>OW285188.1:13088932-18088932 GCA_935421135.1 Bugulina stolonifera | reverse complement strand
CATTCAATCACATACAACAAAAGCCTACAACTTCATGTTCAATTCACAAGCAAATGTAACCTCTATAAAATGCATTAGCTCATGCACTTTTTGGGCTTACTCAACAACACAAATAGCAGAAGGACTGGTATTCTATCCCCCTACTTAGCTCAGTGACCCCTTGGGCACTGGAGAGTTGGAGAGTGTACTGCTATACTAAGTTCTCTGCTCTATGCTTTGAACTTTGCTGTTAGTTTTTATTAAATTGAGTTAGCTGCTCCTAGTCTCATCTGCATCTCTATTTCATTGATTTTGCTGTACAATTTTAAAACTAGATGTCTGTTTCTGTATCATCATAATTAACATTACTCTATCACAAACTGAAATCCTACTGCAAATGCTGAACCTCTAATCTCTAATTAAAAGATCTAATCTAATTTGGTGAAATCATAAATGCCAAAATTCAATTGATTTTTAGTGAGCAAACTGCTTGCAGTCAGTTAGGAGCAGACTACTGTCTTCAGAAATAGTGACAGGCACAGATCAATAATAGTTAGTAGAATTGAAGCATTAAAATGGCCATCTGCATCCAACCTAAAACACCAGCTATTCCAGCAACTACGCTAGTGTCCCACATAAATTATTGCACATGAAAATTATGCAAAATGAAACATGGAACTTGCCTAATTTAAGTATAAATATGCAAATTTTCCCCTGTCAAATTTACAAAGACTACAAGTTAGTCCGCATCAACATAATTAGTGCTGAAAATGTAAAAACAAATTTCAACTCATTATATAATCAGTCAGTCCAACTGATATCACATTGATGCATATGCTTGTCGCCATAATTACCACTTATTCATCGTCTTTAGCCTCTCAGTCAGTTCCTGATAGACAGGTTACTACTACTACCTATAAGAATCGTGATTGCATAATGAGGTGTTGTATTTATTAGTCCATCGTTTTGTTCCAAACTGACTCATTGACTACTCCAGTCACCATAGCCACACTTCCTATTTACAAAAATTTACAAAATTACTGTTTAAAATTTCAGCTCATTAGTCACTTTAGTAATGTTTGTTTGATTTTCAGGGAAACACCACCAAAAGTGAAATCAAGCCCCAGTGGCTCCATGTTTCCTACAGCTTACCACCAGTTAGCTACAGAACTTGGTATTGCTCCTGGACTGGGCTTGCCATCTAGTAAAGCGTCAACAGAACCAACCAAGACCTCTCCAAATTCCAGCAGTGGTGCAGGTAATGGGGGTGTGCCTAATTTAGGAACACCTGGAGTTGGAGGAAAGGGATCGGCTGGCACCGTCTTTCAACGGGAAGCGTACTGTGAAATCTGTCAACGAGAATTTTGTAACAAATACTTTCTCAAAACACACAAAGCTAATATCCATGGTATTGTTGATCCAAGCGATCCTAAGGCCGTTGCTGCCTTAGCGAAAGTAAATCAATCACCAAAGGTAAACAACATCTCCCCTAATATGGAATCAACACCAGTGATGCCACAACTTCATCAACCACAACTGCATCATCTGCAGTCGCAACAGCAGCAACCACAGCAGCAGCAGCAGCATAAAGCGCCATCACAAAGTTCTAGTGGGCAAAAGGTTTCTTCTAACGAAACAATGGAGGATTTCTGTGAAATATGCCAGAAACATTTTTGTAATAAATATTATTTGAAAAAACATAAGATGGATGTGCATAACATTCGACCGGATGGAAGCAAATCTCAGCCGTCAGGTGAAAATCTTTTGGATGGTAGAAATAGTTTACCTCAAGTTCCACCATCTAGTAATCCTGCTGGTATGCCTCATCTCCCAATGATGATACCATCTCTCAACAATCTCAACCCTACATCAATGAACAACATGCTTTTCGTCAATCCTTTTGTACCCAGCATGGCAGCCATGTCAATGGTGCCTCCGATGATGCAGCCACAGTTCTTCATGCCTGGCATGGGTAACCTGGCAGCCGCCCACGCCGCGTCACAGGCTTTGACATCAAATATTTCTCCAGAGATTAAAAGTGAGCAGAAGCCCCCACTGTCGGTATCTAATTTGGAAAGAGGTGAATCTTTGGCAGATGGTGATAAAGCTGAGGCATTCTGTAATATCTGCAGGTAGGTGGTGGGAATAGTCATGCTCCTTTCTGACAGTGGCGTCAAGTTTATTTTTTCGTCTAAATTTAGCTGAAACAACATTTTATAAAAAATAAGGAAACCAATATTAATGCTAAAACTAGCTCTAATTACCACAAAATCTTGAAGCAGCATGGTTGTTTATTTTTTGGTTGGTATCTAGAAAGTGACTTTTTCCATTGCAATATACATGTAGAATTAATAATGTAAGCAAATAAGTCTGGGGATTTTACCACACTAAAACAGAATTTTGTCTGTTTTTATTTTAGTAATACCCATATCTTTTACAGTGGCTTGAAGCCATAACATTTTCATTTTGGCAGCTCATCCTGTTTGGTTAGTTGGTTTACTGCAGTAGTAGTAGGATGTTGTTACTAAAATCTGAATACCAAGATGATTACTAAATTAAATAGCCTTGTAACGCAAACCTGCAGACAGCCGAATTATGAAATTAGAGATTAAATAGAAACTCAGTTAAAAAGATCGTTGCCTTAACCTTTGTAATATAATCAATGAAACCCCTTACTAATGGGAATACATGCATGCAGGATAACTGGATTCTTTATTTCACTGCTCCATTCGTACTGAAATAAAATGCCCAGTTTGATTTGTTGTAATTACTGTTTTGAAGTTAGTGCGAAGCTAAGGAGTTAATTAACTTTTTTGTGATGTGTACTCTGCTTTAGTTATGATCCATTGTATGCCACACTTAGTAAACCTTTATTAGAAATACATCCTCACAAATTAGATTTAACTGGGAAGGGTGGTTGCTAATTAGAGGCTTTGGCTAAAACATTCCCTCACTGATATATCCAATGTAATATATTTATAATATTATGATGCCGCTGCCTGCCATCATTCATTGCATTGTTTCAGATACTATCATCAATAGTATAGTGATGATATTATAAAGAAAAACTTTGGCCATTAACTGCAACTTAACAACAAGAATAAAAAGTGAACAACTAAATGCTAATGGTTTTTTATAGCTGATGATCTGTTGATGCATCATTGATGAGTTTGTAATGTTTTAACGCTATGTCATTATTAATTTTAGGAAAGAGTTCTGCAATTCCTATTTCCTTCAAATTCATAAAGCAAATAAACACGGCATCTTTGATGATGTAGCAGCTTCTGCCGCCCTTATGCTATCAATGGCTGGACAAACTGGCCCCGTTTTAGATCCAAAGGAGCTTCAAGGTGAAGGACAAAGCTTGAAAATGGCAAGAAACATGTCAACTTCTCCAGCCTCGTCTACTGCGTCTAACAACATAAGACCAGTAGTACTCAAGTCTGAAAAAGAAAGAAATCAGGTAATTTTTAGGGGAATGTAATTGGCCTATATTACTATAACTACCCACTATGATAACTAACAGTCAAACAAAATTCATGTTACCCTTTGATAGCCAATTTGAAAGACCAACTTCAGTTATCCCTTTCTCTCTCTGTAATGATTAAGTTAATTAATTTGTAAGGCTAATTCTAATAATGTTCAAACAAACAACAAATTTCCCATGTCAGGTTAATAAATTATACAAATACTAGTGTTTCATCTACACTAATAAATGCCAGTCAGTGATACTAATTTTTCATATTTCAGGCAGCAATGCTTGTTTTAATTAAACCCATAGAAGGTGAAAAAGTGCACAAAGAAAGGAAAGAAATGTTTATTATCAAAATTTTAATGATCACCTTGCTTTGCACTGAAGCACTCAACAACAGGATGATGTGGTCAGTGTAAAAATATTACATCAAATTCAAGTCAATGTCATGCAGTATTTATGTCTAAACAAAAAAACCTATTAAAACTTTGACAATGCACAATACACAATTGAGTTTCCCAGCATTGCTGTCATCACAGCTGCTGCCATTGTGAAGCACATGGCAATGCTGCTGCTACTAGTCACTACCTCAGGAAATGAACCTTTACCTGAAATTGACTAATTGAAACAAAAAATTGGGCTGCTATTTAGATTCTTTATTTTCTCAGGATGGCTATGGCAGGAAATATAGTAATTGCTGATTTATACATAGATGAGCAATAATATGAATTATTATCTTACATAAATCTACCAGAAAATTATTATACAACTTTTATTCAAAGTGCTAATGAGTCATTGAAGATGCAGTCAGCACTGTTGGTGAGATTGAAAAGGATGCTTGTCTCCAGATCTCAGACATTAGCCATAATTCAGACACATCTAAATGAGATCCTTATCACCTGTGAATAGGCAGTCAGCAGGCAGCCTTGCCAAACAAAGATTTACTGATTCACTTGAAGAAATGCCCAACACATCATATTCAATTTATTTTGACAGCACCATCATGTTCAAAATGGTTCATCGTGATCTAATAATAATTCTTTTTTCCCTGAACTAGCATTATACAAATGTAGAATTCTAAACTTGTGATTTATTGCAGACTTCTCCAGCGTTTTCACTGCAATCAGGATTGAGTTCGCGACTTGATTCTAACCAGCCGATGTTACCATCATCGCTATCGTTCGATGCTATGCTGGCAGCTAAACAAGCTGATAGGATAATGTGTGACATCTGCAATAAGGAGGTTAGTGGCCGAACCAATACCATCTATAAGTTGTAACCTCATACTTCTAGGTGTTATTTTAGAAACTATCGTCTTTAGTTTGTTATTTATTCAAATATGCCATGTGTATCACAGGATTTAGTAGCTTACATTAGACATACTAATTAGTAGTAAACTATGCAGTTATCTCTGTTTTCTCCATGTACACTTATATTTCACAATTTGTAGGTATGTAATAAATATTTCCTGAAAGCGCATAAACTGAAGATGCATGGAATAAGCTCTACAGACGACAAGATGACAACTCCAAACAAGGATAGTAAGAGGGAGTTGGATAGCGGTAGTATGGCCGCTATGCCTCCTCTCTCTATGCATCAGTCCTTAGTACATAATCAGCAGAAGCTGCAACAATCCCGGCAGCAACAGGCTCTTCAGCAGGAGATACAGAAACAAGTACAGAAACAGGTACAGTCCGATGCACACCTTCAGAACATCATGCAGCAGCAACAGCAGTCTTCTCTCCAGCAAGCTCAGAGATCTTCACCCACACCCAGTGAGGTTCAGAGTAAGTTACAGTTACATGTTATATTCATTAGCATGCCCACTGTACCATGTCCCAGTAGCATGTCCACTGTCCATGGTCCAGCATGGTCAATATCCTTTCCACCCACTAAATGTATCTGATGTATCCTGGTTGCAACATAGCTTATACTCTTATAGTATAGGATTTAGGGTATTGCACTATCTGCTACATTGGTACATGTATGTCTTGTCTACGTATATTATTTGACACTTGTCTTGCATGCCTCTTACACTACTAGACAGATTATCATTATTCTATTTTAATACCCCTCCTTTCCTTAAACGTCAATCCATATTATACACTCTGGGCTGGTGTGAATCAATCCCCTCGCTGACTCTTCTGAAAAATGAGGTTACAGTAGAACTGGGAAGCTGTTTGATAATGACTTTTAGTGAATGTAAGCTTCTATTATTTTTGGAATATTGGCTGGTGGGATCCAGATGAATTTGGTTATTTTTAATTTTTAGAGATATTTAGTGCATGCAGCTGGGTATAGATGATAATCTAACCAACAAAGGTGCTGGGTAATCAACTAGTGTTCAACTTCCATATTCACATGCCTCGATTAACCACATCTCTACAGTTGAAAACACTGGATGCCGATGTCATTATTTATACAACAAAATTCTTAGATTATTGTAGTTTACCTAATTCATGAGAATCAATTAGATCTAGAAATTTTGGTGCCACATTGTTATGCTTCACTCTAATTCCAATACTAAAAATGTTCGTATAACATTTGAAAATTAATGGTTTGAAACATGTCATCGGATGTTGGCCATCAGGTGTGACCAAATGTGAATAAGAGGCAATGGAAGTTATTTTTGCAATAGTGGATATAATTATTTACTTGTAATAGATGTTCTCATAATTAACAAACTTCTTACTAACAAATAGAACTTCTTGTCTCTTTCTGTCATTATGCCAGCATTCATTGTTAGCGTGATTTGTTTGATATGATGTGTGCTAGTGAAGTGCAAGCTCACAACGGTTGGTGTCATGTGTGGTAGTATAAAATTGCTCTGTAGCGTTGTGCAGCACTCTTTTCCTTAACGGAAACTATTTCTACATGTTGTAATGTGGCTTGTTTTATTTCATACCTTTTTGACAAAAGTGAGACACAAAAGTAAGGCTTGAACATAGCAATGTTTATTCTTGTAATTCTGCCCAATGAATGCTTTTGTGGACTATTTAAATAATGTAGTTTTCTCAAATAATGATAGTAACTGGTATCGTGTTCATATTTATAGATATGCTGAAGTTAGGTATTGATCCAGAAGCTTACTGCTTCATCTGCAAGCAAGAGTTCTGCAACAAGTACTTTCTGAAGGCACACAAGATTAATGTTCATGGTGGTAAGGGTGACGACTCCTCATCACAGCAGCAGAGGACAACTCCAAAGGGAACCATTACACCACCCACTAGTGTCTCCCCTAAGTCTGCAGCCAGCCCTGCGTATGCCCCTTCTGCACCTACTATGGCAGCCGACACATTCCAATGGAAATGGAAAGACAGCACCCATGTAAGTAGAGTGTATGTGAACATCATTGGGTAGTGTATTAATAGGCCTCTATAATAGGTAGTAGATACTCCGAGACATCACTTGCTTATTACTAACCAAACAACTGCTGATATATACTGTATTCTTATCCTTGTTGCCGTTACATAATTATCATCATTTACTTAATCATTGTGCGACATATAATTTGTTGCGAATCAACAATCAATAATTATTCTAAGCAAGACATGTCAGAGTACGACTATCCCAGGGTGGATTTAATAACCAATGTCTTAGTCTTTAAAAATACCTTTTTTGATAAAAAAAATAAGAGCAGACTAGCTGTCTATGCTATATCTCTTATTCTATATCATATACTTGGGTTGCTAGTGCCTTTCATAGATTGTTGGGAATAAGGCTAAACAAAAATTTTGATAATCTCCCAGCTCAAAATATTGCAACAGTGATAATTATGATGGTGTACACTTTCTGGACATTGAATCATATTTATGTTGCTTGGATACAAACTAATTAAAATATAAAAAATAGCTCCGTTGCACACCATTTTCAATTTTTGAAATGTCTTTAAATAGCATTTTTTGTTGATAGAAAATATGATTGGTATAATTTTAAACCAATGTGTTTTATGGATAAAAGTAATTGAAAAATCATCATGTTTTTGACATGTTTTTCCAAAACTGTTTGTTGGCATACAATGTCTTTCTTACATAAATATTCAATTTAGGTTTATAATGCAAACACATATTCACAGTTCTATGAAAATGATTTAAATGACTGAAACAGCTGTCCAAAAGGAGATAATTATAATACTGCATTTGCGGGACTTTGATTACCCTGATCATTAGAGTTGTAATCATTATGTAATAACAAGATAGTACTGTATAAAGAATATGAAATTGACAACAATGTTGACCATGGTTAGCATCTTACTTTGACTCTCATTTTCTGATTGATTTTACTATGGGTATGGCATTACATCACGTGATAAATCACACTACCCGGGAACTTATTTTTACAAGTTTCCAGTGACTAATGGTTGATATATCAAAACTTTGAAAAAACTGTTGGCTTTTGACATTGAATTACTCGGGTACGAGTACGACTCGGGTACGAGTGGACTTCATGCTAATTAATTTACATTGAACTGTAAATTCCTTAAATCCTCTTGCAGAAGCTAATCGTCTGACTTGGTAGAATATCAATAAGATAAGTAATCGAAAGTGATCTCTGCCTAAATCATTATGAAAACCAATGGTACCAAAAAGTTCAGAATCCAAATAAAATGCAGTTTCCTGTGGAAAAACCGAACACATCAAGCATTCAACCATTAACAAGTGTTAACAGGCCTTCGCAGCCGTCCCCCTTCATCCTGTGTGCCCAAACAGAACCTCTATTTTATATTTGACCTCTGGTAGTAGACTGGTTATTAACATGTTATGCCCCTCCCTTCAGTTGTATATCACTAAATAAATATATGGTGTCAAGATTGTGGTCTGTCTGGTCATTTTAATTTTTTATATTTTTTCTAGACAACATTAGTTAGATATTAAAATTAAACATAACTTCATTTCAACCTTTTTAATTGATATTTTAATGTACCACACTGGGTGGTAAATCTAGCAGATTATCATTCTAATTATATTTAATTACAAGAACACTGACCACCTTTTCATAAATCACACAATAAAGTGACAATAACTTGATAGCAAGCTACAGTAAATATACACCACACCAGTGTTTAGTTTAGGCACGCCAACTAGCAGCTCACACTCAGTACTACATGTATACGTAACCCACTAAAGACGAGATCAAACTATGTTATTTGATAACTTTAACATTGGTTAACACCTTGGTGAGATTATTTTATTGTTTCCACTGATTTAGTGACAAATTGCACTCGTATGTCAGTGATGCATGCATGGATTAGCTTTAGTTAAAAACTGATTACAGGTAATTAAAGTGGCATCAATGATATAGATAAGCTGTAGACTGCTGTGTCAGACCAGGTTTTCAACAGGATATACCCAGATAGTACCCATTTAGAATCAGCAGAGCAGCAAGGTGTCATAAATAACTAACCCATGTACAAGTGTTATACAAGTCAGGTTTAGGGCACACAATAATTCAATTCATGTTAAATGTGGCCTCTTCCATCATATGGATACATATATACAAATTCCTAATAATTGTCAGCTAAACGTCGTAGCTGTTTTGCAGTTGAATTTTGCAATTTTACTTTATCTTGCACAACAAGAAATATGCTGGTACCATGATGATCCGGATAGAGCTATGCAAAGATAAAATGAATTAGTTCTTTGATATTGTAATTTAATACAGTGTGATGGTATTCACAGTGCACTATTTAGTGTGGTTTCTTCAACTTTGAAATTTATGTTCAAATGTGTCCACTCATTACATGGTATTATTAGCTGTTACTTCAAAGTTTTAGTGGTGTAAATACCATGGTGGGCTATTAATGATGGTACCCAAGTATAATTGAGAGACAGGTAATTGATGTATTGGCTTTTGTCCATGTTTTAGTAGCAAGTTGTAAATTTTAAAAATTTGACAACTTTTAACTCAGTTTAATTCCTTTTCACACCCAGGTGTTGTAATAATTATTCATGAAAATATGTTTGGCGCCGGTGTCTTTGGGAGTTTGCTGGTCTTAGCCGAGTCATTCGTTAGTAGTGATAGTAACATTACAACAAACCACACACACACTGTGTTATACATAATACTTGTACATACCATGTACATAATTATGTAGTCTATCCTACTTGGTTCAGATTTTGACATTTAATTTTGATTCAAATCATGGAAACATTTGCCAGCTAAGTCGCTGTGACAGGAAATCAGTTTTGCATACTTCTATGATTAGGTAGATGGTTTGCCTTGTACTCCATCATCAACTGAAGAGCCATGGTATCACTAGCAAGGCTTTGAAAGTCCAACATCATTAAAAATTTAATGCATGGGTATTTAATTTGAATACCCTGCTGGTCATCCAAACAATAGTGATGTCATTTAAACTTGTTGATATTTATCCTGGCTTCTCAATCAGTGATGCAATAACCTACTCTGACATACACAAATATTTAAAGGATAACAAAGGCAAAATCAAACAATATGAACAAGTTTTTTGTAATCACATTTTTTATCTGCTCCAAATATACCTGTATATTAAACAATTTATTATTTTGTATTTAGTTGTGGTTTTGTATGTAGCATAATATTTTGTTTGGTAGGGAAAGATACCTGTTAGTGAGGGGTCTACTAATGGCACCACTAGTGACCGCTTCACCTGGAGATGGAAGGAGCCAGCTAATGCCACCAGAGTTTTCTGCGACATATGCAACAAAGAACTGTGCAACAAGTATTTCCTTAGAACCCACAAGCTGAATAAACATGGCATTAGGGAGGCGTCAGAGAGTAGCCCTGGAAAACCTGCTGAATCGTAAGTTTAGAATTTAGTCTTTACAAAGAAGATTAAGATATGATTATGTTGGGAAATAGTATGGCAAAATGTTGCTGCATCATGTTTTAGCCAAGTAAAATATTATTACTTTTCTAATAAACTAGTGAAATTTTGAGCTCAAATGTTAAGTGGTGTCACTTCTGAGAAATTAGCAGTTGGTAGAATGGAGAGGATTAGGTCTACAATGTATATACATATTCTACACAAGGCATGTGCATGCATGGTTATGAAGTGTGAATGAATCCCTAATTATACCAGTTTATTTTCTCAGCTACCTCCATTTTGAATGCTAATTGATTTATCATATATATTAGTTGAAGAAATAGGTGCTGGTCAAATCGCAAATTGAAGTGAATTTCCCCATCTGTCAGAATCAAAAATCGTTTAATGTGCTATCGACTTTTAACTAATTTTGTCAGAATCAAGTTTACTTATGCTTGGATTGTTATGAAATGTAATGATCAATTTAGAGTAAATGGGAAAATGCTTAACTCACTTAGGCTACTTAGGACTTTTAATGGGAGCAGTTTGCTTTCCCATCGGCTCTTCTAGCAATAGAGCAAGGGAGCTTAACTTGCCACTTAATGCCATCTCCGAAAGAATCTATCAATTTCATAATAAACCGTCAGAAATTTTTGACACTTTTCAAAGCTGAAAACATTTCAAATGATTTTAATGATGCATAAAAGAGAATAGACACGTCTAGAGTTGTCAAATCATAGCCAAAATAAGCTGGTGTTGTATCACGTACATGTGTTGCAATTATATCATTCTCTGTTAGTTTGTTGTGCCACATTTTCTAGCAACTTTCTTAGCATTTACTCCTTGTATTATGTTGATATTCTGGGCAACCTCTGGAATGCACTTTCATTTAATTCAAATAAGTGTCAGATTTTGCAGAATCTTGCAATCTGGAGAAAAATATTTTATTTGTCATGTAAAAAGATAAACAAAGCATTTTTTAAATACAGGCAGCTATCAGTGTAGATAGTCATCATGATTTTTGTAATGCCAGCTTGCAGAGATCTCTATTATGTAAACTTGTATTATGTTATGTACAGGCTGTAGGCTGCTGAGTTCTAGATAGGGCAATCAATTCTATTATACACGTATATATTGTATATTATGGCTAATGTTCTATAGAGGAATGCTGGCTAGTAGTGTGATGGCCGATCTAGCAAGAGCTAGCCAAGCTTCTCAGCAAAGCAAGAGAGCAGGAAGTACGGGCAGTAGACGCCACTCCCCTTCTTCTCTTACAACTTCTCCCTCTCCAACTGAGATGGACCAACAAGCTGCAATGTGTGATGATGTTTGCCAGGTCTGTTCACTGGACACATTCTCTCATTATTTACAGTTATTTTAGAATGTTGTTAATAATTCTAATTAATATAGATGAAAATATTTATGTCTTAAAAACAGGAAATTGCAACCTGATTAGTATCAAAAATTGAAAAACAAAATATATTAAACCATGGGATAATATGCTAGTAATGCATTCAAATAGGATAGTGAAACTAGAAAAAATTTAGAAACAATTTCTTGCAATGAAATTCTATATCTGGGACTATTCTTAGTAAACATGATCCTGTTTTTGGTCTGCTTTCCTTTTCTATATCCTGTGGTTATTGCTTATTTCCACTGTAACTGTAATAGGATATACATGTACATGTGCTTAGTAGCTGGACGCTGGCATAATGCAGGAGAAGATAATCACCAACTAGCATTGTACCCTTATTCAATAAACATGTAACTGTTGCAGATATGTGGGATGGTGTTTGCAAATCTTATGGCAGTGAATGAGCACATTAAAGCAGAACATAGCGATGAGAACTTTGAGGCACCTCATGTAAGTGAATTCGTTGTTTGTTCATGTCTTTACTTTTCCTACTGAAATTTATAAATACTTATAAAATTACTCTATTATTTTGTACTTGTTCTAGCAATGTACAGTTTAATATTTTATAATAAATGTGCAATCTTTCAGGCAAAGGCCTCTCGAGTATCGAACAAGAAGTCATTTAACTGTCCACAATGTCCTTACAAGACATCAGTTTGGGAGAACCTACGCAGCCATCAAGCAAGGAAACATGACGCTGAAATGAACACTTGTCAAACATGCAATCTTACATTTGGTCATGTTAACAAGCTTATTGAACACATGAGCGATATTCACCACAAGGAAGTGACACTGGCCCATCTACAGGTAGGCTCAGCTACAGATACCTCAGCCTACATGGGGTAAACCTTGTATCTACCAGGTTCATGATTCAAACAGTTGAACTGATTGATAAAATTTAGTTGTATATGCGATACTCTCTGTTGTGAATCGTTGCATTGTCTGTGTTTTTCTTGTCATAGGAGAAATCGCAAGCTAGTAGAGCACTCTCTAGGAAGCAGATCAAGTGTAACTACTGTCCTGAGAAGTTTACCACCAAGAGCATGAGACGATCTCACATGAGAGCCCTGCACAAGGATAAGTCTAGTGCCACGCTGTGTAGGATGAATGATAAAACAAAGAAGATATCTCATACTAGAGTATATTCCTGTGATAAGTGTAGCTATACCTGTGGATCCATGAGGAATCTAAAGTTCCACCAGGTATACTTCAATTATATTGTATAACATAATTTATCAAGTTTAAATCGTTGTTTTGGAGTTATGGGAACACTCTAAGCAGGGTGGAGATAACTCCTAAATGCATATTCACCAAGTCATGCACAAGTTATTCCTGTATGGCAGTACTTGTGTATAATATTATTTTAAGTTGGTAGTTTAGTTCTTGTAGCCTTCATTTTTATTTTTAGGTAAATTTATAATGAAGAACAAACTATAAATGCCCGTAGATGGTTGTGTCTTTGATTTACACCACTCATTATATTTCGTTGTTGTATATTTATAACTCTATTGCAGGCTATGAAGCACAAGAAGCGAGCTGTGATAGAAGTGTCTGGTAAGAAAAAGAGCAATGGTGTGTCTACTAATAGCATCATGCAGAAGTTCACCATTAGCTCTGTATCGGGAGAACTGTCTCTGGCTAAATCTACCATCATGTTGCCAGTTTGTCAGAGAATTCCAGCAGAGTCTACGGTCAGCCTAACGTTGGTACCATCTAAGTGTATCTAGACTGTACGTATTAGTGGTAATTACTAGATGGCTAGTCAACTAGTCTCCTTAACAGAGCTAACAGCTACTATGTGTTATTTATAATCGGATAAAGATGATAATATACTCAAATACTGAACCTCAAAATATTTACCACCTACTCCAAATGTACAATCGTTGAATATATTAAATATGCATAATTTATTTTTTGCTTTGCCAGCGCTATGATGGTGCTTCTTTGCAATATGAGTTAGCTCCATCTTGTGAGAAACTTTATTATTACAGTTGCAATATTGTACAAATTATTTAATTTAATTTGATGTTTTGGCAACATTTTATTACTATCATTTGCAATATACAGGTGGTACCTGTGCTAGTTTAGGAAGCAATTATAGTGATAGTTATTCAACGTTATTATTGGTGTAAAAGTGCAATATAGTATGCCTTTGAAATTAGCATGGGTTTCATATTAAATCTCTCTATATTGTTATTCACTGTTATATGGATCAGCCAGTATGCGCTTAAACATACAATATGTTTTTGTTTCGTAGATATAGTCGTCTATCAGTTCGAAGTTATGATATTATTTTCTTAGCAATGGCGTGCAATTAAGATGATGCCTAATTATAAATATCCATCAAAGTCGTAAGCTAACCCTATTTTTATGTACCAAAGATTTCACTGAACTTTCTCTCTAGTATTTTCCTGTCTTTTAGTAACCTTCTCAAATTTTCTGTCCTGGGTGGTCTAAACTGTTGGTCGTTGTATCTATCACATAGTGGATAACATTATATTTATTTTATGCAAGTACTTTTTCTTAGATAGAAAAGCTTTTCAATACTAATGTAATTTATTCATATTTATCAACTCTAATTAATATAATAATTTATATATATATATATGCTTATAACTAAATAAATTTAATATTTTTTGTTAGAATGCACGTTTGTAGCTGATATTATTACTCCTGTGTTGCTGTTTGTAAACATTAGTGAGGCTGATAATCAAAGTAATGTCATGATTATACCTAGTATTTATTGTTTATTATATTCAACATAATATCTCATCTTCTGTTTCTTATTATAACCCTATGGTGGAAATCCTTTTACTAGCTGATACGCCTGTTTATTTGTTCACTTGTAATAAAGCGTAAAACAAATGAACAACTTACAAAATGTTACTTCAAAGCCTTAAAGGTAAATTCAAATTTTCATAGCAATATTGTTAGAGTGCGCCATATTAGATATTATTTATGATCTACAATTTACATGGAATTATATTTTGTACACACAGTACGAACAAGCTAATTCATCATGGGCAAAGGCTTTTCCCAAATGGGAGCGAGAATTCATGGTCACTCCCTACTATTGAACATTATAAGAAGTTGTCCTCTTCCAATATGGGGAGAATAACTTCTGATCATGAGTGATCATGATGTAAGAAAGGTTTATATCCTTATTTCCATTAGCGATTTTGTGAAGTAATGGAACTAAACCGTTTATTTATTAAACTAATATCATAAAAATAATTAATTGATCTCACAACATTAGAAAATATCTAAATTAGTATAATAATGCAGGTTTTAGTCTGGTAAATTTTTTGCCAGTTCTAAAGCATATGTTTGAAAACCTTTTAAACAAGGAACACATTCATCATTAAATACCCTATGTTTCTCACAGGGGTAACTGTTTATGGCTTTGCCCCAACTTTCAAGCTTTTGATAAAGGCTGTCAGATCGACCTTTCAATCTTTTATAGATCCGGAGTTTCTCTGCCTGCTGCTCAATCTTTTCTCTAAAAATCATATTATCATGTTACACAACAATATTAGACCATGCATACTGATCATGGGTATAAGAGAAGTATTCCCTGTGTGGTAGAACTATATTTAGCACTTTATTATATAAAAATTGAAATGTATAATCTGAATAGATTCATGCTTTTAAAAGGCTTCCCTCAATTGACCGTGGAATATTTAACTACTACATTGAGCCTGTTAAAGTTACAAACATAGAAGAAAGTTTTTTGCACACGGCACGTCACCTCATGCTGTGGTCATTTCAACATGTAACTGATGATGCTGTTCAATACATTGCAATACATCGCTCAAAATAGGTTAATTCAATGAATTGAATACTCTCACCTATATATGTCCAAAATATAATGCTGTGGAATGTGATTGGCTAGTTCATGATTTGCTCTATGATCTATAGAGCTCAATGGTAATTCCCCACAGGCAGATATAGTGCGCTGTATCACTTGGGTCATGTTATATTCATGGGCAATGTACAAGATGTCTAGACTGGGCTCTTGTTGAAGAAGGATATCCTCACATTTGGTCTTCAAAGCAGAAATGTCATATTCTTCAATTAGAGGCAGTAATGACATCATATTGTCAGCTAAAATAGATTTGTCATACATAAATTGTAGTTTCTCACGTCTTCATACTCTACGTATTTGTGCACAAAACAAAGGCTTAAAATTGGAATTATCTTTACATGTATTAATATCTCAAGTTATGACAACTCCCGATTTAGATCACGCCTTTATTGTATAGTATATTATAGTATTTTAATAGTAGTCTTGTTTTTGACGTTAATATTGGATGCAACTACTTCGATGATTAATTTGCATTAAATGAAAATATTCAATAGGCATAATCATTGTGCATAGAATGATATCGTTATACTAGACTAACCAGTGACTTGGTGAATGTTTGGTGGATAGATACAGTTCAGCAATAGACGAACATCTTTCACCTGCTTTCCAGTCATAATGACACGATTTTGCTCAGTCTCCATAAACTGGCTAGAGAACATGGCCATGAACACTGGGGACCATCCAGCTAGCACCTGAATACACATGTGACATCAACAATTATATTTGCATAGAGAGTCACTTAGTTTATGGATGAAACCATAGCTTTAGAGTAGATTGCAACATGCGTGAGTATACAGTATTCTCGACATATCATAGTGTTGACTAAACTGTACATTATACAAATGAATAGGAATGCGTTAGCTCCTGATCAGATGTAAATATTGATAAGGCATAACCAATGACATTGCCTTTTCAGTTTTACCATTTGGGCACAACATGCTATATAGAAATTAATTTATTATACGTATTGTCATAGCAAAACCATTTTACCTCTTTGTGTACATGAAGATCAGTACCTTCAACAACCAACACCATATTACTGAGAGCATCTGGTTCACCAAATAACCTCAACTCTGGCTGTGGCTTCGCTAGTTCCGGAGTAGATTTCTCTGTAGCTAATGAGCATGGAAGCCAACATATTTAATGCACAAGCAAAGTCAAAACAATAACATAAACAATTTAGCACTGTGACATATGAAGTTAGCCCAAACACATTGTAGTATATCTGAATGAAAAGTGCATACACATGCATATGTGTAATAAATTATTTGCTTACATGCTGCATGGAGCGATCTTCTTTTTGGTATGTTAGCATCACCACAATACTTGTCAACTCTCCGTAAAACGTTTTTAATGTTTCGAAGTTCAGTTCCTCGAGGACGAGGTACAACCTGTACAGCACCAAGTGGAACTAAACAGCGATCTTCATCATCTAATGACATGCTGGTTGTTGTTTATGCATGTATAAAAATAAAATAAACTGCTGGAGTGTTCTTATTTCAATAAAATAATGAGTTGAGCAGATAAGCGAAGACTGAGCTATTTGAACCCATAGCCTAGTTATTATATAGTCCCTTACCACTATTGAAGCGTACAGGCATTTCCATATATGGAATTAAAACACTTCAATGTCCTGGCCCTAGGTCCCATGTACATTCGATCTGGGTTTTCCCATGTGTCAATGAGTCACGATTATGTACATGTACATGCACAACTCTCCATTTATGGGCATATAGAGCCACGTGGTTGTCTTTGTTATTGTATTGCTAAGAAACAGACACGTGCTCTTGGCCAATCATGTTCTCGAGAAAAACTACGCACGCCAATAAAGGGGGTAGTAATACATCCAATCAGGTTCACGTATTCATATGCGCAACCAATAAGTGCATACTCAAGGTCCTACCGCCAAAAAATAAAAGGTGTTAAGCGGAAACGTCGCCAATTTGTTATAATCCTGCTAGTGATCATAGGAAGATCAGTGGCTGTGCGTGTATCTCGGGCAGAAATCTTTCCGACCTACTGCTGGCAAGAAACTTGTGTAAAAATAGGTTACAAGCTGCTCTATTGTAACTGACGATTTTTATTGGCGATTCAGACAAGCCCAAGGCTACTTCGATAATAAAAAACCACTCAACTCTTCCACGATAGATTCTGTGGTTTTGTTTGTTTTTTTTTTAATAATAATTATAATATTCAATTGTTATTATTTTATAATTATTATTTATTCATAGGTAAAGGCTTAGTAGCTATTGGTAAATAAAATTGCATAATTTTGATTTGTAAAGTAAAATAGTTACAATTTATAATATCTAATTATATACATATATTATATTCATATATTAATATTAATAAATTTAAATAAATTATTATGACTATTATTATTTATACTCAAATACAGTGCCTAATTACCAATAGATCAATTTTGATAGGCCTACCCATTTAAAAAGGATTTTAGCTGAATGCGTCTTCACCTGACATTAAATCCTAAACCACAATTCTACCCCAATAGCAGCAAATTACACTACACTGGCTGGCATCACATACAACAAGTAATTAATGTTAACTTTACGTTTAGTGAGAATCAGAAAGAGTTAACAAGGAGAGACATTCGAGTACTGTTAATTTGATTTACCGAGTGTTAAGAACCGTTTGTGACCACCACATGATGCAGTGCTTTAAAGTTATACCAGAAAGTTTTATCGGATTTCAACATGGCGAACACATTAGCATTTCTGGCAAGAAGAACTAACAATTTGGTGAACTACCAAAACTGGATGAAACGGATGAACCAAGTGTGGAGAGCAAAAATGAACATCTATTCAATAGTGAAGATGAAGACAACAGTGTTACAGGGCTTGTCAACTGTCAACCAATCTAATCTCGTGGGGTCTTCTAGACAGTAGCTGTGTAATTTTCAGCATTACCAGGATGGCTGGAGTAACTAGTTTCGATTTGTAGCCTTATGCATATGTGCATTCTATTCTATGTTTGAAACAGAGGGTTTATAGCGCATTGGACAAGGTTGAGAATAATTCTATTAAAAATATCGGTATTCTTGTTGTTGCTGCTGATTGAAATGTTGAAATCGTTGTGTTGGTAGCAATGCTAATATATTGTTTTTAACACATTAAATTTTGTTAGCCTGCAATATGACGTATCCAACACCTGCTACCTCTCAAGTAACGTCTTTATCTAGTGTCAGGATGAATGACTTAAATTTCTCTTTAGTGCTGGGACATCTTTGTTGCTTATAGTTCACTGCATCATGTATGTTTTGCTTCCTATTATGTTACTTGGTATAGCAATTCTCGTACCATTTTAGTGAGCTATGGATGAACCTGCTGAAGGCGGTTTGTTTCATCGGAGAGGGGCTGTTCGCCAAAAGAAAGTATTTGAAGTGAAGAATCATAAGTTTGTTGCCCGGTATTTCAAGTTTCTAACATTTTGCAGCCACTGCAAAGATTTCATCTGGTAAGTAGAGTTTGTCATCTCGTTGTTATTCTTGTGTTCAGTTTCCATCTAGTATAGGCTACTCTTGAGGAAGTGAATTTGTGTTATCAGCTATATTTGAGATTAATTTGTATTTTAGGGGAGTGTTTAACAAGCAGGGCTATCAATGTCAAAGTAAGTACGATGCTTTACACATACCACTTTATTTCACTTATCACTGCTAGTAGTGTTATCAATGAGACAATGTTGCTGTTAGATCTAAACAGTTGGTATGCTAAATGAACAAATTACTTACTGCTACTACTAGTACCCATGGATATATTATACATATCAAGTGTTTTGGTCCTATGGTGGCTGTTTCAGAGATTAAACCCTGCCACAAATATGATAAATGATGACGTTGATGCGTCTCTTATTGCATTGTCACTCATGCGTTGATGCATACATCTTTTCTTACACTCTTAGTGCATTTTCTAAATGTAATTGATGGTAATTCAGCCAACCATGGTTCTTGGTTAGTCCTGCTTACGTAGACAGTTACCAACTGTATGGACATGATTATAACATTGGTCCTCTAGTGGTGTTTGCAGTTTGCAGTGTTACATTTTATTCTTATTTCTCAGATGCTTTTTGTCAATTCATATCATATTGCGTTTTGTGATGAATTATGGATACAGAATACCATAACTACAGTAGTTACTATGTAAACAGTAAATATAGTATGTAAATAAATACATGTATGTCTACTGACTATATGTAGTCAGTAGACATACATGTAGTCAGTAGACATACATGTAGTCAGTAGACATACATGTAGTCAGTAGATATACATGTAGTCAGTAGACATACATGTATGTCTGTAGACATACATGTAGTCAGTAGACATACATGTAGTCAGTAGATATACATGTAGTCAGTAGATATACATGTAGTCAGTAGATATACATGTAGTCAGTAGATATACATGTAGTCAGTAGACATACATGTAGTCAGTAGACATACATGTAGTCAGTAGATATACATGTAGTCAGTAGATATACATGTAGTCAGTAGACATACATGTAGTCAGTAAACTGTAGACATACATTAATTTTGTAGTCAGTAGACAGTAGCCATGTATGTAGACAGCAGGCATACTTGTAGACTGTAGACATGCCTAAGAACAGTGGACATACATGTGAGCAGTGGATATGCATGTAGACTGTGGGCATGCATGTAGACAATAAAACAACAATTCGTTGACCCTAGCTTGTCCATTCTCAATTGTCATTATTGTCATGTGTGCCAACCCAGGGAATAGTTGCTAGTAAGAATAGAATAGATGTTTTAGTTAATCATCTCTCATTGTGCACACTGGTATTGTGACACTTTAACTGGTGACTGCACACTGCAAACTAACAAACAGCAAAACTGATTATATTATTCAGATGTTGTTACTACTACATGTATATCCAGCACTTATTACTCAACCACCATCACCAACTACTTTAGTTTCCTAGCTGTCAAACTCCATACTAAGGTATAGGATGCATAACAGCACAGCAGACATCCATCGCTGCCGGAATCTGCAGCAGGTGTTTGGTGTCACTACACACCATACCAGCGGCCTGTATTGTACTAACTCTCCACTAGTCATCTACCATCATGTTTTCTCCCCGCAGACGTTGGAATACTGGGAGTGTCACATTATTATTTTATTACAACAGACGGATATGTAGAAATGGGAATATTGGTTGAGCAGAAGCTGTTAGGGGGAAAGAATTTCGGAGCTACTAGTCAATTATAAAAGTTAGGTGATTGTATGGTAATGCAATGCAGATTATACCTGATAATATATTCAAAGCAGAAGCTCCCTTGAGAAAAACAAATGTCATCAGTAAATTACTCTGAAATGTCAATTTATTTTACTGCTTCTGCAACGTTGGTGCCACAGGCACTGACAGCAGGCTTTGCTACTGGGAAAAGTCTTATCTTTACCATCATGTCAGAGTGAGTGTAACAGGCTATAGGTTATGCTATGAGAGGGCACTTCAAACTATGATACAATTATATCTTCATAGTCATATAATCTTTATGTATGTCTTCGTTTCATGTGCCCACTGTATTGTAGACTGTATTGTCCAATGATTACTGATGTATATTTCTTTATTGCAGTATGCTTGTTTGCTGTCCACAAACGCTGCCACGACCTCGTGACATTTGCCTGTCCAGGAGCGGATGAGGGCACAGACTCAGATGTAAGTTGAACCTACAGGGCATGTACAATGTCTATCCGCATGAATGAAATGATATACAGTATAATTGTTATAGGTTATGTGGTGTTGTGTCATAAAGTGATCAAATTCTTGGATCAGGCTTGGTTAGTGACTGCTACACCTTGCCATGTCCAGAAAGTGTATTTGTTGTAGTAAAAAGGTGATTCAACACTTGCAATGGTATGAACAATGTCAAGTTGATTTATATTCTTGGCAATTGGTGTTATGTTTACCAGGGTATGCTAAGTAGATATTCATCTACTTATCAATAGGCCAGGTACTCTCTATATCTAGTATATACTGTAATCCACCATATCTATCATATCATTCTACCAATATACCTAGTAAATACCTGGTGAATACCATACCTTGGCACACATGCATGTATTATATAGTACAACCTATAATATGGTCCGACTATAAGGAAAGTTTCCCAAAACTGATTGTCTCCCTCGGTTGAATATCTTTCAATTATCCTCTGTGTTTGGTTCATGAACAGTATAATAAGTATGCCAATGATAGGGTGTGTTATACAGTATATTATATTCATATGTACATGTATATATTAAAAATGTTGGTGTGGGATAATATTTTAATTATGAATAGTAGCATTTTTTATATAGATTTATTACCTAATATTCCGTCACTTGTCCAAGTAACATCATCAGAGGATAAAATGGTCTGATGATGTAACTTGGACAAGTAACGAAATATTAGGTAATAAATCTATATAAAAAATGCGTACTACTATTCATGTATATATTATATATTATATGTTATGTTATATTATATGTTATATTATATTGCATTATATGTGTTTGTGGATCCCATTTGTTGTTGTCGTCCAGTATGGTGCATCCCACCCACCTCCTACGCCCACACTCTTCATTTCTCCTGTCAGCTCAGGGTACCCTGTATCAGAGACATATCCACTAATAGCTCAATTGGGCAGACTCAGGATCCCCTTGTTTGTACTGTGTTTTTATTGCACAACTATTCCATTTCAAACTTGGAGCAGCCGTGGCTTAGGGGTTAGAATGCTGAGCTTTCATGCTGAAGGTTCCAGGTTCAAACCCGGTCACGGTGGTGTTAGGAAGAGCATCCAGCCACAATTGCTCCTGTGCCACATATTAAAGTCCTTGGGGTCATGCAAGCCAGCATGGCTTCAAGGCAACTCCTCTACCCCTGCTAAAAAAGGCCATGTTATCTGGGCCTTTCTCACAGGGAGTTGGCCAGCACTGGCACCTGGCAGTGAGAGCTGCCTGGGGCTGGTCACGCTCGGTGAGTTTTATTCCATTTCAAACTTGAGGGGGTGTTGCAGTTTTACATTGCACTGTTTATCGTCATTAGCATGTTACTTGCCAGTAGTAGGGTGTATTGCTATAGCAATATATTCTTTGTAGGGACTTGTATTTTTCTGCCAAGTAAAGGTTTGAGAACTGTTGTAATGCAGTACTAAACATGGAACCACATGTAGGTTATTAATTCATAACAGAAGAGGTGCATAATTTAAATTCTCTGTACTGGAGACAAGCTGTTGTCCACTATATACTCTTATGTTATACTACATATCTTTACAGTTCATAGATGCTCACAAGTTCAAAGTTCACTCGTACCCTGGTCCCACTTTCTGTGATCACTGTGGTTCTCTAATGTTCCACGATTGCCTGAAATGTACAGGTGAGATAAATTCTAATAGTTTACCATCTGTATGGTATATACCCTATTAAATGTCAGTCAGTAGGTGGGCTACATTGTAGCACTCACTGTTTATGTATCATCTATACGAAATGTTCCTCCATCCAAAGTACAAACAGATACACTGGACCCACCAGGATCCACAATGGACAATATACAGTATTATCATGTTATTTCCTTCTCCAGCAGCCACCAGCTACAGTTAGATACATTCCTGGGGTTAACCACTGTTTATGATTTGATGGAGTACTGATAGTAGTCTAGTACTAGTATGGAGTATTCTGTACTCTGTTGGTACATTTACTTTGGCCTAGAGTAATAGTACAAGTACTGTACATCATTCATGTGCTACTGTACATAAGTGTGTATATTTGTAATGTATTATGCAACATGTTGTGTACTAAATATCAAAGATGATCCATAAATGAACAAGGATGTTGGCAATTCACTGCAGAACTTCAGCAGAGCCCAAGTTTTAGTTTTGTATAATACTACATTATCTTATCTACGATGCCTAGTTGGCTTATAAGGAATGAATTATGTTGGAAATGGACAATACTTGCCAGCACCCTATGGCTGAGGGTCTATCTCTTCAATACCCTTGAGGGTGATACATTAGCTATATAATACAAATATCTACTGTCATTTCCTATTAGAGGGATGTATGTAAGGGAAAGCTAATGTGGCATGCTTGTGAATTGTGCTGGTGCAAGCAGCTAATGCCTATTCATTCTTATACTTTCATTTATGCATGCATTCACACAGTGCACTGCACAACAGTGCTGGTGTACAGTGTTTCTTAAAATTAATATAATTATTATAGGCTAAACTGTGAGAGCTAGAGCAGCGGCCTACTTGCTGCTGTAGGTGCAAGTAGGCTTTGCTACAAAGTAGGTGATGTTGAGCCTTTCACAGATGAGGAGCCAACACCACAGCTCACAAATAATAAAAACACTTAAGTGCTTTGGACTGAATTATCTCCACATGGTTTGAATAATCCACTGTTTTGTAGTGTGTGATATGAATATACATAAGAGATGTGAGCAGTCAGTGCCAAAGCTATGTGGAGTGGACCATACAGAGAGAAGAGGGAGAATACAGCTAGATATATGCCATACTGAACATCATATTAGATTTACTGGTAACTGCTATATGATTATTGGCTATAATATTCATGTACAATGTACTGCCTGTACAGTAATGACAGACATACATGTACTAGATGAATGCTGTACAATAGACCCTTTTCCACAGCTCCTTGTTTCAGTTTTGAAACATGGAGTTGTCTTCCCTTCAGGGGAAGGAATCTCTATAAATCATCATTGAGAGTGTTACATTATTAGGATTCTTGGAGCCCCTAATTAAATGGGAATTTTATCTTGCAACTATGTTGTATAAAACTTGCACACAATTGCTATGCATAACATTGAAATAATTTTGTATCATGCATAACTGACTTACAAGCAAAATACCTCTGCAAAGCTACTGTGATGTTTATGTATTGAATGGTCAGCGAATTTAATGTTATCGTTATAGTCCCCTTTGACCTGTCCATAAAGTATACCAGATGAAATGAAACAGACCTTTCTAAAATGTTCAAGTAGTATTCTATTGCTATGAGTGCCCCCCCAGAGTGATGTCACAATGTACTGTGGATGTAGCTGTACAATGTACTGTGGATGTAGCTGTACAATGTAGATATACTACCTACATACTAGTACAGTATTACAGAGAATTAGTAGCCTAACCTTTGTACCAAGTTTTTATATTCAACATTATAATTTCAGGTGGCTAGATAGATAGAAAAGTAGCTTAGCATAACTGTAGAGCATGTATAGCCTAGAATAGAATACATTAGTACAGTATAGTGTGACATGTATTAGTCTAGTGCAGCATACTAAATAGCTCATGGGAGTTATGCTCTCATTGATGCAATTGTAGCAGTGGTATTTGGTAGTAAAATTTGTAAATTATTTGTAAATGGGAAATTTAAGTCATGTGTTGCCTTTTCTTTTGCCAGGAAATGTACATAAAATATTGATTGAATTAATAGCAATGTTCCTGTTGATCATGATTATAGTCATTATACAATTGTTTGTAGATGGAGGCTGCACTTGTATGAAACCTTATAGGTGTTAATAGGTGTTAACTTTGTATAGGCTATTGCTGGTATTCAATTCATATACTGTGTAGCTACTTGCATTAATAGGTCTACATTACAGTATATATTATAATGGTTTATTAGTTGAGAAACTGTACAGTTTAGTGTTTAGTCTAAAGTAGGCTAAGCGAGGTCAATGTACAGTATTATTGCATGAATATTATATTATATCTATACAGTATTGCTATGCGATACACTGACTTGTACAGTTACTGTATATACTATATTATTATACCTGCAGCAGGCTAACTAAGATATATAATAATAAGTTGTCAGGCTATTGATACTGGCACTAAGAATATCCACCATCCCGCTACATGTAAATAGCCCATTATATACTTCACAATGGAAAATAAAAACCACCCTTTGCATTGGGAAGTGATTTTAGTAGGGCATATATTATTATATGTATACATTTATATATGTGAGATATTTTTTGTTGCAAGGAGTTTGTATAAGAAGTATGGCCGCCCCCTCCTCTCCCTAACATCCCATATATGGCAAGGTGGCCATAGAGGAGTGTCTCATGTGCAGTTGGTTTCTTTTGTAAGGATGCTGAGTTGGTGTAGTGGTGATGTGCTCTGACCACTGTGCTAGGTGATTAGGTGCCGTAGAGGCTTCGGGTTCAAACCCCGGTTGGGGACTGATATTTTCATGGATGTGAAACCAGTCTCCTGGCTGTTCAGAAAAAGCTCTTTGCAACAAAAACATCTCATATAAGAAGTATGGCCAACCCCCTTAACATTTACTTATAGCCTAAATGACAGTATATGTATACGTATTAGGCAATACCTGTATTATGTACATGTGTTTACAGTGTATATACACCACACAACATACAGTGTATGTACGCTATACTTTATTATTTAACAGTACACCCTGATCATTCTTATTATACACTGTTATTAATATTATGATTGTCATCATGATATAGACTGCTAGACGCCATACCATTTTGTTGTCTTCCTGAGTAGCGCTGCAGTGCTGGACTATGATAAACGTACACACTCATACTATTATTATACACTATACAGTAATATTACATGCATAATATTAATAACATTCAAGCATTATGTAATGCTCCCATCAAATCAGTTCAGTGGCACAATCTCTGCTAAAACTGCATTGCATGTACAATATTGTAAGATATAAAGTTAGCCTATGTACTGTGATGTAATGGGATCAGATTATTGTGTATGTTTAATACTGTGAGTTGTCTCTCCTGTGTATCATAAGAATATGATATCAAGTAATAAGTTATACTATGTACATGTAATATTAGATGTTGATGTTGTAGTGGCTAGAGCCAGGAACCTCATACCGATGGACCCAAATGGTTTGGCAGATCCATATGTCAAACTAAAGCTGATAGATATGGCTACCAACGCGTCCCGTCATATTCACAGTAGCAGATATAAAACTAGGACTATTAAAGCCTCTCTCAACCCCGAATGGAATGAGGAATTTGAAATGTAAACCAATCATCTAGTGCTGTATACAATTAGAAACTTGGACCTTTTTACATTACTGCTGGTGGTGAATAATGTAGTTCTTATTCAGCTGTTACTTCATTTTTAACTACAATTCAACCGACTCAGATATGCTCACCATTTGTTGTTTGTATATTCATGAATATTTATAATTGCAGCAAAATTTCTGACACCGACAAGTCGGCACGAGTGAGCGTAGAAGTGTGGGACTGGGATAGAACGTCTCGCAATGATTTCATGGGTTCCCTGTCCTTTGGGGTCTCAGAAATCCTCAAGGGGCCAGATAGTACAAGGGGTTGGTTTAAGCTGCTGAACCAGGAGGAGGGTATGTTGGTATACACTCTAACTATTTACATGTATATACTTCTAGCCATCGGTTGTGTTCTTGGTTGCGAACCAATACCCTCCTAGACAACTTCAGTAGTAAAAACTATCTAACCACTCCCAAGGACTTCTAGTATACATACGAGTATTCACTAGCTTTTATAGGTGAACAGATGGCCATAGAAGCCTTTGCTTAGCCCGAATCCTATTCACCTTGAGTAGGTGAAGGAACTTATTTGCTAATACTTTGCTCCAATTATGGGAAAGCAGTTATAAATTGATGTGAACCCATGAGTAGAACTACCTGTAGGAATTGGGGGGAACTGGTGCTATACCATGGGAGGTTATCAACTACTCGCTGTGAATTCCTTGAATATTGGAAATATTTATATTAATTCTGATATAACTAACTACAGCAGCTATTAATAAGCCAGGTAGAATATACAGTGTACTGTGTAGGAATATATATATTATTATCTAATATGGTAATTTTACTAACAAATAACACCCTGGAATTGCAATCTATATTCTGATTCATTGAATATCTTCCTTTGATATTACCAAGTACAATGACTATGGTTGCTCCTCTTGCTATCACATACATGTATATATTCATGTATGTGTAGGCATATTATAACCATACATGCATACATGAGCCTGTGTAATGCCTCTGTCTATGTTTTATATTATTGATATGTAATATTGTACGTAATGTATCGTATGTTGTGTGATATTTCATACTTGTATACTGGAATATAATGTTTCAGGTAAATACTACAATGTACCGGCTGTGGATGATGTCTCAGTTAGTATCGCAGAGCTGAGGAAGAGATACGAGGTAAGCTTCCGTCTAATCAAGAGAGCCAGTCTGGTGCACATTGTAATATGCACAGCTACATGTATATACGCACTATATAGCAGCTCTAACAGTTGTACTACATGTAATAGTGTGTCCTATGTAAGAACGCCATGTGGTATTAACACTGCTTCTGCCATTGTTGTCAATTAGAACATATCAGGTGTGGCGCATGTACTCCTTTGCTTTAGTTCCTTCTCTGCAGAAGGTTTGTAGATTCCTATGGAAAGCATGCACACTAATACAGTAATATTTATTTAGTTTGTTCAGCTACGCTATTGTTACTGAGTTGATTTCATTGTTGCTTAGTCTGATGGTGGTGACTCTAGAAGAGTAAGTAAGGTGTTGTGAATAGACTACTTATTGTATAGCTATGTGTTATGGATAAGTATTAGTATTTTACTGTATGCTATTTACCCACACTGTGTGGGGATAAAGGGACATTTCAAAAAAGACAATTCGAAACAGGACAGATAATTAACTTTGATTAGTTATTTTAATTAATTAAATGAAAAATAATATTAAAAATAAAAATTAATTGAAATCTGGTGGTTGGGGTCTGGGGTTAGCCATTTTGAACTGTCCGGTGTTGAACTGTCTTTTACTAACAGTCGCACATTCTTGTGTGGGAGCACTGTATTATACTTCTACTCCTGTGTACAGTACCTACTTCTACTACACAGCATGTTATCCTCGTGATACCCAATAATGCAGCAGCAGTTGTATATTGCTCAGGTAATAAAATATCAATAACAGACAAGATTCATAAAATTGAAAAATATTGTTAATTGTGCATGATTTGATGAGCACTAGTGCTGTAAACCCATATATAAGTGTTATATTTTATGTTGTTATCTTTCTAATTGGCTACCTATGTTAGATTATTAGCTGTTAGGTTGAACTACACAGTGCTAATAGTATACCACTGCGGTGGACATGCTGTACTGTATTATATTATCCCCTATTCCCTATATCTGTATGCAGTATTGGGTTTTATTAGCTCCATTTGGTGTAAATTAGCTAAAATAATAATAGCACATACATGATATTAATGTTTTGTGGTAAGAATGGGCAACTCCAAATTTGATCCATTCCTAATGTTACACCGCAGACTTGCACTGTATACTGTATACTTACACAGTACTTGCACTGTATACTTAGTTATCCTGTATACTTACTTCCATTGTATACTGTATATGTATATATAATTATATATATGCGTTGTATATACATGTATGTGTGTGTATTTTGTATTCTGATAGATTACCAAGGTTTAGTCAATTGACAATGAGAACTAATAGTCTACTTTATTCACTCATCCTGTAGTAGAATAGAATTCATTAGAAATTCTGACACAATATTAATAATTCACAGGATTAAGATGCACGTATATTATGACAAGCTTGTGTGGTCTCATTGATCATTATATAATATTGTATTATTATACAGTGTAGATATATAGTGTAGTGTAGGTCAAAGCCCTATTAGCTGTGTGTAGGAGTATTAATATGTTCATAGCTTCCATATTCATCTACACAATAGTAATACACATACAAGTAAGTGTACATCAAGACATAGGTATATAGGTATATACAGGTGCAGTACTAGAGTTGTTATGCATTCAAGGCAACCAGGCCTATCCCTATGTGTAAATGCATGACGTAGACAGTTAATGGCTATATTTGACGTCACTACAATATTATGATACAATGCTATAGGGAAGTATCACAGTAGTTGTAGGGCAATGTATTCATGTCAACTGTCAACATAAATTTCATTAGATTGCGTAAAACATAATTTTATTAGCAATAAAACTTCATGTCATAAAAATTGAAACATTATGCAAGATTTGTGTTGTTTACTGACTGTTGTGTAATACAGTGTTTGATGCAGTGTAATAAGTAAAATCACATAGGAATGCTATTGCATGGTGACTACAGTGTTGTGGTGTATAGAATAGTTATATATATTATGATGTAGTATCTGTGTGAATAACTGACTTTGAAGTGATTCTTTGGAAAAAGTCTTTGCTCACCAGAGACATAGTTTTAGCATAAAGTGATAAATTTAAACATCTAGGTTATGTTAAATTTATAAAACACAACTAGAATAATTGTAGGAATGCCAGGTTTTTATTGATTTCTCTGAAAAGGAACTTGAACAGATTTGGGATGTTGATACCCTAAGCCTAAGGTATACCAACTACTTGATTTGTTGCTATCCACTTACATGACATTCGTATAATAGTTCGTACTTTATCTTATGCAGGCACCAGTCTCAGCTAATATGTGTGTAGTATAATATTAATTATTATGTAATCTTATTAGGAGAAGTCATTAGAAGAGGACAGCAAGCCTGTGATGAAGAGAGAGAAGGTACACTACACGTGTCTTCCCACCTTGCACGACTTCCATCTCATTTCTGTACTGGGCAGAGGGAGCTTTGGAAAGGTGTGGTTAGTTACACAGTATCTGTGTGTATGATGTACATGTAAACCTAAGTCTAGGTGTGGCAAATGAAATTAAATGGAAAATCGAAGTTAAATTTTATTTTATGTTTTGAACTTGAACATGCATGTTCATGTACTATAGTATTATTGCTATATATAGGAAATGCTGAACATGTATTCTTACAAATGGTTATTTTATAGCAGGAAATTAAATATACATCATGTAGCTTATTTCCTTCCTGTTTGCTACTGTTACATAGTGTAAAGCTAGTATCAGGTTTATAACTCTTATTTAGTTTTTATTACGAAGTTTCCTACTGCTACTACAACCACCACCACTACCAACGCCGTCAATTTACTGCAGTTGTGTAAAGATGGAAACAGGCTAGTAAATCTCAAGCCATTATTTGCCATGAATTGATGGCGGGGCAAAAGCACCCTGTTCACTCAATATACTCTTCTCTCTCGATAACGCTGGCTTCTAATTAGCCAGCAAAGTTTTTACCAACTCCATTCCTCACTTTTGTTTGCAAGCAAAAATTCCAAATCGAGTCGCGGTTATAATGACTGTGATGTGCACATAGGAGACGTTTATAAAAAGATAACTGCCTGCCTTGGCACACATTCTCTGACTAGTTGTTCAGTGGAAAAAACGTTGTCACGCTGCAAACCATGCAATGGTAATGGTGGAAACGTGGTGAAAATATTCGCTAATCAGGTTGTACTGTAACAACTCTGTACCATATAAATATGATGTATGATATAACATCATACCTGCTGCGCCATTGTGTCATTGTGAGAATTGTAGACTATTGTACCAATACAAGTCATGTACATGTAGTTCTATTATATCATTATTATTATTGTAGTGTTTTATTGTAGCTTGATATACATGTATATAATATCTATTATTGTAGGTGCTACTATCTGAACTGAAGAGTACAGGTCAAGTGTTTGCTATTAAGATTCTCAAGAAGGATGTTATCGTACAAGATGATGACATGGAAGCAGCACTCACTGAAAGGAATGTCCTATCGTATGGGAGTTGTCCGTTCTTGGTGCAGATGCACTCCTGTTTCCAAACGCCAGTGAGTATAACTATGGGCATATATAATAATCATTGTGCTACTGTGTAAACAATGCACATAAATCATTTACACTTAGTTACCCATTATTGGGATGGTTGCATTACTTATCAAATTTTCAAGGTAGCCATTAATGGTTCATTATTTTTTGTATTGATTGTGTATTTTTATGTTATCCAGTATAATAATGACTGTTCTACAGGAGAGAATACACTTTGTAATGGAGTATGTGAATGGTGGAGATCTGATGTACAGGATTCAAAGAGAGGGCAAGTTTAAAGAACCAGTAGCTGTGTTCTATGCTGCCGAGATTGCATTAGGACTTAACTTCATGCATTCTAATGGAATTATATACAGGTAACTACAAGCTACATAGATTAGTGTATAATAATAGATTAGTGTTATGTAAATGAAGTTATCAGCTACATGTACATGTATGTTTCATTCTTATTTGGAGTTGTCTTATATACGGACAATATTGTGCTCACAATTATGTTTGCAGGTTTGGTGTCCACTACTCTTGTTATTAAATAATATTGGGATTGGATATTAAGGATTGATTAATTTTTAATTGTTGGTGCCAAGACTTAAGTTTGTTTGATTAAAAACAATTGTAAGTTTTTGTGAGTTTTGACTATGTAATAATACCCAAGTCTGCTCACAAGGCAATGCTATTCTCTATAATCATGGTGTTTTTGTAGAGATTTGAAGCTGGACAATGTGATGCTTAGTGGAGAAGGTCACATTAAGATAGCAGACTTTGGAATGTGTAAAGAGCAGATGGTTGGGGGAGCTACAGCCCGTACTTTCTGTGGAACCCCAGACTACATAGCGCCTGAGGTTAGATAAGATAGTACATAATGTTGTGTTATTCGTTGTCATACTGTTGCAGGAGTTGTCTTCTCTCAGAGACCATAAATTATATTATGTGTGTATAAGTATGGTAAATGTTTGCTTGTACAGATTATCAAGTACAGACCATATAATCGCATGGTGGATTGGTGGTCATATGGTGTCCTTCTGTATGAGATGCTGATTGGTCAACCTCCATTTGATGGTGAAGATGAAGATGATTTATTCATGAATATCGTCAACCAGAGCCCGTCTTTCCCTTGGGCCATATCTAAGGAGGCTCAGAGCATTGTTAAAGGAGTAAGTTTCAGTAGACCTAGTGTTGTAATGAGCTCATGTCTTGGTAGAGTATAATTACACTCATGTGCTGACAGACGATCACATCACACTTGCTTAATGTGGAACAACAACGAGTCAGTCTGGATTCTCACCTCTATTCAACAAACATTTAGATGTATCATAGTGTATTGCATTATATTAATACTACTACCTACTAATACATTCGTTGATCTAATATATGATGAGATGAAATTGGAATATATAATTCACTGGATATATTTCAACTTGTGTAACTGGAACCAAATGAGTTCAGTCGTATTATGATTGTATCATTGCAGTTGATGACAAAGGATCCGTCGAAGAGGTTGGGTAACAGACGCACAGAGATAATGGAACACCTCTTCTTCAGACATATTGACTGGGAGAAGTTAGAGAGGCTAGAGGTTCAACCTCCTTATAAGCCAATCATTGTATGTACCCATTATAATGTACCTACAATGTATATCTAAAATACGTACTTGTGCATGTAGTACACACATGTTCTGTACAGGCTGGTACATATTAGTAGTGCATATACGGACATGTAATGCGTATTACATGTACAATACAAATAGTTAAATTTAGTACATATTATTATCTGTGTATCTGTTCAAATGTAATGATAAATATTCTTGAATCACTGTTTTTAGAAAAATGCCAAGAAAGCCGAAAACTTTGATAAATACTTCACTAAGCAGAAAGTCCAGTTCACTCCCCCTGATGCAATGGTCATGTCCAACATTCCCCAAGACATGTTTGTTGGCTTCTCCTATGTTAGCTCAGAGATGGCAAAGACAAAGGATCGAAATGAATATACAGCGCCTAATGCCGAGTCCTGGCCTGGGGTTAAAGGTACTGTAGTATAACAAAGGGGATGGGAATTGTCTTAACCTTCCACTAAATTAGAGCAATCATGACAGGTATAAAATCTCACCCACCCCCCTCCTTTGAGCAATAGAAAGGAGCAATGGGGCTGTTAAGCTAGAGATTATAATGCTACTAATAAGATGAAGTGGAAAGTCATTGTAATAGCTATTCATTCTATATCTGTTTTGTATTCTGTTGAGTGTTAGTGATGATTTTAGTTGATAATATTGTTGACAAATATATTTTTGTTTTGGTTAGTATGCAAAACTAACGAGATTATTGAGAAAGTTTCATTAATTTTGGTGAACAAATTCATTCCAAGACTTGTAGTGCTCTTCTAGTCATAATATTGTGGATATTTTTGAATAAAGTTTTTGTTTGGTTTGAAATTCTTCAAACATGTCGTCATTAACATTAAAAAATATATTGTAACAAGTAGTGTGTGAGAAAGTATGCTGAAGTAAAGTCAACTATCTCGCATATATAATATAATGCAAAGTAAATGAGACCATGTTATGCTATTAGATAATTCTATATTTTATATATTATTATAATTATTATTATTATTAGCTCCTGTTGGTAGATATTATTGCAATTTTGTACACTTACTCTTCATATTCTGTTCTATAGTTGTTTTGTTGGGAGTTTTCTGCTTCCAGCTGCTTAAATTTCTAATAAATTAATCGATCCATTCCAACTAAAAGTTGTGATTTACTGCTAGTGTAGTAAAATCTTAACCAACTTAATATGTACCCAAGGTAACATACCTGGAAAAAGTAAATCATAAATAGTTAAAAACATTGTTTAAAAAATTAACTTGGAAATTATAAAAAAATGAGATCAAACAAAACAATAGTAAAAGCTAAAAACATTGTAAGATGAAAGACATTTTTCTTGGTATAAAATACACTGCTCAATTTGGTGAACTACGTGTACACACAAATGTAATATTTAATATGGCCTACATTGTACATGGCAGTCAAACCCTGGGTGAGAAATTGATGTAACACTCTGTGTCTGGCTGCTGTACACCCACTAGGTGCATCACATTCTACAATCATAAAGTATGAGTGAAGCAATTCGGTCTACAAATCCACAAATCTCGTTTTGGCTGCTATAGAGGTACATTGAGCAGTTAGTTGGTCATTCAAATTATCAAGTTGCCATCTTCTTTGCTGGCAAGTATCGAAATTTGCATGCATTAGAGAGAAATTAAACTCTAGTTGCTCATGTATTAAGTTACTAAATATCTGCACCTCTAACATAGTGCTAACTCACCGGCTTGGGCAGTGTGGACTCTAGTTTCATATGATACTTGTGGAACATCATAGATACAAATATGTGTAATTCCATCAATGCGTACCACCTTCCTGGACACATGTACCTCCCACCTCCGAAAGCCACAAAACCAGGCAAGAACTCATTTTTGGTGAAATCACATGACAACCACCTCTCCTAAGATCATAAAAGAGTTACATTAATTGATCACACAGCACTGTGATATTAATATGAACTATAAAGTGTACATATATTATGCAGCACGATACATATTATGTAAAGAAGTTCATATTCCAATAGAAAACCGCTAAAAACATGAGACCATTACACCTTTGCCCATTGTATCACATACATATAAAAAAATAAACATTAGATATGCATGTTATTTACATGAATGAATGTATCGCCAACCAGATAGTGTCAAAACAATGACATCTACACTAAATCTAGTAACTGATAGTATTACCAAACTAGCAGTGTGTACATCACGTCACTTACCGGTTTATAAGACTCTGGATCCGGAAAATATTTCTCGTTGCGATGGGTCCAGTGAGGAGATAGAAAGAGGAGATCCCCTGCAGGTACGTTATACCCCTATAAACATATGGACATGTTTAACACATAGCACTGTAGTCGGTATATTACAATACTGGTAGAGAAACAGAGCAGACGAAATCTTACCTCTGGATGATACACTATATTGGTTATTACACTATAATGGTTATTAGGACAACAAAGTTTACTTGACAACACTGATTAGGTGAACTAAAAATTGAACATTATCAGTAATAGTGGCAGGTTGTTTAGTTTTGAGAAAAATCAATTTAAATGTTACAAATTAGCCTACTGTAGCACTGTTTCGAATCTTTTGAATTTAGGAGAGACTGCACAAGGCTTATACATGTACAATACATGTGAATATAAAGTGCATAAATTTACTAATTCTACCGATTCTTGACACTCGGATTACAAAACCTAAGTTGGTAGACAGGAAGTTGTACCTTGACATTAAAAGGCTTGACAACCATTCTGGTAATAACTCCAGGAGACCTCAACCTTATAGCCTCAAGGAAGCAGCACCTTACGTACTTGAGCTTGTGTAGCGTCTCCTCAGTAAACTCAAGGTTACCTGATTAATAGAATAACTTCTATTAATCTTAGCTTTTAGAAGAATTTGTACTATAGTCAATAAAATTAACACAATCACATAGATTTACATTACATCATCACACATCTATGATCGTGACTTGAATATAACAATATCTATGATATTTCACTTGCAATACCTATATATTGTTAAAGAGATAAATTTGTGTGACGATATACTTACCAGAGGCGTCTTGGGCAGCAGCTATGTCTCTCATAACTCTACTATGCACTTCTTCATCACTCAATATTAAACCAATTGTCCAGAAGGTGATCTAAATATAATAACATCAGAAAAATCCTGTTGATTCTGATTTTTCTGGAAATAAAGTACATTGTATATTTGTAAGAGACTACTTTGTAGACAATCTACAATTAAATCAAGCTTCAGATGGCAATGACCTACTAAATAAACACCAAGCGCACGTCGTCATGAAATGGTGAAGATATATACATGTACATACAATGTACATGTATATACAATAGACATGTACATTGTACATGTGCATTGTATATACATGTACATTGTATATACATGTACATGTATATACAATGGACATGTACATTGTACATGTGCATTTGCATATTACAACGATATTATCATGCTGATACTATAGTGTACATATTTTGAAGTTGTCCTCTTTTCCAGAATTATAACACTGAACAGACAACCTCTAATAAATATAAGTATAAATTGTCCAATTAAAACAACAACAACAAGAACAACATCAGGATACAAACATATGAATATCTGCTGCAGATATGACTTACTGGTATAGCATTAGCTAAGCTAGCCCATAACATCAGTAGACTGTAGTTGGCACCATGCTCCTTGTCCACAGCTTCATACAGAGATTTCAATACTGTCTGCAAGCAATGAACTAAAGCTACATTGTATGTACAGTACATAGTCATATATGTACGAGTAGTATATTATGTACATTTCACTACATCATCATACAACGTGTATGCAGAAATGCTGCGTTGATTATAATGATTAGCTGAGACTAGAGTGATGCAACTTACATCATCACTAGACTTGATCTGTAGAATTGCTCTTCTAAACACATTTAGCAACCATTGCTTAGATTTGGCCCACTTGCTAAACAACAAACCCAAGAATTCATATGCTAGTCCACAATCAAAATATATAGGTAAATAAAACATATCTTTAGATGGTTCGAAATAACCATAACTTCCTTTCTGCTATACAAATGGCAATTTGTTTACAAAAGCTAAGTGTTAGATATTGCATAGAATAAAGCTAAGTGTTAGATATTGCATAGAATAAAGCTAAGTGTTAGATATTGGATGGAATAAAGCTAGGTGTTAGATATTGCATGGAATAAAGCTAAGTGTTAGATACTGCATAGAATAAAGCTAAGTGTTAGATACTGCATGGAATAAAGCTAAGTGTTAGATATTGCATGGAATAAAGCTAAGTGTTAGATATTGCATGGAATAAAGCTAAGTGTTAGATACTGCATAGAATAAAGCTAAGTGTTAGATACTGCATGGAATAAAGCTAAGTGTTAGATATTGCATGGAATAAAGCTAAGTGTTAGATATTGCATGGAATAAAGCTAGGTGTTAGATACTGCATAGAATAAAGCTAAGATATGCAACTGGAGGTCTGTTTGTAATCAGCACTTTGAATTCTTTAGGCAAAGAGTTTATAATTTGGAGGAAGCTATTCATAAAATACCATGAACATACTTAGTAGACATGGACATACTATAGACATGGACATACCATAGACACAGACATACTATAGACATGGACATACTAGTAGACATGGACATACTAGTAGACATGGACATACTAGTAGACATGGACATACTAGTAGACATGGACATACTAGTAGACATGGACATACTAGTAGACACAGACATACTATAGACACAGCCATACCGCAGACACAGACATACCATAAACACAGACATACCATAGACACAGATATACCATAGACACAGACATACCATAGACATACCATATACATACCATAGACATAGATATACCATGGACACAGACATACCATAGACACAGACATACCATAGACACAGACATACCATGGACACAGACATACCATAGACACAGACACACCATAGACACAGACACACCATAGACACAGACATACCATAGACACAGATATACCATAGACACAGACATACCATAGACACAGACATACCATAGACACAGCCATACCGCAGACACAGATATACCATAGACACAGATATACCATAGACATAGACATACCATAGACACAGACATACCATAGATACAGACATACCGCAAACATAGACATACCGTATGAACACATGTGGTATCTGCGTCCCGTATTCAAACTGGTCATCAAAAACCACAAAATTGTTCATTAGCTCCTTCATGGCCTTCTCGTTGTGTATTGGCAGTACGTTCTCACCAAAAAGGTTTCTTATAACTGAAGGATACATGATGAGCCTGATAGTTTCATTCAGCTCATATCTACCTGCACACAAATATACACACATATGATATATCTACCTGCACACAAATATACACAAAATGGTAATAGATCTACATCTATGTGATTGTATCACACATCAATACATACAAATTTCGCATTACTATTTCCAACTATATAGTGCATCTCTATAATTTATGCACATATTATACATGTACATTGTATGTACATAAACTGAGTATAGTACTTTCTAATACTTGTTCGTGAACTACTACATGTATACGTAGCTTGATTGAACATAGATGTTGTACATATTACAATATGCTCTATTGAGGACTCGTCGCAGATAGAAAGACCTTGTTTTTGAGGAGTCGTTTTCTCTTTTCAAGGGCATTGTTCAACACAGACATGGGGTGAAAAGTGTGTAGGTTTTTCATCTAACAATGGATCAAGTTTCTTACGCTAATCTACCAAGAACATAAGATTAAATGACCTGAATTTTAACTTGCAGGTAAAAGTAAGAAATTCTACCTAAATTAGACCTGGAAAATGGCCAAGAGAGTTTGAATGTGAGTCCCAGAAGCTTATGTAATCATAAAAGCACAAAAATTCAATTCCAATGGTGCGAAAAAGAAGCAACTGTATATATTGTCATAATACATTGTAAATGTACATGAAACTAAAATGTTTTTTCATTTAAAATGCAGAACACAAAACAGCATTTTTGTATGGTTTAGTATGTGGTATTCAATAAAGCAGTCTGGATATTATACGCTCATTCTATAACACTTTAAATACATATTAGTTTGGTTCTTGAATGTTTACCGTTTAAGTTCATATCTGTTAGCCTTCGATCAAACTGTCTCTTTAGATCAGCACTGTGACGTGGAAGCTGCTGAGTGGCCAGTTTACCCTTCATTAGATCATGAATGGAAGTGTGGTAGGTGAGGAATGACTCACTTGTAACAGATGCTAAACAGACAAACATATGATCAATAACAGAGCTGCTAACTGCTAGCTAAGCAATGGTGATGAATTTATTAGTATACACAATCTCCATTCCCTGGGTTTCCATGGTTCGAACTCGGTGCAGTTTAAGCTCAGCTCGAGCCATGGGATGACTCAGCTAGCACTCATTTAGCGAGCTCAGTCAGTACGAGCTCAGTCAGGACGTACTCGTACGCAGTCATGCGAGCTGGCTATATACCAACAATTAGTGCCAGCTATTAACAGTTTATGGGATGATTTAGTACGCACTGCTAAACACAGCTATTATTAGTGCGAGCTGTAAGCTAGTTCGAACAATGGAAACTCAGTGACAGAAACCAGTGGAACAGACAACTCCTAGTTTGATGAGAGCTAATGTGAAAGTAATGGGATATACACATGTACAACCAAGAAGAAGAGTGGGCACCAGTTCTATCATATACATGTATGATAACAACTCTGCAGATTTCCTCCATTCCTTCAGAACACGCAATAACAATAATAAATATTTATGCATTTACCGTAGAAAGCAGAAATGAACATAGTGAAAACCAAAAATAAAATCCAACACAACTCCGCATTTACTAGTTTATCTTACCTGCATTTGCTACAAACAAGTGGACAGCTTTCTGGAAGTCTACATATTGAGACTGCATAAAGTATTTGGTATAGTCTTCCTCTTCTGTAAGGTAGGTCATCCGCTTACCAGCTATATATAGAGTATAGACTGGTCCAAGCTACGAATGAACATACAATGTATGTGCATGGATCTCTTAGTTTTTATAAACAATTGTTTTTACAAAGGGAACATTAGCAAATATTACTATATAGCATATTACCTTCCTACGCATTTGCTCTATAAAATTTAATGGTTCCTTGCCGAATTCAATTGCACAGCCTAGAAATGGTATCCATCCAGCATAGCATGGTGGTAGCTTCATAAGATCATGTACCCGTTGTCTCTTGTATATCTGTACTAAGCTGTAGAGTAGCAGACCAAACACTGCAGGGATAATCAGCCATCCATTTGAAGCACTTTCAAATAGCACCATCTCAAGTAGTAAAATTCCTGCAGAAAATAAAAATGGCGGTTAACATGCATGCAATGGGCGGAAACATTTTATATACACTATGATGTGATATTGAACACTTTTCAAGCAATTAAAACATACATGCATCTGTGTATACAACTTACAAGCCAAGTGGTACGTGTATTATTGTAATGATATCACTAATGATGTCAAATTAATCAAATCTTATACTATTCTGCAACCCTACATCAAATTATTATAAATCTTACACACATTATTTCTTCAGCAGAAAGTACTTTTTATAAAAACCACCAAAAAACGCATATTGCTATACAGAAACCCTACTAACTACTATCAGTGGAAGAAAAAAAATATTAAGTTCTAAAAATAAAATGGGTCAACTAATATTATTAATAAATACTCTTCATTTTGACATCGAATTTTAGAGCCCAAACCACTAAAATGTTCAATTCCCCTGCTCTTGTTTTCATCAGTTCAAATGAACTTGGGAAGCCTGTGGTGTGTTTATGCCAATGTAATAAGAAACAACAAGTAAAATATGATGTGGCGATCAATATTACAAAATTACCCACTGTGACTGGTTCAGTCAGTAGTCAGTACTCAGTAGTAATTCTTATAGTCATGCAATGAACTCAACGTACGAGTATGTGCTATAAGAACTCAAACAATAACATAATCATTCTGTTATTGTTTGAGTTGCTTCATGGAATGACTTTTGGCATGGCACTTAGTCGTTTTTTAGCCTTAGTAATCTTTGAACTAATGTGGGATCAAAATCTCAAGTCAAACTACATTATGTTTTTCAGGTATCTATTTTCAAGTTCAGTGTCGACTTGAGTTTCATTTAGGATGCAGGATACTGCAGGAACAGTTGGTTTCTGGTTGAATGTCATAATAGAGCATTTGGCAGTGTTGAATAACATGTGCAAAGTGTCTATCCACTTGGCTAAGGAAGTGATATTCATCTGAAATGTAATCTAGTATATGAGAGTTTCATCAGTGAATGGCTATCATTTCCAATGAAGGTTCTCACCCTGTCCTGAATTCATCTTATGATGAGCTCACCAGACAACAAAACTGCCAGATGCAAACAAGATCATAAAGCAAAGGCCAACCGAGATCCACCAGAGTTTTCTGCCTCGAACTATTTGAGATTTAAAAATTGGACAGCTATGATACATGACAAGCTATTCTTAATTTCTTCAAATGACAGGTAATAACAATCTGAACTGCCAAACTATGAAATGACCCCCTGGTCCATACCCATCGGACACCGGCCAAATCATGCACCACTCCTGTCCCATACGAGGCATGCCTCTTCTGCTCCCTTAGGTGGTCTAGTATGACAACAATATCCACGTAAGTCTACGTAAGGCCAATACTAAAATCTATGTGCTCAGGTAGGTATTTTATGTAGCATATATTAAAAGGAAAGTTGGCCGCAGAATGAAACCCTGTGGAACTCCTCAGGTGACTAGTAGTTCGGCAGATTTATTCCCAGTCACCACCACCGTTTGCCCGCAACGGCATGTATGGTGTTACCATTATTAACACTACGAGCTATGTCATGATAAGTCATGCAGAGTTGCGTTTTGCAGGATAATCTTTTGCAGATGTTGGCGATTGTGAAAAACTGTATCCAGAGTGCCATTCAAGTAATAAAGGATAACATGTTCCATAAGTTTACATGGAATACTGGTAAGCAATATGGGTCGATACATAGTATACATAGTTGTTGAGATGGTCAAATACGCCGGTTTTTTGTGGAGAAGACTGCTAACAAGCAGGTTTCGAAGCAATTTGAAGTCTAGAATCTAACACGGAGATATCAACTATCTGTGTAAGACCACTTGTTATCATGATGGTGGGGGGGGGGATAGGGGTGTCATTGACATTGTGTTGTCGATGAACAAAATCCTCTTTGGGCAATCCATATGGGCCTGGGAGCTTTGCCATTTTGTCGAATTTTTAGTAGTATTAATGCGTTATCACCACTCCCAGGTCTCGGCTTGAATTCGCTATTGGAACAATTCAAGCTTGGGCCAATAATCTGGATTATCATCAGAGCCCAGAGGCCTGGTGCTGGTCACGTAGGCACTCCTTAGCTCGTGCCCGGCTTACAGAAAAAGTTGAACTATAACTATTACTATCGATTTACTAAACTAAAACTTACTATTCTGTGATTGTACTGATTGCGGTATACAAATACAATATAAAAGCAACCTTTTGAACTAAATGGACGGTAATATTATCAATGTAGTGATAATGCCAATGGTCGAGCTTCCAAATTTCAACTAGAACAACTTTTTTTTAAAAACCATTGAGTATTGTATAGACAACCTGCAAAAAGAATCCAGTTGCTAAACAAAAAGTAACCTTTGAAGTTTGAACAAAGATAGTCCACTATCTTTGGTTTGAACATCAAACAAAGTTTCTATATACTTTGCATCAAATCTAAGGCTGTGAGTAATAGAGAGAAGGCATCATAGGGACGCATATATTTCCGCCCACACTGATGCATTTAAAGAAACTTTGGTTAATAGACCTGGAACACGCCTCCAAACATGTAGTCGGTATTTACTGTTTTAAACGAGTGTTACACGGTACCTCTTTGACGGTACAGCGACTCCAAAAATACTCAGGACCGCAGCAAAATTTTGCTTTCGGTTTCTCAATGAATTGAAAACTCAAAAATATTCTTCAGTTTCACAAACATTACATTATTACAATTGTACATACATGCTGATACTATCACTAGACTATGCATCTTGTTTTTTGAATTTAATGTTTTGGATTTTGCTTTTCAACTATCTTAATTTACGTTTTATGACAACTGAAGGCCCCCTTTTTGATCCACGGAGTGGACTAGAAACTCTATTTTTAACCCGAACCCTTTGATTTTAAATTTAATCACGTTAATATTATTTTTATTATTATAATTAATAATAATAATTATATTTTTGAGGGCTTCACTGACTGATGCTTTCACAACACTCCACTGAAACCTTGCGATGAGTCTCGCAAAGTGACAGTGCGATTTTTATTTTATGTAATAATTATAATATAATATTAATATAATTATAATAATAATTATTTTAATCTCTGCATTGTGTATGTATGGTGTTCTTCAGGGTAGGTTTCCGGACAATATTTTCGTACTATAATATTCTATTGGGTAAAATAAGTTGGTATGGTATAGGCATAAGGGACACCCATGTTTGGAAGTGTCATGGGGCATGAGCAGGACTGAACTCAGGAGGATGCTGTGTTTATTTAGTAGGGTGGTGTTGGAACTAGAGATTGGCTTGCATTGTGACACCCTAAGTATTTAGTTTCTTCTGTTCACTTGGGAACTGTGGCTCTAAATTTATAGAAAGGATGGTAGAGCTGTATTATGGTTAAATTCAATAGAGTGGCAGTTGGCATCATTAAATGACATTTTCGTACCAGGACCAGTTGCACACAGTGTTGATGTTCAGCTGAAAGTGTGCCGCGCCGGTAGCCGAGTTGACCTTCAGATGCGATAAAGTTTCATCAGCGTAGAGACAACAAAGCAGTTAACAAGATAGCTTTCAGAGTGAAAGGTTGTGTCTCACAAGCCTCTCATTACAGCTTTCATTATAGCATTTTACATTATACACTGGTTTAGCTTTACATTCAGTAAAATTGTGAAGACAATTTGGAATAAATATTGTCAGCAATGCCACCCGGACCTCCAACTCCAAATTCTGTCACCACAAGGCAGCAGCAGCAAAGGAAAACGTCCGCGTCAACACAGGATTCCAGTAACAACCTAGTCGAGCTATATAAAAAGCTTGACAAAAAAATTGATAACGTCCTGTCCAGCTTGTCAAAATTGGAGACAAGGCTGACAGCACTGGAAGAATTACAACAGAACCACACCAAATCTATTACACAGGCAGAAAATAAAATCTGTGCTGTTCAAGAGGAACAACGTACTCAAGCAGCCTCGTTAGATTTTGCTCACAGTGAAATAGAAGATACCAAGAAAAAATGTGGCAATCTTCAAAAGCAGCTTGATGATATCAATGCTCGTCTGACAGAAATCAGTCATTCACAGCAGTCGGTAAATAAAAGCCAGCCGGATAAATCCTACCAAAACCTTCTCATAACCGGAATACCTGAAACTCAACGCGAAGACCTTGCTATTGTGATAACTACCCTTGCTGACAAAATCGATCTGAAGATAACACCGAATGATATATGTAGTGTCTATCGTACAAAGAGCAAAAACATATATGTCAAGTTCAATTCAGAGCTTGTGCGAGATAAATTCTACAAAGGAAGACGTCTTCTGCACACTAAGAAAATTACAACCAAATCACTGGGCATGCAGACTGAAGGTGTGCCGCTGAAAGTGTGCCGCGCCGGTAGCCGAGTTGACCTTCAGATGCGATAAAGTTTCATCAGCGTAGAGACAACAAAGCAGTTAGCAAGATAGCTTTCAGAGTGAAAGGTTGTGTCTCACAAGCCTCTCATTACAGCTTTCATTATAGCATTTTACATTATACACTGGTTTAGCTTTACATTCAGTAAAATTGTGAAGACAATTTGGAATAAATATTGTCAGCAATGCCACCCGGACCTCCAACTCCAAATTCTGTCACCACAAGGCAGCAGCAGCAAAGGAAAACGTCCGCGTCAACACAGGATTCCAGTAACAACCTAGTCGAGCTATATAAAAAGCTTGACAAAAAAATTGATAACGTCCTGTCCAGCTTGTCAAAATTGGAGACAAGGCTGACAGCACTGGAAGAATTACAACAGAACCACACCAAATCTATTACACAGGCAGAAAATAAAATCTGTGCTGTTCAAGAGGAACAACGTACTCAAGCAGCCTCGTTAGATTTTGCTCACAGTGAAATAGAAGATACCAAGAAAAAATGTGGCAATCTTCAAAAGCAGCTTGATGATATCAATGCTCGTCTGACAGAAATCAGTCATTCACAGCAGTCGGTAAATAAAAGCCAGCCGGATAAATCCTACCAAAACCTTCTCATAACCGGAATACCTGAAACTCAACGCGAAGACCTTGCTATTGTGATAACTACCCTTGCTGACAAAATCGATCTGAAGATAACACCGAATGATATATGTAGTGTCTATCGTACAAAGAGCAAAAGCATATATGTCAAGTTCAATTCAGAGCTTGTGCGAGATAAATTCTACAAAGGAAGACGTCTTCTGCACACTAAGAAAATTACAACCAAATCACTGGGCATGCAGACTGAAGGTACGATCTATATCAACGAGGTGTTAGATGACAAACAAAGACAATTATTCTATCAGGCAAGAGGGAAAAGAAAAGAACTAAATTATATGTTCATATGGACATACCATGGTGCAATTTACATCAAGAAAAGCAGTGACAGTGATCTGATTAAAATTATTACCCAATCAGACTTAGATCAGCTACAGTAATTTATTCATTGCAACACCAGACACACCCTCTTATCACTATGGCTGAGTTTACCTCAATCACCCAGAGTGCAAAAACAACTTTCTCAGACACACAGGCCCTGCTATACCACGAGCCACTACTTTCAACAAATAGAGTAAAAGGTTTCATTTTCGAGAAAGATTTTAACATTCTTCACATAAATATTCGAAGCTTGAATGATAAGTTTGAAGATTTTAATTTGATGCTTGCTGAACTAAACACTGTTTTTTCCTGCATTGTCATATCAGAAACATGGTTACTTGAGTCTGATTATATTGATCAATTTTCATTACCTGGATACAATTTATTTTGCAGTTCCCGTAAGAATGTGAGAGGGGGCGGTATTTGCATTTATGTCCATCAGAAGTTTGAGGCTAGAGTTGCGGCAGTCCGTCTGGCGGAGAGTGAGGCATTGGAGGCCGAGCTGTGGTGTCGGGGGGCCGTGATGTTTTCTGTCCTCTGTGTGTACCGCTCTCCCTCGGGTGAGTTGCCGGCGTTTCTCGGGGATTTCACTGGGGTTTTGGGGGCCCTCCCCGCGTGTTCGCTGGTGGTTGGCGACATTAATGTAGACCTCAATCCTTTAAACAGCTCATTTTTAAGTCATGGTACTCAAAATTATTTGAAAATTTTAAATAATTATGAATTTTATAATACAATTCTGAGCCCCACTCGATATGGAAATCGCAAAGACAGCCTACTTGACCACTTATTAATTAACAGGTTGAAAACAAGCACAAGAACGTGCACAGTTGATTATCTGCTGGCTGATCATCAGCCGTGCATAGGCTCATTTCAAATTAGCAACAGACTATCAACTCTGCAAGCATCCGTAAGCTTGGTAACAAAGTATGAACTTTTGAAAGAAAATATTGAGAGTCAATGCTGGAACGAACTTATAGACCCCACCAGTGCTACTAATTCAACGGACAAGTTTTTGTTGACTTTCGGTGAACTAATAGCTAAATCTAGCTTAGAGGTCAAAAACAAGCCTCGTAAACAAAATTTTAAACAACCATGGATGACCCAAAAATTACATGCCTTGGTAAGAAAACGCAAAGCTCTTCACAAGTTATCCAAATCAGAGCCCTTCAATAATAACATTCAAATTAAATATAAGAAATTTAGAAACTATGTTTCAAATGTGATAAAATCTGCAAAAAAGGAACATTTTTCAACTAAGTTTAAAGCCTGCAAGGATAACACCTCTGAGAAGTGGAAATTCATTAAATCTCTAATTACCAAAAAGAATGTTGACGATGGACCATCTTTTATAACTCTTGGGGAAGATGAAATTTCAGACCCCACCGAAATTTGTGAGAAATTCAATGAATTTTTTGTAAATGTTGGTGAAGAGCTTGCTCGTAGTCTTCCATCTTCTACTCAGAACTTCCAAGACTATTTCACTGGGCTGCCCGAAAATCGCTTTTTTTGTTTCTCACGAAACTGGTCCAGATGAGATTTTAACGATCATCAATGATCTGAAACTGAAAAAAGCAGCGGGATATGACCATATTAGCTCCAGAGCTATAAAAGACAACATTATAACCTTGTTACCGGCTCTGGTCGACATAATCAATTTGATAATTCATAACTGTGAGTTTCCTGACAGCCTAAAGATAGCCCGAGTAACACCTCTATTCAAGAAGGGCTCTAAGAATTTAATGACAAATTATCGTCCAATTTCTGTATTGAATGCCATTTCCAAAATTGTGGAAAAAGTCGTAGCCTCTCAGATACGTGAACATCTTGAGCTTAATGACCTTTTAACACCAAATCAGTATGGCTTCCGTTCAAAAAAGAACACAACTTTAGCAATCAACGACTTTTTAGAGATTGTTTATAACCGTTTAGACAATCATAATGCTGCCCAAACAATTTTTTTAGATTTTTCAAAAGCATTTGATACCATTAACCATAGTATTCTTTTATCTAAATTACGTTTTTACAACTTTAGTGACTCAGCCATTCAACTTATTAAATCTTATTTAACTAATCGGAAGCAGTTTGTGAAAATAAATACTGAAAAATCGTCATTAAGAAGTATTACATTGGGAGTGCCACAAGGATCTGTTTTAGGACCGTTGCTATTTTTAATATATATAAATGACTTGGTTAATGTTTCTCCAGCTTTTAACTATATATTGTTCGCTGATGACACCAATTTGATCTGTGATAACCCTGTGATAACACCTTTTGAGCTTTCAAAAATAGAACAATGGTGCTTGGCAAATAGACTTGTTATAAATTTTAGCAAAACAATGCAAGTCATATTTCGAAATCCACAGAAAAAAATTGACGTTGATGAATTCGATGTTGGAAAATTGAATACCGTTGATCACACAAAATTTCTTGGTGTGACCTTGGATAAACATTGTAATTTTGAGTTCCATATCAATAACATTGTAAACAAAATCACCTTTTTATTAATGATGTTTCGCTATTTGACAAAGTTTTTAGACCAGAAAACAATGGTAAATTTGTATTACACTTTTATATACCCACACCTTATATATGGTGTGGAATTTTGGGGACATGCCCCAGACTATTTAATATCCAGCATTTTAATCAGCCAGAAGAAATCATTGCGGATCATTTTAAGTCAACAGCCAAATTCACATGTTTCACACAGGTTTAAAGAATTTAAAATTATGCCTATTTCTATGATCTTCAAATATAGGCTTATAATATTTTATAAAAACCATATTTATCCCAACAAAAATAATCTTAATTTAATTGAGACTGTACACCCCATGACTACGCGTAAGACTTTGAAAAATCCACTGAAATCAATCAAAGTTAATTCGGAAATGGGAAAGAGGTCTATTTATTTTACTGCCGCTAATCTATTTGGTGAGCATGCATGGGACCTACGGGGCCTCACCGGTGGAGTCTTTGCGAGGCGCCTGGCTGCTCGTCTCTGGGAGCTTGGCGCATAGTGGGTGGGCGCAGCATGTGTCCCTGGATGCGTGTGTCGGCCTTCTGTGGCTGGCGAACCTCTGGAACGGGGCTGTCACAACTCTAGTTTCGAACTATCTGATTAGCCCCATGTTTTATTACCTTTTATTACCTTATTTTAATATCACTGCTGTTTAAAAATGATGACATAAACTAATAAATAAAAAAAAAAAAAAAAACAAAGCTTGGCAAGTCACAAATGCCAAACTCTGGATGTTCTGATAATAATGATTGATTATCAGACATCCACCTGCTTATCCTATCCTGCACAAGATATTCAATGAAAAACAAAAATTTCCACCTAACGGAAAAGGACCTTTATCACTTCTCAGTTTTTATGGGCCATGCCTGGCAGCTAAATTCAATAGAGTATAAGTGTAATTAACTATAGTAACAATTGGCACTATGAATATCATAATATGTCTATGGGAAATTATTGATATAAATATCAATGTGCGCTTCCATTTTCATTTTGGGTGGCACTGTACATAATGAAGAAGACAAAATCATTTGGAACTCTACTAAAAAACTCTAGTTATGTCTAAATCGTGTGCAATTGCACCTGCAAAATGACTAATACCAGGGCTCATTTTGTTTTACCTAAATTTGTTAGTGTGATGCAGTTCCATGCTGTCTCATACTTTCCATCGTACAATGTGTCATACTGTGCTCATGGTCGTTAGTAGGCCTGATGTGCTGTTCACATTGTCGCTAGCGACCAGCAACCAAGCTGCAAGTTACCCACAATAGTAAATTAGAATTGTACACTTTTGTAGGTGATCCTGTCACTCACACCTGTGTGCTACTCTATCTATTTATTGTGGTTAGCTTGCAGTTTGGTTGCTGGCCGCTAGTGATGAGCAACAATGTGAACAGCACATTAACTTTAAATCATATGTATATTATAATTTCTAGGATGATGCAAGCTCGATTTCTGAGTTGTACTGCTCGATTTCGACGACCATTACCAGCATCCTTTGAACAAGATTCAGAAAAATATGGAATATCTAAACAATTTGTGAACAGGAACCCAAGGTGAGTTCTTGCATGCATGCCATAGGATAGTACACCGCTGCACACACTCTTATACTTCTTTTCATGAGTGGATATGTAGGCAAGATTAAAGGGGTTTTGACGTGTGGTTTATGTGTATGTTCAATGCAGCCTCTCTTTTTTAAGTTTATTGGATCTGCGCTACTATAAGCAGAGTTGTGCTCTCTTGCCCACACTTGATTAGCCAGCACTATTCAATGTTGCTTTGAACACAACTTTGTTAAGGAGACACAACTGTTCGCTTTATGTCTTATAGAGAAATTTCTTGATTTCAAGCTGTTTTCATCGAAAGAGTACAGTAGTAAGCAAATTTATTGTAACATGTGTAAGTTTTTGAATTTTCTGGGCTTTCTTTTTGCTGGCAGTAAGTAGCTGCCGTTTTTGGTAGATCCAGTATTTTATCTGGCCACACTATATAAGACAGCCATATTGTTTTCTTCTATATGCCTATACACATGTCTTTGTGGCCTACTATTCTAACTATAGCCTGGAGGTGAAAACATGGGGTATACTACCGTACTAGCACAAATATATTCATGATTTTCACTCCAGGCACCACTATTGTACCACTATTTAGCTGAGTGGATCTTAATGCTGGCTCAAAACACTTATCATACATAGCGCCTTTAAATTGGTATACATTGTTGTACCATAAACCTACTACATGTATATAATAGCATAGATAATGCATGTATTATATTCTACTGAGGTTCCAGAGTCATAGCACACTGTTTATTTTCCTTCGGTTTAGGATCCTAATTGATCATTGCAACACCCTAATTCCAGTTGTTGAAATTTCAGAAATCTTGAAATGATGGGGATAGCACATAAACGAAGAGGGTGGAAGTTTCAGGCACCTAGAAAAGATTTTTATCACAGGTATGTTGTGATCCTTAGAATATTCTACCAGAGAACTGTCACACATTTTACTGCCCAAAATATCTACCTCTCCGACAATCACTTGTATGTGTATATTTTATTACAGCTAAAAGGCTAAGTGCGCAAATCATTTATTTTCTACCTAAGCATGCTTACCTTTTATTATGTGTATGTACATGTTTACAGCAACTCTATTTATCCGTAATATTTATCTCACAGACTCACATTTAGCAGAGAAGGTCGACACACTAAAGCCCAACTCATACATTTTACTGGTCGGTGTGTAATCAGTGCCAGCACTGAAGAAATTGCGATCTCCAGGCTGCTAGATAGGTGAGTTGCAATCTAAAAAATCTTGGAGAATAACCTTATGGAGCATTGGATGTCGGGATAGCTTTAGGTATACTGCCTGTTAGCAATGGAATAAAAGGGAGTTTTCTAGAAACAAGATTTAGATGGTTCTATTGCAGTTGTATTGTATGTAGAATTTATAAATAATTCTCTCTACACAAGATTGATGTGGTACATTTTGTAAGGTATGATATTAATATATTTTGTAGTACTACTGACATCAATGCTGGATTCAACATAGGTCGAGTGATAGCACATAGATGTCATCAAGTAGGCATAGACAGCATGCTGTTTGAACCTGAGGGCAGTGGGGAAGCTGTAAGTTAAGCAGATGTACAATTCATATGTTAGGCAAATGATTATCAATGTCAAGTGAGTTTTCTGGGCATGGCAAGATTTCTTAGTTTGCTATGAAAATGCTGTAACCGCTGATAAAAAACAACTAGGCTGTAATATATGTTCACACGGCCTGGCAACAGCATATTATATTACAATATCAATTGAAATAATATTATTTTGGACTTCGAATACGTTGATAGGAACACTCCAATGTTACAATATCCGTACATTGGAACAAGCAGCTAATGCCTCTTTACATATTCTTGTAGATTGAAAAGTTTAAGGAAGCTCTGTTAGATGGAGGGCTTACTCTAGAGGAAGTTGAAGAGAAACCATACCGCGATTGTGAAATAGGCACAGACTATGATGCTCAATCATGAATTTGAATGTTATGCAATACCTGTACATATTAAGATGTTTTTTAATATCTAAAATTTATGTGAATCATCCAGTCCATTTGTTTGTATAAATATTCTACAAATATAAAATATAATGCTAAATTTTATGAGACTTCTGTGTAGTGTTCTTAGTCCTGTGATCTCCAGCAGTTTTGTCATCTGTTGACTCTAAACTATGATTCAAAGGTTCAGAAATTTTGCAATTACTATTTTGAATATTTTTAGTCAATTTGTTATAAGTGTCTTTTTTTCTTTTCTTAGAACTTCGCCTATCAGCATCTTCAGGTGGTGCACGGGAGTGATGGACAGTTCGTTCCTGCCTGGTATTAGAGCTGAGAGAACCAATTAAAGTTCTTTGCAAAAATCTCTTATTAGGTCTAGTCTCACGTTTCTTCCTACAAACAATAACAAAATGAAGGTTCACAAAAGAGCAGTATCTGTGCCCTGAACCAACAGCACCCAACCCATTCCTCTACGGTCACCCTCCATGTATTGCAAGGTGGCCATAAAAGAGTGCCTTGATAATTAATGGAGTTTACGATTAAGATATGAGGATGTGATATGGAAACAAGCTTGGTAAGAACAGTTTACATGGCTTGTTACCAAATAACATGCAAACTTGGGTTGTTATTTTGAAAAGCCACATCAAGTCTTACCATCCCTGTGGTCCAACCTCGTTGGCTATTATAGAGCCTCTTTTTGTCTCGGACATGATTTCTTGATATGCTTTCCTGCAAAATTTCAATAAAAACTGTAAAGCATTGACACTTTCTTCCTACAGGAAAACGCAAAACCGACAATGCAATGAAGTAGCCTGGGATCAAATATCATAGGCTCTCAGCATTGCACAGAAAGTGTCCATGTGAATCAATCAACTTACCACAGGTGTGATTGCATATCTTTGATAAAGAGAAGCAAATGTATTATTAGGCCATGGTTTACAATACCATACTATACTATAGCTGGCACATGTTAGTTTGGTGATGGGGTTCAAAGTTCAGCTTGTTGAACTTGTTGGCCAGCGAAAGTCAACAACTAAAACCCTAACAGAGGTCAGCAATGTCCACTCAATAGAAGCTGCCAACTAAAGACCATAGTCCATCAAGCAATCATGACGACCAGCAACAACAAAATGGAAACATAGAGGCCTATGTAGGTATGACAGAAAATAAATTTAAAACAAGATACAGCAGCCACATGTCATCTATAAAAACTTCAAATGCAAAAACTCTACAGAACTAAAACTTAACTTAGCATAGAAAATATTGACCAGAGCAGCATCATCTGCAATCTTTGCATAGCTGAAAAATACTACATAATCTGTAAGAGTAGAGTCCATCAGGAACTCTCAACAGCAGAAACGAGCTAGCCTCAACGTGCAGGCACGCAGTTAAATATAAGCTAACTAATATCAAAAGCTGAAGGATTAAGCATGCACATATTATATTAAATGACTGTATCCCCAATGCCTTTTTACATCATTGTTTTCTGATGGTTAGTACATGATACCATGAAACAAATTTGCAACAAAAATAAACATCATTCATCCATATGATATATTCAATATTATATTACTGTCAACTTACTGTCAACTTACTGTCAACTTCTTCATCACACTGGACCGCCCTAGAGGGAAGAAGGGGTGTGCCGCATATGGTACATGGGTTGGTCAGTGGGTGGACAGTATTAAACTTATTATAATGCAATAAATTGGCAGTGATAACGGAACAGGACTGTTTAGCCTGACTGGGTAGGGGTTGCGGTTGAAAACCGTCCAGCAGTTTCTTCTGGGCTGTATCCAATCCTCATATCTCTAATAGTTCTTGGTAAGAAGCTATTGAGGTATTTGTTGCTATTTGCTCCCACTGAAGGGGGGAGTCCGATGGTCTGAGAACGAGTCTGCATTGTTCCCACAGTTTGATGCTCTAGCAGAACTTCATAGGCTGCACTTAGAGCGGGATGCTGTTCTTCCTTCCCGAGTATTCGCACGAGAAGCCCTACTCGGTGGTTCCTTCTTCTCTGGTCTAGTAGCCGTAGGCCAAGCTTTTCCATGGCCCTCTCAATGTCATCTCGTCCTCTGAGCTGGCTTATGAATCGAACAGCATGAGTCTGATATAAACATATTTTACAATCTGCTCGGTTATTAATAAACTCACTCTCAGAACAGCATTTTAGAACTCACATAAGTTTTACAATTTATTTAAACTACTGCTATATTATTTAATTTTAATAAATTTAATATTAAAAATATATATTTACGCATTTTCATTTTTAATTTATCATAAATTTATTGATTACTTACTGTCATATTATGGTTAACATTAACTAATGGGGCCTATACCAGATCAAATGACATTTATGGTACGTATTATAGTCATAAATAATACGTTTATTTCAATTTCATATTTGTTTGTTACCTGGTGAGTTCATCCATTGAGATTCCTTCAGATTCAGATTGAATATTTCTTGTTGTAGTCCTGGTAACCATTGATTGCTGTGTAAAGTGTGTAAATTATTTAGCATTTAATATCAATATGGAAATTTTGGATTGAACTCATAGTACACCTTTAGTTTATTAAAGACACCATCTACACGTATAATATAAGCTCTTGGGGGGAATCACAGAAATGTGCTCGACTGATGAATATTCTAGGAAAAATTACAAAAGTTAGAATTTAGCTTGAGAACTAGCAAAATCTACTATTGGTATTACTATTGGGCGGACCTAAAGGCCTAACTCTAATATTTTTCTTTAGAGGTTAGAATCTCGGCTATTAACTATTTTGTAAATAGTCTGGAAATGCAAACGATAGGCAAATATCTTGCCTGTTGCCCACACAGAGTCTAATATACTAAAAGCTATGGTTGCCTGTATGCAGCAGTTTCATACACAGCCTACGTTACGTAAGGCGAAAGATCAGAATGACATAACATAAATAAAATATAAATAGAATACATTATTAAGCACTTTTTGTCGCCTATTTAACTAAGCTGGTCTTGTAAATGAGGCATATTGTACTTGGATTTCGTCGTGGTCTCTTGGATTGCAAAGCATTTTGCTTAAAGATCATGGGAGCAGTTTAGTATTGTTATAATAATTTATAAAATGATAATTATTATATTTATTATTAAATTAATAATAAAATAGTTTAATATTATAGTTAATTAATTTTAAATTTAATTAGCTAATAATAATGATATTATCTTACCCCTAGTCCTTGATATTAGCAAAGAGTAAGATATTATAAATTAAAATTATGATAATAATTATAATATTGTATTCATCTTAATGATTATAATTATAATAAACAATTATAAAATAAAAATATTAATATATGATTAGTTGTAGCCTACACAATGACTACATCTACAGTGTATATGAATTAGAATATACAATTACATGTCACATAGACTAGAGTACCAGTAGAGTAAGAGTATTGTTTTTTCTACATGATATGATATTGATATTTCAATTATATATAAATTTAGTTTGTACTAATTGATTGATTTATATTTGTTATAACTGTTTAATAGTTATGAAATTAGTAATATCTCCATGTGTGATTTGTTTTACAAAAAAGGAACTTCAAGTCAAGATGATAACGATTATGATACAAGTCTTGATCTTTTCCTACATGAATTGACACGGAATTTGGCTTATGCTCAATTACTTCTACGAATACTTTAGTAGTAGTGATTGTGGTAGTATAACCACAGGCTACATTGACTCACTGTAATATGGTAGGCTGTATAGATTGCCAATCAGCATCATTAGTAGACCTACAGCACTGGTACATAATAATAATAATAATGTAGCTAGTTCTGCTGTGGTATTTTAATTATCTCCAGTTAATTTTGGAGGGTTTCTTGGCAAGACCATAATATTTGAAGATAAAATATTGGATCTCGGTCATCTATGTGTTTTTAAGTAGTTTTCTTGTAGTATAGTTATCTAACATGCAGTTTCAAATATTTTAGGAAATGTCATCCTCAAAAGTAGCTGGTAATCCCGATGTTCCAACAGACACAGCTACGTTTGCTCTTAGCTGATTTTGGTTCCCAGAGGCCCAGTTTGGCTGCGTCTCTGGTGTAATCCGAACGAAGGTAGGGTTTACCGGCGGATCGACAGAGTTCCCCACCTACCGAAAATTGTAAGTATAAGTCTATTTATTGTTACTATGATAACAAATAATAACACCATGTTCCTTTCCTACTTTTTGACACTAAGGTGTATAACATTGTTAAATCGTTGTTGCAGGGGCGATCACACTGAAACTGTTGAAATTCAATACGACCCAAAAGTTACATCATATGAGAAACTTTTAAAGCTATTTTGGAATAATCATGATTCAACCGCTTGCCACAGTAGGCAGTACATGTCCGCAATATTCTATCATAATGAGAGTCAGAAAGAAGCAGCTGAAAAATCTAAAGAGGTTCACCAAAAGAAAAAGATGCGTACGGTTGTTACCAAGATTTTGCCAGCAAAGAAATTCTACAACGCAGAAGAGTGAGTGTCTCATTCTTTTTAACATGCTAGATTTGTACAAACTGGTTGATCTTTCTAAATGTGCCATGAAGTGTAAGATGGCTATGAAAATAAGATGTACATGAATGTTCTACTTCCTTGTAACTGTACGATACAATGTAAAAAGGTTTTTCACTTCCCAAACATAATTAGAAAATGTTTGTGTGGGCTAATGTTTTACAATATAGGAAATGTTCAACAATATTTTGCTAAAAATAGCAGTATCACCCCCATCATACAACTTCTTCTACACAAGTCTACATCTACGTTTAGATGCTGCAATTACAGTTGGAATAATGTGTTGAGATACTGGAAATTTTGCAGAATTTCGAACCGCCTGAGAAATTCATGGGGAAACTGGTGTTTTAGTCAGAACATATTTTATTTTACTATCGTGAGAGTTTCTCACCTGAGAAATTCCTGAAAAAGTCCACTGATCAAAACCTCCAGGTTTCTATTTCTGTTTACTTGTTAGTTATATTATTTATGATTCTAATATTTTGATAGATTTATCCTCTGGCGATAATGCAGCTATTGAAATATCGAGACCATAAACAATTTATGAAATCATGCGTCTGTAATTTATATTTATCACCCAACATAGTGGTTATGTCTCGCAGAATAGAACTGCTATGTCATACTGCTTACTCAATGTTTTGCTTCAGTTAGCATGATGTGTTTATAAGGGAAGTAGTACAGTAATAGACACCATCAGGTCACTGTTTGTGCGCCACTAGTGTGAATGTTGTGATTTTAATTCCTTGTACATTACTAACCACAGTTACCTAACTGATGTTTGATGAATAGTCCAATCCTAAGTTGCTATGATTCAAATACGGCTACATGTAGGCTGTGTTGTGTAGCTATGCCGTCTCCTATATTGTTCCATGTTTTTGTTTGGCTGTGTGAGTGAAGGAAGACTGCAGACTACATGTTTTCTACTGCGCCCTCAATGTCACAACTATTGTTAATGATATAGTTCTCTGCATATCCATTGTATGTACATTTGTACGTATTGCACTTTTTTGCTTTATTTGTGCAAGAGTATTTATTGATATTGAATATTTATTTGCAAACAGCTACCACCAGAAGTACTTGCTGAGAAACAAGAAAATGCTGCTCAAGAGTTTGGGGTTGAGTGACAAAGAGTTGATCACATCATTTGTAGCCTGTAGACTCAATGGTTATGTTGGTGGTTATGGCTCAGAAGACCAGTTTGATGAGGTAAGAGTTGTCCCCTCTTGTTGTAGGATATTCTGTTGTGCAGTTCAATGTTTAATGGGAGTTATGTTTACTTGTTGTTTACAAAATGCTTTTACAGCTATATTTTTAGAGATTTCTTATTTAATTTTACAGGACTTGCCACAACTTGGACTAAACAAAGAACAGGAGGAATTTGTTAGAAAATGTATAGACCAAGCATACCCAGCATAAAATGAGACTACTACTACACAAACCTTTTCACTGCAATGACTTGTCTCTCAATTAAAGCTTTATTTTTATACGCCCAATTATTCTTAAGATTCACCCACAAATTTGTATACTTTTTTACAAAAAACAATGTACATGTGCAGTTACCCATTTTAATGGTATATGCTATTAGGTAATTTATGAATTTCTTCCACTATGCTAGCCAATCAAATTGTGGTGACAAAATGACATCACTGTTTAAATACTCTCCAAGAAATGAATTATCTTTTTTAATTATTAAATTAATTTACTATTTGTGCTAGTAGAAAACTTGCTGCATCATAAGTGACTTTGTGGTACTGGGGAGAGTGACTAATGACGCTGTTAACTTAATATCTGTAAGGAAGGGTTACACAGCTGATGTACCTCTACTTCCTCACTACCCCAATGTCATGACAATGCATTAAATGACTGTATACTTTATTAGATCACTATGAAATACACATGTGAAAACTACTGATTCTAAACTTGGTTGTTTTAGTAATACTGTAGATTCAACTGATGAGTAGCAATTGCAACCCATTTCAAAATTATTGGTGATCAGTGTCTTGGAATGTAGAAAACCTATATTATCTGCATTAGAAATTCCAGTCATAAAATCAGGAAAAGGATGACTAAACCAATTAATTCCATGAGTTACTTTTCTACTTTCCTGAATACTAATAAAATACTTCAAAGAACTGCACGAATAAAAATTAAAGTAATGTACATGTAACATTGACCAAAAATAATATAGAACCACTATACCAGATACATTGGCAAACAGCTACCTACGTCTACTTTGATTTTTATGAGGAGAGTAGGTTGTCAGTGAGTGACTCTCTGATGGGATAGTCTTAGGTCTATTTGTGTACAAGTATTGTAATTTGCTCCAAACCCCCTGACACATCGCCTGCAGTCTTTCATCTTTAAGTGTATACTTTGCTTCTTTGTAGATAACCCTACATAAATAATTAAACATAGTTGTACAACGTATCAATGTCGTACTGCTGCACATAATACTATAGCAAATATGATATTAGTGTGCCTACCTCACCAAGCTCTTTGATAGCCTCAGTTCACCTCTCTGCAAAAGACTGATTGCATAATAGAGTCTACATCTGTATTCCAACCCCATGTCACCAAGTTCTAAGGCTAGTTTAAACTGTTTTATAGATAGGTTCCCTGCTGTTTTAGCCTGTTACAATAATAGAAACAACATGGAGCCGATGATCAACCAACAAACTATGGCAGCTAATATACCCATCAGTACTAAGAAGTTACTCCCCATTGCCTACTGTCAAACGAGAAAATAACTCCCATACAACACAGTTACAACATGCACATGTATCTCAACAAACGTGATGTATCATGAACCAATGGGCTAAACAGCCAAAATTCTCACTGGATACACATACATGCAGTGTTGAATGTTCCCCTAATGCTGAATGTCCCCCTCCAAGTGTAGAGAGCCAAGCTGTAGCATCTTTTAGCAAAGACCATTTATATGAGAGATGCTGCAACCTCGTATCCCTGCAATACATTTAGACTGTTATTATCATATCATACTCATAGCAAGGTTGCAGTCAACTAAACAACGCATGCATGTTTCCGCAAACTATGCAAGAGATAAAGGATTTTAAAAATGTTTCATGAAAGAGAAAGAAATGCACATGTGTTATGGCCAAAAGTTATGTTAGGCTATACTCTATTTGTGGAGTAGGGTGTAATTCGGTGCTACCATCAACCAACCCAACTTACCAAATGTATTGATCACAATTAATTACATAATTATGTTGGAAATGCACCTACCAAGCGTAGTCGATCTCTGAATATAGGTTTGTATGAAGAACCAGATTTAGGTGTACAAGACAATATTTCGATTTTGGATTCGTATATCCTTTTGCTTTCCTTGCTAGGGATTGAGCATATTTATTCACTGATACTGCAAAGTTGGAGCATCGCTTGGAGCAATAGACTATAGCAGATGAAAGATCACATCGGATGGTGAAGTTCTTTGAGTCAGTAAAACATTGGCAATATGGGGAAGAGGGGCAAGAATAGTTCTTTATAAATATATACTCTGTAGCAAGTGGCACACCAGTGTAGGTGTATACTTGAATAACAAATATTCCTGGAGAATCCATTTACTTTTTCACCATTTACGCATTTAACTCATCTAAAAATAAAAATAAAGTAGACGCTATATAGAGCCAAGCGAAGTCTCTGGAAGTAAACACGGCAAAAGCTGCTAAAATTCAAATCTTTTAGGAGAAGCAATGCATCAAGTATATATTATCAGAGTCTGGTCCAAGTCGACTTGCAAGTCAACAAGTCAAGTCATTCCTAAGATTTTAGAGGCAAGTCAAGTCCAGGTCAAGTCAGTGCTGTCTCAAGTCAAGTCAGCCGTCATGCAAGTCACAAGTCAAATCAAGTTGATGTGTCTACTTGCAAGTCGGAATGCAAGTCAAGTGGAAGACCACTTCAAAGATTTTACAATTTCCAAAACATTACTTTTTTCTTCTAGTAGGCATTCTAATGCATGAAAAACCATGCCAACGTGTAGCTGGCCATGTACGTTGTTATACAATTATTGCAACTAGCCTATATGTGTAGTAATATTGGCACTACGGTTGAGACAGTACAAAATTTTCATCCTCCATATTGACTTAGCAGAAACCAAGTCAAAGTCACAAGTCATTCATGTGTCCAAGTCAAGTCAAGTCACATTGATGTGCAAGTCAAAGTCAAGTCAACATGTTGGCAAGTCCAAGTCAAGTCGACTAGTGACTTGATTTGGCAAGTCAAGTCAAATCTATGACTTGGACCCAGCTCTGTATATTATTAAAGTCATCAACGGGAGATCTGTATACTGACGATTCATATGACATTACAGTGGCATGCTAGTCTACTATTTCCTTTGTGCATGATGATTAAAATAAGAAGAGTGACTACACAGGGCAAGTGTGAGCCTACCTCCATTCTCACATAACTAGTGATAATAATAATAATCAAATTTAATGGATTGAATTACATTATTAATGAATATATTTTGCTATTTAATATTAATATTGTATCTAGAATATTATTGTTGGTTATTGATGTTAACTAATTTTTGGTACACATGGATATTTAACATCAAAATACTACAATTAGTTTAACATTAGCATAAAATAATACCTTTAGAATAATATAAAGATATTTTATCACTAAAATAATATTATAAAAGCACACCCCTTACTTTATTGTTCAACAACGTTCTATATCAATCATATTAAAACTTTTACTTTACCATAATTGATAATCATAATACTTACTATGATAATAATATTAAATAATTATATTATATTTATATTATAATTATTATAACTATTTACATGACATGATACCCCTTTACTTGAAGCAGACCCGACTGTCTGCATAGATACATTTACAAACAAACAATACTCTACTCGACTACTGACTGATGCTCATGTTTCACTATTTATTTAATTTAAATATTAATAATATATATTACTAAACTATAACTCTATATTTATAATAATAATTAATAAATAAATAATCATATTTATATTATATTATTATTACTATCCATTTGATAATAAATACTTATTATATTTATTTATATTAACATTAATTTATTTTACAATAATAATTATAAAATATTTTATATTAAATATATTTATAATTAATAATATAATATTGAATATTTATTTATTTTGAATTAAAATTTTATTAGTTTAATAATAATTATTAAACTAATAAAACTATTAAATTAATAGTTAACACTATTTGAAACATAACGGCCATTAGATCTACTCTAGAAACTATTAGAAAATTAATAAACAAATTCGTCAAAGGCTTGGGAGTTGGGGCAGTAAAATACAATGCATTTATGACCTTATCAAGTATATCTGATTATTATTATTACCATCAAGTAAGTTATGGATGCTCTCCAAATTCTAGTTGTGGTTCTTTGGTGCTAATTATACAAGTGGGGGGTAATAGCATGGCAGCCACAACATACAACTCTCTAGGTACTTGGGCAACATAGTCTGAATTAGCATGATCTCCGCTAATGATGTTTCCAAAGACATCGGTATATCTCTCATTACGTCTCTATAATTCGACTTGCTACCGCTTAGTGTTACTCACTGCTTGCTACCTGCTGTAGTAGAATTCAAACTAGTAGAGATTTGGACTTCTGAATTTATTTACCAGTCAATTCTAGTTATTTATAATTATCATTGTAAAGTTTAATAATTATTATTCTACCATTTTAGCAACATAATGTTGATATTAAATTTCTTTTATTACGCTAGCCAATAGAGTTATCTCCCTGTTACCTCTATGCGCTAGCCTACCAATCGACTGTTAAGGTTTAGCTAAACCAAAGAGCTACAAAGAAAGAAAGTCTAGACTCATTCGAAACCAAGTGCAAATGCCTATTCATTACATGATTAGAATAGTCTGAACTGGGGTGGGCTTTCATTAGATTTGAACCATTATCTAAGTATGTAACATAATTATCTGACATCATAGTGATCACATATCATTTAGAGTAGCTATGAGCCTGAGGCTTACTGCACTGTTCATGAATGAAGCACAACCATTATATCAATCTCTATATCTCAAAGCAGGCAATGGCTGATCAATACTCAGAAGACAGGGATACTAGAGAGGAGTGCAGGGACTATAGACGAAATGTTTGTACAAAGGGTGATGATTGTAAATATTATCATCCGCCAAGAGATCTTGCATCTATTTTTGAGAGAAATTCTGTGTGTCATGATTTTCAAAATGCAAAGGTAAGCCGACACAAAATATTGATGCTGAAGCTCTTTTGAATAGCAATATTGAGAAAATATTGTTTTTAATTTCGACTTGAATAGATCTCTAGTAACTTAAAAGTTACCTATAGCCTAACATCTAAATTGCAGCTTGATGTAGACTGTTGATAGTTTAGACTCCAGTTCTACATGTATAACATGTTAGATTACTAATTATCTTTTGTAAAATTAACTGCTGAAAGATGGTAAATCAGATCCAGTCTTGTGCTATCCTACAATGATTCTGAAAGTCTGACGTATCATGTTGTGTTTAGGGATGTCACAGAGAATCCTGCAAGTTCCTCCATTTAACAAAAGAGCAGGAAGACCATATCAAAAACAATGGGGCTTGTCCACCTTCACTTTCACAACAGGAAATGGACAAGATCATGGGATTAGTAAGTTATAATAAGCACTCTTATATCTCTCGTGCTCGATAAAATGCAAAAATGTATCTTTCTAGATTGTGGCGGCGGGATAACTTTACTGATCGCTTAGTCAGCACTAATGTAACTAAGTGTTTACAAAAGTTCTATTGAGTAAACTAAAATTTCAATTTTAGCCACCTTTCTGCAATGACTTTATGCGAGGGATTTGTAAACGTGGCTCATCATGCAAGTTCAGACATGTTGGTGAACCAGGAGCACCTGGTGGTGGTGGTGGTGGTGGTGGTAGAGGGCCGCACAGAGGATTTCCTGACCGAGGTGCTGATAGATTTGATCCGTATAGACGACCGTCAGATGACCCGTACGACAGGTTGGTGTCTTGGGTTTTAAAGAATGTTTGGATTTTGATTATGTTCGTTAACTTCACTTTGTAGTAACTTGAGTCATATAAATGTGTATTTAGAATGGAGATGAAGAGGCGATATAGGGAGGATATGATGGAGGATGAGATCATGTATCTTAGAGCTCAGGTAGGTGTTTGGTTGGCTATCTGCCAAGTCTGGAATTTGAGCACTGCTCTGTTTTGAATTACAAACGTATGGTTGAAATAATACTGATAAGATTGCATTTTTTCTGCTTGATATTGCATGATTACTTGTATTTGCTTTGTAACATGATGTTTACAGGTCAGTCGACTTAAGAGGCAGGTTGCTGATCTTGCTGCCACAAATGAGTCATTGATGACAGAGAATGCTAGACTGAGGGTTGATCGAAGTAGGGTGGGTTCCCTGGATGCCCTCCCTACCTCTAGTTATGATGCCAGAATAACACCTAGTGCTAGACCAGGGGAATTCAGTATTACGTCAGCGAGGTCTGCTTATCCATACACATCAGGCCTAAAGTTAGAGCCACCTTCTAACCAACTGACTGGAGTTACCTCCCTTACTTACAGTGGTTCCGCTCCACTGTACTAAGTCAGGTAGGTAGGGTCACATTTGTGGTGCTTGTCTTGTCCAATGTACTGTTTATACTGTTGTCCAGTGTTTGTCTGGTTCTATGTGATATGTGTAAGAGCAACTATGACTGTCTTGTTAATTTTATAACCATGTGTACTAACGGACCTGTAGCCAACCGGCACTTCTCTCCAGGTGTAGCGTGTTTGGTGAGACCAAGTTATGAGCACTCACTCTTAGTAGTTTGATTTACATGTTGTTGATTTTCAGGTACATAACGTCGCAAGTCGCAGGCATGACAAGCAAGCAGCACACAGCGCAACGGAGAATTCTGGAAACAAACTCTGCGACTGCAAGCAATCACAACCATCAGCTCTCTGCTGCGCCGTGCCCTTTGCTTTAGTAGTTTAAATTCTTAATATTCGACCACAAAGAACGTTTTGTCATAAGCATCAGAATGATTCCCTCATTTGACGCAGCCAATAAGAATAAGCCATGCGGCAAGCAAACTATTCTGTATATAAACTTCTCAGTTCACCTAACTGGTCATATGTGATTTGGTCCAAATTATTTTACTTTTTGCTATCAAATGATTCTATATATATGTGTTAGTGCTTCACTGATTTAGATATTCCTACATTTGCATGATTGTCCCATAAATATATAGTGTACATAGAATTAGATGAAATTAGTGATGTAATAATGTAACCGAGTTTTGTAGATGGTATGAAATAGAAACTCAAGGTGAGTTAGAGTTATCTCCTTCTGGCCCGTGTTGAATTGCACCAAATACATGTAGTATACTTGTTTTCAAGTTCTCATCAGATTGAAGCGATAGGCAGGTGTAAACTGTTGTTTAAAATGGAGTTATGCTCTCTCAATTAAGAGAGGGCAACTCATAGATTTAACCTTAGAATTTAATGTACAATGTACATAGGTCTTATTACCAGACATACTCACGGCGGGCAGGTGAAAATGGCAGCACCAACACTGTCTGCTCCGGCCTTGTCGCAAAATCTTTCACGCTGGTTCATAACAGGCAGTAACTGAAGAGTGGTGATGAGACCTTGGTAAGCTCAGACACCACTATGAGTAAGACACGCCACTATAAGTAAGACACGCCTAAGCAAGTGGTATATACAATATAAAATGCAGCAGACATACTCAGTCACGACAATCTGCCATTATTCATTGTTATAGACTATTTCTGTACCATAATTGCATAACATGCATGCCCAGCTGCACTTCAGCATGGTTGTACATAGATTGGAATGGCTAGGATTGGATGTCGATGGTTTAGAAGACGCTAATTTTCGGAGGTGTCTCCCACTTGACTTGTTGACTTGAAGTCTGGCTTGGACCCAGCTCTGCTTTTTATGGATAGTACCAATATTTGAGCAGAAGAAAGAGTACAAGATCCGTCAACTAGATCCTTTACATACACGTCAACTAGATCCTTTACATACACGTCAACTAGATCCTTGATATCATGTAGCTGGTAATAGAGAGGAGCTGTCTTCTCTATATTTCATAAGTTGACTACCCAACCCAATATCAGAGTTGGGTCCAAGTCGACTTTCAAGTCAACAAGTCAAGTCATTTCTAAAATTTTGGAGTCAAAGTCAAGTCAGTGCTGCCTCAAGTCAAGTAACTTCTAAAATTTTGAAGGCAAGTCAAGTCAGCTGTCATGCAAGTCACAAGTCAAGTCAAGTCGAAATGCAAGTCAAGTAGAAGACAACTTCAAAAAATTTTACATTTTTCTTTTAGTAGGCATTCCAATCCATGAAAAACCTGTGCCAAGGTGTAGCAGGGCGTATACATGTATGTTATGCAATCATGGTAAAGAACTAGTCTATATAAGTAGTATTATTGGCACTACGGTAGAGACTGGTCATATAGTATTAAACTATTATATACTGTATATTGTAATGGTGATGCAGTGTTACATAGCATGTAAACAGCACGTAGTACAGCACAGAGTGTCCACTGGCCAGTCCTGTAATTTTTATTTGCCAGATTGACTTGGCAGAACCCAAGTCAAAGTCACAAGTCATTCATGTGTCCAAGTCAAGGCACATTGATGCGCAAGTCCAAGTCAAGTTGGCAAGTCCAAGTCAAGTCAGCAAGTTGGCAAGTCCAAGTCAAGTCGACTTGTGACTTGACAAGTAGACTTGTGACTTGACAAGTAAAGTCAAATCTATGACTTGGACCCAGCTCTGCCCAATATGTAGTTAATACTCCCTCGCTGGGCTGCACTATTTGGAACCCAATCAAGGTGCTGAACTCAAGGGATGTAAATTAAGAGGAGACAACTCCTTGTTTGATTGTGATTACTAGTTTACCCTCCTGATATTAAGATAAATTGGGCTTAGAAGATGTCTTCTGGCTACTGTAGCATTGTTTAGAGGAAGACTACTATGCTTATGCTGTGATAATAGTAACTAGGTTTAACTAGTCTGCAACTAATAGTGATATGGAAGGTTATGTGCATTTTACATAGCTTATTTTTATTCAGTATGAAGCAACATATGCAACAAAGCTTTTTTTAATTTACTAGTGAAATATGTGCATGTGGGTCTCCTGTACTGTAGTACTTGTACTTAGTCTGGAGTGTGGTGCTCTGTAGATGTGCTGCACTAGACAGACGACAGATTGAGCAGTCGGTATAAAGATGAGACCATGAAAAGAGAAGTAGTGCCAGCGACAATTTACAGCTATTAAATTGAAGTATAAACACTAAAAGCCTATCAACCATACAATCTGAGAGAGATGACAGATGATGAAGCAGGTAATAATGTAGGTAATACTAGTGTCAAGTAGTGTCACTGCACCCACTATTCATTCAATAGCCACACACACTTGTGTTGTGATAAACTTCTTGCTCCTCCAGCTAGTTTATAATATCTTTCTGTGGATAAAACTGCCGCATCCATACCAAGAATATGTTTGGGTTCACCTCTCATTACAACTGCAATTATATATTATATGTATATATTACAGACAGTGATGTTGAGAAGATGACAGATGTGCTAATCTCCACGCAGTGAGAGAATACAATGTAACACAAGGGTCCACCACTGACTGGTAACATGCAGTATGGTGTAAGCCAAAACTGATGAACAGAGATAGTCATTGATAGTTGAAAAACAATCAGTAAATGTTTGATTTTCTTGATATTACAGTATTGTGAAATACATGGCTATATGATGGAAAATACATGTAATAATAATATATAATAGACATTATGATGGCTCATTATGTAACAGGGGCAAGCTGGTCACCTACATCAGTCTAACATGAGTTGGGCTGCAGATACAAAGGGGCCCTCTTTTTCACATTGGAACAGGAGTCTTCCAGCATGTAGTAGCCAAGCCTACAATATAGTCAATATGTTATATACATGTATACACATGTATATTATGTATATATGCTGGTAGGCTATACACAAAATGTACATGCGTGGATATATAATAATATATTATAATTATTATAAGAATAGGATGAATCTGCAATACATACATTATATGTAGGTATAGAAATAGGTCCTGGGAACGTAGCACTGTCACAATAGTATTTATCCAGTAATGCAGGATTTCATGAAATTCAACATTGCTATACAAATTTAATCCCTGAAGCCAGCATCTGCAGGACATACATGTAGATTTTAGACATTCATTTTGTCTAGACCAGCATCAATAGGTGTGTCACAGTACTCTCCTTTCCAGGACCAATGGTAGGTTATGGTCACATTCAGTGGTACCCACCTATCTGTTATCTACCAGGTCAATCCTGTAATGTAGATTATACTGTAAATCTACTATTTCCCGCAAAAGACAATACTAGGGGGTGGTATGGCTTTATTTTTTAAAAAGTGTCCAGAGACTGAATGTTACATAATCAGAAGTTGTCCTCTTTGTGTAGTTTTAGGTAACTCCCAACTTGAATTAAAATGGTGCACAGCTTAACTGCCTCAACTGGTGGAACATAGATTTTATATTATACCAAGTTGTGACAGGTGGCAGATTGATGACATGGGGAACAAGTACAGTCATGCAGTAAATCATCTCAATATGTTCCCACACAGCCTTTGTAACATCTGACTGCAGGTGCCCTATCATTGTTCAGGATGCATTTACCTACAACACAGCATTCAACTGTTTCTAAGGTATTTATGTTAAATCAAATTGTCATGGAGCAGAGTTGTGTTGCAAGCTAGTCAGGGCAAAAACTTTCAGGTAAACTACCCCACCTTGGTGAGAAATCTTGTGTGGTGGTAACTGCACAATATTGCAAAGAGCTTAGTGGTAGAATATTGCAAATGGTGCTTAGAGGATGCTAGCATTGTAGAGTGTAGACTTACTACTTTGTTAATGGGAAGCATCACTGAATAGGTGCAAGCCACTTCAAGATCTAATCTATACAAACATGCTTCATCTTTTGAATATTTTAACAAAGACAAAGCTAGTTAGTGATCTTTGCAAATGTATGATAAACTTTCAACCATAAGCAGTAAGTAGTAACTCAATCTTCTACCATCCACAGTAACAATCTGTTCTAACGAGAATTGACTAGCAACACCAAACTGAACTATCCAATTCTGTGGCGTTGGTAGAGTGCCATGCCAGGTACCCATATATGATAGTGTAGAGTAGAGAGAGATATATCTGTATTTGACACGATAGCCTCCACTGATCTGTACACACAGTGAATTCTACAGTGCCAATCACAGCATCTCCAGTCGCTGAACCAAGCAGGGTGATTGCTGGAAATGGTAGTGACGATGTCCCCTGACTGCTGAAATAGTCCACAGAGGCTGACTAACTAGAGCTGACAAAGATATAATTTCACAATTGAATCGACATATTTGATACTGCACTTAATTTTCTTAGTTAAATAGCAATTGCAAATCTAAATCTAGTTGAAATTAATTTAAGATCACATTACCTTGCTGGTACAATAGTTTTAGCCTTCAGACATGCCAAATAGTGTAACCACAGCATATGATTTCATGTAAATTAGTAGACAAAATGTCACAACACATTGTACCAGTAAGTTTGAGTGTGTGCTGTGTGTCATGTATGCTAATAGGCGTGGTCTAATCAAACTGGTTATTTAGTCTCATATTATCATGATAAAAAACTTACCGATTGAAACACATCCTTATCAGAGAGAAAACAACGAATGATGCCAATAAGCATATCACAGGCACTGATATATACATGTTCACTGCACATGCAGGAAGTTGTTGCCAGTTGCTAGGCAGTGCAGAAGTTATAAGCAGATATGTTGGTCGAGCCAGTTGCCATGGATATTATTCACATATATTTACAAGATTTAGCAACATAAATGAGTGCAGCAGAAAGTAGAAGCAGTTACAAGCATAAGCAGTAGCAGATTTGAAGCAGCACTCAATGTGTGGCACCAGAAAACCAGTACAATATCATCATGTACCTGATTTTACCAGTGCCATGCATTGGGAACCTAAGCAAAGCGTAAGGAAAGTGCTAGCATTGAAATATACATTCTCCAATTTCTAGGCAGCATAAACAGACAAAAAATATTGTGTAAAATAATGAGACAGATTATTTCGTAATTAACTATTTACTAGAGCAAGCAATGCTGTATAACAAGTAAATTTAATGTAGAAAGAAAATCTGAGTACTTACTGTTAACACAGAATTGAGTCACACAAGGGTTGCTGTAGGGCTGACAGTGCACCACCATATCCCACAGCCCACTTGTAGATAAATGAACCTACATCATTAATGCAGAGCCTGTTGTTGACACATGGTACACCTCTGCACTCATCAACAGTAATGCCACAGCCAGTACCAGCATATCCACTGGTGCATACACAAATGAAGCTATACAAAAGAAATAATTATAGTAATAAATCAATGTTTGCCAAGATGTTATATACTAGTCATTCAAGCATACATGACATTATGCAATCCTTTCAATACTTAAATATAAATACTATTAAAATGTTAGTATCTGTATTGAAGATGGATGTTAGAGTAGCAATTAACCCCACAATGCCTGCTATTCATACACTGGAAGAACCACAATAAAGATGGGTATGAATTAAATGTACTCAGTGATACAACTTGATGTAACAGCTTGATTGGATAGGTACATGTCACATGATTTCCAGGTGCCACCAGTTAGAAGCAGTAACTGGGGAGTGGACAGTGGGAGGTGGACAATCATGATGACTAGATGAGCAGCAATAGGAACAGCAAGTTTACTTACTCCTTGGTGATGTTGATACATATCCCTCCATCCAGACCAGGGCTTAAAGTGTAAAATTTTTTTTACAGGAACGCATCAACATTACTTTTACAGGAACGCATCAACATTACTTTTACAGGAACGCATCAACATTACTTTTACAGGAACGCATCAACATTACTTTTACAGGAACGCATCAACATTACTTTTACAGGAACGCATCAATATTACATGACTTTCACTATCAAACAGGAAGTCCGCTTATATCTGGCTAAATTCAAAGAAGTAGCACATCGATAAGATATTTTTACAATAAATATTTTTCACTAACTCCTGTTCTCTGTGTGTAAACAAGCATTTAATAAATATAATAGTTATATCTACATTTCTGTTTAGAAGAGTGGTATTGAGCCAGTGTTGGAAGGTGCTTGCAGAAAATGTTTGAGAAGTTTAGATTTGTCTCCCTTGTTTTCCTGTCAATATTCAAAATGTGATGTATTTTTGAGTAAACAGTAGTACCAATTGGATCTTCTAATATAAAAATGTTTGCCATACATATTGCCACCAAATTTTCATGTCTTAACGTGTAAGAGATATTAATATTAAAATAAAAAAAACTTTAGACACCCATTAATGACCCTAATCAATTGAGTAACTTGGCGACCTATCAACGTCTCGAGCGAGGGCGGTCTGACTAGCTGTACTTAGTAAGGGAGCTATACCTTTCCTAAAACAACTAGTAGACTAGCTAATGTACTGAAAATGCAACCGGAACGCGTTCCTGTAAGAATAGCTCTAATAAATTCTTACCAGAACGGCGTTCCGGTACACTTTAAGCCCTGATCCAGACAAAGGTCAAGTCTCTCCTATATTCTAGCGTGGCCGACCACCTCACAGCTGAGTCCACTCCAGCCCACATGACACCTAATACAACACCAGTGATATTTGTACATACAACATTATGTAGCTGTACCAAGCTTGTAGCAAGCCTAGCCATTGATATACCAGCATATGCTGTAGATTATGCTTGGGATAAGCACTCAGTAACCAAACTGATATTTAATGTTGCTGGTGAAATGACCAGAGTTGATAGTTTTATATATTTTTTATAATTCTGGTATTAATACTGATTTACTAAAGCTGCAATTTGCTCTAATTAGATGGGCTGGTCACGTGATAACAAACTACCAAAATAATTCTTGTACTCCCAACTTGAAGATAGTGCGCTGGAATTGGGAGACCCAGATTGAGATTCAAAGTCAAAGAAAAGGAGACTCCCATCTGAAGTTCCCTTGGCAGCAATAGTTGCAAATAGAGAACCTTGGAAACTCCATGTAAATAACTAACTACATGTAACTATTACTACTAGTAGGGCTATGGGTACTCTTACTGTACTGATACTGTTAATAGAAGTTACTACTTACTAGCACTATGATCACCACAGTATCACACTGATACCATTGATCTATACAGTTGCTGTACCTGTGCTCAAATCCATTATGGCCAGAGTCTAGACATGTTCCATAGACACAATGTCTACTAGCTCACCATCAGGTCTTTGGTTCACACTAAGGAGGACACTACCAACTGTCGGCACCTTTACAGTCATTTAATCTCCGAGGACATAGGCTCCCTAGCACACCATGAGGACATGCACAGTAGAACTTAGCCTCAGGTAGGTCCATACAGGAGGCACCAGCAGCACAGGGACTCTTCTGGTACCCTCTTACTACCAATTCGCAGCTATATCCCCAATACCCAGCTAAACACTGCATCTACAGACAAGCACTTGCATAGTTGTATGAAAGGCAGTTGGAAAGATCCATTTGATCCATAATGTTTGACTGGTGGAAAACAATTGGTGTCTCCACATAGACTGTCCCTTAGCTATAGGACGTATAACAGTCTAGAACTCCAACAACAACTTCAACAATATTAGCATAGGTGCAGGACACAGTAATAAATGAGATAGCCCTTGTTCTTTGTAGAAGAGCCAGTAGAGGGAGGGAGGGAGGGTGCTACTAATGGATTAGCAGTGAATTCTCTCTCATATCAGCTCTTATCAAAGCACCAGTGGCTCAGCTTTATTATAAAGTTATGTTTGTCATCAACATGCCTGAAGGGAATTATCACAGACTGAATCTACATAAATCCTTTATTATGACTACATTTAGATGGCATTGAATCCTTACTAGAGAAATTCCACAAGACCACATGTATGCAAGCACATGTTCTATTGTGGTTATCACTACTAACAGTTATTCACTTGTAGCAAGGTGCTATTAGGTACTCTTGGACTCCTAAATAATGGAATTGTATGATGATTTACAATATACAGCAAAGGGTACAAATGCACTGTAAAGGATACATACAGGTATGTACATGTACATACCTACTTTGGTATGCAGTGCCCATCCCTACACTGATAAGCCAAGCAGCAGTCTATCATATTATATTCACAACTTCTACCTGTACATCCCTCTAGATCTATATACTGTAACTCTACTGGCATGTTGTTGACACTCATCACAGCATAACATCAGTACATCACCTGCAATACAGTTGATAATAACACCAACTTAATCACACCCTATATTTAGCAAGCATTTGAATAGCATTCCTCATACAAAACTACTCACTAATGACAGTAATAGACTGCTAATTTAAATATCGAAGACTGTGGTCTTAAAACAGCTAATGGATGAGATTAAGGGAAGACATTAGAAGTACCCACCCATATCTATTCACACGTGTTGTTTCATTCAGCAAGGATTTATCAGGTAACCATCTATTTGTTTGTTACATCTATCTCCATGGTCCATACCACCCCTCACTACGCAGCACTGAAATCCATTAGCTATGTCCAGCAGGTAGCCCCATTGTAACACAAGCCTTTGCTAACTACAACCACCATTAGATAGTAAACTGGATACTTAACCATAGTACAGCAAGATACAGTCACTGCATTATAACACCATAGTTTTATAAGTAGTTGGCAATATTCATTTCCAAGTAAAATGCTCAATGTCTCTGTAGAGTTCTCAAATGTGAGTTTTTATGCAACTAAACTACTACATACAGTGTTTAGGTGTAGTAGCAGAGGGTATTGTAACCTTAGCCAGAGTAGACAACTCCTCCCATATTCCTTCACTCCTGTACATACATTGTAACTACAGATAACATCCAAATGTAGCCTATTTACTGCATCTAAACAATAAACTAGATTGATGTCACAAGTCTAATCAGAGCTTGTAATTTATATTTAGAATATTCAGTAACAGAGCTTTATATTACATTATCAGAGCAGATCAGTATCTAAATTTAATTTAAAACAAGGTTCAACCTGCATCTACACTGTGCTTATTACAGCAGTGAGTAGATGTAATGAATCAAGCTTAATTTATTTGTGTTACATCGTGCATTGCAATACATGTACAGTAAGCTACAGTATAAATAACTCAATTACATAAAATGCATACAGCATACAAATACAGTGTATTGGAACTTGAGCACATACAGAGGTGTGCTAAATAGTTGGGACACTCTAATGCAGTAGCCAAGTTTCGAATACACTTTAAGTTTTGCCATTATACCAGTTGTTATCCATCAAAAAGTATAAATATATATATCATTTGAATCCTCTCACTCTAAACAACCCATTTATGTTTGTTTCAATTGCATTATATGACCTCCAGTGAAGCTATAATGCATTATACACTTTGAGTCAAGTTCTGTATACGCGACCAAAAGTCGCCCCCTACGGGATTAATTCATGTCTTAGACTAACTTCTCTGCTAGCAATGGACTTCAAAAGAGTTTTAGACCTCACTCAGAGCATAAGATATTCAAATTTTGCATAATTCTTTGTCTACTTATCTGCAAAATTTGCATAAATTTGCTGTAAGCAGTTAGGAAAATCACTGTTTCTCGTAACGGCCACGCTTCAAGACAGGGAGTTTCTATTCCAGCTCTAAAATCTTTCATAGTACCAATTTCCTTCCAACCTCTGATGAAGTTATACACAGTAGAATTTAGAATGCACTATTTAATAGAATTTTCTCTGATCGTCTTATCAGTATGCAAGAGTAGAGTGGTCAACTTCTTGTCCTGAAGTGTGGCCATTTCATGAAATAGTGATTCTTTTAACTGCAGCTTACAACCAATTTATAAAAATATTACAGGTGAATGAGTGAAAAATCATGCAACGATTGAAGATCTTATGCTCTGAGTGAAGTCTGAAAATCTTTTGAAGTTCATTGCTAGCAGACAAATTGGTCTAAGACATAAATCAATCCCTTAGGGGGCGACTTTTGGTCGTGTATACAGAACTTGACTCAAAATGTATAATGCATTTTAACTTTACTGGAGGTGTGATAACACATTTGAAATAAGTATAAATGGGTTCCTTGGGGTGAGAGGATTCAAATGATATATATATTTACACCTTTTGATGGGCAACAACTGATATAATGGCAGAACTAAAAGTGCACTCGAAATTTGGCTACTGCGTTACAGCGTCCCAACTATTTTGCACATCTCTGTATATGCAGAAGTAGTGGAGAGCCTACATACTATACATGTGTAGGAACAGTTGGTAGTTGCTAGGGTTGAAGGTACATGTAGTTTTCCCATAATAGACATTCCATTGGGTGTATTCAATCACCAGGTTACTTTACTTATATTAAACATAAATACATAAAATATCATGAAATACTTAAATCTAATTAAGTGAACACAAAGGAGCTACTAGGAGGTGTAAAGATGCCAGATGTTATATCATTGTGAGACATACCAGCTTCAATACAAGAGTTGACTATCATCTCCCACCTCTTGAAGTAAACACATGAAGTCATTGAGTTTTCTACAAGCTGGTCTCTTACTGCATTCATTTACTTCAATACCTCAAGAATACCCTTCAAAGATAATAAATAACTCATGACTTAATTATGTTTATAGTTGGATATTCACCAGTCTATGCTATGTAACTTGTTTTCTCACAGTACAAGATTAGATACAAAACTGACATAATGTGTCTCTTCTTAATTCATATAATCTCTCAACTACTTGATAAGATCTATTCAGCCAAAGTCAAAGTGTATGGTCATCTATTGGTCAGTATAATAAATATTTTCACAGGTTTATGTGAATGGCGTAGAGGTGAAGAATTCAGTACCAGCTTGCCATCAGCCTGAGACCAGTTAAACTGTAAAGACAGATAGCTCTGGTTTTACAATACGTGTTACCAAGGGTTGGGTAGTGGTCAGTCAGACTGTATATACAAATAGTCTGGGTTCTGCAATAAGTGTTACCAAGGCTAGTGACCAGTAGCAATAAAAGTTACAGTGGGTCAATCAACTAGACTTGTACATCTTCACCTACATGACTGCATAATAGAGGAGCCATTGCTCAATAGTTACATTTAATTTAAATAATTTAAATCTACACAAATAACATACAAAATAGTACATAATTAAATCAGGTATTCAAAGGTGAATCAATCAATAATATTTACATAAATCACGTCCACAGTCGTGATCAAACTTTCACTTGGCCAGCCCTGCAGAATATTGAGAAAAAGGAAATGCCTCCATCAAATGTTTTCATTTATTTCACCTGTTGAAACCTGTACTAATGGACACGATATATCATCTACCATTTACACTGCACTACTAAAGATGCACAACTCACCAGTAAAGCCTACAGTTCATACATTTAGAGCCTCCAGAAAGGGGGGACACATGTACCTCCGTTACTACATGGTCTGTGTGTATCACAGGAATTGTGGCTAACTTCACAGTTGATTTCAGAGTAATAGGTAGTGCAGATGCAATAGTTACCATATACACCATCAATACATCTACATAGAAATTACCATCTGCTAGCTATAATATTGTATCCATCTGTTGTACATGACTATATGACTGCATGATTAGATGTATATCTCAGTGACACATACAATGTACTTGTACTTGCACAGAGCTACAGGCTGGAGGGAAGGATGTATGATGGTAGTAATTATATGCATTAGCAAGTCATGATGTCTCCAGCTGTCTCCTATGGTAGTATATTAGCTGATGGAGAGACAGACAGAGAGGTTACTCAACTAAACAGTCTACCAGTCTGTGTGGATATATTAATGCAATATTTCACCATTCACTGGCCACATTAAATATATAGTATGCTGTAATTATGGCTACAGACTGCAGGATATCACAGCTTATTATACTTATATCACACCACTAGCTCATTGTATATCTTTACATTTCATTTACCATCATTATCATGTTCTTTGAGACTCAACAGTCAACATCTGTTTCATACAGTAGTAGGATAAAGCAGGATAAACACGTCATAGTAGGTATCAATGCTGTCACAAAACAGTCGTTGCATATCCTGTGTAAGGATATATAGGAATTGATGCTTGGATTAGCTAGTGGTAAGCTTATCTGGCCAGATGGGTGGATATGTGGGTGATTTACCCTACCAACATACCACCCAAGATCAAACACAGTGCACATGTCAACTATTTACAATATTATGTATAGTATCATGGGAATTGAGAAGTTATCTCCCCATTAATTGCACTATGTAAACAGTATGATTAGTTAACCATGTGTGGACAAGCATTTAGTCAACACATACCTGGTAACATTATAACAAGGATTGGTTATCTGCATGTAGTTCTATTTTCCTCCTGTGCATCCCTGAGCACAGCTACACAGGACTGCGTTTCACCATATTCCGGGGGAGACAACTACTGCTGTTATTAGTCTATTTTCAGCACACAAGTCCAGTGTATTCTCATACCTGCAGTTAGAGGGAAAGGGTGGAAGTTGATTATGTGTGCAGGTGCATATAGGAATATGTATTAATACTAGTATAATAGAATACACATTACAGTAATAACATACATTACAATAAAATACACATAATAATAATATACATTTACATAATACACTGCACATGTACTGTACTGCATATAGATACTGCAATGCAATACAGCACATGACACAAATACCACATATAACATTAGATCTACACTCACTGTATAGCCTGTGTAACCTCAGCACCTCCATCAACTCTGTTTTGGGACACTGTTACACCCAGTCCTTCCATCTACAATGTACATGTATATAATATATTACTTTGTTTGTTTTGGTACTTGGTAGACCCTCAGTTTTAAATATCTTCAGATCATGAACCAAAAACCTATTTTTTAAATATTTTGACAATAAGCTTATCAGATTTTAAATTCGGACAATAATAGTAGAAGTGGTTTTGTAAAATAAAATTATTCAAACTTCTAATATTCAAGATTTGAAATATGCAGGGCCTATGATGATCTCTCTACCTTGATATTCATAGAAGAACATATCATCTACAGCAATGTCACCATGGAGGTACTTGATCCCATAAGAATGGTTGCTTCCATCACCACACAGCAATCTGAACAAGCAGATATAGGTAAATATGTTACAAATTGCCAGCTAGTGTCATCTTTAGTAGACCAGTGTATACAGTGTACATTTGTAAGCTAATGTAAATAAATATATGAGAGGAGATGAGTATTGCATATCACATAATATATTCCTGTTTACTGTCCAATTATTGGACTGAAGGAGAGGGAAGAAGGAAAGAAACAAGGAAGAGACAAATTCCATAGCATGAGATTTGTATTAGTTGTATGACAGTGCGGTCTGTTGAGAACAGAAGTTACTGTAGATGAGGGAGGAGAAAAGAGACCAGAGTAGAGAAGACCAGACAGCAAACAGTAATTTTCTGTTTATCCTGGAAGATGCTTGCTGAAGAGATAATTCTCTCAGTGCAACCTTTACTTTACTGCTACACAAGTGCTTGTTTTCCTAACATATAAATTAACACATTATATAATACATGTACATGTATATTATACTATGCCTCATGCTGATACCATTAGTCTAGTGTACATTGCACTAACTATCATGGGTATATTAATAATATGTATATCAACTCTACCATGTCTACATACATGTACATGTACATGTATGTAGACATTGAGGTGTCCGACATAGCTGCCATTCATGTGACATCTAAATGACAGACTTGTATAACATTGCTAGACATCAGTAGGTTCATCATCTGCTGCTCTCCCACCAGTAATCCCTTATTCATGCGAATACGCCTGAAGTAGTCTACAATTAGTCATGGCAGATACATGTAATATATACAGCACATATGAAAGTCACACATACTGGTGAATATTCACATTAATTGGAAATGAGTCACTGGTCTATTTTAACATGGAAATCTAAACTCTTAGCAGAAACAGATAACAGATCTAAATCCATATATATATAATATATATACATGTATATTACATAATTATACATAATATATATATTATATTACGAATAATAAAGTAATAATAAAGTAACACCAACTCAATGCATTCCTACATGTACAAAAATTCTTTCCTATCATCAGAAATAAAGTATTAATAAGGATATAATGATGCATTGTATCTTGACTATTGAGTAACGCAGCTTCTTACTGCATTGTAACAGTTAGTAGTTGGTGCACATGTACAATGTACTATAGTGTATACTAAACTATGAAATCTTGACTATCAATCTGCTATGTAATAGACCCAAACTCTCACCACCATACCATGCATATGATTGTATAGCTTACATAGATAGTGATCTGTGATCCATTTCATAACCTAGACATCAGAGAAGCCAGTGGAAGATTCCTCACTAGTTGTGTTCCAGTTCACAGGTGAGCTGAAGGTGGGGGTGTATCCAGTTACACATGTATGTACCAAATGAACACCACACTACAATAATGTAAGCACATACTGTACACTAGCTTGGTAATGGTATTTCCATTTGACCAAGAAATCAACTCTACATAAGATTATAAAACTAAACCATGAAATAAGTTTCTACATTGAAAATTCTCTGAAATTTCTTTAGAGTTTTAATATCGCGTCTATAATGCGTGTAATTGGGTGCTAATTGTCACTGTAAGTATAATTAGGTGCCAATGTAAAGGGATGACATATTGTTATTATCCTCCGCAGCAACTCTCTCTCTAGATTATAGCATAGTCGGAGTTATAACACCTGGAACTCAGAGTAAACCAGTCACCATTATCAGATTTAGAGCTACAGCAACAGCCAATGACAACAAAGATGACAAATCATCCATTGTTGTCAGTATTATATAATATAAAATTTAAGTATTTGGGTGCTACTGAAGGGAATAAGACAGTTTATACTGAACTGAAGAGAAGACAAATCTCCCTAATTGTTGACACACTTTTAGCCCTCCCAATAGTTTGGCATTAGATGTGATGATAGACTCAACAACCACTCAATACAGAGACTGTATAAAGAAGTAATATAGCTGGTCTCCCCCTCTGGAGACTAGACTAGAGATATCTTGTTACCATCATGTATGGACCAATCATCAAAGCCCTTACATATCATCTTATCTGTACCATGTGAAACGATGTACTGGCTCCCAAGCTACATAAATACAACCATGACTTGACTATGCAATAAATGTCAAACAAAGCATACCATAAGGCTCTGTGCATTAGTGCTGTCAAAAATTGTTTGTAATGAATTTCACATATGCTCAACTCACCAAGCTAGGGGCAGTGCTGACTTTGTACAGTAATGGTTTACAGGTAAGAGCAGAGGCTACACTGAAATATAAATTGGATATAGAGTTACCTTCTCTTGCCAAAGTTAGAATCAGGAGCAGACAATTCCACATCTACAGCATAAACCTATGAATTGCTAATAATTGATAAGGTACTAACAATGCACTATGCTTACTAGTCATGTAGGCCACATGTATGAATTCCAAACAATTCCACCCAGTGAGTTGTCTTCTCATGACACAATATTTATTACTTACGACATTCACTGTGGACATCATGTGACTCTTTCATCCTTCAATGTAGATGAGCCTCAGAGCTTGGTAGGCTTGTGTAATCATTAGTTATGATGTGAACCCTTCAGGTAGATGGCAACGATCCGAATATGAAACAGAGAACAACTAGAGGTCTACAGGAGTACGAGTCGCTCTTTCAGTCAAATAGCCAATTTGACAAAACAAAATACATGTTGCAGCATGACTGCACTCTATCCCTCCAGTGAATACAGTCACTAAATTCATCAGGTAAAGCTAATAACTACATACATGTATGTGCCAACTGGACCATCAATTTGTAAACAGTTTATATAACACATGAATGTATTTATTTGACTATAATGATCATTTGAACAAATTATATCATATGAATCACAGCAGCACACCATCATTATCAAACATTATGGTCAAATTGGACTGCTATGTTGCTTTTACAAATAGTAATAACAACTGTAATAACACGTCTTATTATTTACCTGATGCAGAAACAGACTACACATCCATTAATAGCTTCCATAATAGTTTCCATTCGAATCCATATAGTTTCTATAGTTTCCATGTTTCCATTCGCATCCGTATAGTTTCCATTCATGCATAGGCCATAATCATCAACTGTACGGAAGGGTACATCAAATGAACTGTTAACTGAACAACATAGACTAAATGGTGCCTGTAACAAACATGTGTACATACATGTATTACTAATTCATATTACCACCACCACTCTCTCATCTGATTGGATGGAACTCACCTGCCTCCTAACATTATTCTGGATATTAGATATTAATATTATCAATCATTAAAAAGTTAATCCCTTAGAATTGCACAGAGAGTACAGTACTCCCTGTACAGGTGTATGTGTTAGTACACATACCTGAATGTAATATTCTGTATCTATAGGAGAGGGGAGTAGTTCTGGGTAGAGAGGAGAGACCAAGGTACTAATAGACTTGATCTGTTGGATAGTGCAGTTCAAACTAGCATACAGGCCACTGGAATCTTTATGCTATTTGACGGCATGTAGTACATGAATAAAGCATGTCTTCCACTCAGCACTGTAAACCAAACATACATATTATACATGCATAGAAAACAAAACACATTATACGAGTATAATAGTAAAAGTATATAAATGTATATTATACTAGAGCTAGATGACTAAATAGTGGTATGCTAGCATATGGTGCATACACGTAACATACCCTGATGCATTAGCACAAGCATTAGTTCCAAGCTGCAATGTAGGCTAACCTAAAATATCCATGCTCATACTAATAACTGCAGTCTACTTTACTTACACTATATACATGTATGCAGTAACATTGCAACATCTAATAGTAGGCCCACATTGGTTCCTTTATAAAGTACTGTATGTGTTCCTTTATCTGGACACACTTCATATGCATTGTTGATATATTACATGTACATAATATACATTTTATACAATGTACATGTATATGTAATGTACTATATAACTGTTGGCTGGATACTGCAAGCATCAAGGTGAACAAAAGCTGACTAATGAGTAATAACCCACCTGGGAAACAAGTAGAGATGTCACACTCAAGACCAGAGCTTCTCAATACAATATCCTTGCTCTCCCTCCATGTGGAACAGTGTGGATAGCTGTACAAGTGTGTGATAGCCCTCTGACACCTCAATCCACCAATTCCGGTCCATACTATTGGGGTACAGCAACATACCTCCCCTCGCCATAGTTGGGTGACTTGACAACTCCTTGAAGGGCCTGCCAATTGACTACAAGAATGTAATCAGCAAACCCTACAGATCATTCAATAAAAATACAATTAATTACTGTCACAGACTTCATTGGTTCATGTTAAACTCTGGTTGGTATTCCATCTGACTACACATCATGCACAGTGCACAGTGTAGTGTGTATGCATAATAGTGAGTAATATATTGTTCATCTCCTGAACTATGGATGGCAATACTATCAAGTATTATTTCATATTCCTTGCACTACAAATTACTGCACATTAACACTATTATATAATTTCATCAATGAACGTGTATATTAATCTTTACCTGGCTCTTGGCATAAATTCATTACATCCAGGGATTCTGTAACCATCATTAATAAACACCACCAGTAGAGATCCATTGATGGCATGTACAGGTTCCATATCAGCAGAGAGCCCACACAGCACCTGTCACTGCTCATCATACCTTAAGAGTTAAGTAGTCACTGCAGCTATAATGTCAACAAATATAGTAACAATACAAATAACTTCTTGCAAAAAAAACTATAGGCCAAACACTGATTACAATTGCAACACGCCTTCTGCTTAAGATTTTCTGTTTTATATTTCATAATACTTGTTCTAGAAACTAGAAATTGCCGCTGGAAGTAAATCCGTTCAAAAAGAGGTCCGTCTACCAACCAATTTCTGGTATAAGAAAAAGAGTATAGTGGTACAGACATGCACTCCCCGAGTTATAATACAGTGGACTTGCTTAATTCAACCTCGGATAATTCAAAAACTTGGTTAGTTCAAACTATTAGCCTTATGAAGTGATCTTACAATTCAAACTCAGGCCTAATTCAAACCAATTATGACGGCCCCTTGGAGTTTCACTGTATATAGTTGCGCTTTGAGCAAATGTTATGTTTTGACGTTACTGCATTACATGGTTGAACAAGCATAAAATTGAACCACTGATAACCAAAATTCCATTATCTGGTTGAAGAGAGGTCAAGTTGACCAGGAGGTAAACAGAGACATGGGATAGCTGGCTCGGGCCAAGTGGTGATAACAGGGTGCATAAAACCTTATAACCTAATAATTGGGTGAAACTATGGTGACACTAAATAAAAGTGAACCAGATCTATCCTAAAATACAAATTATACAAACATGTCTTTAAAATTATACTAATTTCATAAGTGTTACACTGGCTATATTGAGTCATGATTAGTGTAGATTTACATAATTTAGATTTTAGTAGTTCATATTGAAAAATAATAATAGTCTCAACAGACATTCAAACCAACAATGTAGGCTAATACACAGTGTAAATGTACATGTACAATTAGAATTTTAAACTTGCAGTAAACAAAACTAATTTAAATCTACAATTAGAATTCTAGATTTACAATAAATAAAACTAATTTAAATCTAAAATCAACATAATATACATTTAATATTACACTGCCATAAAACAATATCGCAGGTTTAGGGAGCATTATATTTTTTTATAGTTTGAAGTATTACATAGGCTATTGTTATTATTCAACATGAAGGCTAATCAAGTTAGAGTTGGTGTGATACAGGTCTCCATCAAGAACTATATGCCTGCACTTGTGTTTATTATCATCAGACTGCAGAATTTTTATGTAAATAAAGCCGACACTGCAAAATTGTTGAGGATATTGGTTTGAAAAATCACCTAAGGCCCTATGACTATCCGATGAGTAAGGGGGGGGGGGGGGGGGGTAGGCTCGTCTTCAAAACCCTGTATATACAATACTATGGGACTTCAGGCATGCAATGTTCACCTCGGGTCCTCACCAGCTTTGAGTTAAGATTATAATTATGAGCTTTGCAAAAACATTAAAATTCTTGCAGAGCTTCCATGCTAGATATTTTGTATCAAAATAGAGAATAGACACACTTACTAAGCTTTTAATTAGCTCAATACAAATTAGACATTTAACAAAACCAATTTAACTTTTCCTATAAATAATATATTGTTGTCATACTAGACCGCCTGGAGGGGGGGGGGGGGGTAGAAGAGGTATGCCTCATATGGGACAGGAGTGGTGCATAGTTTGGTCAATGTTCGATGGGTATGGACCAGGGGGTCATTTCATAGTTTGGCAGTGCAGGTTGTTATGACCTGCCATTTGAAGAAATTAAGAATATTTTGTCATGTATCATAGCTGTCCAATTTTTAAATAAGCAATAAATAAAGCAAAAAAAAATATCATATACTATATATTAAATTATATAGGCTTACAATATTATATAAATAAATACGTAGATGTTAGATTAATGATTATATTATTTATTATAAAATTAAAATAATGAATACTAGTAGGCCTAAATAGGCCTAACGCTATTAGGCTAACAATTTAAATTTTAGTACGCTATATTATGCTACAAAATCCAAAAAACCGATAGAATATTAAAAGCCTACTCAAAGTCAATAGCATAGCCATAGCTTTAGCTAAGCCTCGTCTGAACCTCCTGTCACCGACCTAGCCTTCTGCTTAATTTGATGAAATCATTCTTCAAGTTAATCATCTGATTATATATTATAATTTCTGCCAAGCAAGTTGAATATGAAGCAAGTTCACTTTCAACCAAAATTAACATTAAATGTGATTCATATGATCATCTTTTTATCAATTTATGTATATCAAAGATTTTTCATTCAAGAAAACAAAATTTTGAAGTAGACCAGTGCTTAATGCAGATAGGTAAAACCATGGAATATACCAAATATAGCGAATCTTTACGTGCATCCGTACAGTAAGGAGATTTGTTAATTTCTAATGGTGATTTCTAGATAGTACAGGAAAGATAACTCCTACTAGTTAATGAATAAATACATGCAATACTAATGTTCATCACTGTCAATTCATTATTCTAACTACACATGTATAGGCCTGTAGGCTGTCAACTGTCACTAATAGTGTAAATGTAATGTGGTATTTTCTCATAACAAATATACAAAAATATCTTAAATACAAGATTATTTATTATTCAGGATGCAATGTTTATAGATCTCATGCAGAAACAACCAACTATGTGAAAAATTTCTAACATTGTATATTCCTACCTAATATACAATAATTATACATGTATATTGTATATTAGGTAGGAATAGTATTACAATCATGTACTGGCTTCTGCAAAAGTAAACTTTTTTCTGAATGTATTGTGATGGTACGCCCAGTCGTATCTTACATCTGACACTCATTATTGCGTGCATACATGTATATATCTGCTTGTACTTTACTTTTATATTGTTATATATGATTATATGATTATATCTAAGTCTTTTAATGCCTTTTATACCCATGTACAGAGGCCCGACCTCTCAGAATCCATTGATATTCATTTTGTACATGAATTGGACCATTATAAGCAACTTTTGTAGAACCCGACCCGGCGGCCATCTTGTTGCGCAACTTCCGGACGACCACACGTCGTCTTTTCCCGACGTCACGTCGGCCGGAAGTCCTTATACTATATAAAGGGCACTGTTTTACTGTTCATTGTCTCAGTCTACACTTGGCTTTCAATAAAGACACATCTATACTTGATACAGGGACTTTCTCTTCCTTTTACTAGGTCATTCGCTTTGCGAACCGCCTACTAGGTTGAACTACTCTCTTTCACTGTATAGTCTGAAGGTCGGACTTGAGATCAGATGGGTCGTCTTTGGTAGTATTTGGGCTACTGAGACCGCTCGATCTTTCATGTAATGCGAAGTCCTATTACCACTCATAGGCACTTCATTTCTGGGTCGATAGTCGTCCAAGGACGACCGCACCAAATCACAGAAACCATTACAGTATTCAATCATTCCTGTTACTCCTAAAAACTTTCCTTCAAAATATTTAATTTTTAACAATACAACAATTATTGTTATACAAAACTTCCAGTAAATCAATTTAACAACCAGTCCACTCTTGCTACCACTATAACCTGCAGATCCAAATCTCTGCTGAAAGCCTACACATTACATTACATTTACATGGGAACAGTCACAGCAGAAAGCTAATCAGTGTATATTTTGAAACAAACAAAAGCTGATTCCTTTCTACACACACTACAATGCTAGTAGCTACTGTATATACATGTACATACATATATACAGGATGACATGTCCACTTTAATACATCTACATCTACGCTTCATTCAAACAACGCTATTAATGATATCAGCTGAATTCAAAATATAGCCCACATACACTAGTGTCACCAATTGTACATGCTGATATTTGGTAGCAAAATGAATTTGAGTTATTCTGTCACACATACGAGTAATATATTAATGGTCTCATTGATCTCCATCATAGAAAGACCAGGAATTATTTATTAAATGCAGAAATATGTGTTGTATGGGTTTGTGATTTTATGTACACAAAACTTTTATTATATATGTACATTAAAAGACCTTCGAAAAACCAACTACTGTGCATAATGTATGGTAATGCATACTAGCAGGTAGGACACACCTACTGATTTGGTAGGTGGTACACTCTCATTATGTACACCATGCACCACACTCTACACACTGTTTCTTGCACCAAGTTTGACCAGTAAACAATACATGAGAGACTCCAGAGTAGTAATCTACTACTAGACTGGTATGATGCTGCTTTGGTATTTACTACCCTTAGGCCCTAACAACCCAGCTACTGTGCTGTTGCACACATGGCCCTATCAATTTTTGTCAACTGTTTTATTCTTGTTATTATGTAATTCTTGTGATGAAATATAACAAACCTTTATTTGAGACCACATCATGACTGTATGATAATATAATATTTATTCACAACAATAATATACAATTCAGCTCCACTTTTTGTTACACATAAATGATATGTTTGTTCAAATAATAATCATCTAAAATAGTTTGCAAACACTACAGTCTATTCACCTCTTATTATAACACAGTTCAAGTCTGAGTTCCATTCTGACAACTTCCTGCATAAAATTCCTGAATGTTTGTTTCCTTTTCCATATTAGGATGAATAATTATTATAAACCATTCACTAATTTCACAACATTAGCATAGACTGTACTTTAGATTCTTAGAATTAACGCAACCTCTCTTATGTCACCATATAATTCTCATATCACTGATAGTAGTGTTTCTCAGAATATTCCATCTACAGCCCAAATATACATGAACATACGTACATGTAAGTACATGTAAGTACCTGTGGTAATTCTCCTTCTAGGTCTTTATACTCTACAGGTAGATACAAGTCATGTAGCAACAGCAAATCAATGGGTGTGTACGTTCTTAGCTCATTAGGTAAAGGAATTGAACCACTTAATATGGATTTTACATCCTAGCTCCTTATCTACATGGAAATTTTACAACTTATTACAACAGTTGTTCAGCAGACACTCCTCCTATTATCGCCTCATGCTCAAGTGAAGTGTTTATGTTTACAGTTTGTGATTGGTTTATCTGCTCTTGCTTTGCTCCACTTAAATTCTTCCTTATGACACCCTAACATTCATCATTACTTATCAGTACAAACGTAGTGTCACATGGTCCATAGTAATGATATTATTTTTATGAATTATAAATTATGGAATAATCCAGAGTTACACTTTTCCACTTCAAAAATTCACATAGCTCAGTTTGTGAAGCTCGTTTTTCCTGCCAATACTGCATATTGTTGTGTTATAAGTAGTGAAAAACCAGAAAATTGTCACAAATTCTGACAATTGGAGTAAAATTAGAACCACTAGAAAAACACACTTTTGCAACAAATAATTTCTGAGCTAAAATTGTCTATATTCCAGAATCACACAATGCATATATATACAGTAGTTAGTCAAATAAATTATAAAAAATATCTTCTTTTACTTGGTTTTATTACAGAAAGCAAACACCTCCTGTAAAACTAAACTTTCTGGACACTGGCAATGCATATAATATGATACTGGAAAGATTTTTAAGATGTGCGAGGGTAGAGCCTGTGCAGTCCAACCTGAGTTATAGATGAGCCCTCAGACACAACTGACTTAGTACAAAAAATCACATGCCTTATACACTAAAAGAACTTCTGGTCGCAGCTGGTGGGGGCCTTGAATAAAATATTCAAGGTCCAATATGGCATTAAGAGGGACGACTAGGACAGAAAATTACGCACCTGAGGGGTCGATACGAAAAGGTCGGCCCTATAAGTCGGGCGGAGGATTGTGATGTAGGCATTGTAATAATGCTTATTTATAAAAATACACAATGAGTCAGCCCTGGGCCTTGCATTAAAAAACAAATATAATCAATGATTATGATTACAAAAATGGCTAATATTAATGCACTAGGTTAACATATATGTACCTGTACATGAATTATGCAGTTATGAGATTGTCCAAAATCACCACAATATACTACATGTATATTACATGTATGTGTATACATTGTATATATTTATATATGTACATTGTACCCTTGAATTGCATATATTATAATACTATATTATACGTATTTATATAATATACATGTACATTGCACATGTGCATTGTATATTATTATTTTCAGAGCTGTTGTCTATGGATTGGTGGAGCATGGTCATTTATATATAAAATAGCTAGAAGCCTCACAGCAAAATACCAATATTTTGTTGTGGACAAAAAAATATTAGCTGACCTTCATCAACTGCAATAAGCAATAAAGTACTTTATCAAACAGGTTTATTTTATCGACAAAAAATATTTTCACATGAAGTTTGAATGCTCTTTTATTCGCTAAAAAAAATTTGCTTAATAATTATTTAATACATACAAAACTGCATAAAATAATTACTTAGTTTGGTAACATTGTAATTATACATATAACTAAAAGGTGATTATAAAATTGGCTTTGTTATAACTCTTATAAATCTGAATTTAAAAATGATATAAAAACGAATTTGCATGCATTTATGAGACATTTTTTTCAAGATTAGGACCTAAAATCTACGCTACCCAAGGATACTTGCACATGCTAATAGGCACATCACAGATCATTTTAATAATGTTAGTTGAATAATATAACAATAGTTTTACACTACTATGGGAGAATATGTTAGGCCCAAATAATAATAATAACATTGTTATTACATACTATGGAACCATTTAGCAACTTTTATTTGGCAAAACTTAGTCAATCAGATAGAATTTCAACTTTATGAAACAGTAAATTTGTCAGAGCTCTTCTTGCCAGTTCTTGGTATTATTAAACTTTATTCATCCTGGCAGGAAGTTGTTGATTATTGGTAGTTCAATAGTCGATATTATGACATGTCCTCATTAGTTAGAGTACATTGTAGCCTGAGGTGTTTAACAAACATCAAACCCTGAAATGAATTTGTTTCTATTTAGGATTTTGGAGTTCAGACTGAGTGGAAGTAAATAGGCCTAATGTCATTTCATATTCGTGGATTAGGAGATCAGGTGGGCCCAGTTCCAAACTTCAAAAATTGCAAGATGTGTAAAATACTGACCATTTCCTCCTCTTTTGCTTGGAGAATCTAGATTGGAGCCAAGGCTAAAAGTTCAAGGGTGTGAGATGCTACAGTGAAATAGAGGAAGTTATTTATGACTAACGACAAGTGAGCTAGCTATATGATGGAATGCTTAAAATAATATGATTGCTCAGAACAACTCTGAGATAAGGGCCAAAACTTTAGTATAAATATTGGGGTACAGTGTGGTTAAACTCAAACTACAACGAGTGCTGCTAAAAGGAAGACTAACCGGTTACAGTAACTGTAAGTAATAATACATGTACCTGTTAATAATACAGTATAATATAACACTAATTATTATATAATCTAATGTGTGATTTGATATATTCTTTCACACTTGCAGCATCTAACATATTGCATTTATTTGTATACAAGTATAGTAGTATAATAGCACATGTACATGTAATTCAGAGAAAATTACTTACATGTAGGCTAGCTTAAATATAATAATTATGTTGTATTATATTTGGAGACCAGTATATAGGTCAATGTGATCATGAATTCAGTCTTCATAGACTTGAGATTTTCCATTTCAAAACATTAACCGTAATACATGTAGTATGTCAGCAACTTTGTACTTTATTGTGATCAAGTGTAATCTATAACTGTAACTACAACTATTAATTTGATGTTGCAGAAACAATCTGCATACGATACGATACATCTAGTTCTATATCTATCAAACACTACAGTAGCATTTAAAAATGAAGGTTGTCTTGGCACTTGTGGTTCTACTTGGGGTTTGCTATACACTTCCTCTTTCAAGTCGCTCGAAAAGTAAGTATAACACAATCATAGAGCAAAACAATATACAGTATATGGAACCAATAATGTACCACACACGTTACTTTTTATTTGGACCAAAATGTGTACAGTCAAGTAAACTTGATGGAAAGTTTGCTATTGTTTGATTGGCCGAGAAATCGTTTTCCCACAAACTTAGAGTGTAACGTACATACAATGTAAAACAATATATTGAATTACAGGGTCATTTGGTAGCATTGATTGGCGAAATACTGACTGGCGAGATCTCATCTCCGATGAGAATGGCAATGATAACGGAAACGAAAATCAAGCTGGTGAAAATGGCAATATAAATGGAAATGCTAACGATGGAGGTTCTAATGGAAACAGTAATGGAAATAGCAATAGTGATGGCGAAAATGGAAATAAGAATGGGAACGGTAACAATGGAGGGGAAAATGGAAACGTCAACGGAAATGAGAATGGAGATGGAAACAATGGCAATATAAATGGAAATGGAAACAAGGATGGAAGCAATGGAAACATCAATGGTAATGGCAACAGTGATGGTGAAAATGGCAACGAAAATGGAAACAAAAATGAGGGTGGTGAAAATGGTAACAAAAATGGGAATAGTAACGATTCTGGAAAGAATGGCAATGAAAACGGAAATGAAAATGGGGATGGAGAAAGTGGTAACAAGAATGGAAATGGTAACGGTGAAGGAGAGAATGGTAATGCCAATGGTAATGAGAATGGTGGAGGCATTAACGGCAATGCAAATGGCAACAACAATGGTAATGGAACAAATGGCAATGGCAACGGCAATGAAAACCAAGATGGAGACAATGGTAACTCTAATGGCAGTCACAACGATGGAGGAGAGAATGGAAATGGCAATGGTAATAGCAATGGAGATGGAGATAATGGCAATGCTAATGGAAATGGTAACAATGGAGGAGAAAATGGTAATGTCAATGGAAATGATAACCAAGATGGAAACAATGGTAATGTAAATGGTAATGGAAACAAGGATGGAAGCAATGGAAACATTAATGGTAATGGCAACAGTGCAGGCGACAATGGTAATGAAAATGGGAATAAAAATGAGGATGGTGAAAATGGCAACAAAAACGGAAATGGGAATGAAGCTGGAAACAATGGCAATGAGAACGGAAATAGCAACGAAGATGGGAAAAATGGCAACAAGAATGGAAATGGCAATGAAGATGGAGACAACGGAAATGCTAATGGAAATGAGAACAAGGATGGTGAAAATGGAAATAAAAATGGCAACGGTAATAAAGATGGTGACAATGGCAATGTAAACGGCAATGGTAACACAGATGGAACCAATGGTAATATCAATGGAAATGACAACAAAGACGGAAATAATGGAAATGTGAATGGTAATGGAAACGAAGGAGGTGTCAATGGCAATGAGAACGGAAATGGTAACAGTGATGGCAATAATGGTAACGGCAATGGAAATGATAACAGTGATGGGAACAATGGCAATGAAAACGGAAATGACAATGATGGTGGAAACAATGGTAATGGTAATGGAAATGGTAACAGTGGTGGAAACAATGGAAACAATAACGGAAATGGCAATACTGGTGGAAATAATGGCAACGGTAATGGAAACAGTAATGGAAGTGGATGTAAGTGTTATCTCCCATGGCATAAAATATTGCTGAGTAAAACAAATTTTCTAGCTTCATGACGTAATATACAAACTTAGGGCATTTGACAAATGACATGTACACTACAAACCATTATTGTTAGCTATATATCCAAATTTGATATAAATAACTCACTTCTCTGTATGTTTTATTTTAGCTTCTGATTTTGACTTGAATGACTTCTTAAAAAATCTGAGAGGATAAGAAGACCAAGCTTTGTATCTGAACCAAAGGTACCTTACTATTATTTATAGCGCTTATTTAGTGCATGCATTGCTGAACCTATGTTGGTCGATGTGGCTTGCATCATATGTTTGTTCTACGTACATGTATCTTGAAACAAATCCGTGAACAGCTAGGCTATTAGCCTACAACAGCATATTCATTAGCCTTACTGAATATGCTGCCGTATAGCCTACTGTGCTTACTGATTGGTTTAGACTAGTAGGCCTGGTGCCCAGTCTACATAATACTTATTTACACCTGCATTGAAATACTAGCTGATTTTAAAATTCTCATAAATGTCTCATTTTGTTCTTTTTATTTTTAGTTAATCTCTGGCGCAAATAGTGATATTCTACTCTCCCTCCTATCCACACCAAGATGTCTTTCAGTGCTTTCATAATAACTCTATAACATATAACTATATTCTAATTAAGTTATTGCTATTGCCTATAGAAGATGCCCGATGACAATAAAACCATTATTTTTGTAGTACTTTTCATATCATATTATATGCAAATGTACACAGAATAGTGTTATTTGATATTCTATAGTTTTACTCTACTTTACTGTCCATTTATTTTCTATTTTAAACTATCTAGTTTTAACTATATTGCTATTTAATATGTCAGTCTTCTCATTTGAGCCAAATGAGAATGAGCTACTGCTACTAAGTGATTTAGTACAAAATAAATATTATAAATATAACGATAGCACATTATAGTATTTCATGACCTGGAGAACATTGTATTTGGTTTAGAATTCCGCTTCCACACAATTTAGCTATTCCATTGGACAACTGCATAATAACTAAATAATTATTCATAGGAAAAGATTTGCAGATTGTTTGAAAGCAGTTAATAATTATGAGAAATTATCAAATTGAAGTGAATTCTTATAAAATAAAACTATAACTACTTGTTAAAGTATTCCTATCAAAGAATTTCCATATAAATGACAGAGCTTCCTATTTTTGCTCATCAAATTACATTACTTGCTGCCTACTGGAACATGTAGTATATTTACACTGTAGTTGTAAATGCTGTTTCACAATAATGTATTAGTACTGGATACCAGTGTGTGTAGTATGTGTTACCACCTTGTGGATATCAACCAATGTATTTAATAAGAACGAAGAGCAGTAGCTTACCTAATGAAAACCGCATGTTATGCATATTGTTGTTATGTACACCTCAGCAAACAGTAGTCCTTAAATACTGAAGAATAATCACAACACAATGGTACTTCATATATCATATTTCATATTTATATAGAACCTACATATATCCGTATGTGTATATATTATGACATATGCTGTTGGAATGAACAACCTTGATGTCTGGATGCTTACACTAAGGTCCTCAAGGCTTGTACAATATTACACAATCATGTATAAGCATGCCAGTGCACCTGGTGGCCAGGCTAGCCATTCATTTACCACATTATAGGGAATGTGCCATAACCAAAGGTAAAGTACTTGAACTGTTTGGTCATCAGAGACTACAGGCTACAGTACATATCCACTTGAATTCATAGCTGTCAAATCAGGCCTCTGATTTGTTTGAATCAGAAATTAGCTAACTTAATTACTAATAACTTAATTACTGATAACTTAATTCTATTGCGGAAATCAGTAGGATAGCGTCAAGTGTTCTATTTTTGAGCCAGATCCACGTCAAGCCAGACTATAAGCTGTTGGATCTGATTCTCAGGCTAATGGATAGTAAACAGATGTACCCCAATCGAATCATATTTAATTTTGCATGGGCCTAGGAACTAGTGATAATTATTATAAAATAAAAACATGGAGCTTACATGGCAAAGCTTACAGTAAATTGTGGTTCCAAACTGGAAGTTTCACAACTGAATTTGTCTTTGAGGCATGTTTATAGGGCAGTAGGCAAAAATAAAGCAGAAATCTCAATTGGGAACTGTTCTTATTACCATGTATACATGGACAAAAGAGGAAAGCATATAAAATCGTATCACAAAGATGATACTAGGCTAACCAATAATGTATTCATGTAAAACTAATTGTTACTGATGAGAGGGGACTGAAAAACAAGCAATTTTTGCAAAATCGTACTTCAACATATTACACCTTGCTTCTCTTAATTTCTTCTACAGGAACTGATATTATCTAATATACTCTCTTTATGGGGATGATCTCGTTAATCTACATTAAGAAATGAGGGATTATCTACCTATTACTCACTGGGTGATTCATTTAATTTAATGTACAATGGTATATCTTAGCTGTAGCCGTTAAAAGTTTCATGTTGGTTAGTTCAGTGATTCTGGGTCACCCAGTGTAAGGATGTATCATATAATACTTTCCTGCTGGTATCAGAGAAAAGGTGTTACCTACATGTATTTAATAGCCAAGTTATACACAGCACACTATACAGTGCATATAATATGTAGGCTAAATACCAGGTGGACTGAGATGTCAAAAGTAATGCAATAGCTACTGAGGTTGTAAATTATTAGTCAATAGGTGCAATTTACAAATTTTATAAATTTACTTCTATGAAGTGAGAAATTGGATCTTTATGAAGGAAAACACATGTAGGCCGACATGTAAAAATACACATGCAGATGTAGACAAATAATATTTTGTTGGTCCAGTAACATTGTATATGACGCCTACACAGAAGTTTACACAAGAGACACAAATACTCTCCAAGTACAGTATATAATGTTAGTGACTGTTGCGGCTGCTGCGGCTGCTGCGGCTGCTGCGGCTGCTGCGGCTGCTGCGGCTGCTGCGGCTGCTGCGGCTGCTGTGGCTGCTAATGATCTTACTCTTTGCCACTCCATCACCAAACATAAACCATAGTGTCTAATATACATGTAGTATAAATATCTGTGGTTGCTACTGTATCTAGCTGGATGTAATTCGTCCCATTTCAGCAACTTCGTTGCAACACCCACACTTATGAGTAGTACACAATTTTGCACACAAATTTGTGAGCAAAATTGGCCTGTCTTCATATATTTTTCATATTATGTGATCTGTGCAACTGAGACAAAAATATTTTTAGATTTTTACATGAAATAATGGTAAAAATTACTATTACTTTAACTAATTACATTGCATCTAATCAGTTAATTCAATTTTTCATAAGAATATAACAATAATACAATAGACATAATCTAGCCTAGTCCGTACTGCACCTACATGAATCAGGTACACTCATTATGTTGTTCAGTTTGCTTCTACATCCAGAGTTCATGACCTGGTTGAAACAAATATTATATCATGGTTTTTCTACTAAAATGATAACATCAGGTAGTTTTATTACTCTGTTGGTAATATGCTGGAACAAGGAACTACTATTTGATTATTTTATTATTGTCAATATTTATTAAAATCATTTCTATTATATCATAAGGCATAACCTAACCTCCAGCCTACATACATGGGTATAAATTAGGGCTGTAGTACCATGGAAGTAGTGGTACGTAAGCAGTTTTATTACCTGCAGTGTGTTATATTTAGACATCAGAACAGATTAAATCTACTAATGATGTAAAATAAACAGATAAATCAACAGAAATTCATCAGACATTTTTCTAGTACCAGCTAACAGTACCAACCCTGACTATAGTAATGGTATTAAGTGGGTGTAGTAATCACTCCAGAGTTCAGTAGCTTTACTTCTACTAATTCACCATCCCAGTGAGCCATGAAATCACTTTAATCCAAGAAGATATAATTTTCCAGAAGACAGCAGATGCATGATACCATTAAAGGAATTATGAATAACAATTTACGACACTCTTCTATGAGTCACAGTGGTAAGGATTTAATTACAGGATGGTGCCCACGAGATGGTGGCCACAGGATGGTATAAGAGGAGAAGGTACAGAACACAACATATCATTTGTTGTTCAGATCTACTGGCTTATCAACACATCTTCTGGATAGAGAATCGGATTCATTTTATACTTGTGAGTATCACCTTACTATATGCATGCACATGTATGTTCTATGAAAATAGAATATAATTGTTGTCAAAGTGCAATGGAATAGCAGTTGAGTGAATTGTATATAGCTTTGCAAGCAGCTACATGTACATGCATTTCTTATTATTTCCTAGGCTATTATCTTAAACAAAAAAGTTGTGTCTAACCTAAAAGAGGCCTAAAAGACTAACTATTAAATGCTACACCTGTCTAACATAATCATAAACCTATAATATTAATATTATATTTTATAACACATATGCACTATATTACCATACTTACATAATAGATTACTTTAACATTAAGTTTATAAGTCATTGGCATACTTGTCTATTTACAATTATTACAACGTGTACCTTATAGATAGTATTATATCTTTTAAATATAGATGCATAAAAAGTGAATTTTGTTGAGGGCTTACTGCACTCTATTGCAATGTCATTTTACATTTAATAATATTAATGTGCAGATAAATTACTTTTATATAGAAGTGTACAATATAATTATTATATATAATACTTTTGCATTATGCAAAATTACAAGGGAGTGAATGCATTATGCATAATGCAAGACAAAAGTCGTACTAATAGTCTTTGCACTTGCTGAAGTTGTTCACAATTATGTAACAATTTGCTATAGGGTTACTTGTACATGTAGATGCAGTAAATAAATTTCTTGTTAACATACTATATTATAATAATATAATGTATTATACAGTATTGTTTGAAACACCTGTGAAATGACCAGTCACACACTTGCAGTTATATACAGTCCTGTATCTATTTACTTATAGGCACCCCATCTAATATAACACACATACAGAGCAATGAAAGTTACAGTAGCAATACTCCTGCTAATAGTGGTAGACATTACAGTTGGACTGCCTATTTCTGATCCCACAACAACTGCTATAAATCAAGGTAAAGCACATTCTGTACGGCCACAGTAACACAGCATCAGGCATACTATGCTATCTTATATCAATTCTTATTATTTTTAATCAGGTGCCTGAGGGCAGTATTTCATATTTGAATAAGTTTTGCATATTATGAACATTAATCATGTTACCAATGATAATATTATATTATCATTGATGTTACATACATGTATATAGCGGATGTAGAATAAAATCATTGGTTGCTGTAGTAACAACGCAATATGCATTAATGCATGTTTAATAAATAAAATAATCTTCTTTTGCTTTCACGTGATAACATCTTGAAGTTTGAATTGCATGTCCCCAACATATATACATGTACATTATGATCAATGTCATGATCATTCTATCAGCTTTACCTTAAAACTGATTACGTTTTCACACACCAGGAAGTAGGTGGAGACAATATGATTGGAGAAACCCAGTCAATAGAGGAGATGGAAGCTTCAATGGAAATGGCAACAAAGGTGGTGAAAATGGAAACGGGAATGGCAATGACAATGAGGGAGGAGCTAATGGAAATGCAAATGGGAATGAAAACATTGATGGTACAAATGGCAGTGACAATGGAAACTTCAATACAAAGGGTAAAAATGGTAATGCTAATGGTAATGATAATGGTGGAGGCGAAAACGGAAATAACAATGGAAATTTCAACCAGAGAGGAAAAAATGGCAATTCCAATGGCAACGAAAATACTGTCGGAGAGAATGGTAACAGCAATGGGAGTTTTAACAGGAAAGGCGAAAATGGAAATGAAAATGGAAACAGTAACCGAAATGGAACAAATGGGAATGGAAATGGTAATGAGAATGGTGGAGGTGACAATGGCAATGACAATGGAAACAACAATGCTAATGGAAATAATGGTAATGCCAATGGAAATGACAATAGCAAAGGCAAAAATGGCAATTTGAATGGAAGTAACAACAACAAGGGTGAAAATGGGAACGATAATGGAAACAAAAATGGAGGAGGTGAGAACGGAATTGGAAATGGTAATAACAATGAAGACGGTTTCAATGGAAATTCCAACGGTAAAAATAATAACAAAGGAGAAAATGGTAACTCAAATGGGAATAACAATGCACAGGGAGATAGTGGAAATATGAATGGCAATGGAAATGAAGGTGGCATAAATGGCAATGCAAATGGAAATCAGAATCTTAATGGAGAGAATGGAAATAACAATGGTGCAAACAATGCTAGAGGAGAAAATGGAAATGGCAATGGAAATGAAAACACCAATGGGCAAAATGGCAACGATAATGGAAGTGGAAACAGAAAAGGTTTTAATGGAAACTTCAATGGAAATGGTAATACAAAGGGAATGAATGGAAATGATAATGGAGGAAACAATGAAGCTGGCTTCAACGGAAATGATAATGGAAATGGAAACGGAAAAGGAAACAATGGAAGTAACAATGGAAATGACAATATGGGAGGAGAGAATGGTAATGATAATGGAAATGGTAACAATGGAGGTGACAATGGCAACAGCAACGGTAATGGAAATGCTGGTGGCAACAATGGCAATGGAAATGGTAACAGCAACGGAAAAGGTAATTGAGCTAAATATGTAGGCTATGCTGACAGTAAGTACATGCACTTTCAGGTTGTTGATGTAGTTTTTGTTATTTAGGTGCAATATTGCACAATTTCAGGTAACCTAAGACCTTTGCTTGTGGTTAGGGCAATTTTACTGAAGTGACACTATATCTAATGGAGAAGAAAACTTCTCCATCTGGGATTTCACCGAAAACCCTCACTATGACAAAAAAACACAACCTGTAATGCTTTGTATATAGACCTACATGTACCTGTAATTATATGTGAACGTTTATACATACCACCCTTTTATTACAGCTTTTACATCATCATTCAGCCATTCCAGATACCGAGAAAGATTTAGCGGATAAATAGTGCCCACAGACACTGAAGTAACAGTAAGTAATAAATTGTTACTACAGCGCTATACTTTCTATAGACGGTGCTTACAGTGTAGTACTTCCATGTGTGCTGTTATGGACAGGGCTGATAACACTACTTTAGTTGTGACTTTTCACATCTAAAAATGCAAGGCTCAGCTTTGAATCCTTCCAGGCACTTGTCTCATTATAATATACAGACTACACAGTACATAACACCAGTACATGAATGTGCTACAACTTTGGTATTTTGTAAGTTTGAAGTTGTCTTCTCTCTTTTAAAATCTATTCAAAAATTGTTTGTATGACCAGCCCAATCACTCAATGTTTAGTTATTTACCTATTATTTATGTACCTGATGACCACCAACAATAAAAAATGTGAATAAACCTGTACAACAAAGCTTACAATTGCCAGTGTTAATAGTTCATGGATGTCAATAGATTCAATTAATACCAGTTCATTCACCTGTATACCAAAGTTCACATTTTCATGTATTTATCTGCGGTGCTACTCATACTATTTGTAGACATCATGAAGGGTCAAGTTTATTCTAGAGACAATCACATCTACCCTCTGGATCATGTGATATAATATTGAATAGAAGAGTATAATAATTTATAGTACCTACAAACATACCAACAGACTTACCTACAGACGTACTCACAGACGTACATACAGACATACTCACAGGCGTACATACAGACATATATACAGACGAGAGGAGCTGCTTGCTTCTTGAAACCTAGTACAGGAATAAATGTATAATTGTATGAAACTGCAAAATGAAAGCAAAATAATCTTGCAGTAAAACAGATTTTTATGATATTATTATAAACTGTAAATATTTTCCCACTTCTGATATACATCTAGAATAATGATTTTCATAGATTTCACTGGCTCATTGCTGTACTGGCATATTGCTGTACTGCACATGTATGTTTATATATAACAAAACATATTGTTGGATAGCCCATGTTTTGAAAGGAATGTGCAGATCAATTCTGATAAAAGCACACCCTATGCAGCTAGTACATGTATGTGAAGCTAACTAAAGCTACATTGTATTATTTTATGTTTATACAGTATTAAAATAAAAGATCATTTTTTGGCAAAGCTGTTCACTCCCTTGTAATTTTCCAACTATCAACAATGGAGTTAGTGTAGCAACATGACTATATAGGTGGACACAACATCAAGGCCTTGATTTATATACACATATACCATTAAAACATTGGATCATTAGCACATGGTCTTATTGTTAATAATAGTATGAAGCTAATAAAAATGGTATTTTGTTTTATTCATGATTTTTCAACTTTTTTTAATAAATATTCTTATTTTTAGTGTATTTGAAGCATAGATATAATATAAAGACTAGATAGGACACCCTGTGTTAATGCTCCAATGCCCAAATGTCTTATTGTTGGAAAAACCCACAACGTAACGTGATCTCACCATGGAGTTGCAGGCATTCAATGATGGCTCACACTATATATTATAATGGAATACTGCAGCATAAACTAGCTCCACTTTAGTTTAAATCGAACACTGCTGCCATAATATTGGTATCCTGGTAAAATGATGACTGCACAGCACATTACCACATGAAGGCCTATCAGCTAGTACTAAACACCACCTATTTACACTGTCTAAAAGTACTCAAAATTACTAATGTACATGACATAAACATGATGTACACTGCAATAAGTTTCCAAAGTTTCCAAAGTCCTTGTGTTTTGACATAATCATTGTTTTGCAAATTTATTACCATGAAGAAGCATGTCAAGTGAGGCTAAATGCTTATTGCCACACCCCCAAAAAGCAATTAATTGGTTCTAATGTTTGTAATCATGTTAGTAGTACTGAGTGTAGCGATTGGAGCAGCATGTTGTTTTGGTCTCACACATTAACGTATTGTTAGGCATGTGTTGACCACAGTGCCACAGATAGGTGCAAACCTGGAAAGTGAGAGCAAAAAACAGCTATAACCTTGTTTATTGGCACTTCATGCTATTTATAATAAATTACATTGCACATGGGTAGCCTACAGCTTGTCATGTTACACCAATTGATATAAAGTACATGATTATAATAGCCCATGTGCACAGCAGGTAGCCTCATGCACTTACACTCCATACTCCAGTGATGCTTCACTTTGCATTAGTCTATGATCTAATCCTAAATATCTATTAAGAACTTGTGGAGGTCTAACACAACCCAACCCTATTGTCTCTGAACTCTGCCAGATCGCTAAAGATCTACATGTATTAGACAGATCCTCCAAGTTGAAAGAATGTGTAAGCTCATACATCAGAAAGCTGTTAAGAAGACATTTGGGCATTGGAGCGTTAACACAGGGTGTCCTATCTAGTCTTTATATTATATCTATGATTTGAAGCATATCAAGCTAAGCAGCGATACGATGCTTTTCTATACATATATTTCAAATACATTAATGCAGTCTATAATCTGTTCAAAATAATTGGGAGTTGTCAGCCTTTCCCGTTAATGTCATTTGATTGTAGAAAGCAGTGGAATTATCACCCCTTGGGTCATTTGACATTTCTGACAGCACAATATATAATTATAATCAATCACAACCATATTTATTATTAAATTTATTAATAAAGTATAGATTTGGCAATAGAATGAATGATAGTGATATTCAATATTTACATGCATATTAATACGTAGAAGATTCCATATACATGTATATAATAATTATATAATATATAGTATAGATGAAGATAGATTATATTTGTAAAAATGTAGTAAGAATACAATTGATATAATACAGATACATAAGAAAGAAAAATAAATTAGTTAATCTGTAATAATATGTTATATAACAATAGATATAAAAATAGATTGAGCAACATTTCTAAAATGATATTATATACATATCAGTGCAATTGTTTGCAATGCATATACTGTATGTCTAGCATAGGCCACGAGGTACATCTATATGTATATGTATGGTAATGGTGTACATAATAACAATAAATACTTGTGTATGTACCACATAAAACTAAAGCAGATTAGTGAACTACTTATAAGAAATATTTGGGCCGTACCAAAGTAGGTTACTTTCACTCTGCTGTTAGCCTATTATATTATTATGATGTACTATTATAGCCATATACAGGTTTGTCCTATTGTCTATGCATGTAAATACTAGTGGGAACAGGATAGACCTATTACATGTAGATACAATAGTGATATTTAACTAAATTATTAAAACATTATACTCATAATTCAGAGTATTCCAGTACTTAGATTAATATATTGATTATGTTATATAATGCATCAGACTACTGACTAAATATACATGAATGTAATGTACTGTGTGCTGTATTTCAGCAATACAGTACTGTAACTCTCTGTCTAGAACCACTGAGTATATTATATTGAGTATAATATATATTGTCTATTGTGGCAGCACTTGTCACAGTTGACACCACTAATGGCAGAACAGGTTCCATATTTGCAGACTGAGTAAATATAAATACTATAATATAGTTATGATAAAACTAATATTGAAATGATGGGGCAGAGGTATAGTTAACACGTCTATGTACAGCCTTCTCTAGCTGCTGCCTAGCTTGCTGTTTCCTATTGTTACTCTCATTAAATGCTGTTATTATATTCTTTAGTGACTCATCCATACTTCTCTGGATATCGTGAACATGATCATTAAGGTTCCTACGTGGACTATTGGCAGCAAATGAACTCTTCAGCGGTTCTGGCTGGGCTTCGTCATCCTCCTAAAAGACCAAGTAGTAGTACATAAAATATGAGTGACAATAGTATTTGCATTTACATTGTACATGCAGGTAAAAACTGAACAATAGCACAAAATAAAATAAAATGAACGAAATAACCAAAAGATTGAAGAACCAAGACAGTGGACAATGGCCAGTAGGGTCAGTAAAAGAAGACTTAGATAGATACAACACTTACGTGGTCACTCTCTTCGACTAGTCTAAGGGTATTAATATTTGGTTGCTTAGGTTCCGGAGTGGATTCACGTCTACGAGTGTTATCATTCCATGCAACCTTCTTCTTATAGAGTGACTATAAGTATTACATACAACATCACCATGACAACGGGTCAACAACAGGTCTTACTACAACACTATCTGTTCAAACTGAAAAATGGATTTGGAAACCATTTCTCTGCAGAAAGCACTGGGATATATGAAGAGATGTTAGCATAACCTAATGTTAGATTCCTAATGCATATACAGCTAATGTTATTGATGGCACTTTCTGATAGATGCTTTACATCAGCAATATCTATTGCTGAATGATGTTAAACTACGAACACATCGTAACCTTGTTCATACCTCGTCTGACTGGTGATGTTCTGATGAATGTATAAGTCTGGGTGTAACTGGAAGCAACTCTGGAGTATCCATCAGGGATGGGAAGTCAAATTTGGGTAAAGAACCGCTTCTCCTCAAAGCTTTGGCTTTCTGGAAGTTGATTGGCTCAAATTTAGATGGTTCTGGCACCGGTCCTGTTATTGGAATGACGAAACCACCAGCACCACCTACAAATAATGGCCCGAATGTGGATTCAATTGCTCAACAATGACACATCTTGACAATTCTAAAAGTACCACATTAAAACGGTAGATCAGGGTAAATTCCATTTTACCAGTTAATGGATACCAAAAGTGATATAGACTACAAACCTAGGATGTGTCTATGGGGAGCCAAACGAATGACATCATAGTCTGTGCTCCTAGTACTTGGTAGAGTATTACTATGTTGTGGAGGAGTCTTTGACTTTCTCTTAGTTTTGTGACGCTTATTGGATCGTTGTGTCTCCTCCTCCAACTCTTTCTTAGCTTCTTCTAGGAACCGAGCCATAATGTCATCATTGGAGCTAAGGTTATGTTTGGCTGTAAACATAGGGAATTGGAAATATTACTACACTGACTATTAGCATATGATATGAATTGTACTAGCTCTAGAATTAGTGTTGCAATATTTCATAGAATTGTTGTGTCTTAAATTAGTGCGAAATGCCAATATTTTTGGTGAGCAATCCAGGTGAAGTAATATGTAAATTAGGTTGCAGTAGGCCTTCATCCTACACAGTGTTGGAGGTGAAAGCAGAAATACATGGAGACACACATGATAGATACAGATGTAAACCTTATGAAACCAGGAATATATGAATATATTATATTACAAAATGCTTGTTTATGTTTCATTCTGCCTCAGTTAGTTGGATTAGTTGAGTTGACATACAGTAGGGTGCACAGTGTAGACTACAAGATAGTATATTCCTATTTTATAGTAAGTGATACCTTTGAATAAAACAAATCTTAATGCATTATGCAATACATGTATAGCTACTCGTACCTCTCTACATTACATGTACAGTTTATTCCACGGCCAGCAAATATTGTCGCTGGACTACTTCAGTTACTACTGTCTAATATATTATAAAGTTAGCTCAAGATGAAGGCTGTGGTCTGCATTGTGATGGTAGTCGGACTGAACTATGTACTGTCAGACAATCTCGAGTTGCAGAAGAAGTTAGAAGACATCGTAGAACTGGAGGAGATAAGTAAAATCATGGCAGGGGACAGTGAGTAATATTCATCCCAATTATTGTATTTCTTAAGTTCTGTGCAATTTAAAGTGTATGATAACCACTGGAATTATAACAGCACAAAAGTCTAATGGCTGAAAATATGCCGAAGACATGATTTGTGAAGAATATTTTTAGAGAAAACAGAAAGAGAGAAACCGACAAAAGCTGCTAAGACTAGCGCTGTATCACCACCTGAAGATGTCTATAAGTACGCTGTCGTTAATAACAAGTATGGAGGCAGTACGGACAGTATGGACAGTTACGGAGAGAATGTAACTGACTTAGGATATGGTAACACAGAAGGTAAACTTTCTGATAATAAAGGGAGTGGGACAGGACATGATAAAAACATGACAAGTGATAAGGCTAACCTGCTGAGAGAAAGAAAATACAAGTATGGGAGACGGAGTGACATGAATATCACAGATACAACGACGACACCAAAGAGCGGTAAGTATGGATGAACAAAGACACGCATTTTATTATTATATTGTTTAGTACACTGTATAGCATATCCTAATATACAATATTATATTGTTACAGGAACTGATAGACTATTACATACATGTACATACATACATACATGTACTATTACATTACATAAAATAATGCAAACATGTATACATTTTATATTATGACTAGGAAAGGATGATATGAATGAAATGTATATGGGGTATGGTAATACTGAGGGTAAGAGAACAGGCAAAGAAGGGGAGGAGGACAAGAACAGAGAGTCCAGCAAGATAAAGCAGACAACAGGTGAGTAATATATAACTACCAGTACATGCTGAGTATCTACAGCTGGAAGAGGAATGAAAACAAAATATAAACATTTTTAGATAAAAGAATGGTTGAGGAAAGGTGATATGTAACATTGCGATCAATCGATCTATGCGTAGTACAAGGATACTGTTATGTAGTACAGGGATATTATCTTCTTTTAATCAGTTCCACCATCTTCTACTAAACTAGTCAAAGAGATTTTATCCAAGTGGAAAGAAGTAATCTCAGACCCAACTCCCGAACAAACAACAACTACAGACTCAAAACCAATGAACATGGAGATGAGGAAGTTAGAAGAGGCATTGCTGAAGTTGATGAAAAGTACGAGTCGTTGATGGCATGCCAAAACCACTAATAACACGACTTCACATTTAAAATTCAGTGAAGGGAACATGTTTACCAAATTTTATCATATTCTGTAACAAGTTTTAGAAGATCACCATTGAGTAGTACTGTACTTATATTGGAATACCACAAAGTTTGCATTTCGTTACTACAGATGTCTCTAAATAGTGCACATACTATGCACACTGTACTGTATCTCTACTGCACTAATAAACAAAGTGTAATAAACAAAATAAAAAAACTGCTGCCCAACCATTACTATGTTCAAATGTATGTCAACTCAATGCAACTCACTGCACTGGTATTTGTAATGGTTCAACATTTCTAGTATGTTATGTAATATACTAATGTAATACTACATACTGTATGTGGACATGGTATTGCTAATGAATATATCAATAAATAATTAGTTTGGTAGAAAGGGACTTATATGAACTCTAACAAGGAACAAACATACATGTACATGTAATAGTACTCTATTGCTTCACACAGTGTGTTATACTTTGCTGTAGTATTAATAGTAGCCCTTTACTAATAGTATTGCATAGTGCTATGCAGAGTGTAGAGTCTAATTAGAGGTATTGGAGACAATCTAAGAGGTCATATACCAGCTACCATATGTATGTACACACAAAATATTCAATCATATACAAGTAATTGTATTACACAGTCTATATACCATAATGCGGATATACATGTAAGTAAACTGACCGTAAAAAGAGAACGGATCGTTAGGAGGACGGTAGTGTTGCTTGCGCGGAGTGATTTCTGTACTCTTCTTGTCTATACCAGAAGATGTGGCTCTAGGAGTTTCCTCAGTTATGGGGGTCATGGTTGGTGACTTGTGTCCAGTTCTTTCAACTGCAATTCCTACAAAAGTAGGTCACATGACTTAGCCGATGAAGACAATATACAACCAGTTTATGACATAAAAATATAAGGTCTGGTGAACAGCAGCACTGTTTGTATCAATCTGAATTTGCTGAACGCAGAAAAACAAGATATTTGTTACTAGTAGAGTATGCATTCTTGAGTTGTAGTTTCGGACTTATCACACATACAAATTTTATATCAAACTAAAGATAAGCCTTATTAGAACTAAGGCTATGCATTAAGGTAATTAAATCACTAGAACAAAGGCTATAATATACCTGAATCATTAGAACTAATGCTATTAATACTCGGCAAGGAAAGACTTCTCTCCTCTGTCTGTTCTTCAGGATGCTTTTCAACTTCCCCGGTAGTCCTGCAGTAAGACAGTCAGTAGTTATAAATACATGTACACTAGCACTTTGTTAGACGGAGATAAGATATCCTTCCATGATAATATTATGACATCATTCAAGTGACACATCTAGGTAAACTATAACAAAACATTTTTGAGCTTTGTAATAATTCTTCAAGCCAGAAATCGCATATGATCAAATACTGTAGTATAGATAATAATGCTAGGCTAGACTCACATATTATCTGATATTGGTGGAAGAGGTGATACAGAAGAAGACGTAGATTTAGTACTCTTAGATGAACCTTCACGGCTGTAACTGCGTTCAATTGGTGGAAATCTTGACCCTGAATCAGGTCGAATGTCATCTGTAAATGAAAGGCACATATTGTATATTCTACAGCTTATATAATCTTCAACTAACAAGTGGTAAAGAAATTAAGGGATAGGTAATGAGTATACAAACACACTTACATGAGAAAATACAAGCTACGCGTTCTTCCTATCCAAGACTAGATATGTAATATCAATAGGTATAAATATATGGAGCTACTGGCAGCTAAACTGCAAATCGCTGACACTGGCAGCTCAATACCCCAGCTGAGGCAGCATGCTGCTCGTTGTCATGTAAGATAACAAATAAACCAATCTTATAGCATCTAAACATAATATATCAATTGTACTCGTTGAATAATTAGCTATCAAATCAGCCAGTTGAACCATTAATAAGAGAATGCCTGACTGAAAGACATGTTATAGATTATTTATGAATAAATACTAACTAGTGACTTGTTACAGAAAATGCCACCATTCAAGGTAAATTGATTTCTTGTATTGTACTGGAAAATGTCACGATAATAATTAATAGTTACTACATAAAATATAATAGATGAAATATAATTATTCTATTCTTTCACTGTCTGCACCACTGGGGTGCATATTCAATCATGTCATTATGTAACAGCTATTCACAGCTATTCTTGGGAATAGAGAGTATAGGGACAGTAGGGTTAAGGAGAAAAGTCCAAAAATATATAAAAAAGACTATTAATGCATAATATAAATGTACGAATATCATGAGTTTATCAGAATTTAACGAAAACGACACCATAGTTTGATGCAACCTAATTTAAATACAACAGAAATGTTTTGTTATTTAACTGCAATTTACATCCCTTTACTTCCCTCTGGGGGAGAGAATCTACCTATAGATGTGAGATTAGGCAATAATTAGTGATTGTTAATTAATCCCACAAGAAAAATAAGCCATTATATAATATAATGTACATGGCTGTAATAGACACACCCCATCATGTCATTCATATACCCATATCAGCAGTACAATACCTGAGGAAAGGAAAGACAACTTCTGTGTACACTTAGTACCTACCTCTAGATACAAAGGATGGCTCTGGTGCTAAGGGTCTATCTTTATCTACTTCCTCAGCAGCCTTTGGTACTAAAATCTTAGCCTTAGGTTTGCTAGTAGTAGCTTTAGCAGGAGCTGTGGTAACATTAATATGTATATAGTTATGTACAATTATTAGTAATTAAAAATATCATTGTTACTGGAGAAGTATAGGGCTGCCGAGCTTAATCAAATTCTTTCAAAGAAAGAGTCCCGGCATATATACATGTACTCAGCAATGACTGTTAAACTGTCACCTTATTTATTGATGTAACTCACTCACTTCACTCAAATAACAACATTACTAGCTAGGGAAAGCACATCTATATACATGTAGTATGGGTATTATGAGAATTTAGTACAGTTACACATATATTTTAGCGATGAGTCACACAGTATAACATAGATTACAACACTACATATAAATACTATATTATATATGCAAATATCATGTGTTACAGATTCAAACAGTGTAATTTCACACTACACTGCTATTGCGATAGATAAACATTTCTTCCTATACACAGCCATTCCTATTTCACTCCGTTGCCGATAGCGTTTACTGTTTACCAAGCACTACATAGTAAGCATACTTAAAACAGCTTTTACTTACCTTTTCCTTTGGTCTTGACTTCCACTACAGGCAGAGAATCGGATTTCTTAGGTTCTAAAACACAATCAATGAAGAAGAGAGTGAATGATCGACGGCATATATCAATACAGATGTATAATATAAATCACATAATAGAATCATTATACAATACTACACGTAGACTTATGTTAGGTAGTATCTGTATCTTAGTATAGAACAGTGAGAATACCTTCTTTCTCATCAATATCATTTAGTTTATGAGCTGGAGCATCACTGGTTGTAGATGGTTTCTCAGCTCTAGGCGATGGTTTAGGTTTGGTCTTGTTGTTTGGTGTCTTAGGTGCAGCTGCTTTCCGTGGTGTCTTCTTTGTCACTCTGGGAGAAATAATGGTGCTCTCTCGTGATAAGCCAGACTTCTGTGATGCCATAGTGTTTTGACGAGATACTCTAGTGTTCTCTCTAGAGAGAGAAACGGTGGTGTTCTCTCGGGATGGCTTAGACACAGCAGATTTCTCTTTTGCAGTTTTCTTAGGCTAAAATAAATCGAGAATAACCGGAATTTAAATTTGATTATGGTACATCTACAAATCTACAATTAATATTATTGCTCAGCAGTTCTGAGTTCAATTTTTATGATAGGTTAACTCCCACCTGTTCCTTCCTGGTTAAAGACACAGATCGAGTACGCTGCCGTGACGGAGGCCCTGGTTTTCTCTCCAGAGATGAATGCTTCACAGCACGTTTTCCTTTACCCTCTTTGACCTCGGCCTTTTTGACAACCTCTTTCTCTGGTTCTGGTTCCTTAGGCACTTCCAACTCCTTTTCAGGCTCTTTCTCAGGTTCCTTTGTTGGTTCTGGCTCTGTAACAGCGTAATACACAGCATGACAGCTTCTCTACTCAATCATGAAGTCAGTGAAATGAACTTTATCAAACGCAGATGTTTACATTAATTGCATGTCATTGTTTGGTAGTTTGGTAGATTCACCTACCCTCAACAGGAGCTGGTGCTGGTTCTGGTTTTGGCTCAGGCTTTGGCTCCGGTTTCGGTTTAGGCTCTGGCTCAGACTTCTTGGAGAAGCCAAAGAGGTTGAGAAACTTCTTGAATGCTGAAGGTTTAGCTGGTGGCGGAGTGACATCAGGTTCCGCTGGTTTGGAGACTTCTGCAACAGGTTTCTTCTCCTCCTCTTTCTCCTCCCTTGAGATTTGAGTTTCTGCAGATTAGATAAATATATAACATATACTATAACTAAACATTACACCCTAGCATTCCAGATACACTACATACAGTATACTGAAGAGTACTTCAGAACCCAATGTTTTGGATGATCACATGGGAGCTAATTATTTATCTATTTAGTACATGTAGCAAGGGAGTCAACAGAGACAAACTAAATAGCTCATTAGCAGTTCATTTCCATTCCTATAGATTTAATAATGTACATGATTGTACTACACATACAAATATTATGACTCAGGACCAACCTGGCACAGTTTCAGTCTCAGGTGGAGCTTCCATAGTGAGTTCACGAGGTTTAACGGGTTTGCTAGCAGGATCGGGAACCATGGTTGGTTCACGGGATTTCATAGAATTCTTTGTTTCTGGTTTTTTGGAAGTGGTCTGTCTGGCAGCAGGCTGAAGGGCACATGGGATACATTGACTACTACATATATCTCAAAACAATACCACTCTATCCAGGTAACCATTACTAACAGAAAATAAAACAACGAATGGACAGCATATGCTGGATTACGCTGTTGTTTCAGCTTAGTATAAATAATGAGTATGAATTACATGATGTCATTGACCAGTTTACATGACATGTACTATTACAAACTATGAACAATAGATCAAACAACAATGTGCTGATCTATTGAAGGGAAGGAAAACTATCGACAATTTTGACAAAAAATTGGTAGCATATTATTGCAGTATAATACATCGTGTATTAGAGACAGACACCTGCATATTGATGACACCATTAAAATAACATAAATTAAGTCATGCACATGTGTATGTATTTCATGTCAACTTACCTGGTCAGTAGATTTCCCAGCATGGTGAGGGGTTTCCGGAGGTGATTTGTATCCAAAAGGAATTACTCTCCCATTTGGCAAATCTAGACTTCTGCGTACCTCCTCATCCTTCTGCATATCAGCTACCACTCCATATCTCTTGGCGTTCTTAGGAGGAGGCTGGCTTCTAGACACGTGCTTATAGTCACCGTATGGATTCTCATTAGATTTAGAAACAGGCTTCTTATTAACAGTGCTTTTTGTTGTAGATTTCTCTGGAAGTTTACTAGATGCTGGCTGTGGAACAGGTTTGGAAGGTTGAACTGTCTTTTTGGCAGTTGTTTGTTGGTTAGTCTTCGTTGTTGAAGGTTTTGGAGCTGCTGGTTTAGTTTCAAATTTAGGGACAGCTGGTTTAGTTTCAGCTTTAGGAACCACTGGTTTTGTGTTTGCTGGTTTCTTAGTGTCGGAAGTTACCTTCGCAGGCTTAGATGGGTCAGAGGTCAATTTAGTTGGTTTGAGAACAGGTTTTGTTGCAGGCTTAGCCTCCTTTGTTTTCTCAGGAATGGATTTTTTTGGTGAAAGTTTCTTTGGAGGTTCATCTTTATTCTCAGGAGCAGGTGGTAGTGGTGTCACTGTTTCTCCTGCAGGAATGCTGACATTATCATTCGGTTCCATAGCCTGTTTTCTCGGAGTCTCAGCCTGAGCTGCTGGCACACTCACAGCATCTGCCTCTATTTTCTTACCTTTCACAGGTGTGGCGTCTTTCTTGGATTTTGTATCGGCAATCGGTTGCTTAATAACTTTCTTTTTCACCTCAGGTGTCTTTTTCGCAGCAGCCGCTTTAACAGCAGGTTTCTTTGCTGGAGTTAGAGGTTCAGCCTTTGGAATACTGACAGTTTCGGACGCTTCATCTACTTCATCTGGCTGAGGTTCAGGCTCTTGTTTGAATTCAGGAGGAGGTATTGATACTGGCTCCGGTTTAGGTATCTGTTGTTGTTGAGCGGCTTCCCAAATAGCGGTATTACCGCTGTATAGAAATGGATCTGCAGCTGGTTTTGGTTTAAGTTCTTGATTAAATGTTTTAACTGCATCAGCATTCTTTGTTGGAGTTTTCTTTTCTACTGGCTTTTCTGCAGTTTTCTCTAATGGCTTCTTTTCTGGCGATTTTTTCTGAGGCACTTCTTTTTCAGGTGATTTCTTCTCAGGCGATTTCTTCTCGGGAGATTTCTTCTCGGGAGATTTCTTTACTGGTGATTTCACTTCAGGAGCTTTCCCATCTACAGACTTATTCTCTGGTGATATCTCTTCAGTAGGCTGCTTCTCGGGTATTTTCTCCTTAGTTTTCTGTTATTGTCACATAATCAAATACAATAAAAATCTTCCACATGGCATAAGAAAGTTGTATAGAACATAACTATAGATCTAAGAGTATATATTTGACAAACTATAATAGATAGTCAACGTAGAAACAACCAATTGAATGTTTTACCAACTAACCTCATCCACTTTTGTATCCGCTGGTATAACATCTGTGGCAGGTTTAGCAACAGCCTCTTTGTCACTGGTGGTTGATTCGTTAACAGAAATAGGCTCTGCATGCTTGGATGGCGTCTGCTCTGGCCGTACAGAGGCTGCCGGCTCCTTCTGAGAACTAACTTTTTGCGAAGTAGTGGAACCAATAGACTTCCTATCAGCCTCAGAAACTAATTCTGGTGCTTTGTTCTCTAACGGTTTAGTCTCTGGAGCTTTACTACCTGGATCTTCAGTTTCTGATGGTTTAGTATCTGGAGCTTTACTGTCTTGAGTTTCAGTTTCTGGTATTTTAGTCTCAGTTTTCTCGGTGTCTGGCGGCGCAGCTTCCTTTTTGTCACGAGACTTCTTTTTCCTTCTTTTCCTCTTTTTAGGAACATCATATTCATCTCTATCAGCCTATTATTAGTATATAACACACATTTAAGTGGTGATGTACAGTCATGTAATATACATATATTGCATCACATCTGTTGAATTAAAATCACAGTATTTGCAGTGGAGATTATTAGTAACATACACAAAAATTACAATCAAAATATAGTTACCCAAATTGAACCTTTTATCGGAATTAAATAGCTTATAATCTACCATAGGTTTGATACTATGGGTGTTGAAACAAATATATTCTTGCAATGTGACCACTGGTTGCAGATCTACCAGTATTTGTTAGATCATGCACAACACAGTAAACTGTATTCATCATACATGAAGCTAGAAATACATACAGCGGGTTCAGGCTCTGTATCGGCACCAAAGAGTGTCTCAAAGTCCACATCATCTGTTGTTTTAGCTCCAGCTTTCTTCAACTCCTTCTTCAGTTTTACTTTCTTCTTGGGAGCTTCAGCAGCTACAACTAGATAAACAGAGGATGAGGTGAGTAGAATTACAGTTATAATACGGTGCTGTGAACTAACTGACAGGAAAAAAAAACTGAATTACTAGCTACATGTATTATATTATAGGATATTTACTTGGGGTTGCTTCAGCAGTAACTTTAGGTGTAACTGGATTATCCGCAGATTTGGCTGAGGCAGGTTTGGTTTCTGCTTTGTCTATAGGTTTAGTTGGAACAGGTTTAGCTTCAGTGGTAGGTTTATTGGTATTTGGCTTTGTTGCTACAGCAGGTTTGGGAGATTCTGCCTTAGGTTTCTCTTGAAACAGTCTAGATGGTGGGTCTTTGTTAATAGGCTTGCCAGGAAACGCCTGCAAAAATCGAAAGGGTAATGAACATACAATAAGTGGCATATGGAAACGTAGTCATGTGACCATTCTACTATCTCTAAATAAAGGAAAGATATCTTGCAAAAATCAAGAATGATCACAATGAATAATTTATTATGTATTATATAGTATACATTGTAACTTACCTCTATATTATGCATAATGTAGTACAACTTACCTCTATATTATGTATAATATAGTATAACTTACCTCTATATTATGTATACTACAGTATAACTTACCTCTATATTATGTATAATAATACAGTATAACTTACCTCTATATTATGTATAATATAGTATAACTTACCTCTATATTATGTATACTACAGTATAACTTACCTCTATATTATGTATAATAATATAGTATAACTTACCTCTATATTATGTATAATATAGTATAACTTACCTCTATATTATGTATAATATAGTATAACTTACCTCTATATTATGTATAATATAGTATAACTTACCTCTATATTATGTATAATAATATAGTATAACTTACCTCTATATTATGTATAATAATATAGTACAACTTACTTCTATATTATGTATAATAATATAGTATAACTTACCTCTATATTTTTCATGAGATTAAGATGAGCCTACAAAAGATGCAAATTTACATTACACTGCATTCTGTGACCTTCATCATTTGTATTCATACAATGCATTATAATCATATTTAAGTTCATAATACATTGTATTACAAACTGGTATGGTCATAACATAAGTGTATTACTAAATAGGTATACATGTATGTAACCAACCTTTCTTTGAGCATCTTTTTTAGCCTTGATCTTTTGCCTTGCTTTCTCTCTTTCTTCATCAGAATCTACAAGAGGAAGATGGAGCAAAGAGTTATTTATCCCCAAAACTGGTTTACGGGATATCTCTTTAATAGCCCCAACTACTTCCATTACCAACTACTTCCACATCTTCCTATCCGTAATCCATGACAAGTTATAACCCTTCCATTGCTAGGAGACATTGGCAGCAGCACAGTGAACAATGGTGTTATAGATTTTACAGTGTTTCAACTAATGACAGCAGTGTTTAATTAGTTGGACTGCTAACGAGATATCCTATTGACAAAAGAGGATCATATATTATAGTAGAGGTGTGAGTTATTGACTTTATTGTCTTTACCTGAATTGAACTAGGTGTCAATATCCACAAAACAACAAAACTGGTAACTCAGACAGCTATTGTTACATTATATATACAAACCAATGTTATATATTTAAACATTGCTAATTTGAAATAAACCTTTTACACATACTCGTAGATGTATAATGGAAGAGCAGAGGAAGGAAATTGTCAGAAAGATCTGGTCATGTGATCTATGCCACCAATAAAACTAATCTCATCCACTACTATCTATTGCAACATGTAATCGTTAGTCTCATATGAATGCATGTCAGAGTTTATCCTTGAAACACATACCTACGACATCCTCGTAGTCGGCGAATGGATCTGATTGAACAGGAGCATTCTGATCTCCACCACCTAATTTGACAGACTTCTTCTTACTATTTGGAGTTTTAGGTGCACCCTCTGTAGCTAGAATTTGATATGACAAGATTAAACAACTTTCACATATGGAACGTTTATGTATATGGAGCATGGTATTAATAAAGTACAATATTGAGAAGAGTGCAGAATAACCTAGAAAGTTCTAGTAATGCATAGACTGAAACATAAAACAAAAAATTAAGAAGTAATGAAAATGAGAAACTTTGGCAATGTGCCATTTCTTTGTAGGAAAACGCCTTACCAGAACCATATTTTAGGATAGATTTTAACCGTGGTAAAGGCGGTATATTTGGGTCGGCTAAAAGAAATGCATCCAGGTAATTAACAGTGAACAATGGTAAAATTCATAAAGATGATATTGTTTTTAGCTTCAATTCTACCAAGTACATGTTTGATAATGTGACCTAGTAGTGGAATTTATGATCTCACAGTGCCAGGAGCAAGCAGTGAAAGAACAATCACAATGTACAGAGCAAATACGAATATGGATTACATAACAAACTTCAAAATGAAAATTGGAGCGCTGGTTTAATTCAAGCAAAATTTCTATACAAGCCACAGCATCATAGGCCTGACAGCATTAAATGTATAAATGGGCATTATAATGGGGAGACAATTTCCAAACAATCTGCAGCAGTGCAGTTTCTTACCACCACTAGATGTGAGTATGGATTTCAATTTAGTTTCATACAGAGCGGGTTGCTTATCTTTCACATCTGTAATCATATTTATATGCATTGCAGATGGTGGCAATTATAGGTAACCTAAAGAAAGTTTGCAAGAAGTTTACAATATAATGATCTGAACGTCAATACCTAAAACTTTATTTTAAAACGCTAGGAAGAAGTATTCTACTTAAAGACATACCATTGGGTTTTGAAACAGTTGATGTATCTTCTTTTGGCTTCTCAACAGGTTTTGGTTCTGTTTTAGTTCCAGATTCCTTTTGCTTCTCAACAGCTTTTGGTTCTTTTGTCTGTTCATCTTCCTTTCTTTTCTCTGGTGGTTTTGATTCTGTTGTCTTCTGATCTGCTACCTTCCGCTTCTCGACTGGTTTTGTTTCTGTTTTCTTCTGTTCAGTTTCCTTTTGCTTTTCGGCAGGTTTAGATTCTTCTTTACGCTCAGATACCTTTGGTTTCTCAGCAACTTTAGATGGTGCTTTCTGTGCTGGTTGTGTTGTTTTGTTTTCTGGTTGTTTGACAGGTTTCTTGTTTGGGGGAGCTGGCTGAGGAGTTGCTTCCCTACTGCTATCACTGTTCAAGAACATATGTCACTGATGTGAATAGAAGAAAATACCACCAAATACGTTATGTTAACATCCATAAATAATTCATATTACTTCCAAAGTGACAAATATTAACCATGATAAATATCTAAATCAAATTGACATTTTTATTAACAAAAACCTCAGTTTTTAAAAATAAAGTGCATGAAAAGTATTATCATTCCTAAACAACGGTGACTATGTCATACAAGAATGTATAGCAAATGCATTAATTAAGATATGAGATGAACCTATACTTACTCATCCATATCAATGAAGTTGGCAAATGGATTATTCGCACCCAGAGTTTCATTTAATATGTTTTTATGCCGATCTTGAATAGAGTCCTTGGATGGAGCTGCAACGCAAACATTATTGTGATAATATCATGGCTAACATACTATATGTGAAGAGTTTGTGTATATCATTAACCATATTTGATCACCTTTCTGTCACATTTGCCCCACAAGTAAAAGAGGAATAAAATACAACCCAAACAACCTATAAATGGTTAGTACTTTTGAAAGGAAATAATATTGTCTACTAAAATCATTGAAACTTTATAACTTACGCCGGCTTCGTTTTTGTTTACTCTTTGACCCTGAGAGAGTGGATGTTGGTTCCTGAGGTGGTGGTGGTGGCTGTTGAGCAGGGTAACCGTATGGTGGCATCCCCGTTTGCTGCGGCATCGGATAACCATATGGAGGCATGCCTGGCTGTGGTGCCAGTGGATAACCATATGGAGGCATGCCTGGTAGAGGAGCCGTTGGATAACCATATGGAGGCATGCCTGGTTGAGGAGCGGTTGGATACCCATATGGTGGCATACCCGGTTGTTGCAGCATTTGAGAACCATAACCATATGATGGTCCTGCTGCTTGCGGAGCTGCACTTTTGAAGCGATCTACAGAAAAATGTTCATATTCTGTTAAAATCGCTGCATAACAAATTCACATTATAATGTATTAATGTCAAGGTCTAAGTTGAGTACAACAGAAATTCACCTGGGAGATGACACTGAACTAAAATTTTAACATAAAACAACATTCATCACAAGACTTTCTAACACGTCTATATCGAGGAAGACAGCAACCAGACATGTACATCGTACAACATAGATAAGGGCATAACGTACGTATAAATTGTTCAAAGCACAAACAATATACATGTAGATACGATGCCTGCACAACGAAACACCGAACGGTGTTATACCTTGCTGCTCATACTGATTATCACTTTTACTACTAGTTGTAGAATCTGAGATGCTGACATGTGAGTGTTTAGAGCTCTCCCCTACGCTACTCACAGGTGATTCACTCACAGAGGGGTCAAATGACTCAGTATCAGAGTCTGACTCAATTGATAAACTCTGAATCATATGTGGGTCAGACATAGAGCTAAACTCAGAATCAGTAGCCGAGTCTAAGTCTGAGTCTGATTGCGGATCAGAATTAGTCGATGAATCAGAATCAGTTGATGACTCAGAATCAGTTGATGACTCAGAATCAGTTGACTCAGAATCAGTTGATGATTCAGAATCAGTTGATGAAACAGAATTAGTAGGTAAACTGGAATCTATTTCTGAGTTCGAATCGGACTGTTTGCTAAATACAGAAGATGACTCGGAATTGAGTTCTGATTGAGAACACATGCTTATTGAACAGTCAATTTCTCGGTGATTTTCAAATTGTGAGTCAGACAGTGACTGAGATTTGGTTTCCAGCTTAGTACCCAATATGAAGTTGGTATCTGAACTGCTGGGAGATAATGATCCTGAAGTAAAATGAGAGCTAACGATCAACACAACGTTCAGTAAAATGTTCAATTACAGTGAAGTATAAAATCAAATATGTTTTTTGTAGTTACATCATAATGTAAATATAGTTGATTTTCCCAAAGAAACACAGACTAATAAAATAACCACCCGACACACTTATCGATTACCTCGAGGGTTTGGCGTGGATCTGTCGACTGACATATCGGTAGGATCATTCATGGGCAAAGGAGCAACAACTTTCTTTGGCTTGGTGCGTACAGGCTACAAAACGTTAGAAAGAGTGAGAATTTTTGGCTATTTCATGAGCCGGTTGACATGAACAGACATCTAATAAAGAGTTGTAAATAAATAATATAGGTGGGAAAAGTAGCAAATGCCATTTAACACAATGTGCAGAGAAATATCTACAATATGAAAAAATGATGCCCTGGAATCCAGTGCATTCCGTACCTGTGAGGAATCATACGTAGCTATACTACTCTATAATTTAAAATATACATAATATTAAATTTAGATTGGATTAGGATATTAGATTTTATTAATTTTTTGAAGTAAAAGAAATATCTAATGAATAACATGACTATATGATATATTATGCACTTACTCCATCTACGTCTGCATCCACCTGATGCAAGAGACGTCTTAACTTAATTATGTCAACAGTGGCCATCTTCCCATTGCGTTTAATAGAAATGGTCCTTGACACCTTAGAGGTTCGAGAAGTTGCTGATGAGGGAGCATTTCTAGATTTGATTGGTGATGATGGGTCAGCTGATGTAATTGAATTCTTTTTAAAGAAACCGAATCCCGAACCTTTTGCTTCGTCCGGCATTGTGCCTATAAAATGGAATGAGTATAAGAAACTGTCATCAGCTACCAATAAGTCACAAGGTTTGTTGTAGTCAAATCTATAATTCATAGGACACACAGGGAGAATATTTAGTGCAGTACATACCTATTTCTGATTGATCTGGCTCTGTAGTTTCTTGTTTGGTTTCTTCTAAGACTGCTGATGTAGTCGGTTCAGCAGATTCTGGCTGATGTGGCTCTCCCGGTTTGGGTGTGTCAGAGTGTTCAGCTTCTGGTTGAATTTGTACTTCAGCTACAGGTGTGGTATGCTCTACAGTTTTTGGTATTCTTGGCACTTCAACTTCTGGCGTGGTTTGTTTTACAGTTTCTGATTTGGGCGGTACTTTATCTACTGGTGCGGTCTGCTCTACAGATGCTGGTGCGGTTTGCTCTACAGTTGCCGGGTTGGTTTGCTCTACAGCTTTCGGTTTGGTTTGCCTTTTAGTTTTTGGTTTGGCTGATTTTACAGGATCAGGTTTGACTGATTCTACAGCTTCAGACTTAACTTCTAATTTCTGCTCTTGCTCTGAAGCAGTTTTAGGTTCCGGTTCAACTGGTAACTTTTCCTCTGGCTTAACGACTGGCTCAGGCTCTGGAGTTGGTGGAGGGGAACCTAGAGGGCTCTCACAACGCGCCTCAGCAACTGAAGGCGGTGGTGTAGGAATTGGTGTGTGTGGAGGAGAACCGAAAGGAGTTTCGTACCGTGCTCCTGCGATAGAGGCTGGTGGAGTGGGAGGTGGTGTAGGCGGTGGAAAACCAAAAGGAGTTTCACACCGTGCTTCGGCAACAGAAGGTGTGGGAGTAGGTGGTGGTGTAGATGGCGGGGAGCCGTATGGAGTTTCACACCTTCCTTCAGCGACAGAAGGTGGTGGGGTTGGTGGTGGGGTTGATGGTGGTGAGCCGAAAGGAGTCTCGAAAGTACACTCTCCAACAGATGGGTCAGGTGTTGGTATACGAAGGTAGGTGGGAGATTCAGCTCGACACTCCGGGATAGAAGGAACTGGAGAAGGTGGAGGACTGCAATCTGGTGTCTCAACACGGCCAGAAGCAACAGACGGAGCTAAAAATTCAATGTGAGACCATTGGTTAAACACAAAAATATGCAGAATGTAAAAGATACATTATGCAATATACGTTGTGTGGTATTATAATATGATAGCAACAGCACAGTTTACAGAATGGAATGTTTAGAAAACAAGAGACAAATATCACAGGGAAATCTGGGAATAGCAGACACGAGGAACAGAAGCTATGACGACAGCTGACTAGGCCACTAACAATTACACATCCTTACACCAACAATGCATAATAGCATAGATTTGAGCTTACTTGGTGATGAAGGGGGTGTATTTAGTGGAGTCCCAGATGCAGAGAATACAGGTATAGAGTCCAAACTAATAGTATCATCTATATCAGGGGTTAGAGGTGGAGGGGGACCTTTCCGCTTAGGAGCATGCTTATGGAGATTGAAGGCATCAAAGAATGAAAACTTGGGTTTTTCAGTCTCAGGTTCCCTGGAAGCAAGTAGTTTGATATGAGCAGGTAATTCGTCGTCCGAACTTTCAGGGTCAAGGGCGTTTGCCTTGTACACTTGATATATTGGGTCGTCCTGATCGCTAACGTTAGAAGCAGTTCGTTTTCCTATAGACAGATTACTTGGGTTTCTAGATTTGAGTCCAGCTCTTGGAGTTTTAGTTCTGACTGATACAACAGTTTTTTGTTTAGAAAATGTGCTGGCAGCTCTTGACAAACTTTTTTTTAATTCACTGTTTGCCCTATTGACTTTCTGAGCTTTAGTAAAAGGTTCATCATTAGAGTTTCTAGAAACTGGTTTACTCTGCCTACCAGAATTAGGAGGACTTGTAACTATACCAGAGTCTTCAGCTTTAGATGGTTCAACTGAAATACTCCCTTTAGGTAGTTTAGGTAGTTCTTCTGTAGCCTTACTTCCTTGAGAGGGTTTCTTAACTCCTTTTTTACCCGGAGCTGGTTTATTTGGTTTGCTAGTCTTTGCTAGGCCTGGTTGATCAGGCCTTGATATATCAGGCTGATCTTTCTTTGGGTCCTCAGGTTTAGTCTTTTGTGGCTGAGCTTTATCAGCCTTGGGTTTGACGCTTGATTCAGACTCAGCTAGACTACCTTTATTTTTAGTGTCTGCAGGTTTGACCTCTGGCACCTGATCAGAATCTGAAACCCTGTTAGTAGCAGGCTTTTTGGATTTACCCTTAGTTCTTGTTTTGCCCTGAGTGGGTGCAGGTAGGGGCTCAGGAGTGAGTGGAGGTTCGACAGCTAAAATAACCAGAGGCAGCACAACATAGATACACGGAAAGACAAGCTGGGATATATTAGTCTACTGGTAGAAAGCATCAGCACATATAAAGAGAGAGGATACAAGAAAATACACGCTGGGATATGTTGGTCTACTGGTAGAAAGCATAAGCATATATAAAAAGAGAGGATACGGGAAAATTACATTTCTAACAAAGCAACAGAAAGTTAACAACATTCACAAGAAATCACAATCTGACATACAGGAAAGACAAGTAGTGACGACTACAATAACAATATTGAACACAGTCTTGACCCTAAAGTATTTCCTACCTCAACCCCAATACATACAAACAGTAAAAACAGCCTAAGTAGGTGGTAGCAGGTAGCTATAGATACTTACGAGGAACAGATGGAGGCCGTGATTCTGGCTGAGGAACAGTTGACTCTTTTGTATCAGAAGTCACAGGTACCCCAGGTGTCTGAGGTATTTCCTCCTTCGGTAGAGGTTTAGTATCGGCAGCAATAGAAGGTGGTGGATCTACCACAGCCGTAAGCTCTTCAACCTCCTCGATTGGCTAAAGTTAGTAAAAGTTCTAATCGTGGTACAACTAGACAAAACCAGCCTTCACTAGCAAGATGTGTTAGTCCAAAATGGATGCCACATCAATATGAACAATAAATGTACCGACCATGACAACACTTTCAAACATTGGGGGCTATTAGATAATATACAATATAAGCAATGGCAACAAATATCGATAGGAACAAAGAAAATCCAATGGAAACATAGCTAATCAATTTACATACTATGCAAACAATAAATTGCAGTGATGAGCAATTTCATACATACAGTTCACTTGATGGTTTGTTAGATATATCTTAATTCATTGAACAATCAATCAATATTGGTATAATATACGTCTTATATCACATTATAGAAAAGTGGACAATTGTGAAGTAACACTGTGACCTAGATAAAAGTTGACCAATAAGAATGCTTATCGGATGCGGCGGATTGATTTCAACCAATAATAATGCTGATATGTTTGCAGCACCTCCTGCATAGAATAACTGATTGAAGGAATATGCAACCCAGACATAGCAAAGGGCATGTACTACATCTAACAGCTATTAACCCTCTCTTCCATGTTATGGAATGTCCTTCACCTTAATAACAACTGATCCCCTATTTTCCAAGAAATCATAATCGTATTCATCGCTAGATTTCTTCAGTTTCCTTCTTCGCTTCTTCTTCTTCCTCGTAGACTCTGTAAATGTATCATAATAATGTTGTAGTATAGACCTACTGTACACATAGGATGATATATATTATTGGTGAGCACATCAGGGTTTGATAATACAGTAACAATGATCAGAGCACATGAGCAGATATACTACATTTCAACTATGTACAGATTACAAGTAGAAATACCGGCCCTTGATAAGCAGGTGAAACAGGGAATACTGGGTTAAAATAGCTGCGGTGTTGACATTGTTGTCTTTCACATATAATTATATGGATAGATTATCATATATGCAGAGATCCTTGATATTCATGTTTGCCTGCACAGTACATACATTTATCTACATTATAAGTATTACTCGTTTCGATAGAACTAACTAGAACTAACAAATCAGCTGCTGGAATAAACCAATAGTATATGTATATATTGGCAGTTGACCGCTCTTTAACCACTGGGTCTAAATAATTTATACCCCTTTCATTTCATGTCATAAGACATATACACTATTTATGACAATAATAGTCCTTATTTATTAGGAAAAAGTTTATTAACTTATCATGAGATCGATGAAATTCTATGAATCTCTAAATTAATAAGGAGAACACAACTTACAATACATGCATAATGGTACCCATCGCATAACATATCCATTTATACTGTATAAACAGTGAGATATAGCCAGTGTGTATAATGGAGCATAAGTACATGTAATATTGTATATATGGGATGCACTGTGTGCCGTACAACACCACACCCACGATACATACACTGACATTGAACATAAATCAGACAACTCCTATGGTCAGCTCCTCCTATTGACCATAGAAAATGGACACCTTGTATCACGTGCAGTACATACCTGTAGATAGAGGTCGTGGGTCATCACTTCTATCATCAGACAGTGTGTTAGACAGAGTGTCAGCATTCGACTCCTTCTTACCTGCATCACCAGTCTACAAATGCAACACAGATTGACTCAAGTGACAGCAAGATGCTGAGACTATTGACAGCTTAATATGAGTACAATTACACCCATGCACATCAATAATATACGTCTACTGCATGTACATGTATGTTATTTGAGTCGTATACTCGTATGTCAATAAATGATGACAAAGAAAAAAAAAATGCTAACTACCAGCTACAAGACATTTGACCTATGTCAGCTTACAAAATGCACAATTATGAATTCTATGGCCAAAAGACAAAAGTAGACTATGTTGAAAATGGTGGATTGTCCGTTCCATGGACAAGACTGTGGAGAGTGTCCTGGTGACAGCGTCACCCATGCATGTATGTGAAGACCATGTAAAGAGTGCAAGATAATACAGAACCAGTAGCACATGTATATTCACTGTATATATACATGTATATAGAATATATTTGGTTGCACATGTAAATGGTACGTCATTTAACTGATATATTGTGCTTACAGTCAACTCAACATTATCTGTGTATTTTACCTGATTGAATTGAACTTACCACTGGTTTAGATGGTAAGTCTGGTACTGCCGAGGACACGGATGGTGAGGCTACTTTAACCTGATCTACAGCAGCAGTCTTAGACTTTTCTGATGTAACACTATCAGCAGGAACCTTAGCTTCAGTTCCCTCCTTTTTGGCACCACCGTCTGAATGTGTATCTAAATTGTCACTTTTCTTAGCACCACTTTTAGATTTTAAAGAATCCTGTTTCGGTTTAGGTTTGGGAGTTGGTTTTGGTAGATTAGGTATTGCCAGAGGATGTCTGGGGCTGGGTTTGACTGCAGTCTTTGATTGAGTAGCTTTGGACTTACTTTTAGTCTCAGCCTTATTTTGAAGAATCTCGGCTACCACTGGAGGATCAACAGCTTCCTTAGTAACAACTTCCTTAGCAACAGCTACCTTAGCAACAGCTCCTGTAGCAACAGATATGGTCTTGTCTGTAACATCAATAACTATTGGAAGAACTTGTAGAATATTGATAATTACTGAGGATGTAATATTAGCCTACACCAGTTGATTACTTATATATATTATACGTTACAGAAGTACACATGTACAAAACATGCACCATGTAGGGCTGCAGATAGCTCATAAAAACTGCCTGCAGCCCTAAGAAACCAATTAGGTTTGTATGATCTTTCTTTAGGCAAGGAATTCTAGAACCCAATAACAGAGCAGTCAGGGATTCACATCCATGAAAATACCAGTTCCTGACTGGAGTTTGAACCCGAGGCCACGACGGCACCAAATCGCCAAGTAAACGGAACATGCTACCACTACACCAGCTCAGCAACCTTAAAAAGAGAGGACGCTCCACTGGTGAGCAGTAGATGTGTGCTAAGCCAACTGCACACGAGATACTCCTCTATGGCCATCTCACATAATTAGGGTAGTGTTTTACATCATTATATAGGCGTTACAAAAATAAATAGAATCAAGAAATATATATTCTAGCAAATTCGTTTTGAGCTGCTTACAACCTCAGTCAGAAAAAAGTAAACGATAGAGCAGAATCTAAAACGCCAGTAGGTAACCACTTAAATACTAGGATCATCACTGCAAACAAATTGGTCTACCATAGTCTGCATTTGGAATCATACCACAGCAACCATAGTAACCTCAGATATGCACTATTAGCAGCCACTTTACCTGATTTGGGAGATTTCTCTTCATCGGAGTCGGACACGTCATCATAAGAGACTAAGTTAAGGCTTGTATCCTTTCTTGTTACTGGTTCACTCACTAACTTAGGTATGTCTGCTTTCTTGGCTGGCTCAGCCTTCTTGACTGGTTCTGCCTTTTTAGCCTGTTTAGGCTCAGGTTTTTTCACCGGTTCCGACTTTTTAACAGGCTCCGCTTTCTTAACTGGTCCTTTAGCTGGTTCAGGCTTCTTAACTGGCTCTTTAGCTGGTTCCGGTTTTTTAACCGGTTCTTTAGCTGGTTCAGGCTTGTTAACCAGTTCTTTAGCTGGTTCAAGTTTATCAGCTGGCTCTTTAACTGGCTCAGATTCCTTATCTGGTTCAGACTCATCAACTGGTTCCTTAACTGGTTCTGGTTTCTCATCTGACTCAGTTAGTTTGACTCGTGGACGTTTCTTGGCTGGTTTGGCTGAGACAACAAGTTTAAACACTTAGTTAAGAGAATAGCATGATACGATAACTAGAATAAGGAAAATTGTACAACTGATTGAAGAATGCAAACTGCTACCAGACACCATTAACACATGCTTGCTATACCTAACTATCACAGTGGGAATTATGGAGATCGATCAGAAATACAGTCAAACATCATGACATTACAATATGATGAACAATACACAAGGTAGAAGAATGTGTACTATCTTACGTGGCGGATTCTTCTCATCTTTTATAGCCTGGAGTCTCTCCTCTCGGGCTTTTATAACTGCCCTCATCTTAGCAGCACGATCTTCTTTCACCTTGTGAAATAACTGAACAAAAGCTGTCATCGATTGCATTTTTGTTCTTGCATTGGAAGATTTCATCCATGGCCAGTATTCTACAAAGTTAACCATGTCAAAATAAACTGTACTGAGGCCCTAGATTTAATCCTGCAAAAGGCATCATGTGAATATATATTTTTAGTGCAGTTTGAAATACAGTAGGGAGGATATAGCATTATATAGAAATGTCTCAAAACATAACTATTAAAATAACTACATTACTGTGAAATCTGCTCGTACTAAATAGGATCTTTCATGCTAGGCAACTGTATCTACATCTAGGCCTAGATGTGTAACTAGATGGTAGAACATAGCACAGCAAAAATTTTATTTGTTAACGATGAAATTCGAAGAAAATCAAAATAATAAAGATGAGAATTTGCCCAATCATCCTCAACCTCTAAAGACATTTCACTGTCTTATAAATCAGCTGCTTTGGCTTTGACGTAAAAAGTCTAACTACTTACGACTCTACTGACATGTCTAGAAAAAGATCAGAAGAAAGAAGCTTCTATTAAAGACGGAAAACTAAAAAATATTTATTTATTCAGATATACATGTATTAATATTGTGGACTTGTACCCTACCTCTTATTTCAAAACGAACGGATTTTCGAACTGAAACGTCAGACTAGTATATTAACACATTGAGAAGTGTAACAACGAAAACAATACAGGTTTTATATTGTACAGTATTATCTTTCAACCTGTTGAAGTTGAACATGCATGTACATTGTACGTGTAACTAGCAGAATGGAATAAATCAACTTGATGTAGATTAAAATACACAATGATAATGAGAATGCATAATGAAAGTGGCAGCTGTATTACGTATTCATGAAATTAACCACCAGGATGAGCGTTTGGAATTCGGTAGGATTGATAAGTAGCTGCGTACCTGCGTAGCACAGACACAGGCATACAGGTTGACCATTTCAGTGTACAAATATAAAGAATGCATACTTTTAGGGTGGTGACGCTAGTACTTCGACATAGAGATAACGCTTACCTTTGGGTTTCTCACCTATGATAGAATACGACGATATATATATAGAGAGAGTAATACATCATTGTGATGTCTACATACTACTTAGTACAAGCACAGTGCTGGTGATATGAGACCCACATGTATATCAAGACACTCGTCTAATGTGAGCCTCAATATAATAAGCACATGTATGCACATATGATGGTCGGGATTATATATATACATAACATAGCATAGATGATGTATGCATTCACTGTTAGACATACCCTCTGGAGTAAGACGCATATGCTCTGGTGTTCTAGCATTTCTAAACAGCTTTTTGTTTGTCTTCACCTTCAGGTTGTCACCATGGTAAGTGGTCGGATCCTTCAGCTGGTACTCTGTCTGAGCTTTCACAGACATCTTAGAGAGCTCTGCCTTCCTTGGACTCTGTTCTAATTGTTTTGCTTTTTCTCGTTCCTTCTTGACCTTAACAGGAGTGATGACACGACCTTGACCAGATAGCATTTCATTGTCCTCGTCACTGTCTTCCATTATAGGTGGGTGGCCAGCAGTGTATGAGATGGATGCTGCTTCTTTGGCTGATTCTCTCCTAAGGATAATCAAATAAGACATCTACAGTTAAATCGTATACAGCTACCATGTATATATAGTATGTCTAAGTACATATAGGTCTACATAGTAAAGCTAAGCACATGGTCTAAACAATTCTTACACACCAGAGTAATATTATCTAACAGAAATGAGTGCAGATCTAATATTAGAATGAAGTTGAGTTATATTAGGGATCTGAGGTAAAATCAAGGTATTTTGTTGGATATACAAGTTCACTGAAAAGGAAAACTGATTTGGTCCATTGGCGATATTACAAGATACTGTACACGTACATTTGTGTATAGTGCAATGCAGATAATTACACATTAAATACTAACGCTCTGGACATGCGGTCTCGTTCCTCACGCTGCTCTTTGATCATCTCAAGAAGAGCAGCAGAGCCTCTTTCTTTCTTATCCTTTATACTCGCCCAACCTCTGCCTTTAGTGGATGATGACCTCTTTAGTGCAGCTAATGACGATTGTGAACCATCTAAAACACAAATAGTTACATTAAATAAAATAAATAACCAATTAGTCAGTTCTAAAAACGAAATCTTTATTTTTTGACATCATAGGCTCTAAAACTAGTGAAGAAAGAATAAAACCTCAACTATATTCCTTGTCAAATTGTTTAACTTACTATACTCCATGTCAAGTTGTAGAAGGTATTTCAGAAATTTGAGCTTACAGCTGCCAACCTCATTTTTCAAGTCACTATCCGCATGTTCACTAATTTTATTCATTTTTACTACTTTTGATGTAAATTAATACCATGAGTACTATATCACCGTAAATATTGTTGATGTACAAGTACTGCATTAGCTCCAATTAGCATTCAATAATATTGGATGCCCACACTCATCAGCTGTTGCTATTCCTAATACAAACACTAGGCCAACACATAATTATACACCAGATACAGGTAATACAATACGTGTCAACTTTTTATTGAACTTGGTTAGCTACATGTACACTAATCACAGCTATTGAGTATTTATACAGGATTATTAGACACTATATAACTGACTAGAAATGGTACGATAATAATTTATAAATACACATGTACAATTATATAGACAGCAAAATGGCAGTATATTGATGTTGGGTTACCTTTCTCATACTATCTCTATAATGTAGAAATTACATTAAATATACTAATATACAGACAGCAGGAAATGTCATGTAACGGCCAGAAATATATATAACATGGAATACCCATTTTATTGATTGCTTGTAAACTACACTAAGATATGCTCCAGGTTTACCTACTGTATCTAATATAAATGTACATAAAATACCTACTTGAAACAATTACGTAGGCTACATGATATGTATATATATATGTACATGTATATGGGGTGTGGAAACTATTTAACTACATCTTTAGCATACAGACATCAACCACCACTGTATGTCATACTGCATCCCTATCATACCATATCACATGTAACACTATTGAATACTTTCTAAAACACCTAAACATGTGGGCCTATTCTAGAACAAGTCGCTACAGTTTACCACCATACTATTATATAATATCACTTGATGTTAGCACCGTACATGTATAATCAGAGCTGAAGTTATAATTTCAGCTCTATAGACCAAGACCCGCCACAGGTCATGTGGAATAGCCTTAGACCATGAAGGAATGTGAACTTACATGAGGAAGGTTCTTCCACATCTTTGATAGTGCCCCACCTCTGTGGTAAACCTCTCTTCAGTCTATCCATATCTTCCTGCTTATGTTTCTCATGCAGAAGAACTCTCTGCTCCTCCAGCATCGCCTGTAACCATGGAAATGGAAGTAAATATACTAAACTATCCACTATGCTACTGGGATAGGGACACAGCTATCGCCGTATGCATTATGGAAATTCTCGAGGTTCTTATATCACGCAATCATGATAGCATGGATAAATAAAATAAATAGGTACATATTAGAGTCGTTGACACACATAGACGACGCAGAGCTCAGCATGATAATAAAATTTGTACCCGTAGTAAAGATACATTGAGAACCCATAAAAATATTTAATACATTTAATGTTAGATAATAAATATTTTCCTCTTTATTCTATTGAAGTTTCGGATTAGAAAACTAGCAAACATGTGTAGTTGGTGTTAGTTAGCAATAACTAATCGTCAAATATATCTCTTCACATTTGTGGACAGTTTGAGAATGCATACCATACTAAGATAAAATACGAGTAGAGCCACATACCGCATGATGTGCCTCCCTGAGCTTCCGCATCATCAGTTCGGCCTGAGTGACGGGATCAACCTCTTTCTTCTGCTGAGCCTCTTTGATCTTCTGCTGAAGCATGAACTCTTTAGCTATTCTGTGTGCATCCTCTTTGGATTTAGCCTTTCTTAGTAGGAACCTCAGCTGCTCTTTGGGAGTCATTGCTAAGATTTGAAAATACATCAATTTAAACACGAGGAGATGACTACTAATGCATAAATTATATGAGATGATATTTTGTTGATACCATGAGCATGTTCGAATTTCCTGCTCAGAATTAAGTGATATGACTGATTTGGAGTTCACATTGTCTGGATAAGCAAACTATTAAATGAAAATAGGATGATGTGTATTGAGCAGTTAGTAGTTATCGCATCCATATAATCAAGTACATTATATATAAAAGGTAGAACGTATGCAGGTTTGAGGTCTCCTTTGGGATACATGTTAACTCTAAGACAATGGATGGGGAGGAAGCCCACAACTATTAATAGTCTGCACTAGACATGGCATTCAGCTAAGTAGAGAAATATAAAGGTGTCAGGAAACCCCATGCCCAGTCTACTGTGTGCAGAGGCAAGCCGCCCGGCTGTATATTAACCCCAGTTTGCTGGTAAAAGTTGCATTTCTTTAAGAGAGCCTAGAGACAGCCTGTTTAGTTGTGTGCTGATCCCAGAGTTACAAGTTTCAAGTATATCCTACACAATATTACTAATGAAAGATTGTGTACCAAAATAAAGTAATGGATTACATGTACTTACACAAAAAAGTCCCCATATATGGATTGCATAAACTATCAAACACAATCATTTAAAGTCTGTGCGCAAATTTTTAAAAATTCATAATAATGGAGTAAAATAAAATGAGACTATTTAAAACTACAGCTAGGCCTACCTATCATCTCCATGGTCACCAGGTATGGCAATGGTATAAGACAGCTTTCATCTGCTTACTGTGAAATACCAGGTAATGGCATGCAATGTGCATATTCCAAATAACAAACCTTCGAACATCATTTCCTCGGTTTCCAATTTCTTCTGCTCCTCCAAGGACTTCTCTTCTTCCTCTTTCTTGTTTTTAACAGCAGCCTTGATCAGGTTACCGAACCTTGACTTTTTCTCTGCTGGTTTATCCTCCACATTGCTGGGAGCCGACGATTTACTATCTGACAAGAGAGATGAAGTGGAGGGTGCTGTATCAGACTTGCCAATCGTTGAATCTGTAAACACACAAGAAACAATATACACTGCCAGAATAAAGTATGTAATATATGGAATTAATAAGCTATCAACAAAATAATATAACACGACTGATCATGCTACCCTTCTTACTTTCATGTCTACATGTACATGCAATTGACACACGTTGAATGAGGATCAGTTTGGGTTTGTTGACTGAGTTTATCCAGGGTAATGCAACTATATTGTAGACAGCACAAAATTTCAATATATGACAAATAAGGCAGAAAAATATGTGTAGAGAACATTAATAAAATGGGCACAAACACAGATACATGCGTGTAGTCGAAGAAATAAATAAATAAAGTAGAACATCACACTAGGTTGGTATCAGGGAAGCACTGATATTACACACAAATCGGCAAACTATCTATTAACTGGCTAACTGCACAGGTCAAATATACTTCAACACTTTTAGCAAAATTCTGTTAAATGCAATATAACACATAATATATACATGTATATATATATATATATATACTTACACAAACTCTTCAACTTGATTTTACCAATGTTGTCCAATGCTAAAATAACAACAGAATGAATATGGATTTCTTAAAAATATTTCTACCCCTACACATTTGTGTCCAACACCAGAGAAGATGATGGATATTGAACACCCGTATTAATATCGAACATTATATAAAACGTATAACTGCACGAGTTTTGTTTTATAAAAAGACACATTAACAAGGAATCAATACATCATTATACAATCGGATACAAAAAGTTCATTATCTATGCTAAGAGTAAGAGGAATGCTGTTTGCGTAATGTAGCGGAGTACTCTTTGGCAACCAATACAATAAAGTATATCAGCTTAATTAACATTGGCTTGACAACAACACAATTTTCATATTTTATGCACAGATTATAATCAACATAGCCCATGCAATGATTGTAAGATTATAGTTACATTTACGTATATAATAATATTATTAGATGTGCGTTATATAGTAAATAGCAAAATTTGGAAACACAATTTTTTACTAGAATATTAATTGCACGAAGTTGCAAAAGGTTATATACGAGTACAAATGTGTATCACTACAACATGGACTCATACCAGGATCACATCATGAGGCACTAGGTTATGTAAATAGGGTTGTCAAATATTAATTTCGCTGTAACACTATAGAAGGTATGCTACCAAGAAGGTCGCAAGAAAAAAATTGGGATAACCTATAAGTCAGCAACAATTAAACTGACATGAGTTTGCAAAAAATTCTACTTGCCATTGCCTTTATTCTCAGTTTCCTGCAGCAACTCTTTTGAAGCACTCTCTGCCCAAGCTTTTGCTTTCATTTTGTTCTCCAATGCCTTGCGAGCTCTGCGTTCCTCCTCTTCCTTTCGCTCTTTTTCCAAACGCTCAGCTTCTTCTTTAGCCTTCCTTTCTGCCTCTTCTTTGGCCCTAGCCTCAGCTATTATCCTCTCCTTTTCTGCTCTAGAAACATAAACAATTAAACGATGGCTCTCAGTAAGCAGCAATGCCACATATCATACAAATACAGCAGTATGTTGGTGAATATATTGGTTAATTCCATGCAGTGACACATGCTGATAGAGACAGAGATCTACAATTTTGCTTTCTGATCAGATATTGACTTAAATGCATCACCTGGGCTGTATTTAACCTCACAATAAGGTGCCACGTGCTGCAGTAAATCGATTTTAATAAAGTCGCATGTATCTAGTTTGAGGTAACTACATGGAATCACAGCATATTGCAAAATTCACTTATTAAAAATCTCTTTCCATGCATATATGAATGTGAAGAAGTGAGTATAGCGTACTCTAAATAAAACTTTAACAAAATGTAGTTTTCTCTTAGAAAATTTCCTTTTCCATAAATCAAATTAGATGGCGAGACTTAATTGTGAGTGGATATAAGCAAATAGCCTAATATATTACAAATACTCTGTACATGTACAGTCAATACAAAGTTCCCTTATAAACTCTATACAATAACTCACTTTGCTTGCTGTCGTTTAGCCTCCAATATAGCTTCTTTTCTAAGTTTCTCATCAATTATTTTTTGCCGTGCCTCAGCTGCTGCTAGTTTTCTGGCTGCTGCAGGATCTATTTTGCGTGGGGCTTCTTTGTCCTTATTGCGAGGAGATACCTGTGGTTTTTGAGCAAGTGAAGGGCTTTCAGAAGACGGCTTCGATGCTACCAGTTCAGCTTTTGGTTCCACTGGGATGGAACTAGCTGTGGCTACATCAGGGTTGTTCTGCGCAGTATTAGCAGCAACCGAGTTTATGCTGGGAATTGACTTGGTTGCTAACTGATCTTCTGATGACTGATTATTTTGCAAAATAGGTGCCTCAACATTTTCAGCAGCAGCTGTAACTTTATCCTTATCACTTTTCGACTCGGATGCAAATTCAGCTTTGTTTTCAACAGGTTGAGGCACATCTTCAACATTTTCAGCTTTTGATATCGAGTCATTCTCAAGCACATGATCTCTCAACGGAGGATTACTGATTATCATCTGACTAGCAACTACCTCTTTATCTGATTTTGTACTGCCATGGTCATTTATTGACTGCTTCAATGTCTGTGGAGCATTTGTCAAATTGCTATTAGGCTCGGATTGATCAATCTTTGGCGAAATCTCAGGGGTTGTTGAGTTGTTACCCTTCTCTGGAATGGACAGCAGTGTATGTTCTTTTTTGCCAGAAACTGGCTTATCTTCAACTGGAAGCTTGGGTACTACAGAGGCATTTACCAATCTGGAGTTTGATGTCATGTCAGCAGGAACGGGATTGCTTTGTGTTGAGCGATTGTCATCAGTTTTAACCTTAGGTAGTTGATCTGCTTTTGAAGGATCTGACTCCCCCAAACCGTTTGAATCGGTAATGCGATCTAGGTGTTTTGAGCTCTCTGGTTTTGGGGTAACATCTGTCATTTTGTTTCTTACAGATGTATCACCTGTATTTTGTACAGTTTCATCAGAGCCCGGTTTGGTAACTATAGAATCAGCGATAGTTGTTGATTTATTCACTGCTAATTTCTCAGGCGCTTTTGAATCATTAGAATTACCAATTGACCTACTTCCTGTTCGTATATTAGGTGGGGAGATCATAAATCGTCCAGATGCACCACTCTTACGTTTGCCCGTGTTTTCCCTTAAAAATGGACCAATATCAGCAGCCACTTCAGCTGAGCGTTGAGATGCAGTTTTGCTGCTATCTTTCTCTTTGCTTGCATCAACTGTTGGTTTGATAGGTTGTTGAACCTGTGAGGTGCCTTTAGGAGCAGATTTTGTGGAGAGTCCTTTAGGATCTTTGGTTTCAGATTTAGAAGCTTTGTTTTTGGACAATACCACTCCTGGTCCAAAATCTAGTTTAACTTCCACTTTTTTACCAGCAGTAAGCCTTGCAATTGATTCTATCTGTTTTTGAGACATGTGAGTTGGTTTAGGATTGCTTTTAACTTGAGATTCCTTGGGATCTTTCTTAGAACTTGGAGGACCACTATTAGATTGGTTTGAACGATTATGAAGTTGCCGGGAATTAATTTTATGGTCAGTTCCATTCTGCCTCTTTGAAGTTGCAGTTGCTCTGTCTGATCTATTGGCACTACTTCTATTTGCCAAGTTGTCTATGGATTTTTCTTTGTTCAGGGACAACTTGAATGATCCCTTCGATTTAGCAGATGTTATTGTCTTATCACTTTTTGTAAGTGCAACTGAGTCATTCGAGTTTGCTGGAGCGTTAGGTGTATTGAATTCAGAAGTCAATTCATTTACTTTTCCTAGTTCTGATAGATCTTGTTTCTCAGTGTTCAAGTTAGAGTGTATTGGTGGCTCCCCAGCAGTTTTAGTGGGCTCTTTTTGATCAACTGGCCCTTTTTCGCTGGCAGACTCTTTTAGTGATAGTGGTTCTGTGGGAAAGAGAACCTGGGAAGTTGCTCCTTTTTTGTCTTGGGGATCTTTAGGCAATTCACCGAACTTAGCAGTGTCAATTGGAGCAACTGGTATTGTAGTAGCATTTTCAATGACATTACTATGGAGAGATTCCTTCAAATGCAGGTCATTAACTTTTGAGGATTTAATGGATGCAAGATTTAATGGCAACACTGAGTTACTACGTTCTGGATGCAGCGTGCTTATTTTTGAAGCGGAGGACACCTTTGATTGGTCATTTTCTGCTGCCATTTCATCAGGAAGTTTCTTAGGCACATCTTTCAGTGGCTGTTTTGACTCCTGCCTGACTTTTGTTGTCTCCTTAGGATTGGGCAATGATTTAGCCGCCGTTTGCTGCCTCGTGTATGTGGATTTTAGTTTAACCTCTGGTTTTTTGCCAGCAGCCAATCGGGCTATTGATTCTTGTTGCTGCTGAGGTAATTCTTTCAACTTAGAGGGTACAACTTGTTTAGAAGTATCCGATTTTGAGCGCATGTTTAGAGTATGCTTTGGCCCAGATGATTGTACAGATATCTTGGACTTTGACCTTATTTGCTCAAATGGTGTGGCACCACCCTTCAGGTTCCCAGGTTCTTTTGACTTGGAACTATTCAATGTTGTAATTTCAGTACTAGGAAGAGAATTGTGTTTAGTTTCCAGTTCTTTCTCTACACTGTTTGGCCCACTGTTCACCAGTTTTTTGGGGGTAACATTGACCTCTTTAGACCCGACTGGATCTGCCTCCTTGCTTGATATAGTAGTGTTCGCTTGTGCATCAGGCCGTTTAGGGCTAACTAGCCCGTCTCTGGATACTAAATTGTCAGTAACATGGCTTCGGCCTGTGTGAAGGTCTTGTGTTTCCCCTACTTTGCCTAGAGCAAGCTTTTCCTGAGAATTGGAAGCCTTAGCTGAGCTCAAAACCTGTGGGGAATCAGCTAATTTTTGACCAACAGCTGATTTTGATTTGGTGTTTTCAATCTTTTCAGAGGTTGGGTTTGGCAAAGCAGAAGGTGCATCATGATGTGCTGATACAAAAGGCCCATCAGAGTTGTCAGGTTGCTTCAATGTGACACGTGAATCTTGTTGAACAGGTTGCCTTGGTTTAGAAATGGGCTCGTTTAAGCCAGTAGACATTTGTCTTTTATCTATGTTTTTGAGATTAGACGGCCGCTTTGACATACTGGGTTCAGTTGTTGCTATCAATCCCTTTGCTTTGCTAAGTGTTGCTTGAGTTCCAGGTTGTTTTGAAGTTGTGTAAGGTGTCAGAGCAATCGCCTTCTTTTTTCCAACTGAACTCTTTTGTGCATCAGTTTTCTGTTGCATATCTGGCTTCTTTGTATTAGCAGATAATTTTAATGTAACACTGTGTCTGGGTGTTGTGTCAGATTCTTTGTGTTTTTCTACTGCTTTGTTAGGTACATCTTCATTTTGTAATGTAGAAGATGATTTAACATTCTCAGGATCCTGTTTATCAGACATTTCTTGACTAGAACCAGCGTCATTTGGTTTTTTGTTAATGTCTTTTGCACTAGCCAGCTGTTTTGATACAATAAGGTTATTTGATGCTACCATATGCTTCGTTTTACTGTGCGCTTTTTGAGTGCCAGGTTGTTTGGAAGTAGTGTAAGGTGCCAGTGCAATCGGCTTAGTTTGTGCATCTGACTTTGTTTGTGTGTCTGGCCTCTTTTGTGTATCCAGTTGCTTCTGTTTTTCTGATTGAGCAGGTGTCTTGTTATTCTTTGATGTGGAAGGTAGCCCTACATTGCCCGAGTCCTTTGGTGTGCCAGGTACCTTTTCCTTATCAGATATTTTTTGGATAGAAGCAGCAATCCCTTGCCCATTGTCAATATCTTTGGTATTAACCAAATTCTTTGATGCAATAATGTCATTTGCTGTTGGTTTACTATGTGGTTTCCGAGTGCCAGGTTGTTTGGAAGTAGTGGAAGGTGTCAGACTAATTGGTGTCTGTGGAGTATCTGGTTGAATTTGTTTTTCTACTAATTTGGCAGGCGCATCCTTATTCTGTGTGCCAGAATCAACTGTAGCATTAGACACCTCCTGCTTACCAGATACTTTTAGACTAGAAGCAGTAACCCTTTGCCCTTTGTTCACATCTTTGGTATTAGCCATATTCTTCGATACAATATGTTCCTTTGCTGTTACTTTACCATGTGATTTTTGAGCACCATGTTGTTTGGAAGTTGTGTAAGGTGCCAGAGTAATTGGCTTCTTTTTTGTATCTGGTTGATTTTGTTTTTCTACTAATTTTGCAGATACATCTTTACTCTGTACTGTGGAAGGTAGTCCAACATTGCCAGGAAGCACTGGCGCGCCAGGTCCCTCTTTTTTACCAGATGTTTTTAGATTGGAGGCAGGAATTCCTTGCTCTTTGTTCACATCTTTGGTATTAGCCAGATTCTTCGACACAGCAAGTTCTGTTGCTGTTACTTTACCATGTGGTTTTTGAGCACCAGGTTGTTTGGAAGTTGTATAAGGTGCCAGAGTAATTGGCTTCTTTTTCGAATCTGACTTTTTCTGTGTATCTGGTTGCTTGGGTTTTTCTAATACCTTGGCAGGTGTATCATGATTTTTCGATGTGGAAGGTGATCTAGCATTGCCAGAATCTTTTGGTGTGTCAGGTGCATCTTGTTTATCAGACTGGTTTGAACTAGAAGCAGCAATACCCTGCCCTTTGTCGCTTGATTTAATATGTGCTTTCTGTGTGCCAGATTGTTTAGAAATTGTGTAAGGTGCTAGAGTAATTGGCTTCTTTTGTGTATTAGGCTTCATCTGCGTATCTGATTTCAATCGAGTATCTGGGTTTGTTTGTGCATTGTGCGTATTGGGCTTCTCTTGGGTACCGGGCTTTTCTGATATATATGGTTTCTTTTGCGCTTCTGGCTTACCTGTATCGACGGTTGGGGTAACAGGGCTCTTAGCAGATTCAGATCCAGTTTTTAAACCTTGCTCCAGAAGTTTTGAAGTAGTGGGTGCTTCTGATATAGCAGATACTTTGGATAAAGTAGATGGTTCTTTTGAAAGAGGTTCATTAGAGAATTTCTTGGTTTTGGGAGACACTTTTTGAATAGCATGTTTCTTTGTAGCATTGCTATTCTTCATACCAGGTTTTGGCTTTTGGTTATTTGATTCCATTGGAGCATCTAGCACCTTTGTTGCAACAGACTCAGATTTCACTGATGCGACGGTTTCTGTATCCTTCCCGTTTTTCTGTAGAACAGTAGGTGCATTTGATTTCAGCTCAAACTTTGGAGGAATGATCTTTTGTTCACCAGTATTTGACACTGCAGACTCTTTTGATACATTGGAAACTTCTTTTACATGAGGTTCTGGTTCTGGTTCTAGTTCAGATCCAATATGTTCATCAGGTTTCTTTGATTTTGTTGTAGGGAATGTCTTGGAAAGGTTTGTTTTCTTCTGGAAACCAGTTACTGGTGAAGTACCGCCTTTTGAAATGGTAAGCCCATTTACTGTCTTGGAGCTTGGTTTCTTGCTACTAGTATGCTTGGTATCAATTGCTGCATTTGTAGTTGTTGAATTAGCAACAGTGTTTGGTGTTGAAGAGATCTGTGGAGAGGCAGACTCCTTTGGAACGTGAGATTCCCTTGGGGTGCTTTGCTTCTGTTCAGTTTTCAACCCACTGGGAGATAAAGGTTCCTTAGATGAATTAGGAATCTGTTTCGTGGTAGATACTCGTTGAGTACCTTGTCCAGCTGGATTGGAAGGTTTTGGTGCGCTAGTCACAGTCTGTTGGGTACCTTTATCCCTTGGAGTAGTAGGGGCCTTCAGAGCTGTTGAAGCACTAGCTGTAGTACCCACTGCTGGTATTGAGGGTTTCTGTGGTGTGACAGATGTGTTTGGATCAAGGGATTCTCTTGGTGTGGTTGGTTTCTTCTGAGTTCCTGACTCCCGGGGAGATAAAGGATCTTTTGATGAAGATGGTGCCTTTTTAGCAGTAGATGTTGGTTGAGTACCCTTTCCCCTTGGAGTAGTAGGAGCTTTTGGGCCAGTTGAAGCACTAGTTGTAGTATCTGCTGTTGATATTGTGGGTTTCTGTGGGGTGGCGGATGCCTTTGGATCAAGGGATTCTCTTGGTGTGGTTGGTTTCTGTTGAGTTTCCAGTCCTTTGGGAGATAAGGGTTCTTTAGATGAAGCAGGTCCCTTTTTAGCAGTAGATGTTGGTTGAGTACCCTTTCCCCTTGGAGTAGCAGAAACCTTTGGACCAGTTGAAGCACTAGTTGTAGTATCCACTGTTGGTATTGAGGGTGTCTGTGGGGTGGCGGATGCCTTTGGATCAAGAGATTCTCTTGGTGTGGTTGGTTTCTGTTGAGTTTCCAGTCCTTTGGGAGGTGTGGGTTCTTTAGATGATACAGGTCCCTTTTTAGTAGTAGATGTTGGTTGAGTACTCTTTCCCCTTGGAGTAGTAGGGGCCTTCTGAGCAGTTGAAGCACTAGTTTTAGTGACCACTGTCGGTATTGAAGGTTTCTGAGGGGTGGCAGATGATGGCTTTGGATCAAGGGATTCCCTTGGTGTGGTTGGTTTCTTTTGAGTCTCCAGCCCTTTGGGAGATAAGGGTCCTTTAGATGAAACAGGTCCTTTTTTAGCAGTAGATGTTGGTTTCTCCCTTGGAGTAGTAGAAGCTTTTGGGGTAGTTAAGGAATTTGTTGAAGCAGCAACTGCTGGTGTTGTGGATTTCTGTGAAATGGTAGATACCTTTGAAGCATGAGATTCTCTTGGTGTGGTTTGCTTCCTTTGAGTTCCCAAGCCTGGGGGAGTTGAATGTTCTTTCGATGAAGAGGGTGTTTTTGTAGTAGTAGATTTTTGGTTAGTGTTCTTGTCTTTTGGAGTAGTCGGTGCAACAGTTGCTTGAGAGCTATTGGGAATTCTGGGCGACTTAGATTTTACAGAATTTCTCGATTGTGCTCTTGACCTAAGGTTGGTCTTCTCTCGACGTGGCGTATGTTTATATATGTCATAGGGATTTGATGACTTTGGTTTGGCCAGTGAGCCTTTCATCGATTTTCGGCCACCATTCACTGCACTTTGCCTTTCAGTGTTTGATGTGCTGGGTTGACTTTCATTTGCCTTATTGAGGCCACCATTGTCAGTTGGGTCAGGTTCAATTATTGGATCAAGTTTTTCATCTTTCACATCAGTATTTGGAAGTTCTGTGGTTTGGGGACTATCATCTGTAGTTGGTTCATTGGAAGACCTGGTTGGTTCAGACACTACAACTAAAGTCCATATTACATAGTCAGTAAACTGAAACTCAATGGCATGGAACGTGGACAATGAGTTTAATATTAGGCCTACAGGTACATAGACACTAGACCACCTTTTGAACATTTACATCTTTATAGCATTCACAATTCTGTACACATCTTGGGATAGTACACCAATAGGTTGTGGCTGTCTAAGATGGTAATAGTTATAACTATTTACACGTTCACTTTTCAAACCAACTTAGCCTTTGCCTAAAAACTTTTTATACACATATACATGTATATTGTAGGTCTATGCCTGTCACACCCATACTAACTGACAGAGCAACAACCGTACATATCATTGCTCAAACCATTTCTTGAAATAAACCTCGAGAAATATGTATAGTTAGTCAGTGAGTATGGACCTGAGGCTTGTCCATTGCTTATGGAGTAAATTGATGCCAAGGATAAGATATGGCACTTGTTTCTAAGGTAACTACAAGGATGATATCAATCCATTTCCCAATTGAAACTAAAAGCTCTGTATGGTGTTTGTGCAATGATTGGCTAACATAAATATTAGTATTTGGAAACATGTGCACTTGTTTTGACAATTTTATGGAAAGCTTGACACTATACTTATGGCAAGAACTAATCGTCTTATTTCTAATTTCCTTACATACAGTGAATCCAGTTCTACATGCTTAAAAATGCCAATTCCGTTTCCATATTATTCACAAATGATAGCACTTTCACAACGATGTATTATAGTAGTGAGATGTCAAATACATGTAGGTTTGGCGTAATTCCTAAGTATATATCACTACATAGTTGAAATGAGTTTGCAACGGAGGGAATCCACTACAAATTACTATCACCTAGTACTGACTAGTAACTATATATCACGATTATAAATGCATACATGTATGTACACATACAACATGCTCCATAATAACACTATGGAGAAAAGCCTCATATACCCTGTCATCTTAAATGCCTCCTATTATACTTTCTATGCTTCCCGCTGTAAAATCTACTCACTGAAATACACATTATTTTGAAATAACTGTAATATATTATACATACCTGTGCCCTCTCTGCTCGCACTACCACCCATTTTTCACTAGCTGTGTAAATCCATAGCTAGAAACTCTAGAAGTAACAGGTCTAGCAGATGTTGATGTAAAAACTAGTGGCGCTGAGAAAGTCAACCAAATGTTTAGCTAACAGCCAACTAAATTAAGTTGTTTAGATTATCTATATGTTACTAAGCACAACGTGTAATTTACAAAAGAGATAATATTGATTGCTACAATACAAAGAAGCTATTGGATTTTGGTAGGACAGATCAATGGAATTCATCTCTCTATTAGCCAAAATTGTAATCTCAACAGAGAAACATTCTTGATTGCTTCTACCATCCAGATTCTGTGTTAAACAAAATATTTTCATCCAATTGCAGCAAAATATATTACAAAAAAGAAATTGGTATCAAATTAAACCATAGAGACCAATAATGTTCAGAAATTTGGCACCAGTATCAATTTTTGGCAAAAGCATATTTGATTTACAACACAATTGCATAAAGACAATGGATTGCATTGAACAGGGTTATTGATTAACTAATAATTGTGGACTAGCGGATTGTATACAATCAAGCTAAAGCTTAGTATGCCCAACAGCTCCAAGGACAACCGTGCACCAAATATGTACTCTTTCTAAGATGACACTGGTAGGGATTTAAAAATCAGGTTTCAAATTCAGCATAAATATCCAAAATAAAGTCCCAGTCACTTCTGGTAGGTGAAACCATGTCAGGAGAGGTAAAAAGGTTGTTAAACAAATTACACAGGGCTTGTAAACCTGAATGGGTTCATTACATTGGCTTAAATCGGTCTCTGGCCAAATTGTTTCTGGGAGGAAAAGGTAGTCTTTGCGTAGTCTTTGAGTAATGTACACCCAAGAGCCTAAGGACGTGCATATGGAAGCCAGTAAAATGATTTTTAGCAAGAAAAGAGTTGCTGCGGTCTATACCATTTCCTGTCAGTGGTACAATATACTGTAAAGTGATTAGCTGAATAGAACCATTTGGAGCTTTAAGCTAATTATATATATCTAATAATGACTTAATTTTAAAGTCGTTTACTGAAATATCTTGCTTATTTGAAAGTGTAAAATTGAGGGTCATTTGTTGATCCTTGAGCAAGAAGCCATTATCCTCAAAGAACAGGCCGGGTACATCAGCATCGATCCAAACAAAGGGAGCAATTTGGTCTGTCGATAAAACCAGAGCCATTTGAGGGAACGACCCAATGAGCTCCACCTACATGTAAAACAAATGACTTGTAGACGTTGGCAATCTACATTACTAATACTCTCTATTTAGGTGTGCTGTATATGCATGTAATATATACACATAGCTCTCACTCACCTTAATGGTGGGTTTCCGTAAAGTAGTAATATCCTTATATGGAGATAGAACCATTTCTGTGTGAAGTGTATTTTCCCAGGAAGCAAACAGGAAGTGTTGAGTATGATCTGTACATTCTAACTTTTTCAGAAATTGGTCAAAGTTCTCATTGAGTACACGGTTGGATACCATATCGTCCTACAATGATGTTAGATGCGCAATAAATAAATATATAAATAAATAAACATAGACATGTATATGTTTAGAATCAATAGAAATATTAATTCAACTGTCGACACTTCTATATGTAAAATGTTGAATGTCCCTTAACCGGAGTTCTAAGTCCACGAGTAGAACGATGAATGATTGAAGAACTTGGCTGTGATGGTGTAGACCAAGTTCACAGTTAATCACCAAAATGCTCAACCATTGGCTTGAATCACAGGTTAATGTTGCTCATGCTTACCATGCAATTTGATGCGATATTTGTGTGTTTGTTCTCGTATTCATCCACACCTGACTTTGATCTCATGGCAAATGTTGATGCAAAACATTTTTTGGTCGAATTAAGCACATGTTTGAGACACTGATGTACAGACACATGCACTTTTATACTGGCAAGGATCATTAACAACTGTTAACGGAGTTCAACATAATTAAATGAGACATTCACAGATAATGCAAGAGATGGCATAATTCCCAACAATACTTACCCTCTTGACAGGTCTACGTCTGTATCACAGGTAAAATCATTAGGCACCCATTGGTAAAATCTCATTGGTTCTCAGCTGTAGCCAATCAGGATTACAAAATTCTACTTTTTAAGACCACACCACATGGCTATGGTGGCTAGTTAGTTGCATAGTTCAGTGGGATGGACACTGCCTGTTGCTGACCCGAACGGGGCAGCAATGTTTTAGATAAAGTTGTATATCTTGCCTTTTACCATTTTTGCAGACGCCATTGCAGTAGCACACACTATGCATCCCATAACAAGAAATAAATAAACATATGATATGTACGTACGTACCAGTTTGACAGGAATCTGAAGACTAGACTGAGGTTTGAATGAGTTCCAACTGTAGCAAAACAAAGTAAGGGTGGTTGGCTGCAACACCCTGTCTCTATCTTGGATAATATAGACAGTAAGGTTACTGGACTCAATAGACATGGACATCATACTTGGAGCAAAGAATCTCTTGGCATAGTAATGTAACATCTTCCATTTCCCAGAATACTCTGCAAAGTGGGAGTAAATTAACATACGTGGTTCGCATAATCATAGCAGACGTATTTGTGTAAAGAGTCGTAGATATTAAAAGACAGTTCAGATATATGTATAAAAACGGTTGGAGGCGAGGAGCACAAATAGACTGGCCAAACCAGTTATTACAGTGGGCTGCAAACAATACTAAAACATGAGTGAATAATCGACTTGTACACAATCATACCTAAGGAGGACCAACTGGGACCTGGCCATATGTCATTTAGTTGCCAGTAGAGGGCGCCCATTGTCATTCCCTCGTCTCCGTATAAATAATTCTGACTTCTTCTACAGAACTCAGTCACCATTCTAATGTACATGGCTTGATTAATCTGTCAGTAACAGAGTAGATGGTAATAAGTATGAGGTACAAGTGAAATTACTATAACTAGATTACACTTTGTCACGTTATACATGTACATGCACCTCGATGTCAAACTCTCTCAATCCATCATACAAATAACAACCATACGCATGATTCATGTATATGCATCATAATACATACACATACATTGTGTATATGTGCATACCTACATACATGTACATACCACTATGTACATGTATATATACATAATACGTGTACGTATTATGTACATGTACATAAGGCTACTAATATAGATATATTGTATGTAGCCACCATAATGACATGGTGATTACCAACCTGAGTAAGGTAAATGTAGTTACTGAAGTTAGTAGCTGGATCAACTGAGTCAGATGTTGGTGGGTTAAAATAATATCTTAGCTGAGAGTTGATCTGATCTTGACCTACAAGGCAAGACATATGATGTAGGTAAATATATGTGTATGCAGATTATATGTCTATTGTTACCTGCATATTCACATGAACACAGTCTACACATAAATATTTTACAACATACATATACTCGTACATTAAATTCAACAGGAAATTAGGACACTAGAAATGAGTTACACCAGAGTATATTACACTGATCCTAAACTTGCTGCTTTACATGGATTCTTGCATGGCAATAAGCAAAATAGCACAAAAAAAGTCAGCGAGTCGGAAGTATTTCACACATGCTTATGCTAGCTGGCAATATGCCAGCAGTATGAGCTAGTTTGGCTATAATGAAGATTTACTGAATGTACCTTGAGCATGGTGGTTCCTATTCAAGGTAAACCCACTAAACTCATGCCAGTCCTGTGGTTGTGTGAGTGGTTTGAGGGACTGGAAGGACGGCCATGATTGATAGCCGTACTCGGACATGAACCTTGACCTTGGGTGGTCATCTACATAGTACCTCCCAGGAGAGTAGTTGTAGTAGTGTACTGTAACATAGTACAGGGGATGCTATCGAATACTGAAATACAGTATGATACACATATATCATTAGCTGACCAAATAAGCTACACAACAGTGCTTGGATCATTCTCAAAAGCTGACTCAAGAGATAACATAAACATAACTGGTCTAAATGTATCAATTGATTTTGTCATGAAAAACACACACAGTACTATCATAGACTATACACCATGCACATGAAACTTACCATCACCATACATTGTATCATACGGGTTTTGGGCAACCCACCCCTCTTTCTCCGATTGGGCAGCGTTAGAAGGACTAGAGCTAACAAATATTCCACTAGGATGCTCCTTATTAACAGTCGTTCTGATGGTATCAATATACAACTTGATATAGTCCGCTTTATACAGGGTGAAGTTGGCAGTTGTGTTATACCTGTAAGCACAACAGACCACTTTACAAGGTCAAGTATTGCAAGTAGAGATTTTGCCTAAAGGCCTGAAGTGGGGTTTCAGCATATTATGCAACATAATACTATTTCATACACTTTTTAGGGGCAAAACCACATTTTGTAAACTGCTAACTACTGAGTAACAAGCAAATCAATTATGTAGTTCATCAATTTATAGTCAATGACACAAAATATTAAAACATTGTAATGATAGTAGTCATATATTGTGTCGTCTCATTAGAACTACTACACATGCAGAGCAGACCAACGGAAATGTAATGCTACAGGCTAAGATAAAAATGTATTTGTAGTAATTATCTCAGCATATATATCGTACCCAGTCATGATATTTATCCTTATACATTATTTTCTATGTCTAGTTTAGAAAGACAGAGTAAAGCCTTACCAGTTGTCTCTCAAAGCAGCCTCATTTTCGTTGTTTCCTGCCCAAAGAGCTAAACTAGCATGATGTTTTAATCTTCGGACCTGCATACAATGCAATATAAATAACACAACACAACACAACACAACACAACACAACACAACACAACACAACACAACACAGCACAGCACAACACAACACAACACAACACAACACAACACAACATAACATAACATAACACAACACAACATCACAGAACAAAACATAATATAATATAGTAGATACATGTATTTGAATTCAATGAGGATTACTACATAAAATCATGAGAGCTTGAGCGTGGAGTTGTCTACTATAATAAATACGACAGCAGTGAGCAGGGCAATCAGGAAGTGCAGATAGCTGGGTACATAGACTGCGTCTACCGCTGCCGAATCAGACCAGAGCAGAAGAGACTGCTACACTGAACAACACTTACATGTACTAGTGCATTTTATCACTTGTTCATCATGTAAAAGCAGCAAACTTAAACACCTAGTGTATACACTATAATCAACATCCATGTAGTCTACATATACGTGTGAATGGTATACAGGGAAATTCCGCATTCTACTGTATATATACATGTACAAGTATGTAATGTAAATACATATATAGTGTACAGTACCAATGATAATTATATAGTATATATATATATATTCTCCTAGAATAGAATATCTATGCATATATGGATTTAGTACACACATACATTGTATATTAGGTTCCTATGCAATATACATGTGCTGTGACCAAATATATGTCTATGGTACAGTTACCTGCTGAGTGACCTCAAGCTGTACATTGTTTAGAAACTGTGAGTCTGTAGGGTAGAGAGCACAGGCAAACATCACGTCCTGCCATATTAGTATACCCATCTCATCTGCGAGTCGATAGAAGTCTCTCTGTTCATATATACCTCCTCCCCACACTCTTAACATGTTCTATACAACAACATGTTATATACTATTCGTCTATTAGACAAGAAATATTACAAAACATACAATGTCTTCATGGATCGTCATTGGTATTGCCTATTTTGTAAAACACTGTATGAATAGTTATGATTCAATAGCACTCCACCTAAGAAAAAAGACTACAAGAAGGTAATGTAACGACAGCATAGTACTGTACGGACATAAAATAATTACGACATACCATGTGGGCCAACTTTGCAGAGTAGATTAGATTATAGAGTCTCTCTTTAGTGATTCTGGACTGAAAGCTATCAGCTGGTATCCAATTAGATCCTTTCATGAATATCGGCTCCCCATTAATTTTGAAGTAGTAACTCAAACCTACAATGGGAACAATGTATATACTTACTTTCATATAGCCCATATACACCCACACTACGCACCGACTTACACTATGTACACGTACAAAGCCAGATAGTATATATTCACATACATATTGCATGTTTACAACTTGTAAACTTACATTCTATTACTATCCAGTATCTACCATGTTACAAAGTAAAGAGTTATATAGAAGAAAATCCAACAACCCAACATAGAATAACATCTTATGACATGAAAACCAATATTGGTACAATGTACTCAGAAAAGATATATGATCAAATACACATTGTATGTTTCTATGGTTTAGAGTGCTGCTTGGTAATTTTACAAAATTGCCATTTTAGAAACATATACAGTATAACTTGTGCTAACATTATATTATAGTTCATCATAACCCTGTTTATCGGTAAAATAATCCGTGACATACACACATGGCTACTAGTGAACTATTGATCGTTATAAGAAGTTGTCTTCTCCCAAAAGCAAAAAATCTTGGGAGGAGACAACTTTTAAATCTGATCAATAGCCCAATGCTTATGCATACATACAAACCCTGTGCGCCTTTAATGGGTTGCTGAATCAATTCAATAGTCCTGAAACCTATAGTCTTGTGTCTCCACATTCTATCCCTTGCTGTCACTGGAGAGAATGACACAGAGAGGTTATATAGTGCCTGCTGCCCATAACCATTGGGCCACCACAGTTTTACTAACTACAGTACAATATATAGAATATAGATATTACAACACAGAGGATATAATGTGCAGACAGATGAGTAGGCATGCCAACCTATGACTAATAGTTGGTATTAAAGCTTACAGAAAACAGCTGTCATTCACATGTATTATAATACTATTGGTAATCTCAATTGATGAACAACACTAACTATAATGCTTAGGGGTGAGTCAGACTGAACCAGTTCTCCTCCCAAACTACCGAACACTACCAAGCACCTGAACTATCAACCTTGACCTCAAGTGAGAGAGTAAAAAGCTCAGACAGAATTAAAGTTAAAATATTATTTTCACATTGATCAAGCAGAGAATAGAAACTAAGCTGTATTCCTCTAATAGTCAGCAGTACAATGTAAAATGTACAATGCACAATGTAAAACTGTATGACTGAAAGAAAATATAAAAACCTACCTTTTGATGAACTGTAAGTTTCATATTGATCTCAGATGAGGAATTCTTCTGCATGTTGAATATGTAGGTTTCATTCTGTCCAGTGGTTTTAAGCACTATGTCACATCTGTATAGTTGTGGCTGAGTAAGAGTTGTTATACCCTGGATATATCCTGTCACGTGTATATCCCAGAACACAGCATCTACAGGTAATAGTATTACCATATATGACGTTATGATAGCATTTACATGTAAATGTGACAGTGTTACCATAATACATGTATATGACTTTATACCAAAATAGTACATTATTTTTATAACTTTGACAACATTATAGTATTTCTATTGGTAACATAAACTAACACAGTGCACATTCGATAGATTTACCATACTACTTGCAAATCCATGACAATTATTAATATCATGTGTAGTTCAAGTAGAGGTACTCATACTCCACCTGATTTGGTGACTTCAACACTAAAATCCTCCAGAACCAGATTGTTATATCCCTCCAGCAATACATCCTTCCTACAGAGGTACATGGTAACATAATCCAAATTGCGGTGCTGATACAATAATTGCAAAACAGTTCACATGTGGATATAGAGCAACATAAAATCTGCACTTAAAATATGTTCTACAATATGACTGCTATTGAGAGTATGCTGGAAGAAAATCTCACTAGAAATATCAAATCATTAATTAGTTTTGAGGTAACTTTTATAGAATTAGGAATGATGACCAACCAGATGCCTTGGGTGGGGAAGGAGGGCCCCCAGTCCCACGAGAAGCTGGCTTGCTCTTTTCTAATGAAGTTAGGCTGGCACTGACCATGCTGGACAGGGGGTGGACACTCGGGTGGTACACGATATGGATAGCTCTTGCTCTGTATACTAGCATAGGCTACGGCGGAGGTAAAGTTTACACTAATTTCATTGGTTCCCTGTAAAACAAGGCATGCAAAGTGCATGTATGTTATTAAACACTGTCTTCGGAGTTGTCTGCTCAGTAACACAAGAGAAAATAAATCTCTATGCAAGAAGTTGTATTTTTGCCTATTATAAGTTGCAAATAAAACCTTCAATAGTGAAACGTATTGTCCTAGTTGATACAAAATAGTCAAATCACTCATTCCAAATTAATATGATTATGTGTCATACAGACTACATGCACATGTACCTACAAATAGCAGACATGACCAGAACAATGTATGGTCACTATGCAATAGTTAACAATAGTTATAGACATACAGAATAAGTAGAACTAAAGAAGTTATCTGTATTAAATGCAGTATAGAACAGATATACAAAGATGCTAACTAACCAGTTTAATGAAGTCTTTAACAGGAAACCTATACTTGACGAACTGGTTGCGGGTTTCTCCGACTGCCTCCCCATTCACATATATCGTACTGATAGTATCAATACCATGGCACACCAAGTCCAGCGAGGACTTGGTCAGTATATCAGCAGTCACTATAAATACATCATACTTAGTGATAGACATTACCAGGTGCTCCATGATCAATATAACCATAGTAATGAACAAGGCCAGTGTAAGGGTGCCTAAACTTTGTCAGCTGACGGCATGGAAGGGTGGGCAGTAATCTCATCAACAGGGTCCAGGATGGACTGTTGGCTACCAGACAACTGGTCACTGGTGATGTACTTTGTAGGTTAGATTTGACCCATTACTAAAATAACTAAGCTGTAGCAAGGTGTTTTCTACATAGAATGGTAATCCTGTGTCAGATCTACCTTACAGTATACTCCCATTACAAAGCAGCTAGAATGGTCATCAGCCAATATTTAACACTCCAAATATAAATACTATACTATTTTCATTACAAGGTAATTTATTTGTGAGCAACCACAAGATTGGAGACAGCCCTACTTCCTTGACTTATGTCATACTTATTTAGCAGTCTTTCAACTTTTGTAACTTTCCCATTCAACCTAGTAACAATAAACTTCTGCTCTCTCAAGTTAGAAAGATTCTGACTACAGTGCCAATATATTGTTACTAATATGGTGTACTATCTCCATTACACTAACCACACTGTAAGATGGGGATGACTATTATTATCTACGTACCATTAAAAGACCTATGATATGTCCAGTGCATCATACCATACTTGGCATAGTTGATGTCATTATATCTGTAATATGGGTCAGCTATCTGTCCCTGAAGGAGAAGATCCATATACATGGAGCCTGGTACTCTAGCCTTTAGCTGATTCCCTAGAATATATACTTGGTCTGTTACTCAGTCCACAGTTGCAATACTAATATATATATATATATATACTTAACTTCTTCATTATATAAGCAGAGTAGAGAAAACTCATCATAAATGGTCAATTCACATACATTTATGAATATAGATTTAACAAATATAGCAGACACCATGTCTCTCTCATAATCAGACTAACTTTGGTTAGCTCACAATCAACTGGAAAACTTCTAAGCTATCCACATACTTTCAACCTGTGCAAAAGGTATGAGACTGACTAAGATATCACTGATAAAATTATTGTACCTCCATATGTAGCAACCCACAAATCTCCATTCAGATTTAATGATTCCAATGAGGAAGTTGAAACTGGAGACAATCCGATAAAAAAATATATCCAACATAAAGCATTCATGGCTAGCATCCTTCTTGTAATCCTACAAAAAGCAATGACATGTGCAGTGCAGGGCACCAAAACATTTATATGAGTTTAATACTGTACACCCAATATATTGCAGATGTAACTTCTTTAAGAAAAGTTTGGTATGAAAACACCATGAATTGCAATGACGAGCAAATGAATTTTATCTTTGTTTGGAAATGCAATGTCGCAAACACTATAGACCTCATTTCTATCATTTTATTATGATACGATAAAATTTAGATCATTATGCAGTAACTGTAGCATGCAGTATGTGCTATTATTCTTTAGCTTCAGGGGCTATATATATATATACTATGCAGGCCTATATGCTTGTATCTTGTATGCAAATCAGGCAGGGAGAGCCTTGCAGTGAGCGTCTTGTTATCATTCTATGTGATAACGTTAACTCTCCTCTGAATCTTACAAAACAACACTACAACAATACCGATTTGAATTACAACAATAAGAATAACATAAATAATTTACATTTACATTTATTAAATTATATTATTGGGTTTTTCTGAAAGAAAGTATACAGTTTATAGGTAATCAAATCGTAAGAATATCACGTGACTAAATTCGCGTTCGCACAACTGTGTTATTTGTGTACAGCCTTAGTCCGCACACTCTCCGCACACTCATGCTTGTGAAAAAGTTTAATAACTTTAAATCTATTAAGTCTATCACCACCAAATAAAGTAGTATAGATTGATCACAGACCACAGGCTACATTCCCAGTGTCAATTAACCAATCACTATGCAGGATAGGCCACTGGAGCCTCTCTAAAAATCATCATTTTCATGTGGTGTTAAAACCATGTTAAACTATGAGAAAAGTTTTAATTTACATCTAATCATGTGCAAAAATATCTAATTACCTATATTATATACTCTATTGTAGTGGATGGCTTTTAAATCTTTCAAAATAAAAAGATTAAAACCAAGCTGTATGAAAAATCATTCTCAACCATTTTTATTTTTGTATCCAATGAAATGGCCGCGTTGGACAATATAGCCAATCAGTAGCGAGCACACGTGATTTCTTGGATAGAGTTATCTTCTCATATTATGCTTAGTTGTAAACTGCAATGTATCATAATACATGTACATGCATACTATGTTTTACTTGTACTACACTGATTCTAGCAAGTATTGCATAGAGTTATCTTCCCACATGCTTAGTTGCAAGCTATTAGATCATATTTTGTTCTACTTGTACACTGATTCTAACAAGTATTGCATTATGAAAGTGTTTTACATGCAATATTATATAATGAGCTGCATGACAATGTTATTTATGTTCTTGATCCTTGTTTAGATTGGATTCTACATTTGAACTCTTGAATATTTAAGTAACACACATCTAACATTACATATTAGGGAACAGTCCTACCTCACAGTAGTGAGTATATACATGTAAATGTATATAATATAATAATAATAATTGTATATATACATGTATGATAATTTTGATCCGTAATAGAAATAGTTGTAATTAAAAGTAATGTTCTCCAGCTCTATAGTTCTATGTATGATTTAACATGTTTATGACTACACTTAGGCATAGTACAGCATAGAATATATAATATGATATTAGGATTATTGTGTTCTGGTGATGCAGCATTTTATGTCAGAATGTTTGCCTCCTGGTCAAAGCCGATAGTGACATGTATGACAATGTAGCAAGCATGAAAAACATATATATTTTATACAGATCATAAGGTATAATACGATTTCAATTGTTTGACTAATTAATCGCACTTCTTTTCTGTCTTCTGTTCTACATGTAAGCCAGCTGGCTAAAGGGTAATGGTGTACTTTGCCAGCCATTATCTACATTGCGTGTGTCTCTCGCTCTCTTCATGTATTTGCTCTGTTTGTGTTCTAAAACATGAAAGTACAAGTTCAGTTTTATGAGTCTTGATCTTGTAAAACCTAATTCCCCATGTAATTGTTTCTGTGTTGGGCTGTATTATTATCATTAGTAGGCTGCATTACTATTACTAGTAGGCTGCATTACTATTACTAGTAGGCTGCATCACTATGCACTGGTAGGCTGGTATGAAACTACTATATTATGTACAATATATTATACAAGTTAGTAGTGAAGTACATGTACATTACTTGGCATTGTGGCTCTGCTGCACTGCTAAATAGCCAATAGCTGGCAAGTATAGTAGCTCTTAGTAAATAACATACCGCATGACATGACGCCGTAGGAATTATTGTCAACACTAAGCCAAGTACGGTTTTCCCCACCTCTGGGCAGGCAATACAGCTCTTCTTTAAATCCTTATAACTTGGAAACTTTTGATAGCAGATACATAAATTATATATTAGAATGATGCTGAGAAGTTACTCTATCCATCCATGTAAAAAAAATGATAAAATTGTCATTTTGTAAAAATGGGTTATAATTATAATAGGTTTTAAATCGCTATAATTATATAACTTCCACAAGAGAAGCCGACTAAAAGCTCTTAATTAAGTTTTTCGACGAATGTTCGCCTAAAATATTATTTTATGAATTTTCTGTTGGCAGCCAGGAGTTGCACAAATATTATGTTTTCTTTTTAATTTCACACACCTTAGGAGAGACCAAGTTCTTATAGAGCTCTAGAAGTTATATAACGGGTGCACATTGGTTACGGACGAAATACATATTAAGAACTGTTATAACTTTTAAGCTATGTCAAGACTGGATAAATGTCAAGGTTCTTTTGAGGTTTATCAATAGCCTTTGCGCCGCTTCAAATATGTAATCTGTTGTCACTTCCCCTTAGCTAAACTCCTCTGTTACGAACGGATAGAATTACTGTTGAAACAGGCGCTATTGGTGTCGTTGAATAGCGCTTACAGGAGACACTGTTCACCAGCTTTGTAAGAGATTTGATTGGCCCAAGCGTACGGAACCAATCCTAAGCTCTTGATAGATAGTGACAAGTCTGGCATATAGACTACCCCAATTTCTCTCATTGTTAGAAATATCCCCATTGAAATTGAAATTGATGCACACACTATTGTATAGTAGCAATTGCACAACCCACGGCTACTTTATCAGCATGCATTGTGGAATGATCCTACGAGTTACAAAAGCCAGTCTAATAGAACTTGTTCCATCTGTCCAACGAGCATCACCGGCTATTACAAAGTCAAATGTTGTGAAGTTCAGATACACCGGTCGAAATCCCCATTCGACTACACCCATTTCAAATCTTAGTTGTCTGCAGAAATTGCATAAATATAGAACTGCCAAATGCTCTGGTAAGCTTATTTCCTAATTAAATTGTCGATACTCTACTGCTGTTGTTTGTCTAACACTCTTAAATGTTTTATCCAAGGTTAATTAAACTTGAGAGTCAGTTGAGCTGAAAGATGCATTAAATTGTCACAGTAATAGATATTGTAATTAGATATGCATGAGCAATCTTGAAATTACAAGTTGTGGTTTTGGATTTGTTGTGTTGTGTTTTTATTGTGGCTGTATATATTTGCTATCGTGAATTCTAAAGTCTGCGAATCACATTCACAGGTCAAAACTGCAAAAACCTGGTTCATAAACAATTAATGCAAAAGGTCGGCCGATTTAAGACTCAATCTATAGGTTAACTTACTACTTATAGGCCTACTCACTACAATCCACATGTAATTGTGTGTACTAAGCTTCTTGGTTAGCATAAAATCCTGAGTTATAATTGGACACTTATTATTTCATGCTTTTGTTACAGGCCTATTAATACCCTACTAATTTTCTCAAATATACCATTATTAGTTAGCAACATACATGTAGTAATGTCTTAGTGACTGTCAACCTGGATTTCATCACTCAGTTATTTTTGTATCTAAAAGCTTACCATTATTATTACCTACTGGGGCAGCTTTCATCAGGTAGATTTTTGAGCAAGCATAATTGTTGATGTTACTAGTGTCGTAGCCTATTTGGTTACTTAACTTATGCGATTTTGCTAGTTCAGTTTTTGTTACTTTTGGATGTTGTACTGTCGAAGACCTTTGTCTTCAAAAGAGACAATCTTCAGAATATTATGCAGAGAGATGAGAAATTTTGTATTGTATAAAGCAGCAGTTCATTAATCATGCATATAACTTGAAGAGTTGATTATAAATTGACAGAACTATCCATAAAAGGTCAAAGAGAGCTATAAACTACAATAAGGGATAGAAATGTTCAAATTAAATGGTTAGCTGAAACTGTAGACAACCTGTCACTGATCTCCAGAGTATTGAGCAATGCTACCATCTTTACTGCAGTCCAATACAATTACATTTAAACTGAGTTGTATTGCATCTTGTACCTACAGGTGCACCTTGTCAACGGTTTTACTCTGATAATAAAAATCCTACTGGCCCACCAGCAGTAGATGAACTGTCTGACCTGCTGGGACAGTTATCTGTCACTAAGGAATCTACTGAGTTTCAAGGCATGCAAGACATGGGATTGGACAGCGACTTGACTGATATTTTTAGTGAAGAAGCATCACAAACATCCTTACCAGGGCACAGAATCCGGTTAGTCTAGACTTTATGCAAGTACATATAGCTAGCTAAACTTGGGATATGCATAGTATTAGCGACTCACTATTGGAGCATAATTGTATAGTCGGTACAGAACTGCTTTTATTCTAATATTATTTTATTATTTAGGGGAATCCTAGTGCCAACCAAACAGACACATTCTGCTATAGTTGGTAGTCAAAGGTACTCAGAGTTACCCATAGCTCATGTACAGGCATCATATCAAAATACTATTGTTAGCATTACAAACAGTGCTGGTGAGTAATTGAACATATACGTATATGTACATTATAATTACTTAGATTCACATAAATATCCTACTGTGTGACATAATAGCACCCCAAATTTTATTAGTCATTTGGCAACTCCTAATGGTAAAGTTCATTCTACACACAACAGGCTAGAGAAACCTCTGCTGAAAGGCAAAAAATCTTGTAATGCTACAGGGCTTTTAAAAATCAGTCTCCAAGCGATTTTTTCTGGCAGCGAAGTAGTGGTTTATAGACATCATGAAGCCGACTTAAAATTTGCCATTACCTGTTCTCTTTTTCTGTTAAGTGTGCTATGACAAGTATCCAGGAACTTTAGTGTTCAGACATAATACCTCTGATTGAACATTTTCATCTTCATTGTAGGTATGATCATAACAGATTCATCTGGGGTAAGTAGGTTACCCATTGCACTTGTCTTGCTTGCTAAATCTACAACTGATAAGTCTTTGAAACAGCTGTCTTATTAGAGTTTTACTAAGCATAGGTAGCACTGACAATGAATATTGTATTTTCTCACTTTTAACTTGATCTTTTAGGGTAAGGTTGGGTTTAAAAATGCTAAAAAAAGAACTGCTATAGCTGCTCAAGCTGCTGGACTCTTGGCTGGCCAGGTATGATAAATCATCCAATAATCATTCAATGTAATGCAGAGGTTTTTACCAATATCTCACATGTACCTCTGAATCACATGCATATAATTGCAATTGTGGAGGATTTGATCTGATCACATGGGCAGTGTGGTGAAAATGCAGTTCTTTGATGAAGTATAATATGATGGTTACTGGTGATCAAGCATCCTATACATGTACACCAACCTAGAATGTATATAATCCTGGTACAGTCATCAGTACTAGTCATGATATTGGTTGTAATGAGGATTTGTCTTCTCTCGGTTTACTTTAAATTGACAAGAGAGGATAACCTCGCATAATAATCCGCAACTTACTAATGCCCATAGCTGCAATCCGAAGAAGTCAATATAATAGGTGTGCTCTGTACACTGTTGTCTTTGAACGTGTAAAAATTAGTAGTTTACCACTAGAGCCCAGTGAAAATAAAAGGTTTCTAATTTTTGTCATTCACATGAATTTCTCAAATGTTTGTAGGCTGCCGTTAGGAGAGGATTGACACATGTTAGAGTGGCTATTAAGGGACTGGGTAAAGGCAGACTGGTAGGTGCATGAATAATATAATATACACAACTATACAGAATAGAATACACAAAACAGGTATATGTACCATAATTGGATTTTGTTGCTCATGGTTTATACTTTATATATTGTCTGCATGTTGCTTTACAGTGTTAGTTTATTTCAGGCTGCTTGTAAAGGCCTAGAGGAAGCAGGTCTGACTGTGGTATCACTTACTGATGTAACAAGGGTAGACTTTGGAACTCAAACTCCTAGGAAAAAGAGGAGGTTGTAGGTTTCCAGTTTGTTATTTTCATATTATATTACTGTAATGTTTTTACCATCAATAACAAATAAATAATTAACTACAAAATTATTTATACAAGGGTAATCTTATATACAAGTGATTGCATGAGTCTATAAAATTATCAGGAACTTGTTACATCACACTCCATCTGTTGTTCAATATCTTCCTGTTGGATTTCTATGGTGAGAGTTGTCTCCTCCTGAGGTTGAATGCTTAACCTGGAATTCTTCAGTAAACTAATGCCAGGTTTAACTCCACCTACAAGTTATACATAGGCCTACACGTATATTATATTTACCATTGGTGAAGTGCCTTCTCCACCCCAAATTAGACAAAAATTCAGATCTCTTTAGATCTTTGCTTTCTTACCTGGGATTAATAGTGGGAAGCAAAATTGGTAAGTTTTTTATTATGTACATGTAGGTCTAAATATTGGATGCTCATTGTAAGTTTAACACTATGAAACAGTGAACATGGCAACACATTATAACAGAAAATACATCCAATATGACACTATAACTGGTATCTTACCGCTAGCATTCACTGGGGCAGACAGGAACAGTTGGGAGTTAGAGTCTCCTAAAGTTGAGAATGACACTACTTGGGTGGGATCGCTGGGATAGTCCATTACTACAGTTGTCTGCATGTCCTCTTCTCCACCTTCCACATGCTACACACATTCAATTAGTACACTGATTAACTGGAGAGTGAATGACAATGCTCGGATGATCATGTGGCCCTAATATCATTACTACCCACACAGATTCAGTAGATAGAAACTTCTTATACATGCACATGGGATTATATTATTGTACTTACCAAATTATCAACTAATCTTATGTTACCATCAAAGTCCCCTGGATCAACTACAAGACCAATGGCACAGTGTACCAGTATAACATTAATATGAACAACTGAATACATTCAAAACGTTAAGTAAAGTAAGACTAGAATATGTTCTTAAATTCCACTCACCAAATGTCTCCCCATTCTCAACATCAGTTTCTGCTATTACTTGCATTATCTGAGCCTCCTCTCCCTCCACACTAGCGCCATCCATTGGGAATCTCATCACCTGATCAAGTATCACATTCAACTACCGTATGTATAAACTACTGTATGTATGAACTGCTGCATGTATGAACTACTGTATGTATTAACTAATAGACAATCTTGCTGCAACCTGTAGATAATTTATTTATGTAGCAATAGTTTAAAAAAATAATTGTTACAATTTTTGCATTGTTATCAAGTAAACATTGTTGTAAATGACGAAACTAATGTAAAACCATTGTTGCTAGGCAGTTGTGAAGCAGCACATATACTGATGATGTCACAATGATATAATGATTGTTTTTCATAGTTACTGGGCACAGAGCATTCCATTGCCAAACAAACATTTTTCAGTGCAAAATTGAGGTGTTGATTTTTAATGGGAACTACCACCTTAGTAAATCAAGGAATATTACGTTTACTACCACGGATTAGAGATACAATTATAGGGTAAGTCAGTTTTATATGGTTTTAGCAGCTTAGTTTGCCTAGGCCATACATACACTGTACATAGGAGCAAGAAATGAGATCAGCATATATATAATAATCTGATAACACAGCAACTTTATGGGTACATTTGAAGTTATCCTCTCACCCGTGAATATATAACTAATAATTATAATGCAATAATATTATCAAATTCTGATGCTATATGTACCATGCGTCACTCACACTAAAAGCCACTTGGTCTACAACATCATTAATCAAATGAAGTGAAGGGTATTTCATTCCTCAATTTGAGGAGAGGAAATACTGGCTTACCTGAACGTCTGAAGTAATACCATCTTGATTTTCCATTGGAACTATCTCAGTAACGACATCCTGCCCTGTGACCACCCTTATATCATTCATATGGATGCGATGTCGGTGGCGTAGATGTCTCTTCATATCAGACAGGTTACCAAAAATATAGTCACAGCTGACACACTTGAACACATTGGAGGGTGTGCCAGTAGAAGTTGTACCAGCTACTGCTTGCTCACCAACTTGACTCGCTTCGTTTTGAGTGTAAGCGATACCTATGAACAGCAACTAAACATGTCGGATTTGTTTCACCTTGCAGATAGTCCACAGACGGAGCAAAAATACTGTTCTAGTGTATGCGAGAAGGTGAAACCTACAGCTAACACTATGAAAAACATACTACTTTGAAAGTAAAGCTATAGGAGTTGTTGACGCTTTGCAGTCATAAAAACACACCATTGTTAAACTTGTAGTGTAGGTAATGTGACTTCACTTCACAATGCTGGTAGCATGGCATAGTGCCTATGTACTGCGGGTATGCTCGTTTAAATTTAACCAGTGAATATTAATAAAAATGGTAACCACAAAATTGTATCAAAATTGTATAGCTCGAGCACTGAGTACAAACTAACCTGGGTGGGAGCGGGTATAGTGTATCCTCATGTAACCAACAGTGTTAGCTGAGAAATCACAATGATTGCAGGAGAATCTTTTCAAAATATTGTGAGTTTCCATGTGCCTTATTAGGTGACTCTTCTGTATGCCTTCATAGTCACACCTAGTAGTCAATCAACCAATGATACATGTATGTCTTCAACATCTAGATGTACAATATGGAATCCACAGCACAATAACTCAGCATTGTTAGATAGAATTTTATAACTTGTAATCCTAAAATGAGAATTCTATCGATATGCCCCAATACCTGAAACGGTTAGAAGCGAATGTTCCCAACATACTGTCACTAGAATGAACAAATGGAGGAGACAACTCTACTAGGAATCAATAGCTACACAGCTGATGATAAGCCAGTAGTAATACTCTTCTTGCACACAGCATTGGAGGTAGATGTTTAGACCTTATTAGACCTCTGCACATGTCCACTGGCTAACACACATATATGCAGGTGTAGTACACAGTGGGAACTAATATAATGAGCAAACAGCACGGACTGTGTTTCTAGAATTATGGTCAACCTACTTGTCACACTTGAAGAGACGTCCATTAGCATGTGATCTCTCGTGCCAACGCAGAGCGGTTTTACTTTTGTACCGTTTACCGCAATATGTGCAAGGAAATGGTTTCTGTTCAGTGTGTCTAAGCATGTGCGAGTTTAAGTTACTTCTGGTGCGGCATGAATAGTCACAAATATCACATTTAAATGGCTTTATCCCCTCGTGAACCTGCATTGATAACAATTATATATATGAGTGGTAGCACAGTGCATAATTATATAACGTCCTAGCATATAAAACACCAAATAGCACATCTACTACATATTCTAATGTTCCACTTGAATTTTATACTTCATGAAAATTATCATAATTATAATGTTATAGCCCTTCAGCAAGTTTTGTAAAGGCATCTCTAAATGTAACTTATTCATATGAGACCTAGACACACCAAATACTAAAGTATTCTGAGTTGTCATCTCCTGTCACCATAACAAATTGGATAAACAACTCCATAAAAGCATTTGATAAATTATTACTTACCCAGATATGTTTTTGTAACTCTATGTTGTTATTTGTGAACATTTTATCACAGTAGGGGCACTTGAATGCTTTACCAGCTACAAAATAATACAAATCCCCATTTAAAAATACATGCATAGGTTGCACATAGTGAATAATAAAATCTATCATATATACTGTACACTGTACATGATTGTAAATATAGGCCCTACCTGCCGAAAGACAATAGTGTAAATTTAAATGTACAACAAAATGGATCATGAACGCACCACCATATACATTATGTGTATGAATGCACTCGCATGATAGACATGGTACAAAAAATTAGAACGTCTGAACAAACATACATTTCATAATATCTGTTCTCCTGCCATATCCACTGAGTTTTCTTGCTGTCTCAGCATCCACCTCTGCATGCTTACCCAGCAGGTGATTCCTCAAACCTTTTCTCCTTCAAACAACAAAATAATAGCAATAGGTAAGCATATAAGTACTTTCCTAGTATGTAAAGAATACAATATAGAATATGTGGACAGACCAGTTTAGAATTTCATTACAATATACAAGTATACAACCTGTTACGAGATAACTAGAACAATTTACTTGCCCACAGACAAAATGGAGTCACTAGTCAGTCTGAATTAAAAGCACAGCAAGCCATAGCTACATGTACCATTTTGAGTATCTTCAAAGCAGTATTTTTCAACATCATAATAATATACATAGAACCTACTCTATAGGTTGCACAATGTGCAATAATTTGATATTTTTTCTGCAATTTAATTTTTAAAAAAATTTCTTTTTCAAAGGAACTTATTTTATGAGTAAAATAATATTGCCCAATCAACAGTCCAAATAAATAAATATAATAACTTTGTACTCTGAGAGTCAAAGTTCAGTCAAGTTCTCGAATCACATGAGTCATGACATCTCCGAGTGGTAACTATAACCTAACTCACCCTGCGACGTGCTGCTGACAGATGGGACACTGCAGGCTCTCGTGTCTGTTCCTGTGGTCAATTAGAGCCACCTTATTCCTGGACACAAAGTCACACAGGTCACACCTAAACAGTTTGTCCTCGTGGTGTGCGTTGACATGTAGCTTAATACTGTTCTTAGAGTGTGCCTTGTGATTACAATATTCACAAGCAAACGGTTTCTCACCTGCAAAATAGTAGTTATACTCGTATATGTATTACAAACTTTCAACAATATTGGAAACACTAAACATATCTCACATCACATAACAAGTTTCGTTATGGGCTTCATAAAAACAATTACATAAATTGTACATGTTTGCACAACGATACAATGTTACAAGAGCTGCATATGTTGCTATTAATAGACAGTTACTTCATTCTATTCCCACCTTTGGTCTAAATTCAGCGGTAGAGAGTGTAAACAGGTCGGTTTCACTTATGCACAGTGAATCAGCCTTGTATTTCATTGCAAATGTTAACATAAAATAGTATACCAGCTATGAGTTGAAATTTCACTACATATTGCTATTACTCTGAAATAAAAGCTCACCTTGATGTAGTAATACATGATCATCACATGCCTGCTGTGTATGAAATAGTAATCCACACTCCTCACACTCATGGCTGCCAGAATCTTCCCTAGAACATATTTTTGAATGGTAGTAAAATCTAGCAGTACACGAGTACAAGCTGTTAATATAATATCACCTTTCCATGCAATATAGACATTGCTTTCAGATCAGTTACCTGAACTTGTCATACAGATCTTTGGTCATAGGCTCATATCCCAGTCTAGTGAATATATCACCATCTGATGTAGATTCTCTGCTGATGGATAGAGCAGCACTGGAACTTTTGAGAACCGTTTGACGGTCCTCCGGTAAATACAGGCTTTTCTGTACGAGACAACAGAATATAAATCTTATAAAATTCACCATAAGGTCAGTATTTCAAAAGCTGAGCGTATATTTTAAATTATTTGCATTATGCTGGCATAAGGGATGATCAAGCCCTCGATTCTACACTAAAATGTTCATTTGGAAGTAAAACAAATAAACGGTAATTAAACTTACTTCACAACAGATGTTAGTTATAACAACACATACCTGGATGCACTCTAAGGGGATGTGATCGTAGGGTGTTTCCTTCGGGTGTAAAGTGTTGAGGTGATGAACTAACACCGCAGTAGATGAACTCTTCTTCCCACATTCATGGCAGCCATATGCATATCTATGCTACAAGCAGGAAAAAGAAGTTGAATCAATTGATAATCCCAAGCTTAATTAAGATATTATGTGATACAGCGAAGGTCAGAGTTTGTCTTACATGACCTTTAGCTCACCTTGACATAGTGGAGGTCAAGGTGAATCTGCTTACTAGTTTCATAATCACACAGCTCACAGCTGAAGATGGTGTGCTCCACCCTAACATTATGTATGTACAGGTGCCGGTCCCGATCACTCTGCTTCTTAAACTTCCTGTCACAGATGTGACATTCAAACAACATGGCGGCACCTGGACCTGGTTAGAAAACAAATAACCACTGTAATCAATCCAGTACACTTGGGATTCCCTTGAGGTTTACTTTGGTCGGGGTATTTACCCACTCATCTATATTCTAAATATTCCACAAGATGGTAGCTTAGTAAAGTAATGGTATAAGGAGCTGATAGCAGAGACCAATCAGTAGGATGTTGATATCTGATTCTAACTGGTTGATTTAATACAGGTTAATTTATTAACTGCAAAGCAATACATCAAATGCTTCGTATACTGTAGCTATATTGTGTGGGTTTTCTCCAAGATTACCAACTCTAAAATAGAAGGTTAACGATTTTCCACGCACCTTCTTTGGCCTGTACAAACTGCTGATGATAAGCCTTCCCCTCCTCAGTCTTAGAGTGATAGTTCCTCACATGGTTGATGAGTGATTTGACGGTGCTGTAGTGTTTACTGCAGAGAGCACACTTATGCACCACACCACTGTGTGTAGCCTCATGCTCTAACAGGTGTGACTTATTCACTGATTTGAACTCACATGTCCTACACCTGTACATCTGACCAGTGTGCTTACGCATGTGTGAGTAAATATTGCCTGTAGTTATAAAACATTGTGTTATTGTGGGTTTACCTGCATTTACTACTAGGAATAAACTTTGTGTTGTGGTCTACACCCTTACCAAAATGTAACCAATGCTATGGGTATGACGCACACACTAAAACACACCGAATACCTCAAGAACTCTACCGACCCACAACTTTGGGTGATTTACCGTGTACACCACATATAGAGGGAAGACTATAAATAGAATGAGTATATTATATAGCAATACTGACCTTTAGAGTTGGACCTAAAGTCACATTCAGGGCACTTGAAAGGTTTCTTATCAATGTGAGTGAGACAGTGATAGCGTATATGTGAGAGCGATTTGAATACTTTCTCACATTCATTGCATGAGTAGAGGGAGATATCAGAGGTATTCCTTGGAGCTACCGGTACAGCATTCTCATTCATTGTCTACAATTACCATCATGTTCAAAGATGGATGACTATATAGAGATCATTTAGTAGACATTCACTAATACAGACTGTGAATGCAGTGCCAGCGGCGTGAATAGTAGAACCAACACAGAAGATGCCCGGCATCTACATGTATGTTAATGGTGGATTAAACAGCCAAGAAACATGGATGCAAGAACTCTCCAATGTTCAAAGCACGTCACTGCTAATCACACGCCTTGAAAAAGCCCATGATTACATGGTTACTGTGTTTCAGCTTTCAAGACAAAATAAATATTCCATATTTGACCAATCACCAATTACTAAGTATCGCTGTGTTAGTCAGAGCCTATCTATACAGTCAAACATGAAAATGAATGAAGTTCAGTCCAAACCTGCTCAACCAGATGTGTCTTGTACATATCATAAGTGCTGCTCAGGTCTACCACTGTGATCTCTTTCTTCTCAAACTCACGGCGCGCTTCCTCATTGGGGAAGACAGGAACGTCGGGAATATCGTCTAACGTCTGCGGTATAGGATAGGTGGCTATCTTGCGCTTACTGGAGAGTGAAGCCAATTTCTAAAACAACGAATATCAGGGTTCTAGCAACACGTTTAAGTAAATAGACACGAAAATCACAATGCATAAATGTTCCAGCCCTAAATGAGTAATATATACAATGTAGATATACAGCAAGGAGAAAGACACGGCCATGTTTATTATATTTTGTATGCTGCAGTGAAGTAAAGTACCTTCTTAGGGTCTGACCCTACAATGTATCTCCTTTTACTGGCAGCACCTGTTTCCTGCTGCTTACCTTCCTCCATCTCCTTCTCAGCTTGCATAGTATCCTGAAGTATAAATACTTTTATAGAACAAGTTTTAAATTAATTTTTTCTCAACGCTCCCATGACATTCTCTGTCACAAATGAAGAGGCGACCATTTTTATACTACTAAAAGTCCATTTTGTAAAGTAAAGTGATGGAAACATACAAGTCGGCTACGCATAAAAAACCAAATGGGAATATTATGTGAAACATACTACAAAACATATTTGTGCAACCACAATATCATACTTATACCAACAGCTGTAATGACATAACTACCTTTTCACAACTCCCATCTTCTTCACCTACTAAGGAAATGTTACTTTGGCTTTTCTGGTTTGATGACACCCTACGACGAGTTCCATGTCCTTCATTTAATTCAGGGATATCTTCTGGGGCAACGTAGAGCTCATCTTGGTGCTTACATTTGTGAGACCTGAAGTGCCGGTCTCTAGAGAACTTGAGTTTACACGTATCACAGCAAAGCAACCCATCTGTCCCTGCATCATCAACAATCAAGGAACAAATTGTACAGTAATCGTTGAACATGAAATACATCAAAACAAAACAATATACAGTAGATTCCAAAAAAGTTTGATTCTATAGCCAAAATGTAGTGCGTTAAAATATTACAAGCAATGCATGATAGGGGGGTGACAACCTTGCATTCAATGTACATACACACTACATTACTGAGTGAACAGTCACAGTTGCATACCCATAGAAGCTGTTTTGTCAGGTCTAGGCTCAAGAACCAGGGCACTGTCCTCCTTTTTACGTCGAACTTTTTTCTTTATAACTTTAATATGTGGAGACGATTCTACGATGTAAATGGATACAGTTGGTCATCAAAAGTATTTTACAGCTAAATGATGCCCCAAACACTGGTGTCGAAATTATGGCATACTGCAGTTACAGTGTTATATAAAAGGAACACATAAATATGACAGCCTATTAAATAAAATATACACAATATGCATTTGTAAATGCATTTTAAACACTATGAGCCTATGCAATTATAATATTGATTAACAACATATTTTTACCAAGGTAGCCTACATGTGAATCTATTGAACATATTATGTAGGCTAACTTGTAGCTTACTATGTGATCCATACTCACCAACATCGGTAGCTTCTGCTAATACTGTAAGATTTTCTTCATTAGCAGCAGCATTGTAAGAAACGGTGACACCACAGGAAGTGGATCTCTTGTGCTCCAAAAATGTTACCAAGTCGTTGAAATTAGATGAGCACACGCCGCATATAAAGGAATCTAAGGGTACTGAATGACTAGCCATGCTGAGCCTATGGACTTCTTATTTGAGATGAATGGTACCTGCAATTTCAATGCACATTATCGTTATGTTACATCATTAGTGACTGTTAGTTGGTAGTGACTATGTTAGTTGGTAGTGACTATGTTAGTTGGTAGTGACTATGTTAGTTGAAGATGAGACGACAAATTTTGCCAAAAACATTTCTACTCTGTTCACACTTCCCACAGTCATGAATCGGACCACAAGCTGGTCATCCCAAAACCCAGAGGTCTTAGTCATCAGCTAAGAGTGTCACGCCATACATCACTATCATGCTTTATAACCGAATTGTTTGAGGAGAGATCCCAATATCATCAGGATCAGTTGCGTTCTTTACAGGCAATATCGATCCTAACAATATCGAGATTCAAGTTACGAGGCTATTCTGCTTAGTTCCTACTCTTCAGTAAAATGAAATTAATATTCTGAAAGTCGAGAGTCTTAGTTTTCAAATTGTGCAGAAAATCTGATTGATAAAAGATATTTGGGAAACCCAATAGTTGATATTTAACAGAGGCAAACCATCCCCAACTGCACTGGACCTGAAATCAGTTGGTGAGATGAGATACCTAGGTAGAATAATTTCAATGTCTATCAGTTTTTAATATTTTTGACAACACTTATCTATCATGGGAAAAGGGACTTGGTAGAAATGATGCTGATGCATCCCACCACTATTTATCCCATTTGTTGTGCCAGTGTTGCATCGCGTTGATGAACCAACACATGCTTGATGTGGCATGACGGTGTTACAGCTATAAATAATATATTTACTGAGAAAGTAGATATCAAGAAAGTAGATACCAAGAGAAGTGAAAATGATTTACACTTCTGTAAGCCATTTGTAGATAACTCAAGTAGTGTTGAAGTTATAAAATAATGCTTTAGTACATGATGTACAACTGTATGTCACACTTGAAAAATTAATTGGGCCTGTCGGGTATGTTATGCAATATTTAGTTGGTCCTCTAAGGGTTAATGAGTTATGGTAACTAATTCGTAGGACTTCTCTCTACATAGCCAACATCATATGTTGACAAACTACTCTGGTAAAGATCGTGGTGCACTGAAGAGGGCACTATACCATTGAGTCAAATTATTAGATGTAGAGGCTGACACTGATCCTTGCATCTACAGTACAGGAAAATGGGGAGTTTGGAGAAGCAAAGAAAAGAATAAAAGCTGGCTGGTGTGGATGGAAGAAAGTTTCAGGCATGATATTTGTGATAAGAAGCTGTCAGTCAGGCTAAAGGGAAGAATATACAACATAGCAGTCCAACCAATAGCACTATACGGAATGGAGACTATGGTTCTGACCAAGCGGCAGGAGGCTGAGCTGGAGACGACGGAGCGACGATTGCTTAGATTTGCATTGGAGTCACAAAACTTGATAAGATAAGGAATGAGTACATTTAACATTAGGGGCAGAGCAAGGGTAGAACGACTGGGAAGCAAAGTCAGAGAGAGCAGATTTAGATGGTATGGGCATGTGCAACGGAGATATGGAAAGTATTTGGGGAAGAGAGTAATGGACATGGAGCTACCAGGAGTAAGAAAAAGGGGAAGACCTAAGAAAAGATTTGTCGGTATGGTAAGGGAAGATATGAAAGCTGTAGGTGTGACAGAGAAGGATACTACGAATAATAGAATGAAATGGAGGAAAATCATCCGCAGTGGTCGCAAGAGAAAGAAGAAGAAGAGCCTGACACTGACCCTACCCTAATATGGGCACTCTATGTACATGTACTTGTACGTTACTGAATCATAATAAAACTGGAGTTGTATTATCTCACTAAACGCTACATGGAGGTGATAACTTCTAGGCCATGTATTGAGGTATACAGTTCCATTTACAATGTAAACAAAAACCACCATAAATAGACTAAAATAATCATAGAGATGTACATTAGAACTTACAAGAAGCTGGTTGTTGAAAAATATGTTACTATGACAATAGCAAAGATACTTTACCCGTAGCAAAGATACGTTACTGAATCATAATAAAACTGGAGTTGTATTATCTCACTAAACGCTACATGGAGGTGATAACTTCTAGGCCATGTATTGAGGTATACAGTTCCATTTACAATGTAAACAAAAACCACCATAAATAGACTAAAATAATCATAGAGATGTACATTAGAACTTACAAGAAGCTGGTTGTTGAAAAATATGTTACTATGACAATAGCAAAGATACTTTACCCGTAGCAAAGATACGTTACTGAATCATAATAAAACTGGAGTTGTATTATCTCACTAAACGCTACATGGAGGTGATAACTTCTAGGCCATGTATTGAGGTATACAGTTCCATTTACGATGTAAACAAAAACCACCATAAATAGACTAAAATAATCATAGAGATGTACATTAGAACTTACAAGAAGCTGGTTGTTGGAAAATATGTTACTATGACAATAGCAAAGATCAGTTTCATGCTGGCATTAAATCAACCGTCCGAGACTCTGATGAAACCGCGCAGCTCCAAGCTAAACATGGCGTTGAAATAGGTCACGTGGAGTTTAGCTTTAGTTACACAGTAATCGATAGATGAAAAAATTTATAGTGGGACTTAGACTTTTGTCCAATAGAAAAGCAGGATTTTCAGAATTGGCCAATGAATGTCAGAACAGAACTAAAGCAAACTTGTTCGGTTAATATTTTTAAAGGCTAAGTCTATTGTTAATAAAGTAGTTTCTCTTTAACAGAAACCGCTTTTCCTTTGCACAAACACCACTGTATCACTGAATTCAATTCTAATTATTGAATTAAACATGGCTTATTCGCTATTGGGTCATTTTGACATGTACCACAAGGAATGATAGATGGTTAGGATATTACAAGGTGGGTTTGAGTTGAAATTATTTCCAGTAGATTGTACTTAGAATAGTACGTAAAGAACGTGGGAGTCCTAACTTTAATATTATTTATATAAATAGTTTTAAATATATTTATATTATGTTAGCCCTAATAAATATAATTTAATATAATATAATATTAAAATAAATATAATATATATAGCTAATATGTATTAAAAATTAATATGCTATTGTAATTATTAACTAATTAAGATGATATAATAATGACTTAAATTAAATGTAATTGATTATAAATGATTATAATTAATAATATAATATTATAATTATTCTTCCACTAGCTTTGTAGAAAAGTATTTTATTTTTTGCGCACTAGACTGACAGAACTGTGCTGGGACACACTCACACTGACAATACTCCATAGGTTTGATCTAATGCTTCAAGAGAAACCGAGATTCGATGCTGTATACTTATATCCAAAATAAAATGCGGAAAGCCAAAAGGCAGCTTGGGATGGTATGGTACAAAGGACCCTTTACTGGGCACCTGATAGTGTGAAACTCACAGCATACAAATATCCATGTCTGCCTCACCTAAAATATGGAGCTGCTGCCTGGGACCCCGCTGCAAAAAAGACATTGAAGCACTGGAAAATGGTCAAGACCAGGCCGCAAGATTTATTACAAATCTAAAAGGTCGATAGCAGATGATCAATGTAAAACAGTAGCTTGGACTGAGGACCTCCTATGATTAACTTGTCCAGCAAAACTGCAACAACAATCAGATACAGACGAGAGCCTAGTAGACGTATACTGTAGGCTCAATTTACGTTCATGTGATATTTTTTACAAGAAAAATTGCTAATAATCAGCCAGGTAGCTGGTTCCACGTGTGAAGAAATAGTCCATCCCTGACTGGGGTTTGAGCCAGTCGTCTAGCGCAGTGGACAGACGCATTAACTTCTACACCAGCTTGGCTTCCTAATTTCTCATGTGGTGGTCCCATAATATCTAATTGTAATATCTAGAATGGCAGAAGGCCACAGGTGGCTGAAGTAGCTGCATGTTCCCCTCCCCATTAAGCACACCTATTTTAATATGAATTGTTAAAAAGTAAATAATTAAAGGTGGCATGATATTCAACTACTGAGTTGGCCCTTTGGAATTACTATAGTTTTGTCTTCTGTCTGTCTGTCGAAGCCATATTTTAGGTTTAAGACGTCTTCTCTAATCCTCTATATTTGTGGAACTATAAAAAGAGCAACTTACAAAAAATTGGTTAGAGTCTACATCTATGCAAACTTAGCCATTTATATCGGTGTTCATATTATATGCTTGTAGGTTATACGGACCTGAGTTCTATGAACAAAGCAATGTTTGAGCGTCAAGTGAATTTATCATGACAAGATGCACTATACGAAGGGCATTGATAGCGACAGTTGTCATATTCAGCATATTTATGCTGTTTATATTACAGTTGACATTAAGTTTGGACTATATAGCATTAAACTCTGCGGCAAAAGTAGCAGATCATGGTTGTCACTCAGAAACTGATGGCAGTTATAGGATCGAAACTATGTTAAAACAGCACACAGATGAGATAGAAGTACTTAAGGATCAGATACGTGAATTACAATATCGCCTGTCTAATAAAGGGAATCCTACAATCAATATCCAATCTTCAAAATTGAAGAAAAAATGCTTGCAAGAGATGAAATTTTCGGATAAGTTGTTCCAAACTGATGCTATCAAAGGAAGGAGTTATACTAGTGAAAGCCATGCACCAATATTCACGAGGTTTGACATGTGGTATCAGTATCAAGTAAATGCTGCTTATGGTATGAATGAGGCTCGAGATAAACTAAATGGCTTGCAAAGGGTAAAACAAATTCACTCTACATCATTTTATTAAATGGTTAATTTAAATCCTAAAGAATTTATATAATGCATTATAGCTCTATTTGTATTCACCATTTGGACGAAGTGTGATCAACGAGTTGCAAGTGATTTGTGTTTTTTACAGTAGCCTATAATAGTAGTACAAAGACCTACGTGAAATAACTTTATTTTGATTGATTTCTTTTATAGATATATATAGATGAAGTGGTGGATGAGGCAATCCTGTATGTAAATGCTTCTAAATGGCGACGGGATCACTTCACAGAAGGAATATATCACAGCTCACAGACAATCGGCACACATTATGAGTTGAACTTTGTAAACGATGAAAATGAGAGAGAAAGAGTGACTCTCTTCCGACCCGAAGCGCCTGTTGTAGCCGTTAAGAGTGAATCTGTGTCAGTATCAAGTAGAGAGAAGTTTAACATTATCATACCACTCTCAGGGAGAACTGATTCTCTCCTGATATTCTTGACTAACTTTGAACACCTGTTAGTTAAAATGAGGTACAGAGTATTTTTGACCATTGTTTATTTTGGAGAATCTCTCAGTGATTTAACAAGCGTTTTCCAATCATTTACGGCGAAACACAAATACCGATCGTATCATATAGAGCATGTCAGGAACAGAAACTTCTCTCGGGGGTATGCTTTAGATGTTGGTATAAGATCATGGAAGAGTAAGGCTGACCCGCTTCTCTTTCTGTGTGATGTAGATATCGTATTTACAGAAGAATTCACAGAGAGGTGTTTAACATATCCTCAACGGGAGTCAAGAGTTTACTATCCTATAGTATTCAGCTTGTATAACCCCAAGGTAGGTAGTCACTTTTTTTTTGAAATGTTTTGTCACCCAGTTCTAATTTGTAATATTTAGTAATTACGATAAAATAAAAAATGGCCACCATTGTGTGACAACTCCCAAAATTGAGCATGAATATTATTTATTCAATGTTTTTTAAATTAAGAAAACGAATAAAACCGAGGGGTAAAAGACAACTTCGGTATCATTCAACTTTTTTGAAAAATCAGCAAAATACTGAAGGCAAGTGCAAATCAAAACCGCCCAGCACTATGAATTATGGAAACTCGCTGTATGTAATGGTTTGATCCCTGCAATATGTAGGCCTACACATCAATGCTATTCAATATTGTGACATTTTAGGTGATAGAGCTCTATTTCAACCAAAGGTTTTCCAAGTTAAAAGATCAAATGAAAATAACTTCAAATCATGGCTTTTGGAGGCATTTTGGGTTTGGAATGGTTTGCTTGTACAGGTATGTTTTAGTTGGCCATTTTACTTTGAAGTACAGGACTTGCATATGCACAGCTTGTGACACACAAGACCTGCACAACTGTCAGGAGATTGATTCACAGTGCTCCATTATTATCTAAACCAATTGTGTTTGTTTATAGAATACCCTGATACTCATTCATGTACTCCATTGTCTATACAGTCAAGTCAATACTTCAAATGTTAGAGAATGGTGGTTCCATACACTATTCTACAATCATTATGTACATTGTATGTTCTAAATCTGTTACTCTAGTATAATCTCTACTAATCTTCCACACTAGCTCACAGAATTCTTGTGTTACTCAACTTTTAATGTATTATTAGTGTTGCTACACTGTGCTGTTGCTGTACTGTTAGTGTTGCTGCACTGTGCTGTTACTGTACTATTAGTGTTGCTGCACTGTGCTGTTACTGTACTACTAGTGTTGCTGCACTGTGCTCTTACTGTACTGTTAGTGTTGCTGCACTGTGCTGTTATTGTTCTTGAATAGGTCTGACTACCTGAAAAGTAGTGGATTTAAACTTGATTTGAAAGAGTGGGGAGAAGAAGATGTGTTACTATTTAGATCATTCGTCCAATCAAATATTAGTGTGGTTAGAGCACCTGATCCACACATATTTCATCTCTGGCATCATAAACAATGTGACAAAGCTCTATCCGATGAGCATTATAGAGCCTGTATCAAGTCAAAGACATTCAGTGAAGGGTCACACACTCAGTTGGGTTATATAGCACTTAAGGATGATATAGGTGAACTAAGGAGAGGTAAACATCAGCTGACATAAACATAACCCTGTATATTACATAATATATTTATACATGTAGGCATTTTGGGGAAATCTCTATGCAAGGGAGAAAACTTTACATTCCAGATTTATACACCTTTTTGAGAATTATTTATTGTTAATATTTTTCTCCTATCTCTGCAATATATATAATAAAATTAATAAATTAACAGATTGTTTTCAGTTCTTTGATTAACACTATTGTAGTAGTTTCATGCTAATTTGTCTTCACTTAATGACATTAATACAATCATATTTCATGCAACTGTATGTGTATTCCAGAGAAGACTTCCCTATAATATGTTTACTTGGAAATTTGAAAGTATCACTGTGGTTATTTAAATCCCATATACATAAGCACAACGATTTAATGTATATTCTAGTAGTATGCAGTTTTGAGAAGATAACTGTAACATTTACAACTTTAAAAATCTGACAAAATTTTACCATCATTATTGCCAGATAACCAAGATAAGACAGGCTGACTTCAAGCTAATATGTTCTAACTTATGCATGGGTTGGGCAAAGCTCAACTTTTACCTATTTTCTTCTAGTAGCTTATAATATGTAGGTACAATTCCTGCCAAGAATCGCCTCAAAATGTTCTAAATTTGATGTGCTCAAGAGCATCACTGAAGAGACATATTTTGATGCCTTGACATACAGATCTTTAGCACTGAATGAGGCACTTTATTAGCTAGCAAAGATTGTGTTAATTATAGCAATAATAATTATAGTATAGTTATCATTATCATACATTGGAACACAATGAACGTGCACATATATACAAATTCCGGTTGGCCTGTTACCTCAATAGAAAGTTGTCCTCTCTCTTCCTATAGAGAGGGGACAACTTTCAATATCGTATTTATGTGATATAACGTTCACTTACACAAAATTGAAAATATTGACTGCAACAATGAGCCTTAGACTTGCATGCATTTTTTAAACTGCTAAGGCATCCTACTCATGAGCACCCATAAATTTTCCTTGTGGGATATATAAGGATATTTCAGTAGGGGTTATACTACAAGAATAACAGATATTACACAAAGATTAAATATTCAATACAGTCATAATAAATATAATTAACATAATTTGCCAAGATGTTACCAGTCTACTAAATATAATGATGTGCATTCAATTACTACCTACTATGCTTGTTACTATTTTATAGTACTTCTACATGTCAATTCTCATAGAAATTCAGGTATATTATAAATGTCAATGTCAACAGATCTAGGCTATCAGCAATGTTTCTCTACATGCAACATAAAATGTCTAAAAGAAATTTTGATAAATAATTTATTAGTTAGGAATGGAAAAACAACAGGCAAGTATCACACACACACGTGTTGAGTTCTCGCAGAAGCTTATAAGTATCCTATCACAACCATGAAATTAGAAAAGATATCACACTAAAACTGATGATCAAAATTATCGAAAATAAATGAAAACCGAGATGATAAAATGATGATCATGTACTAGCTATCTGTCACTAGCATTCATTCCAGTTATTAGACAAAAATGAACATAGAGTTATTGAGAATAAAATTACACAAATTCTACTTTTAATTGAGTATTAATAGATTAGAATTGATATGATTTAATAGAGTATATCACCTGATAACCGTTTCCTATAAGAGAGAGCAGCCTCTGAAAGAAATTTAGACAAAATTGGTACATCACAAGTCAGTCCAACAGTATTTTTGTAACTGAATTTAGGATTTGTAATATTTACAAGTTATGAACATGAATTCAGAATAACAAAACTAGCAAAATCATCTACAAATCTTTACAGTTTATGGTGAGCAATGATTAGATTATAGCAAATATTTTAGAAGATAGTGAGTAATTACCTACGATGATTTCTGACATGTGCATTGCTCTTCTACAGGTATTTTATCCATCACAGACTTGGAATGCAACCCACAACCTGCAAACCCATACATACACAGGAAGAGTGTAGTTATAAACCTACTCACCGATTATTAACTGCTAGTTAAAATTGACAGTTCGAATTCTTAACAAATATGGCTACATTTTACACTGCAAGAATGAATCGTACATTAGCTCTACTGATACTCTGCCCTGTGTACGAGGGACATACTTGCAATGGCTGCCGACATGATTTTTTGTGAAAATTAGTAATTAGTTAACGGTACTAGGACAACTGGAGCATGTGTGACTCAGAAAAAGAATGCGAGTGTTGAGCGTAGAAAATGTACACACTAACCAGTAGAAATCATGCAAGCTCAACCAATAGGCATACACTATAATTATGTAGATACGTATATGATATACCTACATACAAGTTTTTGGGTCAGCTTAATCACCTATTTTGATACTAGACTGGTGGACACACATTGTTAAAAAGTAGTTCAGAAGACTAATTTTATTACAAATTAATTTCTTGTAGTAGCGTTCACTGAATTTTATAATAATTTCAAAAGTTTTCAGATTACCATGCATCTTTAAGAGTTATCCTCACTTACCCATAAGGCTGAGAAGCTAGTACTCCTATAATAGACTGATTCCAAAAAATATATAAAATAAAGGACATACCAGAATTATAAGTTGATACTAGACACCCATCACAAATTTTCAAAGAAAAAAATAAAATATTTGCCAAGTGCAACTGAGCATTATAGGATCTACTGGGTTGATATATCATATTAAACATGAATAGTAGTATCAACAGAATAGTACCAATTAGTATAGTATAGTATACAATTATTTCATATGTAAGGAAATCTAAATTTCAGATTCTGAATGTTAGAAATTAAAGCCATATTATTATTAGAAGGGTTTGGTATACATTATGTAATGTATTGTAAGTAAGCTAGTTACAATACATAGGAATCATATACATATTATGCAATGTTGTTATGTCAACATTGCCTTAGCATGGAAGCTTATTTGCAAGCACTTCTATACTAATACTAGCCTATTAGCCTTGCACTGCACAAAAGATAAGGATTGAAAAGCAAATAAACTTCAGATTATCCATTTTGAACTAAACGAATTCTAAATAATTTGTTTAATTTATAATCTTTACAAATCTGTTCTACATAGTGTTGAGTTCAGTTTCTATTAGCTCTAAAAATCATTATTGAGAAATACCTCAGTTCAAATTAATTCTAGGATTTCCCTAAGTAGTGAACTGTATTGTAGTCGATAATATGTACATTGATGCAAGATACAAGCTTACCTTTGAGTAAAGTGAAACAATAAAACGTTAATAATAAGTTAAAACACTTGTTACCACTAATAAGTTAAGAAATGATTAGTCATGATTAGAATTACCACGAATAAACAACTTAAATTGCTATCAATTGTTTTTAAAAACAATCGATAGCAATTTTTCCAATCACTTGACTATAATCTATAATAACAATAGGAACCACATGTAGGTGCGTAAAAAACTTGGTGTATTTGTTATTATAGTCACGTGATCAGAAAAATTGTTATAGATTGTTTTTAAGTTGTTTTCTCTTAAGGTTGTTTGTTAGTAGAACTAAAGACTCTGAACACTTAGCACATTTGAATAAAATCTTGCACACACTTTCTACCAATGTTCGGGATGCTTCTCATCTTCTTCATGAGCAGTTTGTGTGGTAGTGGTACCTTATCAAAAGCTTTTTGAAAGTCTAGCTTTACTATTAGCACAAACTACTACCATTATGATTATTTATATTAATATCATTTATAACAATAATTATTATACAATGAAAATAAAAGTATTCAATTATAGAACTATAATAATAATAATAATAATCCACGTGTGGTCCATATCCTTGTCTTTCAGACCAGACATCGTCGTGAAAGACAAGGATATGGACCACACGTGGATTATTGACATCGCAGTGCCTAGGGATGCTAGAGTAGAAGAGAAGGAAAGAGAAAAAGTTGAGAAATATCAAGATTTGGCGAGAGAGTTACAGAGACTTTGGGAAACATCTGTAAATGTGATCCCTGTTGTCGTAGGAGCACTTGGAGCAGTGGTGAAGTTAGAAGAATATCTGGGGATGATTGATATACAGCGGAAGGAAGTAGACAGGATTCAATTTTCTGCTCTACTAGGAACGGCAACTATACTGAGGAAAGTGTTGGATGTCTCAGGTTAGGGGTTCTAACCAGACACCAATTCACACCAGCTGCAGAGCTGAAGAAATCAACATTACAGATAATTATTATTATTATAGAACTATAATAATAATAATAATTATTATTATTATATTTATATTATTATAATTATTATTATTATTGTATAATAATTAATTATAATAGATAATAGTAGAAAATTACCAGCCCAAGTTTTCTTGCCACAAGTTTTACACTTTGTTTCATAACACATAATAGCTCTTGGGGAAAATCTAATAGTGTTGTCTTTGTCTTCTGAAATTTGTATTCAAAGCTAAATCAGCGAGAGCAAGCTTGGAATCAATAATGGTAACCATAGAACTTCAGAAAATATAAACGGAAATGTTCAATCAGTTGCCAAACTTGAAACTCTAGAAAGTCTTATCATTATGTCCTTAACTATTTCGTAGATATACGATTAACACCGATTATATTTGCGGAAAAAGTCATCAGTTTAGTGAAAATGCATGATCTCTCCAAGTTCCAAAGTTCGCTACGATCGTGTATATAATTTCGGCTAATCAAAGCAAGTAAAATTTATCAATGTATTTTCATTTTCAGTTTCGGTTTGATGGTATTTTCACTTTGCTCCAAAGGGAGCTTTCCAGAATAAATTAAATTCAGCTCAAGTTTGCAAGCGAAGCCTATCAGTTTAGTGGTTGGTATACCTGTCAAGTCTTTAGGCTTCACAGAGAAATTCCCAGTTTTAAAGAGCACTTTTAAACTTCCCAGCTGAGCTTGCTCTAGGTCTAACAACATAACATAAGAAATCTTCAACGATACAATTATATTATAACACATATACATATATATAGATATAGTATACACATTATTGCCATTAACATATTGAAATTTAAATAGAATAAGATTTTTTGAATGAAAAAAATCTAAAAGTGAATGTATATCATCCCCAATCATGAAAACTTGAAGTAGAATATTTAAGTGCAATTAAAACTAAAATCATGTGCACATTTCTCACTCATACTTGCCCAGAAGAAGTAATGTCCAGATTTTGTCAGGGCATTCCCTGGTTTCTGTGGCTGTCCCGACTCATTTTTCAGCCACCCTGATTTTTTATCTAGAACAAAATGTTACCAAACCTCATAAGGCAAAATATGCAATGAAATATAATTCACTTGCTTTGAAGGAAATAATTTAAAAGTCACTAATCTAATTAGTACTAAAATGTATTAAATAATTTGATACTTTTGATGGATAATTTTTATTCAAATAATGTACATTCAAGCAACATATATGTTCAGGGATTCTTGTACTTGTCCAGGGATTTTAAGCAGAAGGGGCCAGACTTTTTGCTCTTGCTCCTTGGCAAGTATGCTTTGACTATGACTATGATCAATGATATATTTTTTAGTTTTTACTTAATAGAAAGATTAAAGGGAACTAACTGTAAGTAAAGACCAATACATGCGAGAGACTTTTATTGGCTATTAGTGTCAAGGGCTATATCCTTAATAAACATATTGGGCGACTAAATAGAGCAGTGCAATGTGAAAGTTAGCAAATCATATTTTAGATGTTATTCACTGCGTCACAAACCCCATGTTGGCGTTTACTAAATTTGTTTGCCAACCTATCATTGGTGAGGGAAGTGCTTCAATACTTCTGTTGATACAGCTCGAGTGGTTTGGGAGTGTTTGAACCTGAGTGTAGCACCAGGGCCCAATTCACCTGCAAACGCTCTTGTGAGTTCCCTGCCTTAAGTAAGTGCAGTTAGTTAGGAGAACCTATAGGAAAATATGCTAGAGCCATGGGTAGCGGGTATAACTGCCACTTATTAATGTTGTAATGAAAACTGCCCACATTATAGGCCTATGTGTTTTCAGTAAACCATGGGCAGTTCCCCTCTACGTTTTTCTCAGTTGCACCTAGATTGCCTCGTGCCATTTATCATAATATTATGTGATTAAAATTGTCTTTGATGAATTATGTCAATGATATAAATACGTTCATATTTTATTGAGATTTGTCTATGATTTCAATTGATTATTTTGGATTGGTAAGTAGTTAAAACTTTAATTGTGGAGTAAGACTTATGTCTTCATGAATCAGGACGACATGATTCCTTGGTATTTCTATAGTGACTGTTATAACAATAGGTTTTCATTGCATATTTTAATATTATTATTGAATTGTAGACCGAAGTTTAAACAATCTTAAGTAGCGAAACATGGCAAACTATTTGACAGCTGTGGTAACTGGAGCCAATAGGTAAGAAGAGATGCCTTGATGTACATTTACAATACCTGCTTTCTGCTATCTATAATAAACATAAACATTCATATATACTCAATTATTGATAATAATGTTAGAAATCTGACATGCATTTTCACTATGACTTGACGTATAGTACACATTATCTAGTCTAGTGTTGTTCAAACAATAATAATCTTAGTTTGGGTCCCAATCCCTCCACAAATGTGGATAGGTATGTTGTTGATGATCATAGAACCTGTCACTGTGCTACAACTATCTGAAAGTAATTTTTGTCAACTTGCGGTTGAATTTTATTCTAACGTTTCAGGTTGATGATCTGATAATTTTATTTCTCCTTTAATTTTGCATTTTAATAGAGATTCTGAATTTTATCTCCAATACTAAATATATTCTGCTGCATACATGTCGGCCTATCATGTATTTCATTGGTTTTGTGAACCAAGTTTTTACATGGCTATGTCTTTAACAGCGGAGTTGGTCTTGCACTTTGTGAACGACTCCTGTCAGAGCACCCTAAGTTAAAGTTGTGCATGGTATGCAGAAACAAACAGAAGGGAGAAATTGCTAGAGATGCACTCTTATTATCACATCCAGGTTAGTGGCGCAATGCTGTGACAAATTTATCTATTTATTCAAATATATATAAATATTAATCTCTCGGATGTTGCGTATTAACTGAAAGCATTGGGGAAGGAGCATAGGGAAGATACTGTACACATTTTTAATGTTTAGGCCTTAGCAAAAAAATGAAATAAGGCAACTGATCCTTGTTAAATTGCTCTAAAGAACCTAGACTCTCAAATTTTTCCACTTTCACACCTACCATGCCAAGAACAGTGAAAAATATGGAATTATATACAATAATACTCTATAAGTAGAAGTCGATAAAAGTAATAATTTCTGCTAAACTGGTAATTCTTACCTTGATATACTGGTTCTTCCAATGATACTAGTGTGCTCATACTTTGGTCTCATATATATCCTGTTAGTTGGTCAGTGTGTACTTTGTTCTAACGACTCTGCTTCCAACTATTCAGTTTCCAATTATCATGATTTAGTACCAGCATTATTACACATTCTAAACGATTGGAGAATTTAAAAATTGCTAAAAGAATTGTTGGAATGTTTGTTTATTGACATCATCAATTATGTTGTGTGTGTATAACCATAGAGAAGAGTGTTTTCTGATAACACTAAATGATTTCATTCATATTTCTGTGTTTCTCTCTGTGATATCTAAATCCGTGTAACTGTATTATATCTTCCCCTCATTATACATATTCATAATTTGTCTCGGGTTTTCCATTATTTGAAACAAAAACATTGGTTGGTAAACATTAACTTGGAGATAGTTTCCCATGATTAGAGTAAAATGATGTTATACTAAGGTGATGATTTGTGTACAGATTGGCTCATTTGTCTTATTAAAGTGACTGGGTTTAGGGTCTCCTGGGGTGTACCATGGTACATTGTAGCCACTCTAATGACTGGTATAATCATCTGTCAGTCCTATGTTAGTGAATACAGTATGAAGTTTTATTGGTAAAATGCATGTGTATAATTATTATATTATATTTTTTTATAAAAACCTGGTCTCATCACAATTCTCATGCCAATTGGGATGATCCTCATTGAAATGTTATTCACATATTATTCTTTTCATAATGCTCTTCTTCCCAAATATTTGCCAACAGCTGCTCCTGCTCTAATATTCACATTGTTTTATCTCATACAATAATTCTATAAATACGTAGTACATGTACAAAGTATATAACTATATACTGTATGTGTATACTAAGAAATTAATTTTTACAATGTATCCATATATCACACTATACACTATCTCTTTGCACTATGAAATCTGGTGTAATACACATATATTATGTGTATTATATACATGTATTTTAGGTGCCTCCATCTCATTGGTTGTTGGTGATGTAAGCAGTATTTCCTCTGTTAAAAGTTGTGTACAGCAACTAAAGGAGAAGTAAGTGTGTAATATCGAATATCTGGATAATTTATATTTATACATGTGTGACATGTGTTCAATGCGATGACTGAAATGGTGTGGTATTATGTTGTGCTACTATTATTCGTATTTGATTACAAATATCTACTGTCTTGATTATAGGTGTAATGAAAGAAGATTTACTGCTTTGAATTCTTATAACTGAAACTCTGTATTACTTTTTGTTTAGGTTTGACCACATAGACTTCCTTTTCCTGAATGCCGGAGTAATGTCCAACCCAAAGGTGAAACTAGGCACTGTAATATCTACATTCCTTCAACCCAGGTATTTGTATGCATAAATACATATATATGTGTGTACCCATATGTGTGTGTGTACCCACCTATACATGTACCCACGTGTGCTTGTACCCACGTATACTAATGCTGGATATGTGATTCTTCATGGGACACTTGCAACTAGGCAGATCATCCATCATCCTTCAAATTCATTATTGGTTTGGAGTTATCTATCTGTTCATTGATAAATGAAGTTTTTCAAATATAACATAAATTTGTTTGTTTTATGTCTATTATCTCATTGCCAGTATACAATATTCATACAAAGTGACTTGAGCAACTGTCATATCATGCTCATGCTGTTATAGTGACAGCTTATATAAAAGGTGTTCTGACTTGTATTTGTAGTAAGTTGGTGCATAGATTTAGTACTGGGGCAGACCTGTTAGAGATAGCTGATGATACGACCAAAGAAGGATTTAAAATGACATTTGCTACTAATGTGCTGGGACACTTCTGTATGGTAAGTAAATCTGCCAGCTGTTGTGTTGTAAATATTATATCTGTGGAGTTGTCCACTCATAGTTATTATAGGAGAGGACAACCCCACACCCTTAGCCAGCTTGCACTACTTGCCATGTATGACATGTTAACTTCCTATCTTTATCAAAGTCATACAGTTTATATTAATAGTACATAATTATACTTATTTGCTGTAGTAGAATATTATCTTATTACATACATGTATGTAGCATATTTATCTGTGTTATAACATAGATAGAGACGCATTTCTCTGGCAGTAACCATTACTTCAAGTTAATTGAATATATTATATTATAATTATAGCAGTTCAATAGTAGTATAAAATACTAATAATATGAAAATAAACTTTGCAGTCTTGTCGGCTGAATGGTATGGATGAAAGAGAATGTATAATAAATTTAAATCATTAAATATCATAAAAGTACAACTTCCATAATAAATAATTAATATACATGTATAATAAATAATGTATGTTTGATAGCATACGATAGTATAGACAATGTAAATTCTTCAGTTATTGCACCAACAACATAAATATTATATAATATATTCTAGCAGTAACTAATGCACATGTACGTTCCACATGAACCTCTACATCTAAACATCCGCTATTTGGCTTCGTTCCTGAACTTCATACTATACAGATAGAATAGCATTTTAATTCCTTGCCATAAACATAACGTAACATTTCACTTGAACATAAATAATAACTGTTAATTCGATTGTGTATAACAAATATAAAAAAAAATATAACTTTGGCATTCTAATTGCTGGTTGATCAACATTTATAAAGAAAAATAGAATTTTCAAAACAACAGTTATTTAGTCTAAATAAATCAAACAATTATTTGAAAACACCAGATTGATCCCAAACAGTGATATGCTGAAACTAACATCTTTTCCGTGTAGGTTTTTTTATCATACAGCAGGTAGGTGATGCTAATATACACCAACTTGTACTGTATATACTACACTCACAAGTAATATATTATTTTATGCCTCGTTAGAATTAGGAGACCACAGTCTATGCCTTAGCCCAGGTACCTCGAGTGTGCCCTACTCTCTTCAACAAATGAGGCATATACATTTATGGCTAATAATTAACACACTTCCTGTACGACATTGTGTCGTATTTAAATGTCATTGTTACTAAACTAAATAATATACTGCTGAGTGCAGCCTTTTTCTATTTTTAGCATTAATACGCATGATGACGACAATTTTTACAATACTGTTATTAGGTAAGATAACTTTTAGGCGGAATACGGCAAGCTAGTTGCATTCAAATTGTGCCATACTAATATTACCACTTAGGGGTGTGTCCTCGGTTAGCTCACTGACTTGACTCGTTAGCGTATCTTTTCTGCTGAACCCTTGTTTCTCTTTAAAGGAACTACCACTCATACCACTATAGACTGTCGTATTGGTACTGTTCGTAGAATACTGCCTATGAGCATGCCGATACGGAATGCTACTGGTAGACGAACGGTTTCGTACCGCATCCTCAAAACCATTCATCTTATTCGAGAATGTACGTCTTTTAAAATGAAGAAGAGATTTTAAGCTTTGTTGAATTTCTCGCATTCTCAATGCGTATATAATTGGATCGCACACTGCATTTAATATCACCAAAGCGTATAAATACCAAATCAGCTTCTGGTGTGCATTAGCTGCCTTCAAATCTGTGGCATAGCGCACTCTTAATATTGTGTAGGCATCCATTATACAGCTGGGTAACCATAAAACTGCAAATAGTCCGAGTATTATGAATGAGGTGATGAGGCCTCGAATATGTCGTTGTGCCTTGCGTTGTGATACCGTGGCGTATTCTTGCTTCTGATAACTGTGTAGTATACACATAATACTTCCATACATTACTGTCATCACTGCTAGGCATGCCAACACTACGCAGAACATCAGGTGATCAGCTTCGTACACCGAACAGAACACCTGCAATGTAATGCCAGAACATGACATGGTGTCATCTGTATAATGTATACAATTTCTCAACGTAATCTAAAACTTTCAGTCATCCCAAAAACTTGCAGCGCATTGTCTAAATTAGTTGAACAATTAATTGCACCTTTCATCAAACGGCTGAAAACTGTTAGCAGAGCATTTAATTTTTTGATTTTAATTTTTTTAATATATCTCATATTCACTAGCTCATCAATATACTTGAATATACTTTTTCCTATATCCTTCCAAATGATTACAGCGTTAACATTCCCACCATATATTTTAGATGTGCATGACGTACAGTATGTACTAGATATTTGCACAATTACATAGAAATAATATACATATTGTGCTTCAATAATTACTGATTATGATTGTTTACAGTAATTGCTGTGCACTCAGACCTCATTGAAGTTATTACCAATCCATCAATTATTATAGACCTACACTAGATTATCAACCTGCAACTACAAGCCAATACTACATGAAAATCAGTAATGAATAGTCATTGAGAATACAAAATGAAAGGTTTTCTACCCATACTTACAGTTACTAGATGATCATATTGTGTTATATTTATCAAACTATCCCCCATTTAGTCTAGTTAGTCAACTTTATTATAATTGACATCTGGCCAAGCTGCCACACGTACAAGTAATGTAGCTAATGCTGCCCATGTGATAATCCCACTGTGTTGATTGAACTTGGGCTGCATGGAAATCGGATTCAAGTGATAGAAAGTGATTTTACACTTTGTCAAATGGTTGCATAGGCCAATCAAACATAAGCTACATGTATATCTAGATAGTTACCCTCGTACAGTACTTCATCCCAATCTGTCTGTCCATGCAGTGTCCATGTAGAGCTGATGGCATCCAAAAATCTGAAAATCCAAACAGCACAGCTAGAAGCCAGAATATAATCAATATGACTTGTACTCGGCTCTTAGACATGTAGAGGCTGTATGTGAGAGGTTTAGCTATCGCACAGTAGTGGTCTACAGCCAGGCTTAGCAGGTTGAATAGTGTAGCATTGTGACCAGATAACGTCACCGCCTACAAAATATAAATTAATGTTTTAATACAAATAGTAATTTTTCAAAACACTTAACGGTTTGTTCATCTTCATAATCGTGTGATTCACGGATATTTCTAAACAAATTTCTCCTTGAGATTTAAGACTAAAAAACCCTGTTGCCGAGTGCTACTTACACTAATATAGTGTGAAACGTTCGAATCGTATGCAGTATGCTGGGTTTGTGGAAACATAAATAGTGTACAAATTGGGATGTGCTAATGGTTTGTATAAAAAAGCGGGCAAAGCTGTGACTCATAACAGATTAAAACTTATTGAAACGTGTGAAGGTCTTTTATTTGAAATTTATAAATCAAAACATGTGGATTGTGCCTTCTTTAGAAGCACCCGGAGTCTTGGTAGGCAACCATCTTATCTATCCCACCTCCAGTTGTTATGACCAGCTACTCGAGATATATCTCATATTACCACGTTTATACCTTCCACCTAATTCACCAGTCTCGGGTTTTACTGAGCACTACCTCATGACTCACTACCACAGATGATTTACAAATTAATGTACTTGGAATCAAGTCAAAATAATAGCATTCTGAGATTTTTTTCTCAATCAAACACATAAAATGGGCAAATACAATTCACTGCAGAAATTATGAATCGTTTGTCATGGTAGTCTCAGTGATACGCTGTTGAATAATGAATTTTATACGATATAATAACGTTACACGTGTTCATCTATTTGGAAAATCTAAAGACTTAGGATGATCGACTAAACCATAATAGCATACCGTCACTATTTTATAAAGACAAGTGGCCAAGTACTTCTTATCCTGGTCTACCATATGCATGTTGAAAGAATGCTCTGTAACCGTTCTCATAAATATGCCAACCGAAGAGAGTAAATCAGCACAGCATAGACTAAGCATCATCATCTGATTGGCTGAGAGTCGTCGTCGTAAGTAGCAAATAGAGGTCAAGGTCAAGCCATTGGTGACCAGAGCTAACACACTAAGTACAAATATTAGAATATGCCTTCCATCTATCCTGGGCCCGTAATCACTACAACAACATTATATTATTATAATACAATATACGTAATGCTGATACAAGATTATGATTTATTTCTGGCACTATAATACTGCAAAAGCATGGTGATTTTGGAAACTTCTGAAAAAGTTTATGACATTTACTTTAGTTTAATATTATATACAATTCAATTTCTGTTTGAATTGTTCTCATCATTACTCAGTGTACTATAGTACTATATTATAATATTTTAGTGCTCATGGGTGTAGAAAAGTCAAACACATTCTATGCCTCAACGACGACAACACATTTATTTAAAAGTAATATCTGGTGAAAAAATGTTACTGATTTGTCCATATGCGTATATGTATAATAAAAGAGACTTTAGTACTAAAACAATGGCAATTGACTAGCTGCTGTACATGTATATTATACAATGTACATTGCATGAAAATTGTGAGTTGGGTTAAGCAACACCAAATACTATGGTCTAAATGAGGGAATAACTGTGGAAATCTAGGCTGGTGCCTTCTGATGTCTCATAAATTACTTTTCAAGGTCAATTTTAAATATTTGATTCTGATTGTATCTGCTGAGCTCTATTCTCTGCTCACCTCGTTCCATCTAATATCTCTTGTAATCTGGAGTCAGACATGTTGAGATCTTCTTCTGTGGTTTCATTGGTCATCAATTTATATTCGTCCATCCTCCTCTGAAGCTCCTCCATGCTCAGCATGTTTTCTTTGTTGTGATTAATTCCTTGCCAGATTTTGAAAGTGTTTACCTTGTTATATCGCTACACACTGTCCAAGTACAATCTGGCTTTAATTTCTCTCCTTTCTGCTTCCTCTTCTGATTTCTTTTGATGAGTCCACTCTTGAGCAGCTGTCTTTCTCGCTTAATCTTAAGAAAATGTCATTTGGGAGAGATACAAAATATACAACTTAATTAATGCTTTGTAGTATAGATAATTAGAAAGGATGCCAGTATTGATACTAAATCATGCTGACATACATACCTCAGTTCCCAACCAATCACGTATCGCGTTCATCGTACAAATCTGATTACCCTTTCACTATATCCAAGTAAATACAATATTACAACATTATCTTTGCATATTAATATTGTTACTCAATAATACTATCTATAATTGCTGCTGCTGTTGCAATATTGCAATTTAACAAAATAATTTGTGTGTGATATACCTGCAGATTATTATTGATGTCTAAACCATATTCATGTTCAATTTCTTACTCCAGTTTTGTATAACAGTTTTATTTATATTGATGTCATCTTTTTTAATTCGTCTACATCACGTCATGTGCTCCTTGATATAATGCTGAACTTACACAAGAGCGCTACCAAACGTCTTGCACTTCATTTTAAGAACAAAATGGCTGCAAGAGCTGTGTCAATAGAAGTTTTTCAGATATCTATTTTCATAATTTAGAATTAAACTACCTGGCAGAAAATTTCTGTTCTCGTGTGTTCTCACTTATACTGTAAACCATAGCAATTCTTATTAACTAGGGGTGATTTGCATGCATGTATACAAATATGACGTGATAGTGTGGGCCTGCAACTTTCAAGATATAGCTGTGTCCCACGCAGATGATAATTTGTTCTAGGGTAGTGTAACAACACACAGTTTGACCTATTTGGTATCCATTTATTAGCACATATAAATAATACTCAAATACCAACAAAATAATTATTATTTTACAGGTGAGAAGTTCAAAGCCATTCTTGTTGGGCCCACAATTTAGTCTAACAACCTTTGTTATTAGTGGTAATAAACCTTTCTCAGTAGTAAACACAGACTTTCACTTACCCTAGGCCGCATGTAAACCTACAATGTAAAGTATATATACAGTGTATATACATACAATATAATATATACACACAGTGTGTATATAATCAATCTAACATAGTACATGACCTATAATAAAGATACATGTAGATGGGCATACGCTGCACAAATGCCCTAGTTTTATATACTATGGTAAACAACAATGGTAATTTATGGTTATAAATAGTCATCTTCAACGTACACCATGTGAATATAAACGTGGGCCAGTTTATAGCAAAACACTAAAACATGTTTTTCCTGGAATGGTCTGTGGCCGCATGAACTTAATAACATTATGTATTTACATTAACAAATATTAGGTGTGCATGTACCTTGTATTCCTGTATATACAATATGTATACAATATACATGTGTATATAATATATTATATATTTACGTATAGGGCTTACATGCATCTACATATTATAATGTATATCACAATAAAACCAGTGTCCAAAACAATTTTTTTACTATTAGTTTCGTGTTACAAACACTCATCAAATAAACCATTTTATCTGATGAGTGTTTTAATAGTAATAAAGGTTTTATTGTGATATACATTATAATATGTAGATGCATGTAAGCCCTATACGTAAATATATAATATATTATATACACAGTGCACAAAGCTTGCTCCCCAGAATCATTACATAAGTATAACTATTCTGCAACGTTTTTAATTATTTACTTTCCAACCCATAATTTTAATACTAGGTACAAACCATATCACTAGTACATCTACATGTATGTATAATTATGTCTAATCAATTCTCAATGAAAAGTAGTATTATAAATTTTAGTATGTGGCAGTTACCAATGTACATAGGGAATCTTAGATTCTACTAGAGAATTCGAGTTTTCTAGGTGGTAGAGCATTATGTAAAATATTGTTATCCTTGCAAATAGACCGATAGAAAATATAACTGTTACAACAGTGTGAACAGCCAGCGGGGCAGATGTACCTGGTATAAATGTACTGCTAGCCGATGGTTTTGCTGACACTATCCATAGCCCACCAGAAGACTAATCAAGTTTGAATAAATTATTCATTTATTAAGCACATAATATTAGATTATGAAACCAGTACATTATTGGAAATCTTTAGATACGTTATCTATTGTATATGATCAGCACTTTCTCTCTTATCGAGACCCTGTATGTTTTATTACTCTAAATAAATATTCATCTCTCTGTATAAAATTGTATATACATGTATTAATAACTATCCTATCTTATATATTTGTATATCTTGATTACTATTAAATACTGAATAACTGTGTTTTCTAACCCTGGATATCATCTGATTTTTACTTTCTGTGTCAGATGTGGTAGCTTCATATAATATTGGCCTTTTATTAAATGTCAACAATTAGTATATATTCTAGTTAATTACGTTTTATTCTGTCTCCTTCTACCCGACCCCTGTGACATGTAGGCATACGCATTATATTACAATATATTACATTATACGTGTATATAAGTATATGTATACCCCCTGCATACTATGTTTGTGACTTGGTGGGTTATGCATTCGTGCAATTCTCTTATAATTTGATTATCTTTCAGTAATTGAACCGGTCATGTTAGACCACCGTCATCGGTTACGTTGACTTGTACCACAAGGGGCAATGTTTGATAATAATTTGTTTTGATCTGTTTTTTTAGAATACGCTGCTTTATATGCATTATTCTTATGTTGTAAGACATTACTTAGAATTACTGTTAGGTTGCTGTAAAAAGGTTCATACACATAATATGCTTTAGGTTTATAATGCAATGTATTTCACCGACTTCCTATGTACATGCACAATATTTTAATTTGTTAATAATATCAATAAATTTGTTGTATAGTAATATCAGATTATAGTCATATGATGACTATATACCATATAAATATATACTTGTAAACGTATATGACTGTACTAGATATTCTGCTATATAGAAAAAGACAGTTGAACAGACTGTCATGCTTTCATTTCCTATGTAGATATCATATACACTGTAATCATATACACTGTAATACATGCTGAGAAGTTGTAGAATTTTGTATTATATGTTGTAAGTAGCCATCCATGAGCGCTTCCAAGAGTGTATAACGTTTAAATGCAATAGTAATAGGAAGTTGTCCTCTCTCAGGTTAGGAGAAGACAACTTTGTATTATAATTGGCCATGATTACATCCCTACTATTCACCCCTTATGCATATGAGTCTAAATTGCTGTGGTTCGGTGTTTTAGGTGAAGGAACTAGATGAGGTTTTGGGTGGAGAGACACCATCTAGAGTAGTCTGGACGTCTTCCAGGACTTCCAGTAAAGATGTGTTCTCTATAGCAGATATACAGCATACATCAGGGTTTGTATTGCACTATAGCAGATATATAGCATACATCAGGGTTTGTATTGCACTATAACAGATATACAGCATACATCAGGGTTTGTATTGCACTATAACAGAATTTTGATATACAGCATACATCAGGGTCTGTATTGCTCTATTACCAACATGTACACTGATGTGTGTTATACTACAATAATCTGCTTACACTACCATGTGTTGTGTAGCAGAATAGCAAAATATTATGTATTTATTGTGATTTAGGAGTTGTCCACGCCACCAGGTTTTTTACTATCCCAAGTAAATGTGAACATGGATAGAATTTAAAATGATTAGCTAGAGTTGGTATCATCATATAACCCAATAAAACAAGTCTTCAATGCCGATACACTAGTCATATTTGATTGTGTTACAGCGTAGGAATCACATGGTAAATTTGTACTATGCAATTATACACAACCTGACTATACAGTGTATGTTTATTACAGGAGAGACCCATATGCATCGTCTAAGTATTTGATGGACTCTTTGTCTGTGGCTATGAATGATAAGCTAAGAACTAAGGTAATGTCAAGGTCATTATGTTGCGATAATGTATGAGTGTAGCTTTCAACACCGTTTTCTGCTAAAAATAATAATTTGTAAATGATGACAACTAGATTCTAAGTAATGGTGAAAGGTTAAGAATATATTAGCAAGCAGTCTGTACATACGACCTGGTATGTCAGCTAGTATGTCAGCTAGTATGTCAGCTAGTATGTCAGCTAGTATGTCAGCTAGTATGTCAGCTAGTATGTCAGCTAGTATGTCAGCTAGTATGTCAGCTAGTATTTCAGCTAGTATGTCAGCTAGTATGTCAGCTAGTATGTCAGCTAGTATGTCAGCTAGTATGTCAGCTAGTATGTCAGCTAGTATGTCAGCTAGTATGTCAGCTAGTATGTCAGCTAGTATGTCAGCTAGTATGTCAGCTAGTATGTCAGCTAGTATGTCAGCTAGTATGTCAGCTAGTATGTCAGCTAGTATGTCAGCTAGTATGTCAGCTAGTATGTCAGCTAGTATGTCAGCTAGTATGCCAGCTAGTATGTCAGCTAGTATGTCAGCTAGTATGTCAGCTAGTATGTCAGCTAGTATGTCAGCTAGTATGTCAGCTAGTGTGTCAGCTAGTATGTCAGCTAGTGTGTCAACTAGTATGTCAGCTAGTATGTCAGCTAGTATGTCAGCTAGTATGTCAGCTAGTATGTCAGCTAGTATGTCAGCTAGTATGTCAGCTAGTATGCCAGCTAGTATGCCAGCTAGTATGCCAGCTAGTATGCCAACTAGTATGCCAGCTAGTATGTCAACTAGTATGTCAGCTAGTATGTCAGCTAGTATGTCAGCTAGTGTGTCAGCTAGTGTGTCAACTAGTGTGTCAGCTAGTGTGTCAGCTAGTATGTCAGCTAGTATGTCAGCTAGTATGTCAACTAGTATGTCAGCTAGTATGTCAGCTCAGGCACAATCTCCACATGACTCTGAACACTTGATAGAGTAATAAACTAAAATATGATTAGGGTCATTCATTAGTCGACTGAAATATATGTTATATGTAGTACTATATAATATACTGTTATACACTTGCTTAAAAATACATCATGATTGTTATACACTAATACTGCATGCATGTGTAATGTTAGGTTATACTCACTGCACCAGTTACTATTACAGAATATTACAACTAATACTATGTGTCCTGGACTGACACAGACTGGTCTTTCTCTGGGTATACTTCCATGGTGGATATGGTACCTGCTTACCCCTATCATTAAACTGGTGAGATAGTTAACAGATATATAATATAAATATATATATATTATATATTATTTATATGGAGTGCTACATTTTGTTTATACATTGTAGTTCTATCCATTGACTACTCTCCCTACAAACTGTAGATATTTATTAACTCTTAGGTAGACTATACATAAATGTATGCATAGCACTGATATAGTATGCTCCAACTCTACACTGTTATCGTATATACTATACTTTCTGTAAAATGGCTGATCTATCATAGTTGTATCATAATAATATACAAGTAGTAAATAAATACATATACATATGTATGTCAATTTCTAACCCCTTCATAAAGTACATTTGATTATTTATATAGCTGAGGTTATTTGTGCCGGCATTTACCTGGGATCCATACAATGGTGCTGAGGCTATGGTAAGTTATTATAATTATGCTACATGTATGTCCTATACTTTGTTATCATGAAATAACCCGCATGAAACATCACTAAAGGAATTTCATATACTTTAGTACACACTCTCACAATGTGTAGTTGGTTAAAGAATCATTTCTAAAAATTAATTTTTCCCAAATAGCTTAATATTATTGATAGAGCAGCTACTGCTAATGCCTCAAGTTACATGTACATTAGATATTATTTTGGAGTTTTCCTCTCTCTTTCTTCATCATAATTTTTCTATTACCACCTGTGTATTAAAACCGTAAATTAAATCTTTACACCCATTGTTAAAATAAAGTAACAATTTACCTATTTGATCACTCCCAGGTTGCTATTAGTAAAGTGTAGCTGTGTGTATTCTCTTCTATTTGAACTTCCAAGTAATGATTTGATTGTGATATAACTACTGTATTAGTTAGCATATAACTACTGTATTAGTTAGCATATAACTACTGTATTAGTTAGCATATAACTACTGTATTAGTTAGCATATAACTACTGTATTAGTTAGCATATAACTACTGTATTAGTTAGCATATAACTACTGTATTAGTTAGCATATAACTACTGTATTAGTTAGCATATAACTACTGTATTAGTTAGCATATAACTACTGTATTAGTTAGCATATAGCTACTGTATTAGTTAGCATATAACTACTGTATTAGTTAGCATATAACTACTGTATTAGTTAGCATATAACTACTGTATTAGTTAGCATATAACTACTGTATTAGTTAGCATATAACTACTGTATTAGTTAGCATATAACTACTGTATTAGTTAGCATATAACTACTGTATTAGTTAGCATATAACTACTGTATTAGTTAGCATATAACTACTGTATTAGTTAGCATATAACTACTGTATTAGTTAGCATATAACTACTGTATTAGTTAGCATATAACTACTGTATTAGTTAGCATATAACTACTGTATTAGTTAGCATATAACTACTGTATTAGTTAGCATATAACTACTGTATTAGTTAGCATATAACTACTGTATTAGTTAGCATATAACTACTGTATTAGTTAGCATATAACTACTGTATTAGTTAGCATATAACTACTGTATTAGTTAGCATATAACTACTGTATTAGTTAGCATATAACTACTGTATTAGTTAGCATATAACTACTGTATTAGTTAGCATATAACTACTGTATTAGTTAGCATATAACTACTGTATTAGTTAGCATATAACTACTGTATTAGTTAGCATATAACTACTGTATTAGTTAGCATATAACTACTGTATTAGTTAGCATATAACTACTGTATTAGTTAGCATATAACTACTGTATTAGTTAGCATATAACTACTGTATTAGTTAGCATATAACTACTGTATTAGTTAGCATATAACTTGCCATGTCAAATATTTTTAACTAAACCTACAATGTAGATACACTATTCACCTAAACAGGTCAACACTAGCACACTCTAACGAAAGATTAGAAAATATATGTGGCCTACATGATTGTGCTATCATCGTATACATTGGTATGCATCACACGTGTACATGACTACTCAGAGGTATAACTCATTTAACCTTGCTGCATATTTGCTTTGCAATTATGCATGTAGCCTATATATTGTATTCAATAGCTATTGGCTAAAATGTTTCAAGTTTGTCAAACTCTTTCTCTCCCACCTCTCTTCTCCCACCTCTCTTCTCCCACCTCTCTTCTCCCACCTCTCTTCTCACCACCTCTCTTCTCCCACCTCTCTTCTCCCACCTCTCTTCTCCCACCTCTCTTCTCCCACCTCTCTTCTCACCACCTCTCTTCTCCCACCTCTCTTCTCCCACCTCTCTTCTCACCACCTCTCTTCTCCCACCTCTCTTCTCCCACCTCTCTTCTCACCACCTCTCTTCTCACCACCTCTCTTCTCCCACCTCTCTTCTCCCACCTCTCTTCTCCCACCTCTCTTCTCACCACCTCTCTTCTCCCACCTCTCTTCTCACCACCTCTCTTCTCCCACCTCTCTTCTCCCACCTCTCTTCTCCCACCTCTCTTCTCACCACCTCTCTTCTCCCACCTCTCTTCTCCCACCTCTCTTCTCACCACCTCTCTTCTCACCACCTCTCTTCTCCCACCTCTCTTCTCACCACCTCTCTTCTCCCACCTCTCTTCTCACCACCTCTCTTCTCCCACCTCTCTTCTCCCACCTCTCTTCTCCCACCTCTCTTCTCACCACCTCTCTTCTCCCACCTCTCTTCTCCCACCTCTCTTCTCACCACCTCTCTTCTCACCACCTCTCTTCTCCCACCTCTCTTCTCCCACCTCTCTTCTCACCACCTCTCTTCTCCCACCTCTCTTCTCCCACCTCTCTTCTCACCACCTCTCTTCTCACCACCTCTCTTCTCACCACCTCTCTTCTCACCACCTCTCTTCTCCCACCTCTCTTCTCCCACCTCTCTTCTCCCACCTCTCTTCTCACCACCTCTCTTCTCACCACCTCTCTTCTCACCACCTCTCTTCTCCCACCTCTCTTCTCCCACCTCTCTTCTCCCACCTCTCTTCTCACCACCTCTCTTCTCCCACCTCTCTTCTCACCACCTCTCTTCTCACCACCTCTCTTCTCCCACCTCTCTTCTCACCCACCTCTCTTCTCCCACCTCTCTTCTCACCACCTCTCTTCTCCCACCTCTCTTCTCCCACCTCTCTTCTCACCACCTCTCTTCTCACCACCTCTCTTCTCACCACCTCTCTTCTCACCCACCTCTCTTTTCCCACCTCTCTTCTCACCACCTCTCTTCTCACCACCTCTCTTCTCCCACCTCTCTTCTCACCCACCTCTCTTCTCCCACCTCTCTTCTCACCACCTCTCTTCTCACCACCTCTCTTCTCACCACCTCTCTTCTCCCACCTCTCTTCTCACCCACCTCTCTTCTCCCACCTCTCTTCTCACCACCTCTCTTCTCCCACCTCTCTTCTCCCACCTCTCTTCTCACCACCTCTCTTCTCACCACCTCTCTTCTCACCACCTCTCTTCTCACCCACCTCTCTTCTCCCACCTCTCTTCTCCCACCTCTCTTCTCCCACCTCTCTTCTCCCACCTCTCTTCTCACCCACCTCTCTTCTCCCACCTCTCTTCTCACCACCTCTCTTCTCACCACCTCTCTTCTCACCACCTCTCTTCTCCCACCTCTCTTCTCACCCACCTCTCTTCTCCCACCTCTCTTCTCACCACCTCTCTTCTCCCACCTCTCTTCTCCCACCTCTCTTCTCACCACCTCTCTTCTCACCACCTCTCTTCTCACCACCTCTCTTCTCACCCACCTCTCTTCTCCCACCTCTCTTCTCCCACCTCTCTTCTCCCACCTCTCTTCTCCCACCTCTCTTCTCCCACCTCTCTTCTCACCACCTCTCTTCTCACCACCTCTTATATGACTTTTAGTCAATATATATTTTTACTTGAAATGTGTAACAGTATCTGGGTGATTCACCTTACTGTCAACTTGTATACACATTTATCTAATATATATTATATAATAGATGTAATTTGAAATTGACACATTAGAAAATGTGTTAATTGCACCCTTACCTTGTCTTACAGATATAATCTAACTGAGTGCTAAATTACTTGCTAATGTAAAGGAAATTGGATGAGAAGTATTTTACTTTGGTCTTATGGAAAGGTTTCTACTTAGTGTAGTAGTATCATTGGGTCAACTACTTTAACGAGATAAAAGGTGTTTCACACCTTGCATGACATAGAATTAACTTGCCATGGTTTCACTTGCTGTACTGAGAGCACAACTCCCTGAGCATTTAAATACCCTACCTGCACGACAGGCAAAAGTCAATAATGCACCCAATTTCTAAAAGGCATTATTTCATCTAGTATGAGGTAGTAAATATTCATAAGAATATACAGTTATACCATTGAAATTTATTTAGGTAGTATATAGTATAGTATATACTAATGTCTATATGCTGAAAGATAGTCGGTAGTCAAGATAGCCGATAGTCAACCAGTTTTCTCCATTGAAATTTATTTAGGTAGTATATAGTATAGTATATATTAGTGTCTATATGCTGAAAGATAGTCGGTAGTCAAGATAGCCGATAGTCAACCTGTTTTCTCCATTGAAATTTATTTAGGTAGTATATAGTATAGTATATATTAGTGTCTATATGCTGAAAGATAGTCGGTAGTCAAGATAGCCGATAGTCAACCTGTTTTCTCCATTGAAATTTATTTAGGTAGTATATAGTATAGTATATATTAGTGTCTATATGCTGAAAGATAGTCGGTAGTCAAGATAGCCGATAGTCAACCTGTTTTCTCCATTGAAATTTATTTAGGTAGTATATAGTATAGTATATATTAGTGTCTATATGCTGAAAGATAGTCGGTAGTCAATATAGCCGATAGTCAACCTGTTTTCTCCATTGAAATTTATTTAGGTAGTATATAGTATAGTATATATTAGTGTCTATATGCTGAAAGATAGTCGGTAGTCAAGATAGCCGATAGTCAACCTGTTTTCTCCATTGAAATTTATTTAGGTAGTATATAGTATAGTATATATTAGTGTCTATATGCTGAAAGATAGTCGGTAGTCAAGATAGCCGATAGTCAACCTGTTTTCTCCATTGAAATTTATTTAGGTAGTATATAGTATAGTATATATTAGTGTCTATATGCTGAAAGATAGTCGGTAGTCAATATAGCCGATAGTCAACCTGTTTTCTCCATTGAAATTTATTTAGGTAGTATATAGTATAGTATATACTAATGTCCATATGCTGAAAGATAGTCGGTAGTCAAGATAGCCGATAGTCAACCTGTTTTCTCCATTGAAATTTATTTAGGTAGTATATAGTATAGTATATATTAGTGTCTATATGCTGAAAGATAGTCGGTAGTCAAGATAGCCGATAGTCAACCTGTTTTCTCCATTGAAATTTATTTAGGTAGTATATAGTATAGTATATATTAGTGTCTATATGCTGAAAGATAGTCGGTAGTCAAGATAGCCGATAGTCAACCTGTTTTCTCCATTGAAATTTATTTAGGTAGTATATAGTATAGTATATATTAGTGTCTATATGCTGAAAGATAGTCGGTAGTCAAGATAGCCGATAGTCAACCTGTTTTCTCCATTGAAATTTATTTAGGTAGTACATAGTATAGTATATATTAGTGTCTATATGCTGAAAGATAGTCGGTAGTCAAGATAGCCGATAGTCAACCTGTTTTCTCCATTGAAATTTATTTAGGTAGTATATAGTATAGTATATACTAATGTCTATATTCTGAAAGATAGTCGGTAGTCAAGATAGCCGATAGTCAACCTGTTTTCTCCATTGAAATTTATTTAGGTAGTATATAGTATAGTATATATTAGTGTCTATATGCTGAAAGATAGTCGGTAGTCAAGATAGCCGATAGTCAACCTGTTTTCTCCATTGAAATTTATTTAGGTAGTATATAGTATAGTATATATTAGTGTCTATATGCTGAAAGATAGTCGGTAGTCAAGATAGCCGATAGTCAACCTGTTTTCTCCATTGAAATTTATTTAGGTAGTATATAGTATAGTATATATTAGTGTCTATATGCTGGAAGGTAGTCGGTAGTCAAGATAGCCGATAGTCAACCTGTTTTCTCCATTGAAATTTATTTAGGTAGTATATAGTATAGTATATATTGGTGTCTATATGCTGAAAGATAGTCGGTAGTCAAGATAGCCGATAGTCAACCTGTTTTCTCCATTGAAATTTATTTAGGTAGTATATAGTATAGTATATATTAGTGTCTATATGCTGGAAGGTAGTCGGTAGTCAAGATAGCCGATAGTCAACCTGTTTTCTCCATTGAAATTTATTTAGGTAGTATATAGTATAGTATATATTGGTGTCTATATGCTGAAAGATAGTCGGTAGTCAAGATAGCCGATAGTCAACCTGTTTTCTCCATTGAAATTTATTTAGGTAGTATATAGTATAGTATATATTAGTGTCTATATGCTGAAAGATAGTCGGTAGTCAAGATAGCCGATAGTCAACCTGTTTTCTCCATTGAAATTTATTTAGGTAGTATATAGTATAGCATATATTAGTGTCTATATGCTGAAAGATAGTCGGTAGTCAAGATAGCCGATAGTCAACCTGTTTTCTCCATTGAAATTTATTTAGGTAGTATATAGTATAGTATATATTAGTGTCTATATGCTGAAAGATAGTCGGTAGTCAAGATAGCCGATAGTCAACCTGTTTTCTCCATTGAGATTTATTTAGGTAGTATATAGTATAGTATATATTAGTGTCTATATGCTGAAAGATAGTCGGTAGTCAAGATAGCCGATAGTCAACCTGTTTTCTTCATTGAAATTTATTTAGGTAGTATATAGTATAGTATATATTTGTGTCTATATGCTGAAAGATAGTCGGTAGTCAAGATAGCCGATAGTCAACCTGTTTTCTCCATTGAAATTTATTTAGGTAGTATATAGTATAGTATATATTAGTGTCTATATGCTGAAAGATAGTCGGTAGTCAAGATAGCCGATAGTCAACCTGTTTTCTCCATTGAAATTTATTTAGGTAGTATATAGTATAGTATATACTAATGTCTATATGCTGAAAGATAGTCGGTAGTCAAGATAGCCGATAGTCAACCTGTTTTCTCCATTGAAATTTATTTAGGTAGTATATAGTATAGTATATATTAGTGTCTATATGCTGGAAGGTAGTCGGTAGTCAAGATAGCCGATAGTCAACCTGTTTTCTCCATTGAAATTTATTTAGGTAGTATATAGTATAGTATATATTGGTGTCTATATGCTGAAAGATAGTCGGTAGTCAAGATAGCCGATAGTCAACCTGTTTTCTCCATTGAAATTTATTTAGGTAGTATATAGTATAGTATATATTAGTGTCTATATGCTGAAAGATAGTCGGTAGTCAAGATAGCCGATAGTCAACCTGTTTTCTCCATTGAAATTTATTTAGGTAGTATATAGTATAGCATATATTAGTGTCTATATGCTGAAAGATAGTCGGTAGTCAAGATAGCCGATAGTCAACCTGTTTTCTCCATTGAAATTTATTTAGGTAGTATATAGTATAGTATATATTAGTGTCTATATGCTGAAAGATAGTCGGTAGTCAAGATAGCCGATAGTCAACCTGTTTTCTCCATTGAGATTTATTTAGGTAGTATATAGTATAGTATATATTAGTGTCTATATGCTGAAAGATAGTCGGTAGTCAAGATAGCCGATAGTCAACCTGTTTTCTCCATTGAAATTTATTTAGGTAGTATATAGTATAGTATATATTAGTGTCTATATGCTGAAAGATAGTCGGTAGTCAAGATAGCCGATAGTCAACCTGTTTTCTCCATTGAAATTTATTTAGGTAGTATATAGTATAGTATATATTAGTGTCTATATGCTGAAAGATAGTCGGTAGTCAAGATAGCCGATAGTCAACCTGTTTTCTCCATTGAAATTTATTTAGGTAGTATATAGTATAGTATACACTGTATATTAGTGTCTATATGCTGGAAGGTAGTCGGTAGTCAAGATAGCCGATAGTCAACCTGTTTTCTCCATTGAAATTTATTTAGGTAGTATATAGTATAGTATATATTAGTGTCTATATGCTGAAAGATAGTCGGTAGTCAAGATAGCCGATAGTCAACCTGTTTTCTCCATTGAAATTTATTTAGGTAGTATATAGTATAGTATATATTAGTGTCTATATGCTGAAAGATAGTCGGTAGTCAAGATAGCCGATAGTCAACCTGTTTTCTCCATTGAGATTTATTTAGGTAGTATATAGTATAGTATATATTAGTGTCTATATGCTGAAAGATAGTCGGTAGTCAAGATAGCCGATAGTCAACCTGTTTTCTCCATTGAAATTTATTTAGGTAGTATATAGTATAGTATATATTAGTGTCTATATGCTGAAAGATAGTCGGTAGTCAAGATAGCCGATAGTCAACCTGTTTTCTCCATTGAAATTTATTTAGGTAGTATATAGTATAGTATATATTAGTTTCTATATGCTGGAAGGTAGTCGGTAGTCAAGATAGCCGATAGTCAACCTGTTTTCTCCATTGAAATTTATTTAGGTAGTATATAGTATAGTATATATTAGTGTCTATATGCTGAAAGTTAGTCGGTAGTCAAGATAGCTGATAGTCAACTTGTTTTCTCCATTGAAATTTATTTAGGTAGTATATAGTATAGTATATATTAGTGTCTATATGCTGAAAGATAGTCGGTAGTCAAGATAGCCGATAGTCAACCTGTTTTCTCCATTGAGATTTATTTAGGTAGTATATAGTATAGTATATATTAGTGTCTATATGCTGAAAGATAGTCGGTAGTCAAGATAGCCGATAGTCAACCTGTTTTCTCCATTGAAATTTATTTAGGTAGTATATAGTATAGTATATATTAGTGTCTATATGCTGAAAGATAGTCGGTAGTCAAGATAGCCGATAGTCAACCTGTTTTCTCCATTGAAATTTATTTAGGTAGTATATAGTATAGTATATATTAGTGTCTATATGCTGGAAGGTAGTCGGTAGTCAAGATAGCCGATAGTCAACCTGTTTTCTCCATTGAAATTTATTTAGGTAGTATATAGTATAGTATATATTGGTGTCTATATGCTGAAAGATAGTCGGTAGTCAAGATAGCCGATAGTCAACCTGTTTTCTCCATTGAAATTTATTTAGGTAGTATATAGTATAGTATATATTAGTGTCTATATGCTGAAAGATAGTCGGTAGTCAAGATAGCCGATAGTCAACCTGTTTTCTCCATTGAAATTTATTTAGGTAGTATATAGTATAGCATATATTAGTGTCTATATGCTGAAAGATAGTCGGTAGTCAAGATAGCCGATAGTCAACCTGTTTTCTCCATTGAAATTTATTTAGGTAGTATATAGTATAGTATATATTAGTGTCTATATGCTGAAAGATAGTCGGTAGTCAAGATAGCCGATAGTCAACCTGTTTTCGCCATTGAGATTTATTTAGGTAGTATATAGTATAGTATATATTAGTGTCTATATGCTGAAAGATAGTCGGTAGTCAAGATAGCCGATAGTCAACCTGTTTTCTCCATTGAAATTTATTTAGGTAGTATATAGTATAGTATATATTAGTGTCTATATGCTGAAAGATAGTCGGTAGTCAAGATAGCCGATAGTCAACCTGTTTTCTCCATTGAAATTTATTTAGGTAGTATATAGTATAGTATATATTAGTGTCTATATGCTGAAAGATAGTCGGTAGTCAAGATAGCCGATAGTCAACTTGTTTTCTCCATTGAAATTTATTTAGGTAGTATATAGTATAGTATATATTAGTGTCTATATGCTGAAAGATAGTCGGTAGTCAAGATAGCCGATAGTCAACCTGTTTTCTCCATTGAGATTTATTTAGGTAGTATATAGTATAGTATATATTAGTGTCTATATGCTGAAAGATAGTCGGTAGTCAAGATAGCCGATAGTCAACCTGTTTTCTCCATTGAAATTTATTTTTAGGTAGTATATAGTATAGTATATATTAGTGTCTATATGCTGAAAGATAGTCGGTAGTCAAGATAGCCGATAGTCAACCTGTTTTCTCCATTGAAATTTATTTAGGTAGTATATAGTATAGTATATACTAATGTCTATATGCTGAAAGATAGTCGGTAGTCAAGATAGCCGATAGTCAACCTGTTTTCTCCGTTGAAATTTATTTAGGTAGTATATAGTATAGTATATATTAGTGTCTATATGCTGAAAGATAGTCGGTAGTCAAGATAGCCGATAGTCAACTTGTTTTCTCCATTGAAATTTATTTAGGTAGTATATAGTATAGTATATATTAGTGTCTATATGCTGAAAGATAGTCGGTAGTCAAGATAGCCGATAGTCAACCTGTTTTCTCCATTGAGATTTATTTAGGTAGTATATAGTATAGTATATATTAGTGTCTAAATGCTGAAAGATAGTCGGTAGTCAAGATAGCCGATAGTCAACCTGTTTTCTCCATTGAAATTTATTTAGGTAGTATATAGTATAGTATATATTAGTGTCTATATGCTGGAAGGTAGTCGGTAGTCAAGATAGCCGATAGTCAACCTGTTTTCTCCATTGAAATTTATTTAGGTAGTATATAGTATAGTATATATTGGTGTCTATATGCTGAAAGATAGTCGGTAGTCAAGATAGCCGATAGTCAACCTGTTTTCTCCATTGAAATTTATTTAGGTAGTATATAGTATAGTATATATTAGTGTCTATATGCTGAAAGATAGTCGGTAGTCAAGATAGCCGATAGTCAACCTGTTTTCTCCATTGAAATTTATTTAGGTAGTATATAGTATAGCATATATTAGTGTCTATATGCTGAAAGATAGTCGGTAGTCAAGATAGCCGATAGTCAACCTGTTTTCTCCATTGAAATTTATTTAGGTAGTATATAGTATAGTATATATTAGTTTCTATATGCTGGAAGGTAGTCGGTAGTCAAGATAGCCGATAGTCAACCTGTTTTCTCCATTGAAATTTATTTAGGTAGTATATAGTATAGTATATATTAGTGTCTATATGCTGAAAGATAGTCGGTAGTCAAGATAGCCGATAGTCAACTTGTTTTCTCCATTGAAATTTATTTAGGTAGTATATAGTATAGTATATATTAGTGTCTATATGCTGGAAGGTAGTCGGTAGTCAAGATAGCCGATAGTCAACCTGTTTTCTCCATTGAAATTTATTTAGGTAGTATATAGTATAGTATATATTGGTGTCTATATGCTGAAAGATAGTCGGTAGTCAAGATAGTCGATAGTCAACCTGTTTTCTCCATTGAAATTTATTTAGGTAGTATATAGTATAGTATATATTAGTGTCTATATGCTGAAAGATAGCCGGTAGTCAAGATAGCCGATAGTCAACCTGTTTTCTTCATTGAAATTTATTTAGGTAGTATATAGTATAGTATATATTAGTGTCTATATGCTGGAAGGTAGTCGGTAGTCAAGATAGCCGATAGTCAACCTGTTTTCTCCATTGAAATTTATTTAGGTAGTATATAGTATAGTATATATTGGTGTCTATATGCTGAAAGATAGTCGGTAGTCAAGATAGCCGATAGTCAACCTGTTTTCTCCATTGAAATTTATTTAGGTAGTATATAGTATAGTATATATTAGTGTCTATATGCTGAAAGATAGTCGGTAGTCAAGATAGCCGATAGTCAACCTGTTTTCTCCATTGAAATTTATTTAGGTAGTATATAGTATAGCATATATTAGTGTCTATATGCTGAAAGATAGTCGGTAGTCAAGATAGCCGATAGTCAACCTGTTTTCTCCATTGAAATTTATTTAGGTAGTATATAGTATAGTATATATTAGTGTCTATATGCTGAAAGATAGTCGGTAGTCAAGATAGCCGATAGTCAACCTGTTTTCGCCATTGAGATTTATTTAGGTAGTATATAGTATAGTATATATTAGTGTCTATATGCTGAAAGATAGTCGGTAGTCAAGATAGCCGATAGTCAACCTGTTTTCTCCATTGAAATTTATTTAGGTAGTATATAGTATAGTATATATTAGTGTCTATATGCTGAAAGATAGTCGGTAGTCAAGATAGCCGATAGTCAACCTGTTTTCTCCATTGAAATTTATTTAGGTAGTATATAGTATAGTATATATTAGTGTCTATATGCTGAAAGATAGTCGGTAGTCAAGATAGCCGATAGTCAACTTGTTTTCTCCATTGAAATTTATTTAGGTAGTATATAGTATAGTATATATTACTGTCTATATGCTGAAAGATAGTCGGTAGTCAAGATAGCCGATAGTCAACCTGTTTTCTCCATTGAGATTTATTTAGGTAGTATATAGTATAGTATATATTAGTGTCTATATGCTGAAAGATAGTCGGTAGTCAAGATAGCCGATAGTCAACCTGTTTTCTCCATTGAAATTTATTTTTAGGTAGTATATAGTATAGTATATATTAGTGTCTATATGCTGAAAGATAGTCGGTAGTCAAGATAGCCGATAGTCAACCTGTTTTCTCCATTGAAATTTATTTAGGTAGTATATAGTATAGTATATACTAATGTCTATATTCTGAAAGATAGTCGGTAGTCAAGATAGCCGATAGTCAACCTGTTTTCTCCATTGAAATTTATTTAGGTAGTATATAGTATAGTATATATTAGTGTCTATATGCTGAAAGATAGTCGGTAGTCAAGATAGCCGATAGTCAACCTGTTTTCTCCATTGAAATTTATTTAGGTAGTATATAGTATAGTATATATTAGTGTCTATATGCTGGAAGGTAGTCGGTAGTCAAGATAGCCGATAGTCAACCTGTTTTCTCCATTGAAATTTATTTAGGTAGTATATAGTATAGTATATATTGGTGTCTATATGCTGAAAGATAGTCGGTAGTCAAGATAGCCGATAGTCAACCTGTTTTCTCCATTGAAATTTATTTAGGTAGTATATAGTATAGTATATATTAGTGTCTATATGCTGAAAGATAGTCGGTAGTCAAGATAGCCGATAGTCAACCTGTTTTCTCCATTGAAATTTATTTAGGTAGTATATAGTATAGCATATATTAGTGTCTATATGCTGAAAGATAGTCGGTAGTCAAGATAGCCGATAGTCAACCTGTTTTCTCCATTGAAATTTATTTAGGTAGTATATAGTATAGTATATATTAGTGTCTATATGCTGGAAGGTAGTCGGTAGTCAAGATAGCCGATAGTCAACCTGTTTTCTCCATTGAAATTTATTTAGGTAGTATATAGTATAGTATATATTGGTGTCTATATGCTGAAAGATAGTCGGTAGTCAAGATAGCCGATAGTCAACCTGTTTTCTCCATTGAAATTTATTTAGGTAGTATATAGTATAGTATATATTAGTGTCTATATGCTGAAAGATAGTCGGTAGTCAAGATAGCCGATAGTCAACCTGTTTTCTCCATTGAAATTTATTTAGGTAGTATATAGTATAGCATATATTAGTGTCTATATGCTGAAAGATAGTCGGTAGTCAAGATAGCCGATAGTCAACCTGTTTTCTCCATTGAAATTTATTTAGGTAGTATATAGTATAGTATATATTAGTTTCTATATGCTGGAAGGTAGTCGGTAGTCAAGATAGCCGATAGTCAACCTGTTTTCTCCATTGAAATTTATTTAGGTAGTATATAGTATAGTATATATTAGTGTCTATATGCTGAAAGATAGTCGGTAGTCAAGATAGCCGATAGTCAACTTGTTTTCTCCATTGAAATTTATTTAGGTAGTATATAGTATAGTATATATTAGTGTCTATATGCTGGAAGGTAGTCGGTAGTCAAGATAGCCGATAGTCAACCTGTTTTCTCCATTGAAATTTATTTAGGTAGTATATAGTATAGTATATATTGGTGTCTATATGCTGAAAGATAGTCGGTAGTCAAGATAGTCGATAGTCAACCTGTTTTCTCCATTGAAATTTATTTAGGTAGTATATAGTATAGTATATATTAGTGTCTATATGCTGAAAGATAGCCGGTAGTCAAGATAGCCGATAGTCAACCTGTTTTCTTCATTGAAATTTATTTAGGTAGTATATAGTATAGTATATATTAGTGTCTATATGCTGGAAGGTAGTCGGTAGTCAAGATAGCCGATAGTCAACCTGTTTTCTCCATTGAAATTTATTTAGGTAGTATATAGTATAGTATATATTGGTGTCTATATGCTGAAAGATAGTCGGTAGTCAAGATAGCCGATAGTCAACCTGTTTTCTCCATTGAAATTTATTTAGGTAGTATATAGTATAGTATATATTAGTGTCTATATGCTGAAAGATAGTCGGTAGTCAAGATAGCCGATAGTCAACCTGTTTTCTCCATTGAAATTTATTTAGGTAGTATATAGTATAGCATATATTAGTGTCTATATGCTGAAAGATAGTCGGTAGTCAAGATAGCCGATAGTCAACCTGTTTTCTCCATTGAAATTTATTTAGGTAGTATATAGTATAGTATATATTAGTGTCTATATGCTGAAAGATAGTCGGTAGTCAAGATAGCCGATAGTCAACCTGTTTTCGCCATTGAGATTTATTTAGGTAGTATATAGTATAGTATATATTAGTGTCTATATGCTGAAAGATAGTCGGTAGTCAAGATAGCCGATAGTCAACCTGTTTTCTCCATTGAAATTTATTTAGGTAGTATATAGTATAGTATATATTAGTGTCTATATGCTGAAAGATAGTCGGTAGTCAAGATAGCCGATAGTCAACCTGTTTTCTCCATTGAAATTTATTTAGGTAGTATATAGTATAGTATATATTAGTGTCTATATGCTGAAAGATAGTCGGTAGTCAAGATAGCCGATAGTCAACTTGTTTTCTCCATTGAAATTTATTTAGGTAGTATATAGTATAGTATATATTAGTGTCTATATGCTGAAAGATAGTCGGTAGTCAAGATAGCCGATAGTCAACCTGTTTTCTCCATTGAGATTTATTTAGGTAGTATATAGTATAGTATATATTAGTGTCTATATGCTGAAAGATAGTCGGTAGTCAAGATAGCCGATAGTCAACCTGTTTTCTCCATTGAAATTTATTTTTAGGTAGTATATAGTATAGTATATATTAGTGTCTATATGCTGAAAGATAGTCGGTAGTCAAGATAGCCGATAGTCAACCTGTTTTCTCCATTGAAATTTATTTAGGTAGTATATAGTATAGTATATACTAATGTCTATATTCTGAAAGATAGTCGGTAGTCAAGATAGCCGATAGTCAACCTGTTTTCTCCATTGAAATTTATTTAGGTAGTATATAGTATAGTATATATTAGTGTCTATATGCTGAAAGATAGTCGGTAGTCAAGATAGCCGATAGTCAACCTGTTTTCTCCATTGAAATTTATTTAGGTAGTATATAGTATAGTATATATTAGTGTCTATATGCTGGAAGGTAGTCGGTAGTCAAGATAGCCGATAGTCAACCTGTTTTCTCCATTGAAATTTATTTAGGTAGTATATAGTATAGTATATATTGGTGTCTATATGCTGAAAGATAGTCGGTAGTCAAGATAGCCGATAGTCAACCTGTTTTCTCCATTGAAATTTATTTAGGTAGTATATAGTATAGTATATATTAGTGTCTATATGCTGAAAGATAGTCGGTAGTCAAGATAGCCGATAGTCAACCTGTTTTCTCCATTGAAATTTATTTAGGTAGTATATAGTATAGCATATATTAGTGTCTATATGCTGAAAGATAGTCGGTAGTCAAGATAGCCGATAGTCAACCTGTTTTCTCCATTGAAATTTATTTAGGTAGTATATATTATAGTATATATTAGTGTCTATATGCTGAAAGATAGTCGGTAGTCAAGATAGCCGATAGTCAACCTGTTTTCTCCATTGAGATTTATTTAGGTAGTATATAGTATAGTATATATTAGTGTCTATATGCTGAAAGATAGTCGGTAGTCAAGATAGCCGATAGTCAACCTGTTTTCTTCATTGAAATTTATTTAGGTAGTATATAGTATAGTATATATTTGTGTCTATATGCTGAAAGATAGTCGGTAGTCAAGATAGCCGATAGTCAACCTGTTTTCTCCATTGAAATTTATTTAGGTAGTATATAGTATAGTATATATTAGTGTCTATATGCTGAAAGATAGTCGGTAGTCAAGATAGCCGATAGTCAACCTGTTTTCTCCATTGAAATTTATTTAGGTAGTATATAGTATAGTATATACTAATGTCTATATGCTGAAAGATAGTCGGTAGTCAAGATAGCCGATAGTCAACCTGTTTTCTCCATTGAAATTTATTTAGGTAGTATATAGTATAGTATATATTAGTGTCTATATGCTGGAAGGTAGTCGGTAGTCAAGATAGCCGATAGTCAACCTGTTTTCTCCATTGAAATTTATTTAGGTAGTATATAGTATAGTATATATTGGTGTCTATATGCTGAAAGATAGTCGGTAGTCAAGATAGCCGATAGTCAACCTGTTTTCTCCATTGAAATTTATTTAGGTAGTATATAGTATAGTATATATTAGTGTCTATATGCTGAAAGATAGTCGGTAGTCAAGATAGCCGATAGTCAACCTGTTTTCTCCATTGAAATTTATTTAGGTAGTATATAGTATAGCATATATTAGTGTCTATATGCTGAAAGATAGTCGGTAGTCAAGATAGCCGATAGTCAACCTGTTTTCTCCATTGAAATTTATTTAGGTAGTATATAGTATAGTATATATTAGTGTCTATATGCTGAAAGATAGTCGGTAGTCAAGATAGCCGATAGTCAACCTGTTTTCTCCATTGAGATTTATTTAGGTAGTATATAGTATAGTATATATTAGTGTCTATATGCTGAAAGATAGTCGGTAGTCAAGATAGCCGATAGTCAACCTGTTTTCTCCATTGAAATTTATTTAGGTAGTATATAGTATAGTATATATTAGTGTCTATATGCTGAAAGATAGTCGGTAGTCAAGATAGCCGATAGTCAACCTGTTTTCTCCATTGAAATTTATTTAGGTAGTATATAGTATAGTATATATTAGTGTCTATATGCTGAAAGATAGTCGGTAGTCAAGATAGCCGATAGTCAACCTGTTTTCTCCATTGAAATTTATTTAGGTAGTATATAGTATAGTATATACTAATGTCTATATGCTGAAAGATAGTCGGTAGTCAAGATAGCCGATAGTCAACCTGTTTTCTCCGTTGAAATTTATTTAGGTAGTATATAGTATAGTATATATTAGTGTCTATATGCTGAAAGATAGTCGGTAGTCAAGATAGCCGATAGTCAACTTGTTTTCTCCATTGAAATTTATTTAGGTAGTATATAGTATAGTATATATTAGTGTCTATATGCTGAAAGATAGTCGGTAGTCAAGATAGCCGATAGTCAACCTGTTTTCTCCATTGAGATTTATTTAGGTAGTATATAGTATAGTATATATTAGTGTCTATATGCTGAAAGATAGTCGGTAGTCAAGATAGCCGATAGTCAACCTGTTTTCTCCATTGAAATTTATTTAGGTAGTATATAGTATAGTATATATTAGTGTCTATATGCTGGAAGGTAGTCGGTAGTCAAGATAGCCGATAGTCAACCTGTTTTCTCCATTGAAATTTATTTAGGTAGTATATAGTATAGTATATATTGGTGTCTATATGCTGAAAGATAGTCGGTAGTCAAGATAGCCGATAGTCAACCTGTTTTCTCCATTGAAATTTATTTAGGTAGTATATAGTATAGTATATATTAGTGTCTATATGCTGAAAGATAGTCGGTAGTCAAGATAGCCGATAGTCAACCTGTTTTCTCCATTGAAATTTATTTAGGTAGTATATAGTATAGCATATATTAGTGTCTATATGCTGAAAGATAGTCGGTAGTCAAGATAGCCGATAGTCAACCTGTTTTCTCCATTGAAATTTATTTAGGTAGTATATAGTATAGTATATATTAGTTTCTATATGCTGGAAGGTAGTCGGTAGTCAAGATAGCCGATAGTCAACCTGTTTTCTCCATTGAAATTTATTTAGGTAGTATATAGTATAGTATATATTAGTGTCTATATGCTGAAAGATAGTCGGTAGTCAAGATAGCCGATAGTCAACTTGTTTTCTCCATTGAAATTTATTTAGGTAGTATATAGTATAGTATATATTAGTGTCTATATGCTGGAAGGTAGTCGGTAGTCAAGATAGCCGATAGTCAACCTGTTTTCTCCATTGAAATTTATTTAGGTAGTATATAGTATAGTATATATTGGTGTCTATATGCTGAAAGATAGTCGGTAGTCAAGATAGTCGATAGTCAACCTGTTTTCTCCATTGAAATTTATTTAGGTAGTATATAGTATAGTATATATTAGTGTCTATATGCTGAAAGATAGCCGGTAGTCAAGATAGCCGATAGTCAACCTGTTTTCTTCATTGAAATTTATTTAGGTAGTATATAGTATAGTATATATTAGTGTCTATATGCTGGAAGGTAGTCGGTAGTCAAGATAGCCGATAGTCAACCTGTTTTCTCCATTGAAATTTATTTAGGTAGTATATAGTATAGTATATATTAGTGTCTATATGCTGAAAGATAGTCGGTAGTCAAGATAGCCGATAGTCAACCTGTTTTCTCCATTGAAATTTATTTAGGTAGTATATAGTATAGTATATATTAGTGTCTATATGCTGAAAGATAGTCGGTAGTCAAGATAGCCGATAGTCAACCTGTTTTCTCCATTGAAATTTATTTAGGTAGTATATAGTATAGCATATATTAGTGTCTATATGCTGAAAGATAGTCGGTAGTCAAGATAGCCGATAGTCAACCTGTTTTCTCCATTGAAATTTATTTAGGTAGTATATAGTATAGTATATATTAGTGTCTATATGCTGAAAGATAGTCGGTAGTCAAGATAGCCGATAGTCAACCTGTTTTCGCCATTGAGATTTATTTAGGTAGTATATAGTATAGTATATATTAGTGTCTATATGCTGAAAGATAGTCGGTAGTCAAGATAGCCGATAGTCAACCTGTTTTCTCCATTGAAATTTATTTAGGTAGTATATAGTATAGTATATATTAGTGTCTATATGCTGAAAGATAGTCGGTAGTCAAGATAGCCGATAGTCAACCTGTTTTCTCCATTGAAATTTATTTAGGTAGTATATAGTATAGTATATATTAGTGTCTATATGCTGAAAGATAGTCGGTAGTCAAGATAGCCGATAGTCAACTTGTTTTCTCCATTGAAATTTATTTAGGTAGTATATAGTATAGTATATATTAGTGTCTATATGCTGAAAGATAGTCGGTAGTCAAGATAGCCGATAGTCAACCTGTTTTCTCCATTGAGATTTATTTAGGTAGTATATAGTATAGTATATATTAGTGTCTATATGCTGAAAGATAGTCGGTAGTCAAGATAGCCGATAGTCAACCTGTTTTCTCCATTGAAATTTATTTTTAGGTAGTATATAGTATAGTATATATTAGTGTCTATATGCTGAAAGATAGTCGGTAGTCAAGATAGCCGATAGTCAACCTGTTTTCTCCATTGAAATTTATTTAGGTAGTATATAGTATAGTATATACTAATGTCTATATGCTGAAAGATAGTCGGTAGTCAAGATAGCCGATAGTCAACCTGTTTTCTCCGTTGAAATTTATTTAGGTAGTATATAGTATAGTATATATTAGTGTCTATATGCTGAAAGATAGTCGGTAGTCAAGATAGCCGATAGTCAACTTGTTTTCTCCATTGAAATTTATTTAGGTAGTATATAGTATAGTATATATTAGTGTCTATATGCTGAAAGATAGTCGGTAGTCAAGATAGCCGATAGTCAACCTGTTTTCTCCATTGAGATTTATTTAGGTAGTATATAGTATAGTATATATTAGTGTCTATATGCTGAAAGATAGTCGGTAGTCAAGATAGCCGATAGTCAACCTGTTTTCTCCATTGAAATTTATTTAGGTAGTATATAGTATAGTATATATTAGTGTCTATATGCTGGAAGGTAGTCGGTAGTCAAGATAGCCGATAGTCAACCTGTTTTCTCCATTGAAATTTATTTAGGTAGTATATAGTATAGTATATATTGGTGTCTATATGCTGAAAGATAGTCGGTAGTCAAGATAGCCGATAGTCAACCTGTTTTCTCCATTGAAATTTATTTAGGTAGTATATAGTATAGTATATATTAGTGTCTATATGCTGAAAGATAGTCGGTAGTCAAGATAGCCGATAGTCAACCTGTTTTCTCCATTGAAATTTATTTAGGTAGTATATAGTATAGCATATATTAGTGTCTATATGCTGAAAGATAGTCGGTAGTCAAGATAGCCGATAGTCAACCTGTTTTCTCCATTGAAATTTATTTAGGTAGTATATAGTATAGTATATATTAGTTTCTATATGCTGGAAGGTAGTCGGTAGTCAAGATAGCCGATAGTCAACCTGTTTTCTCCATTGAAATTTATTTAGGTAGTATATAGTATAGTATATATTAGTGTCTATATGCTGAAAGATAGTCGGTAGTCAAGATAGCCGATAGTCAACTTGTTTTCTCCATTGAAATTTATTTAGGTAGTATATAGTATAGTATATATTAGTGTCTATATGCTGGAAGGTAGTCGGTAGTCAAGATAGCCGATAGTCAACCTGTTTTCTCCATTGAAATTTATTTAGGTAGTATATAGTATAGTATATATTGGTGTCTATATGCTGAAAGATAGTCGGTAGTCAAGATAGTCGATAGTCAACCTGTTTTCTCCATTGAAATTTATTTAGGTAGTATATAGTATAGTATATATTAGTGTCTATATGCTGAAAGATAGCCGGTAGTCAAGATAGCCGATAGTCAACCTGTTTTCTTCATTGAAATTTATTTAGGTAGTATATAGTATAGCATATATTAGTGTCTATATGCTGAAAGATAGTCGGTAGTCAAGATAGCCGATAGTCAACCTGTTTTCTCCATTGAAATTTATTTAGGTAGTATATAGTATAGTATATATTAGTGTCTATATGCTGAAAGATAGTCGGTAGTCAAGATAGCCGATAGTCAACCTGTTTTCTCCATTGAAATTTATTTAGGTAGTATATAGTATAGTATATATTAGTGTCTATATGCTGAAAGATAGTCGGTAGTCAAGATAGCCGATAGTCAACCTGTTTTCTCCATTGAAATTTATTTAGGTAGTATATAGTATAGTATATATTAGTGTCTATATGCTGGAAGGTAGTCGGTAGTCAAGATAGCCGATAGTCAACCTGTTTTCTCCATTGAAATTTATTTAGGTAGTATATAGTATAGTATATATTGGTGTCTATATGCTGAAAGATAGTCGGTAGTCAAGATAGCCGATAGTCAACCTGTTTTCTCCATTGAAATTTATTTAGGTAGTATATAGTATAGTATATATTAGTGTCTATATGCTGAAAGATAGTCGGTAGTCAAGATAGCCGATAGTCAACCTGTTTTATCCATTGAAATTTATTTAGGTAGTATATAGTATAGCATATATTAGTGTCTATATGCTGAAAGATAGTCGGTAGTCAAGATAGCCGATAGTCAACCTGTTTTCTCCATTGAAATTTATTTAGGTAGTATATAGTATAGTATATATTAGTTTCTATATGCTGGAAGGTAGTCGGTAGTCAAGATAGCCGATAGTCAACCTGTTTTCTCCATTGAAATTTATTTAGGTAGTATATAGTATAGTATATATTAGTGTCTATATGCTGAAAGATAGTCGGTAGTCAAGATAGCCGATAGTCAACTTGTTTTCTCCATTGAAATTTATTTAGGTAGTATATAGTATAGTATATATTAGTGTCTATATGCTGAAAGATAGTCGGTAGTCAAGATAGCCGATAGTCAACCTGTTTTCTCCATTGAGATTTATTTAGGTAGTATATAGTATAGTATATATTAGTGTCTATATGCTGAAAGATAGTCGGTAGTCAAGATAGCCGATAGTCAACCTGTTTTCTCCATTGAAATTTATTTTTAGGTAGTATATAGTATAGTATATATTAGTGTCTATATGCTGAAAGATAGTCGGTAGTCAAGATAGCCGATAGTCAACCTGTTTTCTCCATTGAAATTTATTTAGGTAGTATATAGTATAGTATATACTAATGTCTATATGCTGAAAGATAGTCGGTAGTCAAGATAGCCGATAGTCAACCTGTTTTCTCCGTTGAAATTTATTTAGGTAGTATATAGTATAGTATATATTAGTGTCTATATGCTGAAAGATAGTCGGTAGTCAAGATAGCCGATAGTCAACCTGTTTTCTCCATTGAAATTTATTTAGGTAGTATATAGTATAGTATATATTAGTGTCAATATGCTGAAAGATAGTCGGTAGTCAAGATAGCCGATAGTCAACCTGTTTTCTCCATTGAAATTTATTTAGGTAGTATATAGTATAGTATATATTAGTGTCTATATGCTGAAAGATAGTCGGTAGTCAAGATAGCCGATAGTCAACCTGTTTTCTCCATTGAAATTTATTTAGGTAGTATATAGTATAGTATATATTAGTGTCTATATGCTGAAAGATAGTCGGTAGTCAAGATAGCCGATAGTCAACCTGTTTTCTCCATTGAAATTTATTTAGGTAGTATATAGTATAGTTTAAATTAGTGTCTATATGCTGGAAGGTAGTCGGTAGTCAAGATAGCCGATAGTCAACCTGTTTTCTCCATTGAAATTTATTTAGATAGTATATAGTATAGTATATATTAGTGTCTATATGCTGAAAGGTAGTCGGTAGTCAAGATAGCCGATAGTCAACCTGCTTTCTCCATTGAAATTTATTTAGGTAGTATATAGTATAGTATATATTAGTGTCTATATGCTGGAAGGTAGTCGGTAGTCAAAGATAGCCGATAGTCAACCTGCTTTCTCCATTGAAATTTATTTAGGTAGTGTATAGTATAGTATATTTAGTGTCTATATGCAGAAAGGTAGTCGATAGTCATGGGTAGTTGGTAGTCAACCAGCTTTCCCCATTGAAATTTATTTAGGTAGTATATTGTATAGTATATGTTAGTGTTTATACACGTAGAGAGAGTCGGTCTCCCTTGTGTAAAGTATAAAATGCTATTTTCCATCTGGTAACCCTTGTCTTTTTCTGTAGCCAGTTCCTTTTCCATCTTGGTTCCGGACAAATAAGGACGTACAACTGGGCGTTTGAACTTCGAAAATCTTCTCCAGGCTGTAATTGGAATACCTTCCAGTGTAAACCTGTCGAGTACATAGGCTGAAATGTATGAATGTAGCTAATAACATCTCTACTCCTAGCACAGCTGAAATCTTGAAATATAACCATTCTATTCATTGTCTGTATAAAAAAACACTCGTCAGATGAACTGGTTTTGTCGTTTACCATGAAACAGTCAATCATTTGAGGGGTAGTTTTACAGAATGAAGCAACAATGAGCGAGAAAATGCGACTTCGCAATAATGTTAGCTTGAGGAAACTTTAAATGCAATTATAAAAATCACACGTCATTTCTGTTCTCATAGTACAGAACCAACCTCCCTTTTTGTAAAGATTTCTAGCACTTGAGGTGCGGTCAAGTATTTTTTGCATGAAACTCTTGATCATACATAAATATTTTGATGCACATTTCTACACCTCACATAGTGCCAGTATTATAGTTCTTGTGGTCAATTGATTTATCGTGCAAGTAAAAATAACAAACATTTGTCAGATCGCCATTGATAAGCTGGAAAATATTCGTTTAGTGTTAGTGCTCATGCGTAATGGTAAACACTGTCCGATTAGAAGTGGTTGTGCCTAGGGGTTTCTATAGTAACCACAGTAACAACAGCTGCACATGGCCAAATAGCAGTTGCTAGTATTACTAGACATAACTAGTAATACTAGATAGTTATAATATTGTTGTTTAGGATTGCTACTGCTATGATGCCTTAATGGCTATATGAATTGAGTTGCGGGAGGTTTATAATATGTTAGACTGGGGCAATAAAACAGCTACAACAATGGATAGCTGTTTGTTTTACTGCTGCAAAAAATATCAAAGACACACCAGTTATTCTCTTTGCCATATTAACCCCCTAAAGTGGGGAATATGTGTGAATGTGTTCTGATGTCCTGCATATAGAAAGTTGGTCTCAACATTCACTCAGGGAGAACACGTGTCACTTTTCCTAACTAGTATTCTTCAAAATTAATCAACAAACCGGCTCTAGCAACTAAAAGTCATCAATACTTCATTACTCTAGGTATTTTGGTACATGTAATACACCTATATTTATATACATGTACAGTAGAATAATATACCCATGCATACATCCTTCTACTATATAACATAGGCTACTTGCATTATTAGAGAGCAATATTCAATGAATCATGCTACACGCAATGTCAACGGGGAACTAGACCAAAAAGTCGTTGGCTCTCAAATTGGCCATGTGTGTTCATAAGTAGTGTAATTTATTTATTGCTTGCTTTTAGTACTGAACATAACTAATAATGGTAGGTGAAATAAGCTACATAATAATGTTACATTTTGTTGTTTTAAGTGAATTACATGTTCATGCTACACAAGTATAATATGTGGTTGTTGCTCTATATTTAAAGTGTGATCAAATTGTCAATAGATTCGGTAAACCAAAAGAAATCATAAACCCGCCAAGTCCATCAGAAAGAGTGCATGCTGAAAGTCCTGTGTCACCTCACCATAGACAAGCATCATTTGCAAATTTGAAGACTAAATAAATTTATATAAAATGATCAGACAAAACCATAACCATGCTCACTTAGAAAGTTGCTTACAAACACTACCAGTTAAAACAAGTAGCTCACGACACTTTCTAGGGTAAGCAATTAATCAGCACATTTTTATTATGGTTAATCATGATAAAATATTTTTTCGACTTTTGCTGCCAGAGGTATGATTGTAACATTACTGCCAGATTAATACACCAGAAATGCGGAACAGAATCATAGTTGTGTGCATCGTTTGTGCTACACAATGTACATCATGTACACCTAGATGTGTGTTTTGTAAAAGTAGAGTGACCTAGAGTAATATGCAAGAGTAGACACTTATATTTGTTCTATAAATACCTGGTTGGAGGCAGATACAGCGAGTTTTCCTTGAGATCCAGAGTGGTGTTCATGGCTTGTACATGTAGTTGTAGCAGAGGAATAGTTTAGCAATGAATACCAGTTATATAGACAGTACTTCCATCATGACTGACTAGGCTGTGCCCATTGTTCATTATGCCCATCTTGCAAGCCACATAATACTCTATAACACAGTTGGTTTGCTTAGTTGTACAGCTGTGTACCCTACCATTAGGTGTTGTATTTCATGTACACCCTTTGTATCTAACATATAATTACAGGATTAGTAGTTGTTAGTGAAATTCATTATTAGAATTTATCTCTTATCAGTAAACAATCTGTATTTGTGAGACACCATGTTGTATGGAACTAAATTATCTCATCTGTTAACATAATATTGGTTTTGTAGCACTGATTTCAGCTATCCTTGGTCCACATACGTGTATTATGTCTTCAGTCAGGCAGAGATTCAAACATTCAAATATTCAACTATGTATCATATAGCTAAACAGCTGCGTGTACCAGTCTGTTTAAATCAGCAATTACATAAGTCTTTTTGAAAGCATCTGCTTTTCAGGTACATGGTTAATATGTTATGCCATACACATTTGTAATATCAATAAACCTTTCGTATTCACCTTGTTAAGTAGCCAAGCAGAGCTTCTTAACTACATGCAGCTCTTCCCAGCACTAACTGCCTGACTAAAGAGATAATACATGTCTGTGGACCAAGGATAGCAGAAATCAGTGCTACAAAACCAATGAGATAATTTAGCTTCATACAACATGGTGTCTCACAAATACAGATTGTTTACTGATAAGAGGTGGAAACCTCTCTCCCACAAAATACAGGCATATAGTTATTATCAGAAAGTAAAATGCTATGTTACAGACCTTAGGACCAAAGAATGAATTTATTGAAACCATATTACTTTGCTATTATTTATTGATAACATTTGTTGAGGCTTTGATGTCTTGTTTGAATCTCTGCTTTGCTAAAGACATAATACATGTATGTGGACGAAGAATAGCAGAAATCAGTGCTGCAAAGCCAGTATTAGGTAAACAGATGAGATAATTTAGTGCCATACAACATGGTGTCTCACAAATACAGATTGTTTACTGATAAGAGATAAATTCTAATAATGTATTTCACTAACAACTACTAATCCTGTAATTATATGTTAGATACAAAGGGTGTACATGAAATACAACACCTAATGGTAGGGTACACAGCTGTACAACTAAGCAAACCAACTGTGTTATAGAATATTATGTGGCTTGAAAGATGGGCATAATGAACAATGGGCACAACCTAGTCAGTTATGATGGAAGTACTGTCTGTATAACTGGTATTCATTCCTAAACTAGTCCTCTGCTACAACTGCATGTACAAGCCATGAACACCACTCTGGATCTCAAGGTAAACTCGCTGTATCTGCCTCCACAACCAGGTATTTATAGAACAAATATAATTGTCTACTCTTGCATATTATTCTAGGTCACTCTACTTTTACAAAACACACATCTATGTGTACATGATGTACATTGTGTAGCACAAACGATGCACACAACTATGATACTGTTCTGCATTCCTGGTGAATTAATCTGGCAGTAATGTTACAATCATACCTCTGGCAGCAAATGTCGAAATAATATTTTATCATGATTAACCATATAGTGCTGATTAATCGCTCACCCTAGAATGTGTTGTGAGCTTGCCAATATTGGAACAAGCAGTAAAAGTCTTTGGGGAAATAAAAGTGATCAGCGAAAATATCTGTTTTTCCGCCAAACTGTCTGATTGGAGAACATCTATTTAGAAACTGTACAGATCACTCATATGATAGTACAGAAGCAACCTCTGAATATCGTGAAAAAAAAGTAGCCACTCTAGCAATCGAAGATGGGCCACATAAAAAAACATGTGTCTAGATCAGATTTCAAATATGACTTTTCTACACCTCCTAAAGTGCCAGTTCTAGGTGTAATGGCACATTTTAGTACAATTGTACAGATTTTTTTATCGATTTCGAAAATTGTTATGTATAACCAGGACATCACTATCACAGACTTCTAATGTGTTTGAGAAACTCTGTTTAAATTACATAATGTAACATTCAACAAAGGAACACAGTCATTTTAAAATAGCATAAAGTTAGGAATAGTTTGAAAAATATTTGTTAATATCCACTACTGAACGTGTGAGATTCCTATGAACATACAAGTCATAGGTTTCTAAACCTCTCTATCAACATTTCCTACTTGTCTACATCCCACACCAATAGGCTAGGCATGAAGAGTTGTGAGCAGCAATAATAATAATCCAGTTAATGAAAATATTATACAAATTCAAGTGACCTCGGAGACTAAGAGGCCTTTTAGAAGTTGATAAAAACACTCAAATGCTGCCATCAGAGTTGCTTTCAGAACTTGGTTGAAATGCATTACTTCTGGTTGTATTACTAGATATGCATGCAGCTACAGATGTTGCATCAAGTATCTTAGGATGCAGCCAAAAATATCAATAGTTTGCGATTTAACACCAAAATGTAACATTATTATGTAGTTTATTTCACCTACCACTATTAGTTATGTTCAGTACTAAAAGCAACAAATAAATAAATTACGCTACTTATGAACATACATGGCGAATTTGAGAGCCAACGACTTTTTGGTCTACTTTCCTGTTGACATTGCATGTAGCATGATTCACTGAATATTGCTCTCTAATACTGCAAGTAGCCTATGTTTTATAGTAGAAGGATGTATGTATGGGTATATTATCTACTGTGTGTATATAGATATAAGTGTATTACATGTACCAAAATACCTAGAGTAATGAAGTATTTTTTTTTTGTTACTGTCGAGCCACTTGGCCATCCGATTTAACGGACCTCAGAAGTTCGAAGCTTGTATGAGCGACAGGAACTGGGCTCTGAGTGGAAGAGCTCACCTTCCACAACAGGAATGCATGGTCAGTGACCACTACATCAACCTGCCACCCCAATGTGGTCACATACCCCGCCAGAATCTGGCTTCTCTTTGCGAATCAGGGCAGAGGAGGATCTTTAACGTGACTTTTAGTTGCTAGAGCCGGTTTGTTGATCAATTTTGAAGAATACTTGTTAGGAAAAGTGACACATGTTCTCCCTGAGTGAATGTTGAGATCAACTTTCTATATGCAGGACATCAGAACACATTCACACATATTCCCCACTTTAGGGGGTTAATATGGCAAAGAGAATAACTGGTGTGTCTTTGATATTTTTTGCAGCAGTAAAACAAACAGCTATCCATTGTTGTAGCTGTTGTATTGCCCCAGTCTAACATATTATAAACCTCCCGCAACTCAATTCATATAGCCATTAGGGCATCATAGCAATAGCAATCCTAAACAACAATATTATAACTATCTAGTATTACTAGTTATGTCTGGTAATACTGGTAACTGCTATTAGGCCATGTGCAGCTGTTGTTACTGTGGTTAATATAGAAACCTGCAGGCACAACCACTTCTAATTGGACAGTGTTTACCGTTACGCATGAGCACTAACACTAAACCAATCTTTTCCAGCTTATCAATGGCGATCTGACAAATGTTTGTTATTTTTACTTGTATGATAAATAAATTGACCACAACAACTATACTGGCACTATGTGAGGTGTAGAAATTTGCATATCAAAATATTTATGTATGATCAAGAGTTTCATGCAAAAAAATACTTCGCCGCACCTCAAGTGCTAGAAATCTTTAAAAAAAGGGAGGTTCCTTCGGTACTATGAGAACAGAAATGACGTGTGATTTTTGTAATTGCATTTAAAGTTTCCTCAAGCTAACATTATTGCGAAATCGCATTTTCTCGCTCATTGTCGCTGTAAAACTACCCTCAGATGATTGAATATTTCGTGGTAAACGACAAAACCAGTTCATCTGATGAGTGTTTTTTTACATTGAAAATAAACAGAATGGTTATATTTCAAGATTTCAGCTGTGCTAGGAGTCGAGATGTTATTAGCTACATTCATACATTTCAGCCTATGTACTCGACAGGTTTACACTGGAAGGTATTCCAATTTCCGGCCCGGAGAAGATTTTCGAAGTTCAAACGCCCAGTTGTACCTCCTTATTTGTCCGAAACCAAGATGGAAAAGGAACTGGCTACAGAAGAAGACAAGGGTTACCAGATGGAAAAATAGCATTGTATACTTTACACAAGGGAGACCGATTACCTTTACGTGTATAAACACTAACATATATTGTCCTATATACCACCTAAATAAATTTCAATGGGGAAAGCTGGTTGACTACCAACTACCCATGATTATCGACTACCTGTATGCATATAGAAACTAACATATACTATACCATATATTACCTAAATAAATCTCAATGGGGAAAGCTGGTTGACTACCATCTACCCATGACTATCGACTACCTTTCTGCATACAGACACTAATATTTACTATACTATACACTATCTAAATAAATTTCAATGGAGAAAGCAGGTTGACAATCGGCTATCTTGACTACCGACTATCTTTCAGCATATAGACACTAATATATACTATACTATATACTACCTAAATAAATTTCAATGGAGAAAACAGGTTGACTATCGGCTATCTTGACTACCGACTATCTTTCAGCATATAGACATTAGTATATACTATACTATATACTACCTAAATAAATTTCAATGGAGAAAACAGGTTGACTATCGGCTATCTTGACTACCGACTATCTTTCAGCATATTGACACTAATATATACTATACTATATACTACCTAAATAAATTTCAATGGAGAAAACAGGTTGACTATCGGCTATCTTGACTGTCGACTATCTTTCAGCATATAGACACTAATATATACTATACTATATACTACCTAACTAAATTTCAATGGAGAAAACAGGTTGACTATTGGCTATCTTGTCTACCGACTATCTTTCAGCATATAGACACTAATATATACTATACTATATACTACCTAAATAAATTTCAATGGAGAAAACAGGTTGACTATCGGCTATCTTGACTACCGACTATCTTTCAGCATATAGACACTAATATATACTATACTATATACTACCTAAATAAATTTCAATGGAGAAAATAGGTTGACTATCGGCTATCTTGACTACCGACTATCTTTCAGCATATAGACACTAATATACTATACTATATACTACCTAAATAAATTTCAATGGAGAAAACAGGTTGACTATCGGCTATCTTGACTACCGACTATCTTTCAGCATATAGACACTAATATATACTATACTATATACTACCTAAATAAATTTCAATGGAGAAAACAGGTTGACTATCGGCTATCTTGACTACCGACTATTTTTCAGCATATAGACACTAATATATACTATACTATATACTACCTAAATAAATTTCAATGGCGAAAACAGGTTGACTATCGGCTATCTTGACTACCGACTATCTTTCAGCATATAGACACTAATATATACTATACTATATACTACCTAAATAAATTTCAATGGAGAAAACAGGTTGACTATCGGCTATCTTGACTACCGACTATCTTTCAGCATATAGACACTAATATATACTATACTATATACTACTTAAATAAATTTCAATGGAGAAAACAGGTTGACTATCGGCTATCTTGACTACCGACTATCTTTCAGCATATAGACACTAATATATACTATACTATATACTACCTAAATAAATTTCAATGGAGAAAACAGGTTGACTATCGGCTATCTTGACTACCGACTATCTTTCAGCATATAGACACTAATATATACTATACTATATACTACCTAAATAAATTTCAATGGTATAACTGTATATTCTTATGAATATTTACTACCTCATACTACATGAAATAATGCCTTTAGAAATTGGGTGCATTATTGACTTTTGCGCACGACAGTGGTATCCTACAATTCAAGTTTAAGTAATTATTTGTCTTAGTAAAACTGACTATTCCTTCTTATCCTGGAGGGGAAAACTAATATATTATATACAGCTACCATTGGTACTGTGTGTATAAAATGGTGTATATTATATTGGTTTAGCATTTCGTTGGAGTTGTGTTCTCAATCTTATGATTCCCATCTACTGTTCATATAAAGCCTGCAGGTAACTGCAGCTGTTTTCAATTTTAATCCAATGCTTATAGTTGAACATTGCATATTACCGCCCTGAGCTACTAAAATTTCCATTTTTTTATGTTTTCCATATCATTAACCATTATTAAGATGGTGAGGTTATCTGGCCATAGGTTTGATGTCATTTCCTGTGTCACCTAATGACTATCTGACTGATAGCTTATAAATAAATACAATATGTTGTCTCTCACATGAGAGATTATTGTATGTTATGTAGTTAGCTTATCTCTTCTCTCTCTCCCTGTAGATATGGCTTACCATGCAGCAACCCTCTACCCTAGACCCTCTCCATAAATACTACTCCATGTGCTCTGTATTGGGGAACGCTTACACTACCACCAGCAAGGTAAGTGATAACACAGAGCACCTGAGAGTACCTGGCCCATTTAATTCCATAGTCAATGTTGATTAATCACTCATATCCTCATGAAAATATATAAAGGCCGCTTTATACCATGAAAAATAATATCAACATACATTTAACATAAATGGGCCCCCAATGTACCTGGTTGCCATCCTCTATAGTACATGCAGCATTACTTTTTAATATTACATGTAGTAGTGTGGCATGTCACCACATTAAAAGTCATTTTCTACACTGTTTTCCTGAGTTTTATTTTTATTTTGTTACTCATTTTATTTGAAATTGAGTCCAATTCTTGTACAAATGAAATCACTTCATTTCACATGTTCTGCAGTATTTATCATCTGCTAGGTTAATCTGGTGGGAACCATGTCAGCATGGGGACCATGGTGTCATCGTGCTGTTCCCATCTCAGAGAGTGGCTATGAACCGTTAGATATGTATATAGAGCATATGTTCGTACCCAACATGAGGTGTATTTTATAGTCTCTAACATTTTTCACTAATAGCAAATACATAAATCGCTGCAACTGGTTATTTATTCATGTAAGTTTTGCAAAGTTTTCTTTTTTTCCTTTAGTTAAATCTTGTAAATGAATTGTAACATGTGTACATAGCTATGCAATTATAGATGTACATGTACGCTGGTGTCATGTGACTGTTGTTTATTATTTAGATGGATATTAACATGGAAGAGGCAGAGGATTGCTATAAGCAACTGGAAGAGTTGTTGACTCGCTACAATCTGAATAATAAAGGATAATACTGGTAAACACTACCGTATGACATGCCCTATAAGTTATGAGATCACACCTAGGTAGATGTACATGTAGTATTACCAAGTTATAGACTTCTGAATTATCCACCATTTTTATTAGAGAAACGTTAAAGTCAGCTGAAACATAATTCTCTTATAGCACGGAATTTTATCATGTCTTTCATCATTATGAGATTAAAAATGTTGTTTTTTATCTCAATGAAGTTCTTCAAGCACATTCACATAAATATACTATATGTGTTTATGCCTTATTACATGTAACCTATTTTGGTACTGTACATGTAGTAGTATTGTAATGTCATCTAATAGTCACCCACCTTCCTTAGTTCATACAATTTTTCGTGAAAAGTATTTAATTTATAACTTTGTGTATCCATATGGAAAATCAGCATTTGTGTTTTTCCACATATGCATTGAATGAATTTCAAACTGTATATGTAAAGATTTATTGAGCCTAATTCTGATTTTTATGGCACTTTCATGGGTGTGTTAACTGATTAACTTATTTTTAAGTTTTATAATGCGTGTCAGCTGATTTTTTATTGATAAATTTTCCACAAATTATGAAAACTTTTTGTCTTCTGAACCATTTAATGATAAGGGGATGTTTGAAGAAGGGCTTTAGGCACGCTTCACCATGTTGTTATCTTATCATGGTAATACGCTGCACACTTGTGTACAGTGTATGTTCTATCTCTATCTAAATGCCATAATATGATTGTAAAGTTTACATTCTACCCATCTAAGTAAATCAGTAGCCATTTGTGACAGACTTGTCAATCTCTCAACAAATATTTAAACTGATTTTTAATTTCATTAGAAAATAGATGTGGTTGAAATACAATATTTTTAGTTCAAAATTCAAAGTTCAAATATAAGATATTGAAATGTATTTCTATGTCATAATTTTAAGCACAATGATGAAAGGGAATAATTATTTTCATTTTAATAATTAAATTGTATGATAGGACTGCATGGATTACTTCCCCTCTCAATAAACGTGTATTTAGCTACTTATCCATCCAATAAGGGTACTTTACCACTTAGCCTTATCTCTCTAGTGTATTTGCATTTTGGGTTAAATTGTATCACATAATCATGACAAAATATTATTAACATTGCAACACAGTAACAGTATTGTATGATTCCTGTTTACCACACATATTTAGCCAAATATTAGAAATGAAACAAAAATATTAGAAATTTAAATGAAATAACATGTCATATAAATTATGTTGAAAATTACAATTTTTATGTACTTGATCAAACGTGAATAATAAAAAGTAACTAAACAGTTTTTTAAAATCAAACTGTTGCACAATTAAATTTGCATTGACTCCAACATTAATTCTACAAGTACATGTAGTGGACAAAACTAGTCAATATAAAATTCCAATAATAACACCATTTCCTGCCAATAGGCAGCCATATATATTATAATTACACTTGTGTGTGTTATATTTGCTGACACTTCTATGAAGCATATGCATGTGTATGTATAATACAGTATATATGGGATGTAACTAATGCTAATACTAATAGCGTTGAGATAAAAATAAAATGCTCCTGTCTGTCTGGACCCTTGTCTTATGGGACTATAAGTGGTAGCACATAAATATGCTAATGTTCACAATTATTCATTCACAACCCGACCCTCCCACTGCTCTGTAGGTCACTCAGGCTTCACATGCATTCAGCGAAGTTGTCTGCTCTTCACAGTGTTACATAACTAATATTGCACAATTTCATGCAACCCTAAAACTTAGTTTGTGGCTGGGCAATTCGGTCAGCATCATATATAATGGAGAAGACGACTTTTCAATCTTGAACTTCAATGAAGAACTCAGGCTATGTCAAATTCATGTACAATTGCATCATCCCTTATTTTCCACAAAATTGTAGACTATTGACTTTTAAATAAGAGTAAAACTGACTAGCTGCTTTTTCCACTGGCATCTGAAGAAGCTTGCTTGTCTACCCGTGGTTTATGTTTAAACCGTAGAGTAAAGGCCTTGAGCTTCGACAGCACAACTTCGTTGTTCGTTAGCATGGCTCTAGAATAGACAAAGCTTAGTACCAGTTCACCAGTAGCCTTGATTAATATCCAACCGATAATCAAAGCAAGTTATATCATTGGAGTCGTTGTATTTAATATTAACCAATGACAACAGCTCTTCATGGCGCTGGCAACTAAACAGACTAACACGTTCATCTTTACATAGACAAATTAACCGTGCGCCGATTTGCTCTAGAACAAGGCTCCATATTGTCCAAAATAAGAATAATCGGCCTATCGCGTAGCTGTGACTTGAGAGTTCAGAGATTCATGCATTGACACTTGACAGTATCATCTACTATTATTACTGCCCATTGACCCCCGACTGCACTCAAATTGGAGTAACCTGGATGCTTTGACCCTTGGCGGTTATTTCAAACTTATACTAATAATTGTATAAATGACAAAAGGAAGAAAATTTCTGATTATTTTATCGATTTGTCTGTGTAAACAAATATTTATTTGTAACATAACAGTATCCAAGACAATAAATAGTAAATACGCTCCTTCTGGATCACAAGATATGCAAAAATTGGAATAACACAAGTTCTTTGTTTATCCTTTCTTAAATAGGTAGCAATTGTTATTACACATATCTTTACTTCTGTTTAACAATAATGGCTATAATTAGCATCAACATTATGTATTCAATTCATAACTTCCCTTTTCACTATCAAATGTAAACAATAATAAATACATGTAGCTTAACAATGAAATTATTAATTTGGTTAGTTTGTCAAAAAACTGTTTACATAAGGGTTGTTGAATTATTAACACAAGGACATTTGGTGTACATTTATGTCTGGTGAGGAGATAGATGGGAGATGGGCGCTTCGTATAACGCTCAAAGTTCATACATTGTATGTATATTAGATATGTTGCATAATAATATAGTATTATAATATTTATATATACAGGTTATAATATTCCTAATAATATATTATTAATATAAAATACAAGCAATATATTACAGATTTATAATCTTTGCAATAAATTATTTTGGAAGAGTAACACAGAGAGCATAATTTGGGATAGAAATCCAAACTGGTTCAATACAACATATTGCTATGTAGCCAGTATGGTGATGTGTTAATTAGGCTTACAGTATACAATGTATATGCCTGGATTTTGTAGAAAAATAATATGCTGTAAGAACAATTACTAAAATAATTTACTTGAGACTGTAGAAAACGGAAGTTAGAATAATGTTATATATAAAAACATCTGTGTTAGTGAGATCAGCAATATAGGCCTTTGGTATCAACAACGTCAACTGCAGGTCAGCAATAGCTAGCAGGTATCTGCAGGTGTCCAAAAGGTCAACAGTAGGTGTCAGTAAGCTCTGGGTATGCCATGGGCTCAGAATTGTTGAGGAACATCACGTCGTCCACAGTGGGTAGCTGAGGTATCCACAGACGGGTTCTGACCTTGGGCGAGTCAAGCCTCTCTCTAGTAACGTCCTTGCTCTGCCTCCTCCACGAAAGAGCATGCTGACTGTCTCCCTCTAAAAATGAAGTACATAATATATTTTGTATATTTTGATACCGTAACAGTATTTGTTGGTGCGGCTAGGTGGTCATTAGAATTTTGTTCATACATGGTAGTCTCAGCATATACCTTTTGGTGCACCATAGAATAGGAATATGTGTATTATCAATACGATAACGAAACATTCATTATATCACCACTCTTACCTTGTTTACACTTGAGAACAACTTTCTTTGGTGCTTCACTATGCTTCTTTTTTCGGTAATATAAGGTGTCTTCATACTGCTGTAATGTCTCCGTCATATTACCAATGTACATGATGGCGTATTTCAACGTATCCACTTTGGAAAGTTTGCTCCTTTCACTGAGAGGGAGGGGAATATATTGTCTGAGATTATCGAATGCGTCATTTATGGATTTCATACGTTTTCTCTCTCGTTGGTTCGCTGCTGTTCTATGTGGTCTCTTTCTATTATTGGATACTGTGTTATCAGTATCGTAGTCATCATATAGTGCTGTAGAATAATTTAAGCTGGAGCTATCACCCCAAACTGGTGGGCTTTCTTCAACGGGTGAGCTAGAAGCGTCCGACTCTCCTTCGGAATAGTTAACATGACGAAATTGGGGCCTAAGTCTATAATCGGTGGCACCATGTGTTACCTCATCTACAAAAAATGATTATAGTTATTAAAATGATAAGGAAATTTAAACATGAAATATATAAAAATACAACATTATTCACTATCTAAAAAAAGTGTACATTAATATCATTTAAAACATATTTATTTTATTTATCTACATGTAATCATTATTTGCAGATGTATATATGCTTTTTAATCTCAAGCCCGAAACAGATATAATTATTATGAATTAGCTAACTTATGCATTGTATAGACATGCAGTACATACCTTGAACCCAACAGTTGAGAAACTCTAATTCTGCATCCCAGTTTTGCTGAAAGGTATTCTGGAATTGATAGTTACTAAAGTCCATCTGCATAGCTACAGACATTTTCCTTTAATGATGCAACTTTTTATTAGATATCGTCATTTTATAAAATATTAGATGCATTCATATTAGCCACACGACACCAGCTCTATGTAAACAATTTACTCCAATGAAAACAAGGTTCATCTTTTGTTATCTTTTCAAGATACACATTAGTTGTTGGTCTACTTTTACTGGCTGTGTGTTGCTTAACAGACAACAATGAGGCATGGCGCACTGTCTATGGCTTGACAAAATTGTATCTAAAACTACAATAACGGCCTTCACCATTCTGAGTTTTGCCTTTTGCATCCACATAGCACATGCACAGAAGTATGTTGTGATGAATCAACATGTACAAAATGCTGGATTTGTGGGTTTTTAATCAGATATGTTTTGCCAAACAGTTATACCAAGTCTTTCACACATCTTACAGGAACAGTTTGCGAGAATAAGTCATACTTTGACGGTTTATAATGTTTATTCCAGAAGTCTAAGAACTCACAACTGTACCCCAAAAAATTGCAGATTACAATTTTTCATGAGCAGCCATATTGATAGTCAAATATTACTTGATCTGGAACCTTTCTGTGGTGTGATAACTAACAGGTACATGTATGTGGTCTGTAGAAACCAGCTCGATTGTAATTGTCACGCTGTTTCCCCTAGCTTCGTCGGAATTACTAAGTAGTTTTACAATGAGTTTTTGCTAATTTTTTTATTTTAAAATATAACATTGGTTTATCATTCTAACAATTATAAAAATATTAGCTTAACTGCCAACAAGCTGAAAGTGAAAGCTGGTTATACAAAATAAAACGACCCTAGAATAACTGCGACATACGTATTATATATTTGCATGTTATTCAAAGGTAATAAGATTTGGATGGTCTTGACCTGAATGTGGGGGTGGTAGGTAAGTTAGAGAAATTACGTTTACATGTACTATACTATCATTAGGCTTACATAGTGTCACAGTTGCTATATTGATTATTAATTCACACATCTCAATGCACATGAAAAGTGATTAAACTTAATGGTCTTATAATTATCCCATTAGTGACATTGATTCAACGTTCTAGCAAAATTGAAACGCTGTCACACGTTCCCTTGTGAGGTTCCTGGCTTCTAAAGCTGCTCCTTAGTAGTATTAACTGCACTTGTATTTACAATAGAAAGATAGACTTCTGCATGTACATTACTGCTGATGCGGAAAACATTTCTGTAGAGTAGAAAATAGCTCAAAGCTTGAAACCCACACTACTAACAGCGTATCCTATAAATATTTTTGAACAGCTAGCTTATGAGAACATGTCTATATTATAAAGTAACAACTGCACTCTCCTTTTATGTGCATGGATTAGTTTTAAAAATACTGGGTAAAATTTGCGGAGGACTTTTTAGTGATGCTACGGAAAATTGATAATGAGCGTGATGAGCTCTCATAATAATACATCAGTTTCTGGTATAATATAAGCTGGGAGATGTGGAGCTCCACATAGACCAAGCAGTTGCAGATGTGAATCACTGAATTCAAATCAAAATCTACCAAAACTTACAAACTAGACGTAGTATAACATGTATAAGTGTAGTCACCGACATAGAATAACATTTATACATGTGTAGTTACCGACCGTTTTCAAATCACAAGAAAGAATCAATATCTGCTAGTGTAATAACCCTGGAGCATTGAGTGTTCGCTTTGTGCAAAGTCAGCATCATGTGTTTTATTTAATTTAGTTCATATACATTGTATATGCACACACACAATCGTACATGTATTATATATTATATCTTTATCAGTTATGCAACTATCTCCTGCTGTATTAGGATAAGTTTGTTTTCAAATGTCATGAAAGTTAGAATAAGATATAAGCATATCAATTGATTTGTACTTTGAATGCAGAAACTCTTCTCAGAACTAGAAATTGAGCGAAGTAACATTGTTAGCAACTATACATTGTATTATAATTTATTATAGATTTTTTCTATCGATCTGAAAGAATGCTTTATTAGTGTATAGTAGTTTCAAGTCACACATGTTTACTCAATGATACATGGAGTAGAAGTGGGTCAGGAATGGGCTCCTATGTATCATGTCCTCGTACCAGGAGTGCTAAGGAAATAGAGGAATGGGTCGTATCATCAGACTGTACCAGACATCGCCAAGTAACAAGGTTAGTCACAATACACAGTTTTATTTGCAATTTCATTACGTCTAGTAATTTAATGTGAACCAAATATTTGTGTTTATAGTTTTATTGTCACCGCATTCAATCTGTTAAATTTTTACTCTCTGGTATTCTTGAAATTGACAAACATTATATTTTCAAACTGTGTTGATTTTTACATATTTGCTCATAGCAATGTTTTTATCTTGGTTTAGGTTATTGCCATGAATTTAGTCATACTAATCAACCGGCCTCATGGTTCTGGGTTTAATCATGTACTTGTCTAATTGTACTGTAACTGTATGTAAAAACTGATGGGTTAGCATGTTTACCACCACTCATAAACTCATACTACATTATATATAGAAATATATAATGTGAGAGAGATGTTTGTTCAATGATAATTAGATTGAGATACGGTTTTAATATAGCCAGAATTTTGAGCATGATATTATATCATGTCAGCTGATCTGCATAGCGTACTGAGCTTTAATTTTATTGGCATCATTTTCTCCTTACTCTCCTGATTGATTTGATATAATATAGTGATTGTTGGGGGGGGGGGGGGGGGGGTTTATTGAATAACAAAGAAGTAAATTATCAACAACTATTCTCTATCATTTATAATCTATAATCGCTGACCATCTCCATACTTTTGCACAGAACTGTTATACATATACATGTCATACTACCATTGATACCAAATATTTTTTCAACGCCAAAAAGGAAGAAAATATGTTATGTGTTTGTCTCACTGGTGAAATGATGGAATGCTGAATTTGTTATACACAGTGCATGTTCATGTATTGTTATAATGAACATTCCTATCAGCTGCATTTCAATTGCAAACAATAATATTCTGACACGTCTCTCCTACCTGAATTATGGATTTGAATATGCCTAACATACTATTTTAATTTCCGTAGCATCTACATGTACCAGTGTATATTAAATTATTTGGTAGTACACGTATATACTTTTCATAGATTGGAAGACACGTGTATGGTGAAGTTTACGGCTGATAGCAACTTTGACATCAACTACCGTCCGACATTCCAAACACTATTTAGTGACTATGAGACGATGCTGTATGATAGTTTTGCATACGACTGCCAAGGGAGACAACTACCAGTAGGAATATTTGCCTTACTTTCGAGAAGTTGTCATACCTTAAAGTCTTTAAGACTGGAACATCTACCTGAAGGTTGTAGGATTTGCATATATGACTTATTCAGGAAGTTCAATTTTAATCAATACTCGTCACTAGAAGAACTGGTATTGAGCAGACGCTACAAAGATGAGTGCTACATTACACTAGGGGGTGCTATAAGCCTTCCGCCCAGCATTAAAATACTCACCTTATATGGTATTGGCTTGGTATCTGTCCCACAAACTGTAAATAATCTCCAAACGCTGACTCATCTCAATATAGCAAACAATGTTATTACGAACATCTCATGTTTGATGACGGATTCCATGGGTAAAAATTTATCTGCCTTGGATGCGTCAGAAAATTCCTTGACGTTTATTCCTGAGAGTATAGAAAAACTGACAGGTTTAACATTTCTTGGTCTAAGTCATAACTGCATAAAAAAATTTGTGCCAGAGAGTATAAGTAGACTAACTGATTTGACTGAGCTCTCATTAGCCTGGAATAGAATAGAAAACCTACCTATTACATCTATAATGGCTCTCCCACAGCTTCGTTCTTTGGATCTCTCTTACAATAAACTCAAAGTAATTTCTCAGAAACTTTGCTTTCACTCGAGCTTAGCATATCTATATTTGTCGGGAAATGAAGGTCTGGAATTTATCAGTGAACCAATTACGAAAGAATCATCTTCAAGAACGTGTTTGATGGAGCTAGATGTTTCTTCTACAGCCATGGTGTCTATCCCTGCGTGGTTTCGGAACCTGGACAATCTTTGTATTTTAAGATGCAATGATAATAATCTGAGGGGTTTAGATATACTAACTGACCTGAAGCGTTTGGAGGTGGCTAGTTTCAGCTGCAACAACCTTGGCGATTGTTCAAAGATTCTTGAAGATATGTGCAAGGCACCCACAAGTAGCCTGAAATCATTAGATCTATCATACAATAACAACAACGTAATATCTGACAAGCATGAGGAGGAGACATTCTACGTCAACAATACTCTGATTTTAATGCATCATAGAAATGGTGTTCACTGCCAGCCAAAGCTTTTTGTCCAAAAGATTGACAAGACAACAAAAGAAACCAAGCAGCAATGGCTCTGTTGCAGACAGTAATATTCTTCAGCATGTCAGATGACTGCATTCTGTAGCGAAATACTCATTTGCAATACTGACTATAAGATTTAGAATTGGTGCTGACTTTAGAATAATTAATTTTGTTAAGTATTTTATATTATGTTGCTCTGAGACTTCGTTCTTGACATCATCATGTCTTCTCAATTATATTTTAAATTGAGATACTTTTTTATAAAATAATAGTAAATAGGAAAAGATTATTAGCTACAAATAAATATTTATGGAGCTGAGTAGTACAACATTATTATGAACTATGTTATATTAGCAACTAAGGGCCAAAAACTGCATGTAATAGCAAGTTGTATTTGCAGCCCTTTGCCCATGAACCTTCACATCAAGATCAGACTTGGTATCCTACTAATTGCCCCATGTCAATCTGGGTGTGAAGGCTGCAGCTCATGACACATTAATTTTATAGATAATTCAGAGATGGAATTCTTGGTATGCCATGAGGTGCTTAAGAGAGAACAACTCCCAATATTTTTATATTCTCCAGGGACTGTAAAACTTTATTCCTCTGCTACCATATTAGATAGACTTATTTACTATAATGTATTCGGTAAATTTTGTTTATATATGTTATGTTTAGAAGCACATGATGTTATGCCCATGCAACTACCGTAGAAGACAGTTCACTTTAACTCGTGTGTACAATAGTGTCAAACGAGGTAATTCTCAGGTGAGAGTGAAGCCCTTGACCTTATGCTACTCAATACTTAAGATCTTATGACTTATTTTGGAGTTATCGGTCATGTTTTTGGCAGGACTATATTCTAACTCTGCTGCTTTACATTGTATTAGCAATCAGTAAGCAACAACTCTTAACTAGCCAAGCAATCCTGATATAATACAACCAAATACTACGGCAAAATATTATTACATGTACATGTATATTTAATATCTATATGCCGCCCTTGTATCAAGAAACTGTTCAGCCAACTCCAAAATTTAGGGAGCTAATACCAGTTTCACAAATCTGTGCTTCATTTATCTCACTTCATACGTTTTGGAAAAAATATATGCATATGTGCTTGCATGACCAAGTATTATTGACAATGTGTTACCATAGTGATTAAGATAATCTTTCTTACTAAATGAGGCAGAAAGGGAAAGACACAACACCGCAATAGGCATTTCAACACTTTATTAAAAAGAAGAGTTTTTGAGCCAATAATTATACGAAAACTGACCAAAATACTTAATAGTAAAATATATCTCTTCTATGCACGCCAACAAAATATCAAATCTTATTTTATAAAAAAATTACCCAAAACCACTTTGTTCTTAGCAAAACAAACCAAATTAGGCATTTCCAAATTGTTTGACTAGAAAATATAGATTTGTATATTGAATGGCAATCAAAGTATTACATTGTATTATCAATTTATGATAAGTATATAGTACAGTTTCAGTCAGATTTTCCGTTATAATGTACACTATGTCTTCTTACGTCATATGGATAACAATTTCTTTGGCAACGAATATATAAAAAATCTTTCAAGAAGAATTACAATGTAATTTATGTTCTAAAGAGCCCAACACTGTTACAATAAATATAAATTTACTAAAAATTATGACAATAGCTAAATATACAGTAAGTTGAGCTCTATTAATACATGTATGTATCACTGCACAATTAAATAATTATATTAAAAATATATATTATTACTAACAAAAATTGTGAACTACCTCTACTATGATGATGCAAAGTTTATTTTGATACAAGGTATTATGTCTGTGGCCAATAATACACTTATAGTCACAAAAGCTAAGTATAAAACAATGTACGTTACTCCTAGGGGCTTATTCAGCCTCCATCTAAAGATGGCGATTGTTCCTACAACCACCAACAGCATGCAGAAGAGAAGGATGATAGAGCACAACAGCCCTTTAGCATCTACAGCCACAAAAGGCCCATGAGTTCCTATGGCTATTAAACATCCAATGAACCATGGCAAAGGTAACCTACAAAACATGAGTAGATAATTACATACTACTATTTAGATTTCACTTATAATCTTTCAAACTACTTACAAGTTGCAACAAAATTTTAACATCATACATGAAGCTATTCGCTACCATTTCTCTTTACAAGAAAATTCCATGTTTACAATGGGGTTTATTGTCATTCTCATAGCTCAAAATATAGTGAGGGAGTTAGACAACTCCAATGTACTTCTGCTAAATTTACTCAATACCTGCTGAGGATAAGGTAAATCATGTACAATTCATATCATAATATACCTAACTGTAAACTGTACATCACTGTTTTCATCCATTGGAATAGGTGGTGAACTCCAAAGAACCAAGGTTATAATAACAGTATAATTTATTAATTAGGAGTTGTATAACCTCATTTAGCACGAGTCCTGATTAACACTTTGGGATAGTCATAGATTCTGTATAATATGTTATGATATTGCAAATTGCTAGGTCGCAAGTGTCTCTAAAATGGCAGAAACTGTATTTATACATATAAGTAACTAGAAAAGAGACTTACCCTACAGTGATGTCAAAGATATTACTTCCGATGGAACTAGAGATTGCCATGTCTCCAAAACCTTTCCTGGCTACAATAACAGAGGTGAGGAGGTCCGGTACGCTTGTACCAGCAGCTAGCACAGTCAGACCAATTATCTACAAGAGAAGGCCTTACTTAGTACACATCTGCTAAACATTTGCTCATAACAAATACTGTACATAGGGGCATCAATGATCTAAGACCAAGAGCCATTTACGCAGGTAAGCTTTACATACTTATTTCAACTTGTTGCAATTAAGTTAGTGATACATGGCCAGGGGTGGTAGTTAAACTTTGATGTTTAATTATTTGAGAGTTGTCCTCTCTGATACAATAAGTCTGGTAATTCTAGTCTGTGACATAATCTCTATATTAAACTACCAGTAAATCATTATATGTACTTTAAACAAGTACTTCTGATATCCTAGAATTTTAGAATTTAATTTGTTATCACAGCAGAGAATGAAGGGAGATAGAAAAGAGAGGATAACTACCAAACACTGTTAGTAATATTGATTCAACATGTTATTCTTGACCTACCTCTACAGGCATGCCAATAGCCACACATATGACAGAAGCCCACCAGACCATCATAATGGAGAAGAATGCAATCCATAGGATGCTGCCGATAAATGTTATGATGTAGAACTTTCTTCTTTCCTGTAATGTTTAGCATTTAATCAATAATTCATACAGTTTCTTATTTCATCAAGTGGTAGCAATTACCATGTGGGCAATTACCACCTCATAATTATACATCATTTCATAGATTATTTCTAGTAGTAGGAAGTGATGTTACTAGGATGGGCATATACCAATTAGTGGATCATTGTGTCACAGGTCTCAGGCCTTAGAGAAACAGGATGGGAGAGGAGTACAATGAATATTGCAACACTGAATAAACTAGCCAAAGATTTGACAGTAGCTAAAATAAGAACTAAGGAAAATCTGCTTTCACCCTTCCTAGTGGCATAATAAGGTTTGTGAATTTGAAGGGTGTGCCTCCGTAAGGCATAATCAGTTGCAAGTGTACCGATAATGGTTTTTCTTTGTAAATCATTACCTGTGCCATTTCACAACAGGAAGATAATTAATGTATATTAAATGAATTAAATAACTATTACCTATGCATCCTACCAAATATATAATGTACTGCAAAGTGGTAAGCAGTTATGATCACTTCCTAGTCGCATGTACTCAATTAAAATGGTATATTTGTGTTTTCCAATCAGCTGATCAGTGCCGGTTTGATTTCTGATTGATAATTATGGCAGATATTACGTAGAAACGATCTCCTAGTGGGAAGTCAAAGTGATTGCAGCTGACTGAATAACATACAGTGAAAATCATTATTAAACTTGGTATTTCACAATAAACCAACGGTCTACTGATACTTCCTGGGCGAATCGGTTTAGTAAAGTGCTTTTCGCATCATTAACGAGTTGATGTGAATTTTCTTTCAATTTCCTAACTACATGGTTGTATAGTATAGTACTACATGTATGTCTTGTAGCTATATCCGCTAATGGACAGTTAAGATATGACCAACTACTACTTACCGGACGCCTTGGGTCAGGTAAAGTGACCCACAGCAGTAATATGATTGGAGCTAACATAACATATGAGAATCGTTTCCTGTGAGTCTTGGGCCAACTGATGTCTAGAGGTGCATTCTCATCATCTTCCTCTTCCTCTGCTTCCGCAGTCCCTCCATTTGGCGTCATTTCCATTCCCTAGAAACCAATTAATAAATTAACAATAATAATATCAACAATGTAATGTTTAGAAGCTCTTTTGGTTCACAAAAATGTAATGCTGAAAGCACAGCAACCCTACTTGAAACAAGATGTGCAGTTACACATACGAGGTAGATACGGTTGTTGCATAAGAACTCAGTGTCAGAATTGAAACTAAATGGGGTGGGTACACTGTAACTGCAATCTTAGGGCACTGGCTATTACAGTGTAAGAAGCTCAAGTCTGGAGGTGGGTATACTCTGTATAACCGCATGTATCCTCATTGCCAACATTGCATAACGTCTAACCCAAATATTACATCATACAAAATGTATCTAACAAGATCCCACAAGTAAGAAGTGATGTCCCCTGACAGTCTATAGTTCACAGTCTACATGTACAGTACAAGAGCTCCTATGGGTATTAATTATACTATAGGCCACACCATGCATAATATATAGACCTACAAAAAAATGAATTTAAGGCTACTGCCGTAGCCACAAATTCGTGCCACTCTAAAAGGCAGTGATGACACTGAAGCTCATTGAATATTACGCCCATCATCTATATGACTCGACATTATCCAAGTTTATCACCATGTTGAGATAAATATATTATTGTGAAGATGTGAAACTACATAAATGCATAATACCTAGACCTACAGAATACATATAGACCTACAGAATACACAATAATTATATAGAAATACAGAAAAATGAATGTAGAGCTACTGCCGTAGCCACAAACTTGTGCCACCCTAAAAGGCAGTGATAAAACTGAAGCTCGTAGAATATTACGCCCATCATCTATATGACTCGGCATTCTCCAAGTTTATCACCATTTTGGGATAAATATATTATTGTGGAAATGTGAAACTACACGTTGTTTAGCCGGCAGCAGTTTAAACGACTGAGTATCTAGGTGATGAATCGTCTGACTACTAAATTAGGTCAAGCACATCTCTGAGGAAAACTTTATAGATTTTTAAATTACAAAAGTCTATTTATATATCTACATGATACGTTTATACAATAGGCTTGAAACTGTAAACGTACATGTATTATAAAATTCATTAATGATGGCCAATCAACACTGATTTCAGCAGCTATCACCATGCTATTTATCTTACCTATCTATCTACAAGCATGTTCTTAGACAATAATAGACAAATTATTCACATGTTAAATATATAATTATACTGACCGCTGGAGAGCTTGAGGTAGTCCTCACTGTTACATCATAGCCATTAGTTGCGGCTATTGTCTCTACCTTAGCAGGCTTAGCTGGCGAATGCTACATGAAGGTAGAACACATACATGTAATACTGATGAAACAGTAATTGTATCACATGCATGCATATAATGGTAGACAGACTTTCACAAATAGCTTTTGGTAAAAAGACAATTTGTAGGTTCGAGTTTTAAATTTACTAAACATATATTTTCAAACTCTGAAGTCATATATTCATGTATTGCAAGCCATATTAAATACCATATTTATTTATTATCATTGAAAGTTTAATGATTAGAATAGGAGTATGTACAGAATATTGAGAACTCTGGCAACCTACTGGTTTTCTACTCGACTGACGTGAAAGTAAGTTCTAGGAAATGACATTTCTGACTAAAAAACTTTCACTACTGAGCTGCTATTTAAAACATTTCATGCAATCATATAGCCGAGAATGTCGCTAACACTCACATTATTAGTACTATTAGTCGTAGATGTTTCATCTTCTACAGATTCCACGGCTGTCAGCGAACTACGGTTGCTGTTGGAAGAACCGACTGCACTGTGCACTCTTGAACCACCATTCTGTGTGCCGTTCCCACAGTCTGCAAAATCAAATCTAATAGTACATCTGCACCTATATCTATAACCTCTTACTGTATATCTGCACGTATCCGTATCTGTATTTCAGTATTACAGTAATACAGTATTACAGTAATACAGCATTACAGTAATACAGTATTACAGTAATACAGTATTACAGTAATACAGTAATACAGTATTACAGTAATACAGTATTACAGTAATACAGTATTAATGTAATGCAGTATTATAGTAATAGTGTAATGCAGTATTGCAGTGGTACATTCTGAGTGATACCAAATTGCCACTTTACGGCCTCATAGGCTACACATGTATATAACATAACATGGCGATTATAGGGTGTACAGGGCTGCAAATAAAAATGTTACTTCCCACCTTATGCTGCATAATCATGCACTATATACCTACCATATGAATTGTAAACATTGTGCTCTGCTAGTGAAATTGAGCTGTAATCGATATACATTGTCTGTATGCATAACGAATATCTGATCTCTTTTCCCCTACACATTGCATGTTTATATATTTGTAAATTATTGTTAAAATACTGCATGTACCTCAGCCGATATACAGTGTAGTTGTAATTATATATTACACAATATTATTACCACATACTCAGAATTAGAAACATGCTAACGATATGAAATGTGATTAGTTTGGCAAAAATATTTGCTGGTATAGCAGTCATTTTCATGTAGCCCAGTTGAGTAACATCTGCTACAACAATACACTACATATATGCACGTACACGTACACGTATACGTATTTACTACACGTTTACTATATTGCATATTCTATAACATGTATGTATAATAATATACTGTAACTACCCAATGTACATCATTGTTATAATGTTGAAGGCTAAAATTGGAATTTCCTGTACTCACTGAGCAGAGTTATCCGCTCTTGTTGGGCTTATAAATCGAAACCATAAAAATGATTCCTCACCACATAAATGATCTGATGACATGAAAACTCGTGTCCATTAGGATAATTTCAATAGCAAAATCCGTTATTCAATATGGCGCATATACCGTCTCTTTCCCGAGGCTTTCTACGAGTATTACTGAACTAACATCCACCCAGCGTCAATGACCATCAGACGGTACTAGGAAATATCGTTCATGACACTATAATTAATAGGCCCACAAGATTGTTTTGAAATCGCTGATTCATGATAATCCATCAGAAAAATAATTAGAAGAATACTAATCAATATATTTAATTATTTTCAGTAATGAAAGTAGCCATGTATGGTTCAGTGAGCCCTTAAAAAGTGCTGCCGTAAAGTCATTAGCTGTCCTATTATGTTGATGATAATAGAATGTCTATATTATTATTGATGAACCTGCCCAGTAGCCTACTACTGCTACAACTACTACTACTACTATTAGTTACGACTACAACTCTGATTACTGATTCTGCCTCTGTGCTGATACTCCGCGTTAATAGCGGTTGGAAACAGGGAATTTCACAACTAATTTGTGTACTGGGGCATTTTCCAACCTGTACTCTTACCAAACTGGTAACTGTTAATTTCTAGCAGTCATGCATTCAACCCTGACTACTAACCGACTGGCATTTCTAATATTCTGGTATAATACAGTGCAGTGTGCATGAGAGTAACTGTACGGTAGTACCAAGTAGCTTATACTGAATAATAGTGATTTGTTCTCTAACTCTGGTACAATTCCAATAACTTTATAAGTTGTACAAAAATACTTTTGAATCACGCATATTGCAAGCATGCATGAACATTGGAGTTCGCTCTTCAAAGTTGATATTCGTCAACAGATGCTAGTTAGCCATGAGAAATAATTTTGCCTCGGTACCATTATACCAAATTAGTGCAACAAACTAAATGGTGATTTTATATGGTACTTATTATATAAAAAGAAGACAAAAAATCCCAAATTTGATACAAAAGCACATTTATAAAACGCTAATATACATGTATGTATATCATTTAGATAGATACTACACCTTATAAATCATATCATAACTACATGTACATGCACATGTATTGTACCTTGTGATATACACGTATCTAATACCACAGCTACTATACCTTGTTTGTTACAGTTCTGGTCTACAGAGGTAGTATTTGTGTCAATAGATTCTTTCTTTTGTGTAGCCAAAGTTCTTAGTCTACTAGCCTGATCTTCTATGTTACCTGCAGTGTGAATGTTAGGGTATGAACTGTGGGGCATATCCAGGGCAGTAACATAACATCTATGCCGTTTTTGTGTCTCGCTCTATTTTCACTTTGAGGACATTGTAGACATTGTAGGCCATAGAGATAATAGTAATGGATTGGTCTGTGACCATAGCCGAGTCAATGGGAAGATAAACCTAAGAAGCAACTATGGGGCCTAGTATAGGAATACGCTAGGCCCCATAATAACTTATAAGTGAACAAGTGCACTCTATTGGAGGACTGTGATGTATTGTACATGTTAATTCATCAGGCTCACTGCCGCTGCTGCTGCTACTGCTATAAAGGATGTGATGCACATGCCTAATTACTTTAAATCAAGTTGGAAATGCGAGAGATAAAAGGTAGGCCTAATCATGTGATTAAGATTGAAATATAAATAGATATGAACCTGTGGCTAGAGGATCAATTGTGTGAATCATCAGCTGTAGGAGCCCAGCTCTGAACTTCATCGAGCTTGATGGCCTTGACTTTGACTGAAACATACAGCATGTGTAATTATTATACGTTAAAAGCATAGTGCAGCAAATGCCAGGCTATGCGTTATAAGACTAGAAGAAAAAGAAAATGAGGATGGCCTACTTTATGTTGAAATTAGAAAAGCAGCATAGAAAATGAGGAAGTAGTATTTTGCACATGCCAAGACTTTTCCAATTTTCCAACGTCTGCACTTTCTAAAAGGAAATGTTATTTCAAACCAAACCCTATTTATATTATTCGCCAAGAAGTATTCTTGAAGCGCAAAAGGCAAGCAGCAAAAATTTAGTCGATTTGTAACAAGACCTAGAGGAACTACATATACACCGATAACATCTATTGAATTGGATTCATTGAATTAACTATAAAAATTTTTTATAACAATGTTCCTTTTTAATTTTATTGTTATACAACAGTAAAACTCTGGTTACTTTTTCTAATAATAAACTAGAGGTTGGTCAGGTTAAGTTGCCAATAAATTTTTGATTTGAAAAAACAATTTTAGTGTTAAAAGCATAGTACTATGAAATGGTTGATGAGATCCACTCCCTTGTACTTCATCATTACACTTATAAATTTTTCAGTTCTACGGTAAAGTGTTTTCAGTGATGAATTTTATTCCGTTCCCAAGCTATTCCCTTCACCTCAAACCCAAGAAAACATGTAAACATGAGGAGTAGCCTAAGAACCTACTGAAAAAAAGTACACAGTTTTATAGTTTACATAGTGAAATCAAAGAGGGTTTCTCGGAAGGAATCGTGGTAAAATGGGATAAACAGAGTAAAATGGTGGAAACCAGGCAGTGTGGTGCGGGAAGCAGCAGTAATAAAATAAAATATTAGTAATGGTGAGAAGATGAGCAAATCTTAGATCTCAGCATTATAATAACTAGTCTAAATTGCTGGCCTTCCTACTTCAGCATAACATCAGTAGTTTTCCAATTACGTATGTTCAAACAAATAATGCTGCACTTTGGGAAGACTCATAAGGGGAGCACTTTTAGGAGTGGCTGATAATGCGCTATTAACGGTCTAACCATCCATGGCCTTGATGTTTCACATGTGTTTGTGTATTATAATTTATAGTTCAGCATCAAATAAACATAGGAGCTGCAAATTAATTAGTATATGCGTTCTCCACTCTTATTAGAAAGATGCAATCGGCATCACTTGCTGAGGAGATTATTACACAGATAAAGTTTTTAAAATTTTAAAACAATTTTACGATCAAATCAACAATCACGATATTGGAATTCAATGCTATGACCTATTTGTCGCTAAATTCATATAAAACAATATATCTAGAGGTATTTTAAGCAGGCGTGCCCTACACAGCTGACTGGGGTAAAGTCACCACATGGATTGTTTCATTGCTACTCTAACGAATAATTGAACATATATTTATAGCTCTATAGGTGCAGCTCTATAACACTACTAGCCCTGCATTTACATCTAATTTTGTACTCCTAAAAGGCCAAATATAATATTATTCTTTTGGTTCACCAAGAAACTGACCGACATATAGTTGAGAGGTACATGATTGTGATGTTATATCATTCAGGTTTTTGGATCATGTGATTAATAGCGATCGCTAAGCGTTGCTGAAAGCACCCACCACCTTGTAGCTCTGAGTTAATCAACATAATAGCTTCAAACTAGTCGGCAGCTCAGGTGGCAGCAAATAACATAGTATTACATGTAGTTAGTGTATACACACCCACACCAAACACTCCAACGAATTATGATTAAATGTAACAAAATATAAACTGACAATACAGTCTACAACGCAGCCAAGAAAGTTTCCTCTGTATGACTTTTTGAATTTTTGATTTTAAAATTCTTTCAAAAATAGACTTTCTACAGACAAACAATGAAATAATTAAAGACATTGAAGGACTTTCTTGACTTCAATATAGACACTTGTTGCACCAGGTTTACAGTGACCCATGATTTGTTTTGGGACAGCATAGTCTACAAAAAAGAATGGATGCACTGTCAAAGAATGTGCCATATTACAGCTAGCACTAATAATTATATGACATTTACTTGGCAATAATATACAATATAAGCGTAGAACAGATATAACAACTGATATTAAACTACTTTGTGGGACTAATAGAAGAACAAAGAATAGCAAGATTAAAAATGTTAGTTTGGTGGCCAGACTTGTAGCCTACTACATGTTGTAATAATAATATTGATTGTAAAATACATGACGTATACACAATCTACAGTTATTACAACAACAGCATAAATAAAGATATTAAATTGTTACCAAACATTTGAATATGAGACAACAGAGACTATTGCCAGATAAATATGTTTTCTCGGCTCATAGCTATCATGATAAAATGGAGCGCACTTGAGACTAGCCTCACCATTCTATATCTCACATGGATTCATACGATATCATATTAATGACATAACTTTATACCACTCACCTGGTCATAAAAGGTAACGTTCAGCTTTTCCCCACCATTTTTCATAAACATTAAGCTAATATTACTGCTTACTGGAACTAGGTCGGCACTTGATGTCTGGATAGAGGGCCGACATAAAGCTGACTTTACTTTCTTCTCAATTCTTTCGTTGAAGTACATGAATGTGACGTACATTGCATAGCAAAACAAGAGAGCTAACGCCTCATAGATATGGATTTTCCAATCCAAGTAGCTGACAATGAGTACTACAAGACTAATGCTGTAAAAGATTGTGTCTCGAAAGAGAGGCCACCATGTTAGATGTAGCAATTCTCTAGCAGCCAATGCACATGCTCCTATAACGAAGAGGATGTTAAACACCGCGGAGCCAATGATTGTGCTAATACCGACACTGTTCTGACTGATAAAGAGGCCAGCGATACTAGTGAATAGTTCTGGAGCACTACCCCCAGCTGCCATAAATGTTGCTCCAGCGACATCTTCCGTCAGACTCAGTTTGTCTATAATCACTTCAAGAGCAGGAACGAAAAACTCGTCACAGACTATAGCTAGAGCTATAAACATGTATATCATGCCTATAGTGTGCAGAATTACGGCTCCTTGTCTCCATTGCTTCAAGGTGAACAAGTCTTTGGGGTAGTTTCCTATATCAGGTATTGTAGTGCCTGCAGTAGTAGTAGTAGTACTAGTAGAATCATTAGAGCTAGATCTCTTAAAGATATGATGTACAGTTAGCTCTGAGGCGGAATCAGCTTGGAGAAATGCAAAGTCAGCTACTGTGATGATACACCCCACACCAATAGCAATGATTAGTGCTAGGACATAGTAAGGTCTAGCTTTCCTCCTCGTATACTGTCTTAATTTATATACTTTCCAGCTTGCTTTGTCCTTTGATACAATCATCTTTCTTGATGTAAATCTAAAGAAATTTAAAAATTTTAAGTTTTATTTTGAATATACAATGTACATGTACATGTCATACTCAAATCTCCTGCTCAGGCTATATTTTGTGATCGTACTTAGACTATCCGTGTTGACAAACATGAGACAACTAAAACCACACGGTGAGTATCACTACTATAAAATATCCGACTTTCTAGGCTTACATACAAGGTTTTACTACAGCTAGTTTAATATACATGTATACATGTAACTGTTCTCCGTAACAGTTCCTCTAGTACAATGACTTATAAATACTTCAAACACAAAGATGTAGAATAGGACTCAATACTTTTATGTATTATAAATTTTCTCAAGTATAAAATGTTACTGTATTAAATTGAAAAGGTACATTATAAGAAATCAATAACAAATTGAAAATGTTCCACTCTAGATGCCCATCATGTAACATGTACCATTGATTTTAGCATTTTGCCTGTATTATAATAATGTTTATATATTATCACATCTATCAAACCATTATATTAATGTCATATTTATGTATATACTGTGTCCAGTGCAATGACCCTTCATCTACACTCTGAACGATTTCAGGGGAAGAGCTTTTAGCATGGCAACACCATATTATAATCATTATTATTACTGCAATGAAGTATAAATATCATAATATATATAATCATAATATTATGATAGATTGGGTAAGCTAACAAATTCAATATATAGTACATGATGACGTCTATCATCTCTTGCCTCACTCTGCGAACAGTCTTTATTGTATTCGCATATAATGTAACGTAATTATACTAACTGACCAAATCTGACCTATATGTAATTTCCCCCATTACAGTATAACAGCCTCTGAATTTTACGAGCTAGTCGGACCAACAGCGGATGCTGCGTTAGATGGATTACCAATGTCGCAGGGCTCTATAGATAGGTTGAATTGTAGATACGGTGTTCTGTTTAGTCACATCTGATTTATGATTATACTAATAAATGAGAACTTGAGATTCATATCTGCTTACTTACTAGTACGATATGATATTCTAGATTGTTAGGCCTAGGTCTCCGAATTTAAATGACCGAACAAGAGCTCTCAGAGAATCAAAACTGCTAGTGAACTTTCTAATGCTACTACCTCTAGTGCAAGTTATTTTAGTATGATCACTGGACCTGGGCATTTGAGCCTTACAAATGGCAGACAGGGAACAGAGAGGCAGCAAAACCATACACTATGAAACCAAATTTAGACGCCCATTATATACAAAGAGATAAACATTTAGGTAACTTCCTGATTAGCACATGATGATGATGTTCAACTTTTGTTATAAATACCATTAGTATCAGTATAATATCATTAGCCCCAAACTGGAACACTTGATGACATTTGGCTTTCCCTTAGTTCACCTCAGTCATGCACCCAGTCATCTTGTTTACATACTGTGTGACCTTGATAAGATTAGAAACTGAACTCCTAATCCTACACTTGTAATCGCTTCCTTGACTCAACTTTTCTCCCAATTAGTTTTTATTTGTGGAAAAGAAAAATTAAACAAACTAATGCGTTGACGCAGCTTATTGCAATGTGCTAGACGGAGTGCTGGTCAACAAACCTTGTGATTAGTAATAATTAGTACCCATATGTGTGAGTATTGGGTATATTATAGCTATTTAGTTAGAGTTGCCTCCACCACATTAACATAACATGATAAATATGTAGGGAAGGGTTGGGCCTATATTTTTCTAATTTAAATAATAGTGCAGTTGTAATAATGCAGTGTAATAATATTGTAATCTAGTGATTATATAGTCATATGATTGTTATATTATTCTAATATAGAATATATTTCACCAGCACTGTTATTACACTAGGCTTGCAATCGTACATTGTATCATAGGCTACTGTAACATTATTGACATCATAGCAAAAACCTATGAATAACTTTGATTCCTTATATGCATGAAATCCTGTTGGAACTGAAACGGTGATTATCACAATGATTGTTAATTAAAGTACATGCAGACCATACAACATAGTGTGAAAGTGAGTGTGTAAACCCATTAATAGTGTAAATGATTCAATATTTCCCATGAAAATTAGAAGTGAAATATAATAAAGTATCGTATCATCATGAGTCTGATGGCTTTTTAGATAGCCCTAGTCCTAAAACTTACAGGTAATAGTATAGGCCTAAATATAATAAACATAGTAATAATAATATAAATATTATAAATTCTCCATAGATTGCAAGGTCAAGGACAATTTGGTAATCTATAAGATGCTTATCTATCTAGTAGCAACTAAGTTGTAAACATGGTTGACATTTGTCACGCTGAGATAGTCAGTTCTAAACTTAGTTTAGTCAGCTGGACTTTGCTACTAAATAATGTGCTGATGTTATGCAGATTGCACCTTTATATAGCCTACCAATTTTTGTTGTTTGTTTTCTGCAGATATCTACTCACAGACATGTGCTTGTTTATATTCAAGAGAGCTATTTTGACTCGGGACAGCCTTCCACATGTACATGTAGTACGTCTATGATAGTACTTGTACATGCAATGTGTAACCAATAGATACAATTAAATTTTAAATCACACATGCATTATTATAATTATAGTCTTGTCTCTAAATTTAGCCAATACAAGTCATGTATTTGATAGTCTAACGTTCACTAGTTGAGAGCTTGACAGTGCTTGACAGTGGCAGTAGCATGGGTTCCCAGGCTCCTAAAGGTTGCGTGTATGCAAATGAAATGCAAGCATAAAAATGGCTTGCATGCTTCCATGCTAGACTAGAGACTATCAGAAGGTATGTGGTCAGCTGCAGTCAAGCTCAACAATCTCTCCACATAGTTAATTTTACATGAAGTTTAGACTGACAATGGGTAGCCTATCTGTGACATGCTTACATTTACCATTGTTGATAAGATAATAATATAGGCCTAATTTAATGTACACAGATTATGGTCCAAATTTAGATGCAATGTGGATATTACAGTGGAATTATTGTTAATAATACAGTCTATCATATCTAACCATAGAAATTATTTCTATATGATACTTTTATATTAAAAAGTGAAGTAGGTATAGGATCAGACTGAAGACTGTTTGTATAACATGTATGGAGAATTCCCAACAGATCCGAACCCACACAGTTTCTACTTCCTATGCGTAATGTAGAACCCATGTGTGATTATTATAATGATAATAATGATTAATATTAGTTGGTGGAAGTATGAAAGAACCTGTTTGTCTTACAAATATCTAGAGAAAACCATCAGTTGCATAGATAATGAATTTGTTGCTTAGCTTACAAAGCTATCTACAGATTTTCCCCGACTCACGAGTTTAAAAATTTCCAAATAAAATGAGATAAACTACAGCGTTCGAACCTGCAGAGCTTCTACTACATGAATCAGCTTACTTGATAGGTTCATTCGATAGATAATCCTACATACACAGCTAGATACGCCTACTAATACCATGATGTAATAACCTTTTGATCATCAGATTTGGAGCTAATGTTGTCCGACTTCTGAAGGGTTACTTAGAAACTCGCATTAGTGAGGAAAAGAAATTAGGTAGACCTACTGTGTGTTATGTGGTTGCCAAAACTAAGTTTATTGATTTCTTTTACTAGTGCCTGGAATTATGAATTGTAAAAACCTAATCTAATTATTATTTTGTAAAGATCTCAATTCTGAAGTAATGCGCATTTAATGCTAGTTTCAAAGTTACTTTTGCTTCTCCCTGTGAACAGCTATTGATATGTATGCCAAAAGGTAACATTTCTACTAACACTCCACAACCCACAATGCATCTGTAACCGTCAATACAACAGGGTTAAAACAATTGCTACCAAATAATAAACAACACCTTGGAGATAGTGATACATTTTGTAGGCTATGGGTGAAATCTTGCATCAATACACGTAGTCAGCTAGCTACTGTAGCTACCGTTATATCAATGTATTACCTTACAACAATCCAGTATGCCAAGTTGCTAATGAATGTAGTAAATTTTAGTAAACATTAAACAACAATTTGTTTAGTACATTGTATCAACTATAACTATATTGTGTATCTATCTACTATAACTACTTATAGGAAATACCACAGACTTACCCTGGTACTCCTAGTAAATGTGAGTAGATTGTAAACTCAAATAGTTATTCAGGCTTATCCAAAGGACTAGGAGTCACGACTACGTTAAGTGCTACAATGATTGTGCTAGTCTTGTATCACGTGAAGCTAGCTAGTAAATGATCATCCTGTATGAACTAAACTATTCATTCCTCTATTGTTTACTAATACTATACAATACAATGATTAATGCACACGTACGTATGTCAGTGAGTGGTATATATTCAGATAACACAGTCACTGTGACTGAGAGGGGTAAAGATGTAAATATACTTGTATTCACTGCAAACACTACATATACAGTAATGCTATTATTCATGTTTACACAATTGTGCAAGTTATATTTTATACAGAGTTCCTTAATGAATGCATTTAAATGGCAAAGTATACTGTTTATTATAATAATGGCACCTTGTATAATATGCAGAGTCAGTGGAACCTTTCCACTAGTTTACAGAACAAAATTCAACACAATACAATCTGTAGGTATACTATGTTAACACAGTTATTTCCTAATACTATACTTATGTACTAATAAAAGTGCTTATCCGATGCTGGTGTACTTTGCTCTGTAGGCTAACAAATAGGCCTCTAGTGTATATGCACCTACACTTACATGTATGTACATCAATGCATCATTACATCCATGTAAAACATACTTGGATAATTATGTCATTGTATTAACTACATTTAAATTTTATATGATTTTGTATAACAACTATATACATGTGCAGTGTATATACACTGCATTTTATGTATTTATATGCATTTTTATATGTATTTATGTGATTTTGTATAACGAATATATACATATAGTTACAGTGTATATACACTGTATTATACATGTACAGTGTGTGTACACCACAACATTATCAAGTGAGGTCAAATGCTATATTTTTTGTACACAGAGTCAATAAAAAGTATCACGTTTCCATCGTTATTGGTATTAGCTATTTTAGTTTATCTATAATGAGATATAAGCATACACGTATAATAATTTCTGCATGGCAAAGCATGTAATACAATTTATCGGACAATTATAATTATTTAGATTATGCAATCTCACTTCCAGTAGCCCTGTATTTATTTACCTCCACACACAAAAAATCTAATTAAATGTAAATATTTAATAAATGCAAAGTAGAGTTAGAAATTCACTAACATGCAATGGCAATGACATTATATAAATTAAAATTGATATTTTACCGAAATACTTCAATAGTTCTAATTAAAAATATTGATTAAATTAATTTGATGCAGCTAATTGCAGTAGACATGCACTTTATAACAATTATTCTATAACCTGCATCCAAGAATAATATAATATCTTATCTATATAACTCCTGCTGTTTAACAATATTTATATTAATATGTATTATTATATGACACCGTATCTTTGAATGCAATATTTTTTAATCTTTTAAAGGAGTTCAACCTTCAGTGTGTTCACAAGTGAAGAGAATCAATTATGAAAGAATCATTAAATTCATGCTCCTTCAGCTATATTTCCCAGTCAACAAACTTTTAATGTTAATTGTTGTTTGAGGCTAAACAAGGGGCTAATTTATAAAGAGGTGTCTACCTTCAGGTTCAACAAGGTTATATATTATATCCAAAACGATAAAATTAAGCAATGTTAAAGGTAATTCAATCGCTGCAATAGATGTAGAATTCAGCCTCGTTTTACACAATATATACATGTAGTACCAAAGTACGATATTCATTTTACTGTACGTAAAGTAATTCTCCCTTTGACTATGTACATTGTATAACATGGTGGCAAATATATTGATTAGTGTAACCATATCATGTGCTTATATAGTGTACATAGAAACTGTATATTATACATACAAATAAATGTTCGTGTATTTTCCTATTTATAGAATATTCAACTGAGCTACCTGTATTTATCAGCCTCAACTAAAGCATTACATTCACTAGAAAAAGGAGCATTATATTACTACTGACTATATTAATAGTAGAACCGGAACTAAATTTGACATGTGTATCCCATAATGTTATTAAACAGGTAATCATTTATTTTAGAACTCATATCTTGGTTCCGGGTTTAATTTTCAAATTGGCATCTTACTATTACTATATAACTATAGTAGGCTTATTGCAAACTATTGTAATAATAATGGCGTACGGAATATGCAATTTTATTGTGATACCAGGTACTGTACTGCAATGAGGCTTGTGTTTGATTTTATAACACTGTAAATGTATAGTCTAGGTGTGATTTCAGAGCAGAAAATTACACTATAATGTCATAAAGAGTCTATACATATGACCCATATGTTACAGTATAATGTTACAAAGAGTCTATACATATGACCCATATGTTACAGTATAATGTTACAAAGAGTCTATACATATGACCCATGTGTTACAGTATAATGTTACAAAGAGTCTATACATATGACCCATATGTTACAGTATAATGTTACAAAGAGTCTATACATATGACCCATATGTTACAGTATAATGTTACAAAGAGTCTATACATATGACCCATATGTTACAGTATAATGTTACAAAGAGTATATACATATGACCCATATGTTACAGTATAATGTTACAAAGAGTATATACATATGTCCCATATGTTACAGTATAATACTACAAAGAGTACATAATGTCCGGTGTATGCATGGGGCTATTGAATAGCAATACATATTGGTAACATTACATAAAAGTAAATAATACAAATAGCAACAATAATACAAGTCATTATATACAATTGTAAGTTTACTCAATATATGCACCCAGGGTTAATAGCTTGTTTAGTTAGGCTATCACAGTATACTAATTGTGTAATCTACCTCCAAGCTGCTTTATGTAACCACAGATACCCGATTTGATGTCTAGTGAAATTAGTCATTACAATACAACTACGCAGGTATATACTGTTTATTGTAGTTTGTCATGGAAAGTACACATTCTATGTGTTTCCTACCTACATTATTGTATCTGCTTAGGGAAAAGGGTCAACACTAATACAACATGTCATCATACAGCACACCTGAGAATAACGGCCTATATGTACAACATGTATCTGGTCGCTAAGCTACAGAATTATACAATATTTACCGCATAGTACAATGTAGAAGTAGAAGTTTTAGATGTAGTAACACATGTGCATGTACATCAATAATCATTACAGTCTACAAATACCCTAAAGCCTAATTGTTCTAGCTCCATTTTTTTGGAGTTAGTAGCACCATTTACTTCTCTAGCATAGAATGACATTAATTTATGTTTTATATCTGACAGCTGATGTTTCTGTGGTGGTTTATGGCCGAGTAGCAGCCCAGCTTGTCTAGAGTTTCTCCAAGAAAATTGTGTCTACTACAGAGTGATATGGTGTCTACAGTATTCTGTAGTTTACAGTATGATACAGTAAACAGTATGTGTACCAGGCGCCTGCTAATGCAATCTATGCTTACATATATCTTATAGTAAAATACAACAATAATAATAAAATGATACAGTTAACCATATTAAGCAATCACTTTTAGATGAGTTTTTCTGAGAATTGCAAAATTTTAGTATATGTAAAAACATTCGCAGAAAACTGAAAAAATATTCTTCGAGAATAAATTTTGGTGAATATAGCCTACTGTATGTTCATTGAACTGATTTTATACTATTAACTTATGTAATAGGTGTTACAACATATAACTGGCAGCACAACCTCTGTACAGCATATAGCATCTCTACTCCTTCTTATTGAACACTTTGTATTGTGGAGATTGCTCATCATCAGCTCAGCAATATTGTTCATACTTAATTAATCAAATGATTAGCTATATTTGTTCAGATAAAATCAGTACCCAAGAACGAGCCTATCGGTTATACCAGTGTACTTATATCTATTGATAGAGTATATTATGGTAGCACTATGAAAATTATCTGCCTGTAGATATACATGTAGATAGTTGCTATTTTAGAAAGGATTAAATGTCATGTCACAACTGAAAATAATCTAAATTTAGCATAAATTGGTAATTTACCAAGTAATCATATGTCCATGTAGCATGCACATCTCAGTTATTATCAACTAATTTAGCTCAGCCTTGCAGGTAACTGTCAACCATGTAGCTTTTGTTGCTAGTTTTGCATGCCTCAAGATACTAATAACTGATAAACGAGTAGAGATATATATATTTATAATTTTTATGCCCTTTTAGACTATGATAATAATTATAACAAAAGTATAATATCTATATAACAATACAGTTGCTTGCAAGGTGCCCTGTACTATGTGTACTATGTAAGAATACCAGCATGTTTGTCTGAGATATTATCACATCTATTATTAATCTACCAGTAGCTTCAAACCTCAATCCCACAACGCTGTACCACAACATGGTAGTAGAATGTTCTAGTATATGACATGAATGAGCTACAATGTTACAACACTTGACCAAATAGGGCAGTTGTGAAACATGTTTCGTGTGTTTTTAAATTGGTATTCAATATTTCACATAACTGGGATGCCCAGTATTAAAATAAGTATTCAAGTTCAGGCTCAGAAGCTCGTATGAAAATATCATTTACTTCTACATAGAAAAAATTGCATTGCCATAATTTCAGACAAACCCACTGTACATATTGTACAATAGGTCCCGATGAGGACTTACCCTTGTCTACAGAAAATTCTTCAGTTGATTTTATTAGTAAGTTGAACTGTATATACATGTAATTAATATAATCTAGCAAGTGCTGCCGATATAGTCATTGCTGCTGCCCACTAATCTAGTACACTCATGAGCTTGCAATGAATACAGAGTGTGAGATTAGAATAAGAGCTAACAAGCACAATCCTACGTCTACTCTCCACAGTCGAGTAACACTTACTGCTATTTACACGCTACTGAAATAGGCATGATAATTACAACACATGTACAATATTGCTGCCTGCCTCGGCAGCATCTACTCTCAACCTAATTAATAATACACAAAAGTTGCATAGCAAGGGAATCAATATTAAATAATTCATACCCGGTATGACGCAGTCTGATCAGCAGATGAACAACTTGAGTAGCTAGAAGTTCACTGTCAGTGAGTGAACTTATAACCTATGATATCCCTTCATATATTTGTTGTATATTAGCCTTTGTTCCATAAATTATAAAGCACCAATATTACAGTACATTGTCTGCTTAGTTGATGGTAGAAATAGCGTTTGCCTCAAGGCTGTGGATCTCAGTGGTTTGCCAACCCTATGCTAATTTTAACCACTTTATTTGTAATTATCTGTAATAACTATCGAAATTTATCAATCAACATGTTAATTGGGGTCATTTTAAAATAATTAGTAGATCAGTATGCATTACAAATTCTATAATTATTATAATTCATTTCCAGAAGGACAAACTTATTAGTTAAAGTTATATATAGTGCAGTACGTCAGCTAAAAGCTAAGCAAGGTTCACATGTTACCAGTCATGATATGAAATGCATGACTTAGTAAGTTTAAAATGAAAATACTGCATTGAAATAGCTCAGAATGTTATAATAATAGTCACAGAGCTCGTTGATAAAAAACTGCCGCATCGTATTTATGTATAACAAAAACATTATGATAAGATAAAAAGATAAATACTATAAGGAACTATTTCAGAATTATGACGTCTGATTTTTGGCAGATTATTATTATTGCTGAAATTCTTATCAACAACTGTTTTTTTAGGTTTACGGAATTGTTGACCTGTGATTGCATTTTACAGCGCTAGACCTGTGTGCATACATTGCTTTGTATAATTATATATTTTAGCTATACATGTTAAGGTATATATTTTAGCTATACATGTTAATATACATGTACATGTATATTGCAGCGTGCTACGGACTAACTGGTTTCTTCTTCTTTCATGTCAATTTAAATAGATAATATTTTATGTTTGATTACTAATCTGTTATCTAGCTTTCTCAAGTTTGATTCGTTATGCATTTTTTCACAGTGCTTGGCAGCTCATATAATTATTAGTTATCATAATACTATTTACGCCCACACTATTATACTAGAATTAGTGTTGATTACCCTTGGTATTCAGAATAATTATTATTAGTCTAAAATAATAAGTAGAAAGTATCATGGTATGGCATTCCACAAACCTTGCACAAAGCAGTCAGGCACCATATTGTGCGTCCTTGAGAGAGTATAGTCAGCAATGCACATAACTATGGTGATGTACATTGCTGTCATTGTTTTGTCACGCACATGGTGGGTATTTTTGCTGTAAATCTGGTATCTACTGGTATGCATGGCTGACATCAGCTACAGTTACAGAGCACCTAGAAAGAGTGTAGTCATGTACATAATATAGCTAGTAGGTAGATGTGTACTATGTGTGTAACAGTATGTATATATAAATGTACATGCTGTGGACAAATAAATACAAGGGATATATGCATCTTTGTCTGAAAGATACAAAAAGATATATGTGCAGATAACTCCAATTTTAATATGCACTTGTACACAGTGCAATGTTGTAGTCTTGGTAACCAACAAACAGATAATAACAGGTATAAAAAAGTATTATATATATGTACATGTATGTATAAATATATGCATAGATATTATATCTGAAACATAACACATTATTCTCAATTCTTACCCTTTAGGTTTAGGGTGAGATTAAATAGACTAGACACATTGAATGAATAGGTACACAATGTAGATGCATCGGATGGTACTAGTAGGCATGTGGGAGGGTGAATAGCTATCTCTATGTTCTCTCTTTACAGAACTACCCTTAGTACAGCACACACAATGTATAAACATAAACACTGTTCCATTTTGATAACCAGGATGAATGAACTAGAAAACACGGATGAATAGAATGTCAAGGGGAGATTAGCTGTTACACTTTAGCATTCCTTAGTTGGATCAAGCAAAGGATTGATGACATGATGGTATTTGTATACTGTGCAACCTACAGGATGCATGCTTACTGGTCAAAGTTGCACCAAGATTAATTTCAGATACATACATGTCCAAAATCTATTTATGCCATTTGTGACGTATTTCTAATATCTCCTATGCATGAATAATCATTTCTAATGATACTTTTTTCAAGATGATAAATCATCCAATACAAATCCTGAAATATATATGCATGGGGCAAGCCTTATGAACCTATGTTTTTAAATAACTTGTTTTCCATTAATTTTTAAACCAGTTCTAACCACTTGAAATAAAAATAGATTTTAAAAAATGCTGTATTGACGTGCAGATGAAACTTTGTAACTGTGATATTACGATAATATTTTGCTTAAACTGTAATAATAGTTGTATTGTATGGCTGTACATGCATATTTTCAATATCCACAGAATGGTGGTGCGTAAAACAATGGAACTGATAAAAAGTTAGTGCAGGTGCAGTAGAAGGCCGTGTGTATTATGATAAACGAAATAGGCAGAATAATTTAATCAGGTGACATATTGAATCTCTCACTTTTATATATGTAATAAATGCCATGCAATTTTTTGTCTAAAACAGTATCCCCTTTTGGGAAATGTGTGCATAGTATCTGAATTGTGTATTTGTAATAGACCTGTGGACTTTGCAGTCAATACTTTTATAATGTAATCCCCTACCCTTCTCTTACCCTTCCCCTTACACATTCGTCCTAGAAAATGATGAGTCATCTATGGTATGGCGGGGCTACTTTATTAACCAAACTGTTGACGAAGGGTAGATCTCACTAAAATATATTTTTTACAACAGTACAAAGTAAATTATAAAAAACTTTCAATTTACTCAAGATAATTAATAAGGATATCATCTATGCGGGTCAGGTGGGTATAATTTAAAACATTACATGAAAAAAATACGGTTTCACATCATCATCACACATTATGTAATAATAAACACCAATAACGATACAAAATGGAAGGAAGATGAGCTAAATAAGGTTCCACTTCATGATATTCTAGATTCTAGTCTACAGTTGAGATATGAATCTGGTGAAAGTGAGGAGGAGACAGAGAGAGGTGCTGAGATGGACAGCATCAGCAGCGTTCTCGTCATCTTCTTCTTCATCTTCCAGTTGGACGTCGTCCAACTCCAAGTCTACGATGGGGTCATACATAGCCCGAGAGTTGAACTTGTTGATCCTAATTTTGATAACAGTGTATGGACCTTTAGACTCGTACTCGGGAAATCCTTCAGGAATGTCCTGCAGTACACCATCTATCTCCACCTGAAATAAGATAAAGATTAGTTAGGCCTCTACTATAGTATATACATGTGCATGCGGAAACTGAGTAAATAGAGCAAACGTTGTAAGGATATGTGTTAGATATACGGTACTTATTTTTATTACACTGTCCAGTAGAGTGAGTTGATAATGCCCATAGCAAACTACGACATAATGGTGTGCATATTGATAGGATATAAGATAGCATTAGACTAGCTTATATCAGAGAGTGATTTATAGGATCAAGTATCATGAAAGAGGGAATACCTACAATACAATGTAACAGTAGTATGTGAAATATGAACACATTGTATATCCATTGATTGAGATGTATTAGAAAGCTATATTCAGACCAAGTTACGTCACTAGATAGTCTAATCAATAAGAATATAAGATGAATGATATTTCTGTATGCCCGGCTCATATATAACGTTATTAAACCTATAAGATCATGTATGGATAGCCATAGTTCATCGATTAAAATTCTACAATATTTTGAATATGTGGTATGCTTGGATGAAGAGTCTGAATAAATGTATAGGTCGGCCACCAATAGATTTAACTCAACAGTATCAATCTCAAAGATCAGTTCTATTAATGTCAAGTATGCGCGTATAAGGAAATTTGGATAGGTTCACGGATGAATACAAGCAGGCAGCATAGCTGTTGGAACAAATTTTTCCTCTACAGATGCTCTAGATTTAGATTTATGGTAGATAATGGACACATCATAATATATAATATGAAAGATCTAAGCACTTGACCCAGATATCGTAGATACTATAGATGAAAGAAAATGAACTATAATCTCAAAAATAGCTTAGTCTAGTCACGAACCTGTATTTTACAATAGTAGGCTCCTATGCCCTAATTATTATTGATATTTACACTATTATATTACATGTAGGGTGGTAACTCTTACTAGTAGTACTTATTTTATAGAATGCTTCTTATGCTTTACACACAAATACTCACAATCAATATTTTGGAGAAAATATTAGATATAATAGTGTTAAAAGATAATACAAATAAATATACATGTACATGTACTGTAGGTGTTTTCACAAAGACGAGTCAAATGGGTTGCTCAAAAGGCAAGACAACTCCAAGTTTCAAACTTTTTTGTTTATAGGTCGAGAACAGTTGCGACCCTTTGGGTTGGAAACACCAGCGCGGTTAACTGTTTAGGCCAAATCAGTGACATTTTTAATAAGAGGAAGTTGTTAAATAATAATACGGACAGATAAAAAAGTAATAATTAAATTATTGAAATAATATAAAATATATATTATTTAGGTCTATAATATATATTATTTAGGTCTATAATATATTGTGATAATTATTTCTGTAATGAGATTCTGCATCTGATACAATATGATTGATGTTAGCCCACCACTTGTACAAAAGCCGTAGAGATTTACTATGTTTGAGCGCTCAGAAGAATATAGGCTCTAGTCCCTTGAGCATGTCGTTATACTGTTCATAGAAGCCTTCAAACAGTATGCATGTTTGAAGGAACTGCATGCTGTGCAGTGATAGTGTGCTGCCAAGAACTGTTCATTGATATTGTAACTCAATAGCGCTCTAGGGCTGCATTATTAGCAGCTCTAAGGGTAAAGATTTTCTACAATAACAGGCATATGTGGGCTACACTGCATTCACCTCAACTACTTCTATGAATGGCAACCCTTTGTGGTGAGCACAAGGGTGTAGCCTTGGTGAGCCTGTAAGAAGGAAAACTTACTATTGACTGCAATAATAAAAGAACTCTCTAAATGGAGAATATTTTTTGTTGCAACTTTCTTTACAATCTTGTTCCAGGAATTTGAAAAGAAATATGAAAGAGAACGGTTACATAATTATTGTAATTGTAAAGCTGCCACACTGTCATTAGATAATTATATTTACTATATTATTTTCATTTACATAATATGATGTATTGAATAAATCCTACCATTGTATTGTGCTCACTATCACGATTATATTAGCTACATATCAGATTGTAACGCAAAGGTTTCTTCTGAATGAAAGTTGGATTAAAATAAGGAATTGTCATACCATGTTCAATCACAATAATTTGGTCTCTATTCTGCAGTAGGGCTTATACAAGCAGTGACAAATTTGAATTATAAAAAGCTAGCAACTCCTTTAATCAGTATTGGCACGCACAAGCCACTAGATTCACATGTATAAATGATATTCAGCTGTCAGTAACAACTGAAAATCATGATGCATGTATACTGGTATATGGCATCATTTCTGGGAACCTTTTTCAAGCTTTCTAGTGATATATAGATTGTATTGAGTTCTCAAATGCTTTAAGGAATACCTTTTGCTGTCGGGTATTGTCACAATGAATTAGTGTACTATCTATTATAGTAATATGCTCTTTTCAACTTGTCATTAGTTTGAGTATAAAATTGTCCTCCTCAGCGAAAATTAACATCTATTTTGGTTTAACCATGTTATTTTTCTGGGTAGCACATGACTAGATAGGATCCATAATATAGGTGTTGAGAAATACTCTTCTCTGAGTTGAGTTGCACCTTTTAATTGGGAAGTACAAGAGAGAAATCTTACTTCTACTGTTTCTGATAAAAACATCAAATTAATTAAAATATTAATTCAATTTTAATATGCTGACCTTCTTAGAGAAACGAATTGCTGACTTGTCACCGGCGGCAAAGGTATCTAGTTTCTCTTTGCCTCTTTTCTTGGCTTTTCCCATTTTCTTGCCCTTTTTGCCTTTCACTATAATACCTACATCAATTCCCTCTCCATCTTCCTGCAAACAAATATATAAATAGCATAATGTCACTGTCAGACTGAAAATACAACTTAAGCAAAAGTAGACCTACATTATTCTAACTCATTCTGAAAGCCCACATGACCCTAGTATATAACCTGACCAATATTTAATGCTGCGCCCTTGCCTAGCCAAATTATAGAATCATTGAAGAACCTAACAAACAATTGAAACTAATACAAACTGCGATGTTGTTGGTTACATTTAACTAGTAACTATGTTGTTTACGGCAGCGAGATGTCAGCACTAATTATACTGAAAATAATGATTGTAAACCTACATGTACATGTAAACGTACATGTAAATGTACATGTAAACGTACATGTACACGTAAAGGTACAATCCATATCATTTATTATAAAACATATTATAATATGAAAGATCAGATGCGTTGTAGCAGGCGTGAATAGAAGTGCAGAACACATTAGTTGGAGTTATATGCACAACTGACTGAGGAGACAACTCTAAAATTACCAAACTAATGCTAGGGCCACACTGACACGATTTTTTGTGCGAATAGCGAATTTTGGCCAAAGGCGATTTCGCAAATTATAATCGAACGTGCCACACTGCAAAAGCTATAAGCGAATTCACATTGATTTCACCCAATGAGGGATCAGAAATTATTATCCCCGGTCACGTTTCTCATTCACTGCAGAACTAGAACTCCGAAAAATGTAAAATAAAATTATAATTAAAATAGAATAAAATAAAATAATTATTTTATTCTTACTTTCATTTGTTTTACACAATTCTTGCAAACGGAAGTAGTCATTTTATCCATCAGTTAAAATAAATATTTTAATATAATAATTTAAACTCATGATTTATTAAAAATCCGTGGCTCTGAACACGTGACAAGTAAAAATTGGCCAATCACAAATTAGCGAGTTGCGAATTAGCTGATTTAGATCAGCGAGTGCGAAATCGCTAATTTTGCGCGAATTCGCACAAAATTTGCGATTTGCGAATTCGCCTTTGGCCAAAATTCGCTATTCGCACAAAAAATCGCGTCAGTGTGGCCCTAGCATAACAATCATTGGGTATTTACATGAAGCACAGATGGCTTCGAAGTCGTCTTTTCTCTATTGAGAGAAGACAACCTCAAATCATAACCAGTGGTTTGTACAAGGAGTTTAAGTGAGCATGATATAGACTATTAGAGTATAGACAAGAGAGTGCAGCAGTCATAGCAATAGATATTATTATAAAAATCATGTCCTTCTTTGATTAGTCAACCTACCCCATCACAACCTATTTCAGATGACACATTGGTACAGAAGGTGAAGTTCTGGAAAATCAAGTTGATCTTCACTGATCCAGCATTAAGGGTGGAAATTTCACCATCATTATCGAGCTGAGCATCTTCTTTAAAGGCAAACACCACTAGCATGGCAGTACCCAGAGAAATCTCAGTTCCATTAAACTTCTTTTTCATTTCCGTTGAGAATGAAACACTAAAATATATACTAGGAGCTGTGTCTCATTCAATGGTATGGCTTGTGGTCTAACATAAGGGAACCGAGGGCCTAATAATGATGGGTACAAGAAAAATGTCAATTGTGTAATATAAAAACTTTATAAGAATGCTTACTGTCTTTGCATGCAAAAACTTTACTCAAGGAGTTTAAAAAAATGTTTATCAAATCTGAGAATTAGTTAGAAATTCTAGTCACAATCTACAACATGAAGCCGGCAAGGTACCAGATTGTGATGTGGTGCTTAGCAACAAGACTATAACACAATGCTGTTGCCATAATAGCTTATGATACTAATGAATATATGTTCAGAAATATACAAAGTAAGAAATTGATTTAAATCTACTTTAAAGGCTACTGACCTACTAATAAGAAAAATAATAAGTACATAGAAATAGAAAAAGGCTAATAATAATTGCAGGTCAACATACTATACTTTCTATAGGCCAACTTGACATAACCAAGTTTGTATGCAAACTGAGTTTAATACAATATTACTTTCTTTATCAATATTTAATTATGACCTAGGCTTGGAAACATAATTATGACACAAAATGCATATACATGTACTGTTGTAGTTGTAATGTTCCTCGCCCTGGTATCAACAATTAGACAAACAAACCAACCATGTACAGTATTTCAAATGCACTGCAGAAGTTGTTCTCTCTCTGCTTATTGTGCATGCATATTGCATGCCCCAAGGCCCAAGCAATGTCTACTACACAGTTACTTTGTATAGGTGTATAGTATAGGCCATAGGGTATATGCATGTAGGGTCTACTAATAGATATAAACAGGAAGTGACCAGTTATATATAGCAGTAAAGTGGAAATCTGTAGACCATAACAATGGTGCAGTATATGACTTGCTGGTAATGCAGTACAGTACATGTACATGTAACATTTCCAAAAGGTTTAACACAGACCCATAGCTTATAGTAACTTAACATAGGAAAGCAGGCAGGCAGACATCCCCCCCCCCCTCTTTCAATGTTTAGATGAGCACAGAATGTGGACTCCAGTGTTATAACCTTACCTGAGTATATCACACAAATAAACAAAGCGTCTGACTGACCGATGACTGACGTACTGACGGACCTACCTAGAAACGCTGTAGTTAGTGCCAGGGTAGGTATCATTCTCGTTCACTTCTCCTAGCTTAAAGTTCTGGTTATCAAATGACTTGAATGCATTTCTCCCACTTCTGAGCTCCTCGAAATCTTTCTTGTCTTTTCCATTTGGTCCAAGCTCTGTAGCAGTGTTCAGATAAATCATAAACAAGTATTTTTCGAGAAGCTACATGTACATAGCCTACAAGATGTTTCTTTCCATTCCTGCACTTTTATGCAGTAAGATCATGCTGTGGAAGCAGGAAAATACAATGTTTACAACATTTCCGTGGATCTACTGCATTCTTTGAGCTAGTTACATCAGTAATGCAAACAGGTACATGTGTGTGCTTGACCTGCGCAGCTAAGATATATAATTTTTAGACTACATGGCGAATATTTTTGGTGGATATATCTAGTTTATAAGTACACGGAGCAAAACTCAACTGAGTTGCATACATAAATAATCTATTGCAGCCTGAAGCATTTTATTCATGATTCAGTGTTGAGGCCAGTATTTCCTGAAGTCAAATTTCTTACAATTACATTGTAATGCATATATTACATTACAATGTATATGATTTATATGATTTGTTTTCATTAACCATAACACTTTGGTCTACATATAAATGCTTCAATAGGTGGCTTTAACGTATAGTACTAGACTCACGGGGTTTTTCACCAGGTTTTCCACCTTTCCCTTCACGTCTTTTCCCAACTTCTTCAATACTGCCTAGTCGCATGCTGACAGTCTTGGTATCGCTGAATCCATCGTCATCACTTATGTCGATCTCTCCTTTGCTTCCTTTAGTTCTTACATTAGCATTACCCTTTCCACCCTTTCTTTTTGCTCCAAACTAAAAATATAGCATACATGTAGTCAACATGAGTGTTTGAACTAGGATATTTTCTATCAACTCATTATTTGTGTAAAACTCAATGCTAAGTTGATGAATATCAATTAGTAATCCACTAGCACTCACCTTTTTCAAAGCTTTTGATGGAGTTTTAGGAGTAACAATTTCACCAACATAAGTCTCATTGGAAGCTAAAGTTGTAAAATAGTGCATTGTATAATAAAATGTCTTTTACAAGTATGTAATTGCATAATTAGTGTAAGCTTGTCTTATATAAGTTATAATTATAGTACATTATATCTCAGCTTCCTGCACATAAAAACATCTGTGAATTCATACGCCTACACTAACCTGTGTATCATTATAATAATTTATATCCATTTATATGTAATTTTAGTATATACACTAAGCACACTGGATAACATACATGTATAGGTGCAGTAAATATAATTCTCTAATAATAGTTGTCATACAGATAGAAGACTTACGATCATCAGCAAGGCAGAGTGCGGATAGTAAGACAAACAGGAGAGCAGCCAACACCAATTGCTTCATGTTGAAGAGAGTGGATGGGTGAGTAGTAGAAGAATTCGAAATTAAATGATGAATTCAGTTTGTAAACTAAAATTTATATACTTGAAACTGTTCAATAGCAGAATATATGAATCAATAACATAATACCCTTTGTCAATATACCCAATCACAGCAAAGGATTTCTCAATTGGGAGTTTGCTTGGTTCCGTTGCCTTGTTACCAGATAATATTATTATTCTTGTTGGGGATATAAAAATAATAAGTATAGCTGGCTGGTGAATAAGCCGTAGTACCTAATTCAACAGTAAACTGGGATAGAATTAAGTTCCAAGTTATTAAACCTCTCATGTAATAATAGACATGCCAGAAATGAGGTCTCTTTCACAACACGATGCCAACAAGTAATTACTCTTAGGGCTGAATGTTCAGGTTATAATGCGATATAATATGTAGGAATTACTGAATTACATAGTATTAAAATATTGATAAGCTATATTAACAAAAACTACTAGCTTGTAGGTATATTTTATTAAACTTCTACATGTATAAATATACGTTAGTCTAATTTTCTACTTGAAACATTATTTAGTTATACAAAATAAACATATAAACAAGCAGATATCAATACAGGATGCACCCATATAGCATATCTGAAAATAGTACTGTAGTGGCCCGGGACATTTATTTGTACGGCCTCAGCCTACCTAATGGACATTCACGCAGACTACGTGCCTGTAGTTGTCTCCCTCAACTCATACTCATCCAATTACTGTTGTACTTACACTTGTTCCTATACTCCTATGTTATGCACTGCTTGGACTATATATATATTGTATTTTTAGCAAGGAATTTGTTAAAAATTAAAATACAATATATATACATGTAGAAAATGGCCAAACCCCCTGACATACTTGGACTATAATATCATAAGTTACTAAGTGTAAATACCCTTTTTATACCCATGTAAATAAGGCCGGCGCCTCAGAATTTGCTGTCATTAATTTTGTATATGATTTGCATCTTTTTAAGCATCTTTTGTTTGGGGCCGACCCATGTTAGGTCGAGCCTCGGCCACCTGACAACCATCTTGTTGTGCAATTTCCGGATAATACTACGTCGTCCTTTTACCGGAAGTCTAAAACTATATAAAGTGTGTGCATTTGTATTGTCTGTCAGCTGATGCTTGGATCTCAACAAAGACACTTCTACTACTTATACAGAGTCTTCTCTCGTAGCTAAGGTTGGTTCCAGCTGATTAGGTCTTACAACCTTGATGCCCAAACAACCTACTAGAACTTGGCATACTCTTTCTCAAGTATAGCATCTAAGCATTGATTCGGGACCTTATGGGTTGCCTTGGTTAGCTAGATAACTACAAGCACTGCTTGATCTTTCTTCTTTTTTGCACTATCGGGTCATCCCTCAACCTTATTGACACAAAAACATTGCAGTACAACAAACAAGACATGCAGACACAATACTTTACATCCATAGATAGTAATATGTATTATGTACACTTATGTTATTCTTTTGGGTCTATAGTAAACTGGATATTCTAGATAGCTTGTTCTTCGCTGGTATTTTGAATCTATTTTATTAGCACTATGACACTTTGACACCGTCAATACTATTAGCTCAGGTACATGTGAGGTCGAGGGTTTCGGCGGAGCAACTTCAACTTGTTGAAGTTGTTCACTGTTGAACTGTTCAACTTGTTCATTGGCATTGCTCTAAATAGGCAATGCATGGTACCAGTCCCCACGTGGCCCTGGTTACTATCCAGTCAATACCAAAAACACATTTTAAATAAATTATATAATTGGAGTCGTTGTATCTAATATCAACCAACCACCACAGTGTCATGGTCTGAAAAGACCTACATGTTGGTCTTTGCATAGTCGAACAAACGCTCGCCGATTCGCTCTAGAATGAGGCTTCGGAGGTTGAAAAAGAATAGACCTCTCGTGTACCGAGCCTTTAAAAATCAAGAGTTTACTAAAACAAACAGCAATGTACCTAGTGCTTCCACCAATACTAAAACACAAACTGTGCAGCAGACAAGAAGTTGCCAACAAATAACGTCAAGCCTTGCAGGGCTCTCAACTACTCGGATTAAATCCAAATTGTTCGGATTTGTCCTTCCCTTTTGGGCATTCGGACGGATTTCCATATATTCCACTCACTGTTCGGATTTTGCTATTGTTTTAGAATTTGTTACTAGTGGCAAAGAGAGTACTCCCTTTGCTAGTAGGCCAACTAGCACCAAAGCCGTAAACAAACAAAGTCTGTCCAATGAAATCAATAAAAGGGTTGAGAGGTCGCTAACCTAGTCAATTTAATATTTGAATCAAGTGGGTGTCTAAAGTATTTTCCAATCTGATATATTAATAGGTTTTACAAAATAACACATAAGACACATGTGATTGTATATCTTGCAAATATCTTTATGTTAGAACGTCCCAAGTACTACTGTTTACCTACAAATATATAACATTTTAGATATTGACACAAAAACAAGGGAGACAAGTCAAAATATTTCAAACATTTTGCATGCCCTGTATACCCATCTCATTTGTTCCACTTCCACTTGGAGCCATACAGATATAGGCTATATCTGTATTTTGTTTAAATCTGTATTATGGTGTCATACAGTTACCTGTTATTGTATATATACACAACATTTTCCACTATCTCCACCACCTACATCTACTCTGTAGTACATGTATATACTGTATGCCCTATTTGCATCTTTGCTTCTTCTACCAAATAAATACACACAAGTTGCATGTCACAACCTCTACCAAGCAGAGCACATTTTAAGTAAAATATGACTAGAATTGCATGAAATGGTGCCATTTTAGATAGCACGGTTAAAAAATTTTCAAACGCGGGTGGGCGCTCCGCCGCCCCTCCCGCGCCCTCCCAGGCAGCCCGTTTTGCAGGCTGGCGGAGGCCCCGCAGTGGCATCTTTTTCCTCAATTCAACATTTTATTAGGATTTTTCACTTTATCAAGTTGAGAGCCCTGCAAGCTTAGCACAAAGCCAATGTCAACTTGCGCAACCAACGCAACGCAACGAAAGAGCAAGCAAGCAAAAAAGCACCTGACCTGTCATAATTTTCACTGCTGGCAGGGCCTCTATTCTAGCATCTACATGTATATATTATATCTACATGTAATTTATTTACGTTACAGCCGACATTTTACATCTATGACCATTTACTCCATAGACTGATAGACAGCTATTAAGTTATTACAATAAAAAAATAGGAAGGAATACTTTGGTAGAGATTTACAATACTGTAGTGACGTCAGAGATTACAGGACAATCTTGACTGAATCATTCAACCAAGATTGTCATGTGATATTGAATCAGTGTGTCTAACCAACCTTTTTTATTGCCTACTACATTTCTAAAGTTGCCCTACAACAAACTCGTGATATGCTATACGTATGTTACACCTCTGTGAGTCAGTATTGTTTACATATTCATCCCACAGGTTTATTGCATTGAGTCCTTTGTATTATTTATTCTTTCAAAACTAAATAGTTCCTCTTATGATTGTGCATATTGTATAACAAAGTGTATATCATAATTCATTCTATGTACTGCATATAGATCTAAAATAGGCCATCAAGTAGTAAGTAGAAGACTGACTACATGTAACTACACACTGCAAAGCAACTATAACATCCTCAGTCAACCTCTAATCCTAACAGCTAAAGAAGTTATCTCATCTTATTAAAATATTATGCTTTCACCATAAACTACCAATCACAGCCCATCTTTTGAACCCCACCCATCCCATCTTGTGAATCACAGTCTATCTTATGAATCACAGTCCTCATGAACTCCACCCCTGAGACCATGCAGAGTTGCCTTACCTTTTTTTAGTATTGTTTTAGATAAAACCTGTCAATCCCAGAGCCAAATTGCAATTTAGAATTGGTTTTGCAAACCCAGTCAGGTGGATGGTTGTCCTGATATTGAATTGGAGTTCAACCATAACCTGCTTATAATTACATACCAGCTAGTTACAAATATATGTAGCAAGGTTGTCCTACATGTATATAATTGTTTTTATATTCAACCCGTAGCCTATCTTGTATCAGATTTCAAATAGTGCTACCAAATTTATTTTGATTATTCAAACATGCGCTATATCTCCATAACATAAGCCTGTTTAGAGTCTATATAGTTCAGAGATAATAAGAGACTGTGCTAGACAGGAAAGGAAAAGAGTATTAAATAACAAAACATCTAAGAGATTTGGCAGGATTTTAATATCACTAGAAAAATATAACAATGTACATTGTACTTCCAAAAAATTATTATTAATTATAACAATCATTATCTATCCACTAATTGCATGTACCCTACATTGTTTGGCCCTGACTTCTGCAGGAGTGAAATAGAACTAAAAATGTTTTCATTTACTACTCGTCATCTTCATCCATCATATGAAAGGCATCATTATTAGTTACTTCCTCGTATTTGTGATCACGGAAGAATTTTCTCTTTTTATGAAGGTAGAGAACAAAGATGTCGCATACAACTGTAGCAATGGAGAGTAAAGCGATGCCACTACCAAGATTCTGTAGAGTTGGAATGACATTGAAGGCTGCTGCCTTAGCATTAACAGTTATTATGAATAGAATACCATAAGCTTTGATTAGCTGCCTCGTCTCGGTTCCGTTGTTAAAATAAATATTGCTGTATCTGTAGTTGTATCCCTTGGCAATCAGACTGTCCTCACCTACATTGGAAAATTGGTGAGATACACAACATGCTGACTTATTCATATAAGCCATGCATGATGATGCAGTCAGACACAATTTTGTTAAAACAATTGATTCAAGATATTCAGGTGCAAATTATAACCTGGACTGGGCCATAGGGACTTGCTGAAGAATACAACATGCATTCTTACTGCCCAATGTTAACTCCCTTCAAACTATGGTCTAATTTCAAATGAACAAACTCCTAGGATGTGAGCACCCTATAACACTTGGTAACCATTGACAACGCATTGTTTACATCCATCACATAATACTATAATAAACATACAATAACACAATATTATTACATAACCTTTCTAAGTGCAGTATTTTCAGACATCAAGTGAAGCAGGCAATCGAAACCAGTGTCATAAAATGTGTTAAAAATTAGAAGTTTTCTTCTCTTTTGTTAGGCACCAATTCATGCAGCATTATCAACAAGGATATTAAAATTCTTGGTTTATGTAGCATTTGGATTGGAACAAATCTGAAAGTTGCTGTCTTCGCTAATATTGGTTTTGAAAGCTACATGTACTCTCAAGATATGGGGAGCCGTAATTTAATAAAGTGACGAGTGCACAACTTCACTTTATAACAAATTATTTGTTGAGTGTAAACCTACAGATTTCTTCAAAAATAATTATGAAAGATATACATCATACAGACATTCTTTGAGTAAAGTGGAAATCGGTGACTAAAGACGGCAATTTACTAACTTTCTGTGTACTGTTTAAAAAACATAACTCCAAATATTTCACATGCAATGCAAACTATCCTGGATTCTCATGTTGGATGGCAACATAGAGCATGCTGAGTTATCCTCTACCAATAATATACATGTAAAATATACAACCATGTAATTATCTACAATTTACAGCAATTCGAATTACATTTATCAGGGAAAGTATTCTCACACCAACGCTCATATAAGACTTTTCACTAATTACAAATCATTTCAAAAATTGGAGCAGACAACTTTACACTTCAGCAATGTCTTCAATTTTATTGCCAAACATCTTGCATAATATAGATACTTTCTGGTTAGGTTCGTGTGTTTGTATTCTGTTGAGTTGACCGATGACAATCAAGAAAAGCAAAATATGACAACTCCAAATTAGCAATAAGATCTTGGCATGTATGCACATCACTTGATAATAAAAATATATCACACCGACCAATTGTAGAATTGTCAGGAATTTTGAGCATTATATCTTGATTTATGTGAACTAACATAATATTATGTGATATAGCATTGCTAATCACACATAAAACAACAAAGACAATTTGATTTGTTTGAGAAGGTGAAATACTACAAGGCTACAGCATTCATGCACCCAAATTTCCAAGGGTAAACAACTCCAATACTAGTAGGCCAATCTCTAGCTTTGAAAATCGTTAGAAACTTTTTTATCTTTTGTGCAAGTAATTTACTGGTTTAGGAAAAATCATTGATGCAGGCTACCTACACTGTATAGATCCATGTGAGCACACCTTTAGAAAAGGTAACTAGCCCCCCCCCCCCCCATTGCCACCTGTTAGATTCAATAACGTATTATGCAAATACATTATGTCTCCAAGATGTTGTTCAAACGAATACGAAATAATGCAATATGCAATCTAGACAACCATGGGCCAATCTTACCTTTATCTAATCTATCAAAACTGTACTTTGGTTTGCATTGCTTAGGATCGTAGTTGAAGTTGCAGTCCCATGTTATTCTGATAGATACCACTCCACCTGATAAAATAATCAAAGTTACATAATAATATATGTTATTTCAATATAAATAAATGTACATCTCATTGTAATGAGGGAATTGCTTCCTACTGCTTTGTTGCAAAACGTAGCCACAGCTATCCATTTCTGTGTCTATGAGATATCCAAGATGTCATCCCATGTGTTCCAACCATTTCACAACCATATGTAGGGGTTTGGGCTTTGATAGTATTTATATGAAAGCTTGATATTACCACATCTTTATGCTCAGAATTTGAAAACAGCTTGTAATCTTGAAGGTTTAAACTATTGCATAAATGAGGATTTTTAGGATGTTTTTGCAAATATGCTTTTTAAGTTGCTTCCTGGTAGAAAATAATATTTCATTGAGAAAATCCAACTAAGAATGACCACTCAGGAAGTTTGGTCTTTAAAAACAGCAATATGTTGACATATGTAGCATGTACTGTAAGAACATAATACAGTAATTAATTGAATGTAGAAAGTTTGATAGTTTCATGCTTGAGGCAAATCTATTTTCATTTTTCCTCTAACCATGTGCTTTTTAAAAAGTCAAGTTGCAGCAGTTAATTCTTATTTGAACAAAAATCTTAATATGTGATATTTTGAAAGGCAACATTAGTAAATAAATACACTATGTAAAAAGAGTCACACCTACACGTAGGCTATAAGTAAACCTAGTTCCAGTATAATGAATGAACAATGAGCTTTACCTTCATATGCAATGCCATCATAGCTCTGCTTGATTGATGATTTCGCTTGAGCATGATCAACGATATACCCCAGTTGAAACACAGGGCAGAATGGATCACTGTCAACATCATAAGTACAACCTTTAAGATAGCTTGAATTGGTTGATTCAATTATGTTACTTCTTGTTTTCTTATAAAATGGAAAATAGACATGATTTTTCACTAGCACAGTGAAGCTCTTAGTTGCGTTGAGAACAGGGTAGTTAGTAGGTAATTTATCTTCTTCAATAGGACACCATGCTTTTACCATACAGCTGTTAGTTGCTTTGTTACAGGTGCCTGTTGTGACACCATGACCGAGGGGGAACGGTTTGTGAACAGGTAAGCAATCACTATCTTTGGTGCAGGAAGCTCCAGGAACCGTTTTAGCTTCTGGACACTCAGATTGTATTTGATTATTAGTAACAATCATATTTGTCATAACAAAGAAGGCATTGTTTTCTTCAGCTGGTATTACAATGTCAGATGAGTCCCATACTCGTTCCCCTCCACCTGCTCTTTCATCAGATACATTAGTATAGACAACACCTTTCACTTTTGTTGTAGTTCCGGAGATGCCTATGTCTTCTAATTGATACCCCTGCTTATATATGAAGACCCAACCAACAAGATACCCAACTATCGCAAGCTGGACAATTCTATTAAATATACCAATGCTCTTCGACTTGATATGTACGATCTTCGGGGTGTCGTATTCAAAAAACACAGATACGCCTTTTTGAACAACATTGCAGCAAGTTGACGCCATTTTCTATTGGTTATCATGTGATGAATTGACTGTGTTCCTCAGAGTGTTGAAGTGATAAGCGTATCGTCTCGTTAAGTTTAGAAACGTTGAGCTTCGAAACTAGGGTTACTCAAAAATTGGTGGACAATGAGATGTTTGTATATTGAATGTTAATATTATTCATAAAAATGTTGAAGAGCTCATTGTGCACCCAATAAACTATTGGCTTTTTAAAAATAAACATGGGTCGTCAGCTGAGATATTCACTGCGCTACAAATGTATTGCTTAGCAACAAGTTAAACGGCTATTGCTCCACTTCGTTAATTATTATTTCTGAGATTAGTTTTCTTCAATCGGTAGCACCTCGGACCAATTTGAAGCCAAAATGGCTGATGACAAAGAAGATGCAATTGAGGTATTATTGAATATATACTGACTGTTTTCAGAATGTTTCAACTGAACATGATAACCTATATTCTCTCGGACTAAAAAGTAAAAATAAATCTCTCAAGGTGTTGATTGCGATTTTATTGAATGTTACTGGCTACTGAAATCCTTACTGTTGATTGAGTTATCTAGTTTAGTTCTGCTAAGCTTCACTTAAGGGAATTAGGGAGATCTACCGTTTGGGTGGTGGTGAGTTACAAAAATAAAAAGTGTCTCTATGAAATCCGGGGAAATTGGCCACGTGGTAGGTTAGGTTATCAATCATGGCTATGACCATTGATTGGCTGTACAACATTATTTATTTCATGTTCTGTGCTAGACAAAACCAGAAAGACCTGGAAATGTGGGCACTTTGTCTATTGAGGATAGTGCTTTTGAGTCACTTGAGAAGGACTTTCAAGAAGTACTGCAAGAACTAATGGGAGATAGGTAGGGAAGCTAATATACATCGTATGTGTACATGCTTATAATGTCTTATTGCATAGCACTCATAGATTTTCATATTTTCTTATGCATAAAGATATTGAATCAAAATATCAAACAAATCATCGCTGTGCAGAGGAATGAATAACTCTACCTGGCACTCAGTCAACATTGTAGCATGCACGTATTATTGTAAATGATGCTAATTTTTAACTATTTTACTATTCAACACTGCATATTCCTAGTATACCCAATAAATTAGGTAAAAAAAAATACATGCATTTGTACATGCATAATTATGTTTTACTTGATAAATCCATTTATATTATGCAATACCATAATTATTTTTGTAGGAGCTTGGAAAAATTTAGAGTGGAGTATGAAAAATTACATCGTGCTTTGAAAAAGTCACATGAAAGCGAAAAACGTTTAATGGCAAAATGTCGCGAACTGAATGCAGATATAGTTTCGAATGCTGCCAAAATGCAAACTGCATTAAAACTCTCTCAAGAAGATCAGGCTACCATAGCTTCTTTGAAAAAAGTGAGTTCTTTATTTAACATTTTGAATTGTTATGTTCTGATATCAATTTGAATTATTATAATTATGTAATTAGTGTAATTACGGTTCATGTATACATTTTACATTTATTAGGAAATAGAGAAAGCATGGAAGATGGTTGATGCTGCTCATGATAAGGAGACCCGAGCAAAAGACACAATACAATCTCTGAAACTTGAAATTGCTAATCTGAGCAAACTAGTTGAGCAGGGAGCTGGTCTTACCATGGGCCAAGAACACAGGTACATTATCTGGAAGTAGTACTGAATGAACCTCATGACTGCTATTCATATCTAGAGTCTAGAGAAATGTTTCTAACTGTATAGATTTATTTGTAGCTGGAATTTTTCTGCCAAGACTAACCTTGCACCGAACTAGCATATTATCTGATTTGTTTATTTTAAAGTGTGAATGAGCTGCTAAAAGTGAAGGAAGAGTTGACTAAAGAAAGAGATGAGCAGCTAAGTGAGATCGTTAAACTACGAGAGCAGATGGCTGAATCAGAGGCTGAACAGAGTAAACTCGAAGAAGCCCACGAAGAGGCCAAACAAAAGATTCAGGAGGTAAGGAATTGTAACTAGCACAATATTTAGATTGACAACACAATTTATAGTAAAAACTGAGGACTGTAACATTGGTGAACCATTGCTTGTCCTGTCATTTAACACTACCAATTTAGAACAATCTGCTACAGTTATCTAAACAAAATATTGCCAATTTTAGGAGACTTTATGTATTTCTGTGAGTGCATGTGGGACCATTCAGAAAATGAAATAGTTTAAGTATGTTTCTTCTTTAGTCTTAAAATTGTCATGATTACTGATGAGGGAGTGGTCAATCAGTAGTTTAAAATTGCGTATTAGGTAAAAATGTTGCATGCACTGTTCACCATGATGTAGCATCCATACAGCCTCACATATGAAACCCCTAGATATATATATAGCCAGCATACTTCAACGAAACCGATAATGTCTATCATTCAAATATTTAGCAGTTAGACAGTGCCTAGTAGAGTTAACATGAGTGTGTATCTGTTGCCAGCTCACTCAAGATATCCAGATGAGAAACAATGAAGCTCAGAGGGAGTCCAGACGTCGTGACAAGATGGAGAAGGAACTAAAGCAGGCCAAGGCTGACCATGAAGCTAAAAGTGGTGAAGTAAAGAACCTCATGGGAGCCATAGATAGGTACAAGGCTGATGTCAACAAACTGGAGCAGCAGCTCAAGGAACAAAGGGTATGTACATATGCCATGTATAGGATGTGTCGCTATGCTCTGTAGTTATCTGCTCTTGCTACACAAGCAATTATCTGCTCTTGTTATATAAGTAGTTGCCTACTCTTACTGCATAGGTACAATGTAGTTATCTACTATTACATCATGAGTAATTGTTCTCTCTTGAACACCAAATTTTACATTAATTATGTACTTTTACTTATCCACCATATCATGAGAAGCAAAAAATTCAATTCGTGAAAATATGTAATAGTTTTCTTTGCATATAACATTAGGGCACCTGATTTTGTTGACATTTTGGTAATCATGAGAAAACATACTTATCCACATTCCATAGCACAGATGAAGTATGGAGTGTGAAGAAATATGTTCTGTTATGAACCTTTATGTAGTATATTGCTATTATACTACTTTAGATTACCAACGAAAGGAATATCAAGGAGAGCGATATTCTGAACAGCAGGTTCCAGAAACTGCAGCAAGATCTGCAGGAGCAGATGGTGCTGTCCGACAGCATCCATCAAGAGAATCAGCAGAAGGCTCTCGAGCTCAAGGTTGGTCACTGCTACATAATGAAAGATAGTTGTATTGTTTCATGCTACTGTAGGTATCACCCTGCATGAACAGAGAGATATGATAGCACAGCACTGTGTGTTACTTGTGTTTGTGTTTCTGGCAGCAAAGAAAAGCGTACTTATCCACATTCCATAAGATGTAAAACTATGTAATGTGAATAAATACGATCTCCTCATCTGGTATCTGTAGCAAAAGGAAGATGAAGTCAATACTCTCAAGAATGACGCAAGCCGACTCAACAGAATGAGAGAGACTATACAGAGGAAGTTAAGGACAGTGGAGGACCATAAGGCGGAAGTGGAACAATCAAAGGAAACACTGAAAGGAAATATTACTGCCTTAGAGAGAGGTAAACAAAGTTTACATTGTAATGTCTAATATAATTGTAAACAAACTTGGCTTTGAAGTGACAGAATTTTGATACAGGAAGGAAACTGCTTTATCAATACCAATCATTCTAATGCTTCACAAGGTATGTAGAGATAGATTTACTGATGTTAATAATACGTCTGTTGGTGATTGCAGAGTTGGAGTCTGCTAGAAAGCAGGCAGAGATGGACAGGAAGGCTATTGATGACCTTATTAGAGAGAGGGACATACTCAACAAGAACATGCTGAAGGCAGCAGCTGCTACCCAGAAGCAACTGAATCTGGTGAAACTTCATGAGCAAAGCAAGAAAACATTGGAGCAGGAAATCCAAAACTACAAGGAAGAGGTATCTGCATCTATATGATATCAGTGATCATTATTAATTGTGTAAAAATATTGTTGTATTTAATTTTTGCCAATGTTTTCTCACAAATTTCATGAATTAACTTTCCATTTCTACTTGAACAGGCTCAGAAGCAGCGCAAGATTATTTACCAATTAGAGAAGGAGCGAGACAGATACATCAATGAGGCCAGTGACTTGACGCAGAAGGTTTTGCAGCACATGGAAGAGGTGAAGGTCAGAGAAATGTCAATCTTTGACTATAAGAAGAAGATTGCCGAGGCTGAGACTAAACTAAAGCAGCAGCAGAACTTATACGAGGCCGTCAGAAGTGACAGGAACTTGTATAGCAAGAACTTGATTGAGGCTCAGGTAAAGTTTCAGCTAAACAGATCAAATCATGTGATGATATGTCATGTGGTCCTGTGGAAAGAGCGTACTTCATTACATTCCATACGAGTATTGTGTACTATGGCCTGTGATGAAATAGGCTCCTCACACACCGAGTTTGATCCAACTAGACCATAATTATGGCCCTGAATTCAACAGTTTAGTGTATATGCAATGTAGTTGATGTTCAACGGCTACTGTAGTAATGGCATACTTCATAACATTCCATAGTATCACTAGCATATGAGATTGTTAGAAAGTATGGCATCACCCATGCTGGTAATCTGGAGTTGTCACCACATAGCTATCTTGTACATGGTGGACACAATTCCATTGCTCCCATTCTCCATAGTAGTTGGCCCAGTAGATAATCTAATAAAACACAGTAAAATCATTCTATACAATACATGTGCTTGTAAAATAGCACATTTATATCTCCTAATTTAATATTAGAAAGTCTCAAATGCCATAAATAATATTGCGACTTCCATAATAGTGTAGACCTACATGTACACCCAATGCCTACACAATTTACTTCTCATCAGTCTGATAAGTTTGATACTGATATATTCTCACAACATTTAGTATCGTATGTTTCATAGGATGAGATCACAGAAATGCAGAGGAAGTTGAAGATTATGAATCACCAGATAGATCAGCTCAAGGAGGAGATAACTTCTAAAGAGCAGGCTTTAGTCAAAGAACATCTCGACAGGCAGAGAGTGGAGAAAGAGAAGGACAACCTCAAGGTAGAGTTTCTCCTAATATAAGCTAGCAATAAGAATAGTTTTAAATTGTAATATTTTCCACAATAAGTTCATCACAGAACAGTCATGAGAGGATTTTAGACCTGTAGATTGTCATGTTCTCACACATAACATACATTGCATATGATATTGCAAAAGAATAAATATTTTTGATCTGCTTGGTTTGCTAATGAAATAAAATATCTGATAGATCAGTCACTAACTCAGCATATTTGATGGTAAAGAGCTGTAATTCACTTCAAACACTGAATCATTAATTTTATTGCTAACTTAGAGATGGGTGAATGATTCCCTGCCTAATGTTAATGAGACTTGGCAAGCATGTCTAAATACAGCACTATCTTAGCAGCAGAACTATGCCACCTGGTTACCATATTGTAGGCAGAGCTTCAAAGAATGAAGCAAATGGCCGCCGAGAGCAAGGCCTACATAGAAGCCCAGGAGGCTGAAGAAAGAAAGCTGCTCAAGATTATCTCTGAGGCTGATGCTGAGAGAGTGAGACAGAAGAAGGAGCTGGATCAGGTTGGTAAAGAGGGTAGTTCTGTTTTGGCACCATTTTGGATCATTAGAGCTTTATCTTGATGAAAGGAAGTTAATTTTGGCAACTACTTGACACTCCCAGTTAATTTGGCAAACAGAGGAGGCCATGTTACTCGACCATGGTAAAATTTGGAAGCAAATCTGTTTCTGTGAATAAGAATTTCACGGAGATAGAAATCTCTCAAGAGTTAATCAACAGCAAGATGGTAGCTCTAGCTATAATAAACTGCTAATACCAGTGTAAATGTAGGTTTGATCTTTTCCTATCTAACAATGTCAGAGGTAGTAAGGGAGGCGTCAAAACCATGACTCAGGGGAATTGAGAACAATACCAGTAATATGTAATGATGTAATTGTTGCACTCTATGCATGCTGCCTAACAGTTAGATTGGCCATTGATGATGTTATAATAATCCAACAAAGAGTTCGAAATATCTTGAACAAATAATTTGTTGTCTCTCTATAACAGCTACATATAACATGTTCACTAGCTGTAATGTTCATTACCCTCACACTGTTATGGGAACCATTTCTTTACACAGATTTTGTTACAAACTTTTGAAAACAAAATGACCAATTTTCGCTTCCAATGAAGTCTACAAAGTCATTAAAAAGACGCCTTACTTTTTCAAGTGGTATTTGAAATATAAATTGCTTTAGACTACTAATACTTGAAGTTGTTTGGCAGGTTATTAGTGAGAGAGACATACTCGGAACTCAGTTGGTGAGACGTAACGATGAGTTAGCTCTTCTGTACGAAAAGATAAAGATCCAGCAATCAACATTGAACAAGGGTGAGATTCAATACAACCAAAGGTTGGAAGATATCAGGGTTCTCAAACTAGAAATCAAGAAGCTGAGAAGAGAGAAAGGAATTCTACAGAAAAGTGTTGCAAATGTTGAGGATCTCAGGTCAGTGGATGGTCTATGATAATGAATAAGTTCTAGTACATTTTTCTCACATGCCGTATGATCTGCTCATCGCATAATTTTGCAGCTCTAGAAAGTTAGCTCTGAAGGTTGTCTGTCGGCAAGTCGCTCATGTTCTAAAATATTAGAAACCATTATCAACAGTGTGTACATTTAAATATCAGCAAGTAAACCACAGTTTTCAAATAAAAGTTGCAAGCAATTATATTTTCGGAATAAGTGGAACCCCGGAACTAAAAATACCACTGCCTCATGATAGGCTACATGTGAATTGTGAATACCGTCATAGAGTGAATAATGTTTTTGTTCATAAGCAACACATGATCGATGCATATGTCTAACAGTATGATGTTTGCAGACGGGAGGTGTACCACATTCAGAGAGAACTTCTGAGAGAAAGAACCAGATGCAAGGCTCTAGAGGAGGAACTGGAGAACCCCATGAACATTCACAGATGGAGAAAACTGGAGGTGAGGCTAAGAGTTGCTTTAGTATTCAGAGTACTACCAGTACTCTGCGAATACATCAAACAAACCTCTCTGGTAATACAATATTGTCTTTGTAGCCATTACAAGTTAAACCACATTATAAAAAGTGACTGGGCCTCTGCTATTAAATATACATCAATGAGATCTCAACTTGGCTACAAGATGCACAGCTAATTTAATCAACTTTAGCATCAACCACAAACCTGCTGCCCAATAAACTCCTACTACCACTGCAGTGGCTCACCTAGTATGGTAGTCAATGGGCAGTAGCAGTAGTAGTAGTAGTAGTACTAGTAACAGTATTAGTAGTAGCAGTAGTAGCAACAGTATCAGAGTTGGCAATGCTATAGTAACAATAAGCCCTTCAGTTAGATTTAGAGTGATCTAGTAGTGAGTGGCAAGTAGAGGCTACTAATCCACTAGTAGAGATAGTCAATGAAACTGCCAGCAGCAGCAACAGGAACTCTGTGCTTACAATAATAATATAGAGATAACTGATAGGCAGACTGCTGTATACTTACTTTATGTTGAGATGCTTTAGTAAACAATCATCTAAATATTATCCTTCTGTGAGAAATTCGGAGGAAATATTTGCATCATTCCTAAACTACTAGTCTACTTCAACTGTAGAGCTACAGCGAGGGGCACAGTATGCTTGTGCTATCTACATGTACATGTTGAAATGACATACATGTCGACCAATAATATACTGAAACACTATAAACTGTTATAATATAATAAAGTGTTATATATTTTATGCTGGTAAATGTATAAAGCTCACCACACGAGAAATCATCTGTCTATTGCCTATTATAAGGGCATAGTTAGATATAAATGGTGGAAACTGCACTATCATTGTAGTAACTAGTTAGAGAATGAACTTTCTAACCAGCTGTTATTAGTGTTTGTCCGACCATTAGGCTACCTACGACCATTAGGCTACGTACTAAGTCATTCACATGTGTTTAATATGAAATATGAGATGTAGAGAGTTTTCCCTTATAAGTACATGACTGCAGTGCTGCTAGTAGTTAATGCTGCCTCTACCTGTAGCCATGGGGCTCTTTGTAAGCTGCCTGCCCTAAAAGTTAAGTAGCCATAAAGTAAATTCATATGAATTGTGAGTGATTAAGCCACAATGCTAATTATTGCTAATTAATACTGCATGAATGCTTATATTGGTCTTTGTTTTATTTGGGCTACTTTATAATAATGTATTAGAAACAAAGAGATCAGTGCAGGTTAATGATAATCATACAGAGTTACAAACAAAGACTTCGCTGCTCACATCAGTAAAGTTCTGCAATGCTCATCAGAACAACCTAAATTCATTACTCTTTGACATTATTGCAGAGCCTTAGTAATCTTTGTCCTGGGTCATTATATAGTAGTCCTAGCCCTTATTAGGAACCACCCGCAGGTAATCATGTTGGTAATCATGTTGGTAATCATGTCGCAGGTAATCATGTTGGCAAAATGATAATGATGAATGACTCCGAATCCCAGAGTTACTGTGTATACAGTATACTGGTTTTGACCCCATTTTATTCTGCAATGATGATTATCATACCAGATATGCTCGGTTTAATGATGTCTGAACTGAATGCACTGATATAATTATACAAACATTATAATCGTCTACATGTAGTTGATTCATTATTTCTATAGTGATTCTGTCTATCCAAACCACTAGCAGCTTTCCATAGAATACCAATAAAGTATTTTAGCAATAATAAACCAAACTGACAATGATGTACAATAATGCACCATTTTATAAATGTCATTTTCATGGAATTTATTAGCAGGTTACTAGGAATATTTTTTACCTGACCCCAAGGTTTTTTACACAATTAAAATGTTGCTAGATTGATTGCGCAATAATTTTATAGATGTTAGTTCTACGTGTATGTAGTGGTGAAATGCAGTGTAGACCCCAACTGGCAATAATTTTGATATTTTGTTATATGACTTTAGGGCTCAGACCCGAGTACCTACGAGATGATACAGAAGATCCAAGCGCTGCAGAAGAGACTAATAGCTAAAACCGAAGAGGTTGTAGAGAAAGAGCTGCTGATTCAGGAGAAGGAAAAGTTGTATGTAGAGCTCAAACATATTCTAGCTAGACAACCAGGACCAGAAGTAGCAGAACAGCTTAGTATATACCAGTCTACACTCAAGGACAAGACCAAACAGCTAAAGGTAAGACAACCACTAATAATGAAACAAAACAGAGAAAATTTTTCCAATATCTTACTTACTACATACATTTAGCTGTCCAATGCAACATGAAAATGCATTGTTATGTGACATTTGCAATTTATGCACATGTAGATGTTGATACATTATGAAAAGTTGAACAATGTTGGTAGTAGAAGGAAGCAGTTTCAACTTACCACTTGTTGAGGCTCCAGGATTCCCCATCAAATAATTCAACCCTGTAACGAATATGAATGGAGTACAAATGGCACACAACAGTTTAGGCAGTTTATCTGGTAATAATTATATTACCAGGCTTACCAAACTAATTGTACTAAATAATTTAACAGACAATGTCATAATAATTAGTACTGTGTTATCATGATAGAAGTCCAAAAGTCAAATTATAATATATATTCTATCATGGCTGAGCCTAAGTTTAAATGTAAACAGTGGTTTCAATAATGGCTGATTCAACTCATTAATTATTTTAAAACTGACCAACTTGTGCAGGGCATTCAATTAACATTATTTTTATTGTTGTAATTTACAGGAACTAAAATAGCAAACAATCTCTAGTTGCCACAAACACTGTTCTACACTAAATTATATAAACCAATAAAGGGTATAAAATGAATTTAAAATTCTTCAAAATATCTTTAGCAGAAATACAATTAGCTCTGCTACTATTTCGTTATTATGTGTGGCAGAATTCTAAATAATGGTGATGAATTTACTCAGTCTATTTTGATCCATTTTTACGGCAAAGCAATGCCTCTAACCCATGACCTAATTATTTATGTATATTCATGTGAAGCAAGAATCACAGACTTATTCTTTCTATGACTCACCCTCTCTCTTCTCTTCCCTCTGGCTAGGTCTCATTTAACCTATAGTATATAGGCGGCAGTCTGGAGGCTCCATCAGTACGATTGTTCAGCTACAGCCCAGATATCTCAGAACTAAACTAGCAAATGAAGTAGTAAACATATTGCCACATTACTATAGTAGAAAGATGAATGAGTTGAATGTCTTTTCCATAATTAGAGGCAGCGGTTTCACCTGTATTTGGTTCTCATCAGCAGATAGCTGCCGACCTGTCAGTCAGCGCTGACAGCTAGTGGTGTTGGTGGACCAATAAGGTGCTTCGTAGATGTGGCAGTTGTAAGCTACTAAATGAACTAGACCTCTTTATAGCCGCCAAATGAAACAAAAGCAGCACTGGGGTCAAATAGTTGACCTTTTAATTAGCCTGCTGTTCTAAACATCTTCTGTGTAGAATGGGCTCACTAATGACGCCCTAAGCAGATGTTGGCTATTCAGCCATCTCTGCTATCAAAATACTCTTATTATTCATCAAGGTGGTTAGTGTATCTACCTACCCACGGCACTGGCCAATGAAACTAGTTGTCCTTCTCGACTGCAGTAGCCATGTTATATAGTACTAGTCAGGGCTGACCCAATAGATGCATACTGGTAGACTCATAAATTAGGCCAGGAAGTTATGTTCTCTCATCTGATATTCATTCACTGAACATCTCTCCTACTGTTCTAACTGTATCTATCAGATATGCACTAAATCACTGTACATTTTACACTCAGTAGTATGATGTTCTACATTCTATTGGCACTCAGTATTATTTCAATGTAAGCCTATGATTATAAATTTTGAAGTTGTCCTCTCTTTTTCATCAAGTAATGATACTTTGTATTCCATGCTTGATCCTCTTGTGTTTGTTACACTATATTATATTAATATTTGTAGAGTATGGCAAGTGAATTGAACATGTATGAATCTCAGGTAGCGGAGTATAAATATGAAATAGAAAGGCTGGCCAGAGAACTTCAAGACGTCAAAAAGAAATACTACATGCAGAAAAAGAAAGAACAAGCCATCAGGTAAACTGAACGAAGAGTACACAGGCTACATGTACAAGTAGATCTACAATATTGTACATTTAGTCTACATTGCAACTAACAAGTAGATATAAAAGTAGTCTGAATTACAATGGCATATTTACGTGCTTCATGGAGGTGTGGTAAGACTTTTGGCTGTGTAGCCTACAATGTACATATACATGTATATGTGTATTTGATTCTGCAGAGAAAAAGACAGAGCCATAGCACAAGCTGGAATGCCTATCATACAACCACAAAAAGGAGCAGAACAAGCTAGATTCACAGGTGGAGGGTTTAACCTCAAACAGCAAACAGCCAAGGCGTAACGACTCCCAACTACTGACACTAATCACTGTTCTGTAGCTCACGGACAAGTCAAGGCTTGCATAAGGGGACTGAATTATGTCTGACACTTTACTGACACAATCTTCCTTCCGTCCAAATAATAATAATATATTCATGTTTTATAAGGATAAAAAATCCTTCATTTTACATCAAATTAAATTATATTATACCATTATTTTGTTTTGAATTACAAATACACGTAACTTTGATCTCTTCAGATACTAAACTGTAAACCTCTTCTCTCACTGGGGTTCAACCAGTTATATATAAATGAATTGTTGGAATTTTGGAAAGACAGCACATTATCTAGTTGGGCGTGTAAATCATTTCACCAAGTACTGCATGGTATCATTGTAATGGTGTTATAATGGACCATATTACCCTTATTAAGGCAGTTGCCAAGACCTAATTATAGAGGAAAAATTTTCAAAAAGTTCTAAAATATAGCCTATTAGATATTACCTCAAAATATTTAGCTATGATTTTTTACTTACATAACAATTAATAACATTTTTGAAGTTTAGTAATATTTTGATTTCATGGTGAGTACATCCCGTAATGGAAACACTACACGAGATTTCTATTGATAATGAAGTGCAGAGAGTAGGTCTACACATTCTTTGGAAGGGTAGGGCGTTGGTGAAATATATCTGCAAATTAATGGCTACTTATTACTTGACAAAACAAACATAATTGTGTTGGCAATGAAGCAGAAGATGACACACCCAAGTATGAAAGTGTTTCTGCTATCACAGTTCATTATCTCAGGGAGTTCTAATGGCAACATAAGGGTTGTAATACTTGTCATGTGACACAGCAAAAGTATCAACTGTGCTAAATACAGACGCATTGAAAATATTTTCATGTGGGCCTAATGAGCCATTTTTTAATTCTACTATTTTTATATTATATAAAAAGCATACATTGTTATGTTGCAACTTACATGTACACCTATGCATGTTCTAATCATGTATATAATTATAATGTATTATTATATAATTACATTATTATAAGATAATTAATATGGAATATGTTGTCTGTTATACCATAGCACCTGTCCAAGGATGACAATTCAAAGTACACAGCATACTCTTTACTCACAATTGAGCATCTCAATTTTATTAAATGCATTTGATATACATGTATCAACATTTTATAATAATTTACCAAAAACAGGCAAAAAAGAGAATACAACTTCATATTAATGCTATTATAAACTTGGTCAATGCAGTGAGCAGATAAAAATTTCTGCTTTGTGCTCAATAATTAAAATATACATGTAAGACAGAATCTATATCCAAATTCACATAACTCACCACTGCTTAGGACAAATTGGTACAACATGTACATGTACATGTACATATAATATAGACTACGTATAGTTGTTTAGACACGTCACACAAGTCTATATGAGGAGGTTATGCATGTAAAACATTTTGTTTTATTTCAACTATGATGTAATGATCATCTCTATGATAAAAATTGTTGATATCAGTCTAATTATCAAAAAAAATTGTTGAGTAGAGTTGAGTATAACGGAGGTAGCACATGACTGTAGGTGAAGATGCACTGGCTAGAATGTACTTCATGAGAACATAACTCCTGATGGTGTAGTGTACAGTAATTTACTGTTACCATTGGCTCTGTAGAAGAGAGCAGTCGTGGCTTAGGGGCTAGAATGCTGAGCTTTCATGCTGAAGGTCGCGGCGGTGTTAGGAAGAGCATCCAGCCACAATTGCTCTTGTGCCTCATATAAAAGTCCTTGGGGTCGTGCAAGCCAGCATGGCTTCAAGGCAACCCCTCTACCCCTGCCCAAAAAGGCCATGTCATCTGGGCCTCTTTTACAGGGAGTTGGCCAGCACTAATACCTGGCAGTACAAGGTGCAAGGGGCTGGTTACGCCGAGGAGTATAAACCGGTGAGTTTTTTCTCTGTAGAAGACATAGGAGTATTATGACAAGCTGCTACATTTCTTACTGAATAGTTTGTACTTATCTACACTTATCTACGCCTATCTATACCTATGTAACCATTAACAGTTTTAATGTGAAAACTTACTGGTTGTATATTCCAGTTTTACTTCCTATTTCACTTCCCACTGTTAATCCCATGTATGTAAGAAAGCAATGATCTAAGAGATATGAATTTTTCTACTGTTGAGATAGAGAAGGCCCTTCACCAATAGAAAAGTAATAGGTCTAGTAGCAAAATGAACATTGAATATTGCACAACATAATGCAAAGACAACATTTAAATTTTTCTGCATTATATACTTTTAAATACTTAAAAGCACTATGAATCACATGTCCCTGCGAAACATGGATGAAACTATTAATAGCTTCATGCGAATTTGCTTAGAACAGCCACGCAAAGTGAGTATTCAATTCGTAGTATGGGACGGCACACTCTTTAAACTATGGCCTCTTTAATCCCACAATAATACTTGTGATTATGATAGATTTGCCATGTGACTTGACTTGTACAACACTGTTGATATCAGCAGTACAATACATTGTTAAATATTACTTTTAAAAAATTGTTCAAATACCATAATCGCTATCCACTTGATTTAACTTTTCTTGGCACAGTTTCAAAAAATCCTACCACACCCTGCATATATATGGCTAAATATAGTCTGAAGGTATAAGGATAGGATGTTCGCAATTAACTATTGCTCTTCTGCCAACAAATATGACACAGCCAGTCTACACTGTTATTATGCAATTAAATACCTATAAAACATTTTTTGGCAAATGCATACAAAAGATACATATCAGTAAGTGTTGTTAACTTTGGGAAGTGTTTACTTTTGAAATAAGAACACGTGATGAATCACAGGTGTCAGTAGAGAGTATATAAGCACCACCAATTCAGCATTCTAGTCACATTCAGAAGGTCTTCTGTCAAGTATCAGGTAAACCAAATACACTTCTTGTGTGCTACTACAGTGTACAGAGTATAATAGTTAATATATTTTTTCTTGCAAAATATGGCAAAAATATAGATCACTTTTTTCGTTATCTTACATAAAGTATTTTTCCTTTACTAAAATTTGTTGCTCGCATTTGTATCAACTTTGGCTAAAATAATTGTGCAGTTTGCATTTCATTCCGTTTATTTGAATTGATGATTTATTGATTGATTTCTACTATTCTAGACTGAAATTAGGCTGCTACACAATTATGAATTTTGACAATATTATTGTATGGGTTATTAGACTATAGTATGCACATATCCCTTTTATAGACTTGTTCGAAATCAAAATGAGGAAACTGATTATTCTGTCTTTGGCATTTGTTTGCTGGCTGAGCCTGGTAAGCCAGGTTGAATCAGAGGTATGTATCTGCACATGCAATACAAATGTGAGAAACCCATAAGCAATTTGAGATAATATATTCTGGAACTTTTGTAGATTAGTGTTTAGCACAATATTACCACCAACTGAAAAACAATATTTTGTAAAATGATTAATTTGTGAAACTTATTACTGTGTTCTTCCCTGATTGCCTTTTTGCATAAATAAAGTTATATATATTGTCTAAATTCTATAATGCATAGTTACATACCTAATATGACCTTTCTGTAATATTATTAACGTTGATACTTGCATAACATCTTATTAGCATGAAAAGTATAGGTTGTAAAGGTTAAAGATGGAAATGCATTTTAACACTGTGTACTTATGCATATTTAGAACGGCCGAGGTTATGTCGCTAAGGCAACCTACAATAACAATGGTTATAACGGTGTGACAAGATGCAAAGGATATGGAGGTTGCAATCGAGGCTACGGAAGAGGCAGGCTCTACCGTCGTAGAAGGTACGGCAGACGCAGAGGGTATGGAGGCCGTAGAAGGTATGGTGGAGGCTACAAAAAGGGCAAAGGTTACTACGATGACAACAGCTATGATGACAGCTATGACAACAGCTATGGAGGTGGGTATGGCAAGGGCTATGGTGGCCGCAGGCGTTATGGTGGTCAAAAAGGATACAGTAATAGCAAGGGCTATGACAGTGGTAGCTACGATAATAGCAAGGGTTACGATAGTGGTAGCTACGATAACAGCAAGGGTTACGATAGTGGTAGCAAAGGCTATGATAGTGGTAGCAAGGGCTATGACAGTGGTAGCAAAGGATATGATAGTGGTAGCAAAGGATATGATAGTGGTAGCAAAGGTTACGATAGTGGTAGCAAAGGCTATGATAGTGGTAGCAAAGGCTATGATAGTGGTAGCAAAGGCTATTAATGGCATAGACTATAGTTTGCCAAATACTGCAGAGCTACTAGTTTTCCTTGTTAATTTTTCACACTTTACTTTTAAACGTTTCATATTATGATTGTTCTACTCTTTTGTTAAGTTTTGCCATGGCATAGCCTCAGGCATTGGCTCCCTACTTTTTACAATGCTTCCATGTTTTTGCCTATTCTATTTTTTTACTCGCACTGCTAATTTGTAAGCTTTTTAACTGTGTTAATAATATAAAATAAACACATTTTTATTAAACTACTTGCTTTTTGTGCTGTTTTGTTGAATTTAGTTGGTCAGCTTACATAGATTGCAAACAATAGGCTACTTTTCTCTTCCTGCATTTGCATATTCAGCATTGGCTAAATACTGGTACTATGCAAACTGGAGTTACCCTCTCTAAATACTTATACACTGTCAAGTATGAACCTAATACATGTAGATTATACAAGTGTTTACAGCTAAAGTGAACTGCTTCTAATCAAACATAATTGCGAAATTATTGTATATTGTGCAGTCTGATAGAGTCAATTTCTTCAACTTTTTTTCTATATGAAAAAGTGCAGTGAATGAGAGACAGAAGACTGTGAATGTTATCGTACAAATTATTCTGAGTAAGACGTGAACAAAGAATGTCCTCCATATTTGATGACTTAATTATATTAAATTAGCCTACTTCCAAAAATCTATGCTAGTTGAGCTTTCATAAATACTAGTCTTAAAACAATAATCCTAATTTACTCTAGGAGAAAACTTGAACAAAAACTGCTAAACTAAAAGTTCTAAATTATTTTTGGGATGTAAACCATTATACTAATGTATGAAGTGAAAATTCAATAATGGAAAAGATATTTTTCTGTTAACATACATATCTGTCTCTTTCAATACATATTTTATTCACTACAGTGATCTAAAGCATGACTATACTCAGGTCTATCAACTGTTAGTGAATTTTATTTTATATCACTGTTTATTCTGCCAAGTTATAGCCACCTGATGATATGTGGTATGTATAATATGCATATGCACTTGTAATGGATCATCAGTATTGCATACATATACTTTCTCCTCAAACTACTGTATGTAGACAGCACAACTGATGCAAGTTTTCAATGAAAAAATAATTATATGGTTTTACTTTGCACATAAATGCACGGTCATGTACATGTACGTGTATATCCTACGTATGAACAATAGCATTGCTCATGCATATAAATGCACTATGCAGTATACTTGTCATCATATACAGTAATAATTATCATTATACATGTACATGTACATGTAGATAGCATACCGGTACTACTCAGTACATGTATGTTGCATGAAGTTGCAATGTATTTTGTACAACACGATATTGCACAATAAAGTCAATATAGAGTAACACAGAATTTATCCAAATAAGTTACGTAGTCTATTAGAGCAAAATTACATCAGCATCAATAAATAGTCAATATTTGTTGGGTTGCTTAAAATTAATTATATCAAAATATAGTATATTATGGTCACGAATGAGGCAGTCACCAGCACAAATCTGACAGCAAAACTAGTACAAGTTACTTAGCAAGGATATGTACGATATAGAAATAAACGGTACATAGACACTTTCTTGCATCACTGAGATTACAAACAGTAGAATTTCCTTGTTTTAAAGCATGGCCGACTATATCTGTACTGGCCATAGTAACCATAGTAAGGGAGCTCACAAGGTGCGTACTTGTAGTCACATTTCTTGTTAGCCCTGATACACTGCCTGCATGACGAGTAGTATATGATGTCATCACTACCCTGAAACATGTTAGAAGTTGCGTTCTCTTTTCTGCTAAATGCTAACGTCACTATCAGTAATAAAAGTAATATCGAAATTTTTGTAACATTTAGGCAATCTAGTATGTGTAAAAATTAACACTAATAAATCTATTTCCATTCCATTTGTTTAAAAAATAGCTTACAATTGGCCCGATAGCAGATGCTGAGACCAGAAGGTAAATCATGCCCAGAGCAATCACTAGGGAACAGTTCATCTTGGATGGAAAGAGTCTTGTGGAATACATAACAGTATTGTTATTATTTACAATGGTTGCGTTATTTCAATAGTATACATAGTACTAATATTATAGCAGTATGCATGCACACTACAATGGTATTATATTATTATGAATATATAATACATATTTTTATTGCCCCTTATTGCCACACAGAGAAAAAAACCTATGAACATGTATTTCTAGATATCAAGCATTTACAATACATTCCATGAGAGCTCATTGGTAGTATTATATAACACAATGATTTTAAATTGTCTAGAAGGTTACTTGGTAAAATTATAAATTAGACCAGCTGTAGAAAGGTAGGCCTACACATTGTTACATGTCATTACATAATATTGCTGTTATGTTGATAAACAAAGAAATCTTCCATAGAGTGTTACCCACAATATAACATCTACAATCCTATACCTATGTAACCATTAACAGTTTTAATGTGAAAACTTACCGGTTGTATTGTCCAGTTTTACTTCCTATTTCACTTCCCACTATTAATCCCATGTATGCAAGAAAGCAATGATCTAAGAGATGTGAATTTTTCTACTGTTGAGATAGAGAAGGCACTTCACCAATAGCAAAGTAATAGGTCTAGTAGCAAAGTGAACATTAAATATTGCACAACATAATGCAAAGACAACATTTAAATTTTTCTGCATTATATACTTTTAAATACTTAAAAGCACTATGAATCACATGTCCCTGCGAAACATGGATGAAACTACTAATAGCTTCATGCGAATTTGCTTAGAACAGCCACGCAAAGTGAGTATTCAATTCGTAGTATGGGACGGCACACTCTTTAAACTATGGCCTCTTTAATCTCACAATAATACTTGTGATTATGATAGATTTGCCATGTGACTTGACTTGTACAACACTGTTGATATCAGCAGTACAATACATTGTTAAATATTACTTTTAAAAAATTGTTCAAATACCATAATCGCTATCCACTTGATTTAACTTTTCTTGGCACAGTTTCAAAAAATCCTACCACACCCTGCATATATATGGCTAAATATAGTCTGAAGGTATAAGGATAGGATGTTGCAATTAACTATTGCTCTTCTGCCAACAAATATTACACAGCCAGTCTACACTGTCATTATGGAATTAAATACCTATACGACATTTTTGGCAAATGCATACACAAGATATATATCAGTAAGACGTGTTGTCAACTTTGGGAAGTGTTTACTTTTGAAGTAAGAACAGGTGATGAATCACAGGTGTCAGTAGAGAGTATATAAGCAGCACCATTTCAGCATTCTAGTCACATTCAGAAGGTCTTCTGTCAAGTATCAGGTAAACCAAATACACTTCTTGTGTGCTACTACAGTGTACAGAGTATAATAGTTGATATATTTTTTCTTGTAATATATGGCAAAAACATAAAACACTTTTTTCGTTATTTTACATAAAATATTTTACTTTTACTAAAATTTGTTGCTCGCATTTGTATCAACTTTGGCTAAAATAATTGTGCAGTTTGCATTTTATTCCGTTTATTTGAATTGATGATTTATTGATTGATTTATACTATTCTAGACTAAAATTAGGTTTCTACACAATTATGAACTTTGGCAATATTATTGTATGGGTTATTCGACTATTAGTATGCACATATCCCTTTTACAGACTTGTTGGAAATCAAAATGAGGAAACTGATTATTCTGTCTTTGGCATTTGTCTGCTGGCTGAGCCTGGTAAGCCAGGTTGAATCAGAGGTATGTATCTGCATATGCAATACGAATGTGAGAAACCCATAGGCAATTTGAGATAATATATTCTGGAACTTTTGTAGATTAGTGTTTGGCACAATATTACCACCAACTGAAAAACAATATTTTGTAAAATGATTAATTTGTGAAACTTATTATTGTGTTCTTCCCTGATAGCTTTTTCTGCATAAATATTATTTTTATCGAAATTCTACAATGCATAGTTACATAGCTAGGACCTTTCTGACTAATATTATTGATATTGGTGATTACCTTTACAACTGATACTTTTCATGTTAATAAGATGTTATGTCAAAACGTATCAATTGTATAGGGTAAAGATAGAAATGCATTTTAACGCTGTGTACTTATGCATATTTAGAACGGCCGAGGTTATATCGCTAAGGCAACCTACAATAACAATGGTTATAACGGTGTGACAAGATGCAAAGGATATGGAGGTTGCAATCGAGGTTACGGAAGAGGCAGGCTCTACCGTCGTAGAAGGTACGGCAGACGCAGAGGGTATGGAGGTCGTAGAAGGTATGGTGGAGGCTACAAGAAGGGCAAAGGTTACTACGATGACGACAGCTATGACAACAGCTATGGAGGTGGATATGGCAAGGGCTATGGTGGCCGCAGGCATTATGGTGGTCGAAAAGGATACAGTAATAGCAAGGGCTATGATAGTGGTAGCTACGATAATAGCAAGGGTTACGATAGTGGTAGCTACGATAACAGCAAGGGTTACGATAGTGGTAGCAAAGGCTATGATAGTGGTAGCAAAGGATATGATAGTGGTAGCAAAGGCTACGATAGTGGTAGCAAGGGCTATGATAGTGGTAGCAAAGGCTATGATAGTGGTAGCAAAGGTTACGATAGTGGTAGCAAAGGCTATGATAGTGGTAGCAAAGGCTATTAATGGCATAGACTATAGTTTGCCAAATACTGCAGAGCTACTAGTTTTCCTTGTTAATTCTTCACACTTTACTTTTAAAAGCTTCATATTATGATTGTTCTACTCTTTTGTTAAGTTTTGCCATGGCATAGCCTCAGGCATTGGCTCCCTACTTTTTACAATGCTTCCATGTTTTTGCCTATTCTATTTTTTTACTCGCACTGCTAATTTGTAAGCTTTTTAACTGTGTTAGTAATATAAAATAAACACATTTTTATTAAACTACTTGCTTTTAGTGCTGTTTTGTTGAATTTAGTTGGTAAGCTTACATAGATTGCAAACAATAGGCTACTTTTCTCTTCCTGCATTTGCAAATTCAGCATTGGCTAAATACTGGTACTATGTAAACTGGAGTTACCCTCTCTATATAGTTTTCAATGAAAAAATAATTATATGGTCTTACTTTGCACATAAATGCACGGTCATGTACGTGTATATCCTACGTATTAACAATACCGTTACTCGTGCAAATAAATGCACTATGCAGTATTATACTTGTCATCATATACGGTAATAATTATCATTATAGATAATATACCAGTACTACTCAGTACATGTATGTTGCATGAAGTTGCAATGTATTTTGTACAACACGATATTGCACAATAAAGTCAATATAGAGTAACAGAGTTTATCCAAATAAGTTACGTAGTCTATTAGAGCAAAATTACATCAGCATCAATAAAAATAGTCAATATTTGTTGGATTTTTTAAAATTAATTATATCAAAGTATAGTATATTATGGTCACGAATGAGGTAGTCACCAGCACAAATCTGACAGCAAAACTAGTACAAGTTACTTAGCAAGGATATGTACGATATAGAAATAAACGGTACATAGACACTTTCTTGCATCACTGAGATTACAAACAGTAGAATTTCCTTGTTTTAAAGCATGGCCGACTATATCTGTACTGGCCATAGTAACCATAGTAAGGGAGCTCACAAGGTGCGTACTTGTAGTCACATTTCTTGTTAGCCCTGATACACTGCCTGCATGACGAGTAGTATATGATGTCATCACTACCCTGAAACATGTTAGAAGTTGCGTTCTTTTTTCTGCTAAATGCTAACGTCACTATCAGTAATAAAAGTAATATTGAAATTTTTGTAACATTTAGGCAATCTAGTATGTGTAAAAATTAACACTAATAAATCTATCTCATTCCATTTGTTTAAAAATAACTTACAATGGGCCCGATAGCAGATGCCGAGACCAGAAGGTAAATCATGCCCAGAGCAATCACTAGGGAACAGTTCTTCATCTTGGATGGAAAGAGTCTTGTGGAATACATAACAGTATTGTTATTATTTATAATGGTTATTTCAATCGCACACATAGTACTAATATAATAACAGTATGCAAGTACACTACAATGGTATTATATTATTATGAATATATAATACATGTTTCAATGCCCCTTATTGCCACACAGCGAAAAAACCTATGAACATATTGTACTTTTAGATATCAAGCATTTGCAATACATTCCATGAGAGTTCATTGGTGGTATAACACAATAATTTTAAATTATCTAGAAGGTTACTTGGGTAAAATTATAAATTAGACCAGCTGTAGAAAGGTAGGCCTACACATTGTTACATGTCATTACATAATATTGCTGTTATGTTGATAAACAAAGAAATCTTCCATAGAATGTTACCCAGAATATAACATCCACGATCCTAGCATAATAATTTATTAATATAGTATGCTGCAAGCATATGCATGCACCTATGCTGCAGACTTGCATGTATACATATATATATTATATTATATATTATTATAATATTATGGTACAAACCTTGAAATCTGCAGAGACAAGAAGTGCACACACTTTGGCTGTTAATGAATATTTGATCTGATTTTATGAAAACCTTGCATTTAATATTCCTCAATTAGAATCATTAATTGACTCCCAAATCAATAAAGTTTAGTAATAGAAGTTATAAGCGCAATTAAAAGCATATAACTATTGCTATACCACCGAAACCTATATGGCTAGAATATAATTGTATGTGTTGCACAAATATAAACTTTGTATACTGGCAATTGACAATTCAATCTCTTACCCCACAATAGAACAACTATTGATAATACTGCGTGGCACTGCACACCATTTTTCTTAATAGCCCTCTGTAAACCGTTTCATAATGTTCGGATTTATTAGCTTAGCTTCTATGCATACTTTAGTTAAAATAACTAATTGAACAAAGATATATCAATAGATATTTCAAACCAAAAAATAACAGGCTTAATTAAACAAAATATTATGCACTTTTGTATTTAAATGTTCTCATCTGCTACGCATTACCACAGTTCTTCACTGTCTATAACCTGTGGTTAGACTTGGGGTTCCAAATAATATGGGGTGATATTCATCTATCAACACTCAATGATTGGAAACCAATGCACTGAAGGTCCGAGATGATCGATTTACACAGTAGACTTATTTCAGAGCTCGGGCTAGACCTACCAAAATGTAGTTTCAAGAGCACATTTAGGTCTTTTTCAACTAAAGTTCAATCTTGAATCGGTCTCAGTTATTGTTCTGTTGTGTAAGGCAGGACAGCTAATAATCTGCAGCTAAATTTCTGCTTACATTTATGCTATTAATTCAGGGGACTTGGCCATTTTATTTCATGTGTTATGTAATATGTTAGTGTAACAGACTTGGTATAGTATTGCTACACACACAGCAATTGTCACATGATTAATTGTGCGACAGTTAGTTTATGCAAGGATTTTAACTTTCTCTATTAACAAATTCAAAATCCTAGCATAAACTAACATCACATTAATGTTTCTCACACACTAAGTTTGCTTTAGTACAATATACCCACCCACTTCAAGTAGCTGAACAATTAATTATTTTGGCACTGGTGTTTTATCAAAATGAAACCATTTCAACTCTTTGCAATAATTACTACAACAGTTTACCATTTTTATATAGAACAAATAACACCTTTTATTTAATAACAGAAACAGACAAAATTCAACACAATGACATGATAAAAAATTATAGAAAAACTAACAGTTAAATCTGGCAAGTTCCAGAGTATAAACAAAGTTATAAACAGACAAATCTATAGAAAAAGAAATATTAACCATGCTCCAGCTGTCTGTCCTCAGTGGTTTGGCTTATCAAAACAAAAGTACTTTCTAACTTGTACACAGCCTTTATTACGCCTTGCTCGCCTCACTTTGTTGAACTTCTTTCTAAATCTATTTCTTTTTCTTGGTCTTTTGCACATTTTACCAGCTACATAGCTACAGAACTGGTGCGCCTCATGGCAAGGATTACAATCTTTGTAGTATATTCTGCTTGTGGGCTCAATATTATTCTTCTAAAACATGGTATAGATTATATGATAGAAGGTGAAAAAATATTAAATACAAAAAGTAATAGAGCTATTTATTCGTGAGTTGATGTGTTAGTTGGCTAATGAGTCAAATGCCAGTCCAATACTGTTATGATATTTTAGACAGCAACAATCTGCTGCTCATTGGCTGAAATGTGCTTTGGTGACCTCTGCTGTCAGAACTTCGCCATTTAGTAGGTTTCATGATAGGCATTATTACAGATGTAAAAATATTATAAAAGATTTTCAGTTATTGCTGATTACAACAAGACTCTAAAAATGTTGTGGCTCATAAATGGGGGTACAAATACATGTACGAGTATAAGTATGTGGTGTAGCTCTCTTTGAGAGCATAGCCTGGGCCCTGGGTTCCAAAAGTCTCCTAAACTAATTGCCAACTAAGAACAAAACTTAGCAACAATTCTTAGCCACAGTTCTACAGTCAATGTTATTAGAAGCCAGGTTAAAGGCGCACAAAGAATATTTATTACAGAGAAGAGAATAGGTTTGTACTCACCATAGCAGACTGTATGGTCACCAGACATAATATACCAAATAATATGATTACTTTCCGCATCTTGTTTCTATAAATACAAGCAATGTGAGAAGTAGATACAACATATCATACTTTATCATGCATTAGATTATGCCAGCAGCTACTATAGTACAGTTGTTACAACCTTACACATGTAAACTAAATCATCTTATACTATACAGAAACTACCATGTTGAAAGTTGTTTCAACTGTACAATTGTATAGCCATTAGTCATACGTAGGCTCATAACCCATACATTTTACTGTAAAAATATTAAAACAAAAACACACACTATTATATTATTTAAAAATACCGGATCTTGACTAAAATCACTTTTGAAATCTGTAATAATATTACATTATTGTAATTATGTATTCATGAAATAATATTACATGTATGTTATTGCAATTACAATGTAATTGTAGGCGAATCATGCAAAAATATTATTTATTATTTCAATTCACCTTGAATTCTTAACAGCAAAGAAAGCACAACCAGTAGACTATCAGGTCTGACCACTTCTGACCTGTCCATAGATGGACACCACATTATATATATGGCAGGCTCACAGGTATTACTTCCTATAACACAGTTATTGGTAGGTAATCCACCTGAATAGCTGAGGTACATGTGCACATCAAATTAGTGTTAATGTTATGATAATTTATCTCTACTTCCGTTGAATGCCAAGACAGAGTTGATCACCTAATTGGTGCAAACACTCATGGTAAGATAATTACTATGGGACTGTTGTTTACAGGCATGATCTCAGAGAACCTTCTAGAATATAATCTGAATTCTAAGAGCATCATAAATTCCTTTACTCATGAAGCCGGAGACATCTACTGTGACAGCCCCCCCCCCCTCAACCCTCCCCGCTTCCTGTTGAACTAACAACTTGGAAGTTGTCTTATCTTATCTTGTCTTAGGCATTCGTAGACAGAATAGCTACAATGCTTTAGTTTAGCTTTATATTTTATCCCTCTTTTTATAAATCTATTCCGTTTCGGTCTTGTTTCAACCATGGGTTAGTAATCATACTCTATATTATAGGAAACTAGGCTACCATGTCACACAAGGCTACCATGTCACACAAGGCTACCATGTCACACAAGGCTACCATGTCACACAAGGCTACCATGTCACACAAGGCTACCATGTCACACAAGGCTACCATGTCACACAAGGCTACCATGTCACACAAGGCTACCATGTCACACAAGGCTACCATGTCACACAAGGCTACCATGTCACACAAGGCTACCATGTCACACAAGGCTACCATGTCACACAAGGCTACCATGTCACACAAGGCTACCATGTCACACAAGGCTACCATGTCACACAAGGCTACCATGTCACACAAGGCTACCATGTCACACAAGGCTACCATGTCACACAAGGCTACCATGTCACACAAGGCTACCATGTCACACAAGGCTACCATGTCACACAAGGCTACCATGTCACACAAGGCTACCATGTCACACAAGGCTACCATGTCACACAAGGCTACCATGTCACACAAGGCTACCATGTCACACAAGGCTACCATGTCACACAAGGCTACCATGTCACACAAGGCTACCATGTCACACAAGGCTACCATGTCACACAAGGCTACCATGTCACACAAGGCTACCATGTCACACAAGGCTACCATGTCACACAAGGCTACCATGTCACACAAGGCTACCATGTCACACAAGGCTACCATGTCACACAAGGCTACCATGTCACACAAGGCTACCATGTCACACAAGGCTACCATGTCACACAAGGCTACCATGTCACACAAGGCTACCACTCCACACAAGGCTACCACTCCACACAAGGCTACCACTCCACACAGCTACCACGCCACACAGCTACCACGCCACACAGCTATCACGCCACACAGCTATCACGCCACACAGCTATCACGCCACACAGCTATCACGCCACACAGCTATCACGCTACACAGCTATCACTACTACACAGCTATCACGCTACACAGCTATCACGCTACACAGCTATCACGCTACACAGCTATCACGCTACACAGCTATCACGCTACACAGCTATCATGCTACAACTACTGCTTTCAGTCTTGTTTTCACCATGAGTTAGTAATGTTCCAAATATATTTCTCTGCTGATAAAACGACTTTGCTGAAAACAATACAGGACTAGAAAGTTATGACTGTATCATTTTCTATAATTACTATGATAATGTGAATTAACTTTAAGCTATCTCACAAATCCCACTAGAAATACATGTGAACTTCTGAATGTCAACCTTTTTATTACTCAAGTGCATTAAATACAGTAGAATGAAGCTCGATAATGTTGTCGAAATTGTAAAATTCCTTTGATCGCTTGGCGTACACTCATTCAGGTAGCACTTGAGTGAGTCTAGTGTTTCCAATACTGGGTAACACCACTTCATTTACCTTCTGTGGAAGATATGTGGTGTGTAACCTATATATGGATGGTAGCAAGTCTCCTTGGTTAGTGGCAAGTAGCCTCTGCTCCCTCTTCTTCCATAGCCTCAGTGAATCATACACTGAATTCAGCTTTAACGCACCAGATGCTTCATCCAAAATACTTTTCCTCTGTAAATGAGTAAAAAGTTATGGTCTTACTCTTCTCTCATGAACATGCACCAAACCTTAAAACTTTTTGTGTTTCTGTTTTGTATAAAAAACAAACATCTCAGCTACATGACTGTCATACTTATAAAGTTTGCAGGTGTTACTGGGAGACGCCCAGTTTTAAAGGGGACCTCCAGGGCACTTGTAAACCTCTGTTTTCTTCAGGTTTTACAACATAAAAATTTTTCAACATCCATATGCTAATCCAAAGCAATTTCACTGTTAGACAGTTCCCATGGTTAGTGTCAGAATTGTATGATTATCTAATCACAGTTGACACACTTCTTGGGGACATTTAATTACCAATTGACTGGTGAAATATTGACCAGCTGAGAAAACAGGAAGTATAAGTAAATGATATATGCGAAGTAGCACAAGATTTAATTTTTGTTCTACATTGTATGACCTGCAGTAGCCAGCGCATGGCAATAGAGTAGAGTCCTATTATAATATTATGAAGACTAATTTACATATTGGCTGACGTTTGGTTCAACCACATTATGGGTCATCCTAACCTAAAATTTCTGTATCTGTAACTGTATGATCTCTGAATTAATAACGTGATACGTGTTCTGGATACCTGATACTTTAACATGGAAAAGATTAAGATATTTGACGGGAATTGACGCTATTTTATACATATTTTAGAAGTATTTTAGTTCAAACTCTACAGGTTGTGATTTAGGAAATGGAAGCATAGTGACAGTGTAATACTGATTATGGTTTATAATCCTTCCTCATCTCCAGACAATCTGGTCAGTACTGAACAGAATATTGACAAAAACTTAAATATAAAAATAAACCTGACTTTTTAATTTGTTTATAATCCCAGTAGTGGCTAGTGATTATAGCAGTGTGACTTCACAACGTGCTCTCAACTCACTGTAGACTATGATATATATATACGGTAAACTAATATTATGAAGTTATAATTACATGCTATATTATAACAACTGGTTGTCACTGGGTTGCTATTGTTACAAAGTTTCTAAATTGAAATGAGAACAAAAAGAAATCAATTTCCTTTAGTTTATGGCGCAGTATTGTTTTAAATATAATTGCTATATTATTTATATAATAACACATTAATATAATACTATAAACTATTATATTCATAGCTGTGTATTATAGTTATTATTATAGGTTTATTATTACTGCGGATATTAGTTATAGATTTTAATGGCTTGAAGTAATAATGTCGTTGATAGCAAAGTCTGGCAGTATACAGTTCATTAAAACATGATTAATGCTGCATCCATGACAACGGCAGCATCTCAGATGCATGTAGACCCAGACTGTAGGTTACAGTAACTACACAAGAGATGGATATATTTAGTTATTAGAAGATATACCACTGGAAGCACTTTACCTTTTATTAAAGGTGTTCAGCTTTTATGCAAATTGTCTGACTGACGAATTCAGAGTTTTACAATAATACATTGTATCAAATTATGACGCTGCAAAAGTGGTTTGCCTACAAATAGTATACAACTCAGTAAAGCAGTCCTGTACCCCTAAGCACTGCTTTATACAGCTAAACATTGCTGAACAAAATACATGACTGTTGTATAGTCTTTACGCCCTATAAATATATAATAATAACAATATCTGTGGCGCCAAACACAATTCTTTAACGTGGTTGCCCAATAGCAGAGCTAGTCAAGGGGCCACCACAGCTCCTAGAGCTAGATATTATTATAGTCCGATATGGCACAGAGGGAAAACCTTCTTCGGGGCGAAAACCTCCAGGTCACTGGCGGGACTCGAACTCACGTCCTTGCAGATAACTTGCGTCATTGCTGCAAGACCAGAGTGGCTAGCGCTAGACCACTCGGCCGCCAACACCTGCTCATATTGTAATGGTTTCTGTGATTTGGTGCGGTCGTCCTTGGACGACTATCGACCCAGAAATGAAGTGCCTATGAGTGGTAATAGGACTTCGCATTACATGAAAGATCGAGCGGTCTCAGTAGCCCAAATACTACCAAAGACGACCCATCTGATCTCAAGTCCGACCTTCAGACTATACAGTGAAAGAGAGTAGTTCAACCTAGTAGGCGGTTCGCAAAGCGAATGACCTAGTAAAAGGAAGAGAAAGTCCCTGTATCAAGTATAGATGTGTCTTTATTGAAAGCCAAGTGTAGACTGAGACAATGAACAGTAAAACAGTGCCCTTTATATAGTATAAGGACTTCCGGCCGACGTGACGTCGGGAAAAGACGACGTGTGGTCGTCCGGAAGTTGCGCAACAAGATGGCCGCCGGAAGCCCGACGGCCGACCCAAAATAGGTCGGGTTCTACAAAAGTTGCTTATAATGGTCCAATTCATGTACAAAATGAATATCAATGGATTCTGAGAGGTCGGGCCTCTGTACATGGGTATAAAAGGCATTAAAAGACTTAGAAATAATCATACAATCATATATAACAATATAAGAGTAAAGTACAAGCAGATATATACATGTATGCACGCAATAATGAGTGTCAGATGTAAGATACGACTGGGCGTACCATCACATAGCCCCCTCACACTAGGTCATGGGTGTCTCTAGTGTCAAGTTAAGAAGGGTACGGTACAGTGTAGATTCTCTGGATACTATATCCAAGTCTGCTTGTACAAGCTGGAGTTGTCGGGGGTGGTTTAGATGCTGGTTGGCTAGTTCACGAAGAGCTATTTCTCGAGCATAGAGAGGTTCCAGATGTTGGCGTAGAGTGTCCCCCACCTGTTGACGGCTGGCAAGGTAGTGAATCCGTGGCTTGAGTTCAGCAAGTTGTTGCATGAACGACGGATCCGGAGATGCAGGACGTGTGGCATTCGGCTGAGTTAGTACAGGAGATGCAGGAGGTGGGGACTGGACGGCAGGAGAGTCTGGAGTGGCTCGGAGTAGGTCCCTGGCAGGTGTATAAGGAGAGCGGTGCGGTGAGACCTCTAGTGTGGGTCTGGACTGCAGTGGCTCGATCAGTAGAGTCGGAGAAGCTGTACAAGAAGCTGCACATGAGACCTTGGGTGGAGAGCCTTCGTAGAGAGGGCCTGACTGAGGAGCAGGCATACTCTTCCTTGGAGCAGGCCTTGTCTTCCAAGAGGGTAGACGTCCGCGTCGGCCAGGGGGGCCGACACTTACTGCGGAGGTACTAGCAGGAGGTCGCCAGGGAGAAGGTCCAGCTGGAGTGGTAGGCGACGAGGAAGAGGAGGAGGTAGCATCAGAAGGTGCGGAGTCGGGGGTCTGTTCTGGAGATGGGCTGTGCCGTCTCTTGGGAGGTCGCTTCCTTGTGGAGGAGGAGCTAGGCAAATAGACTGGTTTATTTGTCCCCGACTGTCCGTCCATAGTAGGACAACATGGTAGAAATGGTGGGGGATCCTTTACGCCCCACCATTCCATGAGGGCCCCATAGCTGGGCCCGTCCGTGAGGAAGAGACGTTTCCCACAGATACTGGATCTCCGACTGAAGTGATGGCCTAGAGCATCACGGCTAACTGAGCTGCGTCCGCAGCGACAGTAGAAGCGGGCAAGGTGCTGCCAAATGTGAATGTTCAGTCTCTTGAGGGTGCCGGAGAAGCCACACTTTGCACATTTGAGGTTAGGTTGACTCCTTCTAGCCAAGTCGTCTCGGGCTTGTTGAGTGAAGGTACTAATCCATGGCTTAGTGGCTCCGGGATGCTGGGACGACTCTATGGGCAGCTTGTCAGTGAGTTTGTGCAGCTTAATTGTAGCTAACTTCAGGGTAGAGGTAACAGGAGATGGAGTGGGTGGAGGCGTGCCGTCTGGCGTGAGCGTCTTCCGTAGAGGAGATGCATCTACAACACATAATTCATCTGATGTGTATCCTCCGCCTTCTAACTCATGCTCTTTCCTGTGAGAATGTTCAGGGGAATTCTCCTCTGTCCCGACTGGTCTATGCCGAGTGGGGAGGGAGAGAGAATTCATGCCTGACAGTCCCACAGGTGTGGATTGTTCCTCTAATTCTGATTTGTTCCCTACTGGTAACACTGAGATTTGCTTACCTTCAGCTGTGAAGACAGGCTGGTTGGAGTGATCCATACTAGAAGGAGTAGCCGTCTCGTCTGCACGAGAATGAGAAAGGATACGAGTGCTGTTAACTTCACCAGTGACACGAGGAGTGCAGAAGTTGCCACATGTAGGGATACATGTGCTTCGGTGAAGTGCTGGACGAGAAAGGACTACTCGTCTGTGAGCTGTCGTATTTATACTAGCCGAGGGATGAGCAATTGGCTCAATTGTAGGCAATGCCTCAGGCACATTTTCTTTGTTCGACTCGTCAAATAAGCGCGGGAACACGGCAATAGTTGCCTTCGATTGCTTCTTATCCGCTTTAGGGGACTTCGAGAGTTCGGCAATCTGTATTTTCGGCTGAAACTGTTCGGCAATGCTAGATTCCGTACAAGAGCGTTTTGCTTTGTGTACTTGAACTGCTGGCAGTATAGACTGTATCTCCGTCGTTGGGATTATGTCTTGAGGTTCGGCTACGCGACATTTCGCGTCCTCTGGATCAGGTCGGGCTGTTGAAACTTGAACATTCTTCGAGAGGTTCAGAGGTAGCTCTCTGGTTTGGTCCAGCACGGTTTGGTCCAGCACGGTTTGCTCCGTGTCGATCCTCAGGCCGCGGACTTGGACTGTAGTGTCTGGCAGTTCTACACACGATAAGTCGTCCGTCGGGGCATACTGAATTTTGGCGGGAATCAATTGCTGATTAATGTCGGGTCTGGACGTGGCCAGATCCTGTTGATCCTTCTGAGTTGAGGATAGGTCGGGGTTACCTTGTGAGGTTTGTTCCGACGGGGCGGGACATATGAGTCGTCCTTTCAGCCTTGGGGGGTGATCTGTGGTCACTTCGGATGTGTCCGGCTTTGAGTGGAGTCGTTTCTTGCCTGGTGTTGGCCTAGTGGGTTTAGGTTCATCCACTGTGACGGGTGTAGGCGACGCCGTCGGCCTGGAGTGTGATGGGCTAGTTACCCGTGGGGTTTTCTGTTTGGAGTGGCTACTCTTGACTTTAGGCTTAGTGGGTATAGGTTCTTCCACTAGGACGGGTTCTGATGTGTCCGTCGGCCTCAGTGGACGACCATTGTGGTTTGGTCCACTCTTCTTGGGTTTGGCCGCAGTAGGAATGGGTTCATCTACTGGGACGGGTTCTGATGTATCCGTCGGCCTTTGTGGACGACCAATGTGGGGTGGTCCACCTTCTCCTTGCTGGGCTCCAGTAGGAATGGGTTCGTCTACTGGGACGGGTCCTGGTGTGTCCGTCGGCCTCTGTGGACGACCATTGTGGTTGAGTCCACCTTCTCCTGGGTTGTTGTCTGTGTCGGCTACAGTAGGAATGGGGTCGTCTACTGGGACGGGTTCCGGTGTGACCGTTGGTCCGTCATCCGTGTCTTGACATTTCTGTAGGAGGGTATGTAGGGCTTTCCGTAGGAGGTCGGCGGGAAGCTCTTCTTGTGGTTTTGGAGGGCTGGCCTTGTCATCCTTGTTACTCTGGAAGGCTGTTCCGGTTTCCAGGGCTTCCTCCATATTATCGGGCTGTAACCATGTGTAGTACCAGCGTAGGCCGTGGTCGTGGACTGTGAGGCAGAACTTCTCTACAGCCCATTCGTCCAAAAATGCAGGGGGTGCTCCTTCAAAGGCTGTTGCCATCAGTCTACGGATGAGAGCTGCATAGTCTCTGAGTGACGTGTGGGCTGGCTGTTCTAGTATGGACAGCTTCCATCGGGCTTCTTTGGCAGATAGTCCATATTGCTCCCTCAGTCGGGAAAATATCTCTTCGACTGATCGGGGTCGGCCGCATTCTTGTGCGGGCCCGTGTAGGGCGGCTCTAAGCCGTATGAGGCGCGCTCTGTCATTCCAGTTGCAACGCTCTGCCATAGCGGTGAAGTCTTCTATGAAGAGTTCGACGTCCTCTTGTCCGTCGTAGCTGAGTGTTTTGAGGTCCTGCTCGGCTTGGTACATCACCTGCTGAAGCAGGTTCCTTATTCGGTCCATGTCGGTAGGGTGTCGGTAGTGAGTAAAACTGCTTTGGTTTGTTAGGCCGTGTCGGCCTAATGGTCGTACTGAGTACCGTCAATCTGTTCTGGATCCGAGGTCGGTCTTTGATTGAAGATCCGGCGTAGGTCGGGCTACATCCAGCGGAACCACGAGAATTATGGGTGCACTTTAGCGTTTGTCACCTTCTCGTATCCAAGGTTCCCGGGTCCGAGTCCTAAATCGCCGTAGAAGTATTGAAGAATGAGGTCGGTCGGTCACCCGAGGCCGAGGTCACCTTCCTTCTCTTCGTATCGTAAGAGTACGACCTTAGAATCCCACTGCTGCCACCAATGTAATGGTTTCTGTGATTTGGTGCGGTCGTCCTTGGACGACTATCGACCCAGAAATGAAGTGCCTATGAGTGGTAATAGGACTTCGCATTACATGAAAGATCGAGCGGTCTCAGTAGCCCAAATACTACCAAAGACGACCCATCTGATCTCAAGTCCGACCTTCAGACTATACAGTGAAAGAGAGTAGTTCAACCTAGTAGGCGGTTCGCAAAGCGAATGACCTAGTAAAAGGAAGAGAAAGTCCCTGTATCAAGTATAGATGTGTCTTTATTGAAAGCCAAGTGTAGACTGAGACAATGAACAGTAAAACAGTGCCCTTTATATAGTATAAGGACTTCCGGCCGACGTGACGTCGGGAAAAGACGACGTGTGGTCGTCCGGAAGTTGCGCAACAAGATGGCCGCCGGAAGCCCGACGGCCGACCCAAAATAGGTCGGGTTCTACAAAAGTTGCTTATAATGGTCCAATTCATGTACAAAATGAATATCAATGGATTCTGAGAGGTCGGGCCTCTGTACATGGGTATAAAAGGCATTAAAAGACTTAGAAATAATCATACAATCATATATAACAATATAAGAGTAAAGTACAAGCAGATATATACATGTATGCACGCAATAATGAGTGTCAGATGTAAGATACGACTGGGCGTACCATCACAATATAAACATGACTCACCCATTGGTTATCCTTAGCTCCACTCCACCAGCTGAGTTTGCTATGTTTACCACCATAGCGTAGTTCCAGCGCCTCCACACTCTCTCTATAAACTTGGGACAATGTTGAGGGTGGCTGTTGGGATTCTGGATAAATCGGTGGAAGTTTAAAAATTTTCCTATTTCCTGTAGATTGAGCTGAAACACATAATAGAAAGTATAATGACCATGGATACAATGTGCATGCATGGCTGTATAGACATGCATTCACATAGGCCTATTGCATGCACAGTTCCTAATACCACAACATGATGTATATAATAATGTATAGCAGGTGGCAGACACTACAACTATTATAATGGTGAACACGAGGTAAATGGTTATAAAAATATGCCAAATTTCTTGTTCAACAAACGCACATATGAATCTTTTTTGAGCTGATTGAGTGACAAAATAGAAAAATTTTAGCTATTGATCAATGAGCTCAACAAGCTACAGGAAAAGACGGGTTAGGCAACTGCATGCTGTATAATTATACAATGTGATTATTATGTCATCACAAGAAGTAAAACAGTTTGAGACTTGAGTTCAGTTATATAATGTACTACTGTACATACTAATACAAGTATAGGTATATGTAGTTTGGAAAGTAATGTCTTAACTAAAGTTATCTATAATTTTGAACAAAGAAATTTTAAAATATTATATTACATGAGCCATTGTAGATCTTCCTGGGAAGAGATCTAGAAGTCTTGTTTTTAGCTGAACGAACTTCTGATAACGAAACTTTGCTCTTATTGGCTTCCCGGACTCGTGGCCACATAGGCATTGCATTGTAACAATATGTCTTTACTACAATAGTATAATTAGTGAAATCCACATGTAGTATGTAGATAGTAAACATCTTAGAGAATGGCATCATGTACATGTAGTTTATAGAAAAAGTGTAATGCAATTCATGTTACCTTGTAAATATGTACATTTGCTTTCAAGAGCAGATTGATGCAAACAATATTACATGTAGCCTATTGCAGTCAAAGTTTTGGTGCATTTCCACATGTCTGCTTGACCTAACAACACATAAAGTGATGTGAGAATTTAATTTTCAATTGGAAAGCCAGAGATCATAGCAGATTCTCAAGGCTAATTTATTAGAAGTATTCAAATAGTTGACAAGTAATTTTCATGTCACACTCATTAATACTAAAATATTATATCACATGGCAGTAATTGCAGATGTACACCTACGTGTATATGAAATGGTACCACCTATAATTCATATTATGACTAGAACCCATGTGAATTATATTGGAGCAACATAATGGAATAGAATATAATATACAGAGATTAATATTATTTATTAACAGTACTGATAATTTATAGATTGGATAATCTATAAGTTAATAGAGGTCATGAGCTAACCTGGCATATGGGACGTAAGCTACATCAGTACACAATCATGTAGCTAGCCTTGGTTCTAATGTGTGCAAAAGTAAAACTGTGAAATCTTAATAAAGTTTGTCAGCTTCTGATCTTTAAATTTTGGTAGGGCTGAAATAAAACCCAGGCCAACATAAACCTACATGGGAATTTTCCACATCCAAAGGAATAGAGTCATGCAAGAATAAGCTATTGATCATAATTAGAAGTTGTCCTCTCTCAATTTCCCTACCTAGAGAAAAACTTCTAATTATGATCAATAGCTTATTACTGCTCACGAATAGAGCATCATTATTAGTGATTTACCTAAATGATGTAACTTCATGTCAGCAAACAGTGTCTTCTCCTGAAAAATCTGTGCCAAAGTAACTCCCCTTTTATCTAGTTCCTTTATCACCAGCTACATATAAACAATAAATGATACAGCACTTTGTTTTTTCTATACTTGGATTTATTTTTATTAACCAGTTTTACATTCCATGATCAATGCCAGTTGAATTTCGCAAGCAATAATTATTCACTCACCAAAGCATGTTTAGTGCCTGCACTATTGCTTCTATTTTCAAACCCACATCCTGTATTCTCCACTCTGAGTAGGGTGTCAACACCCTGATGACAAAATACATAGGGAGGCTCCAAGCTAACTCTTGGTTTAAGTGTTATATCAGGAAGCAGCGGCTTACTCAAGTTACTGAGTGTTTGAAAGAACCTGGTTTTTTCTTTACTGCCAGCAAACTTGTTATATACTTCTGCTACGACTTGATGTAACTCAAGTTTGTTTGATTGCCCATTGAAACTAACAGAAAAAATAAAATAATACGCTATGAACATACTGAGAACAATGAGTTTTTTTACACAGTCATGTAATTCCAAAGTCTAACATTATTCAAAATATGATACAATTAAACATACAATGTTTACATACAGTACATGGTGTTGCTCAAAGTTATCTTTCATTTGATGTTTTATATATACAAATCTACCAGATCCTAAATGCTATGCTGTAGTTTGCTTACCTCGGCTTTAAGCTAGTCTCCTCAGGCCAGAGAGGAGACAACTTAAGTCTGTTAATGTCGTGTATCTCTTTGCAGATAGATTCTAAGACTCCGTGGTCTAAACCAATCAGAGAGAAGCAGAACATTCTATTTACTCTGGTATCTAGACCTGCCATTGAGTTCTCTTTATAATCTCCATGGTTACGGATAATGTTGGATTTCTCACACTGCCTGATGAACGCATTGGTCTCCTAAAAATAAAATGTATATAGTACACTATGTAGTCACACTGTTTTACATGGCCATAGTAACTGTAGCGACCTGACTAAACTCTAAATCTCTATATGTAAAAACTAATGGTGTGTCCCCCAGAATGCAACAGTGGTACATGGCATCTAGCAAGTATTTAGTTAATTTTAAATTTGCTACCTTTTTCTTGTGTGGCCCACCGAACCAGACCTAACAGCTCTAATAAGATCTCCATGTTTTGTGTATGAAACACGACTAAACCTTCATTGAATAATACCCATACATTGTACTGAATAATATACAGCATAACACTGTATATTGTACATTCTACACCGCGTATTCATGTTGTTTACTAAAGAAATGAAAATGTTGTCTTCCCTCTATTTTCCCTATTCTTTATCAACGTTTGTAACTAGAGATTCATACAGAACAAGTGAAGGATTTATTGAGTACTATAACCCAATACTGACCAATGCTAGCCGGTGTCCATTATAGAAACATACTTCTGATATGGCAATGAATACGAGGGCATGACAGGAAGTATAGGAGGATGCAGTTTCAGCTAGTATTGGGTCACGGAATCCATCTATGGAATATCATAATGTACAATTAGTTGAATCATATAACTGATGTATATAATATATGCATATACTGTAAAGTAGCAGCTAAAATTTTCCTTGTGTAGAAAATGCTCCCATCTGTTATTTCCATTCTACAAGACTAAAAATGTAGGCCTGGTGTAGATCAACAATAATAAAACAACAGCTGTTCCAAATCACTATAATTAACAAACACCAGAATTGCTTAAATTGTAAAAACCCAATTGAACAAAACATACACTACATTATACAAATGTCTAATAACATGCTCTTGGATCTGCTTGTTGCTGCTATAAATCAGTGATGTGGATAAAAGCCGTAAACTCACCTCCTAAAGACTGCATATACACCTCAGTAAGATAGAAAATCCCAAACAGATCAATGAAGCAGAGAAATCCATCTCTATCAATATCTACCTCCCTCATAATCTTCCTACCCATGGTCTCTGTGTACGGTGTACTCAGTGCTTCACTCAACAGCTCACATAGCTCCCCAACAGTAATGAAACATGTCTCTGATTTATTGATAGTCAAAAATATCTACAAAAAATAGTAGTGTAATTCTCACTTGTATATACTTATACATTATATTGTACATGTAATGCTGTACATGTACATTTATTATTATAAATTATATTATGATTTGATGATATAAACAAGGACATGCAGTGCAGAAAGCTAAATACATAATACATTGGTATTATATACTAACACCAAAAACAATTTACCTATGATACACATGTACATTGTAATAGTATATAAGGTACACACTGCCTGCAATAGACTAAGTTCCTCAGCAGAAAGCTCATCAATGAGATCGTCTAGAAATGCCATCCTTTTCATTCTCACCATCTCTTCATTAGATTTCTATACAATGTGGTGCATTAGGTTTACAGAGTAATATATCGTAATATTATACAGAAATAATAATTATATAATCATATTCTTTGCTCAAGTACACTGTACAGCCTCAAAAGGTGAGAGTGAAGGAGTTGTCTGCTCATACATTGCTTTCAACAGCAATGCATGAAAGGACAGATAACTCCAAACCATTACATATAGATATCATAGTATACAAAACAAGAGGGAGTTCATGCCATCCCTGTGTTCAGCATAAACAAAGAACATGGCAGTGCTCATAGATACAGCTGAGTAAACACAACAAATTATCAAGAAAATTAGCTCGAAATGTACCTGCTGGAAAACTGACAGAAATAAGATTTATTTTGTTACTTTAAGTCATTTAAGTTAGATTTGAGGACACACCCGTTTGCTGAGGACTAGCTTTTTCAATTTCTTCCAGTTCATATGAACCTAAAAAACAATGCAATGGTAAATGATTTACATATGAATGTAGGTGGGCAAGAACCAATAATTATGTAGTATGCAAGTAAATGTGATTGTGATGAGAACACAATGATTCAAAGTGTAAATTCTCAGAAACTGTGGTAAAGCACTATATTTAGTATGGTATACTAGGTATATTAGAATCATAATCAACTCGAAAAGTACATGTATATAGTACAGCACTTACCATATCAATTTTCTGCCCATCAAGAGATATTTTCCTAGAATTTTTACTAAATACTTCAGAAACACTAGTTGCTGCTAGTATCTACCAACCATAAGAAGTAGGAGTAGTATTAATAATATAATCATTTTATAATGTATAGTCATATTGCAACGTAATATATACACGTGTATGTACAATCATGTACAGTGCTTACAGATACCCACACTTGCTGTCATTGGTTAAAGTTGGTGAAAAATTCTTTCACTACCAGAGAGTTAAATAAAGTAACAAGAGTGAACAAACTTATATATTTTAGTAGACTTTGTTTATTTATTCCCACAAAACTAGCTAAGCGATACACAGTTAAATGCACAACGATAATCATTCTTATCCATTCCAACCGTGTATATCTGTATAATACTGCGCCTGCATCAATAACAGGGCATCTTCTGAGGGGTCAGGTAATGGAAGAGATCACTTAGTCTGGATTTCAGACGCTCTCTTGGAGTTATGTTCATCATAATTTACGGGGTGCAAGGAAATACAACTACAATCATAAGAAAGCATCTGAAACCCAGACTATTCAACATCACATGTCAGTATAATAATTAATTAGCTACTATACACTACAACAATCCACAATAAGACAAAGCGTACACATACAGTGTACATAGACATTATAGCATAAACCACGACATGGTAACTACGGGGTAAAAGATCATGTACACTGTATAAATATAAAAATATTGTGTGGTATTAGGTAGAAGATCAGGCACTAGTTTTACATCACATAATAACATATCAAGCAGACCAATCAAACAGAGATTTAAGATTATGTGACTGGGGTCTGAATTTCCTTTGGAAATTTCTGGGATAATATATAGTATACAAAAACAGAAAAAAACTTGTTAAAACATGCATTACATGTTAGCCATACACGACGTAGTACTCATAGAGTCAGTTATCTTTATGGTAGTACTATGTCAATGACATTGATTATTCTTCTGCATGTGTAACATTGTGTCATGCCTTCACCAAAGTAGTGGAAGGGAAGATCAGACACTCAGGCCAAAAACTGTCCGTCCGCGCCTCCAAACACGGTCCGGACAAAGCAAAGAGTTGTGCCACCCTGTACACAAATCCGCTCTTGCTATTGGTGTTCCGTCGGCCAATCAGATAATATTGCTAACAGCGGCATCGAATAGACAGTCTACTTGTACAAACGGTACATTATTAGAAAGAGCGCAACAGTTAAGATGTGGTTTCTTGAAACTAGTCTATCAGCCATCTAAATGTTCAACACATTTAAGGCGGAAAAGTGGATCGCGGAATGTCGGGACCGCCAAATTGGGCGTATTTGGTGAGACAGGGTTTTATCACTGACTGTCTGATCTTCCCTTCCACTATCTCTGCCTTCACGGCGGAGTTCTCTGTCTAGCCATTTCATTCATAAAATTGGAGCTGTAGTAAATGGACCCCAAAATTACTATGGGCCATAACTTGAAAATATTTCTTAGACCTTCCCAATTTCTTTCTTATGCCTTTCCAGGTAGTAATGCCTATATAGTGTTAAATGGAATTTTATTTTTGAGAACCCCAATTACACAACCATAATGAACCTGTTGCTAAGCATCATGTAACATATAAATAATGTAGCACTCACTGTACTTGTATCTTATAAGTTTAAATGTTATTATTTCATGTACAGTAAATGAAAGATCTTTTACCTTGCTTCCTTGTGCTTTTGGATTGAAAATGTTCTCTGGAGAATATACAGATGAGGTGGGTGAGAACTCGCCACTACCACGTTTCAATTTACTCATGTCAGCATCTATTTGTCTACAACAACAGACAAGGGTAGTCAGATATCAAACATGAATCAATGGAAGAATTTTTTTTGTTTTGCAATAAAATAAACTATCACTTGGTTATAAACTTTTGGGTTTTTTAAATTCAAGTTCATAGGTTGTTCGACTAACCGCTTACGAAGCTGCGCGTCATGCGAATTAGCAACTGTAGGATCTTTCAGCATGGAAAGGAATTCTGTTTCATATTGTAGCTTGTGAATGCTTCTATGCGTTACAGTATCCTGGATAGTCGTCATGTTGGACATCTGCTTATCTACCTGCATTTGCTGCTCTGAGGCCGACTTATCAAGGTATTCTATAGCATCTTCCAAATTTATCAGTAAATTACCATGAAGGTTGGACAAATACCCTGTAGCTAATATCCAATTGACCAGCATATACTCTTGTATTACAGGTATATGTTTCCCCTTGATTGAATTCAGACTAGCAGCTACATGTTCGTTAGTATGAGATGACAACTCCATCAGTGAGACTGGATGTAGCATACTATCCAAATGTAGTGCTTGAAAAGCAGAGGTTATACAGTTATTTATGATAGCACTGGTATCCCTCAATGGTGATAGCCGAGTCTTAACAAATGGTGGTAGGTCACAGCTGGTAGTCTGGTCTATTCTGCTGCCAATAGTTCTAGCATTGTAGTCGGTCATTGGAGGTACTTCAGTGGATTGATACCCCGCCCTGTCTATCAGCTTCTCCACCCCAATTAGATCGCATTGCATGCTGAAATCCCAGCCTGCAGTCAACAACATAGAACGTTATGCATACGTATATGTATATGGCAGCAAGGTGGTGGCTAGCTTGCTAATAAGTCGACTTGAAGGTCGCTTCTGGTCATATGGGAAATTCTTTCATCCCAACCCTAGCTCCCAAATACAAACTTGAGTCCATTACATCGGACTATTAAACATGAACAGTATTGACAAACACAAAATAAAGAAAGCAACACAATAAACTATAACATTAGTATTAGTATTCAGTATTCAAATAACACACAAGGTTCAGTGCTGGATGAAGTCAGTTGGTACAAAGGCTACAGCATATAACATACACGCAAGGGCCACTATTGAACAGGCCACAAATGCCTTATATTAGCATTAGTGAGCCATATTTGTATAAATACGCTACCTGTGGATATATTTCCATGTAGCATCGTTGACGGTAGCTCTGACTGGCCAGGGAATATTTGGACTGTCTGTGTTGCTACATCTCGTTGCTGATCAGTGCTGTACTGGTGGTGAGAGAGATGCGCGTATTCAACTGGTGAGAATCGTCCCTCCAATGTTGATATCCCAATATTCCCATGCATGCATTGGGTAGCCATAGAGTCCTTTACACTAATACGGGCTGCCAATTTTAAACATTCCAATTGGTCAATGTAGAGTGTTCCATTACTCCTTCCTTCTAGCTCCAGTAAAGTTGAAAAATTCATTTGAGTTGATTGATTTTTGGTCTGAACTAAAGTACGCCGAAAAGGGGAAGCAAATCTAATTAGCTTCTCGAATCTGGCCTACAATGTCATCAAGTAACTATAATGACTATTTATCATTCATCTATAATATTGTGATGGTACGCCAAGTCGTATCTTCCATCTGACACTCATTATTGTGTGCACATACATGTATATATCTGCTTGTACTTTACTATATGTTATTGTATATAGTTACATGATTGTTACTAAGTCTTTTAATGCCTTTTATACCCATGTACAGAGGCCCGACCTTTCAGAATCCATTGATATTCATTTTGTACATGAATTGGACCATTTTAAGCAACTTTTGTAGAACCCGACCTATTTTGGGTCGGCCGTCGGGCTTCCGGCGGCCATCTTGTTGCGCAACTTCCGGACGACCACACGTTGTCTTTTCCCGACGTCACGTCGGCCGAAAGTCCTTATACTATATAAAGGGCATTGTTTTACTGTTCATTGTCTCAGTCTTCACTTGGCTTTCAATAAAGACACATCTATACTTGATACAGAGATCTTCACTTCCTTTTGCCAGGTCATTCGCTTAGCGAACTGCCTACTAGGTCGGATCTTTCTCTTTCATTGTATAGTCTGAAGGTCGGACTTGAGATCAGATGGGTCGTCTTTGGTAGTATTTGGGCTACTGAGACCGCTCGATCTTTCATGTAATGCGAAGTCCTATTACCACTCATAGGCACTTCATTTCTGGGTCGATAGTCGTCCAAGGACGACCGCACCAAAACACAGAAACCATTACAATATACATGTAGATGAAAGATGAATTATGTAGATACAAACTGTCATTACATTTTTTATACCTGCCAACCAAAGTGAAACTTTGTGATCAAACCCGAAAATTAGCAAACCAATTACCTTGCTTTGTGAGTAACTTTGTCGAACACTTTTGTCAGCAATATCTTCTTCCATTATGTCTGGCATTGCAGTAGTAGAGTATGACCTCGCACTGCCATATCTGGGTCGAGAGACGGGTAAACCATCGATTATGTCCTTCAACTCTGCTATGGATCGATAACTCCCGCGATAATTTGGTAAAGTCAGAGTTGGAGATGCAATTAGTAGTTTTCCAAGATCAGGAACCTCCATTTGGTTTAACTACAACGGTTTAGTTACATCAGCACCTTTAGCCAATACATTGATATGATAATTGTATTATTACACTGAACTATATCTATTAATTACGTACAAGTCATTGTGGAGAAGTCATCTTCTCATCCATTAAGAAATGCCTCAAGTGTGGTAGAATACTGAATACCAATTGGCTATATCTTATTTCAGACGAAAGTAACCAAGCAACTATCTAATACATACGTGCCATCAAAAATAATACTTACTTTATTTAGCCATCCCAGCGTCATTTGATGGTCAGAAGCAGATCTAGAAGTTGGGTTAATTTTCTTCTGGAAAAATAAATGCAGAGTGTCAATTTACAGACACATTATGTACATGTTGAACAGGATATATTGGTAATAATGCATAATAGAAAGTACTAATCTCACGGGTCCTGCAGATATATTTAACATAGAACTAAACTAAATACAAAAATATATTCAACAAAATATCCATGTTACCACAGAGCTAATAATATAATATTAACTGCTGGAAGATTGTTAGTAACTACATATAATTTTGCATATTGTATACAATAGTATTACTTACGGCCATAATAGGAAAAGCACTACTGTCTTGCCATCAGTGGTGATTCTTAAAGCATATATCACAGTTCGAAATAGTAGTTAAAATTAGAATTTAGTCAAAATAAATAACAGTATATAAATTATAGCTAAAGATATAGTACTAAAATTAGACCTAATGATAAATTCTGACAGTTTTAAAGTTATGATGTCATCAGTTATGTGAAGTTGAAAATTTATATAAAGTTATTTCAAGCATGCTGCCATTTGCTATAAAATCAGCGATATTTTATTTAGTACTAGTAAGTGGCTAGTATTGAATGGAACCATTAATTCCCCCACTCTGTAACCAATAAGTCAGCATAGCATCGTATTGCATACAATAATTATCGGGGTATAGATTGAACTTCATATTACTGAACTAAGCAAATAACCCATTTACTGGCAGAAGTAGAGCAAAGAGTGATCTTGGTGACTGTACTTTTAGATTGTTACTTTCTCACCAATTAGGAGTTATCAACACATACTACATATTACCATTTCAATATTTCCATATTTATTTCTGCTACCAAAACTTGACTTGCCTGTAAAATAGCATAAGGTTATTACAACACATCTGAGGACAGCTGCGAAAAACAATGTTCGTTTAAATTCAATTTGAGCACAATGTGCTTAACATAATTCAGTAAAAAGTCACACAATGTCAAACGCCAATGCTTTGAGTGGTATAATGGCCAACAAAAAATTCATCTTTAAAAATTGAAGATATATACCAATTGAAAGCATCAAGGGTTACAACATTATAATAATCACAGAAAAAAAATGACATAGCAATTATAGTCCTTGCAGCTATCAAAACACAATATAATTTCCTATCAACTCAGCCCCTCCATCTGAAGTATCATCATTGGTAAAGCTTCAACTATCATGCAAAGTTCAGAACTTTTAGTGAGAAGTAATATGAATAATATGAAGTACCTGCACATACTTGTTACAGCAATTAGTGGCTAATTGATAAGCCAAGCACCTGTGCACCATGTCAACGATGTATGTATTTAATACGATGTTATCATCACTTTGGAGAAGAGTTGACTAATCAGCTTGTATATTATACATTTTCATTTAATTCAGATTCATTGCTACCTCCATAAGTAGACCAGTCACTCATATTCCAGAACTTTCTTGTGGTAGAATAGCAGGTATCTAAAACAGGACCACAGTGAATATAAAACATATATTCTGCAGATGATAAAACTAGTGCCACTATACAATAGGATTAGATATGCATACATGCACATGTACATATAATTTGGTGATCATCATAGAATTAGACAATATACCACTTTACAGGTCCATCTAATAGCACAGCTAGTAGAGTTTGCAGCTACACGTCTTATATATTTACCCAAACATAACCATACTCTCATCAGAGAAAGTGTGGCACTTCAGCCTAGTGTTCAGCATGACTAACTACTAATTTACTTGAGAGCGTATGTAGACAATGTAGGTAATGTAGATATAGTAGACACACCCACCCCTCACTGTTGAGCACTTCCTGTATAGTACTCTTTGTAATCTGGTGATCGTCGCATTTAAACCAGGAAGACTGGCCTTGCTTAATATAGTTTATATAGTGACCTGACTCAAGGTTACCAATGTGGTTCACCACAGCGAATAAAGTATACCTACAACACACAGTATAGTATACCTACAACATACACGGTATAGTATACCTACAACATAGATGGTATAGTATACCTGCAGCATACACAGTATAGTATATATACTACATACATGGTATAGTACACCTAATACACTCCGTGGTAAAATATACCTACAACATACATAGTATGGCATATCTATAACATCCCTAACCATACACTGACCTGTACTGCTGGTCATCTCTAACTATACATTCACCCAGTTCATCAGTTTTACTATCTGACATGAACGGTGACATATCCAGCTCTTCAGTGAATGAAATAAGTGTCTTAATCTTCTTGTGATAACCAATGGAATGCTCAAACCTCTACAACAAAATATCTAGAGGTCAATGAGAGATAAGAAGATATCCTGTAGAGCAGTTTGCATCCACCAAATAACTAGTATCCATAGTTTGAGCAAATAATTAAAGAAACAACAACTCCACTATTGTAGAGTGGTTAACATAAATTACAAAATCATTAGAAGATTTTTAAATCAATAAAACATATTATAATGAATACTACAACTAAGACCTACATGTGCCAAATGCATAATTTCTTCTCAAATATAAATTATTCATTTCCCCACAGTTCATTGTATAGGATGACAATAGACAAAGGACTTCTACATGCAGTTGGTTTATTACCTTGAGATGAAAGCAGCATACGATGGGCAGCTGTTTCATAGTCAGTCTCTTAGTTGACTCTCTGTGTACTGTGCACTGCGAACACTTTATCTTAGCAAAGCTGCCGAGGTGCTCAGCTCTAGTGAATCTTTTCAGACAGTCAAAGAGAGAAGTCGGTTCTGTGTAGCTGGGGCTCAGCATGGCAGTACCTCCATTACGTACACTTGGTCCCATGCCCAAGTCCAGTGAAATGTCCCAGAATGGGTCTATGGTTGTTGATATGTTGCTGAAGATATCATGGAGAATATAATATTACAAGTACAATTATAGACTTCTGCACACACCAACTACATTACTACAAAACAATGACTTGGTACATGAAACTTTCAGCTATTTGTCTATTAAGTTATCTCTGCAACTACTAGAGCGATGAAAGCTGTAGTTGAAAATCTCATAGGCCCTGAGCTGATAAAGTGGTAATACATCACCTAACCTACAAACACTGTTTGAAACGTAGTGAATGGAGTTCAGAGATATCTAGCAAAGCATGTTAAAAGGGGTTGAGCTTGAGTTCTCCAGCTGTAAACAACTACCAGGAGAACACAAGGCTAGCAGTTCAGTGTATCCCTTAGGTAGAGCGATCAAGAAATGTGTATTATTACATATTTTAAGCATATAAACCATCCAAACTGGTTTTTATTAGTAAGATTAAGGTGACATTATATTTGTTGAGCACTTACTGGCATTCTTGGCATGTTACATCAGACTGTAAAGATCCTGTGAAGATTTGATCTATTATACAATTACAGCGACTAGAGTTATTGCCAGTGGTCCCATTTGTACCTGTAGTCACGTATAACACAGATTCTGTTTAGAACAAAAAGAACTCCTGACATGGTTTAACTCTATGACATGAGTATCAAACTGGTAATAGGTAAGCCAAGTTCTACACAGCTTCTACAAACTTCTATTTAGGTTAGTATAAACCATAAAACCTGTATAAACATTCTAAAAACGAAAATGCAAATAGTTAAGTTCCAGAAACCAATAGGCTATTTTATTCAATGTAGAAATTGAAATAAAGCCTCCCCTTTTCGATGGAAAACATTTTAATAGACATGTGCATTTGCAACAAAGCAGAATCATATTAAAAAAATTGCAGAAGTACACACCTTTACAGTGCTGGTGTATGAGGTCTAGTATAGCAATAAAGAATTCATGAGCATCTTGTTGTTCATAACCAGCTAGATGTCTAGCGTGGGTCCAGACTAAGTGCAGCAGTCTGTATGGAATATGTGGTGTGCGTGAGCCAGAGTAGAACTGTAATAAATTAATACATGAATAACATTATGTTCTCAGGTCAAAACATTTATATACATTAGTAAATATTGATAACGTTCTGATACATCTAATGAGGCCGGACAAATTTTTCAATGTAATGTACTAACACATGTATACCTACAAGTATGGGGTACCAATATCTTTTTAACTAAACAGTAATACGTTCAATTACAACTGTTCTCCATTAATTGCATTGCATGTAATATTGTCAAACTCTGGCGTGAATGCAGGTTTTCTTGTATTCATCTAACAACTCATGCCTTATATTGTGTGAATATAACTATTATAGTCATGTGAATACTGTAGGTAGAGACTCACCTCTTGGAAAAGTCGGGAAAGTTCGCAGACAAGGCACTGTTGAGTCTGCTCCATCATCAGACAGTTGTGCTTGTCGGAGAGAAAGAAGTCACGGAGTAGAGGGGTATGGGTGAGAGCCTGGACTATGCAGCTCATAAAACAGGTGTTTCCCAAATTGATTAACCCCCTCAAACCTAATAAATATTTCACAGCACAGTACAACCTTCATGGTGATAACGAAATAAATAGATATAATGTAATGTAACATATGATGAGATCTTTAGCAAGAAATGGGGTTTCAGAAACTCACCAAGAATGAGTAACTCAAAATACAAGGTTTTCAAAATCTACCATGAGGTTTACTAACAGAAAAGAAAATGGAGCTCATCCCCTGTAACGCAAATATAACCAACCAGCTACTAGTCATACCTACCAACTCGCTATTAGTCATACTTACCAACTCGCTATTAGTCATACTTACAACGCTGCTATTAGTCATACTCACCAACACTGCTGTCATTTTCAATCTTTCTCCGTTTGGGATTTGAACTGAGAGATTCTATTTCTATGTGACTTGGAGTCCATGGACCTTAAATAACAGTGTAAAACTACAAGTAGTGCGGCATGATATATAATATACAGAAATCTATGCATCACATAAATTAGGGCATTATGCAACATGAATGTAGAAAGAAGTATTACTAGTGCTTACTAAAAAATCCACAATTGTTCATTCCAGCTATTTTATCTAAATCATCATCATATATGTGATCTTTGCAGCGATGACAATATACAGCCCCATATGATATGTCCATGGCTACAACAGAGAAAACTTAATTGAAACTGGAATAGATTATATTGCACACGGCACAGAATATTAAAGAATAATGCTATGCCTGAATTGATCAGGCACATTGATAGGCAATGCAGGAATTAATATGTAGATGGATGAAAAGTTATTTATAGGCTTACTCCTTGAAATTTATTTGTCAATGTATTTGAAAGTCTACATTTCATGCTTCAAAACGGAGGCTGTTACTAACAGTCAGTACAACATGCTGCAAAATATGACAGTGAAAGAGATACATACATACAAATGGGTATACATATACCAAAGGTATTATCGTTATTATAATACTACACGTAGTTAAACTAATACTAACCAAGGAAGTGTTTGGCTGACTTGGCATGCTCTTGAATATGTTTCTTTTCAAAACAAGCAAAGTACACACATTGCAAGCATGCATACAACCTTGGGGAGCAGTCATCACACTTGCAGCATTTCACCACTGGAGGCGACTAAAAAATATTAAAACCTATGCATCAGAAAATGAAAATAACAATTACGCAGCTAAAACTTTTCAACTCTTGAGTACTATACATCAAAGATGTCAACAAAAAATATTATGCAATATAATTATTTACCTAATAATTATTTTGATTGCATTACTGAAAAAACAATGCACCAAGAGCAAGAGAACGTTGAAACAATGCAGTAATAATTATATAATAAACAACAGAGAACAAACTGAAACTGTATTAATTTAAATTTTCTTAAATTGAAAATTGAGTTGCATCAGGAGCAAATAAAAGTATTACTGTATTTACTGCATATCTCCTTATAGAACTAATGATGACTGTAACAACATATACATAGGTAATAATTATAATACAAAATAAATACAGTGTATATAAATAAACATCACATGCAGCTGAGCTTTTAACCACCTCTACCTGAAAAGTGGAGCCATTTTCTATTGGATTTTCATAAGAGAGTTGTGGCTCGATACCATTGTCACGTGTGTTGAACTCGACTGATGAACCAATCTTTCGACCGATGCCAAACGTTTGTAGTAAAAATGAATAAGATTCCAATACAGTCACGGTGGAAGTGGTAGCCGATTTCAGAGCCTCAAGGTGGTGACATGTGTTTGTTCCCATAACAAACGCCCCATAGGCTTAAAATCCTTGAAATGCTATTTCTACATATACTGCATGTAAAACAAAGACAATGTTCTGCTAAAGATTACTATTCAAAAGGAGTTGCTGCAATGTTTTAACAACAAAACAAAAACTGCCTTGGGAAGAAATCCATTTTTTAAGGAAAATTGCTCTGAACAAATAGCGAACATACAACATTCATATTATACTACGTTAATTTATACGCAGTAATACAGCAATCAAATCAGGACTATTTACACGTCCTTGACATGTGTATGCTCAGAATTTTTAAAAGGAGGAAGTTGCACCCACGTGCGAATTCACTATCAGCTGTGATTATGTGAACCTAGCAGCTGTTTCCCAAATAATATTGGACTATTGGTTGGTCATACGCCTTGGTCATACATTGCGTGCTAGTCGATTGGAGATTCTATTTGTTTTCAGTAATATAGTTTCTGGTGCCAAGTGCAGAATATTGGGGAGGATAACCACAAAAAGGATCTCTTCTGACCAGACGAGTCAAGTATTAGGTAGTGACATGTATTTTTATTTTATTAATAGTATAGTATTACAATAAGCTGCAATTATGATATAGTTACTCACTCGTCACTCACTTGTCGTTGATAGAACATTCTGTTATCACATATTCATATTGTGCAAGTTGAATGCCTCATTAATAAAAATCTACTACAGTGGACAAGTCATTACTTCAGCATAATCATGAGAGCATACCGACATTGCTGATTTGTTTTTGTTCAGGATCGCTAATTGTTATATCTCAAATTAAATATTGTTCGAGGGGGGTAACTGTTACGACATGCACTAGTTGTGGCAAAAATTGACGTTAGTTCCCCTCTGGCTGCAGGTGTTATTGTCATAGTTAGGCCTATATATATGCAAGCGGCTTTCGAGAATTTTCCGTAACTAGAGAATTGTCATGTGTATTGTGGCTCTCTTCATTTTGGAGAGTTTTGGGAAATAATGTTACTTGATAGTTACGTTTGGTAGATTGGTTGATATACCATTCACTGGGTCAGAGGACTGCAAGCGTATATCACACCCTGAACTTGGTGCTAGTCGGTCGTCTTGGTGCATGCGTTTTTTCCTGACGCAGGGGTACGTCGTAGCCATATCTGTATATTTCAAAGGAACTATTGTTGTGTCCGATTGGGTAGCTTAGGCCCAGCCGTACAACATACAGATCAGAGTTTATGGGAGAGAGTCGGAACTGGCTGACCAAGCAGAAGCTAGGAGGCAAGACCAACCAAAGAGCACAGCACACGTCAAGGAATGTGTGGCGATCCCCCAGGAAACCTAAGGCTGAAGGAAAGGGTTGGAGTGCTGAGTCCCAGCAGCAGTCATGGGACTGTTCCTGATAAGACTCAAAGCCAGGGGAGAGTGCTTGATACCGTACTGTTAACAGCAAACAGTAACAATTAGTAGGTGTTCTTTATTGAGCAACTGAAGTAAGAATGCGAAGTTGTGCTCTTTGTATATATGAAAGTCAGTTCCAGACCAGAGATCAGAGGGTTAATAAGTACATGAGGGTCGGTTTTGGACCAAAAGGGGTTCAAGTTGCAAGATGTGAAAAACGGTCTCGGATTGGAGTCTAAGAAGGCACTGTTGCTTATTAATAAAAGAGGACAGACACAGTTTCTAGAGGAATAAACTAGTGCGATACATAAGTATAGTAGCCAACATCAATAAAAGTAACAAAGTAGAAGTATACAACCATTACTGATGTCACTACAGCATAAATAAATCACACTGTAATACATTCAGATTATAAAGAGGCAATGCTATCAGGGGAATATTAATAGGTGCCTTTGCGACCTAAACTTCAGACCCAGGTCAATTTACGAAAATATTTTCCGGCACACATCAGTCGTTAGGTCGCGAACACACCGGTCTGGGCCAAAAGCATAATCCTCGTTTTCGCGCGAAGAAATCAGGTGTGCCGATGAGCTAGGGATGGTTTCGTCGGGCCAAGCAAAATCCCAGGCCAATAGCCCTTCTGGCCTTGGTCGGACGGCCATCTTGTGATTTTTATATGCGACCCGGGTCCGTCCAAGAGGTCACGAAGATACCTAATGTGTTGACACTAGACACAACATTATCACAGCTACTATAACTCAGTATCCCGGGCTACCAGTTTTTGGGATTTTCTATTTTAGGAAATCAACATATGAAGTGACTATTTTGTAACCCCAAAAGAGGGCTGAAGATAAACTCTGTTAGTAAACTACCTGTCAATGAACCTTGTACAATTAGAATACGCTAAGTGGGGTTAACCTTTTAGGCCTATTTTTTACTCTATTGTAGGTAAAACCCTGGTACTAGATACTGCAGGCTAAAAATTTTCCAGAGCAGTCCAACAATGTCTTTGGTCACGTCTGAACTTGGTGGCACAGGCTATCTCAAAGGAATTTCGAGAAGCAGATATGCTCACAATTCATCTGCAAAATTGAACAGTGAATCCGCTGGTGAAAGTTGTCAGAATTTATTTATGTAAGTGCTGTGTAGGGATCATAGAAAGGCTATGTGTTTGTTATAGCATCATGCTTGGTGACTATTTTAATATTCTAATACTGGTAGACTGTGGCTAGCTGGTATTGATGATCAAACACTGGATAACTAGCATCTCATAATCAACTAACTCACTGTACCTAGTATTGCTCTGACCTACATGTGTAATAGTTCATTCAGTTAACAAATTCTCACCGCATCAGAAGTTCTCTAGTTGAGTTTAAATTCAGAAACATTACTTTTTTCATAACTCCAACAAATAGTACTCATGTTTGTATACTAAAACACTTTATATGAAGCATGTACATGATTGTGTAATGAAACGTTTTCCTCGGTAATCTCGTCAAAGGTTAATAAACCTCTCTATCCTCATGAGATTGGCTTTCTTGCCTTCAGCGCAATCATAGCCATAAGGACTGGCAGGCACATCTATTTTATCTATCTATCGGTTACCTCTTCAGCTATCAGTTGTCAAATTACACATTCGGCAACAAGGAAGCCTTGTACGAACAAGATCAGAGTGTAGCAGCCAGGTTTCAACGAATGAGAGAAGATTTTGAGAAAATCGGTATGAGACGAAGCGTAGACGCTGTTATGGTGGTTCACGAGCATGGTTTACCACACATATTACTACTCCAGCTGGGCACTTCATTCTATCGCCTGTGAGTATATTAGTATGGAGGGCATGCTGTGCATGTTGTTATGCATTAGTAGGCTATAACATCACTCTACTGCATGCAACATACAACAACTTGAGAACTGTGTTGATAACTACAATACTGTTGGTACACTGTTGCTGTTTACCTACCAATAGTTTTAGGTTGAAAGTTTTGTTAGACTGAAAATAATGCATCTCATCAGCCCTTATAGTCGAACGTTATGCCGCCAACCATTATGCTGTACTGGCCACCATTGGCTACTATGCAACATGTATTTGATGTGAAATGGCTGGTTAGGGCTGTAGGGAAGTGCTCCTTTTTACCATTAAAACTGGAGTAATATTTCTTCTTTTATACCTGAATATTTTAATTGTAGTCCAGGAGGTGAATTGAAACCAGGTGAAGACCCAAATGAAGGATTGCAAAGACTTCTTAACTTGGTATGGATTATATGTATACAGCATAATCAGTCACTTATTTTACATTATATCTCAATGCTATTTGACTCGCTCTATATTTTATTCACAATGGAGATACATATATAACCATTTAGACTACTGTCATAGATGTAAAATCTAATGTACAATCTATCAGATTCAAGGCACTGGTAGACGGTTTACAACTAGAAGTTTACAGTATTATACAATCTATGACTTCTTAGTTACACCACTATTATGTTGGTTAGCATGTCATCAAGTACATGCATCTACATCTGCAGCACAATGCATAGGAGTTTATGCAGGTACATGTACATTGTATCTACAGGCTCGTTATGGTATGGTGACTGCACTAGTATGGTTGATTATGTTGTAGTATATTGGTAAACCAAATGTTACCGGCTGTGATTGGTCGATTGGAGAAGTGATAAGTAACTGGTGGAGACCTAATTTTGAACCCCCACAGTACCCTTACATACCTCCGCATATAACTCAACCTAAGGAACACAGGCAACTATATGTTGTTAATCTACCAGAAAAAAGTAGGTGGAACTATGCAGTATCCTGTACAGTGTCAAGGTCACATATATCCAGTGGTCAAAGTTGGGGGGTTGTGGGGGGACGGAGTCCCCCCCCCCCCCATAAATTTCAGGGGGTCCCTCAGACTGATAGACCCCCTACAGATTACTGTTATAATAAGTCGCATGCAGTGCCATTAATTTTCCTTCTTTCATAGCAACGAAGTTTTCTCTTAAAATCTTAAGATCTTGGACCATATTTTAACCTGAAGTTCTTGGATTTTGCACCATTTTGAAGTCTAATTTTGATAAAATTTCCAATTTCTGGGAGGGCGCTCAGGCGCCCTCCCCGCCAGCGCGCCATTTGGACGGTTCGTGCCCTAAGCGATTATGTTTGCTACCCTAGACACCCCCCACCTCTTTTCTTAGACTTTGACCACTGCATATATCACAGTAAGCGCATTCTTATACCTAAAAGATCCACTTGCAATACCACTTTGAATTCCAACAGTGTTGATGGTAACTTATAGATAGTAGATAATGAAGTCTACATATTACATTACTAATCACATTATGAGTTATCTCATTGGATATCCTGATTAACAAGTAAGTTAGTGGAATTTTTACTTGAATTTTGTTTCCATTTGTAGCTTCTTTTTACATCCCGAGAAATTATAAACTTGTGGCTGCCCCGATGTTTGAGCTGTATGACAATGCTGCCAGTTATGGACCAATCATAGCAACTCTACCACAATCCCTTAGCAGGTATGACACATTCCCATGTCTGACTCCGCCCATGGTGCAATATTAGTGTGCTGTTGGATCTCTGCAGTGTGGTTGAATCCATAGTAGTCAGCTCACATCCCATCATTGAGTTCAAATATATTTAAAACTTTGTAATCCCAACGCCCCAAATGATAAATCAGATGCAAGAAGTCCATTACATAGATTGACTGTCTGTCCTACTCTTCAGACTCGGTGTTCTCTTCTCATGTAGTTTATGTTATCATGCAAATTTTGATTGTCTCAACTAAAATTGGTGTTGAATGTGAAGAATATAATAATATTATAATGCAGCACAGAGAATGGGCATGTGTATGGTATACTCCATTTTGTATTTTAATTTAGTGACCAATATGTTGAGCTCAGAGACAATAGGCAGAGTGATTCATTGCTTGGTACATTGAACTATTTGCTGTTTATTTTAGGTTCAAGACGATTTTCTGCTGACCTCTGGAAGTTATTCTTGTATTTATCAAGTATCAGTTAATTAGTTGTACTCTTGTCATATTATGTTATTTGTTGGTGCAGATTCAGTTGTGGTAGTTAACATGATTCAATTACAGTATGTGAACGGATAACCAGTTATTGTAGTATATAGTTACTGTTGTTACATAACTTTACTCAAATCTATTTTATACATGTATATATACTATAATAAGTATGTACAGGAGTAAAAACAGATTTTTAACAAAATTTATACCAACTAAACTATCACTAAATAATGTACAAATTCTCTGGCAGGAGTCTTGCATAATGCTGGTCAGTATTTCATACTCTACATGTACAAATGTTTGTATGTATGTAGGTGTATGTGTAGGTGTGTATATACCCCCCCCCCTCCTGTAAGTACTAAGTAAGTACATGGGGGAGTTGACTGTTGAAGTACCTCGGGCTATCTTAATTAGTTACAATGGATTTCTTAGTATAATATTATTCACACAAAAATAAATTAAACATTCATTATGGTAGCAAAAATATATAATGTTATTTATTTAACAAAAAGATAAATATTTATAAAAAGATAATATTGCTACAATTATTAGTTAAAAAATACATTCAGCGTGCTACAATTTATGAGCACAGTTTACCATGTCTTGGCATTTGGAACAGGCCTAAGCAAATATCTACACTAATTTGACCTTAAAAATTGCAACCAACTTTTACATAGCACTGAATAAGATAGCGGGAAGTAAACATGATAATAAATTAACATCACAGAGAGAATAACTCCTGAAACTGAACATGAACAATTCTCTGCTTATTATAGACCAACATATTGTGTATACTAGGCTACATGTATATGTGAGGATACAAACTAGACACCATGTGGAGAGAAACATTAACATGAGCATATAGTAGATTGCTAATTGGGATGTCAAGATTTATGTCCATTCACACTCATGGCCACAGCCTGTGGGACATTGTTTGTTAACCTTGAACCAGTCTTTCATATGGGACACGTGACCGCCATGGGCACAACCTTGGCACCACACATACATCCCTTTCACTGGTGTATGACTAAAACAATATTATGTACACAGTTCAATGCAAATTATAATGGGGCTTGCATGTTAGATAAAAAGTTGGTAAGAGCAAACAACTCCACATAGACTTGTCATTGAAATAGAATTTAAACAAGATTCAAGGCTACCAGGATAACTTTTAATCTGCTTATAAATGATGAACTTTATGTATCCGGTTAAAACATTACCAGCATCTGTTAATGCCATGATGGAAAAAGCTAGTACAGTGTAAATAGTCTTGGGACTGCTTTGGAGTTGTGTACTATAATATACCATAGCCACCATTCTGTGAGCAATGACCAGCAACCTTACGCTAGTACTCTATGATAGAACACAACACTATGTGCCTGGTACAAGTACATCTAAAATCCATCTTGAACAGCTACAAATAATGATTTGTGTGTTTTATTCAACTATAAGAGGGATGTTGGTTCCTGACTTACCATATTGAGCAAAGTGAAGATATCTTGCGACATTTCTTACAGTACCAACCACACTGATCACCTATGAGGGGTTTCAGGCACTTGGCACATACTGTATATATCGTAGTTGAAGCTTGATTCATCTGCTGTATAGCTTTTACATTACATTTAGTTATAATTGTATTGGATACACACCATAGCTTGAACATCTCCAGTAAGTCTAAAAAACAATACAAACATATACAGCCTTATTGATATTGTCCAGTCATCTACCATAAACAACATTGTGTCCAAACACAGGATGTTTACGTGGGTTGTGTCAATACTAAACAGTCTAGCAATTGGTCCTGACTAACCATACTGGGCAAAGAGATGGTTTACAATGTGGGAATGAATAACCTCACATCACAAGTATGCATTCATTCATATTCTGTAGGTAGACAATGAATGTATGTATGTATGTATGTACGTGTGTATGTAGACAAGGTCATCTATGCTAGACAACACTAGCTATTATATACAGCCATCCAATTCTCTAACAGATAACTTACCTATATATACAGCCATCCAATTCTTTAACAGTTAACTTACCTATATATACAGCCATCCAATTCTTTAACAGTTAACTTACCTATATATACAGCCATCCAATTCTCTAACAGATAACTTACCTATATATACAGCCATCCAATTCTTTAACAGTTAACTTACCTATATATACAGCCATCCAATTCTTTAACAGTTAACTTACCTATATATACAGCCATCCAATTCTCTAACAGATAACTTACCTATATATACAGCCATCCAATTCTTTAACAGTTAACTTACCTATATATACAGCCATCCAATTCTCTAACAGATAACTTACCTATATATACAGCCATCCAATTCTTTAACAGTTAACTTACCTATATATACAGCCATCCAATTCTTTAACAGTTAACTTACCTATATATACAGCCATCCAATTCTCTAACAGATAACTTACCTATATATGCAGCCATCCAATTCTTTAACAGTTAACTTACCTATATATACAGCCATCCAATTCTTTAACAGATAACTTACCTATATATTATACAGCCATCCAATTCTCTAACAGATAACTTACCTATATATACAGCCATCCAATTCTTTAACAGTTAACTTACCTATATATACAGCCATCCAATTCTCTAACAGATAACTTACCTATATATACAGCCATCCAATTCTCTAAAAGCTCCTCATCTATTTGTGACTTTACTCTGTTCCCCAAAACTATATACATGGAAACAGCAGTTTGTAAATCGCCCTATATAAAATACAGTAAGTACAATGAGCAAAGTACAACACAAGTACATGAGCTGTGCCATTCAAGAGAAATAACGAGTGGTGTGTAATATACATGTACATGTAACTCTTCAGTAATAATATATTACTAAAGAGTTACATGTATATTACACACCACTCGTCATTTCTCTTGAATGTGCTAAATCCTAACTGGTAAATGAAACAGTAGAGTAGTGTGAATGTTACTTTATGGCACTGCTAGATAGCAGCTAGAGCTCCTCTAGTTATTCAAGATGCTTTTCCTACCATCAGTTACAATATACACTGTAGGGGTATTAGATCACCACTACCAAGTTAATGTATGTGTAGTATGGAGAGACTAACAGGTAATCTGCAGTTGATATTATACAGTAATACTTACAGCTTCTGCGTATTTATGTAGAAGAGATATAATAGAGCCTACAGGGTCCCACAGTGGAACATCAAATGCTGCAGGAATAACAGATATCTATAAAAGTAATATTATGAGTTATATAAGCCAGAAGAGAGTAGTACACAGTATAATGGATACTAGCGTGTAGGTAGCTCCTCTGGCATGAACATTAATCTTACAGAATTCCGCTATATTTTCACAATAGGGTTTATATTGTATTATGGTGTAGAGAAGTAGTAGAGAGTGAAATAAAATTGAGAAAATATCCTAAAACACCTAACATTGCCTAACATTAATACCAATGTTGCATAATCTGGAGTTGTGCCACTTTAGTACAGATAATAGTAACCGAGTAGACAACTCTTACTTTCTCAGGAGATCTCTGCTCAGAGTGTTTGTCTCTAAGGAAGTGGCTCTCTGGGTAAAAGGGCTGTCTGTGACTGTGGGAATGGTAAGCTAGAGATGATTGCGGGTGGCCGGCATCCGTCAGATCATGGGGAGGTATAAAACTCTCCGTAGGCAGATCAAAGTCCTGGTTTTGTATAAAACATAATAATAGCATAATAACAACATACAAAATAATGTACATGCACATATAGCATCACCATAATAGGTGTACATGTATAGGACTGAACTACAAGTCCCTTAATGCTTTCAGAACTATGACCCATCACTTGGAGTATCATATTTAATTAAATGACGAATATTAGAAACAATTTACCAACCTGCTCATCCTCAACATACTCGTCGTCCTTTTCATCTAAATCAGGCTCAAAGTCATCAATTTCATGATCTTCGTAGAAAAAGTCATGATTGGTGGGTTGAGCTACAGCATTGCTCTGGAAGTGGTCGTCTGAGTCTTCGTCCCCACTTACTCCTTTAATGGTAACACAGGCTATTATTCTTATGATGATAACATAGGCTACTATTCTTATTGCGTTAACACAGGCTGTTATTCTTATAACGGTGACATAGGCTATTATTCTTATGATGGTAACATAGGGTATTAATCTTATAACAAAGTTTCTATATACCAAGTTTATCCAGTAAACGATGCGCATAGTCATTTGCCGTGGTTCTCTCACTAAAATTAGCAAACCGTTGCCCTTTAATGCGTGCCCAGCCTGTGGCCAGACGCTTAGGCTATAGAAATATAGGTCGGCAGTAGTAGTTGACAGTCTGCACAAAGAGCGTACTTTTACCATCTTTGGTTTACATGAGGCATAAATAGTCCAGACCACGTAATTAGTAGGCTGGCTCGAACTTTTTGGGCCTTTTTCCTATATTTGTGCTCTTCTAAATGCTTGCATCTTCTATTGATGCTATCGGTATAAACATCATGTATTCTGAAAATAATGGGCTAGCATTACAGGTACTTTTAGCCAATCTCAGGGCAATTTTTTCGCCAATCTTGAGAAAACTCCATTGTTCTATCGGTAATTTTTCGTTGCCGCTCAACTACTTTAAACTAGGCCGCTTATTGGGTCAGATTTCGCGCGATCCTATTGGTGCATAAAGCCGTGGAACAACTTATTAATTCTATAAACTTTGCTTATAATGGCAATACAGTTCACCAATGCAGGGTTGGGACTAGCTAGTTTTGAAAGTAAGGAACAGTTCTCTATTCAACATAAAACCAAAGAGTTGTCATTTTCGCTTGTAAAATCTAAAATCAGAGAATAGAGAATCCAGTTACTGGTATATCATATTGAGTAAAAGAACTAAAATACATAGTACTGTGAGTGAACTGGGTGAAGGTCACTCCCCAGCGTTCTTTATTACACTACTGTGAATCTTCCTGAAACGACTTGCTATTTTTCAACAATCAATATTTTTATATAAATAACGAAACCTATTGCCTATGGTCTTGTTCCAGTATAGCTGAAACTAAAGTTGTCCACTCTCTAGATTGAAACGAACTTATGACTATCGCCATGTACTAGTTGGATTAAAGCTGAAGATGTAATTGGCCAACATATGACCAAAGGAAACACTCTTGTGTATTTATCGACAAGGTACTCATAGTTTTTTAAAATTATTATTATAGACTATTATTATTTTTATAAATTCAGGAAGATTTAAGGAGGTTTGGTAAGTACAAGTATATTCTTGAACAGAAAAAAGCCGAGAATCAACCTAGTTGTTTGCGTAAAATGATACCAGCACTTTTAACCTATAGTGCCACCTTGTTCCAAAGGAATTACATGTGGTTGGGTAGATGCAGCATAACATAGAGGTCAAAGAGAGAAACCTGTCTTTAATGTACATAATACAGTGTACTAAGTTACCATAACACACAAAAGGAAAATTGGTCAATAGGTTTGTTATAGCCTGTGATATATAACAGATAAAAAAAGTACCTGATGTAATGTCTCCATTCTCCTGACTAGCATGTACAATTAGAGACTCTCCACCACTACCATTGGCTGTAAGATGATCATATACATGCATATTCCATCAACGCGAACAAGATGTACAGATTCACTAGTAAATATACACCAGCTTTACAACCTTTTTGTTCACTTATAATGACATCACATGTTTACATGTAAAATAGAATACATTCGCTAATCTCCATGTAAGACAGAATGACAGAACTGACCTTCTGGTCTCTGAACCAGACCCGCAGGTGCTACCTCAGCAGTGATAGGACGGGTAGTGGAGCGGTTTGTAGGTAGAAATGTAGTTGGTAGTGCATCAAGGCATGAGTTGAACAAAGTCTTCAGTAGTAACCAGTGTTTCATTACCTAAACAGTTAACCAAACTATTCACTTGATCCAAAGCTAATTGTACTTACAAAATATTTGATCAAATCAGGCCCGTTTCTATTTATAGCCGTAGTTCATTATTTTTACTCTGATTCACACAGTCGCAACAATATTATAAACAAATTTTGCTACTTCTTCAGAATATTCACGTTTAGACACACTCAACTGATTTTTTGTTATTCAACAAGTTCTACTCTGTATTCTAATAGTAGAATATGTTTATACTTATTGGATACAAGACAGATACAGTATATAGCAAGGCTCAAAAACATATTAGCACAGAGGATATATAACTATAACAATACCTGTATTTGTTTGCAATGACCGGCTACCTCAGAATTACGTTGGCACATCTCCTCGAAAGACTTGCCATGTAGGATATAGTTATTAGCACAGTATTTAAAGTTATCAGCACTGAAGTCCTATAAGATATGTGACAACAATCAACCGATATCGTATACATATAGACTAACTAACTTCTGTAGTGTACTAATGATATATGTAGCCTTGGGATGTGAATATAGTGGACAGAATAGATGGTTCCAATGTTCAATTTAGTATGGCGTGACAGACATGGAGGGAAGGAGAAAAACTGCCTTGCTGTCTGGAGAATAATGAGTTAAAACATCATGATAGTCGATAAGAGAAACTAACACTGTCTGGTGGTTGGAAGAAGTAAATATTGGAGATTTTGTCCTTTATAAAAGCTTCTCGTTTTTCAGGTTTCGCTGTTCTGAAGATAGTCATCACTTTGTTACCTGCTGCAGCAGCTGTTGATTGGACAGTTTGGGAAAGATTGCCACTTCCTTTCGCACCTAACAAATAATTAAAGGGTTCGGAATATACCTTTAATATGATTCAAACATTCCAATCCTCAAACTCTGAATAGAACTAGTGTTAGGAGCACAACAGGTTACAAGTTGACTATAACCAACTAAAGCCCACGCGCTTCCCTGTGAAGGAAATACTCATACCTGAACTTACAAATCTATAGGCAGCTGCAGGAAATGGATTACCACTGCAGTATTCCATCTGAGAGAGTTACAAATGAGGAAATACTATCGTAATCCTATTGATTTGGCAATAAGCCAATTCACACCAACCTGTACAATTATGAGAAGATAGTAGTAGTCTGTCATTGATAGCCAAGGCCAGCTGAACACCTTTGTCCAGTGAGATGGCTGCTGGGTTGGCTCTCTCACTCAACCTAACTGCATCCTTGAATGAATGCATAACTAGTTTAGAGTCCTTGCCTCCACTTATGAACTCATGGTGATCTTTCCATATTACACCTGCCAATATGAAAATACCAATAACACAATGTCATCCAATAGAAAGTCAAGTTCACAATGGTGTCAAATAGTATAAAAGAGTAAAATTAACGTTGGTTTATATACATGTATAAATTGTCATCAGGAGCTCATATGATCTATAGTTAATGTCTTATGAACTTAAAAATCAACAAGTTAAAGCTTTCCTGACCTTTCCACTGCCAATCACAAACTGTGCTGTGAAATTTACAAGAGCAAATTAAACAATTTAAAATCACTCTTATGTGATTAAGACTAGATTTACCATAGTAAAACTACTGGATGACTGACAGAAAAGTAGAAATAAGCCTACAGGTTGACATACGTGTAGTTCAAACTTACTTGTTACAACATCACTGTGTTCCGTAAATGTAGCGAAAGGAATTGAGGGGCGTGTCAGCTCCCAGATGTTAATTCCTAAGTCAAATGAGTTGACCACACTGGCTATTTGACTGGGACGTTTTGGTCTCCATTTGACCTTGGAGACAGGAGCTATTGTCTGTATATTATGAGTCTGCATGGCAGTGTGCTGACCATTCACCTGTGATGGTGGAATATTCCAGACCTGCCAACCATAACATAACACTAAATTGTGTGAGCAGAGCAATCCTAATTATTGCTTACCAAATGACTGCTACCTCTGTGCAACTCAACTGCTAGTCAAACATTCAGGTAATAATATGGTAAATGATAAACAGTTGCAAATTGTACAACAATAATATACGTAGTCAGTAGAAACTCTAACCATGCAAATGGTTATTCATTTACATACATGTAATAATCAATTAAACTCAGAATTGAGTTTGCTAGTATATCGTCACATTGTGAATTTCCAATTAACATAAGCTGCACATTCTACCACTTATGAATTTCTCACTAATCCCACTGCAGTCCTACCGTCAAATTTCGAACCGGTAACAAATAATATCCTTTACAATGTATAATAAATATGTGTGAGAATGTGGTATAGAAGTGGAGAACTAATGACATGAACACAATGTACTATGTAATATTTATACCTTGATCAACTTGTCTCTACCACCAGAAGCCAGTTTAGTTTTCTCCTCGGGGTGAAAGTCTAAAGCAAATACTGGCCCACTATGAGCTGGAAACTCCAATACGTATGACTGAGGATATCTGTAGTCCCAGATCTAGACATGTAAACAGAATACGGAGGTAAAAAATAATATAACGTGCAAATAAGTACACACATTACATGTAGACTTATGCAACCATGTTACCAGACTAGATTATTCAGGGTAGCACTCCAAGCAATCCATATTGTAATATGACAGAGCATGTACAGATCCAATCAGAATAAATATAGTAGTAGTGCTATAGAATATTATGAACACACCTGAATGCTACCATTCTCTGTGGCTGAGGCAAACATGAAGCATTGACTAGGCCACCACTGCACATCATGTACAGACACAGAGGGGAAGCAGTAGGCCACATCTCTCTTCCTCGTATCCTACAAACACACAAAACCGTGACTGTATTCTGTACACCGAGTCCGCCAGAGATATGTATTCTACAAGTGTGGTAGTAAACACCTTATGGACATCCATCATAATGGCATGAGAAGAATGAAAATAAGAGTGAAAAAAATAATATAGCAAGTTTAGATATAATGCTAATGTGTACTCACAAATATTTTACACATCCCATCTTTGCCTCCACTTAACAGAAGAGACTCAGTGCTGTGAAAACAGATTCCGGAAGCAGCTCTTTCGTGCAGAGGTGAGACGTGATCTGTTGCAGATATACAAATTGTTGTTATATTTCTCGATCATTTATACCACATTTATGCTGTTCCTATACTACACTATAAAGCCTGCCAGCAGTAGCGGCGATTCCATTCAAAGAGTATGTCATTACCACAATGAGTAAAATAATAACAGAATACGAGAATAGCACATGTATGTGTAGATCTACGCCTTCACACCTTGCTTGAGTTTTGTAGCTTTATTTAGATCCCAGAATACAACAGAACCATTGCTCGCTGCAGATGCTAGAATATTCTCATCTCTTGGACTCCACACAATGTCGACGGCTACATAATTTAGACCGGGCCTCTGCGCAGGTCGCAAGTTGTGCTTCTCCGTAAACCTTTCTTCCTCAATACTATATACCTTAAACACTGCAAGTAAGAAACTAACAATAGAATACAAGTCCTGATGTTACAGAGCTTCAAATTATGACTATAATATAGGCTTGTATGCAATCCATGTAGGCTGCAGTGTAACATAAGGTGGCAACAATAAGCTTACTGCATTCTGTACCCCCTTCACAGTTTTCGTGTAGAGCTAATCACTAAAGAATACTAAACATTTGTTGACAACTAGTTAAAGCTGTTAGCTCATAAATCTGGAATAATCTTCAAATATACACCTTGTCAAGCCTTAATGATAATAGGGATGTGTTCAGTTAGTGGTCTACCAAAAAAAGCAACATAGAAGACAAGTTTTAAATATTTAGTTGAGCTACCTTGACGACCAGCACAAGCGACAAGAGAGAATTCTTTGTTTGCTGCCATGCATGTTATCTCGCCTTTAGTGTCGATGCTAAAGGTCCGAGGAGTTGGATGAACTAAAAAATACAAAGCTCCACGAATTAACCTCGGTGTGAGCGTAACAACCAACTAACAATGAGTTTCCTTGCATAGAACAATATAACAGTCTCTTGTAATTACAAATTAAAATAAAATTAATAAATTACACCGGAACACTTACATAATCACACTCTCAAAAAAAGAATGACCTTACCTTTATCCTGAACAAATTTGCTCATGATTACTAGGCTTATTCTTATATGCAAAGGTAGAAATATTTCAGACACTGCAGGACATCTATCTGAAGCATACAAAATTAATTCGGTGAATATTGACAAAAAGTTAGAAATGGGATGAATAAACTAATTAGTAATGATTTGCAATAACTAACTTTTACTTTGAAACCAAAATCAAACTGAAACTAAACTCAAAACTGAACTTTCAACTTGGCAAACACTATATTTATGAACATTTAGACTTAACTAACAATTGAAAACACAGTACAGAGAATTAGTGGTAAAGTTAAAAATAGGATAATTTACTGGGGCAATAAAATAATATGCATTTTCGATCACTCCACACAATTTGTCTTTCAGTAAGAGTAAATACATTTAGATACAAAAGTTGTTAAATTTTTAAAGCTTGAATTGTACACATGCACCCGTGAAACTTTAGATATGATCACCAAATTTACTTTTACCTGTATTTTGTGTGTATTAGACTAAAGTAGATCGCTCGCTTCCTTTTTCATATTAAGGATAGTGTATGCGCATCAAGACGTCATTCTACAGACCAGTTTCCAATGGAACATATTGAATTTCGAGTTTCATATAAAGAATAATATAATACCAATATGCACTGTTTCTAAGAGCTCTCGAATTCTCCTACATACTTGTATGATTTTGCTGCCCTGTAAGTTTACAATGTTTTATTAAAAAAGTAGTTGTACGAGAACCGAGGATAGGGCCTCGGCATTCCTAATTCAAAACCCCGAAATTCAAATTGCAAAAGATAAGATTTAATTAATAAGGGTAAAATTATAAATAGTGGTCATACAAATTTCCAGCACTTTTAGAGTGCTGGAAATTTGTATGACGCTATTTAGCCCTTATCTTACAAAAATGAAGCCCTCTATTTTTTGTACCATTATCATAATGATAATCATAATGATAATAATGGTGGTTTAATAGTCTAGTGTTCTAAATTCCTTAAGGTAAGAATAGTATCAATTATTTATTAGAGAATACTGGAAGCGATTTTTATTTCTATTTCATTTTGATTTTATGATGTTTTATTTTAAAAATTAAAAGACATATTTAAAATTTTTTAAAATCAGATTGAAATTTGAAAACTGTTATCATATCTACTCCTGATTTTATTTTGAAAAATCTGCGTTCGCTATTAACCTAAACCAAGATTTCCCACATTCAAAATCTTAGCAAACCAGCACCTAACTTTTGATCTTTCGGTCGAACAGTGGTGTAATTAATTATGCTATGAAAACAAGGTGTTCTATTATATTATTGTGAACTGGGCACAACAGATACCTGCTACTTGGCCTAATATAACATCATTACTGGTCACTCTCCCAATGTACACAACGTTTTATAGCGTTAGACACAGTTGTTGACTTGTTGCAACCGACTAGATAGCAAGAGCGTAGCCATACAACATGTATCAGAGACAGTGCTGTGCCATCCAGATAGACGCTGACTATAGTACTAGTACTAGCCTAGGTCCTAAATGCTGAGGGGAAAACGACCCATACACTTAACCTACACGTAGCTAGTGCGTGGGTCAGCTTCCAAAGGGTGGGCACTGACATTACGGGGAGTGAAGCATACTTGCCAAGTGTCCCGGGTTTTTCGGGACACCCCGGGATTTGAAAATTGTCCCTACACTGTCCCAATGTCCTGATTTATACCCCGGGAATTAGGAAATTGCTGCTCTAAACAATTTTATTTATTATTTCCTTTGGATTTTCCAAAACATTGACTGAAAAAGGGTTGAGCGTCGCAAATCCTGGGGAATTTTGCTAAATATAATATGCTACACACTGTTTATTTTTAAAGTAGTTCGATGTAGTTTTGTGTAGTACAATAATGTGGGCCTTTGGTCAAATTCATGTCTGAATCATAGGGTAGGCTACTGCTTCTGTAATGTTTTGCTTTCTTCCGACCTTGATAGGCTGAGCTGAACTGGAAAACCAGCACATAAGCATAATTGCCTGCACAAGACTGAACCAGCACGTCTAGCCTATTCCCTGGCAGAGAAGAAAACCCATGCATAGTAATAGCAATAGTAGTTGCACCACTTTGTCCCAACCTTGTCCTTTTCAGATAATACATGTCTTTGTTACAGCTATAATTCAATTGAAATTCTTGTTATAAGCCATTTAAAATTTAGTTTTTCCTTCAATTTTGAGATCGGTCTAAGGTAATTTAAGTAAGAGCTTCGAACTTGAATTTAGGTTTAGCATATCTGTATTTCTTGCAATAATACAGGAAATATACTTACTAGTCATGCACAATGTATATCTATGATATAATATGCAGGACCAGAATAACTAGTAAACCTGTGCTAGTGGTGTATTCAAAGAGACATAATTGTGTCATATAATAGGCAAATTGACGGGCTCTACTATCTGTAAAGATTGCATGTATCATGTTGCATGTACATCCTGTTTCTATATTATGTACTGTAGATGTGCTTATTCAAGTCTCTTAGTACTTTTTCAACAGACAGCTTTCAAAACATGTGCATAGCTGGTGCACAATCAATTTTTATTTCAGTGATCTTGGGCCTACATGTGTACGACTTTTGTGTAATATTGTTATACAGTTAAAAATGTTTTGTACATAGAATAGGAAGATATGGATGGATATGGAAATTATAATCGGCCTTATCAAGGAAGATCACCGAGACCACCCATGCAGTATTTCACATCTAGTTCAGCTCAAGGTACTCCCCCTATGAGACCATCCAGTTCCACACCAAACAGATCACGTCCCCCAAGGCTACAGCATGGTTACAACCCGTCTCCAGGGGGTGGTTATTATGGTGGCAGATATGGTTCTCCTTATCAGAATATGAACAGATCATCCTATTCCCCATCTCCGATAGGTGCTCAGTATACACCATCACCAGTACGTCAGAGACATGATTTTAATACACCAAACAGTTCCCGTGGCCGTGGGGGGTGGTCACCAAGAGGTGCCAGAGGGGGCTGGGTAAGTTCATGTAGATCATTATTTGTTACTTGACAGTCATCTTCTCACACAATTGATTGGATAGTAGCTGGAATAAAAAGGAATAAAACTGGATAGAGTAACTATTTTCAGGATAGAGTAACTACGTTATAATAAACCAAGTTCAAGAGTTCAGTTACTCTTCAATGATTGTATTTTAGAACCACCAAGGAAATCAGAAATCACCTATTCAATCCTACTTTAACAAAGACATGCTGAAGGACCCTTGGGAAGGAATGACCCCATATCTCATGGAGAAAACTTCATTTACAACTACTTGATATAATTGTTTATGTCTTTTGGAGTTGTATTGTTCTCTTGAGCAGGCTTACCAAGTCTCCCTGATTTACAACTCAAAATTTGGTACCCCCAACCTAAATGCTAAATCTCCTTGATTTTAATCTGTGGAACTTGGCAAGTCTGTCCTTGAAGGTGCTTTTTGTTGTACTGGTAAAAAGAGCCATTACCAAAAGTAAATTATAAGAAGTATATTTTGTCATGCTTGATCATATCAACAGTAAATCTTTCTTTTACTCAATGTAAAACTGATTGTATTGTATTAATATATAATCAAGTTGTATTAAAATACTATGACTTGTATAATAGATCAGAAGCCTATATAAATTATAACCCCTATTATTGTAACCACTCCCTACTGCTGATAGAAGTGTGAACTGTGAAACAGTAAAAGTGTCCAACTGTAAAACATTATCTTTATGCAATCACAATGACTAACTATAGCATATTATCTATAGAACAGCAAGCAGCTTTCATGAATCTGCTTGTCTTTTTCTTCAGTGACTGGTATTTATGCTTGATGTACACCAGGTATATCTTCTTACTTACCTGCAAAAGAAAAGAAATACATCGTCTGGTGAGAAAAATACCAGAATCGGTATCAGAAGCTCAAAGTATGGTGTTACAGTCACTGGAAAAATTTATAGTTTGAGAATTGAGACTGAACTATCCAATTTACTTACTTGAATTGCCAATGCCAGCAGAACCTCGTTTCCTATCACCACTTGTATTGACTTCACGTTCACTCTGTGAATCATCACCTTCATAGATATAGCAAATAATTCAAAAACATAATTATTAACTTATTTTGCTAAATTTTTAAATAAACAAATTTACAATTTATTAAATTTTATAAATAAAAGATATCAGCTCTTTGTATAGTTTACACATGTGCCAATGACTGATAATAAAGCAGTATGCACCTTCTACATCCATGTAGACCTTTATTAGTTACACTGTGCATAAGATAAAGCACATACAATGTATATCATCTAATCTTCATTATATCCTTTTTTATAAAAAGTTTATTCACACAGGAATATCAAATGTGAGTTCAAATAAAAGTCTATCCGCACTGGGCAATTTTGCTATGACGATTCTGCCATAAAAACATTCAATGCCAACAAGGAATCATTCCATTGTCGGAGCTGCTATATTAAATTTGATACAAACAGAAATGCAGGAATGTATACGTAGTGTATAAAACGCTGTACCTAGTATGCTACGAAACCTTGCTTCCAACTTTTCAAAACCGCTCATAACACGTTCTTTCCACTTTTCATCATCTTGCCAATCATAGCCATCTCTCCCTTGATCATGGTGTGAAGCAGAAGAGTAAGGGTTAACAACACCATCTCCTAGATCAAATAAGTCAAAACATCATAACACCATCACCACCATTACAAAGTGGCATCACGGTTTCTATTTCATACCATGCAGACAAACACTGAAAACTTCAACTAGAACTCAAACTCATTTATTTCTCCCCATTAATCTTTATATACAACACTAAATATTAATTGTTCCAGGTTGGATTTTAGTCATGACTGAAAGAGCTTTGGTCTATATAGTCCACATTACATGTATAATATAATTGTTGGGTGCAGGACAAAATATTTTACTGTACCTGATCTAGGTTTAGTATCATTAATCCTTGCTTCAATGAATTTAAACACCTCATCGATAACATAGTGGGATGTTTCCTCGTGTTTCATTGTTCCAGCAGACACACAGGTCATGTCAGAGCCACGGGACACGAAAGAACCGATAAGCTGGTGACTAGTCACCCAGTTTGTGCACACCTGTGTATAGTAAGTTGTAAGTAAGTGCCACCAAAGAATTGAAGTAAGTCTAAGTCTATTAAAGTGTAGGACATTATCTGCTTTGAAATCCATCTCATCTGAACTGGAATATGGAGACGCATAAAATATATTACATTATGATTAATACAATCATGTCAGTGTGGACAAGAGCAGTACTAGACGCACTTTTTGAGTTTCATTTTCCTAACATCTCGATAACAGTCCGGTTATCATCGCCAGAGGAAATAAAATACCTCTGACGATGTTAGCAGGTCTGTCACTGAAATGTTTGAACAAAACTCAAAAAATGTGTCTTTCTCATTATGAATATACATCTACAAATAAAATGTGTGACTATAGATACAACTACATGTAGCAATGAACTGCACATAGATATTATTATTCATATACATGTAAGAGTATTGTAATGTTTCGTGCCCTTGTGGGATCACTGGATTGGGTGGGACCGAGAGTGGTCTATCGACCCTCCTAATTACATACACAAATAGTTATCACTAAAAATCATGGTATTCTACGTACATCATGGGTAAAATTTAATGAACATTTTATTCTACAATTCATTTGTAACTACTGTCGCTCGGTCTACCTTAGTGGTCCATTAAGAAGAACGACTAGGACATAACTGTGGGCACCCAAGGTACAACCCTGAGTCGGCGGAAGTGATAAAAACACATGCATATTTACTAATAATTATTATATAAGGTTCTCAACCTTAGAAATGACTAGGACTAATAGTTCATGTAATTGTTCTGCTCTGGTCAGATCGCCATAGTATTACCACAAACTATGACACCTTCTATATTAATAGTACATGTGACTGCACAATAAGAGAGAGCTAGAGAACCATTACCTGACTAAAGTATTGCCTGGCTGAACCACATGCACTCCCAAAAGCATCAGTGAAAGCGATAGCAAACACTCTCATCTTAAAATCCTGCTCATATTCTCTAAGCATGTCAGCAGTGACCCCTCCACCGGCACCGTGGGCCACAATCGCTATCTTCTTGATGTTAGATTTCTTTTTTATAAACTTTTTCCAAACAAACTCTCCATGTTCAGATGGACTTCGACTTCCCTGGAGACAATGCAAAGCACACATTGATGTGTATACTAACCAAATATTATGCAAAGTATAATACCTAGGCCAGGGATGCCCAAATGTGTCCCTAAGGGACACAGTGTCCCTTTGCATGAATTTTGGTGTCCCTTCACCACTTTTCAAATTTTGCATGCATACATGTCTTTCTGTGACTGAGTAGTGAAAGCAATTACACTGTTTAAGTCGCAGTTAAAAGTACATCACAATGTGAAAAAATCCCCACATTTGGAAATCCCAAAATATTTATAGCTGACATAGATGATTTCAGCCACAGATTTAAAACCTACAGAAAATTGATGGCCCGATTGACCTAATCACAGTGCCAAGAGCTGAAGACAGAGTCAAGTGGAAAGCGCAGCTACTCCAAATTATCTAAAATTGCTGTCAAACTGATGACACTCTTTGGTAGCACATTCTTGTGTAAGAGTTTGTTCAGTCACCTGAACTATATTAAAAGCAAAAATCAGCCAAGATTGGCTGATAAACATACCAGACAGCTACTAAAAGAGACACAGACTTTAGGATGATACAAAAGAAAGGACAACTTCATGCCGCCCACTAATAGTTGCGTTCACAAGTGAATTATCTGACACGCATAAAAGATTCATTACAATTTTCATTTAATTTGCTGACATAAACTCTTTTAATCTTAAGGCCGAATCTGATTTGTGAATATTTTCGCTGCGTTTCCACCTCTTTTGCCAGCTTGACAACTTTATCCCACTGAACAACACGTACTAGCAATGTTTCTCAATTTCTAGTCTGAGCATGTGTTGCCAACGCAAGTAATTATTTTTATGTCTCATATGTGGACAATCACATTATAATCAATTTTGAATTTTTGTTTACAGACGGAAGTGAGGAATGGAGTCGGTAAAAACTTTGCTGGCCAATCAGAAGCCAGGGTTGTCGAAAGTAAAACATGATATATTAAACATAGCATGCGTTATATTTGGCGAACAAGGCATTTTTGCTCAATTTTGAGACGGCCTGTCGCTCCACCATAACTTCGCTGCCAATAACAGCTCAAAATTCGCCAGTCTTTTTCTACCTTTATTTTTTTCGTGTACTCCCAAAAGTGGATGACTATAATTGCTGTTATACTTTGGTTAAAACAAACGCAATGGATACATGATTGTGTTATAACTATAAAATAACTTGTATTGTATCATGATCAAATTTTCTTTTTAATAACTTCATAAATGCAGCAGAAACAACTAAGTGTCCCTTCCCCTGGTGCACTTTTAGAATTTGTCCCTTCCCGCCAAAAAGTTTGGGCATCCCTGACCTAGGCTATGTCATAAAACTCAAAAGCTAAAGTGTTTTTTACATTCCACAAAATATTGTGGTGTCTGAGGCCACTCCCATGTACTAACCTTCACATATCAGCCGCTATGGCTTGACATAGATACATATTAGTTGTCTTATTCAACTCATACTTACATGGATACTCGTATACTTACCCTGTTGTGCGTGCACATCTTTATATACATGCTTATATTGTGCAATTACTGTAACTATAGCTCTATATTCTAAGTCGGTATGGCCTAGGGGTTAAGATGCTTGCCTCTAGTCCAGACAGCCTGGGTTCGATTCCCAAGCTGTGACAAGCTGTTTAGGCTTAGGCTGACTACTCAGTCCCTGCGGATCAGGACTTAAAATAATGGAGGTCTCCTGTGTGTATTTCATCCGCATGCAGGATAAAGATCCACCTCTGCCCTCTTCGATACAAGAGCAGCCACATCAGGTGAAAAAATGGCAGCACCAGCACTGTCTGTTCCGGCCTTGTAGCAGTGCTTCACGCTGGATTCATAACAGGCAGTGACTGAAGAGTGGTGGTGGGAACTTGGTAAGCTCACACACCACTATAAAATTAAGACACACCTAGCTGTGGTATAAAATACCACCGACATACTCAGAATTGAGGGTCTGCCATTTACTTTACTTTATATTCTAAGTCTAATTGCCTTGTATGCCTACCATAAGGGAGGCCAAGGTCTCAGAACTAGCTACATTTTATATATTTTTTGTTTCACATCATTATAAGCACTTTTCATAATGGCCAACCCTTTTAAGGTCGGGCCTCGGCCTTTTGCCGCCATATTGTTATAAAGTCGCATCTTCTCAGCAGCTATACAGAGTCTTATCTCTTAGCGAAGCCAGTTTCCGCTCTTCGTCCCATTGGACCAGGTAGTTCGAGCTGTCTTTTAGGCTAGAATAACATACTCTTGCAGAGATTTTTTGAAGCATTACCTCGGGCCTATGGCCCTTACACATGACTAATCACAAGTACTGCTCACTCTTTATATAATGCAGGAAGCATAGTCTAGTCGATCACGCCTAGGCTCTTCCCACACTCGTACCATCAGCACCCTGTGTGATACACAGCATAAAACATTACAATATTGTAGGCCTGCACCGGTGTTGCCTCCCCACTGGTATTCGGTTTTTAGGGTGGTGGTAATCAAACACCGGTTGACACCGGTTCTCTTGTGCCTGGTCTCATTCGGTGTCAACCGATGCCAAATTTGGATCGATATATCGAACCGCACCGGACCTCTTGAACCTGGTCTCAAGCGGTGTTAGACGGTGTCAACTTTGGTTCGATATACCGGATCGAACCGGTCCAGGAGCTAGTTTGCCTAATAGAGTTGTCCCATCATGATCGTGCAATACAAGGGAACAAAAATCCACAACACTTTCTTGCAACATGAGTTCATGCCAATCATTGTTTTATTTTATTTTCAGGTATGGCAGGCAGACAGGGCTTGATTAAAACATAGTATATGTATATTATTTTTATTTAAGTGGCTACTGAGTTAATGAAAGAAACTCCTACTCCAAGATTTTGTATTTGCCCATGTAGTCTAGTGAGTCTTAAGTTGCATTGGGTCTTACTTCACCTATTTTATATAATTTTAATAAATACATTAAATATAAAAACATGAGGGTGGACACACACCCAACCGACTACATATAATTTATTAGATTTATTACTGATTGTGACCAAATTACAGAAGAAAAACAGCAAACATTGTTTCCACCACACTCGTACCATTGACACAAAAAGATAACAAATTTAAAATTACATGGGCTAACTTCATATCACAAGAGAAAGAAGAAACGCTAGCATAGTTGCATATGATGTAATGATAAATAATGTAGGAAATCTTTCTTGCAAGCTTTCTTGATAGATTGCTGATTTGGTGTAATTCAGTGTGTCCACCGATTGAATCTAGCAGATTTGTCTTCAGATTTGATATTTCGATGGCTCAGTCCGATGAATTCCACCTACAAAATATTGATTGAACATTAGTATTAGCTTATTTTAAATAAATAAAGAGCTGGTGCTTACCAAAAGCATAACTACACAACGATTTTTAATTAAAAAAACATAATTAATAATTATTAACTATTATAAGCATTGAAGCTATTTTTAGTTACAAGCGATTATAATCAAATTTAAACATTAGTAGTAGATTAATTATAATAGAAATAATTAATCCAATGGTATGTTTAAATTTAATTATAATATTTATAATAATCCATTATATTCGATCGTATACTACTAATCTATTTCAGCACACTATTCATGAACAAAGCAATCATATGCAAACGATAGAATATAATATACGCAGAATCTGCTAAGTTACGTAATTATTGATCAATTTATTATAATTTAATAATAACTATTACCTCCACAACATTGATAATCAATCACAGCCACGATGGCAGTTAATGTGGAAACGGATTAGCGAAGGTATGCAACCTAGTTTGAAGTGAGGTAAACAAGAACACGTGACATTAGACCGCATGAATATTGAATGACTACTGGCATAGCGATCCGGTTCGCAGTTAGGTGCAGAAGTGGAGAAATTTGGAAGTTTACGAAACAGTTGCGAAAGTTGTAGAAGAGTTACGAAACGTTGTTGAAGAGTAGTGAGCCCAAAATTTCTACACCCCATAGGAAGTTGAAAGCTCGTGGGAAATTGTTGGGCTGGCAGCGGCTATATTTGTTGACTTGTTGAGATGTTGAATTTCAATGATAGCATATAGAAACAAATCGTGAAAAAGTTGAACTTGTTGGCAATTCACTAGTTAGAATTTGTTGAATAGCCTTTGTTGAACACTTATAATATTTACATGTCAACAACTATGCCAACATGTTGAAGTTGTTGGGTCGATATATTATTTTTTGTTGACTTGTTGGGATGTTGAATTTCAATGATAGCATATAGAAACAAATCGTGAAAAAGTTGAACTTGTTGGCAATTCACTAGTTGGAGTTTGTTGAATAGCCTTTGTTGAACAGAAATGGTATTTATATATCAACAACTATGCCAACATGTTGAATTTGTTGGGGTGATATATTATTTTTTGTTGACTTGTTGGGATGTTGAATTTCAATGATAGCATATAGAAACAAATCATGAAAAAGTTGAACTTGTTGGCAATTCACTAGTTAGAATTTGTTGAATAGCCTTTGTTGAACACTTATAATATTTACATGTCAACAACTATGCCAACATGTTGAAGTTGTTGGGTCGATATATTATTTTTTGTTGACTTGTTGGGATGTTGAATTTCAATGATAGCATATAGAAACAAATCGTGAAAAAGTTGAATTTGTTGGCAATTCACTAGTTAGAATTTGTTGAATAGCCTTTGTTGAACACTCATAATATTTACATGTCAACAACTATGCCAACATGTTGAAGTTGTTGGGTCGATATATTATTTTTTGTTGACTTGTTGGGATGTTGAATTTCAATGATAGCATTTAGAAACAAATCGTGAAAAAGTTGAACTTGTTGGCAATTCACTAGTTAGAATTTGTTGAATTGCCTTTGTTGAACACTTATAATATTTACATGTCAACAACTATGCCAACATGTTGAAGTTGTTGGGTCGATATATTATTTTTTGTTGACTTGTTGGGATGTCGAATTTCAATGATAGCGTATAGAAACAAATCGTGAAAAAGTTGAACTTGTTGGCAATTCACTAGTTGGAATTTGTTGAATAGCCTTTGTTGAACACTTATAATATTTATATATCAACAACTATGCCAACATGTTGAGATGTTGAATTTCAATGATAGCATATAGAACCAAATCGTGAAAAAGTTGAACTTGTCGGCAATTCACTAGTTAGGGGTTTGTTGAATAGTCTTTGTTGAACACTAATAATATTTGTATATCAACAACTATGCCAACATGTTGAGATGTTGAATTTCAATGATAGCATATAGAAACAAATCGTGAAAAAGTTGAACTTGTTGGCAATTCACTAGTTAGGGGTTTGTTGAATAGTCTTTGTTGAACACTACTAATATTTATATATCAACAATTATGCCAACATGTTGAAGATGTTGGGATGTTGAATTTCAATGATAGCATATAGAAACAAATCGTGAAAAAGTTGAACTTGTTGGCAATTCACTAGTTAGAATTTGTTGAATTGCCTTTGTTGAACACTTATAATATTTACATGTCAACAACTATGCCAACATGTTGAAGTTGTTGGGTCGATATATTATTTTTTGTTGACTTGTTGGGATGTTGAATTTCAATGATAGCGTATAGAAACAAATCGTGAAAAAGTTGAACTTGTTGGCAATTCACTAGTTAGAATTTGTTGAATAGCCTTTGTTGAACACTTATAATATTTATATATCAACAACTATGCCAACATGTTGAGATGTTGAATTTCAATGATAGCATATAGAAACAAATCGTGAAAAAGTTGAACTTGTCGGCAATTCACTAGTTAGGGGTTTGTTGAATAGTGTTTGTTGAACACTAATAATATTTGTATATCAACAACTATGCCAACATGTTGAGATGTTGAATTTCAATGATAGCATATAGAAACAAATCGTGAAAAAGTTGAATTTGTTGGCAATTCACTAGTTAGAATTTGTTGAATAGCCTTTGTTGAACACTTATAATATTTACATGTCAACAACTATGCCAACATGTTGAAGTTGTTGGGTCGATATATTATTTTTTGTTGACTTGTTGGGATGTTGAATTTCAATGATAGCATATAGAAACAAATCGTGAAAAAGTTGAACTTGTTGGCAATTCACTAGTTAGAATTTGTTGAATTGCCTTTGTTGAACACTTATAATATTTACATGTCAACAACTATGCCAACATGTTGAAGTTGTTGGGTCGATATATTATTTTTTGTTGACTTGTTGGGATGTCGAATTTCAATGATAGCGTATAGAAACAAATCGTGAAAAAGTTGAACTTGTTGGCAATTCACTAGTTGGAATTTGTTGAATAGCCTTTGTTGAACACTTATAATATTTATATATCAACAACTATGCCAACATGTTGAGATGTTGAATTTCAATGATAGCATATAGAACCAAATCGTGAAAAAGTTGAACTTGTCGGCAATTCACTAGTTAGGGGTTTGTTGAATAGTCTTTGTTGAACACTAATAATATTTGTATATCAACAACTATGCCAACATGTTGAGATGTTGAATTTCAATGATAGCATATAGAAACAAATCGTGAAAAAGTTGAACTTGTTGGTAATTCACTAGTTAGGGGTTTGTTGAATAGTCTTTGTTGAACACTAATAATATTTATATATCAACAATTATGCCAACGTGTTGAAGATGTTGGGATGTTGAATTTCAATTATAGCATATAGAAACAGATCATGAAAAAGTTGAACTTGTTGGCAATTTACTAGTTAGAGTTTGTTGAATAGTCGTTTGTTGAACACTAATAGTGTTTATATATCAACAACTATGCCAACATGTTGAAGATGTTGGGTCAATATATTATTATTTGTTGACTTGTTGGGATGTTGAATTTCAATGATAGCATATAAAAACAAATCATGAAAAAGTTAAACTTGTTGGCAATTTACTAGTTAGAGTTTGTTGAATAGTCGTTTGTTGAACACTAATAGTATTTATATATCAACAACTATGCCAACATGTTGAAGATGTTGGGTCGATATATTATTATTTGTTGAGTTGTTGGGATGTTGAATTTCAATGATACCATATAGAAACAAATCATGAAAAAGTTGAACTTGTTGGCAATTCACTAGTTAGTGTTTGTTGAATAGCCTTTGTTGAACACTAATAATATTTATATATCAACAACTATGCCAACATGTTGAAGTTGTTGGGTCGATGTATTATTTTTTGTTGACTTGTTGGGATGTTGAATTTCAATGATAGCATATAGAAACAAATCATGAAAAAGTTGAACTTGTTGGCAATTCAAAAAATAATATATCGACCCAACAACTTCAACATGTTGGCATAGTTGTTGACATGTAAATATTATAAGTGTTCAACAAAGGCTATTCAACAAATTCTAACTAGTGAATTGCCAACAAGTTCAACTTTTTCACGATTTGTTCCTATATGCTATCATTGAAATTCAACATCCCAACAAGTCAACAAAAAATAATATATCGCCCCAACAACTTCAACATGTTGGCATAGTTGTTGACATGTACATATTATAAGTGTTCAACAAAGGCTATTCAACAAATTCTAACTAGTGAATTGCCAACAAGTTCAACTTTTTCACGATTTGTTTCTATATGCTATCATTGAAATTCAATATCCCAACAAGTCAACAAAAAATAATATATCGCCCCAACAACTTCAACATGTTGGCATAGTTGTTGACATGTAAATATTATAAGTGTTCAACAAAGGCTATTCAACAAATTCTAACTAGTGAATTGCCAACAAGTTCAACTTTTTCACGATTTGTTTCTATATGCTATCATTGAAATTCAACATCCCAACAAGTCAACAAAAAATAATATATCGCCCCAACTACTTCAACATGTTGGCATAGTTGTTGATATATAAATACCATTTTTGTTCAACAAAGGCTATTCAACAAATTCTAACTAGTGAATTGCCAACAAGTTCAACTTTTTCACGATTTGTTTCTATATGCTATCATTGAAATTCAACATCCCAACAAGTCAACAAAAAATAATATATCGACCCAACAACTTCAACATGTTGGCATAGTTGTTGACATGTAAATATTATAAGTGTTCAACAAAGGCTATTCAACAAATTCCAGCTAGTGAATTGCCAACAAGTTCAACTTTTTCACGATTTGTTTCTATATGCTATCATTGAAAATCAACATCCCAACAAGTCAACAAAAAATAATATATCGACCCAACAACTTCAACATGTTGGCATAGTTGTTGATATATAAATACCATTTTTGTTCAACAAAGGCTATTCAACAAATTCTAACTAGTGAATTGCCAACAAGTTCAACTTTTTCACGATTTGTTTCTATATGCTATCATTGAAATTTAACATCCCAACAACTCAACAAAAAATAATATATCGCCCCAACAACTTCAACATGTTTGCATAGTTGTTGATATATAAATACCATTGCTGTTCAACAAAGGCTTTTCAACAAACTCCAACTAGTGAATTGCCAACAAGTTCAACTTTTTCACGATTTGTTTCTATATGCTATCATTGAAATTCAACATCCCAACAAATCAACAAAAAATAATATATCGACCCAACAACTTCAACATGTTGGCATAGTTGTTGACATGTAAATATTATAAGTGTTCAACAAAGGCTATTCAACAAATTCTAACTAGTGAATTGTCAACAAGTTCAACTTTTTCATGATTTGTTTCTATATGCTATCATTGAAATTCAACATCCCAACAAGTCAACAAAAAATAATATATCGACCCAACAACTTCAACATGTTGGCATAGTTGTTGATATATAAATATTATAAGTGTTCAACAAAGGCTATTCAACAAATTCTAACTAGTGAATTGCCAACAAGTTCAACTTTCTCACGATTTGTTTCTATATGCTACCATTGAAATTCAACATCCCAACAAGTCAACAAAAAGTAATATATAGACCCAACAACTTCAACATGTTGGCATAGTTGTTGACATGCAAATATTATAAGTGTTCAACAAATGGTTGTTCAACGTTTTTCATCATTACCATCCATTCAACAATGCAACAAGTTGAAAACTTTGTTTCTATATAACGTAATGTGGAGAAATTTGAAATGTTGGTTGATAAATTCATATATAAAGTCTAAAATATCTCCACTTCTGCACCTAACTCCCGGTTCGATAACATCGAACTACACCGAACCATCGATATATCGTTTGGGCACGGTGCCGGTACGATTCGGTGCATAAAAAATTTGCCGATGTGTAACACCGAGGGTTCACACATCGTTTACATCGTTTGAAACCGAAACACCGTGCAGGCCTACAATATTGTAATGGTACAGGACATTTGTATACGACTCCAACTACCGGACGAAGCTCCACAGCACCCTAAGTGCCTAGTAGTTGTCACAGCGCTACTCATCTGACACTCAAACTCTCATAATTAGCTGTTCATATACTCACATTCAATTGCATTGCATGTTAAACCATTTAATTACTGTCTATATACGTGTCTCCATGTGTTTATACCCATTACATACTGATGTGCATTCATGTATGATTATTACTAAGTCTTTTAATGCCTTTTATACCAATGTACAGAGGCCCGACCTCTCAGAATCCATTGATATTCATTTTGTACATGAATTGGTCCATTATAAGCAACTTTTGTAGAACCCGACCTATTTTGGGTCGGCCGTCGGGCTTCCGGCGGCCATCTTGTTGCGCAACTTCCGGACGACCTTACGTCGTCTTTTCCCGACACTACGTCGGCCGGAAGTCCTTATACTATATAAAGGGCATTGTTTCACTGTTCATTGTCTCAGTCTTCACTTGGCTTTCAATAAAGACACATCTATACTTGATACAGAGACTTTCACTTCCTTTTGTCAGGTCATTCGCTTAGCGAACCGCCTACTAGGTCGGATCACTCTCTTTCAACGTATAGTCTGAAGGTCAGACTTGGGACCAGATGGGTCGTCTCTGGTAGTTTTTGGGCTACTGAGACCGCTCGATCTTTCATGTAATGCGAAGTCCTAGCACCACTCATAGGCACTTTATTTCTGGGTCGATAGTCGTCCAAGGACGACCGCACCAAATCACAGAAACCATTACAATATAAACCAAATAACTTAATAAGTTGGCTTTAGGATAGGTTACAGAAGTGAAAATAGTACTACCTCTTCATTTCGTCTGTCATTTGTGTTCATAACTAAAACACCCCAACCATTTAACATTGCTCTTTTAATATATGGTAGCTGTGTCCCACTGTTCAGAGAGTCGTTGATTATCAATCTATAACGTGAAACATTACATCAGGTCATGTACGTATTAACATAATTTATATATGTATATATTACATGTATATATATATATATATTAACAGTGTTGACATGTATAGTAGTGTTAGTGTTAACATACATGTACATGTAGCAGATTGCTGATGTAAATAGAACAATTTACCTGCGAGACCATTGGCCAGCTCTAACTACACCACTATCATGTATCAGTACTAACAGTTTCTCACGATCTTCATATCCTCGACTACAGAAGATGAATCCTCCACCAGGTTTCTACAGTAATGAGTTGTGTGTGAATGACCCAATCACATCATTTTGGTAAGGTATATAATATAAAGTTGTCCATATTTGTAGGTTTAAACAAGCTGTAACGGAACAAGGCAATCGGTCACTAATTTCCAAGCACTGCTGTGGATAATCAGTAGTTTTATATACTATATAAAAATTGAGAAAACAATAAATAATGAAAGAACTGGCACACAGGTAGACGCTATGCTAAATAGTGGACACAGGATGTTTAAACCAGTAGATTGATAAAAGTCATAATAGCAGTTTTCAGGTAATGGTAACCTTTTATCAACTTTTCTACCTGAAATAATAGTGCTTGGCTATATAATATGTATACAATTCATTAGGGTATGTATGCTATACATTTGGCTATGTATGCTATATATTAGGCTATTGTATGCTAGACATTTGGCTATGTATGCTATATATTAGGCTATTGTATGCTATACATTTGGCTATGTATACTATATATTTGGCTATGTATGCTATATATTCGGCTATGTATGCTATATATTAATTTAGCTATGCCTGCAATAAATTTCCCATGAAAACACCAGCAGTTTCTGAAAATACCAGCTACTTAGTCCAGTCAACTTCTCTTATTCAAATGGGCAGAACTAAGAGAAGTAGAGCCAAGATTCCAAGCCATCGTCACTGCATAACAGCATATGCCCTGTCAATATCCTTTAAATTCATTATAAAGGGGGTACTTACCTTAGAGTGCAGGTGTACTTTGTCCAGCTTCTGTTCAAGTAGTTCATACACGATTTGTGTCATCAACTACAAAACAATCTTGTCAGTCTATGATAATATAATGAAACTATTAGTAACACTGTATTTGTTATCAACATTTTTATTCTATATAATCTAATATATGTGCAAATACTACAAAATAAAGGCCTTACAACGTACAATATTGCTAAAGAAAACTCTCCATCTTATTTATCTAGATAACCAAGAGCAGACAGAGACCTAATATAGGTCGGAGCATTATCTGTTAGTAAGCAACTCAGAATAGACAGCAGTGAATAAATAGTATGTATACACTATGTGTAATAAGCATGACCAACCTCTCCTATAGCCTCATATCTCCGCTGATTCATCGAGTGGTCACTCCCATACAAGTCAAACTGAAAGCCTTCTCCATTAGCATCCACCAACTTCTGAGTGTTATCTACAACAAATGGATTATCATACTCGTACATATACATGTATAATATTACAGGGTAATTGTGTAAAAAGTACTGTTACAGTGTAACATCAATTAGATAAACTCTGCAAGCTGCACAATGGATTGATGCAGTGGTTAAAGTCTAAGAGAAGAGGTGGGGGTCTCTAGGGTAGCAGCCATAATCACTTGAGAGCCCAAACGGCAAGCGCAGCGCGCTGGCGGGGAGGGGCGCCTGAGCGCCCTCTCTGAAATTGGAGACTTTGTCAAAATTAGACACTGAAATAGTGCGAAATCCAAGAATTTCAGGTTGAAATATGGTTCAAGATCATAAGGTAAAATGTGGTCCAATTTGTATTATTATTATGATAGTAACCTGTAAGGGGTCTATTAATCTGAGGGATCCCCTGAAATTTATGGTGGGGGACGCAGTCCCCCGACGACCCCCCCCCCCAACTTTGACCACTGGATAGATGAATGGATGAGTGAGTTAATGAATGAGCTGAGGTTGATAAGTTACTATATTGTAATTACTAACCATCAAAATGCAACATATACTCGTGTTCTAATCGTTTAGTGGCTATCATAGTCACTGGTGGTTCAGCCTCTGATGATTCAGCATTCCACGAGTCCTCATCAGAATCTGTAAATTCATAAGATTAATAATACATATTTATCACCATTACAATTTTTCTTTTCTACTGGTTTAAAAATAAATTCCATGCAACAGATAGCATAATACATACATTATGTATATGGTAATATTGTTGTGGATGTGTCCCAGACGGGCCCAAGGTCTGTACGCAAGCCACCGATGACTTATAAGTGCAGATGCAGAGAACAGCTACCTAGCCAAGCAATCCCTATGCCAAGGTAAGTTTCAAGTGTTTAGCGACATTCAGATTATTAATGCACTAGCATAATTCAGAGTATAAGTATACATAAGATTGTATTATATTGTAATGTTTTGGAGTACTATTGCATACGAGAGCCGAGGGCTACAAGTATGTGAAGGGCTTGGAAGGTGGTAGAGGCCGACCAAGTGTACCTTCTGCTTATTACATAAAAGAGTGAACAGTTATGGGTGCTCTTTATAGTGTAGATTGTAGATTATATCAGACATAGGCCGATGCCGAGACTCATCGGAGCTCAGGACCGACGTAGGTCATGCAGGATTTATACTCCAAGGGAGTGTAGAGAAAGAGTGTCTAACCTTAAGAGCCTAAGTCCGACGCTAGGTTCATTAGAACCCGGGATCGGCCTAAGCCTAAGGGGTGGATAGAGATGTGCTTAGCCTAGGATGAGGTGAGCTCAAACCGTACTGAATCCAAAGGATTCTCAGGGGGAGCTACCCGCCTAAAGAGTAAGCCTCTGTAGGTTGAGTTAGGAGATGTTGCTTTATTCAAGCGCAATCAACAACTGAATTACAACACAAAATGCACTGCCTTATATACATAACAAACTTCCGGCAAAAATGTACGACATGGTGTCGTCCAGCCGAAAACATACAAGAGACTGCCCTTAATAACAAGAATCTGATTCCTTTTACAAAAGAGGACGACCCAAAATAGAGCCGTCCTTCAAGATATAATAATATATATTAAAAAATGTTGGTGTGGGATAATATTTTTATTATAAATAGTAGTACGAGACGCATTTCTTATTTTTTATTTATTACCTTATATCAAAAAAAAATTGCGTCTCGTACTACTACATGTATTTATAATAATATATATGAATGACATTACTTGTAATACTTATAAGTGCACAATAAAGACAATACTATGAGAAGTCAGTCTCATAATATAATAATAAAGCGACGACGACAGAGGTTGTCGGCAGGCAAATGGACTGGGGGTCGTCCATTACAATATTATGTACAGTTATAATTCTTTGTAGCAATTACTCACTAATACTACTACTATAATTGCACATAATAAACATCAAAAGTCATGTCTACTAAACCCAGCTCTACTAAACTCTCGGCCAAATGCACACAAATAATGCTCAAGGATTGAATATGCTTAGATATGATGTCATGAAATTGCCTGGACCACTACAATATTGTTATACAATGCAGTTTCACCAGGTCACCTGGTGCCACCTCACTGAGCGTACATGGGTCCCAATGGTAAGTGCTTTTGGTCTATTTGATTGCAACACTCAGATTTTACAGTAAATCCCAAGTCAATGCAAGATAATTCCGATAGTAAATACATGTAAGTGCATTTTCTAGAGTGTCCGGAAGAACAAACACCAGGAAATTGCAATATTTTATAATATAATGTAACTTGGCCCTATAAGAATGGACCAATAGTTTTATAGTCATATATAACTGAGGCCTGAGAACCAATAAAAGCAACCCAGCTTTTGGGTCTACTTCCACTTTTATTTCTGACTATTGTGTATGTTCTAAGGGAGCTGCCGTGGCCTAGTGGTAAGGGCTCTGGACTTTCATGTGGGAGTCCCAGGTTGATTCCCATAAGGGTCATTAATGGTGTTAGGAAGGGCATCCAACCTTTAAATGCTCCTGTGCTACTTCAGTAACTTTGCCATTGGTGAAGTGCCTTCTCCACCCCAAATTAGAAATATGCAGATCTCTTTAGATCTTTGCTTTCTTACCTGGGATTAATAGCAGGAATTAAAATCAGTAAGTTGTAAGTTTTTTTATTGTGATAAGTTACTATTGTAATTACTAACCATCAAAATGCAACTTAAGCACGTGTCCTAATCGTTCAATGGCAGTGGCTACATTAATCGCTGCCATAGTGGCTATCCTAGTCGCTGGTGGTTCAGCCTCTGATGATTCAACATTCCATGACTCCTCATCAGAACCTGTAAATTCATAAGATTAATAATACATATTTATCACCATTACAATTTTTCTTTCCTACTGGTTTGAAAATAAATTCCATGCAACAGATAGCATAATACATACATGTATATGGTAATATTGTTGTGGATGTTGTTGTTGTCTTTTTTATGCTGTGTTATATAATCATACCTTTTGTACTTTGTTTTTTGTATGCTTACAATTATGATGTACTCCAACAATGTTCACTGCTGAATTTCATTTCCTCTCCCTAGTATAATTATTCAGTGCCATTGAGTCCCCCATACTATGAATACCAACAAATTAACATCTGAATAAAGCAAATAATAACATAAATAATATTATATTAACACTCACTGGTTGGTAACAAACTCTTGGGTATAAAGGTATAATGACCTATCATACTGATATCTTCACCACTTGTTAGTTCATCTATCTTATTTCTGTACATTTCGACAATATCAGAGTCGGTAGAGTTGTTGATCATCTTTTGTGTAGAGTTCCACAGACTCTGCATCTCGTACCATTTATCTAGAACAGGTACCGCAAACTCTTCTACTTTCTGTACACTCTCTCTAACAAGCTCCTCTATCTCTTTCTTGAATTTATCTGACTCGGCTCTGATAGCTGAAATCTGAAACACAAACTCAAACACTGTTTATACTATAATAAATAATCAAGTAATACAGAGTTGTGCCACTTCATGGATGCATGTTCGTAGATGACAATACTGATGTATTTGCACTATATGGTGATATGCAAGTACAAGCATTGTGACTGTGCATGTTGTAGCTAGAATTATGCTATGGTTATGAATCTCTGGTCATCAAAACAGTGATATACATGTAGGTAACTAGAGCAAACTTCGCAAGGCCGTGGTGATGCAGTTGTACATTTGTTCAGCTAGTCCATGATTAATATGAAAATTCTGAACAATTGTGTACGTTATTAAAGAGTCAGATGCATCTCTTTCAGAGTTGGGAGACAACTTCAAACCCGTGTAGCTGGATAGCGGAAAGTGCACGAGTTTATAATCTAATATTATATATACATGTATATGTACACACGCACACACACATGAATACACACACAAACCTATAATACATGAAAATGTATGTATACATTGTACCTGTATGTGTATATGTGTGTGGTGTACAATTTAGACATGGTGTTAATACTGCGGTGAGGCGGACATTCCTTTGTACTGACATTATAAGCCTCGACCTACACCGATCTAACACTTAACGCACACTAGTACCTTGGCAGTTGACTTCCTTATCTCGTACTTGTATATCTTTGCCATGCATTGTCTAATTACTCTTGTACATGTATATGTATATACAGTCCTACTTTGTGCATATATCTACAATAGTATTGTAAATAATTGACTTGTATTGTGCACTTGTTGTAACTTGTTAACTATTCATCGCAAACCTTGTCCATATGTCTGGTTTCATATATAGTTGCAATCTCACCCTTTATGTATCTACATGATTATACATGTGTTCTGCACATGACCGGCCCTAAAGTAGTCCGAATCTGTACCTTTTATATATTATTATTGCGTAATACTTATGGCCAAGTGCCTATCGTATCTTACCTGAGGTCTTCACCCGAAATGTAATAGCATATAAAGTGATCACTTTTCATGTTATGATTCAGTTGTTGCTTGGATTTCAATAAAGATACATCTACTATAAGAAGCATCTGGAGTTGTTTTTTCTAAAATAGCATATTTCCAGCTCTCGGTCCCATTGGACCTTGAAGCCCAAAGTGACTAAACTAGCATAGACCATACTCATGCGACTCGTATCTAAGCAATAACTCAGACCCTATGGGTCGTACATGCAATACAATCTACCTCATAATCACTGCTCAGCTTATGTAATTGGAATCAGACCTAGCCGACCACTCCTAGACCTTTCTGGCACCCGTACTATCATCAGTACTCGTGTGTCACATTGCAATACACACACACTGTACAACCAGTTAATAGTCTACCTTCTCCTCGGTCAGCCTGTCTATCTTTAACATTATCTGTTCTGCCTTGTATTGTATATCATCTAGTTTATTCCAAGCATCTTTTTCAATCTCAACCACCTTAGCGATCTTAGCAGCAAGACTCTCTGACTTCTTATTCAGACTTCTCCTCAATTCCTCAGAGACGTCATGTAGAGAGTCAGTATCATGGTGTGAGTATACCTGCTCTGTAGGCAGTATTCAAAGTGGAATAAATGAGGTGCGTACACAGTGCATGCAATCTTACTAATTAGGATTGTATAACGAAGAAATTAGTGAAGTACTAAATTGAAAAAAATATGCTCTGGTGAGATTCCAACCCCATGTCCCTATGAATGATAGTCAAGCACTTTCCTACTATACTATTAGGTCCACAGTGACTGTATGGGGAAAACTAGCTATTAAAATTAGGGTACACGCCTGCTGGCAGTATAACCACAAAAGTTGAGGTGGGTACACATGGCCGTATACTCCCGTATAACCACACTTCGAACACTGCCTGTAAGACATTTAGGTTAGAACACAGTGCATTGTAATATTTTCAGTTTTGAGAAAAGTATCAGAGTCTAAGAGCAATAAGGGTCTCCCTTTAAACAAGTAATAATTTTAGTATATAGCCATCCTGTCTAACAATCAATGTATTCAATATAAATTAAAGGAATTGTGGTAGTAGCAGAATGGTAGACAATAAAATAACCTTCAAGTAATAATCATACTTTGTGTGTTGAAGAAGTCAAAGCATGAAAAAACAATGCCCAATTTTTGAGCTTGTTGAATGTAGGCGACTAATTGTCCTTTATTACACAATAACCCATGTACATGGATAATACAAAATAATGCAATATGTCATATTATATGAGTATGTGTGTTAGACAGACTGTTGTATGACACAGGTCAGTAAGAAGTTACCTTTGTCATCCCTACAGACCACCTTCGTATGAACACATCTGACACAGAACCTGGCATAACAGATAGAACATGCCTCCTTCACTGGGTGGTCTGGGTGACTTTTACACTTGTCTGACACGTACCGGTAAGGTGCTTGCATGTACTGTTTTATAGGCACAAACTCATGCTGTACCCCCATAAATCTCTGCTGCTGCTGCTGATGTTCCTGCAAAATGAGAATCATCAAGTACGTACATGTAGTTACAGCTTGTGTGTAAGTAAAGAGATGATTGGATAGTAAATGAAGGGTCACACAATATATCTTGCCTGTGTGCAAACAACAGAATGATTTTGGCTGTTAGTCCAGGTAACAGAGATATTTGCAAGTCTTTTTTGGGAAAACTCAAGTTGCCATGGCCAACTCTTGGTTTTTACAAATCAATGCTTTTTAGTGATTCATCAAAACAAGCCAAATCTTTATATGGCCCCCAAAAACGCAGGTGTTTATCAATTTATCTAGGGCCTAGGCTATATCAAATACGAGTCAATTCACGCTTGCTTAGCTCAAGTTTTTATAGAGCCATTGAGCTGTTACTGAAACTTTGGTGAATAGTTTGAGCAAACTGATGTCAACAAAAGTTCAAATGTCAAGGCAGATTGCAGAATGTCACTGTATTAGTGTAAAATCTGTTGTAGTTTCACTAATTTACACAGTCATAGATTGCAGTTATTTCGATTCATTGTAATTTAAATTTACAGCCTCTCAGTAAGCTACTGAATACTTCAACATAATGATGTGCTGAGTTAAGAGTGCTACAGGATTATCTGTAGACACCAGCACAAGAATAAAACCAAAGTATTATATTTGTAACTCAACTCATAAAAATATAAATTTTAGATCTCTCAACTACCTGCGCGTGCTGCTCACATAGCTTCTTCTGGCTCTCCACACAGAAGGTAACAGCTTTAGTTGGCGTTCCCTCACAGAGATTACAGTAAATAATATCAGTCTCAACCTCAACCTCAACTACAACCTCTTCTTCCAGAGGATCATTCAGGTTAGACCTAGGTAGACTTGTAACATCTGTGATGTTATGGACCGTCCTGATAAAAAGCGATGAAGTTGAGAGTTGAGACACTAAATATTACGGATCTACATGTACATAGGTGTATAAAGGTGTACGCTTGTTTTTTACCAAAAGAGTATAAAATACAGTATGCTGAACAAGAAATTACAATGTAAAAAGTGCTACATGGGGTATCTTACCTGCAGTAGCTGCATCTCACATTTGTTTGTCTTAGCATGAGGTTTATCTTCAAACAAGGTAGACAAAACACATGCAGACAAGGTATTCTCCTTGGATCAACCAGTTGAGGGAAGAACTTACAGCAGTAGCCACATTTGTAGGTCTTAGTCACTCTAGCAACTTTGTCAGCCATTTTCGATTCAGTCTTATGAAAGAATAGAAGAAACTATAGATACTCAACGCACAATAAAAATACATTTGATAAAGTTGACTGGTAAAGAGGTTGGTAAAATATGTATGAGAATTCTAGGGGAATTGGCCATTTTTTTTAAATAATGATGTATTTTTCCGCAAGGAATTTATTTTTGAGCAATCAGAGGCTTGTTTCAAATCTATGAAAATACCAGTCCTTGACTGGGGTTTGAACTGGGGTTTGAACTGGGGTTTGAACTGGGGTTTGAACTGGGGTTTGAACTGGGGTTTGAACTGGGGTTTGAACTGGGGTTTGAACTGGGGTTTGAACTGGGGTTTGAACTGGGGTTTGAACTGGGGTTTGAATATTGTTCATAGCCCAGTAGTTACAAGTTATACTGAAGTTTATCGAATTGTCTATAATGTATTGGTAAGTGTACTGTAGTCTTTCCCAATTCATCAGTTTATTCAAAGAAAAAAAGGATGATGTTGTAGATTTTTATATAGCTGTAGGCAGCTGCAACGGATTCATTGATTTGTTCTGTTAAGAGGTGTATGCTTAATAAATAATAAAAACAAGACACTGGTGAAGCTTCCTTTTTAAGGTTGCTGAGCTTGTGTAGTGGTAGCATGTTCTGTTCACTGTGCTAGGCGATTAGGTGCAGCAGAGGCCCCAGGTTCAAACCCCAGTCAAGGACTGAGGATTATAATAGCGATGATAGACAAGGACCAACCTCTCCCTATATTATTGTTCCAAGTGAGAAGATCGGCATTATGTTGAGTTCGAGCTGTTCTTATGCTTTCCTAACTGGTTTAGGTACTTAGTCTTAGTTCCAATGTGCAATCCTAACCAGCACTTGCAGTAAAAGAGCAATTAAGTAAAAAACATGTTGCTGTATTGCAAGTTAAAAGCATACTGAAAAGTCACACAAAAAAGGACTCTATTTACACTAAATTAGCCACCTCTGGCCCTAGGCAGTAGGACTAGGCGGTTTAGTCATTAAAAAGCTCACGGTACCACTAATATCAGGACTGGACCAGTGCTATATTGTAATGTTTTCCTGCTGAAACACGAGTGCCGATGAGAGCACGGGTGTGGGAAGTTCTTGAGAGTGGTCGATCAAGCTGTACTTCCAGCATTGGACAGTTGTGCAGCTCTTAGTGTTGAATCTGGGGCTCATGAGAGAGTGTTGAAAGTGTTTTAAACGAGTATGAGGACGAGTTCGGGTTAATGGTCCAAGGCAGTGCGTTTTTAGTAAGATCAGTTGAGAAGGCTCCCTGCATAATTCAGGTTCCCTCCCCGCTCACACCTTCACACATGCTACATAGCACTCCTACTGAATCCGCTTGACATTATTATAGAACTCATGGCCAAATGTTTTGCGGAATATATAGCAAGGTGGCCGTAATGTGAGGGGTGCTTTGTGTGCAGTTGGCTCAGAGCATATCTATTGCTCCCTGGCAAAGCTTCCTTTTTTAAGGTTGCTGAGCTGGTGTAACGGTAGTAGGGTCCGCTCACTGTGCTAGGCGATTAGATGCCGTAGAGGCGCTGGGTTCAATCCTGGTGAGGAACTGGTGTTTTAATGGATGTCAAACAAGTCTCTGATTGCTCAAAAGACAAATTCCTTGCATACAAATCATCCTATACATACATGTATAAGTGATTAGAGATGTATATATTTGATATACATGTACCAGATAACATGTATGTTTCTAATAGGATGCATCATGCATGATGCCTGGCTATGGTTACTTTTTAAAGTTTTACTTTTAAAATGGCAATTTGTTGAGGGGGCTCCCAGGAACCCCCTCAACAAACCATGATTTTTTGAGGGGGCTCTCGGAAGCCCAGAGAGCCCCATACAAAAAAAGCACTGGTCCAAGGGGACCAAGGCTGGAACTCATGGGCACTAATAAGCTATTGTTCATAATCAGAAGTTGTCCTCTCCCAATTTATCTTCCTTCCTCTTCTAGAAAAAAAGAAGATAAATTGGGAGAGGACAACTTCTAATTATGATCAATAGCTTATTAGTGCCCATGCCCTAAGCACTTCAGCTAGAAGTATGCTAGCCTAAAAAAGATGACTCCAACTAGATTCCTTATAAAAGTAGCTGTACCTTTATTAAGCTTCAACTAACAACTGAATATACAGAAAAACATTTGCTTTTTATACTACTTCATTTCAGGTGGCTTCCGGTAGAAAGCTCGACCGCCAATCGGTTTAAGCCTAAGGTATTGTGCAATAAAAACAAAAAGGATGAGGTCGGAAATTCTCCCTCTTTAAGGTCGGTCATATGCAGAAAATAGCAGATAATATTGCACATACAGATACAACAAGTATAAAAGGATAACCAGTTAGGGGGCACTGGCCCATGCATTTACATAACATTTACAGATAATCTATAGACATTTACACACTATTTATACAATGTCAATGGGAAATGTCCTCACTAAAATATTATATTTTGCATACTGATACAATACATTTGTAGTAGTAACACTTGATATGAAAGACAAGTAAACATTGGTTCTAACACCTAAGGGTCTAGTTACCCACCTTGGCCAATTGAGAAAAAAACAGAGATTTGGCATTAGGTAATTGGCAGAATACAAAACATTATCTAGGTAGAATAATGCAACATTGCGCTATTAGGTATCAACTAGGCTGAGTTACAAAATATAATCTAATAGTAAAATGTATTTATTATATACATTGTACTATATTATGTGAATTTAGGTAACTGATTAGAGTTTTATCAGACTAATTGTGTACTATAGTTTCATAGGTTTCTATACCATACCTAAGTCAGCTCAATTCTTGGTGTATCAGTCAGACAACATACAGAACAATCTAGCTGTAACTGTGCACTGCAGCTATACTGATGTAATTGCACTACTCAACTGGCATGTTGCTACTATGTAAAAGTATTGGCAGTTTCAGTTTGGTACTGAGATCCAAAGCTATCAAATTCCATGCAGAGTAACCTTGCTGATAACAAATTGTGACTATTGTATAAAAATAATGATGCTCAGATACTGATAAAATGTATTATATACAATGACAGCATATTGATAAACAGTAAGCTGCTGCGTCTGCCCAGTCTATTGACCTGCTCAGTACATTACTCAGTAGCTTATAGTCAATAATTAGTTGAGCCCATTGTGATTGTATAATAGCAGCTATCACAGCTGGCAGGAGTAGGTGACTCCAGTTGGCTCCACTTGGTAGATATCTGCTGTTGATATATATAATATCCATTCTAACCTCAAAGCCTAGTACCCCTATTTCCACCCTAGAGTGGGGTACTAGGTGTGTAGCTAGAATAGTCCCCCCAGAGTATATAAATGTAGATAAGGCCTACATGTCAGGTGTATTGAATAAAGCATCCCACTTTGGTCACAAATAATGTAAGACTGAGTGTACGTGAATTTGCTTCTACTTACCTACATGTATATAGGCAGCAGTTCACTAATATGATTGGCCGGTCAGATGGTCATCACTTCGGACTTCTACTTGAGACAAGCCTCTGAATGCTCAAAAATAAATTTCTTGCTTAAAAATACATCATTATTAAATAAAAAAATGGCCAAATCCCTTAACAACATACAAATGTACATGTAATGCAACTTGCAAGTAAAACTATAGTATGACTGATTGCTAAATACATGTACATGTAGTCTGGCTGTCAGGATAGGTGCTGGTTGTCCATCACAATTGATTATCATAAGCTACAATCCAAACTAAGAATAATGCAGCTGATAATGATGTGTAGCTGATAGTTATGAGGATAATATTGTAATGGTTCAGGACATTTGTATATACGACTCCAGCCACCCTGATGGACCTTATAGCACCCTAAGTGCCTAGTAGTTGCCACAGCACTACTCATCTAACACTTATTCTCTTGCACTTAGCTGTTTCTATACTCATACTTGCCTTGTATTGCATGTCTCACCATACATTTGATAATTACATGCCTGTATATAGCATTACTAAGACATTGTACTGTTTTTATACCCATGTAAAGAGGCCCGACCTCTCAGAATTACTTGATATTCATTTTGTATATGATTTAGATGATTCTAAGCATCTTTTGTAATAACCCGACCCATTTTGGGTTGGGCATCGGGCTTCCACCGCCATGTTGTCTTTTCCGACACTACGTCGGCCTTTTTACCGGAACTTCCTCCAGAAGTTCTCTTACTATATAGAGGGCATTGTTTTTACGTTTGTTGTCTCAGTTCTTGCTTGGATCTCAATAAAGACACATCTATACTTATATACAGAGACTTTCACTTCGTAGATAGGTCATTCTAGTTGTTAAAGTGATCATGCAGCCTAGGGGTGTTTTATATCGTTGCGCTCCATTTTTCAAGCCGAATCAACTGATTTCTAAGAGTTATCTTTTCAATGGAGCCATTTATCACTAGATTTAATAGTAAAATGGCTCTGTAATTCAGAGTTATCTTCCACAAAAATTGTTTTTTGGCTGTGCATGTAAAGTTGTCATCTCTCTACTTTTGTTTAAAAATAAGTTGTACTAAGAACACAAACCACAAGAATGCAATAATATGACCAATGTCATAAGGCTGCTCTGCCCTGACCACAATGATAACAAGAGCTGATATACTGAGTGGATTGCTAATTATTCTACACTCAACAGCCTAGCAGCCACCTACATGTACATGGATTGGTCCATTTTCTATATTGCAACAAAAGCAAGTTAGTGGCTAGGCTACTGTTCTGATCACTTAGGATGTGTCATGCATTATTGAAAATAAGAATTTCTACTGAAGTAGTCCTACACTAGGCACTCTATAGGTAGCCTCCTCCCAACCACACTGGCTAATCAATGAGCCACTACGCATATCACTGCCAGCCCAAGAAGGGATCTGGTGAAGACATCTGCCATTAGCACATGCGTGTATAACTGAATGGGCGTGGTATGCAATGTACATGTATGTGCATTACTTATTATAGTTACTATAGTTATTTATAATAAATTACATATATCAGCTTTACAGATGTATAAAAATCAAAATGTTGTATAGGTGTACATACATGTGCATCTTACTTATGGGGTACAGACATGAGCTATACACTCATGTAGTGCATGTATAATACATTTTTATGTGTATACATATAGTACATGATTTTTATAATACATGTGCATGAACATACTGTAATAGTTTTGTAATACGATTCATAAATAACATTATACATGTTATGTACAGATACTGTCAGATAGAACATGTAGTGTGCAGTCTTATACATGATATACATGTATATGAACGCAAATTACAGAATATTTAAATTGTATTTAAAATATTATTAATATATGCTATAGATAAGCCATTATACCTTTGTACATTGCAACCAATATTAGCTCACAAGAACATATTGTGCATCCCTCTGTTGTTTTGCTCATACAACATTGAGTGTCTATATTACTAAATCGTTGTTTTTGACAGGGTACATTCACAATCTTTGGTTTAGGGGCAAATATGTACACAAAAGAAAGTTTTATCACCAATGACTCACTACATGTACATTACATGTATTATGAGCCCACTGGATGGAAGAAGAACAAGATTATCACTGACCACTAAACCATTTTGTTGGTGCTTGTTTATAAGTTGGACACCATTGAATAAACATTAGAAGTATTGTTATTTTATGTGATGACCAAATCTGCGGTACACTATAGGTTAGCTAGCTAGTCTGTATGCTATGCCTGTAGCCACATACATGTAGAATGTTATAAGAAAGAACTCAGATTGTATTTCTTCTATCGTGACTGTATTAGTGAACATGTGCCATCATCATGCTACTTGATCACTATCAGTACAATTTTGGTTACAGAGGATAATAATATTCTCCGTTCTTAAAACATAGGCAGAAGGAAGAAAGTGTTTCCTAGGATCATATGTTGTGGTGTAACACCTGAATTTTTCACTTCTGCAATAGTATTCAAACTTACCAGTAGTACTATTTATGTCATTATAATATGCCAAATGAAAATGAAAAACTGCTCTTTTATTTATAGGCCTATGCAATCTAAATAACAAATGCTATGCTCTACTATCAGGACAATTTTTCCAACTGCTATTTGGTTTATGGAGTGCAACTTTTGTAGAGACTGGCTTCCTGATATGCATAAATATAGTGTTTTTTCACTAGCCCATGTGTGTTTCTACTAAACATCCTGATGGCTGCATGCCATTTGTTTCATATTTATTACCCGCATAGGTGTTGGCAAATGCTCCTTCTATTGTGAAGGGATAATTTATGTGCTGCCACATTGAAATGAATGCTAATATTGTTATTTACTCGAATCATCTGTAGCCAGCATAGTCACAGGAAGATTTGGCTTGAATCACTCAATACTTGTGGCAATGTTATTTTGTTATTGATCACATTTTATTCTCATTAGTGGTTGACCTTGTGGTCAAAAGTCAACAACTCATCAAGTGCAAAGTAATGGTGGATTTCAGTTGTGAAATATTGGGAGTTATCTGACACCAAAATGCACGAGCGGACAACATGCAATAGTCCTCCAAATAGTCCTCAGCTTCTGCTTCTATGCTTCTTTATCACTAAATTGGCCTAAAAAACACTCAAAATAGCTGCCTGGGGCTCGATGTTTCCTTTAAAACGATATAAAACACCCCTAGGCTGCATGATCACTTTAAGGTCCTCGACCTTGCAACACAAACTGCCTACTAGGTCGGATCACTCTCTTTCTCAGTATAGTAAACAAGTGTCAGATATGACATCGATAACATTTATATTAGATATTTTATGATAGCAAAGTGTAGGAGATACAAGTAGACAAATAGAATACCAGCCAGGTATACACAAATAAACAAGCAAGAGTCAATGGAAAATGTCTACTATACAAGTAGAATTAGTTCACTAGCTATTATTAAAAAGTAATATCATGTCTAATGACCGCTGCACCAGCCATAACATTTATATCGCTATTGCCAAATGCCAATATATCACGCTACATAGAGTATCAGCCAATCACAGCAAAGCATACCCATTATTTAGTAGGGTTTCTACTATACAAATAGACTTAAATCTTGAATATCATAATAACAACAGATCCAGCCATAACATTTTTATTGCTATACTATATACAAAGAGTGGAAGGGAAGATCGGACACTCAATGATAAAACCCTGTCCCACCAAATACGCCCAATTTGGCGGTCCCGACGTTCCGCGATCCACGCGATCCACTTCCCGCCTTAAATGTGTTGAACTTTTAGATGGCTGCTAGACTAGTTTTGCGAAGCAACGGGTTAACTGTTGCGCTCTTTCTAATGGTATATCGTTTGTATAAGTAGACTGTCTATTCGATGCCGCTGTTAGCAATATTATTTGATTGGCCGGCGGAACACCAATAGCAAGAGCGGATTTGTGTACAAGGTAGCACAACTCTTTGCTTTGTTCGGACCGCGTTTGGAGGCGGGGGACGGACAGTTTTTGGCCTGAGTGTCTGATCTTCCCTTCCACTATCTTTGCTATATATATTGTACATAGTGAGAGGAATTGGAACCCATACACAAACTTATGACTACCAGGATAACTATTACGCATAGTAAATTATTAGCAGATAGACATTGAATAAAATTAATACTAATTTTTCTTTATGATATTTACAAAAATAACACAGATACACAATAAATAAATGGAATATTAATTAGAATACAGACACAACATGACCACCCACAAGGTCACTGCCTGGTTATTATGGGACACATACACAGATGAGAATACATGTATACAGTGATCATGTACGTGTATATGTATATGAGATTAAATTTTGCTCAGCACCATTTTTATAAATAGCCTAATTAACAGGTACATTATATAAGTTTGGAACCCAGGCCCAAGCTAGGTAATTGAAAGGCCACATTACACATATTAAATTAGCAGAAGAAAATATAGATATAGTAAAGAGAGTAGGAGACTAGTAGGTTAAATACACAAATTTTATATATTTGAGCAAGACACTCGGCTATCATAGTAATATATTATTAGGAAAGCAGGGCTTAGTGTGGTACATTATAATTATATATTAGAGAATAACAGCATAAAGTTTAGTTTCATAGAATACTGCATGGAGTAGTAAAGCAGTAAGGATATAATAACATAACATGGTAGTCAACATGTTGGTAGGTGAACTAGTAATTAGTGTCATAATTTTTGAAATTCTTGTAAGAACACTATGTGTCAATAAGTGCACAAACTTCTAGAACATTCATATACACATTATGGTTAGTATGCAGAAACTCTTTCTCTTTACAGCATTAGTTGGCATACGTTTGAAGGATGGGGTCACAGAACTAATGGAATTCCCGGAATGGTTAACTGCCAAGCTGAAAGATAAACACACTAGACTAATGACTCGAGTTTATAGGAGATGATGACATACATAACACAAACATGAAGCGATCCAAGGAATGCTGTACGAAACATAGATATGAGTGACTCATGGATTACAACTTGTTTGCTGATCAAGATGGGAAATCAAAAATCTAAAAATATGATGTAAGGCTTAAGAAATAGTATACATCCTCCTATAATATCGATTGCTGCTGACATGGAAAACCCAGGAGAAGGGTATATAAGGAGAGCTTTTTGAGAGCACAAGCAGAGCACATTGAGAGAGCAGAGAGAGAGAGAGAGAGAGAGCACAAGATGATGACCCAGGCAAGGACATACTGGATATAATGATGACATTAAAATAGAGAGTAATTACACAGTGCTCAAGTGTACCATTGATGATTAATAATTTTTATTGTGCCAATATTCTCTCTGAAACACAGACTCAGTGTAAGTCTATACATATGATATATTCCCTTTATATAAGGAGGCAGACTGACAATTATTGTAGCTGCTATAATCAGAGATTGAATTATTATTTTTGAAACTGACAGATTGGAGATTAATTTTTTAGTAAGACAATTACTTATTGTGCGCAGCAATTACAGACACTGATAATTGGTTTTTGATCGCAAACGGGATTCAGCACATTGAACAATTAATTTGAACCCATATTGAGGATTCAGAATCACTGAGTGACTTTCATTGAACTATTGATTTGGAGAATTCGATTGAACGAATATTTTTCCAGTGAGAAATTAGTATACATTTCCACTGAGGTGTTATAGTACATATACACTCTGAGGCAGTTTAAATATAACAATTCTTAAACCTCAAATTGGCCTGCGAAGTGATTGATTTACCAGGTGAATAATTCATAACGTACCCGATACACAGCTCTCTTGAAAGAGATATACTTGAATTGCCGTTGGCTTGATAATACCTGTTGATAGGGTAACTCCTAGAACACATAGATTCTCCAGGGGAGGTAGTCCCAATTCTGTCACTCGGATTATTATATTCTACAACATAGAGAGATTACAATTTGTATGTCCACGAGAGGAAATAAATATATTGAGTGCATATGTCCTGAGTGCTACCATTACATGACACATAGAACCTAGAACCATAGTGCACTTGTTTACATAAATTAATTGATTGAATATATATATATATAGGAGGTATACACACATAATATTGGACCAAAGAGTCATTGTCAAAAGTTATCTTCTCTCAATAGAGATATAATTGGCGTGAGAAGACAACTATCAATTAGTGAGACAGAAATTACATGAGAACCAAAGTTATCTTCTCTTAATTTATTGGAGGTTAACAGGAGAAGATAATTATAAATTACACAGTACATTGCACAAACCATTGAATACAAATACAACAGTCTATATATTATATATCACATAGAACCATTAGTGTACTAGCATACTTAGTATACGTATACACATATACAATATATATATATCATAGTACATATACTCATATATACAAACATATTAAATTTCTCAAATTTCCCTCGTGACACAAGCATAACTCGGGATCACATGGGTCGTCTTTGGTAGTTCTTTGACTACTGACTCCGATCAATCTTTCATGTAATGAGAAGGCCTAGCACCACTCATAGGCACTTCACTTTGGACTCGGGAGTCGTCTTAGGACGACCACACCAGAAACCAAAATCTATTACAATATTGTAATGGTCACGCGCAGCCTCCCGACTACATGACACTAAATTATATACCTACACTTGCTTGTACCCATTGTCTGCGTAGGTGAATGTTATCTGTACACTCCTTATATGCATTACTGAGCTATTATAACCCTTTTTATACCCATGTAAAGAGGCCCGACCTCTCAGAAATACTTGATACTGATTTTGCATAATTATGGTCTAGATGATTTTAAGCACCTTTTGTCAAACCCGACCTATTTTGGGTCGGCCATCGGGCTTCCGGCCGCCATATTGTTGCGCAATTTCTGGACGACACTATGTCGTCTTTTTACGACACTATGTCGGCCTTTTTACTGGAACTTCTATTACTATTATGATCATTGTTTTTCCGTTTGTTGTCTCAGTTCATGCTTGGATCTCAATAAAGACACATTTATACTTATATACAGAGACTTTCACTTTGTAGTTAGGTCATTCTAGTTGTTAAGGTCTTCAACCTTGCAACCCAAACTTCCTGCTAGGTCGGATCACTAGCTTCCTCAGTATAGCATACAAGCATTGACTCGGGATCATATGGGTCGTCTTTGGTAGTTATTTGACTACTAGTACCTGCTAATCTTTCATGTAATGAGAAGGCCTAGCACCACTCATAGGGACTTCATTTTGGACTCGGAAGTCGTCTCAGAACGACAGTACCAAAACTCAAAAACCATTACAATATTGTAAACCTAACACTGTTGTATCTAGCTAGGTAGCTATGCAGCTAGCAGTCACTAGATACAGATACACCAAAGGAGTCAGCCAGCAGGAGTGCAAACCAGTCTAGGAGTCCAACCAGGCAGACTGCTAATAGGGCTTGGGTAAACTTAGTGCTAGTGTCAACTTACATGTAAGATGCTAGAGGGGAAGTGACTCTCTACTGACTGATGCATGGGCCATCTACTGAGGAGTAGAGACTGGCATCAATAAGAGTAGTCGAGTGTGGCGTCTTGTGCTAGCTACTTATAAAACACAGCACCAGGTCAATGATCTGGGCAATGCACGGGTGACCACTATAGAGTTGGGACCAACATTACTAGCCGTAGACGGTACCAGGGGCCATTCCATGGGGACTGATCAAATTTGCGTGTTGTCCCTACTCAGATTCTTTTAAAAATGTACAGGTAGAAAGAGCACCCTTAAATTAGTGGGAAACCAGCATTTTTATATATGACCGCTGTGGTTCCGGCAACAGCCCGTTGAAAAGTGGGAAAATGTGGTGGAGACAACTCCAAATGGAGTTTTTTGAAATTCCTGAGCAATTAAATTATTACTGTGGTCTGTGGCCACTGTATGATACTTAAAGCTGTTATTTTCGTTACATCGCCATGCAGTTAATCAGCTATGGCCATAGAGGTCCGCCAAGACTTAACCAGAGGTACAATTTGGGACTTGTGTAGTGTTATAACTAAAACTGGGGGTTATGGTATTGTCAGTTAAAACATTTAATTGGAGCCAAAGTACTTGATCATTATTAAGAACAATAAGAAAGAGGCAACTACAACTTATGGGTCATGTATATCGACAGAAAGGTCTGGAACATCTTACTCTAACAGGAAAAATCGAGGGTAAGCCGTATTGTTCTCTTGAGCAGGCTTACCAAGTCTCCCTGATTTACAACTCAAAATTCGGTACCCCCAACCTAAATGCTGAATCTCCTGAATCAGTGGAACTTGGCAAGTCTGTCCTTGAAGGTGCTTTCTGTTGTACTGGTAAAAAGAGCCATTACCAAAAGTAAATTATAAGAAGTATATTTTGTCTTGTTTGATCATATCAACAGTAAATCTTCCTTTTACTCAATGTAACACTGATTGTATTGTATTAATATAATCAAGTTGTATTAAAATACTATGACTTGTATAATAGATCAGAAGCCTAGATAAATTATAACCCCTATTATTGTAACCACTCCCTGGTGCTGGTAGAAGTGTAATTAAAACGTCCAACTGTAAAAGGTAAACCATTATCTATATGCAATTAAAATAACTAACTACAACATATTATTATCTATAGAACAGCAAGCAGCTTTCATGAATCTGCTTGCATGTGGCAGTGTTAGCAGAGAAGGAGCACAGTTTAGAGTTCCTCTTCCTTGTCTTTTTCTTCAGAGACTGGTATTTTTGGCTGATGTACACCAGGTATATCTTCTTCCTTACCTGCAAAAATGTCCATGTTTTAATATTAGTCAGGTTTCACTGTAACACAGTAGAATCATAAGCACCTTGAGTGACACCCCTTCATGTACAGAACCATTACTCTGCTCTGTCTACAGTATTTACCAACTTCCACATGTAATAATGGGCTTATCCTAATGAATGTGCCCAGCAACATTGATTCACAAACAGGTTTTGTGCATAGTGACTGTTAACTCTGTGCAACTGGAAAATTTAAGTTGATTCGATTTTGATTTGTCAAAAATTTTACCTATTATGTCGATGTTATGAAGTCAAATTGGATTTTTGATTGAAATAAAAAACGTATTTCAATAAATTAATTCCCAATTGGTATCACCTTGGTGTTGCTGGTAGATTAAAAGATGCATTTAGCTTATGTGGCTATAGTGAACAACATGTATAGACATTCATAGCATACAGTATGTGTAAATACATGTATCTTCCTAGGTTATGCTTGTCTGGTGAGAAAATTCCACGACTTTCAATAACAACCCACTACCAGGTATTAGAAGCTCCAAGTATGGGGTTAAAGTCACTGGACAAATTTATAATTTGAGAATTGAGACGGAACTATCCAATTTACTTACTTGAATTGTCAATTTCAGCAGAACCACGTTTCCTATCACCACTTGTATTGACTTCAGGTTCACTCTGTGAATCATCACCTTCATAGATATAGCAAATAATTCAAAAACATAATTATTAACTTATTCTGTTAAATTTTTAAATAAACAAATTTACAATTTATTAAATTTTATAAATAAAAGATATCAGCTCTTTGTATAGTTTACACATGTGCCAATGACTGACAATAAAGCAGTATGCACCTCCTACATCCATGTAGACCTTTATTAGTTACACTGTGCATAAGGTAAAACACATATATCATCTAATCTTCATTATATCCTTTTTTTATAAAAACTTTATTCACACAGGAATATCAAATGTGAGTTAAAATAAAGGTCTATCCACACTGGGCTATTTTGCTATGACGATTCTGGGATAAAAACATTCAATGCCAACAAAGAATTGTTCTATTGTCGGAGTTGATATAAATAGTGTATAAGACGCTGTACCTAGTATGCTACGAAACCTTGCCTGCAACATTTCAAAACCATTTAGTCAATATAGTTGAATGCAAGTCAGCTATCAACTGAACTGAAAAACATGAAGATGACAATCGATAGTATAAAATAATGGTAGTGAGAAAACAGTATTCGATGTATGTGGTAACAGAGTAATAATAATATTGAGCACTATATCTGCATTTTAGGATTGAATAGTGAACTTTGGCTCAATAAAATGAATTTTTTCACAAACTAAATATGAAATTAATTTATTCACAAGAATATGATTGAAGTTTTTATTTCAAAATAACAAAATATTTTATTTTGTAACAAAAGAAAAAAAGAATAACTACATAGACCAGTTCAATTTCCTCAAATGTCACTGGTTCGCGAAAAAGTTTGTGGCCACAGACTGTGTAAAACATTTTGCTGGCACTATTTAAAAACGATATCGTTCATTTGAAAATGGTGCCAGCCAAACAGGCCACATTTTTGCTGAAATCAGCCCAGTGTGGATTGGCCTTAACGACTATCTAGTCCAAAGATTTTCCAAACTAGAAAATGTCTATTACACTCTATTTGGAGTGCAAACATGCAAAATAATGTGATTTTGATAAAATAATAATTTTACTGGTCAAGTGAACCACAACTCCTGGTCTTAATACATGCATCAAAATACCATAAATTCAACACATAGAAACGCAAGAATATGTATGCAGTGTATAAAACACGCTGTACCTTGTATGCGCACTACAGGAATACACGATATTGCTGGTGACATTTGAATATAATAACAATTCCTATTACCTTGTGCAGTACCTTTCTCATCACCTTCATCACACTTCCCACCTAGTCGATCGGAGTCTGTGCTACTAGCACCTACAGTACATGCATGACTTAGAAAAGCAGATAAAACTGCATACAATATAGTACATGTATATTATAAATCTTGGCCGTATTCTAGTGCTGGGCGGTTTTGATTTGCACTTGCATTCAGTTTTTTGCTGATTTTTCAAAAAACTGAATGATGCCGAAGTTGCCTTCAACCCCTCGGCTTAATTTGGTTGTTTAAATTCAGGAAAAGACGGGTTGAACTGAAAATTTAATACTCAATTTTGGGAGTGGTCACACTCTGATTTCAACTCTGATGGCGGCCATTTTTTATTTTGTTTAATAAATTGTAATTACAACATGCTAATTATTCACAATAATATGCAAGTATAACTACTAGAATTGAGTGAAGCTACAGTAAATCATCACTGGGTGATAATGATGGCTGCAGCTAAGTCTGTATGCCAAGGATATCGAATTATAAGGGTTGAAAGAAGCATAACATGTATTCATGTGTTCATAACACCAGCCATTATCAGAAGTGGGTGCGCTAAGGGGTTAATCGTAGCTTGAATTTTAAAACTGAATCGTACTGCACCGCTGCATTCAGCTTCGGTGTGCATTTAAAAATTTCGTGGCTTCTGAACCAAAAGAAAAAAACTGAATGATACAGAAACACCGTGCAGCAGTACCGTATTCCACAAGATATTGCTGAAAACATTTGAATATAAAAATAATTTATATTACCTTGTGCGGTACCTTTCTCATCACTTTTATACCACTTCTCACCTGGTCGATCCGAGTCTGTGCTACCAGCACCTACAGCACATGCATGGCTTGTAAAAGCAGATAAAACTGTATATAGCATACTATTAATAGACTTGCACACATACCTGTCAACTATCCCAATTTGGGCAGGACCCTCCCTATTTCAAACTCCCACCAGCTCCCTATATCCCTATATCCTCCCGATTTCAGGGCATCAGGGCCAATATCCAAGATTATCCAATAAATGGCATGAAATTAATACCCTTGTTCAGTCTCCTTTTACTCTAAATGGTATTTTGATACAGCTTTGTAGTTATCAGCTACTACATGGCTTATATTGTGCATGTGTACTAGTCAAATCTTTTTCACCACCAGTCTCATTTCAGCATTTTTGTGATTTAGTTTAGTCTTTGCTAAAAGTACAAGCATGGTAGCTAATTTACCCGTATTACTGGTTATGTCAAAAGATCATGATTAGTGCTGTGATAACAGTGAAGCTTGGCACCCATACTCCTCCTCCCCCCCCCCCCCCCCACAGTTCCTACTCTCCAAATGTATTTTCTGCATTTGGAAGTTAGGGTCTTCACCTGTACACTTTGAAGTTGAAACTCACCATATTTTTCTATTCCAGGTTGACAGGTGTGCTTGCACATAATATAGTACATGTATATTATATTATCTTACAAACCTTGGCTGTATCCTACTAAATATTGCTGGTGAAATTTGAATATAAGAATCCTTTATATTACCTTGTGCGTAACTTTTTTCATCACCTTCCTCCCCCTCCCAGTGTGCTCTACCAGCACCTACAGTACATGCATGACTTGTAAAAGCAGATAAAACTGCATATAGCATACTATTAGTACACTTGCACATAATATAGTACATGTACATGTATATTATAACTCTTGGCCATATTCTAGTGCTGGGTTGTCTTGGTTTGCACTTGCATGCAGTTTTTTTGCTGATTTTTCAAAAAACTGAATGATACTGAAGTTGTCTTCAACCCCTCGGCTTAATTTGCTTGTTTAAATTCAGGAAAAAACGGATCGAACCGAAAATTTAATAATCAATTTTGGGAGTTGTCACACTTTGATTTTAACTCTAATGGCGGTCATTTTTTTATTTTGTTTAATAAATCTTGATTATAACATGCTAATTATTCACAATAATATGCAAGTATAACTACTAGAATTGAGTAAAGCTACAGTAAATCATCACTGGGTGATAATGATGGCTGCAGCTAAGTCTGTATTCCAAGGATGACATTGAATTATAACAATTGAAAGAAGCATAACATGAATTTACGTGTTCGTAACACCAGCCATTATCAGAAGTGGGTGCGCTAAGGGGTCAGTCGCAGCTTGAATTTTAAAACTGAATCGTACTGCACCGCTGCATTCAGCCTCGGTGTGCATTTAAAAATTTTGTGGCTTCTGAACCGAAAGAAAAAAACTGAATGATACGGAAACACCGTGCAGCAGTACCGTATTCTACAAGATGTTGCTGATAACATTTGAATATAAAAATAACTTATATTACCTTGTGCGGTACCTTTCTCATCAACTTCATCACACTCCTCACCTAGTCGATCCGAGTCTGTTCTACCAGCACCTACAGTACATGCATGGCTTGTAAAAGCAGATAAAACTGTATATAGCATACTATTAATACACTTGCACATAATATAGTACATGTACATGTATATTAGATTACAAACCTTGGCCGTGTTCCACATTATCTTGTTGGTCATAGTCATCTCTTCGTTGATCATTGTGTGAAGCTGAAGAGTTAACATCACCATCTCCTAGATCAAATAAGTCAAAACATCGTAACAAAACATACTTAAAACTTCAACTAAAAATCGAACTTATTTCTCCCCAGTAATCTTTATATACAACAGTAAATATTAATTTCACCATGTCGGATTTTAGTCATGTCTGGACACAGTTTTAGACCATATAGTTCACATAATATCATAGTTGGGTGCAGGACAAAATATTTTACTGTACCTGATCCAGGTTTAGTATCATTAAACCTTGTTTCAATGAATTTAAACACCTTATCGATAGCGTAGTGGGATGTTTCCTCGTGTTTCATTGTTCCAGCAGACACACAGGTCATGTCAGAGCCTTTGGACAAGACAGAACCGATAGGCTGGTGACTAGTCACCCAGTTTGTGCACACCTGTATATAGTAACATACATGCAAGTAAAGTAAGTAAGTGCCACCAAAGAATTGAAGTATGTATAGGTCATCATATACTTCAAAATTCATCTCAAATAAACCAGAACATGGAGACAAAAATATAACATTGTGTGCCACTAATATAGCAATGACTACACTTCAATAAATACCAAGTGTGACTTAAGGTACAACCAACTACTGATGAAGTGTATTAACCATTATATTACCACTATTTGGACAGTATATGTTACGGCACAGCAGAAGAGGGAGTTAGGGAACCATTACCTGACTAAAGTATTGCCTGGCTGAACCACTTGCACTCCCAAAAGCATCAGTGAAAGCAATAGCAAACACTCTCTTCTTAAAATCCTGCTCATATTCTCTAAGCATATCAGCAGTAACCCCTCCACCGGCACTGTGGGCCACAATCGCTATCTTCTTGATGTTAGATTTATTTTTTATAAACTTCTTCCAAACAAACTCTCCATGTTCAGATGGACTTCGACTTCCCTGGACACATTGTAAAGCACACATTGATGTACAGTACTCGCCCTCACACATTACATACATATATGCCCACCGGCCACTATACATTCAAGATATAATACCTAGGCTATCTCATGATACTCCAAAGGTAAAGTGCCATATTTCACAAAATATAAATCAAACAAGTAGGTTAAAGAAGTTAAAATAGTACTACCTCTTCATTGCGTCTGTCATTTGTGTTCATAACTAAAACACCCCAACCATTTAACATTGCTCTTTCAATATATGGTAGCTGTGTCCCACTGTTCAGTGAGTCGTTGATTATCAATCTATAACGTGAAACATTACATCAGGTCATGTACGTATCAACATAATTTATATATCATATTATATAACTACTCAATCTGCATACAGTGTACTGTTTCGGTGTTTGACACCTCATCAGTGCAGCTCTGAGATATATATGCCTAGTAACACACCGTAGCAATACTGTATATATACAGCAAAGCGTATTTAAAAGGTGTGAAATACACTGAACCAGAGTATAACTAAATACACATGTAAATACAATGTATATATGTAACATACATATAAACTTAACCAATCAAAAGTTATTGGCAGTGGAAATAGTCTATAGTAACAATATTTATATTATTTTATTTTAAAAGTAGGTAAATATAGCAATTCTAGAAATAATATTCAGCAACTTTGTTATAGTACCAGCTGCATTAAGAAATATTGATATACATGTAGCTGCTCCTTTTTTCTCCGTTTTTAAAAGAGAGAAAAGACAACTTCATAATTATAGAAGAGTTATGAGTTTAGCCTCAACTCCGAAATATGCAGCACATGATGTAAATAGAACAATTTACCTGCGTGCCCATTGGCCAGCTCTAACTACACCACTACCATGTATCAGTACTAACAGTTTCTCACGATCTTCATATCCTCGACTACAGAAGATGAATCCATTGGGTTTCTACAGTTAGTGAGGAAATCAAGTGAAACATTGCCATCACAATGTGAATACAAGCAGTACTCTAGTCTGGGGGCTCTTCATGGTCATTCCCTATGATATGTTATGTACACTATATATAATCTAAACTGTACTGAACTAAGAAAAGTTTACTCTTCAGCTATATGTAGGCCACTGCACTGTCAATATCCTTTAATAGTAAATAGATTGGCAATACATTATAGAAGGGGTACTTACCTTAGAGTGCAGGTGTACTTTGTCCAGCTTCTGTTCAAGTAGTTCATACACGATTTCTGTCATCAACTACAAAACAATCTTGTCAGTCTACGATAATATAATGGAACTATTAGTAACACTGCTGTTGTCAACATTTTCTTCTATATAATCTAATATATGTGCAAATACTACAAAATAAAGGCCTTACAATGCACAATATGAATTGCTAATGAAAACTCTCCATCTTATTCATCTAGATAACCAAGAACAGACAGATACTTAATATAGGTCGGAGCATTATCTGTTAGTAAGCAACTCAGAATAGACAGCAGTGATTAAATAGTATGTATACACTATGTATAATAAGCATGACTAACCTCCCCTATAGCCTCATATCTCCGCTGATTCTTGGAGTGGTCACTCCCATACAAGTCAAACTGAAATCCTTCTCCACTAGCGTCCACCAACTTCTGAGTGTTATCTACAACAAATGGATTATCATACATATGTATAATGCTGCTTTGCCATAATACATAGCCTACAGGGTAATGGTGTAAAAAGTGTGGTTACACATACAGTGCCATTTCAATAAATAAACTGCAAGCTGCTCACTGGATAGATGAATGGATGAGTGAGTTAATGAATGAGCTGAGGTTGATAAGTTACTATATTGTAATTACTAACCATCAAAATGCAACATATACTCATGTTCTAATCGTTTAGTGGCTGTCATAGTAGCTGGTGGTTCAGACTCGGATGGTTCAATGTCCAACGACTCCTCATCAGAATCTGCTAAATTCATAAGATTAACAATACATACTTACTACACGGCTATTACTTTATACAATGTTTCGACAACTTTATACAATGTTTCGACAACTTTATACAATGTTTCGACAACTTTATACAATGTTTCGACAACTTTATACAACATTTCGACAACTTTATACAATGTTTCGACAACAATTGAATCCTCATATTGCCACTGGTTTAAAACAAAATGTATGCAGATGTACAACGTTGCAAAATACATTTGCACGAAATAATATTGTTTACAAATTACAATTCTTTGTAGTAATCGATAGGCGTATTCGGATATTGCACCGTGCAAGCCTATAAATAGCAATCTGCGGCAATAACAATATATTTTATTCAATAATGTAGCGCTAGCTATAACGCAAGGCAAGGCGTGCCTGGCAATAATAATATAAAGTATATATTCACTTAGCGAGGGGATTTTCCTTCAGAGCAAGCACTAGTCACGCCAAGTTGTATTCGGATAGTTAGACCAGTGCTATATGAACCAGTACAGTTTCCAAATACGCCTATTAACTCCTTATTACTTGCGCTTTCCAATAAATATTTCACCCTATGTCATATTTTTATTATGCTATTATCGAACATGGCTCAGATTACCTTGTGATGTTATATCACAAATGCGGACCAAACAAATTTTTTCTGAGCAACAATATTTACCTTCCAGGATCACTTCCCTATTTGTGATAAAGTGTTATAAACAAACCACCACCAGGACTCACTTGAGTATGATTACAAGTACTAATAACTATTAGGACTTCACACGCATGTCATGACTACATAGTGCAGGACTGCGGGTTATTTCTGATAGCCAAGTTCCAGTAATGAATATGCGTTCAGGTTTAGAGAAAGCTGAACCAAATAGCATCAGGACAACCTATGTCAGACAGCATTAATTGAATGTGATGAAAATAACAGGTTTGATAAGCATGTTCTCAATGATTGGCCTAGATAGGAACATCGATGGTGTTTCAGCAGTTTAGTCGCTTTTGTATCCATTAGTACAAATAGTTGTTCTATAAGAGTGGGGGACAAAAAGTGTGATATCGCAACATTCGCTACAAGCTTGGTAGTTATCACAATTTACTTCATGAAAATTAAGTTCATAGTTTTCTGTAGTTACTACAATAAGAACCAGTAAGTGTTAGCCAATTATTCATATAGGCCTAAAGACATAGGCAAAGTACACTTGCTATTTGCCAGCCAGAACACAGCCACAAAAGCCTCGTTCTCTTAGTCTTTGCAATGTATCAAATACCATATTTATTAAGTTTACAGTCCACCGGTTATACTTGAATAGGAATAGGCCTAAGCTGGGCCGCAAAAACCATACCAGTGGGCAATGTAGGTATGATCTCCCCAAACCTCAACTCTGCCTATATATTGGTGTAAATTTTCAGCTTAAGAAGGTTGTGCACCTGCAAACTCTTTTCAACCTCTTGACAATTTTGTCAATACGAGCGTAAGTAGGTGTCCGGCCAGTTCTGGACCTCAGCCAGAGGAAGATTGCCCCTCCCTTCAACGAAGATAGCTGTTACAGCCCTGGTAATTAATACTATAGATTTGTCTGCCACAAATTGAAAGGTCATAGAATAACAAATGAAGTTCAAATTGAATGCTGATTGCTGCACACTCCTATTTTCTAATGATCACCATTATTCACTTTCATTGCCTACACTAACATTGGCTATCACTATTACAAAACTATACATTACACAACACTATAGAAAACTAAATACGTGCACTTAGGAAGGTATCATTACCAATCGAAGTCCTAGCATCTGTGGGTCTAGGAGAGCCTAAGAGCCAGTATCAGTCCAGTTCATTCAACTATATGAGTTTGAGGCAAGTTGAGTTAGGTTGAATGGTTGTGTAATGGACGACCCCCGGTCCGTTCATACCTCGACGACCCTTAAGGTCGTCGCTTTATTTATATTTACAATGTAATTATAAGACTATATTGTACTGTGAACGTCTTTATTACAACATAGAGCAATTACAGCAATGTCTTGTGTACAGAGAATTATATAGTAGAGGACGGCTCTTAGTATGGGTCGTCCATTTCTTAAAGGGATAGTAGTAGTTGTCCGGAGCCCGCTGGAAGTAACTGGTCGTCTTCCTTTCCCCTATAAAGAGGCCAGAATATTGTTATACAGTGCAGTCACTCTTATACTTTCAAGCAGTAAGGATCATTCAATACACTTATACTTATACTTACATTTCTGGAGTTATGCTGTTGCAATAACTAGTTAAGGCATAACGACAAGCTTGAGGCTGTTGAGGCAAATGAACTGCTAAGGCTAGGTAGCCGCTTCTACATTGCTTGCTAGTCGTCGGTGATCTGTGCACAAACCTTGGGCCGTTTGGGGCACAGACACTGCAGTTGTAACTAACCTATAGTTGTTTTACTTAAAAATAAAACACAAATAATAATAAATACTATATTTATGCAATAAATTATATAATTATAATAAGTAAAATGAATAAAAATATTTATCTTTTTATCTATTTCATAGGGCCTAGAAATAAATAACATAGTTTTTTGTGATTAAGATGTGACAATGGTGCTCATTCAATTCCTACTTACCCTAAAAGCAGATACATTTTGCGAGTTTTAACTTTTGCAAATTTCGCGAGTGACAAACTCGCAAATAATTTCCAACGCTTAGGCTAATATCTGCTTTCAAACTGATTTAAATAATTTCTGGTTTAAACAGACCATACATGCAGCTATATAGCTATATGATACATAGTTGAATATTTTACAAAGCAGCAAGTATTTACTGTAACATAATTGGTAAGTAGCCTAGAGTAGGAGCTTAATCAGAGGATTTTTTAACAAGCTATAGTAATTACTTTACCTCACAGGTGGGCTTACTGCACTATATAGGAGTCAGCTGTAGTTTTGTACTGTATGTAAGTGGGGTTTAAATCTGAGTAAACATAGAGCTTAGCTAAGCTTGGTTTTAATGCTGAAATATGCTTAAACATCAATTTTGGGACTTAAACAAATTTCGCGATAGGCCAAACTCGCTAAACATTTCTATCACAAATTGCTCCAGGATTAGCAAACTCGCGAAACTTTCTTCCGCGAAATATTTCTGCTTTTAGGGTATAAATGGCTGGAATATTTACATGGATCAAGAAAGATGATAACATATTACATATTTTTAAATCCGTATACATTTTAAAATGACATTTTCAGGCTAGGTCGACACACACAGTTAACTAATTAGCAAAAATAATCAACAAAATATAAAAAAATGCACCACTTGCACCCTTCTGGATCCGCTCCTGGGGCCAGAGTGGTGAATGGTTTGGTCAGTATTCGATGGGTATGGACCAGGGGGCCATTGTATAGTCTTGCAGTGAAGGTTGTGATGACCTGCCATTTGCAGAAATAGAATAATTTGTCATGTAATTATAATTATTATATACAAAATATTTAATATTTATATTTTATATAATAATAGCAGTCTAATTTTAATTGGGTACTCCAACAGTGGCTATCCCATTAATTAAATAAATTAACAACAACCTTCTTTTTTCAGCTGATCCGATTCTCCATCTATAGCTTCATCACTCGGCAACGCGTGGGAGTTTGATTGCTGATAATTATAATATTGACGCGACAGCCATGCTATCACAACTGCTGCAGCTGCTGTTGCAATGGCCACTGCAATCTTTGAAACCGTGCGAGGCCTCCCTGCACCATCATCACATAGTGTCCTCATAATGATAATATAGTTATAAATATCAAAGAAAGTGTAGGCAATATCTAAATTCATCCTAGTTGATTCTCAACCAAGTGAAGGCATTTCTAGCCATCACAATTTAGCTGCGAATATGTTAAAAACTAAAAAGAAACTGAACTTCTTCACTAACCTGATGAGTAGTTATTCCCGCAGCACCACCAATACATCCTTGACATAACATATATCTGTGATAGGTTTTGTCGAATACCTTGGTGATTTACTAGTTATCTCGTATTTGTTTTTCCAGCTAAAGAATAAAGACTACGTCAAGGTCAATTCTAAAACCAAATTTTGCAAATTTTATTTGGCGTTTTCCTTATCCGTCTTCATGATTGGTCAAAAACATAGAGTACTCTTCTAACAATCATTCGTCCATGGTAAAAGCAGGGTATCACAACTCCGCATCAACAAGCTATCACTGATAATAATATACATGTAATATAACATAGTCAAAGATAGTCATCTAGTCTCTAGTGCATGGAATATAATCAACTCTATACCCTAGTCCCCAAACTAAAAGGAACTTTTTCGCTTTTAAGAGTCAATATTCACTGTTCAATATCAAGCCTGTGCAAAATCAGCAACTGGGTCCGAGCCTGTTAGTGGCTATTGTTGGAGTTGTCCTTCATCTCTAACCTGTTCAACTCTGCTAAACAAGTTGATTGGGTAATGTCTTGACTAATCAGAGAAGCTAATCATCAGGGACAATGGGGTGCTAGCAAAGGTTTTACATAACATCAACAAAGTACCACTATCTTTATCATCAGATTGGCTCAGGTTCGAGGTAGTCGACCATGGAAGTAGGGAAAGAAGTATGGCATGGCTTGCAAATATCTAGCAATGCAGAAATAGTAGATGATGACAGTTATATTAAAATGGTTAACTATGTAATCTGGAATGTTCAAGGTCAAATATCGATGTTGAACGATGGTATGGTTGATCAACTATTTTTGTAAAGACTAAATAGTATATTTTATTACTAACTTAGCTATATTGTATTAGTAACTTGGTAAAGTATAGTGTTATAGTAAAAATAAAAATAGTATCGTCAATAATTATAATAGTGCGGTGTAGTATAGTTAATAATTAATGAATATGAATTAATTTAAATTTGCATTTCTATTACGAAGTCAAGTTCTAACAAGTCGACTAAAACAAATGAAAACAAGAACCTAAGCCGTTACAATTAAATTCAACTCGATGCACTGCCTTGAAAGGTTGATATTTTATTGGATAAATGTTCTAATGGTTATCGTATGGTTTTATAATATATAATAAATATTACATTGTGCATAATTTTATTGTTTTTATTAATTGATTATCATAATGTTTTCATAAACTCACCGGCTTATACTCCTCAGTGTGACCCATACTTGCCAAGTGTCCAGATTTTGTCAGGACACCCCCTGGTTTTTGTGTCTGTCCCTACTAATTTTCCAACTGTCCTGATTTTTTATGTATGGTGAAAATGTTACCAAACCTCATAAAACACAAGATACAACCTAGAATAAGTCATTTACATATATTACAAGCCACTAAACAGCACTAAAATTGATAATCTGATACTTTTCAGTAATAAGTTTCCTTCAGATAATGTACACCCAAACTATGTCCAGGGATTTTGGTGCTTGTCCAGGGATTTTGAGCCAAAAAGTCCGGATTTTTTGCTTTTGCTCCTTGGCAAGTATGGTGTGACCAGCCCCTTGCAGCTTGCGGTGCCAGTGCTGGCCAACTCCCTGTGAGAAAGGCCCCGATAACATGGCGTTTTTGGCAGGGGTAGAGGAGTTGCCTTGAAGCCATGCTGGCTTGTATGACCCCAAGGACTTTTATATGAGGCACAGGAGCAATTGTGGCTGGGTGCTCTTCCTAACTCCGCCGTAACTGGGATTCAAACCTGGAACCTTCAGCATGTCATAATGTTTTGATCTTTACTTAAAATAATGAATTCAGCAGATAATTATTGTTGACTCACGATTCCACACTATTTAACATACATGTACATGTATGTATTGCAGTGAACAGCCAGCTAAGGAGAATAGCTAACCTTTCATGTATTATTAGACTGAATGTGCTTTAAAGGGCCGATCCAATATTTTTGTGAATAATATACATAATTATATTTTTTTACCATTTCCATTTACCATTTCCTTGGACTGCAATAAAGACATTTTTATATACTTTGTGGTGCTTTTAACCAGACATGTGCCAAGCAGACAAATACTCAAGTCAAGAGTCAAGTAAGAGTATATATTCCCAGTTGATAAAAAGTAATTTAAAGTCAACTCATCGGATGAAGCAAGTCAAAAGTAGAGTAAGAGTAAATAAACAGCCATTTTGAAAAGTAAAGTAAGAGTCAAACAACTAGTGCCAAAATGCTAGAGTCAGAGTAGGGTCAAAAGTACAGTGGTATGTCAAAGAGAATACCAATGGGAATTTTGTATAACACAAATTTCTGATGTATACAAGTGTGGCAACACACAATAGGTAATACTTAGTGTTAGATCCGATTTTCTGTCAGTTATAGTAGTTCTGAGGAACAAAGGCTACTTCAAATTTGCACTTGTTATAATGGTAGGTCTGTTTGTCTATAAGCTTCTCTATGGTGGACAAGACTTATTACATAATTACACCAAACCAATAGAATTATCATTGATAGCTGAGAGATTAGAGTAAAGTAAGAGTCAAGCATCATGCTTTGTAGGAGAGTAGAAGTAAAAGTCAATTCCCAGCTTTCATACAATACAAAAGCACAAGTCAATTAAAAGTAATGAAAAGTGAGTAAAATGACTGAGTGCCCATGTCTGCTTTTAACTAGGAATCTATTAGCCTAGGTTCCTGATGGAGCCGAAACCCAGAGTAACTAGCATAGGGTCGTACCCATAAGAGCTGCTAGATGAGGCATTTAGCTTTCAGCATTATTATCAACATCAGATCGGTAGCGATTAGCTTGAGAACTATAAAAGCTGTGCGGAGCTCTTTCAATACTCTCTCTTCTTAGGGATACTATAACATCTAACTTGCTCATTTATACATTTGGTCCTCCACTGGAGTTGTTTGTACCCAGACCCTATGTCATGTTGCACCATAACATGGTACAGAAAAGGGAGGCACAGTGCAATCGACAAAAATGCCAAACGAGAGACATAAGTCCAGCACAACGGGGATGAACAATCTCCTATCGTCTGGGAAATCTTAGCAAAATAACTCTAATTGCTTATATGACATTAGTGTATAGGACGCTTTGTATGCAAGGAATTTGTCTTTTGAACAATCAGAGACTTGTTTGACATCCATGAAAATAAATACCAGTTCCTCACCGGGATTGAACCCGGCACCTCTACGGCATCTAATCGCCTAGTGCAGTAGGCGGAACATACTACTGCTACACCAGCTCAGCAACCTTAAAAAAGGAAGCTTTACCAGGGAGCAGTGTATATATGCTCTGAACCAACTGCACACGAAGCACCCCTCATATTAATGCCACGTTGCTATATATTCCGCAAAACATTTGACCATGAGTTCTACATGTATAATAATGTCAAGCAATGCAATAGGAGTGCTATGTAGCATGTGCGAAGTTGAGAGCGTGGAGGGAATCTAAAATTTGTAGGGAGCCCCCTCAACTGATCTTACATAAAAAGCACTGCTATAGACCTAATAAAGCTACTTGGTGGTAATAAAAGTGATGAACTTGTGAATGATACACCCTACTATGATGAGAGTTCTCATGTCACCCATTCTCCATGGAGTTAGGTGCAGAAGTGGAGAAATTTGAGATAGCCTTTGTTCTTCGCCAAAAATGAAGCAGGAGAAGTTGTCTTCTCTATATTTTGCTGGTTGACTGCCCTTACCCCAACCACAAACAAGGAACTAAGGCTATCCAAATTTCTCCACTACTGCACCTAACAGTCTCCATGAGGCTAAATGACATTGTTATTGTTTTATAACTCATAACTGATTTACATAGGCCTAAATGTTCATTTTGTTTTAATTGCCTTTAGATGACCAAAGCTTTACCAAAGTCACAGAACAAAAAGCTATATTTGCTTTATCCAGTTTTCTTGTTGACTGTGCTAAGCAGGATGTCAGTCATGATGAGATCAGGTTTGTTTGATTGAAAACACATCAGCGTACTTGCCAAGTTGCTGCTGCTTCAAAAAGGGAGAGAGGGGCACGTGGTGTGTTTACCTAATGCATGCAAAAGTGGCTAATAGATATAAAATTATGTTGATGTGTATTTAATTGATTTAATTTTATAAATAGTTAAATATTTTTAATTGTTGCTCTAAGTGGAAATATTCATATTAATTCATAAGAGTCTTTCTTAATAATATAGGCAACTAATCTTAGCAGATTGAGCTGCTGCCTCATGTTGAAGAAATATGCCTAGCCACTGAAATGTACTTTCTATCATGATCACTCCCACAAGCTAGAAAAACATCCCACCTGCACCATATACTGTGTTCCTAATGGACTCTTTAAGTAACTGGCGTTATAGAACAACATTGTTTCGCTCATTAAGAATTACTTTTATTGGATGACTTAACTTTTATGTTGGAAACCATAAATTTAGTGAAAAACTGGTAGAAATAGAAAGTTTTGAACAAAGAGGGAGCAGGGTTTCAAAATCTGGAGTATTCAGGAGACTTGGCAAGTATGCGTATTGGCATGCGTGTGCAAGTATATATATACCTAGTAGGCCTACATGTATATGTAGAGATTAAGTACATTGTATATACCAATCACTACACATGTACATGTATATAGAGGGCCATATTATACATGGCTCCTCTCTGTTGTTTGTCTGAATTCTAAGTTGTTAGCTCAAACTAGCCCTATCAAACCTTTCACAGGAAAGCAGCTTTTTTATTTTTAATCTAGTAAGTGATGGTATTCAATCCCAATTCAGTATATAGATTCCAATATGTATAGAGTATAAAATTTTACATGATGTATTTCAGGGCCATTCTAGAGGAAAGCCGGTTTGACGGTAAGAGAATACAAATCTTCCTGGATTTATACCAGAAACACAAGGATTGCATTCGGAGAAAACTGTCCAGGTAAAAACTAAGTTTACTTAAATAGTTAACCGTTTGATGATTGTCGCTCAAGCACAGACATGATTATGACTGTTGATCTATAAAATTGAATGAGAGCAATGTTAACACTAGTGTTCTCTATTGTATTAATTTTATTACAAAGATTTGAACGTAAAATATTGAGTTCCAAAGTTTTGGACTGAGATCACCATCGTATTCCATTTAGACTCCTTTTATGGGAGTTTGAAATGTTGTATGATGAATATTTATAGAGTTACTATTAGTAGTCTACAGTTACTCCCCTTGTTTAAATATTGTGATGTCATCACATGCTACATACTCTAGCCTATAACTTGCTACAATTATGTACATTTGCCTAGTTAAGTTATTAGTAGATTATTGAGGTACATTTACCAGCTTACTAACAGCTAAAACATGTAAGATTTCAAATCTACACAAGTCATTACTAGGTAAGTAGCATGTCAGGTAGAAATGCTGGAAAGTTTAATTTTAAAATTTTAAACTGGTAATATACAGAACTTGTACTTTGCTCTTTTTCAGCATCTCTTCTCTTGGCAGAGCCCAGATTGTAGATGTCAATTGGAGGCTGGACTATAATATGAAGGTGAGCATATTTGTTTAGGTGCTAACACTAACCTCTTGTGTATAAAATGAAACATTCGTATTGTTAGCTCATATTGTTCCTCAGCAGGATACAATATAATGTTGGTTGAATTGTGTCTGCTCCATTACAATTGGGTAGCGGTAAAAGACGTGAGCGGGCGTGAGAGATAGATGATGTGAGAGCGTGAAGACAACTCCAACTAACGTTAGAATACCTATATTAAGTAGGAGATACACGGAAATAAAGGTTATGGTTGGGGGTTTGGGGTAAACAAGAGTTTGATTTCTAACTCTAGTAACCTTAGTTGGAGTTGTCATATTTTTCTCTCGCACCACGCTCTCGTCTTTTACCACTACCGATTACTATTCATATGGTACTATTTACTACTCGTGTTGTATTTTTAGAATAGTCAGAGCGATAAAGTCAATCAGTTGTCCTATCTAGTCGATTTACATACTCAGGTTAGTAATACATGTATATGTTTAGACAACTAGGACAGTTATTTTTTTCAATATGAACATTTTGAGCTGTATTTGTAAGTTTACTAACTTATATGAATTATATAAGGATTGTGTATCCTGGTTGCACATAACATAGAGAACTTATGTGTACATGTCATTTTACATATTATTAGTTATATCATGTAATATTATACATTATTAGTTATATTACATGTATATCATGTAATATTACATCTCTCTGTCAGTTCCAATTATACATGTACATTGTATATAAAAATAGTAAAAAAAAGAAAAACATAATCTAGCGTGGTTTGAAAGTTAGTAACTATTTTATACTGTAAACCGTGGTTTATTATTGTCATTATTACCTGACACTGTGTTACAGGAGCCTGGTGAAAGTGAAACCAAGTTGGTTAGTTTTACTTGCTCATTAGAACAATTGCAAGATTTGGTAGGCAAACTGAAGGATGCAGTGAGGTGTGTAGAGAAGCAAATTACTACTTAGATCTACCATCAATATGAGATATACAACATCACTCAAGAGACTCGCAATTTATGAAAAATTCACTTTCTATTTAATAATACGTTTATATAATAATAATTTGTTTAGTAGTATATTACATATATTTATTGATTTTCTTTTTAACTATGATAATTGTCGGATTATTTTTGACCAATTTTATAATTTTTCATGATAAAACAAATATGAACCCCAGTATATAATATTATCATATAAATGATAGACTGAAGAATTACATATCGACCTACGACCTACTTGTTCAATTAGAATCGGCAGGGGTAAGAAGGCTCATCAAATCAACCAAGTCACTTACCCAAGTTCTAACCGGCATAGATAATTTAGTGTAGATCCAAAATTATCTGAAACATTTTGTATAAAAACAGGCTCTACTACATGTACATGTAGATGCATACATTGTATTTCACTGTAAATCAAAAGTGAGACAAAAAACTTGATTGAACAAATCACCTTATTGTACTTTAATAGAGCAAGTACAGTGCACTACAACATAATATTATATAGGTATAAAATATTTTTCTGCTAAACAGCTGATTGAATGGAGAAGCCGTTTCCAAAGCACTACTATGTTTAGTCTTTTTATACAAAGATGCACAAGTCATTTTTAACATCGTTTATAATTTATAAACTATTTCCTTTTCATTATCTGCCAGTTGCACAGTCATGTACATGTGTGTACTATGTCATATTGTAATGGTTTCTGTGATTTGGTGCGGTCGTCCTTGGACGACTATCGACCCAGAAATGAAGTGCCTATGAGTGGTAATAGGACTTCGCATTACATGAAAGATCGAGCGGTCTCAGTAGCCCAAGAACTACCAAAGACGACCCATCTGGTCCCAAGTCTGACCTTCAGACTATACAATGAAAGAGAGTGGTCCGACCTAGTAGGCGGTTCGCTAAGCGAATGACCTGACAAAAGGAAGTGAAAGTCTCTGTATCAAGTATAGATGTGTCTTTATTGAAAGCCAAGTGTAGACTGAGACAATGAACAGTAAAACAGTGCCCTTTATATAGTATAAGGACTTCCGGCCGACGTGACGTCGGGAAAAGACGACGTGTGGTCGTCCGGAAGTTGCGCAACAAGATGGCCGCCGGAAGCCCGACGGCCGACCCAAAATAGGTCGGGTTCTACAAAAGCTGCTTATAATGGTCCAATTCATGTACAAAATGAATATCAATGGATTCTGAGAGGTCGGGCCTCTGTACATGGGTATAAAAGGCATTAAAAGACTTAGATATAATCATATAATCATATACAACAATACGAGAGTAAAGTACAAGCAGATAATTTTATATACATGTATGCACACAATAATGAGTGTCAGATGTAAGATACGACTTGGCGTACCATCACAATATTGTAGCATGTACATGTATGTACTATGTTATATTATAGCATGTACATGTATGTACTATGGTATATTATAGCATGTACATGTATGTACTATGTTATATTATAGCATGTACATGTATGTACTATGGTATATTATAGCATGTACATGTATGTACTATGTTATATTATAGCATGTACATGTATGTACTATGTTATATTATAGCATGTACATCTATACGTTAGAGGATGTGTATGTTATAGGCCTACAGCCCAACTTTGTAATCTTTCTTATCTTTTGTTTCTGGTTGATTCTCACTCTCTTTGAGGTACAGAAATGGAAAAATTTGATATAGCGAACAACTGAGGCAAGAGACGCTCTTTCTACTATAAATTTGTTTGAATAACTGCCCAAATTCAACCACAAACAAAGCTCTAAGGCTGCCCAAGAGCTTGAGGGAGATATAGCTCTTGCCATGTTGTGCAGAGTCGAAAGGCTCCGCACTACTCTGGCTATAATTATGAGTCATGACCAGACAGGATCACCCCACAGCAACTGTAGGACAATTTCATGGTGGTCGTCACCCCCTAGCTCTGACCTGTAGTTGTGTAGCTGTGCCACCTACCCTTCAATAGTTGGCTGGATGATCTGGTCTAAGTTTATACTGGAAGGGTCACCTGCCACTGGTACACACATACTACACAGTATAACTATAACCTGCTGTATTTGTGCGCAAGTAATCTTATGAGGATGTGTAATACTTACAGGAGCAAGTAGAATGGAGTACAAGTTGAGTGTGTGTGAAAATTGAACGGTACTGCTTTAGGCTGTGAAGTGTTCATGGTATATACATGTACAATGGACAATGTGTAATTACATTGGAAATACCAATACAAGTAGTTTCACTTTAAAATTTCTATTAGTAGGTGACAGATAGCTAAGCAATGAATGCGTTGCATGAATGTGCTATCAAAAGTGCTATCTGGGAATTTCCATGATTGTACAGTAATAACTGATAAAGACTAAAAACAATATAAACAGGCTAGCACACAAATCATTAGATTGTATAGTCATGTGCATGTAATAAACAACCATATAGTTCCATTATTGTATGGTTGTCTTGATTGTACAAGAGCATACAGTCATGTATATTTTACACTGCTTGAGTATGAACACTTTTTTATGATGCATGAACCTATTATTGTCCTATACACTGCGTTACAGCTGCCATACCACAAATTAATGTAAATCTACAAAATGTAGGTGTAGAGATGTAAATTTATGTGTGTTGTGTAAAGATGAGAGTTACACTATGGCCTGCTTTGAATATTTTAGTGACTTTATTGCATCTTTTTCATTTACTGATTAAAAATTGACAGCTTGTCCACCCTACAAGTATTAAATCATAAACTGATATAAATACTATGTATATCACTTGGTTCCATTTCCTTGGTCCCTGATGTTATCTTGGTATTCCTATCTTTCACCCTCTCTTTCCGTTCCATGTCCAGATTGTACATACTTCCATAGCTGAATGCCTCAGTTTCCCTAGCATATCTACCTCTAAAGACTGCTGGTTGTCTGCAGCCGGTGGTATTATAAAGAGCCGCTGGTATCGAGTCTGTGGTAAAGGACCTAGCCTCTGGGGCATAGATCAAACCTCTGAGGGTGCTAGCTGTTTCACTCAGGTCTACCACCTCTTGTACTGATGGGAGAGAGTGCTCACTCTGGTAGCCCCCTCTGTTATACTAACAAAGTTAATTATAACACAGCAATGGTAGTAGAGGGATTTTTTCATGAACTCGAACTGTGGTTGATATCTCTATGATTACATAATTCAATATATTAACTAAATTGCATGAAAAGTCTATATTTTATGATATGTACATAAATTTTAGTTAGTAAAAGTATGTCGGACCCCCTTGTGTTTTGTTATGTTATAGTTGTACCTAGCAATGATGTATCTGGGTCTGCGGACTTAGGCAACTCAAAATTCTTCAGCCCAATGACCACCAGTCCCTTAGACTCTGGGGCTGGACAGAGCCACTTTTTGTATAAAAGGTGCTGCATTTTCTGAATTAGTCCAGTACTCCAGTTGGATTTTGGCTTGCAATACAACTACTTCTGTCTCTTTATATGCTCTGCATTTGCAATGGAGCACATAGGACTCCCTAAGAGACCCCCAGCCTAGTTTCATTACTTATACAAGCTTGGAAACAGGGGTAGGTAGGCCCTATGCGTGCAATATCACATGGTAGGAACATAAGGAGTTATCCTCTCTCAACAGTAAACTTTAGAAGATAACTAATGTACATTTTGTTATAGCCAATGAATTTATACTGGATGATTGTATAACACTAATGCATACACGTCATGTTCTGTAGCTGCACTAAACAACAAAACCTGAGCTCACTGCTTACCAAATTATTGTAGAAGCTTCTCTTGTTGTATAACTCATCAATAGAGCCTGCTGATCGAGAAGTGGACAGCAATGGTTTTCTAGAACTCGGTGTTGGTTTCACCTTATCTGTTAGCCAATGAGAGAAGAGAGGGTGGTTTCCCGGTGAATATTTGTACCTGGCGATGGTGGTATTCCTAGGATGTATTTCATGTACCACACTAGTCAATACACTCATATCCTCTTGACTTGCATGCACCTGAGTGCCCAGGTAAATTACGTATTAGTATTTGTACATGACGTATACATTATGATTATATAACAGTGTAAGTTATCTTCCTGTCTACTGTCAAAATCTTTTAAAGTGATAAATTGTACAAATTACAGCTGACTTCATAGGTACATGTAATAGCATTTCAACCATCATAAAAATTTACTTTATGGTGTCCCTAAATACACATACGATTATGTGCACATTGGCCAATGGCAGAAAAATTTACCATTCACCTTCAAATCCTGTAGTATTAGTATCAACATCCATCAACCAATCTAATTAATAACCCACCATTGTGGGCAGACTTCTCTACCTGTCTGCTACTTGTTCCAGAGTATCAATGTATACCTAATAGTTCACCTAACATGATTGTATAGAAGTTCACTTAACATAAATATACCTAATAGTTCACCTAACTTATATTATATAGTAGTAAGACAGCATCAACAAGGCAATACTAACCTCTTTAGACACACTGTCCTTTGAGACTAGTCTATGCAGTGTGTCCATCCCCTCATAGGATAACACATTGATATGCTGATTCAACAAGAGGCAGCGTTTGACTATAGGAATTACTACGAGTACGACTTCAAGCAGAGATAGTACCACACACAGTAGGTTCAGTGGACCATAAGTCATGTATATCATCATCTTCATTTTCCCAGTTTTAAAGAACTACCCAATAGCAATAATATTATAGAACACAGATAAAAATGTGATGGAATAAACTGCAATCTGGTATCACACAAGAGCATCTCTAAGTGAATGGATAAATAATGTGTCATGTAACATAAAGTTGTCCTCTCTCTTTTATCTTCTCAAAAGAGAGGATAACTTCCTATGCAAAGCTACATTGTGCGGGGATTTGTTATAGCTACATGTATATGTACTTCTATTCCTTGCACTGTGAGATTTCAAACTATACAAATAGCAAATAGACATCAACCTACAGATGAGTAACTTGAATTCCCCTGGAAGATGATTCTCCACCACAGAAATGATCCGATGATGATAACTAGTGAGCAGAATAAAAGAGCTATGTGAAGGAATTCATCACAGGTTACGGGAGTTGTCTTCCACTGCCACATGCAAATAGAGGGTAGGCTGTATTAGAGTGTATTATTGCATAACATCATACTGCAAGCATTACTCTGCATTGCCACTTCGATTACACACATGGATACCACAAGACATTGTAACTTTTACCTGGATTATGGGTTCTATGAGTAAAATAGTAATTCTTGTAAATTTTTAACTCAGAGTGGCAAACATTGAATGAATACAAAGCTACAAACACATGTACAAAGAGAACACTTACTTGGCGCAAAGGTTTGAAGCCTACTTTCCTCAAATGAAACTTTGTTTTGCATAGCTCACATTTTTTGTTATTGCTATAAGTTAGCCATTTCATGATACAATCTGGGTGACTGTATCTTAATGTTCCTCGACACCTGTTACACAAAATCATAACACGATCATTTAAGATGAGCTATTTACCTATATATGGTTGATGAAACATTTTCTAGATAGTTCATTTCCATAGATTTCATGGCAGTTATAACCAATTCTACAAAACTATCACTTACAACAACAATTATGTGCGTCGTAATCTCAAAAAAGTTCCCAGAACTAAAATATGCAAGGTAACAAGTGGCATATATTACTAAAATTGCACCAGGACACAATGGCATGTAGTGCCAGCAATATATACACGTAAGACTAAAGGTGTCTTCACGACCTCTTAGACGGACCCGGGTCGCAAATAAAACTTACAAGATGGCTGTCTGACTTAGGCCAGAAGGGCTATTGGCCTGGGATTTCACTTAGCCGGAAGAAACAATCCTTAGCTCATCGGACTTCTACGCGCGAAAATCACGATTTTGTTTTTGGCCCAGGCCGGTATGGTCGTGACTCTTGTGACGAATGTGTGCTGGAAAATATTTTCACAAATTGGCCAGGGTCTGAAATTTAGGTCGAGAAGACACTGTAAAGGATATGCAAGCTTAACAAGTTAGATTATAAAAGCTGCAGATGCATATTGGTGACCTGCAAGGAGTTACTAAGGAGGCTTCTGAGGTACCACAGTGACATATCTTACACATCACATCATTATTTTCATCCTGTACAGCACTGGGGGGCCGCACACCAAGGGGAGAGGGTACGCCCCTACCCGACATCTCAATAGACTGAAATGCTAAGTCTTCACATCACTTTTCTACAACACAAAATTGAATAGTCGTTAGCTCTACCATTTGAATGCATCAAAACATAGTGACTAATTTTGGTATAAAATACAATGTATATACTGTAGAATATAATCATACTGAATATACATTGTATTTACGAAAGGTTCTGACTAGTGATGGGAATTTGTGAGCTATCATGTTGTGCTTGCAATGTATAATTACAACATGGACACTGCACTATATTAGAAGTTATTGTCCAAGTTGAAGCTGTAAATCCACATAAGAATGGTATTGCCAAACCACAGCTAGTTAGACTTGTACTGTAGGCACTGTACTTGTATTTGGTTATATTACATACTCACAATTTAAATAAATTAATTCATTATAAGTCAATCACTGAGTTACCGTACAATTTACATGATGTCATGACAAAACTGGCTTCCTTTACTTTCATTTTAAGTTATGTCCCTACTGAAGCCTTGGATGCCTACATCATGTACATGATTGTATAATATAATATATTACAATAATAATATAATGTAATATAATTATAATATAATATAATATACATTAGTTACACATTATCAGAAAACATTGATAGAGCTTAGTTGAGGATATCAAAGGTTTCATGCACACTCCGCACCATGAGAAGGTAGAGTTACTTGGTAATAAGTAGAGGACTATTTCTCTGCTGAAGAGCTAACTTTCCTACTTTTACCAACTCACAAATGCCCAGAAGTTGAGAAAAAATTTCTAAAATCGCTTTCAATCTTGGATATATTACTGAAGCTACCAAAAGAAGAGGGGCTCTCAATGTACTATGTATGATACAGGTTTATGTCAGAGTTGAGTTTGTATTGACAGTTATATTTTAATACAATAACCATATCAAAAATAATATAATTATTTTATAGGTGCAACGTCAGTGAGCCCATTGCTGGTATAGTAAATAATAAAATCATATGACAGGATGTGTGGAGGGTTGCAGGCAAGATTACAAAGTAGATAATTGACTTTACAATATATACATTATGTGCATGGAATATCATGATTACCCACAAACAGTAAACAAATCATGATATCTAACTGTATAGCGTTAGGAGAACATTACAAGTCATAAAAACATCAAAACATTTCAGTTGTAGCAATCTAATAAATATTTCATGTCTTATGTAGCAAAGTGTGTAAATTCCTTCGAAGTTCAAATGGAAAAAAATCAGTTCAAAAACCCTCTACACTTTTTAGCTCCACAAGTACACGGAATCTTAACTTCTTCAAATGGAAACTTATAGTCATACGTGAGCTCTTCCCCTCTGTGGATCGTTCTTAGTGCATATATTACAATGTGTTTTGTACCGTTAACGTCTATCACTTTGGAGAAGCAGTTGGGCTGAAAGTAAAATAACATACTATTAATATACATGACCAGCAGCTTCTAAAATACTATATAAGCAACCCTGATGGTGGTAGTTGACCTAGCAAATCAGGTAACCTTTTTTAATGTGTGTAGTACCATGTAACCTGGCAATGGGAGGACATCTATAACCCCACCTCAAGAGTCGGCACTGTAGGATAATAATAACCATATAAGTTGTTTAATCAAACGGTTACCTTCACTCAATATGAATTCAAAACCCAATCACTATGGGCTCAGTATAGTAGATGCTAAACTCGTAGCTTGCATCAGTTGGTTGACAATTGAATGCTGACAGTATGTGAAATATCCAACAAGTCATCTTTATGACAATATATCCCTATCTACAGTGCACTGCCAAGCACCTGTCACAGAGTTACTTACATCACAGGAGTGGTTGATAAATCTAGCAGCATTTCCTTTCATCGTAGCATCAACCACAGTACGATCATCTATCTTAAACATGTAGCAGCCAATTCCCTTAGCCTCATAATATTTTTCTCTTTTATCACAGAGCCCAGCTCTGATTACTTCTCCAGCATATTCAATCACCTGTGTAATACGACAGCATATTCAATCACATGTGCTACTTACCATTTCACCACTGGCATACAATATGTACAACATGACTGTACTACTTACCATTTCACCACTGTCAATGGCTCTGGTACAGAACAGACCTCTACCATGTATTCCAGATCTGAAGACTGCAGTAGCCTCCTTGGCGTTAGTCTTAAGGTGTCTGAATCTCATAGCATTGGGTAGTGAGATGCTAGTAGCTCTTCTGTAATCAAGGGAGACGATCACCAGTTAGATACAAGCAACAATGTGCACTACCAGATATACCAATAGCCCAAAATATCACATGAAATATATATATATATATATATATTTTATTATATACGTACTTTTTGTTTACAACTGAGACAGGTTAAGTAGTAAGAAAAGTAAGCAGATGCTTAGAATAAAATACTACTAACACTCAACATGGTAAAGTACAACTGAATCAAGAACAGTAAGCAGTGACCCCTGTGTGTTCATGGACTGTAACACACTGCCAGTGATTTACAGCTTTAGTATTCATTGGAACAAGACCGGTATTGTGTACTCATATTAGTGTTACCCATGCAGATATGCCAGATCAGCTCCTGAGGCTTTCAATTTAATCTGCTAGCTAGCTCCATAAAGAGAGCTACAGTGTCCGAAGCGAGTAGTTTGTGCAAGCATACAAAAAGGGTTACCAGAGTAAATCAACCCAGGGGAAGATATTTAGTGACGTACCTAGAGGATAGCTGAGATAAACTCTCGTCCCTGTCGCTGTCCATCACCGTTCCAGGACGCAGACCTGCTGGTTTCTTTCTGTATATTGAGTCTATGAATGAGAACATTTCGGTGGTTTTCCTTTTGATGAATGGTTCACTGCGACATGAACCACTGACAGTCTCGGGTAGATCCTGTAAGATAGGATAATAACGTTACCACCTGACATAACGTATATATTGAGAGTTTTAAATTGGAAACAGCAAGTAATCCTGGATTCCATCTCCCGTTTGTTAATAATCCAACAAAATAATGAGATGAAACAATCTATTCTTGCGGGTTTAAAGTTCAAACATGAATATATGCAACTTACATACATGTATATGTTTGATGTAGAGGAAAACACTACTATATTATCACCACTAGCAAATGTGAATGGTATTATAACAGTATGACTAACCTCTTCATATTCAAACAGAGGTGGTTTATGGAACTTGAACCTATAGCTGTGGCAGTACCGAGCGCCATACAGCTGCTCAGTAAAGTATGCCACACTAGTATGCTCAAGGCCGTACATATGAAGTCCATTTACTCCTGCGAATGACATGGCAGGACATCCAGACGATATCCTCAGCTCTCTCACTGCGTCCGTCACATTTCTCCAAGCGTCTACAATGCCACATGTTACAAAGTCGTCAACCAATAATAATCAAATACCCAGTGAAACAACATTTTTCACACAGTCATCAGTCTGTCGGTGGTGCAATGGTAATAAATGCATGTCCAACAAATTCAAATATCTAATGAGATATTTAATCAAGGTCAACAGTTGAATACTTGTTTACATGGCAGCGATACAAGATTATTTAATGCTACTCCCTACCATTCCAATTGTCAGCACGGGTTGTAAAGCCGTCATCGCTGGTGATTTCAAACGAGAGGCATATAGAAGACGGCTTGCTTTGATTGGCTGGCCTAGCTCTCACGTCATCCTCATGTTGATCTCCTATTATTTCTTCCTCGGAAGCAGCTTGAGGCAGTAGCCTTTTCCTGGTAGACGGTGACAGGAGAGCAAGTTGGCAATCGGCTGAAATGTGTACAGTACATTTAACGTGTACAGCTGTTGAACTGTAGTAACCACACGTGTTATTATGTACATTGAAACGAGCTGTTCATTATAGCTGGTATTCACAAGACTTGGTTTGTTACAATTCACCTTATTATTTCTCAAGAACATAGTAGTACACATGCTGATGAGTGTTATGAACTATATACACCTACTAATACCACCAGATAATACAACTTAGTCGTCGTCAGTGAAAGGTCAAGGGTCATGACTTACTGCCATCTGAGTGAGGGAACTCTCTATCACTGTTGGCATGTGCCTTGAGTCGAGGTAGAGTAGAGTAGTCGATATCATTGTTATTGTTGGACTGTCTGGTTGCTAGCAGGTTAGGGTGGTATCTACGTGACCCAGTAACTGAGTAGGTACCTAAATATGAAGTAACCAATTACATGTAACACAAATAGTCCATCTTGAGACTGTATTCAAACAGGAAGACTTCCATTGAGAGTAATGTGTGGCAGGTAGTGCTGTGAAATAGCAAAATGGTCACTTCACCCGATAGACATAGTAATGTACTGCTATGAGAAGGGACATACCGGTCTGACCAGCCCCTGCATACATTTGATTGGCCGAGAAGGCAGTGGGAGGAGCCTCCTTGTTCTGAGCTTTCCTGATAGCATCTGAGATAGTCTTCTGGAGCTCACTGGGTATATTCTCAGTTCTACTTCTGATGGAGCCGTCTTTGTTAAGTACAACCTTACCAGTCATTGGACGAGGCTTCACATTATACTTTCTCCTATTGATAGAGAATACACAGTGACATCTGTCAAGGATGGGAATTGATAAAATAGTAAATTAATATCTGTCATACTGAATTGAGTTTCCCAAAATTCTGCAATTAACAAAACTTAATATTTAAATTGTACTGTTTGACATCTCTAACTAGAAATTATAATCAACCATCTCAATGATGCATTCAGTTCACTGTGGAATAATGTTCTGTTTTATATTTATATTCCTGATAAAAGTGGTCTGTCCATTCACTAAGCTAGCCTAAACAACATACTTGGGTTTCTTCTCCATAGTTTGGGTAGTTTCTTCATCCTCACCACCAGCCTGTCGAGCTATCTCATTCTCATTATAGTTTATCTTGGTGTTCCTACGTCTCAGATTAGTCCTAGGGGCACACAACTCCTCCTCGTCTGTGCTCGAACTTTCCTCAGACTCTTCACAATAGTTAATCATATCTTTACGTACTTCTCTACAACATAGGCACACATCTTACTACATCCGATGGCACAGTGAACACATCCGACTCAGTTTATTCAATTATAAAACAATTTAATTGATGCTGTAATATCTCCACTCACCTTGAGATGTCCCTGGGAGGTGGCGTCGGTTCCCTGTATGTCATCGGTGCAACAGATGATTCTTGCTCTTCCATCTCTGCCTCCATTTCAGAGTCACTATCAGCTGGTAGCTTCTCTACCACCACCTGAAGGACAAGTGACAGGTATTAACAAGTGTTAGTAGTTGTCAGTAATTAATTATATAAAATAATATGCAAGTAAAAGGCCTATCTAGTTGTTGTTTTAAGTTATAAACCCATTTCCATAATTATTAGATCTACACCTCTTGGAAAAACAAAACATATTGGTAAGTTAGGTACCTTACTAATTGAGCAGTATTACATGACATTCTCAATAGACTAGAGAACTAACCGGTAGATAACCAGTGTTCCTACCTTAACATTGAGTATAGAAGGGAGGTCCTCAGTTTCTATCTCCCCGGCTGTACATGTGACAGTAGGAGGCACGACTATTCTGCCAGAATCATCATCTTCATCATCATCACTGTATAGAGAGTCATCTTCGGATTCACTGGTTACTGGAGTACGATCTCTTACCATGATATCACAGTCTATAACCAGTGAGCATAGTGATAATATAGTCATGAATACTAGTATCATAGGGGTATACAGGTACACACACTTCCACTTTCAACTGTTTCAATTAAAATGATCTACTAAAATTATTGTACATAATATTAGCAAGCAACGAGCTACCTGATAATGAGCTTAACTCCACTCCTTCGTCATAAAAGCTGTTGGCAAAGTTACACCTTGTAGAGAATGACTGGAATGGTCTATGTTGGGGTGAGTGACTCGGTGTGGAAGTAGATGAGGGCACCCTCGCTCCTAAATCATCACACGCCTCAGCCTAAACGTTAAAATACAATCATCATATCTTTGGAGCTTTAAAGATTTATAAATCACATGTATATCATAAAGATAAACTAAACACATGTAAGAGCAAACACTATCACTATATTACATGAAATCAAACAAGAGTAATGCAATTTTATAAATTAGCAATGCTCACCTGAGCAGAATCAGATATTTTAGAGTCGGTAAGATGGGAATGACGTGTCTGAGATAAAGTTTGAGATTCAGAGATAGAAGTAACAGGTGCTTGTTGGTGTGTGATAGAACTATTTTCATTAGTTGGATGGTCACCGACTACCTCAGGCAGTTTTTGCGGAATGTTTGCCGTAGAATTGGGAGACTCATCTAGTCGATTGTCTGCAGGAATATCCAACTGCATTTGGGGGTCAACATCCATAGCAACAGGTGCTTGATGATCCTCATCCTTAGCAACACGTGCTTTATGGTCATCATCCTTAGGAACAGGTGCGTGACACTCCTCATCTGTAGCAGCACCAACAGGTGCTTGATGCTGCTCATCTATATCGGAACTAATGAGCGTTTGAGGGTCCTCATCTACACATGATTGACGGGTAAGTTCAGGTCCTCTTAATTTTTTTGCACTGGATGTCAACTTCAACTTGAGGTTCTTAATGAGATGTCTGTCTGTGTTAACCATGGAGTTAGAAGTGCTACCTTGTATATGTTCAGCTGTGGATAGTGACGGAGTAGCACTGTTATTACTACGAGTACTGGTACTGCTACTTGTACTACTACTAACTACGCTACTTGTCGGAGTAGCTATGGGAGTGAGTAGCTGTTCAGCAGTAGTTGGTAAGTCAACCGACAGTCTGTCTGGTAATGTTTTAGATCGAATGGGTAACAAATTCTTACTGGGACTTTCGCCGTCACCTTGTGTTGATGAAATACTAGCAGTTTCCGACCTTCTTCTAACAAGAGATTTTAGTAAGTTCTTCGTACCATGAGACACAGCCTACAGGAAACCATTAAAAAGGCATCAGTGACAACACTAAAATACAAACATGAATGTATGTACAGGTATTGAAGGATACACTTGGGTAATATTATACAAACCTGAACCGTCTGCTGAACCCCCTTAAAGGGATCATCAACGGGAACATCCGTGGGCTCATCAAAGGAGAAGTCTGTGATGACAATCTTAGGAGGGCTGAGCAGAGGGTTGGTGGAGGCCGGAGGAGGTACGCTCTCCAGCATGTCATCCATGTCTGTAACACTGGGTGTGTTGTCTCCCGATGAACCACTGCTGAACGCTTGAAAAGAAGAAGCACTGGATGCCATCGAGTTCAGACTTGGAGGTCGAGGTTCTTCCGTGATATCTTCTGCATCATCGGTGTCCATTGGCATCTGCTCAGAACCAGGTTCCAGACTTTCAGTTAATTCATGTTTAGAAGATTCAGTACGAGTAGTGAAAGTTTTGTTAGATATCGATGGACTCTCAGCCGATATTTTTTCTGTTTTCTCCCCTTCCCGAACTTCTACTGGACTTTCCAGTTCCATTAAAGAAGGTTCAGGACGAGAGGTAGAATCGTTTACTAAATCTATGGCACTTTTAGACGATGCATAATCTGGGTCTGCTTTACTGCCAACTACTAAATGAGATTCTTCTGTAGATTGTTCTATCTGTTCTAATTGTTTCTGTGACTTATCCAATACTGCTGTAGTATCACTACTGGGAGCAGTAGACGATAATTCCATATTTCCTTCATCTACATTATTTTCCTTCATTTGACGCAGTTTGTGTTTGTCGATTATGGATTGCATGACAGTTTGTACACCTGCAATATGGAATACAGGATAAAGTAGTATGATAGCAGTGTGGTATTATGTGTACCACTTATCACTATACACAAGTATATGATATAACAGTTCATAAAAACTGCATACTAGCTACCAATAATGCATTTTATGAGTTTGTTAGCAGACACCTACCTCCCATCTCATCAGCCTCTTCTTTACTCATCCTACCAATGATCTCTACAACTTCCTGAGCGATCTCGTCATCTACATCCCTGAGTACAACGACCTCTCTCTCGTCCAACACTTCCTCATCCTCAGCAGTTACCATGTCCAGTATCTCTGCCACATCATCATCTAGATTACCTGACACTTCTGGTGTCAATGAACCGTATATCACTGCGGCCTTCTTACGATCTGTTAGTCAAGAGAATGGAACACAATACAACATATTTATTATAATACAACATTTCTTCAATACACAGCATTGATCTGCATGATGACACAACAATACCATAACTATGACAGCATAAACAAATTGTAATCAGTATATTATTAGTTACCCTTCCTCCGCCTCTTTCTCTGAGACCTGTGAGCTGCCTTGTTAAGAGCTGAGGCTATCCCAGTCAGGTTGGCCAACTCGGAATCTTTATCCATGTTCATCAGCTGTAATAATATTCTACCGTGGATCATTAACAACTAATATTAGCTGACACCGTACAATGCAGTTGGATAACATAACACAAATGTTAAACTTAGGCACAAGTGAATTAATAGAAGAAAATAATTCTATTGTGAAAGGATGAATGACTTTCTGCCAATAAAGCACACCGTCACAAGTGTTCCAAAATTACTAATAATATTTAGACATGGCTATAGAAAGGAAGTGAGATTGCTCTAGCTGATTATACATGTACATGTAACATGCAATCTAACAAGGTTATAATTTACGATTAAGATTGTGTTAATTGTGAGCAAATTTAGAATATATATTTAACACATAAATCGAAACAAAGATCCCCATTCACACAGACCAAAACTATAATATGTAAATAAAGCAAACGTAAAGACAGATACAGAGGTTAACAACAAACAGTAAACACAGAACAAGGTATTCTAGAGTTGGGCTACTATCTGCTACTATGAGAGAGAGATTGCTTCAAACTATAGTTGGGAGGTGAATTAATCGGCACACACATCTAGGTAAGTGGCGGGACTTACGCCAGGGGAGGCAGCAAGTTTTCTTGGGCTAACGTATCCAAGAAGACGCTTGGTACGGTCACTTAGACCAGACAGCGACCTGATTGGCCAGCTGGAGTTCAAAGATTGATTGTGGTTGGTGGATTTTGAGGTAGCATGAGCAGCACAAGTAGCAGAAACAGCGGGCCAAGATCTAGATAAAGGGTGAGGGGGCATGCAATCAGTCACCTGTTGGTCGTAGTCTGTCGACGCGGCATCCTTCAGTATGTCTACAGCAGGAAACAGCTAACATTAAACACACACAAGTCCTATCAAAGTGGAAGAACTACCTTCACAAATTGGTAAAATAAATTTTATGAAAAAACCCAAGTTACCAAATATTGGTAAAACATTTTCAGGCGTAGAAATGGGCAGTTTGGTCAGATTTACATAGATGTCTCCACAGCTAAGATTAGCCACATTGAAATGCATGAGTACATGACATGTACAGTACTAATAGTTTACTATAATACATTATATTATAACTACCAAAACATGTATCCGTAGGCAACCACGTCTGAATTGTATGTACATTGAACTCACCATACAGATGGGGAGGAAAGAGATCTGGATATCTGGTCGGGAGGAACTCTGGAGGAGTATAACCAGGAAGGTCTGGATCATGGCAGATGGTAATATCTGGTAGAGTTGGTGTAGGAGGTGCATCTCTCTTTGTGTCCACCTTGATTACTTTACAAGTGTACACGCTCCTCTGGTAGGGTGTCTGTGTGCTCCAGTATATTCTAGTTACACTACATAGTACACACACATTGTGGTACTACTGCTACTAGTAGGGTTAGTGGGTAGACAGTACACACTCTGTATGTACTACTATTTACATGTACACATTATATCGTATACAAACTTGAATATGAAGTAGTTCTACTTTGAGTAGTTACTAGGATGGCTACTAGCTACGGCATAAACATAACTGAATAGACATTCAAGTAGTATATATTGCACATAGTACTATGTGGAACCAGTTTACTATTAAATACTAGATTAGTGAATTTTACTGGTAATATCAACAGCAGAGTAGAGAACAGAACATAGTTACATGTATGCAATATTTTCTGACGATTAATGCACCACAAAGTTGTTGACCATGTTGCGTGTAACAAGAGAGAATATTGGATATCAAAGGTTGTATAATGGACACTAGGATAATCTACCCACCAGTACTCCATTGGCACCAGAAGGTTGAGATAGTCAGATTCTGGAATAACAGAGCCTAGATTCTCCACAGTCAGTGAACCAGCAATGATTGTGATCTCAGAGGGTTTGAAACCTTTCTGCCATGGTTTCTTTATCTTAGCGTGTGCAAAGTCTACAGTCACTGTGCGACTGACGGCAAACTTGTCTCCTTCAACAACCTGACAGACATAATATAGTTTAATTAGTGTGGATACAGGTCATCATGGGTTAGTAGTGTGAACATAGGCTATAATGGGTTAGTAGTGTGAACACAGGCTATCACTGGTTAGTAGTATCATACAGGTAGACACAGGCTGTGTTCACTAATGTAGGCTTACTACCAATGCCTTCTACTTCTCCAAATATCAATCTGAATCCATAAATCACAAAACAGCAAAATCTACCACAATACAATGTGCTGATAGAGCTACACTAACTACAGGTAGATAGAGCTACACTAACTACAGGTAGATAGAGCTACACTAACTACAGGTAGATAGAGCTACACTAACTATAGACAGATACTATCTATGATTGTATCACCCTCCCTCACCTTGCCCACAGCCGAGCCTGTACAGTTGGAACAGAAGAGCTGTTTATCCTCCATAAACACACAGCCTGCAGCTCTGGCGCACATAAAGTGGAAGTTAGATGTACAACCTTTGGCACAGCAACCAACTGTAGCACCACGGTTACCGCACATATTACATTCCTGTAATATTTAATCGTATTGCAACATATCATCAGTTTAACCAGAGTATATAAACATACAGTGCATACACATAGCGTATATATAGCTATACAGACCAATATTATATATTTTTCATTTTGTTGTTTTCTTCCCCTGCAGAAGAAATTGGTCCCTTCGCAGAGAATACAACTCCAAGTATTTTATGATACAGCAAACTGTGGTGAACTCGGAGTACAGTTAACATTCAGTATTCACCCAGCGGAATGAACTACAACGTGAAGCTCCTATAGCAGTAGCTTACTCTCACACCCATAGCCTCACAGAAGAGTCACAGTAACTTACAAGCATTTTACCACGGCTGACTGCAGCATGCACCCTCTGCAGAGTGCCATCCACCTCCTCGAACACCTCAGCAGACCAGAGGGCACAGTTAACATGTACCCAGTCATCAGCCCCACAGTACACCAGTCGACCAGCTTCCTATCAACACATGGTAATATGTAGAATGGGATAGAGTAACATACACAAGATAAGAGATTAGGCTATGGTCATTACAGCAGCTGAACCCCCATGTGCATAACTGACTGTACTTCATCTAAACAGAAAGAAGTTAGTATGGTATCTTCCGTCAACTTTCAAATAAATTTCCAGTTGTGTGTAGACCAAGTGTTATACAAGTCAACAGTAGATTGAACGATGATATATTATTCATAAAATCGTCAGCATAGAACTTTGTGTTTTACAACATCATTGTGAAACAAACTATTCTACCACCCGATATTAAATAAATGATGGCATATAATATTTGTATATGGTTGTACTATTCAGCTATCTCTTAATATGGCGACCAAGAAGTACATTACACGCCCAACTGCTATATAGTGATGCAGAGGGTAGAATAACATTGTATGACAGGTGACTTACATTTGGTAAACCATCACCATTTCTGGAACACAATTGACATCTACGGCTGTCCAGTAATGTATCTGTTAACCCTTTGGTTTCTAGAGAGATTAGAGATTGAGTGTTTAAGACTTGAGCATCTTCTATTCCTGTAACAAGTAGAGGATACTAGTTAATCAACAGGGTTGACACATGTATATCAGTAGCAGAGTCAACACATACAATAGTCAGAGCAGGTCCTATATGGAGTATGTACAAGTTCTACAACATGGTATTCAAACAGGTCATGGAAACGAGTATAAGCATATAAAATCTCACTGGCTATGCCTATCACAGGTGTTGAACGAAGTTAAGTACTTCACACTACTACCATGTTAAATATGTATGTTGAATGGAGGATAACTATACAGTATACACACTACACCACTACATACACTTGTATTGGTTATATATAGACTTACCTTTCTCAGTCTGAATAGCTAGAGGTATAACTATGTTATTTATAGACTGAGGTGGTAAAGTGAGCTTGTAAGGAGACGGCTGTACAATTCCCTCAGTTTGGTGCTCTGGTTTGTGTAGCCAGAGAGCATATGCATGCTCACTGCTAGGAGGGAGTCTGGCTTGCTCCAACATCCCCCTGCATTCACATTATATGACCATGTATGTACACGCATGTTACAGTATCATAGTAAATATAATATTGATAGTAATGTAATCATACAATCTCCCCCCCCCCCCCCCCCCATGCAAACTATGTATCTAAACCTGTTAGAGACGAGAGCTCTACCCAATGGCTACAAGCTGTGTACAGAAGACGTGGACGTAATGTAACCCCACAACTGTCAGTTTATAAACAATGTAGGCCCATTGTATATGATGTGAGCTTTGCTCATATATTACCAACAGAGGTTTACTATACACTGCCAGTGCACATGTACATACTTGGGAAGGCTGAGATTGTATTCCCACAGTCCACACTTATGAACCTCACACCATGGGAACAGCTGAGCTACTTCCTGTTCAAACAGTTTCTTCACAGCAACCAACTGCTTGAGTACCTTACTACCCTGGTAGTGACTACGAGTGAGGGCACCCTGCAGTACCCGCACCATGTCATCTATGAACTCATTCTACAATATCCGTATGCAATACATCATACCAAACATTCGTATAATTATACTGACACTCCCAAAGATTGTTCACTCATATCAAATGATGCTACCACCTTGAAGTTATAGTGGCTTTAATTGTGAAAAATCAAGGAAAGGCAACTCCACTTGTGTAATATACATGTAGTGCTCAATATTATAAAGACTACTCAACAATGTTATTACAAAAGGTGAGTATCTCATGTGATACTCGTATGTAAACAATAAGCATCATACAATAATCTTATATTGGATGATGCTTAACTCTGTAATGTCAATTACATGTAACGCTACTCTAAAAGCAAAAATAGTTGGAGTTGTTTTCTATTTCAGGGTTTTAAGTTTAAATGTGAGTTGTCTGCTCTTGGGCAACAAAACCACAATTTTTTGAGAAGATAACCCCAAATAAATTTTCCTCATTTTCAATGTAATGGCAGAGTAATTGTGATATCGTTACAGAGACCATACTGCTGATGGACTATAATTACAGTATATTAAAAGAAAGGGTGGAGATGTATACCAGCAACCTACCACTGACTTATAGCTGTGTATTCGTTGTTGTATGGAAGAGATATCTAATGGATGTCCCCCAGTCTTTAAACTCTCAAATGTCACTGTAGGTGTCTCAAATTCTACATCTTTAAACCTGATAGTCAGATCAGCTGGGTCCATGTTATATGTCAGCTCATCCTGTACATAGGAATACGGTACATACGTATTCCAGTTTCTATACATGACTTGTACAGTTAACAGATATACGTGTACATATACACATACAATGTACATGTACATATACATGACTTGTACAGTTAACATATACAAATGTATACAATCATGTACATATACATACACAATGAACATACATGTACATGACTCGTAGTCAACAAAGGCTTATCAATAAATAGCATGGAAAGAGAAAACATACAGGGCAGACATTTACATACAATTATCTCTATCTTTAGGGTCTTCAAGGAAATACACAATCCACACTAACTTGCATATACACTGTACATGACATATTTACACCACTGTTACATATTATTTTAATAAACTAGAGGTGCACTGTGATTGCCATGTATACATTACACTACAACAGTGTCACTTATAACATGTAGATTGTATAGTACCAGACTAGTCACTGCACTAAATACATGTATACATTACACTACAACAGTGTCACTTATAACATGTAGATTGTATAGTACCAGACTAGTCACTGCACTAAATACATGTATACATTACACTACAACAGTGTCACTTATAACATGTAGATTGTATAGTACCAGACTAGTCACTGCACTAAATACATGTACATAACGTTATACATGTACGGCGGGTACATACCATACTTGCCAAGTAACCTGGGTAAAAAATCTGGACACATGCGCGGACCAGAGGGAGGACGGGTGACATGGCCGCAGGCCATGCCAGCCCACGTAGCGGGCTGCCAGAAAGGGTGCGGGAGGGGTAGAGGAGCACTCTCCTGCATTCAAAATATTTTTTGTGAGCCACTAAAATGACAGTAGTTAGGGCAATTTCACTTGTATTTCTATGCTGCTCTAGTGGTCAAAAGTATGTTCATATTACATGCATATTGGAATGGTTTTAAAATGGTGGGAAGAATTAGAATAGGAATGAAATTGCAAAGAGTACTTCAGGTTGGACTATCTAAAGAAGACCTATAAAACTTGCTACAACATAAAAATTTATTAGAAACCAAATTTTTGTTTCATTTTATTAAATTATAAACATATAAATAGCTTTATTTATGAAAACACTGAATTATAATAATAATATTAATAATTCAGTATTTTCATAAGTTAAGTTTATAATTATTATATTAAAAATTATAATCATAATGTAAGCCTGTCTTTTGAACTTCAGAATCATTGAGAATAAACAAATCTTCTAAGCTTTTAAGTGACGTGACAGCTTTTAGACAACAGGTTTGATATGCTTCCGGGTCAGCGTGTGCCTGGCTATGTCATTGGTACCACCATCAGTAATACTAGAGGATGCAGAAGGCATAATTATAATATTGATATTAAAAACCTAATTTACTTTTAGAAATAAAATAAATAAATTTGACCCATTGATTTTAATTTTGAAAGTTGCCGAGTCTTTTGCTTGTCTGTACTGTGAGAATTGTTTGGCTTAACAGCTAAATTAACACCCAATAGACTAATAATGGAAACATTATTTGTACAAGCAAATAATTAATGAGTGAATTTTCATTTGCGCGGTGGTTGTCATTGACATTAGAGGGTTTATATAAAATAGCTATCCACTGTTGGGGAGGCTTTAGTACACTGCCAATATAGCTCAGGAATTAGTCAGAGTCTGGGCTATCACTAGTAGCAATTGGCATAGACACGACAGTCAGTAGACATCGAACTACTTTAAAAATAAACGGTGTGTAGCATTATATTTAGCAAAATTCCCCAGGATTTGCGACGATCAACCTTTTTTCAGCCAATGTTTTGGAAAATCCAAAGGAAATAATAAATAAATTTTTTTGGAGCAGCAATTTCCTAATTCCTGGGGTATAAATCAGGACATTGGGACAGTGTAGGGACAATTTTCAAATCCCGGGGGTGTCTCGAGAAACCCGGGGCACTTGGCAAGTATGGTACATACTAGTCACTGCACTATACATAACGCTATACGGCAGGTAGGAACTCACCGGTATGGAGGAAGAACTGATATCATGTAGAGAGTTGTCGGCACTAGCCACTTCAGCATTGCCACACAGCTGAGATCTGTAGGGGGATTCTACAATATAGAGGAGAGTGGATTCACCACCCATACTCCGATGTATCAAGACATGATAACCTCACAGGCTAATAGCTAAGTTTTAGTATAACCTTAGACATAGGGGATTTACTGCACTACCTGCCACTTCTTCTGCTTTCTTATCTCTGGTTGATCTCCTAGATTTCACATCTAGAGTACTCAAGTCTTGAATTGAAGACTTGCCCTTCTTGCTGGGAACTGTTACAATTATACATATTGATGTTGGTGTGAGTTAGTAATTTGATGATAAATAATATAACTTTATGATAAATAAATAAATAATATAGCAAGACACATTCTGAGAGTTTTGATTCTATTCCTAATATTTCGATGCTTGTCCAAGCAGCATCATCATCAGAGGAAAAGTAGTAATGTACCCAAGTATCTACATGTATATACCGTGGCTGCATAGGTGCACATGTGTATCCATGACATTCATATATAGTCACATAGCACTACACACACAGTCATGTGAAAACCCTCTCATGTCTATATAAATGTAGCTGTACTAACCAGGAGTGCTTTGTTCTGGAGATTGCAACCGCCGACTGGATTTCTTCATCGGAGATTCTGTTTCAGAACTGTTGCTAATAGTCTTAGGTACCGTTTTACTTGCAGACTTGGGTGGTCGCCCTCTCTTCTTCTTCACCTTAGTTGTGACTTCCTTCTCTACGTCCTGTTGAGAGGCAGAACTTGAGCGAGTTGGGCGAGATGGAGTATCCTCACACGCAGTGTCGGTATCCATCGAAGTAATCGTACTAGATTTCATATTGTCAACTACAACACATAAAACACCGATATGTACACCTATACAACACATACATGTATATGTACACGTATACAACACCTACATGTATATAGCTATATGTACACGTATACAACATATACATGTATATGTACACGTATACAACAATATACGTGTACATATACATGACTAGTTTTTTACTAGGAATCTCTCACACAGTTCTCATACGGCGTGTGGAGAAGGAATTAGAGGACACTGTCGTATAAACAGATATAATTCAGCTAAACCTGCTACCACCATTATTACTACCAGACATGCTTGCAGTCTAACCATGTTATGCTACCAAATAGTGATATCAAGTAGTGCTGCACGGTGTTTTGGCATCATTCAGTTTTTTCTTCGGGTCAAAAAGCAGTAAAATTTAAAAATGTAAGTTGAAATGAATGGGGTGGTTCGATTCGATCCAGTAATTAAATTCAAATCGCATCTGTCCCTTCAGCGTGCCTAATTCTGGTAATGACTGGTGTCGCGTACACATACATGCATATTGTGACTCTTTCAATCTCTGTGATTCGACACTCATGCAAAAAAAGCAGAATTCAAGTGCAAAATCAAAACTGCCCAGCACTAATTAACTGTACTTGCACACCTCACCAACAGTACAATGAATCTTACCACCACAATCCTTGAGCTTGACATAAAGTTGGTCGCCACAGGTGCTTGGTGCGTCTTCTATCTTATTAACTTTAATATCTGCTTCTTCTGTGATAGTCTTCTGAGACTTGTCATCTTTGCAGGGGGAGCTTGTTTTTGGAGGAGACCGTGATCGCTTTTTCTCCCGCTCAATTAATTCTAAGAACGGTAAGCAAATGACCACATCATGAGGTTAAGTATTGGATTAAGAAAAAACCCACCAACTAGCTAATTCAATAGCGAATACTCCCAATCCTATTAAGTATGACCATGTCTGGTTTACACTCAGTTCAACAACACTACAAACCATACATAATGCTGTATAACAGCACTATTCACCTGTAAGATGACTCACTGACTCATGCATACTTACCGTACTTGTGCTTTTCATAGAACATCTTTAGCTCCTCCTCATCAATCCTAGCCACTGGTTGGGTGAACTTCTTGTCCAGCAGTGAGGTGCATATGATGGAGAACCCCTTAGAACGTAATTTCTCTAAGGCTATAAGCCAGTCTGGTCTTGCGGATAGTGGTCTATTAGCCTTGAGTAAGCACGTCCTACACTCATACTGCGCCTCGTCATCCCCAATGTAACCAATCAGCTCGTACAGATCATCTGTAGTATATAAACACAACATACATGTACATGTACATACGTGTAAATGCACAGCGTTATGCACAACGTAGTGCACAATGTTATGTACAGGATTATGTACTGCGTTATGCGCAGATGCCGAGCAAGATGTAATATTGTCCTAGTGAAAGCGTATTCTTACCCATGTATATTATAACTAACGGCAGCAGGATTGCCACCATTATAGTAATACATGTACATGTATATAATTATAGTAATGTTATGCAAGGCATGTATTGTGATGGCGGTGGGGGGTAGAATTCCGAGTTGTACTGCACACATGTCCCATTGGAGTTGCCATACAACCTGTTTATGCAGTCTAATGATATATAATACAAGTAATACAGCCACGCCCACCTGGGAGATTCTCACACTTGGAATGTGTCCAAGACTCGCATGTAGAGCAGCCAATCATCTTACAGTCCCAGTCATCATCAGAATAGCACAGACCACAGATTGGACAGAAGTTACCTGCATATAATATAAAAGATGCATATCTAAATAATTATGTCTATGCCTTATGCAGTGTATAGGCTACTATTGTAGCTTATGCCTTATGTAGTGTGTAGACTACTACTGTAGCTTGTCTGTCTGTAGGTCTACATTCATGTAATGTTGTAATTACATATGTAATGTAATTAAGATCTTTAATTATACACATGAGAGTAGAAGAGTCCATATACAATGTACATGTATATTCACCTTCTCCATTGTTCTATTGCATTTGTACAAGTTAACAACACACTCTGATCAATATTGCTGGTCAAAAAGTAATTTTAATTCTGATTACAGGAAAACACTCAACAGTGGCAGCTGCTGTCAGCTTATGTAATTTACACAAAGTAATTATATAACAACATCTGATTACATGTGTGAATTAACCATCGTTTAGTCCTTTAATGTAGCAGACAGGCGTTTGAGATAATATTTACATGTAGTTAATGGTGGTTGTCTAAATGCTTACCTTTGAGTTTGAGACTTTCACAGGAAGCGCAGAGAGAGAAGTCACTGTTCCATTGAGCATCTGGTCCACCTGGCGTTGTAGCACCACAGCTTGTACACTTTACACAGCTGTTACATACCTATATAATACCACACCTTACAGAAATTAGTAAAAAAAATAGTGAAAAAGATAAAACATCTGACTCTCAATATTGGATGGCTTCAGATAGTAGAGCATACCGATGTACAATGTACAATATCTCAGTTGTCGTGTCAGCTAACTGCTCACCTGTATTAACTTCACTTTTATAAAAGATCAAATTGCCAGCATATCCATCCATTTAACAGATAAGTCTCAAATATATAAAGGGGGGAAGATTATGAACAATGGGAAATGCCGAGTGGTTGGTTGGGGTTGATCGATTCTGGCAAGTGTTAGGAATTATCCACTCGATTAATTGGTAGGGTTGTACAGTAATACGGTAACAATATAAACACTGTGTAGGATTGTAAGAACATAGAAAACAAAGTATGGAAATAGTGATAGTATATGATGTTAGTAATACAATACAAGACGTATGTTACAACACCCCCATACCTCAACATAGGATAACACATTTGATCTCTAAAATGTAAGCCTTAGATTATTCACCCAGGGCAGCAGTACGCATGTATATGAATTAATACTGTTCAAGTCTATTTACTACACACAGTGCATGTGTATGTGAATGTACATTGTATATGTGTAATGCTACAGCATATCTAAGCAAGTAGACAATAATTCTATAGCAACAGCCAACATGTATCTGCAAAGTTAGCTAACAATGAGCATATTACAACATAGCTGGGACTCACCCAGATACCAGCCGAAGTGGGCACCCTCGTGTAACCCTCCCCCAAACACTCGGCATGGTAGGTCTTGGAACATCTCTCGCATGTCAGTAGGTCGTCCAGTTTACCACACACTTGGCAGAACCTACAGTTCCTACACAACCAGTCCTTGGTCTCCGCAGCCTTAGGTCTATCCTTCTCCTCCAGGCAGAAGTAATGGAACGGTTCACAGCACACTGAACAGTAAGTGAGCTACAAGAGAACACAGTCTTTACATTGAATTAACAATACACAGTACAAATGTATTCCCTCTCTGCCTAATCACATAGCCAGTCTACATTTTACATGCATCCAAATACTGCATGAATGAAGTGAACAAAAATCATGCAGTATGATATTCATCAAAACCACATAACTATTAGGAAAGAAACAGCTGCAAAAACATATTCAACAGCATGGAATTAGACTAGTACATATTACAGGTCTACTGATGGTCAAGTATAGTAAAACAAACTGGCTGTATACCTGATGATGTCCTCCACTACCACACAGGTAACACAGAACTCTGATAGACTGTGGAGATGAAGTGACTATGGCCACGCCTTGTTGCCACACCTTGTCAATATCATATGTGTCCTGTAATACAGTATAATACAACAATACTACACCTTGTCAATATCATATGTGTCCTGTAATACAGTATAATACAACAATACTACACCTTGTCAATATCATATGTGTCCTGTAATACAGTATAACACAACAATACTAAACCTTGTCAATATCATATGTGTCCTGTAATACAGTATAACACAACAATACTACACCTTGTCAATATCATATGACTGTGTCCTGTAATACAGTATAATACAACAATACCAATATAATCTGTGTTGTTCAATACAGTAAAATAGGTCAAATACATTGTATATTCAATGTCATTGTAATGGACTCAATATCACGTCATAACATAACTAAAATAATGCATATTGTATACAGATAATAATATGTAGGTTGAAGAAACATACGATGAAGTCAGCCATGAGTCTGTGGAAAGCCTCGATGAGAGAGAAGCCAGGGTTCTGATCTGTTATCATTGTACCATCAGCTGTCATCAGTGACTGCTCCATAGTAGGTTCTTCAGATGTTAATGCAGTCTATTAAGTGAATAACTGTGATTATTTAAACATACCAGTCTAAACGATAATGTTCATCATATACAATGTATGTCCTACATCTGTGTCCAAAATACTACCTCCAGCTCAAAACTCCATGCAGTCGAAAATCAGTCGAGCAAAGATGTTTATGATACCACATCCTAGGGTGTGTTGTGAAATGCATGTACAAGTGTAGGCCTATACTATTAAACAAACTGGTTGGTATTATTTTTATACAGGTCAGAGTGGGAACTTTATTAAATAAAGTGTACCAAAATATCACCGGCCTTTACCACATAATATTAGAAATAAAAGTAGAAATCGTTTATAGACAAATAAGCGAAAGCATGTACATTGTACACAAAACACACAGATACACCGCCTCAACAGCACCATTCTTTTCTTTCTACCATTTAGCTGATAAACAACTATGGGAAATTTAAAACACCACACAGAAATTTTAGTCTATTCACCAGAGAACTGACTGACTAGCTTACCGACGATGAAGGCAGGGACCTCTCTGTTGGTTGTCTCCCCCTGGTTGACACCCTTATCAGCTCACTAAGTGGCTTGTTGGTTAGATTACGTTCTATGAGTATATCCTGTGGATCAGGCAAGAAGTCATTCTCCTGGTTCCACAGGCTATCCTGAGTGCCCACACTCTCATCTCCCACTGACGAGGCAGAGTCCAGGAACTTCTTCGGTACTTTAGGCGCTCTCTTCTCCTTAACAATATAGTCTGGGCTAACGGATCGCTTTCTCTTCCTGCGTGGCTGGTAGTCCAGTCCCTCGGGAGGTTTAGGACCACCAATCTTATAAATGCATCGTCTTTCCCTGTAACCATACATCAGTAGCCTACAACCATCTGTACATTCATATATAAAATATTAGAGTGACCACACTCGTATCTTCAAATTTATATCCGTGCACAATGTTATTTAATCAATACACTTGGAAGCGAATCTGAGTGGACATTGGACATGGTCACCTCTATTAGTCGATTGTGATGCAGACATTAATGAGTCAACTACCAGCCTATCAATAAGGCTATATCCATATGTTGTATAAACATAGGCCTATAATAGGTATAAGTACATCTTCAAGTAAGGGTGGGGAGGCCTCCTATATTATAAATTAAAATACCCAGCAGTAGCAGTGCTTTATCATTCTAAGGCTACATCCAATTATGTGTACAAATGAGTTGAGACAGTTTCACAGAAGCCGGCTGTCCATAATAGCACGCTGTGTAACACTAGTAATAGACACAACACAAGTAATAGGCATAACCATAACACTAGTAATAGCACAAGTGCTAGGAGCTGGCATTGTAGTTAAGCTATGAAGGCAACTGCTTTATATAAATGTGGGTAAAGGGATGCTGCATTTTTGACGCTGAGCTCTCCAAAAACTAGCTAATAAATTAAAATTGTGTCCAGCAGATTTCAGGAATGTCCACTATTGTGTTGATAGCTTTTTTAATACTTGGGCTATTACTACAATACACAACGTTAGCATGCTTTCAAAATGGGCAAAGATTATACAATGTAGATAAATAATGTTTAGGTTTATAGCGCAGGATGGACGTGAAATAGGAGGTGTCCAGTTTTAAGTGAACCCATGAACTTCACATGCAGAGGCTAAGTAATATAATAAACTGTAAGCCAACTTACACACAACACTGTTTCAATCTTCCCGGACCTCCAAACTTTTTCATATCTTTACAGAAAGTACATGTTCCACAGTTGGTGGCCTGACACCCACTACAATTACCACACCTAGGTCTACGCTTTCCATTAGATGGAGGAGGCTTAGGTACACCCGAACCAGAGACAAACTTTGTCTTTATTGACATCTTCTTCTTTTTCTTTTGCTGTTTAGGCTCCCAATACCCAGTGTCATCATAATCACTATCATTGATACTGCCATCAGCCCTGCATAATCATAACCAATATATGCTTATCTAGTCATATAACTGAATATAGTAAGCCTAAGAATCTGATAGTACAGTTCATAAACAACCCACCACAACATGGTTTATCTTGAGTTGTCTTCCCTTTGGAAGATCAGACGACTTCTAAATGTAAAATTATAGTTTGCAGAGTTATTTTAGTCGGAATACAGCATGCCAAATTATTTACTTGCAGACAAAATGTGTATTCTTGTTTGAGTGATCCAGTGAGTAGCCCACCCTGTGATTGACTGATTGACCAAACAGATAACACTAACAGTGATTATAAGCTTTCTTCGAATTATCGATTTAGCCTGAGTAAAACTTTACTCTGGAGCTAAGTCTTTGGAAGATGGAGAATAGGCTTTCATTAATAATAATAATAGCAGTTCCACACGCTATAATGAATAAATTTATATTATTAATATAATAATTATTATTATTATTGTTTTTAAATAAGCACATTAAAACCAAAAGTGGTTTAAATGAAGTTAGCTTTGAACAGTGTGGGGTTTCCCAGCAGAGAGCTGTGAAATGCGCACCTAAAGCTAGTTTTGGTGCAGCCTATAGTGAAAAATGGCAAGCTGACAATTACATTGACAAAAGATTTCCCGTTAGCAAGTTGGAGAAAAGTACTAAAAAAAGTCAAAAAATTGAAAGGGTAACTCTATATTGTAATCTCTAACATACATGTACATGTACGCAGCATGTTTATTACATTCACTCTTTTGAAATTACCTTTCAAACACTCTGAAGAGGTTACCATTTGTACGTGTAATAGGTGTAATAATCAACCAAACCCACCGTATGACTGTTAAACTCACCAATCATAGTCAAGTCGTGAAGTCTTGCTCTTCTCAATCTCATCATCACTGTAGTCTTTCAGCATGGACAACTCCTCGTTCCATATCTTACATTTCTCTTCAGGTGGGAGTGCACTTAGTCTGAGATCTGAAGGCTGTACAACGGCAGGCTCTCCCTGGGCCATGTGTGCACTTCTAGAGACATGCTTAACCCTAGGACCAGGGCTGTCTGGCTCAGTAGAATCTGGTCGTTCTGTGGGTGGCAATGGAGGGCATACATAATAGAGGATATAGAGAGAAATGCAAAAGCTAGAGCAATCATTTAATATAATTTAATTATAAAAATTTCATTTCTAGATCAAAACAATGTAACAACTTTTGTATTATTGCTAACTTCCAACTTCCAAACACCATGATTGCAAGCACAGGCCATCTTGCTAAAAAACTGGCCTGCCCACTTCTGTCACAGAGTCACCTGGGCCAAAAGCAAACTCCTCATTCTCTTGTGAGAAACCTACATGTAGGTGTGCCTATGAGCTACAGATGGTTTTCTCAGACCAAGCAAAATCCTAGGTCGATAGCCTTGTGGGCCTAGGCCAGAAGACCATCTTTGGATTTTTATTTAAACCCATATTTAGACACTATATAATGTGCCTTGTTGGTATTTGTATCCTGTGATTAGTACAAGTGTAACAAGTCAGCAGCTTGTAGACTTACCTGGAGGTAGAGTCTTCCCCGACATGGATATCTTGAAAGGCCTAGACGGAGACGGAACGGATTTCTGAATTATAGTCATGCCTGAGGTAGTAGCCACTGATGCTGACTTGACCACCATGGCAGTAGAACTCTGTGGAATGGTCTTTCCCCCAGTAGCAACTGGAGTTGTATTTGCAGAAGCAGGAAAGAGGTTTTGTGCAACGCTGCTGCTGATTGGTGTAACTGATTGTCGTTGTAACTGGCCTGTTAGTTGTATATTTAATGGACTAACTGATGCTTTCTGTGTATTTGCAGAACTTGCTGCCGTTTGCAACTTGTATACAAGATTCTGATTTGAGCCTGGCAACCTGTAGATCTGTTGCTTGTTGCCCAATAGTTGATCCAGAGATAAAATTACAGGTGCACGTTGACCACCAGCCTGAGGTTGTTTGATACGTTGAACGTCCTGCTGCAACTGAGTGTTCTGAGGAAGTTTAATTGCTTGTGCCAGTTGAAGTACTTTTTGTTTCTGAGAATTGCCAGCTGATTGAGAAGTTATACTTGACTTTGGAACTAGAGTTACTTGTTGAGCATTTATTCCGGTTAGCTTCACAATTCGATCCTGTAGTTGTTTTGCAACTAAAGTGTTGGCATTAATATTTATCCCGGTCAATTTTTGAGGCTTAGCTGAAATCAAACCTTGTGCACCTTTTATTGGAGACTTGAGAATCTGAATTTGTTGTATCTGATGTTTAACAGGACTAGCAGAGCTCCCCTTTAACTGCTGTATCTGATGTTTCACAGGACTAGTAGAACCCCCCTTTAGCTGTTGAAGCTTATGATTATTTACTGTTTCTAGCAGAATTTCACTGGCTGATTTTTTCGAACTAACTATAGATTGAGGACCAGCTGTAGCTTTAGAACCAGACATGCCACCCAGGCCACTATCAGCCGAGCGGTTTGGCAGCAAGGTTATCATAGTCTTAGTATTTGAGACTGTGTGCATTCTATTAGTGTTACTAGTGAATTTGTCTATCGCAGCTTGTACATACTTCTGCCTGTGGTCTTCACTCGAAAGAATAACCCTTTTCTTAGGTTCTAAGGTACCATTCATCACTATTGCTCTGCATCCATTGCACGACTCTGGCTGATTGTGATCACAGTTTTCTAAATAGAAAAAACAGCGGGTTACTTGTTCGATAGCTGCATATAAAAAGTAGTCCAAAATAATAAACACTTCACACCAGTACAAAATCTTGTAAACTGTACATCTCAGCAAACTATCGTGAAAATCACCACAACAATCAGATATTGTACAGTATCTCCTACAGGGCAATTTTTTCTATCTATAGTAATAACAAAACGTACCTTTACATTCTGGAATAATATTACGTATTAGATATTTTCTCCACAAGTAAAAGCATGAGCCACAGTATAACTTGGACAGCTTCACACTCAGGGAGACGTTGGATTTGAGACAGCAACAGCAATGTCGGTTAGGGTCATCATTCATCACTGCTTCATCTTCTCCCTCCTCTTCACTTACAGTTTCCAGAGTAGAGACCAATCTGCCAATACAACAGTAACAGACTAGTCATGCTAGACTAAGCTAAGTATGGCCCTATATTATAGCTAACACATACAGAGCCTCTATTGTTCAACAAGCTGCATCTATTATACAGTCATACATATTGAGCTATCAACTCGCTAGTGTTCCATGGACTTCAGTACACGTTTTTGTAGATTACATCACCATCTGGCTTCTTCTAGTTTTACTGAAAGATAGACCTCCTTAAACCCTCATAAAGTTGACCAAGTCGAAAGAGTTCTACTGAGATTGTCCAACATTTGTCATTAACTCGTTCAAAAATGAATAGTGACTTCATAGCAGAAACCTAATATTCACCAGATCCAACTACCAACTCCTCACAAACAGAAGGCCCCATAGGAATATTCGCACAGCTCTAGTAAGGCCAAACCAGGCCAGATTGATAGAACATGCTTAAGTATCAACAGACAAAAACTAAATAAATTGAATAATTAGAATACAATATACATGTAACCTACATATTTATGTATCCTTACATTGTACATGTATATTATTATGGAAACAGTATCTATCTTACTCTTTGTTGCGAAGAGGGGATTTTATGGAAGTAGCCAGTTCTGGTCTGACGACCTGCTCCGTTTCAAAGTGCTCTATCAGTTTCTGACTCGGTTTCCTAGTTCTTCTCTACAAGCACCAAAACATGCATTAGTTGCTGTAAGCACAGCAGTTGCCAAATGGCCTGCTGTTAAAAAAACCAAAGACTAACTATGTGTGTATGCAAACTCACCGATCTACCTTCCACATCACTGAGATCTAACGAGGAGTCTACAGTCTGTGTAGAAGATGGTTCCTCAGCAATAGTATCATATCTTAGATGTTTACCTCCAGACACCTTAGACGATGAATATACTTGCCTGCCCGCTAATAGTTGTGTCGAATTAGAATTTGGGTCGCCTGTATTTGTTGTCGAAGTTAATGACTTGTTCGATTGTGGCGCTTTTATGTCATCAGAATGTGTTGACGTTGCTTGACTAAGGTTGATACTTAATTTTATTGGAAGGTTTGACGAAGAGATGCGTTGAGTTTTATCATTAAATGAGTGTTGGGACTTGAGAGGTGAACCGCCATTTATGTCTCTCTGGTTGCTCTTGATCGATACACTTGTTACGTCAGCATTGTTACTAGTATACTGTTGAAATTTCTCCTTCTTGATTGAAAGTCCAGTCAAATCCACGGTTTTATCATCTGATGATCCTACAATATTACATTATAATCAAACACAACAAACCTTGGCTACACCAACGGATTGAAACTATTAAACGTATGCAAGCAGCTGCTAGCTCTAATTTATAAAATAATTTTACACATATATTATTATGTCATACATGTTGACACACCATATTATAAAACGCATATTTTGCGTTTCTTCACAAGTATCACCTCACTATTGGTTAAATATGAGAGCTCATTTGAGAAAGAGCAAGGAGCTGTGTATAATGCAACCTTTGCTACTATATGTAGACCTAAATGTACATCAGTATTAAACACTACCAGATATATTCAATATAATAAATACTACCAAATATGTTCAATATATTAAAGACCACCAAATAGTCAACCGACACTAACCACGAGAAGCAATGGGGGAATGGATTAGCCTCGGTCTGCCAGGTTTTCTTGGACCTGGTTGGTCGGTTTTAACTTCTCCTACAAAACAGCCACAACAACACTTAGTTAAATAGACACATTATACATTAGAATTGGAAGGGTTAATCCAGTCCTGGCTATGTGAGGAGTTGGGGAGGAAAACATTGAACAGTGGTGTCTATCAGCGCACTATTTTTATTTCACAAGATGAGAGATTGGAGGTTGACATAAATTAGATGCAATGTTTTGTTATTTTCAGCAAGTTTTAAAAAGCCTACCTTGCAACATTAGGTTTGTCACAGAACTCTACAGGTATAACACTCCTCAAAACAGAGTACAAGGTAATAATACGACCTTGTAAATTAAAGTTATACTAGGCAGTCATATACTTAAAACTATAACACAGATTTGTATAAACACACAACACCGACCTGTAGTATCGTTAGCTATAGAAGATTGGGAATGTGTATTGTGACCATCGTATCCGTCTCTCTTCTTACTTATTGCACTCGGTGAGGCATCAGACTTTCTGGGTCTGCCCCGTTTCTTTACCTGATGTTCTGGTTTTCTTGGCTCTACAGTACAACCAGAGCACCAATTCCATAATGTATTGCAGAGTGCCATGTCTAGTGGTCAAATAAACATTGTAGCCTTACTGAGAAATAACGTAAAATAGAAAACAAACAAGTAGCACTGGTTGAACATCTATCTACCTATGGGCTTGGGTTCAACATCCTCATCATCACTGACTATGACAGATGGTATGTATGGCGAAGTTAGTTCTTCCTGCACAGAAGAATTCTTGCCATATGTTTTATGTTTGCTTTTCTTTTTCTTTTCCCTGGCGAACTCCTCACCTGATAATAGGAACAAGATTAGTTGTGTGTACATGTATATCCAGGAAAAGATCGTGGAAGAACAAGTATCCAGCTGACTTAAACTCATAAAGGCTAAGAAGAAGACCACAACTGGTTTTATTCGGTAGATAGTGTCGAGTAACTAACTACTGGTACCAAAGAACAAGCAATCATAACATACAGATATATACAGTGTACATAATTATACATAGACTGACCAACATCCTGTGCATCTGACAGCTCTGAGCAGGTTGACTGACTCCTATCTGTTCTTTGTTTCTTCACCGTATCAGATTCTATATGGTCATCAACAGAATTCCGAGACGGTCTTCTCTGCTTTTTTGCATCATCGTTTTTTTCTGCTTTTAAAATGAATGTACAAAATAACACCATGAAGCTTAAATTTCACAACCAACCACCATATACATGTACAAGGACAAATTCCAAAGGAACTCTTGGGCCCACGCCAAAGCACACTAGACGATATCAGCTGACAATCATTCTATAGAAACCGAACATTCAACATAGAAATCCAACTACATAATGAACCAAACTCAGACTTGAATAATTCTAAATCTGTATAATAGCAACTAATATATTTCATACCCGTAGCGGGTTTAGCGCATCCTCTATCGGCTTCCGCTCTATGTTGATGACCTCTCTCTTTCTTCTTTCCAAGTGAATTCAAATGCTCTGATGAGTTTTTAGATCCATCATGCCTTTTATCCGCGGAAGCTGTATCCCCTGACTTTCTTCCCGCTTTCTCTGTTTCTGCAGCTTAAACATAAATATATATTGTGGATGCTAAAACTTATTAGGAGCATCTATAAAAGATGATAAAAACTGTAAGGCATGCATGAAAAAAACCCCGATATGTTGTGTAAACAACAGATACATAACGCACGACGAACAATATACAATTTAATGAATACTATAATTATACATGACAATCATGTCAAAATGGCTACTGTGACTAGATGCAATCGTACCTCCTTTTATCCCGGCCTGTTGCTGCTGCTTCGGAGAAGTAAACCCAAAAGAATGAAGGGTTGAGATTTTCTTGTACGGGGAAGACTTTGAAGGTTTCGAAGGATGTTTCATCCGAGGCATATCACCCAATGTATGTTGATACTTTTACATCTATCCTGTAACCAACAATGCATATCATCATTTGACTCTATGCACTGCATATGAATTAATAAGTAAAAGTCCCCAGAGCTCTGAAAATTCGTCTTTGTGATAAAACGCAATCTGAGCTGAGAAACCAGTTAGCCATAAGCCTGCTTATGCTAAAGCCGTCTTGGAGTACTTTGGAAATTCAAAAGCATTAACTGCAGCTACAATTAACTACACATACTGAATTTTTTTCCATCAAATCCAGCAACGTAGCAAACTTCTAGCTCCACCAGATAGCCTATATTGTACACATAGATAGCCTTATGGATCTTTTGTATCCATAGACTACACTTTCATCACAAACAGTATTCACATGCTTTACTATTTGCACGATACCTACCTGGTAGTAGGCCTATAATACAAGTGACCCATATTATCCAAACAGATTCGTCGAATAGCCAGTTAGCTAGACCTACAGTAAGTAAGCCTAAACATGTGTCTAACACCCTTAGCGTTTACTATTTACAGTGACGACAAATTATGAACAGTAAATATTCGGTGCAAGCAAATAAAAATGGTCAGGTCAAACATCAACAGTAATTAATAGCAGACTGGTCTAGTAGTCTACATAGAACATTCTCAGAAGTTGGAACATCGCTATCTGCAGTACTTCATTCATGCTATCAGTTTCTACTCCAGGGGTAAAATCACGTTCCTGCTGCTCTGATTATGTTCACTTTCTGCTAGCAATGGACTGATGTCATATCTGACAGGCAGTTCATTCAACAGCAGAATAATTTTTTGCTTCAGTGAGGTTGCAGTCTATCCCCCAGTCTCTCACTGTAGGTTAATTTTCAAGTTCTTCTACACACCTACTGCGACTGTCAGCTTTTACTACCTTAGCATCGAGTTCAGTTTTGTACAATATGAATATATTGAATTCTGACGGAAATCAATTCAGTCCATAGTAATAAGAAAACTTAGTAACAGACTTCAAAGGTAAGACCAAAATATGAGCAGTAATGAGCAACTCACTTCATACATTGCAACTGCTATTAATATTTTTATTAAAGTAGACAACAAAAGTTAAATATATAGAAGTGACAAGGGAATAATATATGGATAGTAAAGCAGAGTTGCCAGTTGGTAGTCGTGTAAATACAATTAATTAATTGCAAGAGTCAAAGGAAGTAGTAGAAAGTAGACCTACTCTACTGAACTGTTGCTGTGTGTATCAGTAAGTATGTATGTAGAGATCACTCCACTGTTTTCTCCACTTGAATGAAAATCAGAAACAAATCCATAATTTTATACGTTGAAGCGTGACTACAAATACAAACCTGTAAATTTTAGTCCCATCGGTACTGGTATTTACCTTGACATGAGGGAAAAATTTAGTTTCCAATTATCAACAAAAATTTACATTAAAATCAAAATGTGCAGCATTATGATCATTTTGGACCATAAGACCTCTTCAGCGGAAGTACAATCAAGATATCAATAACTGAAAAAAGATATCAAACTCCGTTTAGCCGCCACCGCCAGACGGCGCTAACTAAAGGCGCGAGTGCACGCGAGGCCGCTTGGTCTTTTTCGGAGCATCGTTCTAGAGCCGTTGGTTCGCCCATGCAAATTCCTTTGACGCAAACAAACAACGAAGTTGCTCCCGAAACTAACGGCCTCTCATGGAGCCGATCCTTAAATAGCCTTGAGTAATAGCCGTTAAATTTGTGATCGGATGTCGTGTCTAAACAAGAGATGAGACAACTCTAGGAGTACTTGCAAAAAATGCAAAAACAACCATGTCACTAATGTCATAGAATTAACTATTCTGCCCGTGTAGTTACTAGTGATATATAATGCATTAATAACTTTCATTATAGTCATACAGTTACCATCTAGACCTAGTACGCTTTCTGCTTGCATTGGACATGTGCAGACAACACCAGGACCAGAACTCTTGGAAATGGAAATGGAAATAGAGATCACATGGATAAAAGTGAAAATGTTGTCTAATTTTTGTAAATGTTGCCTATGTTGGCAGTACCAAAATATATTAATGTACTATGTGTTAGTGAAGTGAATACCATCAGCAACTTATTACTCATACTCAGTAGACTACTATCATACATATTTTGACTTTGCTCTGTATTCTGTTCAATATGTGGTTTGTCCTGAGAGTAAAATGACTTTTATTGTTGCAATATAAATATCAATAGCTGGATATAGAAGATCTGGAGGTATATTTATTGCCACCTTGAATCATCAGGCGTAATCGCTTTAGAACAGTAGTTAGTCAGCAGTAGATGTTCAATATTACTTCATCTACTCGTAGCCAATGACAGTGCTCGAAAATGCAAAGGGATTGTACTACCTTAATTCCCTAATTATTGTTTATTTCATTGTTACTCCCATGCCCTTGGTTTGAATCTAGTGCAATATAGAGTATTGATATCTTCTCTCATTACAGTCAGTCCAAATGCCATATTTTGTGGTGCTCATACATACATGTAATATGTAATGGAGTATGCTCACGCTAATCATTTTACTATCCAAAATATCTATCAATTACGCAATTATGATCTCACAACCCATTCAACCATGGTTATGTAACCTACATATCTTAGAGTTATGCTCCCTTGCTTCTAATAGTGACAAGAATAGACAATTCACAATACATGTATATTGGAGGTTATATCAAAGATAGTTATATTACTGGTCAAACATTGCTCTTTGGTAATCTTTACCATTGACTGCTCTACAACATCACTCTGTATCAGGTTAAATAGGCTTGTTATATGGGCACAGGATTACACAGCTAGTTTACACACAGCATATTATGGACTATCTGGTTAGTCTGTAGTATACAGATAGTACTACATATTGCTGCAACAATATTATCGTGTTGTCAGGCCAAGTGTAGCCATCTCCCCTTATCAATGGGCAAAACTCATCAAGGATAAGGATGCATATGACCTGCATGCATCGTCAAAGTTGGTGTCCTGCATCTTGCTAGTTGGAGTTCACACTATGGATTTTGTAGAAAATATCTTTTTAATCATATGCATCCTTATCAAGGATAAGGATGCATATGACCTGCATGCATCGTCAAAGTTGGTGTCCTGCATGTGCTATTCAGTCCCTCTCCACCAGATTAAAAAGATATTTTCTACAAAATCCATAGTGTGAACTCCAACTAGCAAGATGCATTTCCATAAGACGTTGTACCAGACAACTGCTTCAATTTCTCTCCGATCTTAGTAAAAGAAGCTGACGTTGCATCATTAGTACAAGCGTGGTAGACCTGTAGACCTTGTAGAAAATTACATTTTATTAGTTCAGTACACAAAGCGGTTCCTACATAATTAGTATCAAATATAATAAGGATAAATGGTTGAAAGAGCTCCAAAAAATATAACAAAGTCATAATAATAACATACAAATATGGTTATGAGATATCCACTAAAAGCATGTAGTTATTGGGTAAGCATTTATATACCAATGATAAAAGGGTATGAACATCAAAGATATAATTCTACATCACTAACTGCCAAGTCTGCTAACCAATCAAAAACTACACAATACGCATAAGTCATAATATTCAGTTCAATATACCATTATATTATGTTATGGTCAACTGTATAACAGTATCATTATTACATATTCATATCTGAAGTAATACATAAATGTATAATATAATCATGTTATAATAATTTTAGAGAAAAGAGACAATGTTATTTCACAGTCAATATTATGAATACATGACACCACACCATGATAATAACCGTAATCAAATAACTAAATAGTTATATTACAATATTATTTCATTCATTAACTTTAATAACCCATCAAGAAACTTCGTTTCTAAATAGATACAAGATTCACTGAAAAATACGAGTTAGAAATAATTGTGAGCTTAGACCACATCAATGTTGAAGGGACTACCAGGGATATGATCATCTCCCCATTTTACTAACAGATAGTATTTTCCTTTCTGCTTGACTGTGTAGGAGACATTGTATGTATTTCTCTGTGCATGCTTGATCAATATCTCATCAACAGGAGGTGAGTTAGCCGGTCCAATCATACCAACAAATAACATATTAAGTCCTACAATTAATGAACACACTAGGTTAGTGCATATTCATGCATGTGGTACAATAGACAGAGGAGAGATGCGTACTTTCCCCAGTACTTTCTCTTTGCTACATGTTAGAGTTGATAGTAACCAACATAGAACGTCCGTTTTTATACATTGTTCCTACATTACAAGTAGTTGAACAAATGTAAGCATTATGAATAAGTTGTCTTTTCTTGAGTGAATTAGTTTCCAAAGAGGACAACTCCCAAAAGTTTGTATACTTTTTTACCAGGTGCTATACAGTCTAAAATAATGCAATGTATTATATACCAATATGATCACATATATTAATTATTACCCAAGTAATTAATTCTAACAATATACGGCATTGTTTGTATAATGACTAATAATGATTTCCATTACTTGAAAGCTTACCTGCAGCCGCAGAGTCCACAGTAAACTGAGCTTTCTTGTTAACGAACGCCTTCACCAGACCAGGACCTTTAGACGTAACCTTGGAACCATCAGAGTTGAACTTGGGCAGGGCGTTAGCTAAGTCTGCCTCAGTCTTCTTCTCAGTCTCAACTACGCAGTGTGCTGATTGGACGGCTCCAGGACTACCAGAACCTGGATGTAATGTAATACAACAAATTAACCTGATGCATTTCAAGCTATATTTTACAACGTAGCACTATTTTGGTATATAATTTTAGTAATAGAGAATTGCTTGCATATTCAGCTATTTTCAATCATTACATCACAACTGTATATGAATTGGAATGTTGCAATACTATTTCTACATGCGTATAATGGACAAGCATTATATGCTAGTAGTTAAAATAATGTGTCTGCAAATAATGAGCATTATTTATAGGCATCTATGATTATTATAGGACCAAACTAAACTAGTATCCATTCAGAAGATGTAGCCATTAGTATTCCCATGAAGTTGGTGTATTGGAGTGAGATCAGAATCAAGGTAGTAAATTAACTTAATCATTACCACAAATGTACATTCAAGTTAAGGTCTGTCAGATCATTAAACATTCCACTATATTTCTGGTAGCATTAGTCATAACTACAACTACAGGTAGTCTATGCTAGCCAACCATCTTATACCACAAATATAAGGTAGGTGCAATTTACCATGAATTTGGCTTAGCAAATTTTATTCATAAAAAATCCTGATAGAGAAGTAATGTTGTCTTCTCCATTATAAACATGATGCATACCAACCCCAACAACTGCCCCAATCACAGTGAAGTAACTCGGGATTTCAGTGAAACAGAAGAATACGTACCTGTACATTTGACTTTGTATGGCGACCCAGCAATGTGATGGTTGCCACCATATTTAATAGCTATAAAGTAGTCTCCAGGGGCACTCGGGTTATATGTGAACTCATAGCCGTCAGCAACCTCTCTTGCTTCTAACTTAGCCTTAGAAGGTCCATCAACAGTTACAGCAAGGGTGGAGGCTCCAGCACCCACAGTGTGTACAGTGAACTTATTATTCTTCCCTACAATATTATAGAGTACCACGTATGATTATACATTTATTATAAATAACTCATTCAGTCAACATCACACATTGGACAGATAGTAACCACGTTATAGCTTACCGGTCTCGGCCTTCTTCAGTCCTGGACCAGAGGCTGTGACGACCCCTGGGTCTGGTTCCTGGTCCCCAACTACAGCCTTGAATGGACTCCCTCTAATGTGGTAACGGTCCAATGTAACATGAATGAAATGAACACCATTCTCTCTTGGGATAAATCTAATAGCATAGCGAGCTGCAAATACAAGATATAATATACATGTAGGTACCAATATAGCTGCATGATTTTATTTGCTAATATTTTCCTTTCCTACTATTAGAAAAATTACATGTCCTCGTACTACATATAGATAATATCCGCTAGAGGAGAGTAAAACAAGTTACTATTATACAAAAGTAAACGCAGCCCAATGAATAAACTCACAATCAGTATCGTCCAACGATTGCACCAACGCCTCATCTTCAGCACCAGATGGAGCCACCACTTTGGCAAACAACTGACCCTTAGCTCCATTGACTTCGCAGGTAAAGGAGGCAGGCTTACCAATCTGTAAAATCAACATATCTTATGACTTATGAAAACATATAGAATCATATTTGTTAAGATGAACGGAAAGTGACATAGAAATCACATGGGTGTATGCAGCATTCTGGGGTTATAAAATTGCAACCAAATTGTAGTTATAGCTGAAGCTATATTCTCGTATGAAAATATAATCCAAATTAGTATCGATAGATTAATTAGCGATAGTAGATTATATATTGCTAGAAGAACAGATAATTTAATGTTGATCTATAACATAAAATTTACAACTTTTCAAGTTAAAAGTTCAATGAATGAATAAATCAGATAGAATAAACGTCAAGATATCAAGTAACAAAATTTGCCGAAATTCAAATCATACGATTAATAACAGACACGGTGAAATTATGAATCTCAATGCCTTGGTTGGAACAGATCATAAGAATCTTCCGATAGGTGGAATTAACACAGGGTGCTGCAGGTCAAAAACTTAAAATATGTTGTTACAGCCAGAATTAATAGTAAGGCCTAACGTAGTTACGCACTTGTTTCTGGTACACTAAATAGGGGCCACTAATGTTATTACATAGCACAGTTTGTTATTAATAAGACTTACGTGGCGCTGTTCCTGTAACAGTTAGTTGAATATCAAATCAGCATCAGGTCAATCAATCAATCAATCAAACGGAGCACAGCACTAGATACATACATGGCGCGACTTCACTGTACATAAACAGCACACCACCTTTCACATTGCATACATTCGAATATTATTATGTAGATGTCATGTTGTGCATATTGTATACCTCAAGTCCTTTCTGCTTCAAAGCTTGTACTGTGACCTTTCTAGCATCACCACTGTGTGGTACCACTGGCACTCTGAATGGTGAATCCGGAATATGCTCTCCATTGAACTTGATGGACACCACATATTCTCCTGTTATAGTATAATATTAAATATACCATATATATTTAATATTATATAATTATACCATAATCATTTAATATTTAATTGTCCTACTACAACTACATCTGACAGAACATAATCTTCCATATAAAATCTGGCTGCTCAGAAAACTGAAAAATGAAGACATGCAACTGGGATATAAAGCATTATACATGAATGATTACATGTACATATAATATGCAACCATCATAAAATAGTAAAACTTTGTTGTATGAAAGTCCCCACGTTTAATACTAGTGGTTTCATATTATCCGTGAACAAAAACTGGCCTCCCCCAGTTAGCAAATCCTAGATGAGTGTTAGTCAGCTTTATAAACTTGTTTAGTATTATATCATCACAATATGGAACATCTTACGCCACTAATAATCTAGTCTGTTCCCACTGCAATACTATCAAGGGTGTAGACTGTTGAGTGGGAGGTATTGAAGGTATTACAAATCTAGTTGTAACAGTAACCTACTCAATTCACATGTAACATGTAATAAATTACTCTTGTAACACCATAACAATGCTAACAAAATGTTGCTGACATTTACAGCATATCTGGCATCCCTGCCCTTCCTCTCATACACATATTGTATCAGTTGATCAGTTATACTATAAGAGCATGACCTCACCTGGATCAGTACAATGGTAGGAGACAACACTGGACCCATCATGCTTATCCTCAAACTTAATATCTGCTTTGCTTGGCCCCTCGACACTGATAGCTAGACCTCCTGAACCGGCCTCACGTGTGTATATGTTGAATTCATTAGGTTCATCTACTTCACCTCTCTCTAAGCCTACAATACATAGATAATATTTCATGTAACTTATAGAATTATAGAATTTATTTATTCTCTCCTATACGTTGTACATAATATATATTTATATAATTATGTGGTCAACAAGTTGCTTTTAACAAATGTTATCTGTAAACTTTTAGAAAACCCCAATAAATGTAAATGTAAATAAAGTAAATCTGTAGTATGTTTAAATAATGCATGGTTTGATGCAATATAGTGCCAAGAATGAAATATATATTAAATATTTAAACTATATGTACATGAGTACACAAACTACACATATAAGATGAGTAAACGTATGTAAGCTGGTGCTACCATATATCAACCAACTTACCGGGCCCACTGGCATGTACCCTGTGAGCTCCACCCTCTGTGATTGGCCCAACAGTGAACTGGAAAGGAGAGCCGGGAATATTCAATCCCTTGTGTTTAACACTCACAATGTGAGGACCCATTTCCTTGGGTACAAACTTGATGGTGTAGTGGTCTTCACTAGAGTCTATGATGTCACACAGCTCAACCACACCAGATGGTGATGTCACTGAAGCAACCATTTCCATGGGGTCAGAGCCTAAAACAGCCAATCAACATTCAATTTCGAATTATAATAGTGGGTCAGTCAAGCAGAGTTATCAACATTGCAAAGAGCACAATCATGAGCTGATCAATAACAGTTCAGAGTACGTAAAACTAAGTACTGGCCAAAAGTTATAAAAAGAGAAATAACAAAATATAATCATAGACCTACCGGGAACCTTCAAGCTGAGTTCGCACACGCTGCCCACATGGGTGGCATCGGCAGCTTTCTGTTGGGTAGTTAGCATAGATTCCTCACTGACACCTGTAGATCCTCCAACCTTGCAGTTGAAAGGACTTCCTGCAACATCAAACACAAGTGTACAAGTACATGTAGATCAACCGCTATACCACAGGCTATACGTCTATCTGGGCACAAGTAAAGCATTCTTAATGCGAGGACATGAATTATTTTGATACAATATTAGAGTAGATAAATCTCCCATGTGGGAACTGATCAGCTTTAATACTTCAGTTCAGAGGATTATTAGCATATTTATATTCAAGCTAAAGTACACGGATGACATTATATGATATCATAATGCTGTGATTAGCATTACACACAGCAAATATCAAATCTACTTCCAAGGGAAGAGATGTGTGGAAGAGTCACACCCTGCATGATTCTTTCTGCTCAAATCAGAACGACTAAAGCCATCATTCTAGCAGATATTGATCATTACTAACAGCAAATAAAAAATAATATGTCTACATATCATGTAACCTACCGCATCAGCTCTAACAACGACAAATAAATATCTCATTAGTAGTATCTCCAAGTTTACCTGGCACATGCTCGTCAGCAAATTTGATGCTAATGACATAACTTCCTGGCTGAGTTGGCTTATAGTTAACTGCAGTAGATCCATCTGGTCTATCCTTGCAGTCAATATCCGCCTTGCTGGGTCCCTCGATAGACAAGCTTAGACCACCATAACCTGTGGAGTAGATGGAAATACAGTGTGATTAGTATTGTACATGCAAGCCCAGTTATATGAGAAACTGTATTGAGTCTAGTAGTTCAATTTATTATGAGAGAATAGTAGCTACTGTTGAACCAACATATTATTATAGTAACTAATGTAATTCAATAACCGAAAGTGAAAATTTGACACAGGATTACAAAAACTAATACTCTACACACGAGATAAACTAATACACACTATATTCTACTGATACAAAAATAAACATGATTGAAAGCAAACAAAATCAATCGATCATTTTCCTAACCGTCTCTATTTACAAAAACTATCGAAGCGGCATCAAGATCAACCTATCTTGGCTGCCTTCAAAAGTGAACCAACTAAATCAATATTTTAAACTCACAATAAAAATCTGACATGCCGATTTATGGTAATACAGTACGAATCCAGAGCCAAGCAAGACGCCCGTTTTTGTACTTGAAAACCCTAGCAACTAATGGCACAGCATATAATATATATACAGACTGAATTATTACAGATACATACATGATGTTATAAAACAAGCAGCGCTCTATGTGTTTGGATATTTTGTGAGTGCACCAAATACAATATCCATAATTATATAGGATTATAATCTATACTTCTGTAATACATCAGGGATATTAATATAATATGCACGATATTCAACATGTATATAGCCTGTGAAACAGATAACCGTTAGATCGCTGCTTCAGAGAAATGAATCTTCAACAAATAATCAAAGATGTTATAGAACAACGGCTAGGTTTAACTGGAGACACTGAAAGCAATCTCCTAATTAGTGCTAACAATATTAAAATATCTCACATAGCCTAAATTAGTTATAATTCCTAAACAGTATAAAGATAAGGAAGGGCTTAACCCCACCCCACCGAATAATTTCAACTAGTTCTCTAACTACATGGCATCTATATTACTCAACATAGAATATGGGAAATTGTGAAATTAAGAACAACCCTGACAATAATGCCAACACTATAATATAATATTTAGCTGTTTGACTTTTACTAGATAAGAGTAACAAAGCTCCACATGGTATAATATAATATTATGTATAATGCATGGCAACCCACATGTACAAGAACAAACATTCTAGTAACCCAAAAAGACGAAACAGCCAAAATGGAATATGGCCAAAAGAGACAAAAGAGAGCCCTTAAAATACTTATGGTACCTAGCCAGTGAGAGTAGTCAAGTGTTGTCGGTCCTTGAGGCACACAAACATGCTTATCTTTAGCGTGAATTCTCTCATAACCAGATCTGTCTGACATATTGATAGAGAGGTGCTGCTAAGAGATGCTAGGATGATGACGATACAGTACCTAATGACGGAGTAGACTAGAAGACGCTACACAATACTCTGTTTTATTCTAAGAGATGAGATGAAACAGTGAAGTAGGTCATTTCGGCTATAGGAATATAACTTGTATGCCATTTACTAACACATTGACATATATTAGAGCCTAAAAAGGAAATGCTATTCTTCGATAATAGTAGTAAATAGTATTCTAAACATCTATCTACTATATTAATTATATCTGGGCAATGCTTAAAACATACAAAGATAGACTCTCACACCTTGAGTTTTGACTGATGAGTAAAAGGAAATTATTATTAGAAACAGCTGGTCATATGTATTCTTGTTGTCATTGCTAGCTAGAGAGGTATGTGTATTTAGCAATACAACCTACTATACATGTCTCTTAGGTGTATTTTTAGTATAAACTCTATGTAAAGCCTGGCAACATCCTCAATGCAGGAGTCACTCTATACCAACAGAATTGAGAAAACTCTTGAAATAACTTGATTTGGATAATAACAATAAATGTAAATTCAGCACTTTGAATAAAAATTTATGACGTAGGCTAAAACTTATTTGAGCTACTACTACTACATTAATTGGCTATGATCATCACATACTATATAACCAAGTATAATCTTTTATAGATCGCACCAGTGAGAACTACTATATTGTTTTTAAACCTGACAACTGTATACTAGAGGTGATTAACATTCCGTACATCTAACATGCTATCATTAGATTCACAATCAAGTCTATACTCTGTGAACTCAAGCCCCGAATAACAAAACCATATTTACAACTTTCAAACTCAAAAAAAAGTGAACCACCACACCACCAACCATGTACAAGTATTAACATATGTAATTACCAGTACATAAGGTCCATTACCACCTACATACACATACATGTATATTCAAACAGTTTAATATTTATTATATACACTGTACAACGTATGATTGTGCGCGAGTGTATACAAGTGGCGCAGTAAATGTAGTATTGCTGGTTACCTGCATCCTTAGTATCCACATAGAATTCATTGACTTCATTGGCTGTACCGCTGGTAAGACCGTCTCCGTAGACCTTGACCTTGTCAGCATTGCCGACCTCATTCCTCGTCACATTTATCTTGAATGGAGAGTTAGGTATGTGTTGCCCATCCTTATAGACATTAACAAGGTGGGTTCCAGTCTCATGAGGGGTAAACGAAATACCTAAAATACATCACAACCACAATTATATAGAACAAACAATATTATTTATCACAACCACAATTATACAGTACAAAACAAAATGTTGTTTTAGTGAAATAATAAGTTTAAAAAGTACCAAAATATAGACCCATAAAGTTTTTCATCACAGTAAAAGAGTAGTTGATAACTGGGCAAATAGTACAATTCTGTTGCATGCTAAAATTGAACTGCAGTATGTCAATAATACAATTATACTAGCAAATACAAAGGTGGGTTAGTAGGATTGTATTACATGTAAACGTATTAGATATCTACCTAGGTGACCATTAGGTAGCTTCTTGAGAATGCATGGCTCTGGTTTGCCTGAAGGTGCAGTGATATCTGCCTCCAGTTCATTGATGTCATACTCTTCTACTGACAGGGAGAACTCACTCGCCTGTCCCATAGACAACTGGGCCTTCTCTTTATTTGCCTCACCTAAGAGATGATGTACATTGTATATTATCTACATGCATATAGAATCGATAACTACCCATTACTGTATAACATTTGAATAATTCTAGGTAAGGAATGATGTTTTATAGAGAATGGTTGTTATGTCTGTATATAAAGTACATGTGGTACACTAATCAGCAAGGAGAGAGTTCACGCCCATTCAGTGAGAATTTTGGACCTAGAAATGCCAGGATGCTAGAGAGAAGAAGGGAGCCCCAGTGAAAGTGGTAGACTAATAAATAGAGTAGCATACAACAGCTACCTAATTACAAATTGCCACTACATGCCAGTTTTTTTATCTATCCATACACAGAACTACATGAAAAACTTACTATTACATTGTACCAGCAGAAAATTTCTCCAATAGCAGCAGTTAATGATACTTTTTCATCAAAATGGTAACTGTATTGTACAAAGGTGAAACACTAACAGTGGCCTGCATGTGTTATACACAACCAAATAGTGTCTATCTCAACAAGTGCACACATGTATATAATACAAGATTGTTTTTCGTAAACTATCTACATGTACATGTACAGTGTAAGTGTATGTGAAATTGTACCAAATCATACTCTATGTCCTGAGAACCAAATCTCACCTGACAGTAAGGGTTGTGAGTATCACTGAAAGAACTTCATTAATGACAGAGTTGAAAATATGCTTGTACTGAGAGCAGTTATGATAGAAAGTTTACTATGTGTTGAGAGGAAAGCATGTAGCAATGTGAGATATTTATGTATGGCTATTAGTTGAATGACTAGTACAGTTTATCAAGCAAAGAACAAAACATAATCACAACAACTAGCATAAAAGAAACAGTCGAGAGTGACAAATGTAACAAAAGGTATCAGATTCATATATAGAGTAATTAGGGGTGTCGACAGCTGGATTAGGGCAGTAGTAATAAGATGTAGAGAATTCCAGTCTAGATTGTGTGTAACTGAAGTAATTATTGCATACGCATTTTAAATATATAACAGAACATTGCAGGAAAGATGGCTGCAAACAAAATCATCACAGAGCACACAAATTTTCAGAACTACTCTTATGCAATTTGGAGGTAATCAGGCATCACAAAATATCTGCTAGCAAAACTACGAGGTTGTTTTAACAAATTTTGGGAGTTGCCCTCTCACTGTACAGTGAGAAGAAAACTCCACTACGCCCAAACAAAACTGAAGAATAATTAACTACTAGACAACTAACAGATAGAAAGTAAACCATAGGATTTTTAAACACAGCAATCTTTCATACAGTAGCAGATTAAACAGATATAAATACAATATCTAGCAAAATCTAATTTTCCAACTCTGCTTTCGCCGATAAATAGCATCATGGCAACGAATATTAGGACAAATGCAATGTATATACTTGGTGAGGGCAGAGTTAGAAACCATCATATCTGAGAAATGACAGCAGTATATAGTCACCAGAAGCAATTGCATCTGTTTTAGTAGAAAAGCAATCGTAGAATTTTGCAATATTTTGAACATACCTGCTAAATTCTCTAGAAGAAACATGGAACAAAATGCATTAATGCAAATTCCTGCATAACAATACACAGAACACATGAATTTAATACAGCACAATATTTCAGCAACAAATTCAGGGACGAAACAGAATATCTCCCAGAAGTGTTCTCTTCCTCCGTCTTACCTGCAATGTATGAGGTGAATGGGCTTCCCAAAATATGCTCATCATCAAATTTAACAACAACATTGTATAAACCGGGCTCAGTGGGGAGGTAGGTAACCGTGCATGTACCATCATCATTATCTTGGCAGACAATTTCAGCTTTACTTGGGCCTTCAACAGCAAGGGACAGACCACCTGCAAACACAAGCATCACATGCCAATGCCATGCACCATAGAGAACAACATTGCCGGAAGGAAGTAGGCGTTCAGTCATGCGAGACGAACTGTTTTTACGGGCCACACCAATCTAACCTGATGGTGACCCCATGACGCTACATACGAAAGGAGATCCTGATATACCCTTTCCATCACAAACTATGGTGACCTTGTATTTACCAGAAACCTCTGGGGTGAACTTTACAGTACACGTTCCATTTCCATTATCCTTAACATCCACGGGGGTCTGTTTTGGACCCTCTAATGTGATATTCAAACCACCTGGATATTCACAAGTATAACAGAATATATTCAGGTAGAGACAATTATGAAAAACATCCAGTCCATGTATTCTCCCATAGTGAACAAGTGGCTGGTGGTTGTATGCGGATAATCAATGGGAGCTTAGGCCCAGTATACACATCAGCTGGTAAGAAACCTGTGTCATACTACAGTGCAATGTGCGCATCAGTAATGAGGTAGCGTACCTGCTCCTGCATTCTTGGTATCGATAGTGAATGAACATGGTTCCCCAGCCACGCCATAGCTAAGTCCTGGACCATACGCTGCCACTACACCACTATCTACTGCATCTACATAGAACTGGTAAGGACTACCTGCAATAACATTAGTATCAGTGGTCATTACATTGCAAACACTAATTGAATACTAAAATTTTCCTTCATTGTGACCAAGGACAGAAAACTCCTAAATATGAAATAGGCATATGTATTCACAACTTGTATTTTCACTTCCAGTAGATTTGTAAAATGCAATAATGGTACATATTTTAATATACCAGCATTGAATGGGTCACATACTACACATAGTATTGCTCTGTGCACTATCATCACTACCATCCCATAATGAGGTTATGCTGACGTAATATATATTCAACACCCTGGCACACCGAGGCACACCCACAAATGTAATGCATACCTTGAAGAGGCTCATCATTGTAGAAGACATGTAGGTTGTGTAAGCCAACTTCACTTGGCTGATAGTTGATTGTAACTGTACCATCACCATTGTCTTTTATCTGCACAGGACTTCTTTGACCTGATGGGGCTTCCACTTCAGCTGCACAAAGAGGAAACAACTCTGCACTTTATAGAAATATTATTACTTTTTGCCTACTTCATAGAACATTTCTCCTCAAAATTGCTGTCAAGTCTAAAATTATTAAAAAGTTTGTAATTTACTAAATACATACCCAGAACATATGCAAAGATGGGTCCAACAGGTATGACAAAGTCGACCGGGTGGAACATGTTGAGATTGGGATATCCTGAACCAGGTGCAGCCGATTGCAGGCCGTTCACCTTTTGCATAGGAATAATATCAGCCTATAGAAGAGGAAATACATGTAAGTCGAGTGAATAGGGCAGGTAAATAGACATGTAGCAGAAGAACAATGTTGAGCCGGGAGAAGGACAAGTTGAAAATTGAAACAAAGAAAAACAGGTATGAGATGAACTACGATGTATTTACTAATAGCCAAGGATGTCGAACAACAGCATAGACATTATTTCTAAATCAGTTATAGGAAAGCTCTAGGTCACAATGACTGGCCCTGGAATCTGCCCTGTTGGGAGCATGAGCTTCGAGTTGTATGACATTGGAGGGCTGTAAAATTCTGCAGAATTAGTAATTTTCGTAAAAATAATGCTGTCCATAATATTAAAACAGTAAAAGCATGGTATCTAAAATATACATGAATGTACATAACTGTACTGTACTTGCAACGATCTACTGGTACATGTAGGTATGTACTTTTAAACTTTAAATTATGTCAACGGGTACTGGATTATTGTTACTGAACTAAATAGTTACTAGAATATTGCTAGTAGAACATGAAGTATCTAACAGCATTAGTAACAGTGAATGCATACGGCAGCCATAACCACATGTTGAAGAGACCTTACAGAGTGAACAGTTACATAATATAGCAGTTCAGTCAACTACAAACTGGACAGGTTAATACAGTGAGCAATCATTGACACATAGAGGCGACAGTTCACATACAAGATGGTATAGTTATTAGCCACCGTTATCTATATGTTAGTCTATTGCAGTTATATACTAGATATGTATGTTTCTGGTGTAATAGTATAGAGGGTGACAAAGAAGACCTGTATGGAATGTTTAAAAGACCGCCACCAAAGATGCACTATTAATTAAAATACAAATCACAACATTTTACCTCTTCCACTGCCATTTCTTCTTCAGGTACAGCCTAGAATGATTTAGTGATACATGCAAGAAAACCACGTCATGCAACATAATGGTTATTCTACTCTAACAAGAAAATAGTAAGTATCAGAGTGAAATGATACCAGAGTAACAGGGAAACAAGAGCATAGAGACACATCAAATCATATTTAATTGGTCATAAGCTTTGGAGTTGTCTTACCTCCACTTCGTAATCTCCTTCTGGTATTGGCACACCACCAAACTTGATACTGATTCCGTAACTTCCTGTTAACAGAATACATTACAATTACTCTCAGGCGAGCCATCATTGCGCGTGCAAATTTCAAACTTGCTCCAAGAGTGGCAATTAGAACGTGTCTTTGCACTTTTAATTCTAAGAATATGAAGATGTAACTTTACATTCAACTGACCAAATGTGACTTACCAGGAGTATGTGGAGTGTAGAAGATACTAACAGTGCCATCATTGTTATCTACAATATCTATATCAGCATCAGTGTCAGTGGGTGTTCTGATACGGCAGGTGATGTTACCCTGACCGGCATCTGCGGTGTTCACTGTTATGACGCATTCCTCATCCACCACTACTCTCTTCTTTCCTTCTGTAATACATATATACTATTGCATGCACCCATGAAGCTGAGAGTCGCAATGCAATAAATATTTTTACTACATTAAACCTACCTATATAATACTGTTCTTTTGCTGGCAACATAATATACATACATGCATTACTTCCACAATGTGCAGTCAATAACTCCTTACAATGATACCCAAACTAGTCATGTAGCAATAGCATCTACATCCAAGGACAATAGTAGGAGTTGTCCGCTATCAATATGAAAGTATTCATAACATCATAAGAGACATGTTATCACTGCATCATCTCACCTGTAATCTGGCACTTGCTTGCATCTCCAGTTGGTCTAGTATTAACATCGAAAGGAGAGCCAGGAATGGGCTCATCGCCATACTTCACCTTGGCATTGTATTTACCCACATCCTCCGGGGTATAGTGCACAGTGACTGTTGCATCCTTGTTGTCTGTAATGGTGGGGGTCAAGTACTGACCATCTGGAGCCTGTGACACATATACAAGTTTCTAAGGCTATTAACACGTCTTATACTACAAATACTGTCTACGATACAAACATTTACATGTGTGAACTCTTACAGAAGAGTCTATAGCAGTTTCGTAGTAAATAATACACGCATAGTGTGCACTCACCTGGATAGCTACATCCAGGTCAGCGACTCCAGCCTTAGAAGTGTCTACTGTGAACTCTGTGGGTAGACTAGCTGCTACCCCATCTTCTATTCCAGGTCCACTGACTGTTACCTGTGAGGCATCGTGAGCTGGTAGAACTGTCTGCTCAAATGGGCTGCAAGTGAAGTGAGCATCACATATGTAGGCGACAACAATCATACAGCAAATTAAAATGCATTGTATTGTAGATGTACATTGTAGAAAGTGAAGAAAATAATATGATTTCCAAGTCAAATTAAACCAACATTTCTAATAAGTTTAAAACACTATTTATTATGACGTGCATAACACAGAGAAAAAGCTGAACTTTATATTTGAAATACATGGCTGTAATTGTCCGAGAAAGTGACTGGGGTAGACTAGAAACTAACCTTCCTGGTACATGCTCATCATCATAAGTAACATCCAGTCTACAGGGAGCGCCCTCTTGTGTCGGGTGGTAAGCACACTCAAATACACCTTCATCCACCTCTACCATCTCTACAGGCTTTGGGTTTCCAGTGCCTAAAACAGTTTAGTAGTTGCATCCTCCTGGTTATGCATATTATTACATTATTTATATGACAGCTAAAATGTCAGACTATCAAAGTGCAAAGTGTAGACGGAATTCCTTAAATGAATGCCATCTATTATGAACATGCATAAAGGTAAACTGATATTGTAGGTTGATAGCACAGCTAATAACATGTAATACCTACCGCAAAGGGTAACCACATAAAGTTTCTCCCTGTGTAACCTTTAATTTAATGTGAAGGTAGGAGCACAGTAATCATTATACTCAACTAGTTAATGACTAGTTAACATACGCTCACTTACCATCATCTACTGTGGCTTTGAGTGGTGCTTTGCCAGCATCCTTACAGTCTACTGTAAAGGCGGCAGGCTGGGTGGCTCTTACACCTTCTGGGTTGAGTCCTGGGCCGTACATGCGTACCTTAGACGCATCTACTACATCCTCCACTGGCACTTTGAATGGAGAGCCTAAGGAAACATAAACTATATTAACACTCAATTCGAATAATATACTTTAATATAAACTCCTTTACACATATTGTAGTACCATGTAGCAATTCAGAATCATGTAAACTAATTATATCTACGTCACAATCAGCTGCACATAAAGATAGAAGAAGGCAACTGAAGCTCTACACCTCAACACAAACTGCTGAGACAATAAGGCATGTGTGTTAAATATTACCTGGAATGTCTTGATCAGCGAACTTCACAGTGATGTCATAGTCTCCTGGTTTAGTAGGAACATAGTCCACAGTGCATGTACCATCTCTGTTATCAGTGCAGTTTACTTGTGCTTTGCTTGGGCCTGATAGAATAACGCATTCAAAACTTAATATGACTAGCAACAACAACTTTTTAGTAGTGCATATATACCTATCTTGGATTCTTTCACTGTGCAAAGTTCTTATCTATATACAAATTAGTGTATGTGATATGAAAAATCCCACCTGATATAATTATAATATACATTGCATATAAGATCTCCCAGTGTTAGAGAAAAAGCCTGTAAGTGTACATACGATGGTGAACTAAATTTTATAACAGACAAGTACCTTCTACAGCAAGAGCCAGGCCTCCTTGTCCAGCACCCCTGGTTTCAATAGTAAACTGCTGAGGTACATTAGTCAGTCCTTTCTCCAGACCTGGACCATAAGCCTTTACCCTGCTGGGATCATTTCCAGGTACCACATTCACTTCTAGTGGAGAACCTGGTATTGGCACCCCATCATATGTCACATCCAACTGGTGAGGTCCTAAAGCAAAGGTCACCAATAATAACCATATTTGATTTTTTACATTGTAGGGCAAATGCTAGAGTTCCACAATGTACACTCGATTGATTTAACACACAATTAGCCGAAAACTAATTATAAAATAGAACACCAGGTAGGAAATAACTTTGGAGATTCAATATTATATAGAACACCATGTTACAAAGATGGTCGAGTGTGTTATTCCAGCTGTTACTATACACATTAGGAACTACACATACTACATAATTGCACCCTACCTTCTTCATAAGGAGAAAATGCAACCTTGAAAGTTCCATCTCCGTTATCTGTAACCACAGTGTCGTTCTTGGTCCCAGATGGACCAGTGACAATAGCTCGTACCTTTCCATCACCAGCTGGCGACACTGAACTAGCATCAACAGTGAAATCAGTAGTCGAATCAAGGAAAACATCTACAAATTACAGATATAATTATTTCACTACATGGTTTTGTGTTGTAGGCCAACCAGGTCACTTGCTTATATATACATGTAGTTACACGCACGTTGTACAATAATTTTTGGTAAGTAAAAGTTCGGTCAAACGGTCAGAATTTTCGCTGAAAGTCATTGCGTTGTCATGAAATTACGAGAGTGTGAGTGAATGCCTCCACACTGGTGGCGAAATGTGGAAGCGGCAACGCCACAAAAACACAATCACACCTTTGAAATTTTGTCTAAGCCTTTTACTGTGCGGCCTAGGAAAACTCCTGATAAACAACGAAACTGAATATAAAAATGAAGATGTTGGTGTGGGTAAGAGGTTATACGATATAAAGTAGTACAAGACGCAGTTTTCGATTTTTATTCCTGATGTTTCGATACAAGTCATAGTATTACCGTCAGAGGAAAATACTTCCATTATCAGAGGAAAATAATTTCCTCTGACGATAATACAAGGATTAGTATCGAAATGTCAGGAGGAAAAAAATCAAAGAATATATTTAAATGTATTATCCCATGCAAACCCGACATCTACAAGTGTATTTAATTCATGCTAAATACGTCATCCTGATTGCATGACAGCTTATGACATGCTGCAAAAAAAAGACCAACATAAGACAGTGATTAATCATACAAATACATTACAAACAATCAGCACATGTGGAAACATATTCTCAAACACATACAATGTACATTGTACATCTGGCTGTACAAATAATACAAAGGAGGTGACGAAGTGGCGAAGCTCACCTCTCCTTTAATTATTTCCATGCACAATCAACGCAACGAGCCTGTAACCATGCCGCCTACCATGTCTGCGGAGTTTGTCTGATCCCAATCCATCTAAATTGATGGTAAAGTCTCGCACTTGATTGGTTGTAGATGCTAATACATAATCATCATCGGATACGATTTCTTGCTTACTAGATTCCATAGAGACATTCGGACTCAATCTGTTCTGAGGAGATTGCACTTCATTTGTATAACATTCTGTTAAAGTACATTCTGAATCGCATACATCCTTGATCTCCTCAATATTGACGGCGTAATCAACAGTCTCTGATGTGCAAGTAACAGTTTCTCTAAATGATGACGATTCATCTTCATCCACTTGGGCTGGCAATGTAACAAATAAATTGTCAGATCTATTCTTAGACCAGTTGCTTGAATGTTCTACGTTCTCATTATAAAAGTCTTCAGTAATAATATCTTCTTTGATAGTGAAGCCTGTTTCAATATTTTCATTGAGAACTGGTTGGGGAACAAGGTCAGATTCAGACACCTGTTGATTTTTTCTAGCATCTCCTGCCGACTCAGATATACTGGAAAGTGGTGCTGCAGACAAATTTGACACAGGGGATAGGCTTTCAATGGTTGAAGAATCTGGTACACTGCTATGCTGCTCAAAAGGACTAGATGCGACCTGTCTTCCCTCTGTAGAAACCATACTCTCCACTACTGGGGTCTGTTCACTGTTATCAGACTTATCCTCAGAATCAAAGATTTCATCTATCTGCAATCCTAAAAACTTCGGCAATGACGATGGTGTACAGCTCTGCCGATCCTGATCAGCAATGGGATGTATGGAAGTGTGCAACTGGTGTGTAGCGCAAGTTTTCTTATAAAATACCTTACCATCATCGACTACATTAGTTTCAGTTGTAGTCACTGTGGTTGATCGAACTATCCCATCATCAGACACCATTTCACTGACCTCAGATTCTGAACAGCGAGGATCTGTTGCTACAACCTTGGCGATAATCGGCTCACCAAAAACTAATTTGCTACCCTGGCGAAGTTCTACAGCATATTCACCAGGCTCGGAAGGTAAATAGCTTACCTGGTATTCATCTTCCCCTAATTCAGTTGTAGTTACTTCAACCTCCCTCGGGCCAAAAACAGAACATGTAAAGTCATTCACACTTGCATTTCTGGTATTAACAGTGAACACAGATGGTTGACTGCAAATACCTTCACTAACACCAGTTCCATATACTTCAACTTTCGTAACTGAGCATCTTCGTGGTTTCTGATCCACTGAGCTAACCGTTGGTAGCGTTGGAACAAAAATGTGGTTTACACCAATATCTGTGCAAAGCGGAGTCACCGTTAGTGGAATTCCATCAAAAGCAGCATCGATAGTATAGAGTCCTGGCTCAGTAGCAACATACGAAACTTCACACTTGTCAATGTCCACCATTTTCGTTGACAGCTCAGCTTTACCTGGACCTCTAATGCCAAAAGATAAGTTACCATGGCCAGCCGTACTGGTATCCACAAGAAAGCTAGTAGCCTCATTACATTTACCAAATTTCAAGCCAGAACCTGACAGTTTTACTCCAGTACTTTCACAAACGAGCAGCATTGAGTCATCAACAGGATGTGCATTCTCTCGTGACACTAGATTTTCGTCGCTTTCAACAGTTACTGCTTTAAAGGGGCTGTTTGACAAAGGAGATCCGTTGTACGCTAAATCTATGAAATAATCTCCAGCTTTTGTGGGAACATAAGAAACCTGGCATAAGCCAAGGCCAACTCTCTCACTTGAAATGTTGGCTTCAGCTGGACCACGAATCGCACACGCCAATTCTCCTGGGCCAGATTCTGTTGTATCAACAATGAATGATGCCAATTCATGACATTTTGCAAATTTTATACCCTCTCCCTTGATTTTCACTGCTGTAATAGGGCATTTGATTTGCGAAACTTCTCCGATCTCAGTAGGTAAATCAGAAACCATTGGGGCCAGATGTGGAACAACTATATCACCAGCAGAACCAGTTGTTACATGTATATCTTGGTCAGTCACTAAAGACTTCTTAGGATTTAACATAGCTGGCTGGGAAGAACTTTGAAGATCATCCATGACCATGGAGGTCAAAGGTGAAATCGACAAAGGCGAACTGTTGTAGTTTGCATGTATCAGATACTGGCCGGCTTTAGTAGGAATATACGACACCTGATATTTTCCATCTCCAATAGCTGTCATAAACAATTCTGCTTTGGCAGGCCCTTCAACACCAAAAGTCAATTGACCTGGGCCAGATTCTGTTGTATCAACAATAAAACTGGAAACTTGATTACACATCCCAGCCTTTATTCCTTCACCAGTAACTGACACACCAGTGTCTGTACACTTGGAACAAGGTTCTTTTGAAGCTAATGCATCACTTCCATCAGCTTTCGCTGCTGTCAATGTGCATGCCGCTTCAATTTTAACCTTGAATGGTGATCCGGGAACATTTTCCCCATTATGGGTGATCTCCACAGAATAAATACCACCAGCTGTTGGGACAAATGTTATTTCACGCTTATCCTGCTCAATAACCTTTGATGAAACCACTGGCTTTACTGGACCGCTAACATCGTAACCAAGGTCCCCAAATCCAGAATCACCAGCTTGAATTACGAAAGTGGCCGGTTCATTGACTTTTCCATAGCTGATTCCTTCTCCGTAAACCTTCAGTTGATCCAACTTACGAAGTTTGTGAACCGACTTTATCACTGGTTTAAAAGGAGCACCTGGAACAGTTTTCCCATTGTAGGATATATCGACAGTGTAGGCCCCAGCTAGAACAGGAGTATATGTAACTTCACATTTCTTGGGAGAAATCTCTCTAGAACTAAGTTTTGGTCTCATAGGACCATGTACATCAAAATACAGTTTTCCAGAGTCAGCTTCAGTCATATCTATAACAAACATGGTAGGTTTACCGATTTCACCATATTTGACACCATCTCCATACACGTGAACTTTTGAAGCTGAGTCATCTGCTGACGCTATTAAAGATTTAAAAGGTGCACCAGGAACCAAGTGGTCATTGTACTTAACTTCGATGCTATAGCGACCAACAGCCGTGGGTACGTATGTAACTTGGTGCTGCCCATTTCCAAGGTCTTTCGTTGTTATTGAAGGCTTCTTTCCCGGGCCAGAGATGTGGAAATCCAGCTTTCCAGGGCCCGATTTAGCTGTGTCCACAACAAATACTGATGGTTTGTTGCATTGGCCTTTAGCCAGCCCATCACCAATGACCTGTACATTGGAAAGCTGGTCTTTTTCTTTAAGATGCTTTTTCTCATCGACCAACATGGCTGTAACTGAAGACTTGAAAGGTGCACCTGGAACCAACTTCCCATTGTACTTCACTTCTATACTATATTGACCAACAGCAGTGGGCACATAAGTAACTTGGTGCTGCCCATTTCCAAGGTCTTTCGTTGTTATTGAAGGCTTCTTTCCCGGTCCAGAGATGTGGAAATCCAGCTTTCCAGGGCCCGATTTAGCTGTGTCCACAACAAATACTGATGGTTTGTTGCATTGACCTTTAGCCAGCCCATCACCAATGACCTGTACATTGGAAAGCTGGTCTTTTTCTTTAAGATGCTTTTTCTCATCGACCAACATGGCTGTAACTGAAGACTTGAAAGGTGCACCTGGAACCAACTTCCCATTGTACTTCACTTCTATACTATATTGACCAACAGCAGTAGGTACGTATGTAACTTGGTGCTGCCCATTTCCGAGCACTTTCGTTGTTATTGAAGGCTTCTTTCCCGGTCCAGAGATGTCGAAATCCAGCTTTCCAGGGCCCGATTTAGCTGTGTCCACAACAAATACTGATGGTTTGTTGCATTGACCTTTAGTCAGCCCATCACCAACTACCTGTACATTGGAAAGCTGGTCTTTTTCTTTAAGACGCTTTTTCTCATCGACCAACATGGCTGTAACTGAAGACTTGAAAGGTGCACCTGGAACCAACTTCCCATTGTACTTCACTTCTATACTATATTGACCAACAGCAGTAGGTACGTATGTAACTTGGTGCTGCCCATTTCCGAGCACTTTCGTTGTTATTGAAGGCTTCTTTCCCGGTCCAGAGATGTCGAAATCCAGCTTTCCAGGGCCCGATTTAGCTGTGTCCACAACAAATACTGATGGTTTGTTGCATTGACCTTTAGTCAGCCCATCACCAACTACCTGTACATTGGAAAGCTGGTCTTTTTCTTTAAGACGCTTTTTCTCATCGACCAACATGGCTGTAACTGAAGACTTGAAAGGTGCACCTGGAACCAACTTCCCATTGTACTTCACTTCTATACTATATTGACCAACAGCAGTAGGTACGTATGTAACTTGGTGCTGCCCATTTCCGAGCACTTTCGTTGTTATTGAAGGCTTCTTTCCCGGTCCAGAGATGTGGAAATCCAGCTTTCCAGGGCCCGATTTAGCTGTGTCCACAACAAATATTGATGGTTTGTTGCATTGACCTTTAGTCAGCCCATCACCAACTACCTGTACATTGGAAAGCTGGTCTTTTTCTTTAAGATGCTTTTTCTCATCGACCAACATGGCTGTAACTGAAGACTTGAAAGGTGCACCTGGAACCAACTTTCCATTGTACTTCACTTCTATACTATATTGACCAACAGCAGTAGGTACGTATGTAACTTGGTGCTGCCCATTTCCAAGGTCTTTCGGTGTTATTGAAGGCTTCTTTCCCGGTCCAAAGATGTGGAAGTCCAACTTTCCTGGACCTGACTTAGTTGTGTCCACTACAAACACAGATGGCTTGTTGCACTCACCTTTAGTAAGGCCAATACCAAAAACCTCTACTTGAGAAATTTGTTTCTTGCACGCTAAGAGACGTTCATCCGCTGCCAAGATCTTGGGTTTAAATGGAGCACCTGGCACTAAAAACTTGCCATATGTGATGGAAATTGAATATACACCAGGTTGTGTAGGGACAAATTCCACTTCACATTTTCCTGTCGCCAAATCTTTTGAAGTAAGGGCTACTGCTACCTCAGCAGGTCCTTGAACACTAAAATCTAATTCTTTAGCGCCAGCTTCAGAAAAGTCAACGGTGAAAACAGAAGGTTTATGACAGCAACCAGAAACAACTCCATCGCCATATACTTTCACTTTTGAAGCTAGGTTTTTCTTTTGCCACGGTTTCAATCTAACGGTTTCAACTTCTGACTTTTTGATATCTCTCTGAGTTAACTCCACATGCTCGGGCTGCAATTTGTCAAATTTAGGTTTGGGCTCTACTCTTTTCTTTAGACCTTTGCGCCACTCTGGCGCCTTGTCGTCCGGTTCTGTGAAATGAGCTTGCTTTTCTTTGCCGTCTGTCAGATTCTTATTTGATTGTTTCGATTTCGATCTACCACCAAATGGCTGCGGCTGCCCAGGCAAAGTGTCAGACTGGTTCTTCGACCAGGGTACACCAGCTTTTGACTGGCGTGATTTGACCTGGTCATCCCTTGCAAAGTTAAGCTTACGATTAGTATTGCTTGGTTCTACAACTGGCTTGGATCCATCTGAAACCGCAGTTACTTTGAATGGGCTGCCTTTAATCGGCATACTGTTGGCATAGACTTCAATGGTATATGCCCCAACTTCACGAGGTGTAAATGACAGATTGTGTACGCTAGTCATCTTTCGCACCACCGGATTAATAATTGTACCATTCGGTGAGCGAATAACCACACAAACAAACAGCTTTCTCACCTTTGAGTCATTCTTAACCTGAAATCTTGCTATTTTGTTGATGGTAAAACCTAGAGAAAGTATATAAACACTAGTTGATCCAAATACCAAACAACATATAAAACTATTACTTGACTAATGTGCAAGTAAAACGTCATACTGAACTATTAACTAATCTCACCTTTATCAAGGTCAACAACCTTCACACCACTAACATCAATATTAGGTTCCACTTTAACTTTATATGGACTTGTGGGGATTTCTTGATCAGCAAAGATTACATTTACAGTGTAGGTACCAAAATCTTTAGGCTCATATTCAATCCTACAAAACAAAGTATACCTATCTACTGTTAGAAGTAGACTCATATAATAGTTCATATCGACTTAACATATCAAACAAAGTTAAAATTATGACAATGCCAGTTTCTGATTTAGCATTCCACTTGCCTGAATAGGCCTTCGCCATTGTCATCTGCATCGACAGGGACATCCATTCCCTTATCATCAGTCAAAGAAATGGCCACATCACCAGGTCCAGCTTCCGTACAGTCAACAAAGAAATGTGTCTGTTCACAACAGGTAACACCCTCCTCAATTCCTGGACCAAATACCTTGACTTTGTCTGGCATTGATGGCTCTTCGACATAAACCTGAGTATGTATATAAAAATTCTCAATCACTGATAATAAAACTTATTATGATGCTCATAAATCGAATTTATTTATCAAGTTAACAATATGCCACCTATAGAAGTAAGAAAACTTACTCAGTAGAGAAAAACTTACTCGGAAAGGGCTCTTAGGTACGTTGACGCCTCCATATGTGACAATGACAGTGTGTTTTATTGGCTCCTTGGGCTTGTACTGACAGCTGTATGTACCATCTCCATTGTCTTTAGTTTGAATATCAATGGGTCTGCCATTTACGTCTTCTCCATAAACCTTGAGAGGGGCTTTGCCTGCCTTTCTGGTGTCAACATTAAACAATGCTGGTTGATCTTGAGCAACTCCATTCTTCTCCAGACCAGGTCCACTAACCACCACCTATGGAACATAATATTCTATTATAAGAACAAACAGTCAAACATGTCCCAGTATCCTACTCAAGGTCCGTGTATACTTGTATAAGGCTGACAGAACTTTACAACAGACAACATTAATGAAACAACTACAAATCAGAAGACTGTATCAAACAAAGGGGTTTATAACAAGTTAGGAAGAAAAGAGCATAACACACCACAGCAAAACTCAAGCAACTGATAGGCTATAACACACATTATTTATAATAAACATCCAGGTGTATGTGTATTATATCGCAGGATTGTATGCACAATGTATATTATATGCATATCCATATGGCTATCAGAGTAAAACCATCATGTTCCATCATGCGATGACCTGGTCTCACCTCGCTGGGCTCAAAGTCAGACCCGTAGCTTCCATTGGGTAACATGGAGTGGGCCTTTCTAGCAATATCAGGGCTAATAAGGCCCTCGTCTACGGCATCAGGGGATGACTCGGCATTGGCAGCGTGCTCGGGAATTATCTGAATATTCACGTAGCAAGAGGTGCAATCAAGTTAAAACACTCAACAAGCAAAGTTAGTGACAAGCTAAATGTAATAGTAAGCACACACAGGGCTAACTAAGTAAGATAAATGCTAAGGGTATAAAATAACTCAGTAGATATCACATCTGACAGTTATCATTTTTTGACACAAATATTTTACATATCTTGTGAATGATCATTTGTTTGAAAAGTATGTCACACAAATAGCAAGACTACAACACACATAAGAGTATAAGGAGTAGTTGAAGTAAAGAAGGGAACACAACAACAAACTCAACTACATAGGTAATATTATGGTGAAAGATTATACATTGTCTATGCTAACTGGATTACTGCACACACAAGGAAACTAATACCTAGCTAGCTGTATGGACATGATATGGTCAAACAAAGAAAAGGCAGTCTTAGAAATAATGATCTTTGCTGCTGTATTCTAAATAATAAAGTTGGTATGAGACAGTTATGAAAGGTCGATAACAACCTATGATCTCCAATTCAAAAGTTAACGGTATTACTTACCATATCACCATTTCCAGATGGGAGAGCGGGAGCAATCATTGACATGAAAGGAGAGTTGGGTATGTCCTCATTGTCACAGAGCACGTGCACGGCGTACTCACCAGGTACTGTTGGTCTGTAGGTAACATCAGCAGACCCATCTCCATTGTCACTGCATTCAATTTTAGCCTGGGATGGACCTAAATAAGCCCAAATCGTATAAACATGTACATCTAGTAACTTGATACAACATACACTCTAATATCAAGTATGTGATAATGTTATAATGATAGCCATAACAAATAGGAAAGGGTTTCATCTACATGTAGCAGCCAAACTAGTATAATCTAGTTAAACAATGCTCTGCTTTACCAACCTTCAATGGCAAAGCCCAAAGCTCCCGTTTCTCCATTTGTTTCGACAACAAAGTCCGCCGGTTTACCAACAACCCCTCCCTCTAATCCAGGCCCATAGGCTCGGATTTTGCTTTCCTTGTAAGGTCCAACAGCCACCTAAAGAGTGATAACCATGAAATGTAATGAAAAAATGGAGAGTACAAGTATATGAGGCCACCCACTGATTCTACGTTAACTCCAGAGTATCATCTTTAGAATTGAAATTTATACAAGCACTGCGCCATATGTAAAGAATAAAGTTGTATGCAAACTCCACATTACTCAATGTAGACCACTGTTTCATTTACACAACACATGAAGTGATAGGATTGGAGAGATCAAGTGTCTGCTCGGTTCTCTCTCTCTCTCTCTCTCTCTCTGCCAAACCATACCTTAAAAGGACTCTTAGCGATGTGAGATCCACCAAATTGTAGGTTTACAGTATAGTTTCCAGGCTCTGTTGGGTTATAAGACGTCTCATAAGTATTATCATCTATCTTCTTGAATTTCAAAGGCTCGGCTTTTCCTAGATTTACAAGACAATAACAAGACGTAGTTATTGCAATTTGAGAATCATTATTACTAGGAGTACCAAAAGAGCAAACTAGCAAACAAATATCAAACTCACAAGCAGTGTCATCCAATAGCTGCAACTATTAGTGGAGAAATCAAATTCTAAGAATAGGAGTGAAGAGTGATTGAACAATCAGAGTGGAAATGTTAGACAGTCACAGGCAGGGTTAATTCAGTGATGGGCAATCAAGTGCAGAAGTTATCTTCTCTATTTTAGGTTGCATCACAAAATCTCTTAAATCTTATCATGGAACAAAGAAGTGAATATAGCCGAGCAACTCTGGCCCATATAGAACTATTGAAGCTAGATAGTCATTTTATAGAGAAGACAACTTCGATGTTGAACAAAGTTGTGGATATCATATTAATCAGAATATGACAGTTACCAGGTACCATAACCTCACTAACTACCTGGTTCAATGAGCTCTTCTGAGAGCTCATCAGGGGAGGTGTTTGCCTCCTCACTATCACCTGTCAGATCATATTATTACATATAGTACAAGTCATGCACAAGGTCTTAGTACTATGCACATATAACCTACATGTACATGTAATACATACATGTACATTTACAGTATGTATCTCCAAGTACAAGCCGTGCATACCTCACTGCAGATGGCAGTCACGTTTCAACATAGATGCATACAGCACATATCAATTACTTCATACCCTATGTATCAGTTATCATAATATGCATAGAACTTTATCTACTTGGCATAAAACAGTAGACAACACTTAAAACACACACACAAAACATATACACATAAAATGTTATGAATATACATTGTCTGGATAGATATGTACAAGTGCAAGTATTACATAAACACTTAAGGGAATATTAACATGCCATAACCAATAGCACCACTCCAAAGGGCAGTCTCATAAACAATATGACGTACTCCACTTAATAATAACTGGATGTACATACAAAATAATGCATACACATGGTGTAATTTATATGTAGGCCTATATATATGTGAATGGTTATTGCTGGTTTATTGGATCATGAAATAATATGTACTGCGTTAATGGGGTAATTAATAAACAGTACATGTACATGTAGAGGTAGAGTTATATTGGTCTAGACTGCACATGTATGTTGGTTGTTAAATGATTCAAGTGAGTGAATTATCTTCCCATGATCATATACAATTACGCTGTATCTTGTATATTGGAAGAAGTTCTAGAGATACACAAGGTAATAAACATGTGAGTGAGAGAGATATCGTATGTATATACTATATAGGAATGAGTGATATTATATATTTACCTGAAGGACCAACAAGTGTCCCTGTGACTGGTGCATCTCCACCTGCCTCAGTGTGTACCATAATACCTGCAACATCCTTCACCCTCACTCCTTTAGCCTGGACACCTCTACCAGTGGCATACACTTTCTTAGGTTCAATTGCTGCATGGAATAAGTAGTAATAAGTAGAATACATGAACATCACGACAGCAACACAACAAAATATTCTCTATTCATAAATCTTAAATGTCAGCAAAGTAATCAATGTTTATTTATTATTACCCATACAATTAAATTGTATATGCATTATAGTAAACAGTACTACAAAGTACAAATGTTCTACAGAATATGTATAATTTGCACTGCTTGTACCTGTGTAGTGCTTATTTACTCAACTAAGCTTACTTGTCAACTCCTCACTCAATCAGAGAAAACACTAGTTTTTAACCAGAAATCACATAGTTGTATAATCACATAAATTTTTGATAGTGATAAAGATGCCAAACCTCTAGAAATTCAGTGAAGCAAATGACAAGCATAGGCTATAATAGATAAGTATCGCAGTACTTAAGTAGAATATAAAAGAGACATTGAACTGTGATGTAACTTACGTGCACCAATCATGACAGTGAATGGGCTGAGAGGGACCTCTTTACCAGCAAAGTAAATGTGAATGGAATATCTACCAGTATCCTTGGCCATGTACTCCACATAGTAGGTGGTCTCTGAGGACTTGCTGATCCTTGGCTTGCAGGTGTCCTTGTGACCGTGTGCATCAACAATAACAATCTCAACATTCCCAACGCCAGCACCTAAATCCCAAAAAATTATATCACATATATATATACATGAAAGACTGGTGGGGACAGTCAGTAACTCTATAAGGTCTTTGGTGACTAATTGTACATGGATAAGCCTGAAGATATAGAAAGGTTGGTACAGCGTTCTACATGTTGTATGCCAACGATAATGCCGGTTCATGATTAAAACTTGGGAGTTGTCCTTTCGCTGTTTTCTAAGAACCTAGGGCAATTAAATCTATCTAGATGCTAACCGCAATTGACCACATAATAACATTATAGTAAAATTATGACGAAATTACAACCAAATGAAAACCGGATGAAGCAGGAATAGAATGTTTAGTTTGATTTCAGGAGAACTCCTGTGACCATAGGATATTGCAGACCACTTTAGATTACTTCAAGCTGATATACTCACTAGACAGTAGAGTGCAATGGCATAGAACAGATGACAGTATAAGATATTACATGCTAATGTACTACAATATCATACACACATATAGCATTGTATACGACTACACAGTCATGTAAGTACATGTAGTACATGATGTTCCCTACATAACATGTTGATAAGGTTGTAATTAAACTCCCGTTGATAATACTATTCACAAAGTTCATTATGCATGTACTTAGAAAACTCTAACTGCCCACTTGTGTGTAGTTCAACCTGACAAGGCAGGAAAGGAGGCAGGCGTGGCTGACTGCATAGCTTATGAATTGTTTATATTTCACAATAATAATAATGACATTGAATACAATTAGTCAGGCTTATGTTATGTTACCTATTTTCTCACATTTATGCTGCTGATAGATGCTAGAGATAGGAAGTATGTACAACAATGTGGTATGACACACTAACATGTGGGCGTATATTGTTATTATAAGGTAAAGGGTTCACTCCAATATTATATTAGACAGTGGTATAGACAGTAGGCAGTGATGAGAAGGGGCAGGGCAACTTCTACTCTTACAAATATAACTACCTTGTGCGGCACCTAAACAATGAATAACAACATCATATACAGTGAAATACTAGCCCAATACTAGTCTACAGTTCATACTATGATTCAGGATATACAAGGTAAAGCTTATCTAACTAAAAGCATATACAATATATTTGTTATCAGCAAACACATTACCAACTTGACTTTTATATAAATATTTAGTTTCAGAGTGATGTCAATACATAGATAGTAACTTGATGACGCAACAGCAACATTGTGAATAATTTTTGCATTCCTGGAAGATTAAAACAGCTCTGACTCATGTATAACCAACAATACCTAACTGTTTATCTAAAGATCAATACTTAGGTATAGGTAGGTGCTTGGTGTCAGATTTATATCACCTTATATAGTCATTCTAAGTCTGATAAATTCAAATCAATATTTCTCTCACGCACAACTGGTTGGTCAGCAAAAATAGCTGGCAGCAGACCAGATGTGAACAGTAAGCATGACAAATATCTGAAATCATGGAATCAAATAATAATCATAATAACAACCAGAAATACACAGCTATATTATCTATTCCCAAGGCTAGTATGTCAGTGTCTCTGATACCATGGTATGAGTGTCTGTTATATTTCCCCATCTTACGCTGACTTAATTGTAGACACTGACTGGTCTAGTGACATGCACTACTAAGTAGTTCATGCCTATAATACACAAGTCTAGATATCAATAACCAGCTTGTATATTATTGTAGGAGATTAAAAGGGGTCAAAGGTCAATCAACTGAGCTGACTCTTATCACTGCATATTTTGTTAATTTCGTAACCCAAACTATAACAACTGTTGATTGAATGAACAAACAGTTGAGGAATTATTATTGCCCTGTCTACTGCCAAGTCTAAAACCTACCGGCAAGGCAATCGGCAGCATAGAGAATTATATCGTCAGCAGGAGTCAGCCAGAGGTTGCTCATTTTATATATTTATTCTGTAGGCCTATACACACCCATGGCAAACCTACCTTCAGTGAACACTTCAAAGTAGGTTTTCTTGCCACACTGTACACCGCTAGCCTCCAAACCTGGTCCCTCTGCAGTTACTTTCTCTGCGTCGCCTGCAGCGCCCTCTACTTTCACTTTGTATGGGCTCTTAGGAATCTCCTTACCGGCAAATGATACCGTCACCTAATAGTACAAAGTTAAGGGAATGACCTATTTTAAACCAAACCAGGAAAAATATACACCACAACATACAACAGGTTACCATAGCAACGTATAAACAGTGAATGCAGTCACAAATATTTGTCTATCAGTAACCTCTACCAATGTACACAGTGAGGGATCACATGTTCAGTATGAATAAACATTGCAGCCATTAATATGCTTATGAACAAACATAGGTAGCTTTTTAACCTAATGATAGTCTAAAGCTATTGTACATAGTACTATTGTACATAGTAATAGTCATAATGTTTAAACTGGGTGTGCCAAGACCATATTCCCTGTGTATAAACCAAAACCACGACAATGATGATACTTTCTTGGCATTTCCCAGAACTAGAGAATTTGAGCTTGTATATGCATTGCACACGCAGACTAGTCTGAAGGGCACTTCCCATTCACTTCCTGACACCACAAGCAGGTGGTTCAAGGTGTGTGCAAGGTAATAGCTGCACATATGTATAACATGTACTCACTGTGTACTCTCCCTCCATGGAAGGTGTGTATGAGCAAGAGTAGGTGAGATTTCTGTCATTATTAAACACTACCTCACACTGAAATAGAAACAATGTTCAGAATTGCAGTGCAAAACCCATGTGTGCAGTAGAGTGACATAATTTGGTTTACAAGTACATGAATATGAACTTTTAGTACTCAATAGTTATTACAGGATTCAAATAGTCTGAGAAAGAACAGTTGTCTGCTGTTCAATGACAACTCCAGCTTTTCCCTGTCAAACCAAACCAAACAAGCTGCAAGTATTTGACACCCAACTCATTGCCAATATCATCACATAAATTATCGCCAACACAGGGTCATCCATTATCAGTTATGTAAATCCTGGGACTAAAGTTCTACTGCGAAATAACAGGTAACAAGACAGAAACTGTCATATGGAGAATGCTATCCATCAAAACATGCATAGATAAGTTTTTACCTCTTCGGCAACACCATCAGCATTCAACACCTGCACAGTTATGTCACCACGGCCAGCGCTAAATGTCTCCACAGTGAATTTAGCTGGGGCTAATGCACACACCCCTTCGGGCTCTAGACCTGTGCAAGCACATCCAATAAACAGTAGCATGCAGCGGGCACAAGTACAACACATTCTACTGCAAACACATGCATAAATACCCAACATTTCTAAGATTTGATAACCTAGTGGGATATGCTACTAAAGAACTCAGACAGAACTTGCTGTCATGCACACTAATTCTGATAAGTTTACTGGAATCCTCACTGCAAGGTACAGTGTTTCAACCCTAGTAACTAGAATGTACAATATTGCTAGACTGCAAGTAGGCAGTTTAGTGACATTATAGTCAAATAATAATTTAATAGCACAGTAATCCCAGTCATTGCACTGTAATTTAAATTCACATGAAATTTACATTATAAATTACAAAATAATCCACTTTTCGATAGTAATGGCAATCTAATTACATCTGTCAGAGCCAATCAGAGTCATGCATGAAAAGGTATACCGGGACAGGAAACAAAGTTTCTCATGACTCACAACCGCATACCTCGCCCTCGCCCCCTCACTTACTTTCTCAGGTTTACCCTGAGGGTTTTTAACCACTACAGTGGGCTGACCTTTGCCAGCGGCAAATGTGTCAATTTTGAAATTAGAAGGTCGCCCTTTGCAATTGCCTTTCTTTTCAAGACCTGAACAGCAACAAAATAGCTTTGCATCAAATATTCTAATAGTGGAATGCAATTAAATAATAGTTTTTTGCAATCGCAACTCTTCATCACCAAGTCAAATATAACAAGTTGTCTAAGAAAGATTGAATAAAGCATCATGACATACATTCATCATCTCTATTCATTGAAATCATGTCACACTCGTATTACACAAAAACAGCTGCTACACTATTCTATTCTACTAACAACCACTGCAAAGCACATGTCATAAAAAACATTGTTTACAAAACTATGCACACTGTTCTTATCAGACAGTCTGCACATTTTTATTCAGGTAACCCATTTTAAAAATGTTGGAATTTGCAAAGTATTGTATGACTATCATTTACGCTATAAAATAATGAACATGTAAATACCTGGCCCATATGCACGGACTCGAGCAGGGTTGGTCCTAGGTCTAAGAGGAGCTCCTGCCTTGAGTTTAGCATTAGGGAACTGTGACAAGTACGTCATCATACTGAGCTCGTCTATGTTTGGGTTAACAATCTCGTCTGGCTTGATGAGCTGTAAGTGGAGAGAGTTAGAAGTACAAGTAATGGCGATCACTTTTTTATTACTGCTAAAATGCTGGGAGAAGGATGCCAGAGAATACATATACATGTACAGTATGTGCATGTATATTAAAAATGCATAATATAGTTAGCTGTCCTTCGTTTTCCGAAGATGACCACCGTGAACCATCATTCTCCATCTATTTCTACTGGTGCTGAGGGATTGCCATGCATATTATTATTTTCAGGGCCATTTATATGCATATTTCTTTTATTGGCAATGGGCTGAAATATACATATTTTCAGGTCTCAGACACCTACGAGAAATTTGATGGTGCCATCAGGGCTTACTGGGGCAATCATCAAACACATTGATGTAGTCAGTTAAGCAGCTACTAGTCATTTCCGGCAACCCATGGGCCATGACTTGCAAGCTCAAATACCATCTTGCTCCCATCATTGAAATTATAACACATAAATTATGACAAATATTGTGAATAGGTCCATGATGAGTGAATATAAAAGGCTACTAGGGGAGATAACACCAGATGGTATTCCTTAGATCATAAGCCTGAAATTGGCAAAGGCTTTATCAATATAATCTAGTGTTGGGTTCAGCCCAATGGCTTGTAACATTGTTTGCTAACTACATAGTTGATAAGTTTTGCCTATCAACATCTACATGAATGGAGAAATAGAGATGTGTACGTAATGTAACTAATGGACAATCAGATTGCCTCATGATAACAGCAAATTAGTTAGTCCTCTACGTATTAGAGGACGTATGTTTTGATTTGTCTCGGGACTTCCATGGCTCACAAAACCTTGCATATAAAATTCATTAGCAACTCTATGGACGGATTACTAAACCTCTAGTTGTGTGTTCAGTGCCTATGGGAAAGAGAATAGTGTAGAATAGCGCATCATTCGAGACACCAGAGGAGTCAACAAACCTGTGGAACCTCCAGCCATTGTTCAGCAAGGTCCATTGCCTCTGTGGCATTCTCCTTACCCTTGTCTGGGTTCCAATCCTCCCAATCTGGACAGAGACCTGAAAGTATCATAACATGAGAGAAATTAACATACCAAAGTACTAGAGAATAAAGTATTACTGTATCATATAAACTCAGGGCACATACTTGCATACTTGGAGAGATGCTGCTTAAACAAATGAAAACCAAAGATATGAACCTAGAAAGGTACTGGAGAGGCCCTTCATACTATTTAAGCATCATATACCTTATATTTATAGTTCCATAGTTTGCCTACTTTTCCCTCCTTGAATAACCTACTTGACCAAAGTGTATAGCTATATAAGATTTCCCCAAATCATCTTATACTGAACTAGAGGTAAGGCATGAGTATGTTGTAACTAGCTCTGGTATGAAATCTAATCTGCACTGATACACTATGTTACGTAGTAGGTCGGAATCATTGCGGCATAGTCAATATCATCATTGTTCAGCATTCAGATAAAGAGGCACTATTCGCAAGATTGGCTAACTGACTGTAATTAGCCTCCAAATACCTTACTGATACGTGTCAAGTCAGGGGCACGCCTTGCAAAATTGTTACTAAACATTATTAGCTCACTAGCCATAGACTTCTTGTTTGAACTTAAATAGACAGAGTAGAAATGCAAACAATAGATATTTCTAGTTGAATAATTTTTTGATAATAGAACATTCCCATTATATCCATTTGTATGCTATTATTGTCTTTTTCAAGAGAATATACACATGTACATTGTACATGGAAAAACATAGTTGGTTGTCTCATGGGGTCAGTGTATAGAGAGAAGCAATGGCTACAGTGACAGGATATTGTAGTGGGCTATTCAAGGAGTAATACAATAATGTTTATATCATATAGTGTACTATGATGATATCAGGTTGCTAGAAGTAGAGTCGATGTTTATAGTGACTTAGTGCAGCGTTATCAAGGCGTACCCAGTCTGCCGAAGTGTGCTATCAATTTAAACAAGTCTACAGTAATACAAATACAGTCACTGTGAGACTGTGTAGGCTTGCAAACTATGTAACTGAGTGATTAATTACAAGGGTGACAGACCAGCATTTATGGCCTATCAACTAACAGTCCTAGACTATACACCATTAATAATGAGATTTGTCAATATAACTGCAAAAAAAGTTTAGCAACATTGAAATGCAACGGCAAGTATCCTGCTCCAAGAGAACCCAATACATTGTCTCAAGGTAAAATAATTACCTGGTCCTACAGCATCCACAAGAGCTCCAATAGCTCGTCCATCATTCCAATCTGTGGTAAAGTTTCGTACCGGCAGCTCCGGTAGCTTGTTCTGCACCCAGATAAGGAGACGCTGTTTGGGAGTTGGCCCCTCTTTGGAATTGGCCACAGGCATCTCTTCCTCTCCCTCCCACATGGGCATAGAGATTGAGTAGTGGAGAATGAGAGTCCATATCAAACCAAGGATCAGTTTCAGCTTGCTATCCACAATATCAGTACTATCTACAAGTAGCCAACAAACAACTTCAACCTGCATACTGAGTATGTTAATACATCATTAGGCTTATTACTACCAACATGTTGCCAAAATACTTGGAGACACCCACACAGTGCACAGCTGTCAGAATAGCTTCAAATGTCATAGGCAGCTGTTGAATGTTAGCCAAAGTCAATATTAATAATGATATAGAAATGGAGTATCTCAGTTCAGGACCCAACCTCTGAATATCACCAACATTGGTGACTAAAGTATGTAGGCCTACTGCATCAAATCTCGTTGTCCACGCAAGTAAATATCTACACATCAGGCAATGACACATGTTATGCAAGACCAACCAATCTAGAGTCATTGACCAAGAGTGTAGTGGCTTCAACTTCACACAAAATAAATAATCTCTAGTTGAATATTATCATGTATATTTTTATTATCACAATTAAAAAAAGTTCTACAACCAATTAGTAGAACTTGAAGCAGGCCGGGTGGAACACTGCCAACAGTAACTGTTAGAAAAAATTAATTAAACATTAAAAAGTCCCATAAATAGATTAAAAGCTCATCAATATTTAGATAAAATGTTAGGCAAATAATAAGCACCCCTACATTGAATGCAAGTCCTAAGGATGTGTGTATTTTTTTTCTAGCTACTAGTAACGTTCCTTTACTTTGATAATAACCTGAGTTAGCGAGTGGTAAGACCAGCAAGGCCTTATAAGTACAGGCAGCCAAGATAGCAACCAAGGTTGGACTCTTCCAACTCCGTTGATGTTTGAAGACAGTGACCTAGTTTGATGCTACTTCAACCCCAACAGATACTAATTTTTACCACAACAGTGAGTGGCTGCAAAATCAGCATAATATTATTAGCTATTCACTTAGAACTTCAGTCATTTGTCAGTCAGTGATCACCAGTCCATAAACCGGCTATTAGTCTAGCAATCTGATTGGTGGTTCACTCACCAGTGGTGCAAAACATTGCTACTGCAGGTCTGCAGCTACATGTAGGCTACATCGCTAGGCACCTAACAGTGGTTTTATTTCAGTAATAACTGAAGCAAGCCGGTTTTCGGTACCATGAATATCACAATATGATTCAGTCATGTCTCCATTGAACTGACTTCATTTTCCATGCATATTCAGTAACCACGGTCCACCAATAATAATAACTAACTACGGATTAACAACTGTGATTGCGTGGGTGGAGAGGAGGTCTCAATAATGATTGTTTGTACCACTGTCTACACTCTAAAGATTACAGAAGATAATACCCCAGTAAAGGTTGAGACCACTATACCAGCAAGCTTTAATTTTCACTCAGTGTCAGTCAAAACTTCGAGTTGTAAAATATGCAATAACGTGACTACATAACAATAACGACAACGTGACTACTCAGTTTTTTAAAGAGTGGCGTATCAAGGAAACTCATCGGTAATCATAGGGCCTCCCTGCGAACAGTAGGTCTCGATAAATTAAAATAGTATTATTGGGTTATCAATGATTGAATAAATATGAATGTGCTGTTTTCTTGGTTTTCCCCCTTTTTCTTACTCAGAAACAGAATATTAATATTAATATGAATTTCAGTTGCGGTTGTTCTCATAATCATGCGAATCATTCACTGGGTGTGGTGTCACGTATCAGTCACTGAAATTCTACTGAACCACACGATCAGTTCTACTATAGGTGATGAGGCAAATGGGTCTGAACATGGAAAACCCATACTATTCTCTTGGAACTACTATGACTGTAGCCAATATTATAATATAGTGAGTGAGTTAAACAATAAAATTTAATCAGTCAGTCAGATAAAAGAGATGGTTTTGGGTAGCCTAATCATCATGATCATAGTCATAACCATACCTTTGAAGAAATAGTATGCTCTTGAATTTTGATAATCAATGACAATCATAACAGTCTATGGCAATACAATAACAATTATGATCATGATGGTAATCATGACATGATTATGTTATCATCATCCGAATAATAGTGGTATTCATATGAAGTATTAATATTTATTTAACTTACCAATGTTGACAATCTTAATCCCTTCATCTTCCTCCAAGAATTTCAATGCAGTGGTCACATTTTCGAGTTTTTGAGACCTGAAATTAGGTCTTTTGTTGATTCTCTTGAACTTTTTTCCAGACAAAACTTCTATCAAAGCACACAACCTTAAACCATCAGATAGGTCATATTCGAGAGATGCTATACTCTTGTTTGCTTGCTTGAGATGTTCATTTGTCCACCGAGTGAAAGTATTCTTTTGAATAACTTTCCACTGGGCATCTTCTGCTAATTCTCTCTCTGTGGCTGGCATCTCGTCTTCCTCACACTCAGCCGAATAGTAGGCCCCGTTGTCATCGTAGCCGTCAGTATGCATGACTTGACCTTTGTTGTGACCTTCCATAGTAAACAAAACACGTGATTAAAATAACGCAAAATGACCAATCGTTAAATGACTTTAGATGACGTTTATAGCGCAATTAATTATATCTCCCATTCTGCTACAAGAAGCACATGCCAATATGAATAACAGGTGGTTTTCATTCTCAAAGCCTCATTACTGGTTGTTGAATTGGAACTGTTATTGTTTATGAAAGCTCAAGATTTGCCACACTAATTATATATTAGAAAGAACTAATAATGTAAAGACTAAATCATAACAAACAGCCTGCATACGATACAGAGATAAATATATAGTTAGCTATTTGGTCATTATTTTACCCAACCTACAAAACGATATTTTTCTAACATTGCAGAGGCATAATAAAAATGTTTTCAATGATCTCTCGGAGAAAAGATCTCTCTTCATTTGCATGCTAAGATATGGGATGCGGATGTAAATGTGCAGAATGAATTACATTACAAGTTTATAAGCTTGACCATACCTGGAGTATATGACCATAGGACTATCGTTTATTGCAAAGATCTCCACCACTCTTCTATTATATTCTTTGTAAACACACAACTAATTGGGGATAATTTATTAAAACTCATAACACACATAATTTGAGATCTATTGCTAATAAGTGATAACCTTTTATTGAAACACTTTTTGGATTATAACTGTATAATGTAATAAATGCTCTTCATCTAGACTGTTAGCTCAGCACTAGTAGCCCAAATATCCAAAATACCTACAGTTTTGAAATATTGGGGAGCCCATGTAACTGCCCCTGCTATTGATGGTATCTTAGTTGCAAATATCATGAGTAAGCTAACCTGTGTTTTATTATTTTGCATAAACGCAATAATATTTGATGCACTAGTAACCAACCGGTAGGTGGGTCTTTTATCAATCATTCAGTCATTGATATTACATGTTATAATGAATCAACCTTACATAGAGCTGTCTATTGCCTGTGTTATATTGTGATGTAATAGCAAACAATGATGCATAATGAGTAATATACAACTAAATATCAAGTATAAACATCCTGAGAAACTCATCAGGGTGTTGTATTTCATGAAAGTATGTACAAACTGCCAGTTCTGAAAAATATGCAAATAAAACAGTAATCGTTTATCTATGGGAAGGGAAATGGCTACTCTGTTAGTCAAGCATATGACTGTTTGTACCTCACAATAATTGTACTGCACGATATACATTATAATGAATATACCATATGTGCATTTTAGGGCTATGTAGTGCTAGAACTGCTATCTGAGATTATTTAGACTATTATTCCTGTTCTATACACAAAACAGAACCTTATAAATGCTAGTAAACTTCTGTAGTTTCTGTTCACAAAAGTATAATGCGTGATGCAGGAGTATTTCGGATTTAAATTTTCAATTCTTGAATGTAGATTGTATCAAAATGTATATAGTACTTCATACAAACTGCACATTTTTGCCAAACTTGATTGCATATAAGTATGATAAAAATATTTTAATTTGCGGCTGTCTATAAACGTGTGAAATAAATACATTTTAATCAGTTTGTATGTAAAGAGAGGAAAATTAGCAATGTTTCATTATCAATTATTTTGGTATTTCTACCTGTTGGTTTTGTTGAAGGTGAACCTGAACCAACTTATGTATAATTTGAGATTGTATCATTTGACACCTGGTAAAAGTTACTGAATTTATTATTGTTGCATTTACAAAAGATGCTAAAATATAACCCTACATTTAAATAATTAAATTTATTCATGCTATGCAGTTTTGTCTGACTTTGAAGAGGTCATTCGCCTCGCCATTTTTGGAATCTATTATAATAATTACATCACTATAGAAATTAAACATTGTGAAGAGTTGTTTTCTCTCTGCACACATTTAGCAGACAACTTCAAAAAATACAATACAGTCCTACATTACATATTTGTTTGCATAATGTTATCTTATTGTAACAATTCCAATCATCTACAATGTATATCTAGACACAAGCAGACTGGCATGACAAGTGCATGATAACCTGTACTACACAGGTACATCAATACTGCATTTCAAGTTATTTAGATGGTGTGCTTCTTAGCCGTCTGAGACATAGAGATGCAGTTAAAAATGTCATTTCGTAACTGAAGTTACAGTATAGTAGTTATTCTCACTAGAGCAAGTTTTGGCAGCTACATGGTAGAAAGTCAATCAATCATGAGACTAAAATCTAAATGCAAATGATGTTTAAAAAAGTCCTATGCGTATATTTCACAGAATATGCTTTTTTAGGTCATAACTGTCTCACCTAAAACATATAACTTATCTTATAAATCAAATAAATATGTATAGCTTCAAAAGTAGGTATGAAAAGTTCTACTAAACTATCATAGGTCCCCACTCCTACTGCCTATGATTTTCAGTTTTCAGATATTAATAGAGTTAAAAATAAATATAATACAGTATTAGTATAGGCCTAAATTAATTTTCATCGAAGTAGTCTATGATTCTGGTGACATTTATCAAGACCAATCCGAAAAGTCAGTCGGAGTAGGCTACTAACCTAGCTTGCATTGGTTAAGCAGGCTGAACTTTCATAGTTCATGTGGTCCAACTGTCTTATTTAGTTATTTATCATTTTCTTTGCGACTATTGGTTCTTGGACATGACTGTCAACTATCATGAGAATCTACATAAATTTTGAATGAAAATCATATGCCACCCACATAAATTTTGATTCTCTAAATGATGCAATATGCAGACATATTTTCAAGTTCTAACACAGAACTGCTTGTGCCAGACAAAAACTTGACAGAAATACTCTGCAAATTAATGTAAGCTGCAGTGTCCTGAATAAAATAGCAACAACCCACAGCTCTGTTGTATTGTCATCAAGAACAACCAATTCAATCAAATGATATACATACAAACATATTGTAGATGAGGCTAGACTGTCAGTCATGAACTTTACTTGTATGGATAATTCATACTCAAAGACCCTCATACTTAGTACCCTTGCTGATAATTTATCTTTCTTGGTTATATTTTTGACCAAACTAAAATGTCTACCAGCAATTACTTATTTCATCCCATATGACCAAGTTATGGCATTCACTCCACCCTTTCGGAAAATGGTACTGACATATAATTTGATTGCTTGACTAGCCTAGTTGTGAATAACCCTAAATTGTGCCCGTGTAATTGGCAAATATTGAGGAATCTATGCTAGGTTGCTAGCCTAAATTACAAATATATACACATAGGCCTATCTATGTACATGCACATGTATGTACTGTATACAACCAAATGGTGTCAAGAAACTAAATAAATAAATCATCAAGTTTGATGACAGGAGGAGCTGACATTCCTTTATCATTCATCATTTCAATGACATCTACAGCTTATTAAGTATAGAAGAATGATTATTCCATCTCAGTGTAGATGTAGGTCAGTCACTGGGTAGCTGTACATATCTACATGGTATCAACTATACCCATGCACCCTGTAGGCCGTGTCGGGTAAGGGATAGGAATCTTGGGTTTGGAAGTCCAATTTTGAAGAGAGATTGCAGATTTCTAGTGTTCTATCTATGCATGTATGCAAGACAAGATATTCCAAACACACTGCCCGCATATCTAGTACACTATGGAGTTTTGTCTCACCAAGACCACAGCAGTCAGTGCTATCTCTATATATAATTAGCACTTGATCTGAACATGGTTATCTAATATCTCTGTAATCCTCAATTACACAGAGGAAGCCATTGGCTTTATTCCATTTACCTGTTGGTCTACTAGTACATGCAGAATGTTGACCCAGCAATACATACACTACATGCAGGTATGATTTACAAACACTAGTCAAACCTACACCTATAATATAGTAGGTGAAGGTAGTAGGTACTACATGTAGGTAAACCATAGTCACCCTGCCTGGCTCATGGTAAAATATAGAAATGGAAACCTAATAGTAACAGGGCCTCTCTATCAGAGATGCAAGTCCTTTTTGAATTTCTACATGTACCATAGTTAAAACACTCACGAAATAATCTCATTTTGCAAAACAAGTACATGTATTAATTTTAGTATTTATATTTTCTGCTTAAAACCTGTAGAACTAATCTACTAACTTGCTTACATAATCTGTATGCATGATTGCTTTGTCTTTTAGAAACAAAACAATATACATGTCGCTATAATGTAGGACCCTGGTCAGGAGGCAGGGTAAAAGTGCAATACATCCTATATATACATGATATGTAGCTTGAGCTAAAAGCACTAGTTATCCACATAGCGTTTGTTAGTATATGTTTGGTATGAAAGAGAGCTAAGATCATGTAATAATAAACTAATAGATACATTGTACATGTACATGTATTTTACCACTACCATGCTAATTTTTCACTCCTACTCTCTGCATCTAAAGATTACAAGACTAGTATGCCTTGTAATGATAGCCATGTCAATGCCCACAAATTATACAATTATCATTACAAACTTATATAATGTATACAATGCAGGGATTATAATATGATGTCCTACATACATGTCAATGCCCATGTCCACTATCACTACATAGTACAGTAAAGTACACACAAAACTTACCCCTATTGATTCAGATGTTGGAGAGAAATAAGGAGATAAGGTTCAACTAGCAGCACCAGTGAAGCAGGACTTTTAATTTCTTTGTCTGTTGTTAACACTAGTCATTAGTGAAATATCAGATTCTACATATACCCACTATATACATACATACACTCAGCTCTAATCATGCATCCACCTGGCCTATTTCTCATCAGCCAATGATTTATCAGAATATATTATCACTTCTTGATTTGATTAGATGGTTTCAGCAATTTTGTTTATACTCTTTGGCTTTGCTGCCACTTGCTGCCAAACACATAATACATTTAGTAGAGTGAAGAGTACAATGTTGTAGAATAACTTGTAACGTAGGCCTATAATATCTGCCTGCACCTGTTATTGGTAGGCTCTATTGGAATTTATGGAACTACATGTATGTACAGTAACTGTGGGTGAAACAGGATATACCTACGTACTTTATAATCATACTCCATCCCCTCCTACTCCTGGTGATCCATTGCAGTATTAGTAATCTACTCCTACACAAATAAGGATTACTGCTACTTGTGATAGAGTAATTGAAGAGGATCCATTTAAGTTAGTATTGTGAAGAAGACATTCTTAGTAAATCAAACTTGATACAAGATACTGTAGATGTAGACATCCCATGCATATATACATGTATGCACGTCTACATCTACATCCTTCAATTCGAGTGGATTACAGAGCCAATGCACTATGTGGTTGGGAAAAACAAGACACTGCACTGTCAATCATGTTACAGGTTACACTTCGAAGCTCAAAAGCCTTCATAAGACAATAAAGCAATGCATTACATCACCTCAACTTGTGGTGTAGGTAGCTAGACCCACGGTTATTCCATATTACAAGCTGTATGTACATCAAATAATAAAGTGCAAATTAAGATCAGACACTAGGTGGCAGCCTATAATGCCTTATGGGCTCTACTTGGTAGGAATAGAGTGGCAATTCATACTTTAGGAATTGCAGGCAGCATGCACTACTGATAATCTAATGCATAAGTACTTCAATCATGTACGTAGAATGTGCATGGTGTTTAGAGAGAAGACAACTTTATAAGCATCTTATTTATCGGCCAGATACAACATAGCGAGCAGTAGTGCAGTGGGTTTGGTTGCATTGCATTCAGTGTTGGTAGCTGCCAAAGTATACCAGTAAAACTAAAAGGCTGCATGTGTATGTAGGACTATTATTACATCACTGTGTTTGATGGTGCTATGCGATAGCCAAGTTGTGTAAGAGAAATAGTGGTATTGTATTTCTATCTCTCTATTATATTTCAATCACTGTTACCCATTGTAAAATCCAATATTTTAATGGTATTAAACTTGATAGGCCTATTTAAGGTGCATTACTATCTAGCCCTAGATCTATCTTACATATCAGTTAACTGAGCTCATTGCAGGAGTCAACTACTTGCATGCTATATAATTCTAGAAATTTAAAAGACTATTGTTTCTATATGCCTTATATCTGAAGTGTTTAGTTGAAATACTTTAGTACGTATGCATATACATATACAACCAAATTATCACCATATATGCATAGTACATGCATCTCAGACCCCTTTGAACTAAAATGGGGAGAATTTCTTATGAGGCGCAATAACCAACAAGTTCTTTTTTCAATTTAATGGTCTCAATTATTATTCAGCTAATTTAGAGCAAACATCTTTTACACTCCAATAAAGTAGATCATCAGATCAATCTGTCTACTACCACTAGATATTAAGGTGTTCTCATAGACTCTCTAGGAGTATAGAGAAAATTGAATCACAAATATTTCTTTTAATAGATGAGAGATAAAATTATAACACAAGGGTGTGATCTTACATAATAGTAATAGTATAAGTTTTGAAATGTTTCAGACCAATGCATTAAAATCAAACTATGTGCACTTTGCTACGTATCCTCTGACTTTTTGATTACCTACCCAAAATTGGTTCAGTTGCAGCAAATTTTGTTTTGTGTCAGTATTTGTTCACAATTTCTATCCTTGGCATGTTATTGTTGAAAAATTTGCTGATACAGAATCTGAACACATATTATAGACTAGTGTGAATCTTTGAACCATGCTTGGCATAAGATTGTTTTGCAATATTAAAAAGTTAAGATATGAGACTTTTGAAGTTCTTGCTGATGAAAGACTAAAAGCCTCGGTAAACTTTCATAATAGTTGTATCAGGGAGGGAGGGTGCCGTCCCACCCTTCCTGGTTCAACAATTCATTGTATGAAGATAGAGATGATAGACAAGTCTGCTACTTTTATTACGAATGATGCATATTTTCAAGACATAAATAATCATAAACTGATAATTCTTATTTGGTATATTGTACAGTATATAATGTAGAAAAGATTAATGATATCTTACCAGGAGATCAGTATGTTGTTGAAAGAATGCTGCCTGTCCACCTGTTTGATTTAATTAGACTATCAATAGACTAATGACCATTTGATGTCTTTGAGTTTGCTATAATATAAGTTGATTAGTAACTCTTGTTTGGAATTCAGCAACTGCTGGTATCTTGTATTGTAATGAAATTATAACAATATAATATAATGTTATAACTAGTGACTCATGTAAATCATGCACACCATTACAGTCAATGATCCATGCACTAGTACCTGATGTCTTACATTATCCATATGATCAAAATAGCTAATAAACCTTTAGCAAATATTGTTATAGGGAATATTTAGCCTTAGCACTTAAACATATTGGGAAGTCATGCAGGAGTGTCCAAACTTTTCGTTATTAACATGTAAACCTTTAATGTCTAACACCAAGGTACAGTGGCTTAGAGACTTATCTACATTGACATTGTTTGCTTAATGTTGCTCTACTTACAACAAATATGTGTGGTTGAAGTTAATAACATAACACACACCAGGTATTCCATTATTGGAATGTATTATTTAGTTCTTTGCATTATTTGTAACCTAAATAGATCGGTACTTTCTACTAATATTATAGCAATCACAAGCAATTTTCACTTTTCACTTTTGTTTACATGATATTGCCTTGTCTACCCTATAGTACATAAGAGCTCAGTAGGCAAAAGTTTGATGTTAGTATCAGTATGCAATCAAAGTTGTGACAACAAACTCTGCTGTCTGTGCCATGCAATTACTAAACAAAAGGCTCCACCCCTGCCAGTGCTGCCAACTGTATTTTGCAAGATGCAGAAATCTTATAATCCATGCGCGACCATGGCACAGAAGCATACAAGAGATACTCCTATACAATAACCTTTTTTGTAAAACTGGGAGAGGACAACTTCGTAACATAAGCAGCAGTACAATATTACAGTATACCGTTATAACAATACAATACAATATGAGTTGTCTTTTCACGAACACACACTGTGGTTCGCAGATTGTTTTCCAGTTAATTTCTGCTTCCCCGCAAACGATCGTATATTCACTAAAATAAAACAGTTTACTATCATTTGGGCTAGTAAGGGGTGTGGAACGGTCTACCAGACTATTGACGTGTGACAGGAAAATCCAAGCAATGGGAAAGAAAAAGTAATGGATACAATATTGATATTCAAGTTCAATATCAATAACTCAACAACTTAATGCATTTGTATATATTATAATATTATAGTATATTATATTGATATAGCAATTAATTAGGCCTAAATAGTATAATTATTATAATGTAATTATTATTAATTATATTTTATTAATCAGATTAAGATTATTCATTATGATTATTATTAATTATATTTATTTTATTATATCATTCATTGTTGTATTAAAATTAATTAATTTAATATTAATATTAATATTTTATTATCACTTATTATAATTATAATTATCATATTATTTAATTACATTTATATTATTAACCATTCATATGATATTAATATTTGATATTAAATTTAATAATTACAATAATTTTAATTGATTATTGAATTACTGATTAAATTTAATTATTTTATATTTTATTCTTATTGTTGATCATTACTATAAGTATTTACTATTTATATAATAAACAATAATTAATAATTGTAATAATTATTATAGTTATAATTATATCTAATATGATTTATTGTAGTCTATATTAATTAATTATTATTGTTATTTAATTTTAGTTTTTAATTATTTGATGTAATTAATAATTGTTTATAATAAAATTATTATATAAGATAAATACAACAATTATAATATAATAAATAATATAGGCCTCCATATATATAATAATATTATTTTTATAGTGATGTTGATATAAAAATTGTGATAATAAATATTAATTAATATACATCTACTACTACTACTGGTTTTGCGCTGATTTTAACTTACTTAAATTGAAGTATGTAACTAGTACTATTTACTTAATTGTTTTATATACATGTATGTATTTATTGATATATTTTTGTTTAGAGCAGATGTGACGTCAGTTGAATCACCATCTTTGTCACTCGTTATGGCTTCAGCTGACTCAACTCCTTGGAAAGTTCCATTTTGGATCACTGCTGCTTTGCTGTCTTGCATTGTAAATGTGTTCTTTTTAGAGAAGCTTATCAGGTAATAGATAAGTTACAACTTTGTCACAATACATGGTTACTACCTGTTATTTGCTGAAGTTACAGTAGGCCTACTTGTATTTCCAAACCCAATAGATATTAATAGGCTTATATACCATGAGACTGTTAACCACCGCGATTGTTTTATGCTAGTCACTTCACATGGCAATGTGGCTGGTGTGAAATGTAAAACTGTCATTCTAAAACCATTACCACGTTAATGGTTAATCGTTTTACAGCCTAGGAAATAGGAATTCATTTAGACCTAAATGATTTTTACAGAATGAAAATAGCATATTATATTATGATTAATAGATACTGAATTTAGCTGTTAAACACATTTGGTGTCTTTGTGGCCCAAATCTCAGGCACAGACAAACTTGCTCAAGAATTTTCCTGCTCCCTTCCGTTACAGAGTGACGAACATACCGTCCTGAGCCAAGCACGAAATCCTTATTTTGGTACGACAGGGATGGTTGCGTTCAACCAAGCAAAGTCCCATGTCAATAGCCCTTTCAGCCTAAAACGGACGGCCATCTTGGGATTTTTATTTGCGGCCCAGGCCTGTCCAAGAGGTCATGAAGACACTAATTCATATGAACTAAATGAGCCATTTGAATGCACTAGCCTGTGCTCACTAGTTCAGGCTAGCTACTGTGCCATGTAAAGCTAGTCTATGTCTAAATACTGTAAGATAGGGTTGCCATCATGTTTATCTATTATTACCAAATGAATTGCCATAATGTTTGAATGTTTTTTGACTACATCCAACTTACTAATTGGTAATGAAATATTGTATTTATTTTTTATTGTATAACATATTACATTGTGAAATTCAATATCTCAGTGCTGAGAAAAGGAGTTCTAATCTAATAACGGCTTCCTGTTTCCTTCTCCTCTCTGTGGATGGGTTGATATTCACTAGCAAGTTCTTTACCAAAAAGCCTGTCGTACCTCTAAGGTAAGTATAACATTCCTCTAAGGACAAATGTGTATGTACGTACCATACATCCCAAGTAAATGTTATGTGTATACATGTACTTGTAGATGCACTGCTTATCATTTACATTTCCTATCTCCTTACTCCTCACTGGTAGTACAGTATCAAATGTTTGAGCTCAATGCAGACCCAAAGTACGATATAATTAATTTATATGTAACTTGTGTTTCTAGACATACTGCTCTGCTGGTCTTTATATTCTTTTTATCCAATGTTGGGAATAACATGGCGTTCAAGTACCATGTTCCTATGACTCTTCACATGATATTTAAATCGGTCAGTAAGTAAGATGATTGAATCCAATTTGTTTTTTCTGTGTTTGCAATGTAACCTACATATTTCCTTGGAATCTCCATGTTACATAATGCTATATTATCTTTAATCAATGATCTCAACACACTGTACTAAGTTGAATAAAAATATGTTTTGCAGGGCTCTCTTATAACTAGCTTGCTGCTGGGAGTGCTTTTACTGAAAAGAAAGTAAGTGGATTAGTTAGAAAACCGTGAACTTGCTGAACATGTCACATGGGGGAAAGTAATTCTTCGTATAACTTACGTGTTTTATGTATTGACAAAATTTCATTTTGTGTTGTTATTGTTGTATTTTTGTTTACAGATACACATGGACCAAGTACATATCTGTGATAACAGTAACTGTAGGCATTATACTTTGTACATACGCATCATCTAGAGAGGTAAGACATGATTTATGTAATTACAACTTGCTATAATATACATGTATTTTGTATAATATATGTGGTATGTATGGTGTTGTATCGTAGTAAGCTGTGTCTATGTGGGTCATAATTAAAAGAAACTTTATGGTACAGCAGTGAGTAATATTGTAGTACTTTGGAGACCTAATAGTGTAGATCATAATGTTGACGTGTACTATAAACATTGCAGTCGTGAATTATACCATGGTGATCTATAATATTATGTAGGTCCTATATTGTCTTAGCATGTAGTCTTATTGGTGTACAATTGATGTATTGCCGTCACTGTAACTGTGTGTATTTCTAGGAGCCCGCACAGACAGCTGGTAGTAGTTATAACTATGGGGAGTTTATCATAGGTGAGCAGAGCAGAGCTTAATAAATTTACCTGTGTACTTATCATCACTATTAAAGTACTAACTAATGTTTTGTTCTACACTTGACTGTTATGGTCGATCTCACTAAACTGCAGTGCACTGCACTACTCGTTGATCTCTTTAATGAAGTGTGAGATGTAGCTACACTATAACCATCCTAGAATGATCACATTTCATACTAGTAACAAATTAGTGAAAACACAGTGGCTACTCCACATCTGCCTCTTCTATCCTATCGCTTCTGCTCTATGGCCTACCAACTTGGTTGAGAAATGTTGCGAATATCTAGAACCTTGCATTGGTTGATTGAGACACAACTTCTTATCCGTTTTATTTCTCTACAAATTTTGTCTTTTTGGAAGTACTTTTCTGTTAACCTGTTGCATCCAAGTTTTGTTGCCAGTGTGATTGGGCGTGGGTCCTGCATGTATGATAAAATATATATATATCAGTCTGTGGTAAGTTTAGATGTGGAAATGAAAAGATTGACCTAAATGTTACTCAATTTTATTTGTAGGAATTATATTATTACTATTTACATTGTTTGCTTCATCATACATGGGTGTCATGCAGGAAAGGTTGGCCACGCAATTTGGCAAGCATCCAAGGGAGTCACTGTTTTACAATGTGAGTTTATTTAAATATCAAAGAAGTTAAACCAGAATGTTTATATTGCCTGTAAATTGTAAATCTATATAATGTTGCTCTTGAGAATGCTGTGAATTTAAGATTATACAGACATGTATTTGGTACTAATTGATTATTGGTGCGGCGAGTTGTTGCACATTTTGGAGTTGTCTTCTCATTTATCTCTGTTCTCAAACAAGACTTGACATTATTTGAAGTTGACCAACGTACTGTTTATTGTGAGTCTTACTTTTTAATTTCAGCATGTGCTACCTCTACCCTTCTTTGTATTCCTATACAAAGATCTAGGAGAACAGATTACTGCATACAATAATTCTGGTAAGTACATGTAGAAAAGGAGATGCATGTGTCATGTACAGTGTTATATTGGCAAAAACTGCATGTGTTTTTGTCAGCAGAGCCCCCATATACTGAGTAATGTGTATGTAGTGCTCATATGTCACTGGTATAATTTAACTTCAGTGGAGTTAGGTGAAACAGCTGATGTGGTTTTCATTCCATTAATGTTTATTTTAGTAGTATGTGTTATGTACTACATGTGTGGTCAGTGTCTAGATTTGAAACACCAGTATTGCATGCGATGTAGGCTATACCACTATACCGTATTGTTATTGTTGCAGAACCAATGCATGTTCCTGTGATTGGAGTTATGGTCCCATACATGTGGGTGCTCCTTGTCTGCAACACTATCTCTCAGTATCCTTTGTTTAAGATCAGCGTAATTGGAGTGCTTGGGTAACTCATGCATGTGTTATCTATTTTCAATCCACGACGAAGTCCTGGATGTGAATTGTTGTTAATTGTTACATAAGGTATTATTGAATCCTAGTACTGTATGTTTAGGCATGTGTTACACAATTTCTGTATTGAACTAGACATGTCTTGGTACTCCCTCATTATGTAGATATCTGGAGAATGTTTGTAAATCGTAGCTGGTTTAGTATTGGGTTTTGAATCAGTTTTTTTCAAATGAGATTTTCAAAGTCACACATTATTGTCTGCCTACATTGAAGTTACTACAAAGTTACTCAAATCATGAAGGAGCTTATTACAGAATAGACTATTACTATCCTTGACCACAAACTTTAGATACATGTGTATTAACTGTGTGTTCCAGTTGACTACTGAATGCACCTCTCTTACTGTCACTCTTGTTGTAACAATCAGAAAGTTCCTATCTCTTCTCATCTCCATCTTCTATTTTGGTAACGAGTTTACCAGCCTCCACTGGTTTGGCGCTGCTCTGGTCTTCGGAGGGTCAGCCATGTTTGCAGAGCTACACAAGATTGCCATACCTGCTAAACCATCAGATAAGAAGACACAGTAATCACGTTATAGTACCTTTACCTTTTAGCTTCCAATCATTACTATACTTGTTGTTATGTTACTTTTTGAGTAGTTAGTGTGCTTCAAGCTGCCATCATATCAAATTCAGTATTAGTTTGTGATTTGTTTGCTTCACGTAACAGGAGATGGCTAGCTGGTGGACTTAATTTTTACATTTGAATTATACCCAAGACCATAGGCACTCATCAGCTGTTGTGCTGTTGAACACAGGAGTTACTCTCCTAATTTAATCCAAATCTGTGATAAGCAACTGGGAGAGAACAACTTCTAATTACTATCAACAACAAGCCATCTTATGAGTGTACCATATCCAAGAAGCTCAAGTTCCTATATGCACCTATACAATTATGTACTTGTAATATTATTTATGTTCAAACTAATCTTTTTGTTCTGATGTGATAAATAACTATTTTGAATCTTGATTTGAAGAATTTCTAACAAGAATTTTTTCCAACTTTTCCTGACAGTTTACATTTACCATTCTATACCATTGTACTGTATTCACTGTCTTTAGTATAATATATTTTTAAATGTTAACGTCAATAAAGCAGTATTTCCTTTGCTGGTTTTTTTACTAGAAAGCTGCAAAAAACTGCAATGCATTGTCAACACTAAGTGGTTTTGCTATATTATATTTATTATATTAAATCTCAAACATAATATTGACTTACAATTGGGTTTTTGGTTTTCATTTGCATTGCAGTAAGCTACAGAAATGCTGATGGAAAATATATGATAACCAATACTAAATAAATATAATGGTAGTTGATCATAAATATCTTACATGTTTGTACTATAGAAATTTAATATATATATATTAAAGCAATATTTATGATATAAAATATGGTGTTGACATGGAGAGAATATAACCAAAGATCCAACAGAATGGACTACTATATAATAAGTAGTAAAGTCATTTCAACTAGCAATCTCTTTTTGCACTATCCACTCTTCGATGAATACTGTACACAGTGCTGACTTGCGAATAGTAAACCTGTTTAACCAATGTGACTCTCCTATTGGACTATTGTGGTTGGTTGGATGCTGTTACAGACACCATTTCTTCATTCAAACAGGTGTTCATTGTCCTACAATTATAAAGTCAAAATAAAAAGTTGTCTTTCCCTTCAAACCTTCTATTCTTACATTATAATTGCTATCAACAATACAACATAAAATGCCATGAAAATGAAAAGGTGGTCACTAACAGAGAAATTAACAGGTGATGCTAATTCTACAACATAAAAATTTAAGTTGGATCAAGAAGGTGATAGAATCTGGCACTAGAAACTGTCCTTTCCCAATTTTTTGAAACAACAAATTTGGAAGAAGACAACTTCTTATTACAATTAACAGGTGCTTGCTAGTGCCCATAAGTTCATTGACTGTGACAAAAATAAATAATAATCATAATATAACATTTGCATATATACAAGCATAATGATAAAACAATGGCAGCATAATGAAGCAGCAAACAGAAGACAATATACAACATATATAATTATCCTGACTGCTGTCTTACCATGGTAACAGTAACCATTACTGACTCTCTATGACTGCAATGTGAAATGTATAGTGTCTAGTGGTGATTGTTTCTTAGCCTACGTTATGATTATATGTGTCTAACGCATAAGCCTCATTTCAAATCAAATCACATAAGGCCTATACTCTATATTTTACAGTGTTCACACATGTAACTAGAACAGACAACTTTTTCAGCAATGAGTTTGTGTGTCCTACAGTCCACCAATGTTTGAACTCTACTAATGTTCTGCATGGTAAATACCATGACAAATACAAGCACAGCAATCAAGCTGTTCTGGTAAAGTTATGTATAATAACTATACTGTAGTCTTACCTGATTTAGTTTCTTAAACTCTACGACTTGAGCTAGAATGTACTCCAGAATGTGCTTGGCGTCACGACTGTCAGGTGCCAAATTCTTAGCTATGCCTAAGATGTCTCCACATTCCCTCACATAATATTCTAAGTCACTGTCACCACCTAGTTAATTCACAGATAAAACAATCAGATAAATTAAAATCCCACCTTTCAATAAATTATTAGTGTAATACAAGCCATAGTTCTGAACCATATCTGAACTAAAGGCGTTATCCCTTCAATGATGAATACTACTGTACTACCAGTACAATAATACTACATCATAGTATCCTAAATTAAAAGAAAGAGGGAACAAATTCTAACTTAAAACATAGACAATAATATGATAACAAAAAATCACAGATCAATATCATGCATTTGTTATGGAGCAACATCATTCAACCAATTAACATAACATTAAATTCCTATCCCAAACATAGAAAAGCTTATGATAAATTTCCCTGAATTTAATCAGAGCAACATGAATAGCATGCTATACTTACGGTCCCCAGAGCCATCATCACCTTGATAGACATGGATTACTTAGTTTTTGGATAGCTCATAGCCAAAAACAAACTACTTGATTTCAACTAAATGAATACAGGCTAATGAATTCATTCTGGAATAATCTCTGGTCTTCACTATTTACATGTATCTATGTAGGTATGTCAGAGCACAAAGTAACATACATTTGTTTGTAATCTGTGCCAATCTAACTTTCTCAGTTGAGAACTGCTCATCTAAGTCAAACAGATCAAGTGATGGAGCAGGTAGCTCTCGGAACTGTGGAGGTATAACTGCTGGTTGTAGAGGTGGTAATGGAGTTTCAAACTGAGGGGTGATAACTCCGAGTTGTTCATGCGACGTGTTTAACAACTCGTAAGCTCTAAAATAAATAAAACATAAAGATATACAGTAAAGAAAGAAACATCAACTACGAAATATCAGCTAGGGCTATTTATATTAGCAGTATAGAACATCAGCAGTATAGAACATCAGCAGTATAGAACATCAGCTATGGAACATCAGCTATGGAACATCAGCTATGGAACATCAGCTATGGAACATCAGCTATGGAACATCAGCTATGGAACATCAGCAGCGGAACAACAGGAAGTATGATTCTCAAGCAGAAACATGACAGGAAATTGTTCTATCTACACACGTCTGGTAAATAAATACTGCGAATGGGAAATAATGCCACTACTAGTAAGTCAAGGGGAAAGTAACCATAATACATATAATTAGCCTATTGGATATGATGATAATACATTATAGTATCAATAGTACAAAGTGGTATGTATATTCACAATTTTGGTAAAGCGGAACATGAAGGTGTGGCAAGTGAGAAAAATACACCCACACTTTGCATTATTGTGTGTCATCCTTGCAACAATCCCAATATTCAGACTTAATTACCATAGTAACATCAGAAATAAACAATAAGTTTATGTGTAGAAGACGCATAGATTCATAAGGGGAATAAAAATTCGCAAACTGCAGTCCGCCAGTTCATAACAAAATGCATAAAACATTAACATTTGGTAGGCGTATCGCAATAAACTATTAGTAAATAAGCAATAAGGACAACTCCAAAGGATAGTATCTTACTTGAGGGCTGGAGTGACCATAGAAGTGTCTAAGGCAAACAGTTTAGTATCAAATAGCCTGGTAAAGTCTCTGGGAATGTCGTCACTTTCCTGGAGACAGGACTTGGGACAATCTGCTAATCTTGCGACTTCTGGCAGTTCGTTGTAGTCCGATATCTACATGTATATGCAAACACCATCATAATAACTTGCAATAATTTAATAACAATATTCTAATATAATAATATAAGCTTTTACAAATAAATTTTTGCAATACAAGCATAATTGTGCATCTTAGTAGCAAAATTTAATATCATCGGCATTAAAATGAGCCACAACTTGTTTTGGTTCAACATTAGGTAACATATCCAACACATCTTATTACCTAATATATATGAAATGAACACTTTTTGAATCATTTAAATATTGTATTGTACATGTACAAGTAGTATAGTAATAAATTGTACTTTAGCAGTTATTATGGTTCACTATGGTTGTTATTAATGGACTATGCTGGTTGTAATGTGTAAATAGTTCATCCATGGTATTTTATCTTTCAACAAACAAGTGTAGAATAAACATTTCATTGGTATGAATCACTAGATTGTAACACAATGAATGTGTACTTTATTTTATTGCATTGCATAGATAACCCTTGAAGTGGATGCCCCCATGAAACAATAACAACCACTATGATGTTTACTATTACTATGAACTGCTGTCTCCTATTGTTACTACAACTGGGGTACTAGCATCACCTATTACTACTACCGTATTTCTTGCATTACTAACAATAATAATACATACAACAGTACAGCTGTAATACTGTGATCCTGATTTCCAATACTACATTATTTAACAGTCTGCTAGTTGATAAAATATAATGTATGCATATAATGTGTACAACCTCTGGGTCATCAGCATCTATAGCATTGAGTTTGAGATCATCTGTAGTTAGAAATTGCATAACCACATCCTGGAAATAGTATTTGAATTCCATAATATCAAAAGAATACCAAACAAATAGCTACCGGAAAAAATCAACTCCAATGCATGCAATATACTACACAGTGAGTACCAATTTTATAATAAGCAATTAAAAATGCAAATAGATTTTTACTTTTAAAATAACTAATTTAGTGAAAGGATATCAACTGTTGCACACAGCAGTATTAGTAGTTGTACTTGAAAGTAAAGGTTAGCAGACTAAAATAATAAGAAACTTACAAATATTTTACTATTTTCCTCTTTATCCATATACTGGTCTGAGAACATGTGTGCAGAACCACACACAACCATTCTGCCTTTGCTCTTGGGCTAGAATATACAGATTATAATACATTGTATGTAAATCATAAAACAACATAATGTGTTAAAACAGGAAAAATTCTGACTTTATTTAAACAGCATTAGAGTAAGTGACAGTATAATCTAAGTCCTGTATGCAATAGTAATAATAATTATGGGGTATGAGATTTAGTCAACTGGTTATTTTCACACATTTTATTTGATCAAAAACTAATCATCTGATTTTAGTTAGAACATCAATAAGAATATAATATCCCAGAAAATATCTTTACCTAAATCATAAGGAAAATAAATAGCACAGCAAAGTTGGGAATTATAAAAAAAAATTCTGGGGGGAGGGGGAACCGACAAATTTCACATCCAATCATTAACCATGGAATGAGCAAAGCCTCCGCAGCTATGCCCCATTATGTACAAAGAGTTGAGTTCTAGACTTGCTATTTCCATTGGCAAAATTTACAATATACGGATTTGCATTGGGAAAAATGATTGTGGAAATAACTAATTTTTAAATAAACAATGAATTTTGTGCTGTGCTGAGGGTGAACGAGCTGGTTATGGAACCAAAAACATCACCACTACATTTTGGAAATGGAAAATATGGAAATATCCGCTTTTGGAAAAAAGCTCTCCCTATACATATAATGCACATGTTTTGTATTCTATTGTTAAAAAACATGCCTGCAATATTCTATACTTACAGAAGAGTAGAAAGCACAGACCGGCCTGTTGAGCGGAAAGGATACACTCCCTGATGATAGAACAGCTATAGATGGTTTCATCACATTCAGTGTAGCACCATATGGATATACAAAGGAGAGTGCTCTATAAATATATTCAACGATATGGTATAAAATATAACTAAATGAACCAGAAGGGAATAACTCACCAAGTTGGTTTTATTACACAATACAGGTACATGTGTTTGTAAACTGAAACTAAAATGGCGTAAACCTTACTGTAGGTTGTTAGATTCCTCTGAGCCTGCAAGGAGTCCTTTGCCAGCTGAAAGAGCTACGGCTCTGTTTAGCACACCATTGGCCACCAGTGCTTCCTTTGGATGGTAATATTTGTAGTAGCTGGTTCGAACAACAGCATCTGTAAATATGTTCATATTGTTCAATGAACAAAATTAATTTCGTTATGGTGGAATAATGTACATACATGTATTTAGAAGCACATGATTGTAATGTATGTATTGTATACCCTGTGTTATCAATTTTCCAATGCTGCAACATATTCATAATATAATAGTACGTGTAGATGCTGGTCCAGGAGAATAGTCTCCTATTATCATCACATGTACATGTGTCATATAATTATATATTCCAGCATAAGAGAGAGAATTTGTTCTTCTGCCACCATATGAGGGTACACTAGCTATCCCCAACAGCAACATCTTTGTTGTTACATAAGCCTACTAACCACTGTTGATCATGATCCCAAACTGTTCCAGTAGATAGTTAATATTAGTATCATATTTGGTTTCACCACCTTCTCCCATCATGACTAACAGACTGCCGCCTTTGTTCAGATATTGTTGAAATGTTTCAAACTCGGCAGAAGTAAATTTCTCCCTGGGCCCACATATCACATACACCCTTGCAAGTGATAACTTGTCCAACGTAATTTCCTCTTTGTTGCTGGAAATAGTATCAGAGTCATAACTCTTCAGTTTACAAATGTAAATGACAGTGCTCATTTGTTAACAGCAAATTCTATCAAAACATTTTATTACTATGAGAAATAAAACATTATGCAACAAGTAATATCTAATGTTTACCTGACCACCTTCCAAGAAGATCTCAGCTTTTTATTCATTGATTTTAACCCATTGCTGATGTTAAATATCTCTCTTTTAGATGCATCAAATACAATAAGCTTACTTGAAGTTGTCTCCTCCATGTTGGGCTGCAGAAAACCATACATCTTTTTTTATACGAATTGAAGAACGAAACTCAAATTGCAATCTGATGAAAATTTACTTGATTGCGTTTTACATTCTAAATAGTATGTTTAAATGATATTAAATACATCACGTTAATTAAATTTATATAGTTACAATATTTTAACATTATTATATTGTTAGTCCGAGATTTTTTATTTACCAAGAGGGAAAAGGAGGATTGGTTTAAGAACAGCAGAGTTCAGTAGGATTTCTTCCATGAAGTTGTAAACAAGCTGGCAAGTATAGTATGTCAGCCAAAATATAAATAACCATTTAGTGATTTACAGTTTTAATGAAGGATTTGAATTTTCATAAATTTACTAACAACACTAGGATCATCATAAAAATATGAATTTTACGCCAATTTTATTCACTCTATTTGACTTTTATTCTATAATATATATTTACATTTTAATTTTATTTTACTTTTACATAACATAGTAGTTCCACGGTGACTAACAGTGGAGTGCAGTGTTGGGTATTTTATTTTGAATTATATATCTGCAGTTTTAGAATAAACAAAAAGTAATATTTATTATGGTAGTATACAAAGTAAATGATAAACATTTAAACTTCAGAAGTTTTGAAATGTAATGAAATAAACTGAGTGTTTCAACAAACATTGATTTCGATTTGAATGGTATTATTTACATTTACCTCAGCAACGGGTGCCATGATGGAATGCTGCTACTGCATTCTGGGAATTATACTACCCAATGAGGAGCTTTATAAAATATAGTAAACCAATCAATGGGTAAGAGAAAGTTTAGCGAATCAAACTACTGCAGATGAGGTCAAGGTCCAATTTAGTTCGACCAATGATACGACCGATGTAATATTATTTTATAGTCAAGCACTTGACAAGAGATAAACAGAAAACAGCTGAGCGGTGTGTTGATGTGTTGAAGAATTACGCCCCCTGCGTTACACCAGAAATTATACTTTATAGAGGTACATGTTGTATTGATGCTACTTATATTTTTTATGCATTTCAATATTTGTGCTGGATTTATATAGTTCTGAAGTTCAATGTAAGTTGATGTTGTAAGATGTGGCGTTTTAGATTTATTTGACCAAATTAAAATTTAATTTAGTTTTTTAAAATATTATTATATATATATTTAGTTGTCCTATTTTGGTTTTGCTCTTTTTAATTGATTTTGTTTTAATTTTCGTTTTTTTGCATATATCACAGTAAAAGTAATTTATCATCTAGTCACTTTAGCTATGCCTCTAAAACTTAATTTAAGTTTTAGTTGAAAAAATGAAAGTTTGATATTAAATATTAGTATAAATCACTCCCTGATAAATGATAATTATTGTCTTGTGTGCCAATGTGTTTTTGTGTCCTGGGTTTTTTGGCATAATAGATTAGGCTACTAGGTTACTTTTGCATTGTTTTCATAATAGCCGTAGATTCTGTCTGATAGGATATCAAACATGATTACATTGATTATCACTATCTGTCAACCGCCATTATGATTATCATATATTATAGAAATAGTGGGTTATTTCCTATTTTAATTGCTATTGTAGGATGAGTTGAGTGATAAAATATAGCGATGCAATATTTGATAAATGAACTTTTGTTGAAGGTACTAACACTTTGAGCCTTATTTTGATGATGTTGGTTTTAAATATCATCCAGCCACTGCTGAGAAACAGTGTACATAGTAGTTTCTGCAGTAAGTGTTTGATTGTAATTATTTTAATTTGAAAGCTAAAGAATGGCTGTTTGCTATAGAATCTTCAGGGAATCATGCTTTGTAGTTGAGTGAAATGATTAGTTGCAGATCAGACCAGACAAGGTTAATTTCTTTATGCAGTGTCAACATTATCAAAGCCAATAGAACTTTGAATGAACATTCCAAACTTTTTGATGAGCTAGATGAAGAAGTAACATATTCAAACTATAAAAGTAAAGAGAAGAAACTAGCAGCGCGGTATTTGGTGAGTGAACATATCAGGCAATGATATTTATTGCAATACAAGATAGCTGCTATTGCTATATCTCATACTTCCCTCTTCTAGCCCCGTATACCGAGCATTTAGCAATTTTAGAATGTTTCTTAACCAGGTTCAGAGTTTAAAATAATATAACTTGGCGTAACTGAAACTTGAATAGAAATTTCATCCTAATCTACTCTAGGAGCCATAATACATTCCTTTATCTTCAATTCTCTAATGTGATAAATGCTTACGATAATTCTCATTTTAAATAATTTGTAGAGAACTAAGTGCTGTAACGGAATTGAAAATGAGTCATTCCAGTGCTGTTGTCAGTATTTCTGACAGTGAAACTTGGGAAAAGAATAAAAAGTATACAGTAAGTTAAGTAATAATCATTATTAATAAATAATAGCCTTCTGCTAACGGTTTTTTTGCTTTAGTTTGACAGGTGGAAGCAGTTAACCAATAAGATATTCAATGACCAATATATAAATCATTTCTACTGCTTATTGCTTAATTATTAGACCTACTGAAGGTTGATGGATTCAGGAGGAAGTATTATAGCTGGCTGGCCTAATTATAAATTATACAATTGGAACAATATTTAATTAGATGTGCCAGTTCCACATTTTTAGAAATCATTTTACATTCATGAAATGTTTGGCAGCAGTCAACTCTGATACCCTCGGCATGGTAGTTCATCGACATGGCAGTTCGTCATTATTATAATTTGCTTCTGTTCATTTTGGTGCAAAGTCGTTGTAGCTTGATTAATGACAAATGTAATCTGTCAGCAAGTTCTATATTGTGAAATATCATTATGCAAATGAGGCCCCCAATTCCATAGTGGCCTACCTGCCTGTAAGCTATCAGGTTTCCTAGATGTGAAGGTGTCAGATCTTTCCTTGAGAAAGTGAATTAATATAATGTTTGATGTAAAAAATAGAAAATCCATGAATGAGTAAACCTGTTGTTGTGGCAAACAGGAAATTTTGCTTTTCATTGTGGTTTGCTTCTCATCTATGATTAGACTGACATGCTGGCAAACGAACCTTACTAGTTTACTAGTCTTTTACATTCAATCTCACTTACTAGTACTTTCCATATTAGTTGAATTCATGAATGACTTGATAATGGATTGATAAAACAATTATATATTGTCAGACTGCTAAAGCGATTATTGGCAATTTCCAACTTTTTACTTGTATTCATTGTGTTTGTGTGTTTACTAGAAGCTAACTTGGCCAAATTTGAGGAAATAGTTATTCATAGATTTCTGTGCAGTTTACATCTTGTTCATAATGATAAGCAGAACACAACTTTGATCCCGCTGCTATGCTCCTACTATTGAACTAGATGTGATGTTGCTGGTAGATGAGTAGATATTGTTATCATGTGATTGGCACATGAACCCACTTGACATTCAGCTAGTATGTTATTATCGTGCGCAGAATGTTACGCTGTGTAGTACAAGTCATAATACTGAAGAGCAGTTTTATTTAGCGTTTTAAACTATAATTATATCGAAAATTGTTACACTTGCTGCAATTGCAGTTTTGTATCACAATCGTGTCTCCAAGAGCAGTTACAAATCATTATTTTGATCAGGTGACCAAGTATTTTGTGTTCTTTTAATCAATGGGCCGGTTTCTTTGAGTGGGTCTTCGCCTTATCAAGATGAACTCATATGTCCCTCCGCTGTCCCTCCTGTTACCTCCACTAGCCGGTGTGAGACCAAACATATGTTTTAGCACTTCTTATAAAATTAAATGCCATTATTAATAGTTCAGCCGGAAAGATAAATGATACTTTGTTTGCAGTGAGTAGATCTTCTGGTAATCTTTAGTTTATCTGTTAATCTGTTTCAAACCAAGTAGTTTTATAATGCTGGTGGGAGATATGGCTGCTGAGAGTTTTATGGTTTTAATGAAATCGTTTCTTTTATCAGGTCTACAAAGTGGTTGTTGTATGCAAGGGGAGGCAATGGTTTATATTCAGAAGATACAGCGAATTCCAAAGTCTATATGAAAGGGTATGAATAATACAACTTCATATAATAAGTTCCAGTTATAACGAAGCAATGATATGGGCTGTATGTGCATACTGCACTGCTACGTGTATATTAATCATACCCGTTGACCTCTAGGAAGGTGTTTTCTCTCTCATCATGTTTTACCTTAGTGATGCCATATAATTATTTCCCACTCTTTCTACAGCTCAAGAAACAGTATCCAGATGCGGGGTTGAAACTTCCTGGAAAGAGAATATTTAGAAACCTGGATCCAGATTTTGTGAAGCAAAGACGGGAAGGCTTACACGATTTCATACAGAAGATTATTGTGCATCCAATCATTTCAGCTTTGTAAGTGAGCGATAATTGTTATACTTTATCCTTTAAGCTGATCTCCTAAATTCCAATGGTATATAATACATAATGCATGTCATAAATATCAGTTAAATGGCTTAGCTGTCATTGCAGCGCCTCTAAAACTCACTTGCAACTATATAATAGCCTTAGGTTTACATCTCATGATATCAAACAAAGTTCTATACTGTTCTGGGTTTGGCAGGCTGCTGGAGAACCTAGGTTATAGGGACGATAGTATTGGAAACTAGTTTACGGCTTGGTACAGACATTGTTTGAATGTTTCATGTCTACATCTATCTTAGTTTCCAGTCCTTTTGGATGAACCTTCTTATATACCTGAAAGTCCAAAGTTTACTCTCGTAATAACAGACTCCTATCTAATGATATTTTAATCATTAGATTAGATATAATATTATTACAGTACTAGGTGCATGCTCTTATCTACTGTCTATCATTAGAACATCAAAATGTAGGACTGTGGTTTAAACTTCTGGTCCCCCACTATTAAACCTACATTAATATCTCACAGTGTTCTTTACTAGATCTACTAAATTCTGAGCTAACTTTTTATAGGGTATAACCTAGGTTACAGGCTGTTGTGAAATTAATGCACAGATTTTTACCACAACACAAGCTTACCCAAATACTACCTAGGCCTACTTCTAAAAGTTAATCTCCCACCATTCATAGCTCTGCCATCATCAGTTTGGTTTCTTAGTTCAGTCAGGCTATTGACGGGTTATAGCAGCAAGCTGTGTTTGTAGATTAAGTTCCCTCTGTGGGTAAATACAAGCAAATCAATCCATTTGTAATGCGGCAGCGTTACTCCATAATTACATTCAGCATTGCACACCATCTCTTAGATTACATAATATCTAGGTGCACCAACATCATACCGCTTAGTTCTGGACACACGAACCAACTCCTTGACATGGAAAAGGGTTAATGTACCAGAAAAGTTTGACCACATAATTCTACCTTATATATTGGGCACTTCTATTATGTTCTGGATATGGCCAGCACTGTTGACGTTGAGTGTGACATCAAAATCTATCACAGAAGAACACCAGAAGACTATGATAGTTTTCTAGTGTTCTCTTGTGATCGATTTCTACATCACATTTAACTTCAACAGTGCCGCCATCTTTTACTACCTTCAGTATCTCTCATCTGTGGATTCCACATTTCTACTTTTACCCTACTTCTACTTCTAGCAGTACTAGTAGTAGTAACAGGTGCTAGTTGTGCTGATAATGGTTGTAGTGACAGTACTAGTAGTAGTAACAGGTGCTAGTGACAGTACTTAGTTGTAAAATCTGAACTTTGACTCTAAAGTGAATATTATTATGATTCTTAAATTCTTTGGCTAATTGAAAGAATTTGCTGAGCTACTGCAGTTCACGAGGGTTGTGTATCTACTTACTAGTCAAGCTATAACCTACATTTAGCTGATGGAGATGCCGCCTGTCACACAGTATTTATTAATAATTTATTTTGTTTCTAGCAACTTTGTCATAATTATTGTAATGAAATAAAGCATTGTAATGTATTAGATATTGCAAAAACCCGGAGGTAGACTAAGTCTGGTACTAGTACTTGGGCCAATTATCATACCCTTGCCTTCATTAGTAAGCATGGCCGCTGTCTGTCTGGTAGAGTTACCACTCTATTGCTATTATGCAAGATTTCACATTCATACACAGAGTTATCAATCATGCTACAGAGAATGTGTTACTGTGCCAAACTCTAATATCTGGCATTCCAGACGAGAATGAACTTAGTGGGCACGCGAAGTCAGTGTGAACACAACTAATAATAGATTATTACCTGTTATAAAAATATGTCATAATTTTGATTATCACTGTTTAGTTGAAAAATTGTTGATGGCGGTCCGTTTCAAATTAGAGTTCCTTAAGAAGTGTACATATGCATATCATAGAATTGACTAGACATGATGTACAACACAAAGTACGTCTGCACCCGGTACTATGAAAGTATCCTGTGTGGGGGTGGGAGGGAAAGATTAAACAACATGATTACATGATTAGTGGTTTGATAGTTTGCTTGTTACTAGTGGACAAGTAATATTCTCTATTCTGAGAGTTGACCTTGAACTGTTTAGAATATATTTGCCTAAGTGTACTAGTGTACACCAAGCCTATAGCCAAATTACTTGATTAGCCAGAACAAGTTTTATAGTCGATATCAACTTTATTCTATTTGATGAACCCCAGCTGTGTGTGTATGCATACTGATAGGCCTACATATTATTATTTATAATTTATTAATCATAATATAATCCTTTATCTGGAGATAGTAAGTATCAACATGTACATAAGATTGTTACATTATGCAGTCTAGAGCGTATGTTATTATCCTGTACCTGATGTATTTATTAGACCAGATGTGAGACTCTTTCTCAATCTAGACAAGAACATGCCCCTACCAGATGAACCAGACAGTCCAACTACAGATGAGAACTCTAACATCCACCAGGTTTGTTACCCCACAACCAGTGCCACAACGTCATTACGTAATGTAACACTGGTCAAGTATTGTAATAATTGAGACATTCAAGGATGTACAATATGCTGGAATGTTTTGTATGTCGATATAATTGATAAAGGTATTTCAACCAGTCCGTAATGTACGAATTATGGTAGATATGGGGAAAGTATGTGAGATAATGTGTATAATAAATAGTAAGTTTCCTGGTTATCCGATTGAGGATGGAAATTTTCATAAACCCGCTAACTGTTGACTGTTTTATATAATATGGCACCATAATATGCAGCTGCAAATTTATCTTTTTCTCCTGCGAAAGATTTCCCCGTCGGCCGACGTCATTCCAGTATTTTATCTTGTGAGGCTTCAACTATGAGTAGCTGTAAAACCTAATGTTATCAGCACTTGTATTATATCATAGTGTTGATAAGGTGTGTATAGCCTTAGTTCTTAGCATTGTTTAATACTAGTCATCTAAACACAGACTATATCACATACTAGAGAAAACTATATCACATACTAGAGAAAACTTTTTAGAGTTGTTAGGGGAAAGAAAACTTAGGCTAACTCAAAGTACAGCACTGCAGCAATTTCAAATATCATTGATAAGATAGGTTTGTTATAATATTACCTTAATGACCTCTCAGGTCTTCTAGTTTCAATTTAATTTCATGTCGGTATTCTAAATTTTTAATATTAAATGGTGACCTTGTAATTTACCGAATAGCTTGATCAACATTGTAATAGACTTTGCCTTTCCGATTTTATTAGTAATGACAACGTATGTATGACAAACTACCATCATATTATTACATGCAATGTCTGACCAACTACCATCAACATAATAAACTGTTCTCTTATTTATAGCTTGGTAGTGAAAATAAAGTGAACTTGGGACCTTCAGAACGTACACAGTAAGTACATAGTATACTATATAGATGTATAACACTAGTATACTATATACATGTATAACATTAGTATACTATATACATGTATAATACTAGTATACTATATACATGTATAACACTAGTATACTATAACTATATACATGTATAACACTGCTTGTATTGAACACTACACACAGTATATACCTGGTGGTCCTGACTGGCATACAGGAGTTCTAGTGTCTCTTGGTTCCTCTCCAAGTTAGAGTACAGTGTCAGGCAGTACCACCTACTGGTGTCCAGAATTTATTCTTGTTGTCCAGTAATGACCAAACCAATATTCGGTCACTCAAGGTTTATTGTAAACAATATTATTATTCGATTATTATTATGTACTCTACAGTTGCTAAGCTGATGATGTTTATTTATATGCGGCATTACATTTTTTTGCTATGATTGATTAATGTAATGTTTTGGTCGACAAGGAAAGTATGGCAAGTGCAGCAAGTACAGCTGATATTCAACAGGTAATGCAATGCAAGCATACGAGACATGATTACAAACATGTCGTTTATATTCTAGAGTGAGACCAGGTGACTTTGAGTTTCTCAAAGTTATTGGAAAAGGAAGCTTTGGAAAGGTTTGTAGAATTTATGAATTTTAATCCAATTCTAATCTTCAATGTTGTCATGCCAAGTGAAATACTGCATGTATTAATTGTTTCTAAAAACCACACTGTTATAACCATGGCATTATCATAGATTAATAGTACATTAAACAGTCACACTGTCTATAATATATAACAGGCAGAACTTCTCAACCCATAGGCCTACACATGTAGTAAATAGCAAAGTAGTTGCAAGGTGCCAAGGCTGCATAATCTATGTGCCATGTGCTAACAGGTGGTTGTAAGGTGTTATAACTCTATATTCACAGGTGCTACTAGCTAGGCAAAAGGCGGATAACAAAGTGTATGCAGTTAAAGTGCTACAGAAAGCTGCTATTATGAAGAGGAATGAAGTGAAACATATCATGGCAGAGAGAAATGTTCTACTAAAGAATGTGATACATCCATTCCTAGTCGGCCTCCACTACTCCTTCCAGACAGCAGACAAACTCTACTTCGTGTTAGACTACGTAAACGGTGGTGAGGTGGGTACATAGTCTGGGTTTCAAGTCCACCAACAGAATCCAGGCTACAGGCACATATACTCTGAGTCTCTGACTATATCAGTTGTAGTTTATAGAGTATTATATAATGATATTAATACAGTTCCATGGTTCTCTGAATGAATTTACATGTAGGTTATACAAAAATTCATGAGCCATATCAAATTAAATCTACTATCAAAGATATAATAATTACATGTGCATAATATTCCTTGCATATTAAAGGAAGTCTATATCATTCACAGGTGGTTGCAGCTTCATTTTTGATACTGTCATAGCTTTCCCATCCAAATCTACTAATGAGCTTGTATGAGTAGCAGTTTATCTTGACCTGTAAACATGAGTTGTATAACATGGGAGTATATACATGTAATTCTACAATGTATTTCCGCTATTCTTTTATCCAGCTATTCTTCCATCTCCAAAGAGAAAGGACTTTCAGTGAACCAAGAGCCAGGTTCTATGCAGCTGAGATGGCCAGTGCCATCGGCTATCTACACTCTCTCAATATTATATACAGAGATCTAAAACCAGAGAATATACTTCTGGACCACCAGGTGGGTTAAACTCGTTATAGCATGTCTCCACTTATATATGATATGCACTACACTGTGTTTAGATGTACTGTACATGTTGTGTGATGTACAGTGTATGTGTGTATGTCGTGTGATGTACAGTGTATGTGTGTATGTCGTGTGATGTACAGTGTATGTGTGTATGTCGTGTGATGTACAGTGTATGTGTGCATGTCGTGTGATATTCTGTATATGAAAGACAGTGAGATATGATAATGATCAAGTAGATAATATTACTGAATGAAATGCTAGCCATTAACTTTGCTTAAGACAGGAAATTATTACTATAATAGACCATTATGTTTGGTCTAATCTTTCTGGGTTGATATCTGTAAAACATTGTCTAGACTAGGTTCTGCAGCTCCCCCAGAGCAGGAATTAGAGAATATACTAACTGTTATATACACTGTGTACACTGGGGTATTATTCCTTGGTTATACAGGATTGTTTTTCTTCCACCTCATACAACTCGAGCACCAATTACGAAAACATGAATCCAGTTATTTTTTGGTATCAATTCAGACATGTTCGGAAGAAAATATTTGACAGTGGTTTGAAAACACTGCAGAAATATGTCTCTCTAAATATACATGTGGTTCAAGTATGTTTTTGTTATAAACATTACGCCACACCCAGTAGCTGTCCAGCTTTGTTACATAATTACAAAAATGCTTGTTACTGTTATTGGTACCAATTATGACTACATACTTTAACTACTGAGGATACAAACTTCAATAGTACAGAGGTCAATGGGAAACTATGTCAGGTGTATGAATGATACTATACACATGTGTAGTAGTAATAGGTGCATCAGCTGTGTGTGTTTGTGTACATGTATGCCTTGTACAGGTCATGTTGTTGTTGTGTTAAGAATCATCTGTAATATGGGTACTCAGTGGTAATGTAGTAGAATTCAATGTGAATTCAGAAAATGACTCCTTGGCTGTCGTGATGCTACTTGGCAGTGTGCCATTCAATTAGAATCTTACTAAAGATACCAGTTTATACACCATTGATGTCTACAATCAGCCATAGGCAGAGTCCCTAAAGTTTACCTTCAGTGTTGGTATAAAGTACTGTAGGTAGGTAGCTATACTAGCATATACACATGGCCAGTACACTGTTTGTTTGTTGCTTGTCGCAGGGCCACATCAAGTTGACAGACTTTGGGTTGTGTAAGGAAGGTATGGAAGCTTACGGAACCACTTCTACATTCTGTGGCACGCCTGAGGTAAGCTGCACTTAGTATACCATGTAACATACAAGTGTAGTATAATATGGTTACTTACTTCATAACATCCATTATTCTCATGTAAATTATGATTACTACTAACTGTCATAATAATATGGATGTATAGTATAATAATCCTGTTATCACATAAGTTACATAACTAACCACACAATCATAGTTGGTAGTAATTTTTTATCCTTCAGAACAAGTATTTGTGCTTTATACAAAAATCATGGCATGTCACAATCTCTATATTAGTAAAATTTACGGCTTTTCTCACCAAATTATTGGAATTCTTCAACAGTTACGACCCCATTGCCTCTATACCAGTAATTTACATATTATAATTAACGTAACTATTTATTAAACTGCCTGACTGGTGTAGGCCCATAATGCTTAGTTTGTCAGTACAACTCTCATTTGATTTATTATATCTGTTATTGTGGGGTTTTCAAAATATTCTAGTAAATACGACTGATTTATGATAAAATTGATAGACCTTTTCCTTCATGTATCCGGTTTCAGGAATGGGGAAATATATATATTGACGTAAATTGAGATGTTTTGTTAACAGTGTTTATCGTAGGTCTACTGCTTTAGTTGTTTAGGTTATATAATGCAACAGTTGCTGTTTTTTATTGGAAATATTATAATGAATCATAAAATCTGATCATAATAGATTTATTTTGAAAATTGTAAGTTCAACATTCTCCTGAAACTTGCTCGCCCCCTTTCCTTTCTATGGAAAGTAAATATTTATGTAAAGGTAGGCATTAATAACAATAACAACACCCACTGGTGTACATGTCTGCTTTCTTAAAATTAGTATAAAAGTTATTCAACTGAGTACATTTATTATACTATTATAATATACAGGTATATTTATGTAAATTCTGTTTATGTTTACTGATTTCAATGTCAGTTATTTTACCAGTAGGTATGAGAAATATCGCATATAATAATTAATCTAATCTACGGACAGCAGAATATATATATAAGTAATATTAGTGGTTGGATTATCCCATGCATTATCAGCAGTAAGAGTGATCGGTCATATACATGTACATGACTGTCTACTCCTGCGGTTTAGTGGTGATATCACAACAGATCAGTAGCTCAGATCCATGCATTGCCCAGTTACTAATCACTCTTACTGTCACTGCTAAATATAACTATACAACATGCATATTTCTATGATAGCCAGAAGAAGGATGAGGTTGTACATAAAGTATGCCTTTAGTATCATAGGTCTACCAACTATGTTATAATAGTTTTTGCTTCGGTTTTTCCAGTATTTGGCACCAGAAGTTCTAAAGAAGCAGCCATATGATAGGACAGTTGATTGGTGGTGTCTTGGAGCTGTTCTCTATGAAATGCTTTATGGATTAGTAAGTCTTTATTTGTTCTTTTTATGCAAAAAGTGTCATCTTATGCACCTTTTTACTGTTACACAAATATTTCGTAAATGATTAGTACAATAGAGGATACATAACAAATTTTTAAATTTTTTATAAATGATAATTACTATGATGGAATTGATAACATCATTACGGATATTATCACCCACTCAGTATATTATTCATCTAATACCTGGTACCTGACTCAATCCTTTATATGAGTCATTGGGTGAACATGTTATAAAACCTACAAGATTAACATTGATTTACTGAATTATTTGTAGCCACCATTCTACAGCAGAGATACCTCAGAAATGTATGATAACATACTCTATAAACCTCTTACCTTAAAGAATAACGTCTCTAATCAAGGCCGAACCATCTTAAGCGGGGTAAGTAAGCAATTTGCTGTACTCTTTGTAAATATTAGTACGCAGTGTATGTTGTTGCTTCATGCGTAATCCGGTTTGCTGAGAGTACAAGGCAATTCTAATTTAATCCAAGTTTAAAATCCTGATTCCATTTCCTGCTGGACTTTTTAAAGTTCAAATGCTTTTGCAAAACAATTTTCTGTCAAAAATTTTCCCAGGTAGCATGTAATGTGTAATGTAGGCTTTTATAATATTATAATTATTATATATATGTAAATGTATATCAGGAAATGCATAGTTATTATTTATCGTACACAATTGACAAGAAAGTGTGATATAATTGGCACACAAGGTTAAAGTTAGCCACCACATTATGCTGTACAGTGGTCAAGCTGTATTTGAATCAGATGATTCTACCCATGAGAAACGTTGTTTAGGTTTGAAAAACTGTAGAATTTACATAAATCCTGTCATGGTTAATAGATATTGATACTTCTTTATTTATTGCCACATACATTGACTTAGTGATTTCTACTGCATTGTTCTTATAGATTCCTTATTATACATTGTGTAATTATGATCTCATGATTATTGTGAATGCTGGCTATTTCAGTTATTGCAAAAGGAGAAGGCTAAAAGATTGGGAGCGGTTAATGATGCAGTTGATATCAAGAACCATCCATTCTTTGCAAGTATAGATTGGGATAGCTTAGACAAGAAGGAAATCTGTCCACCATACAATCCTAACACTGTATGTACATATATTATACAGGTTATACTGTAAATGATAATTTACATATACATATGTGTACAGTGTAGATATCCACCCAGGCTTACCAAGTCTCCCTGATTCCGCAGGAGACTCCCTGATTTTCAACTAAAAATTTGGTACCCCACCCCAACCAAAATGGACACCCCTACCCAAATGCTGAATCTCAGTGGAACTTGGCAAGCCTGTATCCATCTGCTATACAAGCAAGTGTAGATGTACACATATATGTATATGGTAATCGTCTATGCGTAGGACCATATGTATCCATGTAGGTGTATACTCTCAGTAGGTGATGTCATATCATTTAGAGAAAGGGCCCAGCATTCATTGTTCTATACATAGTTTGGTTGACTGGAAGTTGTCATTTGTGGCACATTCCTCCTCTTGTAATGCAGTTCATGCAGATGTTACTATTAATATAACATGGCAGGACCCACTCTCCGTTGTCACTTTCAATCACCTGCCATCGCTGTCATTCACCTTGCACCAATACCTGATGTCGTAAGGTTACGGACTTCCTTCTAAAACAATGCGGCGTACAACCAATTTGTGTAGCTTGAGTCAGAGGATGGTTTAGCAATACCTGGGAATAAACTATCAGAAATTAAACTGTGAATACAACCATATTCATGTGTATAAAAGGGTTCCTGAAGAGCTCAAGTGACTTTATCTTAGATTTTAATCTTGTAATTCAGATTAGATAACATGCCTTCATATTGCTGATTCATCTCACACTTTACACTGACCACGCTGTCGTTAGAGTAGCTGCAGATAAGTTAAGGAGCATAGGCTACAATATACTGCAATCTTGTGCCTGTTACACATTGGTTCCTCTTCACTTGTGATAGACAAGTAACTTGATTACGGAATATTATTCTCTCATCTTGTAGAATGATCCGATGGATTTGAAACACTTTGACCCTGAATTCACAAGAGAGCCTGTTCCTGGTAAGTCTGTGTGTCACCTTTTCTAGTACAGAAATCTTGTCACCAGGAAGCTAAATTGTAGTACCACTCCCTATACTAAGTATTGATAGCGATACTGTGACATTTATTGAAACTACATGCAGAAACACTGATGAAGGATACAGAAGTTGCAATGTGACATGATGTGTACATACTTGTATGCTGGTAGTATTGTAAGAGGGTGGACATATCTTATATTTTAATGTTAAAAAAATACAAGTTTGCTGTAGGACTTACATGTATTCCTTTGTGGTTCAAGAGAATGGAAGTGATCACATTAAGTAGACAACTCCAAAGTGTAATACTCAACTTTCATGAGACATTATTTGTTATAAGGTGTGCATTTTATAACAATCTGTGTACTATCATATCTTACTGGAATGCGTTGAATTGTAGAGTCAGTTGGCAGATCTCATAACGGAGAATTTATGGCAAGTGTTCAGGACTGTGATAATGCATTTCAGGGCTTCTCGTATGCCCCTTCTTCTGAGTTTGATTCTTAAGTGACTAAGGCTAATCTATCTGATAATTCTATACAAGTAAGAGCACAGCAAATCAGGGCTATATCTAACGCGTATCATTCTTAATTTCCTACTTCCAATGTTTGTATCTTTGGCTAATATACTTTTTGATTGTGACGAAACCAAAGAACACAAACATTAGTCTATCTGTTGTATAAATCTATAAAATATATTATTCTGCATCAGCTATGCAAATTGTTTATAATGCAAATTTTTCCATATCTACGTAAAGTATATCTTTTATAACCTATTATATTATGTATTATTTATTTCTATTTCTACTTTCATGTATCTTCCTCCTTCATCACAGTTTTTATCAGTTTTAATATTCTAGCTACTGTATATAAATTAGATTATGATACCTCATGTCAGAAACCATGTTTACTATTAAGATCCTTCCAATTTTTTTTCACAGCAAATTGACATATGCATGATTTCCAAAGCAGACAATAGACATTGTAACGTCTTAAACAGTTTTTCAGTCAGATTATGTAGTTGGGTGCTATTTGCTATTATAATTCCTCTAAGTTAGTTATTAGTAGTGTTGAGAATTCATTTTGGTGCCAATTTCTGACTACCAGTGTAAATACTTAAACCTTGTTATTATTCAATATCTTATATTCAATTGTTAGATGCAATAAATTGTTCCCCTTGCAAACTGTTACTCAACTGGTTGTTTCATTTTATTTTAATTATATTAGTCTTGCTGTCTTGTCAAGTTCAAGAGTGAAGTCTACAAAACTTCTCTGTTACATAGCAATTATACACAACTGGTAGTACTTATTCACTACCACCTTCTGCACCCCTTGGGTGTAATCACACCTGAATGTTATGTTGTAAAATCTGCAGACCGTAAATATAAGGACAATGTACTGCAGATAGATGCATTACGTTACATGTACATGTACATCTCTATTTGTCTAAGGAGTATTGTTTGTATTACAACTTTGATGATACTATGGAGAATATTGCAATATGGATGCTTACTACTTGTACTGTAGATGTACATGTTCATCATATTGCGATGTAATTACCGGAAGAGTGTACAAATGTTGTTTTCTTCGGGAAACTAAGTGTGTCTGAAGTTGTGTGTCCTTGATATCAAGGGACAATCCTTGGATACCCTAGTCGTAGAGTTGTCTTCTCTCCTTGTAAGGCGAGCGTGGCTCACTAAAAGAACTTTTAAAATTTAAATAAAATTAAAACTAATAAAATAATCAATAACACATTTTTTACGATAATTTCAATTTTAATTGTAAAAATAACTGTGTTGATAAATTTGCATAAATATACATTTTATGCTTACGAGAGTAAAGCTGTCGCCAGGCAACCACAGAGACGTTCGGCTTGACTTTTGACTGTAGGTTGATGCCAGTGTTGGTCTGGCATTTCGAGCACCTGTTGCCACGATTCAGGTATGGCCGAGCTTGAAAAAAGATACCATGGTGCCCCATTTGGTACCCAAACACCAAGATTTGACATTTCTGGTGTGCACCCTGCGAGCAAAATGCCAGCTTCTTTCACACAGGTGAGTTGTCAGTTCACATGAGCCGAACATATCATTATCACATCATGATAATTAAGACAGAGAATAGATATGTTGTCATATTGGTTTACAGTATTGCTTATTGGCGTACAATAACAAATACAAGCAAGATGAAAAATTATCCTTATGCCCACATCACACAGTAAAGATGCAGGCTGTAGTATAGTAATAGGCTAATAGCAACTACAGTCAGAGTAATCTTCACTGATTCTTTTATATAGACGTATATTTACATCATACAATATAGGTGAACTACTGTCACAAGTCAATGAATGGAATAACAAGAAAAAGAGGACCAGGGATGTATGATATTGAGCAAGGTGGCTTTAAACCTGATGCAGTTGATCATCGTTCTTCTGGTCCAGGCTGGGCTCGTGAATACGAGTTAAAACGCTTGGCAGCTTTACCTCATTTGCTTAACAAAGATCAGTGGGAAGCAAGACGGCTACTTGCACGAAAACTTGGGCCAGGATCATACAACATTAAGGACTTTAAGCAAGCTAGTGATGAAATACCTAAAAGTACTATTGGTATCTGTGGATATTTGGGAAAAAGAATGAAATCAGCGTTTAAAGAGAAAACACCCGGACCAGGAACGTATGGAGATGGCGGAGTCCCTCATTCCGGTATCGAGAAAAAGGCCAAAAAATCTATGAGTACCATAGGTATGCTTGATGCTGCTACAAGTGGGAAAAGAGATCTGCCTACTGTTGGTTGTCATCTTGGTCCAGGAAACTATAATTTCAAGAGTTCGGTAGATCAATTACAAGAGAGGGAAGTGAGTAAGCGGGGACCATATGACTTATTTAGTATTGATAGAAACAAACCGATAAAAACTGGTCACCTTGCTAAGTTTGGTAGCTCTACTTTAGGACCTGGAGAATATGATCTCGATTCTTTCACAGATGAACCAAATAAGTATAACACTAGCAGCAAGAAGAAAGGAATGTTTGGTAAAACAGCACAGCATCCAGAGAAAGCAGAAAGAATTTACTATTCTACTCTTAGCCAAGTACCAATGCCAGAAGCAAGTGAGCGGCCAGGGCCCACATCATATGATCCCAAAATTGAACAACCAAAACCACAGAATCACGGAAAAGCTGGTTTCCTATCGGAATCTCTTAGAAATGATAAGAGGTCAATGAAATTTTTCACTGGAAACTTCAATTCAGTCGGAGCTGGTCGGTATGAAGTACAGAAATTTCACGAAGCAGAACACAGGAATGGTCATGAGAGTGTATTCAAATCAAAAGTTGGTCGGCTTGCTCAGCATCAGGAGTTTGCATTCCGTGAAAGAATCAGACAAAAAGATGTAAAAAAATCAGATAGAATACACCTTTTGGAGCCTGAACGGCCACCATATTACTATAAGAATAACTTGACTGATCACTACAGCCAAACAAAGTCAATCACTATAGCCTAATGACTTTTATTTACATCGCCCTAGGAATGTATATTTGTCCTAATGACTGCAAATGATAGGGTAGTTTTACATTTACAGCTTTTCATATTTCATGTGCTTGTTAGCATATAATCTTATGCATATTGTTAGAACAGGGTCTCTGTTTATATTGCTCAATTTCATTATATTTTCATTGCTCAATGTCAATGCTTTTTCAAAACTATGCCGATAATCAGCGTTAGATGCGACGTTTATTGTGTTAGATGCTCAATTATTTTTCCATATGCTGAACTTCCTGTTAGTTTTGTCAAAATGTTGAATTAAAATTTTCAATTTGCTATTCTATATCATGTAGTATATTATGTACTGCTATTTTCCAGTGACTTTTCCACTTTAATTCTTAGCTAAACTACATGTATATTTTGTGACATACAATCCATTTCGGAATCTGAAGATGTTTTTATACAAATATATATATTTTGTATTTTATAAATTCATAATGCTAACTGTTCTACAAGTATAAAATTACAAAGTATTTAGCAAAATAAAGCATACCTGACTTTCGATTACAAAATTAGAGAATGCATTTATCACTTATATCTTACTGGTCATAACAGCAACTGGTTCACATATTGATTTCTAGATAATGGTGATTTAATTTAATGGCTGATTCTATTATTTATGTCTATATCAGTTGTGGATACATGTATTATGCATGTATTATGTCTTTTGCCATGTGTCTTAGTAACTAAGCTTTGAGAGCTTCACTTTCACTCCCTGGTGAGCAGTGACTGTGTCATTCAGAGAGTACACATTGGTGCCAGCTCTACAAATAGAGGCATTCAGATTAGCCACAGTTCATCTTGGAAAAAATGGCATCATAATATTGGTAGCACTTTGCAAGTACCTGCTTGTATACAAGCAGTTGAAATTAGAATTGTAACATAATACATAATAATTATAACATACCTCATGGATATTAATTTGCAATCATGCTATTTTAGAGCCAAATATCAAACAAAACCTACTTGGGATCAGTAACTTTTCTACAATCACAATCAGTCTATTGAAATACAGTTAAGTATATTATTGAATTATACTTATTATATAGCAGGTGCATTAGCTATTATAATGAATATAATTATTGTTGTTATTACTTACCTAATCTCATAGAATTGGTAAAATATATGAATGTGTGAAGTAGGCTTTAAAATCTGCATTGAAACTTTCTCTATCAGAGATTCTATGGAGTCTGTGTTGTTGATATTCAAACTAAAGAACAAAGCACATAGAATTATATAATAAAACATAATTCTATTAGCATAATGGTGAAGGTTTTTGCTGCTGCTTGATGTATCTTACAAAATAATATCATAAAGAGCTACGTTTAGTTTCTTGGGTTGGTTTGGTCATATGTGAAAAAACTATTTGGAAAAAGATGCACTTAGAATAGAATGGTTGATGATCACCTACATGTATATTCTACAAATTTTACAAGGGAACTTGTAATATGTAGGATTGCTGATGGTCGCCTATATTCTGCAAATTATACTAGGTTTTTCTTGGTTACAAAAGTTATAGCTGTGGAATCAAAAGCAGTTGTGTCTCATAAAACAGATATTTATGTGTTCATGTACATGTATATCAGTACGTAGACTTTGATATAGCAACCAATTCAGGCATATATGCTATGCCATGTACTGTATAATTGAATGTCTTGAAATGTTGAATAACACACTATAATACATACATGACACATGTACAAGGAAGGTGTGTTGAACTTACATAACTGGGGCATAGGTGTTGAGCTGTTCTACCAATTCATCAATTGATCCATTTGTACTTGCATTGTCTGTAACAGCCAGCAGCATATTAGTGTATGAATTATATACAGTGTAGTGCATAGGTCTAGACTCTAGATGAATAACTTTAGACTTGGAGCTCAATGGAATTGTAAGTTATAATATCTTAGTAGGACAAGGAACTCCATTCCACAACATTTTGAGTAGCAGCACAAACCACATACTAAAATATTATAATGGGGTGTAAAGTTGTCCTCCCCTGCTCTTTTCTACTGTCCCTGTTTGAACCTCAATGCATTTGTAGTTCTATTTTCTGTTACTGTTACAGAATGAAAACAACATATTTTTAAGATATTAAATCAGAAAAGAATTTAGCTGCCAGTTATAGTTTGTGTAAACTGAGTGAGCTATATCAAGCTGTATAGCGTTCAATGCTCATACTTTTTGTTAAAAGACCTAGAATAAGGCATCATGAATGTTATAAGATAAGAAACTCACCATTGACTAGAAACTCCAGAGACAAGTAGATGTGCTTTGACTCCTTTTCCACATTTGGCCAGACAGGACTGTTTAACCCAGAAGCATAGGAAGGGGTGTGGTCTAAAGTATGTTGTCATAATCGTAATAAGTATGAAATAGTGATACTCAACAACTATATGTATAATTTAGTTGTTGAACGATATTGGAATACAAGAGACACAACTAAGAAGTAAATTATTTACCTGGTGCATGCATTTTTTGCCCTGTAACGTAATACAGGCGTTTATTTTTTGCACATTTTGGACCTTTGAAGACATATTTAAACTTGTAATCGTTCTCTGTATTTGCTTGATTTGCATCTAAAAAAATAAAGTAATTGTCAAAAATTATTGCATTGATAATATTATAGTACAATGTATTGTGTAAGTATATTACGTAAACGCATCACACCGGGCCTGTTTTTTCATAATTCTTTTGAGAGGCAAAATCATAAAATAAATGTGACGTCTATATGGTGGATTGACTTTAGTTCTGGTTGGAAAACATAATAGGTTGCATTGAGTACACCTTGTAAACTGTATCATTAGTTTAGGCAGGTATTTACCATTACTGTAGTCTGCAAACTTAGCATGAAAGAAGTAGCCTCTTTTATATTCTAAATCTTTGCTGCCAACATGTGGTCCGACAGCTACCTCACTGGATTGTGAAGAATCCACAGTTTCCGGTTGCTGCTGTTGCTGCTGCTTATCCACATATCGGTACCTGATAGTTCCATGAGACAGATCCACTAGTACTGGTGCATCTATTAAGTGAGTCTACAACATGATTTAAGTTATTCCATATTGTCAGCTGGCAGCAGTGGCATTGACAGCACCCCCACCTGGTCGCCTAGGGAAAAGGTAAAATCATCCCTACATCACTCTTCAAAACCAAAATTTAGTCTTCATGAAATAAGATAAATAGGGCATTAATTGTAGGCCGATGACTCATTGGTCCCTCAGACTCTGAACTGGCCGTTTTATGAAAAAGATGCTACTTATAGGACTACCTAGGAGTCTCCCTGCCTAGTTCCCTGTAGAACTGAGCACTTGGAGTAACTAATGTAATTAATAATAACCTATACAAGCTCGGGCCTGGACACAGGGGTCGATCCTATGCATGCACAATAACAAATGATAAGAGCACGTTGGACCAGTTGGTCAGTTTTATAAGGTTATAATCCAGATGTCCCTATTAGCATTTAGCATCTACCATGTGCTTAGGCGTGTCTTATTTACGGTGGTGTGCGAGTCTACCAAGGTCTCACCACCACTCTTCAGTCACTGCTGTTATGAACCTAGCGTGAAGCAGCTTGCAACAAAGCTGGGACAGACAGAGCTGGTTTTGCCGTTTTCACCTGCCCCGCCATGATGTGACTAGCCTTGTTTCGAAGAGGGCAGAGGTGGATCTTCATCCTGCACGCAGATGATATACACACAGAGGACCTCCGTTATTTTAAGTCCTGATCTGCAGAGACTAAGTGGTCAGCCCAAGCCTGAAAAGCTTGTCACTTCAGGGGAATTGAACTCAAGCTGTCTGGACTAGGGGCAAGCAATATTGCAGTGAGCCATGAAGACAATCTCTATAAACATTGACATTGCATGCATGACATGTAAATAGATTTGCTCACATCCATGCTGGTTCATGACTGATCATTTCTGAGTGACTTGACTGTAGTAACTTGTTTGATTGTTGTCTCGCAACGCCTAGAGCCAATATACTTTATGGTCAATAAAGTATTAATTGTAAATCAATGGAACTACCGAGGAATCTCCTGGCCTAACTCCCTGCAGAGCTGAGAGCGGGAGTAATTAGGGTAGTTAGAAATAACTTTTTCAGACTCGAACCTAAGCACAGAGGTAGCATTTATGCAGCTATAGCAATAACACATGATAGGAGCACGTTGGACCTGTTGATTGCTTGTATAAGTTGGAAGATAGAAGACTTTCTGAGTGGGTGAGTAGTGCATGGTTGGCACTACCCAAGGCTAAAATTTGCAATAGAATAGGCAAAGTAGCGTGATTGGGAATGATACTACTGTTTTATCGTCACAATACTGTTGAAAATTTTTATGTTGTAAAACCTGGAGAAAACAGGAAGTGCCCTTATAAGTTATAACTGGGAGTCTCCCTATAAACATGGAGACGTGGTAGGTAAGTTTGTTTTACAGGGTGAGTCCAAACAGTTCCCAGGTATCTCCTGATTGGCAGAATCGACAGACTTTGATAATATCTTCTACTTCTAGTGAACATATTACACATGTATTGTTGTGTGAATAGCGTGTCTGGCAGGTTTGCCAAGTTTCCCTGATAAAACATGAAAATCAGGGAGATTCAGCATTTCGGTGGGGACGTCCGTTTTCATTTTAGGTGAAGTGGGCTACTGAATTTTAGTTGAAAATTAGGGTGACTTGGTAAGCTTGATTAGGTAGCTGGGCGTAGCCAACACGGCATGTACATGTACCAAGGTTCAACCAGATAGTGTAGTGTCGACCGGCCAGGCTACCAACAAAACGTCCTGCTCACGAGATAAGTACCAAGAAGTAAGAGCAATACCAGGGGTACGTACAACACCGTGACCAGGTTAATTTTACCAAGGAAAGTCAGTGTCAGTGGTTTTACCAGGTGGAGAGTTTTCCTTGGTTTACTAACCTTGCCTTCTGATTGAGCTATCTTTGATGCATATTCGACCCTTGGATTAATGGCTACACCCACTGCAGGCTGGGAACTTGCACTGGACCCCATTTATCAAGTAGAGAACCTTACAGTACTCAGCCAACAATACCTTTGGCACAGCATTTGTTTACAGCGCACCTAGCAAAACCAATATGGCGACTGGGAAAAAAGAATGTAATATCCGAGAACACAACTCCCAAAGCTTGAAATGACTAATAAAAAATTTGCACCAAAACGACCAGAGTTGTCTTCCCATAGTGCACCCAGCAACACTCAGCCCAAGAGGCAACATTCGTGCAAAATGACAGTTTACAGTATACCGTGTCATGTCACTTTGAGCCAGTGAAAGCCACCAAGTCAGCTGGACAATCTAGCACAGCTCATGTTAAATTCACTGATTTCATGGTGATGAAGATATTGGTGAAAACCATCCACCAGATACAATGCAAAATACAGTGCGCACCTATATTTACACAGACAAGAAGTTTATATTTTGCTAATACTGGAATAAAAACAGAATATCTTTCAGTTGTTAACCAGGTTTGTATTTTATTGGTGGGCTTGATATCCAAAAATATTGTTAACAGTTTAAGAACGATCTTTCATCCATCGGGCTAGTGGACCATGCTCTCGTCTGTATTGAACGCTGACACCATCTGGCACCAAACGACCATTGGACCTCATATCATCATAGTCTTCTCTCTCCCACTTGGTAAATCCCCATTTGGTGGATACAAAGATCTGAAATAGCAACCAATTATCGTGTATCTTGCGAATTAAATGACAATTATGAAAGCTACGCTGTAATAAAGGTGCCTCAGAAGCTAATAATCATCCTGGTTTCAAGAGACTGAACAGTCTCCCTGCGTGACCAGCAGTACTAAGAGAGTAAACTGAGGACTTGCTGAGCAGAAGAGAACCTCCGTGCACCAGTTCATCACACAGTATAAACATGACACTAGAACAGTGCCTCAGTACTGCTGAAATCACACAAACCTCGGAGAATGGATTAATCGTATCATCATAGAAAAACCTCAACATAGAAATTATGTATGAACGAGCAACATCAAAATGTCCCACCTTTTGCCTTCCTGGGAATTTAAACTTGGATCTACGCAGAGCCTCAATAGCAGCATCTTTGTGTTGGTCTCTTATGCGCACAGACATGATAGGTTGGCCAATGCTCACACGAGCACAAGTTCCAAGAGGCTTGCCATAAGCACCTCTCATTCCAGTTTGCAGCCTAATAATACCATAAACAATTTCATACCATAATACACCAAAACGAAAAACTAAAAAAGGTTGGCATAGAAACCAGCTTATGCACGAACAACACATGCAATACAGTTGGGAACATCCCTTATTCTCAGCATTGGTAACTTGCCTCCTGAAAATTGCACACAAAATAAATACTGACCTATCAGCACCGGCACAGGACAACATTTTGTTGATTCGGAGCACATGGAAGGGATGTACTCGGACTCTGATGTGGAACGAGTCCTTACCAATGTTTTTGACAAGGTACTTATTGCAGCAAATACGTCCTGCTTCTAAAGCCTCAGATGAGAGCTGCTCAAGCTCGTCAGACACCAAGTGAATACACAGAGGGAAGTCATCTACACGTGCCTTCTTTCTTCCCAAATCATAGATACGGATTTTGGGATCTGAAAATAATACATAACCCATCATCATACGTATCAAAGTTACAGGATGTACAATAAAACTATGTAATATCTAGTCTTCTCAGAAGCTAATAATCTTCCTGGTTTCAAGAGACTGTGAACAGTCTCCCTGCGTGGCCAACAGCACTAAGAGAGTAAACTGAGGACTTGCTGAGCAGAAGAGAACCTCCGTGCACCAGTTCATCACACAGTATAAACATTACACTAGAACAGTGCCTCAGTACTGCTGAAACCACACAAACCTCGGAGAATGGATTAATCGTATCATCATAGAAACACAAAACTGCTGCCATCTAATTCAAATGCTAACTATTGCACACATAGTCCATGTAACCATATCATGATGTAATGCCACCAGCAAAAGTTACTTTGTACTTGCAGCAACCATCCTTGCAAATAACAATTGATATTTACATTGTCTAATGATGTGAACTAACCTGGTACACCTCGACAAAACCTGGATTTTGGGTAAGGCTTGTTCTTACAGTAGCGATAACTAAAACAGAAAGGAGAACAAAAATATTATATATACACAGGTGTGGGATAGCAAGTTAGTGGGTCAATCTGTGCCAGATTTAGATTAAAAAACTAACCATAAATTGAAATGATCTATGCGTTAGACTGAAATAGCTCGATATAGTGATACTGCCCATATGAAATAGATTTGTGACAATATGTTTAATATTACAGACCATCAATCATATGATACATACTGATACTCTACTCATACATACTGACACTAGGTGGAAATTAAATGCAATAAATAAAATGAAAAGCACACCATAGACGTATACGCTCCACCACATTACACAACTAACACTTTTACTGTATGTATTATATATATGTTACTATAACTTCATCAAAATGTGAAATCCTATGGAACTGAGAAATGGTTTACTCACCACCTAGCTGGACGACGACCCATGTTGGCGGTCTACAACAGAAGAAACACGTTATGGATAAATATTAAATACCACAGAAAATTCGTTCATTAAATATTGAAAAACATATTTAAGTATGTATAGGTGCACGATGATGGTGCAACATCAGATTTATCTACGATTAATTATGACTCAGCTAAATCATGTAGTAAAACATTCACTCACCAGTCACAAAAAGGATGACACCGGATGTTATGTGTAAATGCAGTACCAGTTTTGTTATAACTGAGTAATGAGAACACAACTCTTCAAATGTTTAGTTCATCTTTATTTTGATGGAAGAAAATGGCACGGAAGCAAATGGTTTCTAAGCGCCTTTTTATACAATGAAATTTTAATTTTAAATTTATTAAAGTCAATAACACTGTTCAGCAATGTGCAATATAGTAGAAATACACTCGGTATTACAATGCAACACTCACATGATAAGCTTTGATATCTTCAGTTAAACCAAATATAATGGTGTCGAATTTGAATACGTTCCCTGGCAAAAAACATCGGGCCGTTCTAGGGACGCCTGATATAGAATGTACAATAGATACGGGTTGCAGCGTTTGGAGGATGTTATTCTAACGTTGTTTCAGAGGTCACTTAACTGATATGGTATCATTTCTGTTGGGAGTTTCCCAACAAATAATTATAATAATATTATAATAATAGTAAATCATTTAACTGTTACTGTTGTTATTATTCGAACACGGTGACTGTGCTTATTTTTGATAGAAAATAAGTATAATATAATATTAACTATCATCTTCATAATTATGATCTGGTTTCACCCTCTAAGAATTTTATTTTAATTGGAGAGAGCTAGGGAGCTTATGTGCTGTTGCATTACAGTGATTACCTGTGATGTGCTAAATTAAATTTATTATTATTATTATATATATATAACATAATTATTTACTGTTGTATTCCTACAAAACAACTAGAAGTAATAAATGACAAAGCTAATCTCACACTGAAACGGATGCACCAACACATACATGTAGTATAAACATGCATATTAATAACCATTAGTTTATATTATATTAATATTTTTAGTAAATAGGAGTTGTATATTTAATTATACATGTAGATACCAGGTAAATAACCTGCTAGTTTTGCCTTGATATTGGTCATGGTTTTGATGCTTCGATTATGATAATCGATTATACTTGTGCCTTGTTAGCTTATATATGTCAGATAGAGTTGAGTTGTGGTGCATTAGCTCTATGACATAGGACCTATGCATATCAAATCGATGCTTGTTATACATCTACTAGCTTTTGTGCTAATCGAACAGTAGTTCCAAATTTAACGTTTGATGTTTCTCCCTGTGAGAATGTGGCAAGGCAAAGGGGGCGAACTTTTGCAACACAATATTTTAGAATCACGTTAGCAAATTACTGAATATTTAATTCAAATCATCATGGTTATTGCATTAGTAGATACTGATATAGACAATAACAACAATACTTTGTAGACTCAGACTGGCCTAAATTGGTTGAGTTGAATATTTTGTAACATTACTAATTGACTTTTATTTGTTTCAAAGTTGCATAAACTTAAAATTCACAGCATTGGATCGTTTTACTATGAGAATATATGGTTTGAATCGATGCAATGAAGACCTAATTGTGCTATGCATGTAATATCACTCAATAATAATTGTAGTATATATGCAATTAATTTTGCTCGTTCATTTTGCTTTCTATTATTAGATATTGGTGGCTGGTGAAAGTTTCAAGTAGTCCATTCTACCTACTATGAGTGCAGGTAACTTATTACCTGCTGTGTGTTGTTTGAATTACAACAGATTTTACATCAATCAGTTCATTTTATAATAGATAGGCCTACACATTGTAATGTGTAAGGCTGGAAACAATTGGAAGGAATGTTTGTGGTTACTGTTGATTGGAACAAGCTCAACTTCTTGACGTTGTGTTTTAGAAAGCAGCTCCTATGACTCTGAACGGCAGAATCTTCTCTCAAGACTCATTGATGCCACTAAAGAGGTGAGTTTATATAATGTGTATCTGTTAGAATTAAATATACATGCGCTTTTATACATCTTTTATAGTATCCAAGGACTTTGTATTTCTATATTGTTTTGAACATACGAGATGTAGGCCTATTGGTATTGAATTGAACACATAATAATATCTAGGCTACATCACCAAATTACCATGTAAACTTATCTTATAGTGCCAGCTGAGATTTGGTGGAAAAGGAGAATTAGCTACTGAGAATGACAGCAGGTAAATGTAATAGAATGTAATGGCTCTTTCACGTTGTCGTTTATACTAATTACTAGCAGCGAGGGGCCAAAGCTAACCACAACTATTTTATATAGTGATATGCTCCAGTGAGCGGTAGGGGTCAACGAGTTCAACAAGCTGAACTTTAAGCCCCGCTGCTAACTTACACGTGCCAGCTATAGTATAGTAATAGTTAATAACATTGTGGTTGATGTCGGTCGCTATCCGCTAGTAGCTGGTCTAAACGGCAATGTGAAAGGACCATAAATCAACTTTGCTTCTCTCTGCTGAAATATTACGTTGACTGGGATATTAGCTTCTATATCATAGATCATCTGCCTATGTTCTGCAATGCAGCATAATAATGCAGTGCAAGAATTATAGGATAGTAGTATTTATTTGCCAACTGTCTATATCTGAGACTATTTTACGTACTGCATTACTAGTAAATCCTGTGTGTACATAGTTCTACTGTAATGGTATTCACTGTATGAAATCTCAACAACAGATTAGGAACTTACATGTTTATGATCAGCTTATACATGTATTTGACTAATCCTCAACTGCTACTAACTTGACCTCAAACAATCTTTGTGTAACAAACAACACGTGTAGCTACATGTGGATGGTTTTGTGTTATTTATTTTTATTCCAATACTGGTAACCTCCACATGCTGACAGTATTGCAAGTACCGGGTACATACTCTATTACAATATGCCTCATCTAAAGCTAATATTTAGGATTAAACATAAAATACTTGATTAACAACTGCTCTTGCTTTATTTTAGGGTTGCTATACTGTGTACTGCATGGGAAAACTGCCTGAAACATGGACTTAAGCCAAGTAACCGTGCCCGAGCAGCCCTCAAGTACGTATTCTGATACTGGAATGGTACTCAAATAATCATATAATATCTGTGGCACATTGTGCAAAAGTAGAACTCTATACTCTACAAAGTGAGCCACTGAAGGAGGGGACTTTGTATTTCCATTTCAATGTACGCCTCGCTAGTGCCGAGTTAACTATTAGATGATGCTGTTACAGGAATACTATAATTACCAGAGTTTCATATGACTATCGCACATATAGATCTATTGAAAAATGTTGGTGTGAGATAGTATTTTAATTATAAATAGTAATACAAGAAGCATTTTATCCTCTGATGATGATACTCGGATAAGTATTGAAATATTAGGAAATAAATTAAAAATGCCTCTTGTATTACTATTTACATGTAGATCTACTTTTTGTTTGAATGAATTTTAGGCAAATGTCCGAGTTTGCTGGACTCTCTAAACTGAAGGCAGGAATCTTTGGGGAGATAAATGATTTTGAAGTGGAACCAGGTAAGCAATGGATAGCTCATAATTTAGGTCATTGGGTGTTGAGAGCATGCAGTTAAAAGTTAGTTAATTCATTGGTTATATAATACATGTAGTTCAGACACTAAAAGAGCAATTGGCAAATTTCAACCTCATTTTAAGGAAAGTAAGTCACTTTTTTGTCTATACACAGTTTACTGGCATGTGATCAGGGAGACACTGGGGAAGCATGAAGTGGAGAGGTACATGCTCCTTAAGCATGTCACTAATGATACTGGGAGAGGCAGAGCTTGGCTCAGGTCTTCCCTCAATGAAAAGTCTTTAGAGAAACAAATCAATGGGCTTAAATCTAACACTAAGATCATCAGGTAGTTTACATAAGATTAAGATTATGTGTATGTATTAATGATTAGCAGGGAATGTTATTATAACTGATTGACTGATTGACACTACTTACCTAATCACTAATGTTTCCATGTGCGTTTGCTGTTACCATGTGCGCTTACTGTTTCCATGTGCGTTCACTGTTTCCATGTATGTTCACTGTTTTCATGTATGTTTTAGTCAGTTTTATGAGGATTGGGCGTTGATAAGAGACCAACAGCGATTCATTCTATTAGCCAATATGGCATCAGGTAAGGTATTCTTAGTTTAGTACGTAGTCTGTGGGTAATGCCAACTTATAGTGTGTATTATAATGTATTATATATCTTATCTCAAACTCTAGCACATATCAGCTTTAAACTGATTTGGTCTTATCTTGGATAGATTTATCTGATTTTACATTTGATTACAGAGGTTAAAGACAAGGTACAGTCAAAAATTAGTTTCCATAGCTAAATAGGTCACACTTTTAGTATCAAAATGGTATGTGGTTTGTCCATGTTGAGCAATGGTATAAGCTTAACTGTATTTTGAGTGTTCTAGTGACATGGTTTTTCTGCCTTGCTGACAGTTATTCTAAGTACAGTGGAATCTATACTTATTTTTCTGCCATATCGATGCTAATATTGCAGTCTATTCGACTGTGCCAGCTAATTGCCCTACCATAACACATTCTATAATTGGTGATATTTTGCTGGCTTGAATTTATTTCTGAGCAGCCAGGAACATCTGTGAAAATAACCAATCCCTGGCTTATTCTGCGGCATCTAATCAACTAGCGCAGTGCGTGGATTACACCAATGGAAAAAATACCACATAAAATATGATTAAGCCCCTCAACATTCTATAATTTCTATCTTTATCCAGTACAATAGGCAGTTACATTATTATGCATACAATGTACATAGAAATGTTTACAGTTTCCATGAATGTTATTGTTTCGATGTATGTTTTATAAGACATATTGTTGTATAGTTTTTATAGATAATAGTTCCAGGAATATAAAAACTTTTTTATTGTAATATATACAACGGTGCCTAGGAGGCTGCTTGTGTTCGCTAAATGTTTTGTTTGATTTTTGTAAATTTTAAGCTATGCTAAATCATGGTTAATGTTTTTACAGGTCTGGCCTCCGTACTATTTGCAATAACTATAGACTGTGAGACCATCAATAAGACGTCCATTAATACGTCGTCTTCAGGGGCAAATAAACCGTCTACTGTAGCTGGCCCTTCCAGCTTCACAAAACTAAACAATTTATTCTCATCAACATTCCAGAAACCATCGGATAGCAGACCCGTCACATTCACTGGTAGTGAGGCTATTGGTTAGTGCAGTTATATCACATGATCACATGGTTGCATGAATTATTGGGTGATATGCATGTAATCTATATGACGTTGTATCAAGCCATTCAATATAATCAACCCCCCCCCCCCCCCCCTGAATAGTTCTGTAATCCTACATATTTAGCCTAGTATTGGTAAATTTAGAGATGAAAGTTTTATGCTAGACTTAAGAACCATTCACATGCAATATTTCTCTAATAAAATTTTGAAATAGATAACAAGATGTAACTTATTCTCTGTTTCTAGCAATTCCTGAGATAAAACAGCCGACACGTAATCAGAAGTTAGCTAAGATTGTATCATTCAATGATGACTCCGATGATGATGAGAATAATGGTGGCGAGAGAGGGGATAACTCGGACCCCATTCCTGCCTTCTCTAAGGCGTCTTTACAGAGAAATGAAAGCAGAGTTTCTATTGGTAGCGACAACAGTATTATCCTTTCTATTGACCCGTAAGTATTCTAGGATAAGGACCCGGTATTTTCTTACTATTAGACGAAGCTCTTGTGCTCATATAAATAGTCAACCTATAAGACTATGTGTTGCTCATAGTTAGGGGGTTTGGCCATTTTTTTATATTAGATGTGTTATTCCTTGCTAAAATGCATCATCATAGTATAGTATTCTTAATCTTACTTACTTGCATGTTTCTTTCTTTTTTGATCTATTATCTACAGTATATTCTATTTATTCAATTATTATCAATTGTCATATGTGCTCTAGGTGCATCATTCCTTTGGAACTGCAATATTATATACAATTGTATCTGTTATGAACACAATAACTGGGGGTTAAGACTGACTATTTCTTATATAATTTATGTCGGTTATATGTTTTTCAGAAACTAGTTTTTTTATATGTATTCATATCTTCAAGTAGTAATATAAATGCATCACACTAAGCATCATGTAATATTATTTATGTATGTAGAGATAACCCCTCTACATCTCTCACACCATTGGCTCCCTCCGGATCACCTCTCCTTATACCAGATGATGATATTGCCTCCCTTGACTCTGATATACCCAGTATTTCCTGTTCCTGGAATGATGAGTCAGCCAATGCCTTATCCCTAGCAACCAAGACTCGCAGGTACGTTGGGAATGAGTGTCATACGTGACAGGTGTATTCTAGTGGAAGTATCTGTACGATTCCTACTTGAAAATAGGAGTATGTGTTGAGTTAAGTTTTGGAAACTAATACTTCCTTGTTCCCTAAGTAGGGACCCAACATGGGCAGACTTCTAGAAGACCTATATGACTACCTACATGGTAAAATAGGCTATTAATAGTCATATGACAAGTTGTAGAGAAATATCGCTGCTGTGCCCATAAATTTTAATCTTTTTTCCTAACTATGCTAATATTGCATGTGCTTGTACAATGAACTCCAGATTTATATACAAAATCTTCTTATTGGATTTACTAGTTTCTTATATGATCAATACTAACAAGTTTGTTGGAATTAGTATAGTACCTGTATAATAACACTGATAAGTAACTTATGTATTGACGTTTCAGTGAATCATTTATTAGAACTCAAGGTGACGGTAGCTCCTTACCCGAGGAACGGAAACACACAGCAGAGACCATGTCAACATGTAAGTGTTATATCTGTATCCGTCTTATTATCAAAGATGCTATAATTTTTATACATTGTGCAGACATACAGTACATTGTATATATTCAGACTGTGTGTGTTTTTTGTTTATCTCTGGAAGGCCGTTTTCATTAGTAGGGTAACATGTAAATATACTATAATGTAGAGGAATTTCTTGACTATTTCTGTTCATGAGCAACATTAGTAAACAAGAGGATAGGTCGTCCCGCCTATCTCCAAGGTGATACCACACGGAATTACTTTCTCATTTGTTGTATGTTTGCACTATAACCAGCCATTCTGAGTCCTCAACCTCCTAAACCTACCTTCCACAACCCTACAGAGTTATTCCTATTATTTTCAACAAAGCTAACCGATTGCACTGAACTATGTTATATTTTGGAGTTGTTTTTATAACGATTCCTTGAGAAAAAGCTAGTTTACAAGAGAGATAGGACAACCCTACAGTTGTTCTCTGGAGGTTGGCTGAAGCCAAATAAATTGAGCATTAGCATCAAGTGACTTGTCTTCCCCTCCACAGACTTTGTCTGGTGGACACTCACAGTCTATTGATTGCAGTAAGGAGGAGGGGGATAACTTCCTCTTATGATCAATTGCTTGGGTGCCCATGCCTCTACCAGAATGGCCATTCCTAAACAAATAGCGTGGAAAACTTTGCAAAAAAGTTTTTTAAATGCAATTCATACAATTGCAGAGAATGCCTTTTATCTTTTGTGAAAAAGAGAGGAGATAAACTACATGACTCTGTAGATTACATAATATTGTTGGAATTTTTAAGTAAAATTATGTGGGTATAGTAGACTTATCTGAACTGCAATGTATGTTTTTTCCAGCTGAGCTCAAGCAAGCAATAGTCACCATGATGATGAAAAAAGACGAGATTGAGGAACAGAATGGGTGTGTTTTGATGTTCTATATTTTACATAATAATTGGAAGTTTGACTTGTTGTGTTGTGTGCAATTATTTACTTGGTTGAATTATATACTATTCTATATGCTGCACTGATACTGGTATTATTAGCATAACGCACATAATATATAGTGAACCTGGCATGGTCTACCTAATTGTGTGTTGTTTAAAGTGCTGCTAGAATACAGTACATTGTGATCGTTATATATCATGGTCCAATTTACAGTGGTATAGTATTATCATTATGTTGTGTGCTTGGAAATCCATGATCGTAATGTGAAGTTGTCCTCCCTTAATTGGGAGAGGACAACTTCACATTATCCTGAATAATTCGAAAATGCCCGCAGTTATTTTAGCTGGTGACCATTGGTTGGAGTTGATAACAAGACGTAACGCATTATTCACTCTGTATTTGGATGTAGAGTGTTAAAGTCAATGTTGGAACAAGAGGAACAATACACAAAGGGCTTAAAGGAAGAGCTTAGCCAGCTTACAAAAAAGTCTGAAGAGCAGGCTTTAAGAGATCAGGCTAAAGTGCAATCAGTCACCAAGTATGTACTATCTATCTACATTGTACCTTTTACAATATTGTAAAATCTATTTTGAAGTTTGAAAACAGGCTCGAATTCTTAGTCCATTCATTTGGTTCAAGGTATTGCTGGCAATTTATTTGATGTGCTATCGAAATAATAAAAAAACAGCACATGCCGATTCCATTCACAGAAAGTACATGTTTACACCATATATTGATACTTGTGATGGGTTTATGAAGCTACCAATATTCTTGTGTTCACTAACGTATGTCATACATGTACATAGAGTTATATCTTTGCTGCTAGTCTAGTATGTCTGTTAATAGAGACAATGAATTGTTGAAGCACCAACTCAAGAAATATATAACAGCTGTACAGATGCTGAGGAGGGATGGACCCAATGCAGAAAGTATGTAGTACTAATACTAGTACTAATACTAATACTGAACTTATAATAATTTGTAGATGCATGATAGATGTATATAGCACTAAGACTCGGTGATCAATTTTAGGGGATATATTTTTCGTAATGCCTTTTAGTACAGAAGCAACCTCTGAATATCTCGAAAAAAAATAGCCGTTCTAGCAATCGAAGTGGGGCCACATAAAAAAACATGTATCTAGATCAGAATTTTGTGCTAATTTCAAATATGACATTTCTACACCTCCTAAGGTGCCAGTTCTAGGTATAATGGCAAGTTTTAGTACTATTGTGCAGATTCTACCGATTTCGAAAATTGTTATGTATAACCAGGACACCACTATCACACACTTCTAATGTGTTTGAGAAACTCTGTTTAAATTACATAATGTAGCATTCAACAAAGGAACACATTTTAAAATAGCATAAAGTTACGAATAGTTTGAAAAATATCTGTTAATACCCGCTACTGAACTTGTGAGATTCCTATGAACATGCAAGTCATAGATTTCTACGCTATTATCCTACACTACACCTCTCTATCTACATTTCCTACTTGTTTACATCCTACACCAATAGGCTAGGCATGAAGAGTTGTGAGCAGTAACAATAATAATCCAGTTAATGAAAATACTATACAAATTAAAGTGACCTCGGAGACTAAGAGGCCTTTTAGAAGTTGATAAAAACACTCAATTACTGCCATCAGAGCTGCTTTCAAAACTTGGTAGAAATGCATTACTTCTGGTTGCAATACTAGATATGCATGCAAGTACAGAACATGTTGCATCAAGGATCTGAGGATGCAGCCTGGGAATCCAGTGGCCAATTCGGTGCTGCTTGGATTAGTCGGCAATGTGATAGTTCACCTTAGAACCGCACCTACACCTCTGAGCAACTGATTGGTATATCAATTGATAATATACATGTACATGTATTACTTCCTCGCTTGCAATTTCATGAATTTATGTTTCTTGTAGTCAGTGGTCAAAGTTGGGGGGGGGGTTCGTGGGGGGACGCAGCTCCCCCTCCGTAAATTTCAGGGGTCCCTCAGACTGATAGACCCCCCTACAGATTACTATTATAATAATAATAATAATTGGACCATATTTTATGTTGAGGTCTCGGACCATATTTTAACCTGAAGTTCTTGGATCTTGCACCATTTGGATCTGGCACCAATTTTGATAAAATTTCCAATTTCCGGGAGGGCGCTCAGGCGCCCCTCCCGGACCCTCCCCGCCAGTGCACTGCACGCGCCGTTCGGGCACCTCGAGTCCTCAAGTGATTATGTCTGCTACCTTAGAGACCCCCCACCTCTTTTCTTAGACTTTGACCACTGCTTGTAGTGACCAGTGAACGCTTGCAATTGCAATAGAGGAGTATTTGTTGTTAAATCAGTTATAAGCATTCATCTGCATATTTAAGATATATAGATGTAAGCCGAGATGCATATATATGAGGGCCTACGTGTATATCTACTAGGAGGTTAAGAACTATTAAATCATAACTTTTTGAAATTATAGGCCTATAATACATGTTCCTATTAATAGTACTGGATATGCATAATATAGGGACTGTAGTTGGTACCCAAGGATGTTAGTAGCCTGAAGACTGGGTTTAGTTGGCTTGTACATGTGAATGTTATACAAGCAGTTGGTGTGTTGTAATGCGCAATTATTATCCTTTACAGTTTTTTATGTTACTTAGTGTTATTATAATTTTGGTTTCAATTATGTGGAAAGCTCGAGGCTGTCTCACAAATGTGTTTTTATGTAAAACGCTTTGTAAGTTATTCAATCTAAAAACACCTTGCCTCTTCCTAATAGCTGGCATCACCATGGTCTACCATGCTGACTCTGAGGTTCCCCTTTGGCATTTTTCTCTTCTTAATCCCCATGAATTTTATCTAATACCCCATCTACGTTTCCTAGATACAACTACATATTGTAAGTAGGTCCCCTACATGTAGTAACAGCCCAGTGTATGGAGATTACTTGTTTTAACTGCTAGTGTTTGTAAGGAACTTCCTAAGTGGGCATGGTTATGGTTTTGTTTGATCTTTTTATATAAATTAGCAAATAGTCTATGGTGACACAGGACTTTCAGCATGCACACTTTCTGATGGACTTGGTGATTTTATGATTTTGATTTATGATTTTTATTAAATCTATTGAAAATTTGATCACACTTTAAATATAGAGCAATAACCACATATTATTATACTTGTGTAGCATGAATATGTAATTCACTCAAAACATCAATAGTTTGCAATTTAACATCAAAATGTAACATTATTATGTAGTTTATTTCATCTACCATTATTAGTTATGTTCAGTACTAAAAACAGGAAATAAATAAATTACACTACTTACGAACATACATGGCCAATTTGAGAGCCAACGACTTTTTGGTCTACTTCCCTGTTGACATAGCATGTAGTACGATTCATTGAATATTGCTCTCTAATACTGCAAGTAGCCTATGTTATATAGTAGAAGGATGTACATGCATGTATGGGTATATTATCTACTGTACATGTATATAGATATAGGTGTGTTACATGCACCAAAATACCTAGAGTAATGAAGTATTGATGACTTTTAGTCGCTAGAGCCAGTTTGTTGATCAATTTTGAAGAATACTAGTTAGGAAAAGTGACACAAGTTCTCCCTGAGTGAATGTTGAGACCAATTTTCTATATGCAGCACATCAGAACACATTCACACCTATTCCCCACTTTTGGGGGTTAATATGGTGAAGAGAATAACTGGTGTGTCTTTGATATTTTCACAGCAGTAAACAAACAACTATCCATTGTTGTAGCTGTTGTATTAACTTAGTCTGACACATTATAAACCTCCCACAACTCAATTCATATAGCCATTAGGGCATTATAGCAGTAGCAATCCTAAACAACAATATTATAAATACATGTACCTAGTATTACTAGTCATGTCTAGTAATACTAGTAACTGCTATTTGGCCATGTGCAGCTGTTGTTATTGTGGTTACTATAGAAATCCGCAGGCACAACCACTTCTAATTGGACAGTGTTTGCCGTTACGCATGAGCACTAACACTAAAGCAATCTTTTCCGGCTTATCAATGGCGATCTGACAAATGTTTGTTATTTTTATTTGCACGATAAATCAATTGACCACAACAACTATACTGGCACTATGCGGGGTGTAGAAATTTGCAGATCGAAATATTTATGTATAATTAAGAGTTTCATGCAAAAAATACCTGGCCCCACCTCAATTGCTAGAAATCTTTATAAAAAGGGAGGTTGCTTCTGTACTATTTCTTGTCTGAAGCGACTTTGTTAGTGTTTTAGCCATTTCATTGTTTTATCTGGTCAATAGATCTAGGAATACATCTAGATGAGCAACCACAGCCTACCATCACTCCATCTACATTAGAAGAAACAACCAATCATGAAGCAACAGAATACCGTAGGAAACTTATACAGGTACTGGAAGTTATCCTATCTTATTGAATGATATGTTTTAGGAGTAAGCCTTTTTAAGTGTGCTTTAGCTTTCTTGTCAGTTAGCTGTAAGCAGTTATGTATTGTTTCCGTCTATTTCTTGGAAGCAGATAATAGTAGTTGGTAGAACAACATGGGGAAACATTGCATTGTGCTTGTATGTTTTTTATGTTAGGCTGAAAGCTTTGAGAAGGCAAGTATTCCTGCAATATTTACCTGCATGACCTTTTACCTACGATTCGACCCTACGTACATCACAATGCTTACTGCAAGCTTATGTATCTACATGTACATGTATATTTTTTATTAGCATGGAGGTAATAGAATATACTTGTACCTCTCAATAGTTTTTTATATTAAAATTAAATCCATGATTTTAGACAGTACCACATTAGATAGCTATCAGTTCCACATCAGATAGCTATCAGTTCCACATCAGATAGCTATCAGTTCCACATCAGATAGCTATCAGTTCCACATCAGATAGCTATCAGTACCACATCAGATAGCTATCAGTTCCACATCAGATAGCTATCAGTACCACATCAGATAGTTATCAGTTCCATATTAGATAGCTATCAGTACCATATCAGATAGTTATCAGTTCCACATCAGATAGCTATCAGTACCATATCAGATAGTTATCAGTTCCACATCAGATAGCTACCAGTACCACATCGGATAGTTATCAGTTCCACATCAGATAGCTATCAGTACCACATCAGATAGCTATCAGTTCCACATCAGATAGCTATCAGTACCACATCAGATAGCTATCATTACCACATCAGATAGTTATCAGTACCATATCAGATAGCTATCAGTACCACATCAGATAGCTATCAGTTCCACATCAGATAGCTATCAGTTCCACATCAGATAGCTATCAGTTCCACATCAGATAGCTATCAGTTCCACATCAGATAGCTATCAGTACCACATCAGATAGCTATCAGTTCCACATCAGATAGCTATCAGTACCACATCAGATAGTTATCAGTTCCATATTAGATAGCTATCAGTACCATATCAGATAGTTATCAGTTCCACATCAGATAGCTATCAGTACCATATCAAATAGTTATCAGTTCCACATCAGATAGCTACCAGTACCACATCGGATAGTTATCAGTTCCACATCAGATAGCTATCAGTACCACATCAGATAGCTATCAGTTCCACATCAGATAGCTATCAGTACCACATCAGATAGCTATCATTACCACATCAGATAGTTATCAGTACCATATCAGATAGCTATCAGTTCCACATCAGATAGTTATCAGTACCACATCAGATAGCTATCAGTACCATATCAGATAGCTATCAGTTCCACATCAGATAGCTATCAGTACCACATCAGATAGTTATCAGTACCACATCAGATAGCTATCAGTTCCACATCAGATAGCTATCAGTACCATATCAGATAGCTATCAGTTCCACATCAGATAGCTATCAGTACCACATCAGATAGTTATCAGTACCACATCAGATAGCTATCAGTTCCACATCAGATAGCTATCAGTACCACATCAGATAGTTATCAGTACCACATCAGATAGCTATCAGTTCCACATCAGATAGCTATTAGTTCCATATTAGATAGCTATCAGTACCACATCAGATAGCTATCAGTTCCACATCGGATAGCTATCACTTCCACATCAGATAGCTATCAGTACATTATCGGATAGCTATCACTTCCATATCAGATAGCTATCAGTACATTATCGGATAGCTATCAGTACCATATCAAATATGTAGTTATATGTACAGCATCAGATAACTATTGAGTATCATATCAACCACTTTACTGTTGTACCTGCTCATTAATCTCATGACTTGCCTGTCTAGCTTACAGTTATTGTACATTTTTAGGTTGCAGAGATGCACGGTGAGTTGATGGAGTTTAATGAACATCTTCAGCGTCAACTTCTGCAGAGAGATTCGGCAGTGAAGAGGCTGACAACCGAGCTGATTGAGTTGCGTGGACCTGTGAGTCTTGACATTATGTAATAAACATTTTATTATATCTTATAGGTTTATAAAGCTAGTGGAATAGACCAATGAGATGTTATCAGCTGCCTGTATATTGTGTTTTTTTACTTGTAATAGCTTCTATAAGTAAGTGGAATGTATTACTGTGCTTTGTAGTTACCAACAGATGTTAGCAGCTCCTTACAAGACAGCTATGGTGTAAGTGGAAACAGGTGTGTTAAATACTCCTACTGGGGCAGCAGAGTGTTTCCATTCCTCTTAATTATCTGAAGTAGTTTTCCTGCTCTATCTTGTTACATAATTTTACATGTAGCATCCCAACTAGTTTTACTGTTTAGTTTTGCTTGAAGTAATAAATGTAATGTTTACATAGTACCCTCACAGTGGACACATTTTATCCTCACAGTGGACACATTTTATCCTCACAGTGGACACTTTTGCCCTCACAGTGGACAAATTGTACCCTCACAGTGGACATATTGCACTCTCATAGTGGACATATTGTACCCTCACAGTGGACATATTGTGTTTCATTACAGTGATTGGAGACCACTGGTCAACATATGGATGCCATCTGTCTTCCTTAAAGGTTCCAAGAATTCGTCTCACCATGTATACCAGGTAGGCTTATTCGTTATCTTCAACAGTTACAGTTCTTGGTGTTATATTACATTGTATTGTACTATGCTATACTACATTATGTTACACTATATTATACTCTGTTATGCTACATAATATATTACATTGTATTATACTCTACTATACTACATAATATATTACGTTGTATTATATTCTGTTATACTACATATTTATGTTACATTGTATTACATTTTGTGTGATCTAATATCTTTTCTTACCTCCAAGTGTTTGCTGCGATGCAGCTGACATGAAACCAATGTGAACTAACTGGCTGCACATACTGTCTATTATCAACCATCATTCTGTGATATCTGAAGGTCTTCCTGAGAATTAAAGATGACGAGTGGAACGTCTACAGGAGATACTCGGAGTTTCACTCTTTCTATGTCAAGGTCAAGAAGAAGTATCCACTTATAGCTACATTTGAATTCCCACCTAAAAAGTCTGTTGGTAACAAGGTTAGTTAAACATGACAAATGTGCACTGTTAGTAGTAGTGGTTCCCATTGCACGTTGTAGAGGGGCAGACAACTCTTCAAATAAGCCGTGATAAACATCTTATTGTCTATGTATTTTATTTCAATTACTAATTGTGGTGACCATCTACAATTTACATGATATCTTATGTAGTGGGAATGTTACATCCATCTATAATATATGCATGTACAAGTATATATAATCGAAATGTACATATTCATAGCCATGTTTTATAGGACACCAGGTTTGTGGACGATAGACGGAAGAGGTTACAATCATTTCTACGTAAAACAATACAGCACATTGTGTCTACTGAACAGGAGCTCTCCACTGACCTGTGCAAGTCCAGACTCATCACTATGTTCTCCATGTTGGGGTTAGTGTCTTATGATTTACTTTTCATGATGTGCGATCACATCTCATACCATGTTGCTTATTGCCACATTGTAAATGTATTTAAAGTTTCTACATAGTTTTTTCAGTGGGGGCTACTATTGTTACTTTATATGTACATGTTGTTTACAGTGGCATATAATCTCAGGTAATACTAACTTGAGAGAGTAATATGGTTTATACAGCAACCACAACTTGGTCTCATCTCTCATACTCTCCTTGTCTACACTATACAAATACAGGTACTGATGTATGTGTTATAGAGATGGTGACAAAGATGAGGCGGCGAAGAGTAAAAGGTCAAAGGTGAAAAACAGCAGAGTTTCAGTTGCTGCAAGTAGTAGTTCGCCTTCACAGCAATACACTGGGTTGTGATGTGAACAGTAGTTACAATACCAGATATACAAGTAGCTGTTGAGGTTTTAGTATGGACATCAACACAGATGTATTACTTCTGAGGTTACCACTCTAGGCTACCTTTTGTGAGGTATATAACATGGCATGTGCATGTAGATTCTATAATTTATTGATTCCAATAGCAAATTATTTCTTTTTACATTTTTGTACTGTTTCAAGATTATATTTTTGGTGCTGTAAAGTTGGGTAAATGCATTGGCATTCTAGACTTCCCAATTTAATTAACACTAGTCATTAACTTAGCTCAGTATCGTGTCTCTAGTGTGTAACCATTGTTGAGTAAATGTATAATGTGCATAATCAAATACTTGAGGAAATATTATTATACTTTGGAATTATCCTCTCTTTCACAAAGGCAACCAAGTGCAAACAACTTCACAATACTATTGATATTTGAAAATATTCATAAATTGTATTCAGCCTGAATTTATTATTTATTTATTATCTTTGTAGCCTACTATTTTTAATGTTGTATCTAATGGTAAAATATATTGAAGATGTTAGCCTTGTAAAATACTGTACTAGCCGGGTGGAGTTAGTAGGCAACGGATTGTATTGATGAAATCGTACCCTGTCAAAATTTCAACATGAAAAGTGAAATATTACACAAAACTAAAACACATAAAATTTATATAACATCACAGGAAATCTTGACATTGATTAAAATCAGTAATGTGATTACGGTAAATTAACTACAGAGGGTGATCTTAAAACTAAGGTAAAGACTATTTAAAATCACTAATTATATTAAAACATACAATTGGTGGCGCCACTACCACTCGGAGTAATAGTTACATATGCAGTTACATGTACTTCTCCATACTCAAAACCTGTGAAATGAAGTATTAAATCTCTTAACAATTGTACCATTAAGACAAGAAAGTTTAGCAAGGTTTGAATAGTGTTGTCAGATCAGTGGTAGAAAAAACCATCAACAAAAGTCGCCATTTTATAAAAAAGGTCGAATTAAGCAATGCATACAAAAGGCAAGATAATATTATACTCTATTCTACTTACAAGCTTTGTCGTGCTCAAAATACGTAGCATAAAATCAGAAGTAGTATAACTGTATGATAGTTTCTTTATTCAATAATGTCGACTATCCATCCAGCTCAACAACCATCCAGCTGGTTCAACGTGCATAGAATAAGTGTTCTTTGTTTGTAGCTTGGTAGTCAGCTAATAGACATTTGTGGTCATAAAAAATGCTGCTTTTTGTTTGTGCGGAAATGTGACACCTGCTGCTGTGATTTGCCAGATAATGACATTCCATTACAAATACACCAATGATATAATACAAGTATTACCATTATGTTCATCCAGTTATACATATCTGTTCTATCCTCGGCAAGATAGGAGATGAAACTCTATAAGAAAGCTATAAGAAAAGGGTGGCTATTCATTATTAGATGTATTTACAGTACACGTATCTTCAAAAAAAAAAGGTTATAAACCCTGTGAAAAAAGTTATAAGATGAAGGTGGTAACATACAATGATCATGAGCAATAAAATACAAGACTAGAAATATGAAGGCAGTTATGGTCCACGCTGCAAAACATTTAGACATGGCTCCATATAAAATACAAGCATGCTGGAAAAGATGTACATCTTTTAGGAAAGACTGATATCTTGCTTAGATTCCACTTGCTTACAAAAAAAAAGTTAAAAATATGCAAAAACTTCTATGAGAACAGAAATCATAGAATATGCTCAAATATTGTATGTACATCGTAATAGAAAGGACATGAAAGATGCAAGCAATAACCTAAAAAGAAATAAAATTGCCAAGATGATGTAGCCTACATTGTAAATATACCTCAACAACACACCACTGTTCAGCACACAATAAAAATATCTATGTTTTGGAGAAAAGAAAGCATAATTTGTGAAGCTTCAACTTGCCAGTTGTTTTTTCCAAGATCCATTTTGTTGAGTCTTTGGTTTTACTACTATGAGCAGCTCTCTATCTTTTTCTAGCAATTGTTTTTGCAGATAGTGCACAGCATTGGTGCTATTACCTAACAAATCTGGCGAGTTTAGCTTTGAGTCAAGATTGTAATAGTTGTCACCAACTTTCCGAATAGCAACCCAATGCTTTCGGTTAAAGTTCAATGGTATAATACCACCCAGTTTATAGTCAGAGGGCATGTTGAGTATAAACCCTTCTATGTTAACAAGTTCCAACTCTTCAATATCCCTAAAGAAAAAAGTAGTAAATCACCACCTAAAGACAAGAGTAATGAACACCACATTATATAGTATCCTCACGGTCTGAATTTCAAGCACAGACCAACTTAATCAGAAATTGTCCGACCTATTTGAGGGACAAACGTTGTGAGCACACTAGTCTGGGTTAGAAGAAAATCTTTATTTTGTGAATAAGAATTTTCATCCACAAAAATAAGGATTCAATCGTAATATCTATCCTTATTAATAATAATCTTCCTTATTATTTATTTCTATTTCCTTACAAAAACTTGGGTATGCCAATAAGCATCCTCTAATCGGGTAAAATCCCAGGCTGCAAGCCCTTTCGGCCTTTCAGCAGCCATCTAGAAATTTTTCATTTTAATTATGCAACAGAAATGTAATATGAAAATATTTTAGAATTCCTACGAAATTCTATCAATAAATAACCATCTAAAATTAAAAGTATGTGAATTAGAAAACATAGTCCCACCTTCGTTTATCAAACCATATTATTTCATGACTCTCGGATTCCATTGCAGCCATTATCACATTTACGTCATAGTTTCCTGTTCCAAACATACTTCGGTGCGGATTGAAAAAAGAGCTTGGTGACAGTCTGAAAAAGGTGCAATTAATAGCAATATATTACTGCATGCACATGTAAACTGCAGCTTCAAGCTTTTTGAAAAAAAAATGATAAAAATGTAACAATTTTACTGATGAAGGTTCATGTATACACAACTAATATTTCTAACCACAATTATGTCTAATAACTACGAATTTTTATGTACACCATATCACCTACTTGTTACATAATTTGTCAATATCTTTCTGGACAAATGCCTTCCGCTGTAAAAGGTTATTCATTGCATGAATGGCACAGAGTTCCTTTTGCTGCTTTTCATGATATACAGACACTCCACTGTCACTTGCAGGGTCAGCCTCGACACGATTCTTTGTGGTGTTTTCGTTTGACATTTTACACATTAATAACCCCATCTGCTCTGAGGACCATATTTAAAATTTCTACAGAAACAGAATTAAAATAAATTACCAAATGAATAATGACTTATAAACCATTTTATTTGCTCAGCTAAAGCATTAGTTATCATTAGTGCGGACATCAGAGAATGGTTAATGACAAAAACATCAGATGAGTGCTGGATAGAACATGTTATATGCTATATGTTAATACAAGAAATTTTAAGCCCCATCCGATGAGCAATAATGGTTGTCTTCTACAAGATGAAATTATTTGTGCATCATGTTTTTGAAACCTTAGATTTCGGGGTCGAAAATATGTAAAATATTCCAAGCTAGCACTCCCTATATTATTAAATGTAAACTTATAGATATACTATTAAAAATTATCATCCATGATGCAATCACGATCACATTTTGCACCTATGAGAACATGCCAAACCATAGGCTACATGTACGTAGACAGCAAAGGAGGTTGTTTGTTATTGAAAAAAAAGGTTACAATGGTGAATCACCAGAGTTCTTCCTTGAATCATGTGGTGTAGGTTGACAAGCTCATCATAAATAGAATCAGAATGCAGCCCGACTGTATTTAATCACTGATTAGGCTACTGAACGTGTTTTTCAATTGCAAAAACACTTATAAGCAGTCTGAAGCATATATACTATTAATTACAGGCATAGAATTATATTAATAATTATAATATTATATTAACATTTAACTAAAAGTAATTATAATATATACTACTATAGTCCTTATATTGCATAATACAATATAAGGACTATAATAATATATATTATAATTACTTCGCCGGAGAGGAGGCTTGTGCATTGAACCATCTGCACACAAGAGAGACACTCCTCTATGGTCACCCTGCTATATATGGGGTGTTAAGGGGAGTTGGCCATACGTTTTATATAAGATATTTTTTGTTCCAATGAGGTTTTCCTGAGCAGTCAGAGACTTGGTTCCACATTTGTGAAAATAGCCCATACCGACTGGTGTTCGAACCCGAGGCCTCTACAGCATCTAATCGCCTAGCACACTTGACTAACTATAACATGTATTTCTAATTATTTAAACTCCAGCTCTTCACATCTATATCACATTTTACTGTATCTTGCTGTGTGTTTTCTTGTATCAATAACAATGATAACAGTGAGAGAATCAGAATTAAAATCAAAACTCTGATCCGCAGTCATTGGTGAACATGTTTGAGTTTGATACAAGCTGATGCTGCTGGAACCAAGTCACACAATAAGTGACACGTACTGAAAATAATAAGCTGGCTAAGGATTGCAATTAATAGAGGCGTACCACTTGCTGCATACTCTAGTAGGTATCGTATGAATCATAGTATAGTATGTGCTAAAGAAGAAGAGGTTCTGTTCTGTTGTGGAGTCCCTAGACCTTGAAGGAAGTGGGGACCATTAGTTTGGTGTGATAAAATTATAGACTCAGATTAAACTTTTGTCTTTGCTTTTGGGTAAGGAACTGTGGAAGAAATGGTTAGTGTTACAGGTAAAAGATAAGAGATCATAAAATTTAAAACAAATAAATAATTATAATGAAAATGGGAAACATCGACCTGTTTATCGGAAGTACCTTATCTATGGTAAGTTAAAAACCTCAGACCTCAATGCAAACCTAGTCAAAGATAGTGGAAGACCTAGTGACCAATCATAGAATTTCTCTTAGCACAAAATTTTTCACTAACTAACATAGGGCTGCATGGGGGGAATAGCTGTAAACGCCGTACCATTGTTTAGGAACCAAGGTTCATTTCAATACGTTGCAGCATACTAGATATTCAACTAGACAAATTAACAATATCAAATATAAATATTGTAAATAGTAATTATAACATAATAACAATAATAGTTGCATTGTATGTCAGTATACCATTGTTGATCACGGCTTATCGAAAATTTTCATAGCGTTGCATCATCTTTGGGATGTATATAAATATATATACTCTCTTAGTTGTTATAATTATTATTTATTCATGCCTCAAGTCTAAAGGTGCCACATCGATCATACATCATTACATGCCTGTATTGCAAATGTGTATATTTTGATAATATTAGTAATATTATAATTAATAATATTTTAGTTATAGTTTGTTCTTAATTCCTTAGACCCCTCATTATTAGAGGAAGTGAAGGAAATTATATTAATTATTATTATAATAACAATTACATGTAATGTATTATAATTATATAATATTATTACAGTCATATATATTTATCAATTGAAAATAGAATATGGATGTCCATATTTGTATTATATTTTTAATCACATCAACTTACGATGTAAGTTGATGTAATTAAAAATATAATATAAATATGGATGTCAAATTAATTAATATTTATTTTATGTTATGTTTAATTACAATTATTATTATATTTAATATTAATTTGATATGAATGTAATCTGTGTGTCATTGTCACTATTATAATATTATTATTTATGTTAATAATTAGTAGTATGCAATATTATATTATCGTGTTTTATTACAATGATTATTGTTTTAATATTTTGTAAAAATAAATATATTTTTGATTTTATTGATTGAATATTGATTTATTAATTGATAATTTAAACTTAATGAATAAACTAATGCACAGTCATTAAAACACACTAAACACATGGTAAAAGTATTTGCAAGAGTAAATTAATACATGCATAATATATAGATTATACAATAGTGATAGTTATTTACACATATAAAAGTATTAATTGTAGTTATTATTAGTAATAGATAACAATAATTTATGCTATAATAAATTTATAAGAATATATAAATTTATAATAGTAATACATGTACTGTTTATGTTTTGTGTGTAGTAATATGAGTATGATCGGAGATGTGCTATTGTCTGTATTTTGCCAAGTACTGTTCTATAGCACAGAACCGTATCATAGTTAAGAATGGTCAGAAAAAGCTACATGTAGGCCTAGCTATAATTATCTAGAAAGCTCTAATATATAATATTATGTGATAATATGTGAACTTGACAGGAACCAATAATATTTCTAAATAACATGATATCAACATGTACATGCATATATATTAATATTTTAATATCCAAATAATGTCGTTAGATTATTCATATTTGAGCATAATATTGAAGTGCTTTCTGTACTACAACCTATTTAATTCATCCCAGATTTGCACTTATAGAGATCATCATTAAACTACATCTATGCCTATGATATATGACTTAAATTTATGATAGACAGTCCATAGACAGAGTATGGGTAGACTAAAAATTAAATATGTATAGGATTGTAGTGCTTAAGTCCTCTATGAGTAGCACCCCATAAATACTCAAGTCAGATTGAGGCGGGCTTGCAGACAAGAGTCTGAATCAGCAATGAGTTGATAGATACTGTATAACATATGAATGAGATGTTGGCCTACATGTATTTTATTATTCTTTCTGTGTGGTGTGTGTAGATATTTTATGGAAATCATATTATATTTTCAATCAGGCAATGAATTGGTGATTTACTTAGCTTGGTTGGAAGGTGAGATCATTTTACTTCATTGTTTTATTTGACCAACTTCAAGTAATTAGAATATTCATTCAATCTGTTTAGCTACCTAATCTCTAATATAGGAAAAGTGTCAGCAATGAGCGAAATAAGCGTGACTGATGGGGCCACTAGCCTCTTCCAGCCAGATGCAGATGATGCCATGTCTGATCATTCTGATGTGGATGTTTTCATGAAGAATGTTATGGTGAGTCCAACAGAGCATCAGTTCACCACCCTCCATAACAGACTACGAGAGAGGCTAATGCATGGGGAGACTATTTATGAAATAGGTGTCGGAGGTACGTGACTACTAACTAATCTACTAACTAGGTTTATGTGTGCAACGCATGTATGTATGTATGTGCTCAGCCAAGGTTATTGTGTTGATCACATGTTTCTGTAACAAATAGATTGTGAAGAGCCTGGATTGAATGAGAAGGATATGGAGGCTTCTATTGCTACCCTTGAAGCTATAGCTACCAGTCTCAATGCTCAGTGTGTGATGATTAGAGAGAGGTCGGAGGCCGAGGGCAAGGTTAAAGAGTTTCTAGTCAGAAAAGAGGCAGACACAGAAGATTTTATGGAAGTGAGGTAATCTACCTTATCACAGGTTTATGCTATAGTATCCTCGTATTTGCATTCAGTGGATTCCGGGTTAATATGTGTTATCATCTTATTCAAGAGCATTGTATTTGCAGGGTGGCAGTAGTGGGGAATGTAGACGCTGGGAAAAGTACACTCCTAGGGGTGCTCACACACGGAGAACTGGACAATGGTCGAGGTTTTGCAAGGCAGAAACTCTTCAGACACAAACACGAAATGGAAAGTGGAAGGACTAGTAGTGTGGGGAATGATATCCTGGGATTTGATACAATAGGGAACGTAATTAATAAACCAGTGCATGGTAATTTGGACTGGACCAAAATATGTCAGCAGTCATCTAAGGTATGTCATCACTAATCAGCTGTTTACATCTGAATTCTCCTGAATGTTCCGCTGGTCATTTAAGTTCTTTAGCAATTAGTATTTAGCCACTTTTAATCACTTGTTTACTATGATATTGCTGGGTATTGACTTGATACACAATACTCAGTACTGTAGAGTGTTATATTATGTACATGTTGTGTGGTGTTCACAGGTTATAACATTCATTGACCTTGCGGGACACGAAAAGTATTTGAAAACAACTGTGTTTGGAATGACTGGACATTTACCTGACTTCTGCATGCTTATGGTAGGTTATTAAGTTCAATAATCTTTATAATATGCAAGCATTCTATAAGCCATGTATGGTATTAAGCCTATACTATTAATAATGGTAGGACATTATTTAGTAAGTCCGATAATAAATACATGTTGTGCCCTATGTTATAATCTTAATGCAAAAGTTTATAATCTACTATCAGCATTTACGCAAAACTAATGGTACGTTGAACAGACATCTTTATTCCAACTGACTTTCCAGTTCCACCTGATATTTTATTTGATGATTTGATAATTACCTTTATTTATATGTAGGCCTATATGTGGGTAGTTCAATTTCTTACTTATATGGCTTGATATTATGTTGATCATTAAAGAGTGGTTCATATTTTACCCATTATATCAAACGGAGATGTAAATGTTACTTTTATATAATATGTAGGTTGGTGCTAATGCAGGCGTTATTGGAATGACAAAGGAACATCTTGGTTTAGCCTTAGCTCTCAATGTACCGGTGTTTGTTGTCGTCACTAAGATAGACATGTGCCCCACAAATGTGCTCACAGAGACACTTAAGATGATCCAAAGAGTTCTCAAATCACCTGGATGTAGAAAGATGCCAGTTCTGGTACAGAATACAGACGACGTGGTGTGTTGTGCGAGTAACTTCCGATCAGAAAGGTTTGTTAGCCTGTTCTCTTCTGATTAATCTACAGACCATTCTCTGACTATACAGCTGTAACTGGCAGCATTCGTGCTCGATTATTGACAGAAGATGAGAATGTAATGTCATTCAACTTTTAGCTAATACAATCACAATGACTTCTTCTAAATTCTAACACGGACTACTTCTATTACATAAACTGTAGTAGCTGTAGTTCATTGCTCTTGTACAATATTATAATGAAGTGGAGATTCAATCTGATTAACATAGACTTGTAATATATTATTCATTGGAAACTCCCATGGTATCTAATTTATGCATGGACTAATTTTTCATGTTTTCCTCATGGAATGTAATTATCACAGTGCACTATTTAATAATAGCTATCATATCATTAATAAAATTAAACAGCCACTAATAATCATGATTTCAAATAATATATGTTATGTGTACTACATTTACGTGTATTATCGAATGTGTAATGTAATTTGGGAATTTCTACATACTGCTGCATTCAACTTTTAAAATTATTGTAGAATGTGTCCTATCTTCCAAGTCTCTAATGTTACGGGTGAGAATCTCGACCTATTGAAAATGTTTATGAACCTCCTGCAGATAACAGTTTGTGCAGATCTCAACGAGCCAGCCGAATTCCAGATTGACTCCACTTTTAGCGTACCAGTAAGTACTCATCGTTCAACCTTCTCGATATTCTTCCTGGAAAACTAGTGAGGGAAAGAAGTTATTCCTGTGATTTTAAATAATACAAAAGATGGCCAAAGCCCCTAATCTAGTGATGTATTAAAAGTGTAAAGCCTGGAGCAAACTGGAGGCGAAATTAGTCGCGCGGCAAGTGGAGCCATTTTGTTTTGCTTTGCCCTTCCAAGCACACTAGGCGCGAAACATTCGCGTTGGACTACTGACTTGCGCATGTCCAGCCCTTAGCCATTTCGAAATTTTCGCTCGAAAATACGTAATAAACAGACCGTCGACAAATAGCACGCGCGCGGCAAGCGAAAATATCAAACATGTTTGATCGAAGCGAATTCGTAAAATTAGTCCAACGCGGCAGCATCTCACTCGTTTCTCGCAATTTCTCTAGCGGATTTTGCCTCATTCACCTCCAGTCTGCGCGGCCCTTAATCTAGTGATGTATTGAAGGTGTAATCTGGTGATGTATTGAAGGTGTAATCTGGTGATGTATTGAAGGTATAATCTAGTGATGTACTGAAGGTGTAATCTAGTGATGTACTGAAGGTGTAATCTGGTGATGTACTGAGGGTGTAATTTAGTGATGTACTGAAGGTGTAATCTGGTGATGTATTGAAGGTGTAATCTAGTGATGTATTGAAGGTGTAATCTAGTGATGTATTGAAGGTGTAATCTAGTGATGTACTGAAGGTGTAATCTAGTGATGTACTGAAGGTGTAATCTAGTGATGTATTGAAGGTGTAATCTAGTGATGTATTGAAGGTGTAATCTAGTGATGTACTGAAGGTGTAATCTAGTGATGTACTGAAGGTGTAATCTAGTGATGTATTGAAGGTGTAATCTAGTGATGTATTGAAGGTGTAATCTAGTGATGTATTGAAGATGTAATCTAGTAGCGGTGTATTGAAGTCTAGAAACACTAAGCCATCTCTTCATGCAGCCTATCATTATTCAATTCAATCTAACAAAGTCCACTTACAATGTACTATCTACTTGTAAGTAGGCTAGCAATTGGGAATTTCCCAACAATAGTATAATATTGCACCACATGCTATTTGTATTACAAATCCCTTTGAACACAAATCAATTCAGTGTTCATTATGTGGCCATTATGTGGTCGTTATCGATATGTATAGCTATTAGTTCTTCATGCTGCATGTGCATGCGCTGTAATTTAGGGCTAATATTATAATGACATAACTGAAACTACATGTAGGTCCACGCTCCCTATAATGTGCCGAACTTGGGCAATATTCTCATCAACATGTGACAATACGGGAGTTGCTCTACCTCAGAATTGTCTAGTTTAATAACCTGAGCCCTCCCTTTGACTTTCTGATCTGGTTGTTCACTGTATATAAAATATTACTTTAGGGTGTGGGAACAGTAGTGTCCGGGACAGCTCTGAAAGGCTCTATTAAGCTAAATGATACACTAATGTTGGGTCCAGACCAGCTGGGCAACTTTATACCCGTCCCTATTAAGAGCATACACAGGAAACGTCTCCCTGTCAAAGAGGTCAAAGGTGGACAAACGGCATCATTTGCTCTCAAGAAAGTAAGTCGAAAAATCTGTTTTCCAATCCTCAACTTGCGTTTGTAGTTACCCTCTCCTGGTATTGTAATGCTGTATGAATGGGGGAGGCTAAATTCCAAGTACTCATTTTATACGTATGACACAACAACTTCGTTATGATGAAAATGGGTTAAAACTTGGCAACTGGAATTGACCTAACAACCTTTTTTGGGATGTGTCGAAATGCAATACTCCACGTAGCGTTTGGCAGTTGTGCATGGCATATCATGCATTCATGATCGGATTACCAACATGAAATTTGCTGTGTTGTGTTAAATTTGGTAACAATTGTACTCGTTCCTAGGTGAAGAAGCAGCAGCTGCGTAAAGGAATGGTGCTTGTGTCACCGAGCCTCAATCCCAAAGCCTGTTGGGAGTTTGAAGGTGACATACTGGTATTGCATCACCCCACAACGATCAGTCCCCGATATCAAGCTATGGGTAAGCTATGTTAGATCTGAAAAGTCAATATTATACAATGATCTTTTTAGCACCATTGCAACTAATTGCTCTGAGAGTAACAACTGTTTGACATACCCATTCAGCGGTTGTAAAACATCAGTGATCACTTATTGCACAACTAAACAGTTGCAGTAGCTCAAGTCAATGTTACCTTCTTGATTGTTTTTATCCACATCTTGTCAGCATGATGTATAAGGTACCTGGGGTGAACATTTACACATGCGGTAGGGAGCTGTAACTATACTGGGTGACCATTATTTCATTATAGCAAGGCTGACTTTCTGTATTTGTAGTACATGTGGGCAGCATTCGACAAACAGCTACAATACTAACCATGTCTCAAGACCACCTAAGAACTGGTGACAAAGCAACATGTCGGTTCAGATTTATAAAGTATCCAGAATTTATGAAAGGTATGGCTGAATTCTGACATGACTGTCTTGATGTAACCAGCACTATAAATATAACATGGCTGTTGGGTCGTAGGTCATGTATTACTTAGGAGGTAGTTACTCAAGACATCTTTGTTACCAAGTGAATTATGATAAGCTGCAGCCTCTGCGTTGCTCTGCGCCTAAATGTGGAGTTGTCTACACATTACACTATGTCCCACCAGCGAGGTTTGGTTGTTGTAGACAACATGAGAATGGTATTCAGAGAAGGTAGAACTAAAGCAGTGGGATCTGTAACTAAAATATATCCTCACGTACCGATGGCAGAACAAACAGGTCGACTTCAGCGAATAAAGAAAAGTCAGCAGGATGGCGGCACACATTCTGCAGGTACTTTCATTGCTACCTACTTCTAGTGAATAATCATGCATACATGGCAGTGCTACTGTATGCAGTTACATGTCAGTGCATACATGCATATAGGCCCAAATTATGCAAGCTGATCGAGGTTGGAACAAGATGTACATACAAACTGGTTCATTGGTACTATGTATTTACAGTGTACATTGTACATGTGCTTACACATGTTTATACTACAAGCAGCCTTAAATTAGTAGGACTGGTGTTGCTGGCAGTGAACGTCTGACACATATCATTACCTTGTTATTCCAATAACACACAGTTGGAGCTTCAATATTATCTTTTTTAAATTTGTATGTCCATTTTTTCCTCTAGTTGGTCATAACAAATGTACAAAGGTATCATATACTTGTAGTCTTGTACTATGTGAATGCCATAGTGGAATGGTCATCTTGTTGTCCAAATGTACTCTACATGTACTTGTATTGTATCAAATATATTTCAGCTCATCATAACGAGCCTCAGAAACCAAGTAAAAGAGGAAGAAGGCGGCGTGGTCAAGGGAGCGGCAGAGGGGATGCCCAAGCAGGTATTGAGCAGCTAGACACCAATGGTTATGACTCTCCTTCGACCACCACCCCTCCTCAAAGTGCAGGATCAATACGAAGCTGAGGCTATACCAGTTCATAAAAATAACTCATTCGTTGCTTTATTAAATATATATTTCGACTCAAAATTTTAGTTAGAGATGAGTTTTCAGTCCTACCAAAACGATGGAAATATTTGTATAAATTGCATGTATTGTAGTTCCATGTAAATCATTATTTGCATGCAGATTTTTACTCTGATAACAATAAATCAGATTGCATCAGTAATTAGTGTAATAAATGTATATATTATGCTAATTGCAGTTTTGATGAATATAATTTTTAACCAGATGATTTTTATGTTTTTTCTACATTGTATGTACATTTATTTGAATGTATTACATATTAATCAATATTCTTGTATAATTAGCATTGTTGTTTTGTTAATACAGTAAACATAACATCCATGCCTACTACTCTGACTCAGCAACAAACTTCTTAATTTCACTGCTTTGGGTATAATACTACTTTCCTTTTTTTTTCCCCCCCAGCAAGCTTGGATATTTCCAGAGGTAAAATTCATAGTTTTGAAATTTACTTCTCCCAATTGGGAGTAGACATTAAATTGCTGATGGTGCATTTGCTACACTGAAAAAACCTATTCTTATTCACAATAATTATACTACTTGAATAACAGCTTTGTGGAGTTAGACCAAACCTGTGCACAACTTTAATCTCACAAAATATGATTTGAAACTGAAGTTATGTGCACAATAAACTTGCAAATTTTTCTGTATTTTGTTTATTTACAAGTGGGAATAAAAGATAAAATTGGAACTATAATAATACTATGTAGTATGTACAGTAAGTTTCAGTAGGAGTGACACATTCATTCATACAGCAATAATATACCATTCATTATATTATATGGCCAACGTGTACATCTAACATCAAATATGACAAGTTTGCCTGACAATTCGGTTAGAAATGGCTACAATTATACTTCAAACTTTACATATAAGATATAATACTTGCAAAATTAGTACTATTATATGACCAACATTCGAGTTGTACAAATGTAATTGCTAGAAACAGAACTGAGAACGAGGGAATGTTTCAACTTTCTATGATAATTTGAATATCCCTCTCTCAACACTAATAGGAATTATGGTAGAGGTTACTACCATACAATCATATACTAATAATATCTAATAGAGAATATAGTAATCATGTCTATATTAATTATAGTAAAAAAAGACTGTATCTATAGAAGGATATTATGTACCTGGTACTACAGCACTTGGTGAAGGTATAGGCGACTGACTGGCTGGTGGTAGCTGGCTACACGATGTGATATAAATGCTATATATACCTGATGTACTGGAGCAGAGCGAAGACAGTTGAGATGGGGTATACATGATAGACTTAGTCCTATCTATAACTCATACCTCTTTTGTTGAGAAGGATGGAATCCATTGGTAGCAGGGGCATCACAGAGTAGTATAATTAATCATTAATCATACCTTGTATTGAAGAGACGTTGATCTGATTCTTATACCAGCATCCCATCAGCTGAAACATACAGTCACTCGCATACTAGACATGGAAATATACAGCCAGAACTACTGAGCTTTGTAGGACATTTGGCACATCCAGGTTTACTTGACATAATACTGGCCTCTTGTTTGTACCAATATAGGCAACTTTCTATGAAAATTTAAAGTAAACTTCAAAGTCTTCCAACCACCGAAAGTAAGTTATGGTGTAGACTGTAAATTGTACAATATGGGATGTAGAGCTACATTTAGCACAACCCAACAGTAGTACAGGAACCTAGATCCAGTAGGAGAGCTTGAGGGTACAAACCCCATAGGAAAAGTACCCGTCCATCTGTTTAGCACTACAAAACGTGCCATAGGTTGACATTCTAGTCATAAGATTGACAGGAAGTCAAACTAGTGGGAATATACACATGGAGAGTAGAATGGTGCATGGGAAGACAATTTAATCTGTGACATTGAATACCTGTGTATGATCGAGATGACTATGTGTGTAATTAAAGCCCACGACATGGTAGATAACGTGGGTAGATGGAGACGTAGTAGTGGCAGTAGTAGCAACCAACCAACTCTCATTTCTTCCAACATGGCTACTAAAGGAACTCCTGATTTGCACAATCATCCTCATGTATTTGTACACTGATTACACACATGATGGAGAGCAAAAACTCAATACAAAAATATTTTATATGCATATGTATACCAAGGCAGACCTGCTGGCAGGGTGGACACCATGTGACAAAGAAGGTCATATTGTTTTACTACCAAACAGATAATAACAGATGTCAATCGCAGTCCATGTTACTGCATATTATGTTTACAAAAAACTAATTTATAATTCCTTTAAACTTGATGATTGCTGGACTAACCTGCAAGCCTGTAATGAAGAACGTTAACACACAAGTGTAGAGTGTATATGTTCTACAGTACCTACCTAATCATGTACGTGGATAATACCGAATATGATGTTAGACGACAGTTTCCCCATTCTCAATGCTTCCTTCCTCAATCTCCTTGTCAGTTTTCTTGTCTAACTCCTGTCCATTCTCGGTAGTACCTTCTCCATTATCCTTCACTATTCCATTCTCCTCAGCTGGCATTGCACTACTGATATCCCCTTTATCATTGCTACCATTTGTGTCATTTGTGACTTTTGGGTCATTGCTAGATTGCATCTCCTCTTTGACTTCCTGATCTAAAATGACGGACAACTACGATAGGATCGCAACTACGATTCAGATACAAAACAATAGAAGACGTTTTCGTTTGCGTACACTTTCCTATATTAACAATCAACAACAATACACCCATATAATATACATAATGTACATGTACATACAACTGATGTGTTAACTTACCTGTTTGCATCTTATTATCTTGCTTGGATTTATCTGCACTTCTACTTCTGTCTCTACTTTTGGCAGATCTATCAGCACTGCGGCCACGGCCTCTCTCCTTACTTCCAGCTCGTGAGCTGCGTTTCGAATCCCTTCTCTCATCACGGTCTCTCGATCTACTTCGCCTTGACCTCTCCTTAGACCTTCTATCTCTGGACCTTCTCCTGTCTCGTGACCTAGATCGACGTCTTGCAGGTGACCTAGATCTCCGTCTGTCTCGAGACCAGCTTCTTCTCCTACCTCTGTCCCTGCTACGTGAACGGCGCCTATCTCGGTCCCTACTGCGAGATCTACGTCTTTCACGAGAGCCTCTTCGACCTCCACGGTCCCTGCGATCTCGTGATCGAGAACGACGTCGTGCCTTTTCCCGATCTTCACGTCTTTTGCGTTCATCCTCCCTCTTTTTTTCCATTTCCGCCTTGTGGGCTGCAATGCGCTGTCTCTTTCTCTCCTTGAATTCATCAACTGTGGCTCTCATCTACAACATAAGAGCCGCGGTTCAGCAACCTATACTGTTACTCAAGGTAATAAAAAACTTGTAAACTTTGTTGGGTTATATTATAAACATGCCTATTACTCCATCTGCCTAAAATAAAATATCCAACCACTGATAACTATTAATATGTGAATATTTATTCAAATCTGCTTCAGTTCCTGATAGATGCTCAGTATGTATAAATTTTAGGAGAGAAAAGCCTAGCCCAAGATGTAGATATAATATATCTCCATGCAACTAACCAAAACATGCATTATTGATTATAGAGTGCTACCTGGGCATAACCCATGTGTTGCTTTCCCATCAAATGTTCCCTCTGTCTGGATTCTGCATCTCCCACAATAAGAAAGGCACCACAAACTGGGCACACCTCCATCTGTTTGGCTTGAGAAGCATGGTCTTGTCTGTCACTAGACAGGTTTTCCAAATGGTGTCTTTCTTTTCGTAACTGTTCGCAGAGCTTCATAACACCTTGGGCTTCTTCTACTTTGCCCTCATTTCCAAGGCGTTCAGCATTTTCAACCAAATCATCTACAAGTTTCATCCCAAGAATAGTAACCACTCGAACATAGGGCAAAATATACAGAAAAGTAATCAATAACAATGGACAATATATCGTGATACTGAGCAAGCAACTTTATTAGTCTTTATGAGCATCTTTTATATGCATTTTTAGATACCAATTTTTGTTGTCAGTTGGGTAATTTGTTCTTGCTTAGGTCCATTGGGCTGACTTTGAGTAGGTTCTCCCTCTTGGGTCATCGCTAGTCTCTGGTGTCCTCGTTTTATTTTCTTGTCAACATCACCGACTATATCTTCTAAAACTTCAATCCACCTTTCTTCATAATTCATCTTTTCAAATCTGCTACTAGATTGATATTCCTTTCTAAGGGGTTCATCATGTATTAGGGTACACGGCCCCAAATCAGCCTTAGTGTTGGTAAACAGTTCACTTGGGCAATACCCACAGAGAAAATGCTTGCAGACCTAAAATATAATATATTATTACGAAACTTATTTATATAACCTTATTCACTACATGTATTGCATATAGTGAACAGGATTGATGCAAAGTACTCAACCCATAAATAAGCATCAGCATGATAATCCTTTTTATTTTACATCATCTAATCGATACAAGGGGATTCTCCACTCATCTTTCATGTTCACTGATGCTCATCGACTAACAGACCTGCCAACTCTCACGCATTGAGCGTGAGATTCAAGCAATTGCCCCATAGCTCAAGCTCTCACTCCCTTCTCACTCATTTGCCCCATCAGAGCAATAAAATATTATTTTTTGCCCCATTACAAAGTAATAAAAAATGTTGTTTTTGCCTCATTTTGCTCTACTTGCATGCTTTCCTCAAGCCACAAAACTCATACAAACAAAGGGTACACAGTACAGTTGATTGACATTGCCACAATAGCCCTTATTTCATTCATATGGTGCACCAATTTATATGTTGGGATACAGAGATGCCCCTTACTAACTAGGATCCTATCACAACACTTAGGCACCTACCATAATGATAATCTGAATTCTACTCGAGTATTGAATGATAATCATAAGAAACTAAAGTATAGCCTACTCATTAAGACATTATTTTATAATATCAGTTGTATGGGTGACCTAAGCCTAACTAGTACCTGCATTACTAGATTTGTACAGTGATAGTGAGATAGAATGGAATGGTAAGAAGTATTAGTAATGTATATCAAATTTAATAAAAACGACTTATAATCATTCTAACAATCAAATCGCCAGAGTTCCTGGGTAGATTGGCTATGGGGTAGACTATTTTGTATCGCTAAATTGGATATACATGTAGTTAATCTAATTGTTACACATTGAACTTTCTTTGTATAGATATGGGAAGATCCTGAATTATACAGAGGAATAAATGAATGCATTAGAAAATGCTACCACCATACTTTATTTGAGAATTTTAAAAACAAGTCGTGTAACTCAATAATCAGGTTTTGGGTAAGGATGGGCAAACTTCAAGAAAGTTTAAGCTAATAAGCTCTCTGGCTCTCACATTGGCCCTTATACCCCATTCAAATGTGATCAGACATAGTTCAACACCATGCCAAACTGCCTCCCTAAAGATGACGCTCAAAAATATAATTATCATCCAATGTGCTCATCGCTCAGATGATTTTCACCTATCAGGAGATAGTCTTAAGAAAACAGCAATGTCTGGGACTGGGTACACCTTGTTTCTTCAAGTGCGGTAATGTTCTGATATTCAACTGTGGCTAGCACACTGCCCTACACACCACATGTGCTGAAGTCACCTAATCAAACCCTAGGGCCGACCTAACGCTGCTAGTTACTGATAGATATCTCTGGACTGCAACCTGATACAACTGACCAACAAGTCTAACGTTCTCCTATCATGTATATTATTGTGCATGCAAACTTATATAACTCGTTATGAACTAACACTGGTTACCCTGGGTACTCAATTCCACAGGCTGAAAGACTCCTAGGTAGCACTTTAGGTTTCTACCAAGAATTCAGAGCATGTAGGAAGATAGAAATAAACTGTATTGTAATCCAAGTAGCAAGTGGACAAAACAGAAAAACGTAGAAATTTTTATATATAACTGGCTCCATCTAGAGTCTGTGGGACTGGTGGGCCATCGATACCCAACTAATTATTTCGCAAAAACCTCTGTGCCAATGCACCATCGGGAGGACGACTAGGACATAAACACCCGAGTGATCCGACATAGAATGTCGGCTCTTACAAGTCAGATAGAACATTGCGATCTACTGTATGTAAATAATTACTCTTAATCGATTAATAAATATATGCTCCCGGCTCATAATTTCAGTCAGCAATGAACTCGACAAAATAAGGTTCAACAAGAAATACACATAACAATAAATATACAAATGAATATGGTTGAAAGATGTAGGGCCCTACAGTATAGAGGCAGGTACAACTTGATATTTTTTGGCCAGACCCAGGGTTCGTCAGCGAAATTTCAGATGGAGAAGTTGGCTTATCCATTACATATGGTGTATGGTGTCACCCCAACCACAAACAAAGATCTAAGGCTACATGAAACTATGCACTAATACACCTAACAGACAGTATAACACATGCGATTGCAGTTGGTTAAATTATTCGTTGTAGAGATTGCATTTACAGTTAATCACAATATGTAGGCCTACAACTTGTTTTATCCACTTTCTACCAATGTGCATCTAATCATTAGCAACAAACTTTGTGGTAATATATAAATATAACTGTATACTATGTTTAAAAGATATTTGGATCTTTGTACCACCTGTAAGCTCGTCATAAGCAGACAAATGATCTACTAACACATTGAAGGACCTAAGCTTTTACAATTAGGTGCAGTAGTGGAGAAATTTAGATAGCCTAGTTCCTTGTTTGTGGTTGGGGTTTGGGGTAAGGGCGGTCAACTAGCAAAATATACAAAAGACAACTTGTCCTGCTTCAGTTTTGGCGAAGAACAAAGGCTATCTCAAATTTCTCTACTTCTGCACCTAACTCAGCTTGTGCTACAACTAAACAAACTGAAACTGAATTTTATGTAATTGCATTACGCTACATTGATGTCACAATTCTATCAGATGTTATTACAGTAATAGAAGGGGCTAAACATATAGGCCTACTGGTCTCTTGTAAGACTACATTTGACTAACTTGCTAAGTTACCAATTAGAAGAAGCCTTACCAAACAACTATATTTGTACTCATTACCATTATTACTAACTACTACTAAATTTAATTTCATGTGACAACAAGTCACTATCACTATTAATTGGCCTACAAGTACTATAACTACTAAATCTTCATTTTTGTTTACTGCCAAATTTACAAGCATGCTGATGCTAGCAGCTAGTAACTAATTAAATTTGTATACTAATAGTAAGAATAATATCTTTCATAATCATAAGATCATGATTATAATAATCAGTTCAGAGGCTTTGTGAGTGCCCCAATCAAAAAAGTTTTTGCCCCTTTTATGCAACTCACTCTATTGCCCCACCCCTAGGTTGGCAGGTCTGTCGACTAAGTCAAGTAAGTAGTTCACTTGTCTATCCCAAAACTTCTTCATCCTAAAACACGTATGTTTATCATACCTCCGCGTCATCCCACTTTATGTTACCGCTGTCATCATTGGGATTGGCGTTCCTGTTTCTTCCCATCAGCTCATCCAAAAGAGCTGCAGCGGTGGACGCCATCTTTACTTGTGACCTTGACATTAAATCTATAGACTGATGCAAAGAGACTTTGACTGATGCTAGTGACGAAAATTTACCCAAATAGTAGCAAAGCAAAAACGGAAAATACAACAGTTGATAAATATTTCTAAATAGATTTCTAATTAACAAGAGGGGGCAATTCATCTCCTATACTTTTGCGTATTCATCGGCTAAATCGCCACAGATGGTTGCAATTAGAAGTTGTCTTCTTACAACGATAAATGGGTAATCATAATACAGTGTACATGACAATACAAGTCATTGACTTGTATTGTATGTAATTATTTAATATACTAACATATTTAAGATTATCAATATATATATATTACATAATAAATTAATATATACATACATGTATATATAATAGATTGCAGTGTATATTTACATGTATAATTAATAGCTCTAAGCTTAGTTGACCATACTTGCCAAGTTTCCCTGGTGAGAATGAGGGAGAATGGACATATGGCTGGAGGTGTGCAGGTTGGGTGGGTACCTAAATTGTAGTTGAAAATGGGGTATTTCCTGCAGATTTGTTTATAACATTACATTGACATGTCTTATTATAGGTTTTATAGCAGTTATAATCTCCATCATATGGCCTATGATATGAACATTATTATTCCCTAATCAAGTAATCCCTCATTCATACAGGGTTGTTTATAAGAATTTTAGGTTGTCCTCATATTTGCTATTGATCATGAATGCAAGCAACTGTTCATTAAAAAGGCAATGAAATATGGATTATGGAGACTGGGTTGGCTATTTTTCAATAATGTATCCAGTAGTGTATCCAGTCGTAGTACCACAGGGATTTTGAATTATTAGATACTTTATGTACAACCTACGTGTATTACTGTGTATACTGAGCCACAAGTATATTTAAACCAGTCAAAGGCCAAAATCAAGCCATTCAGAGGTCTATTTATGAGCAAGAGGTCCACAAACCTTCATTAGATTTGTCAGCTGGCAAATACTTAACTTTTCTACTTGTACCTTTATATCACTAAACTAGACTAAACTAAAACCATATATAGCTCACTTGAATTCATTGCCTTATCATCTGTATGCAGATAAGGAAACAACAGATCAATTGGAAATAATATAACTAAGGGATTACAGTATTTCCATTAACTGTTGATTTTTCACACACACTGAGTTCTTGCTAAGCTATTTTGTACATATTATGGAGTACTCCTAAGCTCATGCTAGAGGTATGTTTCTCTAGTTCTCCATGATACACCAACTGTAGAACCAAGGGGTTCATGTTAGTAGTGCAGAGCTCCCTACAGCCACAGACTGTTTGATTTTAGGCTCAGATATTACATAATTCAGGTGGAGTATAAGTATTAGAGAGCATGTGATATAATTGGTAACAAAGCTCTTTTCATAAATAGCTTTGGTTGGTTGCCAGATTCTAGTTCATGGAATGACAGCTATTATTAGCAAGCTGTAAATACAAACAATGGACAAGTTCTAACATATTCTGGAGCCAACCTGGAACCTACTGAATACAAAGATATTTTCATACAGGACAAAGAACACAGAATGCTATACAATGCATGGGTATTGGTATACACGACAACTCTAAATCTGTTGAGAGCATGTAATTATTTGTGTGTATTGCTAGAGGAGAGTGTATATAATTATTTACAAGCATTATGTAACAATGGTGTCACATTTTAGATGATAATTATATGTTGCATTGTATTTTAGAATGTCTATTGTGGTGACAGTGGTCAGGGGGACATTGCAGTGAACTAGTTTCAGTTTAGTAGAAATCAGCAATGCTTTATTATTCCAAGTTAGGTGGCCAAATAAAGATAGATTGAGATGACAGCTTTGTTCTGAAGTAGGAGAGTAATACAGCCTATACTATATTATTGCCTGGCTCAGCTAAACCCCAACCACAAATAAGGATTTACAACTATCTGTAGCTGTAACAGTTTCCCCCACCCTTCCCCATACCTCTTCAAATGGTGACCTAATATTTTCCAAAAAACCAACAGCAAAATTTGTTTGAAGACATGTCAACAATCCGGTATGTTGATTACTACAACTGCACATCTAAACTCCTATCTAAGTACCAAACTGCAACTAACTGACTCAACTGATTGATGTAGTGTTGAATGTGCTCTTATATATAATAAAACATCAGGTAATAGTGTAACTAGAAAACATGATCCAGTAGCAAGTTAAATCAGGAAGCAAAATCTATTCATCATAATTTACAATCCATATCAGACACATACCAGGCAATGTATTTCCATTTACATGAAGTGTAAGGTCTATAAATGACTTGTTTATTATCAATTTGCATATCATCAGTTCATTGAGGTTAGAGATGATCTATATTATCTCTGACAATATGCTAGTTACAGGGAGGATACTCTATTCCAAATATCCTGTAGTTCTAGAGTGATGGTCAATCTCAGTCTACAGAATCAAATCCCAAGATCACAGAGCTTTGTTCATCATTCTATATGTTGGGCTAATATTGGAAGAGTGTCTGCATGAGAAATGTGCACAGCCATCTATGTACCATTATTAATCTACAGTGTATATGCACTACAGTCAGTGGTCAAAGTCTAAGAAAAGAGGTGGGGGGTCTCTACTGAAGCAGACATCATCACTTGAGGGTACAAAGCGCCCGAATGGTGCGCGCCGGCGGGGAGGGGTGCCTGAGTGCCCTCCCGAAAATTGGAAACTTTATCAAAATTAGACACCGAAATGGTGCAAAATCCAAGAACTTCAGGTTAAAATATGGTCCAAGGTCTTAAGGTAAAATATAGTCCGATTAGTATTATTATTATAATAGTAATCTGCAGGGGGTCTATCAGTCTGAGGGACCCCCTAAAATTTTGGATGGGGGGACTGCGTCCCCCACGACCCCCCCCCCCAACTTTGACCACTGACTACAGTATGTGGTGTAGTAGTCAGGATCATCCTGGTGCGTGTATATTTTACCAATGTTAGCACAGCGCTGTCCCTGTTAGCATCAAACTATGCTAACCAATATTTTTGAAGCATCTGGGAAAAAGCAGATTTGTATATTCTTTTCTCCAATGTAAGCAGTGTATAAGATGATGTTGATATGGGTACATTAGCACCCGACACACATTGGTTTATACTTCTTTATTTATAAGGCAGGAGATTTGTCTCCCATGTTCTATACTTTTTAAACTGCACTTAGCTGTTGTGTACTGTAAGTGCAATAAACAGTGTTTGTGTAGCACAAAGACTCCTTCCCCACAGCCTCCCCCCCCCCCCCCCCCCCAGTTCTTGAATGGCTGGTTCGGAGTTTCCTACAGAAATAGCATCCTCAAACGCTAACCACAAACAAGAATCTAAAGCTAACAAGGATGCAAGGTTTTCCTGTAACTGTAACATGGGCATTATATTTTATGCTCATAAATACACAGCTAAATTCATATCACCAAAACCAGCCAAGCAGTTCATATTTTTGCTCTCTAGTTTTCATGGAGGTTGACAATATTATTATGTAATATCTCACTCAATAGCATATTTACAGGCATGAGAACACTGAATTCAATTCTGGTATATTTATAAACATTTTTATTGTTTGAAGATTCTGACTTAGTACAATGTGTAAGGAATAAGTCAACAAACATTCCACATTATCTTAACTTGTTTGTAAAGCAGACAAGCAGGTTACATGTACTTACAAAGTACACCCTACACTACTCTAACTACTTCCTATCAAACTGCTAATCCTATGCTGTAGTTTCCAAAGTCTCCAGCTGTCAAGCATACTCTCTGCACAATTGCCCTTCAACAGTCTCCTCTAGTTTTCTGACCCCCTCCTTTCTCCTCCATCATTTGTGTGGTAGACAATTCAACTCAATTAAATGGTTTGATCCCCTCAGCTCTACATCCTCTATAAAACTGGTGATAAGTAGTAGTTCAAATAATGGACCTACGATGGGAAAACTGCATATTCCAAGAGAGAGAAGTGATGACATTGTAAAAGTTCCACATCAACATCTAAGTTAAAAATTAAAAGAACTTGGAAGCTTTGAATATATAACCAAGTGTGATGGAAGAATATGCTCACTATCTCAGAAAGTGAATTTCTGAAGCTGGGAAAGCATGCATATACACTGGGAATACATGTATATAACTATTATACAGCCTAATATAATACTGTAGTTTACATGCATATTGGTATTCTTGTACATTGTATATAATATTATTCATGTATATAGACTATATAATATAGCCTATAGCCTATAGTAATACATGTATATATACAATGCACATGTAGGGGACAACCTGCTGTTGGGATATTCATGCACAGCACAATATATTCAACATGTATATTGTTGAATATTCCAGACGTTGATAGTACTCCTTACCAATTGATCGTATGAGGTGTGTACATGTATATGCGAAGAGAGCATGTATCTAATGTATTTAGATGTGATGCAGTTTTACTGTGTTGTAGATTGTTCAGTTTTGTCATGCTGCTAGTCTGTCATTACCTGTAATGGCCATGAGTAGATATGGCTAGTCTCTTAGCACGAATGTGAAAACAACATGCATGACATTATAAATGAAGGTACATGTAGGGCTAATATGGATATTTTTGGTGTATCACTTCTATGAGCATCATTTTAAAATTCTTCTGCTCCAGACTGCTCTTGATAATTTAATAATGAGGGAGGGTTGATGAACCCCTGATCAATTGCTAATCCAGTTTTTGTGTCTGCCTGTAGAAATTTTGTATGCTGGCCGATTGCCATTTATTATACATGTAGATACTCTGTATATACATGTAAATACCTAGAATAAAGTATATTTGATAATGTATTAAATTTTGTATGGCTTTGACATACAGATACACAGCCCTAATACACAAGCACAATATGTTATATATACTATATTTATTAATATGTAATACATGGAATAGAATAGGGCAAAAAGTAGAAATAAGTTGGTTGTTTTGTTGCCATCTAAGGCTCATCATCCAGCTTTGAATTACATGTTGCTATTATCTAATTGTTCATTGATAGAATCAATGAATGTGCTTGAGATATTATGCTAGCTAACTGTGTCTAATCTTACAGTATATTGTAGTGTATTATTAATAGTGCTGTAGGAGTGACGTATAAAGACAGTTTATTTTCCCAGAGTTAGTTCCCTGTTAGCAGGTACAATAAATAGATATGCAGGTATAATAAATATGTAGGTACAATAAATATGCACAAATAGCTGATCCCAGAGGTAAAACACAATAAAAGAATAAGTTAAATAATATAAAGCCTGCTATAAAATATATTAATGGACTAGAAGTTGGCTATACAATAGCACCAGGAAGGTTAGGTAAGCATTGCATAGGAATAGTAGTGCAGAATGTTCCGGAGTCCTCTTATAGGAAGTAAAGTTTGTCTGCCAAGCTGAGATCAGGTGTTCTATGTAAACTCTGTCCAGTTAAAAATGCCAGTTTGTGTGCATACTGACAAGGAGCTGGTACTCGAATTGTTCCCTACAAGACAACACATTTCAAAGTAAGTTGTTGACAGTCATGTGACACAGAGAGATTAAAGAAAGGAACCTGTAGTTTATGAACCACTTTAGTAGCAGAACCGGTGTGGAGCCCATCATTTTTGTATTTGGTACCAAAACTCCCCAAGATGGTATGTTACAAAATGTCAATACCCCAACCTGCCAGCTTGTGTGGTATTGACGCTGGCGCAATCCAACACATCAACATAACTACAGATTTACATATTATTTGAACAAGTTAGATAGAAATTGAGGACCAGGGGAAGGGGAATTGTAAAATCAGAATGTGAATAACAGAACTGATGTAATGGTTTGCATTTGCAGTAGCAGTTGAACATCTACTTACTAACAATAACACTTACCGGCCAATTGTAGTAGAGGTGACATAACTTATAGCTGAGCTGTTGCAGATGATCGGGTTTGAGACTATTTTCATCCCAAATGACGTTATAGTGCGTTGGTGTAACTGTACCTTGACCTACACTCTGAGCCACCAGAAAGAAGTCATATGACTCTGCCCGTGTCACTGTATTGTCGATTATCGTACCAGGAGGCGGGTTTGTCAGGCCCCGTGGACCTTTCGAAAAGAACTTGGAGCTGATTCTCTTTTTTACAACGATCACAGTGACCTTTGGTCTGCAAGTAAATATTATTAAAACATTAGAAAACATGCAAGGCCACCAATCCTGCTGCTAGTAAAGACACATTTGACTCCACTATAACAGCAGTATGAGAGGTCAACTGAAATGTATGGAACACCGGACACTCTGAGAAAAACTCACTTGTAACCACTGCCCAGTGATTGGGCCCCATCCAAAATCTGAGAAACTTCATGTTCTACAACAGCAGGCAGTTGCCCATCACCCACACCATCTCGGTAGACAAATATCTTTTCTGGTAGAGTGTTGTTGACGCTGTGGTACTTCCTTAGGGCAGCTAAAAGGTTCAAAGAAACAGGTTCATATACTTAGACTTGCCTAAACAGATGATTAATTAATCAGGTTTCATGAAACAATAAACTATATCAACAGATATACATATCATCATCATATATAAAAAGACGAAACGGTCCGCGGTCCGCAGTCCGCGGTCTGCCGTCCTCCAATCAGATTCAGGGTCGAAAATCGGGACAACTCATATATGTTGCAATGCTGCCGGTCAGGATCTCGGCTCCGGGTGGTGCTATGACCTCGGGACCGGGTCCCCTTGCATCGCTGCCGGGGCGGGTCCCTAGCCTTAGGACCTCGGCCCCGACCCAAAGATGGGGTGGGTACACAACCCACCCCACACGCCAAATAAGTGTTGGATCTCGGGCTGTGCCGACAGCGAAGACCCTCCCTGACCCATGATTCATAATATATGTTATAATGCTGTCGGCGAGAATCTCGGTTCTGGGTGGTGGTAGGACCTTGGAACCGGGTCCCCAGGCATCGCTGCCGGGGCGGGTCGGTAGCCTTAGGCCCTCAACCCTGACCAAGGGCGGGTGGGTACATGACCCACCCCACTCCACACATTGGTGTTAGAACTCGCGCTATTGACTTGGAGTTGTCTTCTTAATGCAAGGGGGCACAACTCCTCATAGAATCATTGTAACATGCCTGCGCCACCAGAGTCACGTACATGTACATGAACACAAGCCATCATTTGATCCGAACGAAGCGAGCAAATTTTGCAGTGAAGCTTGCGTCGCAGACCAAGCACGAAGTGCTTGTTCATTAAAACTATAAAAAAAACTGAATCACTTTGGGAATATGCACATAGTGTATAATATAAGGGTTCAGCAACCAAGGCAAACAGTTCCACGTGACATTTCTAACTTGCTCTTGTTCATTTTCAGCAAGACTTAAGTGTCTAACTTGCTGTAGCTTTTCTTGGGGCATCAGCTGCTCAGGATGCTGTTATTTTGCTTGCCAAAATAGTTGTTACTACTATATATGTGCCAATCTGAATAGTTACGAGTAAGTACATGTATACATCAAACAAGCTAATGTATCAACTAGGGTCACACCTCACCTGTCATTGCCAGTTTTAGCCCATCACACAACTCCTGCATGTTAGACTGGAAGATTGTTTGCGAATAATACCGCGTAAAACTTCCATTGAGAGAAGCCACAAACCCTGCCACAGATCGTCCTTTCTTGGAGCTATCATGGTAAGTGTCAATACCTATCACCATAGTGCGCTTCAACTAAAATACCATGTCAATAAGTTCTTACAACTTATAAATAATACAAAAATACATAAAACACTTAGATGGCAAATACACATAACAGATCCTACAAAGTTACCAAATGGATAAAATGGCTGTCTAAGTCAAAAGGTAAATAAGAATACCAAACTTACCGGAAACACCAAAGCCCATGCTTCACCGGCTAGTTTACAGTTGATTTGTATGGCAATCTTGGTCACTACACTCATCAAACCTTTAGGTCTTTTGAGTACATTAAATGTAACACATTGACTAGGAACTGGGGTCTCAATACAACACTGCTTCTTTATGGCATCGTACATATCCTTCTTGTTAGAAGGAAGAATAGCCAGCACCAGCTGAACATTTGGATTAATGACACTCTTGATTCCACCCAGAAAAGAACCGATAGAACTGTTGTCCAAAGGAAGCCTATAAGATGAAAATGAATAAACTTTGAGTACAAAACTATCTTACTGAAACATCATACAAAATAGAATTGTTGGCAGAGAAAGCCAGTATCAAACATCATTGTGAAATTCTTGTCTATGTCTATTGTATATTAAATAGTGAGCAGCCAATCATAACTTCATTTCAAAGAATCGTATCCTGCAGAAGAGGACTATCCAAACAATCACAACTAATTTTTGAACAGAATGTGGATTTTATAACATTTACCTGTAGGGAGCCTGAAGAGTAATTCCCATGGGAGGAGCCACCTTACGAAGATTTTCAAAGAAATCATTAACAGCACCCTCATTGTTTCTCCAGTAGACGACGACCCAGTTGTTGAGGTTGACAGTTGTATAAAGCCTCCCTCTCATATCTCTACCCCAGTCAGCTTGCTGGTTGGTCATAACCTATAAGAAGGATTCAGAAACATAATCATAACATAATCAACTATTCACTTGGAGGTATCTGCAAGAAAACGGAGTCATTAGCCAACCAGAATAAACAACATGGTGACTAAGCTAGCTATAAGCCATACATGTAAGTTGCAGTTACAACTGGCCTATTCACTAGACGTACCCACGGAACATAAGTAGCAGGGAATTTTTTTCCAGGTGAAATACTACAGATTTACCTTTATCCTCCACCTATCTATCTTTTGATTGATTTATTTCTAAGTGAAGAGTGAAAATAAGATCATAAAGTATAACTACACCTGTTATTATTAACAAGTACATAGCTGTTCATATACGTATCACTCATCCTAGTTCTTACTTGCCATACAACATAATCCAAATTTTCGGATGCAAACATTGTTGACAACAGGAATGTGTATATGTCAATAATGGCTTATGACCTAATGAATCAACAGTGGATATGTCGGTCAGTATTGGCCTATGACCCTTTAAATCAGCATAACCAAGCAGTACTAAACAACTTACGGTTTTAGCAATCTTTGTCCGACCATCTGGGCCAAGAATGATCTTCTCTGGATCAAGTGTGCGGCCTTGCAACTGGACGAGATTCTTACTAAACTTAACATCCCAGCCTTTAAAACGTTTCTGCACCTGCTCACTAGACTCCAACTGTTCCCGAAAAGTAGACAGTGTGTTCACACGTCTTGCAGGGTCAATTCTGGTATGGACAGCCATGTCCTTCATCAGATTAAAGTTCGCTCTCATTCCATCAGTTAAGCCTGTTCTCGTACACAACTCAGGAAGTAGGTACAGTAGCTCTGGAGCACCTTCACGCTGCTCCCTTTTCTTAACACGTGACACCAGCATTGGTTGGTTAGGATCTTTTACATCAATGTTATAGGCCTGTATATTAAATGAGAAAATGCATAGTCTGTTCATTGATAAAAGATGTTTGGATCATCTATGTTAGACCAACAAATAGCCTCTCTTCCATCAAATGGCTTGCACAGGAATTTGGACCTTGCAATATGTATATATATATATACATGTAGCAATACCAATTTCTTGAGCACTTTACCTGGGAGATACACTGAACTGGTGGCATTACGCAATTCTCGCTGTCTCTGGCAGCTTGAGAGCTTTGGTTCAGTGGATTTCACACCTTTTAAATACGCTTCGCTGTAAATATACAGTATTGCTAAGGTGTTCTCCCAGGCATATCTCTGAGCTGCACTGATGAGGTGTTAAACACCGAAACAGTACACTGTATGCAGATTGAGTATATACATGTATATATATATATACAGTATATATACCAACCTCCTTATAATACTCCTGATAGGTTATATCTTGGTCTTTCTTTTTGAATGTCTGTCCGGGATGAATGTCCCAATCGATATCATCTATTCGATACGTCTTGGCATTATATCTAAAAAACCGATCAAATTGTCAGTGAAATTGGTACATAAAACAAACAGGATATACAGAGCCGTTTATTGTGAGAGTTGCATCACTGAGGGAACATTATGTGCCATGTTGGGCCCACTAGATCCCAATTAAAATGATCAAAAGAAAAGTTTGACCAATGTAATCCTTTGTTACTGGACCCAATAATGGCTTCTTGTTTACTTCCAGTGAGGCAACTCTAACAATAAAATGCTCTGAGGATACAGAACACACCAAACTATCTGCACAATAGCCTAAGTAATCAACTCCATTTACAAGTCATAACAAGTAGGTTACCTAGTCAAGACGCTTTGTCCAACAAGCTCCTTCATAGCCAATTCCTTAAACCTAGAAAGGTTTTTGCCTACTTGTTCATGGATACGATACATAGTCTGCAAGACACTTTCGGTCCTAAGAACCTTGTGAGAGATATCGAGATTGAGGAGTACAGACTCCTCATAATGTAAGATGGAGGTTTTGAAGCCTGGCCATATCTCTAAACTAAAAATACACATGTAGCCCATAAAACAATAGTATATCAAATTATAGCAACTTAATAGTTACAACAACTATCACAACATAACATACAGTACAAGTCAATATACGCTCTTCTGCATCAGAAGAGTTACATTATATACAAATTCAGTGTTATTCACAAAACAGACTAACAACTACTAAACATGATATGTTCTTTATTGATAAGCTTGCTATATACTGGGTAATAGATACCAGTATTTCTGTTTTGTCCTGCAACAAGTAGCCCCTAAACAAAAGATAGCAATTCTTCTACAATATCCATGTACATGTATATACAAGGACAGATGATAATCCTACTCCAGGCGTTTCCTTTCCTATAGAGAAGCTACTTGCCCATGATTGCTCAATTTTATCGCCCCGTCTGGCGAGAAGAAAGATCTCTGAATATCCTTCATGCCCATATCAAAGAGAATCTGCCGCATAAGAATGTTAAACACATGCAGACAGTTGTGTGATTTAGCAGGCAACTCGGCAACACGTTTCACAGTCACCCGTATCTTGGCATCGTCATACTTCCTCACAGCAAAGAACTCGGTGACCTATATGTAAAATAGCAAAATAGATAATACAGACAAAGTTACCTCATATGGTGCATACAGCATACATAGTAAAACAAAAATCAATAAGACGAGCCCGAGTCCTTGAACCTACCTCCTTAGGTAGCTTTGTAGAAGAGAACAGCTGCATCCCATCAAAGAGATAAGATTGGAATAACTTATCAGCATGTTCTCCAATTAGCCCCTTCCTCAATTTCTTGGAATCAATGGGAGGATTAAACTCTACATGGTAGTGGTACATCTGCCAGCCGGGACGCGCATCCAACGAATAGTAGTTTGTCAACAGTGGAATTGGCTTGCCAGAAAAACCTATTAAAGAAGTACCAGCGTTACATCTATTAACAAGCTAAGCAATATTACAGTACATTGCAGCTTTGAGAAAAACTGGTGAATTTCATGAACACCATGTGAGACTACATCCACTGACTTTGGATGAACAGCGGAGCATAATTAACCAACAATATTGGTGGATTTTGTGAGTTTATCAGGTTATCTTTATGGCAAGTACATGCTACCAAATATACATCTAGTTTTACAAAGTAGAAACTTTTTCTCAGTTAATAAATATAAACCATTGATGGAATAAAGACAACCAAGGTATACCAAGTCGCAAAAAATATAAAATACATACATTGATAGAAAACCACCATTGCCAGTTGAATAATCAAAAATAGTAAATTATATTCTACTTAGTTTTGTGATTTCAGTTCATACAAAGACCTTAGATCCATCAAACTGCAACAGTGTCTCATTGGTATTGGAAATGCTAGATGCAACAATCATGTATTATAAATAGCATACCCTTCTTGTCCACTAGATTAGCTGGCCTAGTGTTTGGTTCACTAAAAGAAATTTCTCTTCTATTTCTTCTCTCTTTGCCATCTCCAGTTCCAATGCTTAGCTGAGCCATAGCTGTGGTTGGTAAATTGGCCACTCCTGCTCCAGGGCGGTGCTCTCCACGAGCTCCGCCACGATTTGACGCTCTTCCTGCACCATTGCCATTGCCAGTTCCATCGGCAGTCCCACCACCACCAGCAGGCTACAATATACAATGCAAGACATAATAAACAGAGGCTTTCACTTTTACAGGATATTGTATAAATTAAAGATATCATGATATGAAGAGTAACCATTTTCCATAGAACATGTTATATAATATACATATATGCTTCATTAATAATCAACTTTTAAAATAGAAATAAAAAAACAGAACAATGACATTCTGTATATATATACATGTCGATAGCTAAGAATTCCGATGATGGACTGCTCACAACATCATTATCATGGAAACCATAAACTAAAGATACGGTAGACTAGAGAACATCAGGTTCAGCAGGTAACAATAAAATCACCTACACATCATGATAAATAATTCAACTCACTCCTATTAGCTTTTTTACTAACAAATACTTGTGAATAATTGCAAACTGTATACTCACTCGGGCCGTGGGCTGTGCAACAGGGGCTGTCCCTGGTCTTCTGGCTGCATCACCGGTTCCAGTGGTAGGTGGGGCACCTCTTCCTCTACCCCGCGCCACTCCTCGCCCTCTTGCACGCCCTGTCATGCTCTATTGATAAAAACCTACAAAAATCTGTAATTATACCAACTCCTACAGTCAAACCAAGTGTGAAAATCTTCGACTCGGCTTTGCTTGGCAGGAGCGGTATTTAGAGCTATTGTGGGGTTTGAGTCCTGATAGGAGTCATAGAACTGTACCTGGAAAGACCCAAGACCAGTTAGAGTGCCTGATACACAGCATATAATTAAAGCATTAATACACCAGTAAAAGTAACACAAATAAAGCATTCAATAATAACTGAAACCAATTAAAACCGTATAATTCACAGTCTACACTGTCATGCATTCAAGACATGGCAAGGCAATGCAACAAGGAGAATTAGTAATTACTTTTATTTGAATGTGGTGATGACACGGACACAACGATTACAGCACTAATGCTGGTTATGTTGACTTATTAACAGCTTAATACATAATAAAATAATTTACACTTAATAGACATTGTACATTAATTTTTTTATTATTTCCACAAATTCACTGCATATATTGACTTGGTAAACCCACATGTCAAAGTCACAAGTAAATGTAATTTACTTTTCCAAGTCAAGTCCAACTTAAGTCAGCAAGTAAGTTAAGTAGCTCCGAAGCCAGCAAGCGGGTAAGTACGAATCCGAAATCAAGTCGACTGAAGTTTGAAAAGTCAACTTTACGACTTGGACCTGCTCTAGAGACTGGAGTGAGTAAGTATAAGTATTGACATTGAAGTACATGCAATTACTCTCTAGTCCCTGCTGTTGTAAGTATAAGTTAGAGTCGAAAAGATTTTGGTCAATAGTCATCGTATTATAATTATTTATCTTATCTTATGTATTTTCAAAGTAAAGGGTTCAGTATAGGAACTGTTTTATTTTTCCTGTATCAGATCAGTGAGTATCAGTGTGAGTATTACCAAGGAGTACTCCTTGGTATGACTTAGTTAATAAAATAAAACTATCGTATGGAATGGTATCGACTCCAAGCCTGGCACACATTACATTAACAATTCACTAATATTATATAAAAGACTTAAAAACAACAAAAGAACTATACAGTGCCTACCTCACGAAATTGAAAAAAGCTAAAGAGTGAAGTCTGAAGACACATGTATATTAAGAACCCAACCGCTCGTCTGATACAGCTTACAGCAAGTGCCCTAAAATTTTCCCAAAGTACTCACCATAGAGGTAACTATGGCAGATAACTATGCAAAGTGATTATTGTACAGCTTTGACTCCGTACTCGCCCATGGGGCTAGTTGTTGTTGTTGGTCACGTGTACTTTTCGCGACCTATCATCTCTTCCTATTTTGCTTGCACCCTCCAATCAGAACCTACTTGATTCCATCTCCTCTAATAGCCAAAGCAAGCGCTGAGTAGCGAACAAAGCTATTTTTGATAAAACCATAGCGGCTAATAATAATAATAATTAAAAGTTGTTCTCTCTCAGAGGAAATCAATCGAGAGAGGACAACTTTGAATTGCCTCCAAGTGCGCATAGCTCAAAATGGTGCACGTAAGCTATATCTAATCATGTTGCTATCATAGTAGTAGTAGAGTCGTTTTAACAGTGCTACATAAAAAGGCAGTTTTATGTTTGACTGTTTTCAAAATATTGAGGGCAAGCTTCATAATATCTACTCCAACAAAGTTATCTAACAAATGAGAAGATTACTTGCAATAGCTTAGTGAGCCCTTGGTCTTTAGGGCTTGCAGTTGTCTATTACAATACTAAGAAAGGTTACTATTGTATCTGTATGTAGTATGTACAGACTACAGTAATACCAAGGAGTAATACTGTAGTAATACTACTAATAGTATTAGTAATACTATGGGCACTTATCAGCTATTGATTATAATTAGAAGTTGTACTCTCTCAAGTTCTCTTATGTTACGTTGAAGAAATTGAGAGAGGACAACTTCTAATTGTAATCCATAGCTTGGACAAAATACACGGATATTTCCACAACCAGAGAAACAATATTTCATTATTTGACATTTGTATACCGGATTCAACCACTTACAACATTAAATCAATCAAATACACGATGTATAAAGCACTACATTGAATGATTTTTGGCTGCATGAGTAGTCCCTTCCCTATTAGGAGCAGCAGTAACTTGGCAAGTAAAGTATGCTTCAAGCAGCACATGTTGTATGGGAAACATAGCACCATTGTAATTGCTAATTGTAAGGGAGTGTTCGCAGGCCAAGACATTTTTCTCTATAGACAAGCCGTCATGACATGGCCTGAAATTTTGATTGGTCTGACGAAACCATCCTAGCTCACCGGCACACCTGGGTTTTTCCAAAGTGGTACAATGTTGTTGTACCACTTTTCCGGCACACATCTGTCACAGAATCGCAACACACCGGCCTGAGCTGAAAGCAAGATCCTCACTTTTTGTGTGAAGGATATCTACTCACTGTGTTTACAGTAACCCACCATTGCAAATCTGCTTTCTCAAACCAAAGCATCATAAAGAGTCAAGTCAGATCAGGCCTCAATCCACAGCACTTGCATAAGCTACCAAGGATGTCATTTACACATTAAGGTGTCTTCGTGACCTAAGCTTCAGACCCAGGCCGATTTACGAAAATATTTTCGGCACACATCTGTCACAGGGTCGCGAACACACCGGCCTGGGCCAAAAGCAAAATCCTCGCTTTTGCGCGAAGAAATCAGGTGTGCCGATGAGCTAGGGATGGTTTCGTCCGGCCAAGCAAAGTCCCAGGCCAATAGCCCTTCTGGCCGTAGTCGGACGGCCATCTTGTGAATTTTGTTCGTGACCCGGGTCCGTCAAAAAGGTCGCGAAGACACCTTTAGAGCCTAACTATGATGCCATATTGACTAGTTAATCAGAATCTCATATGTCACATACACCTCCCTTACGTGAATGCCTATAGCTATACACCTACCCTTTCACATGCACCTACGCATGACACAGCTGGTTAGCTCAAACTGTTAGCCTTGGTCTCTGCTGACCACTATATAATATAATAATAATGATGCTTCTGCTCAAACTAAGCTGGAAAAACCCACTGGTTGCTTTGCCGTTCCTTAGCTAAATGCATTTTTATACTGTTGTGATGCAGAACTTACTTAGTATTGCCTATGATTGTAGTGCTGCAGTTTTTAGTGTACTAAACATTACACACTTCTATTAAATAGGAAACTACCATGTTAAAACTACCCTCCATTGTATTCGCAGTCAAGAAAATGAGTTAATGCATACATGCACATTTATGTGCTATTAAATTTAGCCAGTACCATCCAAATCTAATTCAAACTCATGCCCAATTCACACAGACGTAAATGTATTTGTTCTTGTCGCTTGTCCTCTGTTGAACCAACATGCAAATATCAACGATGTCCAACTACATTGTATATTCAAAGTGAAACTAGAATAAAGTGGCCCACCTCAAGTACAAGGATTTGGTGGCCCACCTCAAGTACAAGGATTTGGTGGCCCACTCCAAAAAACCTGTTGACCACCCCGGCTCTAGTTGTTTTTCCTCTTCATCCCAAGGAAAAGAGAAAACAACTTCTAAATGTATTAGAAACATTATTCATAATATTACTAGTTGTTCCTGGTCTTCAGTTTTTAACAGGAATTACCAGCTTGACAGCTAAACATGTTTTAGTTCAATATAGGAAGAACTTACAAGATGAGAATGAGTTTATTCTAAATAACAGTAAAGATAATAACATGAGGGTAATAATAGTTTTATGCTTTGAGGCATACAATGATTATAATACTATAACAATGAAGAACTACATAATATATTATACATAATATAACTTTGTGAGATTGCCGGTTTATACTTTTTTAAATTTTGACAGTTGTATACTACAAAAAGATATAACAACGCACCATTTAACTGACTAGTAGGGAACGGATAGAAATTTGGCATAGTACAGGGATGAACAGTATATAATAACATGTGCACCTTTGAGAAACATATTCTAATAATGAACGTCTTGTCAAGTGAGGATGGAATGTCACAGCAGCAACATAGAAGAGAATTGTGGCTGGAAATAGAGTGCTTGCAGTCTATAGGAAGTAAAGTTTGTCTGCCAAGCTGACATCAGGTGTGCGATGTAAACTCTGTCCAGTTATAAATGCCAGTTTGTGAGCATACTGACAAGGAGCTGGTACTCGAATTGTTCCCTACAAGACACAGCAATGATCATTAATGAATGAGAATGACCCTCGACATGCACAAACCATGCAAGAGCTGAGCGCCAGATCATAATTATAAACGATAATCACTGCCAATATTTCACTTACCGGCCAATTGTAGTAGAGGTGACACATTTTGTAGCTGAGCTTTTGGAGATGATCGGGTTTGAGACCAGACTCATCCCAAATGACATTATAGTGCGTTGGTGTGACTGTACCTTGGCCTACACTCTGAGCCACCAAAAAGAAGTCGTATGACTCTGCCCTTGTCACTGTATTGTCGATGATCGTACCAGGAGGCGGGTTTGTCAGACCCCGTGGACCTTTCGAAAAGAACTTGGAGCTGATTCTCTTTTTTACAACGATCACAGTGACCTTTGGTCTGCAAGTAAATATTATTAAAACATTAGAATACATGCAAGGCCACCAATCCTGCTGCTAGTAAAGACACATTTGACTCCACTATAACAGCAGTATGAGAGGTCAACTGAAATGTATGGAACACCAACACTCAGAGAAAACTCACTTGTACCCACTGCCCAGTGATTGGGCCCCATCCAAAATCTGAGAAACTTCATGGTCAACAACAACAGGGAGTTGCCCATCACCCACACCATCTCGGTAGACGATTATTCTGTCTGGTAGAGAATTGTTGACGCTGTGGTACTTCCTTAGGGCAGCTAAAAGGTTACATGGACAGGTTCACACACATAGACATGCTTGAGCGGATAATCCTGGATTCCCAATGCAAGTATTCAAATTTCAATTCCAAATTCACCAACAGATATAGACATTTTAACAAAGCATAGGAACTGAATAGTAGTTGAGATATGCATATTACACAGTCATGTACTTCTTAGAAGCAATGTATCAAATAGGGCCGCATCTCACCTGTCATTGCCAGTTTTAGGCCATCAATTAACTCCTGCATACTAGACTGGAAGATCGTTTGTGAATAATATCGTGTAAAGGTTCCATTGAGAGATGCCACAAATCCTCCCACAGATCGCCCTTTCTTGGAGCTATCATGATAAGTATCAATACCTATCACCATAGCTTTCTTCAACTAAAACATGTCAATACATGCTGAAAAACACAAATTAAGAAAACACGCAGTGTGACGTTGGGAACAGCACTATTATTAGTAAACAAGAATACCAAACTTACAGGAATTTCAAGAGCCCATGCTTCACCGGCTAGTTTACAGTTGATTTGTATGGCAATCTTGGACACCACACTCATCAAACCTTTAGGTCTTTTGAGTACATTAAATGTAACACATTGACTTGGAACTGGCGTCTCAATACAACACTGCTTCTTTATGGCATCGTACATATCCTTCTTGTTAGAAGGAAGAATAGCCAGCACCAGCTGAACATTTCGATCAATGTTGCTCTTGATGCCATCCAGAAAAGCAGAGATAGAGCCATTGTTCAGAGCAACCCTATAAAATAAGTACGGGTATCCCAGATGACTATGATAGTGAATGATACTCAAATTAAGTCTATACGTAATCATACACCGAGGCAAATTACAATTATTATTACAATTATTGTAGAACTTTTATTACCTGGTAGGAGCTTGAAGAGTAATTCCCATGGGAGGAGCCACCTTACGAAGATTCTCAAAGAAATCATTAACAACACCCTCATTGTTTCTCCAGTAGACGACGACCCAGTTGTTGAGGTTGACAGTGGTATAAAGCCTCCCTCTCATATCTCTACCCCAGTCAGCTTGCTGGTTGGTCATAACCTGTTGGAAACATTGGCAGACATTATTGATAATAATATTGCTCTTCAAGTATTTACTTGGTGTGGTTTTTAACAGGAGAATGGAGTTATAAGCAGCCCAGAATAACCATCACAGCGGTGGAGTGAGTCAACCCAAAATGTTTTCAACCTCTATTTGCTGACCTTGCAAAATGCCATCGGGAGCACTCGGAATGTTGAAACGGAGATATATTGCCATAAACCAGGGGTTCCCAACTTTTTTCGTCTAAGTACCCCTTAGCAGTCATGTAGCAAACAACGTTCCCCTTTGTAACACTGGTTTAATTCGATTAATATTACATGTATAGATTATCAAAATGCGCCACTCAAACAGGTAAATAAGTGCAGCATGGTATTAAATTTTGATTTATCAATTACAGTGGAACTTGCTTAATTCAAACCTCGCATAATTCAAAAACTTAGTTAGTGCGAACTATTAGCCTTGGTCCCTGCTGAGCACTATACAAATGACTTGAAATAATTCAAACTTCACGACGCTTAGGCTTACAATATAATCAATAAACCATTACAGCAAGCACTAGTCACCTAATAATAGTTGCTAGTAGTTTGTAGTAGTTACTACTGCAATATTTATGTTTCTGCTCAAGCTAAGCTGATTGCTTTACTGCTCCTTAGCTAAATGTGTTTTTATACTGTCGTCATGTACATGTGATGCATAACCTGTTGCCCACCTGCAGTGTTGTAGTTTTCAGTAAACTAAACATTACATACAGTTCTATTAAATAGAAAGTTGTCATGTTAAAACTTGTCTTTCCTCCACTGTATTTACAGTTGAAGCAAATGAAAGTTAATGCACATTTTATTCATGCGCTACTACATTACTTTATAGTATTATTTGCCAAGTAGGCAGTCAAGTCATTATACAAAATGAATGGAACACATTATTCAAACTCAGGGCTTCATTCAAACCAATTATGGTGGTCCCTCGGAGTTCCACTGTATTTAATGGTAACTAATAATGTAAATTTCATCAATTGGGTGTTTTATGGCTTTCACACTGGTTTAGCTCAACTTCATTTGCATCAGTGAGTCATTTGATGTTCAGTTCAGTAATACATGTAGATAATGATAAGTCATAAATGATAGTCTGTAACTGAAAGTCACTGTCAAAAACGTATTAAGTTGATAACTTGTTTTGTACCCCCTAGATTTCTAAAATGTACCCCAGGTTGGGAACCCTTGCCATAAACAAATGAACAAAAACTTACAGTTTTAGAGTTCCCTGTTCGATCATCTTTGCCAAGAATGATCTTTTCTGGTTCAAGCGTGCGGCCTTGCAACTGGATGAGATTCTTACTATACTTGACATCCCAGCCTTTCAGACGTTTCTGCACTTGCTCGTTTCCCTCCAACTGCTTACGGAAAGTCATCATTGTATTTACACGCCTTTCAGGGTCAATTCTGGTATGGACAGCCATGTCCTTCATCAGATTAAAGTTCGCTCTCATTTCATCAGTTAAGCCTGTTCTTGTACACAACTCAGGAAGTAGGTACAAGAGCTCTGGAGCACCCTCACGCTGGTCCCTTTTCTTGACACGTGATATCAGCAGTGGTTGTTGACTATCCTTTACGTTAATTCCATAGGCCTATACATCACAGGAGAAATTGTGTACTATGTTCACTCCCAACTGATAATACCAATCGCTTTATTGATAAAAAACAATAGTTTCAGCAACTTCGCATAAGCGAAAAAATTAAACATATAGACAGCATTAATACTTACATCCTTATAATACTGCTGATAGGTTATATCCTGGTCTTTCTTTTTAAATGTGTGTGTGGGAAGAAGGTCCCACTCGATATCATCAATTTTGTATGTCTTGTTATTGTACCTGAAACCAATATATGAAACTTCTAGTAAAAATGGCAGTAAATTTACAGGATACACACTACACTGAACCGAATAACAAGCTAGTTGTGAAGTGAGTTGTTTACCTTGTGTCCTAATAAACAAAACCTATTTTAGGCACCCTGGTTATTATGTCAGCAACGAAGGCATTAGATTGCCAGTGAATTTTTGTAACAAAAATCAGCCAAAAAGTACCCACCTTGTCAAGACACTTTCTCCAACCAGCTGCTTAGTAGCGAGCTCTCGAAACCTTCCAACATCCCCTTGTACTCGGTTATAGATACCATACATTGTATCTAAGACAGTATCAGTCCTAAGAACCTTGTGGGAAATGTCAAGATTTAGCAGCACAGACTCCTCATAATGCAAGATGGAGGTCTTAAAGCCTGGCCAGATTTCCAAACTAAAAAATATTGCAAAAAAAATAACAAAAGAATTCAACAAAAAATATACCAGTAATAGGCTTTTATCACTTGACAAATTGAATCAAGGCGCAGCAGTGCATTATTGCCCTTTTAGACAGCCGTTTATTCCAACTACCAATTATTGAGCAGCCAACGCTAACTACAATTACAGTGGAACTTGCTTAATGCCAATTCTCAAGCAACAGTAATTGGTTTGAATTAGGCTAAGTTTGAATTATGTGATCCTTCGTTTTGCATAATGACTTGGATGCCCACGTGACAAATAATTCTATAAATGTAGTAACACAAGAATGTGTGTGTACACTTATGCAGTAACTCTTATTTGTCTCAGCTGTGAATACAATGGAGGAACAGCAAGTTTTAACATGGCAGAACTATTTGCACCGATGTCCATTACACTTAAAACTACAACATTTCAAATGAACAAGTTGTGCTGTTCAACAATATGAAAAGGCATCTAGTTAAGGAACAGCAAGCAATCAGTGGGTTTATAAAGCTTAGCGCGAGCAGAAACACTGCAGCACTTTGAGCCGTCAGCCGTGATGGTACTATCATTGATTATAGTGCAGCCTAAGCACTGTCAAGTTGGAATTACAGTTAATAAACTGAGGCCATTTATATAGTGCTCAAGGCTATTAGTTTGAATTAAGTTTTTGAATTAACTCGAGGCCAAAATAAGCAAGCTCCACTGCATATTATATGGCAAAATGGTCTAACGAGCGGTAGGGGTCAACGAGTTCAACAAAATGACACATGCCAGCTATAGTGCAGCTAAGAGTTAACCCCATTGTTGTTAGCGGCTGCCGTCGAGTGACCAACTACTGCCATACAAACTGAAACAGAAGATGACAGTAATTAGCTTCCATGTTACAGTAGACTGAACAAGCCAAAGAGAAACTAGCCATGTTTGGAACATCAATTATTCGTTTTAATTACTTGTGTCTGTCCAAAGTTATTGCCCCGTCTGGCGAGAAGAAAGACCTCTGCACATCCTTCATGCCCATATCAAAAAGAATCTGCCGCATAAGAATGTTAAACACATGTAGACAGTTGTGTGACTTAGCAGGCAACTCGGCAACACGTTTCACAGTGACTCGTATTTTGGCATCGTCATACTTTCTCACAGCAAAGAACTCGGTGACCTAAAATTAATCACGACAACAATGCTCTCATTACTCACAAGGTTCAACTGCTTGAATGAGTGGAATGTAGGCAGTTAGCTATAAATGGATGTACCCTTATAAGCGAAAACTTTATCATCTAGCAAATATACATAGCCAAGATTACCAAAACAGTAACACTCTTGCCCTTTCAACCTACCTCCTCAGGTAGCTTTGTAGAAGAGAACAGCTGCATCCCATCAAAGAGATAAGAATGGAATAACTTATCAGCATGTTCTCCAATTAGCCCCTTCCTCAATTTCTTGGAATCAATGGGAGGATTAAACTCCAGGCAGTAATGGTACATCTGCCACCCGGGACTTGCATCAAGTGAGAAAAAGTTGGTCATCAAGGATATTGGGCTACCGGAAGTACCTATCAGAAATGGGGAGCAACATAATTGAGTATAGATTAGTATGACCCAACAAGCATCCAAATTTCAATGAAATTCCAACTTCGGTGATATGGTAATAATTAGCAAGAACAGTTCACCAGAATGTGATTATTTAGAAACCTACGTAAGAAAGCAAACCAAAATTGTTCGTAATTCATGCTCTGGACCTAGAGAGCATACCTTTCTTGTCAATCACATGAGCTGGCCTCGTGTTTGGTTCATTAAAGTCAATTTCTCTTCTATTTCTTCTCTCTTTGCCATCTCCAGTTCCAATGCTTAGCTGAGCCATAGCTGTAGTTGGTAAATTGGCCACTCCTGCTCCAGGGCGGTGCTCACCGCGAGCTCCGCCACGAAATGATGCTCTTCCAGCTCCATTGCCATTCCCACCAGTGGGCTCACCACCTGCAGCAGACTGTAACAGGCACAACGCAATTATAAACATGATCTACTTCATGAACTCCCCCAGTGCTACAGTCAATAGGCCACCAGGTGAAAGTAAAGAAAATACTTCTCTGATATTAGATGCGAAACAGTGTTTTCCGATACGTCAGACCATCTAAAAATTAACTCGGTGGAAGGCAGTAGTGAAAGAACATTGCCAAGAGCAATAGTGCACGTCTATGTTTGCAGGGCTCCCAACAGCCTTACTAGTTGAACCTTGCACAAAAGTATTGTACCTTATGAAATAACACCATTGAACAATCACACATGAATACAAAGGGGCCAAGGAAAATTTTTGCAACTTATGTGACAACTTCCAACAAATTCAACCAACAAACTCCGTTTTTGGTCACTTACTTGAGATGGTACTGAAGGTTGTGAAGTGGGCGCTGTACCCGGCCTTCTTGCTGCATCGTTAGCACCACCAGCAGGTGGTGCTCCCCTACCACGTGCCACTCCTCTTCCTCTGGCACGCCCGGTCATCGTCTAAAAGTAAATAGGGAGACCGTTAGAAACGACTACAACCGATAAAAAATGATTACTCTAGAAACGGTGCCTAAAATTAACAAAACATTATGCCGCGCCTGACAAATGTACACTAATCTAGCCGAACCTCAATATACAAGTTATAATATTATTTATATTTTGTACACTACTACAACTGTATCCACATATTGTTAAATAATAATATCTAGTCAAGCTATAAAATATTAAAACTACAAACTGATCGATTTGTTTCAAGTGATTTTCAAACTTGACTGATAAAGAATGTTTATTCTGTAACCTACCAAACCAAACGGCTAGACTGAGATTAGAATGTTAAAAACCAGCTACATAAATAGATAGGAAACCAATGTCCCAAACAACATCTTTTTTGGAATTAGTTCACTCTGCTGGACATGAATGTGGTAAAATGAAGAAAACAAAGCTTTAAAGTACAGTAGGTGCTTTGCGTTGCTACAACTTTTTCTGATATTTCACTTCATTCAGCCAGTGAAGCAAACACAACTCTGGCCACAAGAGACCAATCTCGTCGACCCGCACATCCTGCTAGCTTCTACATGTAGTGAATGCAGACTTCAAGCCTAGTTGAAAAATGTAGACAACCCAATCTTTTTTCTAAGGGCAACATTCTTCATACAAATGTTCTATAGTTTCACTGCAACATGCCATTGAATCGCATACAACTATACAATTACCGGAGAAACTTGGTTCAACTTACCTCTGTAGTCTGTCCTTGTTTGCTTTTTGGCGGTCTATTACCTGTAATGATTATAACAATATGAATTTTTACTATAACTATTTAGTAGACTTACAACTTTGTATAACTAGCTGTAAAAATGGCAGTGTAAAATTTTTGACATGGTAAATTAAAACACCGTGATATGAATAGTTTTAGACACTGATAGAGACAAAGAACCAAATTAAATGTTTAATAGATCCATCTACTTTCACTTTCAGCTTCAAGGAGAAAATAAGTTTTGAATTACTATTGTTCGATTCTGGTCCATCTAAACAAAAGAAAATAATATCTTTAATGAAAGTAGCACCAAAGGCTGGGTAGTCTTCCTGAGTTGTCCTCTTGTTGTATTAGTAGAGAATTATAATTGGAAACCATTTATGTTAAATTTAGTTCTTTATTTCTCTTCCGGCACTAATATTGTTTTACCACAAGTATGTTATGTGTATTTTGGAAAAATACTAGGAAATAGGCTACCCACTACCTCTATTCACTCATGGGAGTTTTTAGAAATATGAAGAAGTTGTCTTCTCATTGTAGTATACCCTCAAATAAATGAAAAGTTTTTTTGCTAATTACACTTCCTTGATGTTTGGAATAAAAAAGACAAGGGAATATATGTGACTAAGTATGATGTTGTCAAAAGTGTAGAAGGAATTTATAAGCTCTTGATTAATCGAAAAGTTATTGAATAAAAACCTTTCCATGTGCTTTATAACAAGGTTAACTGGGTTACTCAGATGACATAGACTGCCTTTGTTTGAGATCAATTTGTGGCAGATGACATCATCTGCTGTCGCACCGGCAGACCTTTTTGAATAGCTCTAAGCAAGTACTATTCAACAAGCTATTCAGCCTTTTGATTGGTTTTGGTCAATTTTGGAAATACTCCCTCTTCAAATTTCCAATTTCTTACTACTTTAAATATGAGATTTTGAGTATCGGCATATTTTAAAATTATTTGTAGGTGAGTTAACGTTAGCTTTACAGTGTGGGAAATCTTATTGATGTGGCGACCTCATGTTATATTAGGCTGCAGACGAACACCTAGATCCAAGTGAAATTCTTCAACTTATTTCAAAATTTGACAGTGTACCTCTTCGTCTTATGTGATTTATAAAAAAAGTTGTTCTAAAATTCTATTGCCACTCTTTCGACAATTTATTTGTTTGGCCAAATTGGTTTGCAAGATTGATGCGGTATTATAAACGACCAGATCATCTAAAAAATAATCGTAATCTACACTGATACTTTAATTGTTATTGCAAAGGCAGATAGGCAGGGGAGCATCATAAAGTATTAATTTCAGCTGCACATGCAGTAACACTGTATATCATTGATTCATAATTAGTCAAAACACAAACCCCTTCCATCACGATCATTCATACCCATCAAATAATCATAACTAGTAGGCTAACATGGAGGCTTGATTAGAACAATTTAGAGATTCTACTTTAGGTGAAGATGACTAAATATGAGTTTACTAACGCACCAGCTTCCCGTTCGGAATATCGCAAAAAAATTTGTTAGAGAATAAATAAATTTTTTAACATGATTTAACTTTCAATTGCACTTAACACTTTGAAGACTGATCCCGATTTAGTCGGATCAGTTGCGTGCTCTGCAGGCCCAATCCCGGGATTCAAATTACTATGCTATTCTGCTTAGTTTTCTAATCCTAAAGTAAAGTTAAATTAATATTCTGAAAGCTGAGAGTTTTTAAATTGTATGGATAATCCGATTGACAAAAGATATATATTAGGGTAATCCAACAGCTGATTACTCAACAGTAGCAAACCAGCCCAAATTGCACTGAAATTGAAATCAGTTAGTGAGATCAGGCACCCGAGTAGAATAATAGTCTTTATAACATACATTTTTTGAAAATATTTTTGACATAAAACTTGTTTAAGAGGAAAAGGGACTTGGTGAGAATGCTGCTGATGATCCCCACTCCTTTTTACAGCATAGATATAAAATATTTTTTATGTCAGTGTTGCATAAATTTGGTGAACCAACACATTTATTTTACATATAGATGGGCTATTTTACAGCTATGATTCATTTATTTTATTAACAAAGTAAATGCATAGCAAAAGTAAAGACAATGTACAATCTTGCATGCCATTTGTAGAAGCAAACAGAACTATCTCATGTAGTGTTGAAGTTAAGTTATAAATATTAATTTTAGTACATGATGAACAAATCAAATGCATGTCACAGTTGAAACATTATAATTTGGGTCTGTTATGCAATATTATTTAATTGCCATAATTGGTCTTCATAGGGTTAAAATTAGCTGCATTAATTAAGATTGTTTGTTTCGATATCCAACTTAAAAGTTTCATAATGATAATCATAAGGATAATAATGATTTGATAATCATAATTTAATAGATAAATAATATAATTAATTGCGCAAGTGGAGATGATATATATTTACTTCTGGATCTTTCATTCAAAAAATTATTTTAGTTATTGAACTCTTTGAGTTGTTGAAAAGTTCTGATGTTATGTAAGAGCCAGTGAACACCAATTTGTTTGAACAACAATCAAAGCAAAGCAATTCAAACGGACACCCACCTCTCTCAAAAAGTGCCCACGCCGTTCAGTCTTGCTGCGATTGCGAGGCTAGAGTCCACGTGACACTGTATAGCCAATCATAGCTGCCCAAACTTGCACCTTTTCTCCAATCAAAAGCCCTTTGACTGCGTCGCGGATAACTATCAAATTGAACAACTGTGGGAGGCATAGAGTAGAGGTAACTCTATGGTGGGAAGTACATGCCATAGAGTTATCTCTATAATTGTACCTGCAGAACAGGTGCTTTCAAAGCAAGGACAAACAACTCTTCAAATCATGCAACTACAACTTTTGTTCGGTGTGCAGCTGCTTGCAGTCAGCCATACAGTTTATGATGTTATGTTCTCTAAATTTTAAAATTATAATAATAACTCCGTGCATGGTTACAGCAGTTGTTTCTGTCAGTTTTTGGTTATAGATTGAGCACGTGAATTGTGATAAGACAGCAGGAACCAGGAATGGAATGTATGCCCAGCACAGCATCTTGTTGCTAAAAACCAATGCCGTAGTGTCCTTCTAATCTGAATCTTGGCAAGTAATCAATGTAATCAATGAACCTGTAGGCTGTATGACGCCTGAAAAATACAGACAGAAGTAATATTAGCCTCCCATGTAGTCAATTAAGATGTCCAAGATATTTATATTGCATTCTGAACATTACACATATGCAAGCAGATTACTTGCATTACATGTTCATATTGACAATTATTGTGCAATGTATTATATTAAATTATGATAATATTATGTTGCAAGTTAATTTGTATTACATTAGATCATGGTACTGTACTATTACATGTATGTCATACACATTACGTTGCATTATACTGTAATGTTTTTGGAGTAAGTTACATACAGGAGCCGAGGGCTACAAGTATGTGTAGGGCTTGGAAGGTGGTAGAGGCCGACCAAGTAACCTTCTGCTCATTACATAAAGAGTGAACAGCTATTATATGTGCTCTTATGAGTATATTGTATGTTATATCAGACGTAGGCCGATGCCGAGACTCATTGGAGCTCAGGACTGACGTAGGTCATGTAGACTTTAGACTCCAGAGGAGTGCGGTGAAAGATTGTGTATTCTAAGATCTTAGGCCCGACGATAGATTCATAAAGAATCCGGGATCGACCTAAGTCTAAGAAGGAGTGTAGAGATGTGCTTAAACTAGGATGAGGATGAACTCGAGCCGTACTGGATCCAAATATCCTCCGGTAGAGTTACCCGCCTAAGAGAGTAAGCCTCTATAGGTTTGAGTTAGGAGATGTTGCTTTATTGAAGCGCAATCAACAACTGATTTGATACAGAAAATGCACTGCCTTTTATACTATAACTACTTCCGGCCAAAAGAGCCCGACATGGTATCGGCCGGCCGACATGGTATCGGCTCCGGAACTGATGCAACAACATGGATGGTTCCGCTCGATGTCGGGCACAAAAAGGGTCGGCCTTGGCACAAAATGTGCTTACAATAGTGTAAAACATATGATATATAAGTATGAGTCCATTCCATAGCATCGGCCACAAGATTACTTAATAGAAATGATAAAAGACTCTATTTAATTCAATCAGACAATAACACGCAATTATTAGCATTGTAAGTGGGAAAACCCAAGATGCAATATAAGTGTAATTATTTGTGAGTTGTGTTCTTCTAAATGTAATCTACACAGTTTTGAACTGGTCAGTTGTGAAACATCTTGTTTCGAACCGTTTTTTTCAAAATGTCTTTTTACCATAGTATCATGTGAACATAATTCACAATTCATAATTCACATGCATTTTTTAGTTTTACAGAAGTAGCCTGCAGGAACATCATTCATGAGTAGGCCTACAATAAATTTCCAGGTTGTTTCTAAACAGAAAAGAGAGCAAATGTCTAGATACATGTAATTGCGCCTGTATTCTAATAATTACAATAGCATAAGTCCCTTTGTATAAAATTTACTTAATACTTTTGTTAGTAAATAAAATCCTAACAAAATCAACAAACATCTTAATAATTGTTTTACTAAAGATTTTTCCAGAAATGCTTTTCCAAAAATGTAAATAAATAAATATCTACAATAGCTATAAATTATCAAATAAAATGAAGTTCCCAATATATAGAAGAGTGATTGATATCAAATATGCTGTAAACACAATTATAATAGTATATGTAATGAGTTACTGTAGCTTCTGGTCAGAATAGCTTTGCATCCATAACTTCATTGAACTAGGAAAATCAGTCATAATTCCTGCTGTGCCACACTCATACGCTCTCTTCCAGTTCTGTTCCGTGTTTAAAACGAAGTAAAATGTGGACACACCTCTTTTCCTCAAATGAGTAAGTAGTTTCTCATTCGTAAAGACACAATTTAAGATAAATATCAAAATCCGAATGAAAGGCGCCATGATTGTCGAGGTGGGAATATCTATTTGGTCATAGAAAATTTCGAACAACGGAATCTCCAGGTAGTCGGCATAAATAGGTACAAATGGAAGCAAACCCGTGCAATACAGAAAGAAAGTTTTTATCACTTCATTCATATTATATATTGTTCTAATGTTGGTGTTCAAAGCTCTGACACTTTTTGATATAGCAGTAGAACTATTACCCCAGATAGTTTGCTCTTCTCTTTGGTATTTCTTTACTAACTCTGCCACGGAAGATATAAGTTTCAGACTGTGAAACTTGATATCAATATTGATCAACATATTTGGATATTTCTCAAACAAGTCCTCCAATAGTAGTATTTTTCTCTTTTTATGGACCACATTCTTAGTTAGAGTATAGCCCTTCATGAAGTGCAACATCTGTGTACATAGGAGTAGCGGTAAGTCTGCATAATTTGTTTCACTAATAAGAATATCCTCCCCACAAGTTCGCAGCAAATTATTGTCATGGGCTACAACTACGTAGCCATCCTTTGTTATGTGACAATCAATCTCAAACATGTCAGTACCAATAACTGCCGCATGATCAAACGCTTCCATGGTGTTTTCAAGGTTTTCCGCAGCACCACCTCTATGGCTTATATGTAGGCAAGATACATCTTTGGTGTATTTCACCCTTCTACCCTTGACTTTATGAATAATTCCAGGTTTTAATCGAAAAAGGAAAGATGTCGTACAATACAGACCAAATATTATGGTCGTTAGTGTCCATCCATCCAACATATTGAAATGGCAGTGTTTCAGAGATCAATAAGCCTTGCAACAGCAACAGGACATCAGCCTAGAAACCATAATGATAACTATTTAGGAACGATTCATGTGATTCTCTTCAAATTTGGTGCTGAGACACATACATATGACATACAATTTGGTATAAATGCACGTCTGTATATGTATATTCAATCAAAAGACAGCAGTCAGTTGAAAACTGGATTGCTACATGCAGGAATTGGGCCAAAAGTATGAGTAATGTGTTTATTAAAAACAGTACGAATATCACAGTATGATGTAGAGTAGAGTTCATGAAGATTATAAATTTTATTATTGCCATTATTGATATATATTATGCATATTTAAATAGACCTATTAAAGTGGGAGTAGCACCAAAGACTGGGTAGTCTTCCTGAGTTGTCCCCTCTTGTATGAGCAGAGAAATATAATTGGAAACCATTTGTGCTAAATTTGGTTATTCATTTCTCTTTCGGCGCTAATATTGTTTTACCATAAGTAGTTATGTGTATTTTGGAAAAATACTGAAAAATCGGACACCCACTACCTCTATTCACTCATGGGAGTTTTTAGAAAATATGAAGAAGTTGTCTTATCATTGTAGTATACCCTGAAATAAATGAGAAGTTTTCTTGCTAATTGCACTTTCTTGATGTTTGAAATAAAAAAAACAAGTGAATATATGTGGCCAAGTATCATGTTATCAAAAGTGTAGAAGGAATTTATAAACTCTTGGTTAATAGAAAAGTTATTGAATAAAAGCTTTTCCATTTGCTTTATAACAAGGTTAACTGGGTTACTCAGATGACATAGACTGCCTTTGTTTGACATCCATTTGTGGTTGATGACCATACTTGCCAAGTGTCCCGGGTTTCTCGGGACACCCCCGGGATTTGAAAATTGTCCCTACACTGTCCCAATGTCCTGATTTATACCCCGGGAATTAGGAAATTGCTGCTCCAAAAAATTTTATTTATTATTTCCTTTGGATTTTCCAAAACATTGACTGAAAAAGGGTTGAGCGTTGCAAATCCTGGGGAATTTTGCTAAATATATGCTACGCACCGTTTATTTTTAAAGTAGTTCGATGTCTACTGAATGTCGTGTCTATGCCAATTGCTACTAGTGATAGCCCAAACTCTGACTAATTCCTGAGCTATATTGGCAGTGTACTAAAGCCTCCCCAACAGTGGATAGCTATTTTATATAAACGCTCTAATGTCAATGACAACCACCGCGCAAATGAAAATTCATTCATTGATATTATAATTACATGTATTTGCTTATACAAATAATGTTTCCATTATTTGTCTATTGGATGTTAATTTAGCTGTTAAGCCAAACAATTCTCACAGTACAGATAAGCAAAAGACTCGGCAATTTTCAAAATTAAAATCAATGGGTCAAATTTATTTATTTTATTTCTAAAAGTAAATTAGGTTTGTAATTAATATCAATATTATAATTATCTTATGCCTTCTGCACCCTCTAGTGTTACTGATGGTGGTACCAATGACATAGCCAGGCACACGCTGACCCAGAAGCATATCAAAGCTGTTGTCTAAAAGCTGTCACGTCATCTAAAAGCTTAGAAAATTTGTTTATTCTCAATGATTCTGAAGTTCAAAAGACAGGCTTACATTAACATTATGATTATAATTTTTAATATAATAATTATAAACTTAACTTATAAAAATACTGAATTATTATTATTATTATAATTCAGTGTTTTCATAAATAAAGCTATTTATATGTTTATAATTTAATAAAATGAAACAAAAAATTGGTTTCTAATAAATTTTTATGTTGTAGCAGGTTTTATAAGTCTTCTTTAGATAATCCAACCTGAAGCACTCTTTGCAATTTCATTCCTATTCTAAATTCTTCCCACCATTTTAAAACCATTGCAATATGCATGTAATATGAACATATTTTTGACCACTAGAGCAGCACACAAATACAAGTGAAATTGCCCTAACTACTGTCATTTTAGTGGCTCACAAAAAATATTTTGAATGCGGGAAGGTGCTCCTCTGCCCCTCCCGCACCCTTTCTGGCAGCCCGCTACGCGGGATGGCATGGCCTGCGGCCATGCCATCCGTCCTCCCTCTGGTCCGCGCATGTGTCCAGATTTTTTACCCAGGTTACTTGGCAAGTATGTTGATGACATCATCTGCTGTTGCACTGGCAGACCTTTTTGAATAGCTCTAGGCAAGTACTATTCAACAAGCTATTCAGCCTTTTGATTGGTTTTGGTCAATTTTGGAAATACAAATACTCCCTCTTTAAGTTTAATTATTATTATTAGTCGATAGCGTGTTCATCAATTAACTTTAATGATTTTAGATGCTAATTTTGAGCAACTCTCATACCAATCACTTTCAAGTTCACTGTAGCTAATAAAAACTTGCCACTTTGACTTTTATTTTTTATCATTATTCTCGGGAATGAAATGAATTAGATGAGCATGATTGAGCGCCTGCTTTAATTTGGGGTCGCGAAGGAGTTCAGTCTTCACCTGCTGTTGTCGGCATGAGCGTGGTCAAGTAGCATAGGAGTATTTTAAAGGTCGGACACCCTTCTTAAGACCATCGGCAACCTTTCACAGGAGTCAAACATCTTCACTCCTGCTAATAAGCTTAGCTTGGGGTTGTAAAACAAAATAATAACTCACATAAATTCACTTTTGCCTCTTCCCAACTGAGTAGTAAACAAAACTTACTAGTGATAATGCTTTGGATGACCAGTTTACACTGTTGTTACATTGCAGAACCACAAAACAAAATTATAAACACTGATGAGTATGCTGAAAGTGACGACGGAACAAAATCGAAGCAGAGCTATTCAATGGCTCTGGATCGAAGATGCCACTGGACTTGTCCGATCACTTGATACTTGTGACTGTCACATCGATTTGGGCAAAGCAAAGAGAGTAAAAGGACGCTCTTTGGGCAAAGTACAAACAAAACGAAAGCGGATAACGAAGGTTCTGTAGAATTTTCCACTAGTATTTGCTACTTTATCAATGGCAGACAACTCTTGATAAAATTGATTGAAGATGACTGTTCTATTACACACAAGAGTGCTAGTACTAATTAGTACTATTATTTTATTACAATAAAATAGCAGTGATTCGAGAACGTTTACTCACAATAAGTCACTGTGAGTAATTCTAATTGCACTGCATATAAAATAAAATATAAATATCTGACATCAATGTTATTAGCAAAAACTTAAAAACCTCTGACATACATGAAGCTATGTACAAGTATATTCAACTTCTTACTCCTTGATTCAACATATCTCAACATACTCCTCATCATACTTGCCAAGTGTCCAGATTTTGTCAGGACACCCCCTGGTTTTTGTGCCTGTCCCTACTAATTTTCCAGCTGTCCTGATTTTTTATGTGTGGTAAAAATGTTACCAAACCTCATAAAACACAAGATACAACCTAAAATAAGTCATTTACATTGAAGAAAATATCTTACAAGCCACTAAATAACACTAAAACTGATAATTAGATACTTTTCAGTGATGAGTTTTCTTCAAATAGTGTACACCCAAACTATGTCCAGGGATTCTGGTGCCTGTCCAGAGAATTTGAGCCAAAATGTCCAGATTTTTTGCTCCTGCTCCTTGGCAAGTATGCTCCTCATTTCAGAATATTTTGGTTCGTATATGTTGTTTTTAGTTTTGATCCAAAATTAACTTTTGATAGTCTAAAACAAAAGCAACTTTGAAACAACCTGCATGTACATGATTGTACTGCACGTGTATACATTGAGAAAATAAGAAGCTATATGCAATCAAACGCTACCTATTTAGAAATATATGGTAAATATTATATTTCAAGGATATAGTTCTTAAGACAGGAAGGTACATGGAGCTTTCCAACATCAGATCGAGGATTCACACCCAACAATTTAGTTCTTATGGTCCGCTTACACCACCAAGCAAGCGAAGGAGGGGTAGAGGTTACATAATCCAGCCACCGTCTGTTTTCCTCAGCCCAGTGTTGAACGTACATATCAAAATTTGGCACACTGTACTTTTCGGAGTTCAAATAGCAACCAGCATTGATCAGTAATTTGACAATGCCCAAGTCTTCCCGATGTATGGCAACAAATAATGGCGATACTGGTACATCATAAATATGATCAATGAATTCTTCATATATATTTTTTCCTTGAGATGGCTTTTCTGCATCAACATTCAAAGTCAAGAGCATTTGAACAGATGGCAAAGAACGACTGTACACAGCATTCCACAAGGGAGTTATGTCCATTTTGTTGCATATTGACGGATTAGCACCATGTTCTAGCAGAACTGCAACAATTTCAGAATTGCCATTGTGTGCTGCATATATTAGTGCTGTATCACCATCATTGTCTTGCTGATTAGTGTCAACTCCAAGTGATAACAAATATTTTACACATTCTGCACTGTCTGCATGACAAGCTAATCCAACAGCTGTATTACCATCATAGGTAAGCAGTGTTGGGTCAGCGCCATAACTGCATAACATCTTAACACCTTCTAGGTACCCTTGCCAGGCAGCATAGTGTAGGGCACTATAGTAGTTTGATGCATCTTCCACTGCATCCGTTACTGTCAGATCAACCCAATCAGGCTTATCCCTCACGATTGCCTCAGCAACTGATAGTCTTTTTGCATATATTTGAGCCATCAAGGCAGTACCTTTAGGATCAACGACAATAGATGGATCGGCACCTTGGGAGAGTAGCAACTCTGCTGTTTCTAAAACATGGTAAACATACAGAAGTTGATACAAAGCAGATATCTTATGATTCAGAGCTTCTTACTCTACCTTTACATCACATAAGCAGATTCATGGTAATCCTAAGCTACTACTGTAATATAAGAATATGTAGAATTGTCTCCTCTATAACAATGAGAAAACAACTCTACATAATAATTGTGAGCTTGGGCTATGGCCAGAGTCACGAGTTGAATGGGTTACTCCAAAGGCCCATCACATACACATAACTATTTACACTATGACTCCAGTTTCTCAATCACATATAATGACATGGTTCAGTCACCTTCATTTCTTGCGAAGTATAGTGCTGGATAGTCATCATCTATATCTATCTTATCATTAACATCCCCTAGACCCAAAGACAGCAACAGGGATAGAGTCTCTATATTTCCACGGATTACGGAAACATACATTAGTTGCTTCCAGTCCTCTTTACCTATTACAGCTCCTAAAATAGTAAGCAAAATCTGTTGGTACACAATGCTCCAAAGAAGCGCTTTCATATGTTTACACCTTTACACCGTAAACGCTTTATACTACAAGTAACATAGCAGTGGTGCCAATGCCAAGGTTGAAAACAAGTATCCCTTTTGTTCAATGAACCAATTTAAAGCTAGGAATTGGAGCCTATCAGATCAAAACTACATTTTGAATTTGTACTACTGGAACTCCAAAAGACTATGTTATGTGATATCTACTATCTTTGCAGACAGAGTATCATCCAAGCTGAGTGTATTAAACCCTGACTAGGTATAAGAAACACTCTCTTTTACCTTGCTACCCTTACTAATACCAACTATGTAACGTAACAAATCTAGCAAAACCTTTCCGTGCTGACTTTAGAACAAAAACATTGATTATACATAAATATTATCATGTCCTTGAGGTCAACTCTAAATGAATCAGTTAATTATCAGATTAAACAATTGTGTAGCCTATAAAACACACATTACACCACGTTACACTATAATACATGTAACAATGTATTTATACATCCAGTATGTACCTGCATTGATCCATAGCTGAATTCCTTCCACATCGTTATGAGTGGCTAGCTGTAGAAGTAAACTTCTATGTGTACCTGGTGCACGCTCAGCCAGGGTGGATTTGTAGCAGAACCCTTTGCTTATGAGGAGTTGAGCAGCAGTATAGTGTCTATTTACCACAAGTATTTCAAAGGGAAGCACCTTCTCCATGCCACCAGTTGCATACACATCACAGCCATGCTCGATTAAACTGCATATTAGCTCTATATTGCCAATACCTGTTGAACAATTAGTATGGCTATAACAGGGGAGTAAGGACACAAGCACCTCCATAATACACCGCATTAGTACAAAAATGTATATACTGCTTCATTGTACCTACTAGTCTTCTTATTCAACTTCAGCAATAACAGACTTTTAGCATGAGGAGTTTGATTTCAAAACAGATTGTGTGAACAAATATACCCAGTGAAAAATACATTTGCATATTAAGATCCCTAGTTCAAATCATGTGAACAAGTAGCCTGGGCTCCTTCAAAACAATGTGTTGGTGATTGACCACAGAATGTGGGCAGAGAATGAATGTTGAACAGATAGCCAACTGTTTATCTAGTATGAACTACTAATTGATGGACATCTTCCATAGACTATGCTTAGGCCAATGCAGCTCTCACACTGCAGTTTTAACCAACTACTAACGATGGGCGACAGTCGTAATTAGACAAAAAAAAGGTCAATATTATAGTTAAAACGGGAGTGTGACAACGCCCAAAATTGAGCATGAAATTAGCGATTCAATTTGGTTTTTTCCGAGGGGTTAAACACAACTTTGGGATCACATAGTTTTTTTGAAAATCAGCAAAGAACTTAATGCAAAAGCAAATCAAAATCGCCCAGCACTAATACGAGTATATACAATATACATGTACATATAAGGTATAGTCTATATATATAATACAAATTTTTCACCAAATACACACAGAGTTCAGTGATTCTAATTGAATCTTATAACTAATACATGTATAATTGGAATACAAACCTGCAGCTAAATGGAATGGGTAAAACCAACAAGTCGTAGTAATAGTGGACTCAGGCTGTGTTGAGCAATGGTTGCACATCCGAGCCAATATCATTTGCTCCATTTTGACCACATTTTCTGGTTGATTTCTGAATTTGAACCTCACTAGTTTAGCACAGATACAGTTTGGCCGAGTATCTAGGATGAATGACAGTATTGTTAATGCACACTAGCTGTGAATGTCAGCAGTTAGTCAGCAGATGGGTATAACGAGTATAGAGAGGAAGAACAGAAGCAATGATCACATTTTGGTGTTGTACAATAAAAGCGAAGAAAATCGGTGCAAAGTTGGCAAGGGTTACGCTTTCGGAAAACCAAAAAATGAAGCCTATATGCTTCAAACATGTATCAAACCCCTGAATATAGTTCCCTGAACTCAGCCTGCGCTAAGCGATGCTATGGGCAGCCAATGGTGGGTTTTCACAGAGCAAAACCTATGAAATCCCAGTAAACAACAAATACTGCACCTACATGTACTTACCAACCACTATCGCTTTGTGAAAAAACTCATCAAAACGTGTCAAAAGTTCTTCTTCTTGACAAGAATTGTAAGTTAGCATAAACCGAAAAAGGTCAACTGCTACATTCTCTGGAATTGCTTGCGGTTTATCTGCAGGCATGCCCTCGCCAGTATCATCCATTTCTTTGAAACCAATCTAAACAATAATAACAATTCTGGCACAAACTACAACTAAAAAATTATACGATTGTCATCAGGTCACATGTCATCAATCACAATGAACAAGCTAAATGAGGGCACACCGTTAATTTAAGAATACATAGCTATCAATAATTACGATAATAGCTACCTACGTGTATATACAGTTTTAGTAACAAAGGAACTAATATATCACCCCACTTCATGGTCCGAGTAAAACTCACAGGCTTACACTCCTCGGCGTGACCAGCTCCTTGCAGCTTGCACTGCCAGGTGCCAGTGCTGGCCAACTTCCTGTGAGAAAGGCCCAGATGACATGGCCTTTTTGGCAGGGGTAGGGGGGTTGCCTTGAACCCATGCTGGCTTGCATGACCTCAAAGACTTTTATATGAGGCACAGGAGCAATTGTGGCTGGACACTCTCCCTAACACCATCGTGACCGGGAATTGAACCTGGAACCTTCAGCATGAAAGCTCAGCATTCTAACCACTCGGCCACGGCTGCTCCCATTCCATGGCCTTAATATTAAAGGTATATATACATTGTATTTACATGACCATCTTTAGAGTGGGAGAGGGAGAGAGTTTTGTCTTTTCACACCCTGGTCAGGAATCTACATGTACTTCCACGTTTATAATTTACAAGGCCAGACAAGGATATATTCAACTTGTGTCTCGCTGCAGGGACAACAGAATTTTTTGCTAGAACCCTATATCATGTATATGTATGTGTTTGTCCTATGAGTAGTAAGCATGTGCAGTTAATTTAATCGAGTCTAATTAAATTTTAAATTTAAATCATTACAATTATTATTATATCAATGTCGAATATAAATATTATATTTATAATATTAATACTTGTTAATTTAATCAATGTTAATTTACTCCTTGATTTAATATTATTATTATATTATATTTATATTATCATTAATTACATAAAATAGATATTATAATAATTATTTTAATAATTTAATATAACATAATCACAATATTATACAGATTATATCTCATTATTATTATATTATTAAATTATTTATTATTAATTATAAAATAAAAATAAAAATTTGGGGTTTCAGTTAGGTTAGAAGAACTGATTGATTTCTGATGAGGTACACACAAATGTAATGTGGGTTGATTACCTCTTGTGGCAAACTCAATCGTCGAATATGACCATAATTTATAATTTTGAATGGTTTCACTATCAGTATCAGGTTATTTTATTTCATAAGCAATAAACTGAGGCATGAGGAGCCTTGAAACTATCGGCAAAGAGGGTAAAAGTAAAAGGACCGTTTACTCTCTTTGCTATCGGTATGGAAAATTTTGGGGAAATTGCGATGATCAGTTCTTCCAAATATTCAGCAGGCATATTGGAAGACGGCTCTTTAACAGTCAAATTATCCTACGTGCATAGTTGCTAATTCAGACTGTTTACAATTTTACTAGGTCATGCTTAGACCTAAACAGATCAAAGGATAGCGGGAATACCTATTGTTACATCAAGTAGCTTACACGATACCATAAGCTAAGATTCCCTAGATGCGTTCACCTATAAAGGTCACGTGCTCGAGGAACAATATTATGGTTTGAGGTTTGGAAAGTAAAGTGTTACTTACCTACCCTGGCTGGTGAAAAACTAATAGAACATAGTAGATATAGATATATTTTTGCAAGAGCTGCAACTACAACCTATTTATGAACGAAATTTCTATGAAACTGAAATTTGATCACCGGTACTGTGAAGTAGAATTATTGGAAAATCATAATTTGTAATCAATGTGAGACACTGATAGTGTTAGGGTAGACAGACCTCAACATCAACATGGCTACGAAACTCACTTTCGATCGAGATGCTCCAAAAATTGGCAATTATGCTTTGGGAAATACCCTTGGCCACGGGACATTTGGAAAAGTCAAAGGTGAGGTGTTTTTACAGCAAGGTGTATATTTAAGATGTTTTTGCAAGACAAGAAGGCAACGAGGTGCAAGACATAGAATAGACGTATTCATATGCATATAATTATAAATCATTTTGATTTTCGATTTTCATTTTCATTTTGATAGTATGTATAAAATATTATGGCAATGATTTAATAAATTTAAGTCGCATAAAGTTGAATCATTTTTTGTTTTGATTTTCCTAACCTGAGGTACATGTACCCCTAGGGGTACATTTAGGAAATCTAGGGGGTACAATACTAGTTAAGTTATCAGCTTAATTATTAAACTGATTATTAAGTTAATACATTTTTGACAGTGATTTCGTGTTACAGACTATCAATTATCATTATCTATTACTGAACTGAACATGTATACATGTACCATACTGCATTTATTTACTTGCTTAAGTGGCACATTTTGATAATGCACACATGAAATATTAATTGAATTAACCCAAATATTAATATATCTTTAATTAAACACAGTTTTACAAAGGGGTACGTTGTTAGCTACATGACTGCCAAGGGGTACGTTGTTAGCTACACATGACTACCAAGGGGTACGTTGTTAGCTACATGACTGCTAAAGAGTACTTGGGCAAAAGAGGTTGGGAAACCCTGCTCTAAAGGATGTGCCATTAGGTCATGTGCACAGCACCCATTACTCCATAAAATCAAGGATGCTAGAATCTAGACAACCGCTTGACATGGTGAAAAAGGGCTATATGTTGGGTCTTCCAGAAAACTGAGTTAACGGAATATAAATCACTAGGCTTTGCACATCTACAATGCGCTTCATCGGCATGGAATTCCCGCTCGAAACGGGAAATAGGAAAAATTTAGTCAGCGCAAGACCATTCCATCAGCTCCATCATTAACTTCTAAGTAAGATTTTAACAATTTCTTATCTATGACAACCATACCTGAAGTGTGGTTAGCTATGACACCGCTACCACTAAAGAGCAATAGATGGGCAATGGTTGCCTACACCAAAAGACAAAGATACTTTTTTCTCACTACTGGCTTTGCTTTATGAAGGATTGCCCGAATGTGTTATTACTGAGGTACATGAGGCACAAACCTCCCATCTCCTAGGTGATTTTATGAGACGATGGTCTCCATGTAAGTCCATATATTTATTGATTGACAATATCAAATAAGTAGAGGGATTATAGTTTTTCTACACTACATCTGGTATCATATTGTATTATTTATTTAAGAAAAAATTAAATTAATTTTTCTCATTAAAAAATAAAATTCTAGTAATATTATGAAAAGTTGTAAAATCTGGTACTGGAATCTGTGTTTGAGTGATATTTACATATATTTGACGAGGGGAACAACAGCGGTAGATGGAGGTTTCATCTTATGTTTCTGTTTTAGTTGGAAAACATATCATCACTCACTCTCAAGTGGCTGTAAAAATATTGAATCGTCAGAAAATCAAAAGTCTGGATGTCGTTGGGAAAATTAAAAGAGAGATACAAAATCTGAAATTGTTCAGGCATCCTCACATAATCAAGCTGTAAGTATGTCCGTTCTCAGTCCTTTGTATGCAATGTATCTAATGATAGCGAAGAAGTATTACAGAATTTAGCCTAAGAGAAATAATAAGATTAATTACAAAATTCCTTCACACTTGGTTGTTGATTACATATTTATTGATAATTGATAGATGTTGCTTATATATACCAGATACGAGGTAATCAGCACCCCCACCGACTTTTTTATGATAATGGAATTTGTATCTGGCGGTGAGCTATTCGAATACATTGTCAAGAATGGCAAACTGAAGGAGCATGAGGCAAGGAAGTTCTTTCAGCAGATTATCTCAGGTAATTGGTTGTATTAAATTCAACTGTTTTAATGCCATTATAATGATATTGGTTGATTGTTAGAATTGGTGGATCTCTAAGCTGCAGTGTGAATTTTCTCTAATCACTAAGACAGTCTGTATTTGTAGTTTATGCTTGCTCGTTTTTACACCAATTGTTAGTATATAATATAATATATAATATGTGTACAAAATATAAAACTTATGCGAGTTCTAAAATAGTGCTCTAAGTTTAATAACTGAGCAGGTTATAAAATATGTCTATGGATAAAAGATAAGTTTATCTTTTATTTGTAAACATTCTATAATAATATGTGTACTACATTTTTGTATTAATATGAGAGTGAGACCTATTGATTGACCCGCATACAGTCAAATTGTTATGTAACTTTATAGTCTACACTCCCCATGAAGTTTCCTGCAGATATTGATAGTTCTGCCAAGATGGATATTAACCTAATGCACTGCTTGTCTGAATAAAATGTATATTCACTGGGTATCTGTTATTGTCTAAAGCATAGTGTGAAGTAGACACAGCTTCTGTTTGACCAGTAGTACCTACATTGTACGTGTGTTACTGTTACTGTCAGGAGTGGATTACTGTCACAGACATATGGTTGTGCATAGAGACCTGAAGCCTGAAAATCTATTACTTGACCAAAATAACAATGTCAAAATAGCCGATTTTGGTAAGTCTAGTTATAGTTCCATCTACATGTACTTCATTCCACCAGTGAATGCCTTGTACATTTACGTGCCATATTATATCAAACTTCCGATAAACTCGGTTATTGCTGACGGTTACATTGAAAAGTCAAGACCCGAGTTCATCACAAGTTTTAGTTCATAATTACTTCAGAAGATGTCAATTGATGTACAAATACATGTACAAGACTGTGTAATGTATGTGTATATAATATTGTACTATAAATATGTCAGTATAATGCATGTGCCCATCTGAGTTTGTTCGTAGTGTACATAGGACTACATGTACATGGAAGTACTGTGAACCTGTACATGATTGTATCTCAGTCATATATTGAAGGTCTCTCTAATGTCATGACTGATGGTGAGTTTTTGAGGACAAGCTGTGGCTCTCCAAACTATGCAGCTCCTGAGGTTATCTCTGGCAAGTGAGTCGCTACTCTACTCTAATATTCTGTACATGCTACACACACTCATGTAGGCTACATGCTACACATAGACTCATGTAGGCTACATGCTACACACACTCATGTAGGCTACATGCTACACACACATACTCATGTAGGCCACATGCTACACACACATACTCATGTAGGCTACATGCTACACACACATACTCATGTAGGCTACATGCTACACACACATACTCATGTAGGCTACATGCTACACACACATACTCATGTAGGCTACATGCTACACACACACACTCATGTAGGCTACATGCTACACACTACATCCTCATGTAGGCCACCTGCTACACACACATACTCATGTAGGCCACATGCTACACACACATACTCATGTAGGCCACATGCTACACACACATACTCATGTAGGCCACATGCTACACACACATACTCATGTAGGCTACATGCTACACACACATACTCATGTAGGCCACATGCTACACACACATACTCATGTAGGCCACATGCTACACACACATACTCATGTAGGCTACATGCTACACACACATACTCATGTAGGCTACATGCTACACACACATACTCATGTAGGCTACATGCTACACACACATACTCATGTAGGCCACATGCTACACACACATACTCATGTAGGCTACATGCTACACACACATACTCATGTAGGCCACATGCTACACACACACTCATGTAGGCTACATGCTACACACACATACTCATGTAGGCCACATGCTACACACACTCATGTAGGCTACATGCTACACACACATACTCATGTAGGCTACATGCTACACACACATACTCATGTAGGCTACATGCTACACACACATACTCATGTAGGCTACATGCTACACACACACACTCATGTAGGCTACATGCTACACACTACATCCTCATGTAGGCCACCTGCTACACACACATACTCATGTAGGCCACATGCTACACACACATACTCATGTAGGCCACATGCTACACACGCATACTCATGTAGGCTACATGCTACACACACTACATCCTCACGCCAACATGATTGTATTCTCTGTGTTAGACTGAGTGCACACTGATCACTGCTTCCTTCTCTCATATCCATTTACTTTACTTCAGGTTATATGCTGGTCCTGAGGTTGATATCTGGAGTTGTGGAGTTATCCTCTATGCTCTTCTATGTGGCAGTGTAAGTGTTCCCCATTACTAATATTCTATCTACACAGTATGAGGAATAGGCTACACTGTATGATATGCCTTATCTTCCTTCTTCCATGGTTGGAATGCGGTGCTGTTTTATAGTGTTTAAATTCAAGTCATCGAGTTATATGTATGTATTGAATAATTTATCTGTATGATACATTTTATATGGTGGAGACGGTCAGGCACAAGCGTAAACAAAGCAGAAAGTGAAAACCCAAGCACCTATAAATAGTATATTTACAGAAATATGTTATATTTGTAGCTTCCATTTGATGATGAGCATATACCTACTCTGTTCAGGAAGATCAAGTGTAAGTTTTACTAATTGTTTCCAGGATATGGAATAGTTCTGTACAAGGGTAGCCACAGATCATGATAGTTATGTACACTTATCAGTTTGATACGTGCTTGTTAAGCAGCTTTCCTATATAAAACAGGAACAATAACAATTTAGTATTGTACTCTCTAATTAGTTTCCATTAGTTTATACAAACAACTTTAAAATCAAAGCTATATTTAGATTTAGTATGTCATGCATACTGAGACATTAGTCTAGGCCTCCTCCATGTACTTGCTCAGTACTTGAAACTGTAGGAAAAACACTATTCCTGTAAAATTCAGAACATTTTATGTGATTGTGATCAATCTACACACAAAGAGATGCGATTTATGTTGTCGGTTTACAAAATAGAGTGATACTTGGATACATGTAATATTGTTCATTGTTTATGTCATGTATAGCTGGTATATTTGCTGTACCTGACTACCTGAACAAGCAAGTGGTAGATCTCATAGTTAAAATGCTGCAAGTTGATCCGTTGAAAAGAGCTACTGTAGGAGACATAAGGTAAGCAAGTTTGACTATTTAGAAACCTATTTTTACAGTATCATCGGTTTTTTAGATAAAGTGGTAATATACCCATGGTAACTGAAAGCAGTGGCACCAATCCAAGTTCTCTTTAATATTCTCTACTAATGAATATTGTAAATGTGGTCGTACTCTCTAGCTTAGTATAATATCATATACATTGTATAATGTGTAAATGGCATATATCACATACGCGGAGTAGCCAGTACTAGAACATATTTATGATATGGCCAAGTACAACCACAGGTAAACTCTACACAGTGTTCTTGTATGTTTCAGGACCCATGACTGGTTTAAAATAGATCTGCAAAGTTACCTGTTCCCATCTCCAAACCACCATGATGACAATATAGTGGATGTAGATATAGTTATAGAATTGTGTGAGGTAAGTGTATACAGTAAATAGAGTTGTGTGAGGTAAGTGTATACAGTAAATAGAATTGTGTGAGGTAAGTGTATACAGTAAATAGAATTGTGTGAGGTAAGTATATACAGTAAATAGAATTGTGGGAGGTAAGTATATACAGTAAAGAGAATTGTGGGAGGTAAGTGTATACAGTAAATAGAATTGTGTGAGGTAAGTGTATACAGTAAATAGAATCGTGTGACTGAAGTATATGCATGTACTTGTATTTGACTCCACATATAATTAAAGGTATTTTCCTGTAGGATGTTTAGGTATTTCTGATATTGCATAGTTAATAGTACAATTGTAATGTACACAGGTTATCTACAAGCGTCTTGGGTAGAGTGATTGAGCAAATTACCCAGGGAAACTAATTATAGCATTATATCATTATTTGTAGTGATATATATATGCTGTATCTATACATAGGCCTATGCATTCATGGGTGTTTGCTGAGGATTTATTCTACCTGTTATGTAATCTAATTCTATGTGTTACAAGTGCATCAGCGTTATCATCTTTTGGAATTTTGCCAACCAGTTCCGCACAGCTAAATGCCCACCTGCTGATTACACCATATTATTATACATACAAATTATAGTATGTACTAATATTATGGACATCGTTATTTGCACAATATTATACTAACTAAATTAAATATTATGTTTTGTACAGTCATCTAGATGATGGTAATTATTTTGACAACTGCTGCTATCTTGATGCAATGTAAATCACATACTAGGAAGCATTTAGTACGTACAGATACATGTAGTTTGTAGATGATGAATGGCTTCCACCTTTTCAATGTCACAAGTAGTACCGGAATGCCCTAAAGGAAAGTAGAAAATGAATCTGTAGTTATAATTATATTGTCCATGTATATTTTATTACATTGTGCACCATGTTTTCATTAACTAGAAATATGGAGTAGAGCAGGAGGAGGTTACTAGAGCTCTACTAAGTGGAGACCCTTCTGACCAGCTGGCTATTGCTTACCACCTGCTAGTGGACAACAAGATGATGGCAGAGAGTATGTATATGTGCATACATGTATATGTTGTGTATATTAAGATATTCAGTTCTACAGAAAGCAACTAGCATAGGTGTATCTCATAGCCTGTGTTCATACATACTGTACTATGTGCCACTTCAACCCTCTGATTTCCTAATGGAATAATGAATTCACTGTAAGGCAATCTCTATCACAGTCTAGCAGTATCATTTATACATGTATATCATAATGATTGCTGTGAAAATATTTTTTAGTTTGGAATATAATGTTAGTTGTGTTAACCAGTGTCTATCCAATAGTCAACATGTAAGGTATATTGTGTCTATAATATAGGGGGCACTGGCCTCGAGTTTCACCCCATATAACCTGCACGTATTAACTGCTAAATCACTAGTTACTCTCTCTCTATATATAATATAATGTGAATTTACAATGTGTACGTGCCTGGACTAATATATAGGTCTGGCTACTTTATTTATGTAAATCCCCTAGTGTAACTAACCATTTATCTTCACTATGTGACAATTTTGATGTTTACCTGACTGCTAGTAGCTAGTAATCACTACCACTTCCTATAAATAATACTAAACTGTTTCTTGTCTCTCAGGTGAAGATGATGAGCCAGAACAGGTGAAGGACTTCTACATAGCTAATAACTCTCCAACCCATGACAATGGTTTCCTTACAGGGGGAGTTCCTAGGCCTGTTCATCCTGAGAAGAATATAGCTGGTACTTATTAATTATGTTATCAGTCTTCTTTATTTTATAACCATGCTTTTACTGCTAGCCTTGGAATTACACCTTATTAAATACCATCAGAGTACTTTTACCTATTATGTACACAAGTTTGGGCAGATGTTGGTTATATCTATTGGTTTACATACTATAGAGTTTTGTAAGTTACTTGTTTATATTTGTGGTTACAAGATAGTTGCTGGGAAGTGCCCACCATTCTGTCTACATGTACATGCTTACACATTGTTATTGGTGAGTGAACAGGCTGCTCATAATTTGTGAATCAGGTATAGACAGTATAAATATCTTGGTGATTGACTGTGGAAAGTAGGTTGAAATTTGAGAGTGATTGGGGTTGGGCATATATAGTAAGAGGAATGAGTTGCTAGATAGCAGGCTGGATAAGATCAATATCATGGGTCTCCCATTCTTATCAATCTGCATCTAGAGTTGTCTTCACCTGTTCAACTCAATGAAGATAAACATCTACATTGCTATACATTTGTGGAGTGATATGAGTGAAGAATTTAATGTTACATAGAACAGTCACATTGACTTGTGCTGTCTAGTTTCTACTCTATGGGTCCTACAGTCAAATAAAGGGGTGACAATCCTAAATCTGAATTGTCTTCAAAAAATCATTAGTAGCAATGAAGATGAGATGTTCAATTTCAAATAATTTCATTGGTTGTTACTAGGCTAATAGAACTTCCCTTTATGAATTACCATTTTACATTCTGTGTATTGATAGAATCGTGTTAATATAGAATTTCTCCTGTTTACAGACACCAACCTGAGTGTAACCTTGGATGAGAATAGAAAGACGAATGCCAGTAGTGCAAAGAAAGCTAAATGGCACCTTGGTATCCGATCACAGAGTAAGCCACATGATATCATGCATGAGGTATTCAGAGCTATGGCTTCACTTAACTTTGAATGGAAAGTTATTAATCCGTTCCACGTCCGTGTGCAGAGGAAGAATCCTGTCCTTGGAAATTACGTAAGTTTAGAAATTGCTTCCACTTGACAATTAGTTATCCAGTAGAATATTTACAATCTTACAGGCAGAGCTGTTTGAGACATTCTAGTCCACCGTCAGTGACGCAGTAAGTTTTCCAACTTCACCAGTAATATACATGTATATTATGTTACTCACCACAATATAGCAATGATTCCGGGATCTGCACATAATATATGTGTTATGATACAATGTAGGTGTTGGTGGCCTAGTGGTCTAGCACTAGTCACTCTGGTCTTGCAGCAACGACACAAGTTATCTGCAAGGACGTGTGTTCGAGTCTCACCAATGACTTGGAGGTTTTCGTCTTGTAGAAGGTTTTCTCTCCGTGCCATATCAGACTATAATAATATCCAGCTCTAGGAACTGTGATGGCCCTTCAATTAGCTCTGCTATTGGGCAGCGATGTTAAAAATTGTTTGGCAGCACGGATGTTATTATTATGATGATTTGTTGAACATGTTGTAGGCCAAGATGTCACTTCAGCTTTATCAAGTAGACAATAAGAGTTATCTGCTCGATTTCAAGTCATTGAATCCTCACATTGATGATGTGGCCAAGTCATCAAATCAAGGCAATGGCTCACTAAACTCCTCTATGAATGAAGTTATAGGGAGGACCATGTTCCATGAGTCAGAGAGCGGTATGCGTCACAGACCTAGCGGTTAGTACATCTACTCTTCATATATCACACGGCATGTTTGTTTCAAAACTGCCAAATATCTTATATGAGGATCATACTATACCCATACATCGTGTGACGTATTATTATTGAATTTGGTAATGGCACAAGTAGTTCTATGCTCCAGTTTATACCTACACTTCAGTGACCAATCAAACAGTTCCAATCAGGTCAGACCATCGTCCAAAATGTGAGCCACACGTGCACCAAGAACTACTAAGTAAATAGGCTGATGAGTCTTATGTTTGTGGCTCATCAACGAATCTGCTCTCAAATGTAATAGTTTCACTGAATATCTGCAAGGGAACGTTGCCCAGGTATCGGTCAGTCATAAAATCAATTGTGGTGATGACAGTTCAAATATAATCAAGCTGGTATCTGTACCGAGAACTCGGCTAGCCTGTGACTTGAGACATAAATGCAGTATGTAGAGGTATAAGTAATATTCATAGTACGGCAGTAGTATAATATTGTCTGACATCCTTTTAGAAGATATGGAGATGGATGACAGCCCTCCATTGACTCCAGGATCGCTAGGTTGTCACCAGACAATGGAATTCTTTGAAATGTGTTCATCACTTATCTGTGCTCTGGCACGATAGCAGGTGTAGTACACAATACAGACAAAAGTGTAATACGTAGTACAGGTACATTGTGTAATATGTAGTACAGGTAACTTTGTGATATGTAGTAGATACACTGGTAACTATTATTACTGCAGTCTGTAATACATATCTGTGTGATGTTCAACATGAGAAGACAATTCTATCATTGTATCTGTGTACTGTAGTAACGGAAGGTTAGCCCAGGCAGCTATCTACTATAATGTATATAATATTGTTTTCTGGCTACAAGCAATATTTTTGATGAATTTGTTGGGCTGGGAGCCAAAATGCTTATCTATGATTATACAGTTTTTATTGTTACTTTAAACATTGCATTGAGAAAATTTAAACTACTTTTTTATATACTTGTACAACTATAATTATGTGCCATGGAGTTGTAGGGAGTCTATTTGTGGTGATGTGAATTGTGTATTGGAAAACATCTAATTGATAATTCAGTCAACTGAATCTATTCCTAATGCTGTTTCTTTCATCATAGTTTCCCTCATCCATAGCCTTTACGAAAGATATTATCAATGTTAGATCACATAAACTTGACCTTACTTTGCTTTACTTACAAACCTAGTAGTATGAATGTATTATCGTGGTATGGACATGTATATGTATTCTATGTTCTATGTATTACTATACCTATTATAATTGTATTAATTCCTAAATTGGTTAATGATGATAATAAAATTAATTAAATGAAGCATGATAGCACATTTCTTATATAAAATACCAAGACACCCTACTACTTCAAGTATAATAATTAATAATAGATAAGAACCTTCAATCAAGAATGGGATGGAGTAGTGTATAAATTGTAGATCAATGATATGCAACCTAAATCATTAGAAATAATCAAATAACATTCCCGTGCACGGTCTCCACTATAACATCTTCGAGATTAGTGTAGTTAGTTGTTGGTTGGTTTATTCCTGTCTCCAACTCCAAGGTATGTCTGAGAAATATTTTGTCTGTGAGTGGTGGCTCACCAAAGTTATCTGCTCCTGACGCATGCCGGGCAGATAACTCCTAAGACTTCATGTATTACAATAGTTGATGAGGACACTGTTGCATCGCCACAGTAGATAACAAATAATTTTTCAACTTGCAGGAAAGTTGCCAGTTCACCGAGTCTGAGGTGTTGGATTGCTTGCTGTAAGATGAGTGCCAAAACCCTTAAATTTCCTACTCGCTTGTCAGCTATAGCTAGGCAAATATTAAAAGTATGTAAACTTCGCGAGGTCTTAGCACTATAAGTATATAGTAATAGTAATGCTAATAGATATAGTGACAGTCACAGCTGAGCTGAGTTCAATCATCAATGAATGATCATTAGTAGTGTAGTGATTTACTGATTAGCAAATAGGACAATCCAATCTAATCACTAAACACTAACAGTATACACTAAGTCCAATAATCAAAACAACGACAGTCACTCAACCAAACTGTACTATAACTGTTGTCACTTTAGTTATAGTATTATGTTGAGTTGTACTTAGCTCTACTCACTGCTAGACTAGACTGACTCCCCAGATCACTCAAATGCTAAATCTCATAAGATAATCATATATAAAAATAGATAGCTATCTATTGGCAGTCTAATCTAATGACATGAATGAATCGTGATCATCATGTGAATATTTTATGCATGCCATACATGTGTCCATGACATGATCATCTATGAGCAGGCTGACTGCTGCAGGCTTGTACCAAGTTTGGACAGGTATTGCACTACACTCTACAGATTTGCCCTGGTACTGAAAACATTGACATCCAACTGCTAAATTTGCCTTTCCTTTGAGTTTTGTTGGTTTAGCGGGCAGTGATATGCTCCCTGCTGTAGAATCAGAATGTCGTGCAGTTGCTGCAATTAATAGAGTAACAATGGGCCTAGCTGACTTATTCAGTTGTTGGGTTGGTTGGGGTTAAGATATTTGATCAGGTAAAATTGTGAACTGGTTAAGACAGGCAGGTTGACTGATTTAGTTATTATCATTAAAAACATTATATTAAAATTATCAGCATTAGATTTGATTTCGACTTCATATTCCAATTGAATGCTATATTGTAACAACTAATGGTATCAGCTCTAGACCTCCAATTGTTGGATCTGGTGCCATTCAATGGTTAATAATTATATATAAATATTCATGCTCTAGCTCTACTGATATGCTAAAACTCGTTGCTATAGGCATTCATGCCTGATATACTGTCATGTTATAGTGGCACTGAATTGACAGTAACTTGGCTGTGGCTTTCTGGCTTTCTCAAATTCTACTTGTTACAGAAAGGGTTATTATTATTGTTTTATGTTTATGTGCATGCAGAAACCTCAGCGAGCTTCATACAGCTCAGTGAGTAACATGAACGAGGAGGTGTTGTTTGATGCTGTCGGTTCAGCAAGAATCATTTCACTCAACAGAGTAAAAGCACTAAACTCTTTAAACCTTAACATGGTGGAGAAGATATTGTCATCAATGCAGGTAATTCATCAATGCAGGTAATTCTATGAAAATACTGCTATATCATGTAATACTGTATGTATTTTCTGGGTCTAAGTATAAACAGGTATATAATTGATTCAATATCTGACTAAACTATTCTATAAATATGGTTATGGGTATTTCTCCTAAGCCTTGTTTGTTGTTAGGTAAATGTTAAAGACTATCAATTACATATATATATATATAATATTAATATTAATTGTAATATAAATAAAATGTTTCCTATATTATTCACTTCCTACATTGATTATATACATTGTATTTACATGTATGACTATTATGTTGAAAACATGAAATAGATTTAAGTACCATAATAATACATAGTTTACTATTTTAGAACTGGATAGCTCCTGGGTCAAATGTATCAATGATCGTAATCAAGGGAAGTGGTGATAAAGCTTTCTGTGCAGGAGGAGATATTAAAGGTATAATGATGAGACTAAGGAGTATTGTTTATTACTAAGGGTCTATTTTGCTGTTGTCAAAGTCAGAACATCTGATTAACCGTTTAAAATATTTTTACTTTTGTAGCTGTGACAGAAGAAGGGAAGAAAGATCCCACAAGTCTTAAAGCAACACATTTCTTCCGACGAGAGTATATTTTAAACCATCTCATTGGTAAGTGTTTGAATAACTGATATTATATTTTCATCATGGTGTGTTATGAAAGTATAGGAATGTAATAATGATGTAAAACTCAACCTAATGTTGATATTGTGTAGATACACTGTTTAACGCCAGTGAAAATTATTCACTAATGTCTAGAGAATGTCTATTAGAATATTTTTTAATAAATTTTTATAAATCGTTGCTTTTTCAGGGACGTGTCCACTGCCATATGTAGCTTTAATCGATGGCATAACCATGGGTGGGGTAAGTTTTCTGTGTTATTCTTCTCATATTGCAATAAAATAGCGTTGGAGTTGTGTTCTCTTTTCTATTCTGTACTGGAAGAAAATAACTCCATCTGTCATCACTATCCTATATACTGTACATTGTACATGTATGTTAGTAATACATGTATATAAATTGCTATGTCCATGAACAGGTATATTGCGGATTGTGTGATTGTACTCATTGTTAATGGATGACCGGCAACCAGTTGAAGTGCATGAATTTATCTTTATTGCTAGTTTGGCAAGTGTTATTAGGCCTGATTTGATCATATTCAATAGGGTGTTGGTTTATCCGTCCATGCTCCATTTAGAGTGGCTACAGAAAAGACATTGTTTGCTATGCCAGAGACAGCTATAGGTGAGTTTTATATGATAGATTAGATGTTGTAGTTACATGTATTAGTTAAATTATATTTTATCACATGGTGTAGAAGTAGAGCATAATGTTGAATATTTTACTGCACACACATGAACATATTTGCGTATGTTATGCAATGCCTAAATACATGTTCTTATGACATATTCATGATAGACATTTTCAAACTGTCAGGGCCTATATTAAATAACAATATTATTCACATGGAATCTATTTCTAGGTTTATTTCCCGATGTCGGTGGAAGTCATTTCCTCTCCAGACTTGAAGGATCTGTAGGTTTATATTTAGCTCTCACAGGGTTCAGACTGAGGGGTGAAGATGTACATAGAGCTGGTATTGCCTCCCACTATGTTACACATGAGAATGGCCTGGTATGTACATGTGCTCATATGTCCATATTATTGTATTTATACTATCACATTCATTTCTTCACTACGTCAGCAGGACCATTTAGTTCTGAGGCATATAAAGAATACTCTGCTTTGTTTTTTTTTTATTTTAAACGGCTTGGAAACCTAAATATTGAAGTCTATGCTAATAAAAGGCCTACTAAATAATATAATATTATTTTGTATTATCATAATCTTACATGTTCAGCTATTATTTGGAGCACTTTCAACATATTCTTATGCGTAGGTTCATATTTATGGTGTTTGCTTATTTAGTACGAGAGGATGCAAGCTGATCTGATTACTATGGAAAATCCAACAAGGGAATCCATTAACGACCTATTGACTTCTTTTCATCAACAGGTAAATTAATTGCAAATACCAGTGTATAGTTAAAACATTACTTGCCATGATATCTACAATTCTATATATCTAGTTAGATTGTAATGTTTAAAAATTTTTAGCTCCATCAGACTTGAATTTTAAATTATCTTGAGCTCTATTAATAATTTATGGTAGGTAAATCTCACACTGCCTATTTTGAAAGTGGCTATTGCATAGGAGTTGTCTTACCATTGTATAATTGGTTTACAAGAGGGCGCAACTCTGTAATAGATAAGCACTACAGTAATTGATGGTGTAGTTTGTCTACTGCTATTTTATAAAACAGAAAAACACATAATACTGTGATGTGGAATGTAAACACACTGGTAATGTTGACCATATATAAATATAATATTATACTGACGAACTCCACAGCAATTAACACATTATAATAGAAACTTGGGAGATGTTACCTTCTGTCAATAACTAACCTACTGCTTTCAGCTTGTTACAGTTATTTATAGTGCATATAACATGAAAATGCACACCTGATCAATGTTACAGAGCTGCACAGATAAACCATATAGCCTGGCTCCCCACCTTCAACAGATTAATCAGATATTTAGTCAACCCACTCTTGAACAGATATTTGAAGCTCTCAAGTCTGATGGCTCAGAATGGGCTACTAAAACACTGGAAACACTTCATAAAATGGTATGGTGCACTCTAGCTTATGTTGGTCATAATTGTTGTTTTAACATGCATGTACATTCCTAATATAGCATAACCACTGACATTCCTGCTACAATGTACCATTACTAGCCAAAATTGTGGTGTTGAGATGGGGATTGACAATCTGCATGTCAAATGGTCGCTTGGAAATCAAAACACAGTCCTTGATCCACGTGCCAATGTTTACCAATACCAGACTAGATTGCATACCTGCTGTTAGTACCTTGATCCTACATGTATATTCCTATTATTGTACATATTGTTTCTTTATGATGTGAGATGTTGTTTTAGTCACCCACCTCCATGAAGATATCAATGGAGCAACTAAAACGAGGCAAGACCTTGAACCTGGCTGAATGTCTGAAGATGGAACTGAGGATGGGTAGAACTGTCATGTTGAATAAGGATTTCTATGAGGGTGTGAGAGCTGTACTGATAGACAAGGATCACCAACCGCTATGGAGACCAAACACCATTGAGGAAACAACTGATGAATATGTTCAAACATACTTTGAACCAATGCCAGAGGGCAAAGAGCTTGAAGTATAAGCAATTTTATTTATTTAAATCAATATACTTTCTCAATCAGATTTTTATTTTTCAAATTTTTATTAACATACAAATGTAGTCAATATTAGGAATCAAAAGATGGGATGTTGTAGTCGTTAATTTTACCTGACAGTCACTTTAGGTGTTTATGGTATTGTTGTTACCTCGTCATTATAAGTGATTGATTTACCTGGGAGACATCTAGCAGTGGAAACACACAGAAATGTGGTTGAATAGATACACATTGGAAAATAAAGTCAGACAGCACCTAGTTAGGCAAATATACTCCTAATACTATAGATGTTCATGTATAAATAATTTAAGAATGAAATAATATATGATAGCAGTGATTAAGAAACTTCAGAGTGTGAATTAGTCATTCCCTCCTCTGACTTGTGTGTGAACATTTATATTCCTCTGCCTGTTTAAGGTTGCAGCCAAAGCTGGTCTTCGCTGAGCCAGGAAGCAGAATATAAAAACACCAGTTATACCCACCAGTGACATTGTAGATGTTACGTTGAATAGCTCTGCATGATCATATCTTAGGTACCAGATCATACATAGTATAAGTGCAAAGAGGGGCACCATTAACCCACCCGTCTCAAACATGGGTGCATCAGCATGCCTAGGTCTAGTGTTTGTGTTGTTTGCTGAATCATTAATGAGAGCATGTATAGTTGTGTTATCTGTGATGTTGTAATATTGCAGAGTCTTTGGGTCTTGTAGCTCGTGTCCATTGCAAATCAGTCTGACTAGCTTATTGGCTGATAGCTCAGCAGCAAAGTTCGACCTGCAATTAGCAAACCAGCCAGTATAAGTATAAAGCATTGTATTGGCATTTTCTAAACTATCACATACAATACCAAACTGCAAAATGTTTAAGAAGTAATAGTGACTTAAAGTTAACTATATTCAGAACGAGGCTAAAGTGTCACCTGATTGGGTGATTATGGTTTTCTGTTTGGTAAATGTTAGCTCAGGTGACCATTGGGCCCTACAGTGTTTTCTTTAATTTCATTTAAAAGTTTATCTCTGGTAGTGTGTCACCCTCTGAGAGTTGTTTTTCCTTTACTTACTGAATAAAGGGGAAGACAACTCCACACTAATAACATTTCACCTAAAATTTGCTGTTAAAACAATATTGTAAGTAACATAATGTAGAAATTATTCTACTGCTAATACTACTCTCACCTTTTGAATTCTAAGATGGTGTCTGTTGGCTTAGCTCTGGTCATTCTTTCGTTGTCTGTGAGGAATTTTAGCTTTATTTGAATAGAGTGTTGAGGGTCAGCCCGCGCCCTCTCTCCTCCGCTATTGTCTGCCTCCATTGTTTCAGCAGTGGAGGGACTCTCCGGGGTTGCTTTATCAGCTGCATTACTAGCTTCAACTGTAGTTCCAGTTGCTTCACTGCTTCTATTTACCTAAGAAGTTACATTCATAAACATATACACAGTGAACAGATAACAGTAGGATACTTCTAGAGACGTCGATTTGATGTTGGACAATATTTCATCACACATCTATGTACATCTATCAAATAGATATCTTATGGTAGACCAATTGGTGATTCTACATTGTATGAACTTACAGTTACCTCTGATTGTTGAGTATTTGTGTCACTGGCAAGTGTATTACTAGAACCAGAATGCTCTACAGAGTTGGCAGTATCTGGTTCACCATTACTCTCACTACCACTTTCAATATCACCTCCGGCATCATCTATATAATATTATTCAATAGAGTATAGATTATAAATATGGAGTATAATTATAGATACATGTAGATTCCCTTGCATGAATTGGTTCCAGCCATCTAGTTCAATATACTCATACACACTGCATCTATACAATGTACCCATACACACTGCATCTATACAATATACTCATACACACATTGCAAGATACATATGTGTACAATATTGTCTATTTCAATGAGATCTAATAAGTTACTAAGCTCCAAACGTTCAACAGCATCAAAGACTCAGGATACTTTTCAAACCCTTCACAGATCTGATCTAGTATAAACTGAACAGAAATGACTCCGCACATCGCAAAAACCTGTTGAAGCAGTTCTAACAATGTTTCATAAAGATGACTTTGTATAGTATCTTATATTCAGCATCCACTGTACAAGCTCATTGGACAGAGCAGATAATGGAATATATTTGAAACAAGAGTTTAGTGGACTAGTCTGACCTGATGCCTCATTTTCTGACACTGGTTCTGTCGGTTCAACTATTTCTGTATCGTGCGTGACTGTTTGCACATCATTGCTATCATCTTGTCTCAATTCTTCGTGCATTTCCACTGCCCGAACTTGAAGAACAGCAGCTTGAGATTGGGATGGTATAGGCTAAATGATATAAAATTGGTATGTTTATGAGTTTAACTAAAATTTGAATAGTGGTTTGCTTGTCTTTAGATACTTTCGTGTATTCACCATCCTATTTAACAAGCATCCTAAGTCGAAGCTTGAAAGACCAACAGGAGCTGGGTTCTCAAGTGGAAGAGCTTACCCTCTATGGTGGGACTTGATCACTACACAATCATGCCAACTACTTGATTGGGAATTGCAATATGTACATAACAAGTAGAGAATTAGAGAATATGAGAACGCACCTGGTTGGGTGTTTGTGGATCTGATGTGGAACTACCGGGCAATCTGTTTAACTCAACGTTACTCCTCTGGATTCGCACTGGGGTAAGACGAGTTTGAGAATGAGTGAGACCAGTAGAGAACCACACAAGGCTCAACACTATGCCTATTATCCCACACAGAATTGCCATGAGCACCTCATTTCCAATACCTTCGATAATGGCGGCACCGACTACCTCTTCCATTATTTGCCGCTTTTACCAAACCTGATAAAAATGATTCAATTGCATGTAGGCCTAAAGCAAAATCAGTAATTAACCCATCACTATTCATAGCACAAAGTAAAGAGTATAACCATGTAGGTCTACACTCCGTGTAATGATTACTTGCTTACCTAGTATAATAATTAGCTGTTGAAAAAGACAGATGAAGGTCGTGTCGTTGCTAAATCAGATTTGATGTGTGATAAACCGTATTTTAAACTTATTACTGTATTTATATAGATACATAAAATTTGTTCATTTCAGTTCTTTTCTCCTGTAATGTAATGTAAAGTGCCTTTGTGGGATACTACTTTGTAGATTGGCAGACGTGCCAGGAAAAGTATTTGATTAGCCTTACCAAATCCATTCAGGTTACAGCTTAGTATCTATACTTTACAGATTGCAAATGTATCTGACTCAACATGGATATTCGAACTTGAAATCATTCAGCGTTATTTGTCCCCTGCAGTGCACAATAATCAAGGACTGAATGCGACAATCGTATGTTGCAAATGTTATAGCTTATTCCAGGTAATATTTAGGCTATCGGCTGATCTTCTAAGCAAGTTTACGCATGTGGGTTGTTCCGAAATATGTCTGCTAGTACTGTGCAGACTGCAGTTTCAATATATCAATGCAGGACTATCAAGTGGCTGATAGGATACTGCTGGAACACCTACGAGCATTCCCTTTCTGCTGTTGAGATCTGGTGGAATTTTCTTCCAAGATAAATTCAAGTACCGAACAATGTTAGCCTATGCGCAAATATTGTTAACATGGGTTTTCTACAAGATATCGGTTCCAATGTAACATCAAGGCATTGGATTTTGACAGCTTTAGGTATCTCTGTTATGAGGTTGTATTTTGCGGGAGAATGTTATGTTGGAACTCCACAACACAGACCCGTTTCACATTCTTTAGAGTAATAAGATCAGCTGGAAAAGGTTTACGGTTTTCGGTGTTGTCGGAAAATAAAAATTGGTATTGTAGTTGTTGTCTGAGCTGAGACATTCTCCATCTGGTCGGTCAGCCTTATCGCACTCTAGAGTTTACAGGAAATCTGACTCAGCTACATCACAATCACTCTCTATGTTTTAACAGGTTTCATTATTACATGTATATTATTATATTATATTTAATTATAATTAATAATAATTAAACATCAAAAATTCCAACATTATTTTATATTAATATAATATTTATCATTTAATTATTATTATTTACATTTACATTTATTGGGTTTTCTAAAAGTTTACAGATAACATTATTATTACAGATAACATTTATTATAATTATATTATTATCATTATCATCAAACAACCATCAAACTTAAACTACACCATTATCTAATCGATGTAAAGGAATACCAAAGTAAATAAATACTAAATACTAATCCGAATTACCATAATCAAGGAGTCTCCTTGCCATAATTATAACATAAAAAACATAACTATTATGATGAATGATAATGATTATTAGTTATAACTGTATTTTTTCATAATAATAAGATAAATATTTAAAACAAAAATATTTCATGTTGTTACAGAACCAAGAGCTAAAGTAAAAGTTAGGTACTCCTTGGGTACAGTGAGTGAGTTAGTTAGTCACAAAAACTAAAAGCGACTAACCCAGAGCCACAATCAACGGCTCTGGACTAACCAAACGAACAAGCTGCTAAAGACCTAAAGCCTGGGCCCAAGATTTCTCAAAGACCTACGCTTCATACTACTTTACATATTTGCCATTTTGATTTTCTATAAATGATAACCATAATATTTACAATATCAGAATATGAATATGTCAATTTTAAGAAAACTTGATCACTCTTCAATGTTTCACTCTGTCATTGATACTTCGCAATTCTAACCTGAGCTCATCTTCTAAAACTACACGAGATCTACTTGTGATTTAGTACAGATTTCTAAAGTCAGAAAAATGATAGAAGACAACTCCTTCCATTAATGTTGTTTGTGTAGTACTCAACTTTGTACAGAGTTATTCTCACATGCCAAATAGATTTATATCAATCAGTAATCACTCTTTAGTCCTTACAGTGACTGCGCCTTATACATGTATAATCAAGTATGCATGCCCTTCTGTTAGTTACACTCACTCACTGCTCCTCTGATGAAATGTGGGAGATTCAACATTTACGTGGGGTTGCGCACTGTGCAGTTTGAGTGGGGTATATAAATCTGGGAGTTCTTTTGAATACTGAAAAACAAGATTTGTCATGTGCTCTAGCAACTTCATGCTAGTGCAATTAAATAGTGTACCATCTACATTCTATATGATTAGCACCAATCCCAATGATGATAATTACATGTATGTTATATTGTTAGGACCTGTGTACATGTGCATGTAATAAGGTACACTTACTTTTTATTTACTGTATAATGTTAAAGTTAACACCCACATGCATAATTATTTTTCTAACCCTCTGTAAATTATTCCTCATTTTACTACTTTGTCTGCTAGACCCTATTCATTTACTCACAATGTACATACATTGTACATGTACACATGTTCATAATATCGTGTTGGAAAATGTTGGTGTAAGCGAATATTTTTATAATGAATAACAAAACAAGACGCATTTTTACATTTTGATTTAATCCTAATATTTCGATGCTTATCCAAGCATCATCATCAGAGGATAAAGTATGATGATGATGCTTGGATAAGCATCGAAATATTAGGACTAAATCAAAATATTAAAATGCGTTTTGTTTTGTTATTCATAATAGTGTGCAAGCTTCAAACATAAATTTACATTGGGTAGCTTGACTGCAGCTCTCTAAAACTACCCATGATGGTGTGACGATTAAAATTTTCTAATAATTTAAATAATGCAGTAATATATTGTTACAATCACTACTAATCATTCTATAGAAAGTTGGCATATTGTGCAGCACTACTGCTGTTCTCCTAGTCACTGCTAACATAACTTTGTGTAATAAAATAGTGCTTTTAATTCTTGTTATCAAAAGTACAGAGATCAAAGATTTTTATGTGTATGGATTTCAAACATGTGTTATGTGATAGCTACGTAATATACCCACACAATCATGCTATCCCATGTTTACAAGCTTCAGCTTCATCTAAACTACTAGTCAATAGCACAGAATTTTTAAGTTATTTGTTTTTTATGTGTATATCTTGCTCTTTTATCCAGATGCCTATATTATTACATAATATGAAAGAGGTCAATGTATTAGATAATGTCTATCAATAATGCATTATTATTTATTATGATCATTGTTTCCAATGACTAGCATTGATAAAATCAGCAAAAACCTGTTGCGCTATTAAAATAATATGTCTATGAACTACATATGTATATGTACACGGTATATAAATTGTATGGGACATATTATACAAGCAGCTATATTATTGTATAAGTTGGTCAGAAAAAACTACTTTGGCTATGTCTAGAGTTATACCAGAGATAGCAGCTCTGTCAACGGAATTGTACAGAGCTCTTTTATATTTCGTTAGGAATGGAAAAAATAACTTCAACAGAAAAAGTTTTGCTCAGGTATTCTATTCATTTTAGCCGAGCTGTAAAATAATACCCCACTGTCAGGCTAAAAATATCATTTATTGTACCTATCAAGGGTCTGGAATAGCTTTGGTTGTAGAAACAATATTTTATTGCACTATGATCTAGAATAATACTTTTGTTCCGAGATTTTTTTAAAACCTCTACAAGTTAATATTGTACTTTTCCTTTTCATAATATTTATTCTTAGAATATTGGTCATTGATCGCACATTGTTCAGCAATAATATAATATTGTATAATACTGCTTAGAAATAAAATATATATATAATTATAATAGTCATATAATACTCATGAAATAACATTACTTTTATATTGTAGTAAGGCGTAAGGTATAAAAAATATTTAGATGTTTTAGTCTATATGCATACAACATTATTCTGTATGCCAGCCACTATAATTTTAGCATTTAGTTTAAACCCTATTCAATTCACAATAATACATTAATATTGCTAGAATTATAGAGCTTTCAGCATTATTGTTTCAGAGGATAAGAAAAGATTTATATAATTTTAAGAACCTCTGCAATGCAACATTATATCAGATCAAATTATATTAATACTATTACTTAAATGCCAAATAAATGTTATATTCAAACTAAATAACGGAAAATCTACATTCACTACATCTTGATATTGTACAAACAATAATTATTTTTGCTTTGTAATATCGCTTAGATAAAATGTTGATTGTATTGCTGAAAAAATATATACAAATAGTTGATGGTCTCAATATCTTAACCACTGGCCCAGGCCCAGAACCTATATATGTGTATGTACAGAACACATGCTTAAGAATTTCACATAGTTTCCATAAATATTGACCGCTGACTACCATTATAATAAATTGAAATAAATGCTTCTCCTCCCCATGCTCATAACTACATTGTATAAGTTAAAATCGAAATACTGTGTATACTAGTAGTGATTTAAGACATTATTGTATACTAAGACTAGTTGGTCACTTTCTACAAGTACAAGTGTAGAGGAGAGTATGTTACAACCTTCCTCCACTGTAACATGTAGATAATCTTATTAATAAAATGATTTAGAGCTGATTTATTGAATATTGTTTGATCAACATGACATTCTGATATCATTCTAGCACTCAACAGATTCCATAGATTAATACTTTTGCAGATGACAGTTAGTAAGTTAGGGCTAGTTCTTTATACTAATTACAGCCATATCAGCAAGTAACCACATAACAGTATATCCACATGGTCTATCACTATTGCTACAAATTGTAACAATGGTGTTACAAAGTATATGAAATTAGGCCACAATCTTTCTGCATTTGTCATGTCAACAAGTCTTGATAATGATTTAATGTGTATTTGATAAAGTCTAGGTAAGCTCAATTATATTCATATCATAACTTTTCTTTCCTGTGTCACTGTCGAATGCCTACAGCATCTTTGGAAACCTCTAAAACACACATACATGTCGTATCACATCACCTAACAAACTCTATAGATATAAACAAGGAGTAAGGAACAAGGAGTCTTCTTACTCCTTGATATAAACATCTGCCGCAGTACAGAAGAAATCTCATTCTGCTAGTGAATGTAACAAATGGGAAACGTTTCAACACATCATTACTAGTGAGAACTCGGATGAAATAACAAGGAAAGCAATGGGTAGCCTTCCATTGTCTGCCATATAGAAATCAATTTTGGTGCAAAAAGTTCATCACTAAGAAAGTAGAGTATCATATATATATGCATATAAATATTTATATTGAAAAGAAAAAGTAAAAAATTTATGAAAAAGTCTAATTGGAAAAGGGAGGGAATTTTCTATAAGACTTGATGCAAAAAATGGAAGAATGGATAGTCTAGGTACCTACGTGGCTCTACAAGGTGTGGTACTACATCAGCTAACTGTACTGTATATCATTCAGCCTTACACGGCTAGATATTAAACACATTTGTTTCATTTTTGACATCAACATCAAAACTCAAACTTTTTGTAAAAAGTTCTTTTTTGACAAATTAATTCAAAATATTCAAAAGAAAAAGTATGCAGACACCAGTCTTGTCTTTACCATTATTCTATATATGATGGTAGAACAGTTAATGTATATCACACGTAGAGTGTTTCAATGGGTTAGTAGGCCTAACCATCTCAAGTACAGGGTGTTGTTCTTTGATAGCAGCAAATTATTGGAAAGGACTAATGGGAATTTTGAGGTTGGGTAATAGGCCCAACACAAGCCAAAGATAGCAGTAGCAGGCCCTAGGTTCCAAATAGAAAAATAATTGGGTCCCAACTGTGAGTACTTTTAAATCTTTTCTACTTCAAGTTATATTATTATATTACTCACTATAATTTAGATAGATGTGAAAATATACTTATCCAAGGCTGGTTTACGTTTAGTAGCTAAAGCAAGTACTAGAGTAGCTACACTGGGTAGCTGCACTTGGTAGCTACACTGGGTAGCTGTACTTCAAAATCATGAATAATGAAGAAAAAAATTAGATGCATGGACCATTATAAATGCGAGTGTATAATAATTTGCAATATTAAATACAATTTGCCAAATTCTATCTGTGTACTATTACCATGGTAAATATTTAGCCAATGTGGGTAAAAAACTGAGAAATAATATATATTAAGGTATTATTGATATGAATTATGTATATAATAATATGATATCTTTGGTCTTCAGGTACATAATATTAATTACAATAGTATATCTAGAGGGAGTGTTATTAAATAGGCACAATCACTAGTTATAGAGTAGAACATTTGCTTGTTGTCTGAGACTGCTTGGGAGCCACATTATAATATAAAATGGATGAGCTTTTTAGACAATTATTTTTCAATTTGTAGCAATTAGTGAGCTTTAGGAATTGCTTACAACCAATAATAAGTGGATTATAGTTGTATATTCATGTTTCTTCCAAAAGAAAGTACAAGCTATCCCCATTATGGTTAAGTTGGTCTAAAGCAGCTTGAAGATTTGTGCAAACTCGTGTAAAATGTACATAATTCAGTACTATTTGTCATTATTTACAAATAACTACGTCTACAATAATTACAACATCATCAAATTATCGGTTGGAAGTAAACTTAGCATTTTTCGGGAAGAATGACATTTCAGAGCCGAGGCACACTATTGTTTTAATTCACATTGTGCTGTATCATTTCAAGAGACATAATTACTGAACAATTAGATACCAACAAGTACAGCTTGTCTAACAACTCTTCAGTTGCATTCTTTTAATCATCAAATAATAGATAACTTGGACCCACGAATCAGTTCTGCTTGTTATCACTCTGATCATGCAGCCATCTGCTGACACAGAGTTCATGAGGGGGAAAATTTTATACTGGAACTTAGAGGGAATCTCCATCTTGTCTCATCTCATCTATTAATATGAGATCAATCAGGATGAGGCTAAGATGTGTGTGTCTTTGTACGCAGTGGGCAGCTGTTGCCAACCATTGTGTTGCACCACTCCACCTCCTCTAACCTCCTCTTCCTACTTTCTTCAATTGACATCTAAATCTGGAAGACATCATTCTTAGATTTACCGTGATGTGTAGAACAGGTTCACCTACGTCTGGTATTGCTTATCCACATTGTAGCCCTGTCATTACTCATTACCATACCACCCAGTATATTGTACTAACCAACAATGGGCAGTCACTAAAGTGCCTAGTTATATGTATATTCAAAAATTGATTCTGTTTTAGAAATCACCATCCGATAAGGGATTCTGTGCTTGTTTGAATGGGTTTGTGATTGTTATAGCACAGTCTCATATTGTTCCAAACATATCGGAGAGTTTTACAAAATGTGACAGTGAGCAGATATATCTGATGGAGTGCTCTCTCAGATGCAAATATTTTTACAGCACAGAATATAATATTTTCTTGAGGAAAATCATAATTTCTAACTAAACACTTTTTCTGTTGTTAAACTAAATAATTAGTCAAAAAGTAATTTACCAACAGTTCAACAGCTTTCAGCTCATTGACTGGTCACAGTGCTAGAGGTCAGTGATAGGGGTCATAGGGGCTCCTATGTAGCTGAGATCAGCTACTAAACTCTCCATTGTTTTGATCTGCAAGTCATATGTGGGCCTCGTCCAAATATAACATGTTTTAATAGTCGTTTAGTAATGTCTTTACAAAGACTTGACAATAAAATTATATGACGTTATAAAGCTTGTCATTACTTTCATACTCATGTTATTGGAATCATGGTTTGATAGTTTGATGTGGTCTAATGTTCATAAAGAACGCATTAGGATCAGATGTATCCAAAGTGACAGCCCGAAAACTACAAAACCTTGGTTTAGTTATCAATGTTTCTGAAACATTGGTTTTAAACGATTTTTGTCTTTATGCCTAATTAGTGCTGATCCAGTGTACCCTTGATTATAGTACAAGCTCATGAGTATAATATTATTGTTGAACTAATATTATATATATTGTTAATTCACGAACTGCCTTAAACTGCCAGGCACATTATTGGTGAACCAAAGGTGCTAACTATATGTAATAAAGGTAAGTAAGGCTAGAAGAAATTGTTACAATTTGTCTGTGGATACAAAAAATGTAGTAAATTCCAACAAATAAGGTGTCACCTTGTCGAATTTATCACGGCTACAATTACATGAATCCTCATGTTTTTTATTCATTCTGACATAATATATCAAGGGTAGCTAGTGTCAGAGATTGAATTTGCATGTAATTAATAATGTTTTAATTTAATATTTAATATATAAACTATAAATAATAATAAACTACGTATGTATATTTTAGAAACAATATGGAACATATTTCCTCTGGACATTGGACATGTGCTATGGGTGGTTTTTATTAATCGCTTGTTTTCCGCCAGCTTTGACATTCCCAATTGTTATTATTATATTACATTGTTATGTTATTACATTATCATTATTGTAGGCCTATTATTATATTATCATTATTATTATTATTATTATGTTATTATCAGCATATTTTATACTAATGTGGTCAATTTCTGAGCAGACATTTCTACAAGAAAAATAAATTTTACATTAAAAATCTATCTTTATCGCATGAGATGGCAAAATATCACACATTCTTTGATAAAATAGTCTTTTTATAGAGCAGTTTTTGCTACACAGATATGTAACTACGATATAACACTTTGAAAGCCAACATAACCAGGCACTATGGGGCTTGATATTGTCTAGCAACTGCCCAGACAACTGCCGAAGTTGCATCAAAGGTATAGATATTTGTGAGAGAGAGTTACCTTGAACTCCTGTACATAGACTAACATAGACATATATATATCTTTATGATGTTCCATAAAATTTTGATTGTATTATAATTAGGAGTAGATAGATATTTGTGTAATTACGTATTTATTATCAAATAAAATATCCATATCCGTAAATAGTCGCTGTTGTCCAACGTTAAAATATTGTTTTAAAGACTGGAAGCGAACTTATCGAAACACTGCAGAGGTTAAAGAAAGTTCCATGTTTTTCAAATTTCTAGACATGACGCTAGTCATCGGACTCATGGGAAAACATTTACAGCTACATTTAGTTTATTGAAAGGTCAAAATATACACAAATTATGATGATTCTACTTTACACATTAAATATCAATTTGTTAGTATATTCCATAATCATATAGTACTGGTACACTCCATCTGCTTAAAATATTACCAGATGTTTCAAATTTTACATGAACAGGAAACATATATATCTGATGAATCCGCATATATATGGCAGAAAGACTTGGTGTTTGTGTCGCCGTTGTTCAACCACAGTAATTCCATGACGATCAGAGATCGATACGAGGTAACCGTTGTTTATAAGGATCACCCTCTTGCACCAAAACACTGATTACCGAGTACTGCACTTTTTAATCTGATGGGAAGCTAAAACCTCCATCTTGACATTTGACCAGCGATAACAGCTGAAATCTGCTCCAGTAGACTGCTAGGTTAAATGCCTTTTAATTTACTACTAATAGCCCTACAATTTGCAGCAGATATACCGATAGAGATGTTCACACTGCTTTTCTCAGACATATAAATGAAATGCAAAGATTGTATAAAATATTAATTCCGCTTACTATAACATTATATAATATGTTAACAATGAAGGGTGGTTAATTACAATTATACAGATTATTTACACGTTTTTTAATTTACAACCTACTAAGGCTAGCCATTACTACCCATTATTATTATTATTTATTGTTAATAAATGTGTATGTATTTTTATGCCACACATTAAAATACATGTAGGTCTACATAATTGATGTCTTAACATTCCATTTGTCATGTAATACACAAAATTATTGGTTTAATAGTGCTGTATTACAGTTGTGAAAGACTTTCACTTTTTTATAAATATTACAGTAATAAGGAAGTGTGGCAAAAGGCTTAGACTTGACACCAATTTCTAACAATGGTGGATTTATACAATATACATTCATAGCATAATAAGTTTGACGTAGATTATGGTGTAGACAGCGTGATTAGCAGTGTGGCAGTGGCATCTAGACACAGCTTCAACACCATATGTTGTCAACCTTCTTTAAATAGACGGGGCACTAGAGTTGACCTTTTAGTAAAGTAGTAATACGTATAATATAATGGTTGGGCAAGATCTCAATTGAAATACATGTAGTTCATTATTAATATTCTTCCCTATATCAAATACTGCAGTGTTTCATATTGTACGTTAATTATGATCTTGAAAGTCCTTATTTTTCGTGATACCAAGTTAGGTGTATATTCAGCACCGAGAAAGAGACAGTGCTATGACTGAACGCTTGTTTTTTTGAGATAAATATTGTAGTAGACTTTTGGGATTACTGTCTTTAGGTTCTTAACAGGGTGCAACGTGACATGACATCAGCTGGCTTTTAATTACCATTATATTATTATTATGTGTATATATAATGTAACTAGGATAATCATAATCCTGAGATTCAAGTGTACAATGGAGCTTAACATTTGTGTCAGAAAATATTTATTTTGTTGGCCAATTGTTATAACAGCTATCATATAAATGACGTTGTGTTGATGTCCAAAGTTTCAGAATGGACGAATGCGTCACAGTGTAAATGAAAAACCGGAGCATAATGGATTTGCACGCAGATTAGGCATCGGTCGAAAAACTGTTGTGAAGGGAGTTCAGTTGTTTATATGAAAGTAATGTGGCCTGTTTGGTTAAACAATATTGTTATTATCTGCCTCAGCTGCCGTGCACTTTTGTAGAATCATTTTCTGGTTGAAAATTTTAGGAAAGTGATAGTGACTTACCATGCAGCCTACAGAGTGCTTAGTTCTAGCTTCTTCCAGCCATCTTAATCTACAGAAGTTTAAATAAAGACTATTATGTAAAGTACAATGTATAATCATGTATATAAGAACTGATATTCCACACCACATGGTCATAATATTCTCTAAACTGTACTTGCATAATATTATAGTGCTTGTCTTGCACTCAGTGTGGACCCTGCAATAGATAGTTGAAGTAAGAGATAAATAAACTTAATCAGTGTATTATTTATAATCTATCAAGTAGTGCGACCGTATCATATCTCTAATCTAGTACCTACAACAGCACAACCCTTGTTAGTAAGCATTCAGTTAGATTCATAATATTTGGTAAATTTGAAATAATATATTTAATTTGGAGTTGTTTTTTCTCTGAATATTATTATTTAGCAGGTGCCCATAAGGTTCCTGAAACACTTAGGCATGTGTTTGTGGTCAGAATATGCAATTGCTAAACCTTGATACAGGTCAAAGAACCTGAAAGCAAACAAAATAGGCTTAGCTATATGTTAGTTTAGAAGTTAATATTTAAAGAGATAATTAGTAAAAAGTAAACCTACCAGGTTCCCAATTAATATTTTTGTATTGCTAAATCATGAGAAGAAATTCACTCATGTCTAGCGATTATTAACTCATTAGTAAATAATATAATCACTAGTCAGTTGTAAGTAGATGGGATATTATTTACTCCAGTATCATCAATTATATCTTACATTGTATACACCATGTATTAATAAATTATTATATTATTATGTGCATGTATGCACAAGTAAAGTAATAACAGCTCTCCCAAGCACCTTTAATGGGTCTACCATCAAATTATATTATCATATTTTAGAATGTTAATTCTGGAGTCCTACCTATAGCCCACTGTATTTGTAGAGCACTGTAATGATATACATGTATATCCAATCAATAAAGAGAATCTGAAAATGAAAGAAAATCCAAGGATTAATACTTCGTTATTAGCATTAACAGGCTAAGAATAGCTCAAGTCTCATCATAGCTTATAAAAAAGTACAATGTTGTAATCTTGACATATGATTTCATAATACACCTAAATTGATATTTTCTGAGCCAGATGAACAACATTTAATAATAAAAAATGTAAATAGCTAAAAATATTGATTGTTGTCCTAGTTTACAGCAGTGTTAAACAACAATAGTAGGAATTTACCATAGAAATGGTCTGCTATTTTGTAGCTAGGCAATGTCATGGAGTATAGCAAACGTTAATTGGTCCTTGATGACTGCACTAAAAGCAGATACTGTTTTCGAGTTTTAACTAAATGTGGGGGTGGGGCAGCTACCCTGGTATCCCTCATAGATTCTGTCTATGACTTTTCTATCTAGGGCTATTCCAGGCTGCAATTGTTTTTTGTGCCTGTAATAGTAATATCTGTCTGTGTTGTAAAATGCAACTAAAAGTGAATTTATTGAATGATTATTTCCTAAAATGTAAAATGATGATTGTGATTTTGTTGATGTATAGAAGTTATTATAAAATAATGATGTAGCGCTGTCTTTGATCAGCCAACTCTCTAACTTGTTTATTTATTTATAATGTTTTAAAGAATTTATTTGTAATGCTAGGATAGCATATTATGGCTAATTGCCATCAACAAAGATTATAAACTGTGTTCCACATATTTCTATAGATCTATAGCCCTCTACTTGTAATATACACTAACAGCATGAGTATTGATTGCATATGTGTAAAAAGTTTAAAATCTGAGGCAAGATATATGTGAGAAATAAAGCCAATAAATAATTATATAACAAACACCTGGTAACTCTGTGACAGTGTGAAAATACTCTGAACAATACCATAATAAATTACACTTCATTGCATTGCTATCTAAATTACATAAGATTATGAAGGAGTTGGGATACATTTCCAGATGTTAAATAAACGATTCTGCATTTGCATTTTAGCATCCATTATTCAGCAATTTTTATCCGGAATACCCAAGTATGAATTAGCCAACTAAATGATTATATGTGCAATATGTAAGCTGCTGCCCACCATAAAAAGGAGGATGTCCACCCTAAAAACGAATTAACAGGATTTATCACGTAGCTAGCTGAGGAACCGTAATGGCAGGCTTTACGGTTATTACAGGCATGTCCTTTTCATAGTGTATCCTCAAAGAAGTTGGAAACTGTCTTCCTGCATTGGAAAGAAAGAGATAGCGGAATGTGTCAGAAGAGATCATGTGGTCAACTGAAATGACATTCATACTTATTGATGAACCGTAGAAGTAAAACATTGCTTTTCAATATCAAACACAAAAGATTACGATGGTAGAACAATGTAATCTGGTACTTCAGGCCTTCGAAGGAAAGGTCAGGTCAGGTCTATTTGATAACCAACTAGTTGTCATCTTAAGGAGAAATGGCTCATGGCTGTCTAGATTCCAGGGATGGGGGGGGGGGGTGGGGGCTCTCAATACACTCATCAGTTAAAACTAACGAGAATGAGTGCCAGTTATATGTCATTACCAATGTGCACAGATACATGTAGTTGTTCAACCAGTTAGCAGGTAGCATTATGCTTGCACTTAATATGCGCCTATACCTGGAAAAAGTGTTGACCAATACACAAGTGTTTCAGTATAGATAATATCCTTATACTGTAGTTAACACGAGTCCACACTCTTTCTTTTTCTGTACAGTACCGAACTCGCCTTTCTTTTAGACACATATCGATCCTTGCTAAGTTGCAGATTAGAAAGTAGAACCCAACACTTACGTTTTATCACATTATGATACTTTATAAACTTACTGTGGTCAGGTATTTTTAATAAATTGTCTGATACTCTAATACTCTGTCTCTTTGCCCGTGCTTTCCTCGCCTTCCTTCACTCGACCCTCTCCTTGCTCCTTCTGACCTTGCCTATCTCCCCTCCCGTGCAGTCGTATCTCATACATCGTGCTCCTATATACCTCCCATCTATGCCTCCATCCTCCTCATCTATGCCCTATAATGCTTAGGATCTCATACCTTAAGGTCTGCAAACAATGGAATTTAATTATTATGGTGTTACATACAACCACTACTCCACACAGCCTTAGACCTGAAGACAATTGTGTTGAAGAAAATTATGCAGCCACAATAGTTCAGTTTACATTGTATTATCTTAGTAACTTGGTAACTACCCATGTACATGTATATATTATACGATTTTATATCAATAGTAATCGAATAGCCATAAGTACAGATATCTACCAAAATTAATATCAGTTGTACTAGTGTGCTGGTTGAACAGTATGTAGTGTTCACACCCCCTCCCCATTGCTTGTGTTAGACTGTGTCGTCTACCCACCACACGATCCACCATCTATACACAGTTGTACTGCACATCACTGTCTTCAGGAAGATACTACTAGGCATTACTAATGCTGACAGTAACAATTCTGCTTAATTGGCAGCTTTCGAGAAAAAAACATAATTTTAATATAAACAAATTATTTTACTTTGCCAAAAGCAGTTGTTGAGTTGAATGGGGCAACATCATCACTAGCAGGTGCTCACCCCCAGCATCAAACACCTTGTCTGCATGTCTGTTTATTCATATTTTGAATATGATGCCTTTCAGATAACATTGGTATAAACAAACAATTCATATTCTTCTGCTTATTAAATCCAACATCTTTGTTTAGATATTATTATCATATTGCACAGAGTACAATCCATGTAGCTGTATTAGCATCAACAACAATTTTTTATCTTAGTTCTACCTATTACATACATGTAGATATACATGTAGGTACAATAACTTGCAAAGTAATTGATGCATAAAAACTTGACAACTTAAAATGTTTTTGTATTGTTTTGCTGGTATAATTATTCCTCTATCAAGCATGACCTGAGCATAGATAGCAAGGATACTTTCCTCTTCTCTCCACTGTACTGAGTGTCACATGAGCTACATTTCTATGTTTAAAACTATGAAATTGAGAACTAATTTAAATAAAAAGTAAATAAGATAAAAAGAGTAGTGGTAAATGGGGGTAAAACTCATTCATAAAAATATATAATGGCCTGCCATGGGTGTCAGTCCAATGAAGACTGTGGCCGGCGCCCAAGTTCGCATAGTTTGGGTCATTAGTTACAACTTATCAATGCCGTGACCCATAATGCAATGTAAGAGATTTCTTGGTTTCCATCAACTATCAGGGTCTGTAAGCTTTCTCTGACACTTGACTCCAGTTATTTAATAACTCTCTGATTGATGGGTTTTTGTCAGACTTTTGGGATATATTACAGCTGTTGCACAGTTAAAGAGTACACCAAAATATGTACTAGTAATGTGTAAATAAATGTGCTTCAAAGCTTTTGTTAACTTCGTTATTTCAGAACTTTTTTTCACAACTGATACCCAGGCGGGTAAATTAGAAAACTACAAGATGGGTCTATTATATGTATAATCGTCATAACTGCATGTACTATATAATATGATACTTTTATGTAGATACATAGTTGGATATACTAATGATTAGTAGGTGTTCAATTAATGTACTGAGCACCTGGTATTTTTTTTATTCGGTACAGTGCTATTTATGTCTACGCTGTAGCCTTTTGACTATTTTCAAATAACATATTTGCAGGCATGAAATCATCTTAGGTAAATATTTTTGTTGTTTTTCTGCATTTGCATGTCTTAGAATAAAACCTAACAGTAATAAGAAACATTTCAAAAATATATCATGGAAAATGTGAATTTACGTTGATAAAACCTAAACTTGGTTACCTGATAAATAAATGCCTCCAGAATTCAAACCTGTAGCAGGTTTCATATTTTGCATTCAGATTGGAAGATATGATTTGGAGGAGTAGAATTAGCCAATCAGGTGACTGGTTACCACCTCCTTTGCTATATACAGTAACATTATTATAAACTTGTGCAGCTGGCTCACCTGTTCTATAGTCAAGTCACAATCAATTGCTGAAGAGTGGATACACTGGCAGACTGTAATCCGTCTGACTTGCACACACTCATACTTAGTCAATCAGGATTACCGTACTATCAGCAGAACATCAATATAACTTCTGGAAAAACTTATCCGTCGACATTTGGAGTAAAACGCTCCTACCTAAAACTCGTATTACAGATTGTCACAGACCAGAGTGGACATAGGATCGATCCATTGTCTTTATATATCTGCTTTAGTATTTTTAGCAGTAGCACTTTATACTATTTTTTTAATAAATCTCAAACTGGAAGATTTATTATAGGATAATATTTAGGCATCATTTATTACTTTGTCATGACGAATACGTATTAAATATTACAAGAGTGCAGACATTTTCCTCTCTCTCTAACTGTAATCTTTCAAAGTTGGAGAGAATTAGAGGGTGTTAGTTAGTCTTTGTTAAATAGGCATGCTGGATTACCACGGCTCCACCGAACAAATGACACATCAACAGAACGCAATGATTTCTTATCAGAACCCACATTCACACCCTCATCCAGCGGTGCCACAGCACTCGGAAAGCTATTATAATTATTCTGAATCGGGTGGAAATGTTAGACAACCATTTTCATTTAACACTGCTCCCTTGGCCGCCTTGCACAGTATGACGGATATGAAACCTTCACAGTCAGCAAGTCTACCTACGGACACTGCGGTGACTAGCTATAACTCCGCTGCCTACTACTCTATGAATGTAAAGTACTGTTTAGATGCTGCAGCAGCCACTCCTCATGGTATATCAGATATTCTAAGTAGACCAGACCTGCAAGCTAGACTTGGCCAGGGAGTTTACTATAATAACAGTAGCTGTTCACAACCAGGGTCGCAATCCAGCTCGGCAGCACTTCGTCCTGGTGCAAAGAACATGCCTTCAACAAGATCTCTGTATCACTGGCCAAATAATGGACAGATGTTGCCCAGTCCTGGTCAAACATCTCCCTGGCATAACAAACATGGTAAGTTAACATTTAGATTATGATTATGGAGATTCTCTAATGCAAACTATGGGGTGTGATTACTACATGTATGTTGTACATGTGTATAATATTACAAAGTTAAATTCCTCATCATGCTTTATCATATGAGGTGTTTAAAAAATTGGAACTGTCTCCATCTCTAATACTTATTAGCTGTGCTTTCCTACGGTATTGATAACACTGCATAGGCCTGTTTTTGTCTACTACCAGTTGCATCAAATTAATAGAAAATATTTATGTTTAGTAGCGTTTTACATTACTTTCTTTCTAGATGATTTATGATATTTATGGCAAATAATTATAACACTGACTGAAATTGGACAAACCTGTTTCTTAATCAATCACAATCAACAAACAAATTGATTACAAATATTTCCATTTATTAAAATATACTGAAGACATGATCAGTTAGAAACTTTTGCAGAATTCTATGTGGAACAGTAGGCTTATATCGTCAGTAGGTTTGATTGGAAATGGCAGATTTATTATTCAACTAGATCTAAAAGTTATTATGTGGTTACCATACATGTACATGTAGGGCTTTCCCAATGTTATGATCAGTGATGAAACTAGTTGTATTAGTATATTAATTACAAGTTGTAGACATGTACAACAATATAGCAGTTTAATCAGGTTGAGCGATTTGTAAATAATTTGAAAATAATGACATCAATTAATAGAGTATATAGTACGATTGACCTTGCAAACATTTCAAGAGCACCTGCACCCTTGTGTCTGTATTGATGGTAAAGTAGGAACTACTATGAATTTTGTCACTTGATTATGTAATCACACTGACAGACCACTAAATTGGTGCATACTAACAAAAGCTATGCTAATTATACTCAAATATTATCAAACTCATTAATGTATGAATTAGCATTTTAACATACACTTTAAAAGTTCATTATTTGGAGTAGCAATCAATACTGTACGATATTGCAACAGATCAATTATTTTCTGTTGTTGGTTCAAAACATGCATTTAGGGCTCCGTACCACTTTCATAGTTACTTCATTCAACCTATATTCAACAAAAAACTACAATACTTGTATAAATTATTGTATTTAAGTATTGTTAGTAATTTCTAGACACAAATTGTTTAATTTCCCCCCTTTCCTATCTGTGCATTTGCATGCAGCTCTGGATTACTACATACAAGAAAATGACACAAATTAATATTTTGGAATATTATGCAAATTTTATGCTAATGAAGGTGACAATGTGGAGAAATAGCTGGTACATTATTTGGCTACCCGCCTCTAATTGTCATCATATGTGCATCATGACTCACAAAATATTTTATATATTAACTACTTGTATATTGAAATCTATACAAAAATGGTAATATGTTAACACAAAAATTAAGTCTAATTTACACGTGTAACATTGTACATGTATGTAATGCACAAGTGAATACAATAATATGATTGAAATGTTTTATCAGAACTTAACTTGGAGTCTTCACTCAATAAAAAGTCAAACTGAAAACATAAATATTTTGTAAGACGGAAAATAATTCTCTTTAGGATGGATGTGCTACGATGATTTACATGTCACCTCCATGTCTAGTAGACAGATATATTACATTGTGCAACATTACTGTATAGGATGATTCTTAGCACTTACATCTCTTGATGGAATTCTCAGGTGCATCGTGCATCACGCAGTGAATGCGTGTACTATATTTGAAAATATTGCTTACAAGCGCATTATATTAAATATAGCTTATCGTAATTTTAGGTGCCATGGTCTCAGTCAACACCAAAGATGGTAAAAAGAAGAATACTCGTCCCACATTTACCGGTTCTCAAATATTTGCATTAGAAAAAACATTTGAACAGCAGAAGTATCTTGCTGGGCCAGAAAGAGGTCGGTTGGCGTTTGCACTTGGAATGTCTGAAAGTCAGGTCAAGGTAAGACAATTTTCGTCTGTAAATTGTTTGGTCCCTGAAGCAATACAATATATTGGTCTATTACTAGCGCTAAAATAGCCTACATGTACCATCTCTTAGACTAGAGAAACAATCAATTATTAGGATACAAATAAAAATTCAAACGTGTCAATTCTTGATTCTTGACACCTTTTAGCCAAATATCCATTTTTATAAAATTGATATAAGGGTGGTGGTTTTAAAATCCTTTTCTGTACCACTTGGAAAGCATTTAGTGAGGATTCTAGGCTAATGCAATAGAACCACAATTAAAAGCCCGGAAATTTTAATTTCCTAACAATATAAAAAATATACCAGACACAGATCACAACATGTGAAGTGAGGCCATTGTCCTTGTAAAAATTTAATTTTATAATATTTTAATTACCATAAAATGTTTTATCATGACTTCTCCATTCTCATGTACATGTACAAAATGTAGTTCTTGAAATGTTTTATAAAATGCTACATTTATGCTATTGTTTTGATAAAAATAATTTATGATGTTCATAAGAATATATTGGTTTTAATCTACTCATATCGATAATAATATAATAAAACGATATAATACGATAATATAATAAGACAATATAATATGAAAATATAATACGATAATATAACACGATAATATAATACAATAATATAATACGCTGTATAGACAGAACTAGAGAGCATTATCAAAAGTAAACAGAAGTAACATTGTTACAAGAAATCTGGGAAAATCAAATGTACCATATTAAATAATATCACATATTAGTGTTTAGTACCACACCAATTAGCACACTCAAGATAAAAATGGATTAATTCAATAGTAAGATAATTGTTATTCCACCAACTTGTAGTATTCCATACAAACTGAATATAATACAGTTATAATATATGTATCAACCAGCTAAGTGCCTAATTAGCAACCTATACATGACCACTCGTCATCAGTTTAAAATTCAAAAGTTCCACTTAGCACGTCGTTTACATTTTTCTGTGACTTTTATTTGATCATCATTATAGTTATATAATCAAAGTTTCTTCCATAAATAATTGTATCACTCATATGAAGCCTGTCATCTTTTTTAGCAGCAAGGGTCTCAAGCTGAAATTTCCAGGCATTATAGATTAATAGATAGTATTGATTACTGATAAATCATAATACTTGCTGATAAATATATAGGCCTAATGCATAGTCAAATCAAATTATTCAACGCTGTGCAAGATTATAGGTAAGAGAAAATAAAATTATATGTTCTGAATGAAATTATACTGAGGTTATAATGTAGGAAAATATAGTTATAAAAAAATATTATAGTTATAAACAATGATAATTGTTTGTCATTGTTTAGGCCAGGCCATTTTTTAACATTTTTTAAATTAGGCCCAATCTATATATAGGACAGCAAAAAGCAGCCCCATAAGGTAACATGAAAATAACAAACTTGAGATATTTTGGTTTACAGGGGAAATAATTGCTATTCTGAACTTTTGCTACCCTGCCGTAATTCAATTATATAAAAAAATATTTCTTTATACATACAACTCTCTGATAAGGTAACCCTGAACCAATATCAAAATGTGTATAGACAGCATAGTATAGACAGCGTGATCAGCCATGTTTTGGCAAGGAAAGAAATGCCATCTTACATTATAGTCAAGTGGATCTAACGTTATAAAATCAAGATCCCATAAGCTTTGCAACATGAATATAGGAATGTTTTGAAAAATGACAACTTTATTTACGTTCCAGTTACAAAGATAACATAATTATAAAGTAAAATAATTGTCCTGGTTCAACTCATGGATAAATTATGCTGTAGTTCTCAATCAGATTTGAATTTTTAAAATAGTTCAGTTCATTTCTATTTACTGCTGACTGGACAAACAATAGTTGAATTAATATTCAGTTTGCTAGTGTTTTTCTGCTACATAGAATGATAGAATATACACCTCTATAATCGGCTTTGTTAATTCCCAGGCAACAAGGTTGTCCATGACAGTTGAAGATTGTTTGGAAAAAACATATTGCTAAAATGTCAATTTTTCTACTTTTAGGTATGGTTCCAAAATCGGCGGACGAAATGGAGGAAACGCCATGCTGCTATAGAAGCTACAAATAAGAGACGTCCATCAAGTTCAAACCCAAATACTCAGTCATATAGTACTCACGATCAGCAGGGGAGACAACACCAGGCTTCTAACAGCACTGACTCTAGTAATATATACCAGAATGAACAGATTAACCATTCTGTAAGCCATGATGAACTAAATATATGATGTAAATATTAGTTTGTCCTTGAACTACGCCGTGTCTTATCTTTATTATATATTTTTTGTATTTATATTTTCCATTATATTTAATACGAATAGAGTATCTAGTCCCAAAACCCTGTTGATATTTCTCTGAGATTGACCTCTCCAGATAACGTATAATAAAGTTTTGTTACATATCGAAATTTAATCACCTGTTGCTATGAAGTTATAGTAGTAAGAGTTAGTAAGAGTGGGCACTGTTCACTCTGACTAACAAAATCAAGTCACTAGGCTATTCGCCGACACAATGGTCACCCAGTGGACCTGCAGCAGTTTTTCTCAGTAGTTAGGAATTAAGTCTATACAATGTACTAAGAGACACTATGGGTGCCAATATTAGTGGTAAGAACTGTGTAATCATATTCTATAGCAGGTAGTATGTGGATGCATAATCAATTATACTGGATACTAGTAGGACTTGACACACCCTGTAAACCTCGTCCCCTATACATCTTCATGTGAAAGTGTGATCGCAATAGATAGATCATAGGTATATAGATATATACATTATATAATGTGATCTATGAGTTGCTTATACATGGTTTTGAAATTAAAGATTTACACCATAAATACTCGTAAGGAAATTTAGTTGGCAATAGTTTATTATCAGCCATCACCAGACACCAACATGATCTTACATCTACTTGGAGTTAGGAATAAAACGATGAGTCGATTCTCCCACTGACTGGACTAATAGTATACTTTATCTAAACATCTGTGTAACGTAGTTGACAAAGACCAACTACTTCAAACTAAGATTAACCAAATGGTTCCAAATTTAGACAAACATCTGTCTAAAAAGATTTTCAGCTCTGCAAAATGATACAACATTATCTGTTACTAGAAGGCATGGCACCCCTAGCTACTTAAATCTATAGTTATGATTATATCATGCAGCGATCATCACACAGGTGGTGTCAACTTCAACTTAATGCAAAGTTGACTCCACAATGAAACTATTATATACAATCAAGTCATACATGCTTTAGTATGTTTCCTTGGTAATAGAGAGGAAGATGAGTACAGCTGCAGTCGCACTGGTATACTCTCAGCTAAGTCTGGTAGCTAGTGCACAAAACTCACATATATATGAATTTGCCATGCAAAGCAGGTGCTTGTTTCCAAGTGAACAGTAGATGTTAGTGGATATAGCAATGTAGGAGTTATAAGAATCGTATAGATACGTACAATGAACATGTTCGTTAGGGTTTGGAGACTTTTTAACAACTACCAAAAAGTTTGTTCATTAATTGAAAGCTATTGGCTGGTTGTGGAGATGGGACATATGATTAAATGCAGACTTCATGTACATATTATGTGGACATTGGGTAACTCTCTAATTGTCATATATTAAGCTGACATGCCAAGTGCCATTGAATTTAAAATTCCGTTTGTATTGTGTGAAAAAAACTGTGCAAAAACTTATTTATCTGGTATTCTTAACATAACTACATATGCATTATATAGAATGTAATGTAAGTGAAATGGTAGAAGTTGAGCAAGACCTCACTGTATGTGTTAAGTTTAAATCATGTCAGTCTAAAAATGTTGTTCTCCCTGTAACCATTTGGCATACACATGGAGTCAATAGCATCCGCCAATAACTTCGTCTACAGTTCTTATTCGGGAATTTAAAGCACCATATTACAACATGAATCATAATACGCCATTGTTTTATACTTGTATGTATCATCTACAGGCTTCATAACGGGAAACAAAAAATAAAATGCAGTACGATGACACGTACAATTAATCTTCATCCTATCCCCTGTAAAGTAATCCCCTTGGTTAGCGGAGTTTTAGAATTCCGCCGCTACAAGATCTATGTCATGTTACTGACTGCAACTGTCAGACATTTGGCAGATTTGAAAGTCTTATACCAGGGGAAGGAGACAGTAGTTTTTTCTAGATAACCACGTATGGTGAATAATTTGCTGGAACAACAAGTTGGAACCCTGAATAATAGGATTGTCAACTAAGCACTATCATGTTAATTACTGTTGAAGCCCACAAGGTTAAGATTATTATTTGTGGAACATAGTCTATGTTATATTATCATACAAGCATTTTAAAAAGTTAAAAAGCAAATCTTAAACCTGACATTGTCATAAAGTAATGGGCTGGGCCTAAAAAATAAAACAATAGTGAGGACTAAGCCATTAGCTTAGCAGATAACTGAGCAAAAATTCAGCATTATTTTTGACAGGGTAGCAGTTAAGTGGTTAACCAGGTTAGTCATATACATGAACATGCGTAAACAACGCCACAGCGTCTAAGACACCAGGTGAAACTTTTTATACCATAATAAATCTTGCATACTACACATGTGAATGCAGACTCTATTTCCCAATATCTCGTGTACATGTACACTTTCTACATGTATATAATAATTATGCAGGCCGATATGCGTGTACAGTTTAAAATATTATGATTATGGATAAACTTGTGAATGTGGAAATGTATATAATGTTGTTGGCATCTTGTGAATTAGACTTTACACAAGCAACCAAAGAACTTAGAAAGTACAGTTTTCGATTCCGGTCGGAATAGGATTCAAGACATAAAAATACACTGAGTAACGAGAAAATTGGTAAATATTGCTTATGTCATGGTTGTACATGTAAAGAGCAGACAGATTCGATAGGTGTACGTGACAGGGAAAAAAATTAAGAATTTTTCCTTCTGTCTTAAGAATTATGAGTCACAGCTACCTCTTGTAATACACAATAAGATCAATAAATTATGTAGATAACACCCATTCTCATTTATTCCACCAAGAACCGCACATTGAAATAAAAGACTAAAATGCGATCTTTAACTTAAATATTACAATTCAATGTAGTAAAGAGCAAGCATATACCTCCAGTGCACATAAGTTATATAATACGTTTGTATATATTATTGTGTAAATAATTGCAATATTTGTTCACCCAATTCATTTGTAATTATGCAAAACAAATGTTTAGATATTAATATTGCAGTACTAGCATGATCCCTGAGATAAATCTGCTGTTTATATAAGATTTTTTTAACTACACCTCGGAAAATTAAATGAAAGACTATTTTCCAATCGTTCCGTTATGTTCCGTTACTAGTAGTTATTACTAATTAGCTTGGTTAGTAATTAGATTGTAGCATAAATGGAGACAGAGGAGACTGCAATAGTTGGACATGTGCCATAGTACAATGGCCACCAGTCCAGTCCAGTTGGTCATGTCATAACAGGATTACTAACACAAAATATTTTTGCGGATAATAGTTTCACAAGTTTTTGCAGGCTTAAGTAACGAGTGACAAGTGGTGACCAGTTATTAGAGGAGGGATAAGGCATCCCTGACCCATGACAGCTATTTATGTAATGAACATAATGTAAATTTTAGAGCATACATGACTGCAAATAGGCTTGTACAACCTACATTAACCACCACATTATTCTATGTGCTCAAACTACAGGAATTGTTCTATAAAATTGCTGAAACGAGAGAAAAATGAAAAGCAAGTAACACTAATAGTGCAGCATATCTCAAACTTTATTTGGAAAAAATAAATAGTGTCAACGAAATACAAATCCTCAATTTATCCATGTTTTATCCACTTGTAACATGATTCAGCACTACTGCAATGTAATACCTAATACTTACATGTATATTATACTGATAATATAGTATAACCTTGCACCGTAAATATCAAGACTTACATGTATATACAAGATATTTACATAAAAAATTTAACAAAATTATTTGAACAAAATTTCAAAACCACTAAAACGATGAACCCCAGTTCCTTAATTGGATATGTGACGTTGGTACCTTTTTAATAATGCAAACTCGAGTAATAAATATCCATATAAGTATGTACTTTAACTCAATGTCACACACATAATAGGCAGAATAGCACCCAGGTATACTGTACTGTTGTAGTAGACCTAGCTGGAAACTAGCCATTTTTCTTTGCAGCAATCTCCTCCCTCCACTTAGCTTCTCTCTTCATGGCACGGCTCAATCTCAACTCTCTCAATGTTTTTCTCTAGGAAACACAAAGTGGAAGTAAGAGGCATGGTAGCTGTGCCAGATAACACATTTCTAAATGTTTACATTATACAAGTGGGTAAAATTATACTAGTGAAAAGTCAACATGGCTTTCACATGACGATCAGCATCTTCAAACAATATTTAAGTGAAGCAGAGATGTCAACAAAAAAAAGAGTCAAAATATTAGCATAATGTCAGTCATTCAGTCATCAGATTTAGGAAGGGCTTTAGTTCATCAACCCAGACAGACGTCACGACTTAAGATGGCACCCAACACTTTATGGACAGTTCAAAGTTTAACAAAGATTACCCCCTCAGTGGACAAGTTAGTCTTGGCAGAAGGGTGAATGTCAGATAGAGACAGGTGATCAGAAAACATATAGATATAATATACATGTAATAGTAGTGGATTAGTGTTATAGATATAGACATATACTGAGTAGAAGATTGATGTTATATACATATATATATAGACATATACTGAGTAGAAGGTTGGTGTTATATAGGCTATACATGTATATATAGACATATACTGAGTAGAAGGTTGGTGTTATATAGGCTATACATGTGTATATAGACATATACTGAGTAGAAGGTTGGTGTTATACAGGCTATACATGTGTATATAGACATATACTGAGTAGAAGGTTGGTGTTATATAGGCTATACATGTATATTATAGACATATACTGAGTAGAAGGTTGGTGCTACATCTATAGACATCTATAGACATATATTATAGACACATATTATAACAGAAGAATAGAATCTGCTCTACTCACATCTTCTATATCATCTGTTGTGTCAAGGTGAGCAGCAGCATCAACCTAAAATACAAGACAAACCAGAGATAACTCCAAGTGAATTATATAGCCATACACTAGCTCATCAGCTGTCAGGGAAATATTCCCAGCTACTCAATTTGACACCTTCATTTGAATTTAGAGAGTGAATGTCAAGGTGAAACGGAAGTTGATTCTTAGATAATCTATCAAATTGAATGACAAGAGAAAAACTCTCATATTGCCCCGATAGATAACTGGCACATGATAATACATATTGATTAATATATACCAGCACTGAGTAATACAAGGGTACTATTGCACCAAACTTTGAGAGCGCTTTACAAGTAAAACTGGATTTTACATTAATATATTGCTTTATTGTTGCTTTTTTTATGTTTACAACACACTCAAAAGATAAAATGTTTAAAATATATCCCATATATCCAGACTCTTGCAATTTTAAAAATTGGGAACATCTTAGTTTACAAAATGTCCTGCATAACATAAAGTTACCACCTTATTACACAACATTATTCTACAACAGTATGTAGTGATTAGTGATTATGATAACACACAGTCCAGGATTCAACGTGATGACAGCATATAGTGATAATTACAGCAGCTGGCTATATATAGATTCTTGTTTGAAGAAAAGTTCAGTAACCAGCCAAAATGCTATGTTTGTAATCCATGAGAACCGCCATTGTTGTTACGAATATTATTGCATCACAAAAGAAAAAAACTGGATATTTTTTCCAATCTAAAGTTCATTTGGCACTGAAAATATGGTTGATCTATATATATACATGTACATTATATAATTGTGAAGTAAAACCCATCAGATTGTGAGGAAAGCAAATTCTAAAATAATCATATTTTACAAAATGTTGTAGCAAACTTTGCCTTATCTGAGAAAAAATGTTTCATAAATAAATTCTTAGTTATATTCCACCAGCCAATCCACATTTGCGTAAATAAAATTGTTTCGGTCATCGATTTTAACAAAATTTCATCGATGGCAAGCAAGTTTTTGTAGGAGTTGTTATTCCATGTCAATTTTACATAGCAGAGAAAACAACTCCTAGGTATGTGTGCATGGTAGAAAGAATAGCCATGTAACATGTAACATAATTATGACATAAGTAGTTTAAAACTAGAGTAGTAGAAACATAAGAATTATAACAGAGGAATATATTTGAAATTCAAAAGTAAAATTTTGATTTGATAGTATAGCTCATGTTGGAACTGAAAAACCATTTTGCTTACTAAAAGTGCTTTTCACAAGATTTTTGCTGCTTATTTTAAAAATATTTTTACTATTTATTTAAAAAATGAGATGTTAAGATGGTAAGTTCAAGAATCTATTCCCAAAATTTTCTGACATAGTGCCTATCGACTGATACACCAACAGTGTAGAACCCATGGATCCATATATCGTTGTGCGTGTTGACAATATACTGAAAATACATTGCAATACTATAGTATAATATACAATAATACAATGTGAGGTAACACTATAGTATAATATACAATAATACAATGTAATGTAATACGAGAAGAATACCTGAGACTTGATATTTCCTAGTTTCTGAAATAACTCCGGCTGGTTGAAGAAATAGAAACAGCCAACAGGAAAGGCCATGTACAGACCCATCTACAATGTACAGATCAGCAGTTAAATGTAACGTAATTCCTAATAAGACATGAGATGAGCCTACATTACACGTCCATAGCTAATGAATCAGAAGACAACATCGTATAATATATTACATTCCATTTTTATTCTGGTGAAGAGTAAATCCAGGGGACTTTTATCCAGATGCCCAATGCCCATGTTTGACCGTTAATATAAATCAACAATGCTTTCAATTAAAAGTATCGGAAGGAAATAAATTAGCAATAAATGACCTACCTTAAATACTTCTAATTGCCATGATTTGCCTCCCATGGTTTTATATCCTAATCTACAAAAAATTAACAACATTGCAGAAACTCTAAATTACTGTATTTGCAGAGATGTCTGCAATTTCGTTTTTAAAAAACTCAATTTCTCATGGCCACCTCAATATTTAAGTTTCTGGGGAAATATTGTAACTAAATGGTGCTAGGAGTCCAAATTTCAAAGCAAAATGTCACTGTTTTAGTGTAAAATCTGTTATACGTACACTAGTTCTGATATTGGTTATTGCTATTCATTGCAATTTACAGCTCATCAATGAAAAAATCTAGTTATTAAATATTTATGCAGAAGTCTTTGGTCATAGCCATAATTAAATCACAATTTGAGTTACAAGCTTTTGATGGCTATATATTCAAGTCATTTTAATGAACCACAAAATGTAGTTTGAATGAAATCAATCAAGAGTGTAGTGCTACCAAAATTTTTCTTCGCACAAAACCTTGGCTAATAGAGATATTTAGAACAGCTGGCAAAAATATTAAAGATTGTTTGTGTATTTTACATTTTACAAGTAATCTTATTTTGATTTAGCTTTTAAAGTTGGACTGCACTGAAAATTTTATAATTTTTTTTGCAAACCGACTATGTTAACATTACTTGATACCTCTATAAGCATATCTAAACTACATGTATTTTAAGAATGCACTCATGCCAAACTGCAAAAAGAATAGCCTCAAAACATTTAAAATACCTACAATGGTGTTATCAGTAGGAGTTATCTACCCCTATTTCGGTGCCAATTAACACAACTTGTGTTTGCTATCTCAATTCTGTTACACAATAACAGTAATATCAAGTAGTCACAACTGTTTTCTTAACAAAGACAGTGTTCATTTAATAAAACATATATAAGCAACTATCTGGTATCTGGTATTCACTCACTACAATGATGTAGTTCATTAGTTTTAGTAGAGCTGAAACCTAACATGGCGACATGTAGTCCAGCTGGTATTGTGCTAACTGGCCCAACTGCTAATGGTGTATGCAGTTTAGAACCTCACCATATCAGTACAATCCACCTTCAAAGCTTTAAATGGGAAAATAGTGAATGGTGTTTGTCGAGAAGGCAGATCGATTAGAACATTAGCAGGATATAATTATTATTATTTTGATTTCTAACATTAATACTATTATTATTGTGTAATTATAATTATAATAATAGGTATTTATTATAATTAATAACTATTACATTACTATTTATTTTTAATAAGCTTTTTTAAAATTACAATTATAAAAATAATACTACCTGTCGAATTACCTGTCGATGTTATCATCACACTGAACCACCCTAGAGGGTAGAAGGGGTGTGCCGCATATGGTTCATGGGTTAATCAGTTAGCGGACAGTGTTCAAACTATGGGGATATGTGTTTGTCAGTATTGACTGAACAGGACTGTCTAGCCTGACTGTGTGTAGGTTGCGGTTGTAGGCCGCTCAGTTAGTACTCTTGGGTTGGTTCCAATCCTCATATCTCTTATAGTCCGTGGTAAAAAACTATTGAGATACCGGTTGCTGTTTGCCCCTACCAACCGGGGGAGCCCCAAGGACTGGGAGCGGGTCTGTACCGTTTCTACTGTTGGCTGGGCCAGTAGATCATCGTATGCCTCGCTGAAAGCAGGGTGTTGCTCTTCCTTCTCCAGAATCTGCAGTAAAAGTGCTACCCTGCGATTTTTTCTCCTCTGGTCTAGCGGTTGTAGTTCAAGCTTGATCATGGCTGCCTCAACATCTCCTCGACCTTTGATGTTACAAATGAACCGTACAGCTGCGACCTGTATCTCTTCAAGGTCAGTTATATCTTTCTTACTCGATGGATCCCATGCTGCACTGGCGTACTCCAGGTGAGGTAAGTAAAGTAAAGGCCTCCGTTCAGTCACTAATGACAATGGAATGCTGGGAAATACCCAGCAGCCAGCAGAGCCTATAGTAATGAAGCTTTCTGCTAGTTATACCGCATTGCTCTTCATCTCATGTGTGGGGTAATCTGGTGTAATCACGGGAATGTGAACAAGGCCAGGCCACACATGGATGGAAACTGGAGCACTGCCGATTTCCACAGCGTGTGCCCAGGATCTTTTACGTGCCCAATTGAAATTGGTACACAAGACCTCCTGTATTTTAGGTCCTGATCCGAACAGGTGAGGTAAACACAGGGCTTTATAGGCAATGAGTTTTGCGCGTTCAGGGGCCTAGTATAGTGCACGCTTTATCCTACCCAGTTGTCTCCTAGCATCTAGCACCTTCTTTGCAATGTGGTTGTCGAACCTGCAGTCTGATTGCAGTATCACACCCAGGTATTTAGTCGAATCAACATGGTCCAGGACTGATCCATTCAGCTTGTACTCCGGTGTACTTCCAGTAGAGTTGAAGCTTATGTTCTTGCTTTTAGATATGTTAAAGGATATGCCCCATTTTTCTGACCAGGCGCTAAGTGAATCTAGGTTTTTCTGAAAACTCTGACAGTCATCAACTGTGCATATTTCCTGGTAAACGAGAGTGTCATCTGCAAACAGAGCACATGAGCAGTCAAGGCAGTCAGGCAGATCGGTTATGAAGATTAGAAATAGAATCGGTCCCAGAACCGATCCCTGTGTCACCGGAGGTGACAGGCAATGAGTCTGAGGTATGGCCTAGTACAGCTAGTAGTACCACTCTCTGTGTACGTATTAAATATTATTCTTACCTCAATGAATTTAGGACACTCTAACTCTACCAAAATGGTACAAAAATAGAGGGCCTCCTATGTTTAAGATAAGGGGAAAAGACAGTGGTTTTGCAGTTTTCCAGCATTTTGCCGCTTTAAATTTTTAGATTAGGATTGTGGAGGCGCTATCCTTAGATCTCGTATGGTTCTTGGTAGAAAACTGTTGTGATAGATATGTGATGCAGCATAGATTGAGGTAGGTTCTCCTCTTTTCGCAGCTCTTGTTAGTACAGGGAGTTGACATGTGTTGTTTATGATATCACCGTATTTATAATTAATTAATAATAGGCTATTATATTAATATATAAATAAATTATCAACATCCTTATAATAAGTCAAACAGCATATTGATGTTGTCATCGACCCGTAAAATTAGATTACACTATGAGGTCATGATCTGTTAACAAAATTTTACTGTTTACTCCTTGATTAAACCAACGACTTCACCATGAGCTTACAGTATTGTTGAATTAAAAAAATTTGCAACATATTCTACCTTGACATAGTTTATAGATAGTGCATACAATAAAATATAAGAGTCAGAGTGCCACACCGAGGGCCCGAGCTGTATGGAATTCGAAGGCTAAGACGCCCGCGCCAAATCTCAACATCCTGTTCTTGAAACAATTTGATTTGATGAAAGAAAAAAAATTGTTGTAAACAACTCTACCCCCCACTAGTGAGTAGTGATACTGATACTGCTGTCTGAGTCTGAGACCAAACTCATAAAATATGAATATTCATTGGTCTAAACAGTCATGATAGTTGACATGAATTGGAATAGCAATTGACTAACTGAAGATCTTCGCCAGTGACATGAGTAAAATCAAAATGAAAATCAGATTAGCATTAGATGGTTATGATTTGATTGATTATCTATTATCACAGTAACAGTTATTATTATGGTATGATTTTTATGTAAATCTGAAATAAAAATAGTGTATTTTTGTTTATTATTAATTGTAATTGTAATTTTTATATTTATATCATTGTAAATAAAAATAATAGGCCTGTATTATAATTATATTCAATTTTAATATTAATATAATTTAATATAAAATATACTATATTATATAGCCTATGTCACTCTCCATTGTGGTTGTTATATCAAGGAGTAAGAGGGTTATATATAATATATATATATATAAATATTAAATTATTCTCGCTAGGAGATTTATATTATAATATAAATATATGAGCTCCCATGCCTTGCTGGAGTTTGCACTTGAGGCTCTAATTGCCTAGAACTGAGGACGGACAAATGTTATAGATAAGATTGGCAATCTTAGATTGCACAAGTGACCAGTACCCATTTTAGTTCACTACTAATTCTCCTTGTATGTATTTACTAGCTATGGCAATTACTTTACCCACAGGTTGGCTTACTACACTTATACAGGAGTCAGTTCCAGTTTTGTATTGTATGCAAATGAGGTTTCAATCTGAGTAAACATGCAGCTTAACTAAGCTTGCTCCTATTACTGAATTATGGTAATTAGTAGCTTCGTGTTTGACCAAAATTGCTAAAAATCTCTATCGCAAAATGCTCCAAGGATTAGCAAACTCGCGAAACTTTCTTACTCTAAACATTTCTGCATTTAGGGTATAGTAAAATATTTTTTTATCGAAAGCAAAGAACCCAAAGTTCTTAATTGTTCAGCCCCGTTGACAGATGCATCGATCAATAGGTACACCAGTTTAGAAACCTAGCTGGTGTAGTGATTAATTAATTAGTGTGTCGGTCCACTGTGCTAATCGATTAGGGGCTGTAGAGCTTCAGGTTCAAACTCATGTCAGGGATGGGCTACTTTCACAGCTGTGGAACCGAGTCCATGACAGCTCATGAAATAAATAAAATATCCTTGCTGCAAAAAATATGATATAAAAAACATGGCCCAAAACTCATGCGCTTCTGGGAGTTAGTTGCCCTTGCAAACATCATTACTAACGTAACACTGGTGATCACTATGAAAAATTCAAAAAGTTATTTGGGTTCTTTTGTAATAAGTGATCACTAGCTTTAGTCATTCTTGCAAGAGCAGATGACTCTCAGCACCTGTGCGAAAACCCCATATCACTTAATTCAGTATGACTATGATAATCAATGGTATCATTATGATTATTTAATCGACTCATAAGAATAATCATTGCATAATGATAAAATTAATGGCAATCATGGTGATAGATGATTCTTTTCAAATTTCTATTCGCTATCGGTGATTGGAACAGTTAAGTTCGTCCTACCTCTTAGATTAGTAATATAAAAATCACATATGAATATGAACTTGCCTCATGGTTAGTCTAATTATTATTGTCAATTTTCATGAAAATCGAGCTAGTTCAAAATTTAATATCTTACGACCTCACTTGTTACATTTACACAAATTCTCCTACCATTTTAATTTGCATAATGGCTTGTGTTTGAAGTACTTAGGCTACAGTAAAGTAGTTTCTACTGTCCACACTAATTTGATTTTACAGCCATGACAACACAATTACCCTGTAGATCTTACAACTCACAATAGGATTAGCACATGGTTATCCTTTCACACCAGATCTGGCATCTCTGAAAACAGCTACATTGTGTATCCACCCCTTTTCAATTCAATCATTCTATCTCTGTTAGCAATAGAACTCCCGATGTTTTTGAGGTTGATGAAAGGTCAGACCTTGCGCCATGCAGGTCTTTATTTCTATTTCTCGTCTAGTTGCCAAACTTAAAGTGTGCAAAAGAACCCAACTGCATATCGTTAAATGTTTTACTTTCATTTACAGTTTCAAAAGAATTTGCTGATGCTGGAGGAAAAACTTTTTGGTACTTGGTAGAATAATGTTGCCAGAGAATATTCCGGAGCTGGACAAGGTGCTACATGTAGGTTCTATAATAGGCGAAGGAACTTTCTCAACAGTTTACAAAGGCGAATTATTGCCGCAGTATGCTGCTCCTGGCCTGGCTACCAAATATGCTATCAAATGCATAACACCTGTCGTTGAACCGCAAATGTTAGAAAATGAGTTGAAATGTTTGACGATGTTAAAAGGGAAATGTAACGTCATAAAGCTTCTTTTTGCAACACGGCATTATGGGAAACTATGCTTGGTAATGCCTTACTATGAATATGATAAATTCAATCGACTGATTCGTCGTTTCAACTGCAGTCAAGTTAGAGATTACATGCGTCAACTATTTATAGCTATGGATCATGTACATCAGCATCGAATTATTCACAGAGACGTAAAACCAAACAATTTTCTGTATTCAAGTAAAACCAATGAGTATGCTTTAGTTGACTTTGGCTTAGCACAGACGATCGAACAATGCAACATGTCTGTCCTCAAAGTTCCAGAGTCTGAAATCAGAATCCCTTTGGAAGACTTGACTATTAGTAATAACAACAGTAGTGCCAGCTGTACTAGGGTCAGTCTATGTGATAAACCCAGGAAAAGAAGAAGTGAGGAACTTGTATCTACATGTAATATTAAGAATCGTTGTAACTGTCATGGCGAGGCTAAGGTGTGCCGTGACTGTATTGGAACTCCTGCTATAACCGCATCTAGATCTGGTACAGCTGGCTACCGTCCTCCTGAGGTAAGATTAGTTTAAAATTTCAGATATGCATGTAGTTGTAAAAACCGATGTTTATATCTTCTCTTTACTAAACTTTTGAACCTTGCAGTATGCATGTAGGTGAGGTTATTACATTATAGGCCTATATATGTACATTGACCTTAGCTTGGGCCCACACAGTGTTTTACAGTCTACAATATATACCTGTACTTCACCGACTCTATTTATTAAAAACATACTGTTACTGAGAATTAAAACTCTATCGTGGTTATTGTTGCACCCTTTTTTCAGGTGCTACTAAAGTGTGTAGAGCAGACCACAGCTGTAGATATGTGGGCCTGTGGCATTATATTACTCTCAATATTAAGTGGTAAGAGTAACTTCTTCAATGCTCCTGATGACCTGAAGAATTTGGTGCAGTTAGTAACACTGTTTGGAAAGGAGGCAATGTGCCAGGGTGCTCATGCCATGGGAAAGAATTTAATTGTGGATTTGCCCATGAAAGGAAAGCCCAAGTCTCTCAAGGTATAGTATAGATTTAAGACAAACCACCATTACCATTCCTTGTGTGATTAGTTGTGGGATATGAAATCGGTCATTGGCCATGTGGTTTCAGCTGAATCACTTTCCTGTTAGGCGCAGGTACTGGAGAAATATCAATAGAATTATATCTTATTGGGGTGGGAGCAGGCAACCAATATCACATACAGGGTAGATTACTTCTCCTACTTCTGTACATGGGTGATCTCAGATTTATCCACTTGTGCACATAACTAGAGTTAACTTTCTCAGCATGGTAAAAAGTAATGTAATTTTCTGGTTAGACTGTCAAATTACCACTCTTATAATGCATATTTATCCACCTACACTGTGTATCTTTAGGAGTTATGTGAGAGCCTGAGATCCACAAGTAAACTTAAAGGTAATAAAGGAAATAAACGAAGCATTGTTGCCTTTCCCCATTCTGCATACGATTTGCTAGAAAAACTGCTATCTATAGTTCCAAGCTACAGAATAACAGCAGCAGAGGCACTCAAACATCCATTCATTACAGAAGACTAACAGTGTAGTTACATCCAGAAAACTGATGGAACAATTAGAGATGACAACTTCTACTCTGTTGTTTTGGTGACAGAAAACATGGTTGTGAATATAATTATGTATAATTTTCTGGCACTATATTTTGTAATTTGCTTGAAATGTACTTTAATACAGGTAAATACTACTCTTCTCAAATAATTAAATTTCTCTATTCGGTGATTATTGTATAACATGTAGCATAAAGTATTCCACCTGAAATAATAAACATTACTTAAATACATCAAGAAGTAATATACTACTACTGAGGGACTGTGATATATTTAGAGCACACAAGCATTTATCAAAAATCATATTTTTCTACATTAAAGCAAAACAACAGTGAACATGCTGATTTAGTAAATCAATTGGGGTTGTAGTGGTACCAAGTCTACACTAGTGTTAGCTCACAAGTTCTCTATACTGTTTGTCATGAACCCCAACACCCAACAGAATGATATTCACAATATTAAGTATCTCTAAAAATCTTAGTAGCAAGTTAGGATGCCTCTGTAGACTCTAAATCTTCAACTTCCCCATCACGATTGCCTTCTACAATAGAAAAATCACACCATACCATCTATGTATAGAAAGTGAATAATCAAACACTACAGTGTGGTAGAGGGTGTTTTCACTATTATGTAAATATACATGTACACATCTAGCACTAACTAACCTTCCCCTTGCATGTCAGAGGTCCACAGTGTCAGGTTATCTCGTAAAAGTTGCATTATTAATGTGGAGTCCTTGTAACTCTCCTCATTCAAACTGTCCAGCTCAGCAATTGCGTCATCAAATGCAGCCTTTGCCAAACGACAAGCTCTACCATATAAAATAATATCAAATCAACATGCGTGTAGCTACATCTAGGATGATTCAAACACCCAATACATGTATAGAGGTAAATAAAACACAGCTTGGAAGGTCATAAGATTACGGGTTCCCGACTAAAACAGCATCTCATTTACTTTGGTAAACTGTGCCTACTGACAAAAGCAGAGTTTTAGGCAATTGGAATGCTCATCATTTGTTAACAGACGTAATTTTTCTTACCATATGAGCTCTACATCTAAATAAAAGGCTTCAGGATTGAACAAACGGAACTAATGGAAATAACATGACGATATGAGTTGGACATTTTGGGAGTGGGACTCCGGTTGCATAGCATTTCGAGATGTGGAAATCAATCCACGCACAGTGGCAAGTGAAACTGTGAGAATATTATTACCGTGCCAATGTAACTACATCCAATACAAATTGCAAAATGTAGGCATATACATGTACATAATATGTTACCTGTCAGGGGAGTTGAGAATCTCATAATAAAACACAGAAAAGTTGAGAGCGAGTCCAAGACGGATTGGATGGGTTGGTGCCAGGGAGCTCTCAGCATCATCACTAGCTCCCTTATAGGCAACCAAACTGTTCTCTGCAGCCTCTTTACGTTCACTACCAGTGGCAAACTCAGCTTGATATCTGCAGTAGTCACCTTTCCTACAACCGGTTATTGTAGATGGGCTATGTACAAAGTAAATGCCATATTTATACAATTTATAATTCAAATTTCTTTTCAAACACAGTAAAACACTCTAAAACTCACGCATACCCCATAAATCTATTTGAAGTTAAGGACACATGACACCTTCACCTACGGTATTTCACTGTACTGTAGTAAATGACTCACATTTTATTGTAGAATACTTTAGATTCTCCATTTTCGGCAGATGGCAGTAGATGCTTGTCAATAATCTCCAGTATGTCCCGGCATATATCTGTTAACTCTTTCTCAATCTACAGTAAACCCATTCAACTCATACTTGAAACAAAATTTATAAAATTCACATTATTCTAGTGGCAAATATATAACATAGACAATACAGAGCAATGAATACTTCAACATCATTGTAACGGTGTTGTTGTGATACTGACCTCTACCCGGTATTTCTTCAGCAATGTGACCTTGGGATCGTCTGCCTTTGACTCTGCTTTCTGCTCCATACTAGATATGATTCTCCATGATGCACGTCTGGCCCCAATCACATTTTTGTAGGCAACTGACAATAAATTACGCTCTTCCACTGACAACTCAATGTCTAAATAAGCTACCCTCTTCATGCTCTCAACCATTTCTGTGAAAGAATAGAAATTTCAAATAAAAATTTTAGTATAAATGACAACGGCTGGGCAAAATACTTTTGCATTGACTGGGAACATTACTGGCAACATGCAATCTATTTCAACTTCAGCGTCCAAGTTGCAGGAATAATCCAGTCTTAATCGTAGTGATAGTGTCTACTCAGCAATAGTTTGTAGATCTGGGATGTGCCACCAGACATCTCCAGGCCCATGACTGTTATCATATTCAACACAGTTGCTAAAGTTCACTAAACTAAACCTCCATTAACACCACACTTTGTGGCTTGACTTTGATCTAAAATTCTAAATAAAGTGGAAATTTCAATTGGATTTTAAAGTCTCTAACTTGATTCCACTACCATGTAAAATTCGTCAGGTCGGCAATAGCCATTACAGTATTATTGATTTAGTAGGCCTAATTAATGAATAGACATTAACAGCAAAAAGTTCTCACTTGCACAGCGATAAAGTGAAAAAGTTGGCTTACATATTTTGTTTTAGTATCACATTCAGACTGAGATTATATTTTCGATTAAAAACAAATGCTTACAAAAAGGATGTCATTCTAACATCTCAATGCAGAGCCCCGGTCAGGCTATAACTCGACTATACCTCCACCAGGGAGAGGCCAGCTAGGTCACAAACTGGTGCTTGAGGTTCGGTATATGCGGTATTTAGGGCCGCTTGCAGTGGAGACCGGCGCCGCAGTTCAGCATAATTAGCCTAAGTCATTCATACACAGAAGCTCCACACAAGAAGCTAATACTCTAATTACTGACAACTACCAATATGAATATGCATTCACTATATTTTTGTATGCTCTCGATACAAAAAAAAAGAAAAACTATTATGCTGTAGGCCTAAATATTCTGTTTGCCAACTCACATAGTTATACCATCTTATTTTTGTACTAGGCCTATATTACACACACCACCCTTTCATCCTGCCTGCAAATAGAGGCTTTTTTCTGTATATATTCAATAAAAGAATTCATCATCACATACCCCTTCCGCGTCTCTTTTCGAAACAGGGCAAATGTGGAGCTTTAACGTGGTGTTTAATGGAGACACTACACTGGACCCCTGATTGAAACAGGCACAGCAATTTTAAGGTGAAAAAAGTTGTTGAGGACTTTTTGCCAGAAATGACACAAACAATGTTTGAACCCAAAACATTACATCTCGCTTGATGACCATGTAGGCTAGCATGCATTATGATTATCTTATGATGATTATCATTATGATAACGATAACATAATCATAATGATTTTAATTTTTATACACTGCATGCATGTCAAAAGATAACCGTTATCTAAGTTTGAGACGAGCATAGATTAATTTATTTTAAATAATTGAGTAAATTAAGTGATCTAAACAGAAAAAATCAATTGTATCTGAATGAGTGCATCTCAATCTGAATCGTTTCAACAAAACGCTGTGCTCACCGTCATATCTCTCTGCTTGTTCTGCTAATTTAGCTTGGTAGACATTGTCATCTCTATCGGCCATTGTTCTTATGTTAGAGTAAAGTTACTTTGTGATAAATGGTGAGCAGGAATAACCAATCTAGAACTTTCTGGATGCGAGTCACAGCGGTTACAACAAGATTCCCTCAGCAATAGCGGTCTCATTCAATATGGCAGCACAAATTGACCAACTAAAGTTGTTCCTCTGACGCATAAATTCCTGGTATTATTCGCGGGAGATTTCTCTCATACGAGATGGGTATGACAACTCCTGTCGCAATTTATAGTAGCAACACTGTCTTTCTTGTACGTACATGTACATCGATGCACTAACACTAACCAATATTACCATTGCATTTCTTGCTTTGGAGCATTAAAATTTGTAAAACCGAAAACTTCATTGCAGTATCCTCAGAATTGGAAATTGTGAATATCTTGCATCATTTCAAACTGCTACTTCGGATGCTTTCCACTTTGTCATAGTTGTGGTTATAATAGGTATGGGATATATTATTGACAGTAAAACTAACTAGTGCATTGCATTCAGTAGGATTCACTTGCCCAGAACAATGCTCGCCAGATTGAAAAGCTCGTTTTTGCTCATTCGTAGGATTGAAAAATTTGTATTTTAATAAATTTGTGGCAGGTAGGACATATTTTGCGAAGTATCAATAAACGTCTAAAATCTGAAAAACCTTACTGATTTATATGTTTATATTTCCAAAAGATTGTATGGAGAAAATCCTAGCACGGTCACAAGTATAAAAAATTCGGTCACAAGTATAAAAAATTCTATCGCATGGCTAAATAGTGCAGTTACAGTAGCAAGGTACCATAATGAAAATAAAAGCAAAATCAATTTTAAACACTGTAGGCTTCAAAATGAGAATGTGTAACAATCATGGTTTATGTAGGTTGGGGGTAGAAAACAATTTCATCCTCTTTCAACTAAATAAACATAATATGACATAATATAATATGACTAGCGGACACAGGCTGTTTGTTAGCCATTAGGGTCAAAAAGCATGATAAATAGTTATATACATATACATATTCTATCTACAAACCACAGCAATATTTACTGTACTATCTACATAGTTAAAATAAAGTACACTGTATGTAAAATAACTCCGCAGAATAAAACAATCTTACAATGTATATTATATGCATTACTATCATGACACATTGTCACAATGTTTATATAAAAAGAGTGAAATCCCAATATTATAAGACATGAAAAATATATCAAGAATAATGTACAATGTAAATATAGGTTACATACAATGTATATGTGACGTATGCAGGAGATCAGGAAAGGAATAACACTGTATATACGTAATAATTGAGACTGTTCTAAACCAGGTTTAAGTCATATGAATCAGGGGTTCTGCTGGGCAAAGGTATTAAGTATTCTTGCAGTGCCAGTGGACTAAGGTATTCCTCTTCAATGATATCGAACTTTCCAACACCACTGTCAAAAGATAGGGGTCTTTGAATGTCTGTGATGGGCACAGTTTCAGGTTCGGTACAGTGAACAGAAGCCTGCGACTCACGGCTGGCTATACAAAGCTGTAGTTCGATGCAAATCTGTGCAAAGTTCGGTCTCATCTCAGGGTTCAACTGCCAGGTTCTCAGCATCCAGTTGTATCTAAGAAATCCCAACATTACATGAAATACGCGTACAGAACCGGCATAGGCCACAGACGCCCGGCTATATTTTCTTAGTAAAGATAATCTCGCACCAAGAGATAAGAGTTTGGGTACTTGTAACCTAAACTGTCATTTTTATCAGGTTAGAAAAATCCTTGTGCTTGTTACATATCTAAATGAAACTATAAAATATGAAACACCGTGTTATGGCTAACTTGACTCTGTAACATTTCAACATCCTATCATAACAAGCAGAGTCCAACTTCGAAATCCAATTTATACAATTAAATTTTAATTTTACTTACATAAGATCCGGACATTTCTCTGGTTTGCTTAGTCTACCACCAGACTGTATGTATTCAAGAATATCAAAGTTATCTACATCAGCATATGGATAGGCTCCTTTAGAAAATATCTCCCACAAAGTCACACCATATGCCCACTAAAAAAATAATACATGCATCATACATTGAAATAATTCAATTTCTTAGCGAGGACTGGTAGTCTTACAAAAAACGCGAGTCAAATTTGAGGGGTTTCTCATTTTGCAACGCTATATGTGGTACGATCGAGGTACCTGTCTGCAATATTATTAACAAATATTCAATAAAATGAAATGTATTGTCTCGTCTCCAGTGAATGATTCTTAAAAAAATATTACGTGTGCATGTACATGTATAATCTTGTATTTAGCGCGCAAGGTGTAGCATTCTACGTTGATGAAACTATACTTGTATAAATGTATAATTTACACATGTATTACTGTACAGTGTACAGCCATAGAAGTGAAGTTATACATACCACATCACTCTTGCTAGAATAATGCCTGTGTTGAAGACTTTCCGGTGACATCCATTTAACAGGAAGTTTAGCTGATTTTGCTGTACTTTGATATAATTGGTTGTTGAAGTTATCCAAATCACGCGATAATCCAAAGTCAGCCACTTTCACTCTCAAGTTGCCATCCAGCCTGTGAGAAAAGAACAAGACATGAGGAAACAAATAATGACCCATAAATATCCCAAATAGCTCAGAGTGTTCATCAAGTCTGGCCAATCTTATGAGTAAACTTTAAAGACATGATGTTTTGCACAAATCATAAAATTCAACAGGAATTTCAAAAAGTAGTACAGATTCATAAACCTGCCAGGTATATATATAACTTATCGTTATCATGTTTGAGTTAGATTTTCACTAGCTTTCTTACAAAAGTGACAAGTTACATGTAGGTCTAAATAAGTTTATAATAGTACATGTAATTACTATTTTAAGTTTTATCTCTACTTTTCATTTGTGGTAACACAAGAAATACATCTCTACTACAATGAAGAATCTTCACTAGTTCAGGGCCATGGTTCCAATACTATAGTGCTGTAAAATATAAAAACTTACATGCAGTTCCTAGCAGCTAGGTCCCTGTGGACACATAATACATCCTCGAGGTAGTTCATGCCCATGGCAATGTCATTGGCAAATCCCAGCATATCATCAAGTGAAACTGTCTATTGAAAATTAACAGACAAACAGTTAAACATGGGACCTTGCAACTTATTTCCGATTTAGTACTCCTTACACGTATACTAAAACCATTGACAGTATTTCTAGGTAGTTTTCTACGTCAAAGAGAGGATAAATCTACTAATCCAACTCATATTAGTACTAACATTTTTGGGACTCCTAAGGTAAGATCGTAGATCGCCGTGAGTCAGAAAGGGTAGCACAACTAGAGGTTGTCCATACACATCAAAGCTAATGCCGAGCATAGTCAGTACATGTTCATGTCTAAACGTCTGCATCAGTAGAGCTTCATCAATAAATGTGTTAACTTCATCCTCACTAGCCTGGTGGCCTGCACAAAAAACGGTTTGGAACAATTTTGAGCAAATAATAATTATATTATAATAAAACTATATTATATTAATATTTCTTTTAGAATAAAGTAATTAGGAGAAAATTCTGTCAGATCCATTCAAGCAGCATAGAGCATGCTGTATGCTCCACATCAGCTACAGGATTGTAGACGGGTAATGTTTCCATTAGTCTGTCAATAATCAAAGTTGTCTGTCCATTAACTATACATTTGCAAGAGTGCACAACTCCCGTTTATTGAAATGTCTATCAATCACAGATTACAGTTATACAAGATGTAAAATAGTGAGTGAAAACGGCTTCCAAAAAATCAGAATGTACCTTTAACTGCCTTAATAGCAACGAGCTGTCGGGTCACTGAACCATTGGTTTGATGAATATCCAGAACTCCTTTGAACACCTTTCCAAAGCAGCCAGAACCAATTTCTTTACCAACATGTAGTTTAGATAACTCTATGAGTACTCCTTTTGACCTTACTTTCTCTTCCCACGTAGTTGTTGGATTGGTGGAGCTGCTGCCAACTGTTTGGTCAACTCTCATGTATTCTAACAAACAAACAATAAACATATGAATATGCAGCTTATGTGATTGTATCTACAGTAGCATTACTCATAGCATTAGTGTGTTGGCACGTGGCCAAAATACTGCTGCCCACAAGGCTGATATCATGGTTATTGCATAATTGCAGATTCTAAGTTTGGTCTCACCAGGCATGTAATATACATGTATTTGTGTAGAAAAAGACATAATTGAATACTGTGAAAGTAAACTGTTACCATAACCAAGAGTGCAGGAGAACATATTCTTACTACGATACAAAAAGACTACGGGACAGGGCAAGACTACTAGTGACTAGAAGCTAAGCAGCTAATACTCCATCCAGTATGTATAGTAGGTGATGAGTTAGCCTAGGCTCTAAGCAGTCTTCAAATTTCTTATGTGAACTGTCAAAAGATTATAATTTTACCAACCCAAAGGATATTTGAAGAGCTTAGAACCTATGCTACTTTTAGGTGAACACTAGAGAAAGAAAGAGAGCAGACAGTTACCTTGATTCTCAGTTAAACTAACAAGTCCTACCATAAAAATAGAAATCAGTAAATACACATATACTTTGGCAAAGTTGGAAAGGTACTTTGTAGAGATACCACCGTATACTGAATACACCAGTATAAGTGATGTCTATAGTCTATACAAATTATAGCAGTTTTGGTCACTTTTCGATGTCTACCAACAATTTAATGCTAAAAAGAGATACAATGTATATTAAACGGCAACTATGAAATGCAATGGTGTGCACAAAATTTATCCATTGAATATAAAGTCACTTAGTTTTACATGTAAAATAGAAAGCTTTGACTTTTACAAGTCATTTGTAAACGCAGTCATTGCTTACCATTGAATGGGATGGCTGATTTCTTCTTAGTCTTCATAACAAGACAGACACATGTAGAAATGATTATAGCTAGTGCTGCCGCTGCCACACTACATATAATCAATACATCTGTTAGGCTCAGCTGATCACTTTCACGATCGACCACATGGGAAGCATCATTTGAAGACAGCACAGCTACATCGTCAAACTTGACGTAAAAATTTCCGTACCGAAATACGATCTAAAAACATAAGCATCGGAATTTGTTATGAAGCAATGAAATATGTATCACATACATGTAAACATGTAAACATCTATCATGGCTCCTTCACGGATAGCACATCTTGCCGGTATGGAGTTATGTCCTTCAATTACATAATTAAGGTGAGGACAACTTCACACTAGTGATATACAGTGTACAAATTAATACCAATAGGGGATGTGGAAAGCACCCAGAAGTACGGTGACTGTTATCTACTGACTTAATTGCAAATATGAACACCATGATGCGATCCAAGCTTTGTTATAATTATAAAGAGGCGCGTTTTGAGAAAATTATAAAAATCTAAGGATATAAATACCTCTGCAGGTGCCCCATCTAATTGCTCTTCACCGCTCTCCACACGACATGTGATAATTTTTGACTCTTTCTTCTCAACAGAGCATGTTTCCTCATGTAGAGTTATATTGATAAGCTGCTGATAGAAGAGATGGTCGAACCCGCTACCCTGAAATATCATCATTTCACACACATTTATGATCGCAATAATGAACATAATATGTTGTATTTGTTGGGGAAATGATGACACACAACATGCATGTCATTATTGTCAAGTTGAAAATAAAATGCATAAAATAGGAAAATATTTACCTTAATTGCCACATCAATTTCATTGGTTGACGAGTGCTTGATAGCTGTCACCTCGTATATAACTGGCTGATGGTGGTAGGTAACTGAACTCATGTTACTGGTGAGCTCATCAAAGGCCAAAGTCATCTCTGCTTGCCGTGTCGTAAATTCAGACACCTTTCTCAGCGTCAGTAACGGAGTCAAATCTGGTATTGGACAGCATACTTTGCTTGCCGTTACCAACTCACACACCTAATGTTAAATGGGACTATATTACATTATATCACAGTGCATGTAGAAACTGGGCAATTTAGAAACCCAACAGACAGGACTAACTCATTGGTAATAGAATTGGTTACAATATCCCACGATATCAGAGGATTTAATATTTGAATAAAATTGATGTATTACACAAATCAACAGAAATACTTTCTGTCATTTATTAGCAAATTATTGCATATTTTCAGAAGAAATTCAAGTTGTTGGTAATGAGAGTAGGCAACCCAGGTTTCAGTGAATGTCAATATTATTATGATTCCATCTGAATGATACAATTCTAAGAAGAGTAATAGATGAGTGCATTGTCCTGTAGTAACTATGTACCTCTGTTAGAGTGGGGATAGATTCCTCATCAGCTGGTAAAAATTTAACTGTAGCAGAGTATTTAGAAATGGAATCTAAATTCCTTCCACTAACACATACAGGTATACCTCCACTGCAATAGGTAACAACACAATATGCTGAAGAGAGAGTGAACAGACGAACTCTTTTGAGACACAATATGCGAAACTAACAACACATTGTCATGAGCAAGCATTATAAACTCGAGTGTCCAGGCCCTGCCAGGAGTGGCACATTAGCCCAAGTTCCTCTTCATATAAAATATTGGGTGGAGTAAATCCAATGGTAATCAAGAGCCGATATATCCAACCATTATGTTGGAAGGATTGAAACCCAGGCTATTATATTTATCATAACAATAGGAATATATTACTCAACATTCAATACCGAGTCGGGTCACTTTGGTCATATATGGATATAGAACTAATCATGTAGCAAAACGTGTAGATTTATATTGTAGTACAAATACAACAGAAAGCCAACCAACCTTAAAGTGGAATGAACTTTTCTATTCCGCCTGATTGAGAGAGATGGATTTGGTTTGTAACTGTAGTTAGTAGCGAATTGCTGTACACCATCAACAAGTAGGGTAACAGGGAGCATAACTCCTGACTGAGAGTTTGGTGGTGTTACGCACGTCAGAATGTCCTCAGAGTACCTGAACAGTTAGAGTGTAGGCACACTGATTTGTCTACATGTATGTTTCAACCATATGAGTGTTGGTTAAATTAAAATAGCATGTAAAGTTCAAACTGACACTTTCTGAATCTTCATCTTCCATTATCTTACTAACTTAAAACATACCTAAAGGTTTAATCTAATAAAATACTGTGCTAGAGTTTTACTGATGGCATAATATTAAATAATTATTTCAACAGACCTACTTGTATTTTATTTTAACCAGCTGATCTGAAGTACACGTACAAGTACATCGTATCAGTATATGATGTTTGATGCAATGGAACCAAACTAGAAACAACTTCATATGTACACATACCTGGTGACAGAGCAGTCCTTGTCACCTACTTTCATTTGAACTGCGTTACCAAGTCTTAGGTTTTTACCTCTCACAGTTAGAGTGGTACCTCCCATCATCGGCCCATAAGAAGGAGCAAGTTCAAGTACCTCAGGCTTCTAGAGGTGGAATAAATTATCTATGTGCAATGGGATAGTATTGTGAACAAGCTAGTAAAATCCAGATCACCTTGGCCAGTAAAGGCTTCTGGAACGGTTTGAATTGATTACAAAAATATCATGGAGTGGCACTTGAATGCCACGAAGGAACCATTAAAAGCTAGGGTAGTCTGAGCAATAAGATTCCTTACATAAGAAGCTAACTGTAACATGATGTATTTTTTGATTGTGTAATAATTCGGCTCTTCAGGACCCACCGTCCAGCACACCAAGTCCTTACATTATTGATGACTACGATGGTAGTTTGTACTAGTGTAGTACTGGCTGTATCAGTATCAGTGTGGAAGGGGGTATTTACACAGAGTAGCTCTAGACCCAAACTTCACAAAATATAATATACACTAACACAATACAATATAATGTACTTTTTGTTTTTGAATATAATGTGTACATGTGACTCTTGTTGAAATAATATTATTCTAGTCCAATTCATAAGTAGTTTATAACATCATCATAAATATTTTATGTATTACTATTACTACTGTTTTTACTCCAAGACAGTAAACAATAATAACAATATTTGTGGTACAACACAAAGCCAGTTCATTTGGCCAACACATAATTGGCATTTAATTATCAATACCAAATCAACATCGATTATGGTTTATGACAGCTATTTATAAGCTCATATGGTCTACAGGTGTTGTAATACTATGGTTGATAGAATCATTACATGATTGTTTATAGATCAGCATGTCAGAGTCGACGTGGTCTGCTAGAATATAAATCACTAATGTGAAGATATTGAGTCTCAAGATTACCAAATAAAACAACTAACTAATACTGAATCACTTGATGTTAGAATGCAAGGGACAAGCATAGCCCCGCTGGAGACTAAAATAAATTATTTAGTTGTATGCATAATTATATACCTGTAGATACAATTACTGCATGTGAATAAGTATGTGCAACGTAGTAAATTGACTAAATTCTATATTGAACACAATGGGCTGCCACATGCTTGTAAGAATGTTATTGGGTGTACATTGAGAATTTGTGTCTATCCAGCAATGGTCACTTGGGGCTACCCTGCAGAGTTCAAATTCTCATACAAAAGACATTTACAAGGTACAAGTGTCCTCACCCAACATGACAACAATATGCCTATAATGTACTATTAGCCAATACATACCATATATGAGAAGATAACTCCTGGGTTGTGTCCGTATGTTGTAATACTTTTGTTAGCGCCAACAGTGCCGTCTTGTCTGACTACAATCACCTCTCCCTTCCATTCAGAGTTAACTGCACCACTCTTGCATATTATTCTATAACATGTGAGCAACTGTTATGTAAGAATGTAAGTGTATAGGAAAGTCCCTAAAGTAATGGTACATGTAGGGAATGGTATTATTGTACATGGTAATTTGAATATGCCTCCAAAAGACAAAGTCTTACAATATGCCAATTTAGCCAATTTAAAACTCCTAATTTACCATGGTTAATGTAAATAATTAATTGTACATAGAAATGCCAAGATTTACATGCAACTAATTTGCTGGTTGTCAAGTGTTGGGCTAATTAGCTAGGCACCTCTTCTACAATAATAAATAGTCAGTCACCAATACATGTATGGTTACATTTGTATACATGAATCTGGGCATGCTGCCATTGGCAGCAACGTAATATACATCGTAATATACATCGATCTGATGAACTGTCGGATCTAGCATCTGTAATTATTTAAAAGATAAACAATGTAATGAAGCCCTTCTTAGGGTATTACATAATCCAGGCATTTAAAATGCCATCTAAATTAAATTCAAATTGTTTTTTATAAATTTAAATAAATTAATTACCTGTTAAATTCTAGGTCAACAATTGTGCAGTTAGTGCCGTGTAACATGACAAATGTAGATGAAGCACAGTCCCCACTGATTCTAGTGAACTGTCTACCTGTGATGGTTAGCACTGTGCTACCAGATATACTGCCTTCAGTTGGAGAAACCTGCAAATTGTAATAAAAGTGATGAATTGTAAATTATTATACAACAATGTATAAGGTGGGTTTAAACCTGTGGCTGCATATAGTGGACAGCAACCATTTGAAATGACCACCTTACTAATAGGTTGGATAATGACCCATTATTATATTGTTCAGACAATGTGGTTAATGCCATCTCTACTAAAACAGATCAGGTAAGCCATGGGAATTGAATACAGAAAGTAATAATGAATACTTCAGGTCTATGGGGTGTCTCACCTTTCATACCAACTAGTGACACAAGGAAACTGTGGTGAAAAAAACATCTTAGCATACCAGTGGTGTTACAAGTCGAAGTTTAGAAAACATAATTATTTGTAAATCATAATAATTTGCTGCTTTTTCTGCTATGTAAATAGGATAGGTACAGGAACTAGTAAATATATGAGTAATCAGAGGTATGTAGTATCACAGAACTTTAGATAATTCATTTCATGTTTTTACCGGAATAGAAATAAAGTCTTAGAACATTTTTAAAACTCAACTTGCAGTAAGTCCATTTGACAGCAATTGTCCAATAGGGGTGGAGGAATGCTACTATTACTATTACCATTACTTACATGTAGATTATACTAAATGTATAATAAATTATACTATAAAATTTTACTATACTATACTATTATACTATCCAGTGTCATACTATAATCATTATAGTATGGCACTGGAAGCAAATAGAAAGACAACTCCAACATCAAACAAGAACGCTAGCTACCGTGCCCAGTTCAAGGATACATATTATACATGTACAACTATCTGTATGCATGTGCTCCTAAGATAATACACATATTTGCGTTGTACATATATGACCTCTACTGTGTGACCCAACTATAGTTTTTTTATAGACTAAGTGCTACTCACAGAATGGATACTGGGTGGAGGCGCATGCTGATACCATTCGGTAGACCCATGAGTCGCACATTCCTCTTTTGTAGAACAGAACTCCCCACCACACCAACCGCATTCCATTGGATCCTTCTGGAATGTGCACAGCTCTGCGGTTTCATATACAGCACAGGATTGCAGTGGGTATGCTATTACCTACATGAGAGAGTGATACACACTTATGTGATGCAGATAAAAAATTTAGAGCTATATATATATGCCGTGCAATGTATGTGATGTATGTGTACACATAATAATGTAGTTGTACATAAAACATCTAAAACTACACAAATCACAACGTAATCTTGTAAAAATTTGTACAAACAAAACCAGTACCAAGTATCACATTTTATCCACAGCCCACATTAAATTTGAATTCATTTTCCGCAATCGATGATATTTATCCACATTTCTTTATACAGCCAGCCTTCTAGATTTCAATATCATGAGTTTGATACAAATATAGTTACACTGTAATATAAAACATGTTACATCAGCTGAACAGACAATGTGCACCTATAAGAATCTAAATGTCTGCCAATTATTATATAAACTCTGCAAAAAATGTCTTGAAGCAGTTAAGATCTAGGGCCTGTGCAGATAATGAAAGCAGCTTAAAGTTGAAGCCACAGAGGTGTGAGTGACACCGTGACTACAATGGCACCTTGTCCTCCTCTGCTCTACTGTAATTTTAGAGTATACTCTTGTTAAGCACAGCATGTAACAAATTAACTTGTTTTTAAAAATAATATGATTCATGTGGCCCATTTACTTCTAGTAGCCTATCCAGTAGTAGGAGCTAAATTACTATAATTTTAGTTTTGTAATAATATTACAGACAATAGCTGAAGGTGCTACTGTCACAACTTTTCCACAATTATTTGGTTTTCAATCAGCTGTGTCAATACTAAGTATTAGCTGCAGAAGGTCTGGTAGAGATTACAAACAATTCTCACCAATTTATGATTGCATAATAACTGTCTGTGGACAATCTTCCAGATGGATGTATGAATAAGATTATAACCATAAAAATAATTAAATAAGACTGTTTAATGGTGTGAAGAATCAGTCAGGGTCAGTAGAAGGCATTACTTAGCAGCAGAATATAGGGCTGCCAAATAATGTGAATGTAACATACATGTAAGTTTACATGTAAACACTGTGTAACAAACTCCAGTTACTAAAGGTGAAGAGGGAGGCAGAAAATAGAGAATTTTAGAGAGGAGCAGACCGAGGAACCTGCCCAGAGGACAGAATACACACAGACAGACTAAAGTTACCAGAAATGTTTCCATCCCTTTGTTTCAATATTTTTAACATTTTTAACCCCTTACCCTTGAACCTGAAACAGCCAACAGCTTGCCATCAGACACCACAGCCTCTCTTTCAATTGGCAGCCCACCGGAACTTTGATTGAAAGTATGATAAATGGATCCACTTGCCAAACTTATCTAGAATATTTAAAATGACATTAAGAAATGTGCTAAGTAATACAAGTCACATTAGCTACAGGATACTGATATATATCTTCAAATTTAGCTGCTCATGCAGCTGGTAGTATACCTATCTTATGCATATCAATAAGGAAAATATTTGTTTTATAAACATGATGACAATCAGTAAAGTAGCAAATGATTGCTTATGATGAATAATTGAATAAATGTTCATATTCTAAGGACACGTTGAAAGTGTCCCAATAATAACAGAAATTGGTAAATAATCATAATATTATTACCTATTTTTTTACTAAATTTTTGAGGTAACAAATACAGCTCCAAAGGGAAAATAAAGTGCAAAACTACCGGAACCTGATTATAGACTTTGACCATATTAGTCTGAAAGGAAAATTTCTGTGTCACAAAAAAGTTATATTTTTCTCAAATCTGACAACTTACATGTACCAGGAAATAATAATATTTGTTTAAAAAAGTTCGAAATGAACTAAATGTACCTAAAGATGCTGAGCCAGTGTTTACCTTGCACTACAAATTTTAGGAAATACACATGCAGCTCAAATTTCAAAAATAGTGTTGATTTAGAGACCCATCAATTCTATTTCTTACCATTATATTAAATTCTCAAACATTTTTTGCACTGTTGCATAGCCCATGTTATCATGTACATGCATGCCATCAAATAATTTCTTAGACATCTAATGGCAAGGAAGTTGCATGTACAAGCATTATTTTTCAAGTACATAGTACAATGCTGATGTGAAAGTCATAGTCATATAGATGAGAGTATCTGATATATGGATGGTTAGGTGCCAAAAAGTGCCTGCTGCCTCCAGCGCTGACTACAGCTGGAGCCATCTCTGATTCACAATCTCTTATCAGCTGGAAACTAAAAGATGAGCCATCTGGTCATCCTAGTAGAGTTCTATTGCTCAGCTCTGAGCTCTGACTACGGGGCAAAAGCATACTGTCCCACATTTCTACACAGTATATTATACACATGTAGTATAATATACTGTACAATGTAGCTAAAAGATGTCAGACTTTTAACATAGACAGCTGACAAGTCTCGATTTGTATCTAGCTGAGATTTTGTATCAATATCAGACAAACTTAGCGCCTATTTCTCCAACTAATTGGATACACCGATTAAATGTAATACCCTGGGTATTTGCAATTATATATGCCAATGTGTGTGTCATGGAGCCACCAACAGGGAGCAAATTAGAACCAGAGCGTTACAAATCTCTCGTAATCAAAATTTTCAATTTCAACCATTCATTGCAACATATCGGTGAATAGACCCAAAAACATCCAAAGTAAATAAAACTTTCAGCTTGCTACTTAAAATCTAAGGATTGAAAACATACTGGAAATTTAGGCCTAAACAATGGATGTATGGATCGGCAACACAAGTATAGATACATGTAAGTTAGAGTTACGGGTCTGTAAGATGGGTGGACTAGAGCTATGACAATACAACTGGTATAGGATAGACATCTTACCTTCTGTATTATTCCTCTACTATTCCCAATAACACCAACAGTTGTGCTCCCCTGCACCTCTGTGTAGAGAGATGTAGCGTTATATGGCAACAGGACAAGGTAATGGAGGTCTAGTGTACGCCCTTTCATCACAAGTTTCGTAGCTCGCGGCTCAAATCTTTTTGTAACAGGGTTGAAAATCTGCTACAGAAAAATGTTGCAAAACTTCTATTTTAATTTTAATATTGCTATGTTTACATGTTAAACAAATTTAGAATGGCATAGAAACCAGGCTACATTACGCCTGTTTTATACTAAGATATCAAACAGAGCTGTTATCGTATTAATACCTTATTGTTATCAGATGATGGTTGAAGGTAAATATGAAACCTAAAAATCATTGCTCCAAGACAGGCTGTATTTATTTGTAACCATGTGCAAGTCATAACTTGGCAATATCCAGTAGCTTGGTAAACAATCAAATTTGCATAAAAGTTTCGTACGCAAAAAGTAAAAACTGAATTTACTCACCTGAGATTCACATTTCCTTTCCTGACCATAGTACCATTCGACTAGCGACCCTCTGCCCCGATGGCATCTACGCATCTCTAGGTCCATGTGGTTATTTAAAGCATCCAATGAAATAGCACAGATGATTGCCGAGTTAACAGTAGGATATGAAGTCATACCGCTAGCTTCCCCTTGTAACAAGTACAACACCTCACCATCCCGAGTTGTATTCAACTTTCCATAGAGATCTTTTCCACATTTACTCAGCTTTGCGTCCATTGCAATATTATATTGATGATTATTAGTACCACATGTTATTGGAACCTCTATATATGTATGAAACTTAACGTTTGTTTTATTGAATCTGGAAATGCGAGTGTGGAACCTTCTAGACTCCAAAGGATCAGCCACACTGTCCTTCTGCACAGTTACCGTGTAGACATAATCTCCATTTTCTATCATTGTCACGTGGTATATGGGATATTGATCAAGAAGCGGCGGAGATATGGGAATCCAACTAAACGAATTCCTAACGGGATTGAGGACCGATGACTTAATATAAAAGTCTTTACTGTGTGGGCTTTTTCTTAATGAGTAGAAACCGATTGTTGGTAGATATTTGTCCTGGCGGCCATCATAAACTGCAGATGACAATATAAGATGAGTACTGTTAGTAGCTTTACTTAAAACTTTAGAAGATCGTACATCGACAAAAATAGCCTTTGCACCAGTTCGACTACCAAGATGGCCGTAAACCCCGTGTTCTAAAAGTTTTAGCTGCCGTTCATCCCGTATATCATTCTTATCAAAATATAATTCCTTCAGCAGATCCTTGTAGTATTCTTTATCCAGAAAGTTACCGCCATTTAAATTACTGAGGTAGTTCACCTGACAAGCACCAAATTCAACACTCCCACACCAAAGTAGGACTGGCTTGTCAGGATCGGGGCTTACAGCCAAAGATGTTACGGAATTATCCTCATTTCTTAATGGCCCAATCTCCAGAGTTTGTAAAATATTGAATGTAGAATCCACTTGATAGATTCTATTTGTAGAACCGATAAAGTATGTATTGGCAAATTGTTGGATATGAGAGATTTTACTATCAGCTTTGAAGATAGAAGCCTTCAGTTCAGAGTCTGAGTATGAGATTAACAGCAGTGTGAGGAATACATGAACAAGCATATTTTCTTCTTCTGCAAGAGAATAAAATCACTAGTTAATAAATTAGCATTACCATATTATCATAATACTGGCACCAATAGGGCCAATACCCTTTACTCCTGTACAAATTAATACCATGTACCATTGATTAATTAATTAAATTCATAAAATTAAAATCCTCAAGAACTAGTGCATTGCTCTTTGACAAAAAATTCACATATACTGATATAGTAGACAGTGGCAGACAGTGAGCCGATTTACATGCAATTTGCTTTACACGATGTTCATACATGTACTTATAAGTAATTCATTTGATTATCTTGATGTCAAAAGAGCAGATAAAATTTAATATTAATTGGCATACCAAAGTTATATTCAATAATTGATTAATAATGACAGTTCATAATTACAGTTTATAACCATTCAATTAAAAACTGTTCTAAATGACTCAAAATGCCCAATTTACATGTAACTGATGTACATTAGTCTGCATGGTCAGTGTAGTTGGCTCGGGAACATGTAATAATAAAATAAACTTGGAACTAAAAGACAATTCCTGCTTCATGATGAATGAACTATATAAATCTGCGTAATATACACAAATATACACAAATACAATCCTGCAAGATTCTTTTGACAGCTAACTCTCCTAGTTAATTGTGAATAACAAGTTGATGCAATCAAACTAAAATTATGAAAAATTCTAGAAATTTTCATTCAAAATGCACACGTAATAAAGGAAAGTGTTCACAAAATTCAGTATCAGATCCATAAATTTATAGCCACAATTCTAAATAGGCCTGTAATTATAATACGATTATTTAGAGCAAACACGGGGTTAGTGTACATGTACAAGCCCCAATACTCACCCCAAATTATCTTGTTTTGAAAAATGCAGCTGATATATTCCAGAGTTTCTTTATGGTATCCACTTGGCTGAAAATATAATTTACTGGTAAATAAAATAACGTAGTGACATCATCATATTATATACTCTAGCCCTAGGATCACATCAAGCAAAAGCCATAATGAACTGTTATCCACCTAGAAAGGCCAACATATAAATAGGTACTGTAGTGTAGGCTACATATATTTACATGCTAATATAAACGTGTGACTGTCACTGTGACCACTATATGTATAGTAACAGTGTATAAATAATAACACAAACATGATTGTTTACCTTATTGTGCTTTCCACACTGTTACATGTATGCATAAGTGTTGTACTATAGTTTCAGCTAAAACTGAACATAACATGAAACCTCAATAGTGTCCTACCAAATTATATATGAAGAAGATCAATTGTCATCCAGCCTTTATAAAACATACTCATTTTGCATTGGCTGCGTGCTCTGCTGTTTTCTCATATGCTCACGTGGGTTTGTTTTGACATGGACGCTGTACAGATGACGTCAAAACATGGCGAAAGTGGGTTTGCTTCCGTGATTTTCTGGACAATTTTACCCAGTATCTCTCATTTTAAGAAGAATTGAAGCACTAAGATGGATTACGACGATAATCTGAGTGACGAGGAACATGAGGTATAGATTTAAAGCACAAATACGACCCATTTGTATGTTTTCTCTCACTTTTAACACCATATTTTTTAGAAGGCGAACCAATTACAGGAAGTTAGAAATAATAAATATAAAATTGGCGCCGTGAAAATGGCGCGATTAGTTAAACGGTTAGTCCGCTGGGGTTTTGACAACAAAGAAGTTACATTCGCCACTCAATTAATAGTTCATGGTTCATTTAGGCATTAGCAATAACTAATACTAATTTAAAAATAAAAACTAAGACTATAACAAGATTTAATTTAACTATCATTTAAAAGAGAATAAAAATCCAAGTGATGAGATAATGGCATTGTTTTAGGTATTTTATATTATGACTTATTGAATCATAGACTGGATTGACTCAATTTCATTTCTGTCAGTTTTACAGTCTTGTTTAAGAGTTATATTAATTAACTTTTTTGATTTAGTTTGAGGAACATCGTGATGAGCATGATGATGAAGCGACTAAACAAGAGTGCGTTGACAAGTTATCAACACCTGATTATATCATGGAGCCCAGTGTGTTTGGAACACTTCAGAGGTTAGCTGTGGATAAGACATGCATACTTTAAACAACTTCGTGCAATGTATATCATTGCTTATTGAATAAGATGCCAATGGTCCTTTAGAATATAGATCTACATTTATTCTTCTAACTACGAATACTAAATTTTAGGTACTTTGAAGCAGGAGGTCTTCCAGAGCAAGTTGTTGACTTGCTCTCTAGTAACTATAAAGCAATGGCTCAAACAGCAAATCTCTTGGCTGAATGGCTTATTTTAGCAGGTAACTTCCTTTTTTCTCAATGTGGTTCAGTTGAACAAATTTCTTCTGTGATCCTACAATATACTGTATGTAAAATAGCTTTATTTAGCTAACGCATGTTACTGGTCAATTCCAACGCTCCTGAGGAAGTTATTTATTTATCTCTTTCCAAACATTGTCTGAATCTGCTGGTGAGCCCACACTAATGTGTAATTTTAAATAATTAAAAGTACTAATTGCATGGATATGAAATCATGTAAAGAGGTGATGTATTTACCAATGTCCAACTACCTGTATTATGGTGGTAATTACTATTTTCAAATCATCTGCCAGATGGTCACACAAATACTTCAGGTATTCTATATCATTAGGCTACATGCACATTGCTAGCTTAGTGCCTAGTAGAACTGAATTCATGTTATGATTCGCCCTGGTGGTAAATATAACATTGTAAAGTTCTCACACACTTCCAACCTTTATTTCTATTCACTAAAGTAGATATTTTATAATATATGTAAGTTAATCATTAGGGTTGTTTACCGACACTGTTATAAAGAATGATGACTATAATTTATGACCATGTTATTCAGGTATTGATATACGTACAGTGCAAGAGTTGGTAGAAAATCACCTGAAGGACATGATATTAAAACACTTTGACACCAAAAAAGCTGATGCTATATTCACAGATGGTGAGGTAAGTTTTTTTTTGGAAATTCTGTTTATTATTCCACCATTTACATAATAATAAACTCCGTATAGTCACACACTTGTCCGGTACTACTATAGACTCCAAGTTGGCTACAGGATATGATAGAGTTCCCTACATGGAGGATGCTCTTCTATAAGCTGGCAGAGGAGTACCCAGACTGTCTTATGTTAAACTTTACTGTCAAGGTAAGACTCTACACCCATGTAAGTTTCTGGCACAGTTGAAATTGTTCAAGATATTTGTGACACACTCCGGGTATATAGCAACACAAACTCATTGCCGTCAAGCAAAATTAAGAAACACCATTTTCTTGCACCGGAATTAAGTGCCTCGATTAGCAATGATGGTTTGGTTCAGCCAAGCAAAAACACAGACTGTTGGGTTTTTGGCCTAGGTCCAGCGGCCATCTTGCTGCTTTTATTGAGGCCTAGACCAGTCCAAGAAGCCGCGGAGATTGTATAAGTTAGAACTACCCTATGATTCTCGTGATGCTCAACATTTGAGTATAAAAGTATTTTGCTTTAATTCATAAAAACCATACCATCACATTAGGTTAGTCTTCAGCATTTACATTTAGCATTCTTATGTGTAACTTGTAGCAATGTAACTCTGTGTATTTCAGCTAATATCAGATGCTGGGTATCAAGGGGAGATAACATCTGTCTCTACAGCATGCCACCAGCTTGAAGTATTTTCTAGAGTTCTCAAAACATCTATAACCTCCTATTTAAATGACACGGACTCATTTCTCAAGCATAATATAACAGATTTAGCCGTAAGTAAGACAGGTCTCCTGTCTGTGTATTGTACTGTATGTACTCTCATCTCCGAAGCTGATATCTCCTACCAGCTCACTCTTCTCCCTCTTACCTTACATTGTTATTGCTGGACATAAAGCATTGATTGTGTAGTTGACTTGAAGTTTGTTGAATGTTTCACAGTTACTTTCACTTGATGTAATATATAGTAGTAGCAGCTAGTGGGCTGTAGTAGGCATGTTATTTTCTACACGACTACACTGTATACAACTATAGAAGATGGTATGTCATGGTGAACACACATATCTCTACTCCCAAATATTACTCTACACGCTGGGCCAAGAGAGTAAAGGCGGGGCAAAGATAAAGAGACTTAGCCAAGAATTGCAGATTCACGCTAAACTAAGGTTTGATAGGCTATAATCGCTATTCCAAAATCACGTGGGTTTAATGGTGATAGTGATAGTAGTGATAGTGATAGTAACGATAGTAACGATAGTAATAGTGTTAGTAGTGGTGATAGCGGTGGTTATAGTAGAGGTAGTAGTAGTACTGGTGGTAGTGGTAGTAGTACTAGTGATGTTAGTAGTAGTGGTGATATTAGTAATGGTAGCAGTAACAGTAGTAGTGGTAGCAGTAACGGTAGTAACGGTAGCAGTAAAGTTAGTAGTGGTAGCAGTAACAGTAGTAGTGGAAGCAGTAACGGTAGTAGTGGTAGCAGTAACGGTAGTAGTGGTAGCAGTAACGACAGTAGTGGTAGCAGTAACGGCAGTAGTGGTAGCAGTAACGGCAGTAGTGGTAGCAGTAACGGCAATAGTGGTAGCAGTAACGGCAATAGTGGTAGCAGTAACGGCAGTAGTGGTAGCAGTAACGGCAGTAGTGGTAGCAGTAACGGCAGTAGTGGTAGCAGTAACGGCAGTAGTGGTAGCAGTAACGGCAGTAGTGGTAGCAATAACGGCAGTAGTGGTAGCAGTAACGGCAGTAGTGGTAGCAGTAACGGCAGTAGTGGTAGCAGTAACGGCAGTAGTGGTAGCAGCAGCAGTAGTAGTGGTAGCAGTAACAATAGTAGTAGTAGCAGTAACAGTAGTAGTAGTAAATATTGTATTGTATATTTATGGAGGTGTACTAGGAGTAGATAATCAGGTATAATTATAAACATGATGTAAGCATTCTTCGTATACATATTGCTATAAATGTTTTGATCATTTTTGGATTGATTTTATTATTCATTGATTTGGATTTAGTTACTGTCAACAACTAATTGGCAACTCCTCCCACTGGCTTACAAATATTGCGTAAAATGTGAATCTGTGTGGGAAGCTCATATATTTCTTGTCAGCAGTCAGCAGCCTACAATATAAACTGGAATGAGAAGATGTGATTAGGCTCAAATTCTACTACTGTAACTGTCCCCTATTCTATTAAACTGATTGCACCATTGTTACTACAACAGTAGAAAAATTAAAATATCAGCAATAAGACTACTGATAGTAATAATAGTGAGTGTGAGAAATCATTCAGATAGTGACATACATGTTGTTACTTCTTGTTTCCATATAGAGGTTTAGATGTAACAGCAGTGACATCATCTCTTATTGGAGGATCACGCCATGCCAGAGCCTGTCAAGCTACGGCGGCCATGTTGTCCAAAGGAAGTATTAACCCAGCAGATGTGACCATTCTACACACAGCGTACACTAGTCCAGAGCCTCCCCCTGTTGAGATGATTAGGAACCCGACTCTCTTGAGTAAGTAATAGTAGGCTATAAACACCTAGCAGTACCAGTACTGTAGTCAACTATCAGCTGCTACCTGCTATTAGCCAAGTATGTGACTGGTCATACATCCCTATGACAATGGAATGTAGCAGTGAAATCCACTGGCATGTTGGCAATGCATGTGCAGATCAGCTGAAATTTGTATTTTTTCGATCCTGTAGGACTAATCACTACTGTGCACTGTTACTGTCACCTTACTTGCTAGTTATTCCAAATATATACAGTATTACTATTTGTACTGCGTAGCGCTATATGTGACCCCAGTAGTCATAATTTATGTACATGTGTGTAACTATGCCCATGGAATCCTAATTCTCTCCATAATTTCAAGTTTTTTCTCCTAGATTTGAATTCCTAAAGTTTTTTGGAAACATGCCAGTTTGCACTAACCTTGCTCCTTGATAAAGGACTATCGCAGTTCTGTAGACTCTTTGGTAAAAGAATGGTACATTTCTTAAACCAAGACATTCATGCTGCACAGTTATTGATTACAGATATGTCCCATTGGTGATTAGCTTGCAGATTGTGAGAGGGCATTACGATCTGTCAATTTGCGTTTATTCACACATATTTTTTATTTGCATTAGAGTTTGTATAATTCTGGCGCCACTATTCTGATGAAGGGTCTCACAGTAGTATTTTCACCTAGCTGCCGAATTAAACTTGGAATTCACATTTTTTGTTCTGTACAATTAATATACCATTACAATTATTTTAGTAATTTGGAAAGATGTCATTGATGTGTAGGCATTGTGGTTATGTAATTATATGCCAATTATAATACTATTTATCATTAAGTCATTATAACTTGAATAATATAAACACACATCATGGATTATGATATCCTAACTCACTATAATATAGTAATATGATTTGTTTTGTAGATTTGTTTATTGACGGCCTGTTTACACCTGGAGTGAAGATCAATCCAGAACACAAGGAAAAATACCTCCATATTCTAGCATATGCTAGTACAATTTCTGAGACATATAAAAGGGTAGGCCAATATATTATCACTTAGTGTACCTGGTAAGAGGTATTATAGATAACCTTGCTTCAACTGCCAAGTGAAATGTTATTGCTGGACCTCCTCTATCTATTATACCACTTGTTGATCAATAGACTCTCTATTAGCAATTGATATATAATGAAGTGATAGGTGTTGAAAGCTATTGCTTTGTTATCTTTTTATCATGAGGAATCTGGTGCAAGATGAGGGGGGGGGTAAGAGAGTAGACTGTGGTTCACTCAGGTTATTGTCTGCTCTTTGTTTTCAATATACTGTAGTGTAGACCTATTATAATAAATATATGGAACATAAATCTGTAATCTAATAATTTGTTATAGTTATTCGTGTAGCCTATATTAATGCCTACTATCTATAAAAGTGATGGAAAGTTGTGTTGATTGTTCCTTTCAAGTAAAACACATACTAACATTTTTAAAACCGACAAACAGTTGCAAAATCTTTAATAATAAACAGTGGCATGATGAGCTAATTTAATGTTCCTTATACATTGGTGAAGATGCTCGTAGGCCTACCAAGTATAATGATAGTAATTATACATGTGATATAATGGATACTATAATGTAATTATATGCAGTATGAATTCATTATGTAATGTGATTTATTTGTATTTTAGGGCGTTCGTAAAGCTATTAACAAGGATGACTTGCCGTTAACTAGAAATTCTCTAAGGAAAGCTCAGGAAATCTGCAGTGAAAATAAAGGAGGGCAGGAACTTGTGGCAGACATATCTACTCTCTTTGAATGTCTTAGGTAGGTTGTGTGTAGTGAGTAGATGTCCTGCCTGCTCACAAGTCTGGCCGTTCATCTGTCTGTCTGTCTGCCCATTCATCTGTCTGCTCGTTCGTCTGTCTGTGTGGACAGGATTTTGTATAGTCATAGGAAACAGATCACCATTTGATGTTGATATTAATATTATGTTTATCTAGCTACACGTATAATATAAATAATATATCCATATGTTTTATGATCTTTAAGAAATACTATGGGGTTGTAGCGGTGAACTCTATTGTCAATGGCAATGACTTTTCACTAATGCAGTACATTCATGTCCATGTGTACTTGTTGGTGTACTTGTTCAACGTTACTTCCACCTTACTTTCGCTGCATATCTTCTAGAGTTGGTATCTGGTCTCAATACTATATAAAGTTGTCATAACTTGTAGGTTTCCTGTAGTCGCTAAAGGAATATTAACTTGGATTAAACACATAGTCTCCGATCCTAAGTACTTTGTGCACAACACTGACCATACTCCAATACATCTTATACTACTAGATGAGGTAGGTGACATCTTATGCCTGGAACTAGACTATAATACAATAATACATGACATTATAGTGCTGTGGTATAGCTCTTCCCTCAATGTAACTACGCTCTAGAAACAGTAAGTTGTCTTATGTCAGTGTTATCTCCCCTTTCAATAAAGATTTGTGATAATATTGTCTTGCTCACCTTATATCACAGGTATCCACCTGTCAGCCTCTACTTAGAGAACAGGTCCAGCAGCTTCTGATCAAACTGTTTGAGTCAAGTCATGAAGAAGTTGATGTGCTGGTTCAGGTATTGTAATATTATCTATTGTTCGTTTTCTTGTTCTTGGACTGTTTCCATATTATATTTATTTTATTCTCATCAACACAGTCAGTGAGCGATAAATGTAGACAGATAACTCCAAGTTAAACTATGTCCCCTAAACCAAAATTTAACTTTCACTCGTGCTAGCACAGTAACACATGATTACAGGATATTTTTGGTTTCAAAAGACCGCCCCTCCCTACCTTCATATTCCTAGTAGCACTGAACCTGTGCTACCCTACTAACATTTACTGGCGCAGTATTTCTGGGCTGCTGTTATAGTATATATTATATTGATGATGTATTATTTCACACTTGTGTATACAGTTAGACCTGAAGAAGACTCTACTGGATAGGATGGTTCACTTGGTTAGTAAAGACTATGTACTTCCAGTCTGTAGATATATGAAAGGGTGCTTTGAGAGACAGAACTCTGATATCTCGCTGATCAGATACTTTCTAACAGAGGTAATACAAATCATACCTATTACTCTCGTCTACACCTGGGTACATCACCTCTCTAGTCTACACCTTGAGTACATACATGACACACTAATGGTCTACAGTCTATGGTCTAATACATTTTGGGTACACTGACTCATCATTCTATGCTTGGCAAATGGCCAGCTTGTAGTGCAAGCCTAGCTTACCTTCAGTATGTATGCTACTAACTAGAACTAAGTCTAGATCAAAAAGTTTAAGGGTTCACACTTTTCCTTGGTAGTTTTTTATGAAAAGAGCATGATCTATACATTAAAATAATGTTGTATTACTATTATTGTACATGTAGGTTTTGAACATCATAGGACCACCATATAGCAAAGAGTTTGTACAGATCATGCATCCTCTAATAAACAATGAAGACATCACTGCAAGCTTACGGACAGATGACGGTGCCGATAATGTCTCTCTTTTCCTAAGTAAGTTTGATGTGCTGATGCCATGCCCCCTGCAACACTGTATTGTGTTGTTTATGTAATGTTGGGAAAGGTAGGTACCTCCGACCTCTTCAACTGTGATTAAAACAAGTGGTACCACAAGTACGATGGCTTTCATCTACTTAGATATGTATATCCAGTTTGGATAGATCTGATGGATATAATGCATTGTGTTTGTAAATTTCCATCTGATTACAGCAGTGTAAAATCAGTGCCTTTTGATCTGATATAAAGTGTTTTAATTTGCTTTTTGTGCCAATTGATTATTATCCGTAACATTAATTAGTTGTGTATTTATATTTAAAACTTTTTCCCAAGTTGGACTACATTACATGATATACATGTATGTAAGTGTATGGGTGCCCAGGCACCTGCAGCTACTGCCTACCACACTCTATCAGTATACATCTGTCTTGGGTATAATATGGTAAAGTTGGGACATCTGGATACATCTATGATACTATCTCTCTAGGCAGGATGTGTCAATTATATTTCATTTACTCCACTATTAGTTTATTGTTAGATGACTTTACTGCACCCTCTAGGCTACAGTACTATACATTACCACATCCCATCATCTGATTGACCGTTAGATATCTTTCAATGATGTCACGCTTCTTTGGTTTGAAAATATAATCTTTATTATATTTATACTGAAATACTGTGAATCATGACTTTTTGCTGAATCTTTGTTATAATGTTGTAACTTTTACTCTTTCTCGTGTGAAAATATTGGCCAACTTTTTCATCAATTTGAGGGGCTTTCTTTGTGAGGAACCAGCTCTAATGGTTTGACTAAAAGTCCCTAAGCAATTTTATTATTCTGTTTAAAATACATGTAGTATGATATAATAATTTATATCAGAGTGCACTATTTCCCTAATGTTCAAAGAAGAAGCTGACTGCTACAAATATACTACGTTGCATGGAGAACTCACTGATTAATACTGTATTCATATTGTAGATTATTGTGAAGATAACTTTGACACAGATACATTTTCCACAGAACAGGGGAGACCGACAGCAAGCTGATAGCTGATTGCTTGTATTGGCTGTACTACTAGCTACTACTAGCTACTACTAGCTACTACTAGCTACTACTAGCCACTACTAGCTACTACTAGTACTAGAGTATTATCAGTAAGCAGTTGCTCTAGCAGACCTACTGCATGGTTACTGTATGGTTTAATGTAACTATGTACACAAGACATTCTATATCTATGTAAATAATGTTGTATAAATCTGTATAATCAAATTAGTCCTAGCACACCATCAACTCTACAATATGTCAACTATTCTATGCTTTTTGGTTTGCAATACAAGGTATAGCAACTCCAGTTTACAATTTCCATTGTTGTATTTTCTCTTGAATTTTGAAATCTACACCAGCAATGAAATACAGTGTATACCAATATGTTTTGCATTATCTCACTTTTTACTAACCCATATGGCAATACAAATTTGACATATTTATTATGATACCACGAATATCAACTTAGCATGTTTGACCAAGGAGGACATGCAGTGTGTGCACATTTAGCTTGGGTTTGAGCCATAATAAGTGATTACATGTTGGACTTGCTAAAGTCTACATTTACTCTCACTTTCAGACAATGCAATATTTATGTGGTACAGGTCTATTGTGTTGGCATACAATATGTCTGTCACATGTAGGTCTATATTGTGTTAGCATAGCCGGTCTTATTCTAGTTTCTTCAGGTTAGATTTAGTGTAGTTTGGATCTCCAGCTGAGCCGGTCTCTGGAGAGAATAGTCCAGGATGTAGGTTCAATATTAAATTCTTTGAGGCCACGTTTGGTGACATCTTTAAACCAGAATTGATGTCTTCCAATTTGTCAAGTCCCCTCTTCTATCACTTCATGTGGAAGCAGTCTGGGGACTCTGTGTTGAGGCATTCTATATTCAGGTCCGGTTTCTCTACCTGCTATTAGTACCATACCATGTAAACTGATACAACATGTTCCATGAAGTGCCAGCAATGGAGTGGCCTGTACCTTTCCTCTGACCAGAGTTGCGTTTCAGGCGAGTGAAGCCCATGATCAGTGATAGGACCACCCAAGGTAGTTTTAGCAGTCCTGACAGCCTCTTCAACCACCATCAGACAACCACCATTAACAGACATGTGGTGTAACTGCTGTTGCGTACCACACAGTAAACAAACAGGTACCTTATAAAAACATAATAAAACTATGTGTTTTTTCGTTTTAGTAAAAGATCAAACCTTAAAGTGAAAGGCAACTTTAGTTTTGACTTGAGTTAAAATAAACAGTTATGCCCTCATGACACTATTGATCCACATCACAATTAGTTTTGCACGGTGTTACATAATAAACAATTGCATAATAAATCAGATCACGTGACACCGTGGACGGCGCCATGTTTTCATTTTGGTGAACAGAAGTGGAATTGCGCAGGCGCTACACGGACTTGTGGGATATGTTAGCATTGGGTCTCAGAGAAGTTTTAATCTTAGGGCTTTGCTCATAGCTTCTGATTGATAACAGTGTATCGCAACTTGGCGGAAACTAAGGCTCTTAATCTGCTGATAGCACGCTTTTCAAAATATATGACTAGTTATTATTCAGTTCTTGACACTTCGTCTTCTGTTGTAGTAGCAGAAATATTTAACTAAGACAGGTTTATTTCCATATACACCGGTGTTATATCAACATGGTAGCCTGCTTTGTGTCTAGCTGTAATAACAGTAAAAACAGGTTAGCCAGAGAGAAAACTTTTTCAAGAATACCCAGCACAATAGCTGGTCTGTGCTTTGATGTTGCTAGAAGGGTAGACATCGGTAGTAGAGAAGCGTTTGTAGCTGGCAGATACAAACTCTACAGAATCTGTGAAGACCATTTTAAGAACAGCGATTATAAAATAACTAATGGGAAGAAGACGAAGCTTCTGCCTACAGCTACACCCTATCGACATGGGCCCCCATCTGAGGTAATAGCAAAGTTGAATTACCATTTTTAGATTTTATGATCTGTATTTTATTAGTAGATTACAAACAATCTAATTTATGTCCAAGACCAAAATAGTTTCCCTGATACTTGCCTCATTAGACTATTTTTTTAGATTTGTGAGTTGCGAGAAATTTTTTCAAATGCTATGAACATCATTCGATTCTACATAAATAAGAATTATATTTATTAATATATAATTATTATTATTATTATAATATTATTATTATTATAATATTATATAAAATAATAATGGTAATGTTATGATGTTCAATATGAACATTGAATATGAAATGAATTGGAAGATATTCATATGGAATATCATAACACATCATTATTCTTAGATATTCAAGATCATTAGCATATTAATTATATTATCATGCCATGCCTATATTTCCTCTACTGTTACTGTTGATATATCCATATTTAAAATGTGATGCGTGTCAAAGTTCCATTTACTCAATGTGTTTCAGAGAAGAAGACCTGCTTCAGCTCTTTCTGCTACGAGATTTACAGAGGTTGTCCCATCAACTTCCACCTCCACTGAGTTAGTTACTGGTGGTGACTCGGGTATACTTCGACTAGCACAGGTGAGTAAAAATATTTGGGTTAGAAAAATATATTATCATTATATATATATTTGTTTTATTTTCAAAACAAAGCAAGGCCAATGTCATCACCCTTAATGCCTCAAAGCCACTCCACTTGCCTCCATTCTGTTTTAACCTGGTATGCTTGTGCTGTCAATTTTTCTAATTGTTGATTATTAAGCTTTTGAATTTTTTCATGGAAGTTTTGTTTATCTGTCTGTCTGTTCATCTTGACACAGCTATTCTGTTACATAGGCTGCTTTTTTATTGACTATCTAGTGCATCATTATTATTGATTACTTTAAGACTTCCCATTTGGCAACCATCCCAGCTCCCAGGGCATCAACTCCTGAACAACCTGCTGAACTAATGCAGTCCCTAGCTATCGAAGCTTTGCCAGCAACTCGCGAAATGGTATGTTTATTCATTAATTCTTGACAAGACATTCGGATCTGTTTTTCCAAACTATTATAGTTAGTGACAGGATTTCAACTGATTTTTGCATTATGGTTGTTGAATGACAGCAGTTTTTTGAGTTATTTATGCATGCAGGTCAACTATAGCATATTATGTTTTGCATGAATTTATTTGCCATTAAGCCTAACCTTCCACATGAGCAGGTGGTAATTAGCAAGCTATTGACTATCTTATTATTTTAGGCATGTCAGACCGAACCTCTTTTACTATGTGCAAAGTGTGGTTCTAGTGCACTCTCGATGGATAACCATTCCCCATACTCTGATCATCTATACAGTGAGCATTGGGCCGTGCCACTACTTCCTCCCTCAGTGAAGATTATGAGGACATCACAAGCTCCTCATGCTGCTAGATTCCCAACCGCGGAAGTAGAGGAAGGTAGAGGTGAACCTATCCAAAGGCCCACCTCCATGCCGAGCACCTCCGAAGTGTCGACTTCTCAGGTCAAAGCAGAACCTCTCATTTCCAGAGGTATGTGTCTAAAACTAACCTGATAGTTTTTTAGCTACAAACAAGTTTTTCGAAAATGAGTTAGATGTAATTTTACATGGTTTTAGTTTAGCCAGGATTTTTGTTGTCACTCCAGACAGCATTTTGTTTTGCTTGCTTGCTTGCTTGCTGCTATAGTATTGTAGTAGTTAATGGTATTGTGGTCAACATGTGGCCCCATTGTGAAAGTAGTATAAAGCTGCATGCAATGTTACATTGTACCTAATGGATTTTGGAGATAGTAGGTTAGCAGGTGTAGTTATTTTTAATTGGCTTTTGCTCTTGCATTGTGTGAAAATTTACACTGCACAAAGCAATATTGGTCATTTCTATTTGACCAGACTTGTAGCTTATTGTATTAAATTTTCATAGAAGGATTATAATAGTTATGTAATGATTATTGTAGAATGCACAAGAGTCTAGAATAGTCTGTACACTGAACATCAAACAAACCATTTATTATCTGTTGCATCACCTCTAGCATAGCCCTTTGTGCTTATTGACACTTCTATGTAAATAGAAAGTTTGCAACCATGCATACTTGTAACATTTTAAAATTCTTTCTGATAATATTGGAGAAAGCCATTATTTCATATGTCTGTAGGTGGCACCATACCTGTTGCCTTTCCAAGCTCATTTACAACTGCCGTTTGACGCTTTCTTTTCGACAGTTATCTATAAAATGTGTTAGAGAGAACTTGCTTTCACTTTACTTGCATTCAGTTCTACTGGCAATATTAGTTATGCTGCAATTTTATTATTTAGCAGAGTCACAAGATCATGATGTGGATGACCAGTTGGATGTAAGCACAGCTCCGGATAGTGCAGGTAAGCATGCGTTGTGAGTTAAAATATTGTACTCCTTTGATCCGACAAGCACAAAAGACTTGCATAATTGCCTACCATTACCCATGGGTTTGAATTATCGACTTTTCCCAAATGATAGTAATGTCAACAACAATACTCAAATCACATTGAGCTATATAATTTTTGTCCCGACTCTGATGAACTGCTGCTCAATTGTTTCATTACGCTTTCCGTAAAGTGCAAGTAACATTGCAATTGATGATTTCTCTAGTTTTTATATTGTTCGCAAATGCATTTTGCCTTCATGAATGGAGTTTATTCCAATTTGACTTATGTGTATCATTCTGCATTTCTGTTGTTGCTAATTGGGCAACTTGTCGTTTTAATATAACTCACCACTGTTCTTCAACTGCAAAATGTACCGTTTCATTAACTAGATATTGACCCTGAAGATATGAACTACAGTGCTAACGTTAGCAACATGGCAGTATCTTCAACTGAAGAGGAGATGTCAGAAGATGGAGGGGATCCACCCAACCCGAATCTGAAACATATTGTATATCAGTCCTGCCTTGCCGAGCTTATAATGAAGGTAACCAAGCAATGTGAAATGGCACACTAACATTATTTTAAGTGATGATTCGCATTTAAATACAGCAAGACCATTTCTTTTAACAGTTGCGATGCGAGTGTGGTGACCGGTATATGAATGTACAATACAACCACAATAAAGGGACGTTGCTCATCATCAATGCATGTTGTCGCGGGTGCAGCAGAATGTTTCGTTGGCGGAGTCAGCCTAGTGTTGGACGAAAAGCAAAGGGCAATGTTGAATTGACCGCTGCAATTTTCCTCACGTAAGTGTATAGCTATATTGTAAATTATTCCTTTCCTGACGCACTATTTGGACTACTTTATTGTAGAAACCAACTGTTTTAGCCCCTAGCTTCCGTGTGTATCTAATGTGATAACAGTTGTGCCACAGTCGGTTTGGGAGTTTCCAGTAATAGTCATTGTTATCAACTTGGAACTTGCTGCAGTTCGTGTAAATTTTATCTGTTGATAAAACATGTTTGCTGAATTGTGTTGTATGCTTTTATTTCATCACTGTTCTGTACCCATCTTGGGGTCAAATATGTATATGTGCTTGTGACCATGTCTCAGAGCAGCTTTTGATCAGGATATACTATGGATATTTGTCCAAGTCCACGTTTTGCTTTTAGAGGGGCACTTTTCAGCGACATTACAAAAGTTTTCCACTTGGCAGAAGTGCAGTGGATGAGTAAAACTTTGTTTTACGACTACCAGCACAGCCACATACTCCCTATGATTGCGGCTAAAGTTGAGCTCTCTTTGGAAAAGTCGCGCGAAGTTGTCATTCAGCGAGGTGAGTTTCCAGTAATACCAAATTTTAATATTTAGCATAGAGCAATTTTATTTGGTATCAAATGCGTGCTGCCATAGTTGAATTACCAGGGCAGTGTACATCTGCAATCTTCTGGAGAACTAGTTTTCTATGCTCTAATAATTGATGATAAAGTGTTATTGAAATTTTATCAGGACACGAGATTAGGCTGGCGGGAGATGGGAGGTATGACAGCCCTGGCTATAGTGCACGCTACTGCACCTATACTCTCATGGATTCGGTAAGTTGTTCTCTTCCCAATTTGGTGCAATATTTCAATTTTATGTTGCCTCATAAATTTATTCGGTGCCATCACCATGTATAAGAGAAAGATAACTTTTCCGTTTATAATTTCGCCGAAGAACCCTAGATGTGTAAAAATTCTGTTAAATGTTAACAGTTTTAGCTTGCCTTTTATTTCATTTGGATTTCCTGTCATGTCAAGTCCTGTGTGATGGTGGCTCAAGAAACAATGGTTGTGTTATGCACCTAAATTTCTAGTAAACTCAATTGCTGAGGTGCCTCTGATTATAAGTCAGTGAATGTGTTGTTTGTCAATAAGATTACATAATATTGTAATGTTGTTACATGGCTCTACTTGTGTCTCAGTGTTTATTTACAGTCATTTCTTTTGTGACTTGTAACAGAGGTCTGGTCTGGTAACCCACTCAGTAACCAAGGAGACAGCTGCCAGCTCATCCTCCACAATAGCAGAGCCAGATGCCTTCATACAGTGTCTAGGGGAGGCCAAGGAGACTTTCTCAAACATTACCACACTTACCACAGATGGTAACACGACCATCAGAGCCTACATGGCGAAAAATGAGAAGGACATACGCCATGGCCTGGACACGTGGCACATTAATAAAAACCTAACTCGGAATCTTGCTAAGAAGGCAACTAGAAAGGTATGGTATTGGAATGCGAGTTTATTATTTTATTCGTCAACAAAGTTCCATCTAAATGTGTATCCATAATGATGTTGGGAAATTATTTCAGGCCCAAAAACCAGTGTTAGAGTGGAGTCAGCATCTTACCAATCACATTTGGTGGGCTACTTCACAGTGTGAAAGAGATGAAGATATGCTTGTGGAAATGGTGAGCAGCATGAAATACCATGTTGTAAACAATCACGATTCCTTCTACGGCCACCAGCTATTCCGTAGATGTGCCCACTCTGAAATACCCAGGTAATACTGTGTTTCTATGTTATTCAGTTCTCCATGTTTAGTTTGCACGTTTCCTGTTTGGTGAAGTCACTATTTTTGTCATTGTGATGACAGGGATGTAGAGAGAGAAATTCCATGGCTGGCACCAGGAGACCAAGCCCACCAGGTCTTAGTTGAGTACCTCAGTAGCCCTGGATTTATAAAACAGTTAAAGCAGGTTGCTTATGGTACACACACCAGCTCCTTGGAAAGTTTTCATTCTCTAATACTGACCTATGCCTCCAAGAGGATCGACTTTGATCCTGCCAGCTATAGAGGAAGGGTGGCATTAGCTATAATGGACCACAATGAAAATGTGGAACGACCGCTCAGAACAGGTATTTGTGTTACGCTATTTTAATATGAAAGTTGCGATTCTTCTGGTTTAGGTATCTATGATGTTATTTGTTAGCAACTATACAAATAATTGTTGTACCATGTACTCCATAGATCCAACTGGAGAGCCTTACTACACTTTGGCATGGAGCAAGGCTGTGAAGGGCTACAGGTTGAGGAAACAATATGTTGCCAAGTCGTACCATTTCCGTCACAAGTTAATGGCTGATATAATAAAGCACGCCAGAGAAAATATTCTGGATAGAACAACCAAGAGGGTTAGTAAATAGTTGGTGTTCACATTTGTACAATGTTGGTATTTTAACCCCTCCCCTCTCAAAAACAAGTTTTGATAAGTCTTGCATGTGGGTATGTGGTGTTGCCATAACTTTGCTCCAGTAGTCCAGCAGTTTCCACATGTTGGCTTTATATTATACATGTGCTGTAGGATGGTGTTAGTGGTGATATATTTGCCCAAGTCGGTACACTTATAAATATCTAATGATCCTATATTTCGACAGCACACAGGTATTCCGATTTCAAGAGGAGCAAGTAGACCAAGTTTGGAGGAAGCTAAAGCAGCCCACCTTCCAAGAAGAGATGATGCTTCAAATTCTTGATGTGTTCTTTATTTCTTCGATCATAGTGTTAACATGTAAACAAAGTTTTTTTTATGAACAAATGAGAAGTAGTTTTGTAAGCAGCAACTATAAGTTGTGATTTATATAATTGGATATTATATATAGTGTGTAGATACTATGTTACTATAGTGCTAAAGAAAACAGTGTTAACATGTAAATAAAGTTTTATTTTAAAATGTAGAAGTAGGTAGAAGTAGTGTTGTAAACAGCAACTGTAAGTGATGATTATATATTATGATTGAATATTATACTATTACTATATTGATGAAAACAATTAAAACCCTTCTGCCTCGTCCATATCAATTGGCTGGCCAAACTCATCCACATCTACAAAACCTATATAATTGTCTTCTGGGTCAGGCCACCTTTTTCTGATATACAGTACTATGCATGAAGGGATAACCCTTCGGTTGTGCCTCCCAAGTTTGCCAAACACCAAATCTATGTAGTTTCTATATGCAAAGTGCCTAAAGTTCTTGTTGGTCATGTTTCCAAAATTCAATGCATCACCAGTGTGCCCAAAATACCTCATATTGCCTAGCCAGGCAAGTTGCACACTCAACTTGGAAATAACATGCTGTACAGCAGTGCATTCCAGAAGGCATGTCCCTCTCTGATAGTCTTCCAGGTGTGTGTGGTCTAGGGCCTCTCTCTGGCAGCACCGGTCTTCCACCCTGTGTGGCATCTGCTCACACCTACAGCATCATAAAAATACATTTATGATATTCTTGGGTTGCAAAGTTGCATGGTTTTGACTGTTAAAAATTTGTTGGAAATATTTCTTACCGTCCACATGTGCAGAGCACATTTGGTGGAACCACGTTTGGTGGAACCACGTTTGGTGGAATCACTTCAGGCTCACTTGACTCCTGTTGACGCTCAAATCTTCTTGCAAATAAACTGCCAGCTGCTGAGCCACTTGGCTGCTGCTCCTCGTCACTTGATGGGATGGCGTAGTAACCTAAACGAAATATTGAAACAAACTACATTTTTCTAATTTGGGGTGGAGAAAGTACGTGACCAATGGCCAAGTGAATCAATGTACTACAGGAGCATTAGAAGGTTGGATGCCCTCCCTAGCACAACTCTTATGGTATTTGAACCTGGAACTTCTATTCGGAAGTCCAGAGCCCTTACTACTAGTTGAAAGAACAAATTTTGATTATATGATTACAAAGCTGCCAGTTTGGCACTTGCAAGTCTGAACAATAACCTTGTAATTGTATTGACAACTGCAGAGTCTCACCTCGAACTGGTCTAGCAGGTGTAGAATTCTCACTTGAGACTAAGCCGCTACTGCCACCACTGTCGAAATCTACCAGCCTAGGAGGTTGATCTATGCTGTGTGCCAGCCTTTTCCCGCCATGAGTAGGTGCCCAAGCGTATGGTGTTGGTTTGTGACTGCTCATGTTTCTATATAGTTTAAAAAATATTATTATAAATTGCTCTACCCAGTCAAGCAGTTGTGGACGTAGTGACTACTAATCAGCATGCGTAAATTATTATTAGTCACGCAAACATCTCAAAAGAATTAAACTTAAACTAAATATTGATAGTATAGTTAACCAGACCTGCAAACTATTTCAATTATTATTATAAAATATAAGTAACAATTATAAATTAGAATTCAATTTCCAATGTAGTTTTGAGTTGATTCGATGGTGGTTAAGTTAAATTTTTGTAAATTGTGCAGCTGTAGACGAATTTCAATAAGCTACTGTTATCCAAGCTCTATAGATTACCTAATTCTGTTCTGCAATCAAATTTAATTGGTGAAGCTGAAACGCCATGAAACTAATCAACCAAGCCAAGTTTGTGATAAAATACACTCATGTGCACCTTCGTATGACCTTGGGCCTGTGACCTTTTCGTGGAGATTTCGTTTCTATGATATCATGGAGGAGATAACTCTACAGCGTTCTCCAAAATATCGCGAATATTTTGAGAATCTTATGTAGACCATAAAATTAGACAACTCCCCACACTAACATTTGAAAGTTGTACTCAAATTTGAAAATTGGTCGTTTTTGTGGGTGATTTTTAGCGGCTGCAACTGAAAATTTTGACTAAATTTTAGTTCTATGTGAAGTATAAACATGTCAACTAACAACAAAAACACATGAATATAATATTTTTTGCTTCCTAATATTAGTTTTTTTATTTTTCTACATGGGAAGAGCAACAGTTGAAAGTTGCTCTTCCCTTTAAAATAGGCTACTGTTTTTGGTTGAAGGTATTACTATCTGGAATTTTCCTGCAAAACTCTGGCTATTTGAAAATCATGCCTACCTTGAGTGCAGGTAAGGGTGCAAACAACTATGGCATAATCGGCCTATCTTACCAGGTCATTTGTTCTCAACTCCAGTTGGTACAAAGGCATTCTTACAAATTGAAATTTATCACAGGCAACATCAATGTACGGAGTTATAACTGTGCAGAACATAAATATGCACGTACAATTCCTTCACCTGGAATTTGAATTTTACTAAAAAAGTAATCTGGCAATGTCAAAATTTATTTGAAGAAACAAAAGTTCATAGAGTTGCCTTCTCTTTGGCCAACTTTGACTTTATGGAGAGGACAATTTCATAATCAGAACTTTTCGGGCTCAAGATGTATCATCTCTTCCGGTTTGTATCTCTTGTACTTCGAAAACAATAAACTTGTCATAGGAAAGATAACTCTATAGTAACTATGATCAGGAAATTATAATACATGCATGTCAAAGTAAAGTTGATTATAATTATCGTATGATATATTTTTTACATATTGATATTTATATTTTCTCAACTAACTCTTGTGTTTTTGCGCCTGAGTAGTTTGTATCCGAAGTCTAAAATTTTTATATCCATTGCTATGGGATGTTGTATGAGGTATTACAATTCAAGCGAGAAAATCACTATGACTATCACTATCATAGTCATAGTGACTATGACTATGGCTGGCATGTGATGTTCAATGTTGATCTTGATTGATGTTCATGTTCTATTGTCATGTTCGTGTAGATCATAGATGTAGTACTAGTAGCATCTGACCAATAAATAATAATAATATAATTGTAATTGTTGTTTTATATAAATATTTAAATATTAATATATAATTAATATGAAATAAGCTTATAAAGGCCTAAGGCCAATGCCTGTCGAGTTAGGTGCAGAAGTGGAGAGTTAGGTGCAAAAGTGGTTGCCTGTCCAAGCCTCAACTTGAGCTTGACCTTGAAACATTTCACTAATTATTATTATTATATTATAATTACAATAATAAATAATTATTAATAAAATATAAATAAATCATACCATTATGATCATTGTGATTGTAATGATAATTACTATTTTCATATTTATATTGAATATCAATATTCGATATTGATGTTAATTAAAATAATATATATAATATATTGTAACTATTAGATATTAATATTTATGATTATTTTCTAATTTTGAAAATAATCTAATGATTATTATTGTAAGTTTAGATTTCGTTTTTTAAATGAATAAAATTTGGAGTTTGGATTTATTAAGTTTGATAATATAAATCTGTATTTAATTGTAACTATTACTATAGAATAATTAATTAATTAATAGTTGCGCTCTATAACTAAATAAAAATTGAATGTAGAAAGATGCCATGCCATGCATGTGTATTGATTTGCATACTAACTATACTAGACACTTTTATTTTATACCAGCTTTTGTCCTCGTGTACTAGAGTATGCAAATACTGTAGGAGATCCTTTGCACAATAAAGACATTGAATCGTTATGGTACAGAACAGAATTGTGCAGTCAGATCTATTTACCAGGTCAAAGAACGAGTTAGCACTAGTTACGCAGATCTGAAAAAGGTCTTCAATCTTGTGTTAAATAGCTTCTATCATCTATCCTGGATTATGCATGTGCTGGTCTAGGTTCTCTTTTAGCAGCAGGTCTAAGTAGTCATAAATATCAATAGTGCTGCCATCTTGCATAATTCTATCATACGTTTCCAATAGTATTGCGCTGGTCCTCAGCTTTAAGTGAGCAAGGAAGTTACTCAATAATATCTGTGTCAATCTTTAAAACATATGCCCTCTTGTTTCTTGATTGGGCTGGCAAATCTGGCTGACCAATTCTACACCATTTATAATTTGAACTTTAACTATCAATTGATAATAATTTTAATCTATATGATCTAACTCACAGTACTAATTTTTATTAGCAAGATCATTATAATTATCTTAATCTTTCGATTATTCTTATAACTGGATAATTTAGTTGGTTATATTTTGTCGTAATATTATTTTACTCAAGAGAAGGCTCATGCTATTATTGTACTATTTTTCAGTTTCTATACTCCATATTCGTAGAAATACGAATATTCTTTCTGATTGTTTCTTGTAAATATTTAAGATAATTTTTTTTTAATATAATATGGTATTTCTTTTTTCTCTTAAGTCTGATGATGCAGTGCTTTCTATCCTTATACACTGCCTACCCTCTCTAAACGGATAATGAAACATGGTAAACAATGATAGTACATTTCACTTGCTATGCTGCTAGTGCCACTGCTATACAACTATGGAGTCGATTGGTTTCCCTTGAATAATAAGCCTATATAATATCCTTAGCTTACTAACTTTTCCTATATATGCTTAGGGTTACACTATACCTACATATAAAATAGGTGCAGGTATATCGTGTGGGAAGGGAGCATTTGGTAGCCTTATGTTGTAAGCTTGCTATAACAGTCGATCTACTCAATTCTTTAGTAAATTTTCCACCAGAAAGTTACCAAGTAATGCAGGTCTATCATTTTAGACTTTATGACTCTATGCTAATACTTCATTTCAAACTATTCTATAGCTTTAATTTATCTAATGCAAAGGCTTTATAATTTTCACTTTTTTTCTTTACACAAGCAGATAACTGGAAATGGTTGCCCACACAACACGCTACTTGAAATTTGTGCTGGTAGTTCTGATTTTCTCAGGTAAGTGTGAAATAGCATTTTACTCATTGAAGCCCCTCATTCCCATGGCAATATGAATTGGATATATCGATTACATTAATGTGTACACTGATATTGCATATTGGTGTTTAGCCTTGGGCTTGCTATGCTGACTGGAAATAGTAGCATTTTTCTTTTAATTGTACAATATTCAAAGCTTGCCAATCATATGTACATCGTAGATCTATTATAATGCATCATACAATGTATGATGTACATTAAATTAGCATGATGTACAGTTTGTTGTTTAATATTTCAGGAAACCTTGTGTCGGTGGTTGAGACCAAGTGTGACACAGCTGATATTATTACATGGCAGTCTATTCCTGAAGAAGATTATGACAGGTAATATCACTAGTCATTGGTATTTACAGTGCATACATTTACTCAATAGTTGTAGTAAGAGAGAGTATGTTTCTTAAATACTATGTATATGTACATGTATACTAAACAACTACATGTATATAATTAATTCTACGATCATGAAGAACAGTACATGATCATAGAATTATTTTTATTATTGTGTAACATACATAATATTCAACAAACGTGGCCGAGTGGTTAGAATGCTGGACTTTCATGCTGAAGGGTCCAGGTTTGAATTCCGGTAACGGTGGTGTTATGAAGAGAATCCAGCCACAATTGCTCCTGTGCCTCAACAAAGTCCTCGAGGCCATGCTAGCCAGCATGGCTTCAAGGCAACTTCTCTACTCCCACTTTGCCAAAAAAGGCCATACCATCTGGGCCTTTCTCACGGGGAGTTGGCCAACACCGGAACCTGGTAGTTCAAGCTGCGTGGGGCTGGTCAAACCGAGGAGTGTAAGCTGGTGGGTTATTTATGAAGAACGGTACATGTATAACATATTAAATACATGTACATATATACACTATGGTATGCACTAGCATATATACGTATAGTTAACATACTGCTTTGCAGGTCCTATCATAGCATAACAGAAACTGAAGCAAGGCCATTGGGATTTAAAGTCGGTAGATATGTTTATAATGAGGGGAAGAGTTTGTGTGTGAAAGTTCCTAATGCACGTGATAGAAGAATAGAAGTCAAAATAGAAACGGAACCAGCAGCGCGCCTCTGTCTGAGAAACACAGTTGACGGAGCTGGTACAGAGAAATGTGTGGTGGGTCGAGTGATAAAAATAATATTATTCTCTATTTTACTCCTTGCATCATCATGCTTGTCACTGATGTGTGACACCATGTCACCCATTCGGAGTTGTCATCACCTCTATTTGGCACATAGACCACCTGGTGATATCAATACATTGTAAGCAAGCACTGGTACTCGCGATGGCAATCCGAATTACACCACACTAGTGTCAGACGGACACATTGTTTTCATCAAGGGGGTTGTCTTTAAAAAGTAATATATTTATTTATGAAATTATCTGGCCCCTATGAATATATAACTGAGTGCCTCATTATACAGGTCAGTGCAACTCTTGGGATCTGCGAACAATTCACTGTAAGTGCTGATGACTCCACAGTATTTGAGTTCTACTGTACAGGAGAATGCTCAGAGAGTGATGTTACTTTCTGGTACAGGTAATGTTACTATTCGACAGTTTACTTACTTGATTACCCATAGTGGAAACATACTACTCTGTCTACCCAGTACTCTGAGTGGATCAGATAATAATATTATATATATGCTACCCTGTCAATGTATCTATAATAGAAACTCGTGTACCTTATAAATGTACGACCTCAACACTTCATAACATAAAGTAATACATGAAATACTTACTGCATGTGTATCGTACAACTCTGAATATTGTATCTAGTAAGTAAGCTGGCCTGTGGGAAGACTCCAGTCGGAAGACTCTAACCCTGCTGATGTTTTATGCTTGATTTATTGATTGATTGATTGATTGATTGTGAATATACCCTCTTATGATATTTTGCACGCTTTAAGTTTACTTTGGGAGTTGTCTCATTATGTATTGAAGAGAAGACAATCACAAAACTATTCAATAAATTAAATTTTAAAATGTTCTTTTAAAGGTTTACTGTTTGTCCTGAGGATACTTATGATGGGAATGAGATATGGTGTAGCAATGTGAAAGATGAGTACCCCACCACTTTGATAACTGTCCCATCACATGTGTTGATCACAAAATCACCAACTGATGTGCGGGATGAAGCAAATAAAAACCCTACACAGAAGCTTTTATATATTTTGTCCGTATTTGCACTACTTTTTTTGTAAAATGGCTCATATAATTTTCTATATTTAATATAAACTGTTCATTAATATGATATTAATGGCGAGGTTTTTGTACCACATTCCCCTGTACATGCACAGTTGAACAACTTCTTTTGCTATTTTTTTATTATATTTTTATTGCTCTTTTATTTTTGGTATTAATATGCTTGTTGGTACCCTCCTGGTTCTATACTATTTTAGAGCTGTTAGGTACGCAGCTAACAATTATCATAATGTAATGGTCTAGCATTATAATTCATAATTATAATTTATTATAATTTTTGATACCGTTTTTACATAGCAATCATTGTTCTGATTTTATCTGACAATCCATGATGGAATAAAGTAGCACATTTGCAAAAAGTACACTAAACTAAGTAAAATTTTTAACAATGATAAAGTATGAGAGTGGTGCTTTCATTAATTCATACATGTACATTTGTAAATATTATCAATTGTGTTGATGTATTCATGGGGGCAGAGAGTTTCATCATCAATCCAATAAAATTAATGATTAGATCCATTTAGATTTTACTATGCATGGGAAAGTATCCATACAGAGGGATATAAAAACGATGCTACATAATATTGCAAAAAAACACATGTAAAGGACACATCACCACAAATATCAGATCATCAATGCATAGTAGGTAGGATATGACATGCAGTCACATATACATGTACATGTATAGGCAATGCTATTGCATGAATATTCAGATATGTAATTATTTAATTATTTGTCTTTAGGTCAGATTTATTATATAGAATGGACTATAAGCATCCAGGGGCATGGCTAGAAAATGGTATAGTAATCTATCTCATAGGATAGAGAAGAGTTATCTGATACCTCTATGATCTATCTCAGATGCCAAGTAATGCGTTACGCTTTACCAGAAGTAAGACAACTCCACCAATATACCATTTTCAAGATTTTTACCCTTTGACGTGTTTTGCTTTTCTGCTCAAAGTTTTAAAAGAAAACGTATTTCTTGGTAAGACATCACTGAGTCACGAGATTAATAGACCATGTTCCGTCATTTTATCGTTGGTCGAGAAAGCACTCGCCGTATAATCGCACGCCCTATAGTTTCATATATTTCTTTAGGTTATTGGCTATTTTAATACCCAATCAAATAGCAAGAGATTCTTCCTTCAACATTTTTGTTGAGATTGCTTTTGGAGGTGTCTGACTCTATTTCCATTTTGGACCTAGCTTTGCAACGTTGACCGATTCTAGCTCATAGAAGAATTAGAGGGTCAGCATGTTGAAGAGAGCTATCATCCTGTTGGCGTTGGTGATCGTAGTTTGCAGTGGTCTCAGGAGGTAAGGTCGCTATGACTTGGCAGTATCTGAGTATGTATGTTAATGTTTAATGTTATGTTAGTAGTTGTCTTGACTTTTTTTTACTTATACAATACTTTACTAACTACAAATTACATACTATTTTACTATACTTTGACTATCATCCAATCGTCTTTCTTAAATCATATCAGTATGAACGGATGATTGAAATCACATTTACTGAATCTTGATCTTATTCAAGGAGCGATCATTACATTACTTACCGGAATACATTTTACGGTTATTTATTAGTTATACAATAGAACAGCAAGTAATAGAATATTAATTATTATTGATATTTCATATTAAATATAGAATAATATATTATTATCACATATAGAAAAAAAAGAACATTGATACTTACTAATTAGTAATTGTCATTGTGATGTGATCTGCACTGGTGAGATGATAGCAAAGTAACAAAATGACCTGCAATTCTAGCAGTTCATCTTTTTCCCTAACCTGGGTTCGAAGAACTTAGCCAGGTCAACATAAGAATAATTGTGATGTATACTGATTTAATAATAATGGCGCTATGCATTCTTTTCCTTTGGTTATATGTCTTCTTGGAATCAAAATCTTAACGAAATCTAGGAGACTTCACGATCACAATGAACTTGCCATACAATCTAGCCTATGTTATGGTAATGTAGTTCTAATTGGAGCTACAGAAAATTCACAGTTGGAGTGAACAAATAATTGACTTTGAGTCTGTAATGCATCGAACTGGTAGTGTAAATATTAGATTATATAGGCTGTTAGGTTATGGTAGAGTCTAGTACATTGTACATAATAATATAGTGAGCATAACTCTTGTCAAAGATGGAACTAGATATCCATATTCTGTGTAATAGATGGGCAAGGTCTAAAGAAGATAGCACCTAATTTTGACTGATGTCTTGCTAACATATTGCATAATATCTGTATACCCTATAAATTCGTAACCAAGCAAATATTTTATTTTATAGTTTTAGCTATTGGACTTTACCTTTTATGCAATAACTCTGGTTAGCACTTGTAGTTTATAAAGCTGAAATAATGAGGGTTTATTGTTGCCATTTTTTCTATTTACCTTATAGTGTCTTTTAAACAGTTCCTGCTTAAACTGAAAGGGACAACTCCAAAAAATACAGCCCACCATTGTTATACACGTATATTGATAATTATGCTAATTTCACGTTGTTTGCTGGCTTAAAGTTATATTTATAATCATATTATGCGCTGCCAGATGTGATATTTTCTTTGTCATTTTTGTGGCACGGCACATGTTGTTAAGAACCACCTCTCCATGCCTTGAAGTTCGAGTATATATTTTTCTACAGAATTCCATTGAAGAAATTCACTTCTGCTAGAAGAACATTGCATGATGTAGGAACATCTCTGAAAGGTCTAATTAACAGATATCAGCAGTTCTCTCGATTCTACGGACCATGGCCAGAGCCTCTTTCCAACTATATGGATGTAGGTGTTACCTATTTGTCAACACTTATTATGATATACATGTAAACTTAGGCTACCTGGATGACAATATTGGTCATTTATTGACTACTGTTTTCATGACTGGGTGAGTGAGTATTGCCTATAATGTATTCGTAGCTAGAATGTTTGGTTCGAAATTTAGAAATAACCCTATGTGAGTCCCATTACTGCTGCTGGATCACATTGCATGTATGCTGCTCATAGTCAATGAAATGTTTTTTATGGTTGGTTTCAGGCACAGTACTACGGTGAGATCAGCATTGGTACTCCTGCACAGAATTTCAAGGTTGTCTTCGACACTGGTTCATCAAATTTGTGGGTTCCATCAAAGAAATGTGCAATTACTAATGTTGCTTGCTGTAAGTACCTGATGTGCTTTCTACCCTATATTATATAGAACATGTAGACAAATGTTAGAACCTGTTTGGTAGCTGAAGTGACTTTTCTGTAAGTTCTAAATTTTACCCTCTAAACACGCACAACTCGTAGACTGGAATTGGTCGGCAATCAACCATTAGCATGCAGTGATGATATAATTGTTACATGGTCCATTGCTAACCACCACATGATGAGCTAATCTAAGCACTATTACTCGCAGACACTATAACTGCTGATTCTCCTTATCTTGACGATCCTATCACAGCGAGGCACTTTCATATTTTATCACATTTGATTTAACTCTAGCTTCCAAGTGAAGAACTGTTATCTTTACTATTCAAACAAATATTTGTGTCTAGAGATATGTTATCTTGACACACCCCCTGAATATGCCGGCTTGGCTTTAACATGCCAGTTACCGGCAGGTCACAAGACCTCACTCCCATCAGAAGACTCATCATGTGATAAATTTCAGCTTAAACTGCCATTATAAGACTTGCCGTCATCATATCGTTTTATCATGTCACCCCTATCGTGCACAGAGCACACAACATTCATGATAGCTAGCTATATTCTAACTTGACCTGTATTTTATTATAATATAACTTTATAAATTTCTAGAATGACATATTTTTATTGTAGTGTTGCACAATAAATATGACAGCAGTGCATCCTCTACCTACGTGGCTAATGGAACCACATTTGCTATTCAGTACGGATCCGGTAGTCTGTCTGGATTCCTCAGCACAGACCTAGTTACTGTATGTATAATCATTCACCACCGTATTTATTTATTTCTATTGTAACTGGAGTGAACCTGATTAATAGACTCAACTTCGTTTTAATCAAGAAATTAGTCTAACTAGTGTGTATATACACCCTATATTTTGTTATAAGTATGAGTCATGCACCTTCCATGCTCTAAATAAGATTGTTCATGTTTGATGGTTATAGGTTGGTGGTCTGAAAGTGAAATCGCAAACCTTTGCCGAGGCATTGAAGGAACCTGGAGTAGCATTTGTTGCTGCGAGATTTGATGGTATACTGGGTATGGGTTACCCTGCCATATCTGTTGACCACGTTGCCCCTGTCTTCCAGAACATGGTGGCTCAGAAGCTTGTCCCCGCTCCAATCTTCTCTTTCTGGCTCAACCGTGATGCTACAGGTACGTCTAGTAGAACTATCTCATCATTATGTTCATATAAATTAAACATTGTCTAGACATTCAATTAATATTTTAGTGTATGAAAGTATATTTTGCACATGGCTTTAGATCAACACTTTGATGACACTTTCACTAAACTGATACTCGATTGTAACTACATGACACTGTATGTGATATAAGTGTATATTTAATGTTCATATATGGTAGCTGACCGTGGTGGTGAGCTTATCCTTGGAGGGAGTGACCCCCAGTACTACAAGGGAAACTTCTCTTATGTTCCTGTTTCTAAGCAAGGCTACTGGCAATTCAAGATGGATGGGTACGTTTATTCTCGTCTATCTTTCTTGTGTAATGTTAGTACAATCGTATAATAATCATATAGACTGTACACTGCATAGTCTGGTAAAGGTAGCATCACAGTTATTGTGTGGTAATTCACTTAACTAAATATGAAGGGGATGTCTATATAACACCTCTCATCTGAGTACCATATACTCCAAATATTGAATTTCTTGTTACATTTTATAGTCTGTGGATCAACGGAAGGATGTCACCCGACCTCTGTACAGGAGGATGTCAGGCTATTGCCGATACTGGCACCTCTCTGCTCGCTGGCCCTACTGACGAGATCACTAAGCTGAATAACTTCATCGGAGCCACCCCATTGGCTGCTGGAGAGGTGAGTAAGCAGATGACTTGCAGTCTGCACTGTATGTAATATGCAGAGAATGCTGTACATGGAAATGGGACGTGTAGAGACCAAAATAACTCCACATGGGTGTTACAAGCATGTGTATTTTTCAGGAGGTGGTCATGTAATCTATTAGCTGTAGACCAGTATGTCAATGTTATTAATTGTTGTTAATAATGTAGGTGTACACTGTATATATCCTCTGTGTATGCACTGATTATCATTGTTATCATTTCTCCATCTGCAGGAGTATGATTGCTTTCAAGTGTTAGATAGTGAATTGGAAGATGTTGATGTGAGCTAGTAATCTGATGATAAATAATATAGCAAGACGCATTCCGAGAGTTTTGGTTTTATCCCATTATTTCGATACTTGTCCAAACAAAATCATCGGAAGAAGAAAAATGTTTCCTGTGATGATGATGCTTGGATATGCATCGAAATATTAGGGTGAAATCAAAACTCTCAGAATGCATCCTACTATATTATTTAAATAGTGAATGTTTTCAGGTGTTGATTTAATAGGTATTGCAGTAAAAGAGATAGTGACTTTACGTATTGTTATGTCTATATGTAGTGACAAACGTAGCCATGCCATGGTAATACACTTTTTACATGAGATGTTGTTGTATCTTACTATCACTATGTTTCAGTACACTGTCGACTGCAGCAAGATTCCTTCCCTCCCATCCATCGGCTTTATTCTCGGAGGCAAGAACTTCACTCTTAAAGGAAGTGACTATATTCTCCAGGTGAGACTGGCAGCTGCTGTGTTTGAATCTTTGTATTCCCTCTTGGTCTCACATTAATTATGGCTCTTCTTCTGCTCTTCTCCTATGCTAGAGTTACATCTACCAAATACCTAATTTATGACATGTGTTCCCTTCCCTAACATCATGTAAGATGAGAAAAGTAGAATGGTCCATTGCAACATGGCAAGTACAGACCTCACACCCAGGGGTGATAACTTCAAAGTAACACTAGTGGTCTTGTATGCCCTAATTCTGGCTGACTTAGTGACTCCAATTAAACCCACAATGTCTAATTCATTGTCATTGTTTAGTGCAAAATGGTGGACTTCACTCACTTGGAAAGAGTTATCTTGCACGTGGAAGCTGTCCTGGGTCACTTGTCTTATCTTAGTCTTGAATCATTTAACCATAACTACAATAATACACTGAGGGATAATTCCAAATTTGATTGCACGTGTGTATGTTCAGTATAAAAATCTTATTAACTGAACTACTGCGTAATTTCTTCTCATGAAATCTTTTTGATTAAAATCTTTTATATTGATTTGGTATAATAACTTTTGTTTATTGAGAACCAAGATCAAAATATTAAGGCAAGATTCTGCTGACTTGTATGATTGCTTGTTGATTAGCTGCTAACATTACGCATAATTCACCTCACCAGGTATCACAGATGGGAGAGAAGATCTGCTTGAGCGGGTTTATGGGAATTGATGTACCAGCTGGTCCACTATGGATCCTTGGGGACATCTTCATAGGTCCCTACTACACAGAGTTTGATGCTGGCAAGAATCGTGTTGGCTTTGCCCAAACTGTATTCAACTAATCGCTCTGATTGGCTGATTCTCATGCAGATTCACACTGACTGTCTGCTACTCATGCTCTTTATTGATTGTGATCATGTATGCAATTCTTATTCAGATTTGAACTCTTGTACTTTGTCCTTTTATTATAAATATTATCTCATGTTTAGGAAATTGATCTGCTGTAATGTTTTATTTTATTTTAATTTTTACTCATTCCACTGTAGTGTCATAGTCTAATATGTAGCCTTTACCTAGCTGATTTGGGCTAACCCTCTTGTAAAATATGACATGTAGGTTAGCCAAGCTGGCGAAACTATATGTCTGAGTGGGTTTATGGGAATTGAAGTACCAGCTGGACCCCTGTGGATCCTGGGTGATGTGTTCATTGGACCATACTACACAGAGTTTGATGCTAAGAACAACAGAGTTGGTTTTGCTCCAACTGTAGCACCATAATATGGGTCTTGTTAATACATTATGCCAGTAATGTCAGAGTTATTGACTGTAAGGTTTTACACTTATTGTAATTTGTAGTTTAAACTTATTGTTTTAATAAACTTGTCTGAAGACAATAATGTTTGAAGTTGAGAGTTAATTTTATACTTTAGTAGTCTTTAGTAGCAAATGACGAACAGTGAAAATAATGCTTTCAATTTAGTTAATTTTATTAACTCATTCAGAAGTTATTTGGATGAAGATGAAGACACTGCTGTGGTGTGGTTAATCACTTGGGCAGTTGGTTGGTTTCTCATGGGCTTTGAGGAGCCCAAGTCTGGCCATTCGGCATAGACTGTCTCCAAGCTGTGGGTTTGACGTCAAATCATCCAAACCTAAAATTGATAAACAAAAATAGCTCAAGTGTATAGTTTCAAGTATAAATTGGCCATCTGCTCAGCCCACAGTAAATACACAGCACTTATCTGACCTGTATTTATACAGGATTGCTACTGTAGTACACCCACTAAAGTCCGCTGGTTGTAGATTCTATTGGTCCACAGGACATAATGTAACATTCCCCACTATATAGATGTAAAGAGTCTAACTCCTACTATTGTAGTTGTATTCTCATGCAATCATGTATATTTGCTATTGGTATAAAGAATATCTTACGCAGGCAGTTGCCATCAGCAACCTTGGTGTATCCATGGCAACAAGTAATATGCTCATCTGGGCAAAATTTCACATCTTCAACTTCAATAGTTTGGGTGTAAGAAAATAGTTGGGTGCTGTAAAACAATATAATTCACAAACATGGCATAGTTTTTAACCGTCATAAGCTCATAAAACACTAGTTATAAACTGGACTATAATTTCAGAAACTAGGTTTGGTATAAATATACAAACTTACGAGTATCCCTCTTTGTACAGACTGCATCTTCCCCAACCAAAGGTGTTGCACTTGGTGTAGCCATGCTTGTAGTTAAAAGTTATAGTCCTGTATTCCCACACAACTTTCGTATGCTCATTGGTGTTCCAGTTCTTATTCTGAATGTGCTCTTGAGTGCAGCAGAAATGACTCCTCAATAACACAATAGAAATCTTTGCACAAAATACAGTTGTATTGTTTACTGGTACTTGAATTTTCAGTAATTCAAATCTTAATTTACTACAACAAAATATTGCGCAACCACTAAAAGTTTTTAATAATCATTAAAATACTTTCACAGAAATAGCATAATGTCTGACAGCAACTTTATTGGAGCGCCTCTGTTCTTTAAGAGTTAGAGAATGGAACCATGGGCACTTCTATCTAAATCTGACTATTTCTGAGATGCAAAACCACAATTAACAATTCATTTACCTGAACTTACTTTGGATCTATTTGAACTTGGCCAAACTTTGCCAAGTCAATTGGTTGCCCATCTGGTCCAGTGATTTCTCTTTTCTCATGAGTAACACTACCAGTTCCAATCTTCAAGGCTTCCAGCTCTGCCAGGGTGAGTTGCTTTGCCAATTTCACAGCATCTTAAATCCAAGTACACTGACAAACTTTAATGAAAATACCAAGTGTACTGTATAGTAAAAATATGCTGTCTGTTTTTATTATATTCTTTCACAGTTAGGACTTATGGTACTTACCAGGGCCCTGGCCCAGGCTATAGACACAACACATGCAGACATTGTACATGCAAGCTATTGATAACAATTGAAAGTTGTTCTCTCCTAATCAGGAGGGAATAACTTCTAATTATGATCAGTAGCTTGTGAGCAACCATATACCATACCTTGTTTTACTCTTGGTTCCTCAAGGCTTCTCTTAGAATGCCTTTTAGTTTTTCAACAAGAGGTGGGCAGGTGTTTGGTTGAACAATACAGTAAGAGCCCATGTTCAACTGTACAGTTAATAGCCATCCATTCTAAGGAAAGACCTAGAAACCTAGGCTAGACCCATTAGACTCCCCTAAAGACTGTCCTAATCATATTGCAGTGCTTTTTTTGTAGGGGGCTCTCTGGGCTCCCGGGAGCCCCCTCAAAAGATCATGGTTTGTTGAGGGGGCTCCCGGGAGCCCCCTCAACAAATTGCAATTCTAAAAGTAAAAGTTTAAAAAGTAGCCATAGCAGCCATCATGCATGATGCATCCTCTTAGAAACATGCATGTTACCTGGTGCATGTACAATGTATATCAAATATACATCTCTAATCACTTATACATGTATGTATAGGATGATTTGTATGCAATTGTCTTTTGAGCAATCAGAGACTTGCTTGACATCCATTAAATCACTAGTTCCTCACCAGGATTGAACCCGGCGCCTCTACGGCACCTAATCGCCTAGCACAGTGAGCGGACCCTACTACCGCTACACCAGCTCAGCAACCTTAAAAAAGAAAGCTTTGCCAGGGAGCAGTAGATATGCTCTGAGCCAACTGCACACAAAGCACCCCTCACATTACGGCCACCTTGCTATAATATATTCCGCAAAACATTTGACCATGAGTTCTATAGTAATCTCAAGCGGATTCAGTAGGAGTGCTATGTAGCATGTGTGAAGGTGAGAGCGGGGAGGGAACCTGAAATATGCAGGGAGCCCCCTTAACTGATCTTACAAAAAAAGCACTGTCATATTGTAATATTGAACAGATGTTGCAGAGCAATCCGCCTGTTTTACTAAAATATGTATTATATTATTGCTCTTGTGCTGCATACAATCATCTATTTGTTAAATATGGAAATAATTTGTTATGATATATCATAATAAATTATTTAAAGATTAAACAATGAATTTTTACCTTCAGAGGTGAAGTCTGATGTATAAGACAAGCCGTAGCTGCCTGCAATGCAAAGACACAAGATCAGAGTTGTTTTCATTCTGTTCAGAACGGTGTAGCCAGCAGCAGTGCCCTTCTAACAATAGTTGGTGTCTAATGATAAAACCAAAGTGTTGGAAGATGGTGAGAAACATCATCTGGGTTAACAACGTCATGTGCCCATCCAACAACGCTTATCAGCAACTGTGTGTATTTTGATAAATTAGGTAAGCTGCCGCCCATGGAGACAATAAAGGTGCATGATAAAGTAAATAGCTTTGTGTATATACTTATAATAAATAAACGAAATACATATACATGTACACGCTGTGCTATGAATTCTTTGAAACTTCAAATTTAACACCATTTTCCGAGTAAAGTATACATGTACTTGTACTTGCATGAAAGACAACTACAAATGCAGTCAGCCTTGCAATGTAAAATAAGAACCTTCTGCCTGCAGGTTAAACTATAATCTGGTCTTATACATAAGTAGGCTATAGTATCATATGCTTATATAAACCTACCACAGAAGATGTTAGTTGTGTGCAGAAATCTAAATTCTACCTTACCTTGTTCATATCTAATAGAGAATTAATCAAATGCAAATCATGGTATAAGGTACAATCTTTGTTGCAAAAATCAACATCACACTTGACTGAGAAAAAAGTCTTTGAACAAAGAGTTTTCATAATAATTTAATGTTATAACAGCTCATAATAGGTCTGGTTAGTTTGCTGTTGTAGTTTATAAAGTGGGGATATCTGTGAAATGTTAACTTCATTCAAAAATCCAACATGGGAAGGCACAAGAAACTACAGTGTGCACAAGTTGTTATAGGTGCAGCGGGTGTCCTTGTGGCCATGGTTCAATGGGGACTTAGTATTATGCTAACTGTCACTTTTACAAGAAAGGGGAAATAAAATAATTGTACGTTTTGTGTTCCTACATGTATTGAAATGTGCACTAATGGATGCAATGTTCATATTATGCTGATGTGTATTATCTATCATCTGGTAAATCTCACAACAAAAAATTTTGCCACTCATCATGGCTATGTGTATAACACTGTTGCCAGTTTTTCTTCTCTGAATGGAACAGACGACTTTAACAAGAAAAATATTATTGTTTTTCTTTGCATTATAAGTAGCGGTATAGGAGCATGTCATAATCATATTATTATGATCTTTAAGAAATATTATATGTCTATCCTTTTCGTAGCAAAAGTATTTATTATAACAATCCATTGAGAAATGCATAGCAAAATGGTTTTTGCGACTGGGATGGAAGTTTATCAATAATAGTCAGCAACACTTTTAATTGGTAGAGTGGTCATCAGGTTTGACCAAACCGATTCCATGGAGAAACTCGAAGGTTCCTACATGCTTGTTCAGATGATCGTTATCTAAAACATACATGCAGATAGATAACTATATGTGAACAGGAAGCAAAATATAATATCTGGTTTTAAAGACACATTTTGCAATTTACAGATGCATGTGCTCTCTAATATTGTTGCAAAAACGAAAACTATAATTTGTCAAGATTTCAGAAAATAGTTACTGGCAAAATAACATCAAGACGTTATGAAAAAGGTGTGAGCTACTTTTAATATTATTTGATAAAAGATTCTAACTGTTATAATCAACACATAATAATATACATCTACGTTCAACTTTGTATGTTCAATCTTGTAACATGTGACATGTATGATAATTGATATAGAGACACTATACAACCCATGAGTGTAGATTCACTCAAGGATTATGTCATTTGGTTAAATATATTCATTGCGTTAGAACTTACGAATGCAGTTTCCGTTAACCTTGTGGTACTGTGCACAGCAGACGACATGGTCGGTAGGACAGTCTCTGAAGTAAGGGGTTACTATGTATCTGTGACCATACTTCACTTCCTGGCTAGAAACGACAGTTTATACAATGAAGCACATGGTAATAGAGTGCCAATAGGAATTTGATGCAGTTATGGGCTAATTGGCTATAAGTCAATATTATTGTTTGTATAATTTTTGTGGTTATCATTATTGTTTCTTAATAGGGTAAGGTACACTAAACAACTGACTACTGAATTTTTATCTTTCAAAATAGAACTTTCACAACAAAAAAGTTAAAAAGTAATATAAGTTGAGAGAAGACAACTTCAAGCTATTGCTTATGGTACTGTGGCCGGCACGAAATGAGAGTATAGTGAGTGGTACAATAATGTTATAGTTACTGATATCTGACGGTAGTTAGTTTGCATTTTCCCAATCCCCACAACTTGCATCCCTGGTAACCAGTGGTTACAGAGATGGAAACTTTCTCATAAAGGCGTTCTTGGCGTGATTTTAGCATCGGCTGGGGTTCTCCATTGTCTACTTTACAGCAGAAATGTTGAGCGCTTTCACTGGAAACATTTATATAAATGTTTACATGCATGCACTACATGTACATACATGTATAACAGTGTACATGTAAGTTACGTTATAGATACAGTAAGATGTAATATTGTAATGATCACGTACAGCCTCCCGACTACCTGACACTAACTATATACGTATCCATGTGTATATCTGCTTGTATTCCTTACCTGTGTAGTTGAACGTTATTTGTATACCTGTATATAGCATTACTGAGTCATTATACTGCTTTTACACCCATGTAAAGAGGCCCGACCTCTCAGAAATACTTGATATTGATTTTGCATATGATCTAGATGATTTTAAGCATCTTTTGTCAAACCCAACCTATTTTGGGTCAGCCATCGGGCTTCCGGCCGCCATGTTGTTGCGCAATTTCTGGACGACCCTACGTCGTCTTTTCCCGACACTATGTCGGCCTTTTTACCGGAATTTCCTCCGGAAGTTCTATTACTATATGAAGGGCATTGTTTTTATGTTTGTTGTCTCAGTTCATGCTTGGATCTCAATAAAGACACATCTTCTATACTTATATATAGAGACTTTCACTTCGTAGATAGGTCATTCTAGTTGTTAAGGTCCTCGACCTTGCAACACGAACTGCCTACTAGGTCGGATCACTCTCTTTCTCAGTATAGCAAACAAGTATTGACTCGGGATCATATGGGTCGTCTTTGGTAGTTCTTTGACTACTGACACCGATCAATCTTTCATGTAATGAGAAGGCCTAGCACCACTCATAGGCACTTCATTTTGGACTCGGGAGTCGTCTCAGGACGACCACACCAAAACCCAAAAACCATTACAATATTATGAACCGATATATAATATACATTACATGTATACGCATTGTGCATGCAATACATAATATGACAGATCCATGGACTTACGGTGCTAAAGGATTGAGCTGCCTCTTGGTCATTACAGCCTTCTGGAGATCAGGCTCCAGGTAGTCAATGTATACCTCAACAGGGGTGTTGTCAAGCACAGATGCCATCTTCACTGCTGTCCATTCTACTGCCAAACTAAGGCCAGTAATTGCCAACAGAACCAACAGCTGCAACAAAGCACAACACCACACTGCGCTGTACTCACCAGTTGGTTAAAGCTGTTATACAGTTTCAGTGAATATGAAAAATATTTGTATTTCTCATATTCAGTGAAACTACAAATCATGTTTCATCATGCGAAAGTAACTAACTTCCTATGCATGCAAATTTATTTAGTTATAGTTATAAGGTGCAATAATGGTGGCATCACCTACCTTCATGATGAAAAATTGACTTCCTTTGCTTTCTAACTGACCTGTAAGTCTTGCTGCAAAAGACCCTAGTGTCAGGTGATCTAGGTATTGTGCATGTGTACGTAATAGCATTTAACACCTGCTCTATCCCACTATATTACATATTATCATTCTCCATCTCCCCAACCCACTTATGGGGCTTATCGGTGTCACTGTCAGTATGAGTTGAACTATTTCCAAGTTCATGTTCACCATTTTGTCAGCTTCCAGTTATAGTCATTGTATGTGTACATGTTTGTTGCCTCTGCCTCTAAATGGGCCAACTTTTGTAATTCTATAGTGAAAAAAATGTTGAGTCACATACATATGTATATATGTAACTACAGTGATGAAATTTATTATTGAAAACATATAAAAAGGATAATGGTGCACACTGAAAAATTATAATCATTGTATTTTGATTGAGCAAGAAATGCAAATCTATCAATTACCCAACTGTACAAAACAAATTTCCAATAGTTCTGGTTCATTATAGGCAAGTGATTCAAAGGTAGAATGACTAGGTTTGATGAAGCACACGGCTTGCGCCTTGTAGTATATTATTTAACCAGACAGCTATATCCTTCATGGCTTGGGCTTCATGTGAATATACATGTATGACATAATGTAGATTAAAGGTTAAAGAGAGAACAACTTCCAATGGTGTGTGAACAGTTTTAGTTACATGTATGTACTACATCTCTACAGTATGTAATCTACTACTCTTTGCTACATGTCTGTACTACGTGTTATGTATGTACTCCATGTATGTACATACATGTACATGTTCATACTACATGTGCATGTATGTACTACATGTGTGTACTACGAGTACATGTACTGGTACAGTGTCCTACCAGCTGGTAATGTACAACTGACTTCTATACTCTAGATTAAGTGTAACTACTTTCAGGCTATAGTCCAACTCCAACAGGTTTTACTCTTATAATTAGTGAACTATCGCCAGGGGTGGGAGTCGATAGTTTTAAAAATAGAGAAATATGTGCTATTAGCTATTCACTACAAGAATAGAGAATCTGCCTATGTGCTAGTGAAATTTAAATATAGAGAATAGCTTTTATATCCGCTGAATCGCTATTAATTAGAAGTTGTCTTCTCTCAAATTAGATTTGAGAGAGCAATTCAAAGGTGCCCATTTATTTCCATGAAAATTAAAAAGCACAAACACAGCTATTTCTTGTTTACTTCTCTTCAGCTACATTGTTTTGCAGAGTTCATATTGTGTTTACATGTATATTATTTTCTACAATGCACACTAGGGCTTCGTCATGGATTTGAAACATCATTGATAACGTGATAAGAAGGTATCAGGGTAGCAGCAACATACTCAATGTAATATAGCCAAGTCAAATGCATGTGTATTAGGCATCACATATATAGCTTTCAAATTGTGTCTGTGGAAATTGTAGAAGCATTAGTGTTGTACAGTTGTACATGTACTATTGGAGTAGTAATACATGTACCAAGTAAAATTTAGACTTATCTCCCCATGATTTTCTGTCAATGTCTAAAATATTATATATTTGTGGTTAAACCGGTAGTATTTTAAACTTCTAATATAAAAGTATTCTCCACACATACTATAATCTATTCTTTGTATGTTTTTTCTTTGTGTAGACTGTGTTTTTGAAGTTAAAAAGCTTTAAACACTCATATAATCCTGATATTAAATTGAGTTGGTTAGCAATTTCACCAAGTGTAATAGTTAAGACGGCCAGGAATGGCTGCAGCCGCAATGGCACTCGTTACTAGTAGTAGCTACTAGCTATTAGCAGGTTGGGCTGAAAATAAAAGCGTATTGGTTGAACCGCTATTAAAAATTGACAGAAATTGAAAGAAGCGTGTCACAGCAGTTCGCTGCTGCAAAAGAAGAGATTAGCGCAATCGAATAGCGTTTCAACCGCGCTAGTCCCACCCCTGACTATCGCTCAACTTCTTGAAAGATATGTCTACATCGTTCTGAAATAAATATCGTCTGATCTAGATTATGACACCAACATTTAATAATAAGAAAATATTACCAAATAAATCTCACTAATAACACTTGGGAGTACAACGTTTTTATGGCATGCACAGCATCATTTTTGTCTCTTTTTGCAATTAATTATTGCCTGTTCTTTTGAAAAGAGGCAAATTACTGTAGTGTAGTCAGGTTTATATAGGTTTTGTTTGTTCTCGCTATTTGTTTGTCTACAGAGCAGAGTCTGAAGACCTCAATTTCAATTTGTAGCAAAATTAAAGCCTACAGATTCGATAAATTGCTAGATATAAACTTTCAATATCATAGCTGACATAGTATAGGATACATAACAGTAGGCTATTATTAGTTCATAAAGAAAACCAAATCAAACCGAAACTACTACATGTGTGCAGAATTACTTATAAACAAGTATTATTGCGCGAAATAACTTGCATCATGGTAATAGTACATAAATTTACATTTTCAATAAAATGAAAGTACATTTAAAAGTAGAATAAAAATTTAAAAATAAAATTAAAATACAATAATATGTTTGCAAATTTATCTTAATTCTTAGACAATCACAAAACGGGCAAACACTTGATCGCGGGCACATGTCCGCTATGTGCAAAACAAAAATCGTCAACACAAACATGACAGGCAGAAAACATGGTGGATCGACTTTTCTGCTGCCTAACAAGTTGGCTCACTATCTTATCTCAAACTCGTACCGTGAGTATAATATCTATACTTTAAATATTTTGTGAAATTAGGAACTAGGCATATTATTTTGTTAGCGATTTGGTGTTAATACTAATTTAATTTAAATTTGAAACAAATTAATTACAACAATTGCATCCATCCACTCCACTTCCAAGCATTTAGCTTGCCATCAAATAGGCTAGGGCCTACGATCATGAGATGATTATTATAATTGTCCTATACCGTATAACTAGCCTTTATTTTTAATGAATGATAAACATAATGATCTAATGATTAGCCTATCTCTTAACGAACTAGGCAGCGGTTTTAATTCGAAATTCAAACTCGTGAAATTCGTTGTTGATTTCACATCATTATCATTAATTAACTTGAGTTTCAGTTTTGTTTTCCAGTATTGTAATTGTAGCATATTGTTGAAACAATAAGTTCACTCTATGACAGTTTAGTTGTTTAATGAGATGACATTTTTGAAAGTTAACCAAGCCAGCTTTGTTTCATCAGTTTCAGTAGAGAGTGTGAATTATTATTTATAATGTTCCAATGTATACTTGCGCTCATCATTAAGCTGTTGCACTACTGTTCTACAGTCCTACTGATACCCTTTGACATTTTGATTGACTTTTTATTATTATTCCAAGGTCAGGTGGTTGTAGGACTTTTGTTTTTGTTTCTGCAGGGTATCAGGCATTTATTGAGTTCTAAGTCATCTACTTTGAATTTCTGTGCTTCGTGTTGTTCTGTATCTCTTGGGTACACTCATTGCTGTTCTTCCAGCAGTTACATGTACTTGCCTCTAAAGATATGTAGGTACCCCTGTCCCTCAATGGCCTGTCACTAACCCATAAATTAGTAATCTCATTCATCTGGACTATGGAACATATCTCTGTAAGTTCCTGGTTGTGAAGTACGTAGGCCTATGTCTTCCATGCCATATGCATTATACAGCTGTTTGAGATGGACATCCCATACAGATAGGCTTACATACTTTTAGGTGGTAATAATATATTATGTGAATTTTACTAAATATTATTTTTCTATTTGTAGGTCTACGCTTACTACTGTGATAATGACAGGTAGGTTTTATATCCCAAACATCTAGTTACTACTGTCTCAAAGGGAAGCAAAGCCTATAAACTACAACTGTATTGGTCAACAGAATGATACTTACACAAATGCACATTGCAATATACTTATGTGACTATCTCACTCTACATCTGACACTTAGTGACTGCCACTCTTGATCTCCACCACCAGATGTGAATCAACATATGCTTTGCTTAGAACTCAAACCTACCCTAGCATAGTAGTTCTATAGTATTTGGTTCTACTTAATGTGTCACATAGCAGGGAAGAGAATACTGTGTCCACATTACATTCCATGTTGAGGTACCAACTCTTGGAGCGCACCATATGAACTATGCTATCCACAATGCTATGGGAAGTTTCAAAGGCCCGTCAGGGAGATTGTTTTGATCTGACTGTATTCAAGTACATACTTGGCTTTCACTTGAAATCCATAGTTGATTGATAGACAAGAAAAATCTGTTTATTTTTTATTAGAAGCATGTGCTGACCTCACCTCGAGGTTTATTTAGTGGAAGTGACGTACTAGGTAACTGGATGACATCACGCCATAGCAATATTTGGCTAACCAAGTTATTGAATAGATTGATGTAATAACTAAACTAGTTATGGATTATGATATTATTATCTTGGCAAGGCCTACGACTCCCTCATCTGAAAGTGAGACTGGGACTCAAGCCCTCTAATTGACTGTGGAGTTTGGGTAGGCTCATGGCTGACATATCCGACCCGTCCTCTCTTTTGGATAGTTTGTTATTTGGGCTAAGGCTTGACATTGATGCAGTGTACTATTGTACTAGGGACTTCTATGACTTACTTTTTATACTGTGTAGATGTGGTATGTAATAGACTAGTAATACAAGTCATATAATGTAGTATATTCATAATGATTGTTAGTTTGAAGACTATGACACTGATAAGTCTACATCAAATAGTACAACGTTAATTATATGATACATGTATATCTCAGGTGCAAGGTATAACTGGTTATCAGTAATTGCACATGCCCACAGCATGCTGTGTGCTGACAGTAAAATACACAATTTAATACGTGCATGTACACTAGTAGCTAGTAGTACACTATCATAGTTATGTGCTACTAGTTCTCAGCTACTAACCAGCACCCTGCAGCAATCAGCTGATTGCCTTGTCAGTCAAACATTTTCATCTCATTTCCACTAATTTAGAGAGAGAGAGAGAGTATTATTATAGATTAGAGCTGCTGGAACCACTTACTATCTACATGTACATGTACACTGCTCTACTAACTAATCAACAGATCTACCCTTTGCTCATATGTGTAATTTTATGAACCAACATTAGTTTACATGGATGGTAGCTAGTTGAATCACCATTGTTGCTATTTTGCAGGTGTGATTTTGACGAGTACTGTTGTGGACACAACATCTGCTGTACCTCTTACAATGTCTGGCAGATGTGGTATTTCTGGTAAGGCTATCAACATACTCATACATGGAAAAAATTACTAGTCACCAATAACTAGTCAAATGTGAGCTTGTCCACTGCATAGGGCCTAGTATCATAGTCATGTGTGCCTGTCTAGGTCTATCAGGTTTACCCCAATGCCTCATATCTCACGAACTTGTCTGATATTGATTTCTGTTTACAATATTTGAGTAATGCTGTAATAAAGGTTGTTAGAGTTGCAATTCCGTATTTACCAGCCGCAAGTTCATCTATAGAATTCAGGCACTTTCTTTAGTTCTACTTGTATTATGTCTAGCTTGCTAGCTGTATGGTGTGTAGATATGGAATCCTCTCTCTGAGACGTTTACTTGACTTATCAATACTCTACAATGTATCACTTTGGTCAAATTGTGTCTTTGGTTATGGCTGTGGCATTTCTAGAACCTATGTACATTGAATGTGTGATGCTTTCACCAGGTTAGCAGATTCAGTCACTCAGTAACCTCTCTGTCTCAGTCCTACTATATCAGCTTGCTGTATATACAGAATATTTGTTTTAAAAGGTGATTGTTAAATTCACTGACAATCCCCTTTTTATAATACATTATAAGTACTTGAAGTGATGATAAAGAAATCAATTTCATCTGGTATATGGTATAGAGGGAGAGTGTATAGTTTGTGTTATATCAAAGTGCAAACTAATGATAAGAATATAGGTGTACAATATGTTGTAGTGTTCTTCAGTGTCGCTAGTGTTTATACTGTAGAAGCTAGTCCAGGGTGGTGATGGCTGTATAAGCTGTTATATGTAAACAATGGGCCTATGCTGTTAGATGTCCTCTTGGTCATTTAGGATAACTCAATTTTAACTTGATTACTGGTTATTATGTGGGACTGTCAAGGAGCAGTGACTATTACACTATTGCCAAGTTGATTGGGTGGGACTAGATGGCTTGTAGTAGGTGGCACAGTGCCAGAAAGATTGGTGAAGTCAACTTCCACTCCTCTGGTCTTGTTCAATCCTAAGACATGGAATTAGGATTACAGACAGTACAATAGATTACATGTTTAGTTAATCTCCTTTCTTTTCTGTATACTGTTTGGATTTATTCTCTGTGGAGTAATGATCTAGTGCCTTATTATGCCACCATGCAGATGTTCACATTCTCTGGTTTGACTAATGAATCAACTACTAGGCTTGTGGAGGAACATCAAGTTGGTCTAAAGTATTCCAGTCTGTTCAGTGCTCACCAATCTGCCATCATGCCCATGGGTGGCCATATACTTCATAACCTGTTGAATCTAACAATAAGTGAGTGCGACTTTTTGTTAGTTCAAACTAGTCATGTGGTAGCGACTTGGAAATTCCATAATCTTTTGTTTATTAGTTGAACTTGAAATACGTGAATGTGATGAAAGCATCAGGTGATGGTCACGTGGGCATATAGCATGACCATTATTATCGGAATATGCCTGGCACAGTTACATTCACTGCTCTAACTGCCCTAACTGTAGTGCAACTTGCTATGATCATTGTTGCATTTACATGTAGTTTGCTGGATTAATTACTCAACAGTGTATGATGGGAAGTGCAGTGTTTGCATTGTTATAGCCATAAACCAGACTAGTCCAGTATCAGTAGCTTGAGTTCAGATGTTGGGCCCACTGAACTCATTTCTTTGTTGAGAATCGGGTAGTCTGGGCATCAAGCCAAATTCAAGAGGGGTGCAACAACCACTAACCAAGCTGTACATTTTATCAAGGACTGGGTCTGTGAAGCATGTATGACTGACCTACTGGTTTGTGTGACTCAAAGGTTTCATCAGTCTCACTCTGACCCATCTTGAATCAAGTTGTTTTATTCCCTTTGTCTTAATTAAGCAGCATTTGAGTATATTGTCATTAGTCAATTCAGTCTACCATGTTTCCTATGAGCTTCCCGAGGAATGTGAAAAGCTCTTTGTATCACTAGAGTCACTGCAGAGTAGTGAAGTAAAAGAGTCAGTATTGAGTGGTTGCTATTGTTGGTAGGCTACTAGTACTAGTACTAGCATAATAGTGGTTTTTAATTCACTTCCATAGCTTCTCTGTACATTAGCATTTATGATTTACTTGATTTTGTCGCAATGTTAAGTATCTAGACAGAAGGCAGCATATCTTATTTGAAATTTTGATGGTGAACGCTGACAATGTGAAATTACACCTACACTCCCAGTTTGTACCCTTCTTGTAAGGACCTTCACTGAGGGCTCTCTGTTCTGTTGTTAGGTGGATCTGGTTGTCCTTTGCAGGAATTTCAATGGAGGTGTTTGTTACCATGGTTACTAATAATTATACATGCATACTTAGAGCTAAATGATAGCCAGTCCCACTATATTATAATATAAATATATTACTATAGATGGTTTTATTGAAGTTTTATTCTTCTGTTGGGTATTAACCCATACCAATGTAGGCCTATCTCATCTCAGTTGTGTGAATTTGAACAGGCGTTATCCCTTTCAGTCAGACTGACATACTAGCTTCTAGCCTGGGTTCCACACCCAAGTTATTGAGTGGAAAATGCTGGCTGGTGTTGACCCGTAGTGACTTTCGCGTGCAAGTCCAAAAACAGTGACTATATAGAAAGTAGGAAAACTCAAACTACATGGTTCACTTCAGTAGCCACAGTCTAACATAATACAGTCTATGGAGTAGGATAGGAGCATCACATTCTGGGCACCTTGAAGCTTACATGTATCACTTGCCCTGCTATCCTGCAGTAGCATGTAGTTTGTAACTTGTTTCTATTCAGGAAACCAAATTGCATTTCATGTAAATTGTTATGTCAAGAGTTGTTTCATTGTTTCTTGTTGAATACTCAGTATGTATTACCATAACATTCTACTGTGCATGTAGTTGATACTTGAGTATTGTTGATAAGCACTGCTATGCAGGGCCTACATTGCAGCCTGTGTTTTGCTAGGGTATATCAGTTGTTGCACTAGATTATAACCATGTAGGCTACATTACACTTACATAATATTTATATAACACTAATATATGATGCTGTATAGTATTTGTATTGCTAACAGAATAAGCTAGAAACATACAGCTATGCATAATATAAGGGCGGGTTTACTTGTATCAGCAAATCAGTGAAATTCCAGGTTTGTATCATATGCAAATCAGTGACAGTTGCCTTGCTCATTCGCTTTTCTAGGATATACAAGTCATGTTGAAACATCATCTGCTCGATTTCTAGAAAAAAGTATATGTTGATGAAGTAAGACTTACATGTACATGTATATGTAGAATATAATATAGCCTACATAATATGTAGGCTATATGCACATGTACACGTATATTATACATATACATGGTAGAGTATACTACATGTAGGATAATGGGATGACAACTACCGCTGTGTAATGGTCAACTGAGTGCAATGAAAGTGAAACTGATATAAGCTACAGGTGTTGAGTATTGATAGGACAGTAGTTACATCATCTGCAACTCTTCCCTCTATAACAAGTCTATGTGTAATACAAACACATCATGAAGTGGATACCCTTTGAGTTGCAGTTTTACTTCTGAATTGCTGAGCTACTTTGTAACTAAACCTCATCCAGTTTCCCATTATTTTAGTCACTCTTTTCATGATTATTGGTTTTACTACATTTGTAGGTGTTTGTTGTTAGGATTTTGTTTATTGACCACATCACTTGCCAGTTCATTTGTTTACTGTATTGTCTATGTGATTGTGTACATGTACAGTGGCTTCAGTGTGTTCACCTGTTGTTGGTTTTGCACTTGGTACAGTTTAGTTACACAATTATATCCCAGTGAGTGGCCAATCAACCATATACTCCCAAGGCTGATTGATGGGCTAATACTAGTATTAGTACAATAGGCTGTCTGTCTCTCTGTCTAACTGGTAATATTATTATACTAGTAGTGTACTAGTAGCATTATTACTACCAAACTAATCTAGCATGATACTAGATTGGTCTGGTAGTGACAGTCATTGCTTCCAAAGGAACGGTTGAAGTATTATTATAATAATATGCTGCTCTGGGCTATCCGATGCCTGTCACAGTGGATTTAATGTTACTGATTATTCCTTTGTACAAATGTTTGATTATATACATGTATATGTATGTGTTGTTGTTTGCACTGTCCAGCCTGAAAGGTCAGTTTGTAGTTGATAGTGCCCAGTGGTCATATTTGTGGTAGTCCAGAGTCGATTACTAGCAGTCAGTACCAAGTGCTTGGGAAGTAGGTATGTGTATGATGGACCGGTCCCACTCCATTAGTGTTGACAAACTTTGCAGCAAATCAATATAACAAGCACTCCTGTAGTCTTGGTGACATTAGGGAGTTATTGACTTAATATACTCAAAGTTTGATGTTGAATGTTCATTTTTGATCTAATGTATACAGGACTATAATAATATGAAGATGTCATTGATGTGGTGCAATGGATTTTCCACAGTTTGTTTTGAAAAAAACACTATTGATACTTGGAGAAGGATAACGTCATCAAAGGATAAAGTTCAGTTTTGTAGATCTAATTATTTTTTAACCCAAAGCAGTGTGGCACTCAGCCAATCTGTCAGCTGACTCGTAATTATAGAGGCCTATGTGATCATATAATAGATTTGACAGTTACTAAACTGCTTGTACAAAATAGTAGATGATTGACTATGTTTATGTAGGATAATTGAGTAATGACTGTTTAATTGCAGGTTGGGCTTAGTACTGTTTCTGATATTATTGGCTGGGTGCTTTAGTTTCTGGAGGTACAGATATCAACAAGCTCTGGTGGTGCAGACTTGTAACCACACAGGTTACAACCCATTGGTGCCAGCCTCACAACAGAACATTCCGTCTCATATAGTCCCCATGCAGAGCGGGGTAAGACAAATCCCATCATCTAACTCTGTAGTGGATTACATACATATAATTATAGTTTTACAAGCTGTTCCTAAAGTGTGCCCCTAGCCACTTGAAACATATTCCATAACATAGATTCTATTTTCAGCTGCAATTATTGTTAATTAACTGTTTGTATTAATATTGTTGTCATTAGCTGCTGCTTCATAACTTAGATCAATAACTTGGCAAGTGTATGAGCTATCATGTGTATTTGCACACAATTTACTGGTGTACACAAATCCTAAACCTAAATATTACAGTAGCTACTATTCATCTGTGTGCATTTGGGCTATAGAATAATGATATCTAATCTTTGTGGGTTGTGTTTGCAATGTAAGTAATCAATGGGTTGTGTTCATAAAATGTTTGGCATTTAATTGATATACACGTTTTAGGTATTAGATATTTGCATCTAGATTTCTGTATCACTAGTAGTATTTTTTTATTTTACAATGTGGGTTGTACCCACTACCCACAAGCAGTGTAGTTTCACTTTAGTTAGATTGGCTTACATAATGGAAGTTGTTTTCTCTATAATTGAATATATTATTAAGGGAAGACAATTCTATGTGTAATTTTAATATTTATTCATGTATTACGATTAGTCTGTAGAGGGCCTGTTACACACATGTAATTTTATAATTATCATTAACGTGTTTGCAGCACAGTCTGATTTATATTGTTTTAGGAGTTTATACTTGTTTTTGGTGTTTTTGCAGGCTTCTGGAGCTCACAGAATTTCAACTGAACATTCATATACTCCACAGCAATTCGCTGGTAAAAATGGTATAAACCAAATGCCTGGAGCATATACATAGCACATGCTAGCCAGCTGGTATTTTCTTATCAACGTATATACTACACACTACACACTCGGCATAGTCATACTAATGGACCTACAGCTGTGTACTGTAGGGATATGTGTGGAGTTGTCTACCTTGTGGTTCTATAACTGAAATACTGAAGATATAGCTGGTGAGGTAACTGTGCATTGACGGGATAGTGACCCTATAGACTTGTTTCAGTGCTCAACTCACCAACTTGTTCATTACTAGTAGGAAATCTAGATAAACATATTATCATTATGTATTTAGAAGCACAGGCAATGGTGCCAGCAGGCAACTTATAAAATATTTCTTTTGTATTCCAATGCTAATGTTGCTGCATTTATAACTGCTACTACCAACAGTACATTAGAAACACTAAATTAATGTAATATTTTGTGACTAGTGGTAATAATTACATTAATAATATTATGTGTCTAATGGTTAGTCGGATAGGTATAGTTTTAACAAGAGATGTCATTTTTACCAGCAACTATGCTTCCATTGGTCTTATGGACTACTGGTCTGATTCCTATTAGTTAGAAATGTTTATATACCGTGTATTTATTGAATTTTCTAGCCGAAATCGGTCATAGCTTCCCAGAACCTTATTCAATAGTTATAATAATGTTATTATATTATTTTTGCAATATATATTAATGCTACACTCACTGAAAGATGTGCAATTCAGGGATAGTTGTGCACACAAAGCAGTAACTAAATATTCATCCATTTGTCTGATAGGATGGTTACTAATAATGAGATTTATATCAACTCTTTTTTAAACTCCTAAATATACAGTGTAACTATATCATAATCCTAATCTTAATAGTAGTTGTCCACTCTTCCTTTCATCATTCTGACCATGAACCAGAATAGTTATTTGAGAAATTTTACTGCAGTTGTTACAAATATGCATGTAATTGGTTAATAGGTAACCAGTGGTACTGGTTGGTAGTTATCTGATAATGTATAAAATGAACAGAAGCTACAGTGAGGTGATAAATAATTTGCTTCTAGTTTTAAGCTAATGTAATAGAAAATAGAAAATAATTTGCTCTAATCTACCTCAACTTTGGCTAATAATCAATTTTTATTAAACTAATAGAAAACACAGCAGATCTAACGTTATCTCATAAAAAAAGATAAAACATGATGTAATGGCAACAGTAATGGCTGGATTATCATTCATCAGCTAAAGAAATTAGAGAAAATCTGGGAGACATTCTTGGGTGTAAAAACAGAGAGACATTGGGAATAGAACAATATTAGATTACACACACATAATTATATTGTGCAGTGGTGACCGTTCTGTAGTATGATCACTGGTGGTATGTTTTAGTAAACGGTGCAGTTATGAGAGCTGTATTGTGTACACACACTATCACTAGTATCTTCTGCGAACCCTGTTACTTTGTTTAGTCCAGAGCCTACAAAATATGAGGTTCTATTAGACTTGCATGAAGGTGCTTACTACATCTGAAAACGACCACTCTCAACAATATCTACACACCCAATGAGTTGTCCTGCTTTCAATGAGTAAACAGTATTTCAAAAGATCATAGCTATGTTGTAGAAGATGCAATGACCAGTAAGCAATGACTCAACTATAAAAATCTCTAGACTTCCAATTGAAAGGAAGATAACTCCAAATTAGAGGCATATTAATAGACATCTTCTACCACAGCTATTATTATTGGTTTTGTATCCAACTGAGAAAAGTTAGCCTGGGTCCCCAGCCTTCCCAATGAAGGGTGGATATGTTGGTATGTTTGTCAAGTTGCTGTCTTTCAGCAGAAGAACTTAATCTAGGTCTTGGTACCCCAACCCATTCAAATGAGGAATATAATGAGTACTAGAGCTGACATTGTGTCCTGATAACAATATTGGTTTAGGTTCCAAGTTCACTATACAATGCAGAGTTGGGTCCAAGTCGACTTGCAAGTCAACAAGTCAAGTCATTTCTAAAATTTTGCAGGCAAGTCAAGTCCGTGCTGCCTCAAGTCAAGTCAGCCGTCATGCAAGTCAAGTCAAGGTCCACTTGCAAGTCAAAATGCAAGTCAAGTGGGAGACAACTTCAAAAATTTTACATTTTCAAAAAAGATTACTTTTTTCTTTTAGTAGACATTCCAATGCATGAAAAACCATGCCAATGTGTAGCTGGGCATATATATTGTTATAAAACTCGCCTATATGTGTAGTAATATTGGCACTACGGTTGAGACTGGTCATGTAGTATTATATTAGTAATATAAACAGTGATACAGTGTTACATAGCATATAAACAGCACATGGTACAGTACAGAGTGTCCATTGGCCAGTCCTGCAATAATAATCTAATTATTGCACTGTACATTGTATTCACTATTTACATCACACTAGTTGTATTGTATTTTGTTATTTGTATTTGTTACTGGCTATCCTATTTAATGGACCTCAGAAGTTCGAAACTTGTATGAGCAACAGGAGCTGGGCTCCGAGTGGAAGAGCTCACCTACCACAACAGGAGTGCATGGTCAGTGACCACTACATCAACCTGCCACCACAATGTAGTCACATACCACGCCAGAATCTGGCTTATTTTTGCTAATCAGGGCAGAGGTGGATCTTTAACGTGCGTGTTTTTGATGTAGACACTAAATGGGACCTCCTGTATTATTTGTACGCCCTGATCCGAACAGGCGCAGCTAGGGTGAAAGACTTGCTGAAGGCCTTTGCCAGAAATGACACAGCTGGGGGTTTGAACTCACAACCTCTCGGTTTGTGTGCATGTATGCCACCAACTGTGCCACCCTGACACCTTTACACTGTGTGTACTCGTGACTATGCACTGTGTAGTCTCACGTACACACAGCTTAGATGTTACATTTGGTGTACATTCTCATAGCTAACCTTGATATACTCTAAATGCTGCTAGTAGCACTGATGAAGTAAAAATGATAAATATGTAGACAATTGAGACTGTTTTCCATGTTGGCTATACACTGTACAAGATTTTTATCCTCCAAGTCAAAGTCACAAGTCATTCATGTGTCCAAGTCAAGTCAAGTCACATTGATGTGCAAGTCAAAGTCAAGTCAAGTCAACATGTTGGCAAGTCCAAGTCAAGTTGATTTGTGACTTGATTTGGCAAGTCACGTCAAATCTATAACTTGGACCCAGCTCTGATACATTGTATATAAATAGTCAACCTACAGAGTGAGGACATCATATTAGATAAACATTGTAACAAAGTTGGTTGTGGTGTCCATTCCTCAGGCACTGCCTGAGTATCTGCCAAGTTGAAATGTTTCAACTTGCTGGCGGTGACCTGCAGGCTCTTATGGTGTCTTTGGTTTCCACACTGCAGGCTGTACATAGTCTACTGGTGGTTAAAAACGGCTGAGTGAAAACAAAACTAAGCAAACAATATTTTAACTATCACCTAGTAGTAAGAGTAAAATTAAAACGCAGAAAGTATTTAGGAGTTGTTCTTCCTTATCCACACAGCAGAATGAATTTTTTAAATAATTCTAATAAGTTTTTAGTTTGTGCCATATTTTCAACTTCTTCCAGAGTTTATATACAGTATTTGGAAGATCAAAAACTTATTTTTGTAAAAAAAAACAAACTGAAATACGAATAGACAACTTATCAAGCTGAGGTTGAATGGTTATCATTATAAGGCATTATATTATACTGATCATAGTATTTACCTTCTACAAGGTTTCGTAGGTTGCAGTAGTTAGTTCCAGAATCAAGTACTGCATACCATGTCTCAGAGGTGGAGTAACCCTGAGAATTATAAATATGCGTAGCAGAAAACAAGTGATATTAGCATAATAAGTGCAGTTCAGACTATCTCTCAGCAACTAGACTCTGAAGGAATGCGTTGGTTGCACTGAGGGTTGGTTGAACTATGAACTAGCAATACTTTATAACAGATTACTGCATGAGTAACACCAGCAACTAGAATAAAACCATATCTCTGTATGGAACATGGTTCATTACAAAAACAATTCATTCAGTCAAGCAATTTTGCATTAGTATTTGTTATATAAACTGTACATAACGCAGTGTTTTTACTTTTGGTGAAGTTGCTGTCACACACTTGAATCAGTTAATAACTGAGTGAAAATATGTGAAGTATTGATAGCTGCTTGCTTACTACTACTAGCCAGCAACAGGTCAATCAAAATGACAAAGCCCTCACATAAAATAAATTCTATTATAGGTAAGTGGTATACGCTACCTCTACTTCACAGGCTTTTGTGCTGGGGCTGAAGGTGAAGGTCAAATCATCTACATAGTGATGCTTTGGAGTTGTGTGAGTAGCTTTCAGCTCGGTAGATGTTTGACTAACAACCTTGAGAAATCATATAATAATAATGCTGTAGTATTTAAACATAATCATTACAGGACCCCGGCCAGTTTAGATAAGAAAGCGTTGACGTGTCCATAAATTTCAGACGTCCCATAGATTACACTACAGATGAGAGTGGACAGATGTATATGTTCTTATACAACTGTCTTAATTAGGTCACCGGCCGGCAGTACAATGCTACTGGTGTAACACTTAAAACTTGAACCTCAACTGCGTGCTGTATACATATCAATGATAATATACACATATATTATATTATTGTTGTCCATAGGGAAAGTAAACTTATTCAGACATAACATTATGGTCTATAGATGGTATGACAATGACAATGGTAGATACGTTAATGTTACAAAACAAATGCTAGTGGCCTGTTGTTACAGTTACTGCTACCACATCCAAGAAGTACAGGCTAACACAGAGTGTACTTACAGCATATAGACACTTCTCCCCACCATTATCACAACCAGAGGGTCCAGACCATTTCTTTATCTGTGAAACCAGAGCATCGGCAACAGCGCCACAACTTTCACCAAACTTCCTGTATAAAAGATTACACATGATTAAATACAGTTGCACATGCGACGTGTACAATGGTTTATTTTACCACTGATGTAAAGTAAGTTGGATGAAAATCAAAGCAATGTTCTGATCCAAAAACATGCTATTAGTAAAAAGTATCCCATGATAGTTAAAACTCTCAACATACATGAAATACATGCAGGCAATTATTACAACTGGTTAATACTAGTAGTGTGGGTCTACTTGTAAAATATTTGACTTTGGTGTTCTATTAGAATTATTTGTTTCAAAGTAAAATAAATGATAACTACATTGGCAAAAAAGTAAATCGTTCATAGTCACAAATGACGCTTCCTCATTTTGACCTGGCCTAGCGAGATCCATATTGAATGTGGACAGGTAGGTCAAAAATTATTTATTACATTTCGATGGTTGCTTTCAGCACACTGCAAATCAAGATAAGGACGCAACAAGAGAGGAAAAAGTATGAGTACGAAATGTCACATTGGACAGGAATAGCCCCATCCACTGCTTATGATGGTGTCGTAGGTCTAAGTGAATAATAGAAATTATTAACTGACAAAACCCAGGTTGAATGGCAGAATTGTTGCACCCAAATATATTTTAGGCAAACTTTGGAGAGTACTTGATACCTACTTGTACTTACGTGTTCAAAAATCTAGGTTACTTTACTTGTAGTTACTTGCTAATGCTGCTACTTGAATGCACCTGTACAGCACGTACTTGCTAGATCTTTAACAGTCACGTGAAGATTTTTACATAGAGACATAACATTATTTAGATTTATGGCCAGATACCAATTACATGTAAGACCTCCGTATGAACCTCCCTCTATCTATCTATATATTTATATACGCTCTATATCAAATTTACTACAGGCAGTTGAAATAGGCACATAGCTTCCTTTGTTATGTGCTCCAACATCTTTACTTCTTGCATATTTACTTAGCATACTTAGAGTAGACATCACGTTAGACCACTAGGGTCTCAGTGGGAAAATTCAGTTAAAAAATACAAAAAACTAAAAAGTGAAAGATTTGAGTTCAGGGATATAAAACTCACAGTCATTAGATTAGACAGTTGCCAGACAATTTTGGACACTGAATAAGACACTAAATCTGATGGGCATAGCCACATACATACTTTTTTATCCTTTGCCACTTACCAGTTTATTTTGCAAGAGGCGTGTAGTGGTCCACTAACAACAACAGCAAAGAGGCTGGCTGCAATTGCTGCAGCCAGAATAAGCGTTCTGAAATCAAGGCTAAGCATGATTAACATAACAGATAAACAATTAACAACAGAAAATTTGTATTCAAAAAATACGTAGGGATTGACTTAGCTTCTAACTGTCTGTGAATTTTCGCAATTTTATTTTATACAATTTCCCTTACATAATGAAGAGGCGTGGCTAGAACGACATAACCCATGACATAACCAGAGTTATAAACATTACACTTTGTTCTGGGGATTTTCATTACCACCCTACTAAAGCGAAAAGAAATATATAATAGCAATTATGTCAAGGTTGCAACATGATTACTTTGTTCAGTTGCTGTTAAGAATTATTAGAATTAAAACAGATATCATTATAGCTTACCCAAAACTCTCACTTCTCGAGGAAAGATAAGTAGCGAGAGGTGTTAAATACGCCCGTATCTATCTTTGTAAGTGTTATGACCTCACACTATTTGATTTTTCCTGATAGTTCTAGAAAACGAAGGTACAGAATCGAGAATGTTTATTTAATTTTAATTTAGTGGATCATGTAATGGAAGGAAATTCTAAAGATGCAAGCACGAGAAGAACTCTGAGGAGCATTCCACCTCCCATACTTGAAAGAAATGTCATAAGTTACGGCGATGTTTCAAATGGTAATGACTAATGAGATGATGTTCTCTAATCTCTGGTCGGGTAGACGTGCCGTGGTGCCAGTGATTGTGAATGGCACAGTGTTATGTTGTGTCTGGCTAGCAAGTGCAGTGCCAACCAGACCGATACTAGCTATAATGCTAGTACCAGCCTAGGCTCTAGATCAGGGGTTCCCAACCTTTTTTAGCCTAAGTACCCCTTTGCAGTCATGCAGCAAACAACGTACCCCTTTGTAACAAACAAAGTACCCCTTTGTAAAACTGTGTTTAATCAAGGGTATCTTTGGTTTAATTCGATTAACATTACATATATACATTATCACTTCAACAGGTAGACGGAATTTTTATTTATCAATTTATTCAATGATAACCACGTAACATAACTGTCATCAAATTTCTACATGTGTTTTATGGCTTTCACACTGGTTTAGTTCAACTTCATTTGCATCAGTGAACCATTTGATGTTCAGTTCAGTAATAGATAATAATAATTCATAATTGATAGTCTGTAACTGAAAATCACTGTCAAAAATGTATTAAGTTGATAACTTGTTTTGTACCCCCCTAGATTTCTAAAATGTACCCCTAGGGGTACATGTACCCCAGGTTGGGAACCCCTGCTCTAGATGCTAGGGGAAGACGACACTTAACTCTTTTTCTAGCTGATGTAGGCTATGGGTTAACTACCAAAAGGTAGGCACCGGTATCAGCAAGAGGAGTGAAGGGTTGTGTTCCCAGTTAAACTAATTGACCGTGAGGTGCATGAGCTGTCTACCAAAAGGTATAGACTGGTCTCAGGCCCATCTTGTAATATTGTGGTGTTATTCTGTAAACCTCAAGATCTGGTATAGTTCACTTTCTACCTCTATTTAGGCTACGCTGAAAAGAAAACTAATTAGTGAATCTGCCTTGCTGTTTGGCACGAATATTATATTAGCTCTCATCAAAGAGTAGATTGGTACAGAATAAAAGAGAGAAGTCAGCACCAAAGATAGTGGAAGGGAAGATCGGACACTCAATGATAATACCCTGTCCCACCAAATACGCCCAATTTGGCAGTCCCGACGTTCTGCGATTCACTTTCCCGCCTTAAATGTGTTGAGCTTTTAGATAGCTGATAGACAGAGTTGGGTCCAAGTTGACTTGCAAGTCAACAAGTCAAGTCATTTCTAAAATTCTGGAGGCAAGTCAAGTCCAAGTCAAGTCAGTGCTGCCTCAAGTCAAGTCAAGTCAGCTGTCATGCAAGTCACAAGTCAAGTCAAGTCAAAGTCAAGTCAAGTCGAAATGCAAGTCAAGTGGAAGACAACTTCAAAAAATTTTACATTTTCTCAAACATCACTTTTTTCTTTTAGTAGGCATTCCAATCCATGAAAAACCTATGCCAAGGTGTAGCAGGGCATGTACATGTATGTTATGCAATCATGGTAAAGAACTAGTCTATATAAGTAGTATTATTGGCACTATGGTCGAGACTGGTCATATAGTATTATATACTGTATATTGTAATGGTAATACAGTATTACATAGCATATAAAAAGCACATGGTACAAACAGCACAGAGTGTCCTCTGGCCAGCCCTGCAATTTAACTCTAGTAATTATTGCACTGTACATTGTATTCACTACTTACACCACAACTATGCTACACTTACACTACTTGCACTGTGTGTACTTGTGACTATGCATTGTGTAGTTTCACGTACACACAGCCTAGATATTGCCTGAGTTGTGTATCCTCATAGCTAACCTTGATATATTCTGAGTGCTGCTAGTATAGCACTGATCTAGTAAAAATGATAAATATGTAGGCAATTGAGACCTTTTTTCCATGTTGGCTAAACACTGTACAAAATTTTTATTTGCCAGATTGACTTGGCAGAACCCAAGTCAAAATCACAAGTCATTCATGTGTCCAAGTCAAGTTACATTGATGCGCAAGTCAAAGTCAAATCAAGTCGGCAAGTTGGCAAGTCCAAGTCAAGTCGACTTGTGACTTGACTTGACTTGGAAAATCAAGTCAAATCTATGACTTGGACCCAGCTCTGCTGATAGACTAGTATCGCTTAACTGTTGTGCTCTCTCTCTAATAATATATCGTTTGTATAAGTAGACTGTTTATTCGATGCCGCTGTTAGTAATATAATCTGATTGGCCGATGGAACACCAATAGCAAGAGCGGATTTCTGCACAAGGTAGCACAACTCTTTTCTTAATTTGGACCGCGTTTGGAGGCGGGGACGGACAGTTTCTGGCCTGAGTGTCTGATCTTCCCTTTCACTATCTTTGTCAACACTACATTCCTCACTTTAGCTGTGAGCAGGAATGTTTTTCAGGTTCATTACCTACATTGTTATCGCGAAGGTAGCTCTCTACTATGACGGTTATGACCACTCAGGAATTATCGGACTGCACTTTTAAGTCTTCAGTATCTCTAGTGTTGTCATGTGTTTACAAGGGCCGGTAAGTTCTCTTGTCAGTCGAATGCTTGGTGTTCTGCTACACAAGCATGATATTCGAGGTCTTCAGGTAGTAGTCATTCATCTGAGATGAAGCAGTCCAAAATTTGCATACAATCAATGAAAAAAATCATTGTTCCATGATTGCTAACAATATTCTATCCCATATCATTGTTTACTCTCCAGTGTAAATTGACGCACATTATTACCAGAGTTTAGCTTATGCTAACTGAGACTGTCAGCCTTCAGTTGGCCGGGTGCTATAGAGCGCAGTCATAAAGCATATGTGACACTGTACATGGACTGAGCAACTATTCAAGTTAGTACTCCTCTAGAGTCCTCCAGCTAATAGGAGGATATTGTCAGAAGAAAAAGAAGAAAGATACTGTGTGTAGCATATGTGCAGCTCTATTGTTTGAAGTTAATTTCTTCACACTCATGGATTAATAAAGTGATAAAGCCTAGAAAGTGCGCATCCATTAAAAAGCTCTGCCCAGGTTAATTATTCTTCAGTATAACTGTAGTACATGTTCAAATGGACATTTTAATACTATGTCTTCTGGGCTTTCTACTGGTGTAGGCTATTCAGCCTATAACCTCAAAATTTCAGTACAGTCCACCTTTGAATGATAATTATAATACATGTATGATCAAATTATTTTTCTTTCTCTTAGACAGTGTTGTTTTCTATACATCTCAAGACGGCACAGCAGCAGGTCAAATATCTGAAAACCCTTGCAGGCCTCTGGTGCATAACCGTCAGCACCAGATAATATCAGTACCCAGCCATGGAGATGTTAATCCTATCGCTCCACTGACTGTTTCAACAGCTAGACAAGATGCCCGCGTGCACATCTTTACTGCTGCTTTATTAGAGCACATATGCAGCTTATACGAGATAAATCCTTCCAAGCGACAGAAGATCTTTCAAGGTATGCATAATTTTATTTTGTAAAAATTCTATTCAAAAAGATTTCAATTAGATTAAGGGCTGCACCTATGTTAGCCCTCACTGTTATGGAGTAGGTTGCTGCATAGCTTGAGACGGTCTCCTGTTCAAATTCTTAACCTGATTAGTTTTTTTAGTTTAAAGTTAGAGATGAATTTCTTACTTTTGAATGGGATGTTAGAAGAAAATTATTATTCAATTGTACACAATCTTACGTTGATTGTAATATACAATGTATATTAATCCGTTCTTTATTCGTAGAGATATGCTCTAGACTAACAGATCGAGACATGCTCTCTCCTATAGCTTTCCTCGACACATTCGCCTTGTGGAGGGAGAAGTATATATCCGGTTTTAGTGAGTTGATGCGCGCCACAGTAACATTAGTTGACAGCGATCCTGCAAATGCAACTCGATATCAACCACCGGTAACTGAATTATTATTGTATTTAATAATGTTTAATATGCCGCTGCCTCTTTCCAGAGTGCACCGAATTTTTGGCATTCGATAAACTATGGAGTTGCAAACCACTTGGTAACTGTCTGTAAGCTATTCTCTTGACATTCCTAGAATGTGATAGTTTAAGCATAATATCTTGTTTCCTCACATATTCCCAGCCTCAAGAGTGCAACTCCTACCTGTATACATGTATGCTACGTATTTAGAGTAAATATTTTTACCATACTGCGTAATCTAATCAATGTACCATAGAGTTTATATACTCAGGTGTTAACAGCAGACTCTCACCTTCGGTTGTCCTTGATAACGAACCCAACTGTAGCACCTCTGATGAGGACGCCTTCAGATCCCCGCAGCTCCTTCTTCTCATCTCGTTACTCTAGTGACTTCCATGAGATTAAATCGATTGGTTCCGGAGGATTTGGTTCCGTGTATAAGGTAAGCCTTATGTTACCCAAGTGAGATAAATAGAGATTCTTACCCATATGTAACCATACATGGCCATACAGTATCCATACATGGCCGCTACATGTTTGTCAAGTCTGTATACTGTGGTGCATTGAGTTGTTTGCACCATCATTCTTTTTTCCGCAACAAATTGGAGTTGCAACTTTTAATATATTATTTATATAATTTTGAGTGGATTTCTGTTCATTCACCGATATGTTGACCTACATGTATTTCCTTGACCTATTTTATACCAATGTCTAAAATGTTTGAAAGGTAAAGAATAAGTTAGACGAAGTTTTATATGCCGTAAAGAAAATTCGTTTGAAGCGCCTGAATCACGAGAAGTGCAGAAAGTTGCTGAGAGAGGTGAAACTATTAGCGACACTCAATCATCCTTCCATAGTGCGATACAACTCAGCCTGGATGGAGCAGGACCCGAATGGGCATCAACACAATGGTAAGATGTTTACTTGTTTACTCACATGTCCTCATTTACTCTGGATTCATTGTCATGTGACCTTTGTATTATTTTTCTGCTATTGTCAATATTGGTAGTACCATATTTTCTCTCATCCTTTTTGAAGATAAAAATAATGGTGAATGGATTTACGCCAGTAGTAGAACATGTTATTTACATGTGTATATTTTATGCTTAGTTGTGATCAATTCGCTATGGGGTTCATTTTCTTTTAGGTGCACTATTATTACTATAAATATTATGCTATTATCAACAGTACGCATAATGGATGCATAATAGATTTGATTACGTACGCTTCACTTAAATATAACAGTAGTTTGATTACAATAATTCTGTAAATAAAAGTCGGATGTTGAATAGCAGATGTTGAATAACGATATTAAAGCCAGTATGATGTCATCCATTTTGAAACGAAGCTGGGGATGTATATTCAAACATTTATGGTGTATTCAACATATTAGTGTTGTACTTTGAGTAGAAGCAAGGATTCATGAGGTATCAGATGATACGGAGATTAGTTCATCAGAAGGAAGTATTTCACATAATAACAATCAGACTGGTGGTGATGACCCATTTGAGGTAGGATATTGACTGTACTATCATACCATTCTCTAGTATAACTGTTAAGTATGTTATTATAGTATGTACATGTACCTTCCAAAAGTCTGACAAAATGAGGCCAAAAGTTGTAAATGGCTTATTGTTTCTGTCTGTTGTTTAGAGAAGTAGTTATAAGTAGTTATCTCCTCCTGTTGTAGAATGAGCGGATAGTATTATATATCCAGATGGAGCTGTGCCACAGTAACCTACATGATTGGTTGACTAAAAGAAACAAAAGATTACTTAGTGTTTACCCGCACCCTGGTAAGTCCTGATCATAACCAATCCAAACAGTGTGTCATACAGTCTGCTGTAAATACATGTACTGTAGTTGTTTTATTTCCAAGCAGTTCAACACTTTTATAGTAAAGGCCCATGACTTTGGAAGATTAACACCTACTAGAAGTATCGGCAATTTTGACATAAATTTTCTGACTGCTTCCAACCAAAGACTAGATCAACACCCAATTTTTTAGTGAGAAGCTAAGATGCATTGATGAGGAAGTGATGGTGTACTTTGACCAAGCAAATACGCAAGAAAGCAGCATTTTTGGCCTAGCTTGAGCAGCCATCCGTATTGTATATGTACATGTATATAGACATGTATTACTGCATTATACAAATGTAGATGTATATGGACATGTGTTACTGTATTATAGATGTATATGGACATGTACACGAGTCAGAGAATATGCATTTTACCAGACAGTTACTCAGTGGACTGGACTATATACACACACAAAGTATTATACACAGAGATATCAAGGTCAGCTTATTGTCATACATGTGCATACATACAGTAGACCTAGACTTGGTGTAAGCTGAGTATTACCTGTTGGACCGCACCCACATTTGTCTATATTATTGCAAGTATGCTAGCCCTTTCTTGGGACATCCAGCTGACCTGAATTGCAAGAGCCAATCCCAAAGTTTTTTTGGGGGTCAAAGGTTCAAGAGTGGATAACTGCACTTTATTGTAAAACTGCAATGATGTGCATGTTATGTAGATTTTCAATCTACAGTGTACATGTACATGTATGTTATTTGGTGGTGTGTAGTGATTGAATAGCTAGCATATTTAGAACATGTTTGGATATAAGTGCAACTATCCACAATTCCATTTTACAGTGCTGCGCCATATCATAAATAATAACCATGGCAATGTAATTGTAGACCAGAAATATATTTATTGGCAATCACGGTGCTCTGAAGATTGGAGACTTTGGCCTGGCTAGAGATATAGTCATATCTCCTAGCCCAACTGGGTCTGAATTTGTTCCAGACTGGGACTCTGCAGGTAGTTGCATAACTGTTTACATACAATACCTTGTAGATCTAATGTTATGAATAGAGAGAGAGGACAACTTCAAAATTTGAAATTAGCCCTGATAAATTGTAATGAAGCCAACATTGGTTGCACATTACATGTCACCAATGTGATAGCTTTTGCCTTATATATATTTTAAATGTAAAATACACCACTTGAATACTATTTCATCCGTTTTTATTTAGCTATTACCAATTTCTGAATGTATCTCATAATAGGAAGTGTAACATCACAGCACTATTGGAGATAGTCTTATGTTGTATACAGGTGGTGCTGGTGCTACAGATGTGTTATCAAAAGGTATTGGTACCAGTATCTACTCTTCCCCAGAGCAGCAGAGCCAAAGGGTCTATGACTCAAAGGTAAGATGAGTCATGTTCTATGAGTTTGTAAATCTACAGTATAGATTATGTTCTCTATCTACATGTATATATATCTTGTATTCTCTCTACTTATCTGTATGGCATGAGAGGAAAACTAAAGGTCTAAACATACATTGTATGTGACTCATAAACAGAGACCTGTGAGCTAGGATATGATAGTAATCTCAGAAGGTTCAAATAAAAACCGATTCCATAATAACTTTGGTTTATTAAATTTCTATGTTGATTCACAATGACTTGCCCATTCCATTATGAATAGATTTACTAAATGCATGTCAGTATCACAGTTTATAATAAGTACTAATTATTTTAGACTGATATCTACAGTGCTGGAATCATTCTGTTTGAGCTCTACTGTCCTTTCTCTACAGAAATGGAAAGATATGACCAAATAAAAAAGCTCAGGAATAATAAAGCTATACCCAAAGAGTTACTCACCCGGTGGCCTGAGCAGGTGAATAGGTTTTTTAACATGCATATATGTATATATACATGTACATGCATACATGTATATATTATATATACATGTACATGTATATATTATATATATTACATGTACATGTACAAGTATATACTACATGTACATACACTGAACTGCTAGCCTTGCCCAATTCTTGCTGTCTCTGGCAGCTTGAGAACTCTGGTTCAGTGTATTTCGCACATTTTAAATACGCTTTTCTGTAAGTGTACAGTATTGCCAAGGTGTGCTCCTAGGCATATATATCTCTGAGCTGCACCGATGAGGTATCAAACACCGAAACAATGCACTGTACACTGTAGGCAGATTGAATACTACATGTACATGTATATATTGTAATATGTACATGATTGTATATGTTACGTGACTGTCTATGAATATAGTATTTAGGATTGATACAGTCAAGTATGCAACAATTTTAGCATTTTTATCAGTATGTGTTGGTTATAAAACTAAACTTTTCATCCTAGATGGATAAATAGACTTCCCAAGGTTTGTTGTGAGATGTCAGGATAGATTGCTTTATTTATGCTGCCGACCTATTTTTCAGTTACCGTAACTACTGAATACCTACTGAATACCGTATATTCCACATTATGTTCCGCATACAAGTGTCATGAAAAGGTGGATAACTCTTGAATAGAGTAACAATAATTATTACTAATGACTGTGATATATTAATTGTAGATGGTCATGCTAGAGATGATGGTAGACGCGGATCCTGTAAAAAGACCAAGTGCCAAGAAGCTGTTAGACAGTGATCTCTATTTGGACAAAGATCAGGTATGATAAGCAGTAAAGTCTCTTGTGTGTCAGTGTAGTTTATACCCCTATATACATGTATTAATACTTCGAATCTCATTCATTTTTGTATAATAAAAATCTTACCATATTATTTATTAGTTATTTTGCTAATAGTTCACCAATTCACCAGATGATCCCTTCTTCGGAGTTGAATGAAGATGTCAACTTGAATGTCGATGAAGATAAATGGAAAAGCATCAAATTGTAAAAAGATTTCTTAAACATTTATTTATAATATAAGACATTCTTCACACTTTCTTTCTGTCATTTATTGTTCTATACATTTTAGATAATATCTCATCTGGAGTCTCGAATTGAAGAATTGGAAACTAAACATGAAATGTTGAAACAAGATTATCAGCTGTTACAGGCGACAATGCAACAGGAAGCAGCTGACTACAAATCGTTTCTTCAATGGAAGAATTCACTTAGTCCTGGCTCTGAAATAAAATGTCCTTGTTTTTAAACAATACAGTTCACACTTGCTATCCCCAAACAGTGCCAACTAAGCCTCCTACGCAGGTTATTAATCTCAGTTTTTAGTCCAAATGCTCATTTTTATGATAATTATATTTTTCAAAATATGCAATGTGTGAACATTATTATTGAGTAGTACGTGTTTCACCATTGCAACAACCATAATAGTCTTATTTTCTATATAAATCCATGGGACTTTTTTAATACTGCTAAATAATGTGTAATGGTTTGAGGTGTTTTACATTTTCTGCAAACTTGTATCAGTTCATTAGCCTACGGAAATTTTACTAACCTATTCACGTAATATTTATTACTATTCAAAATGTGATAATGTGTTATAAATCATACCAAACTTTTATGCTGTCTTCTTAGCATACATAGTTCCTACAAACAGAACAGAATACTCCAATGAATAGTGGGCTACAACAGTTCATGAAGTAACATTTGCTCAAAAAAATAATACATGTATATGTCATAACTGGTGATTACTACAACTGGTGCTGACAATTCAGCTTGATTAATATAAATTTCGCATTTTTGAGCATTTTGGTCATAAAAGTGTGCAGCAAGTTGTCACCACATGGGAGTTATGTACTCTGAATCATAACTGTATGAGGAGATAACTCTACTAGAAAAATATGGTAATCATCTTTACAAAAAGCAGTCCTGAAGGCGCATGGGTTTCCCCAAATCGCGTATTAATCTTTACTCTTTATAGTCATAATTTTAATTGGATATTTTAGTATATTTTAATTTCTCTAGAATATTCCGTCTTTTAAAAAGGACTACTTGCTTTAAATTTGTATTTTACTTTGGAGAATACTTAAAATTTGCAAACATTATTCTATTTACTTATGCGTAATAGACTTGCTCAACGTTTGTAACATGGTATAGCAGTCCCATATGAACTCTGTGAGACTGAGCAGTCTTGTACAGAATCATTGCTAGTTGTTTGAAACATTTCAGCAAGACTCCTTGGTTTCCGTGAACTGAACACTGGAGGTAGGATCTATATTTTGCATGTTGATTATAATTGTAATTACTTGTAACCATTAACTATATGTATGTGGGAGTGACATAATAAAATAGTAATACATAACATAAACATTACATGAATTAACATACACTGTCATTGTGATTATATTAACAACAATAATAATAATTAATAAATTAGTCTATTATATTAATTATATTAATATTATTATTATAAGTCAGGGTGTATAATATCATCATTCATCAGACACTCTTGTTGCTATTTTATTTTATATACTGCAGACAATAATAAATTCAAATACATGTACATTACATGTATTTCTAAATTACACTAGATGCTATAGACTATTATAATTTAATTTTTATTGCAGCTGAAGTTGCTAGATAGATACCTAGAGGAAAGAACTGAAGAATAGACGTGATTCAACAACTGAGTTCTGCTGAAGACTTCCTCTGCTATCTATTTGCTTACTTAGAATTCCAAAACATTTAACCTCTTCCCTTCAGTCCTCCCTACTGTATCCTCCACCCAACCTGCAATCCATCCTTTACTAAAGGTAAAGTAAAAGTAGTTACTTGCTGTTCTAGCTGACCTATATCCATGTGAGCTACTTTCGTTGCTTTACTCTCTTAATGTATTGTTGAATTTAACATCTTATTATTTTGTCTATAATTTAGTATTATGTTTCGTGTGTAACCCAAGCCAGTGGATGCATGAGAAACCCCCAAGGTGGACGTGAATTTCTGTAACCCAGCCTTATCATTAGTTTTTGTTCCAGCCTAGCTCAGTAAACCTACAATACATGTATGTGGTGTATTCTGTGTGGTTGTTCGCTTTAAAATTAATTGCTTACATTAAACAAAAAATGAAAAATTGGCCTAAATTTAGAATGGGGAGGGTAGGCTACCTGTAATAGACAACTCTTTCTGCTAAATCAAAATCAAACCCCCCCCACTGACGGTAATTCTGAATAAAATTTGTGGCATTGGATATGTAAATTTTGAGGTTCTGCCAGATTAGTGACATGTGAGGGTCATTCCTTTCCTAGAACAATGGGTGCTTGTCATGTCCTATAGATGTAGGTTGCCATAGCTTCTAATCAGTCAATTAACTAAAGTTACATAACACAATATTATTCCAGTGACTTTTGAATAGCGAGCTATTCAGGCACCTTTACCATATTCTCTTAATTTTAAAGCCTCTGTAATGAATGATGTAACTATTTTAACTAATGAGCTTTTAATACAGGCTTAACTTCATTAATCACAGTTATACTATAGAGTATAGAAGATATAATAATAGTTGAACATGGATGAACTATATTACATTGCATATTATGGTTTATATCCTACAGTCATGATTATTATGGCTGTGCAACTATACTAAAGTATATTATGAGTGTAACCATTATTACAACCTTGTCTTTTTAAAAAAAAAACTTTGGGAAATCTGCAGCTAACATCCTTATATGGGCATTCACATTTTCTATAATTTCCTCTTCCCTATTATACACAAGGTCCGTATTCCTAAATGTCAGTTAATCCCCTTCCACCAAGTGGTAGGCTGGTAGCCAAGCATAGTGCAGGTTGGTTCTGTATTTTGTCTCCTGGCTCATCCTCTCTCTCTCCCCTTTTAGTCTCTAGTAAGCTAATAACAATACTTGGGTTCTCTTAAATCGGTCCCCCTATCCTTTACTTGATTGCTCCTAGTACCAACACTGCAGGTCTGCTCTGTCAAATTGTATTCTTTCCTCCATGCATTATATGTTTCGTACTAACACAGTCCTCAATATAGGAAACCTGAAATATGCAATTTGCATTTTCGCATAACAACGGAATATCTATAAACATGAAATGAGATGTATATAGAGTTTGACTGATGCAGTATTAGCACATTAATGGCAATGTATCCAACAATAAGATAGGTGTTGTGGGAAAACATTATACTACTTTATCATGCCAACCAATACATACACCTTTTGTGTATCTTTTACCCAACTGATAACTCGTAGAGATGTTTTCCTATCTGCCTGATAAACATTGACTATGTAAATAATGTTACAATAGTTAGTCACTTGTTGTACATCAACATTATACAGTAGTGACATCCATCTGATTTATGATAACACTTTTATTGAAATAGTTCATCTTAACAAATACACCATTTCAATGTCTTATTTTAGTTACTTCATAGTACTGTTGTTTTATGTTTTGATTTATGTAACTATGTAAATTATACAAAATAAATACTTTGGTAACTGAATACACTAGTGAGTCTGTAACTGTGTGGTAGGCTGCAAGACAAAGCTAGGCTTGCGTCTACCTCATCTTATGTCATTAACATCTATTATTTTGTTGCTGGATGGATTCATATTCATCTAAAAACAGTTTCCTCTGCAACATATTATAAACATAAATAGGAGTCAAAATATCAAAAATAGAAGATAAATGTTTCTGCGGTGGCTACTGGGGTTTGGTTTCATAGACATCTGGCTGGCAATTTTATTATAAAAACTAATAAATAAATAAAAATCTATAATTATGAGGTAATAACCTACTCGACCAACATCTAGTTCCTATTAGTCTCTGCTTGCACTTCTTAGTGTCAGTCCATTCTTGCTCTTAGAGCCATCTTACAGCTTCGTCAATGACACTTCATATATGGACACTTTCACTAATAACTAAGAGTCTAACTTAACTGCACAATAAGAAGGTAGTATTGGATTTCTTTTCTAGATAAATAATTGATGACTATTTTATTCTGAAGTGATACATCTTGAAAGAATCTGAAACAATTATCTAAAATGTAAAGCCTTGTAGTAGTTCTTGCTGTTGTACAAGTTACTTTGTGAGTTGCATAGTGACTCTGCATTATCTCCACAAATGATGGAAATATTCAAAATCCTCACAATACTGAATTGACCGAAGGAGGGTTATAATTGGTGAATAGACGAGGATTACACTACTAGGGTTGGGAGTAGACCGAGACTGTACTGCAAATGTAAAAAATTAATTTACCCATCATGAATTGTTTTGCATAAAATTAATATGCCATGCATCTGTTATAATACAGTAGTTTACTATTTCTAATCAAATTCCACTGTTGGCTGTTGAAAATTTGCATAAATCTGGCAACAAGCAATCATACAGACCACATACAGTCATACATAGGTTAGTAGGCATCTGCCATGATTAAGGTGCGGCTACCAGGTAGACTTCCATGTTGTACTGAGTTATGAATATAAAGGTTGGGTGGGGAGTGGACCTGCCCTGTCCATGCTATGTCTGGATGACATGATTCACGAGCTTACATAGAGGTGCTGTATAATATTATTACAGTGGAACTTGCTTAATTCAACCTCGGATAATTCAAAAACTTGGTTGGTTCAAACTATTAGCCTTGGTCCCTGCTGAGCACTATATACATGTACATGTAAATGGTTTCATATAAGTTAAGTGATCTTACAATTCAAACTCAAACCAATTATAACGGTCCCCTGGAGTTTGAATTAAGCAAGTTTCACTGTATATAACCTATTTTAGCCGCTGGCTTGAGAAAATGAATGTCTTATGGGACACAAACAAAGGGGTTTGATTGAATGACCAGGAGTTGTCTTCCAATTCCAGGTTTTTGTTGACAACTATTATATGGTGAGGCATATTAATACTGCACTGTTAGTAAGGAAACATAATATCACTTTCACTATTAACAGGTATAAAAATATGTTTGGGTTTCAAACAAGATCATATGATAATATAGCCAATAAAAACGGGAGTCTAGTGAGCTAATATTGTCATCTAGGATATAGTACCACACAGTATATTACTTGTACATCATAACACCATCTCAGTAGCATCAACTGTCTAGCTAACTGGCATACAACCTTACAGGAAATGAGTCAAGTTGTTTCCTCTGCTCCCATCTGATAGGCCTTGCCGTTATATCATTGTCTACTCTCCACTGGAGTACATAATACAACTATTGCGGTGTTATGTTTTCTCTCAGTACATTGGCCTAAGACACTTTGTCTGGTTATTTGTAGTTTTAGTAAATATAAATATAACACATCCTATTGCAGTATATGTGTTGGCTGTTTGAATATTTTGCTGCGTGGTTTACATTATATACAGAAATTCAAGGTTCATGTACATGTAGACTACATGTAGAACCTTCATGTAAGTATGTAATAAATAACCACATTATAAATTACACATCATATTCCATGCAGTGCTGGAATCCTAGTATGTTATATGCTCTTCCAGGATTTCACGAGATAATGGAATATTTGGGATCTGCAGTTTGGCAACCAGTTCATACTTCTACTGCTGCTAGTTACTCTTCCTTTCAAGCTCCTCCCTGAACTGTATTGAACATATAATTTGTGTTGGGTGTAAAATAATTAAATCCTTCTTTCCATCTTCTTCTACTCTACTGAATGTGAGTGTGTGTATAGATGCACTGGGTACATAGTAAATAAGAATAGAGTGTAGTATTAGTTTGTACAACTATTATTGGAAGATAATCTTAAACTCAAACACCCTAAACTAGCTTGTATATAGTATGTTTACAGTACCCTCTGTTACAATCAGTAAGATAGTCAGCACCCAGCTATGAGCATCTCATAAACTGATGCTGGCAGCTCTAGTGTCAGCATCTTATCTAATCTGATCATCCACTCTGCTGCTCACCAGTGACTCTTTGTGTTTATTGGGAGTGCACTTAGTCTCTACTCCAGACCTTCTGATAAGATCTGGTACGGTCTCTCGTTGTCAGGATATGATATCATTGGTGGGTCAGATCTTGGTGCAAGCTAGAAGACAAACTCTACTGTCTTTCATAGAACAGTATAAAGCAGCATATGTAGTTGTGTCATGAGGTTATTGAAAAGACATAATCATCTAGATTCTAGTGGTATTATCTGAAATACATTGTAAGTTTTTATACATTAATACCCTAATATTTCATACTGGCTTATTGTTATGGTTTTTTAATTACATATTCTGTGTACTACATCTGCCATCATCTTTCTCTATACCTGTCAATTCATCTCTACCTAGTGATACTATGCTTGGTGATTGGGTCAGTATAGAGAGGGACTTACTTGCTTTACTGCAGAAATACTAGTAGTTTGTTGTGATAGTTTGGCTCTGTTGCTAGCACGGCACACACAAAGGTAGAGGAGTTATTACTCAATAGATAAGTATATGATTATGATAAACACTAAACTTACTCCTGTATATTCTAGTAAATAATCTAATATCTGTGGTGTGTATTGTTGGCTAAGCTGATTTCACATGTAATTTGCAATGCTTATCCTTTGTAAAACTTGAACATTTCAATAAAAGTTCTGAACTAGTTGTTGGTAAAGTTAGTATATCACTTTCTCTTCATATAATAGAGATTTGGAGCCGTATAGGCCATTAATTCTTAATCTGCTAGATAAACCCCTGCAACTAATAAACTACAATACTCACTGACATGCTATCATGTAATCTACCTGTAATACTAATCATGGAATAATGTTGTAATTTCACTAGGGGGACCTGACTGTAACATGTGCATGTAGCTCAAGTAGGTACACACTTGAAATATAATTACATACTAGATAGCTAGCTGCCTTTCTCAAATTCTTTATTTTAGCATTGGCATGCCATAAATGTAAGTATATCATAAATTATTATTATAAATTACAATGTATGTTGGTACAGAATACCCGAATTACATGTTGCAGGTTAGTCTTGCATGTTCATAAATTTGTTTTAATTATTGTATTAGCAAATTTGTAAGAATTTACCATTTATTTTCAATTTAAAATGAGAGGCTGTATCTTGGGCATGATAAATGAACTTTAGCTTCTGAAGTTGTTTTCATATACAATAATAACTTATATAATAATGAATCTAATATGCTTTACTCATGGAAGAGTATTCAATTATCATAATGCCAGTAGGAGTAAGAGATATGACAACTCCTGACTATATGACTGACTTGTGTTGCTACAGCTGTTAACTACATGAACATGTTGGAAGCATAGGAGGTAATTCTATGGTAGGAAGTGCCTGAGGTTATTGTTAGACTTCATTTGTAGAATTTTTCTTCTAATTATTATAATATTATGTCCAATATTGTCATACAATAACGATGTAATACAAGTCATATACAGTTTATGTATATAATAGTTGGGGTTGGTAGATTAAAATAGGGTGGGTAGTCTTGTTATTAGACAGACACATTAAATAGGGGTGGAGAGATATGACATTATATACATTACATTACACATACTGTACATGTATGTATTATTACATTACATTAGAGGAAAAGTAATTATTATTATTTATCCATTTATATGCACTGGATAGCTGGTTTCAGGAATCTAAGGATCTTAGTCATTCTATTAAAACTTAATTATCTGTTTCCATTGTTATTCCTTCATGATGGGCTGATTAAGAATACAGCTCATCTGTACTTCTCTACTCATTAATCCATCAGCACGTTTCTCTCTGTTCTCTGACAGTTGAAAGTTGCAGTACCTGATATATATCATGTTCATGTAAAGGTATATAATACATGCCACCATTGTATCGTGATGTTCACTAACAGGAAGTGAATCTATTGAATATTGATTGGGCTGGAATATCATCTGGATTGACAAATTATGCCGGTTTACCATGTCCAGTCGTGTCAGTAGTAACTAGTAGGCAGTAGTAGCTAGTAGTTGGTAGAGAGAGAGAGAGAGTAGTAGGTTGTATCCTGTCTAACCAATTCACTTCATATTCCAGAGAAGTGGTGTACAGCTGCTGTTCTTGACTACTGTGTACTCATACTGGTATAACCTCTACTTCACCATTATCTGATTGGATACCATCTACACTAACGCAGATTAAAGACATCACAGAGACTCAGGTATTGATCTATCTATACTTTATTCCTATTCCTATTTATTATTAGCTTGGAGTCAGTGGGGAATTCAGGTAGGTGCAAAAATTAAACAATATTTTACTAGTTCAGTAAATTCGTAGATGGATGTTTTAAATAAATTGGCTCTGCTTTTTATCAGTTCCGGTTTTCCTGTTTTTCCTGTAGTTGAATTCTTTGTTCATTTGCACTCAACTAATGTTTTACTTTGAACTAAACACTTTTAAAATTAAATTGTTATATTGTTGTGTATGCTTATTATCTACTAGTACTAATAACACACTGAACATGTACCCATAAATATAGAATAATATTCTAAGTGGCCTCTGAAGACATATTATGAGAAGTATGTCCCAGTGTTTGCCATGTATTCCAATTAATATATTACTGTCCAGAGAGTGATTAACAATTTCTAAGATAGCTGGTCATGGTTCTGTTCGAGTTTGTATCTATTTGAGCAGGTGTAATTAATTGTTTAACTACCTAGATATATATTGATTTCATGTTAGCAAAGACTAATTTAGTGGTTATTACTTTTAATCATGTATTAATTATCTAATGTATGGGAGAAATCTTCTCTGGGAGTTAAGAAAGAGAGTGATAGAGACAAAACCAATATAATCAGTTTACATTTGCTTAAAGCTGTGTTGTATCTATTAGGTATAGACAAATTTGCTGTACTGGATGTGAGGTAGTGTGTACTAATATAACACCTCGTCCACTCTCGGCTACTGCTCCCCAGGTAAGTGTATGTCTGTTCCTCTATAGCAGCCACATTATATTGTTATTGTACTGAATCTAAAATATCGCATTGTTTTCATTTTACACATAAATGTTACTTCCAGCTTGTATTGACACACAGCATAACGTCAGTTTGACTAGTAATACATGACTTGTTGTGCCATCTGCTGACTAGCATTGGGTCCAGACTCTCGTATAAAGGGTGGGTACATAATTATTGGGGTCGGAACTAAGACTAACTGTTGTCATGTCACCGCCTTGCTTATTCTAGATTAGGAAACAAATTGTGGAAATAATTACAACAAGTCATTAACTTATAGGGTGGGGTAATTTGTTTAAAAACTTGTACATTACGCTCTTCCTAGACAGTACCTATAGATTATTACCTCTTACATGCTCTTACATGCTACGCAGTGCACACCCTATTTTAATTTACACATTATTCAATATAATATAATGTCAATACTTCTGTGATTCTCCAAGTGGTTTTACGTCGTCATGATAAGCTTCCTAATATTTACTAATTGAGGTATACTTTGCATGTTGGGCCTTCTGCGTGGAAGGGAAACAGAGCGTTATATCTCAATGTTAGTAGAGTTATGTTATTACAGGGAGTGTTAACTATGAAAGCTGATGTACAGTTGCCAGTACAGATGGCAGACACATCACAGATACCTTGCAGTCAGAGCCCTCTAGTGGTTCTAGACAGAACAGCTCCGTCCCCGCCAACAATTATTACAGTGAGAATGATCATGCAGGGCAAGGTAAGGTCATAGAGTCAGTTTTACCCAATAGAACTGCACATACGTAAGGTTAGATAGTCGATGTGCTTATGTAGGAAGTTCTTATTATAAGCACTTGTATCTGTGCTCTATCTCATCTGTTATTCTCTTATCAGGAGGTTGGTATGATTATTGGTAAAAAGGGAGACAATGTAAAGAGATACAGAGAGGAGGTGAGTATTGTGTCACCTATTCTATTATATGTCAGCTATCACTTGCTAGCACTTGTCTAGCACTTTCCTAGCACTGTGTATTGTTGTGTTGGTGGGAACAAATCACTTATCTATAACATCAATATACAATGTATGTACACTCTTGCCTGATGATGATAGTTTAACACCTCCATCAGACTGCATATGGAAACTGCTTAGTAGGTCTGAAGTAACACAGTTATAAGCCACCATTGCCTCTCCTCTATCATGTAATGGTGAATCATTGAAGTCATTTCATGATATTTTCAACTCATTTTTGGCTTTTATCCATAAAATTCTATAGCAGGTTGTATACTATTATTAAACATGATGTACCATGTATAATACAAATGTATTTATCTATATTCTAGATTATTTTTTCAAAAATATTTCATTTTTGTTGTTTAGCAAATAGCAGCATTTGTAGGTAAAAGCCTGATATAACCCTTCTATAAAATAATAATTTTGGTAGCAATGTAAAAGTAGGCTAATGCTTAATATATTACTCTATGCAGCCCACTGACATAATCATGCATTATAATGAATTATATTTAGTGCTATAATAACATAATAATAGTAGTATACTACAGTTTATTCTAGTACACATAATTACATATTATAAGGTAGTAATATAGTAACCTGTATGGGTACAGGAGGGTGTCATACTGCTGCCTTTAATTAATATCCTATACTTAGTATTTCTGTTTTGCTTTGATTGGAATATGATGGGCATGCTTACAATTAACAACATATAAACTCACCTTACCTTACATTTAATAAGATCATGATATGTGGGGTGGGATCACTTGGTGTACAATTATATATATTCATCTCCATACAAACACACATGTGCTGGTTGTAGTATAACAGTAGTATATATACAATATGCATGTACTGAAACATACATACACCTAGTACACTGTACAATCTACATTCTCTGTAAAATAATTATTATAATGATGTGATAATATCCTATCGGCAATATTACAATCATCAGCTGGAAAATTGCAGATTTCAAAATGTACACAAATAAAAAGTGCTGACTATAGGGTAATTGGCTGTCAGCTGGGGCTGTATTGGCGTGGGATCTGTTAGATAGGCATATAAATGTGTAGTAGTACCTGTACCTCATGGGTCACCAGCAGTGACCATAATTAAAAACAGAATCAAATATACTGTACAGCTTGCTGGGGAGATCTGAGTTATGCATGCCGGCCCTATATATATTTGTAATAATGTAGTCAAGTCATGGACTTGCATGTATAATATACATGTATTATGAATTAGCTGTGCTATGACAGGCACAGAAATATGTCCATTATTAATTAGCTTAACTGTGAGCAAGGCTTCTATAGGCCAAAACACTCCTTATTTTTATCTTTAATTAAATGAGTCTACTTGGTAATTGGACATGGAAGTCGTTTGCATAATGACATTGTAAAGAACAGTGTGACCTGCCGGTTTACCTGCAGCCCTATTACCTACATACTTTTACCTGCAGCCCTATTACCTAGTTTTACCTGCAGCACTGGTACATAGTTTTACCTGCAGCACTGATATGATTTGTAGAGTGGAGCAAAGATAAATATCTCTGATGCCTCCTGTCCAGAGAGAATTGTTACAGTAACTGGAACGTTAGAGCAACTCAACAATGCCTTTCATCTCATTTGCACCAAATTTGAAGAAATAAGGGTGAGTTTGAGCTGTCTGATATTACAACTCCTGATTGGCTGGTTGATTAGTTACTAATGTACATGATGTTTAGACCCACACATGCAATGTAGTACAATTCTGTGGTCACAAAACCAGTTATTAACTGATGACTGGTTTATATTGGTGGGATTGATCCATAAGCATAAGCCTGCATAACCTATTAATAATTATATGAAGTTGTCCTCTCGCTCTCTTCAGTTCTAAGTTCCCTCATTTGATGCACCTTTCTTAAATTCTGCTAATCAATACTTGCATGTATTTTACTCAACTACATAATATTGACCGAGATCAATGAATTCAAAAATTATGTGAAGTAGATTGTTCCCCAGTAATAGATGACCTTGTGAACTTTTATACCCTATTATTCCTCTTTGTATGAATAATTAGAATACTTGTAAAACTTTAAAAAATGACTAAAGCTCGAAACTATTCCCTATATTTGAAGTACTCTGACTATTTTGTGCCAGGCAGATGATTTAGAATTTAGAGTAAAAATTCAGTGAAAAAATTAATCCTAGAAAATCAGCTAACTATTCCCAAAGGTATAATTCTACTAGCTACAGTTGAGAACAACGTACTCAGAGAGAGGACAACTTCATATAATAATCAATAGCCTAGGAATACTCATAGCCTGCATGCCCAAGTTAAACTTACTGCAGCATGCAAAACAATGTCGCTATGAATATATTTCAATACTTATTTTGAGCCACTGGTTTCTCATGTTGTAGACTGGTGAAATGACAGCTGGTTACATATATTGTACTGAGTATAAGCAACTCACTCTAACTTTGGAATTGTCCTCTCTTTTACTATGTAACTTTGGTAATTAATTGGAAGTTGTCTTCTTTTTATTAGGAAGCCAATGCACAGAATTCAGGCTCTGGAAATGTGATTCTACCTCCAATGAGTTTCAAACTAGTCATACCAACAAGTCAGTGTGGATCTCTCATCGGTAAAGGAGGAAATAAAATAAAAGAGATACGCGAGGTTAGCACCTACCTTTACTCAAATGTGGAAATATTTGCATATCTACATGTACATGATGTTAATACACATGCTATGTACGTGTACATGTTAGTTAGGTCTATTTGGAACTGTGTTACAATACTGAACAGAGAAGCTTGGGTTATTCCCTAGTGTAGCTGTCATATAGATATTACAGCTCGGACAAATAAAAATTAATTATTTTGACAAGCCATTATTTTTAAGGTGTTTGGACTAAACATAATGGCTAAAAGATTTACCGCTGGAATAAATTAGCACTAAATACATTGTGTCACTGTGAAGAAATCTACATATTAATTAATATATTGACTATTATTTTTATGCCTACTGTGCAATCAATATAACAACAAGTTGAAATACAGCTTACTTAGTGATTTCACTGTACACAAACAAATTGGACATGAAAAGCTAATGGTATTTGTCGATGGAAGCTTGTTTTCATATTGTGTGTAACTGAATTGATAAATTCACTGGTGTGCTATTCATTTGTTTGCTCAGCTAGGGTTCCTAATAGACATTTCTATTTGTCTAAAGATTCTGCAATGAAACAACCTAAAGTGAAATTTAAGACCATTCCATATTCTGTTAATTCACACAGTGGTTAGGTCCATCTGACTATTCATTTGGTGTCACTATTGAGGCTATAAGTACCTCAAATGCACACATAGCAGACACTTGCTTAGAGATGCCAAGCTGTAAATTTGACAGTGCCAGCGTTACTACTGTTAATATACACAATCTCCATGAGCTCAGCCTTCTGCACTGGTCAGTGTACATTTACTTTGGTTTCTGGCATTTAAGATTTCTACTTGTGTTAATAGTAAACGAATTATTTGTTTATTTATGTTTATGGTGGCTTGAGCTCTTACTAAATCAGATTAGAGAGGTCTAAGTTATTCTTTCTACTGAGTGCTGACTGAGATTGGCGTCTCAGCAGTGAGCAGTGCGGCAGCCAGCTTACAGTTGCTGACTATTGATTGAACTGAGTAAGATTTAATCTGTAGACTAGTGGAGCTTCAGTACAAGTGGCTGGTGATGTGCTACCTGGTTCCTCGGAGAGGGCAGTCACTGTATCAGGGTCATCCACAGCTATTACTCGGTGCCTACAGGAAATCTGTACTGTTATGTTAGAGGTAAGTACATTATACACTGTATACTGTACACTGTACACAATGTATGGTAGCCTACACTGTACACAGTACACAATACACTGTACACAGTACACAATACATGGTACATGGTACACAATAAACGGTACATGGTACACAATACATGATATACGGTGCACGGTAAAAGGTGCAGGTGTACAGTTAGTTATACAGGATATGCTGTCTAATGATAGTTACTTATATCTATATTTACGGTATGTACATGTAGATGACTAATGAGACTGTGTTAAAACAACTTACTGATAATAATATAGTGCAATTATAATAATACTGTTATTAACAATGTGTATGTACCATGCACTGTATATTTCAGTCATACACGTACTAACATTAGTACATACATGTATAAGATGACATAATATATACGTACATCGCCTATGTAACATGTTCATTAGGTATCAAGGCATAATTATAATAAGTTTTATATAACTCATTTCAGGTTACATAATTTCTAGTTACACATAATTATACATATAATACAACTACATTACGTTATGTACACACTATGGTATTATATTTGTATAGTAAAATATTAGTGTATTAGTAGATATACACTATAGTCCCTATATACACTGTACATGTACCTTATTACCACTTACAATATTATTTACACCAATTGTATCTAAAAGTATATATTCAGATAATGTAATAAGTACGGTGGTCCAGATTTATAAACTGAGTGAATAGTATACATTACTCAGTAGATTACTGCATGTGTTGGTATCTATAATACTAACGTGTGCCATATGTCTGATGTTTTGCTGACCGACTATCTATCAGATTATACTGTATATACATGTATATATGTATGTAGTGGTTTGCACCCACACAATATACACTACTACATCTACATGTAGATATATATGCATGTATATATTAGTTCCATGTGTAGCTGGTGTAAGTAAGAAAATACGGTGCTAATTGGTATCACTCCTGCTTAACAAAGCATCACTGAGCAAAAATTAAATTACGCGACCAATTACAGCATTGATAACAAAACACAGTAAAATAATTGGTAATATTAGCCAAACCAGTGGAACAGAAGGATGCTATTATAACCATGTATCTGAAAATTTCTGCTATCAATAGCAGGGAGGGTTTGGGTGCCACACTATATCCTGGGAAATATAACCAAATGGTTTTCATTTAGTGACAAAGAAAAAAATTCTGCATCAGTTTCGACACTGAGGAAAATGAGTGTAGTATAAATATTGATGATTTATCATACATATGCTGGTGCTTGCTGGTGCTCGCTGGTGCTTGGGTTGAACAGCAGGTCGCCTGACACTAGATAAGATTATACTGTAAGCTTTAGTTGGAAAATTAGCACTATTACTACACGCTGACTGCAAGCTGCCTATTCATTAAAGAGCAGACATGCACTACTGTATTGAGAGGGGAGAGTAAACTACTACCTACACGTAGATAGACGGAGCTCACATCACACTAATGCTACTACCTCTAGACGTATACTCTCTAGTGAACTAGTATATATTATACTCTACTCTATTCTCTCTCCTGTTTAGTCACCACCAAAGGGAGCTACTATACCTTACCGTCCAAAGGCAGCTATTCAGGCACCGCTCATGTATGCAGCGGCTGTAGGAGCAGCAGCACATGCAGGCTATACTCTATCTCCTCAGCTTCACCCAATGGCTGCCATACAGCAACAACCCACACCTGCTCACATTTTACAACAGCAGCAAGCTACGACAGTTAGCACCCAGTCAGCTGCCATCTCATCTGAGGTGAGTCCAGATAATATACAGTACGGTGCAGTACAGTACGGTGCAGTATGGTGCAGTATGGTACAGTACAGTACAGTACGGTACGGTACAGTATAGTACGGTACAGTACGGTACGGTACAGTACGGTACGGTACAGTACGGTACGGTACAGTATAGTACGGTACAGTACGGTACAGTACGGTACGGTACAGTACGGTACGGTACAGTACGGTACGGTATAGTACGGTACAGTACGGTACAGTACGGTACAGTACGGTACAGTACGGTACGGTATAGTACGGTACAGTATGGTATAGTACGGTACGGTACGGTACAGTACAGTATAATACAGTATGGTATAGTACAGTACATTACGGTACAGTACAGTACAGTACAGTACAGTACGGTACAGTACATCTTGAAAATTACATACTGGCCCAATTCTCAATTGTGCCAACTGTGACAAAAACCAAAAATAAGATTTTCAAAGTGGAAATGTGTGGCTGTGGCGAATAACATTTATCTAGACCTTCAAAGTTTAGTTGTGATGATGAAGTTGATCTTCAGCAAGCTACTGTCAAATTCCTTTTTGGCAATTCTACCAGTTGGCAAATTTGAGAATTCAATGGTTGTGATTGTTAATTCTAATGAATTTTATTATTAATAATCACAAGGGCTGAATTCACACTTTGCTGTGTTGGAGATAAAATGCCAGCTTATATTGCTGATGGTGGTTACAGGTGTAAGGTGTGGACAGCACTTGAAATAGTTGATTCTTTCAGTTAAAATCAAATATATAATTTCTAAGGGAGTGACAGATCGATATTTTCTGAGAGACCAAAGTTGAAAACCGCAATTGTTAGGACATTAGTGACCAACGTACATGTACAGTTTTACTGTTGATCAAATGAAACCTGACCAATGTGTTTAAAGTTTGAGACTGGCATTTTTAATACAATAGAGAGTTAACAGCCTGGTGACGTGCGCGTGATATTTGACATTATCATACTATACATAGCTAATGTATAGTATGATATCTACACATAAATTATATCGAAAATTGTACAGGTGGATACAACATACCTAGCCTCTGTTTGGATACAATGAATAGAAGTGTTTGGGAGCAAATTCACATTCTGTCAACAATAACGGCAGCAAATAATTTTAAACATCTTTTGGTTATATACATTACATGTAGTAAATCATGGTGTGATTTAACAAATCCTAATACTACAACAACTGTTCAATTGTTGAAATATTAGAATTTGTTAAATACTCGTATAATCGTAATTTACATATAATTAGAAATGCCTCTTGGTTATTATTAATTTACAATTACATAATTTAATTTGCCCACATAAACATTTTAACTCTAAAATAAACTGAGTGACTGGACAGCATTACATGAACCACATTTGAAATAATTTACATCTAATATTAATCACATTTAATGAGCAAGGGTGGTACCCCACCCTCCTCACCGCATTGTTAGACCTATGAGCCCTTCCTACAGCCACCAGTGATCTTCGTGACTGGGGTTCCAACCCAGAACTCCAAGCTCTAAGTTGTCTGCGTTTGGGATTAATTACTATACGTCATGTAGTAATAATATGCCTAGCAATGCGCCTGTGTGTTGAAACCCATTTTTATTGTAAATAATTAGGCTATAATTATGAACATGACTTGTCTTGAATATTCTTCTGTACGTTAGATTGTTCTGTACATTAGATTGTTCTGTACATTAGATTGTTCTGTACGTTAGATTGTTCTGTACATTAGATTGTTCTGTACATTAGATTGTTCTGTACGTTGATGTGAACCCTCTGTTATGTACAATGTTAAATGTGATCATTATTTTTTCAAACTTTCAATGTTTGTTTTACTTGACCTTGACCCTCCAATGATTAGTCAATGGTTTAGATAATGATGTGTTTAGTAGTGTTCATTAACCCATGTATATATAGTATGTCATCCCCTCTCCATTATATGCTCTGTACCATAGCCTAGCCCTTAGCTCAACAAACCGATAATTGCAATTATATGTGTATGTAATAAGCTGATTACCCGTGATTTTCTCTGAATTCACAACTCACAAACTACACAAAACAAAGTTGATTAAGACGCCATAGCACAGAGATTGCAAGAGTTTGATTAGGTGTTGAGTCTGACCTCTACTATTCCACATGTTTATATCCCATGTCTACTTGTACTGTATATCTACTACTTCCACCTTCCTCTACCAAACTCTATCATATAAGCATGCTTAGAGGTCGATGTGCTAAGAGCTAATAGCACCAGGTAATAACATGGCTGGGTGTTTTGGTGGGCATACATATCTTCTTACAACTACACGGTATTTGGTGGTAGGATTTGTCCCACATACATTATTATAGCACAATCCAGCCTATGAGTGGAGGCGTACAAAGCATGGACAACAGGCTAAGCTGTTAGACTAAGAGCTTGTGTATACTATTGTAGCAACAAAGAGCACCCCAGCTGTCTCCCATGGTTTCCACGGCAACGGCTGTAGCCTCAGCCACCGCCTCTCCTTATCCACATCCTAGTCAGCTAGCACAGTTACAGGCATCCCACCAAGGCACTCCCCTTATATTACCTCAGCCTCAGTCTACTGCTCCCGTCTCTACCAACCAGATAGCATATGGATCCCTGATAAACCCAGGTAAACCCTAGCGAACCCCAGGTAAAGGGTACACTAACTCCTTCTTATATTAATATACCCTCAATTGTCTGTTCTTTAACCCCTGCCTTGTGTACAATATACATGTACTACTCTACCTCCAGTATGATACAATAGTCTGTACTATACATAGTAGACAGTTGTTCATAGTAGTCAAAGAGTCCTTGCTCCAACTTCCAGAACCTTCTATCTTTACACCACTAGAACATGTCGTACAATACAAACGTTTCTGTATACCTGGACCGGTTTCTATTTACTGCTGGATAATATTAAGGAGCTCCTTTTGATGTGAAATTCGGTCTGTATATGACAATATATTGTGGTTTTAGCTGCGGCAGCGCTGGGAATGGTTGGTGGTGTGGGTGCCATGGGTGCCTATCTTAACAGACCGTTCAATAGCAGTTACCTAGCAGCAGCGGCACAACAACAACAAACTCAGTCAAGTGAGATGGTCATTCCAAATGATCTTATTGGATGCGTTATAGGAAGGGGAGGTGCTAAGATAAACGAGATCCGGTGAGTAGATTTGTAAGCTTCACAATGCTAGTTTCGTTGTTCACCAGCCTGGCTTAATATAATGGGTACAACTACTGTAAATGACCTTCATGAATTAATATTCGCCAACTAGGTATAGTTTTAGTAGTTGGCCTTCATCTGTGTGAAGTAGATGTGAACTTTTACGAGTTCCAGAGTCATTGCACATGTATACTAACATTGCACCAGTCCTGTCTCTCTTTTACCTGCAACTAAGCGCCTATAATCTACTGTCACTGTGTACGTACTGTTAATGCTTAATGTCTATCTATTATCAGTCTATTATATTTTATTGTTGGCTCCCGTCAATAATGCTCGGCTCCCCTCCTTTTTTTCTCTTATTTATTTATTCTCTTCTATACGTTGTACATAACATAATTATTTATATGTGGTCAACAAGTTGCTTTTAACAAATTTTATCTGTAAACTTTTAGAAAACCCTAATAAATGTAAATGTAAATGTAAAGCCTTGATGGACCAAACTATGTTACTGGATGTTGTGCCATGTAATCATGTATATAATGTGTATGGGGAATTATAAAATAACAGTATTAATAAGTGAAAACATGTCAGCATTTAATATTAGCTATTCCAGGTAAAAGGAGTAATGCTTCTGGTGATATGCCTGTATGTGGTTAAATAAAGTACTAGAGTAAGAACACCTATCTCGTGTAGGTTGTAATATGTATCATCTATCAGAACAATGACTCAGTTATATTTTATGTCAAATTTTAGGCAACTATCTGGTGCTCAAATAAAAATCTCTAATTGTGAAGAAGGAAACTCAGATAGAAAAGTGACAATAACAGGATTTCCTGAGACTATATCCATGGCAGCTTATCTTATAAACACAAGGTAAGGTGGAACACGTGTAACACTGTACCAGGTATGGAGTTGTTAGTTTATTTTATACACGTACACGTACATTGTATATGCCATGTAGGCCCACACAGCTGTTCCGATATGTTCCCAATATGTTGGCATGATCCTGTCTTACTCAAACTTTCTTACTTTGTGACATTTCTTAACCCACTAATGAAACCAGGAGACCATTTACCTATGAACAATATTAAACTCACAAATACAAATTAGAGCACCAATCTCAGTGTTGTAATAAGACTGACAAGTAGGAAGCACTATTTTCTTACAAAACATTTGATTGGTCCAGTGTCTTCACAAATTTACTCTTTAATTTCATAGGCTGCTCTTCATATTCAAATTATGGTCTCTGTCCATATGCTGCAGTTGATGTTACTATACTGTAAGAAGGTGCCACATGTTATACATCATTACATGTCTTTGGTTCTCTAGTGTGACATATAATTGTACCATAATACTATTTATACCAATCACCTGTTTAGATCTAGTTTTGCATATAAGCATACTCTACCATGTTCCTCTTCCCTCTGATAACTTACCACTGATTTATTCCCAACTTTTCCAATGTTTTTGTCCTACGAATGATGCCTAAATTTGTAGTGCTAATGTTTAGATATCATGTGTATTTCATGTGTATTTACACACCCACTTTTCATGTCAAGGGAGAATTTCTTCACTAAATTCACTTGTCCAGTGAAATTCTAAATTTCTTAACAGCTGGATGGAGATATGAATAAGGTGACTGAGTTCTCTATTTGGCTTTAGTATCTTACTGTGTGTTCTAATCCCCCTCCCTCATTCTTTTCTACAGCATAGAGCTTCATAAGACTCAACTTTTGAATACAGATGGTAATGGTCTCAGCTCAACTGTAGCCAGCCCTCAGCCAACATTACAGCCAACAATGGCAGCAAGCGCAATATTACCAACTGCTATCTCTCCCTCGTATTCTAAACCACTTAGTGTGTATCCCTACAGTACGACTGGATTGTATGGTCTAGGTGCTAATCCAATAGCTGGTTTAGCAGGATTCACCACAGCTGCAGCTTATGACCCCAAAGCTTTGTTTAATGCTTCAAAATTAAAAATGTTGCCAACTGGTGGAATGATCAAACCTGACCATAGATTTGCTCCTTATTAGAGCTTCTTTCTCTATCCAAATATATTCATAATTATTTTTGCACCAAACGAAATAGTGAGTGCCAATTGGTTGGTTGTATCTGTACCACCTTTTGTATTTGTGCACATTTAATCAGTGTTACATTCATAGTTATTTAAATTAATTTTTTGAATATTTTTAATTACTTGTTTTACTAGAGCATGGATTTTATAACTACTTATAGTTTACTAACCATCCACTCTTTTTAATATTTTTAATATCCTTGTCAAGGTCATTTATCTGAATTATTATTTATTTAATAGATTTAGCTTTATTGTTTTTATGAGTTTTCTAATTTTAATTTAGCACCACTGAGGTTTTCCTTCAGGGAACCCAGAGCTACAGACCAAAGCATTGTACAGAAATCTATTTGTGTGCACCCGAGTTTGTGTGGCCTGCTGTATTTTAGTTGCTTCATTTTTGTCTTAAAGTGGAGACTTGGTAGCAAGTGTATTAGCTTGTGTTTTGTTACCAATGTGCTTGGATTAAAACAGTAGAGAGATACATGTACAAGTGATTTACCATTACAGGCTACAGGTAGAGGCAGGAGTACAGAATAACCTAGCAAATCTCTACTCTTGATGATCGTTATGTACATGGATATTAGATCAATTATATTTCAATACTTACTAATACTGAACAACAATTTTGTAATTATTAAATATAACAGTATTGTCATACAAGCTTTTGTTATTGTTATTTTATTTACTAGAATATTGTATATCAATATTGTAATCACCACTATGGATAGTAGCTTACATTGCTACTATACTTCACACCTAAATGGTGTTACTATTTTACATTATATACTATAATTACATTATACAAAATATTATATACATTGTATATCTTATATACTATACATACTATAATACACAAATTGTTTATATGTTATTATTTATTTTATTGTCACATCCATGAACAATAAAAATATACTGCAAAACTAGATGTAAAACAAACTGCTTACATCATTTGCCTTAAACTGAACCTTTTGTATGGAACACAAATGATTCAATGGAAGATTTTTAGTTGCAGCAATTCCATAATAGTGTAATGAGTGGAAATGCTAGAACGAAATTTCTGAGAACTTGGGCTGTAAAATTAGTAAGCAAACAGAAACTAAACCTAGAAAAGAATATAATTTTAGATAAACAACTACACTGGTATAAAAGCAAACAACACCTGTGTTTATCAATGCTCTTGAAAAAGCGGTTTATAGAAATGTATTGGGAATTGTCCATTCCTTGCGTAGAGGGGTCTAAGAGCAGGCAACTCCATATGATAAAGGTAGTCGCATACTTCTCAGCAAAGCTTCAATGCAGCAGTGATCATCTTGCCAATTCCATCATGGATGAGATGCAAAGAGTTCCAGCCCTGTGATTCGTCACCATACATGAAGGCAGGAGAGGTGACCAGCTTGTTACTCTCATCCACATGACATTCGTGAACGCATAGGTCAAGGTAATAGCACGATCAAGCAATATTGAAAAACTACACATAGTGCCAAAAAACTAACACTGAATATAAGCTTGAATAGCTTGTCACGTACAACAATCTATGTGGCTGGCTATGGCATAGTTGATACACAACAACATTAAAATATACTTGCTTATACTCGCATATACTGTACATGCATTGTTACTGCATTTTACTGCAGGCATATTGCAATATAATATGTACATGCTATACTGCAATGTGCTGAAAAGTAAAGGATATAGTAACATCTTTCACCACATGTTTGGCCCCAGCTTTCTCTATTCCAGCCACTGTCTCAGCATATGGCCAGTGGTCACCACTACCATGTCCCACAGTGACCTCACAGCCAGGTATAGTCTTGGCAGCCAGCACAGGGGATATGCAGCACAAACTACAATGCATTTTTAACACAGTAACAACAGATATGACTTAAGTAGAAAACTAAAATAAAAGTTACCAAATACACCGCTATTTGTCAAAAAGTTGTGCTTCCTTGCTTTGAGAGGACAACTACACCCTCCAGATAACAATCACATCACACCCAGTATAGACAGTAGATTTAAGGAAACTGTAAGGTTTATTCAAAAGTAAATAGCGTTGTAAATTTAGGAAAGTATTTATTAATAAGGAGTTGTCTTACGCTATTGGCTTCTTATTCGTGTGGAAATCCTTAACAACCCGTTCAACTTCCTCATTGACAGTGCAGTCTGGTCCTTTTAGTGCCCAATTGGACCTGCCAAAATATAATACGTATGATCAAGGAGTAAGAGAGAAGGAGGCTCCTCGGTTTAAAAATATGAGCACATGAGTCACTGGCATTAAGCGAGTAGACAACTCTGTTAAATCGTGATGCGCTTCCTCATTGTTAAACAGCAATGCACATGTGCACAGCTCTGAGGCTTAAGACGTCACAGTTATAGCATCCAATCAAAATCATTTCTATGGAGAGATAAACATTATTGTTTATTGACATAGCCTATAGTTTGAGCACTATTTTCATTTAGTGTCGGCATGCTGTAGGGCCCACAAACTAGCCTACCAACTAAAATAGTATCTGAACTATACACCATAAATCAAATTAAGTATACGGAGTCCTGATGTTAGAGAAACGTGTTGCACAAATTTGCTCATTTTAACCGCGATTTTGGCGTTTGTACGTTTGTTTTACTATGAAGGAACAAAATTTAAATTTTGATTTCAACTTAACCAATTGCAGCAAGTATTATTTTTCCTTATTTTGTTGAGCATGTTGGTATTTGAAAAAAGTGTCATTTTATGTTGAGATACGCAATTTTCTTCAAATCTGGCGAATTTACTTGCCATTGTAACATATATGCAGGTTTTCATGGACGAGCCTCCTTCTCTCTTACTCCTTGGTATGATTATATATATATGCCCCCTGCTGTCAGAATCAGACATCGGGAGGGCCAAAATCTTTTTGTGAAGCTATAACCACCAATAATACAAGAAGTACATGTAGTTGGAGATAACTGACAATCCAATATCTTTATTGTGGGTGTTTCTACTATTATCAGCATGTGTATTGGTTCTAAGTAGGTAACATTTGCTGATTAATAAAGGCCTTGCTGCAATTTTATGGACCTCTCGATGCCTGATTATGACAGAAGGGGTCACATATGTACGCTATATGTAACAGAATTTATAATCAAACAAAATACAAGCCTTAGGTACTACTGACAGTGGCAACATTTAGGTAAAATTGCTTATAATGGTGAATATGTGTTATAATAATAATTATATACAGGTGCCTTCTTGGCTGCTCTGAGCTGTATAAATAAACTGTCAAACACCTGAAACAGGCATTACTCAGTCATGCTACTTACAAGTTCTTTGCAGCTCCAAACCCTCCGGGTATAACAAGCAAATCAAAGTCGGCAGCTTTGAGGTCAGATAGTGAAGTTATCTTCCCTCTAGCAATACGAGCTGATTCTGTTAGCACATTTCTGTCAAATCGAATGTGTTTTACTTTTAGTTACAGCAATAGTGTTGATAACAAGTAAGATTGTCAACATTCCAAGTATGTTCCACTACTCAGTTTAATTTATATTTAGATGTAAAAATAACTGAGATAAATGCAACAGGAAAGACATCCAATGATATGATGGTGGTTATAGACCTACATGTATGCTAACGCCAAACTGTCGCTTGATATAAGCACAAACAACTCCATAAGCAGTGAAAACATAATAACAAATTACTTAACGAGAATGAATCGGTAAATCAATATAATAATATTTTAGTTAGATATAGATTAGCGAAGAGATGGGAGCGGTCGTAGCCTAGTGGTACGGGCTCTGGACTTTCATGTGGGAGTCCCAGGTTCGATTCACATAAGGGTCATTGGTGGTGTTAGGAAGGGCATCCAACCTTACAATGCCCCAGTGGTACACTAATTAACTTGCCATTGGTGAAGTGCCTTTTCCACCCCAAATTAGAAAAAGTGCAGAGTTCTTTAGATCAATGCTTTCTTGCCTGGGATTAATAGTGGGAAGTAAAATTGGTAAGTTTATTAAGACTTTATAGATTAGCGAAGAGCTGTGAATGCAATTGTTATAGGTTAGCTTACCTATTTGGTTCAGATGGTGCACCTTTCGTATGATCAATAGTGTGCATCTGATCAATATTGGGTGCAAATATACTGACATTAGTGCCAGCACGACTTAAATGCACCAGACACCTACAACATAATGAATGAATTTACTGTGGCAAATAAAATTCATAATTCAGTCGGAATTATACACATACATTGTAAGGCCAACTCTGTTTATAGCAATACATGATTACATGAACAGAAACTTACGCAGAGGCTTCGTGCACTTCTGTTCCATCATAAACTCCATTTCCATGCAGTACCTATAAAATATATACATCTATTCAGGATCAAGCTCAGCTGTAACTGTAATTAACTTAGTCTAAGACACGTGGTTAGAATGCTTACGAAATGGAGCACGGAGCACAAATGTTTACAAAAACTTTAGCAATTACACCAGTGATATTACTAGCTTATTTCAAAGCCCGTCCGTTGTCCAAAAATAGTGCCAGAAATAAATCAGCTTTTAACGATGCCTGGCCCAGCTCTCCCAATGAGCTGCTAATTCAACAATGATAATACAACGTCGTTTGGACCAGTTGATCCAGCGTATCACTTGGAATACATCAAAATTAAAATCAGTTGGTGTAATTTACTATTAAATAATTATATATACTTATTAACTTTAAACCAGTTAGTATTGCCTAAGGGTTAAGATGCTTGCCTCTAGTTCAGACAGCCTGGGTTCGATTCCCCGGCAATGACAAGCCTTTCAGGCTTAGGCTGACCACACAGTCCCTGCGGATCAGTACTTAAAATAACGGAGGTCCCCTGTGTGTATATCATCCGCATGTAGGATAAAGATCCAGCTCTGTCCTCTCCTAAACAAGAGCAGCCATATCACGGTGGGGCAGGCAAAATTGGCAGCACCAATGCTGTCTGTTCTAGCCCTGTAGCACAATGCTTCACGCTGGGTTCATAACAGGCAGTGACTGAAGAGTAGTGGTGAGATCTTGGTAAGCTCATACACCACTATAAATAAGATACACCATACTTGGTCACAAGAGTCCGCCATTATTATTAATTATAACAACATTAAACATATTTTAAGTTTATCAAATTTAATTTAACTTACTCTACTGTCCCCGTATTAAACTCTTCATATCCAATTTGATCGTAAGGGACTTTGATTTCAACTGCTAGATACTATAACTATAAACCTGATGTTATTTATTTATGCAATGAATTTGAAACTATACTATTACTATAAATACTATACTATAATAATAAACCTATAATAATTATAGGTATATTATTACTTATAGTAATATTATACTTTCAAACTTCTTGCATAAATAAATAACATCACTAGCCCTAGGACTAGCCTAGAGATAATTCCTTAAATTCAAACAAATTTTAGCATTATAATTATCATCCTTATCATTATCATCAACATAATTCCCCCTCTGATCACCACTATAAATATAAATAACAACATTTTTTTTTAATTCATTACATTACAATACATTTGATTTATTAGTTTTTATTTTTTTTCTTTGCCGGAGCTTTAGTTTTGCTCACAACTCTGTTTATATTATATTATAGTTAGTAATCCATACCACAGCAGCCTTAGCCAGATTTTTAGCCGAGCCAGATAAACTTTTGCGCCAAATATATGTCACCGAACACTTTACAAGGGAATTATGAAGAGATTGAAAAATTGTTTTTTGCAAGGGAAAACTGATGGAGTTCATAATGATTGTAAAGTTGTGTAGCCTGTGAGTATATTTTCCCTGAGACGCCGCTTTTTACAACAAGTTGAAGTTATTATAAATTATGCAAGTCCATCATGGGTAAGTTTATGTCAATGTTAATTCTAAGGCTACAACCTATTGTCCCAATATTGTTCATTTTCAACATACTCCTCTACTTCCTGTACTGATTGTTTGCTCTTTGGAGTTGTCTACTATTGAAGAGAGGATAACTCGGGAGTTGAGTTAGTACATTTTTACCTCTATGATTTTTACCCTCTCCCTGTGACATGCATGATTGGGCACCCATGCAAATACTAACTGAATGTGCCACATTAGGATCAGATGTACTAGGCAGGTACAACCGATGACCTATGGATCAACAGAAGTTGTTACTGCTGCGGATTAGAGACTGAAAACCAAATAAAATATTAAGCGTTTCCTATCCTACCCAATAAATCCAGTCCAATTATTTCACCCATTGTCATTATTTTATGTATATATTTACTCTGGAATAAAATACAACGCAGTAGATTGTTACATGTAAATAATTTATTGAAATATCAAACTGATATTTGAGACGCTAGTGAAAGGCTAAAATTTCATAAATATATTATGTGTTGAGTTCAAATAATATAATAAAGTTGTTCACCAAAGTGAAACTTGGTGAACTTGATAATGTATTATATAATTTGAATGTATGTTTATTTGCTAATGCTTGTCATACACATTGCTACCATACATGTTTAGCGGAATATAATAACTGCAGTATTTAGTCACAATTATCATATTTTTTTGCTTGAATACACAACGGAATTATTGAGTCTATTTTGCTGTACATTGATCGGTGCCATATGAAAAGATAGACTTTGAATGAATGGTTTCACTAATGTTGGCTTTCTGGTAGTAAATCCAATCCTCATTCCCATTTCACAGACTTAGGCCGCTTCAAAGAACTGCCTGAACTCTTCTAGACTTATCTGACCATCTGGATTGTTTGTAATCTCACACACCAGCTGAAAAATATAACAGACATCCAGTTTCAATTTTTGTATAGCAACAACGACATACTACAACGTCACAACCATCTGAATAACTTTACTGACAAAATTACATGGCAAGCTAGACAGACTACAAATTTATATGTTATATAAGTAGAATCTTAGCGGTAAAGTAAACTGTAGGCAGGAAAAAAAGTTTTATCATTCTTACAGCATCCATGACATCATCGTCTAAAGGCAGAGAGATAGCTTTGCACATGTCTCGTAGCTTGCACTTGTCTATATAACCAGATCTGTTGCTGTCATAACGTAAGAATAGCTCATCGATTCTATGTTTGCCTGTAAGTGTGAAAAGAGAGTAGTGAAACTGTACACCAGGCCACCACTGGTACAAATTCCTAATTTATACGACTATGGCACAGTGTCAGAAGTGGAACCAATCAGCTGGATACACCGTACCTGTGATTCCAAAGTAATGCCTTTTACAGTCTGTACCCTCATTAATAACACTGATATGACAACTTATTTTTACTATCCAAAATCTTGAATTACATGGTATGGTCTACGTATTATATAATTATATGTAGACCATACCATAACATATATTATATATTGTATATATTATTATGGTCTATGTATTATGTAATTATATGTAGACCATACCATAACATATATTATATATTGTATATATTATTATGGTCTATGTATTATGGTAACATAGGTTGATTGTGTTCTAGACAGTTACCTGTAATAGCTATCTTTTTGACTTGTCCTTTTACTTCACCGACAAGTCTTTCCAGATCACCAGACTGGCGTGTTATCTTCATTGGTGCCGCTTTGACAGACTCCTGTCTAGGTTGGCTGGTTCCTACCGTATTTCTTATTGTTTCAATTGTACTAGCTGTCATAGAGAAAAAACAATGTTAGGCATCTTGTACTGGTATCAGGGGTGCTACGTCATGTCACCATGCAAATATGACTTCTATGCAGTACTGCATACAATAGACATATACACAAACAATGGCCGTCTACAAAAACATACTGCATTAAAAATACAATTTGTACTATCATTATACATGTATGGTGTAATTATAGCACATGTGAATCTCTACATGCGTGTTGTAACATGCTTGAATACTATCGTAATCTAGTATAAAATATAGTAGATACCTGAAAACTGTTGTGGGTGATCTTCCATGTACTTGAGGACATACTCGTCTGCGTTAGTGATGACAAATCTGTGGTTGAATATGTGAATAACTGAACCTATATGCATATCATCTGGTCCATAGAACACAGGCTTGTCGGGTGAAGAGCCTGGCTTAGCTATTCGTGTTCTCTCAAGGAACTTCCCACCGATGATACCAGAGTTCCTTACAGGAGGCTCATAGATAGTGATCATATCGTCAGCCAATCGGTAAGAAATGATGAACCTTCGTTCACTGTCTTCAGGTTTCACAGAGTCCTATAAGACAAGAATATCTAATCAAATAGAATACAGTCATGTACATGAAAGTAGATCAACAAGAGAGGATAATTCCTATTAGTTTGCGTTATGTAATAACGCCAACCATTGTACACAATGCTAATCACTATAAGCAACTTGATCCATTTTATAACTAATGGTACATACCAGAATAGCCTCAAATCTCAACACTTTGTGATCATTTTCCATCATCTTAATGAAATCCTTCTTAGGTGGTTGAGGAATGAGGGAGAGGCAGGACTGCAGAGAATCCTCCAAGGTTCCGAGTCCATTGTACGGAGCAAATTCCTATGAATAATAGATATAATAACTATTAATCAATAAAACCCTTTGCAAAAGAAAGCTCAGTGATGCACTAATGTAACTCAACTTCATTCATTAACTCTAATCTAGAAATGAAAATTAAATAAAATATAGTGCGATGATTTAATTCTTACCATTTTCGGCAATGGTTTCTTGTGTTGCTCAACGTCTACAGGTTTAAATTCTGTGATTCCAAAGTTCTTGTAATAGAATGCCTTGGTGAAGTTATCAGCATCATGGATAAGGAACTTTCTGCCATAGATATACATAGTTTCAGATAAGGAAAAGTCTCTGGGTGTGAAATACTCCTTCACTTCGTGGCTGGTAAGTTCCATTGAGATAGATGGGTAGGTGCTGGGTACTTGACTTCTGTTCTTTGGTACTTTGTGTCTTCCAATTAGAACTGGGAATGGATCTCGGCCATCATTAGGTTTGTGCACTTCCCTTACCTCCATTGTGTCATCAACCAAATAGTACTAGAAACATATTTATTAGAAAGCATAAAGCTGGATAGTTTTTACAGGTGTGAAATAACCAATATTTCCCTCTGATAATAAGAGAAACAACTTTCAGTGAATAATTTTAAATTTGTTAAATGCCACAAGTTAGCAACAACATCTTTTACACAGTGAGCTACAGCTACATTTTAAGTTAGATACATGAACTTACATGTAGAATGAATGGCCTCATTTCTCCAAACATAGCATCCCTGTCATCCCAGACACAATAAAATCTGAGAACTCTTCTGTCCAGTTCTATAAACTGCTTCAGCTTGTCAAAGGAAGAAGGTGTGTTGTACTGCTTAATCTCTGCAGCTTTGGTTCTCGTTGCCAGATATGGGTCTTCTGGAATTTGGTCCGAAGGATTCACAACAATACCTTCACTCTCCAGAAAATCCTATAATAAAAAAACGCCATGTTATGCTACCTCCAGTGCAACTCTGAACATTCTTTTCTAGATAAATTTTGCAATTATTTTACATCTAGCCAAAATTTTCTAGCAAATATTAACATTGGTGATTAAATGATTTCATATGGAACATACAGAAGTGAACTTGTCGCAGTCAGTGATGTAGAAAACCTTTCCGTAGAATGTAACATTCTGTTGATTGTTCAAGTCCTTCCAGTGCCATATGTCTCCAACATCATTCTTTGGCAACCTCTGTCTTTTAATAAGTTTCCCTTGTGGCATGCCAGAGTTCTCTCGAACTGGCTCAACAACAGCTATACTGTCATCTTCCAGATAGTAGTAGATGACTACAGGCCTAACTCTGTAGAATTCTTGGGGTGATTCATGTACTGTTTGCTTGAAGTAGGCATAGAACCTAAGGACCTACATTGAACAAAGCAAGCATAACTAAAAATTGAATATGTTTACATTATCTACTATTATAATTATGTCACCATCCACCTTGTGGGAATAAAAATTAAAATTTCACTGACCTTCTTATCCCAAGCCACATGTGCGGGGACAAAATCCTCTGGTGGAGCTTGCTTAGTCTGGCCATATGTGAGTGTTGGGTTGAAGTTTGCTAACTCATCTAGTTCTTTTTCTGATAGCTGATTATATGGTATTGGGACTCCACCAATTCCCACCTCTGGTCTTTTTTGTTGAGCATAGCCATTATTGTAGCCTAAAGTCTGACTTCTATGATACTTTCCTTTCTAGAAACATTCAAATGGATATAAAGTAGATTCAAGGTAAAAAGATGAACCAAAGAGAAAAGTAAAAATTAACTTGTAATTGTGATTGAACCATTAAGTTGTATACACAGAGAGCAATAGAATATCATAATGAATATGATAACCTACCTACCTTATTCTATATCGACTACATACATTGTACATGTATACATGTAAATAATGATGGTACAAATGAAATTTGTCGGATGAAAGATATATGCAAGTAAATACTGAAGCATTATTATTTACTTACTAAGTCTGCAGCATAATTAATTATTTGATTAACAAAACTATGATCATGACTTGACTGCCAGTGCCAATTGCGTTATTTATGGAAGAATGGTATGACAATCCCATAGTGGTGACTGCTGAAGAAGTGAGTGTGATTCTATCCAACTAGTTAATGCTTACCGTTGGGTCGTTAAATGTGTTACCAGGTAAAAAAGGTAAGCCGTCCATACTGAATCAGTGCCTCTATATTGATGCTTGCGGTGACTAATGAGGATCGACAAGACAGTAACTACAGAAAGCACGGGAGTTTATTTGCAGTTGCCAAGGTGAGTACCAGTTGCTATGCTAGGATCGCGTTAAATACGAGACTACAACTTTGATCTTTTATTGGCTGCAAGAAATCAATTTTCCCATTGGCCAAATGAGTGCAACCTAACCATTGATTGGATATTTCCCAGCCAGTAATGACGCTTAGCACAAAAGTGGGCGCAGATGGTTTCCGGCACATGTTTAAAAGTGTGCTTTTTAACTTGAAGGTAACTTCAAAGATAGTGGTAACTTTTTTACTTCTGTCATTGATTTTAAGGAGTAGGTAGTCGTACATGTTCCTACAGGGAGTTGTAGTTTTAGTGTTACTTCACATCCTTTCGTTACTATGCAAATTTCTTTTTGAGTTACATCCTAGTTTAGTTGAACCTGGGAACACAGGAGTGTTGTATACGGTGTGTACCTACCTCTTTTTTTAGTATCGTATGTATTGTACACAGCCAGCGAGCAAGTGTGTACTATACAGTGCTCAAAGTGTATGGGAGTTCTTACAGGCTCTGATATAGGGTGGGAGGGGAGTGCGGGGGGGGTGGGGTGCGGGCACCCCCCCCCGCCTAGTCCGCGCAGCGGAAAATTTCAAAAGTTCAACATCTTACAAGCAAGCTGAAGTATATATTAGGGGCAAGATATGACTTATTTGGAAGATGAATTAAAATTTTCATAATAATAACCATCATATATCATTAATAATAATAATAGTTTATCAAAAAGGGCATTTTTTATTATTAATAAAAATTACATAAAGTGACAAAAACTCAGGACAGCCACCAAACAAATATTGCTAGCTCATCTGCCAGCAGCCTTACAAATTGCCGTTGACTTCTACCACTACAGTAGGCCTACATTACTACAACCACTATTACTATAACTATTTTTATTATTAGCAATAATAATAATTACTATTATCATCATTATTCTAACAACAGTGATAATTTTATTATTATTATCATAATTATATTAATATTTATACATCATATGATGATGATCATCATCATTATGATTGATTATCCAATTTGCTCATCTCATCAAATAAGGATGATCATGATGACTACCAAAAAATCACAAAAGAAAATTAGATAGTACACAGGGCCCCATAGAACATTTTGGAACTTTAAAAACGACTGACTCACTTAGTTAACCAGCTTTGCAAACTTGACTGCATAAAGAGCAGCTGCTACAATAGTTTTCGGTGAAAAATAATTAGTAATTTACTGATTGAAACTCAAGAGTATGGAAAGAAAACAAGTTCAACTTGTTCCGGAAATAAAGCATAAGCTGTTCCCTGCACTGAAAGGTCTAGCTATTTACACTTGCTTGTCACAATGACAAAAAGGGGATTTACTCAACATTGCTGCGCCCTTAGCTTTGCCGTTAAACTAATACTATCACGCGATTTCATATGAGCAACGTGCCAGACTCTTGATTGTTTTCGACTTTCCCAGCATCTGCGTATGGGAAAACCCAACTTTGGCGCATTATATTGTTAGGGCTCGGCGAGCCTAGAAGAAAGCCATGATGATTTCTTACAGGCTCGCCGAGCCTGACCGAGCCGGTACACTTTGAGCACTGGTACTATACCCTCACTTTGTTAGCTAGTTTTACTAGCAATAAAAACTATAGGACTCAGGACTGTAAATGTTTAATGTCAATGCAAAGGCTATTGGTTGGCTAGGATGGATCATGTGATGTTAGTTCAGAAAATGTGCATTAGATGTTCTAAGAAATGTTGAAACAGGCATTTCATTGGTCTTATTACCCTATGAATCCAGTTTTTTTTGCTCAGGTACGGTGCACCCTCAAATGGTTCACTTTTAACACTGCATTCAATAGATTGGTAAAACCAGGGTCGTAACAAATATAAAATAACAAATTTTGGGTGAGGGGCGAAAAGCCTAGGCCAGAGTATCTTGGCTGCCCAGACCGATATTAGCAAATTGTAACTCTGGTGATCGACATTGTGTAAATTTGTAAATCTGGTTCACATATGTTGAATGTATTGTGAACGTTCAATCATGACTAATTAAAGTAATAAATATTGTCAGCAGAGATGGCCAGCAAAGCAATACTCATACCAAATATCAATATAATTAATTGAGAATTATCATTTATTTATTTAATATTTACCATGACAATTGCGAGTACGCTTATTTTTTTGTGAGCTAATGGTTAAGTGTTTTTACTTCTAATTCTAAACCTTTTTGGCAGGCGAAGTAATGTAATTTTACAACGCTGTGGCTTGAAATAGAATATCATTTGTTCTAACAGATATATTTTGTATTGTTGAGATTTAACCTTGTTCACAGCCATGAATCACTCCTACCTAATAGAAAGCAGCCGGCTCTTATTGAAACCAGGCGAGCTGTGTAACACCAGTTATTCTACCTAAGTTTCCCAAAATACAAGTGTTTTACATGCTAAGGTTGGCTATATGACCCATGCAATGCTTCTTTTCTTCACCTGTTGTGAGGTCTGTGTAGATCTTCTTCAATTTAAATAATTAGCTTTTCAGAGGTATTGAATGCTCAACTTTTAACCAGGTAGAACATTTTGCAAATATACTTACATACCAACATGTATGTATGTAGACCTGTACATGTATAGTCTAATGAGTTAGGAAAGACAAAAAAATATACTAAACAATAAATAGCCAATATTATGTAGCTTCTGTGTACTCATTTCATATGCCCTTGATCTTTTAGCTGCTACTTCTGGCCAGTATGGTATTTGACGTTCTTAAAGTGTGTAAGCGCTGTGAAAAGATTCTCAGGCATGCATCATTCAAGATTTCCACACGCAATTTATCTTTGACGTCTAGTGCTACTGGAAATTCCTCAGGGGAACACCCAGATGTAAAGACCTACATTGGAGATCATCATAAGAGAAGAAAGCGGGTATATCTATGGGGGAATAGTAAAACTGGTGCTTTAGGTAGAGCATATGATATCCAAGTCTACATGTAGTTATAAATCAACCTCTCATAAGCTTGGAATGGCTGTATTTCATGTCAATCTGATCAACTCTGTTCTAAACATATTTAGCCAAGTTACATGTCACAATATTCAATGTATATGTATAGTCTGCTTTTTGTGGTGCTCAGTGTTTATCAATAATATATTTTGTATTTGTTCTACATTTAATAGGTATTCCAAAGTTTTTAGAGCCAACGAAACCTGAAAAAAAGCCAATTCTTATCCAATCAAAGCCGTATAATTTTCACTGGCCAGTAAGGATTTTGTTTGACATTAAGCACATAGCAGCTGGCTATGGGTTTACAATTTACGCTGGTAAAAGTAAAGAAGGAGGGACTCTCTCCTTAGTTGGCTGTGGATTGAATACCGACTCTCAATTGGGTTATCATTCACAGGAAGGTATGTACATTAGTAAAATGTACTTGCACATGTATGTTTGGTTGTCACCCAAATCAAGGGTAAAGAACTTGATTGGTAGACTTATTCTTGTAAATCGCGACAGACACTGCACGAATCTGAGTACTTGGATATGATTTGCCTTTTGTCTATCTAGCTTGGTTATGCACACACATCATGTGTACCTATAGAATGTACAATTAGCCGTATGGTCAGATTAGTTTATCATTGTTTATCCTACCAATGCTGACCTAAAGCACGCTGTAGATTTTCTTTCAAAATAATGTTTCTGGTTTGAACCTTCTGAACATGACTGTGATCTACACAAGTAACCTTTGTAAAGAGATTATTAGATTGAGCATGCTGGCCGCTTAAATGTTGATACTTGCTATATTCTTGTTTGTATAGGTTCCCCTCTGGACTATGTTATTGCACCTCAGTTTATCGAACTGCCTGTACCTGATGATGCAGAAGGAACAGCCTTTACAGATATAGCCTGTGGGAGAGCACATACTGTTATAGCCACAAATAAATCAGGTAGTAGAGCCATAGCTACATACTTATTATAATATAGTGGGGGGATGTTATATAACTTCGTCATTCAAAGTAACATATCGAGGGATGGAAGATCACCAGAAAATATTTTATGCAATTTTGGATAATATGTACACTACATTATTCTTTCAGAGATCACCGAGTTATTTAAAATACTGAACTTTACATATATATTTTTAGACGCAAATTACTTTCTATTTCTAAACAATCAGGTATTAGTATCATTTGTCATGGAATGTTTTATCGCTGACCAGTATAAAATCAATGTAGACCTAATACTAACCATGTTTGGTTGTGTTTCTAGTGTATACCATGGGTAATAATGCATATGGTCAGTGTGGTAGAGCAGTGATAGAGGGTGAGAAGTACAGAGGTAGTAGAACCATACATCGCATAGAACGTGATGATATAGTTAAAGTAGTGTGTGGATATGATCATACACTCCTCCTCTCAACAGATGGCAGTGTTTACAGTTGTGGACTCGGCACCGATGGACAGACAGGTGTGTATCACGCAAATCACAGCAAGTCCAGAGATCCTTATATAATATACTCCTAATTGTGGTCATTAGACCACATGGGGACATTATATATGCAGTGAAAATTATGGGATTGGATTTATGTGAAAGGCGACTTTTTGTTACATGACAAGAGAAGACAACTCTATGTTACATGATAAGACAGCTCTATGTTGCATGACAAGACAACTCCTAGTTTGCTGTATCAACGGAGCTCACAATACCTTGTATTGCTATAATATTATATTTTGTCTTCTGAACTCATTAAGCAAGCCTTTTATATTTATAATTTATGTATGTACATGGTTTTTGTAGCAAGTGCACTTAATATACTGTCTGTATTTGTGCTCAGGTCTTGGTAACTTTGAGTGTACCTCCAGTCTGACTAGAGTAGAAGGAGATATAAAGGGAGTGAGAATAGTAGACTTAGATTGCAGATGTGACACTGTACTGGCTGTATCAGGTAATTGTGTGTACGATGTACATATATACATGTATATAAGTAGCATTACTGTAAGGTACATTACTGTCTTAAGTATCATTACTTAGTGTACATCTAGTCTACAATGCCAGCAGTTGTATGCAGTTTTGGTTTTAATATTTAGCAGTTCAAGTCTTTTATTGTTCATTGGTTGCTATGGTTATGCTAGACGATTCAGTGAGTCAAAAGTTTTAGAATCGGGTAAGTTTGGTCTTATCACCTGTATATGTTGCAACTACATGTACATAATATATGCACATGGTAATATGTAGTTTGCTATAATGATATAATATGTAGTTTATAATGATATGGTGATATAATATGTAGTGACTATTCTCGTTTAAGTGATTGATAAAGGGACAGATACATGTATGAGCTTTTCCAGGTTTAATGAGGAGAAATTATGGTGTACAGGATTTGCTATGAATGTATCTAAGTATACATGCATTGTGCTATTACCCATTTAGTCTAATATTCCATGATCTTACTCTGTGTTACCTGCCCGTTCATCTAGATGAAGGGGACGTATTTGGTTGGGGCAACTCTGAATATGGACAGTTTGACATGGTTACTAGGCAACCACAGATCAACACACCCGCCTACCTGCCTGTCTCCTCTATCTGTGGGAAGGTCACCAGTGTGGCAGCAGCTTCCACCAAGTGCGCTCTAGTCAATGGTAAGTCTGTATCCATTGTTAGGCTCTAGTCAATGGTAAGTCCGTATCCGTTGCTAGGCTCTGATATTTTCCTCCATAGTGTGTACGCATACCGTAGTGGAGTAGTCAATCTCTACAGTCAGTATATTGTCCAGCTGTTTTCCTCTGGATTTGACATTCGTGTATAAAATGTCAACTTTTCACAAATCGTATTTAGAAACTGGTTGTACCGCAGAGGATTCTAGCTCAGGGTCTTGGGGGTATAACTTGCTGATTGCAAATGTGCTTTATCAGACATTTGTGTTGTGTTACCTTAGTATCACCCATCTTCTTCATTTTGTGTGTTTCCATCTTCAATTATCCATTACTGTTGTCCCAATATCTTGGTTTACTACTCCTCTCCCACATTAGTCAACACTTCATACCCCACTTTACAACATCTTCCCTATATCCGGTCTCCATAATAACATAGTTGATGAATACTGCCCTTGCAATTGCATTAGTTACTGTTGAATACCGTCTTTAAAAAAGTTTGTTTCATCTCAAGTGATATATTCTACCTTGGCTCTCCAAATGCATGTGTGTTATATATGTATCTGCATGATTGACAGGTGATGGAGATGTGTATGTGTGGGGGTATGGTATACTGGGTAAAGGACCGGAACTACAACAAAGTACCAAACCACAGCTAATCCCTAAAACCCTGTTTGGTAAGACATCGTTTTCCCAAGATGTTCTGGTGGAGAAGGTATGCAGTGGAGTGAACCATTTCGCTGCTTTAACCAGTATGTGCCTATTACTATTTTAACTATATGTGTGGATGTATTAGTTTGAACTTGTTCTGCTATACATACCAGGTCACTGGCATCCTTAACTGTTTTGTCTGCCGTATCATTTGTACACACTGCTAGTCCAATAGGTAAACAAAACGTTTTAAATATGCAAATGTACGATGTAACTATCACTTATTGCTTGATCTCATTTGAGCATTCATATGTATGTAGATGTATATGTAGTGACCAGCCATGTGGTTATGGATGCCATTAGATGCACTCTATGTTTAGTGTAACTGTTACCATATAATAGGTAGGCTCTCACGTGCTCTCATGTGCTCTTATGTACATGTACATGTATATGTTATGCTGTTGTATACAAGTAGTAGCTCTGTGTTTATATATACTCGCATACTTACATGTAGATAAGAAGAGCTTGTATACTTGGGGTAAGAATACAGAAGGGTGTCTAGGACTGGGGCATAGGAAGGATCAATACTTCCCATTTCTGGTGAGTCACTTCTATACATTACAATTACTCTGGCTTCCTCACATTGGCAATACCTGTATTGCTTTGCATAATGAAGAGTGAAAGTGCTGATATTATGATATATTTACCTGTAGTATATTCGTATTGACCATAATAATGTCAAGTATGGAATCAGTGAACTGGTCCTGACAGTCAGTTATGATTTGATATGATAATGCAATACGTCAATAGAAATATGCCATTCTGCTGTTTCTAAGTGGAGACAACTCACTGACCATCTCATAACTACTATTGTATTTTTTGATTAGGTATGTATTGGAAGTGAGGTGCTCGATGTTTCATGTGGTGCAGACCATACGATCTCTATGTGCCGTGCCTTCGTCTAAAGAAGTAAGTGTACCGCACCTGCATTTACTATAATAGTTCCTCGTCTTCAGCACACAGTAGGTAATGTAGCATAGGCTCAACGTACCAGTACCTTGTTTTGATGCCGATTACCAGCACAAACATCATAGCACTCGGCAGCGTTCGGGTCGTTTACTGTTATGGGAATTGGAATAGGAAGTTTCAATAAGTTTCCGTTCCTCTGCTAATGCAATATTGTTATTGTATGATAATGAGTCAACTTGTAGATGTGTTTTTATTTATATCCACCTAGTGTGTGTTTATCGACATGGCATGTCCATGTACATGTATATTGGTAGATAATGTAAATACAAGTAGTTTAATGTTGTGTAATATCATTACATTTTTATACATTTTCCTCTTTCTTTTTATTTCTTAGTTATGGTGTAAGCATATTATACTGTTTTAGATATTACCACATGTATATTCAACGTATAATAGTTATTATCATTTGTTTTCTGTATTTATTAGTTTTGAGAATATTTGCTGGCCTTTATTGGGGTAAATTATTATTCAATAAAGCATGTTTCATATCTTTTAATCACTTCAATTTATCAAACACAAAAACTAATTATACTGGTAGATGATGATGACTACATTAAATCTGGGTATGGACATACAGGGGTGTAACAACCAGGGAGCAAGGTGGGCATTTGCCTCCCCAGAAATTTGTCCAAACCTAAATATTTATTGTGTCAACTACTCTCAATATTGAGCTTTGTGTACATTGATCATTTTTCATGATTTTTTTGTAAAATCTCACCTGCATTTTATTGATGAAGGGAGCAAGGTGCATGACGCAGCTTGTTGATTTGTCTCCAGGGTTTACTTATATTCTTCATGTGTAATTGGATAATTTGTATGAGTAAGACTGTGCCTTAACAATGGACATATCGCAGAGCAGATGGGTACAAACATTGCATTGTCACCCTGCATTTAGGTACGCTCATGTTCATATCAACATTGTTCTATCATGTATAGTTTGATGAGTTTAGCACCTTATAATGATGCTTGTCATAAAATCAATGATAAATTATTCTTGGTATTATAATTCCAAGACGGGACATCTGCCTCAAGCTTTCCTGTCGTCCGATGATTGGTCATCTGTAACATGGACGTGCGCTTTTGTTTACAATGCGTACAGCAACTGACAGGTGCATGCAAGGTTGAACATAGGATGGCCTTTGTTAGGCCTTATGTACATGCACACTCACTTATAGTATACAAAGATCTTTATGAATCTAATTATCACAACAATCAGTTTCTAGAACACTTTTTGGGTTGCTATATTGGGATGAAGTTGTGAAGTTTGCTCCGCAGTGATAATATATAGCGCACTAATAAAATCATATTTTTGATGGAAACAAAAATGCTTCCTGCTAGTCGATTTTCCGAATCACATTTTTTGTCTTCGTCAGTTGAGGAAGAAAGTTTTCATATTTTTAAAAAATGGGTTCTTTCAACTTACGGAGATGGATCAAAGACGAAAACAGTAACATGGTAAGGTTCTACTTTATTTACGATGATTTCGAGTGTAGAAACCACAATTTAGATACATGTAATGTCTATTTTGTACTGCATTATACTTGACAGCTGTTTATGCAAGCAGGTACTTTAGCTCAGTAGTTTATTTGAGTAAAAATTCTCAGTTAACTATTTTATGTATCTATCCAAGCAGAAACAGAAATACAGGAGGTACATTTCTTGTGTTTTTCTATTTATTATTATGCAACTCTTATGTATGATGAGAGTGAAACAAACTTAGCAGACCTCTTGGGATCTCCACCGGGCTGTGGGGGAAGTGAAACAGGAAACTCAAGATAACCAATGGGCCATTCTGACAATGTTGGTTGTGTCATGCATGATAAATTAATATGGTACCCTTCATGATATTTCAGGTCAAAATACCACAGAATTCAGAAAGTGCTTAGTGGCAGAAGTATTGGCGAAAGTCCAAAATTTAAGTTTTGGGTGAAGTCCAAAGGTTTATGTTTTCTACCTTGTCCTAAACTCAGCGGCCGTCCATCAGAGTTTGCTGGAATGGTCATCGCAATTCCTAATAAGGTAACTATGTACTTTTTTATATACGGCTGCTGTGGTCGTTTAGTATGTCTGATATCTTTTACATGATAAACGTTTTAATCTATCCTCTTGCTATTCGTACATTTAAAAGTGTATCACATTTGTAGTCTTGGAGGCTATCCAAGTTGTCTGATCGCCTAGAATGATCACTCAAATTAATGTCAACTTTAAATGTTCATTATTGTTGGTTTGCCATCATTAATTACTGAGGATTATATCAAATTAGTGACCACTGTTTATATTAATGACTAAATACTGAAAAATATATAATACGAGTATTGTGCACAAAAATTCTATACTCACCATAATGTTACACCAGTAATATGGTATTCTAGAAATGTCAACATATTACTAACTAATATACATGTACATGTAAATAATTACTTTAATATTTTTAAAATTACAAGTTTGGATCATGACTTTGTTGCACTGGCTACCATCCGATTTATGGACCATGTATTATCTATTTATTTATTTCAGAAGACCTCAAATGAGAGGGTATATAAACGGGTAGCTGTTGTTGAAGAATTCTTTGATATTATTTATGATATTCATGTTAACATTGATGGTAGAAATGGCAAGCATGCTGGGCAAAAGAGGACATATAGAAGGGTAAGATAACTCTAAAATAGTTTTTCAATTCTATTTTCTGTTCTGGTTTTATTTGATCTCCTGTAACTTTGTTCAAACTTGTATCATGGGTGGATAATTCTTAGGTGGTAACAAAAGGCTTTCCTACATGTTGATTAATTAATCTCGGCAAGTCATTCGTAATATTGGAATGTATGTTACAGATAATTGAGTCTTATGCTTTTCTACCCCGTGAAGCTGTTACACATTTCCTTATGAGCTGTAAAGAATGTCGAGGTCGTATGCATCTAGCCCCACCCACTAAAACTCTACCATGGAGTCCTCAAGCTAACCAATTGACATCTTCACCAAGGTCAATAACTTCTCTGACACCTGAAAGGTGTTCTTCACCAGCTCTATCTGAGATCTCAATAGATGTTTGTTCAGATTCAGTAAGTCATACTTCATCATAAATACGATAATAACAAAGTGATTTCAATCTAAGCAATCTTTATTTTAGAGGTTGTATTACATTTAGCAGAATGATTTTGTGTACCACATAGCCATTGCATCATCAATGGTTACACCTTCATTCGAAGCTGTCAATGCAATCTGTAAGAAAAAAACCACTAAAATGTATTTTCTACATGCCCCTTTTTGATAGCAGTTGGAATTGTTTACATAATACGTGTTCTGCGGGTTTGATGGTTTATGTATAACATTTTTTGACAAGTTAGATTACTTTTGAGACAAAATAGCATACACCAAATTTTAGTCTGAATAAACCGGGCAAATTGCAGATTCAATTACCCATGAAAGCTTTCATCAGTATGTCTCTCATTCTTAAATTCTACCCATGCTTTCTTTTCCAGTGATTTGCAAAGATTTGGCTGCCATTATTCCTACATATAGTTTTTTGTGAGAGAAATTGGTGTGTGCCGAACTTTTTAAAATTTTAATGTTGAAGTTTAGACAGTCTGTAAATTTAAGAGTTCATTTTCAGTATACACCTCCATGACTGGTATACATGTAAATTTAGATTAGAATTGTCTCCGTGCAACAACACAAAGTGATAAGAAGTAGACAACTCCAAGTTTTTGAGAAATGCATCAACACAAACTTCACGGTAAAACTTGACATTCTCATGGTCACACGGTCACACGGTCACTTGGTCACACGGTCACTTGGTCAACTTTACAGGAATTAGTGCTCAGTACAACTGCCACAAATATATAAACATTGATTAGCAGTCAGTTTGACTGATGACTCTCACGGTTTAATAACCTATCATATAATAACACAATAAAATAATTGTCATGTGCTGCAGTTACCTAATGCCATGTTGTAATAAGACAGGTTTTCTATTAAGAAAACGATGGCGTAGAGATATTAAACATACCATTGTGAATAAGTGTCCACTTTCTATAGGTTATTACAAAATAGGAAAGGTTATGCCTTTGCTTCAATCTATTCACCAAGATTAGCGTTTCTATTATAAAAATTGATATTTTGTACATACTTGACGGACTTGTGGCGTAGTATGGTGAAAGACCTGGCATCATTTCATATAAGATATTAATTAATTGGAAGAAGGTAGCAAACCTCTCGATGTTCTTGCCGTTCTCATCAAGTATACGCAGCGGCTTGGATCAATATTGTAAAGGTGTAAGGTATTTGGATAGTACTATCATTACTTTAATGATACTAGAACAGCATGCACTGATTTGGCTTCCATCTTTTCTTCAGCTGCACTGTTGGATAATAACCACAATCGTACACAAAATATACGTTTAGGTGAGTACACACTTCTCATGTAGACACAATCAGCATCACAATACGTTTACTATAAAAGATATTTATCGCCTTGGGTTGACTATTTTAATGTATTGAATACATTGAATTGACTTTTGGTCTTCGCTAATTTTCTTCGGATAAAATGTAACATTTCATTTAGTAGAATTAGCTGAAGTCTGAATGCTACATGGGCAGTATCATGGTGAATTTGAGTGTATCAACCGTAAGACAGACACATTATTTTATTTAGGTTACTTGAATGTTGAATAATCAATAAAGGTATTTTAACAAGCTGCATTTACCCACTCATCGTTGCACACCTTAGCTTTAGAGGATGCGTCCATAAAAATATATACAATACCATATTTAACACTTAGCTGTTCCCCAAAAGGTTAAAGAAATGCTTACATGAAGTGCATGACAAAAAACCAATAATAGAACAAAAAACTTAGTTTCCAATTGAAGGGGCTGAACCATTAAAATGAAATATCAAAAGACATGGATAGTACCCATTTATTGATTAATATCAACTTAGCTCTACTGCTTTTGTTAGCTTAACAAAAAACCGATGGTGCCGTGATGTTGGCTGAAGCCTTGTTTGATGTACACGAGTGCATATAAAGTCCCCTTGCTATAATCAATACAACCTTCTAGATAGGGAGGGGTATATTATATTCATAAAGGTGTGTATGTACACATTGGTGGAACATTCAACTGGAGTTTCAGGTACTAACAGGTGCCTTGTGTATGATCATTACACTTAGCGGACTTGTAGGTACACCTATTCTAAGACGGACATTTATCATTTTATTATTTTACTTCCATGCTTTTACGCACTACTTAGAAAATTTTGATTTTTCGGTATTCTATAGCTTAGAGCAAACGATAAAGTATTATTTAATATTTGAGTGTCATAACAGAGTTGCATGCCAACTCATGTTGTACACAAGTGTAGTTTTATCTATTGTTGTAAGGTGGCATCATTGCTTCTTATGTAACTGCTGTTAAGTAGAAGGTATAATCGTAGCTAATAGAGCCATCTACTAATCTCAAACATTGGTTATAGGATTCCCAAAGTTACTCCAATTTTCTTCATATTATTTTTGATTGTTTTGAGTAATTCAAGTGATACTTATAACAAAGGTATAAACGTATCTTACGTGCTCACTATCTGTGGTTCCATATCATACCAGGTGGTCCTTGTTTAAGCCAATCATGCGAGGGTAGCGCTGTCTCCCATTGACAGGTGTATGTGTATTACTCACTGGCAATGTATTAACACTTGTAACAGCACCTTCTCATTGTTAATCCTATGCGGCAGACAAGGGTACAAGCTTTACTTATTACCCTATTGAGTTTGAAAAATCAATTTATGTCTCAATATTACACTTGTTGTCATTTTAGCTCAGTACAATGAGTCTAACTGAGGATAACATGTCGTCGTCAGTGGTCGAAGAGTGTTTGGCAAGTTCAGAAAGAGGCTCTGTAACTACAGATGCACCAACAGTGGACGAGGTGAACAATACAGCTGTACCAACACTAGAGGCACCTTCTACCCCACTCCGACACCCCACTCCAAAAGTTAATGGTATGTTGTGTTTACCTTATTCATAGCCTGTCTTATAGTGTATATACAAGAGCATTAATGTTGAGAAGAAATTAAATTTTGGAAGTCATATGAGTTGTCTGCCCCCGCATTCTAGTGGGTGGATGTTTAATAACTTATTATGTTAATCATAGCAATATTTCATGTATATGCACATAACCTGATGTCATGTAGAAACAAGTTTCAAATTAAATAAACTTGCTAAGATATGCTGAAGCAATAAATACAAATGAAAGAGGAAAGGATACCTTACCATTTACTTAGATTTTAGTAATAGAAATTTACTGTATTTAAAAATCCGTTTGTACCCAATTGCTTCACTTCAAATAGTATTCAGGCTATTCTGCAGTCTGAAGGTACATTTGGCTCTGTGATTAGTTTTGCCCAATGCCCCTTCTGTCATGTAATATTACAATGATGGGAACTACGCTTGCCACATTTTTATAGTATCATACTTTTACGTCCTGTCAGTGACCGAATTATAAATTGCTAATGTTTTAGTCTTACTTATTTTACACACTGTGATTCTATTCCCTATTTTGGGATTGCAAAACAATGCTGTATAGTCTCCAAAAGGGGGCAACTCCAAATAGTCCCATAAATAGCACCATCGGTACATTTTGCAATTGCACCATGAGCCTGATATTGAAGGTCATTATCATTTGTTTACATTGTCTTGCTTGACACATTCTTTGGAATTTTTGGAATTGCTAAGTTGTAAATTCTCTCGAGTGCAGAGTTGAACCTCCACTAAAGGTCGTTAAAGTCATTGGTAGTGTCGGGAGAGAATGAACCGCGTTGCTTGTATGGTGAATACTTTCTCTACGTCGATATGGAATTGGTAAAATGACAATTTCAATCCTACTTTGTAAAAATATTTAAAACGTTCCCAAAAATCATTTGGGTGAAAAAAATGAGAAAGGAAAATATATTGCTGAAATAGGCAAGATAAACCATTTTTCTGTCATGTAGCTAATAATAAAAACTAATTATAAATGTATACATTAATATTTATGCAGGAGATGGTGATGAGCAAGGTTCCCATGAGACGTCTTGTGTTAAAGAGGAAGCACTTGATACACCTATGGAGGAGAAAGAGCAACTGATAGAGGAAACCCCAATCTCTATAAAGAAGGAGGAGGCAACTAGTGAGAAAGTACTACCCAAGTTTCCATTGATCTCTAGTCCGCTAAAGAGATCCGCAGATTCTTCCTTAAATGTAACTAATTTTTTCACTTATCTCCCCATGTAGGTTCTGGGTGTACAGTAATACGAGTATTGGGAGAGTCTCCTATCGATCATATAATGTAAACATCAATTGAATTATACACCTCGTCGTCACATGTTTGAACCGGTGCTCAAATTTCTTCGCTTTCCGTTGAGTAAGCCTTAACTTGATGAGGTGTAGATATGTGTGTGGCATAGGTAAACTGTGCTGAGTACAAGCACACCATTCTATTGATTCACTCCCAATGCTAGAGTATACAGCACAAGTCCAGCTTATTCTATTCAGTAAACATTAGGTATAAAGGACTACAAAAGCTCCTATACTTTGTCAGTTCCCTAATTGAAACAAATCTCCGCTCTTTCAAAATGAATTATTGATTTTTACAGCAATTTGTTAGAGTAGATATATCTGTGAATGTGTAATTATGGTGCAGCTAGGCTGGTACAGACATGGTCAGTTAGTGCCATCTAATGATCATCAGTCATTCACTGCGCTCCTTTGTTTAGCGTATAATAACTATTCAGTTGCTACAACGCTAATTAGATGGTGAAGGCTTGTAATATACCTCTGCATCAAGTTTTGCATTATTATTAAGTGATACAATGTTTACTAGTGGTAGCCCACTCATTCTAGCCCTACCTACGTGTGCACTGTATACTTATTGTGGTGACCTTGTAGTTGAGTCCGACGATGTCTAAGAAAAGCAGCGATGATGCAGACGATGATGATGACGACGATGATGACGATAAAATACTATCAAATTCTGGTGTTGATATTGACCCTGAAAGGCTCAAAGCTTTCAATGTATGTGCATGTACCTCTTCTCTATTTAACTTGATTAGTTACACATGTTGAAGTATATTCGTTATAACACTTGTATATATAATAACACTATTATAATAGAAATGTGAACTGCTCTTTGGAGTTGTGACCTCCTAAGTATGTATAAATTTGCTAGGCTTAACTTATCCCCCTTTAAAATTATATATGTTCATTTAGGTATAGTAATTTTTATATCTGCATGCTTCTTACTATCATAATATCCTGTGATAACCATAGAATTTTGATTTATTATAATTTATTCTATGGCTAACGCTGGAAGGTGTTGCGGTACATTGTTGTAAGTATGAGAACGAAAAGGAAACCTGTAGATATACGACTAACAACTTTTAAACCAATAATAAAAAAATGTGAAAGAGTATAGCGATAAGGGCTGATAAAACTCAATTGAGCTCATGTGCTATGGGAAGTTGTCCCTCCCCAGGAGCTGCAGTACTTATACATGTACATGTATGTAATAGCCTATGCCTGTAGGGGTCTGACGGACAATTCTCCAGTAGATCATTCATGAAGGGATCAGCCCTGTAGGCTATCTATGAATAAATTGGTGTAGTTTCCTTGAAGCACTTCTCATAGGTCTACATGATATGCATAGTTGTGTTTTACCTACATGTAGTATAAAACATATTATCTTCTTGCTGGAAATTTTGTGGGAGCTGCTCATTTTATCTGGTTTGTACCACTGCAATCTAATTTGTATGGCATCGCCACTATTCATACTTCTACCAGTATGTAATAAGTTCCCCTGATCATTTGACTGTGGGTTATACTGTATTAGGGTTCTGTTGATGTGTGAATTATAAATATATAACTATGAGTTTAGCTGGTTCCAAGTATAAAGATGTTGTTTGTAGATGTTCTGCCGACTGTTTGTGGATGAGAATTTGGATAGGCTTGTGCCAATTTCTAAGCAGCCAAAGGACAAGGTTCAAAAGATTCTAGATGCATGCGATAGACAGTTTCCTGAGTTCCGAGACAGATCAAGGAAGCGAATCCGGACATATTTGAAGAGCTGTAGACGGATGAGAAGAACACGCGAAACAAATGGTCAAACACGTGAAACGGTACGTCAATATTCTATATGCCTTGTGTATATGAGGTACAAATCTCATTCTATTGTTTATTACTTTCATCGTCAATAAAATAAGGATGTTTCATATTCATCCATGTTTCAACTTGTATATTAGCTGCCAAGTTATCTGCCGAGCATTGATAACAAAGTAGAATCAATCATGCCCTTTAAACTACCAACATAGCAAGTGGTTTTTAATGGGAGTCTTCATCTGGATAAGCAGTGGCTCACCAAATGTTACACACCTCAGGCTAAAAATAGAAACTATTGTTTAAGAGTAGGCAACTCCCGCAAATCCAGCAAAACATCACTGTTGTCAAATAGGGCTGACACATATGTTACTCTTATCTTGTTTTCTTAAGGATTACTACTCTATTTTACTTGACACTGTGTTACAATCTACCTTATGTAATATAAGTCTCCTTTTACTAACATATTATTGTCTATATAGAGTCGACCAACACCTCCACATCTTACTTCGCCAGTAGCGGAACATCTACTCAGTGTTGCTTGTGAGAATGAAGCTAAGAATATCAGACTAATTAACATGGGTTTAGAGCCCCATATCGCCACTCCAAGAGCTAAACCAGTATCTAACCATTTACCAGCAAGCACCTTATCTTCTGCCACAGCGTTAGCTAGCATGCCTTCTCTAGTACCTGCCAACCTCGCCCACACTTCCTCCCACTCCGCAGCTCAGAGGATGTTTCCTTCTGAGTGGAGGTAAGATATAGAGATCAAGTAACTTAGAAACTAGAGATCAGTGTAGTACAGTCATAGAAGACCCTGAAACTACCTCATAGTCATGATGATACTAACTGTATAAAAACTGAAAAACAACCAAACCGTTTAGTATTACGAGTCTCATTGTACACTTGTAACACATTGTAGCGGCATAGTCTAGTTAATATTCAGCGAAATATCTGCTTTAACTGACATGCCTCATATAGATACGGTGTACACCTAGTCCAATGTAATATTATTGTATATTTATTTATGTATGGGAATATAACTCTGGCTGATACTTGATAATAAAATGGAAACTTGGCATATCAAATTTAATTTATACTTAATGGTGCTAAAGGAGCATTTAATAGATTTTTTATCATTTAAAAAAGATTTAATCTTCTGACACAGCAATCACATTCTGCATTGACATGACATTGTAGTCTACTCTCATTGGTCAATTATACTTATTGGTATGTGTTGTAGTCTACTCTCATTGGTCAATTATACTATTGGTATGTGATGTAGTCTACTCTCATTGGTCAATTATACTATTGGTATGTGTTGTAGGTTTCCACAGGCAGCACCTTTCAGACCTGACCTAGCTCCATTCTTTGGTAATGGGTTCTTCAGACCTCCATTTCCTGGCTTTCCAGGACACCTACCAGGAGCTGCATTACAGGCGTCTCAGGCAGCCGCTACACAGCTCTCTCTTCACTCACAGTGTTAGTATGATAAGTCCCCCACACTGCGTGATATAGTTGTACAATATATTATATGGTCAACTGCAAAACTATCTATGACTTCGTCCAAACTTGCATCGATGTAATTTTACTTCATTAAACATGTACACTGCATAGTTATATACACTGCATAGTTATGGAAATGCACACTGTTGTGTTAAAATATACACATATCCATACATGCATCCTTGTATCATTGTTTAATAGTAAACTGTGTTGTTATTGCAGCTATGAATGATATGTGTGCACAGAAGAAATCTGCGCAGTCTCTATCTACGCCTTCAACACCGAATAAATCATCAGCTCTATCATCTACGGAGATCTCCTCCCTCAGACAGCTCATCATAGGTTACAGGGAATCAGCGACATTCCTATCTAAGTCAGCCGATGAACTGGAACAGCTGATAGCTCATACCAATTAGACCACCTGCTCAACAATACAATACAAATATACTTACAAACTGATAAACTATCTGGATGTATATGGTAATGTGCTTTATTACTAGTTTATCATTAGACTGTTCCCAGCCAAATATGTGCTCTGCTACTTTCGTATTTATGAATTTAGTTTGGATGTTAGGCTTTGTATATTTCACTAGCAGTGGTAGCTCGGATGCCTAAAATATTGTTTTAGAATGGTTAAAAATGGAATAGTTGTTGGTGTGAAAGAGTGATAAAATATGAACTAGGAATATTCTCATTCATCTATTACAGTCAGTAAGACTAAAAGGAACCCAGAACTCATTTTATCCTACAATGAACTCTTACACATCCAATAATTTATATTCCATTTCCTAAGCCAAGCCATTGCTCAATTTTTTACTCTCTTTCCTCCCCATAATATCTGCCAAATGACTTCACTGATTCTGCAATATTTATATAATTTAAGACTTATCCCCTCCAGTTGTATTGCATCTATCTTGTGTACATTTTACCAATATTTATTATTATAAATTATTACTATTATTTATTATTATATTAATACTTTGTTATACAATATTTTATCTTCTACGCTCTAGTCCTAGCACGTGTATATTATTATTTGTAATCTTTCTATTTAGCATTCCATGTTTTGGAGTTCCATACGTTGACAGTATTCTGTGATTGGTTATTAACTTATTGCAATTTCTTACACTAATTTATTATATTATATAACTATTTTGTTGTTTCGTGCAATATTTTAGTGCAATAATTTTTGTGTACTAATAAACATCTAATGAAGAGCAGTAAGCTCTTGGTAATGTGTGCGGTTGTTACAGTAGTTTTAATGTAGTTCAGATACGCATTGCAGTAATTGGTTTGCAACATGTTTTTTGTTATCGTTGATATTGATGTTTTATGTTGTAACCTTATTTTGTTGCTTATAATTATATGTAGTACATAGTATTCTAAATATACTGGTTGTATGAATGCAATATGAAATATAACACTGTAAACTTTTGTACTACCTGAACAAATAAGTATATTGCATCTCACATCTGGATGATTTTGATTTTCACTTGAATTCAGTTTTATTTACTGTGCTTTCAAAAAACTGAATGATACTGAAGTTGTCTGTTATTGCTCTGATTTCCCAATTTTTAAAATGCATGTAGGCCAACACATCAAATTGCTAATTTCATGCTCAATTTTGGGAGTTGTCACACTCTGATTTAAACTAGAATGGCACCCATTGTTTTTGTAACTAATTAAGGCTGGTGATTTGTAATAGTTTACAAGTATAAATACAAAAAACTGAGTAAAACTACAAAAAAGAATCATCATTGAGTAACAACGATGTTTGCAGTAAAGTCTGAATGGTAAGGATGACATCAAATTATAAAGATTTAAAAAGGCACAATATGCGTGTACACATACACGACACCAGCCATTACCAAAATCTCAAATTAATTGTGAGCCTGTGCTCAGTTCATCACAAATATTACAGCTAGGGTATATGGGTGTATGTGCAGCTGAGAGTTTGCAATTGATTTAGACCCCAACAGTGTGAACTTTCATAACTATTCATGTATTTCTTCATGCACATTTATGATGCTACCAATAGGATAATTGCTGAAATATTTTTTCAGCTGCAAAATCCGTGACATTTATTAACTAATACCATCTTATTCAGACTTGGTGGGGTACATGGGGTGCCAGTATAACTCTAGTGTTTGAATATGCAATGAACATGTACATGTATGTTGTATAATTACTTAGCTGTTTCTGACTTGCAGATTGTTGGAAGTTAAAAACTGGAGCTGCCAGTATAATTGAAATGTAGCTGGTATTCACCTGTAGCATACATAATAAAGGTATTAGATTGCATGATCTTGCCAATAGTTCATTTGATTATACCTTTAGTACTCTTACTACTCTGCTATACTCTGGCAGAAGCTTCCTTTCACATCAGGCCGATGAAAATCAGAGAGATTCAGCATTTGGGTGGGGGTGTTCATTTTGGGTGGGGTGGGGTACCAAGATTTGAGTTAAAAATCAGGGAGTCTCCTGCGGAATCAGGGAGACTTGGTAAGCCTGTTTCACATAATAGCATTGTTTTACATTTATATGAAAATTACTTTGGTACAAATGAAGTAAAATATTGCACATAAAAATAGTATGGCCAAATTTTGGGCATTTATTGAACTTCAGCTATTAGTTTCATAGCCCAACTTTATTACGTTTTTAAATCACCAAGCCTACAAACAGGCCCATTTTCTCTTAATAACATGCGATGATGTACAGTATATTCCACAAGTTGTCTGCTGTCGAATATACAGTACATGTGAACTAGTGAATAATTGTATACTGTGGTAAAATAGCCAGTCACAAAATAAGCCTCAGAGTTATTTACTAATATATGACAAGCATCAAAATTCACAAATAAATAAAAGGCATAATGTACACTTTTGCCAAATTAATTATGTGTTTTCTTTACTGCAGTTTGTCAAAGGTGAGATTCAATGTAAGATTGTAAGTAGCATGCCTGAATTATACATGCTCTCCAAAGGTGTCTTTATATACCTGTACCATACTGGAGTGTTCTCTAAGCAAATCAAGAGATCACTGGCTCAACAATAAGAAGTAGTAGCTAGTCAGTGGCCAGTGTAAGCCCACTTCTAGAACATTAATTTTACAAGAGTCAAATTGTATATAGTCCTTATACTGGTAGCACTCCAACTTACACCATATAATAACTAAACATGTGTGTCCACTTAAAGGACTGCTGAAATGAAACAGTATTTGTAGCAGCTCACAGTAGCTTCAGCAGCGGCAGTAGCAACAGTAGTATCCTACCTCCTGAGATAGACACTATTCAACCAAGACAGTTGAAACATCTAAAGAACTTTGACGTAAGTAAGTCTTAGTTGGTTATATTTTATGCATTTTGTTTCAACTTTATTGTATGTTGTTCTCATGTTACACATGATGCTAGCATTTGCATCCGTATCGTAATTACATGTAAGAGCAACTTTGCAGGTACTTTTTTTTTAATTTACATTTTAAAGAGTAAAGGGTCAGCTAGGCGGTCAGCTAGGCGGTCAGCTAGGCGGTCAGCTAGGCGGTCAGCTAGGCGGTCAGCTAGGCGGTCAATGCGTATGTTATAATATTGGTCTCTCTGACACCAGTTTTCCAGCTCTAACTCCATATCAGTGTTAGACTTGAACTGAACATGGGTTAGCAATCCCTAGTTCTATATTGTATGTTGTATTAAGGGTACACTCACCTAGCTCCTGCACAAGCATTGTACCCAGTTGATAGTGTCTTCGCGACCTCTTGGACCGATCTGGATCGCAAATTTAAATTCAAAAATGGCCGTATGGCCTAGACTGAAAGGGCTGTTGGCCTGGGATGTTGCTTGGCGGAGAAAACCATCCCTAGCTCATCATCACACCAGAAGTTTCTCGCACGAAAATGTGGATTTCGAAACTCTGCGACAGAAGTGAGTCGGAAAATTCTTGAGCAACATAGTCTGTGCCTGGAATTTAGGTTGTGAAAACACTATAAGCTCAGCTTTGCAGAAATTTTGATAGCTGTATATCCTTATTTGTGGTTGGAGTTTGGGAACAACCGTAATATATGAAGACAACTCCTACTTAAGTTTTAAGGAAGCACCTAACGTACAATCTTAACAAGATATTTTAGCCATTTTGTACATATTATAACTTTATGGCGGTCATTTGAAGATTAATTTCTCTTACTGCTGCCTTGCTCATTAGATTTGATCAAAGAAATAGATGTAACAGCATGTCTTCTATTGATAACAATTAATGGAATATAATTTTCTTAATTTATTTCTTGTATCTTGTAATATTTCTTGCTTTACAACTCCATCACCATATAACAGTACAGTGTGGCAAAGCAATCACTTCCCTTTTGATAAAGTAAGCATACCAGTACATAAAGGAATACAACAGATGAGCATAAATTTTCCTTCTTACTAGTAGGGTATATCATAACAACTTGATATGCATGTGTACTCAATACCTGAGAAGCTGTGGGAGAGAGGTTTGGAGTGAAATCAAGCCCATAGCATTGTGATATATAAAGTTACCTTCTCTCTCTTACGTTATGCTCGCTGGAAGGAACACAGTTCATGAACAAATTTATGATTGTAAGTGTAACAAAGCAACTATTGGTGAATATAATCAAGGGGAGCTCTACCAATGAAGGTCCCCGAGGGTGGGATAGACCTTTAGGGGTTGGGTATTTAGAAGGGGGTAACTCAATACTGTGCTGATCTTTCATCCCCTCCTTCCTTATACGTGTCCAGACATGATTGTATAAGCAGGACACTACAGTGTACTGTATGCTTGTGTATGTACATGTACATGTATGTTTGTGTATATACATGTGTTCCAGCAAGAGATGAGGACCATATATGTGCATTTCTTCCTCGATCATTCAGTGCTGGGGTCAGAATGGTCACAGGACCTTGGTATTATGTTTAAGGTAGGTGGCAGGTGGGCTAGGCTAATACTGTAACTGTAATACAGTAGTGCAGCGTATCATATCAAGATGTTGGACTATGCTGTAGCCCTCACCTTTACCTGTAATACTGCAGCATCATTCCACAATTCTATTTTGTCACCTTACAACAGTTGACAATTCCGCACTAGTCATTGCAATCAGGTGATGGTTTATTCACATGGATTCTAACTCCTCTGCAATTGGTAATGCATAGCCAACATGTACATACAATGTTATCAACAAACCTGTGGTAATCTAAACTAAAAATAGTGTAACCCTCCAAATCCTTCCTTCCTATTTCAGTATTATTGTATCTGTGTTGAATGCATGGTGAATTGATTAGTCAGTAACTATATGTGCAAACACTGGTAGTGTGTTTGATTTATCATGAAATCTGCAGGTACCAGTCGTAATCATCATGTTGATCTGAAACGATTATTCTAGTTATCTGAAACGCATACAGGATTATATGACATACATGTACATGTGTAGTATCCACTGGTTTGTACAGTATATAACTGTATGTACTGTACATGTATATGTGTAGTATCCACTGGTGTGTACAGTATATTACTGTATGTACTGTACATGTACATGTGTAGTATCCACTGGTTTGTATAGTATATAACTGTATGTACTGTACATGTACATGTAGTATCCACTGGTGTGTACAGTATATAACTGTATGTACTGTACATGTACATGTGTAGTATCCACTGGTGTGTACAGTATATTACTGTATGTACTGTACATGTACATGTGTAGTATCCACTGGTTTGTATAGTATATAACTGTATGTACTGTACATGTACATGTAGTATCCACTGGTTTGTATAGTATATAACTGTATGTACTGTACATGTACATGTAGTATCCACTGGTGTGTACAGTGTATAACTGTATGTACTGTACATGTATATGTAGTATTCACTGGTATGTACAGTATATAACTGTATGTACTGTACATGTATATGTAGTATCCACTGGTATGTACAGTATATAACTGTATGTACTGTACATGTACATGTAGTATCCACTGGTTTGTACAGTATATAACTGTATGTACTGTACATGTATATGTAGTATCCACTGGTTTGTACAGTATATAACTGTATGTACTGTACATGTATATGTAGTATCCACTGGTTTGTACAGTATATAACTGTATGTACTGTACATGTATATGTAGTATTCACTGGTGTGTACAGTATATAACTGTATGTACTGTACATGTACATGTGTAGTATCCACTGGTTTGTACAGTATATAACTGTATGTACTGTACATGTAGTATCCACTGGTTTGTACAGTATATAACTGTATGTACTGTACATGCACATGTGTAGTATCCACTGGTTTGTACAGTATATAACTGTATGTACTATACATGTACATGTGTAGTATCCACTGGTTTGTACAGTATATAACTGTATGTACTGTACATGTATATGTAGTATTCACTGGTGTGTACAGTATATAACTGTATGTACTGTACATGTATATGTAGTATCCACTGGTTTGTACAGTATATAACTGTATGTACTGTACATGTACATGTGTAGTATCCACTGGTGTGTACAGTATATAACTGTATGTACTGTACATGTATATGTAGTATCCACTGGTTTGTACAGTATATAACTGTATGTACTGTACATGTATATGTAGTATTCACTGGTATGTACAGTGTATAACTGTATGTACTATACATGTATATGTAGTATTCACTGGTATGTACAGTATATAACTGTATGTACTGTACATGTATATGTAGTATAACTGTATGTACAGTATATAACTGTATGTACTGTACATGTATATGTAGTATCCACTGGTTTGTACAGTATATAACTGTATGTACATGTACATGTGTATGTAGTATCCACTGGTATGTACAGTATATAACTGTATGTACTGTACATGTATATGTAGTATCCACTGGTGTGTACAGTATATAACTGTATGTACTGTACATGTATATGTAGTATCCACTGGTTTGTACAGTATATAACTGTATGTACTATACATGTATATGTAGTATCCACTGGTTTGTACAGTATATAACTGTATGTACTGTACATGTACATGTGTAGTATCCACTGGTGTGTACAGTATATAACTGTATGTACTGTACATGTATATGTAGTATCCACTGGTTTGTACAGTATATAACTGTATGTACTGTACATGTACATGTGTAGTATCCACTGGTTTGTACAGTATATAACTGTATGTACTGTACATGTACATGTGTAGTATCCACTGGTTTGTACAGTATATAACTGTATGTACTGTACATGTACATGTGTAGTATCCACTGGTATGTACAGTATATAACTGTATGTACTGTACATGTATATGTAGTATCCACTGGTTTGTTCAGTATAACTAGAAAACATAGGGACTCTTTTATTGTAATGTAAAGGTTCCATTACAATAAAAGAGTCCCTATATGTTCAAATTGTGCTGCCGCGTCAAGTTGTGCTGCAGCGTCAAGTTGTGCTGCCGTGTCAAGTTGTGCTGCCGCGTCAAGTTGTGCTGCCGTTGGGTATCACATGAGAGGAAGCACAGAAGGAATGCTACTGGGACACTGAGTCCAGTCTTGGTGTGCAAAGTAGCCAAGATAACTTTTAGTGCTAATGGTCAAATGACCACTGACTTGGCCAAGTTCATAAATACATGTACGTGTACTGTAGTAATGTGTTACAAGAATCTCCTGATGTAAACTCCCCAATAGAAGGTTTTATTAGCAATAAAGACATACACAGACCAAACAATACCTCTTGATGACCTCAGTAATATGTAGTAAGTAGCAAGTGAAGTGTTTGAATTGTTTCCACACTGATCAACATTAGACTGTATCCTTACACTATCTCACATGGTCACCTTACAACCCATATAGGATCTTTATACAGTTATAATACATAACACGATGCCGGCTCACTATATGCACAATCATTAACCTACGTACATATACTGTACATGTATAATAGAAGCATCAATAGCAACACGACATGACACGTGGATTTCTACTTGAATAAATGTGGACAAATTGAATAACATCGCTACTTAGAACTTCAGATATAGAAAACAGAAGGAATATTCCTTTCATGTGCTTGTATAACAAACCAGAAATTGTTGTTAAAATATGGCCAAGTACAAGAAAACTTTGTACCTCCTGGCATAAATATACACCACTATTCTGTATATAGTAACACTTGTAATTTGTAGAAAAATAATACAGATAAAAATAGAGTACTTTCTAGCTAATTATTAGCTAATGGATAATTAGAGCTCCTTGGGGAGGCCCCTCAACCAGCTAGGGAGGGGACTTTCACTACATTAGCTTGTCAGCAGTGCATTATCTACATCTAGTAGTTATTGATTGGTCGAGTGGAATATATTCCATAATAGATACACATGTCATGTCTGTATATTGTCGTTGTTAAACCCCAGTGATCATTATTACGAATGGAAGGCTGCTAATGTAAATACACTTTCTATTACTACAGTAGTCTCTCTACATTATTGGTACCAGCAGGCTGACAATTTACAGGTTGGTGTATAATTTAGTTTTAGTTCACAAAAATATAGACACATGCATGTGTCAAAAGCCAAATTATAAACAGTTTTTTTGGCTACACTGACTAGTTAGAAATTATAAGCCTAAAAATAATATATGAATATGTATATTACTTTGGTATTTACTGAGTGAAACAGTGCAGGTAGTTATATGAATACACCGTGACTATCTTATATATATATTTATATTGTATTCTCACTAGGCAGGAATCTCACTGTTGCAGTGATAGGAATCTTCGCAACCTAAATTTCAGACCCATGCCAATTTGCGAAAATATTTTCGGGCACACATCCGTCACAGAGTCGCGAGCACACCGGCCTGGGCTAAAAGCAAAATCCTCATTTTTGCGGGAAGAAGTCAGGTGTGCCGATGAGCTAGGGATGGTTTCATCTGGCCAAGCAAAATCCCAGGCAAATAGCCCTTCTGGGCTAAGTCGGACAGCCATCTTGTGATTTTTATTTGTGGCTCGGGTCCATCCAAGAGGTCGCGAAGACACCTGGTATCGGCACTTATCATTAGAGTATTAGCTTGAGCTATCGTATCTTATACAGGTTCCTCACTGTTATCTGTTGTAGGCATGCACTTGGGTAATAATTAGAGCGTACGAAATATACAGCTTGTAGGCCACTCGTAGGTCACCATAAACTACATATTACTTCTATAGATAGTGTGTAATACTGTATATCTATGATTATTACTACCATTAATTGTAGATGACAGGCACAATTATCAATATTACAAAATTTACATTTCAATCACCCAAACTAATTGTCTATTACTCTAATTAGAAATACCTGATGAGTAATGCCTGCGTCCTACCATGTGACGTAACTTCATGTAGTAGATGCTAGTGGAAAGATTCTATAGCTAGGGATATCTATACCATGTTAGTGTTATGCTATCATATGGTAGAGGGAAGTGTCTCTATGGAAACCACTACATACATGTAGACAATAAGGTTAATTAGACACTCTTGAACTTTCTAGAACAAACACTGTCCTCTTCAGTCTTCACTCAGCAGGTGTAGCTGGTAGCAGATGGATTTATACCATCACTACCTCCATCTTACTTTACTTACATTTATTGAGGCATTAACGTTCACTAAATACATGATAAGAGGCTTTGTATATGTTACAATGTAGCGAATACTTCGTGAATCTTCAAAAAATAGGAGTTGTCTTCTCTGCATTTTGCTAATTGTCCACTCTTACCCCAAACCCCAACCTCAACATATATATAGACGTTTCCTATCACGTACTTAGTTACTATTAATACATGATTTACTAGCTACTATCTACTGCCCATGATTGCAGTATAGTCACATAATTTACAATTGCTTGTTCCAGAGAGTGTGACAACAATGGCTACCCATAATACGAAGGGGAGTCACCATCATACCAATTCTTCAGCATCGTCTAACTGTTGTGAGAAATATTCCGGCGGAGCTCTCCTTGTTTGGGAAGTGACAAAGAGAAAACTTGAAGATGTTAAAACTAAAATTTCAAGCAGTTCGTCAAACTACTTTTTAGTTGCATTGTTTACCCAGAATGCAGCAGTGACTATAGGATATTTCCTGTTATATCTAGCATTTGGTATGTGTGTTGGCTTCCTCGGACCCACAATGGAGGACTTGGCTTGCTACACAGGAAATACTGTGCAGCAGATGTCATGGGCGTTCTTCACACAAACAGCTTGTATGGTCATTGGTATCTTTATTGCTGGATATATATCTAAAAAGTAAGTACATGACCTACAATTATTATGTTATATCTACATTGTACACGTACATATGTTTATAAGTTACAAGATACATATCTATGGTTTACTATACCTGAGACCTATGACCTACTAAATACTATCATTATACTACAAGCATTATATCTACATGTACATGTATATAGATTGTAAGATACATATATATGGTTTAATAATATACATGTACCTGTATATTATGACTGTATAGCAGTAAATACAAGTACATGTACTAGTATAAGACAATTAGTTATAATATAACTAACTACATGTACATAGAATATAGACTTTTAATAATACACAATACAATATGTGTCTTGGTGTAGTTCGTTATGCATCATCCAAATATGTTTATCTGGGTTAGAATTTTTATGAGATACTATAATTTACTTATACTGTGATATATAATAGACAAGCATATTAAATCACATACATGCAGAGTTGAATGTGTATGTGAGAAACATATTCAGTGTATGTAATGTATTGTGCATGTATGTACATTTACATGGCCTCAATCTTTTATTGTAATTTATTTACCGTATATGTATATATTGTTCGTTAACTCCCCTGACGGTTATGTACAGTGAATACCCTATAGATTATAGATTACTGTGAATGACTACATATACACTGCTACATGTAGTATGACAGTGATAATACTTGAGTCTATACTCTATACCTAAACAGTCTATGCTATACTTTGTAGTTTATAATAATAATATTAAATTATTCTAAATCATACTGTATAATCACTATAACATAATATATTATTATGGTGTCATGTGCTACAAGACCCTAAGGGATAAGCCTATACAAGACTTTGTATTATTATACTATTGGTACTTACAGTGTTGTCTACCACTGTTAGACAGATTGTAGTGTGAGAAATACTAAGATTTAAACTGAGAGTAGAACAAGACTGATTGATGTGGTAAGGGGCATCAGTCAGTCCACCCGTAGTACTGCTGGTGCCTTTTCAAGGTGACCTCTATATAAAACTGTTGACTGTTTATGGCAGCAGTGTGTTCATGTTTGTCTTCAATTGAGCGAAGGATGAAGAAGGAATAGAGATATAAAGGACCGCATCGCCTGGGATTTTTAAGTATTATGCAACTTATAAGGTTGACGAGATACACAAGTGGGAGTAGCTAATGTATATCCTGTTGTGTGTATTTTATCCCGAATTTGAAGTTACAACAGTTATAACTAAAGACCAATATACCGGTATATTGTTGTAAACATCTAGACCAGGGGTGTCCAATTATTCTTGGTAAGAGCCAAGCAAGAGACTAAGCTCTAAGCTTGAGACCAGGTATTCGTACAATAGATATACATGTATTATTATAATGCGGATGAAATTTTGAATTTTAAGACAAAAGTGGAAGGCCTGATAAAATTAGCTAGGGGGCCTGATAGGGGGGGGGGGCCTCTATTTGGGCCCCACTGATCTAGACGATAAATCATTGTATGCAATGTTATGCTAAACATGTTGTGATATACATGTATAAATTCACAGAAACAGAATACAGCCTTTTGAAAATAGCTTACACATGTGTAAGCTCTACCCAGTGGCGCAGCTACACATATAATTGTTATCATTCACCTAATTTCGATGACACATACTTACCAAGGGAGAGTATATTCAGACTGTTTTGTATGTGTTTCAACTGGATTCTTGACTTGATGTTGCTTACACTAATACACGCTTTTACCTGAACATTCCCTTCTCCATTCTTTGTATAGAAATACCATGAACCATATTGTAGAACACAGTAAGTGTTTTGGTAACTGCATCAAATAGGCTTATAGCAAACTGTAGGGTGGCTGGCTTCTATCTTCCTTTGCTGTAGGTTATTGTATTGAAGTCTACTCAGTAGTTAATTTGTCTACGTTTAGTTAGTTTCATGTTCAGCTATTATGGGGATAGAATAATACAATATTAGTGTTTATGTTATGTATGCCCTAGCTTATAGACCAGAAGTGGCTAGCAGGCTATATAATAACTGTTACATATAAGACAGTTCAAACCCTAACCCCCAACCACACACAAACCTTTATAGACCTGACATATTACAGCATATTAGCAATCTGTTATGCAGCTTATAACTCTCTACAAGTTTTATGTTTATTTTGGATAACCTGTAGAACCTGTCACCTACCATCCAGGTGAGTGTCACAATTCTTAGAGGGGCCACTATGTGAGCTAATCCTACTGTACATGTACACGTTTAACCTACTGCACACGACATAAACACATTTATGTTACTATTATTTCAGACTATCTGCAGATATACTGTTACTTGGGTCTGTAGTTGTCCTCCCCATCACACTAGTACTGGTTGCACTATCTAGAAGTATAATACTGCTGTGTGTGTACATGGGAATCATGGGCATAGGCATGGGTCTTATAGACTGCTTGGCTAATCTTCAGCTTGTACATATCTATGACAAGGCTGTAGCTCCTTTTCTTCAGGTTAGTCTAAGTGGAACATATGCTACGGTACTGCATAAGTACAATAGTATAACTCAATCACTTGTGAGTACAAGATTTTACTTTTGCTATAATGGTGGAAAGTCAATAAGGAGCTATGTCCTCTCTATAATAAAGGTGTTGTAAATGAAATCCAAGGTGTCTAGTATTATATTAGTAGCTGACATGCAGATCGTTATGCCTTATGGGTAATATTATTATAAGTAGCTGTCAAATAGCTAGCAAGTATAAAGAGCATCTCTTTTTGTATACAATTTTATGGTTATGCAGGGGTCTGAACTGAACAGACTAATCTGTTTTTTGGAGTGTTTAAATTCTCATGTATACAACATAACCTCTTCTGTTTCTACTGGTTTCCATTTATATTCTATTTTATGAAGTTATTTATAGGCTCTATATTTCTGCTATGGTATCGGTGCTTTGATGAGCCCTCTTATAGCTGAGCCGTTTCTAATAAACAAAGACTGCTCCATGTGGGTCTTACGAATCAGAAGTGCGGAAAATGACGCCATGAGACCAGGAGACAAGGGTCTGATTGGTAACATGACAGCTAGCAATAGTTCCACCTCACCTTCTATACTCAGTAATATGCATGAGAACTCTGAAGTCACACATGCTTTCTGGATCCTAGCAGCTGTTCAGGTATAGATAGGGTTTTACTGGCAGCATAATAAACTCTACTGACTCCATAACCTACCATAGCATATTGTATTATTTCTATTATCTAATACTGCATACATGGGGCATATGTACTCTATACATTCCAGTGATAGTGCATTTCTGCTAGTTTGGTGTGGAGAAGGGGCATTTCACCAATGGCAAAGTTACTGAAGTAGTGCAGAAGCATTAGAAGGTTGGATGCCCTTCCTGCACCACTGATGACTTTTACCTGGATCTGCCTCAAAGCCCAGAGCCCTAACATATACATATACATACAATAATATTTGAATACATATGATACAAATGCAATAATACTTCAGGCAACTGCATGTAAAACATTTAGGCAGAATGATAGAGTATAGTATTATGCACATGTAATATTATATTATACATTAGTATATGTGTATATCTTATGTTTTATACGGTGTTCATATTATATACATGTTTTATTGTGATACATGTATATTATATAGATACAGTTATATGATAATGTATATGTGTATGTATATGTGTATGTATATGCATGTAGAAGAGGATAAAAATTGCAGCAATGGCAATAGTGCATAATGAAATGACATTCAGAGCAAATTAAAAGAACAGTATAGTGGAACTTGCTTATAATTCTACCTTGGATAGTTCAAAAACTTGGTTAGTTCAAACAGTTAGCCTTGGTCCCTCCTGAGCACTAAATAAATGGCTTCAAATAATTCCAACTTGCCATCTGTGATTAAAACTTCATGCGATTAGGCTCACACTATAATCAATGATAATACTATCACACCCAGCATTAGTCACCTAATAATCGTTGCTAGCAGTTAGTGGTTATTAGTAGTTACTTCTGCAATATGTTTCTGCTCAAACTAAGCTGGGAAACCCACTAATTGCTTTACTGTTCCTTAGTTAAATTCGGTTTTATACTGTTGTCCTGTACGTACATGTGAAGCACGTCATTATATAAATTGAAGGATCACATAATTCAAACTCGGCCTAATTCAAACCAATTATGGTGGTCCCTTGGAGTCTGAATTAAGCAAATTCCACTGTAGTTTAAAGTGTATCACTATACATGCAGTAATGTACATGTAGTAATGTACTTCTACATTGTACTGGTATCTGTCAACTGTCAATGGTTTATTCTACAGGTACTGCTATATTATTATATCAACTATTAACATAACTGTGGTTATCAATTATTTAAGAAGTCAAATGCTAGTTTTTCCCTGTAGCATTCATAAAAGCATCATAATACTATTATATGTGATAGCCATGACAGCTTACATTATACTATACATGCATACATCTGTACTCTACAAAGGGAACTTTGATTTGCTAATATAACATTCTACATGTATATAGCCTAATATGCCTTAGATAAAGGAAACTTATTCCAAGTGTGACAGCACCATGACTTATTATGCTTACAGAAGAGTTATGTCAGCACTCTACAGATATATAAAAGCAGCAATGTATTATTTATCACCTAATAAATAAGGAATAAGGCATAATGTGTAATGTTATTGTATTATGCACAGAACTATTGTACATGTATATAGTGTGTGATATAATAGTTCAACATTAGGGATTTCTCATCTGGATGGGATACCAAACTCTCAGTTAAAAATAAGGCAGCATTAGATATATATGCTTTTCTAACTTCATGCTTTTGCATTTAAAAAAATGACCCTCGGTCATCGGTCATTAGTAATTTACTACAATCATAAGAGAACATTTTTGGGAATATGCACATCTGTAAGATTACTTGAGTATGTCATAATATTTATGCGTGAAAGCATAGATTTTTCATTTAGACAATACATGTATAAAATCATATTTATCAGGTACCGATAGTTGTTTACTGGGCAATAGTGGTGTTCAAAACTGGGTGCAGGATCAGAACTGTGGATCCAAAGTTCCAGAGACTGATCAACTCTGAAAGTAAACCAAGCTTACATGAACCAGAAGGGAAAGGTTAGATAACTCCTAATACTAATACATAGGGTAGTGAATCTTATCCCTATTGTATATCAGCAGGAAATAAGGAAGAGAGTTCCACGCTACGTGGGAAGTGTTATATAAATTCATTACATTGTACATGTACATGTACTTTGTATTAACCATAGATCGACAAATTGGATATACAGTTCGACATGTACCTAATATCTATGTACATGTAGGTATGGCATGAGATTATATAAGTCCGTATTATGTGCAATATGTACACCATTATAAGTCTATGTGAGCCCATAGTACATATTATTTAACAGAGAAAGTGAAGGCAGAGAAGAAGAAGCTGTGGGAGCAGTGGCAGGAATACAAGAATGAATTCCAAGGTTCATATTCTCTATCTTTAACTAAGGCAGCACTGCTGACTGTAGCTGCTTGTCTCACAGTATTTATATATGATGGTCTACAGGTGAGTCATTACTACAACATGTCGGACTTTCTGGGGCATAACATATGAACTGTACTGTACACAACATACACATATAACATAGTTATATACCTTTTGAATTTGATCTCTTATAAGTGTGTGCTGTAAATATACAGAATTTAGTAATGAAACAGTACTAAAACTTCGATTCATTTCTACAAATTTATTTCACATTCATAACAAAGCTCTGTTCTTGTAAGCTGGACAGCCTGGCTTTAGAGTGTATTACAAATTTAATACACCAAACAAGACAGTCATACTCGTGTGTATGATTGTAATCTTATCCAGAGTAATAGTTTTGCAATTCTATATTTAACCATCCAAATCAATGATGTTGAAATGTCAATGCCAAATCAGTGTACAAGTACAAGTGCAATCCTAAGGTGTTGGCAAATGTTGCTTTCAGTCAAGTCTAAACTTACTGCCTATACCATAAATGTTTCCCAGAATCCTCTCATTCAGTAGTCATCAGTTGATTGGTCACTCAAGTGTTTGTTATAAAACATTTGGTTTAGCTCCATGTGCCCCGAGACCTACATGTACAGTACATTCATACACTGTATGAATCCCATAGTCAGAGTATTCTGTTTATGATATAATGTACTAAATTTTCACTCTATATTTGTAGGGACATGCTAATGAGTTTTTACAAACTTATGCAATTAAAGTTATAAAAAATCAGAACCATGAGACGGATATTGGATATATGAATGTGATATTCTGGGTGAGCACGTATTACATTTCACTGTATTACATTGTATTATATGATGCGTGTACATGTGTGTCATTGTATTATGCATCATATTATATGACTATATGACATATATGTTGTCATGTATATGAATTATATTACAGGCATCATACTCATTAGGCAGACTCCTATCTGTTTACCTTGCCACGAAGTTTACTCCATATTTTATGCTGTTACTCAACATAGTAAGTAATGATCTACAATCTACTAACAATTTATACAATACAATATTGAGAAGACAATTTTATGTATATTATGTGCAATATTCTTGTGCTACTGGGATTTACCTCCTTTTTAGTTATTACGGTGAGAATAGACAACTCCGAAATGCAATAATTCTCTTGTTGACTAATTTTTGTCTATTGGTGCATCATTGTATTTATATATACATGTAACTAACATTATTTGTATAATTTTATTGTGTACTGTCCTAACTGATTCACATCATTTACTCTCTCACTGTAGCTGGGATGTCAGGTAGCTGTGATTATTTACCTGACTGGAATGAATGGTCTCAGCTATGCTTCTGTAGTATCAGCTACTGTTATACTGGGTCTGTTCATGAGCAGTGTAACCCCAACTACCATTGCTATGACTGAAAATTTTATGGATATGACCAGTAAGTATGTCTATATGACCAGTAAGTATGTCTATATGACCAGTAAGTATGTCTATATGACCAGTAAGTATGTCTATATGACCAGTAAGTATGTCTATATGACCAGTAAGTATGTCTATATGACCAGTAAGTATGTCTATATGACCAGTAAGTATGTCTATATGACCAGTAAGTATGTCTATATGACCAGTAAGTATGTCTATATGACCAGTAAGTATGTCTATATGACCAGTAAGTGTGTCTATATGACCAGTACTGCATACTCGTATGATGTATTAGATTACATATTGTATACGTACCACAGCATAATATAATGTAACAGGTAACCTACATGTATATGCTAATATTTAACCCATATATATATGACCTATATACTAACATATGACCTATATTCTAACATATGACCTATATACTAACACATGACCTATATACTAACATATGACCTATATACTAACACATGACTTATATACTAATACATGACTTATATACTAATACATGACCTATATACTAATACATGACCTATATACATACTACAGATCTTCAGATGTCACTTATTATTGGTGGTGCAGCAGTTGGAGAAATGGTCATACCTGTGCTGGAGGGACAGGTATGTCTGTTCATTCGTACAGGAAATATCAGTGTTGTATTCATTTAGTATAAGCAGTAGCACATGTGCACATATAACATGTAAGTATAACATTATATAGCATATAATCCATGTATGTTATATTTCAGTTTATTGATAAAAGCCCAAATTCATTTGTGATGATGTTACTGGCCTGTGTGCTTATCTCCTGGTTTATTTATGCTACATTCTGGCTAATGGGACGAGCTACTCAAAAATTTAAGGGTGAGTAAACAAAACAATCTCTCTTTTAGTGCAACATAACTAGTATTGAAATTGTTATTTACATATTATCATCATGTCTATTATACGTTGAGTTATGTACTACTAGTTTTCCAAGCCAGGAGAAGACAACTACATAATATTATAATGAGTTTGTTGTAGGGAGCTGGTGTGTGCACAATTTTCATTCAAACCTTTTAGTTATTTAGCTTTGAGGCTTTAACTGCCATTCAGTCTTTCTTGCTGCTCTATATTAACTTTGTTAACAAGTTTATTCATTCCAGCAGATATTTTAACTTATTTCAAGTTAAGTGGAGAAGTGTAAACATGTAAGAATATGTACTTATATTATATTTTAGGTCCAAAAAGTTAGTATTTAATATCTGCCAATTACTTTGGTTTACATTTACATGTAAATTTTAATTTCCGTAATTTTTACAAATGTGATCTCATTTCTACAATGTAACGCCAGTTAAGTTTCATTTCCTGCCATTCACACTGCATGTAAATGTATATTGGAGATGTGAAATTCTTAAGATCTATTCACTGGGAAGTGGGAATCAAAATTTAAATATGGGTGCAGGATTTGTATAATAATGCTTGTATTTGCAATTATAAGTTTATTAGAACCAGGTACGAATTCAAATTGTATCAAATAGATTTACTAGGTACCTAAATATACATGTACATTGTACATGTATATGTAATACTAATAGAGGGAAATACTCTCATATCTGATGTACTTTCATCTGAACTATGAATCTTAAGATGCTTGTGCAGACCCCCATGTTTGAACTTACCAAAGTTGTCTTATCGTTCTTTTCATAAGAGAGAGAGAGAACAATTACCAATATTCAATTTAATTCTAATATAACAATCTACAGTATTGTACACTTGCATGTACAGCACATACATGTAGTTGCTTTTATGACATTAGATGCAAGTGATCGTCATGCCATGTAGTGTATTTATTTGCTTACAACTCACAACAGGATTATTGTACCATTTACCCATTTAACTTCACTTTTGATTCTTCAAAATTAAAGTTAGTGTTCAAGTACCAAAGGCATAATCATACACTAAATATTGTGCATTAAAATAGGATCATTGGTTATTATTATTTAATTACACCATTTCTACAAAGAATAGCACATTGTTTTGGATAATATTTGTCCAGCTTGGATTCCCTCAAGGACTGCATGTCTGTTATTTCCAACCAATATAAGTGTGGGAATATTTAGTTTACACCAGTAATAATATGCTGTTAAGAGCAATTGGTAGAACAACATTCTTTCTGTGTCTACAGCATGTTGATTTATATAATGTGTATGTGATTATAGCCATGGCCTCGCCTAGCTTTATATGGTATAGCCCTGATTCTATGGAGGGGTCTGATTGCAGTGCATCAAGAGAGGAGTCAATGATGGAGACCCAACACTTTAGTGACAGTAATAATTTACTACACCTCAGGTAAACGCACAACTTCTGAAGATTGTGGACTGCCCTTCTACCATATTTTTAGATGGCTTAGAACCTAAGCTATCTTTTGTAGGCTTGGCTCTGGTTGTTGATTTTCATCCCAAAATCGGTCCTATCCCATGCACCTGTATGGTTTGTATGTTAGCCATGAGGCATTTACTGATCACAATTAGGAGTTATCCTCTCTCAACTTGCTTACTTTCAAGAGAGGATAAACAGAGTAAAACAAACCAGTACAACTGTGAATAGTTTGCATTGTCCAAATTCTAAAAGGATGAGCAATTTTTTTATTTTAGGAGTTATGACAGCACAAACCACAGTAGTGGCAGCAGTAGAGGAAGTATAGATATTGATCTGAACTTGGGACAACATCATGAAGAATCCAGTTCATCAGAAGACTAGAGTAAACTTGTTCTCTTCTTTTTAATTATTACTGTTTGTTTCTACTTTAGATAGTTGTGTACCATAAACAGAATCAAACTAATCAAATGTATTATGTATATGATACATTGTATATGCATGTGATAACAATAAAGTTCTAGATATACTAAATATATTGCTATATTTTTTTGTGTACTATTTTTATAAGGTTAGGAATTGCTGAGGTTTACAAACGAGCAAACTATGAATATAACATGTGGGTGCAAAATTATTGTAGCTACACACTGCAAGCTGATACACTCCAAGCAAAGGACTAGTCCTTAAGTCATCCACAACTTCTATGTTTCATTATTGTTACATTTTTTTACTATATTGTAATAACTTTTGATTTTAAGGAACAATACACTTTTAACATGCTGATGCAAAAGCTATATAAATATAATTTGACAATAACAAACCATAATTACTTCATGTACACAGCTGATGTCTTGTTTGTTGAAGAAAAACTGTAATATATAGATAAGACAACTTCTTCTACTTCCCTTTTATTATAATGATCTAAAAAGGTTGTTTTATTTATCCGGATAGCATACAGGAATATATGACATGCATGTACATGTAGTATAACTGTATGTACAGTATATAACTGTATGTACTATACATGTATATTTAGTATTCACTGGTGTGTACAGTATATAACTGTATGTACTGTACATGTACATGTAGTATTCACTGGTATGTACAGTGTATAACTGTATGTACTGTACATGTACATGTAGTATTCACTGGTGTGTACAGTATATAACTGTATGTACTGTACATGTGTAGTATCCACTGGTGTGTACAGTATATAACTGTATGTACTGTACATGTATATGTAGTATCCACTGGTGTGTACAGTATAATATTGTATGTACTGTACATGTACATGTGTAGTATCCACTGGTGTGTACAGTATATAACTGTATGTACTGTACATGTACATGTAGTATTCACTGGTGTGTACAGTATATAACTGTATGTACTGTACATGTATATGTAGTATCCACTGGTGTGTACATTATAATATTGTATGTACTGTACATGTACATGTGTAGTATTCACTGGTGTGTACAGTATATAACTGTATGTACTGTACATGTATATGTAGTATTCACTGGTGTGATATTGGTCAAGTAGAATAAGTTCCCTAACAAATACACACATGTATTGCCATTTTTGGTCTAGGGGCTGATAATATACTGTATATACACTTTCTATTGTTACAGTAGTTTTTCCACATTTGGTACCAGCAGGCTGACAATGCAGGTTAGTATATACAAGTAATTTAGTTTCAGTTGAAACTTTTAAATACAAAATAATATTGACAGTACAATGTGCTTGTGTAGAATCCCTAATGCTAGAAATTTTTCATTTGACTAAAGTGAGTGGTTAGAAAATATAAGACTCTGGTTAGACTAGAGCATCCAAAATATATAGCACTTGTAGACCAGCTTAGTGTAAACTAATGTAGATAATGTACATGTAATATATCTACATGTATGATTACTAATTTACTATTACCACAATTATCAATATTACAAGGTTTATCCATTAGTGGTATATAACTGTACACTACTACATATATGTAGTAGTTGGGACAGTTTATTTACCTTCTGCTAGGAATATCTACCATGCTATGTGTTGTACCATCTAATCTTATGGCAGAGAGAAGGGTCTCTATGGGAAACTTACGTACACTTGGCTAGTAGCCACCGCACAAGTTGGAAGTATTTATTTTTCACTTTTCTCACCTAACCGGCTGCGGTCGTTCACGGGTAGCCGTCCTGCAAGCTCTAAGCTCTATCAATGATTACCACATCACCCTGTCATTGATGTCTTCTTGTTCCAGGTCCCAGTGCTTCATATCGGATCTGATGGTGTTACTCCCTCTCTGCCGGGGTCTTCCTTACTGCCTCCACTTTTTTTTTCTCCCAGAAACTTTCATATTTGTGACATCTCCGATATCTTCATATCTTCGACATACTTGGTCATCTCACTGCAGGTGCCTCTTTCCCATGAATGTAGATACTTCGTTCACCAGAACCTGTTCTCCAATGTCTTCGTTTGTGATAGGGTCTTCATACCTGATCCTGTGAATGTATCTTGACATTCTCATTTCAGTGGAATCTATTTTATTTTCCATCTTCAGAATGACTGGCCAGGTTTCAGTTTCTTAGGTGAGTGTCGACTTGATTGTCGTTTTGCACAGAAGTATTCTTAATTCAGTTGATATCTTCTTATAATGCACCACCCCCAGATAGATCTCTCCACCTGTCCCAAGTCACTCCAATCCTCTTTGCTACCTTTGCATCACAATCTCCATCTTGGTCAATTTGAGTCCTCGGGTACTTAAAGGTGTTTGTCTCCGGTAGTTTAATAAAATCATCCTGGCCATGGTTTTTCAGTTTCACTTTTCTTGTTGCTCCTGATGGTAGCGTGTACTCCATTTTAGTCCTGCGTCCTCCAGGTGCTGCCTCCTCCACTTCATTTGCCTCTCTGTTGCATAGAACTAAATCATCATGTTGGCAGTATAGCCATTATAATTTACAATTGTTTATTTCAGAGAGTGTGACAGCGATGGCTACTCACAACACTCGGGAGACTCGCCATCGTGCAAACTCCTCAGCATCGTCTAACTATTGTGAGAAGTATTCCAGAATATTTGAAGATGTTAAAACTAGATATTCAAGCAGTTCGTCAAACTACCTTTTAGTTGCATTGTTTACCCACAATACAGCAGTGACTGTAGGATACTTCCTGTTATATCTAGCATTTGGTATGTGTGTTGGCTTCCTCGGACCCACAATGGAGGACTTGGCTTGCTACACAGGAAATACTGTACAGCAGATGTCATGGGCGTTCTTCACACAAACAGCTTGTATGGTCATTGGTATTTTTATTGCTGGATATATATCTAAAAAGTAAGTACATAACTAACAATTATTATGTTATATCTACATGTACATGTACATATGTTTATAAGTTACAAGATACATATCTATGGTTTGCTATACCTGTATATACGACAACATTCTAATCCAGATAAACATTTTTAGAAGATGTACATGATTGTATAAAAAACACATTATGTGGATTATTGAGAGTCTATATTTTGTGTAGTTATGTGTAGGAAGAAACTGGGACCAAGAGAGTTGAACATATGAAACATGTTCAATGTATGCAATGTATTGTATGTAGTACATGTATATGGCTCCAACCTTTCGTTACAATTTATTTACTGTATATGTACAATGTACATACATGTATAATTGTTACCGCCTTTGATATTCATGTACAGTAAAAACCCATAGATCACAGCAAATAATTACATGTACATGACTTGTATATAAGCCTGCTACATGTAGTATGACAGTGTCTATACTCTATAATATAGACTAAAGGTATAGAGTATTGTAACAAAAATGATAAATTATTCTAATTCATACTGTGTAATCATTATAACATAGCATAATAATATATTATCATGGTGTCATGTGGTGCAAGACCACATATACACTCCATGTACATGTACATGTAGTGTATGTACTGTACTGATATATTATATACTGGTACTTACATTGACATGTCTACCACTGTTACAAGGTTGTAGTGCTAGAAATAAGGGTACATAATTCTAAAATCTTAACTAAAAGTAGAATAAGACTGCTTATTGTGGTAAGTGACTTCAGATAGTCTACTCCTACTGGGGTCTTTTCATGGCGACCTGTATATAAGACCATTGACTGTTTATGGCAGCAGTGTTTTCATGCTTCAAAAGATGAAGAAGGAAGAGAATGGAACTTGCTTCATTCAAACCTCACATAATTCAAAAACTTGTACAAGACAACAGTATAAAAATACATTTATATAGTATTATTTGTCAAGTAGGCATCCAAGTCATTATATAAAATAATAAACGGATCACATAATTCAAACCCTGCTTAATTCGAACCAATTATGGTGGTCCCTTGGAGTTTCAATTAAGCAGGTTCTACTGTACTTATAAATAAAGGGAAGTATGACCAGGGATTCTCAAGTAGTATGCGGATTATATAACTACATACCAATAATTAGGTTATAAACATCTAGGTAATATGCATGTAGTAATATATTCTAATTGTATGCCATGTGTTATACTAAACATGTAATGTATACACTGTATATAATAAATTCACAGACACAGAATACAGTTAAGCCATGTGAAGACAGCTTTTACATGTGCAAGCTAAGCAGTATGAGTCTTCCCTAAATCTACGTATATTTTTCACTCACATTTTTTACCCATTCATGTCAGGAGTTCATATGGTACCAGAAATGCTACTTATAGGCTAAAGCACTGTTTGTAGCCTTAGACTCTAACCTGAATCATACTGGGTAACCTGAACTGGAATACGACTCTGATGTGTAGACCCAATCAGGACTGCAACCTCTCTTCTATATACATTTTTTATCAAATAAACACAATAATCCAAAATAAATATAGCCAAGTTCAAAATGCTAGTGTAAACAGTAGCTACTGTGATAATATACAAAGGGGCATGCCGCATGCATACATACTAGAAAGTAACAAGAGCAATAATTCCAAATGTACTACGGCTATCATCTACAGTGCTGTGCGAAATTATGAGACCACCTTAAACTTTGACATGTGCACCGCATTCTATAGAGGTTTGATGGCATACATGTACAATGAATATATATATACATCAATAGATGTAGAGTTTTTTTTTCTATCTAATGGTACCCAATAGCATTGTGTAAACCTAACTGGAAACATGAAGATTAGGGTGGTCACCCCCCCCCCCCCCCACTTCAGACAGACAGAGATGTGTCACAGCAGTAGACACTCGTGTCTGCTGTCTTATTAATGCTGAAAGCAAGAGCTCCACATCTTTAATCACCCTCTCCTACTACTATTCCAAAAATATTCCTGGAAAACATGCTCCTCTGCTTAACTTTTCAAGAACTGTTTCCAAACAAGCCACAGCTAACTGCTACATCACACAGCTACACATATTATTGTTATCACCCACCTAATTTCACTAACTCATACTTACCAATGGAGAGTATATTCAAACGTATGGTATTCGTACAAGTTTCAACTACTGGAGTCTTGACTTTAATTTTGCTGATACTGAGCATTCCCTTCTCCATTCTTTGTATAGAAATACCATGAACTTTATTGTAGAACAAAGTATGTGCTTTGTATTTGGTAACAGCATCAAATAAGCTTATAGCAAACTGTACATGTAGGTCAAAAGGGTGGCTGGCTTCTATCTTTCTTTGCTCTAGGTTATTGCATTGAAGTCTTCCCAAGTATTAATTACTGTCTTGTCTTGTCTGTGTGTAGTTGGTTTTATGTTCAGCTATTACGGGATAGAAACTAGATACAATATTATCAGTGTCCATGCTATCTCCAGCCTGGTGGTTAGAGCTCTGGATTTCCATGTGGGAGATGCAGGTTTGGTTCCCCTAAAAGGTCATTAGTGATGTTAGGATAGGCATCCGAAAACCTTATAATGCTCCTACCTAGCCATTTTGCTGTTGTAAACCACTTGGTGAACTGAAGGCCTTCTACTGTAAGCTAGGAAAAAGTTGATCCTTTAGAATTAGATCATTGCTTTCTTACTTTCTGTACACTAATCCACCCATCCAAACATGGGGAGCAGGCAATATAATCACTGGTCAAAGTCTAAGAAAAGAGGTAGAGATCTCTAGGGTAGCCGACATAACCACTTGAGGGCACGCGCTGCGGGGAAGGTCCAGGGAGGACGCCTGAGCGCTCTCCTGGAAATCGGAAACTTTATCAAAATTAGACACCGAAATGGTGCAAAATCCAAGAACTTCAGGTTAAAATATGGTCCAATTAGTAATTTATTATAATATAGTAATCTGCAAGGGATCTATCAGCCTGAGAGACCCCCTGAAATTTATGGTGAGAAGACTGTGCCCAACTTTGACTACTGAATATAATAACCATTATATACCAAGTATACATCATAGTCTATTAGTGGATTTATGATGCAGCTTCCAGTTATCTACAAGTGTTATGTTTATTCTGGATAACCAGTAGAACCTGTCACCTTACTCACCTACCACTATTAAGTGAGCATCACAATTCTCAGAGATAGCACTGTGTGAGCTAGTGTAGTCCTAAATGTTAAACCTACTGCACACAACATAAACCCATTTATGTTGCTATTATTTCAGACTATCTGCAGATATACTGCTACTTGGGTCTGTAGTTGTCCTCCCCATCACACTAGTACTGGTTGCACTATCTAGAAGTATAATACTGCTGTGTGTGTACATGGGAATCATGGGCATAGCCATGGGTCTTATAGACTGCTTGGCTAATCTTCAGCTTGTACATATCTATGACAAGGCTGTGGCTCCTTTTCTCCAGGTTAGTCTAAGTGAAGCATAAGCTATGCTATACAATCACAAGGTTCCTGTTGCTTTTGCTCTAGCAATGAAATACTGATAAGGAGTTATGTACTCTCTATGATAATGGCAATGCTTCTTTTTGTTTTTATATACAAGTCAATTACATGAACTGATCCAATTTGTTTTTGAAGTGTTTAAATTTTCTGCATAGCCTATTATTTTTCTACTGGTTTCCACTTATTAGAGTTATTTATAGGCTCTACACTTTTGCTATGGTATCGGTGCTTTGATGAGTCCTCTGATAGCTGAGCCGTTTCTAATAAACAAAGATTGCTCCATCTTGGAGAATGACACCGTGGAACCAGGAGATATATCAGATGGCTTGCTTGGTAACATGACCGCTAGCAATAGCTCCACATCAACTTCTATACTCGGTGACAGATCTGAAAAGTTTGAAGTTGCACATGCTTTCTGGATCCTAGCAGCTGTTCAGGTATAGATAGGGTTTTACTGACAGCATAATAAATACTGGTAAAGGGACATCTAAAAAAGACAGCTCGAAACAGGACGTTTCACAACCGGACAGTTCTTTACCAGACAGTTCGAAACTGTGTAGATTACATTTAGAAGAATAAAACTCACAAATAATTAATTTTAGTTAATTAAATTTAATTAATTAGATAAAAAAATAATAACAATAAAAATTAGTTGAAATCTGGTGGTTGGGATTTGGGGTAGGCGTTTCCAACTTTCCAGTGTTGAACTGTCCACTTTCGAAATGCCCTGTTTCGAGCTGTTTTTTTTTTCAAACAGTCACACATTCATAAATACTTACAATGTAATAGCAATGGGCCTACCATAATATAATAATAGTAATAATAATAAAAAAATAAAAGGGAAACAAAAGTGGCACTAAGGGAACCAAAAATGGTCATTCTGCTAATAATATGATTTTGTATAAGTATAAGTTTCAGTTAGATAATACATGTATAACAATCATATTTATCAGGTACCGATAGTTGTTTACTGGGCAGTAGTGGTGTTCAGATCTGAGTGCTGTGTCAGAAATGTAGGTCTAAAGTCCCAGAGACTGATCAACTCTGAAAGTAAACCGTACTTACATGAACCAGAAGGGAAAGGTTAGATAACTCCTAATACTAATGAATCTTATCCCTGTTGTATATCAGCAGGAAATAAAGGTAGATAATATGGACAAGGTTTCATACTACATAGGAAATGTTATGTTCATTAAATTGCATAATATATACTTTGCATTAACCACAGATCGACAAAATAGATATACAGTACGACATGTACCTAATGTCGATGTACATGTAGATATGGCATGAGATTATATAAGCCTGCATTATGTGCAATATATACACCCATATTATTACAGAGAAAGTGAAGGCAGAGAAGAAGAAACTGTGGGAGCAGTGGCAGGAATACAAGAATGAATTTAAAAGTTCCTATTCTCGATCATTAATTAAAGCAGCACTGCTGACTATAGCTGCTTGTCTCACAGTATTTATATATGATGGTCTACAGGTGCGTCATTATTACATAATAGTATTCTGGTATATAACACATGTATCAATCTAACAGTACATACAAGATGGCCAAAGGCCTAGACCGAAAGGGCTATTGGACTTTGCGTGGTTGGAGAAAACCATCCCTAGTTCATTGGCACACCAAAGTTTCTCTCAAGACAAAAAGGATTTTACGGTTGGCCCAGGCTTGTGTGTTCGCTCACCCTGTGACAGAAGTTGGCCGGAAAACTCTCGAGCAAGTTGGCCTGTGCCTGAAATTTAGAATGCAAAAACACTGTATGAATATCATATTAGAGTATTCTGTTCATAGTGTAATATTATACTAAGTTGTCACATTATACATGTATTTGTAGGGACATGCTAATGAGTTTTTACAAACTTATGCAATTAAAGTTATAAAAAATCAGAACCATGAGACGGATATTGGATATATGAATGTGATATTCTGGGTGAGCACGTATTACATTCCATTGTATTACATGACATTATATGACGTATGTACATGTGTGCCATTGTATTATACATCATAATATATGACTATATGACGTATATGATGTTATAAATATGAATTATATTACAGGCATCATACTCATTAGGCAGACTCCTATCTGTTTACCTTGCCATGAAGTTTACTCCATATTTTATGCTGCTACTCAACATAGTAAGTGATGATCTACATTACAATCTACTTACAATAACCTACAGTAACATGACAATATGATTATATGCAATATTCATGTGCCACTGTGAGTTACCTCCTCTATATTTATTATTATGGTGAGAATAGACAACTCCAAAATATGATATTTGTTCTGTTGACTGATTTTATTGTGTGCCGTCCTTGTGGGACAAACAATGGCAGTAGGTGTTAGTCTGGTGTCTTGGGTATTACATGTGCGATAAAGAGGTTTGATTGTGATTCACATCATTTACTCTCTCACTGTAGGTGGGATGTCAGGTAGCTGTGATTATTTACCTAACTGGAATGAATGGTCTCAGCTATGCTTCTGTAGTATCAGCTACTGTTATACTGGGTCTGTTCATGAGCAGTGTAACCCCAACTACCATTGCTATGACTGAAAATTTTATGGATATGACCAGTAAGTATGTCTATATGACCAGTAAGTATGTCTATATGACCAGTAAGTATGTCTATATGACCAGTAAGTATGTCTATATGACCAGTAAGTATGTCTATATGACCAGTAAGTATGTCTATATGACCAGTAAGTATGTCTATATGACCAGTAAGTATGTCTATATGACCAGTAAGTATGTCTATATGACCAGTAAGTATGTCTATATGACCAGTAAGTATGTCTATTTGACTAGTAAGTATGTCTATATGACCAGTAAGTATGTCTATATGACCAGTAAGTATGTCTATATGACCAGTAAGTATGTCTATATGACCAGTAAGTATGTCTATATGACCAGTAAGTATGTCTATATGACCAGTAAGTGTGGCTATATGACCAGTAAGTGTATCTAGATGACCAGTAAGTATGTCTATATGACTAATTTCGTATGTTTAAATGATTAGCATTCATGCTTGTATGATCATTATGTACATGTATGTGTATTTTAATTGTAACTAATGTACAATGTATATATATGCAGAATTATCAATATGTACATGTATACCTATGTAATCAGTATGCATGTCCATGTTTGTGTTGGGTTGTATTTTCTGCATGGAGAGATACAAAATTGCAGTAGAATGAGATGCACGGCCTGTATTTAAATGTGATGCACACAAAAACCCACCACTATACGAACAACAAGTTACACTTTACTAAACTCTCTTACTAGAGTCTGTTAGATACTTACATAGTAATAGTCTGAATCAGAGACTTGAGTGCATTCAGTGAATACCAGCAGATCTTAGTGTAGATCTAGTAGTGCTTTTGGAGAATTGCCAACTAACATTTGGTACCTAGAACATAATTGGTGTAGGTTATATAGAGAAAAATATGGAGATGGAAGTACATGTACATACAGTGCTGCCGAATTTGGTTACCAGCATAGAGTGCATTGTTGGGTACGTTCAGTAGTGCACATTATTATATTGTAACATGTACATAATTGTATAATTTTTAGGCTAGAGTTATATTATGTTGTATACAATATGCATGTATATGCAAAGTACATGTATATGCAATATAATACAACATGTAGTTGGAACTAGCCAGGTATTTGAATTAGGAGAGGTCGAATTATAGGCGAGTTCCACTGTACATTGTATATGCATCACATAATGATGCACGATAGTGTATATATGTACATGACATATGTATATGCATGTGCATGTACATGCCTATGCAATGTATTATATACTACAGCATAATTTTATGTTACATGTGGCCTATATATTAATACAGCATAACATAATGTAACATATGACATATATACTAACATATGACCTATCTACTAACATAATTATGACCTATATACTAACATATAACCTATCTACTAACATAATTATGACCTATATACTAACATATAACCTATCTACTAACATATGACCTATATACTAACATATGACCTATCTACTAACATATGACCTATATACTAACATATGACCTATATACTAACATATGACCTATATATTAACATATGACCTATATACTAATACATGACCTACATACATACTACAGATCTTCAGATGTCACTTATTATTGGTGGTGCAGCAGTTGGAGAAATGGTCATACCTGTGCTGGAGGGACAGGTATGTCTGTTCATTCGTACAGGAAATATCAGTGTTGTATTCATTTAGTATAAGCAGTAGCATATGTGCACATATAATATGTAAGTATAACATTATATAGCACATAATCCATGTATGTTATATTTCAGTTTATTGATAAAAGCCCAAATTCATTTGTGATGATGTTACTGGCCTGTGTGCTTCTTTCCTGGTTTATTTATGCTACATTCTGGCTAATGGGACGAGCTACTCATAAGTTTAAGGGTGAGTAAACAAACCTTTTCTTATTTTAGTGCAACATTACTATTGCTTTAATTATTTACATGCCATCATGTCTATTTACGTAGAGTTGTGTACCCCTATGTTTGCAAGCCAGGAGAAGACAACTGCATATTATATGACTTGGGTGTTGAGAAACTACTGGTGTGTACACAATTTTCATTTTATGCACTGGCAGTTATTTAGAGCTGGGGCTATGACTGCCATACATGACTGTATGTTGTGTTGACTCTACATTAACTCTACTAACCATTTTATTCACTCTGGTAAATATTGTAATTTCATTTCAAGTTAAATAAAAAAGTGTAGGCCTACAAGAATACATACGTACATGCAGGTACATGTACTTATATATTTGTACTTCAAGTCCAAAAAGTTGGTGTTTAGTATATGCAAATTACTTTGGTTTGTAGGCAATTTCTACAAATGTAAATTCATTTCCTGCTATTCACACTGCGTGTAAATGTATGTTGAAGATGTAAAATTCTTAGGATCTATTCACTGGGAAGTAGGAATCAAAATTTATAAATATAGATTTCTATAATAATGCTCGTATTAGCAATTAAGAGTTTATTAGAACGAGGTATGAATTCAAATTGCATCAAATAGATTTACTAGATGCCTAAATATACATGTAGTGCTCACAGAATGAAAGGCTCTCATATTTGATGTACATGTACTTCCATTTGAACTTGTGCAGACAGACACCCACATTTGAAATTACTGAAGTTGTCTTATCGTCCTTTTTATAAGGAAGAGAGAGGACAATTACCAATATTCAGCTTCATGTGCATCCAATGTAATGTATGTAATGGTTTGTCATGTCATGACATGTGTTGTATTTATTTGCTTACGACTCGCAGCACGATTATTGCACCCTTTAACTATCAAACTTTCCTTTTGATTCTTGAATGATCATTGTATTATAGCAAGTGCAAGTGTTTAGGTACCAACTGAATAATCATGCAACAATATTGTGCATGAAAAGTAGGACTATTTAATTGTACAAGGAATAAGATATGTACAGTTTGGATTTCCTAAAGGACTGCATGTCTATTGTTTCCAATAAATGCAAGTGTGGACAATTTCAGTTTACACTAGTAATATGCTGCTATCACATTTGGTAAAACAATATTCTTTCTGTGTCCTACAGCATGTTGGTTTATATAATGTGTATGTGATTATAGCCATGACATCGCCTAGCTTTATATGGTATAGCCCTGATTCTATGGAGGGGTCTGATTGCAGTGCACCAAGAGAGGAGTCCCAACACTTTAGTGACAGTGATAATTCACTCCTCAGGTAAACATACAATTTCTGAAGATTGTGGACATATCACATTTTATGATTTTATGAAGTGATTCGGTGCCGTGTACATGCAGCTTTAGAGGGCTTAGAATAGATCCTACACTATCCTCTTTTCTGCAGGCTTGGCTCTGACTGTTAATTTTCATCCTAAAATCAGTCTTGTGTATATGTTATGGTGCTTATGTTAGCTATGAGGCATGTACTGGTAGCCTTAGCTTACTGATCATAACAAGGAGTTGTCCTGTCTCAATTTGTTTGTGTTCAGGAGAGGATTGTAGTTTAGAACATGCCAGTAAATGAATAGTTTGTACATGTATTATCTAAATGTATCAGCAATTCTTTTGTTTTAGGAGATACGACAGTACAAACCAAAGTAGTGACAGCAGTTAGTGATGTATACATACTTTAGGAAGAATCCAGTTCAGAAGATTTGAGTAAACTTGTAGTTGACACTTTAAAAACTACCATTCAACTCATTTAGGTATTGGTGTATCATGAACTAAACCATTCTAACCAACTGGTACAGTATTGCGTACATGACGTACAAAAAAGTTCAAAATGATTTAAAAATAATTGTAGCTAACACTCAAAGTAGCAAGCCATCCACAACTTCTCTGTTTTAATCTTGTTATATTTTTTAAAGAATATTGTAATAACTTTTGATTTTAAAGAACAATATACTTTTAACATGCCGATGCAAAAGCTATACAAATATAATTTTACAATAACAAGCCATAATTACTTTTATAAGATTATCTGAATATTTCATGTATACACAGATGTCTTGTTTGCTGGAGACATAAAAATATACATTGGTTAGATCAGCCAAGGATGGGTAGTGGATCAGCACCGATACAATAATTATTTTGTACCTTAACTGTATGAATAAAATGGAAATAAGAAATGCCGTTATTAAATCCAATGAAATGGAATACAAATATTATCATACAAAAATAGTACTCTGCCAATATAATTCAAATAATTATACAAAATAAAACAATCCTAGTGAGAACAAGTAGAATGATAACAATATATTGGCTGATGTCCTGAGATTTACCAGAATGAATCTACTGTACTAGTAGCTAGTAAATGGAAAGGATAACAAATAAGTAATCAATAACTAGAAATTGTGAAGCTGTGAAAAGTTAAATAATAAATTTCATTAGAGATGAAAAATATGAAGCCACAGTTCGGATTCTACAAAAAATCAACTGCCTGGAACCGATTATGATAAATATACATGTACATAACTATGTAGATTACGTATGGTTGAACACAATGGCACCAAAAAGCTGCTACAGACCATGTTGCTGTAAATATATGGCTAAGCACCTATCAGGATACTTTCTTATCAACATTAGATGCTGAATTAGGTGCTGGTGCATTAGTAAACACACTATCATGGAAGGAGCTAAAGGATGCTAGTGTGGCTGGGGACACAGCAAATGCAGGGAACTGGAATGCGGGGCCAGCATGTAACCCTCCAAACCTAGGTGAAAGAGTAGATACTGGGCTAAGTGTTCCTGGTCCCCAGAAGTGTATCCCTGGAATTAAAGGAGTCCTTTGGCCGAACATGGGGCTGGTGAGAAACATGGGTGTGTTCAGACTAGGCAGCAAACCTCTTGTCATTAGTGGGGAGGTTACTGAAGGGTTAACCACTACGTCATTGTTTATACTTAGTGGGTCAGGCTTGACTTTTGATTGTTTAGATAACCTACGAGCCTCAATACTACCTCCGCACTCAGCTTTATTCTGCTGCTTAGTACTTTGAAATTCAGGAATTTCTAGTTTAACCTTCACCTCGCAGTCCGCTGATTTCACAGGTGTGACTGGTTTAGGAGGTGGAGTAGGCGTTCCAGAGCCAGGGAGATCAAAGACTGGGGTGGGAGAAGGAGATCCAGCTGGTGTACACACGCTAACTGCTGGAGTTACAGGTGGCGAAGGTCTCTGCTGAAGAACAGAATCGTTGGTAGACGTGGCCAAGGAGTCTGTTGATGGTGAGGTGGTACTCACTGCAGGGGTTGCTGTTGTCAGCGCTGAGAGCTGAGTGTTGGTCAGTTGTGTAGAAGGTGGAGGGGCTGGTGAAGTTACATTAGGTGTTGGTGATCTACTCAGCTTGCTCTGGGAGTCACCAGGTGCTGGTGAGAACTGTAACATATATAGTTACGTTAATTAGGAAACATACCTGCCTTGATTAGCATAACAACATGAAATACTATGAATACATATAATTATGTTGATTGTGTTGGTAACACAAAAAATTAGTTATGCTAAGCCATTTGGACTGTGCTGAAGCCTATAGAATAGATCTCCCAGGGCAGCTAATGGTGGATGGCGCATCTGAAACCTCCCTCTAACCTATTCATTAACAAGAGTACAGGAAGTACCAAACAATGATAAAGAGCCACCCTCTCTGTCAATTATACAGAAATCGGAAGAATGGCGGCTAATCTAATAAAAATAAATCAAGAAAACTGTCTTGTAGACTTCCTATTCAAGACATACATTGGTACAAATACACAGTGTATGCCAACCATAGACTGAGGGTCACAAATACACAGTGTATGCTAACTATAGACTGAGAGTCACATATACCCTAGATAATATACTGAAAGGTACTGTTTACCAACCTTAGACTGAGATGAATCACTGTGGTACAGAGTTTGGTGCTCTGGTGGAGGAACATGGTACTTCTGTTGTTCAGCCATAGCCTGTGCTACTACTGCTTGCTCATACAACAGTCGCTCCCGCTGTTGAGCAAAAGCTAGTTGAGCCTGAGGTATCATGGCAGACTTAACATCATACGGGCGTAGAGTTTGAAATCCATTTACTACAGAAGAGTTAGTTGTGCTCGGTGTCGGCTTAGACTCGTTGACTATGCTTTCCATTTTCTTCTGAAATGTAATCCTATTTTCTGTCTTTACCATCTCAGGAAATGATACAAACTTATACACAAATTTCTGTCCCATCACCTTTTTGATGATATTCTTGTCATAGTAATACCGCAATGCTCTGCTTAGTTTATCATAATTCATGTTATTTTTATTTTTCTTTAAACCCCAGAGTTTGGCGACATGCTCAGCATCGAGCAACTTGAATTCTCCGTCATTGTTAGTCCAGCAGATAATATCCGAGTATTGCTGCTTGAGGAGTAAATCAAGGAGGAACTGCCATAGTGTCACATTTGCGTCAGCAGCGCCATTCGCTATAACAAACAAACTATAATTATAAGATTTTGAGTCTGCAACATTCATTGAGTGACATGTTTATCTTGCATCACATACATGTAGTACAGCGTAGACCTACCCATCTTTGCACATTTATAAATTTCATAGTAACCGCATGTAGTTGAGGTTGTTCTTCCCAACAAGTAACTATTATAAGGATATGCCATAACATAACACGAAAAAGTAACATGTTTACTAGACCTAAAGGAATGGTCAAGGTGCTTGGGCAACGAATGGGCCTAAATCGAATTTTAAAATGCTGGTAAGTCCACACTTCTGTGAAAGCTTTGGAAAAGTTGAAAACTACCACAATGCTAAATTTCTTAGATTAACAAACTTCCATGTTGATCAATGTGTGCAATATTTTGAGTTAGCTTTTAGTTTTTCTTCAATATTGTAGTTGTTAACTCGTAGGTGATTATACATGCAGCAGGTACCATCCATCAAACGTTATGGATGTGAAGTGTGATGTGATTAAATTGGTCTTTGTGTTGGAATTTCTGTACTAGTAAATTGCTTACAGTTTATTTCCTCTACAATTATTTTGAGCCCCAGAATTGCAACATAATCACGAAAGGAAATGCCATTAAAATATGATCAGCGCTACTAGCCACAGCTACTGGATATACAGCACAATATAGGCTAGCTGCACTGAGCTATTGTATTGTGTCATAATGCAACTGTCAAGACTATAGATAATGATTCAAGGAAGGTCCTATTGGCAGGTGATCAAATCTACATCCAGTCCAGTGGTGCAAGTCCAGCCTAGTAGTACTAGCCTACTTAGTACTAGCTAAATGTATAACTAGCCCAGTAATACAGGGATATTCTATACTGTATAATATAAAGTAATAGAGTGATGCAAGGCCTGACCACATTGTCTGATTAACCAGCCTCAGCTATGAGATTAACAAGTGGAGGGTGGCAACCCTGGACAAACTATGATACGATGAGTGTTTAGTCTATAGTCTATGCGTAGTAGTAATAATATCCATTAGTCGCGGGTAAGACACCTATATTCATATTACAACAACACCATTACTCATGCTTACCAGTGGCAAGTGCCTGTCCCATCTTACCAAATTACTGGTTACCAGCAAATTAACTGATTGTGCAATAGTTGGTTGGAGTGAACCAGCTAGTTCCAAGTGACACAAGGCCAGCAGAACACAGTACAATATCTAATGTGGAACTGACACACGGCATAGACTAAAAGGAAGGCTGTAGGAATGGATCCAAAAACAACAAGAAATGGAGGAATAACTAAGTTGGAGTGGGCATGAGGAGTATAATATGTGAAAGTTCCTCCTGCTATATATAACAGACAACTTCTCCTGCTTCAGTTTTTCTGGAGAACAAGGCTATCTCAATTTTTTCCACCTCTGCACTCAAAGCAACCAAGTATCACAACTAAACACAGATGAAACTAAGAAAACAATTATTATACAACATTTAGTTGTACAAAGGCTGGAATTGCAAGTATAACGCATCTAGTACTAGTTTAGAATACTGTGGATTTAGGAGTTAGGTGCAGAAGTGGAGTTAGCCTTTGTTCTTCGCCAAAAATGAAGCAGGAGAAGTTGTTTTCTCATACAGAGAAGTTATGTACAGAGTCAGGCTGTTTAGTAGACAAACACTAGCTGTGTGAGCCCCAGCAGCTAATAATAGCGGAGAGGACAAAGGTAGACCATTTCCTGCTGTTATAGCCACAAGCAGCAGTGGGCACACAGACACTAGACTACAAGCTGACTTGTAATACAGTGAAATGTTACTCCACTCCAGGACTGACTGAGTATAATAATACAGGAGATGAAAGGGTTTCCTGTTCAACACAGCAGAGTATACCTGGGAGATTTGATATCATTGATCAAAGCTTCAACTATAGGAAATCACTGATCAGAAATAGGTGAACTTGACTGCTTTTGCCAAGAAGAAAGGACAAAAAGTATTCTAACCACAATCTAGATAACAATCAGTTGATTTTTTATCCAAAATTTAGGTAGACTTGATAGAAAATAGTCGATTTCCTGTACAAATAGTGCAAGTCAGGGAAAATACAATCTCTGAGACTAGTATCCAAAAACTCAGCCAAGTAATAATCCATCAATAAAACCCATAGCAACGGTTAACACAGGCAGGGCCTGTGATAATATTTTTGGTGGGATTATGCCAAAAACCTATCAAAGGAGATAATAAATTATAACAGGTTTAGTATGACTATAACTAGCTCAGAGTTGCATGGTTACGCAATCCATCATCTCTCATAACTGGATGATCAGCTAAAGAAACTGCATTCCAGCCGCTAACCTCAATAAAAGGAAATATAGAAACAGAGTGGGTCTACTAGTAGCTGGAGTAACCATAGAGTGATACCTCTATGGGAGTAACTACCCATATGTAAACTAATAATAATGATCTAAACTGGGCTTATTTGTGATATACAATAGAGCCTTCAACTGCAGCACTTTGTGTATTATTTAGATAGGATATGCATTTAGCCATTCTCCATAAAAATGCCGTCATTATTTTTACTCCACACCTCCACTTAGTCCACACGTGTTACAGTTACACTTCCTCCATAGCTAACCATTGACTGAGGTCACTTCACTGTCACCTGCTTTCCCCAGCAGAGGTGTAGTACTGTCAGTACTGGGACATAGTTAATTGTTGTGGTTCACATTGACAACATGGTCTCAGATTATTATTGATCTCAGACTGTTGCAGGGCTATATGAACCACACTTTAAGTGTGTCAGCAAGTTAATCTATATTTGCAACTAGTGACCAGTGCTGTTACCTCTTGTAATAAATTACATTAAAGTTAATATCCACGAAGAGTTGGGAGTGTAGGGTCATTGATGTAATCAACTGATTGAGTCTTTGTACACTGGAGCAGAGAGAGAGAGAAAGGGGTTCAATTACTAGCAAGACTGGCATACAGCATGTGGTTGTGAACTACTATGAGTATAAACATAATTATATTATGTAACTTTGGTGAGTTACTAGGGTTATTAATATACAGTTGCACATCAAGTAGCCTGGATGTTTATAAGGCTAGCTGATTACAAGACAGGTACTAGAGTCAGCAGAGAGCAACTGACTCTTTTAGTTTTACTGTAGACAACAGCTGATGCTACATACACACTACATACACTGCAGCACTAATAGGGTACAAGTAGTTAACCAGCAGCTGATGGTAGGCTCTGGGGCCACAGGCTATAAACCTTACCTGGATAAAAACTCTCTGTTTATTATTAGGGGCGGATACATCTCTCAAATAAGATCATGGAAGACATTCTTCTAAGCCAGTTCACTTTACAACTTATCAAGTACTGCCAATAATCTCTTCATGATACAAATTCAGTACATGTACATGTATGTATTGTTATTGTAATACAATGGAATGAATAAGTAAATACATGAGTGAAGAATGATGACTCATAAGAGCTAGACTAAATAGCTATTGCCAATACCACCACTACCAGTGTTAGTAGTACTAGTTATCAACTACTAACACTATTCAAGTAATGAATGTATGCTGTAACCTGTTACACCAATATTACATTATCTATGGTTATGGACTTGCACCAGCAGTAGATGTATTACTATCTAAGCTATCACACTGTACTATAACTACAGGTATCCAACTGGTAACAGGCTGACTGTACTAACAGGACATACAGGTGCTGCTACAGTCTGCTCCAAATGTGAGGTAATGTTTGTTTTAGATAAGATATGGACGACAGAGGATGATAGAAAACAGGTGCTATTCAACTACCTACTAGTCACCTAGATATATCATTAGGTACCTACATATACATGTACCTGTAGGTATATGTTATGATTTTATAACAAGCACAGTAGTTAGTCAGCAAAACCAGCTACTTGTATGTACATACACCAGCTACCTGTATGTACCTACATACACCAGCTACCTGTATGTACATACACCATCTACCTGTATGTACATACACCATCTACCTGTATGTACATACACCATCTACCTCTGGACTGAGTGTTGTAGTTCACACTGTTCGAAACTAATAACTTTTCAAAAGTAGAGTTTGTTTGTTCACTTTTACTCTACATTTCATTTGTGAGTGAGGCAATGGGATAATTTCGTTCCCATTTTAACTTTTATTGAGCTTTGGGAAACTCACTCAATAGCGTTATAGCTTACAGACAGACTGACTAATCCACATGTGAATGCTGAAGGATATAGGCCTACATCATTTTTAGATTTTTTTCTTTGCGCATAAATTTATTTTTATTGTACTTGGTTACTAAATTCATCAATTAATATAAATAGGTTTTAACATGAGAGGAAGTAGGTAGACTGTGCAAGTGAAACAGGACATCCTCCAACCTACTAGTTATATTGCACCGTCTTCCGTTTAACATGCTACATGCTCTCAGATCAGACAAGTAAATTAGTCTAGTCCAGTGACTAGATGTACAGCTATGTACTGTAGAGTACTCTAACTGGTAGTACATAGGCATAGGCCTACATACTAATGATAATAGTGAGCTGATTGTTGAATAATGAGGTAATAGAGGCTGCATACTTGAGATATCTAACTTCTAACATTATACAAGACTAGAGGTACTCATAGGGGGTATCTGTGAGTTCAACAAGGAACTTAGAGAGGCCAGCACTAACACTAGCATACTTGGCTCAGGTTGATATTTTGACCTCTTGGTTTATGTGAAAACATAATTATTATACTGTATGACAACCAAATACTCTTTAGACTAGAGAGCAAGACAAACTGCAACATTAGTAACAACAGCTAAGAGAGTGATAATAATTGTAGAGTTACATACATGTATATATCTATATATAGGTAGAGCCAGTCGGTAATTATGAAAGCTAGTAACCTGTAGAAGTTGCCAACATTGTTATTCCACATATCAACACCTACGCATCCACTGGACAGGTACAGCCAATATGACATTTACACTATACAGTATATACAGGATACCAACAGAAATATCTGACGACATGCCTTTTTACAGTTACCACAACTAGGCAGCCATATATAATATTTGATTCAATTTGCCGTGGTGTACATGCTACATGGATACTCACATTGAGTTCTGGATGTTGTGCTTGAAACGGATTGATTGGGTGTTGGGTTTGAAGCTGTGTTAGCTCTTTTAGCAGGCGGCTCACCATAGCCATTGGAATGTTCATACTCACTCCTCTCCACCTTGATGGGGCAGTTTGGTAAGCCCTCCATGTGTTAAATTCTAGTAGTTTTTCTAAATATTATGCATATAACATAATAGATTGAGATTTGGTATGGTTTGATCACACAGTGAAGAGAAAATGCATAATGGAGAGCATGATGGGGTAACATTGATAGTGGAAAGAAACTAGTATCTTCATGACACAATATTTAGGCTACATTGTATAATTATATAGTACATGTATTATAGTACATGTATAGCATATGTAGCCTAAATAGTAATAGTACATTACATGTACAGTATGCGTATAGTACGTGTATTATAGTACATATATAGCAATGTATCGTACATGTATAGCATATGTAAAGTGCACAGAGTATAGGAGATATCCTACCTTCACATATATGTGGGTGGAAAAGGAAAACGGAAAGAGATAGAGCTGGCTAGTAGATGGTAGATGTAGCATCCGGAAGTGACATCACAGGCTTATATATCCTTGATATGTGAACTGTAAGAGAAACGCTTTCACATTAATAAGTAGCCGATGGACCCGGTTAGAAAATGGGCCATGCAATTTGTACTTTATTATAGAAAACTATTAAATTGATATAACATATTCAAACATGATGAACGTATTTATTTCCAATGCAGTGCCCTTGTCATGGACCCTGCCAGACCACATAACATTTTATCACAGTCTACACGACGGCTCAGCTACAACATATATTGTAAAATTTCCAAGCGACACAAATGTAGTGGTTAGTCCAGTATTTGCTACTCAAATGAGTGTGGATCAGCAGTGGACATCATGCTTTATTTAATATTGGTAGTATAGAATAAAGATGGCATACTGAAACTACATGTATTAGTTTCTAGACCTATAGTAATAATAACAATTTTATATTAGTTACAGTATATATCCTAAAATAATTGGATTTTTTGGATTTACATGAATTTATAACTACAAACGAAGAATATCAAAATAATCCATAGCAATTAGGCCCTACAATACCGTCACAGACATTTTATATTCAAAGCTAGCATAACCGACTGTAAGTATAGGATTCATTTGACATTACAACCCACAGTCAATTTATATTAGCTACTGAGGGCTATCATGATTTCCCATTATCAGGAATATTACCTTTACCTTATCAACAAACCCATATTTCATAGATAAAATACCTAGTAGGCAATGACTGTGAGTGTGACACATCTACATGAGCAGCTTAGTTGGACTTTCAGTAACTAGATTATAAAATCATTGTGACTATCTTCTCTAGTCTATTCAATTTTCATAAATGATTATTATTGTAATAATTAATATTAATATACACATACTACATAGGCTTAAATAGCAAATCATGAATAAAAACATAACAAATAAAGCAAATTCAAAATGAGAATAACTATCCTACTCTATGATAAACGTGAACAAAACATGAGGGTTATTTGATTTATTTTAATTTATAAACAAAATTAAAATCCGAGAAAGTATAAAATAATTTATAGTAAATTAACAACTAACGACTGATTATCATTATAATCACGTTTATTTGGCTAGTTACTCCTTGGTTGAGCCATACCTTCCACACTGACATTTTATTTACTACATAACTATTGAATTATAATTATAATTAATAATAATTATAATAATTGTAATAACCATATTAATCATATTAATATTATTAATTATATTTTATATTTTTTATGTATTCAATATTTTAATTGATAATCTGTAGGCCTAATCACTTTGCTTATATAGGTTTAGGTGGACTAACTATAATAGTGTTTGCTGGTCATATATTTACCAATTTAATGGGAAATCATTTTTAAATAGATTCAAAACGATGTTTCATTAGCAGGAGTATGGCAAGAACCTAGTAGCACTGATTGGTAGCAGTGGTACTTTTCAGGAACACCCGTAGAATAAACATAACGTCATTGTTTCCAAATATGGAAAAAACACTTCTGGTTACAGAAGTTTAACCAATCAAAAAGCCGTAATTGTAGCGCTTCAAGTAAAACTCTTTGTATGACCTTCAAACAACCTTGCAAACAACTTTCTAGAATCCCGGTCAAAGTCGGCAGGGCGTTTCACATTCAATAGATTTACCCTTGCCCTTGAGGTACTTTACAATTCAACCTCTAAAAGTTCTCTTTTCACCGATCATGGATGGGGTTTGGCAGTGTTTTGAAAACCACAAAAATTGCTTTGCAATTTTAGGCGCAGTATTTACTTGTTTAATCACATTGAAGATCTGCCTTCACCTTTTTAGAGGAATTCGATCGTTCTTCTTGGCTCCAGTTTTGAGCTTGGGTGTTAACCCCAAAACTCTTGGATCCTGGGCGATTGTAACTGGCTCTACAGATGGGATAGGTAAGATCTGTTTGGATAATAGTGACCAGTTACTTTGTCTTGTGACTTACGCAATTAATGAAGGTTTAATTAATTAAACCACTATCAGTATGACAACACAAATGTCGCGCCATACAATAAAATAAAGAATTTACAAATAATAATGTTCATCCTATTTTAGTAAGTTTTATGTGTTGTTTGTGTTTTGAAACCTAGCTGCTGCCAAGAAAACCCCATTTCAATGCTGGCTGTTCTCACCTTCAACTAGCCTAGCTATGTTAATGTTGGAAATTTTGGAAGTACTCAAGTGTTAATATTATATAAAACTGTGCAATAAAGATTAGCAGAGGTGGGAGTCGACAGTTTTAAGAATAGAGAAATATGTGCTATTAGCTATTCACTACAAGAATAGAGAATCTGCCTATGTGATAGTGAAATTTAAATATAGAGAATAGCTTTTATATCCGCTGAATCGCTATTAATTAGAAGTTGTCTTCTCTCAAATCAGATTTGAGAGAGCAATTCAAAGGCGCCCATTTATTTCTATGAAAATTAAAAAGCACAAACACAGCTATTTCTTGTTTACTTCTCTTCAGCTACATTGTCCTGCAGAGTTCATATTGTGTTTACATGTATATTATTTTCTACGATGCACACTAGGGCTTCGTCATGGATTTGAAACATCATTGATAACGTGATAAGAAGGTATCAGGGTAGCAGCAACATACTCAATGTAATATAGCCAAGTCAAATGCATGTGTATTAGGCATCACATATATAATCTTCAAATTGCCTGTCTGTGGAAATTGTAGAAGCATTAGTGTTGTACAGTTGTACATGTACTATTGAAGCAGTAATACATGTACAAAATAAAATTTAGACTTATCTCTCCATGATTTTCTGTCAATGTCTAAAATATGATATATTTGTGGTTAAACTGGTAGTATTTTAGACTTCTAACATAAAAGTATTCAACACACATACTATAATCTATTCTTTGTATGTTTCTGCTTTGTGTAGACCATGTTTTTGAAGTCAAAAAGCTGCTACACTCGTATAATCCGGATATTAAATTGAGTTATTTAGCAATTTCACGAAGTGTAATAGTTAAGACGGCCAGAAATGGCTGCAGCCGCAATGGCACTCGTTACTAGCTACTAGCTAATAGCAGATTGGGCTGAAAATAAAAGCGTATTAGTTGAAACGCTAATAAAAATTGGCAGAAATTGAAAGAAGTGTGTCACAGCAGTTTGCTGCTGCAAAAGAAGAGATTAGCACAATCGAATAGCGTTTCAACCGCGCTAGTCCCACCCCTGAAGATTAGCCATAGTGGCCTGCAACACATTACATTTTTATTGCAGGCATTGACTGTCACCTGCTTGTTCATCCCTGTACAAAGAGTTATTTATAGAATGACAGTTTATGTTGACTGCAATAAGATTGCTTGGCTATTAGCTTTGGCTGCTGACTGACTGTTATGTTTGCAGTGTGTCAAGCGAAATTTATAATTTCTGAAGTGCATGACAGAATTTATGAGCTAGCTGTAAAAATGGTAGCACCCTCAACTACTAATAAAAACTAGAAGTTATTTCACATTCGTACCGTAGAGCTAAAATACAGAGAGGTCAGCAATTTTACATGACACCGGTCTTTAATACATTTAAATTGTCTGGTGGGGAGTTCTGGAGTTAATAGTGAAATGTTACAATTGACCAACAATTCCGACATGCCTTTTAGTAGAACTACATGTATTATGTTCAGGATCAACCCTGTTCCAGGCCCCGAGTGTGTATACGTATTTTTCCACTGCACTAAGTGCTCTGGACCTTAGCTCTGCAGGGGAACTAGGCTAGGAAACTCTGAAATACTCGAATCCTTGTCTATCAAGATGGTTAAGTTTGTAAGATATACATGTAGATGTCTCTATTGCAAACAAAGTTCAACCTGAAGTAATACTAATACTCAACATTTGGCACCTTTTTATGCTCCGAGGGGCTGATAGACCAATTGCACAGTATTGCTGCAAGAGCTACACAAAGAAACACCAGGCTTTATACAATAATAGGATATAAAATCATTATTGCAACAAGCACCCAAAGGAGTGTAGCTCAGGGTCAGACCATCAAGGTCATGCCAGGGATTGTGGTGTACATAGTCAACTAGTTAACATTAAGCGTAAGGCTGGCTATCAGCCCGCATTAGATATCTGCAATTAAATATGCAATTTGAGGTAAGATATTTGGTAGAATTTACGAAATAAAGTTTAATTCATGCAGGATTTTCGTTGCTATACTTCAGGTAGGCTTGGTTCATGAAAGTGTCACAAATAAAATATAATTGCAATCATGATCAAAGTTGTAAACTAGCGCAATAAAATTGCTATTTATTTGTGTTGTTACCTGGTATTACAACATTACCCCAGCAAATGGTTATAGAGACGCTGTTTCCATTTTGTGAAAGCAATTAGAATTATTCGCTGCTTTTTCTGTACATAAGTTAAAACTGCTTGTTTCATGCCAGTATTTACCAAAGCTCGTAATTCCCCATTTTATTTTTATACAATTTAACTGTGAATGCTTTGTTATTAAATGCACAAGAGCTGTCCTTTTGCCCACATTTTTCACCAATTTCAACTTTGGCTGCTCACTAATACAGGTGTGTTAACAATTATAAACACATGGTCGGTCAATAAATCAACATGTAAGAAGTTGCTTTCTCTCTGTTCTTCCCAATCTTGAGAGATGACAACTTCAAGTAGATTTTGTTTTAAGCACGAGATTATAACTCAAACTTCCAGCTTTAGGCCATTGTCATGCTGAAGTTAGAATATAGGGCATATAGCTTTTATTATTTTATTGTTGTGAAATATCTAAGTATTGATTTCTAGAAAGAAGATTCCCAACAGTGTAATAATTAACACTGAGTAGTGCTATTTAATACGCTGTTCGGCCAGTTCATTCACACTGTTGTGTATATTTTTACCTGTTGTTTCAATATATACAAGCACTTATTCAGCTATAATCACCAAACACATATCCTTTTCTTTGGTTTCACATTTTATCAGTAAAAATAAGAACTGATGAATAGAGAACAGAAAACTGCTTTCAAAACTAGATAGTCCCAACCCTATCATAATCAAATAATAGTCTTAGTAGCCTATATAATGGTAATAAATTCTGTTTGCAGGTAAAGCCTATGCTATTGCGTTAGCAAAGAAAGGAATGAACATTGTACTAATCAGTCGAACAGCAAGCAAACTAACTGAAACTGCTGAGGAAATAAAGTCCATTGCTCAAGTGCAAACTAAATGCATTCCAATTGATTTCTCTGGTGGCGTTGAAATATACAAGCTAATTGAGTCGTCCCTGGAAGGGTTAGATGTTGGTATACTTGTGAATAATGTGGGCGCATCCTATGAATATCCCGAATTCTTTCATCAACTTCCCGATCGGTAAGTATCCCGATCTATAACTGATATAACCAGCCAAGTAATTTTTAATCAATTTTTTTAAATTGAGCTAGCTTAAGAAGTAGATAAGATTTATTTAGGGATCTTTATTCATGCTGTTGGGATTTTGGACACTTCAGGTTTGGATCACCAAACTGCAATAATCGTAGTAAATTGCATCCTGTTGTTTTTGCAGAGAAAACCTAATGAGCAAGATTCTACATATCAACATCTTCTCCGTGACATACATGACCTCAATTGTCCTTCCCAAGATGGTTGAGAAACATAAGGGAGCGATAGTTAATATCGGATCCGCTTCCTGCTTTGGCTTTCCTCTCTTGACTGTCTACTCCGCTACCAAGTCCTATGTTCACTCTTTCTCTCAGAACCTTGCAGTGGAATATGCTGACAAAGGTATGTAGTAGAAAGTCACATATACCACCAAGATGTTGTTGCTACCGGCCATGTTTGCACCTGTTCTACAATGTCTTTGGACAACAGTAAAATGTATTGTTACTTACAATTGGGTTCAACTGGGGTGGTAGTTCATTTGGACACTTTCTTTTTAAATGGTGTTGACTTAATGATATTTCAATTCCCTTTGAACATGTTTTTTCCCTGCTGGAACGTAAAAAATTTTCAAATGAAAAGTAGTGTGGTGTTTTACTGAATGGTTTGGATTCTAGCTAGTTGTACTATCATTGGTCAAGTACACCCGGTTGATAGTGAAAATTACCCCTATTATCATGAGAGAGATCGATGGAGTTTTTCAATATGACCTGAATTGTTGGTCTCGTTCTTTGCAGTGTATCAGTTGCCGTCTACTGTTACTTACACCTTATATAATATGTAAGTCCAAAGGTTGCATACTATTAAAATAGTCGTTTCCTTATCAGCTGATATAGTGAACATGGTGACACCTTTTTCACCCAAATTATTATTTTCAAAGCTTGTTGGTAGGAAAATATTTGGTAACAAATGAGGTAGATTCCATGATTGAACGATGATGCTTTAGATTTACTTTGGCATTCTGTGCGATTAAATTACTAACACTCGATTTTTTGTGTAATTTCAGGTATCATCGTTCAATCAGTATTCCCTCATCACGTTTCGACCAAGATGTCTAAAATACGTCCTTCATTTACCACACCTACTGCTACAAAGTACGCCAAATCTCTCTTGTCTACCCTTGGTCTTGAATCGGAGACTCCAGGGTGTTTCGCTCACTGGATTATCGGCTCCATTGCTCATGATCTGCTGCCACAGTGGCTGCTCCTCAGGTTCACCAGTTCAATGGCAAAAGGAATTAGGGTAAAAGCATTGAAGAAAAAAGCAGCTAAGAAAGAATAGTATAAATGCTATATTCTTCTTCTTTCTAATTCTTACAGATGCAGCGCTTGTTTAAACATTATGACGTATTAGAAAATCATATTTCTGTTTTAAATCCAGACACCCGATCTTTCATTATTGCACAAATAGGTATATAAAAGGTGCAAGTTTCTGTTTTGTTATAGTAAAATTATGTATAATTCCCCTAGCAATTTACGTTAGCATTTTCTAATTAAATTGTAGCCTTTTATTTGTCTTGAAATATTTACTGGTAATTTTCTGCATGTTGTATCATCTTATTATTGTCTCTAAATGAAAAAAAAATAAAACTACAATGTTATTATAAAAAACACCAAATTAGGAGAACCTGCAACGTATATCAAAACTTCGTGTGAACCTAGTGTAAATCAGATACATATATCAACCAGTCTAAAAGAAAGTGATTTTTGGGCGTGTATTTTTATACACTGATAAGCCGCATGATCATGCAATTTGAAATTGTCTTCCTCTGTTTTAACACGGCAGACGTTGAAGCAAGAAGTGACAACTTCAAATTATAGCTAATGGCTTTCAAGGGCCCAATTATACCTCGGTTTCTACTTTTCTGAAGTACATGCCTTTGGACTGATTGACCTAATAATCACAGCTATCTATCATACTGAGTTGAGGCCAATTAAATCTACCATATGGGTATATTACTGGCCATCTCCCACAACCCAACCTTTCCGTGATGGACCACCAAATAGTGTTTTAGAAGTGGGTAACTCCTTCCATCCAGGCTGATACAACACTCAAAATTCAAAAATCAATTGGCTAAACTTGTTAATAATTCCAGAAGACTAGAGTATACAGTCATGTATATTACTTACTGGGGCTATAACTAATAATTACTAGCAATATTGTTGGGACCCTGAACTCAAGACCAGCTTAACATATTTTGCAGGAATTATAGTGCAGTCCGTCTTGCCAGGATTTGTCACAACTAAAATGTCTGGGTTGAGAAGAACTTCCATATTTGTTCCTGATCCAGAAGCCTATGTTAAGAGTGCTGTGGCCACCATAGGGGTAGATAGCGCTACCTATGGCTATTGGGCTCATGGTATGATGATGTTGTGTAAGGAACTAGTAATCACAGTTTCTGAGAAATTCTACAACAGGAAAGTAGTGAAACACCTAATTCAGGTGAGGGATATTTGGAAAAAGAGAGCAGCTGCCCAGAAGAAAGAATAACATGGTTTGATCAGTACTACCATTTGATATTATTTGACTGGAGCATTTCATAGACTATCATTATCTAGACTATCAAATTATGTATGATTATTGATATTTTATATTCATATTACTATAAAGTCTAAGGTTCAATGAATAAATCGCATGAAAAATGATGACAGAATTGCTAGTCCATTTACTACCCCTTCTTCTCAACCAGAAGGTGTAAACTTGCTCTTCAGTTCTTGTAAAGCTAAGGCTCTATGTGATATTTTGTTTTTTACTGATGCTTCCATTTCTGCAAATGTTTGCTGAAACCCATCAGGCTGAAAACATGGATCCCATCCAAAGTTAGTAGATCCTCTGGGACTGACTATAGCTCCTGGGCATTTACCACAGAATAGAGAGACTTCTTGGCCAGGTCCTTCTGAGTAGCCGAATGTACACATGGCATAGGCTGACTTGTCTTCAAACCCTTGCAGCATTGTGAACAGGCCTAAAAGTAGATTATTGTAATATTCGTACAAGGGGAGGGAGACTGCTATGCACTGGGAAAATCGAAAGTACATGTACATTGTACTATTATTAGGTGTTAATCTAGTGCTGCATTGTGGGTGAAAATGTCTTAATAGTATTTCCTGTACACTTAACATAACAAAATTCCCTTGCAAAACACAATGGCTGTATTAATAGTAATTATCAAATAGAATATGCAAATATGTTTTCAAGCTATTATTTAGTCTAGTACCATAATTATGCTAACGAAAGCTGCACTAAGAATGGATTACATATACCCCCCTCCCCCATGAAATAGTATGTATGTAATGTAAGCTCTGAGATGAGGCTAGGTGTATATCTGGCCTCCAAAAGTTAGAATATTGTTCTTCACTATTTGAGCCCACACGTAATCAACATAGGGGTGTGATGGGATTTCCGTTACTCAACAATTTAACATTAAATAATAGTAACAGTACGGAGTTCTTAGCATCTAACTTGCCTTCAGGACCAATTTTCTCCAGAAACCATTTGATGTAGGGACCAGGCATTCCACCGAGTGCATTGAAACAAAGGCAGGTGTCCTCTATAAGCACAGGGCCATTGATCGCTTTGGCTGCTTCCTCGCACTTCTGTTTGACAATCTCCTCAGGGTTCCCTTGATACTCCGGTAAGTCTAACTTCCTGCTTACAAACTAGAGAACATAAACTTTATTGACAGTTGGCCATATTGATTGTTTATAGAGAAAATATGTTTAATTCTCGGAAAACTGCATGTCAGGAGCATAAATTGATTAATGTTATAAAGATAAACCGAGTTAAAAATGTGAGCATATAATTTCTTAAAACCAACTATCACTTGTTACATTGACAAGCATATCTACAGTGTTTTAAAAGAAGCAAACGGATGTTCAACTACCAGAAAAGTTGTCCTAACACATCCAAAATACCGGCAATGATGCTACCAGTGGGAGTTGTTCACACAATCTATTTACTCAATTTAATAGCAGTAATAACAAGGAGTTGTAAAGTTGCAACTCACTTTTGTAGAAAATGCTCTGATAATAGTAAATCCTAATACTGGTATTAATGGTGCTACTTTGATTGTGTCCACAGGTACACATGTACATAATTCCAGACCAGTGGGCATGTAAACAAGTAGCCTATAATTATATTTTTTTTGTAATACATGTATTCTTAGTACTACTATGATAGAAACCCAACTGAAATTTCCTGCTTATCCTAGAAGCAAAAATTATTTGCACAAGAAAGTTTCACAGTCTGTTAATACTGAAGCATTTTGCGATGGAAATTTTTTAGCGATTTAGACCAAATTTCAAATTAATGTTTGCGCATTACTCACTCACCTATTAGAAGTAAACTTTGCTAAGCTGTGCCTCTATTCCAAACCAACACACGAGACCAGAATCTAAACACTTACATTAATTGAAGTTCCAAGTATATTCACAACCTCTTCCAACTTGTTTTTATTTCCAGTAACAAATGTGATCGCACGAGAGGTCTTAGACATCTTCCGTTCTAAATTATATGGTTAAATATTACAAACAGCGTGCAGGCTTGCATACACAAATAAGTAAGTACAATCAAAGAGCCCAATGCCTGTGGTTAGCACCAGCCTTGGAATGCAATGGTATAAGTGGATTCCACGCCATACTAGAAGTATAACAATTGGAGATATTGAAAATCTATGTTGAATGTTTGAAATATCGGTATTGAATATTACTGTTGGGTATGGGCGATTTCGATATCAGTACAGGTATTATCGCTTAAGAAAAATAAATATTATGGATAAACCAACAAGATCATGTCGCACTAGTTTATAAAAACTACTAACCAATTAAAGGTTTTGACCATACTCTTTATATGATATTTTTCATGCAAAAAACTATTTATGGCCAGCCAGAAATGATGCTGAACCGGTGTGGCCGTTAATGTGTCTGTTTTTGTTTTTGTTGCTGTCGAGCCACTTGACCATCCTATTTAACGGACCTCAGAAGCTCGAAACTTGTATGAGCGACAGGAGCTGGGCTCTGAGTGGAAGAGCTCACCTTCCACAACAGGAGTGCATGGTCAGTGACCACTACATCAACCTGCCACCCCAAGGTGGTCACATACCCCACCAGAATCTGGCTTCTCTTTGCGAATCAGGGCAGAGGTGGATCTTTAACGTGCGTGTTTTTGATGTAGACACTACACGGGACCTCCTGTATTATTTGTACGCCCTGATCCGAACAGGCGCAGCTAGGTTAAAGGCTTGCTGAAGGCCTTTGCCAGAAATGACACTGCTGGGGGTTTGAACTCGCAACCTTTCGGTTTGTGTGCATGTATGCCACCAACTGTGCCACCCTGACACCCTATACACCCCTGTACACTGTGCTAGTCAATTAGATACAGTAGAGCGTTAAACCCCAGTCAGGGATTGGCTAGTTCTACAGGTGTGGAACAAAGATACTTGCAGCTCACAAATAAATTTCCTTGCAAAAAGTTACATGCTAATCGATCATTATTATTATTCCTGCCGTAACTATTATAAAACTTGTAATACCATTATGGTATTACAAGTTTTGATAGCTACGATAGCGTTGGTTTAATTAGTCTAGTATGCATAGTTCATTTGGGTAGTCAGTTTGGATTATCTACTGGTTATGGCATTAAAATTATGAAATAGCATACATGTAGTTTTTAATAGACACTCATGGTCAACATACATATACAACTGAGAAAAGATATTTTTACAATCTATTTTGGAACCAGAACTTCTGGTTAATTCTATTAATTCCTCTCAAAATGTATGTGAAAACTACTTTGTCCTGAAATGGGCGCGTTAATATTACATATCACAGCAATTAAAAACAATTGTGCTGCAACTCTTTCCTGATAATCAAACTTGGTACTTCCAAGATGACAACGCACCATGCCACCGGGCCAAGATTGTGAAGGAATGGATAACGGGTAAAGACATTCAAACCATACCATGGCCGGCACAAAGCCCCGACCTAAACCTCATAGAAAATCTGTGGCAATGCATGGGAAACTTGGTCAGAAAAGAACAACCAAAGAATAAGAGACAGTTGCATTTTAATTTGGCTTTTTCTGTGTCTGCGATGACAATTCACTATGGCAACAAGATGCTAAGAGCTTAGAACAGGGAACTTTTAGCTTTTGCTCAGAATCTTCTTTCACTGGCACTAATTGTGCTCGGCTTTCACAGTGACCCGCTATGATGCGCCAAAGCTGCATGTTGCTTAGGTCGAGGTCATTGATTTATTTAGTTAATTTGCTGAACAACAAGAGAATTGCAGCACTTGTGAATAAAAACTGTTCCTTTTGAAATATTTTAAGAAGGCATCTACTGCAGCTACGAATGAGTATGTTAATATACAATGCACGTTCTTTTTTGCTATTTGTTTTACAGAATTAAATTATGATAATAATGATTATTGAAATAATTATTATAATAAATTATTATTATTATTATTTGAGTAATCGCACACCTTTAACAATTACAATTATTATTATTAATCATTATAATAATGATATAATAATAATTATTAATTATAAATTATCCTCAAATTATTACTAATTATAATTATCAATTCACTGTTATTATAATTACTTAGATTTTTAAATACAAGCTAAAGGTTGTGATAATTGTTACTAGAAAGAGAAAGAGACAGCCTAACACATGGAAAGTGAACGTTCGGAAGGAGGCAAGGCAACATGGTAAGCAGTACATGTCAAGAGCTGGCAAAGAAGTAGAAGCCAAGCGTCCAAAGTTAGATGATGTATGTGGATATGGTTGCGATAATAAGTTTAAGTTAAACTTTCCAGATGCTCACCGTACATTGTTATTTAATTCATTCATTCCCCAGTATTATTCTAAGACTATCGGTGCTGTAGTTGAAAATAAGGTCGCTCAAAGTATAAAAATGAGATGTCAAAAACAATCCACTACTTAATGTGTGACACCAATGATAAGCTTCAGAGTGTGTGTAAAAACTTTTACTTAAATACACACAATATAAGCCAATCTAGAGTTAAAACATCCCCAGTATTATTCTAAGACTATCGTTGCTGTAGCCAATCTAGAGTTAAAACACATCTAAAAAATCTTGATGAAGTGGGCAACCCTCTAACAGTGCAGGATGTGCCATCAGCGACCACAATACCACAGGACAAAATAATGCTCATCGAGAGTTTACCTGCAGTCAAATTTCATTACTGCAGAAAAGACATGCAACGCATCTACTACCTTGCTAATCTCACCATAGCTAAAATGTGAGCTCTATAAAGACTGGCTCATTCAACAAAACAAAGCATATGATATGGTTAAAAGATGGAAGTATGAGCAGATCTTTGGCACTGAGTATAACCTCTCCTTTAAGCCTTCTTGAGAAAGATGTTTGCGATAAGTGCAAAATATATGACAATTAAGTCAAGGCTGGTGCAGTTAGCGACTCTGACAAGATAGCTCAAGATGAACAAAACAAACAAGGATAAAACTAGGGAGCAAAGACATGCTGATCACAGAATTGACAAGCCTGACATTAGTAGTATTATATAGGTGTTGGTGGCTGAGTGGTCTAGCGCTAGTCACTCTGGTCTGGCAGCAATGACGCAAGTTATCTGCAAGGACGTGGGTTCGAGTCCCACCAATGACCTGGAGGTTTTCGTCCCGAAGAAGGTTTTCCTTCTGTGCCATATCGAACTATGATAATATCCAGCTCTAGGAGCCGTGGTGGCCCCTCGACTAGCTCTGCTATTGGGCAGCCACGTTAAAGAATTGTGTTTGGCGCCATGGATATATCTTTTAACCTTGAAAATGTGTTTGCCCTCCCACGGACTGCAGTTTCCTCAGTGTTTTATAGTCGCAAATTCAACCCATACAATCTCACAGCACGGGTTCATAGAACCAAAAAAGGGTATTGTGCTGTTTGGCATGAAAGTGTTAGAGGTCGTTCTGGCAATGATATTGCTAGTGCCATCACCGTTTCATTGAATGAAGTGATTTAAATTGGTGTCACAATTTACTGTATTGTGATTCCCAGGATCTTATTACTCAGTCTTCGAATATTGTGAATACTTTATTTTCACTGAACTTACAGTATCGTGCGAATTAATTGAAACAAGGTCAATTTCAGGTGATTTAAAGCCCCAAATTCATATCAGTTTATATTATAGTCTAAAAAGAATATGCCTCTAAAATTCCAAGAAACCAGGTTGTACAAAGCTTTTGTCATGTTACATAACTTTACATAACGTCGTGTAATACACTATGTCTTGCATTATGTGCGCCATAAAGTCACTCATTTGTGGTCAACAGTTACTCACAATTCGTGTGCGCTGCCATTTATTGCAACCATATCCAGTAGTCACTGTTTCACTCTAGTTTAATCACTCATGGATATAACACCGAGAAAGCGTACTGCAATTGTTCCACTCCGTGAGCACACAGCAAAAACTTACAGAGAAATCGCAGAAACTGCCGGCGTTAGTGTGGCAACAGTTAGTCGTATTGTCAAGTTGAAGAGCACATCTGGCTCATTATCACCACAGCGCAAAGGCAAATGTGGACGAAAAAGGAAGACTAGTCCAAGGGATGATCTGTATTTGTTGCGTGAAAGCAAGAAGAATCCTCGCAGCACAAGTGAGATGCTAAACCAGGACTTAAGTTCAAAAGGCATAAGCATTAGCTCATCTACGGTTCGCAGACGCCTTCTGGAAGTTGGTAGAAAAGCTAGACGACCAATAAAGAAACAGCTATTGACCAAGAAAATGATGCTAAAGAGATGCCAATGGGCAAAGAAATACAAAAACTGGACTGAACAAGAACGGAGGAAAGTTCTCTTTTCAGATGAAAGCCATTTTTTAGTTCAAGGCGTTCGCAGTCACTACGTTCGTAGAACAACAGGAGAGGCTATAACAAGTGACCATGTTGATCAGGTTGTAAAACACCCTCACAAGAAAATGTTTTGGGGATGTTTCAGCTATCATGGAGTTGGTCCCCTACATCCTGTAGATGGTATGATGCGGTCAGAGCAGTATATTAGTGTGTTGGAAAGAAGGGTTGTTCCAGAATTAACAAGGTGCTATCCGGATGGCACCGGTACCTTTCAACAGGACTCAGCACCATGCCACACGTCCAAAGCGGTAAAAAAGTTTATGGCTGAGAAAGGAATAGAAGTTCTTGACTGGCCTGGGAACTCCCCAGATCTTAACCCAATAGAAAACCTGTGGGCAATCTGCAAAAAAACGCTTAAGAAGAATGGACTGTAGCACTATGGAAAAGTTGATCAACGCAATTATTCAGATATGGCACCGAGACCCTAGAATCCAGAGTGACATCAAGAAATTGGTAGATTCCATGCCAAATCGTATCAAAATGGTCATCAAACAAAAAGGAGGACACACAAAATACTAATGTAGCAGCTTCTGTATAAATATGCTTTATTGTAACCTGTAACCAGTAATACACCCAATTTTTACTATCAAAAGCTCTTGTTTCAATTAATTCGCACGATACTGTACTATAATTGCTATACTTCTTGTCACATACTTTAAACTATACTGACTATACTGTCTTGTGCCTGTGCTTATATACTGGCTGCAAAAAGTTCTAGAAACATCTATAAAAAGTTTGTTTACAATGACCATATATGGTATAAAAAGAATGTTCTAGAATATTACACATTATTATGTAATACCACAGACCGACTATAAATAGAAAATCTACCCGATCCTCTAATATGATGTCAGGTTCTACAGGCACATGACCATGACAATTAAAACATTACGTGTAGTATTAGGCCTATACAAAATACAATAAGTTGTTTACATGTACAAAGTCCAATTATAGGCCTACCTAGTAACAACTTATATAACATATACAAAAGTACATACACTATGATAGTATAGGATAAAATATAATATATGAATTTGTGACAATTGGTCGGACTCTTGTGTGCCCCACAATAGGAATTCACACATGTCTTATGTACTTCAACTAGTTTTGCAAGCACATCTACAGCTGCAGTCCATTACTCAAAAGAGAAATTTAATGTTCAATGAGTTTTTAGAAAATGTAATTTCGCTTGTTTACAATGTTCAATTGCAGAAATTATTTTATAATTTAGGTTATAACTACCCTAAAAGCAGAAATATTTCGCGGAAGAAAGTTTCACGAGTTTGCTAATCCTGGAGCAATTTGCGATAGAAATATTTAGCGAGTTTGACCTATCGCGAAATTTGTTTAAGTCCCAAAATTGATGTTTAAGCATATTCCAGCATTAAAACCAAGCTTAGCTAAGCTCTATGTTTACTCAGATTTAAACCCCACTTACATACAGTACAAAACTACAGCTGACTCCTATATAGTGCAGTAAGCCCTCCTGTGAGGTAAAGTAATTACCATAGCTTGTTAAAAAATCCTCTGATTAAGCTTCTACTCTAGGCTACTTACCAATTATGTTATAGCAAATACTTGCTGCTTTGTAAAATATTCAACTATGTATCATATAGCTATATAGCTGCATGTATGGTCTGTTTAAACCAGAAATTATTTAAATCAGTTTGAAACTCGCAAAATGTATCTGCTTTTAGGGTATTTCATTGGTGCTGGTTCTGTGCATTGACAGCATAATGTTACAAATGGGCAACAAAAAGATAAAAGGTTGAGATGTAATGAAACAGCAGCGCTAAAAGTATTTCAATCATCTTTAACGAAGGAAGCATACCACATTGCTAAAGCCCAACTAGTATAGAAGAACAAAAGGCCAACTCAATACAGGTGGGATAATAAAATGAAGTAACAGCGATAAATGCTACAATCTATCTCTAATTCAATTAGCTCTATTTTTATTCTTAATAGAGATGACACCACTAGAACAGCTTTTGGCAGATACTTGAAGTCTGTGAAGCCAAAGACTGGTTGTGGGAGAGGTGACATAGTCATAGCCCAAATATGGACATTTGAGGTGGCTTATGACTTACACTAGGCACAGAAATCAGGCAACATCAAATGTTCGTCCACCTACATGTACTTCTACCTGCCCGCCTCCGGCTGGAGAAGATATCATTTCTGAGGTTGCTGAAAACGACACCAGACCTGCTGGAGCTGGTAGTAATTTAATTAACAGTATGACGTTTCCATTATTCAGACATGAAAACATAAATGTGGTGATCTGATAAAAAGCTTATAAGGAAAACAGTAAAAGCTGTATAAAAAAACATCTATAAAGATTTCTCATAGATGTACTTCATTATTTCCAAAGGTGTATGCATTTGGCTTCAAACATTTTCAGAAGAAAGTACCAGTGATATCAGCAAAACACCACCAACATCATCCCTAAAAGCCCAAGTTAAAGGAAGCAAAAGTGCGAGTTCTCATCACAATGTAATATATACACTACTGAACTACCAATTTTATAGGTGAATCCCAGCAGGAGTTACTCCAGCTCAAGAATAGTGAGATAATCCATCTGAGAAACAAAGTCAAGTACTAGTCACAGAAAGGTAAAAGGTTGAGATCTAACGAAACAGCAGTGCTAAAAGTATTTTAATCATTGTTAAAGCCCAACTAGCATTAAAAAACAAAGGGCCAACTTGATACAGGTGGGATAAGGAAATGAAGTAGCAGCGATAAATGCTACAATCTTTATCATAGAAAATCTAAATTTCCTGCTGCCGATACTACACAGAGTTTTAAGAAGGGTGGAAACAGAAGCGGGTTTTCATGAACAAATCCTCACAGCACTGCCTAGCTCAGCTACCTCTCTTCACCAAATGGACAGGTTTGTCATTTTAAAGGGGAAAATCACAAATTTTGAAGTGATTCTAAAGTGATAGTTCGAAATCTGGCGGTTCCAGACGTCATTTCCACAAATACCAAAATCCGCGTTTTTATCCAAAAAATCGGTTTATCTGATTGGTCATGGGCGCATCCTTGTTGGTAGTCTAAGATCTGCAGACTTACACCGATATGCGAGGTGATTAATATATGCCCCGTTAAATCCACTATATTGCTATAGCCGTGCTGTTTCCGGTAAGTTTGCGCATTCACAGTTTACTGGTTTGCGACAGCCACTTGTGTTTTTTAGTAATTTCCAAAGTTTTCTGCTACTTACACTTGCTTGTTTTTTATACTGACTAATATAGCTCACGGCATATTCTACAATGCATATTTATCCGTCGGTAAGAAATCAAATCAAGTTATATTATAATAAGTATTTGTTCATTCTTTTCTAATCCTACTAGATTATTTCCCACCGACTCTGACTGACAGTCACTGCAGTTTCACTGAACTATAAAAAACGCTAGTTTCAATTTGTTTAAAATAATTATTTATTATCAATTATGTTTGTTTTTATTTACTTATGCACGTAATTAATTAATAACTGTTCTACCATGGGTTTCATTGGTAGTTCAGCGGAGCTAGCAGTGACTCTCAGTCAGATTCGGAGCTTGCAGTGACTCTCAGTCAGATACGGAGCTAGCAGTGACTCTCAGTCAGATTCAGCTAGCAGTGACTCTCAGTAAGTTTTCGTGGGAAATATAACATGAACTCAAGCTGCAATAAAATCACTTTTATTTCTTTGGCATCAGATTGCTGTTGACTAGACACAAGACAAATGAATCACCAGTTACTGCTTACTTGCCGCTGTAAATTGATGATTAAAAGTCAAACAATCAATTGAAGGCAATGCAAATCAATATAATAATATATCATTCAATATATTTAGTGTGTTGCTTTTACCAAAACAGGCTAAATATAAATGATGAAAGCTGTTAGTTGGAAATGGTAAAGCAACATTTCCAAAAAAAGACAGTTCCAGCAGGACGTTTCTCAACTGTGTAGATTACATTTATTAGAATACAACTCACCGATAATTAAGTTTAATTGAATGAAAAAATTAATATTAAAAAGGAAAATTTATGGGTGGGGTTAGGGGTTCAAACTGTCACGGAGAGGTTTAGTTTGGAACTGTCTTTTTCCCATTGTATTGGATTGCAGTACATCACTTCACCTCCATACTTTCCTGGTGTTCTATTTCTTTCTTTACTGCCTATTTTAATTTTATTTTAATCTTGCTAATTTTCATTTCATGGCGTGCATTCAGATAAATAAAATTAAAATAAGCAGTAAGTAAGCCCAATGACTGAAAGAAAAAAACAGAGATGCCAGACTCAGTTAATTCAAGCAACATTTTATGGCCTATTAAAAGACTCGTTTCCAAAATAAAACTTGCAAACATCTCTGGAAAAAAACTAGTATCCTATGTATGTTTGTGCAATATTATGAATCTGTTCCACAATGCTGACCATTAAGAAATTTACTTTAGCCTCAGTGACTGTGACAAACCCTATTGATACTCTTAACTATTCTCTATAATGGCATAGGCCTATGTGACTAAGAATATTGGGCCTACACTGTGGTGGCTTTGTGACTACTATATCTAACTACTACTATTACTATTGATAATTCAACTTCTGTTGATTCTATTGATACTGTAGCTACTACTGGACCCTCAGGTACTACTGCGACAACTTACCACTTTTCTACGACTAACTATTATTGTAACCAACTACTACTATTACTACTGCTGATTTTAACTACTTGCATGATTACTACTAATGCAACCATAACTAACTACTGAAATCACCATATTACTGCTACTACACTGCTATCACTTTAACTTACTGCTAACTACTACTATAAGTAACTACTCCTACTGCTAATACGAACTACAGCTAACACCACAAATGGTTCTTTTATTTTGCTAGTAAACTGCTGCTGCGACGACTAATACTGACGATAGTGGGCATACTATCAATGTTGAGCTGATACTAACACATACAGCTTGTTGACTTGTGTTGTAGGATGTTGCAGTGCCTGCTGCAGTTGGGCCACCAGATGCTGATATGCTCTCTTACTTTATTCTATGAGTTTGTAGTACTGAAGCACTAATGAGTTTTACCATGTACTAGCCGTTGCTTTCAAGAAAATGCAGTTTCATATCCATATAGCTCTTCAGGTAGGTAGTTGTATGAATAACTACTCGGAATCCTGTATCTTAAACATTGATGCTTTATCGGCAAAGAAGATTTAGAATCTGATACTCCTTCAGAGTCTCTAATAATTTTGAATTTGGTTATTATAGTAATTACACTTACATGAATTATTCATTGTTACACAAAAGACTGTGTGTGTAGGCAGATCTATGTGCAAATGAAAGTAATTCACGAGACAGTCATTTCTTGGTTGCAGATAGATTCTGGTAAGACGTTCCAGACAAAATGTTATAGCCTTGGAATATCGCAAGAGACACCGATGGAGGGTAAACTATCCAGTTCAACAGAAACAACTTTAGGAAGAAACCTCATTCACCATTGCAGTTGGTCTGGTATCCTTGCCGGCAGTCTCCTTGAGGTTAAATATTTGTCCATTGCTTTTGCATGTAGGTGCAGTAGTGGTGAAAGCTATATAGACCTCCTTACTCCTTAGTTGGGGTTTTGGAGAAGGGGAATAAATCTAGAAAAAGCGATTTCTGTTTAAGTTTTACTGAAAAACAGAGGTTATCTCAAATTTCTCCACTTCTGCATCTAAACAATTATTGACCTCCATGGCCTGAATCTTGCAACCATTTGCTATCAGCCATTATGTTAGCTGTCAACATAATATGGTCAACAAGGTCAGTCTATAACTGTAGGGCTTGCCAGTGACCTCTACCTCACCAACTATGCAAGTGTTCAACTGTTGAAACCCAGGCAGTGAAGTTGAAGTTTGATCATAACACAGTCCACTCTGCACTCTGCTGGAACTTCCTCCACTTGTACACCTCTGCTCTGACTGCTCAATACTCTCTAGCACAATCTGTTGGCTATGTTATAAAACCATAGTAGCACATAAGTGCTACATGATGGTAATCATTAGTGCTTTGCCATAGATTCAGCAGTTAAAGCTATCATAGAATCCACAGGAGCCTAGCCACCTGCAGTATAATATTTTAATGTGTACTTTTAATAATACTATTACCAATGTTTTTCATGGGTAGCAGAGTGTCAGAAATTATTCCCAATGATATTGTGTAAACCTTTTATACATACATGTATATGTAGATATAATAAAGAATTCGTGATTACATATAATGTTTATACAAATACAGTGTGTTGTGCAATATGGTACCTTCAGCATGTACATGCATGTTTATTTGTCACACATAAGTTTTATAATAATAAAATGTATATTATATTACTGATACATGTACAGGTATAAATGCATTTGCATTGTTGGCAGACGATGCTAAGGTCTACGTGATTGCACTGCACTGACAACTGCAGTCAAGAAATTGAAATGAAAGTAAGGAAAACAAATACATGTATAATTAGCATAGCATTATGTTATGCGGATAATAGTATAAAGTTACCTCCCCAGGAATGGTCGATCGCCGGAAACCATAGTCTCACAAAATAGAATGGCGAAATCTCAAAAAGGAGATAACTCCTAATTTTTCAATCGTTTAGAAGGAGTTTTAATTTCACTAATTGAGGCATAAGGAGGGTCATAAAATACAAATCCTTTGTTATTAATAAAAGAACATATGTTGATTTAGTATACTGTACAATAATTGTTCGAATATCTTGTTTAGAACAGTACAAAAACTAACTTCAAAGTAGGGCACAATTTGTGAATTTCTCCTTTAAGGTTGTGACAAGATGACAATAAATGCCAAAGTTGCATTAAGTCAGTCAATGACTGTACAGATGGCATTGTAGAGATAGTTGTATGAAATACAAATTGCTTCACAAGTTAGGGTTTTGATGGTTAGAGGTATTACATCCCACATGAAACAGCCTATAGATTACTCATACACATGCGGAACGGTCAGTCCAGCAATACTAGAAAATAATATATTCAATTTGTCAAAGAATGTAGGAAACAACTTCAAAGCAAACGGTTTTAAAGATGCTGAGGACTAGCTCACATCTCGGAGCTGCGTACAGCGTTAAAATGCTAAATATAATAATTGTGTCAGTGAAGAAAGTAGGAAAAAGGATGGTCTCTGGAAAAGACTACCTTAGATTGATGCAGTGCGGGACAACTGCAGAAAAGTAACACTAGAAGAGCATTGCTGTATTGATGAGATGATGGTTCAGTATAGAGGAAAAACCAGCCTTATCTGCCAATATATCAAAGGCAAGCCACACCCCTGGTGTTTCGAAGCATGGGGTACAGCAGACACTGGGAGGCATTTTGTATGACTTTGACATGGGGACCGTCTGCTCCTGGTGATGCTGTCACTTTTCAGCCGCCACAAAAGGCAAAAACAAGCCCATATGATGGGTGCAACCATTGGCCAACAAAAGTTGGTAAAAGAGGAAAATGCAGGCTTTGTCAGGTGAGTAATACAAATACCCTCTGCACCAAATGCAATATCAGACTCTGTTTTGTTGATGAACGTAACTGCTTTATATCACACCATGTGAGATAACTTAAACAGTCTAGGACCCATATCTCTTTGCAAAATATTAGCTAGCTTGTGTTCTGCTTTATTGATGTACATGTATTTACTTGTAACAATACTAATAAATCCATGAAATATAGCAATTATCATACTATATAATTATAACTGCACCTCTGGTTTGGTACTTATAGTTCAACTGATGATGATATAATTACTGTAGATATTGTTTCATTTAGTAACCATCACCACCGTGAAACTAAAATATAACATGACATAGCTAGATATTTGTTATAGTAATTAAAGAATTAAACAGTACATGTAAATTAGACTAAAGAAATTACACTGTCAAATTCGTAGTTACAGTAATAATCGATACAACAAGCAAATGCCATGAAATATAACAATGTGATAACTCATACCTTATGGTGCCTTCCAGAGTATACAGTTAGGCTTTAATTTGGAATAATATAACTGCTGAAGATATATAAATGTATTGTTGATAAGATTATAAAATAGTAAAATATTAGTGAAAAGCAGATCCAGAATTACATGTTGCTGGTTCTGCAAACTGTAAATGAATGAGTGATGTCTTACTAAGATAATGTGGACCTAAAATTATTATGACTCATAAGATAAAAAATATATGCCTAAACATGGTAAAATATAGACAAAAGCTGCACATATTGCAACAGTGTGATATCATATAGGATGTTGGAAATAACAACAACTCAGCGGTCCATGAGGCTACTGAGAAGACCAGGTCACGTAAGCGAAAAAGAGAGCCTAGGAACTGGTCCAAAAATAGAACATCATCAGAATACAACTGTGGTGTTCGGTACAAGTGTAAAGGGGCAATAACCAAGCGACAAGTTGGTGAGAGATGTCAGTGCAAAAGAAAGAACTGTGGGGATATGTCAGAGGAAGAGAGGAATGCCATCCATTCAGCATTTTGGAAGCTAAGCAACCAAAATGAACGGGCCAACTACATAATTGGCCACGCTTCGAAGGTAATTAAAAAGAGGCAGGTCATAAATGCTGCAGTCAATCGAGGCGAAAACCTCAATTACTTTCTTCCAAGATCTGACCAGTCAAAACTAGCAGTGTGTAAGAAGTTTTTTTTAAGCACTTTATGCATCAGTGACAAAATGGTTTCTTATAATGTAGCTAGATCTGTAGATAGTGTCAAGCCTCCCACAACTCGTCCACCACCAACAACTAAAATTAGTGCTGACTTGATACAAAGCATTGTTCACCACATCAATTCATTTCCAACAGTGGAGTCTCATTACTGCAGAAGTACTACCCATCGCAAATATCTCGACCCTTGCTTGAACAAAGCCAAGATGTACCGCATGTACGAGCAGTCACCATACTACCACGCAGCTGTAAAACAACATCTCTACAGTAAAATATTTGATGAACAATTTAACTTGGGATTCCATACGCCATCAAAGGATATGTGTGACATATGTGACAAATATAACCAGAGGAAGCTAGCTGGAGAGTTGACAGACGACATACAGGAGGAGAAGGCGCAGCATGATAAAAGAAAGACGCAAGCTCGTGAAGAGAAAGAAAGAGACAAAGCCAACAAATCTGTCATGACCATTACCTGTGACCTGCAACAGGTAATGACAGCACCAAAGTTTTCGGCTGGCAGCTCGTACTACAAGCGCAAACTAAATGTGTACAATTTCACGGTATATGAGCTGCCAACAGGAAATGGTATATGCTACACATGGACTGAAGCAGAATGCCATCGTGGAGCTAATGACATTGCAAGCTGCCTGATAAAGTACCTGAAGCAAGTTGATGGAGAAGGTCAATACAAGAAGGTAGTTATATGCAGCGACACATGCGGAGGGCAGAATCGCAACCGAATAGTCTGCACAGCTATAGCATCTTTCTTAACCAGCTCTGTTATGGTTGATAGTGTGGAGCAGAAGTTTTTTGAGACTGGCCACTCTCACATGGAATGCGACAGCATGCATTCAGCTATTGAAGGTGCGATTAAAAGTAAAGAGGTAGCGCTTCCTTCAGACTACATGACAGCTATGACTCAAGCGAGAGTAAAGAAACCGTACACTGTTGTTGAGTTACTGCACTCGGATATTCTCAACTATGACCGTTTGAATCAACAAGCTTTCAAAAAAGATGCTTTCAATGGTATCATCAAAGTGCACTTTATACGCTATGTTAAAAGTAGTGATGTTCAGATCTTCATGAACGAGAGTATTGAAGAGCCACTACGCCAAGTAACCTGGAGAAAGAGAGGTTCGCCAATGTCATTAGTCCGTATTGACGAGGCTTACGATGGCCCATGTGGAATAGACAAGGATAAAAAAACAGATTTGTTGTCTATGAAAGATTTAGCTCCATGCAAGTCGATTTACAACCTGTACTATTCCGGCTTGGCAGTAAAACCCTGAGCTATAAACAGTTAAATTCATTCTAATAACTTACTAAAATGTATGTACATATACATGATTATATTATTGCATAACTAACACAGATTACTGTTAGTTTTATAAATATATTCGTAAATATTTCTAACCAATTTCATAACCAATTTCTTATTTACTTGACCTTTTTAAATTTACACATTGTATATAACTACAAAAATAGTCAGTTCCAAAGTGCCGCAAGTGTCAGTTGTGGCACTTTTACATAACTTTTGTTAATTCCAAAGTGTCGTAAGTGACTTACGCAGCCATCGGATAAACCTACGTAGCAAGACTCCGAAGAGATCTAAAAAACACATCAAACTGCGATGTTGGTCAAAATTATGTGGTTGGGAACAATTGACCAGATTTACAATATTCAATTTTCCATGATAACTCCATTTGTACACTATGTCTAATTGTTGAGTTACGGCACTTTGATTCTGAGCCCACGATATATGGTCTACTTCTGCCAAGTCCCAATGTTACATATGTGCCACATGTCAGAATCGTCGCCAGAAATATGACATCTCCAAAAGTTTTGATGTGAAGGCACTAATAAGCCATTCTGAGCTCAAAATACAAGCAAAAAAATTTAGCACAGGAATTGTCTGCCTGGGTTTAATTTTTTTTAAATATTAGCAATGTCAGAACACTTTATTTTTTTAGATTTAGCATATGAAGACATTTCTTTGTTTTGACTATCAATTTTAGTGCATAATTCCATTATATATATGAATAGTTTTGAATTCTATATCTGTTTTGAAATATGCAAAATAAAAAGGTGTTTTTGAAAATAAATCAGCGTCGTCAACGCATTCAAGAAGGACTTGTACTATAGGAGAAAGATAAAGATTAGAGGGTACATGTTCAAGTAGATGATTTGATAGGAAGTAGTGTACTAGAATACTTTATGTGAACAAATAGATGGAGAAGGAAGTATAGCTCTCTTCTAGGACTGGTCTTTGAGCCTGCTACTAGTCCTAGAATCCTGATTCCGTGGAATGTTGGAACCTACTCTATGCCAACATATCACACCCAACTACTCACCATTTCAGGTATATACAATGTAATTCACGCAACCTTGGTCCGGAATATTTATTGCTTCTCATTGATTGCATGGCATTGGTATCACAACAGAACTAAATTAATTCCTAACAGGTATATAATTCATATGACACTTTCTCCAAATATTCATACCAGCTTTTTATCTAAATAAATGACTGCTGAGATGTGCAATTTGTGTAAATAAAATATTGAGCATGTCTATCCTCTATTACTAGGACTGTGTCTAAAACTCAAAAAACAGATGAAAGATGAGCCTTCAGAGCAAATCAAAAAGAAGAGCAGCCCGTTATGAAGGCAAAGAGAATAAAAATTTCAGAAGAGGCAAAATTATTACATTACATACGTATCCTTCAATATAGATTGCAATGTCTTGTCATGTAATTGCAGGCCCCAGCTATGCTCTGTTGGAGGAAGACCTATCTAGAGATCTCCTAGGTGCCGCCATAGCTCGATTCTACGAAAAGCTTGCACCACAACCAAATATCATGCAAGAAAACTCAGTGGACGACAGTCAACTTCGGAAAAGTTGCCAAAAGAGGAGTATTATGTTTATTTTATCTGTGTTAATCATATGTACATTGTATGTATGCATGTATGTATATACGTACGTATATTATTACACAAGACCTCCGAGTAATATTATACAAGACCTCTGAGTAATATTACAAAACTTTGTAAACTCACATCGCAGAAGAAAGATCCTTCCAGCCTCCTAAAGGCAGTACTGTACCCGTCATTCACTGGGAATGATGCAACTGATCACAACGGGCAAGTCGGAATTGGCTATCACTGAATGTTACAACCGGGACAATAAATCGTTAAGCGTCAACCATCCGGGGTTAATTGCTCATCCCCAACACAAGTTCCTGGCCGGCTCCCCCAATGGAATTGGGTACACAAGAGAATGCAAACTTTTGATAGAATATAAGACACCATTCAATTTATATAAAAACAAGAAACAATCCAAAAAGCGCGTTTAGATAGTACTTTTTTGTTATGGCAGAAAAATGAGCAAATTCACTTTAAAAAGACACATGACTAATTCTACCAGATCCAGGGATTGCTAAAAGTGTGTGAATTACCTCATTGTGAATTGGCTGTTGGTGCATTTGAGGATGTGTGCACTACGTGTAGAGAAAAAAATTGTTTAATGCGATGTTTGCGAAGTTAAAGTTTTATTTTAAAGCGATTTTGCCAGAGCATGTGTTTCCAATGAAAAGGGGTGCTGGTTTGCGTACGAGTTTAGTCTGTGTTGACATGGATCCCGAGTAGGGAGATCACAATCAGGCGGGAGGAGATTGGGTGTGACCTCAGCGCTAGTTTGCTCATCTATAATTTTTATGTTGTTTTAGCATTATTTCTATCAAATTTGTTGCGTACTATATACCCTGGTGTTTCAATGCATTTTTATGTAAACATGTTCCTGAGTCAAAGTGCAAAATTAGTATCTGATTCAAAACCCTATGAAGTATTGCATTGTGTCGGTAATTTGAACGTGAAATAATGCATACAAATAGAGTTTAGCTAGTGTTTGATCTATACAACCCATACCTTCTACAGGTGAGTCCAGACTATAACGATTTTACTGACGATTAATGGATTTGATGAAATCTTTCTTGTGTGAAATTTCATGACATATCGAGCACCTGCTCACATGTTTAGGTGCTGTATACTAGCTGTGGTCTACACTCATGTTTAAAAATATTAACACCCCTATAAATTGTTATCACATCAGTGCACAGTTTCAATTATATCATTGTTTCCAAGCATCCTCCAGTGCAAGCCTTAAATTCTAACAAGTGGTATATCATTTTAAAGCTCAGGAGATGCTCTTTCTTTTGATGCTGATCTTATTTCATTAATCTTAATTGGTCATAGCCTAATTCCTTCACTAAATCCATACTCTCATTTACTCCGAAATTGTCTCGTCACCACCAATTCTCTTCACTCGCAAAACATAGTACAGGTAGTTGTGAGCTTAAAAGCATGATGAGGGACGTTGGGCAAGACATGGTGATGTGCTTAAAGAAATCCTTTTGTTGCTGGGTGGCTTCTACTTGGTTGCAGCCAAATAAATGTCAGCGCATATTTTTGCTAAATTGCATTCATTGATTTCATCGTGAATATGGCAAAGCATCTTACTGAAGCACAGAAATCTGTAATTATTCACCTTCACCATCAGGAGAAAGGCTACAAAGCGATTTCTAAAGAGACTGGAATGAGTGTATCATCTGTACGATACACCATCAAGAGGTTCAAAGAAAGAGGAGATCTGAACGAAAGACGGGGACGAGGTCGCCCAAAGCTGACATATCCTCGAGAGGACCGAATTCTTGTCTGAAAGTGCAAGCAGAATAGGTTCAGTAGTAGTTCTCAACTCAGTATTGATTTTGAGCAGTCAACAGGTTCTAAAGTTTCTGCATCTACTGTAAGATGAATCCTTATCAGAGATGGTCTGATGGGCAGAAGGCCAAGAAAAAACCTTTCGTTAACGAGCGGCAAAGAAAACTACGGCTTGAGTGGGCAAAAGCACATAAGGATTGGACTCTAGAACAGTGGTCTAAAGTCATCTTTAGTGATGGATCGAATTTCACAATTCAGAATCACTCTGGTCAAATTTATGTAAGGAGACAAGTGGGTGAAGCATACAATTATAAATGCCTCCTTCCCACTGTTAAGCATCCTACCTCAGTCATGATCTGGGGCTGTTTTTCAATAGAAGGGGCTGGCCGCCTTTACATTTGTGAAGGGAAGATGAACGCCAAAAAGTATCTGGAGGTGTTGGAAAAACAGCTATTGAAGTCAGCCAGAAACATGTATGGTGTATACAACAGAGACTGGATCTTTCAACAAGATAACGCACCATGCCACACTGCCAAAGTTGTGAAGACCTGGTTTCAGCAAAAAGGACTGCATTTGCTTCCCTGGCCACCTCAGTCCCCTGACATAAACCCCATAGAGAACTTATGGCATCAAATAAACTTAACAATCAGCAGAGACAAGCCTACCAGCAAAACAGAACTGATAGAACAGGTGATTAGAGCATGGTTTCGAGTTATTTCACCGAAGCGTCTCCAAACCCTCATAGAAAGCATGCTTCGACGTTGCAGAGCTGTAATAGCTGCCAAAGGAATGCTTACCAAATATTAAAGAGCCTCAACCAAACCCAAAGGCCCTTTTCAGGGCCACCAACCTTGAAAAAGAGTTTGTTCACATTCCTTAGACAGTTTTCTCATGTTATCAACCTCTAATGTGCGACAGGTCTGAATTATGTCGGTCATCAGTATTGACCTCTGTCATTATTATAAGCCCTAATTTGTGTCAAAATAATTTCAAAAGATTTATTTTGAAATAATCTAAAAGAGCAGATGTTTGGCTTCAAAATGATATATAACTTGACTGGTTTATGGGGACAAAGTAGCCATAATTGGGAAGTAAAGCACAATAATGGTCGAAAATTGCAAGGGTGTTAATATTTTTAAACATGACTGTATATGGGTAAAATTTTTTATTGTGAGACTGGATAATTTTTTTATAATGTTCACCACTTGGATCAATTTTTGTCCACATATTATGTGACAAATAATCTACTGAAAACACATGAAAATTAAAGCATTGCACCAGTGGTCCATAGTCTATGAGGGATTTTATTTGCCTCAGTCAGGAAAAAGTGTCTAAGAAATGTTCTTTTTAATAAAAAGCTTGTTCTTCGCTATGTAAATTAAAAACTTGGTATGCGCAATTGTCAATAAACTAAGATCAGTATTATTTTTGTATTTCTATTTGAAAGCTTTGTAATGCCATAATACTGATATTAAAAAGTTACCAAGGGAGATAACTCCCGTTTAGCAGCTATTTAGTTCAGTGGCAAATACGCAGTGCAACCATCTCAATAATGTCATAATGTACAACGCAATGCTCACGGGAGGGTGACATTGCGCAATAGAACAAAGACTAATGTTGTTAGTATTTTAGTATCTGACGAGAATGGCAAATGAGTCACTATGCAGCCTAACTAGTTTGTTTTTCTTTCTATGCTCAAACCATGCTTCATAATAGGAATAAGTTTAAGCTTACCAGAAAGATGAGACTTAGGGCTATCACATGGATAGTAAATATAGTTTATAATCATTGCTACAAATAATACAGGTTAGTAGAAAGGACCACCACTGTATACTGGTCACTGTGATCAAAAAACCGTGATGCAAGTGTTTTAGTGAACAATTTCAATTTAATGAAGTTCACATAATATACAAGTATATTTTTGAATAGGCATGAGTGCTAGCTTTCTAAAAAAACTATTTGCGTAGCCAATCTGCTGACTTGGTATCTCAAACAACCCAGTTTGCTAGCCATTATGTTGGTGAAATGTTGAAAATGGTGTCTCACATTAAAAAATTTTACCCATATAACACCTTGCTAAATAAGTGTAGTAAACAAATTATTTTTAACAAATTACGATTGTTTTTTAGATATGTAAATGGTTTGGAATGCCATGAGCATTTCTTAGGACTGCATGCCATTCCCAACACATCAGCAAAGACCCCGTTTCACATTGTGACAGATGTATTGCAGAGGCTCAACATCAACATTGCCAAGTGCAGAGGTAGGTAGGCACTTGGCGACTTCACAGAAAATTATAAATTAAATGCTATCAAGCGTGCACAGCTATTATTGTTGTGGCATGGATTTTATTATAATATGGACGCTTAGTTTAACCTTTTTAATGTTTTACATTTTAGGTCAGTGCTATGATGGCGCTAGTGCCATGGAGTGGCAACGCTCTGGGCTGAAAACACTCATGCAGCAAGAGAATCCAAAGGCAGTGTATGTTCATTGTTATGTGCACACTCTCAGTTTAGCGATGAATGACACCTTCAAGCTGCAGCCACAGCTGTCATCAATGCTGGGCCTGTGCTATGAGATCTGTAAGCTAATCAAAAAGTTTCCCAAACGAGAGTCTGCTTTCAAGAGAATCAAGGAGGAAGCCCTAGACACGTCAACTGGCCTCCGTGTGTTGTGTCCCACCAGGTAGGAGTTAGTAAAAAGGTATAAAAAAAGGCAAAATGACTTATATTGGATACTGTTATGAATATTACCAAAAACTTATTGTGCTTTTTCTATCCTTCAGCTTGCTAGCATGTCATCCACCGTTTTCGAGTGCATAATTTTTTGTGAACTAATCTTTTCTAGATGGACAGTTCGAGCTGCCAGCATCAAATTTATTCTTGACAACTACCACTATCTCCAAGATGTCTGGAAAGAAACATTGGACACGAAGCTAGACTCGGAGATGAGAGCTTGTATTATTGGAATCTCGCACCAGATGAAAAACTTTGACGTTTTTTGCTGTTAGTTCTCCCATATCACTTTAAATATTGCACATTTGGCGCCTACTTGCTTTTGGTGTCATCAATTGTACTTCCTTGTACTTGATATGTTTACTTTGTAGCTATGCATATTGGCTTCATGGCACTGCAACAAACCGACGATCTGAGCAAATATCTCCAAGCCACAGCTTTGTCCGCAGGAGCTGTGTCCCAGATGGCAGATGTGGTAATCCAATACCTGAAATCTCTCCGAGCAGACGAGGCATATCACAGATTTTACACATCCGTTCTCAAATCCAAGGAAAAGAATGGTGAGCTTATGTCTTTTAAGAATTGGTTAGAAGATGATGGTGCAAGTTTTGAAAATCATTTTCGGAGTGAAAATGCTATTGATTACATTTTTTATAATATTATTCTATTCATTTACTAGTAATTGTCACTCATTGTTTTCATTGATTTTTTTATTCTAAATTCCCACTCTAGGTGCAGCTTGCAGTTGTTGTAAAACCAGTAGGATTATTCAATTATTGTCAGAAGGCATTTGGAAAGCAAACAGACTAGTCACTACAGGAGCAATCTTTAGCTAGCTGTTATTTGGAGTTATCCATTCACAGTGCTAGAAAACAATACTAGATACAGATCACAGATTTGAAATGCGAAGTGTTGCAACTGCTACAATGGGACCAGCACATATTGTTGTATTTTTAGATGTTGAAGAGCCAATATTACCCAGGCAACGGAAGGTCCCAGCACGGTTTGACGTGGGGAACATTCCACACACTTATCCAGTTGACGCTAAAAGTGCCTACAAACAGTTATACTTCTCCTCCCTTGATACCACCATTTCTTGTGTTGAGGATAGGTTCAATCAGGACCTTGGCAGCTACAAGCTGCTAGGGAAGTTTTGCTCAAAGCTGCTAGAGGAGAGGAATTTATCACTGCACTACAAGACTTGCAGCTAAGTAACATCTACAAAAGTGACATTAACTTTGAAGAGCTCCAGGCTCAGCTGGCTTTACTTGGGATCATGTGCAAGAATGAGAGCATTAATACCCTAGATAACTTTCTAAATTGGTTTAAGGATTCAGAATCTGCAAAGCAATCTTTGCTTAGTAGTGTAGCGACTCTAGTAAAAATGATTCTAACCTTGCCTGCTACTAATGCAGCAAGTGAAAGAAGTTTTTCTGCTTTTCGAAGGGTGAAAACCTACCTTAGAAGCACCATGACACAACCTAGATTGAATAATGTTATGCTTTTACACGTTCACAAAAGTAGATGTGATGCCATTGTGGTACAGCAGATTTTCGAAGAATATGTGTCAACTAGGCCTAACAGAGAGTTATTGTTTGCAGTTTAAAGGCGTACTAACACTTTTAGTTTAGTTTAAACCGCTATTTAGAGAGCAATAGTAGTTGCTGTACTTTTGTGATGAACTTACCTTACCTATCATCAAACTTTTCTAACACTAGTGGATCTAAATGACCATGTAAGTTTATTTACATCTGTATACTTATCAGATACTTGCTGCTGACTGGAATATGTGTCAGCTTAGCCGCTTTGGGTGCTGCCTGTACCCTCTCATGTCATATAGCCAACTTTTGACTCATTGGTCATTGACTTACCTACTGGCTCCAGTTGTTTGCACCTTGTTAGTTAGTTAGTTACATGTAGTTAGTTATTTAGCTAGTTGGTGACTTCTAATTGCTCTGAATTACTAATGCTTTACCTTGCTTTACCAAGTATTTTGCCGCCACCTATAGCCTACATGTAAATGCATTTCTGCCAATTTATTTTTTGATGGAATATAGTTTCTGTTTACAGGCAAATAACAAAACATGTATTACTGCTGAATTTGCTCTGAAAAGCGCTCTGAAGGCACTTTTAGAGTGCTGTAAATTGCGAAATTTTTTGAAGCGGGGTGCTCTCATCCCACCCGCACCCCCTCCCACCCTTGAGACCCCTGAACTTCAACAACAAAGTTACCCCCCTGTACTGTACATGTACTTTACTACCTACTAGGTATTTCACACGGACCAATTACAAAATTTATGAAATACCTACTATACTAGTGTCGCCATGTTTTAGAAAGCACACCAAATTAAATTATAAAATTATATATTTATAAAAATATTTCACAACGTACTTGCATGTTGGTAACACATAATCCAACCATCGATCCTTTTGGGTGAACAGTAGGGAGGTCGAGTTGCAGTTAGTGTGGCATCCGTTTGGGTGTAGTCAGGTGAAGTAATAGTGGCTTTTAAAATGCCCTCAGAGGCTCTATGTGTATTGAGTTCAGATGTATTTATTTGTCAATCTAACAAGGTGGATTAAAACATGACCTGCTAGCTTAGCAGTCAGAACATAAAAGAAAGTCTGTTGAATCACATGGTACGATAGTCTGAGAATGCGTATGTGCGTATTCTAAATACTTGACCAACTATTACAATATTCACATCACATGGCATTATCGATTATGATTCGAAGATTGAGTGATTGCGTTATGTGTATGTCAATCGTAAGTGGTGAAGAATTGCCATGATATGATATTAGTATGGTATTAGTAAGGTCTACTATTAATTATTTTGTAATTAATAATAATCCTTATTGAATAATAATTAATAATAATTATATTTATTATTATTATTATTATTTATAATTTGATTATAATTAATAATAAATATTATATAATAATAAAATATAATATAAATATAAAATAAAAATAATTATAAAATTATTACATTTTTTTTATTTATATCCACGCCTGGACCAGAGAAGAATTATGGGATTGGCTCTAGCTAGATCAGATCAGAGTGGATAGTATCAAGGTTATATTGAGCTGTAAACTACCTTCACCCAAAGCTATGCAAGTTTTTGTATGGCTTTGCCTTCACCATGCGGTGATCAAACCACGGGCGAGGTAAAATTCACCAAATTTGATTGAATGTGCATACCGCCAAGAAATAGTGTAATTCTATGCTTTAAACCCGTCGACATAACATGTAACCTTCCCACCTAATGAACGGCTGTTCGGCAAATTATAATAAACTGTACCTCGTCCTTTCTCAGAGGTGGTTCACAGAAGACAACTCCGATAATCAAATAATGTTTATTCAACGAATTTTGTTATAACTTATAGTTATTTATAATTATAGGCTAACTTTTAACTTGCACTTGATACTACAACAAGGCATTGATGCAATAACCGGTACTACTAATTTCAGCAATTCAATATGGCCAAGGAGCCACTTTTAGTTTGCATTGTGTGCAGTGGTCGAAGTCCAAGGAAAGAGGGGGTCTCTAGGGTAGCAGACATAATCCGAATGGTGCGGTGCGTGCGCCGGCGGGTAGGGAAACTTTGTCAAAATTGCACACCAGAATGGTGCAATATCCAAAAACTTCAAGCTAAAATATGGTCCAGGATCTTAAGATTTTAAGAGAAAACTTTGTTGCTACGAAACAAGGAAACTATATGGCGCCACATTTGATTTATTATAATAGCAATCTGTAGGGGGTCTATTAGTCTGAGGGACCCCCTCGAATTTATGGTGGGGAGAATTTTACCACTAGTTGTGTGACAGATATATTGACGGTATTGTGCTTGAGCTAACGGTTTTGAATTTTTATTTTACAAAATTGCATAACCATACATTTATATCCATCTGAACCAACTGAGTGCCAAATTAGAAAAATACATCCATGTTAGACATACAGCTACACTTTGTTGACTGCATACATCTACATACAATTGTACAATACCTTAGATACACACTTCAGTGTATTCTCTTACCCCAAGTTGGTACATGACTTTCTAACGAGTTTCTACTGATTCTTGTGATAACAGAGGTGAAATTAGTACGAATTTGCGACTGTTCGAAAATGTCAGTTCGGAACATCCTGTTTTAAACTAACACTTTCAAAATGTCCCTTTACCGATAGCACAGAGTCCCAATTTACTAAGAGCTGCGAAAATAAATTGTCAGAATGTTCAACATTTCGCTTTGGTTTGCACACGTTACATGTATTGTTATTCAGAATATTATTTGTATAAACAATAGTTTTACATGTACTTGTATAAAAAGATATATTAAGGTGATATAACTTAGAAATAAATAAAAACAATGTCAGAATAGATATGGGATGGACAGCATTTAATAGCAATATGCAGAAATATTATAGCAGTACGCTATTAGAGATCACAGGCCAAAGGTTTTTGTTCGTAGAGTGATGAGAAACTAGTAAATAAATATAATCACACATGAATTGAGTTGTTACAATGTATTACCTATGTATACATTGTAGGGAGAGAACTATATGTAAGGTGAAAGAAGAGAAAGGTAAAACAAGCTGCAACTTGATTTGTGTCAAATGTGAGCAAAATTATTACAGCAATGATAATACTGTTACAAAAATTAGTTACTACTTGAATTAGTAGAAATATATAACTTTTAGAAAGTCAACTGTGTTAGTTACATAAGATAAAGCTAATAAATATTAGGAGAGTTATTTGATGTCACAGAGCAGGGCCACTCCTCGAAGTGTCCAATGGTCAGGATTCTGACTGGTTTTTAAGTCAACAGGTGCTATATAGGTCAAATCTGTTCTTCTTGGTTTCTTGTATATTGGGCAAGAATACATCTTATCATTGTGGCCTCCAGTAGAGTTAATAGCATAGATGTGAATGACAGGCATCATCTCAAACAGCACCTGGAAGTGTACAGTGACTTTATTTACTACATTTATATCTGTCTACACTAAATTACATATTTTAGGTTTTTAATATTTTAAGTTGGAGAAACAATGAACAGGTTCTTCCCGAGTTAGCAGAAAAGGCAAGCTGAATAGCCTCCCAGCACTAAAGATAAATACTAAATACAATGTACCATTACATAATACATCTAAACTTTACTAGATAAGATAAGTACTAAACACAATGTACCACTACATAATACATTTACACTTTAGTAAATTGCTCGAAACCTATAAGTTACCTTCGGCTTAGGCTCCACAAGTTTCACACCCTTCTTATCCCAACCGGCTCCCTCCAGGTAGAGTCCATACACATAGACACCTTCAGCAGGTGGTTGTGCAGCATCTTCCTTCATATACTTGGTGACATCATTGTGCAAGATGACCGTATCAAGTGCCCAACCTTTGTGAGCCCTTGTTACTTCCTGTCTCATGGCCGTCAGGAAACCTATGAGCACATACAATGTATATTATACATGTATATGATTTATATTGAGCATGACTTAGGGCGCAGCTAGACAGACAAAAGGCTGTTTGGCCTCAGAATGAAGCCCTATAGTCCCAGCTGATGCACTTTTAAACAGATCAGCATATTGGGACTTCCAATCAGTATCCTGTTTGGGTCCACGATTAATTTACATCTGCCCTCATAGATTTCAAAAATGGCGTGCTGATACCATTATGAGCCATTATGAGCACTTTTGAATAGTTTACCTTGGGGATTGAAGAATCCAGTCATCCAGAAGGATATTGGTCTACCATCGAAGCACCAAGTACTAAACTGTGTGTTCCTCTCTATCAGGTCTGTAAACCAGAAACCAAGAGTGGCCGACTCCCAAGAAATCTAAAACAGCATTACAGTTGATCTTACATAGGTCATTCAGTAGAAAACGTACTCTAACTGACTTTTTTCTATTAAAAGTTATTATTTTTGTTTGTTACATTCAGAATATCACCATTGTATTGTGGCTAAAAAACCCCAGTTCTAAATAATGAGATATATGTACAATGTACATGTAGTAGCGTTTACAGTATGATGCTGGAATAATATTTGTAAAACATTGTAGAAAAATAGGAAGACCACAGTTGCCTATAATTGTACACATCACCCACTGACTACGTGTAAAAGAAATATGCACATCTTCCTGTTATTTAGTAAATATCCAGGCCTCTGGGGCATCCAGTCAAATATATTATGCAATGCATTATACAGATCATTTACATTGTACATTTATGTTAAAAATTGGATATTTATATAATATGTAGTATAGTAGATACACATCTACATGTATATACACCATCTACATGTACATGTAGATGTAGCCTACATATACATGTACATAGTATATATACATGTATATTTACTATATAAATATCCAATGTACATGTACATGTAGGATAACTATGTATTATACTTTTATTAGTAGTTGATCTACGCTATGTGTTGACCGTTCCCACAGTAGATTCTTACCTTACGCCAAGAGTTTGGCACTTTGCCATCGTACATACAGTCAAGAGCATCTCTTAGATTCTCCGACATGATGATAGTACCGTCTATGGCCAGTTTGAGGTCATTTAAAGTAAGTCTGACTAGTGTAATGACCTTCTGCATTCTGTCTATTTCCTGCCTTAGGAAGATGTTCATTGGCTGAAGATGTCCCATTTTCTGTAGCCTTGTTTTCACCTACAACACAAAGAAAACATGTGCACGAGTTACAAGTAGTTATTAATTATCAGATTAAAATTCAAGTCTATACAACAAATCACTATTGATAATGGCATGTTGTGATATATCAATGTCATTTGGTTAGCTAAGGAAGGCTTGGGATTTAAAATTGGAGGTTATGAAACTTAGCAAAATATAAACATCCACATCACATGGTAGCATGAATCACATTAATAACATAGCATCAAAACTTAAATGACATGATATCTCTATGATAATACAATAATACGTACATGTATAATTGTGGTAATGTATGTGTGGTGTTACGAAAACACAATAATATCATCTATGCCCTATGGCATGATAGATAGTACAGAGTATAGAGCTGACATGTTATGGTACCTCAAATGGGTCATAGTCTGGAGGCAGCTTGTCGATCATGTCATCAGAGAGTCTATACACAACAGATTCTCTAGTCTCCCCAGAACCTCCACTTGAGTCTTTAGGTTGAATACTGAGTATAGTGTCCAAGACATCACGGGCTGCCTTCGTCTGGTAACTGAATAATAATTGGATAAAATGAGAACATAGTATCTACAAATTTACCACCTAATACACATGTATGACACAGATTACAAGTAGTTAACAGAACATGTGGCCACTAAATATGTCTCAATTATGCCACGATTATTATACAATCATGTTGTACATATTGTTATTATTTATCTTACACAGAGTGTCTATGTTTCAATAATGCTCCAAACATTTATAAGGCAAACTACCCACACCATGCTGTTATACACCACTACATGTCTACATGGCTAAACTACTGCAAGCAATAATGTTTAGGCACACAGCAAATCCTTACGTGATATCAGCGTTAGGATGGAGTCCGAATGCTTGAGGGGTATCCACCATTGGTAGATTGTTTATTGCTGTAAAGTATTCGTCTATCTTGTTGCACTTGGGTATTGGGTAGCCCTTATAAAAGGCAAAGGAGCTTGGGAACATGTGCTCACCAAACCACACTCGACAGAATGTAATCAGCAGACGTTTGTCATAGTCATCAGTAACTCGGCCTCCATATTGGATTTCCCCAAACATGTATCTGACGGTGCTCCAGCTGACTCCCTGATTATACGTAATATAATAAATAAGTGAATATGCATGATACCCAGTCAGTCCATGGGCATTAGTACATGTAGCATCATGTAAGACTAACTAATAACACTACGTATATCTATGTATATGCAGACTGTACGGTATCACTCACGACCCTTTGCTGGGAAGAAGTTCCAAGCCTTAAAAAATAAAGAGCTACTAATTGGCCAAATTTTTTATAGCTTAAACACCTTAGTCGCTTAATTATATGAATGATGTACCTTCTTTGGGTCCATATCGTCCAGATGGTTCTGTACAAACTGCACACTGGCATTGAAATCAGAAGCATTGAACTCATAAGGAATATTCCATCCTAGAGGTCCGAACTTCCTTCTCTCCTACAATATAAAGTTATTACAGTCAACTACTAGCCAAAGGGGACCAGGAGAACATCTAGGAACACTTTGGATCTGTATTGCATACGCTTCTAGCGCAGTTATTTATGAATAAGTTGGGACAAATATTCTGATTAATCAATTTTTTTTCAAATATTTCTCATGGTTTACCTACTGTGAATTATTTGCAATATTATCTATACAATGTAAATAGCTCTACATTACATAAATATACATGTACATTCATCTATTTATACATGCATTGTATGTGCACACCGGTACTGGACCACAACCAAATACATGTAATTGATTATACTATGCATAAACTAAGCTACGTGTAGATATGATACACTAACCTGTACTGTGGTATGTAGGAACGACACTGCATAGAGCATGGGTTTCCACTGTGGCATAGTATTTATATCCAGGTAGTCCTGTGACAGACCAGCGTAGGTTCTCTTTAGACCTGCTTTGATTCCCTGAGGTGGCTCATTTGTGAATCTAATCGCTGACTGGTAAACCAAGGAAGATTCTTTTAGCTCACATAAGATAATTACACTTCAACACGAATACATGTATTAGCATTCATACCTACATATCTATCTGAACTAAAAAAACTTGTCCTCATTAATGACAACGATTGCATATTTGATTTGTACGTACATGTAGTAGCAGTTACTTATTGTTTATTAAACACAAATATGAAGAGCATTACTGGTATTATTTGCTATGTTACACGTAGTACATGTAGAAATATGGATATGCCCGTATCTCGGTACCTGGAGGAAGCTGATGGGGAACTTGGCGTGCACCTCTGTCGTAACCCACAGCCTGAATTCATCGTGAATAGTTTCCGTCTCCAAGATCTGGTCCAACACTTCAACTACATAGTCGAGGGAAAGATGACAGTTTTGCAGCAATAGCCATCCACCATTTGCAAAGCCCTTCAAAAATGACAGTAAAATAAGTATACAACACAATACCACCGATATCTACGTGCACTGGGTTGAGATTGCTATGGACCAGTTATTGTTATTACAGTATAGACGTTCAAGTTTAGAGTCTAATTCTCACACTGCTATGTGCTCTAAGCTACAATTATAACCCAATATTCAACCTATATATAGTGGACAGGTATGTAGCTTACGTGATAGATACATATTGTAGATGCATGGATATAATATAATAATGTAATATATTATATCTATGGATAGGCATGTTAACATGCTAATTACCAGAGATGCCACAGCTTGAGTTTTAGCCTCTCACCTCAAGCAACAATATTTTTGTAGTTCATGACTGTGTAATAATGTTGGATTTTCCAGTTTCACGAAAGCCTACGCGGTGTTCACTGAAGCGTTGAGTTTAGTTATGTATAGTCATATCGATTGTAATACTCATTGTCAGGATGGCCGAGTGGTCTAAGGCGCCAGACTCAAGGCTTGCCTTGCATTGTATCAATGTAATAGTGTTCTGGTCCACGAATGTGGGCGTGGGTTCAAATCCCACTTCTGACAAATCTTTTTTCTTTTTCATTTGCACTCAGAAATCGGATACATCAACTATACTAGTACTAACATAAAAACAAATGAACTCCCCGGTTATACTATGTATTTTTACCTGCTGTATTAGTCTCCTAGCATGGACCTCTTGTCCCTGACCCATAGAAATTGCTCTGCACTCAATTTTGTGTTTCTTTGCCAGGTTTTCAATGTTATTTGTAGGATCTGAACCCATAGAGAGCAAACATAGCACTGGGGTTCTACAGATTGACTCTTCCCATAGTCTCTCCAAATCAAGGATTACACCTAAAATTTATCAATAAGCACAACTATGACTCGTGCATTGGTGTCGCTTAGTAAATAAATTGTTGATCAACTAATACAGACATGTAGAAGTGTGTCCTACTTCGAAATCGTTTATAAAACAGACATACATGAACATGTGCAACATATTCACGTAGGAACACGCATTACATGATTTCAAAATAAATCTAAAACAATGTGATATTAAAATAAGAAAAATAATATTGCAAAATATGGTACTGAAATAAAACATGCTACTAAAACTAATAATACAGCGTTTTTTGTAAGCCCAGCAGAGACATGTATGCTATGTTTAATACACGTACCATATACATGTACATCACGCTGAATCTATGTTATTGAGAATAAAGTGTACAGAAAAAAATTATATTCTATTATATGCCACCTACTAATAATATTAAGAAGAAATATTTTAGATGAAAAATTATAAATTTCAAGTTGTGTTAAGCTACAAGTAGTTATGTGAGGAGCAATAAAATGATTATACTTACCAGCTGCTTGAAATAATTACAATATAGTAATGATATATTAGATTATAAATTAATACAACACCAAATATAATATAGAAGAGTATATCATAATATAAAACGCATACTCGTTCATGTGGATATACAGCATAAAACAGCAATCTACTGTATAATATACTAGTAATACAACATATTTGTGACTGCTATTTTAGTTTAAAAGTTGCGATTTCTTGTACCATTATTGTGTGCACTATCTAAAAGTTCACTTCAGATCAGCATTCAAGCTATATTATTTCATAAACATATGCATATATTTTACTTGACAGAATATAAGTCTTCTACCCTACAATATACATTATACTCTATATATTATATGTTATACAGTCACGTACAGTCATGTGTAGTACATATACTGTAGACTCCCAATAGGTACTCCACTAATCTGAGCATCTTCTACCCTATAATCGCATAGTACGTACCTTCCGAGTACTTCTCTCCAAGAGTATCAGCTACGTATTTCTTGGCCTGGAACATAGTTCTGTCTGGACACCAGGACCTCAGAAGGAGGAGTCTTCTGAACACGTCTAGCGAGTTATTGTAACCATCTGGAATTACTTCCTCCTCTGGAGCCTCCTTATCAAACCACTGCCTCCATTGTTTCTCATTACGACTCACCTAAAATTCATATAATTTAATTTATCAATTAAATCCTGAAATAAAACTAAAGAGTGCAGGGGCATAAATCTGAAATGTTTACTTATTATGTTGTAAACACTAAGAATCTCAATAATCGCTGCGTTTTACAATATATCTACTACATGCAACATTTAACTTCATAGCTTTTATTACATAACTCCAGCTTGTTGAGTCAACATTGTGATTGTGATACGCTGCTACTAGTGTTGACTCCTTACCTGATCAAGAATGCCAGAGAACTGGTGAAGGTTACTTAGCTCTACCAGGTTTAGCCAGGTCAAGTCTAGAATCCACTTGTTGGGCTTCGGTTGAACTACATTGAGATCAAGTGATGCTCCGCCCTTGATGAATGTCAAGAATTCATCATGGCGTACCTTGCCAGTCTACAATAATATGAACGGAAACAATAAGATAATTGCTAAAAGTGAATTAATATCTGCATATAATTCTAAAGAGCGCAGCGCATAGCGATGCAATACAAAGTATTTTAATAATATAGACACGACTTTGCATTGTCATGCACCAGTAGTTATTCTTTTACCTGCATGTCGATCTTGAGAGCAAGCTGTAGAGTGAACATGAATTTATGTTCCTCATACAGTCCCCTAACAGCATATCTCCACACATCGAATGTCAGGTACTCTATAATGTTGGCAATACGTTTTTGTGGTATGGGTGATTTCTGTGAGCTAAAAGAAAGGGAAAATAAATTAGAAAAAAGAAGCTCTCCGTGACGGGGAATCGAACCCCGGTCTCCCGCGTGACAGGCGGGGATACTTACCACTATACTATCACGGATTTGCTGGCGTGGCTATCGGATGCTTTGAACAGAAAGGTTTGCAAACGTTAGCAACTATATAATCGCTTAGCAACCCATACACATTGGCATCATCATTATTATTTTGCTTATAATTGGCAACCAGAGCACCACCCATAGAATTAATTCTATGGCACCACCAGCAAACATCCACAGACCACAACAAAGCATTTTAAAATAATTTGTACATACATGTAATACTGGTTTTCAAAATGTCAGTAAAAATACAAGTAAATGTGTTTGAGACATGCATACTAATACATAAAATATGCCGTTCTCATAATTAATTCTAGTGACGACTGAAAGGGCTAAGAAGTTGTAACATTCAAGTTTCTTATTTTCCAGAGAAGAAATGCTTCATTTTTTTCATGAATAATACTCGTGTGGACACATTAGAAAGTTCAGTACTCTAAGTAGTGTAGGAAACAATGGATACATACCGGGCCATAGCTTGGTCGAAGAGTCCCAGGAACTGTTTGAGAGAGGTCTGGTACATGCTGCTCACCATTGCCATCTCGGAGATGAGGAAGTAGAGAATACTACCTCTAGTGGCGACGGGTCTAAACTCTTCACGAGCTTCGTTGATCTTAATTTCCGTGTCGGCAGCAATCTGCAACTTCTGGCTGACGTCAAGTGCAGTGGCTTTGGTTACATGGAGTACATTGATGAGATCTTCGTCATCAACGAGTGAACCCTAAAATGGTTATAGTATCGTCTATCAGCTGCTGCATGTGGTGTTACACATTCTATATATTCTCCAAAATACTATCAGAGAGGACAACTCCTAAGAAACACTACTAAACATTAGCTTACCTTTTTATCTGGTAAACACATGAAATTAGTGGTAGTAAAATCCAGTTTACTATATTTATAAGTATACACATAAATAATATCGCACTGTGATTTGCTCGCAGATCCATATAGAAAGTATACATTGTAGAGATATCTCATATTTTGATGGTCATTGTTCAACAATTTTGTTTACAACTTCTCAACAGCGTATATGTAAAGAAGGGAGTTGCATGTATCCTTAGTAATACACAACGTTACACTAAGACTACTCTAGTCTGTACAATATAGCAACATGACAGGATAGTAGTGGACAGCGGTCAACACATTACCTGAGTGCTGGTCAGTCTGTACAGTAGATTGTCCTCCAGCTCTTTGGTCTTCTTCTTATTGGCTGTTACATCTTCTACCAGTTTAGTCTTCTCTGACTCTAGCTCTGCCTTCTCAGTGATGATTACTCGGCCGAGTAGCTGGTCTTCCAGACCCTGAAAGGTAGCACTTACATTGAATAGTAGAAGGGTACTTTATACACCAAAACTTAGTGCATGCTCTTGTGAGATTAACTATATAATTTGTCCTTCGGTTTCACTAAACCTACTTTATTAAACATAACATAATTTTTATTCAATGCAATGTGTAAAACGTAATAGAGCACGTTCACGTAGTCTGTGTCCTTGGTGCCCTAGTAGGACATGCACGAGATTTACACCAGACAGTAGGAATAAATGAGACTTACATGTGCACCAATAACTATACTAATAATGTAGTCTGTAATAATACGTACACTGCGGAGGGTAATTTACCTTCATGGTGACAGTGAAGTCGATGATAGCAGTACGAGCAGATATCTCTGGTGTGTAGGATGGGTTTGGCAGTTTAGTAGTGATAATCAGTTTGAATCCTTTCATCACATCAACCTCTTTGTCTCCGACCTTCACCTTGAATGTAGAACCTGATTTGATGAAGTTCTTCTCCAGCACATTATCAAGAGCTGGGTCCAATTCCTCTCCTATAAAGTGCAGTGTGAGTGTGTGTAGAATATTAAATATAAAAGCAAAAGAGTCCAATGTTATAGAATTTGACCATTATCCTTCGTCCTTGATTGTCATAAAAAACAAGGCATGAAATATTTTTATTTCAAAAAAGAAGAAGGAATTCATAGTACATATAACATGGGATAGTGTTGTATAGTCAGGCTCAGCTAAAATAATCTATGTATGCTCTGAACAACAAGCTCCATACATATGTACACTGTTGACATACCGATATCTTCTATCATCAAAGGCCTGCCAAGGGACAATGCATCTTCAAGATGCTGTCGGAAGTATTTATGGTTGAGGTTAGTAAGCTGCAAGTCATTCTTTAACTCTCGGTTCTTTATCCAGGCCTTCCCTTGACCTTGAGGATCCATCAGCAGTGGATATCGAGAAGCTTTGTTCACAATAATACCGTTCTGAGTAGATAACTCATCATTTGGCAGTCCTTCCAAGTTCCACTCAGTAATCTTAAATATACACACACATACATGAGTAACACAATTAGAATCGTCTTCTCCATAGCGTGTGGTGTTGAGTGGGATTATAATTATTGAGCTCTGCAGATAATTGTTTATTGTATTTGTAGAAGCGCTGCATTTCGGGGTTACTCAGTCTCAAAGTAAACGCAAGTAAACATGTAAAATTCATCAAATGAATGTTATAATATGCAATGCATGTCAGATAAAATACATTGTTAAATAGCTAAAGCATATTATGATAAATGGGTCTAACTTACAGTTGTTGCTGGCACAAGCATCGAGATGACGTTTAGATCAGCTGTAAAAGGAATCTTCCTCGTCTTCAATTCCTTCTGCCAGATTCGATTCAGGTTCATTCTGAAGTCCTGGTTGAAAGGACCAGAGTAAGACAAGAACGCAGAAGAGAGGAACACATCTCCAACCAAACGTCCCAACTGTGCTCGGAACTCCTTGCTCTGCTGTGTCCACCTATTGTCATTAGAATACATCTAGATTCTGAACTTTTTGTCCCACAAGATATTACCCTACTAACCTTTATATTCACGGTCTTTAGTATTAGCAATAAGAAATCCTGTAACTAACAATGGCAATTAGCTAAGCAGATTTTGCTAATAATAAATAGTCAATGTATACTAACAAAACAGTGCTTCTAATGGGGGTGACTTGGTAGCAATATTAACCTTATTTTTTCATCACCGAGACCATCAATCAGCTGTGATGCGGCACCCATCTTACGTCTGCAGTTGTTGGCGTCATCAATAAGAGCTTGTTTCTCTTTCATTGCCTTATCATACATAGCTTGAACAGCATCCAGTTCTTTTTGTTTAGCATCAAGTTGAGCTTGAGCAGTCTGCAAGTCATCCATGGCGGCTTCTAGTCTGGCTTCTTGAATAGCCAAGTTAGCCTGAGCAGAATTTACACAACTTTGAACATGTTCATGGAAAATATTGATCGAACTTCTGCAGCTGATGAATGCAGATGAAGCAAAAGATGAAAATACTTGAATGTTTAAATATTAGATGTTATATCTACCATTTAAATTCATATAAAGAAAAGCGGACATAAGATAATTTTGAAAGTTAAACTCACTTTCAGGGGTAGCACTTCCTTGTTAATTCCAAAGAAGACAGACATGGACCTGGTCCAGGAGCACAGACCAGCCACATTACCACACACTTTCTTAGCTGTTTCTAGTGTGTAGTCTTCAGCATCAAAGTAGCCTTCCAGCAGCTCTACCACCTCATCATTGATTGTGTCTTTGGGGAATGCCATTAGGGATTGGAGGAACCCACCCTGAGACATGAGCTGTAAAAGACGGAACATTGACATACAACCTGTGTATTTGATACATTGGTAGGAGGACATGTTGACAGAATACGTGTATGCATGATACACTCTATGCGAGTATGTTCATTGATAGTGATAGATAACAAAACAAATTCAGAGTAAGGAAAATAAACTAGAGACCTGCGTTATTTTATAGTTGTACTACATGTACATGTATGTTATAAGGTAAATAGCTGAGTAAGAGAATGGCACGTCTTATCTTCTACATGTATCTGTAATAGACTACTGTGTTTAAATATTAGATCACTCTTGCTTGGTTTACTAACCTTGAGTGACTCGGACCAAGACGGTTTAATGGCTTCCTTTTCTGGATCTTTCACTACCGTGTCTAGCCTCTTCTGGAAGAGCAGCAAACAGCAGTCCATGATTCTCATGATAAGATGTGGAGGTTTGGCCAACTTACGTACAGTGGCTATGTCAGCAGGCTTGATTGTGTTCAGGGCAGCTTCAGCTTCATCTAAAGCAGGCTTTGCAACTGCTAATTTCTCTTCAGCAACCTGTTGGTTGAAATAAAAAGTGCGGTCATGACTTGCCCATAGATTTATTTGTTTTATGTATTCACAGTATACATGTAATTACATGTAATTCTACTCCCAAGTGTCAACTTTGAGGTGAGGTTCAAATTCCCATACTAAAACTCAGAGTCACTGATTGGCTGTCGGACAGGAATCAGACAGTGGACAGTGAAGTCAAGTTCTATTCGGTGATTAAAGAATACCTTCTTCTCTTTGTCGATCATGTCGACAATACTTTGGGCTTTGTCCTTGACCTTCTGAACCTGATTCTTGACTTTCTCTGCTGCAGCAGCTGACTTGGTTACTTCTTTTAATACTTCCTCTGCCTTTGCTGATGCAATGGCCAGATCCTTCTCCTTGATTGCAAGCTCTTTGGACAGTTCAGTTACTTGTTCAGAGGCCTCAATCAGCTTGTCAAGACCTGCAAACAGTCAGTTCTCCAGTTGGTGCTTTTTAAACTTCAACTTTATTGAGTAGCATGAAACTAAAGGCATTCCCTACCGTAATATTACCATATATTTATTTATGCAATTCAATAATTCTGCTACTTAGAAAATACAAACATGGTTGCCATTACCTGTGTTCATGCGTCTCTCCAGCTCTTCAATCTCTTCTCTCTTGCTGGTGTAGACATCTTTGTATCCCGCCAAGAATGACAGATAGGATTTAGGTGTTACATGGGTTGATCTGTTGTAATAATTATAATATGTTATAAATATGGAAAATATAGTACAACACAAATTGGATGGTGCTTGCAGTTGGTGGCTGGAAACTTGTGTTGTAGGCTAACTTACTAGTGTCTACATTATAGTCTTATTGCAATGGTTACACAAGACCTTCATTCCAACATGTAACATCGTAACAGGCTTATGAAGTCACATGTGACAAGCTTTTGAAATGTTGTGTGTTACTACCTTAATGCTCAGTGACAAAGCATGCATCAGTGTGTCTATTCAATGTATACACAGTGCTTTACTAAATAGAAATACGAACCTTCGGTACCGCTGGAAGTAGTCTACACAGCTCTCAGCCACTCCGTCATGAGTTGTGCCCATCGTCTGTATGACCTGTTTTTTGACCTCTTCACTGCACACAATATCAAACCTGCTCAAGAAATGATTGGCTACAGCAATCAAAGCATCCTTCGGCCATCTTTGGAACCAGTCCATTGTGCAACCAGAGATAAGTCCTGGGAATTTGAGTGCTCGACTTCTGAACTTTTCTCCAACCTACATTTCAGCAATGCATTGTGTTAAACCATAGTTGTTTACTCATTTCATAAGTACATGTAGACTGGAGTTTCTACTGTTTGTCTAATATCACTGATAATAACAGGATACTATACCAAGGTTAACATAATATTACATGTGTGTATGTGCATTCCATCAATCAACCGATTAATTATGAGTTGTCCTATATCACTATTTGATAATGGATCAACACATTGTAGTTGCTTACAGGAGAGAAACACAAGCAGACATGGAGATTCTGCCTGGTTCTAGACAGGAAGTAGTCGTTGAGGTTCTCAATAGAAGGAGGTCGTCGAGGATACTCTTTCTTCATGATTGGAACGAGCTCATTAAGTATCTCATCCATTTCATCACGAGCAAATAAGTTGGATACGACACCAGATGAGAGGACGTTGTTCAGGTACTCAAGGAAGCCTTCCTATTAATTTATATTTGATAATGCATTATAATTGACCTAATTACCAGCAACATCCTGAAGCGGATGGTGACTGTGAGGCTAACTTTTCTATATGACTGAGGAGTATTCTTCTATTGATGCAGTAGCTTCCAGATAGTGCATTTTACAGTAGATTTTAAAGGTAAGCAAATGCTTTTTTACTCAAGTTTGCATTACAACTGTATATCTCACACAGGATGTACAAATATTACAGCTGGAAGCAACGACAAATTCAAAATTGGCAGATAAATGAGCTTACACATTATACATGTACAGTAGAAAATGCAAGATCACTAGATATTAGCTTAAACAATCTGGTATTTCTGAACTGTTACTGGTAAAAAGCATTCATCTATAACATGCAACTCATGTGCTAACTAGGTGTACATAGAACCCAGGCTAGTTTGGCTAAATTTATCAACTACTCTTTACTTATCTATGCTATATAAGATTAAGGACGAACCTCTTTGATCTCCTGGTCTGTGAAGATGAAAGTGATTCCTTTACCATGCAGACCTGCAGTTCTGTAGAGATACTTGAGATCCTCCATCAGGTTGGAGGTGTTGTATGATCTACAGGAGGTTTAATTAAATGGTTATAGCAAGATTTAAAATTTTAACTTTATTCTCTCTTATTACACTTTTATGGTAAAAAATGATGTTTAGCCTAATACATGCACAGTAATTGAGCACTTGAAGAAAGACATATTCTCAAGATTGCACAGAAAGGGGAATCAGTTATGGTACATTATTGCACACATTAGATTACCATACTGATCGATGCTCACCTGGTTAGAGTAATCTGGAAAGTCTTGTACCCGGCTATGAATGATGCGAGTTTAGTTAGGGACTGTTTGCCACTTCCACCAACACCTACCAGCAGAGCATTACCTCTTGGTGTGCGGATAACTCTGGAGATTTTTACCAAATGTGTCATGGCGTCTTGGAAGAAGACCAAGTCCATGTTACCGCCACGAATTGCCTCATTATACTGTCCCATGAACATCAGCAGTCTTTCTTCTAGCTGGTTGAATGATGCGATCTTGAAAAATAAAACACTGAACATAGAATCACCAGAATAATAATATCAAAATGTAAGAAAATGAATAAGTGAACGAGTTCTACATAGGCCATGTTTACAATAACTTACTGGCTCATAGATTTTGGGCATGTCAAAGTCAGCATCTTCAGGCTCATCTCCGGTGGCCTCTGGGGCATCCCTATAATCAGGTAAGATGGACACATAAACCTCTGAAACTTCACAATATTATATGTATATTCATACAATTTTCACACTATGTGCTAAAATTATCGTTTCTAATCAACAAACTGTGGTTACATTGTACAATACATACACTAAATGTGTATATCAACCATGTGCAATCTTCATATTACAAAACAAGGTCTAACAAAAGTTTCATAGGTTGGTATTTATTACTATGGCGAAATTGACAAGTTTTCTTTTCTCTCTAATATCTTCCAATCTTGAATTGAGCAAAGAGACAACAACTTATCAACATACCCATAGTTACAAAAAATTTCCACAAAAATTTGGCCACCAATTTCAAAAACAGATGATATTAAGATGGAATTCGTTATGGCAGCAAATAATAAACTCTTTACAGCTTGTATTACTTTGTGTTAGAATTAGTGAGTTATTTTATATACACTTACAAGGAAATGAAACTAAAATGAAATAAGACGAGATTTAACAGAAAAGTGGCAAACACATTTTTCACACTTTGATTCGGAACTGAAACTAAAACAATGTACAATATAATGAAATGTCTTTTATAAATTTTTAAGCAGAGTGGATTTGCCAAACAACTGAGGAATCATATTTCAGGAGAATAAAACATGGTGGTAATACTTAATTCATCATGGCAGCTTCTGGATCAAAATCCCTAAGATAAACATACATGTAACATTATATATACACATAAGCATAAAATTATACATATGTAGCAACATTCAATAGACTGATGGCAAAGATGAATCAACATTGGCTGTTAATTAAACCATGGGTACAATTTTACATACACTAATACCACCAGAATCTAGGAATTTAGTGGGCTCATTATCATTCTAGTTTTACAGTACTAATTACTATAGAAATATGAAATGCAATTGAAATGTAGAGAATGAGAATGGGGGTAGGGGGTAATTATACACATTTAGGTGAAAACTGCATGTTACAATTTGTGAAGTTAGCCAATAACACTATCCAACCATTATTGGAATAAACATGGACAAACATTTCCTTGACACAATATGACTCAAATAATAAAAGCAATTTTGTTGATCGTTACAAAAATATCATCACATCAAATCAAGTGCAGACATTGATTAAGCAATAACATAAAAAGCATTGAACATTGATTAAAATTATGATGTCATTGTTTTAAGGCAGCCCAGCAAGAATAGATGAATTTTAGTGTTATGAGTTTAATCGAGCTGATAGTTTACTATTACATTTAGATGCAGTACATGCACATCAGGTCAAAACCAGAATTCTTACATTCAGCTGATTATATTAGTAAATGCAAACATAGTGCTCAATGCTCAATAAATTAAAGTGCAATGACTGTAGATTAGCCAAGGGAGGATTACTGTTACGTCAGGTATGGCAACAAGAGTGGTGACTATTTAGACAAAGACTTAAAGACATGCCCAGATTTAATTTCCAAGAACTAGTCATTCAGCAAGACCTAACCCATCTACCCTTAAGCCAAACTCTAACCCATCCAATATCACATAATTTTAAGAAATGACAGATAATTTGACTCTTGAATATAAGGGCCATGTAAATTACCTCACCATATCATTTATAGGATCAAGGTCAAGACATGTCTTACTAATTACATAACAATTAGTCCTGCCAATATGGTGGAAACTTGTATCACTTTGTTCACTACCTGAGAAAGTCACAGAACCAATGAACTTGGGTAAGATGTTGAGTAAAGTCTTCACCCATTTCTTCGTTTATGACTCGGGACAATGTTTTATCCATCCACTTAATGTCCTCAAAATTAGTGAACCTGTGAGAGTGTGAGTGCAGTTATGTTAGAAATACTACAGTTAAATCATAGGCAATCAGTGTATAAGCTAGAAGCTGTTAACGGAGACGTGGTGGTCAAGCATAATCGTGTTTCGTCCAATCTCAGAAATCAGAAATCTTAGATCTTTAAAATTGAAGTATTTTTGTAACAATTTTTGTTAGAAAATCACCAAGAATATTTCTGAGAGAAGACGAGACACTATAAACAATAACTGGAAAGCGAGCAGTGGGCTGAGGTTAGAGTGAGGTGGGCACGGCACGGCAGCTGGATGTGGACGTGTGCATCGCTCCTGAATCATTACCTCAAGAAATCTACATAATATTCTGTTTTCTCAGTAACAGCCCCTCTTTCCTCACCGAACTCCTCTAATGCAACCCTTGTAAGGGTTTTAGTAAACCAGTTGAAATCCTCTAGCTGTGTAAATCTATAATGTTTTAAGGATATGAAGGAACAATAAAACATACGGCCTTCATCTACAGGTGCATGCCTTAATATAATTGGACAATATATATTACATATATACATGTACGTACATGTATGTCGAATAACGAAAGTGTAATATAATTACAAATATAATTTGAAACGTCCAAGTATGGACGCTATACTAATTGATACAGTTGTGGGACAGGACATCATGCATAAATGATAATTATATTAACATGGTATATGCTATCTACCTTACCTTTATATTTTAACGGTATTGAGAGGGGTAGCGTTCTAATAACACAATGCATTTTATATAACCTGTGTACCTCAGTATTAAAAACAAGTAATTAGTATAAGGAGCCATTGTGTTGCCTAACACCTTTCCTACAGTTAACATTTGCATCAGCTTTATAGTAATATATAACCTTGACATAACCAAAACATACTATAGTTAACAACGAAAATTGGAATATCAGTAGTCAGAAAAAATAAGTTAAAGAGAGTATACTTGTATACAAGGCGTGAATCTAAAAAAGATGATGTTTTGTTAGACAAACAGATTCAACACAAGTACTGTAATTGTGATACATTTACACAGTGCAGCACAGGTTATCATGTAAACATGTCAGGAATAAAATTCACCAACTAAACTACTCAGAAACCCGAGAATTAATAATGCATAACTCATAGTTGTCCCCTCTCTGTTCTTAGAAAGAGGACAGCTTAAAAATTGGAATCTCACTAATAGCGGTAACTGTTATGAGTGTGACCTAACTTCTGAAGTTGTCCTATTTCTTCAAACAAGAGAGGACAACTATAAATTTATCTATGGATAAGCTTACATGTGTGTGCCAGTGCCAGCAAAAACCCAGAATAGCATTTTAAACTGACACAATTTTTCCTGTTACGTCCACAAAATAGTATCATTTATCATGATTTAAAATATAATCCAACAAACTTACAATGTACATACAATCATCTACTATAAACACTGGCATGCACCAGGTGATAAATGTTGGTGCCTGTATAAAATAAAATAACTACGTAGAGTAGAGCTAATTAAATACCTGTCAGCGATGACTCGGCAGCATTCGTGTTTCCACAAACCGAGGACAACTGCAGCAGAGGTGACTATCTCACTGGTGGTATTGATCACACCCTGCCATATTCTGGACAGATCTCTCAAGTTGAAGACATAGTGGAACTTGGCTGGAGTCGGCAGCATCTTGATCTTTGTCAGCTGCCACAGACGTCTGGTAATTGGTACCAACTTTGCAATGATGTCTCTTACCTGCGTATAAATGGGAAGGGCTAGAAATATGCAATATACAGACAGCAGGTAAACATACAATCTACGTGAGTATTGTATCTTACATGGGGATTACATTACAGAGCTTGCATGCACAGTCTATAATCACTACACAGCTTACTGTTCAAATTATAGAGTGCAAAATTACTGTATATTCCAAAACTTAAACCTAGCCTAGGCATCAGGCCAACTAGTCTAAACTAATCAGTGAGTAGAGTTTAAATTCGTGTACAGGTGGTGAAAACTGGACAACCTAATAGACTAGCTCATTCTGTGTGAAGTTGCCTCCTCAACTCTACTTACACCTATTTAAACACAGTACCCTAATATTATGTTGTTTTTTACCTCATCGTTGAATCCTCTCTGTTCACAATAATGTCCACAGCCTATGACTCCAAAGATCTTGTCAATGGAAGTATTGGATGGTAAGGTACAATTGAGAATCGTAAACTGTCTCTTCAGACGTTGAGGAATGTCATTACGACCTCCACCAGGCTGGATCATGGCAGCTAGGAACTGTAAGATTAGTCATAAAGATGAGCAAAATAGAAAGTAGTATCCTGTCATCATCGTCATAATACATTGACACTTTCAAACACACTTGATAAAATAAGTAAATACAGGGAAATTATGTCCGCCATTATCCATATACATGGTAGGTATGCACTATATACTGTTAGTGTATGAGTCCAGGTTATAAGACAAATGAACATAATGTATGTCAATCTACATGTAGTAGAGAGTACAACTCCAAATTTATAGCGAATTTACCTAGTGTCCATGTTGTACTAACAGTTCTCATAACGCACAGACTACAACACATACATTGTAAATGCAATGTGTGTACATGTACGCTATATATATATTACAAACAGCCCATCTACTCACCTGTACATCAACTAGGTTGGTGAAGTCACCAGGTTTCTCAAGATTATAGAATCCCTTCATTTCCATGAGCTGTCGTACAATCTCATTGGCTACCTGGTCTCCCCACTCGTTGATGATTGGCATGTTGATATCATCAATAAACACTGTCATCTTCTTACCAGCTGGAGGTCCGTAGGTGTTACCCATTCTCTTGTCTACATAGCTCTCAATCGTTCTCTATAATGTATTATATTATGTGTGTTAAATAGTGCAGTATTGTAGCACAACTTTGATGGTAAAAAATGCTTATATAGAATAAATATTTCAGCGACAATGAGTGTAATGAGTTGTAGAAAAGGTGTCGAAGTCTAACCTGGAAGAGAAGAGGGGTGGTAGCACTTGAGAAGTTGAATGCCTTGGCCATATGCTCCTCAGGGTTGTACTTGCTAGTGTATCCATTGATCATCACTGTCTTGGCTGTACCTTGCTCACCAATCAATAAGACAGCTTTGTCTTGTTTAGCTGGAATACATCATATGAAACATGTACATATTATTATGACAGAAGAAGTGTTGGCTGCCTTACATGCAGTAATTGGCAAAAACTATTATGTGTTACGCAGTCACCGTGAATTAACTGACAAATGAAGAAGTATGCTGATAAATTCTTCATATATTGGGCACCCAATGGCACATTTTGGGTACACTGTGACATAATGGTGGGTACGCTGTGACATAATGTTGGGTACGCTATGACATATGTCGGTGAGCTTGTAGCTATCGTGTTGAGTAGTACTAAATTTAAATATGGGATGTGAAATAAGGTATCAGCTTACCTATGGTATCAATAAGGAAGTCTGTTCTTACATTGTCCACCATGGGTACGAGGATATCACCGTACTCGGGTGTGTGGTCAGCTGGATAGATGTAGTCTTCAACCTTAGAGTTCCAGTGAGTCCATTTACCTGAAATAATCATATAAAATAATTTCTCAGGCTTCCATGCTCAAACCAACATTATTATTATTTGCTAAGCCACTATCCTTGCGAATTCTAACAACACCATGACGACGCAATATTACAAGACAGTGTTCTACACACATTTATGGTTTATAAAGGAATCTACCCCACAAGATTTATATACACGGTTTATTTAATTACAGATGTATAGGTTATACACACAAGTGTTGCAATCATTCATAAAGCAGAATTAAATGCTGAATATGTGTTACAGTTGGTAATTTTTAACAACTTGTATATTAGCACCATAGTGAAAGCTTCAGAGATTGGAGCTCTTTATGATCTATTACAAAGAGTGGATGACTACTTGCAACAACATATTATATATGTATATACTACAATGTTTTTAAAAATATACACTGTTTGTGCTTCTATTGGTGTTCATTATTACTATAGTATCAGGTGGAGATAACTCACCATTAGTATCTACAAAGTAGTCAAACATTGTCTCCTCACTGCCCTCGGAAATCTCTGGCATATCCAGAGTAAACTCCTCATTGTTCCTCATGTACTCCTCTAGTTTGATACGGTCAGCGATCTCTAAGAATGCACCTACACTCCACATCATGGTGAAAACAAAGAGCTTAGAAAAGTGATCTCTAGAGATGGTACTTCCCTGCCTCTCATCCTCTACAGGGATCAGACCTTGTAGCATGTTTGTAGCCTATAGAAAGAAACATTACAGACTTACAGCGTGTGAAAGTACAATGTGACACACACTTACATCACGTCACAAGTTCTAATATTACGCGTACATGTATGTACAACACATTTGTGCTAATGTTGACAACATTGTTCCGAGCTTATCTATAGAGAAATGGAATAGCAGCAGATAACAAATAGGTAAAAGTAGCGTTCTTCACTCCAAAAATTTTGGTAAATGTACAAAAGCATTATAATTTTCACACATAGTGCAATTATACGTAATCATATTAGCAGTCACTACATTTACATGTAAAATGTACATGTTGTAGTGTACGTATGCATATACACACTAAGTCACAATAGGCACATTTGTATCTAATATCTACGATACCTGTGTGATGACGAATGCCTCCAGAACATCCATCTTGAAGACGAGATTCTGGATAGCATATCTGAAGATGTGTGGGAAGGCAGCTTCAAACAGGGTGAGTATGATATCCCTCTCATGAGCTGCTCTGATGTTCAGCCATCCTTGTAGTATGGGTTTCCAGTCGAGAGCAGAGCTGGACATGTACACCATACCTACAATGACACGTGAGTATATAATACCTACAGTACATGTGAGTATATAATACTGATTGCCACCTGATGTGAATATGAGATTATATTAACTATACTCCGGTATATTACTTGATTATTGCACCACTAGACTTCATAGAGTGTATACTAGACAGTATGGAGTACATGCTCCAAGTCCTTAACAGTATAAATACAGTAGTGCAGCATGAGGCTCATGGAACTTATTGTAATAATCTGCTATTGATCAAAGTTGTCTTCTCTTGATTTTCCTTCAATTCTAGTGAAGTGTGAAAGGGAAAAGTTGAGAGAGGGTAACTTCTTATTATGATCAATGGCTAAGGGTGCCCATTGATAATGGAATTCCTGTTTAGATTATAAAGAATAAAACACCACTACATTCCTATGGTAAAACAACTGGTTATAATGGCACTCAAGTGCACAACAATACAGAGATTAATGAACCCGTACCGTTTCTGGACACTGTAGCTGGAGAGGCGTTGTCGATGTTGTGTGGTTCAAATATGATCTTACAGTTTGGAGCCATAGGGATACGATCACCATTGGCCAGTGTGAGGGTCTTGTTATCATCCAACACAGAGTTGAGATTCTCAATCCAAATAGCATCTACTGGACCATCCAGTACCAGCCATATGTGGTCTCCTAAACACGAGATAATAGTGTGCCTTGATACTGTCTAACTACATGATGTGGTGCCAGTAAACAATACAGTGTTAGTGTTTTATTGCAAATTAGAAATCTATTAATTTTGATTATAAAAATTGGCTTTTATTGAGATACCCAGAGTGAGTATCTGAGAATGTGTGGCATGAGTCGGCTGTCAGACTTGTAGTAGAGTTACTATAGTACCTTTCTTTGCTTTCAGCGTTCGCCTCCATAGAGTAGAGAAGATGCCATCTGTCCAGTCATTGGTAGCCACGTCCAGTCTACCAAACATCTGAGGGGCAGTTATAGCCTTAGGGTTCATTCTCATCTCTTTGTGAGGTTCTCCGCAATCAGTCATAGCTTTCATCAATGCATGAATACAGCAAGTCTTACCGGCTCCTGATGGACCTAGTGTCATCATACCATGTCTTACTCTCTGAGTCTCAAACAGCTAAAATACAACATGTAAATGTACAGGTACAGGTGAGCAGTACAGCAGTAACACTACATACCACACACACACATCCTAGTCTAATACGTACAAGTACAGGTACAGGTAGAGAGTACAGCAGTCAGTAACATAACATACCACACACATCCTAGTCTAATTACGTACAAGTACAGGTACAGGTAGAGAGTACAGCAGTCAGTAACATACCACACACATCCTAGTCTAATACGTACAGGTACAGGCACAAGTAGAGAGTACAGCAGTAACACTAACACTACATACCACACACATCCTAGTCTAATATGTACAAGTACAGGTAAAGGTAGACAGTACAGCAGTTAGTAACATAACATACCACACACATCCTAGTCTAATATGTACAAGTACAGGTACAGGTAGAGAGTACAGCAGTCAGTAACATACCACACACATGCATGCTAGTCTCATTATGTGCACAATGATCAAGTATGATGTGGACGTACAATACTGCTCTACCAAGTGACTGTAGCAATAAAATATGAAATGCAACTTGAAGACATACACTGTATATTGTATATGAAGTATACATAAAGATGAAATGAATAAACCCTTTGGATAGACATGATAAGCATATAGCACTGGCCTAAAAAGTCAAGGACTATGCATATATTTACAGACAGGTAGTACCTGCGTGACATGGACATGGACTGAAAGAATCCGACATTATCATATAATAAGTATAGACTGAGTACCTGGATGAGCTTGAGCACCCACGGAGGGTGGAATATAAGTTTGGCGTCCTCGACCTGTCTCTGTATAGCACCTTCTAGCTCTGGGTAGCCGGCTTTGTCCAGCACAATACCAGGGAACAAGTCGTTGATTAGGGAGAGGAAGAGAGGCTCATCCTATAGCATTATAAAGTTGTTGTAGAGATCATATTATAAGACACATAACTAGTAAGATAGTTCAGATAGCAGAACACACGTCTATGTAGCACATACCTTTGTAACATCTCGCCACCCTACACACCTATACATACTATACTACACCTATTGATGCACATCTAAATATCTACAGTACATACGCAGTGCTTATCTATTACATTGGCGTCAGTAATGCACACGCCAAGTAACTAGACATAAAATAATCACATAGTATGATACACTGAAACTGCTATCTACCTGATCCACGAGTTTGGAGAGGTTCATGTCCCTCAACACTCTCATCACTACAGTAGACTCTGTCTCATCTGGGTTGGATCTCTTCACAGACCCCAGAGTTCTCAACACTGAGAGAATATTCCTCAAACCAAAGTCGTAGTGAACCTACATGTAAATGATACATGCAAGCTATATGTATACCATAGTAAATCCCGATGATACATGCATTTGCTACGACACAACAATATTACATGGAAACAACTGAGGAATACAAACTATAGCAGTTCTACATAACAGAATATCCGTAAAAGATGTTTTGTTGTTTAAAACATGCCACCATTATAAGATGCTACTGTTTCCTGGTTGGTGATGTTGAGCCTCTACCACTAGTATTTGCAAGTATTGGTAGAACTGACACACACCTGTCACTAGTATTCACAGATATTGGTAGAATGGACACACACCTGTCACTAGTATTCACAGATATTAGTAGAATGGACACACGCCTGTCACTAGTATTCACAGATATTGGTAGAATAGACACACACCTGCTTTGTGAGCTGCTCCTCACACAGCTTGTACAGAGTGAAGAACTTTCTGGCCAACACAATGTTGTCCTGGAAACCGACAGCAGCTAGCTTCACACGGATAATGATCTGTCTGTCGGGAACCATCATGGCTACTGTACGGAAATTGATCTTCAGATTCTCTGGGAGTTCTTGTCTGCCAGCGTATCCAGGGTTCTAGATTAAAAATGAAAAAAGTAACACATGTTAGTTGAAGCAACAAGTAACAAAAGTTTCTGGAGCAGTGAAAATCTCTATAGTCTCCGGATCTAGCCTCGCAAGTCTCATATAGTTTCGATTTGTATCTCATTAGTTTGTGTATAAGAAATCTTCATCATCATTATTTGATCTAGGCTCATGTATATAAACGCAGAAGCATAGACACAGCCACAAAATCACAACAATTATGCTATATGCATGAAGATTGCAGTGCAAAGGTAATGTTTATTAGTCATAGCATAATAAAGTTGTAACATGTTTTGAAGTTGTGCTCCCACAGCTTGTGAATTTTCCATAGACTTAGATGTGTAGTGCAAATACAGTGTATGTATATATAGTGTATATATAGTAGATTACAAATGGACCTGTTAGTAGCACTATGTGACTTATACCTGTATTAAACTATTCACACCAATAAAACCAGCATTCTACATAAATAGAGTTAATTTATACACCCTTAATCATAAATAAGACTGTTGGCAGAACATTAGGAAAACTTTCTCGGTATCGATTTATCATCACTGATAATGATATCTGTAACTGGTGCAATTGACACTTTACTAGAGATTATTGGGTGAACAGATTTTCACATGTACATACAAGTAAGTTTGTGTGCATTTTGTATTGATTTTGTAACATATTTCAAGTACTCATGCCAAACATTATCTACATGTATACAATAATTGAACATAATAATAATAATATATATATAATGTAATAGGGTGGCATATATACATGTATTATAGGCCTATTTACAAATCCTTACCATGGTCAAGAATATACCAAACTCTGGGTTGAGGTCAACCACGTCACCATCAGTGAATATAAACTGTTTCTTCCTCTCCTTCCTACAGCTGAGTACAATAGCGATCTGCTGCGCTGCCACTGACAGCACCGGCAAGTCAATTCTGTTAAACTCATCAAAGCAGCCCCATGATCCAGACTGGGCCAGACCTGCAACAAATATTATTCATCAGATGAATAAACAACCTTTGGTATATTTAAAGATAATCTCGAGAATTTTACACACAGTATATCAGAAGTCTATGGCGACGTGTTCACCGTCAGCTTATGAGAGCAGGGTTCACCAGATGTACATGTATATCTAGCTTACGGCACCAAAACTACATACTATACTAGTATTGAATATTGGGTAGTCGTTCTCACTTCTATAGCTGGTCTAATATTAGACTGTATGCATACTGCTGCCATGTTTGGAATGCTCACCTTTATAGATTCTGCCGAGACCTCTGAAGTCCATCTGATCAGAGCAGTTGAAGACAACAACATACTTTCCTAGACACCTACCCATGTCCTTGACAGTCTCTGTTTTACCTGTACCTGCGGGTCCAGCTGGAGCACCACCCATAGACATACCCAGAGCTTGGGCTAAGGTGATGTAACATCTAAATAACAAAAAGTGGAAATAGTAAACTAACATTTGAATTGTTATACATGTTGTAATGTACTGTGATAAACTGCATATTCTTCTTAGTTTACACGTATATTAGAACACTTATTTCACATGTATACTTGGACACTTTTTCTGCATTTCCTCAGACCAAACCACATTAAGCATAACTTTCAATGACTTTTTCAATAGAAATTTGGTGCATATTCAAGTTATTCCTCTTGGATATATAATCAGAGAAATAGACATGTAAATTAGAACAGAGTGAGCACCTGTCAGTAAGAGGTGTGATTACGAGACGTTCTGTACAGCCGAGGAACTCATTCTGATAAACAAAGTCTACATCTGTGATGGAGATGAGGCACTTATCCTGGTCTTCCAGGAAGTAGAATCTGGACTGTTTCAGCCATTCAAAGTCTTGGGGACTCTTGATGTGCATCTTACACTGTAAGAGGAATAACTTCAAATGAGTTACATCCATTTTACAAACAGATGGAGTGTTATGAATTTTATATATACATGCATATGAACATGCATTTATACGCGTGTAATGCAAATGGAATAAAAATTAAGCAACTATATTATTGTCCCACTAGAACTTGACAAAATATACATTTTGTACATGTATGAAAGCTTGCCAAATAGTCATGATGCATGTTCAGGTGTCTGGCTACCTTAGCTATGATTTCACACAAAGTACGTAGAACAATCAAATGTGTCGGCACATACCATGTCATCAAAGATGTCTCTCTGGTGGACATGTATAGTAATAAGTGTCTCAAATCTGGTCCTCTCAACCTTGGTCAAGTTTCTGGTCGTCTGATCAATCAGAGTATTGAGAAGCTCTAGGAAAGCCTGATTGGTGGCACCCATAATCTTCTTGTCATACTTGGCAGCGGTAAGGGCGTCAGTAGAGTCCCTCGTCCAGATGAACTGGAGTCCCAGCAGACCAACCTGAGCAGGGAACATGTTGAGAAACTCCAATAGCTGGAAGTTAGGATCCTGGATTGCCATAGCAGCAGTACGGATAACTCCATGCATTGACTTCTGAGCCATCATCATCAAGGCCATCAACCAGACTTCCACATTTCCTTCGGCTCTCACTGGTTTTTCCAACTAGAAAATAACAAGACATTGGGTGATAGTGCGAATAAATTAAAATCATATGACTAAACACATCCATATACACTCATATTCTAATGAGATTACTGATAATCCAATGAGATTACCCATAGTACATTGTAAATATTCACCTACAGTTCAATGTGAAAACAACAATTCGGTATCATATATAAAATTCATCAAATACCAACCTCAACGACCTCTCCCTCGGAGGACATGATAGCTAGTATCTGCTCATAGTGTTTCTCATGGAACTTGACTGACTTGGTGTTATCAAACACACTGAGTAGATGAGCCTGTATGGTGTGTGGGTCACTGGCTTGACCCAGAATCTCCAGCAGAGCTGTCGAGTACAATACAGGTACATGTAAATTCAGATGTCGTCATTTAGGAAAAACCATTAATGATATCAATGATCTACAGAACCTGGTATTCTGAAAATTTTCTTTACCGTAGTTCTAACTTGGTTCAAAATTATTCAACAATTCGGTGACTGAATGAGAACTAGAGACTCATTGGCATGAATGGCTATATTTTAACATACACATTTTTGAATGGTTAGCGGTTATGCAGGATATATGTAGGTTAAGATGAGTAAACCAAAGCTATGCTTATCTTATTTGTTTAAAAACATTGTTCTACAAACTATCAAACTATACATGTATAGCCAGTCCCTAACATACCATGGTACGATACACGCGTATAGCTCTGCCAGTGGCGGTATACACCACTTACCAGGATCGGAGACAAAGAAGAATCGTGGGAAGAGCAATCTCTTCTTCTCCAAATATCCTGTGAGAGATTTTTGGCAAAGTTCCAGCTGCTCGAGTAAATGAGGAAGCAGCTGACCAAGAGTGTCGTCACCGACACAACATTGCACTACATTCGGTATCTCATGGGCTCGGCCCATTATCTTTATCCATGACTTGTCAATATTACTGAACCTCTTTGCTTCCTGTGGCAGCTGTTTAGCAATGTCACCGCCCACAAACACAGCCTCAAGGTACACCCATAGGTTCTGTACCAACATCCAGCTTTCAATAATTTCTGATGAGTTGGACAGATTCTGTACCCATGTCTGGATCTGCTTCTTGAATGGAGCATTGTATCTAATAAATAGAATGGTTGTATAAGTGTTGTCGAAAATTTAATTGATATGTAGATCTCTCATTCCATTTTATCCAAGATTCAAACGTTTTATCACACATTCTAGCAATCAGACAGGCCAAAATTTGTATCATACCACATAAGCATCTCTTATATGATATTATAGTGTTTTTGTGGGAAGGCTCTCGTACATCATTGTAACTAATATATTTTAGGCTATTGCCGAGCTTGTTGCAGTACCTATAGACAATATGAACTACCTCTAAAATGGCTGCCTCGTGTAATATTCTACCTGTTACTGAGGAGAGAACTGAGGACCATGAGTGAATCTTCCATCTGCGAGATGATCTCTCCAGTTGTATCTCCTCGTAGCAGAAGTTCTCCTCTTGTCTTGAAGTTACCGAAGGCAAAGTCTACGCTGTTCCACTCGGCTATAGTTGTCTTCAGTTTAGCCTCAATATCCTTCTCTTTCACAGCAGAGATACAGATATCCTATAGAAGCAGTGTAACAATGTTCATAATTAAACTGCTATGGTCAAAATGAATATAAGTTAGATCTTGATATAAACGCTAAATAATGAAGGAATTGTCTTCTCCCATACAAATTAAAATACAGTTAAAATAAATATGGTTACAAGGTTAATTCATCATTACTAACCTCAATGTCTTCCTTGTACTTGAGCAAAGGTGCCTCTAGAATGTTCTTCAGTTGGAACTGCTCGTTCTCTACATCAAAGGCGTGTCCTGTAACATCAGCCATCCTCTGCCAGTGGCGAGGCTTCATGGCCTTGTTAGTCATCAGCTCCAACAGAGGAACCATCTCATTGAAGTCTTCAATAGTCTTGCGAAGCTCCTCAAAAGCCTGCCATTCCTTGAGAGCTCGAGGCAGCTTACGACATCTACACGACAATGTTAGAGAATAGTCTATACCAACTGAATTTGAAGGCTATAAACGATTACAACCTTGACCAGGATCTGTCTAATACAACTTAATTTGAACAGAAGTATTACTTCACGCTCAGATATATGGTAATTGGTAGATACTTCCTAAGGTATTAACTAAACACAATAGTGTTGAACTATTAGCTCAATGACTCTACAACACTCAGACATACAATTTCCTGTTATCTAGAGTTGGATTGTTTCTGTTAAGCAAACTCACTTGTTGAGGAACTCCTGCAGCTCACTGTTGATCTTCTCAATATCAACTTCTGTCCACAAGACATCATAGTACCCATTGACTGTCTCTATCACACTGTTGTACAGACCGTACAGTTTCTATAGATAAACAAGTGGAGATACATGTAACTTCAGAATTCACATACACGTAATACATATGCGGTTTATACACGCATATGACACACCTGCACATGAGCACTTCAATGGACAGTCTATAACAATTAACATTTCATGCCAATAGGCTATGATTCTTGTTTCAATTGTAGAAACCCCTGTCATATACAACACAATATTATAAGGTGACTAAGAGAGATATGGCAATGATAAATTGTGAGTTTTCATAGAAGCGAACTTCAAACCCAAGGACTAGTATTTCGGTTGGAGGTAAGTACTCAATGCTCAAATACTATTAGAGACAATCATCACTGTCTTTATCTACATATGAGGGTAGATTTAAAACATAATAAATATATGGATCATATATTACCTGCAGAAGGTTGAGCTCTTTTTTAATGACTAGTAGTTGTGGGTAGGGGGTGACGGAGAGCCCAAACAGTTCCTCTCCACCAGTGTAGGTAATGTACTTCCTGTACAGAGTGTCGAACGTGTTCTGATAGATAATGAGCTTGTCAGAGGCATCTCTGGGTTTGACACCGGGCACTCCAGGGCCACTCTATAGACAGATAGAGAAATTCCATACAATTATCAAAATTACTAACTCAAAATGACGATAGGAGAATTAATAAGGATGAAAGTAAACATAATTCAATTAGATTTTTGCTTATCTGTGATGTTAATAATAACAAGGGAATAACCGCAGACTTTAAAAATGTTAAAGATTGGGTAAAATACTGCAGCATTATGATCAATGTCAGTCCTTTAATAGCTTGTACAAGAAAATTTGCCAGCTTTAAAATATGAATTCTCCAAATATATACAGTCATGTAGCATTGGAATAATAATTAATATTCTAGAAACCTATTAGATAACTAGATAGCACTTACATCTTCATAGCTCTTGTAGAAGTTGCTGCAGTCCTGTACAAACGTCTTAACATTGTCGATGAGTTCAGTTCTGAACTGAGGCTGTATCTCGAGTAGCTGACTGCTGATCTCTGAGGCTAATGCCTGCAGTTTACTCCAGGAATACCTCAGCGTATCTACTTTTTCCATTTCTTCTTTTGGTACTGGTAGCTCATGTTTATTCAACATTGCGTAAGATTCCTACATAGGCATGATGAATTTCAAACATATGTATGCTTGTTCAAAATAAGTGCAGCAGGAAGTCAAATGGCATAATACAATAACATACTACTTGAACAGCTGAACCTCAAAGGATCTTCCCTTTAGTTTTCAGTGACTAAAAAGTTACATATAGCGGTGAAGTAGAAGCCTAGACTGACCTCAATGGGACCGATACCCATGTCAATCTTGATCTCTTGTTCACGAATGACCTTGAGAGCACTCATAACATGGCGGATATCATCCAAGTCTGTGATGGCATGACTCAGTTTCTTGTTCATATCCTCAATGAAGTCGAAGGTCTCGTCCATCTCTGCCTTGTACTTAGCGTTACATACCTTACCATATGCCTGACACCAAGCCTTTGTCTCCACTTTCAGTGCCAACTGTAGAGTATCTGTAAGAGGAGAACGCAACTTCCATTCATTGAACTTAAACTTCTTTATCAGAATACTAACCCTGACAGTTGGATAGCTACATTTGAGCGTTATACTAAAAAGTATATATAAAATGTTGTGCATCGCATCACATGTACTTCAGTGTTCACATAATAGGCCTATAATATGTAGCGACTTACGAGTCATGATAGCCACAGGTCCAACATTGTAAGCCTTAGGTTCAGCATCAATCTCGACATTGAGGTCTTCGTAGCTTTTGATAGCGTGTTCAAATTCGCCCAGTGTAGGGTTGTCCTTGAGGAAATCAGCCAAGGTTTCATCTCGGTTCAACTCCCAAATAGGCTTGTAGTGTGAAAACTTCTGCAGTGTGTCTTGAATTCCCTATTAGACATAAAATAATAATCCAGTCTAACCCAAATATATAGATGTAATTCCAGTATCATTTTATTCCACATGTAAAACACACAAGTCATGTAAAACCAAACTAAACGCTGTTTAACACGGTACACCATGGAGGAAAAGCCAAGTTCATCACCTCTGCAGGACTAAAATTTATCATCAAATAAAAATACGCACATTCTTATACAACTTTAGCAATGACAACTATTAAGAACAAAGTCTCTTGGAACCAATTACTACAACAATGTCTACCATAGGAGCCATTTTGCTCTTCCATGCATCAGACAACAACTTACGGATAAAATGTAAAATTGCTGAAATCTACTCAAATTATATAAGATAACATTCAACTAGCAACTAACATGTACTATACGCTCCATCATACAGTGTATATAAAACATGCTTTAAACTGGCGACATGCATTCTACACAGAACATCATTTAGTAAGTACAATGCATCGGAATCATGAAGTAAGTAAATGAGTATTTCACAACCCGTAGGAAATATATTGACTTGGCAGGAATATAATATAGCTTCAGAACTGAATGATCTACAGGTAAATAATGTACACATATGACATAAATCAGTTTTGTCCAGCTTACCTGCGACCGACTGAAATACTACAGTAGGATAAATCAATAATGGTAAATGTAACAAGTGGAAAGACAACTCTAGTATATTGTGAACAAGCTAACACTGCAATATACACATAGATAGTACATACAAAATCATGTACATTGTACTAACTAACTTATCATAATGATATCTGAAAGTGTGAATTGCTGATACATATACATTATATCGTGTAATTTCTAGAATGTTCCAGTTTTACATGGTGTTACAATGAATAATTTTTTGCCTAAACAAACAACGTATATCCTTTAGTTTCTACTTCGTAAAATATATATGCATATTAATGCTAGACAAAGAACTAGTTACAATTACATAAATACGCACATTGTACTATTTAGCCTTTGCAAAAAGATAATATGATTTCAAAATCTTACAGCTTTGGTAGAGCTGATGGCTGTTCCTAACATCTGTAGTAGTTTGTTCACTTCCTTGTTCTCGTAGACGACTTTGTAGTAGTTCTTAGACTGCTCTCGCACATGACTACCTTCTGACTTCCCTTTAGCCCGAGTTGCCACATCACTACGTGAAACTTCGGATGGGGCGTTACTCGCTAAGCTCCCTCTTCTCTCAGCACCAGCTAATCAGAAGAAATAACAATACATTATTCACTTAAATACTATAAAGTAGAGTTGTGCTTTGATAAGTTGTAACATGATGACATATTGAGGAGATGTCTTGTTCCACCAAGTAGCTACATACAAATAGAGCATATGAGTAGACCTTCAGCTGTGCAGTACCTGTACACGCACATGAATGATGTATAATGTACAACTATAGCAATGTTGTTGTAAAAAGATGCACAGATTATCCTTGATCACTCACTGTTATTTTGACAGGCTTACAGTACAATTTCAAACTATAGCAAGTTTCAAGCGTAATATTTTTTACATGTACAAAACAAGGAATCTTTGTTCTGCTTCGAATTCAGTTTTGTGCGCCAATAAGTACGAATATACCATTATATGTGAGCCAATCAGCATAGACCTACCATTAGATGAACTTTCATTCTTCTTGCTGATCTTAGACTTTACTCTGTCCTTATCCCACTGAGATACACCACTGGCTACCTGTACAATGGCATGTGCTGACTTGGTGACTGCTGCCTGAACCTCGTCTAGAGCAGGCTGCAGCACTATGTTAGGGATGGATAAAACAGCGGAGCACTGGAAGAACGGAATCAAGTTTCTGTCACGTTGGTCTAAAATGTGAATAAACGAGATAAGAAGAGTTTGGAAAACACAATACCGAGCAGATACATGTCGTAAGTCTAATCACGATATTTGACAATCATTTAGATTTAGTTGTGACACTGTAGAGTTGCCTGTAGAACCAGCTATGCTTGTTTTCTAATATTTCGATAAAAATCCTGTTGTCATCATCAAAGGAAAATAAATAAAAATTTTCCCCTGACAATCATAACAGAACTGATATCAAAATAAACAGAATGCGTCTAGAACTACCTTACACCAAATGCACATGCACACCTACATATACTTCAGTGACTTAGTAAGCCTTGAATTAATAAATGACACAGCAACCTTGTCAAAAACCAATCGTTATTATGTTACATTTCAAATCTTCTTGCATTCTACAAGTATTTGTAGCTGCATAATAAACAATACCCTCTATTTCAAGTTTATATTTGTTACATTTAAACAGTGCATGTCTTTAAACTCAACTTTACACCTATGACTCATTCACAGACCTTACACCTATGACTCATTCACCAACCTTGCACCTCTGACTCACTCACAGACCTTACACCTATGACTTATTCTCTTCCGTACAGTGTGACTCACTCACCTCCATAGAGTGTGACAGTTGTACTGCTAATCCTCTTTTTGATACTCTCCAGAGAGTGTCGAACTGCCTTCACAATGGCATCTACATTTCTATGGTTGAAATGACTAAGTAGATCGGCGGCAGCTTCCTCAATCTACGACAGCAAAGTAAACGTTATATCAGCATGGTGTGGCAGCAATAGTTTGCTTAGCTGTATTCTCATATTTCAATTCAGTTTTGCTAGGTAGTACTGAGAGCGTTTAGATTTCACTTTAATGAAATAGTCAGCGAGTCACAGAAAAATAGCTTGTGACAGTTTAATGGTTGAAAGCAAACAGACCAATCGATGGTCTTTTTACACTAACCCGATGAGTTTTTCCACCAATGAACAGTAAATTTTGCTCAAATATCTCAGACATAAAGACATATCCTACCTGTTCTCTCATCTCCCTTTTCTTCTTAGCAGCGGCATCATGTCCGGTAGGTTTAACTGCGGTGTGGGGACGGGACCTGTTGAGGGACACCCGACTTCCTGAACCTGACTGTTTAGAAGATGACTGCACACTTTTCTTGTCCGCATCTAAATAACAATATAGTAAATAATATGAGAAGATAAATCCAATTAACAACACAAAACCTGTCTACGAATAGAGATATTACATTGTATAGTTGGAATCAATAGTAAGTTGGATTGCTCTAGATATCAATGACTATGTATATAACTGCATATATAAACATGAGTATACAGCATGTATTTCTATCTATGACCTAACTATAGAAATTACTGTAGAATCTACCTTCTGTGTTTGGTTCATCGGGATCCATGTCCTCGTCTTCCTCCTCTGTCTCAGGTAGAGTCAGCATCATGCTGATGAGTTCATTGGCAGCATCCTGTGAACAGTGTTTAGCTTATGTTTAAATACTACACCATGACAGCACTATGGTATAGGGGGTATGTGTAGCTGATATAACAACAGAATTGAATTGTACTGTTGAATCTTCTTATGCTGTTTGAGAACTTGTTTATATAAAGAGCATAATATTTTGTTTCCACACCTTATGGACATAAATTAGGGTTGATAGTACATTTTAATTTTATGTTTTACCAAATATAAACTATTAAACACTGTACTGTAGTTATACAAAGATACAATCAACAAAACTTTAAATACTAACTTCAACGTTTACACTCTTTGTCTGCAGTTCCCTAGCACCATTAGAACAGAGTTCTTCTGTGTTGTTGAGGAAATCCTTGACTGTCCACGGTTCATCCTCAGGCAGCTCTACTAGCTTCATACAACTCATCTCTTGTAGGACGGCATCAATACGGAACTCTGCGTAGAAAATTGAACAATGTAAGCCTGTTTACTCTATTCAGCTTTACAATTTGCCAAATACAAATTCATTTACATTTCCTGCTAATGTGCATTGGACGTTCAAATTTGCTGATAACCACAAAAAAAAATTCAAATGGCATATTTTTGAATTTAGATGATTAGATAAGTCTTTAAGTACAATGTATGTAAAGATATATATTTTCCATTTGAAGCTAAACTCGCTAAAAGTTATATTTCAGTAAATTCTAAACCTGACATGAGACTCCATGTACATTGTATATGTAATAACTCACCTGTAAGCTGATTGGCCCTGTCTATTAACAGCTCAAGCTCAGCCAGCCCTTCATATACAGCCTCAACGTATTGACTAATCTTCAGTGAGCTCCATGTATATGAAGAAACTCCAGGGCTTATGATGTCATCAAGATGGTGGATATGTGGCTCCATCAGAAGCTCAAACGCTGCTGGAATCTTTGCTCTGACTCGGTTGTTTTCTTTCAGCAGTAGCTGCAGGAAGATGTAACTTTTTATGGATACAATTACCATTCCATATGATTCACAACCATTGTAAAATCAGCTAGATGTATTTCCGTAAGCAAATTAAGCACACACCATACAGACTAAAAACATAGATTACACATTGTATAACTTGTCTATTACTGTGTTATACACGGATCATAAGGCATTCTGCTAAATACTAAATTTTAGTGCACAACAATTAAAAAATGTTTGTAAGATGGATAGCAGCATCGTACCAGTATAGCGTTGTAGTTGTCCTTGAGAGAATGTTGTCTAGTTCTCAGATCTATGGCAGAGTCTGGAACTTCCAGGTTCAGTCTAGACATGCACTCAGCTTCCCTGATGAGGGTAAGTATCTGGGGGTCAAAGTTGACATAGAGTTCCTTAGTTTCTGGATGTCTAACCAGGAGAGATGACTGGAGACCTGACTTTACCACTTCAACCTAAATGGGTACAGGACACCGTGAAATTAGTTAACAGAACAGTAGCTTACAAAGCACAATCTACATTTCAAAATACAACCATGTACTGGGGGTAAACATAATTGTGACAAACTTTGAAACGTTCCAATTATCAGCTGAAATTCTGATGATTGAATAGGTCATATTCAGAATACACATTGGCTACTCATTGACTAAAACACATAGACATCTAACAAACTGGAATAAAGATTTGGCAAGAGTGACCACCTACTCAGTAATATTATGGCAGAACAGATAAAGTGTCACATGTGTAATGCCGTGGTTGCCATGATAACAAAGTTTACCTGTCTCATCCACTCACGGTGGTAGAGGACTTCAAACTCGAGCAACACTTTAGCGATTTTATTGTAGTTTCTTATAATTTTCTTCCCTTCAGTTGTTTGCAGCTGATTGGGCATTTCTTGGAACATGTCCATCGGCTCCTGAATGCGCCGATACAGTTGTCGGGCCCATGATATCTATGTGAATATATAATTTTACACTATGAAAACTGTGAAAATGCTCAAGTTCATAGGCCTTAAACAGTTTCTGGTCAAGTAAAGCCAACTAAAGACAGCAAAATAACAAAGATATACAAGACCTCTCTGAAATGTTAGTGTGATGAGATATAGTTAACCTTAGAGGCACTGTGTGTATTCATTCATTTTAAAATCATGTTATTTATTAGAGATAGTAAAACATATTGTTCACCTTGCCAGCCATCTCTGGTAAATCGCGAGCTATAGGAGGATCCTGTTTGTTCTTCTGGTAGAACTTACTGACCATGTCAACCTCTCTGCCATAAGCAGCTAGAATTTTAGCATATTTCTCTGCAATACCCAGGTTTGGCAGTTCTAGCCTCTCAAACTTCTTTAGCAACTGAACTGCTCTTTGCACACTAGAGATCTTTGCGAATCTGATGTCCATAAAGCCAAGGATATTGTTCTAAAAGAATTACATGCGTTATATATCTGCATTGTATCAAGGCATATCAGTCTTCGAGAAATATACTATGTATCTGCAATATCGGTATTACAACAAAGCATTTAAGAGCCACATGTCTCATATATTGGCCGTACATGTAGATATACATTGTAATACATACAATGTACATTGTATATACATGTATGTAAACAATATGTACGTATGTGCATATCTAAGTAACACATTTTGTATACACGCACATTATTGTGACTTACATGCAAAAGCACAGATTCTCATGTTCATATCATACACACACCTTGCATACTACTGAGGTCGAATAGAGGCTACAATTTACCTAAAACTTCAACAACTGACAATCTAATTGAGTAGAATATAATGTAACACTAACATGCAGTTCCTGTATGGCCCTCTTGAACTCATCAAAGTCTGAGTCAAAATCCATCTTCCTCTGGTCTAGGTAGTCGTATGGTTTCTTCTTCATAGAAGTTACGACAACAGCGAATCTGGAGGCCATTAGTTCTAAACCTGTAATACAACATATAGTGTATAGTGTCTGTAATACAACATATAGTGTATAGTGTCTGTAATACAACATATAGTGTATAGTGTCTGTAATACAACATATAGTGTATAGTGTCTGTAATACAACATATAGTGTTTGCTTGAAACATCCTCTGCAATCAATATCTACATGTATATCATTCCCCTCAATGTCAATAGCAGACAGATGATCCCAAGAAGTTTAAGGTTAAAATACACCAATAACATGGTAATACATATACACTGTATAAGGGTAAGAGTAGTTGTGGGCCCTTGGGGGAATTCTTAGTCATCACTAAGACAAACATGTGCATGCATAATAACTAACAACTTATATGCGTGTCCTTTAGTATTTTCTTTGATGCAAAATATTTGAGATACACTAAAATACAGGAGTCAGTTCAGGTTCCAAATTATTGGTTATATTGTGAAGTTGTCCTCTCTCCCATATCATGAGAAAAAGAGAGAGGACAACTTTGTATTACAACCAACAAGACTACATGTACATGAAGGAAAGCAGGTAAATATTAGTAGAGTATATCTTTACCTTCAATCTTGGAATCCTGAAGATGTGAATACATTTCGATTGTGTTGAACATCTCGATGATCTTCTTCAGTCGTCGGGTGAAAGTGTCAAACTTACCGAATATGTACATCTCGGAGAACTCAAACTGTCGTTCATCTGGAATTTCTTCCAACTTCTTTTTCGTCTTGTGGAAGCATCGCTACAAAAAGCATAAATATTTCGATAATAATAGCAATTTTGGTAGATCGACTAGCTAATCTTACGATGTTAGACGAGCATTTAGTATTTCTTCCTGTACACTCTCAGTCTACTATTACAATAATAACAACAATAGCCTCAGAACCAAGTATAGAATTATATAATACGTACCTGATACTCCTCATTAAGTTTGATGCAGTCATCAAGCTTCTTCAGAACAACATCTGAGGGCTGACTCCACACGGTCTCATATCCAGTGTCTGTGATGTATGACTTACAGGCGGTGATCATCTGATTGGTGATCTACATTGTACATATGACTAATACAATGAACTGTCTGAATTATTCGTTTTATATTACAATGGAAACACATTTTACATACACATACTTGCATATACTATCAGTGTTAGATTTATGCTACTGTATAACTATACAAAGTACATGCAAAGAATTAATGACTAAAGTGCAGTAAATGTAACCAAGCAGCGAAATAGAATCTAAGTTTGTTAAAGGAGATCAGGTGATCGAATAAAGTTCTTTCTCTCTCAGCCATAAGGAATAAAGACAACTACGAATTTCATTAAATGTCAAGAAATAGCAAACTGATGTTTGGTAGTTTTTGCAGGAAAATATATTTATGGGCGATCAGGAACGTAGTTCCACATCTGTAGAAATAACTGATGTTAACAACAAAACATTTCCAGAAAGAGATGAGAGTTATCATCTCATTCAGTTAAGGATATATTCTGGAACACTAGTCTCTTACCTTGACAAAGAGAGAAGTCATCCTCTCACTGGTATTGTAGTATCTAGAGATACTGTGTATCATTCTGATTGCATTGATGAGCCCTGGTATTCCTTCAAGCATGCCCACTGGGTCACTGTGGTATAGAGGATCACTGAACTTCTCCAGTGTATACAGATACTTGACATTGTCTTTGGCCTCATTGGCTGCATCTGTTATTCTCCTGTCCAGCTCTTGCCACACCTGGAAGAGACATATATACCATTGGAATATTTTGAATCAGTATTGCATATTCAGCAACTTTCCTACAGAGAGGTTTAGGAATTGTCCGCTCTTCAAGTGGCAAGTTGATATAAAATAATATAATTATACATGTATGAAAGGCCCAGAGACAGAGACTATTGTGTAATCTATTCTGCTATATTATGCCTGACACATATTTGAAGATGACATTCATGTAGTAGTGTACTGAATCACAACCTCCATAATGCATGTACTGAAGTTGTCCTCACCTTGATGGACTTTGATTTAGCAGCCTGTAGAATACCAAGAACTGTTTTTACATCATGACTTTTGATTTGATCGAGAAGGTAGTTGAATTTTGACATGCGTTTCTTCCAGTGGTCCAGCTCAGCTCTGGGTCCAATGTCATCTGCCTCTTTCCTCATTTGTTCACTCTCGGCCAATACCTAAAATAATGTACAATATTATGTTGAATACCTAATTGTATTATTATACGATATACCAGGTGGAAATATCACATGTATACATTCAAACCAGTCATTGGAGTCTAAATGTACATGTAGATGTGTCCTTGTACATGAGTAAATATGAAACAGAGAAGGGAATTTTGTGCTGCATACCCTGCGGTGTGAGATATACATTTTACATTGCACATCTCACACTACAACAGCCACAGCAAAATCACTGCATGTAAGTCTGCTGCTACAGCAGGTAGAACAAGCCTTCTCATAACAGCCATGATTGGAAATTATGTCTGAAGTAGATACTTAAGGTCATAATAAGCACTTGCTGACAAATACTTATTGGCTGTCAAAGTTCAGAGGATAACAAGTGTGTAGACTTAAGTCAACTTACTGAATGCGTATATCACTTAAGTTGCGTTATTCTGAATTGAAATTTAGAAAATTAAATTACATGCACCACTGGTACAATAGAACAAAATAATATCAAAGGTATACCTGGGTATTTAATCTACACTTGCACATGCAGAGTTGCAATCAACACCACAGGGAGTTAATAATATCTAATACAATGAACTAAAGGGGAGCATCAGGAATGAGGTCAAAGGTCAGCTTACCTGCTCGATCTGTTTCACCCAGACACTCATACACTCCTCAATGGTCTCTAGCTGTTCAGTAGATGCTGCGATAGTTTGATAATCTGAAGGTGTCATGATGAGAGAGAGGTCCATGGAACAAGGCTTTAGGTTCACCTTCTCATATAGACTCTCTTGAGCACCTGTGAAGTAGCAGCCGGGTAGCAACAATGAACATAATGTATAGAGGTACACAGGCTGTATATTATGCTAAATTAGATCGGTGACCAATGTAATGCAACAGAACTACATGTAGATGAATATAAAATTTTATAGTAGATTTATTCGGTTTATAATATTTCATTAATGATCAGTGGCATACTGACTAGTAGTGAAATGTCGTAAACCTTGTGCTTCTAAGTTCTACATGTACTATTGAAAAAACGATATATAACGCATACAGATGATAAAGATCATTCCATATAACATGTACACGTACATGCATGTCAATAATAGAATCTAATGTGACGTCAAAGACATGATTTGGAACACCTGAACCTATCATTACCAATACGATCAATTGGCATCCCAATATGACGTCTTTTTACTCTGACCAAACTATTCCAGCAGTTAGGAAATTTAAATGAGCTTCGTTAACACGTCATGCGTTTACAATTACAAAATTAATAAAATAGTATTGCTCCAGGTGAGGCTCGAACTCACAGCCTCCGCATCTCATACTGTTTATAAGTACGGCGCGCTAACCGATTGCGCCACTGGAGCTGATACAGTTTGCATCAGAAGCCAAAAACTTTGATGAAAACATTACAAAAATCATTTTTTAGTTGGAAAAATTTCACAGGAATCCACATGCATGGTTCCAGAAGACCACTTGGTTGGTGGACTCCAACTATAGCCAGTAAAGGGGCTGTCGACTCCCTATCTCCACCAGAAGTATACACTAACATGAAAGTCAAAACTTACTGACTAGTATAGAGACAAATCCTTCCAGTTTATTCATAAAATCATGTCTAACTGCAGCATTTCCAGATTCTAAAGCACCCCAGCCTTTGACTGCCTTCTTCAGAGCTGGTATGTATATGTGTGACATGACGTTCTCAATACCATTGAGGAGACCGTGACCGTGTTCCTTCCCAGACGCATCAAGTATACCAAACATTATCTCCTGAAACATAAAACACAGCATGTCGTCATCATTATGAATCTGACCTCACAAATGTCAAACTAGAGAGATAAAAATCTTATTTGATAATTTGAACGAGCCCGGCTTCCTAACCCTTAGAATGACTGAATGAGCATGTTGGCAACAAAATTATGACTCTAGTCAATCACCAACATACACAACCCACTCAGTCTTCTGGAGGGTTTACAACTCTGACTCAAACATGATCATTAGATCAGTGTGTTGTGCTACCTTGCTAAAGTTATCTGGTGTGATTGCACTTGATGGGTCATTCCTTGTGAAGAATAGACAGGTTCCTTTGAGTGGTACATCAGAGCCACTGGTTACAAACAACTTGGGTTTCGTAGACTTGGCTCTTGACTGATTTAGTCTGATTCCATCAACTAGAGATTGTATATAAACGAAAGGAGGTTTAAATGTGAAACAAAATTAACACAACAGCGTAAGCCCTGGCCATGTAAGGACCAAGAATACAGACCCTACCAAATTACCAACATACCAATATAATGTGTACGATGTCAGGTAGGCTAATGATTGCAATGTTCGAAATGTATTACAATGCAATTTTTGAAAATTCACACACACAGATTTGGTGTATAACTAGTGAAAAATTATCTTGTAACATTGGGCATGTTTGTAAAAAACCGACACCAACACTGAACTAAATGAACACATGATAGTCTGCACAAGTCATAACATCATAGTAGCACAGTTGGTTGTATAAGCCACAACCTCTACCTGTAGCCTACTCTGTTCCCTAATGATAAACTGATATTTCCATTACATACTCGTACACTTGAGACCAGGGTAGGGTAAGTACACTAGGCAGGTTTACAATGTTAGTAATTAAATTCACTACCTCAGCCCACTTTAGACAATTAGCGATACTGGATACCAGTGGAGGGTGAGAGATGTCACAGTTGAAACTGAGTTACACAAAATTATAGAAACATTTTAGTTTGATTGAAAAACTGATCATTCAAATTAGTGTATGGTAGGTGAGGCAGTGGAGACCCCTAGGTTGTATGCCCCTCCTAAACCATTGAGATGGTTCAAAAACTTAGTACTTAGTACTCAGCACACGTTATTGAACGCATAGACGAATATGTAAATGCTAACAGTTTTTCTTTCAATTTTCTTGTTTATGGAAAAATAGCTCAGTGAGAAAAATTAGTATCCCAACAAAATATATAGAGTGATTTAATAATAATAATAACTGATAATAAATAATATTATGATATACTGCAAGTATATCATTTGAATAAACTGAAGCCCAATTAACTATTACCTTTCCCTCTCTCGGCTGAGGGCATTCTGAGCTGCACCTCGATGTCTGAATTTCATAATAAGAACTACAGCTTCATCTTCAACTTATTGGTTGATATACAACAATTAAAGTTTTAATAGGTGACAAACTATAACCTATCTACATAGAGATTCTGTAGGTCTGTTAGCCCATGACTAACTAAATACATGCACAATGATCTCTAGATATTTAACTGTTCTCACCTTGATCTCTATCTGCATCAAGCTCTTGATAGTACATCAGCAGGTGCTTGTTTCCATTTACAGCCAGAAACTCGTTCATCATCTCCACCTGCAACGTATTTAGCAGATAGTTTATATATCAATATAATTATGGAAGTATAGCAGATTTATCAAACAATGGAAGTGTGCTCTTGCCACAGTCATGGGTAGTCACCAAGTTCAACTACTGACAAGCTGGTTGAAGAGGTCTCTACACTAACAATTACATTTACCGTAATGTACATTATCTACATGGTACATTCAACTACATGTACATGTATGTGTACTGGTACTTCACGTATACTTGTAGTCGTATTAAACTATGCTTATAATCATAACCACCTGTGATCCTTCAATCAAAGAATCCTCAGCTTCATTTCTGCTGATTCCAAGAGCGTCGGCAGCCGTGCCGATTAGACTGTGATGTGTGTCAGCAAGTTGAGCCCTCCTCGCTTCTCTCTCTTCTTTTATCTTTTGCTAATGTTACATAATAGATTTATAATTAATTATATCAAACCTCACGGCATCCATCTAAATAATTTGTTTATCGTAGCTATTGGCAACGACATTAAGTCAAATCCTGTGTTTACGAAACTCTATACACCAGTGACTGGTCATATAAATAATCAGATATATATTACGTTGACAAGGTAGACAGGGTAATTGATGATATTGCTTATTACACCCGTAGCATACGCTACTTTTCTATCCCTAAAATACATGTGATCTCCACACACTTAGCTTATATATAAATCCTTACTGAATTAAATGGCAACATATTCTCTGGAAAACACTCACCTATCTTACCTGATTACACCCTGTCTCCTTCTAACAACCAACCAACATTATACATAGCCTATGTAATACGCATACATGTATGCTACATGTATGTGCATTACATAGCCTATGTAATACGCATACATGTATGCTACATGTATGTGCATTACATAGCCTATGTAATACGCATGCATGTATGCTACAAGTATGTGCATTACATAGCCTATGTAATACGCATACATGTATGCTACAAGTATGTGCATTACATAGCCTATGTAATACGCATACATGTATGCTACATGTACATGTATGTGCATATTGCTAACATTGCACATTGTAAGTAGTTGCACTGTAAACATGTTCGGCAACAACACCGAGGGGTTTCAAGCAGTAAATACATGTAGCCGATTATATCATTCAATACAGGGAGTTATCATTACAGTCTTGAAGCTAGGTAGGAAGGTAGAGATATAACTAATAGTAATGATACAGTACATGGGATCCCATGCTGGAAGCTGAAGTGAATTTTTCTTTAGTAGAGGTTATCAGAGTATAACAGAGTAGTACACAACTGTATCTGTACATTATATACCATGCGCACACATGGAACTGCATTTCAGAATTTTCGGAGGCAACTGATGCCAATGCTTCTTACAAAATGGATTCAAGTTTATACAAGCATGTATCACGCTAGGTAGCAGTGTATTCATGTATTATATCTGTGCATTATAGGAAGGTAAGAGAAGTAGTATGCCTAGGCTACCAGTTTATTAAAAATACTAGAGTACTATATGCAGCGAGTGTGCTAAAGAGATTACCATTACAGTTATTGAATATTTGCATTACGTATTTACACACATATGTACATGACACGTACACGCGTACATAAACATATGAAGAGATAAGAAAACGTACAAAGAGCTGCAGATGATCTGGTGCAATGCTGCCTCTAGGAAGAGTATACCTTCGACCTCCTTTACGATATCCATCAGAACTAGCCATTCCTAAGATTTCTGCTAAACTATCTCGGTAGCTGTCACCTAACTTCTAACGATTTACTCACAACCCTCTCAGAACAGATTAACAACGAGATGAATGCTACAGTTGCAGTGAGTTCGCACTCATATTTGTATACAAACATGAAGATGTCACTATGGCAACGGGGAGATAAGTGAGACTTGAGAGAGCTGATCTCTAATTGAATTTAGACATGGATGTATACAGAGAGGCTGTGAGATCTATAGCTAATGGCTCTTCACATCAATGCAGCTAAACAATTGGTAATAATAGTGTCTGCATCTTCAGTAACTACATACAAATAATACGACCTTAGACCAGACTCACATCTGATAGAGGTAGAAGTGGGACAAGTCATGAATAACCACATAGTACAGACACAGCATGCACGTATCATGTTGAAATATACACACTCTCTATAACTTCAGAACTGAGCAACTCAATCCGTCTAGATCACCAAGCGGATAGAAATGAAGGAAATGGGACTCTATGCAGCTTCAACTTCTGTAAGTACACTACTTCCTATTGATTCTGTAATATTATATTTAGCTATTTTAGTTAGATACATTGTACATATACATGTACATTATTCCATTCTGATCACTTTCCCCAAAATCACTTCTCTTCTCTCTTCATCTAGCTTACTATCTTATATATGCATATATACTGTAAAAGATACATATTTCAATTTATATGACAGGTTTGGCAAACGTTTAATCATTTTGTAAAATGTTGTACCTCAGTTCTCCACCAAGCAACTTATGCAAGAGGGGACAATTCATATGCATACATTGAGAGAATGATAACAAATACTGCTGCTCTCTCTTATTGGATACAAGGAAACACAACTTCCCATTTTCATTTAGGTTACATCTTCAACTACATAGTTTGCAAAATAATATGTAGACATGGCTGATGAAATTTAGCTCTCACAACAGTTAAGAGATAAATCCTGATGACTCTCAAGTGGCTAGTAAATATAACTTCTTCCACAGATAAACAATAGATATACAAGCAGTACCTTTCAAATAAGCATTAAAAACTATTCATACGACTATATATTCATCAAAGTAGATGTCTGCATTAGAACTAAACATGATAGGTTTAAAATCGAATAGTCTCTGCTGTTTATTCAAACAATTTTGAATGTACAGAATGAACATAGAAATGCATTTACTAACACAGTATATTCGGAACACATAAAGTAAACAACGTAGCATAGCCCAAGTAATTTATTGTTACACCTTATTATTTCATTGACTGTGCAGCCAGTTCAATCTACACATATCACATCTACTGCATAATCTCACACTAAAACACTGATGGTACAACATTGATACATATGGGTGGGCAGGGAGGGTGGGTGGTTTCTGTCATAGTGGGTATGCAAGAAGGCAGGTGCTGGCGTGATAATGGAACTAGCGATCTCTAAAGAAAATTTTATTCATGCAGCACAGTTTCCAACTTTGATTATCATCTAAACATGCAGATCATTTGGTGAGCAATGATTGTAAGCTATTGGAGTGATATAATGATGATACTACAACAGGAGGGGACAACTCACCAGTGCCTCAACAAGTTGGAGGCCATGTACAGCTGGTGTCATAATTAGTGTACGACTAGTTGGGTCATACCGCCATGTTGGTTGCTGTAGGCGACAACAACATATCTTATGTATAAATATTTGAATAAGTTATTTTATTAGCATAGCATTACCAAATCACGGTCCAGTAATATTGACACAGTAGGTAACGCATGTGATAAGGCAGTGAAGGCTGACATTAAGCTAAGTCAGCAATATTGTCACAGAACATTGGGCCATAATGCCTATTAAAAAGTCAACAGCGGTTCTACTGGGGGCAGCATCATTATACTTGGTAGGCAAACTCCGATTCCTTTGATGAAGAAACAAATGAAAATAAATTGTGTGTAAACTCATTGTTTAGTATAATATTGATTATGCTTTCTAATCACCTACATGTACATGAAGTAACAGAACATTAGGCACAACTAATGAAGTCTGCTGTAATACAAGTTTTCACAGTTGATTACCAAATATTAGACTATGGAACAAAAATCACAATTACATCTATCGTTGACATACAATGTAGATGCATTCATGTACATGTACGAGAGTTTACATGTAGACTTGCTTGTTCTGTAAAAGTATTATTATTTTATATTCAGTATGATATTTACAGTAGATCTACTGTAGATCTATATCACTGTACACTTATAATTGTAATACCGTAGATGCATAGTGTTGTAGTACAGGGTTCCTGTAAGAACAGTAAATAATAAACCAAAAAGGAGGAATCCATTATCATCTACAAGGTATACGTTTTCATAGCTGCACCGCCCTTCCAAAAGAGCACAACTTTATGCTTTACCTTATTTCAGGAGAAACACTGTACTATACTAAAAATTTTCATCGGTTGGTATTCTCATATAATGCAGATGGTGTATTGCAAACTTGCATTGAATCGCACATTTGGGTAGGGGTGTCATACTAGTGAATAAGGACAAACAAACAAAATCAAACCAACAACATAGTTACTGTTAATAGGCCTATCCCAATATATTTGTTCTCTTCTACATTATAATTTCACTTTTGAGAATTTTTCATAAAATGCTCATTATATTATAAATAACAAATAAAGTTCCTTTTATTCGTTTCAGCCTCATAATGCCCTCTAAGATGCACTGAACACTGCAAATGAACCTGCCTGAAGTGGAGGCCTCTAACCCCAACATTATCAAGAGATGGTTACTGATGAGCTTCTGCTATTCTGGGGCCAGGAATGGTGGCCTACATAATGAACTTGACTTCAATTGATCAGCTACATTACATGGATGAGCATAGCTTATATTCACAACTATTGTCATTGTCAAAAGGTCTATTAGATGCACGTTTTGTCCCATTGTGGCCCCAATTTGGTGGTAATAGACAGCATCAAAATTCATTCCACATGAGTTTTGTGTTTATATTCTAATGAAAATATTATAAAATCACACATAAACTTAACTAGTCAGTTGTGCTTATGGTTTACTTTTACTTTAGTAATAATTGGTCAAGAAAGTAAAATGAATATAAATTGATACAATTAAAAAAACAGATTGCACTAATACCACAAGCTCCAATTACAACAATTTTGATTTTCCCTTGCTTCTTACCTGCTTTTCTTTCAGGTTTTCTCCTGGAGCCAAAGTAGTAAGCCTGGATTTGCTTTTGGCTTCAGCACTCGTGGTTCTTTGCCCCTTTTGAGCTCTGTTAGAGCCAGGGGACATAGGATGTTCTGACATCCTGTTTCTTAAATGTGCCTAGCTATATTAAATTTTAGTTTGGTTACTATTAGTTGAAAGTGTAAATTGATTCCTAACCAAATTCTTGTCTAGTGTAGTGGCATGCGACTCACTGTAGCAACACACGCCATCTTGATTGTTGATATAGTTACCATGCGACTAAAGCCAGTTATAATGAACGCATTAATAATTTTACGTCGATATACTACTATAATGTTGTGTAGGTTTGATTTTGTACTTTTTTGCCAGTTGAGTTAATATTTTTAATACATAATTGTTTATCTTGTGCTGTTTACTTGACATAAGTACTAAACTACTTTTGTTAGCGTAGAAACATTATAGAGTGCGCGCAAGTGCCCTTTAAAAGAAACAGAAGGCAACTTCTAAACAAAAACAGGAGAGGACAACTTCCGAACCAGTCACATTACAATACATTTTGTGCTACACTGTCAAATGGTTTTGGAATAACATGGGAATAAAATAACCATACTTGCAAAGTTATTGCTGCTCCAAATGGGAAGGATGGGGCACAGGGAGTGAATATCAGTACAGCCAAAAATTGATTTAACGCTTTAAATAATTAAATACTTTATAAAATTATTGTATCTCTACTTATGCAAAGTTGAAATATCCATAATTATCCAGCACCATAATAATAATAACACAGTCCTGCAACCTATCACTTATTGTTATACAACGATACAATACTAAATATCTTCCTGAAGGGATATGCCCAGTTACTTATTGAAATGAGTTTCCTAACATGAGCATATAAATATCCCACTTTCACCATATGCAATATTCTGGATGAACTTTCTTAGTGTCTGGGCCTTACGAAACTCTATTGCTTTGCTCATTGTGGATTAAATTTATTGGATTATCTGGATTTTATGTTAGAAGCCATGAATTCAGTGAAAATCTGGAAGAAATAGCGAGTGTTTAGCAAAGTGGGAGCAGGCTTTCAAAATCTAGAGTATCCCCCCCCCCAAATTAGGAGGCTTAACAAGTATGGGAATAAAAACACTATACGTGTTTTTAGTTAGCACTTTCCTTCATTCAGTTTATATTTTCCTATTCTTGGGTGATCCACATTGCTGCAAGGCTAGAACAGACAGTACTGCTGGTGCTGTTATTTTTGTTTCCACTTGCCCAGTGTGATGTCATTGCTCTTATTTTGAAGCCAGCAAAGGTTGAGCTATCGTACATGCAGATAGATGCAGTGGATCTCCATTATTTTCAAGTCCTGGTTTGCAGGAACTGAGAGGTCAGCCTAAAATAAATTTAAAAGGCTCGTCACTGTCAGTGTCAGGAAATTCAAGCATGTTTAGCCCCAGGCCACATTGACTGACTTAGAGCAGTTACCATCTATACATGTATGAATAGACAGATGTATCTACATGTAGACGTACATGTATATAATATATATACCAAACCAATGTTGTCTTTATTGTTGACTATTGTCCATTGAGTAGGACAAAACACAACCAAGCAGGAGAGAAAAATTTACCTGTAATAATGCATCATTAGCTTGGGCATCAAACCTGATAGTCTTACCCAACCAGTAAGTAGAGTTTAGTTTAAAACTAATCTGAAATATTGGCATATTGCTGATGCCCAGGCTAATAGATCAAAACAAAGATCAAGCAATGGCAAATAGGGGGTTTGCTGTACGAGTTGTCCCACCTTGTAAATAAATTCGAATTGGTAAAGGGTCGCAGAAGTTTATTATTGATTACTTCGAAATTCCGTAAAAACTGTAAAGTCCGCTATTAGTTAAGTTCCTGTTCTTAGTTTTGGAAGTGGAAATAATAAAATTAAAATTGAAAATAATTTTAAATTTAACTAATTGATAATTGATCGTAGTTGCCATCTAGTGAAATATGAAATTTTGCTTCTGTACCAAGCTATGAAAAACCGGCTCTCTGTTTATAGTCCCTGTCATTTGTGCATATCCTATTTATTTATTAGGCCTAGAGCAGATAAATTAAATTTTAAATTTATTTATACCTCTCAATTCAAATATTTAATATATATTTAATATTAATTAATGTTGATATTATATTTATATTCATGTAATAACATTTGTATTAATATAATATACAAATATTATATAACTAAATATATATTCATATTGAAAATAATATCAATACTTGATTTGTAAGATATTTATTAGTATATTTTCACGGAGTAAGAGGTACATTTTATAATTATATTAATTTAATGAAATATAATTATAAATAATTTTATAATTTATTTAAAATGATGACTAGACTAGATAGACATACTTGTAGGCCTACTATAACTATAGGCCTACAATACTAGTATCACAATAATTAATAGTATTTATTTATATTATTAATTATTATATAATTTTAAATTTTGGTAAAATTTGTAATAAAAGAATAATACTAATGTAAGATATGTTTTAATATGACATTGAACTATTCAGCATGGTGAGCTTTTTTTATAGTAATGTAACTATGTCATGAAATAGGCCTACATGTATGCAACTATGAACTATGATAATAACGTGAATGAGACAGAAACAAGGTTGCATCAATAGTTTACAAAATGTGATGCACGGATAGTGAAGACAATAATATAAAAATGTGGGACTTTAGCCTACATATGATATTTCTGCTTCCTTCACAGGACTGTAACGCTTTAACTAAACTAATCAAAGTTGAGAAACTGATATTTCTGTACGCTACGTTTACCAACATCTACATTAGTTGCAAAAGCAAGATGCTACAATGCAAAACATATGTGTCTCATCAAATGTATCATTCATGATTATTTACATTACTGTAGATTACAGGTTATTAGAATTTTGCAAAGCATACCTATGTTGGAATTTGAGGTAGAAGTGAAATGCCAAATCTAGATTGAAATGGCAAATCAATTCAAATTGGATCGAATGGGCCATTTATTTCAAGATAACTGATAACTTGGTTTTAAACTTTTCTAAGCACAATCTGGTAATGTATTTTAATACTCGATTAGGCCTTTAATACAAATTTGCTATGAAAGTTGTTGCAAAACTCATTTAATAGTTTTTGCAATAATGTTAGTCCAGTTATTACTTTGTTGTTCCGGATATTTACAGGTTTCGATACACCAACGTAGCAGCACAATGGAAATGTCCCAGCTTTATGATGAAGATTTATTGGAAAACCATTTCTTTCAACAATTTTGTGACATGTGTTCTTCACTTTTCCACGCAGCAGTTCAAAACGAATGGCTGGTACGTTTAGTTCGAACTACTTATCCAACAGTTTTTTTTTTTCATCATATTCATGGCTACTCAGTGAAAATAATACTTACTCTTCAAACAACTAATTCCAAATTTTTCAGTTAATATTGAGATAATGGAGTTATAGTTAAATATTGCAGTTTTTAATCCTTTTGTATAGTGTTAGTAGGAAAATTAGTTTGTACAGGTGAAATATTATGGTGTCATGGGCTAGCTTCTATGACTATTCACATGTGATATGATTCCAAGTTGAATAGCAGAAGACGTTCCTTTCAGGTTTATCAAGTTATTTCCTTTTAAACTATTTTAGATTTGTGTGCCCAAAGTGGGTACATTTGAGAACCATACTCTTACAGAGTTGGACTGTATGAGTCATGTATTAGTGGAAGTAGATACAGGACAGTACAGGACAGCCAGTGATAAGGTAAGACAAATCCACATCAAGCAGATGTATCTATTCTACATGTAGGTTAATTCTACAGATGTTTGCAGCATTCATTATGGGAAGTAAGTAGGAACTTCCTATCGGGGGATGGGGGTGGACAGACTGTATGGATACACAAGTTCTGAATATTGACACATCTAGAAGGCCCAAGTGTTCAGGTGGATCTGCTAACAGCATTCATTTTTTATGCGTCTACTATGAAATGCGCTAGTTCAGGTGGAATTTCAAACTTGCAATGGTGTGGTGAAGGTGATAGATATAATAGCTGAGTATGTATTATCCTAATAGCAGTTTATCCAATTAGGTGCAGTAGTGAAATTTAGATAGCCTTAGTTCCTTGGTTGTGGTTGGGGTTTGGGGTAAGGGCGGTCAACCAGCAAAATATAGAGAAGACAACTTCTCCTGCTTCAGTTTTGGTGAAGAACAAAGGCTATCTCAAATTCCTCCACTTCTGCACCTAACTCAGTTTATCATGGTGCCTGTATCAATGTAATTGTAATTATGCATACCCGTAGTTGCTTACATGATACTAACTACAATCTAACCCTTCCATTGTCACGTTGGTCATTACTGAATAGAGTTACTGATAACCTGTGTCTATATTGCAGCATGTGAATATAAAAGATAGAGTGATAACGTTGGGGGAAGGTTTTGACAGTCATGCACAAGTAAGTTGTTTATACAAAGGATTAATCTAAAGGCCACACACACACACACTTATATAATATAGTGAGACTGATACGTGATTGCTTGTTTAATCACTGATATGCTCTCTGAAAGACCTGCAACTTGTAAATAATACATTAGTCTATGCAAGTCATACTTGTAGTGATTTGTTAGTACAACAACCTCAGTGCACGACAGCTATTATACATTTGGTTTTGGCTCTTATCACTGCATATGTCATAGCAACTATATTAAACACCAAGTATATGATATATTGGTGCCCATCTTACTGAACCAATATTACATGTATATCAGTAAATGGTTTATTTAGGCTATAATATATGACCTTAATATTGTTATAGCAAAAATTTATAGGCCTCCATGTATATATATGCACTGTATATATACAATGTATATTGTCCTGCAGTTCAACTTGATGAATGATTTGGTGTTAACAGATACGTCTATTCTTAGATACAGGAATACATTAATCTAACATTTTCCTTTCTGGTTTTCAAGCCATTTACAAGTTAAATTTCATGAGAATAAATATAGGATATCCAACATCTAATAACTTGAGCTCCTTACTAATGTGATGATCACTTTAATGAGAGCATGACAGCTCATAGGCATCGTGAACATTCATGACTTATAAAGTGGTATTATTTTAGGTATTAAGTTGTCTTCTCTACTGTATTTTGAACCAGTCCAATGACACCCACTGTTCTATTACTGTCTACAGTTATCAACTCTTATCTAGTCTACATTGTATATCTACAGGTGAAGATGCTGTTTAGTGAGACGTTCTACACAGACAAACAGAAAAAGTACCAGGTGTGGTGCATAGACAGACCTCTTAGTTTTGAATGCTCCACTCCCTCTTCTCTTCTGCAGGCACAGTCCGCAGCGGAATTCAGGATACTCAATGTAGATGACTCCATTGAACTGCTCTTTACTGGTCAGTTTCTCTTATATACTCACTTAATGTCATCATTGTAACCGTCTAATCAGATTGCTATAGTATATCAGTGGGTTTCCATGGTCCGAGCTCAGTCCACTTTTAGCTTGACCTACGGTGCCCTATTTAGCGAGCTCATGGAATATCTCAATTCATGCTACTAACCACAGCAGTTGTTGGCAGGAGCTGTATACTAGTTCTAACAATGGGAATGCTGTGATAATGCGGTACTATGGGTTGTATTAATCCTGTATTATATGGTGGAATAGCAAATACTGATAGTCAACTTTGTATTAAGGGGTTTGGTCATTTAAAAAGCATGACCAATCCCTTTAATAAGGCGACCATAGAGGAGTTTTACAGTTGGTCCAGTACACATGTACTACTCACTGGCGAGGGTTCCACTTATAAGGAAGTCGAGCTGGTGTAGTGGTAATGTGGTCTATTCACCGTGCTAGGCAAGAAACATATCTAATTAATTTGTTTTCACTCCCAATTCTCTTCTGTGGAGTTCACTGTTTAGCTCGTTTTGGCTTTTATATTGTAGGACAGAACTGCTCACTCAAAAAGACAATTGACAAGATGATTTCTACACACAAGGCAGCTTTACGTTTCTCAGACAAGAAATCAGCGCGCCTACGAGATCAGATAGACACGATGCATAGTTTATTCACTAAATGCTTACAGGCCAGCTCCAAGGACAGTCAGCTGGTGGGTTTTAATGTTATATTGATTCACTTATCGTTGTACAATGCATTGCAATGAATATAAATTAAAGTTCTACTCACCTAATCCCCAAAAGTATGGGAAATAAACAATTTGCTCGGCAGTAATTTGCGATGGGTTAATAAATCAGATCCCAGTGTTGCTATGTAACACTGTTACGATGATAACTCTAGTATAGGTAACATAACAAGTTTTTACTTACCTGTCTGTAGCATCATGTTTTGCTCTACCCATGGTCTGATATACAATGCCCTCTGCTGCAGAAGTTCATCTAGCTGTCTGTGTGGTCAAGTATGCAGCTGTGAAAAGCTAGCAGGTTTTCTATAAACTACATACATGTAGCTATCTGGGTGGCCTGAATTGGAGCTATGTTTCAAGATAAGACAACTTTAGTGATCCCACTATCATTCCTACTTAATCATTCTCTCTGTTTGTAGAGGAGAAGGATGAATCTGAATAAGCACATTGCAGATAATCTGCGTATATCAGTCGAGGTAGGAACTGACTACCCACATCTTGCAATGTGTATGCACATATCCCATAGTTCATATCTAGCTTGTATTTACTTACATAATAATGTTCAGGAGGCTGTGATTGAGAGTATTGGCATATGAATAATCCTGATGTGAAAATTTTTTGATTGTGTTTTGTTGGAGTTAATTTGTTAATATTGCTATGTGCATGTTTTAGACGTACATCCATCATAAGCTATACACAGACCTTTTCCAATACATATGCACTGCTGTTGCTAGTGAGGACGAGAAGCTGAATAAAATAAACAGAAATCTCTCTCAAATACAGCTAAAGGATTTTGGTATAGTTTCGGAATTTAGGTAAGTAAGAGTTAGCTTCTCGTTCATTAGTCATCCGGTATATCCTGCATTCTACTTCCTGTTCGCCATGCTGTAGTCGTTGGTGTAGTCATTGGCATTCTTATAATTGGAATTGCTATTGCTTGCTATGTTAAAGTTTTTAATGTGTTGTGCAGTTGAATTGTTTTACAGGTTTCTTATTATCCATGTATTGTATTGTTTTAGCTCTAACTTACCAAAGGCACGTCGAGAGCTTCTTATGTTTGTGTCATATAGCACTCCTCTAGCTAAGATGGCTTCCATCAAAAGAGTTATCCTAGCATTGATGCAAAGCCCTAGAAATGCTCAAGGTAATCCGCTTGAGAGTTGCTCAGTTCAAATGTTAAGCTTTGGAGTTGTCATCACAATGAATTGTTATCACTCACTATCGAGTCCTCTCTCATAAAAATAACTGTTTGAAACCAGAATTGCCAGGGATAATTTGGAGGGGAAATTGTAAGTGCCACCCAAATACTGTCTCGTATTATTTCCCACTCTGCTTTGATTTAATAGTGTTACCAACCCATTTCGAATATTTTAAGTTCAACAGAATATGATTCAGGGTGTTTGTAACAATCAAGCTTCTGTCAGCATAAATGCCTATGAATCAAAGTGGTTTTAAATTTTTGGCCAAATTTTATTCGATTTGATGGTGTAGTGCTGTACTTGCAGAAAAACCCAAACCTCACTTTATAGTGCTAAGCCTTGCAGAAATATCAATAGTTTAAAAACTATTTTTAAAATGCGTGGCCAAATTTTTAGTATATGAATTTAGCAAAAATAGAACGCAGAGGTCAAGAGTAGTCTGAATCGAGTTATGGTACAATGTACCACCTTGCTCATTGCACTTAATTCGCTAGTCAAGTGACAGTTCCAACTGAAGACTGCTTGGGCATCAGCAACCTCTACCAAGAGGGTGCATCTTCTGCCATTGCACAGTCCAAGGGTTTTTCTGGTTGCCTTGCACAATTGACTGCACTCCCCTTTTCGGGGATGCATGACTCCTCAGACCTTCCCAGGTGCTGTTCAATCAAACAGGCACCTCCAAGCAAGCATTCAACCTCTGCATAGAGTGCATACACTTTGCATAACTTATATTGCCATTCTATATCATTGTACATGAACAAGTGTGCAAACTGAATATACTTTATACCAATGTCACTGGAGTGCCTGGGTTGCCCAGTGCAGTATTGCTCTGTAGACTTTTATTTATTTTATCAGTTTGCCAGTGTGTTATTATGCTGGTCTTAATTGTGAAGCCTGTCTAGTGTTTATGTATATATTTAAGGGGAGACAATTCCTTATTCTGATTTTTAGAAATTGAACCACTGACTGCTGATGATTTAATACCAATGCTTGTGTTTCTAATTGTGCGGTCTACCATCCCAAACTGGTACGTTATTTACTGTAATCTCACAGGTACATTGTAGTATTTGCTTGTTTTCTAAATGAATTTTTGTCTCCTGTATGAATATTAACATTAGTATTTTCGGTACTAAGAAGTATTACTATTTGAATATTATAGTTGATTCAAGTTTCTATATACAAACTTTTGTTTAGAAACTATCTCTAAATTTTTTCATAAATCACTGTTTCTCAATTATATCTGTAGAAGTTCTAGCTCTATTGATTGCGCTCTTTATCTTTGGTATGTTTAGGACAGCAAACTTTGAATATATGACCCAGTTCCATTTCTCCAAATCGTGTGTAGACGAGTATTCTTTCTACCTCTCTACTTTGGAGGCTGCTTTATTCTATATCAAATCAGGAGAGTTGACTAAACTACTCGATGAAGACAAAGACAAGGTTAGTGTCACCGGCTACTATTTTTAGCTTAGATAGATGCACGCACAGCAAGCCAAGAGAAAATAACTCCAACATTAGCTTGATTTTTTTTAATTTACTACTTATTGATAAAATGTGCGTTATGGATGATTTGCAGATACATGTGCAATACACCACTCTTCCCCTCTGATTGATGAATCAAACAGTGTTTGGGTTTACAATTTAACCACAGACACTCCAATGATTGATCACTCCTAGTTTGTCCTGAGATCCATCAGATAATGTTTGTATTCAGAACTTCCTTGTATATATTTAATACATGTAATGTTTGATTATGTCTTTTATTACTATTAGTTTTATGTTATAAAATGTTTCAGTTAAAATCCCTGGAATATAAAATATAACACTCATCAGACAAAAGACATACTACCAATGGGCAAAGGGTATGGTTAAGGGTATTAAATATGTGTGTATATAATTATATGCAAGGAATTTCTTTTAAATCAAATGGTTTTGTTATAAGTTACCCATCCTATTTTATATGATCCTTGATTGTGTCCAGACAACGCCATATAGTCTCTCTGGGGACAACCAAAGACTATATTAAACGACAGATGAATAGGAATCTTCTCACTGCTAATCCCCCCCCCCCCCCCAGCTCTATACTAATGATAATTATAATGTTGACTATATCACATGACCACAGATAGACACAGGTTAGAGGCAGGTTAGAGACAGTATACTATACCCATAACTACATGGTAGATGTTTATATTATAGCAGGTTGTTATGGCTCCATCTAGAGCTGGATCATCATCACCTTCTCCCAAGATTTCCCTGATGGATGAACTCTTTCAGGTTTGTTCATCTAGTAAATATAAATAATACTTAGGGATGTTGCCATACCGCTTGCTTTTAGTATAATTTACATGTAGGTTATATGCACCTAATGTGTTACTGTCTTATTGGGAATAATTTGATTTATAGCTGCTACATGCAATGTATATACATGTACATGTACATGTGTACGCATGCTCAAATAGTTTATGGTTAGGAGTTGTCTTCTCTTGCACTATGAAATCCCCAATTTGTTAAAAGAGAGGATAACTTCAAATAACCTGGCAATAGTCTGTTGACTCAAATATTAACCATTCTGTTTCCAACATGTCAACCTACATGTATATTTGTGAAACTACAACACTCATCTACTTTCTTCTTTGTAGTTCTGGTTATCATTATAAACCAAGGATACTATTGTAGAATGTCCAACTACATATGAACATGTTAGTAGTCTGCATATATAGTGTTTTTGTTACAGCACATAAGGTTTGGGGACATTGACGGTGTGTGCGCAGTACTCGAGCACACTGACGAAGCAGATATAGAAGTCAATACTAAGAAGTGCCATCCCCTGTGTTCCTGTGATATGTGTGAGAAACAGCGGGACGAGGAAGGGCTTAGCCCTCGAGCTCATGTTACAATATTCTCTAGGGATGATAGGGGCTACACTGGTATGTAGGCTATATGTTTATATTTATTTCATTGTGTTACCATAAAAGTAGAACTTGTTTCCTCAGGAATCATGAATTATCTTCACGCAACGCAGTTTTGTTGCAAATGAATTGCATATTTAGGATTTGTCTTCCTTGCTCAACAAGCTTCTTGTTCATTGTAGAGTTCTGAAAGTTCTTACAATAATTTGTTATTGTTGATACCTTCTTATACATATACAATGTTTGTGTAACTGAAACATTCAAGCACTTGGCATGTTTACATATAAAACAGATGTACATTGTACATTGTATATTACTTGCCCTATGTATATTATGCAAGGTGTGTAAACAGTATATTATGTACATGCAAATACATGTATGTAACTAGTAGTAATTCTTTTCTCTATCATGCTGTGTCACTACACTATTAGTGTTTATTTTTTATGATGAAATAAACAATTTTGTACATGAATGTTTCCTTTGCTACTCACTAGAAAACTTATATCAGTTATGTGACACATATATACAATATTATATCAGTTATGTGACACATATATACAATATTATATCAGTTATGTGACACATATATACAATATTATATCAGTTATGTGACACATATATACAATATTATATCAGTTATATGACACATATATACAATATTATATCAGTTATGTGACACATATATACAATATTATATCAGTTATGTGACACATATATACAATATTATATCAGTTATGTGACACATATATACAATATTATATCAGTTATATGACACATATATACAATATTATGTCATATCTGTAGCCCTCCACCAAGCTGCTCTATATGGACAAGCTGAGATAATAGAGTACCTGAAGGCAAGTGGCAGTGTGATGGGTGCTACAGACTATCACAGCTCTACCCCACTACACATTGCCTGTCAGAAAGGTCACCAAAGTGCTGTGGTATGTCGCTCCTAAGATATAGCCGGTCATTATAATAATACATACATGTGTGTGATTATATCATCCATACATAGTTTTATTTGTATATATCTTGAGTTGTGTTTGTGCCTGGACTTGATTTGACTGGTGTAAATCTATATTCTCTATTATTTATCAGTTGATATAATAGTTATATTAGTCGAAAGTTGAGTCAGTTGAGTCCGGTATATGCTGTTGGACAACCACCTTGCACCACATGACACTACAGAACCCCATATTATATTACCACATGACACTACCATGTTACAGATGATGCTGATAGACTGTGGATCAGATGTAAATGCAGCAGACAATGATGGTAATAGACCTCTTCACATGGCTACACTCAATGGGCATGAAGACGTGAGTACAGCACTCTATGTCTAAAATGAAACTATTCACTTTCTAAACTGAAACTACTCTGTAATCATTTTGTAAACTAAAACCAATATAATCTGATCTGTACTCTAGTGCATTTTGAACTCTTTTTTCGTGAATGTCGCATAGAGGATAAAATATCAAAATCTAATATCGTTTCTATTTTACCTGCATTCACATGACTGTATGTATGTTTTACCTGCATTCACATGACTGTATGTATGTTTTACCTGCATTCACATGACTGTATGTATGTTTTAGTGTATCAAAGCTCTTCTCTACCAATCACAGCCTCACATATTGGACATTAACGCAGCCAATGAGAATGGAGATACTGCCTTACACATTGCAGCTAAGTGGAGCTATGGTAGGCATCAACCGTCTGCTCTCTATACACCAGTTCATCTGTGACTAGACTAGATACATCTGTGTATCCCAACTACTTAGTGTCAAACTCTAATTACCACACAGATGATGAGTCAGTAGTCTCCAATATAGCCTCACATATAATTGTCATATACAATGTAAATCCAACTTCATTTATAGGGAATGCCTCAGTAATGAGGGATTGTCTTTCCTTTCTGTGAGTATAGAATTGAGAGCAGACGATTCCTGGTAAATAGTTAATTTCAAACAGTTTACAATGTTTCAATGATTCCACACGTGTTATAGATTATATGCATCCATGTCACAGGGAACGGGTACCACACAAGTATAATGGTATTATAGAATTATGTTAATTTCTCATATTCATAGTTTGTTACTTACAGAATCCATAACTGATTTGCTGTTAGAACACGGGGCGTGGCCTGAGGCCCGCAACAGGAGGAATGCCACTCCAATGATGCTGGTATCTCACGGTGGAATAGCTCAACTCCTTACTGTTGCCATAGAGATAACACAGGAGAGAGCCAACGATGGTTTCGTAGAGGTTCCCGAGGTACTCTTTATAATATATAGGTCATCTTAAGCCCTTTACATCGACACATACTTATTATTCACACTTGTTATGCACATAATATCGTGTAATATAATATACTAGTAGAATATACCTGCATGTTCACGATATAGGACTCTGATTATGTTTAGAGCTGAGTGACCGCACAGTATAGGCGTATAGCTTCGTGGTATCAATATACACTATACAGTATTTATATTATTACTAGTTATACATTGTATATACATCTACATGTATAATATTTATGTACATGCTAATGATTTTATGAATTTAGATAACGGCTTCCCCTCAGTCATCCTTCATCACATCTGATCTACTACAACCAACTGTACTTAAACCTGCAACCCCAACAACTCACCTTAAAATCAGCAAGAAAGTGCAAAAGTTCCTCCGTGCTGTTTCAGACTCTGACATTCATATGGTGAGTTGATATACAGTTCATAGTTATACATACACACATTTATATCGCTGTAAAGTGCATGACTTGTTCTTGGATGTACATTGTAGATGTACATGTATTACTACTGCATAGTATATAGGAATATATACATATATTATATACATCTTGTATGGTACACCAGCATGTATGACGGTATGTAATCATTTTGGACCACTACAAACTATTACCATAACGGCATGTACATTGTATTTGTGACAGATGAAGCACCTGATGGGCTGGTCAGATCCTCAGTATGACTCATCAGACCTGTCAGGTGATGAGCTGACAGATAAGGAGTTGTGTCACCCTTTATGTCAGTGTAGGAAATGCGCTCCAACTCAGAAGGTAATCATTCTCTTGTGTATTGATTAGTCTAATTCATATTCATATAATACATATTGGTATGGTTAATTATTGCTATATTATTATCATAATGTGCTATAGCTGCATTAATAGAATATTCTGCTAGGAATTGTGGTAGTCTATTAAAATATTGTAATATAATTATTTATGGTATGTACCAGTGGGCCCAATATAGTTACAATGTGTCTTTATAATTAGTGGCAGGAAGTGGAATATGGGAGCCTATGCCACTCAGTCCTGGTGTATAGATATACATATGTTAGCTAATAGCTTAGTATTAGTTGAAAATCACTGGAACAGTGGTAAAGATAGTATCACATTTGTGTAACTACACTTATATGATAACAGCGTGAACATATTGCTGTTATGTATGTAATCACTAATTACATTGTAGATGCAGGCATCCCTCGTGGATATCAATGCCGGAGATGAGCAAGGTCGTACAGCTCTACATATAGCAGTAGAAAGGTCAAATATGGAGATCATTAGAATGCTATTACAGAAACATGCAGAAGTGAACTGTAAGACTAACCTGGTACAGTTTACTCCACTACATATAGCCTGTCAGCAGCTGTCTCCTGATAAACAGGTACTATGCAGGTGCACCCCACCTCCCTTGCATGTGTGTGGTGACAAGACTGTACATTATAATAGTCAATGTCAAAGCGGTTGAATGCTAGTAATATAAGAAATTTGAGATTTATGTGTGGTTTAACACCAGCAGATAACTAACATCTACATGTAGAAGGCCTCACATTGACCAGTTTATACTAAATTATAGCTTTAATTCTGCTGCAAGTAAACTGTTAGGTTAGCTATATAGAGGTGATTCCCTTAAAGCTATCTCTGCTGGAATTTTAATAAAGAACATGCACTGTAGCAAAGCAGCATTGGAAATTCCCAGACGAAAACCTGGAGGGAATTCAACTTAACTAGCTGTTGATTGGAGAGGCAGTATGGGTATTCCATGGAGAGGCAGTATGGGTATTCCCTATGATAAACAGTGTGGGGTGGGGAATTAGAAGACCAAAAGCATGTGATTATATTGTACATTTATTTGCAGGTTATCTTGCGTAGTTTTGATTAGCCTCAAAGCTGCATGAATACATGTAATATATTTCTTACAGCAGTGCTGCATGTTGTGGAACAATAACCCAGTATGTCAATACGTTGATTAGTGTATGGATTACAGAATAATATCTAACGATCTTAATTAAAGTTAAGATTACAAAACTGTAATTACACGGTATATGAGTTCTTCTCAAGCACCTTTGATTGTCACGTTTCATTCCACCATTCTTTTCAGTATTAATTAATATATTCAGTGCTGTATCTACAGTGTAAGTAGGTATATACTGGACATGTGTACTGTGTACAATATCTGTGTGCCTGCATTGTTTATCGTGCAAGTATGTTGTAGGCGTTAAAACATTGTATGTTTTGTACATCATATGCCCTTGTAATTCATTGTAACAGTTGTAATATGGCCTATTATATGTCTTATATTGTACATTGTGGTATTCCGTTCTACAGATTGTGGAAATGCTGATAAATCACGGTGCCAAGGTCAACTGTAAGGACTGCAATGGTCGCACACCTCTTCATTTCTCAAGTCAAACTGGCTCTGTTCCAATTACTCGACTCTTGCTGGAGGTACGAGCTGTGGCTACTCCATTTAACTCATGTTCACTCCCAATTCAGTGAACTAATGAGCTTGGACTATTAGATGATGTTTGAATACCAAAACTCTTCAAAAAATTAAATCATATGTCAGCAATACGATAATACAACTAGGGGTGGAGCTACAATAAAATAATTGGTTGATTTACACAGTTATGTAGAATGATTTGTGTGATCATTGGAAGTTGCAGTAATGCTGCTTCGCATGCGAATTGGTCACATAAAGAAAATATACTGTGATGCTTGCCAGGTGAATGAGTAATTATCTTTTCTTGGTATTACAGTCTAACGCCAACGTGGAATCAACAAACATCCGTGGGAACACACCTCTACACGAAGCTTGCAAGGTCAACAATACAGAGATAGTACAGCTACTCATTGACTCTCACTCCAACCCTACACTAACTAATAAAAATGGTCTCATGGCCATGCAGCTAACAAGTAACCCTAATATTATACGGATTATAACAGGTGCTCTTGAAAGATGGAGGGAAGAGCAGGTGTCTGTTACTACATGTCTACCATCAGATGTCAACCTAGTAGCAGGTCCTTCTAGTCGTCTAAATACCTCCCAAGTGACAGGTAAGTACATGTACATCTAGTTGTTTGTGTCTTCACGTGTAGAGATGATTTTCATTGAGTCTTCAGAAGTGATTTGGAATCTTTAAATTTTTTATGCAAATCAATGTAACCTCTCTGGATTAATAATTGTAGGTAGCAAGGTCAAAAGCAAAGTTGCAGCTCAAGGGCCACTATCTCACAGGCAGCATCTGTTTGCAGCTCTTGAGGCGAATGACCAGCAGAAGTTACAACTGCTGTTTTCTTCGATTGGATCTTTCAACAAGAGCTCGTTGCGCCGTACTGTCACAAGAGATCTTAGTTCTCCTTTACTAAATATTTCTGGTTTATCAGATTTTTCTAACCTCAGCATTTCACCTCAACATGATGTTACTGATACCAGCAGTACTCTTGCGCCTTCCAATGCTACCGAGCATTCAGCAAGAGGTGTCACTGGTGACACAGGGCATTTAGTTGCACGTGCTGCTGATACTATTGGACAATCTGTGGACAGTGGCATTAATACCACAAGACAGCCTGTGGCAGGTGCCATTGGTACCACTGGAGATTTGGCAGCAGGTGCTACTGCTATCATAGGACACTCGGCATGCGAATCTGATATGGCAGACAGGGATGCGGATTCTGACCTCACAAGACATAACGTAGCAGGTTTCACCCAAATAATGGAACCTCCAGAATGCGACTTTCACCAACACCAATGCAATGAAATGGAGTGCGAGAATTCTGGAACTGAAAGTGCAGACGAACTTATAGCCCATCACTGAACATTGACTTTGTCGTTGCAGTTTAATATAAATTATTTATTACAGTATTTATTTGTAAAAATATAACTTTATATGTCTATAATATATTTTATTAATACCTGTATTTACTATACCAAAGTAATCTACTATCTATACTCTTAGACTACAGTTGCATCTGACAATTCATCAATATTAAAATTTATCTTTTGTCTATAAGGCAAACTTTTTCGTTTTGTTAAAGTAAGTGACAGCTTGGCATCATCCTGTCTATGTCCATTACCTAGCAGCTTGACATCATCTTCTATAGCTGTTGGATATTCCATATTTATGTCAATACTATTTCTACTACAGGGTAACAGTCTTACAGTGGGACTAGACATCTTATCTCCAAGTTGATTCATTTCTATCACTGTATCTGCTGGTATTATCAGCGGTTCACTAGGGTTACACTCTTCGTTAGGGACAAGTGGTTCACCAAAGATGCCTGGTTCACTAGGAATACGTGGTTCACTAGGGACACATGATCCATTTGATACAGGTGCATGTATACCATTAGCTCGGTGGTGCTGTGATGATAAGTGTGGGTTCTCTTTCAGCATAATTAAATGTTTTAATGATTCTATTTCTATGTAGGCTTCTCTCAGCTTCTACAATATAAGGTACTAGGTATTAGTCTGCTCCTGACACGCCTCTTGCCACATAAATGCATGATAATCTATGGAAATACCACGTGCAGAATTCAACCAACATGTTCAACCCTGAGTGGAGCAGTTATATTAGTAGTAGTAACCAACTATTTCACTCCAACTCAGCCTAAACCCTAATATTACATACATGTATAGCATCCATATTGACTCTATCTTACATACAACCACCAAGTATTAACAAAGCAGACAGCAGCTATACAAACCCTACATTTTGACATGTTTCACAGCAATGTGAACTATGCTACTGGACTACCAATACAGGCATAGTGTTTTTATTGGTATCATTTAGTAGTCACAACATGTTCTCTGTTAGTTGGTCACCTGCTATTCCTAACACACAGAGTTCATGATCAGTAAAAAGAAAAACTCACAGCCATTGTCTCTTCCTTGCCTGCGGAAATTGTGTTGATATTTTTATTGTCCACCGCCTGGCCAGATGTGCCCATCTTTGAAGCATATTTGAAGCCAGAGGGATGTTGAGTTCGTGTTCCTGTAGGATTGTTTCTCTGCTTGTATATGAGGTAAGCCTGTATCAAGCAGGAAACAAACAGTTTAGTGTTCTGTGGCTCTCATGCTCTTTCCACAATCAACAAAAGAACAAATCCTTCAACTCCAGGTAATTGAATATCAAGATTTCACACTTTGAATGTTCAAAGACTATTGAACAAGCTCACATACCTTGTTACAAAAGAGGAACCCCAGGGTGACAGTTGTAGTCAGGTTTGTGTAAGCAAAATGGATGCTATAAAGCAGGTCACCACTTGCATAATCTATCTTGCGTACCAGAAACCTACAACATCAACGCAAAGTCTTCACAGTCTTTACACACTTCCTCGTGGAAAACTTTCCCTAATATTCTCATATAAAATTAATCTAACTCAATAATAAATATAATCTCCCTACAGATTCAATCATCAGTTGAGGCATAAAATTGTAAACCATGTCTGAAGTTAGTTTCTTAAGCAGATTTTCCAAGATTGCGTGATTAAAATTCGTCTACATGCAAGATGCTGTTTCTAATTTTAATAAGTTATGACGTTATTCACATCGAAGAGTATTGTGAATCTGTTCCATAATTATCTTAAATGAGCTTGTTATGGAAATCAAAGACTTGTTACGAAACTGAAGTACTCACATTGACAAATTAAAAAATATAGCCAGCAGGGACTCATTATATATCGCCCATGATATGAATTTACTCTCATTGAATTCCGATGGCGCTCTACGAACTTCAATACACAGTTTGATTCCCCAGAGCAGCAGCGAATACTCCCCTGTAACAAATAATATTGATTATACTACAGCTTTACTCATGCGGTACCATAATTAACAACATGACCACACTTTCCCCGGAGGTTCTATACTGTGCATAGTAGCTCGTCCATTGTTTTCCATTTGTAAACTACTAACCTTGAAATAATATAAGATGAATTGGTAAAGTATACCTTTCACTGTTAATCATCTTACTGGATTTGTGACTGTTCGAAAACTTCACTTAGAAACAGGACATTCGGAAAACGTTATAACTTCAGCCCCTAAACACACGAACGTTTTCAAAACGTCCTGTTTCTAACTGATGTTTTCAAAATGTCCCTATACCCAACTTACCAACTGCTTGGACATAATCCCAGGTTGCAAATGAACACTCCGAAATCTTCAACCCATTTCTGTGCATTCCTGAAAAATAGTGTCATCCTCTAAATTGTGTACAATTTTCTGGTGGCTGGAAGAATTGGAAACTGTTTTGTCATAAAAAGACTAGAAAAACAACTTGATTTTCAATAAGCTGTCGTAAAAACCAAAATTTGAATATGCTTTGTACTTATAGAGAAAAGTTAATATATGATGTTCTGTCAAATATGGAGAAGATTACTCAATTAAGAGTCTGATGTGTTTACCTTGTTCTACAGTAGGTCTCCCCACAGCTGTTCTCAGTATAAGGAATGCAATAAAACATGCTACGATTATAGCTAGCCTCTTCATAAGGCACGTATCGGTGATCTTGACTTGGGTAGCTGAGTCAATTCTAAACACCACACTGATCCGCCATGTTTTTACTAGAAGAGCCCCGTAGGAAATGCTGAAACCGAGCTCTCGGAACCATAGCTTAACTGTGCATGTGAATTCAGTGGCCTCAAAGTACATGACGATCAGCTGTAAAATAAAAATATAGAATACATGGAGTGCAACAGCCTATAGCCATGATATCAATCTGAGAGGGATTCAATGTCAAGTCAACTGAGAGATCATTAAAGCAGTAGTTATTTAGCGTGATGAAGGGATAATGGAATAATTATCACAGATTATATGATACTGGATAGACATTAGTAGTAATATCAGTGCAGATCTGCATCAACGCGCACTCAAAATGGGTACGTCTTAGCCCTAGGACCATAATTTTAACGGGTGGGTCATACCCCCACCCGTCTTGAGAGTCCGTGGTCGGGCTAAGAACCTAGCCTATGTGGATAGCCCTAGGACCTAAAAAGTTTTGCGGGTGGGGTGTTAGATTATAGTACGGGTTTTTTGAGGAACTTTGGGCTATGTGGAAAGCCTGAGCCCCCGCAAACCCTAAAAAGACGGGTGGGGTACTTCGCGTTGCGGGTGGGGTGCTGAGAGACAACTCCCATTACCAAAAAGATGGCTGAGGCTACTTCGACCTCGAACTAGGTCAAGCCACGCCCCCCTCCGACCCCCTCCGACCCCAAACTAGGTCAAGCCACGCCCCCTCCGACCCCAAACTAGGTCAAGCACGCCTCCTCCGACCCCGAACTAGGTCAAGCCGCACCCCCTCCGACCCCAAACTAGGTCAAGCCATGCCCCCTCCGACCCCGAACTAGGTCAAGCCACGCCCCCTCCGACCCCATCCCGACCCCAAACTAGGTCAAGCCACGCCCCCCCCCTCCGACCTCGGAGTCCAAACCCTAAAAAGACGGGTGGGGTACATCTAGTTGCGGGTGGGGTGCTGGGAGCCAACCCCCGTCATAAAAAAGATGGGTGGGCTACTCCGATCTGAACTAGGTCAAGCCATACCCCCCCTCTGACTAAACCCTAAAAAAGATGGGTGGGCTACCTCGCGTTGCGGGTGGGGTGCTAGGAGACAACCATTGTCATAAAAAAGACGGGTGGGCTATTCCGACTCCGAACTAGGTCAAGCCGCACCCCTCTCAGACCTTGGACTGATCTAAACTGCACCATCTCAGACCCTCTCACAAAAACAATCCACCAATCAGAGGGGAGCTTAACCAATTTAAAAAATGGAGCTAAAATAACATAGTGAAATATAGTGAGTGTTAAACGTTTATTGCACAGTTTTCAGGCTACAACTGGCAAACCCTCTGAATCTGAGGCAGAGACCTCTTACAAGAATATATATATCTATATATATATATATATATATATATATTAATACATAGAAAACAACAATAATGTCAATGGAGTGCCAATGTGAACGCTGAATTACTTATCTACAAAACGTATGGGAAAAAATTACATCAATGAGTTGTGTGAGTGCGGTGAGTCGCGAGAAGAAAAAGGTGAGGCTGCTGAGAGTGCTAGTTAGCTCGTCGTCTTGGTGAGTAGCTGCTCTTTGGCCACGCGATCCAGGACGCAGCAGTCGTAATACTCACGACCTCCAGTCTTACTACTCTTGCTACCCTTGTAGATTACAACACCGGGGAGGTTACCCTCTAGCTGACTGATGTAGCGGTGAGGTAGAAACACCTCTCCATTAACCTCTTTACCATCTACAATGGTTTCGAAGGCCGCCACGCCACTAGTCACCATCTTTGTTGTAGTCTGACCTCCTACACCAAAGTCCACTGCCAAGGATCGAACCGACGTTACAACCAGAACACTTCCCTTGGGAAGAGTGGAGAGTGTCCTCACTCTGAAGTAGTCTTGCAACTCTTCTACAGTCTTTTTTCTTAGATCACCAGCCATCCTCTTCATTGCCGCGTGGGTAGGGGTACACACGAATTCTAGATGTTGGAAGGTGTGCTTACCATCAACCCTCAGCTTCTCTCCCAAGTACACCATAACTCTTGGCGAAAGAGAGCCACCCTTGTTCGCCATTCTACTATCATTAGTGACTGCACACATTGGGGCATACCTCGAGGGGATGTGCATCTTGGAGTGAACACACTTGCCTTTACCGTCGAAGTAGCTGCACTTGATGAGCAAGGATTCTCCGTAGACTGTTTCCACTAGTTCACCACCACTCACTTCTAGCACAGTTCCCACGGGTAGTGAGCCTATCTTTGCCAGATCATCTATGGCGATTCTTTTTTCCTCCGGCATATCTCTGTGCAAAAATAGAAGTAGAGTAAAGTCAATTGAGAGCTTGGAGAGAGAGAGTGTGTGGGAGAGAGAGAGAGTGTATCAACGGATGTACGCATCATCAACATTGTAGACTCGGGAAAGAAAGTAAGTGGAAAGTGATAATATGTAGAATAGACAACTCACCTCAGATCGGCAGCCACAGTCCGTGCATTGCTCAGATCTCCTCTACCCGCACTGCTACGTTTAAGTTTCACCTTCTTACTCGACGTTCCTTCATTCCACTTCTTTATTTTGTCCACAACTTTCACCACCGCAATGTCATCATCATCTTCTTCGGAAGAGAGGATAACTGTGTCATCATCTTCTTCACCCCAGTCCTCAATGATTGTACCGGCTTTTCTTTTACGCTGTCTGACATCGCCTTCATCCTCATCATCATCATCATCTCGTCGCTCTTCAAGACTGCGAGGGATCGGAGAGCTGGTGGGTGGTGGAGACTCTAGCACAGATGATAGATCTTTTCTAGCGATCACGGCCGGAATATCAAGCCTCTTTCGAAAGCGTTCCCGTCTCGCCATCTCAGCTCTCAGCACCTCAACTTCTCCGGATCTCTGCTGACTCTCTTCCTCATACTCGATCACCTGAGCCAGTTCCGCGTCGGTTAAATCCATCAGACCCTCTCTATCACCACTGGGAGGTGGTGGTGGTGGTATCGGAGGGAAGAAAAAATCGTCCGAACTCATGTCTTGAGAAGTCATCTTGAGCTCTTGAGCGAGTGTAGTAGAAGATCTGGGTGTAGTAAAAGACTCCTCTGCCAGTGTTGTAGTGACCTCTTATCACAATTCCACTAGAGTGTGGATACTGATGAAACTGAGTAAATGCTAGGTCTTTTATACAGAGTGGGTGTGTAGTTGTGTGTATGTATGCCTTGATATTATTGGCTGAAACTATTTTTAGCAAGTTATTAGCTCTCATACTGAATACATATCATCAGGGGGGGGGGTGATTGCCCACCCCACCCCTACCCTAAGAGGGTCCTCTGAGGTCGGAGGGGGTCGGAGGGGGTCGGAGAGGGTCGGAGGGGGTCGGAGAGGGGTCGGAGAGGGGTGAGAGAGGGTGGGAGAGGGTCGGAGAGAGGTGGGAGGGGGTCGGAGAGGGGTGGGAGAGGGTCGGAGGGGTTCGGAGAGGGGTGGGAGGTGGTCGGAGAGGGTCGGAGGGGGTTGGAGAGGGGTGGGAGAGGGTCGGAGGGGGTCGGAGAGGGGTGGGAGAGGGTCGGAGAGGGGTGGGAGAGGGTCGGAGGGGGTCGGAGAAGGGTGGGAAAGGGTCGGAGGGGGTGGGAGAGGGTCGGAGAGGGGTGGGAGAGGGTCGGAGAGGGGTAGGAGGTAGTCGGAGAGGGTCGGAGGGGGTTGGAGAGGGGTGGGAGAGGGTCGGAGGGGGTCGGAGAGGGGTGGAGAGGGTCGGAGAGGGGTGGAAGAGGGTCGGAGGGGGTCGGAGAAGGGTGGGAAAGGGTCGGAGGGGGTGGGAGAGGGTGGGAGAGGGTCGGAGAGGGGTGGGAGAGGGTCGGAGGGGGTCGGAGAGGGGTAGGAGGTAGTCGGAGAGGGTCGGAGGGGGTTGGAGAGGGGTAGGAGAGGGTCGGAGGGGGTCGGAGAGGGGTGGGAGAGGGTCGGAGAGGGGTGGGAGAGGGTCGGAAGGGGTCGGAGAAGGGTGGGAAAGGGTCGGAGGGGGTGGGAGAGGGTCGGAGAGGGGTGGAAGAGGGTCGGAGGGGGTCGGAGAAGGGTGGGAAAGGGTAGGAGGGGGTGGGAGAGGGTCGGAGAGGGTTGGGAGAGGGTCGGAGGGGGTCGGAGAAGGGTGGGAGAGGGTCGGAGGGGGTGGGAGAGGGTCGGAGGGGGTCGGGGAAGGATCGGAGAGGGGTGGCAGAGGGTCGGAGGGGCTCGGAGGGGGTTGGAGAGGATCGGAGGGGGTCGGAGAAGGGTGGGAAAGGGTAGGAGGGGGTGGGAGAGGGTCGGAGAGGGTTGGGAGAGGGTCGGAGGGGGTCGGAGAAGGGTGGGAGAGGGTCGGAGGGGGTGGGAGAGGGTCGGAGGGGGTCGGGGAAGGATCGGAGAGGGGTGGCAGAGGGTCGGAGGGGCTCGGAGGGGGTTGGAGAGGATCGGAGGGGGTCGGAGAAGGGTGGGAGAGGGTCGGAGGGGGTGGGAGAGGGTCGGAGGAGGTCGGGGAAGGGTCGGAGAGGGTCGGAGAGGGTCGGAGAGGGTGGGAGGTCGGAGAGAAGTGGGAGAGGGTCGGAGGGGGTCAGAGAAGGGTGGGAGAGGGTCGGAGGAGGTGGGAGAGGGTCGGAGAGAGGTAGGAGAGGGTCGGAGAAGGGTGGGAGAGGGTCGGAGGGTATGGGAGAGGGTCGGAGGGGGTCGGGGAAGGGTCGGAGAGGGGTGGGAGAGGGTCGGAGGGGCTCGGAGAGGGTTGAAGAGGGTCGGAGGAGGGTGAGAAGGGGTCATAGAGGGGTGAGGGGTCGGAGGGGGGTTGAAAGTGGTGAGAGAGGGTCGGGGATTCAGTTTAGGGGATGGAGAGTCCTCTCCGACCCCTCCCACACTCCGACCCCTCTCCGACCTCCTAACACCCCCTCCGACCCTCTCCGACCCCCCTACCACCCTCTCCGACCCCCTCCGACTCTCCCACCCCCTCCGACCCTCTCCCACCCTTCTCCGACCCCCTCCGACCCTCTCCCACCCCTCTCCGACCCTCTCCTACCCCTCTCCGACCCCCTCCGAGCCCCTCCGACCCTCCTCGACCGTCTCCCACTCCCTCCAACCATATCCCACCCTTCTCCGACCCCCCTATCACCCTCTCCGACCCTCTCCCACCCCCTCCGACCCTCTCCCACCCTTCTCCGACCCCCTCCGACCCTCTCCCACCCCCTCCGACCCTTTCCCACCCTTCTCCGACCCCCTCCGACCCTCTCCCACCCCTCTCCGACCCTCTCCCACCCCCTCCGACCCTTTCCCACCCTTCTCCGACCCCCTCTGACCCTCTCCCACCCCTCTCCAACCCTCTCCTATTCCTCTCCGATCCCCTCCGACCCTCTCCCACCCTTCTCCAACCTCCCTCCCACCCCCTCCGACCCTCTCCAACCCTCTCCCAACCCTCTCCGACCCTCTCCCACCCCTCTCCGACCCCCTCCGACCCTCTCCGACCCTCTCCCACCCCTCTCCGACCCCCTCCGACCCTCTCCCACCTCTCTCCGACCCCCTCCGACCTTCTCCGACCCCCTCCGAACCCCTCCGACCCTCTCCCACCCTTCTCCGACCCCCTCCGACCATCTCCCACCCCTCTCCGACCATCTCCCACCCCTCTCCGACCCCCTCCGACCCGCTCCGACCCTCTCTCACCACTCTCCGACCCCCTCCGACCCTCTCCCAGCCCTCTCCGACCCCTTCCGAACCCCTCCGACCCTCTCCCACCCCTCTCCGACCCCCTCCGACCCTCTCCCACCTCTCTCCCACCCCTCCGAGGTGGGAGGGTCTCTCAGAAGTCGGAGGGTGGCTATGAGAACCCCCCCCAACCGATTGCATGGCTTTTAGGGGCGCCACCGGGTCCTACGACAGTGGATAAAGCGCGGCGTCGGGCGGGCGCCCGGCCGCCCCACCGCGCGGCACCCGGGTCCCAGCACGCGGCTAGGTCCATCGTTTGCCCCCCTCTTTTGCACAACTCTCACGTACAAGGGCTAAGATCTGGCTCCACCCCTAACTTTTGTGGGTATAAAGGGAGAGAGTTTTGCCATACTTCAGCACACAGCCACTGTGGGCACAAAAGCAGTGGCAAAGTAATACAATGCGATTGTATTGCTAGACAGAGCAATACTACAATGCAGAAGTAGTATTTAGCGAGTTCTTCGAGCTAAACATCAGCATCTCCACGGAGCTAGCACTAGCGGGTGATAAGAGATTGAGAGTGGGAGAGAGAGTGGGAGAGAGCGGGAGAGAGGATGTCTTCACGAGGAGAGGATCAACCCTCAACATCAACCTCTTCGAGTGAGTACAACTTTGTTACATTATCTTTTCTCATTCTCGTTTGACTATTACTTCTTCTTAAATTATTTTGCACGCTAGTACGGTGTGTACGATTCTTTTTCCGCATAATGCCACTTGTACGCGTCTATTCTCTACAGTCATCACCATTACCCTCTCCATGAGGCTAGACTTGGAATTTCTTCTATTTCGTCTTGGGTTTTTATTTTCTTTTTCAGGACGATCTGTCACGGGGGGAAGAGGTAAAAGGCCGGATGGATCCGATGACGGAGAGAGGAAGATGTGTTCTTTATGCGGGAAAACGCTGAATTCTACATACTCTTTAGACAGACACGTGCGGAGAGTTCACTCGCTGACGCACGCGCACAAATGCCCGGTCTGCGGCGGCTGTTTCGCCGGTAGAAGGGCGTTGGGGCATCACATGAACAGATTTCACGGGGGAGAACAGGACAGTGGGGGAGAGATTGGAGATGCTTTTGTCAAAACAGATGGGCGTTATAACTTCTCGGACAGTATGTGGAATGGTCCGGGAGATGTTGAAGAAGGCGAAAAGATGGAGCGTTTACTCTTACGATACTGGTCCGCTATAAGGTCAAAACTACACACACGCCCTCTTCAAGATGTGTTGAACGTGAGGTTGTGGAGAGATAAGCCCGATGGTGAAGGAGAAGACGTGTGGGAGAGAATGCAAGCCGCGTGGGATCGCTGCAGGACGGCCGTGAAGGTCAATTGCAGTGCGGGTCTCATTCTAGAACACAAGACTAGCGGAGAGCTACGCTACTTCCACTCTTCTAGCAACAACGCGACTTTCTTTTCAGATCCTAGAATCATCCGTTCCACAGAAGACTTGAGAGGTTTCTTCACAGACGTTCAAGCGCTCGACTTGAGAGAGGAGTCGGCACGCAGACGCCCCAATACGGCCTGGGCTGTGCGACACATTACAAATTTCACATTCTACATCTACAAACTCTTGGATGTTGGCAAGGTCGGTGGAGTGGTGAGCAAACTCCCTCAATTCATTCTCAACAACAGACATCTGTTGGCGCTAGATGTTGATCACAGGGCTAGGGGAGGGAGTCGCCTTATCACAGACAACTTGTGTTTCTTTAGGTGCTTGGCAGCACTTCGAGATTGTCGGTGCACCGGCGGGTGCAAGTGTCGCAATGTGTCGGCATCGACAACGAGGAGCTTGTTTCTGCAGTACAACGCTTTCCGCTCCCTTTCTTTTACGTCTAAAGACTTTCCCGGTGTAGACGCCCACGATCTGCTTACGCTCGAGGAGTGCTTTGACGTTTCTATTACGGTATTTTCCCTTTCTGAGGAGGGGAGTTCGTGTATCATGTGGAATTCCGGCTCCAGACACAAGAGGGATAGACTTTACCTGAACCTCTACAACAAACACTTCAGCTGGGTAAAGAATGTCAACGCATTTGCCAAGTCGTTCACGTGTCGCACTTGTGATGGTGCGTTTACACGACATTCTTCTCTTAAGCGGCACTCTTGCCAGTCCGAGAAGGTGTCAAACTTTGTCTTTCCCGGAGGTACTTTCAGACCCCCTCCCACCATATTCACTAAGCTAAAGCACGATGCTAGCATTGAGGTGACGGATCCAAACCTTTTGTTCTATCCTTATTGCATCACCTATGACATTGAGTGCTTTATGCCTCGAGAGAATCTCCCGGAGGCGACACCAACCCTCGAATTCTGTGCCAGACACGAGCTGCTCAGCATCTCGGCTTGCTCCAACGTTCCAGGATTTGAGAAACCCGTCTGTTTTGTGAGAGATGCCGGTGAGAAGGCTACCAAGTGCGTTAGAGACTTTGTGGACTATTTGGCGGAGGTGTCCGACACCGCCGGCGCTCTGGTTGGTGAACGTTTCAGACACGTGCGTGCGAAACTGGCGCAATTCATAGCTGATAGAGAAGAGCGAGAAAAGCCATTCGAGGATAGACCATTCTCTAATGCTAACTACTACGCGAAGAACAACAGATTGCGAGCTTTGGAGACTGATTTGGAACAGCATATCTCTTCCGTGCCGGTCGTAGGCTTTAACTCTCAAAGATACGATCTAAACATACTCAAGAGCCTACTTCTTAGATCAATCCAGGAGGTGGAGGAAGAAGACTTCGTCTTCATCGTAAAGCGTGTCAACAGCATGTCATGCGTAGAGAGTAAGCGCTTCCGATTTCTCGACATATGTAACTTCATAGCGCCAGGATTCAACTACTCTAAGTATCTAAAGGCGTTTGGGGTGGAAGAAAGGAAGGGCTTTTTCCCCTACGACTGGATGGACTCGCTAGAAAAGCTAGAGCTGACCAGCCTCCCGCCTCGTGAATCTTTCTTCAACACCCTAACCCAAAAGCATATGAACCCCTCCGATTATCACTATTGTCAGAGGGTGTGGGAAGAAGAAGAGATGCAAACGCTTAAAGACTTTCTCATCTGGTACAACAACCTCGACGTGAGCCCATTCATCACGGCGATCGAGCGACAAAGTAGTATCTACAGACAAAAAGGGATTGACATGCTCAAATCCGCAATCTCTCTACCCGGTCTGGCTATTAGATGGTTGTTTATAGAGGTCGATCCCAATCCCTACTCTTTTCACACTCGCGAAGGCGATGACTGCGCACGCAGACTGATGAGGCTACCATCTGACTTGCGCTCCTCGCAACTCGTGCACCTTTTCGACGAAGAGAGTAAGAGCTTGTACTACTCACTCAGAGACAATGTCGTCGGAGGGCCGAGCATCATATTTCACAGATATCATGAGGTTGGTGTGACAAGCATTCGCAAAGGTCTGTACGGATGTAGGGCCAAGCCCTGCGGATCCGTGCTAGGAGTGGACGCCAACGCCTTATACCTCTACTGCATGATGGGGAATATGCCCACTGGTTACCCCAGGAGACGCTTGGAGGCTAACAACTTCACGCTAGAGCCAGTAAAGAAATTTAGCAAGACAGCGCACGGATGGTTAGAGTATCACTCGTGGAAGAGTGGAGAGACAATAGAGCACCAGCAGCGAGGAGGAGAGACGCGGCTTGGTCGTCACAATCTCCCCGTAGATGGCTACGCCGAGGCCAGTCGGACCGTTTACCAGTTTCACGGTTGCTATTGGCACGGGCACAACTGTACACGAACTGACAGAGAAGAAGATAATCACCCCACAAGAAATCTCTCACGCTCTCAGATCTACGCCGAAACCAAGAGAAAAGAAGAGTACGTACGCTCACTAGGCTACACTCTCGTAACGATCTGGGAATGCGAGTGGGATGAGAGAGTGCGCAGAGATGTTGAAGTTAAGACCTTTCTCGCACTCTTCTACCAGACGCTCTACCCTGACAAGAAGTCGGTGTCAGCCGAGGAGATTGTGAACAGGGTGCGCAGTGGAGAGTACTACGGACTCATCGAGTGCGACATCTCAGTGCCGGAGGCACTGAGAGAAAAGTTCTCAGAGATGAGTCCGATATTCAAGAATATGGCGGTTGGAAGAGAGCATCTCAGCGAGCACATGCGCGCTTTTGCCGAGGAGAGGGGTTTTCTCAAAAGGCCTCAACGCATGCTGGTTGGCAGCCTGTTCGGCGACCGCATCATGCTCATCACAGATCTGGCTAAATGGTACCTGGAGCAGGGCTTGGTCATAACGAGAGTGTATCAGTTCGTACACTTTACACCGAGGAGTGTCTACGAAAAGTTCGGTTCTTCAGTGTCCGATGCCCGACGCGATGGAGACGTCGACCCAGACCTCGCCCTATTAGCCAGCACTAGCAAGTTGATTGGAAATTCGGCGTACGGAAAAACGATTACCAATAAGGAGAAGCATAGGACTGTAAAGTATGTAGAGTCCGCGGTCGAGGCCTCAGCTAGAGTGAGGAACAAGCGCTTCTCCAGCCTCAACGAGATCGATGATGACTACTACGAGATAGAAATGCGAAAGCCAAAGGTGAGTTCTAGGGTTATCATACATCTCGTGCACCTCCAATTAGTTTTTCTTAAAAGCGGAGCCTCTCCCCTTCGATTGACTAGCTAATCTCTCTCTCTCTCTCCATTGTAGATACGCATGGATATTCCTTCAATAGTAGGATTTGTCATACTGCAGATAGCTAAGCTAAGGATGCTACAGTTTTACTACGACTTCATGGATAGGTTAGTCGATGTTACAATGCATTTCCATACAATTTCACACATTAAAAGAAGGGTGGGGAAAAAGATTGGGTTCACTACCTTCTCGTAGGCATTCATTTTTTCTCTCTCGCACACAGGTTTGTCAGTAGGACTGATTTCGAGTACGTAGAGATGGATACGGACAGTGCCTACATGGCACTCAGTGCCGAGAGTATCGAAGATGTCATTCGTCCAGAAATGCGAGAGATGTTCTACGAAGAGTATGGAGAGTGGTTTCCTCGCCCCTACTGCGAGGAGCATAAGTCAGCCTTTGTAAAGACTCGATTAGAGGGCGAGTCGTGGAAGGGTGGTGATTGCTGCGAAAAGACATACAGGTATGACACTCGCACACCGGGACTCTTCAAAGAAGAATTCAAGGGTAGGGGAGTCGTAGCACTCAACTCCAAAACGTACTTTTGTTGGAGTGAAGATGATGATTGTAAGTATAGTAGCAAGGGACTCAACAAGCGAGGGAATGAGCTCACCAAAGAGACATTTCTCTCCGTGTTAGAGACGAAAGAGACTTTTCACGGGAGAAATCGCGGTTTCATGATCAAAGACAATCAGACTTTCACCTACACACAGCTCAAAAGCGGGCTTAGCTACTTCTACGCTAAGAGGAAGGTTGATGTTGACGGAGTCACAACCTCTACTATTGACTGTTGATCGGGTGGTGACGAGTGGGGTAAGCTTTGTTATATTGTTAAATATTTTTTATCGCATTAGAATCCCTTGTGAGGCTACCCAGCACCTAGTCGAGAGGTTTGCCGGTTATATCCTCACATCTGGTAATAAAACGATGTCTTTCAAACTCTTCTCTCATTCAGACTGATTTCTAATTGGTCGAGTTCTAACACGTGATCTAAAACAAATATTTCTTATTTAGCACCAATCCAAACCAGAAGAGTGACACTTTTGGATTGAGCTTAGACGCGGGTGGACAGTAAAAAATCAGTAGTACTATGACTTCTTTCGATCGAGATTTAATGCCAAAAGGAGAGTGGACGACTTGGCACTGCTGGGATGACATTGTCGGTTCACTTTCGGAAGAAAACCTCGACTCTCTTCGCGAGTATTTTTGGGAAAAAGACAGTAACTTAACACCGCCAAAAGTCTTCAGACACATTGACAACAGAGATCATGAGGCTGTGGCGTTTGCCCTACACATCGCTCCAAACTATCAGACAGTGGCCGCGCGAAACTTGTCTCGCCAGACTGTATTGCACGCTTTGTTGTTGTCAGGGTGCGAAGAGAGTATCGATCTGAGCTTTATGGCATTCGATGCGAATCCCGCAATGGTTGGAATGAGTGATGTTGATGGACAGAACCCGTACCATTTGGTGGCAAAATTAGGAAAGGTTAACTTATTGCATCGCTTTTGTACTCAACAACCCTCGCACCAGCGTGAGCGTCCGTACTACAGAGTGCCACACTTTGATTTACCATCCCCAGCCATTAATGAACACGATGGAGAGGGGTGGGCACCACTGCATTACGCGATGGAGCACGATCTATTAGACGGGAGTACTACTCACACTTTCGGTACCATGCTTGAGCAAGATGGTGTTTGTCCCAATGTCAGGCGTTTACCAGATGGTCATACCATCTCTCACATGGCAGTCGAGGAAGAAAATACAGAGGCTCTCGATAGGTGTCGCGTGCACAAGGTATCTATGTCAGTGCTCAATCAACGAGGGCTCAGCGCTCTCAACCTACAAGAGGGTTTAGCAAACGAAGAGATGGTACGACGATTGCGACCGCGATGTGGTGTACTCGAGTGATAAAGACTACACTTTTTTTTTCACTATTCTGTATACTATTTTGTCACTGTTTCGCTTAGTTTTATTTCATTATTTTGTGTACTATCTTGTCATTATTTAGCTTAGTTTTGAGAAGTGTGAGCATGCTAGCAATCTATAGTACTTTCGGTTCAATCTAATGTATAACTTATCAAATAAAACAGTTTGACTTTTGTGCAAGTCTCTTATCTATTGTCTTTGCGGTATAAGTCATGAAATAAAGTCAAAACAATATTAGCAAACAACACCTCTCTTTAATATTGTTTACTCCAGTGTAGGAGTTAGTTTTAGCATAAAAGGGGAATGAGGATGGAGATTGAGTGGCTTAGGAGGTGTGGCTTGACCTAGTTCAGATTGGAGTAGCCCACCCATCTTTTTTATGACGGTGGTTGTCTCCCAGCACCCCACCCGCAACTAGATGTACCTCACCCGTCTTTTTAGGGTTTGGACTCCAAGGTCAGAGGGGGGCGTGGCTTGACCTAGTTTGGGGTCGGAGGGGGCGTGGCTCGACTTAATTTGGGGTCGGAGAGGGCGTGGCTTGACCTAGTTTGGGGTCGGAGGGGGTCGGAGGGGGCGCGGCTTGACCTAGGTCGGAGTAGCCTCAGTCATCTTGTTGGTAATGGGAGTTGTCTCTCAACACCCCACCCGCAACGCAAGGTACCCCACCCGTCTTTTTAGGGTTTGCGGGGGCTCAGGCTTTCCACATAGCCCAAAGTTCCTCAAAAAACCCGTACTATAATCTAACACCCCACCCGCAAAACTTTTTAGGTCCTAGGGCTATCCACATAGGCTAAGTTCTTAGCCCGACCACGGACTCTCAAGACGGGTGGGGGGTATGACCCACCCGTTAAAATGATGGTCCTCGGGCTAAGACGTACCCATTTTGAGTGCGTGTTGATGCAGATCTGCACTGATATTACTACTGACATTACATAATTCAATCTGTGGAATTAATAAATTAGTAAAGCAGATGTGTGTACTCAATACCCACTGGACAGTAAAGAAGGAATATTCCAATTAACACGATATACAGCAGCTTGGGACTGGCAGCTTTGATCACTTTTACATTCCTAAACATGACGATGCCGACTGTAATAGCTGGAACTACGGCAAACATTAACAGACAGGAAATGCTGAGTAGCGTATTCCTCAGCACCCAATCAGGAGTCATAAAACATGGACTGTCATCCTCACAAAAGTCGCACCCTTCTCGACATTTCAAACACTGGAACTCGGTATAGGAGTTTTTCTCTCCCTACAATAATTACACCAGAGTATGTCAATGAATAAATACAATGCTTCCCCCCCCCCCCCCCCCTGTGCATATGTTATGTTATAACACCAGTTATTCTAATATACAGATGCATACATATCAAGTTTTCCTGATTTTCAAACCAGAATTAGGTACCCCACCATATCCAAATTTTACACCCACAGATACCCGTACATGTATCAGACACGCTACATATCCTGTATCATCCATTATACACTAGAAATCCCACCCAGATTGAACCCTCCAACCAATGGATGTCGTATCTTCCAAATTTTATCTTGTCAACTAAACAGACAGAATGCATGTTCCATTCTGTTCTGAGTTTTTATATTTTTACTTTTACTGCTACTACAATGTACAGTTGTAAACTAGACATTATTATGCATTACTCTTGAGCGCGCAGTGCTGTACATAATTATGTAATGTACATACATGTAGTTATAAAAGTGTATGCCATGCCCATAACACATTCATGTAGCATAAGTAAAGTTTTTAGACTGAGATCAATCTGTACCATATACTCAGTTCCATACCTTTTTAAACCAATGAAAATGTTGCTCTACATCCGAACCATTGAAATAGCGGCTTTCAGCTGGAATGTTCACATCGGGGAAATAATAGCCTCGTTTGCATACACACTTGTATGACCCTCTACGAAATCCGAGTCCCCGAACCGTCTGGCACTGAATGTATGAACAAAGTACATGTGCACGTATTCTAGTGTAAAAGTGTATTATACATGTATGCTGTAAGCTACAGGTGTATCTATGCTACATGTTACCTGTATATCATAAATATTTGATGTGATACTAATCATGCCTGAAAGTAAAATATCACCATTGTTCATTTGAATGGAGACTTTACAGTGCATGTTCTTGCAATCCAGACCATTCAATGTCTTATCTGTCTTATATAGCACATACAGACACAGACAGAATGTAAATTCAACAATCAATATGTAAATCAGTGAATACTTTAAAATGCAGAATTGAGGTTGACATTAACAGCCAGCAACTGTTTCACAAATACACTTCAGTATAACATGGGGAGAAGAAATACAGTGTATGTCTGATCTTACCTCGGTGGTTTGGAGGAGGCATTTAGATGAGTTAGCGAATACATTGTACTCTGTAGACATTTGGGTCGTGTCACACTGGTCTATATCTACTTTTTGGAGGTCAATGTCGATACCACTTGTGCCCCTACAGCATAATATTCTATATTCTTACAGCTGCCAGTCATGATTTACTTAACCGACAGCCTCCTACATGTAAATAAGATACAGAAACATCACAGTCTATATAAAATCTATGTTTTGTTGGAATTACATTGTATAAGGCAAACGTGTATATTCAGTAGAATAACTTATAGGCTGTATGTAGAATGCATGCATCACCATGAGTGAGTATTTGGCTGAGAGACACTGGTATCTAATGTTATGTCCCCTAGCATAGTACAGCACAGCAAAGCATACCACAGCACATACGCAGCACAGCAGCACATACACGTAATACCTCTGAGCATGTAATATAATTTTAATCCGTATAGTCTAATATATACACTAAATGCATTGAGATAGAGATAGTTTTAGTATAGTATCTTTTTACAATTTCAACTTGCTGTTAGGATATCTAATTTATAATACATGTGAATGCTAATATACCAGTTATAGAACAAAACTGATTTGGTTATTAATTAATTGTTTTGAAATTAGATTTGAGTGGCTGATCACAAGGAGCGAACATGGAAATTAGAACTACTTTATAGAGTATTCACTATTTAGAGGACATTGTTCTAGACTAGAAGGCATACATACGGCTCATACTTACATATATGTATATACATTCAAGCATATGTATATAATTATGTAGATGTAAGTACATACGAGTAATATATATACACGTATAAATTCATGTGTGTATGGTACACTAGAATACCTATAGACAATGTGTTTTATAGTGGTTCGTTAGGAGAGTTATGACCAACATCTTTAACATTCCACAGTTATAATACAAGCAAAATCTCCTTTATTCCGCAGATTATGTGGGTCCTATTAGCCCACTGGTTCGTACTGGACATACATGTACATTGTACATGTCACCATGAGCCAAATATCAGGTGAAGAATCTAACAAATGTAATGCATCTCCTCCGAGTGACTGAAATATTATTTGCAGTCTACCATTTTGTATTTGGTTAGCGCCTAAACCTGCATTGTGTGTATATTATATTGTGTAATGAGTACCATATCAAAAATAATTATATAAACAAACTAAAGGATTTATTATGGATGTAGGTGATAAAATGTGTATAAATAACCTAATAGGCCTCCATATATAAATGCATTATCATGGAGTAACCGGACATGCGTTCTCCTCCGTCATTATACAATGTATAAGTTACAGCTGATGGTAATTTATACTCTATCTTACATAAATTCACATACACTAACGTCTCTAGGTCAAACATCCAAAGAAGGAAGCAATGTCATCCTGTTCATGCCTACACCAATGTTGTTGTTACGTTACCCATCAAGTTTGATTACATGTACTTTACTTACAGGCTTTCTAACAATCAATATTCTAAAGCAACAATACGGATGCGGATTTTATAAAATCCTTAGATAAACACCAACATTGCATATAGGATGTCTAGTGCAATAGACAAGTCTTATCTGCCACAAATGCCTTATGTATTTATACATTACAGGCTACATATCTGTCTATAGTTTGGGCTGGTATATTTATAATTATTGCTGTCGAAGAAAATTTTCATTTGATTGTGTCAATATTTTTTCGCATCTTACACAAGCATCATACACATAGACATGCACATAGACATGCACATAAGCATGCATGCATTTTTACACTAGCAGCTTTGAATATTACTTTTGATATAAAAATTGGTAAACTAACTTTTCAATTTTCAACTAAAATTTGCAAGTCTTCAATGTAAATATAATATAATGTACAGCATAGTTTTAGTGGTACGGTTCATCAAGGCACGGCTGCATTGCTACACTATGAGACCACAGCACCACTACACTACGACATCACAGCACCACTACACTAAGACATCACAGCACCACTACACTACGACATCACAGCACCACTACACTACGAGACCACAGCACCACTACACTACGACATCACAGCACCACTACACTACGAGACCACTACACTACGAGACCACTACACTACGAGACCACTACACTACGAGACCACAGCACCGCTACACTACAAGACCACAGCACCATTACACTACGAGACCACAGCACCACTACACCACAAGACCACAGCACCACTACACAAGTCATCCAATGCTGCTGGTGAGATATGTAGATAATGAAGTACATGTATATACGCTACATACTTGAATTTAAACCTGCCATTCTTGAACTCAAAGAAGGGCACCGTGTAGGTCATCATCCAGATGTCTCCGCCCCCACAATCATAGTAAGGAGTGCTCCACTTCCCGTCATCATATGTGACTAATATTGTCGTATCATTGGTCACATGGCTGTGATATGGTGTTCCATTCACAAAGTGATCTCTTAGTTTTTGGTATGCTATAATATATGTAAAATAACCAATATAATATATACATGTATGTACAGATACTGTGAGAAAAAAGCAAAAACACATCGTACTTTACATGTAAACAGATTCAAAACGTACCTAGGTATAATACAGTGGTATATTTGATCTCTGTAACAGTATAATTTGTGCACGTAAATGTACAAGTAGCCTATGTAATATAGAATGTCGTTGTACAAGTACTCACACGTTGTTATATTTCTGGAGGGTATCAGTGCTTCAGCTTTGGCTTTTACACCCACAAACCACTCATAAGTGCTGCCAAGGTACGGGTACTCCACAGAAAGATCCTATACATAGTATGTGCAAGAAATTCACGTTTATGAACATTGTGCCTTCAGCTACTGCTGATGGGGTTATTCAACAAAAGTCATGTAAAGTTTAACAAGAGGTCCGTGGCTTAAAAATAGACTCTGTCAAAAGGTTGAATATTCGGCAGCTGCAAAGTAACAACTAATCCGAGAGATTGAGTTGATGCAAGGGTCAGATGATATGCTCACATGGTTTATATGAGAGCAGCTCACTGCCAAACAATTTTGCAGAATTATTGAACTATTGACACAACTTTCATGGGTGGGTTGGGGAAGCAGTTGACATTGAGGGAGTCTCTGGGCCACTAGTGTTTTGGCATTTACCGTAATGTCGATCTGTGAGATGATGTGATGGTGTAAACCCTCTAAGAAATTAGCACAACCAGATTAAGTTGAATTCTCTCTACCTAAGAGCACAACTTTTATGTAAAAAACCCAACAACTGCGTTCTGATATTAGTAGAAATGTTTCTGGCCTAATAAGTTCAAAGATAATCTAATTTAACAAATTAAAGCAAAAAAACATTTCACTGCAGCGTTGTTTTGTTCCTTTGACTCTTGTTCAGTTTAAAATAAATTTTAGCTATAGCACAGTGTACAAGTATATTTAAATATAGTAAACAGTATGTAGGCCTGCGTTACGTTACGGCATTACAATTTATAAAAGATAATAATCATCTAAATAGCAGGCTGCTCCAGTATTAATAGACAACACTTCAACAGCTGGGGGGGGGGGGGGGGCGGTAGGCAGCCTTACCTTTACCATGATAGAGCTGTTCTCAGTATTCCTATAAGCGAATGGACAGAATAGCCTGTAGTCCTTGTACTCATATTCATCATAGCAGTTCCCAGCAGCAAATATGTCAGAGTCACTCATAACTAAATTCTTCACCTGAGAATAGAATGTCAGTGTGGTACTAATCAATCCGATTGTAAAAAGTGTTGTGCCATAAATAGTAGGCTTCGATATTTCCAAGCTTTACATAATACGGGTATCATTACATGAAGAAACTAATATCATTGTATGTCTAAAATAAGGAGAAAAGATGAGTAAGCCTTTAACATAAATTTATTATTTATGTAACTTGAGACCTAAGACTAAACATTGGTTTGAATCTGTGCAGTGTATGATAACTCCCAGCAGAGCAATACAAGAGTGTAGTTTGGCAGTCTACATTACTATATACTATAATAAGTACTAATGTCCATTATGTTATATACACTATGCACAATTTAGACTGTTACTGTAGATGTTGAGCACTTATATACATGTAGTAATCTTAAATAACAAGAATAATCTAATGATTGGAATACTAACATATGCAATGTCATTCAGAAATCTTATTACACAATTCATTTACTGGTAGCTTGAAACATTTCAAGTTGGTTCAAAATATCTTCAAGTCTCTACAGACAACAAGATCCTATTTAACAGCTAGTGCTGTATGTCATGCACCTTGTTAACTATAATGTACATATTCTATTACCATTTATATATTCTAGCACCCATTCAAATCCATAATAAAATTGTCTCTCTTGACCTGCTAGCAATTTGCCCATTTGGTAGTTAAATACTTTCAATTGGCTTAAAGTGTCAAGTTTTGAGTTTTAAACAAACTATTGGAAAAATCTTATTATTGTTTATTGTTCACAGATTCCCAGCATGAAATTTAGTTTCCTATAAAACCAGTTGTATAATAATTATTTTAGTGTAAAGCTATTACACAACATTATACCATATGTATGTAGACCATAAATATAATATACATGTATTATATCTATGATCAATCCACGAGTACTTTATTCAAGTGGTAGCTGTCCTCTGTGTGGCACTGTAGGCTGCACACTACACAGTACATATAGCACATCACATAACACATGTACATGTACGCCTACACTGTCATTAGTGTAGAGTAGGCCTACAATCATCAAATCCCTGTCACATTATACAGTTTATATATTAAAGCCATCAGGCTAATTTTTAGAAAGGAAAATTTGCAGTCACCTTGCAGCTTGAATGAACTTTTAGACCATGGATGTACAATGTAGATATAACATGCATGATGCATGAAGAACCTCAACTTACTTGACTAAAGAAGAAAGCTTCATCATTATGCAGCTCCTCATTGGATAGCTTCCATATCTCTGTGAGGAGGTTGGCTCTGTTAACTGCAAGCTCTGCCTCATCTCTGTATTAAATGAACGACAGCAACAATATATTACATATTACAATTACATAGCAGACAGCAAATGACAAATATAGAGCTTGTTTGTCTTTATATACTGCTCCTGCATACGGTTCTGTAGCTTTAGGAGGTGGTTCATTATACATGTATCTGACTACATGTAATTTTGAAGTATATTATGCTTTGCATATAAAGTTTAGAGATATATTGCATAATTCAACTATTTCATATCAGTAGCAAAGCGGTCTCTATGAACTTTGAACTACAGTTCATAGTTATGTACTGTATTTGTAAAACAATTTACATAAGCCTATGTAACACAGCTCTCTGTAAATCGGTTCAAGAATAATTTCTCACAAAAATTAACCTCTTATTTACATTGTTTCAAAGAAATGGGTCTTCATTCATCAGCACCAAGTAATCATCAGTTTCAAGAATCATCATTTTCCTTAGAAAATTTGTGTAAAGTTTATTTACATGTGAAAAGGATCTCATTACCTAATTGACTACTAGGAATGTCAAGGTTATATATACATGTATATATATATTGTACAATATAGTATACAATAATAAGTAAGCCACAATTACATGTATAAGCCTGCAGCATTGATCACAATTTATAATGTAGCATTGGTGGCCATTTTCATTTCTAATGATAATTATCTAGTAAAAACAATAATAACAATATACTTCTAGGTATAATCAATGCAGTGTGATTGTAGTTTTATGTATTATACATGTTTACATGCACAAGTAGAATGTTCCCACATCAAGGTAAAAACACTTGAGTTGAATAAGTTCACAATAAAGCTAATACTGAGTAGCATGGAGTTAAAGGATTAGCCCAGGTTAAGGTGTAACTTTAGTGCTGGACTTTTGTATTTCTGACATTCATAATAAATTAATTATTTCAAATTTCTGAATTTAATTTTAACACTTATGTGGGCACATGATTATATGTTTTTCCAGCGCCAGTGATAAATATTTACAGTTTTATGTGTTGTCAACTACATTGTATTATAAATGATACTTTTATTGCATAAAACAAGAAATAAACAAATTATCCTGCTATGCTCTACTGATGATAATGAACTGTAACCCTTACAGAACTATGATAACTTTACTGCTTGATCTCTACCTGACTACTGCATTATGTAGCAAAAGCCACAGAAGTATACAACTCTTCAACTTGTATACATACATGTACAATAATTATAAACACTTAGCTATTAAATTCATCTGATAAAATTATATTCAACCTATATATTATGGTGATAATTACCTAAATCTGCTCTTCCCATACTGCTGTACAACACCTTCTCCCAGACTAGACTCTGTTCCTGGTGTACAAGACTCTGCATCTATTGTCTCCAGTTGGGAGAGAAAGATTTCAACTATATCTAACTCTTGGTCCTCAAACTAATTTATAACAATCAATAAATTCAATCAGTTCATAATCATACTATGGTGCCTGCCCTCAGTGTCCAGTATTAACCCAGCAGTCACTAATTAGAATGCAACTATCATGCTAAAATATGACTGCTTGTATAGGAATGCCAATCTAGAAAGTCAATGCTCAAAACTCAAACCAATATTGTACATAGAAATTACTTAATTGAGAAGTTTAGCTAATAATTTTATAGATATGATTCTGCAGCAAGAACAATTATTGTATTGCTTGCGCTATGATAGCGAAATTTTAGAAATAGCTAGCTACATAGCTGGCTATTTCTAAGATGGTTGTCAGGAGAGCCTCCAGAATAAAACACGAGAATATCCTCTAGCTAGCTAGCAAAACAGTTTTTTATCGGCACTACAATTCACAGGGTCCAGATCTGTTTTCCTGAATTTATCTATTATAAAGTAGGCGTCATGTGGCCTCGATACAAGCCCCAGAGTATATTGGGCTTCTTTTAAGCCTCAAATAATATACATAATATAAGGTATACTAAAGGCACAGACAAGTAGATACTCGTTGCAAACTCTCTACTCTAGTCATACTTTAAAGCAACAAAATATTGCTACAAATCATCATAGGAAAGAAATATTATTAAATATGTTGCAATGCTATTAAAACAACAGCACAGGCTATTGTGCTAGGTGAATGATGAAATCGCTTTTTACGTGTAGACCTACAGCAGAATCATTTTCATGCAGTACAATAAAACCCAATTCCTGCTATTTTTGATATAGTATTTAGTGCATTAAATAGTTACCCACTAAATATTGCAAGCCAATAGAATTTGAACAATCAGAATTTTTATTACCCAGTTTTATAACAACAGATAACGATGCTAATAATTAAACTATGACAGCGTTTAAACCTCACCTTAGTTGAAGTCAAGCCATACTCAATTTCAGATGCATTCGAAGCTTCTAACTGATTCTGCAGAGTCTGTGAATATGTGTGAGTAATAACAGTACAGACTAATAGAATACTTGTTACTCTGGTGACCAACAGCATATTCAATGCTGCTGCCTTGCAGTGAATGCGTATGTTGAATGTATATCTATCCACCTTCTGTTCACTAATGAAGTATAGATATTATGAACACGCATTATTATAACAATATTTGAATTCTACATTGCATCTGGTAAATTAAATGACTACACAAAAACTTAATCAATGTGATGAATACAGCAAGTATTGAATAACTACACGACAGCTCAATAACGTCATGTCCAACGTCCTGCATGCAATGTGACAGGTCAGCATGCTTTCCAATCTAGCAGCGTACACGCCCACTTTTCCCCTCTAATGACCCTTGGGACTGTGAAATAAAATTCATTATTACAGTATGGTAAACATGCAGCTGTTACATTGTGCAGCGGTTTCATTTTCTCATAATCAGAATAATTGAAAATAATTGGTGGGAGTTTTGATACGTCATGTAGAAAGAAAATCTGAATTACATGTATATTTGTAATTATAGTAATATGTAATGTATAAGCTATAATACTGTATGCGACCATCTCTGGTTTACTAACCAGCATTTCTTCCACCCTTACCCATCAGCGATCCACAGCTAGTAAAATGTTTGGAGGCTTATACTGGTTTCTACATGTAGTTATTAAACATGTACAAGTATTTACTGCAAGCATAGCATATTCTTTATATTATCCGCTAGCTGGGTTCGTCATTTCCACTAGTACCACTACACTGTGGATGTAGGAAACGAGGTAATTAATATGCATCCGCAGGTCTAAATATTATATAATGTATAAATACATATTGTACTATTGTATATCTTTGCTAATTGTTATACATATACTTATGCATCAGAATCATAATTTTAATGGACCCTCATTGTATTTTCGTAAAAACGTTCTCTTGCCATTCAAGTCTGATCATTACTATTGAATGTTTTGTTCATTGTACATTGTACAGGTATAGTTTGACCTTATACTGCTACATTACATGCCTAAAAGTTTGTAGATCATGCACAGTAACCCCAAACCTTATATGATATGTATTTGTTTATTTAAACAAAGCTAACTAATGAGGTTGCACCTATATTACTATAGAATATCTATAAATAGCAGTTTTGAAATTGATAAAAGTTGTAGCAAGTGTTAAGTTTAAGTACTACCACTAGAAATATAGTATCATTATATTTTATACTTAATTATAGTAGGTGTATTGAAAAGTCTGGGTGGAGTACCTGCTACATAGAAGCTTAGAATAGCCAGTATCAAATTACATATACACATGACTTGACTTCCTGTGACTTTACTTGGTTTAAGCATTTTTAAAAACAAAATCTATAATATTTAGCAAGCAGCATGTATAACTATGCTGACTGTATCTGTAAGATATAATATCTCACCCTTAGTCATAAAGTTTATGTAGGGATGGCCATATTGACTTATAGCATCCATTCTCATATACAAAACAAGTAATTAAATACTGAATCAAATAGGTGAAGACATACATACATGTATTAAATATGCATGTACTTGCAAGAGATGACCAATATTGTTTTACAGAATGACGTCTTAAATTCATCTGGAGCTGCATATACATGTACTTGTAGCATCTGATTCTTTACATTAGAGCAGGGGTTCCCAACGTTTTTTGCCTAAGTACCTTTTGGCAGTCATGTGACAAACTGATATTGTTAACGTTGGTTCAATTTGATTAGTATTACTTGTGTGCGTGTGCTAAATACAGGTAAATGCAGTATGGTATAAAATGTTCATTAAATTATTTAATGATAAGTACCCGTAAGTTGCATATGATTTTCGTAGATTGTAGCTTTTAAGGCTTTCTCACCAGTTTAGCTCAACTCTAACATGTTTATATTCATTGGAGACTGAGTGTCAATAGCTTGATAGTCTGTAATTGAACATCACTGTCAAAAGTGTATTAAGTTGATAACTTGTATTGTACCCCTTAGATTTCTGAAATGTACCCCAGGTTGGGAACCACTGCATTAGAGCGTTATATGCGCATTGTGGATTAATGGAAGTTGTCCACTCTTTAAAAAAGAGGACAACCCCTGTTCACCTGGCAAATTTCCAAGGCTCAGATTAGTACAACTAATAACCAAGTATTAAACAGTTGATAGTAAGGTAACTAAGGATTATATCTACAGATCTTGCAAAAAAGAGAAAAATTCTTTCTATTGACCAATCAAGTTGAAATTTGGACCAGTTATTGAAATCAATGTCAGACGCCATAAAATAAATATTATGTAGTAATTTAATAATGAATCCAAATCTTCAGAGCTCTGGGTCCAAGTCAAGTCTGATTTGGGCCCAACTCTGCAAATCTTATGAAGTGACTAACTGGTTAACTGGACTGTTTCTCCACATAACCTTTGTCATTGAGAGGCTAAATAATTATATACCCAGAGTAACAGACTATATGTGTACTGTGTACTGTATACATGCAAGTATCCACATTGTACATATTCTAGTAAGTAAAACTTGGGGAATTGATCACTTCTTTGGTTAGCCGTAGTTGTAGGAACAAAACCTTCTCCAATACACAGTTTTGAATGAATACAAGAGAAAACTGGAGTCAAATAAACATAATTTTGCAACAGCTCGAATCACTATGGCTTTTGGATCAACGTTTACGTTATATAAGACTACAACAATACAGTTGATCCCCTGAACACCTAGAGACTAGACAGTTCATAATTTTATTTTAGTCTCTCGAGATCCACTAGTAATGGGAAGAAGTGGTAACAATATACTTTAATAGAATGTGATATAATAAATATATAATATAGTATTAGCTAGAGCAGCAGTAGGATACACATATGAACTACTCACTGAATCATAGAGCATTATATTTCACTAATGTGAACCCTAGAATCAAGATGTGCAACTCCTAAATAGCAAAAGGTTCTACGTATGATCAAGCAGTTACACACAAATACATAGTAAATTTAATAATGATTAGGCAAACATAGTGCATTGGATTAAAGAAAAGCTACTGAGACCTAGATATATCTTGAAGAGATTTTTTAAAATAAAATTACGCAGCTATATAAAATCATTATCAGTTAAAATATTTATGTTTATATACACGTATGACACCATGCTTGAGAGTATGTGTTATTGACAACATGTTTTATAGCAATTATGGCTAAGAGTAGGTACATTAAATAATCTTAACTGCTATGTATAAAATTACCTACAGAGTACATTACAGAATATAGAAATACAGTAATACAAGCTCATCATTGTCTACCTGGTTATTGTTGGTGTGAACACAAATAATAAGATATTATAGAAGAGATAGAATAGGGATATGTTTCACTTTACTACACGTAGTATAATGGCAGCTAGTTACACAGTGTACTGGTAGGCCATAGGTTTACCAGAGTATACAGGTGTATGGAAAGGAGAGAACCATCGCCAACCAAAGGAATGACCAAACACTGACTTCATGTTCAGCCAACCAGAACCTTTCTTCCATGTTGCTTCTTCCCCTTTCAGTGACTCTATAGCCTGTATAGAGATATATGAGGTGTTGTAGCATAGAGGATAGAACGTACTGGTATTTAGTATTAGTTAGACACTGTACATGTGAATCGGTGTTACAAGGTTGAACATCACTTGATATCAAATTAGGTCCCACTCAGAGGGGAAACAACCCCAACCAAACTCCTACAGAAATCTCCCTTGATTGTGCAGTAAAGTATAATTCATTAGTCAGTTAGCTCTTTGCAACAAGGAAAGGGAGCACAACTCCCGAAAAAGTAGAGTGGGGCTACTTCAATGCATGAGTGGAACACTGTACAAGCTATATTATAAACAGGCTACATATGAGGAAATACATGTGCTAAAGTACTACAATCATACATTGTAACTTTTATATAGCAGCATTTCATTGGTTAGAAATTTGGAACTAGTAATACTGCTATATACAACATAGACCTTTTCATAAAATACCATAATCTGTATTAATAATAGTATACAGACAGAAAGAGGAAAGTAGATATATGGACTCACTGTTTCGTCGCTGCACACAGCTTGTATTTGTGTACCAAACATGATAGCAGTGAATATACCAAACAGAAGACCTTCAAATATGAGGAAGATGAGGAACACAGTCTGTGCTGGGGCGGAATAGGCTGGGCAAACTGAAGAAAAAGATATATAAAACTGTATTTGTCATTGGCAGGTCGATATATACTGTACAGTGTACATATTGTGTAAATCCATGCTACCACACATATAGCTTATGTGATTCTATATGAGAGATATACATGCCCATACATGTCTATTGTACTACTACATAGGTTCCAGTTTTACAAGACCTGATGCCCTACATGTAAACTTACAATTTTATCATAGGCCTGCACCAAACACGAATCTATATTATATGTTTTATAACATCATAACTAGGTTCAGTATACATGTGGGCTTTAGCTGATATATTCTCTATTCTGTCATGCTGGGTGTATATTATATACAGATATATAATTAGTTACCTGCCCAGTTGTCTTTGACACAGTGAACAAAGTGCATCACAGCCATAAACAGTGAGTGAACTGAGATGAGACATATATATAGCTGTAAAATCAAATAAACATGGTGTCATATTACTAATATTATTATACATTGTATCAACCTATGATGTCGTATTTATAAATAAAAAACCTGACAGATTTTGTGAATATAATGAAGCTCAAAATCCATAAGCTTTATAAAGCTCATATTGACATGTAAACTCTATTAGTGATAGACATGCATTAGATATAGTCTGCAATACCTTTCACTTGCCACTACTACTTAAATAGACTCTAAAGACCTTGATATTTACATGCATAATGCATGAGTTGGTTTTTGTATTAGTGTACAACAGTGTATATCAATATTATACTGTACAGGCTGAACACTGTTTGCTATTGATAAACCGAACAAGTTTGGAGTTGTTTACTGTTACCACACATGATGAGACAACTCCTAGGTTACTCAAACAAAAAGTGAATAAACACATGTAGAAATACTGTACTTACATAACTTACTGTAAATAATGTGATGTATAACTTACTGTAAATAATGCAAAGTACTTTTGGTTTCCCTCACCGACACAGTTATTTACCCAAGGACAGTGATGGTCCATCTTTTTAATACATCTTCCACAGACACTGCAATGACAACTTCCTCATAATGAATGTAGCAATAAATCACAAATTGGTACATTAGTACCCATTAGTAGTGATGCAAGCTTGTACACAGGGGTGGGAGTCGATAGTTTTAAAAATAGAGAAATATGTGCTATTAGCTATTCACTACAAGAATAGAGAATCTGCCTATGTGCTAGTGAAATTTAAATATAGAGAATAGCTTTTATATCCGCTGAATCGCTATTAATTAGAAGTTGTCTTCTCTCAAATTAGATTTGAGAGAGCAATTCAAAGGTGCCCATTTATTTCCATGAAAATTAAAAAGCACAAACACAGCTATTTCTTGTTTACTTCTCTTCAGCTACATTGTTTTGCAGAGTTCATATTGTGTTTACATGTATATTATTTTCTACAATGCACACTAGGGCTTCGTCATGGATTTGAAACATCATTGATAACGTGATAAGAAGGTATCAGGGTAGCAGCAACATACTCAATGTAATATAGCCAAGTCAAATGCATGTGTATTAGGCATCACATATATAGCTTTCAAATTGTGTCTGTGGAAATTGTAGAAGCATTAGTGTTGTACAGTTGTACATGTACTATTGGAGTAGTAATACATGTACAAAGTAAAATTTAGACTTATCTCCCCATGATTTTCTGTCAATGTCTAAAATATTATATATTTGTGGTTAAACCGGTAGTATTTTAAACTTCTAATATAAAAGTATTCTCCACACATACTATAATCTATTCTTTGTATGTTTTTTCTTTGTGTAGACTGTGTTTTTGAAGTTAAAAAGCTTTAAACACTCATATAATCCTGATATTAAATTGAGTTGGTTAGCAATTTCACCAAGTGTAATAGTTAAGACGGCCAGGAATGGCTGCAGCCGCAATGGCACTCGTTACTAGCTACTAGCTATTAGCAGGTTGGGCTGAAAATAAAAGCGTATTGGTTGAACCGCTATTAAAAATTGACAGAAATTGAAAGAAGCGTGTCACAGCAGTTCGCTGCTGCAAAAGAAGAGATTAGCGCAATCGAATAGCGTTTCAACCGCGCTAGTCCCACCCCTGCTTGTACATGTATAATCTGTCCTGTTACATCACAACACCACTTCTATGGGCTACAGAAAAGAAAACTGACAAATTCTAGAAACAGATCCCTATGTTTTATTTTTTAATAAAGTGTAAACACACCTGCAGTGATGAGCTCTATCTGGTTTGATACATACACATTTGGGACATTTATATACTATCTGTCCTTGTTTTAGACCTAAGCGTATAATATTCTCCTTTGTGGCATTTCCTTTGGGAACAGCTCCCTGTAAGGTACATAAAATGCATTAACATAATCAATACACTGGTGTGTAAAGATTGAAAGGAATGGTCAGAGGAATGCTCACTATTACATAGATGGACACAGGTCTAATACGGTTAGCACATGCAAGCATGTTTTTGTAATAAAACAAATAAAATCTGTTAGTTAGAACATTAAATGTATTTGACTGAGCTACATGCTAAAAACCGAGAGAAAACAACTACAACTAAACACATACATGGTACTTCTAGATGATAGAGAACTATGTAGTATGAATAGAACTGGCCGATTGAATGAGCAATTAGCTACAATAAGTAGAGCACAACTCCCAATGTTACAAATTCGGTGACATAAGTTGATTATCACAGCATACATACTGTGCATGTTGCATTTCCAATAGAGTTCTCAAGCTAATTATGGGATAGCAAACCCTCTAAGCCCAAGGGTATTGAAAGAAATACAAAGCATACAAGTATAAACATCATAAATGTAGGTTGGAGCATCGTACTCACTGGATCACTGAGCATGGCTCTAGCATGTGATGAGAACGCTAGGAAAGACATGATGTTATATACTATCCCATTAATCCATTTATAATTGAAGTAGCCCTCTAGAGGTCCTATCATCACATTGTTTACAACAAAGAATGCATAAAATATCAGCAGGTATGTGAAGACTGCACAGACGATTCCACAACAGTCTTTAACCAACCAGGCTTGAGTGGGTAGACAGCTTGCCCATCTACTCAGTCCCAGTCTCCTAAACGAGCAACAAATGATGGACAATTATCAATAAACAAATAGGATAACATTTAGCCTACATGGAAGTGGAGTAATACCATTTTAGCACCAGTACATAAAATAGCTAAGTGTATAACAAGAGATAGTTTGAATGAAGTGGCAACAAAGTGGCAACAGTATTCATAAGCACTGCATATCAAATATGTTAGAAATGTGTTTAGTGCAAGCAACCTACCTATAGATTTTGTTGAGCTCAATAATTGTGATACCATCATGAACAGGTCCTTTTGGTTGTCTCCCCTTGATAATTACCTTCGGACCGACATAGCTATCACCGTTCCCTCCATTTTCATTTGCGTGTGCAACATGGCCTACTGAATGGCCGAGCAGTGGCTCATTCCTACAAAAGAAAATAAGGTAGCAGGACACATTGGATTTTAGTATCCTACCTAGCCCGGAATTATTAAAGTAATTTAATAAAAATGACAGTAGAACACAACCAATGAATATGCCTACTTCATATTGATATTTAGGGTGATTTTATTTCTACTGAAATGTATAGGAGAGAATAACATTGCTACACTAAATAGTACACATGAAATTGCTGTTCTATCTCACATCAACGGGCTATGTAGTGATCGACAGTATGAATCTTCATTGATAACAATCACAATAGCACTTTTAGTGAAACAATTGGTATAGGAGTTGAAACTCACACATTCTAATAATATACATAATTAGGTCTATCAGTTAGAGTTACAGAACCACACTACGAACTACAGCAGACCTAATCTATTGAACTGTCATCTTGAATAGTATGAGTACATCCCACTTACTGACGTAATCATATTGGCTTGGTGATTTTTGTCCCTTCACCGACTAACAGCAACTGACTCTGGCTGACTGACAATCATATGATGTCAGACAGAAACATTAACCTACATAGGTAGGGCTATGCATATGCTATAGAATAAAGCTGCATCATAGCACAATGCTGTCATTCACATTCTGTGACACACACTGAATGGCATGGTCATAGTAACAGTCACTGATTGATACCCACTGCATGGCGTAGTGATAGTCACTGACTGATACTCATGTTGACAATAAATTATAATAATATAATTATTATTAACTAATCTAAAGAAGAAGAAGTAATGAAAAATAAAACTAATTGATTTGATAGCCTACTTCTACTACTAGTACTACTCAGTGCGAGTGTCAGTCACATGAAAATTAAAATGCTTTGTTACCTCTACTCTGTCGCAGTCAGGTAATAAATGATTTACCGTACCGCTATTGTAGGCATACTGTACCCCTGAGCTAATGGTAGTAGTTCAATGTGAGTCTACTCTACCAGTCCAGTCGACTGTGAAACTCAGATTTACTTTTAGTAAAATTGGGACTTACATGTTGATACTTTGGTGCCTACGAGATATATTTTCCATTCATCTGGTAATTAAGTTGGATGTTTCTCTACATGGGTCAATAAACCATAAGTTTATATTCTATTTACACTAAAATCTTCCCAAAATTAGGAAAGTCAAGTCATGGGATGACCAATACTTTTTAATGGTACCTATTTTGCTATTTCCGGTGCAAAATATTGCAAGACAAGTCGCCAGTTAGGTCTTATATTGAAGTTGTCTTCTATCGGAAGTTAATTTCATGATGGGAGGAAACAACTCTTATAGCATTTATTATTCGTAAGCTACTGTACATGCACATGTAGTTCCAGTCATCATACTTCCCAAGGAGCAACAACGAAATAATTGGGATTCGTCTGCTTAAAGTCCCCGGACATAATAGTTTGTGTGTATAATATTTGGATAAAACTTATTACTAAAAATAGTAAAAAGTATAAAATTGTCCATTTTGATTTTAGTGCTATTTAATGACTATTAAAATCTTTGGTCTATGTAAATGAAATTGACTTATTTTAGGCCGTATTTTGTGTTTAATAAGGTTTGGTAACATTTTCACCAGCTGGAAAATTAGTTGGGACGGACACAAAAGCCAGAGGGTGTCTTGGCAAAATCTGGACACTTACATCTGAATTCTAAATCATACATGTGTATTACTTATTATGACAGTGATATACAGATTTTACAGTATACATGTAAATAGTATAGATAGTAAAATAATTACATACCAAATGCAAGTACCTTGGTGTTGCACATTGTAATACTAGTTCAATTAAGACTCAAACTGATACTTACTAAAATCGCCAATAAAATAATTACATTATTCATTTTTTGTGTAGTTGGCTAGTTGGTTGTCTACTATGGCCTATGGAAAGGTAGGTAAACCGTGATTTAACGAAACAAATAGCAGCTTTTTATTGGGTAGTTGTAGTTGAGTTAGCATTGGAGACTTAGGGGCTCCAGAACAGCCACCACTAGTAAAATTTTAAAGTGACCTTTAAACTGCATCTCAGGAAGTATAACTAAAACTACAATGTAGTTGTTATAATGCTAACTTTGAAAATGAATCAATTATGGTAGTTTTATTTATGTAATATAGGCTTAATTATTGCCATTATAAAACTTGTACAGTGTACAGCAATGAATATTGTATAGTTTCATGTGTGTATATATTATACTATAACAAATAATAGGACTACTCTTATATACTATCAAATAAATTACTGCAAAAAATTAGATTTGAGACAGAAATTTAAATAAATATCCCCAGTAAGGAGTGAATCAGTGGAACAGCCACAGCGATTGGTTAGGTAGGTTGCTGCATATGATAGTTATACCATATATGTAGTTATCAGGCTAGTAAGAGTCATGAATGAGTGGGTGGTAGAGCAGATTAGCTGAGTTCAAACCCAGCCCCTGATTCAATAGCGTAGAGGACTTTAGAACGCATCGTCTTAGCATCGGAATATTCTGGAAGTTTGAGGAAGTTCATACAAGTGCTTGCAGTAGGGAGCCTGTCCTCAGGCCCTCCATGGTGTATGCAGAATGCTGGGTATAGGTTCTACAATATCAACATCATGTGCGTAGGATTATATACTATGGTAAACAGTTTGTTCTCCTATTATTCCAGGGATAAGTTCGATAAATATGTGATGTTACTTAATGTTTACAAAACAAGTATAATTCTATGTGTATTTCATTGGTTAAAGCGTTTCATAAATGACAGTTCAAAACCAGATGCTTGGCAAGTGCACTATTCAAAAATCCCAGTTTCTTAAAAGTGACTGAGACCTTTGAAATTCAAAATACAAAGTTTTTCATAATATATACTTTTACAGAATAGGTGGTTTCAGACAGTTTAAAAACGGTTAAAACAATAAAAATTGACCACCTTTCTTCATACATACATACAGCACACATTGTGTGCTAATACATGTATAATATGATACATATTCTAATAGGAGGGACTCACCTTAAAGCCAAGCAATGGAGGTCTGGAACAGCTGGTAACAAACTTGAGTAGAGCACTTCTCTGGGCAGGTGTGAACTCATACACAACATTCCAGAACATGAGTATAGTAGGATGTTCATTTGTGTACGAACCTATTAACATAGACACAGAATACAGTCATGTTAGAATAGTACTATGAGTATAGCATACGAACCTATTAGCTACATTTCTATTACTGCATTTATTGGCAATACAAAAGCAGCATTAACAAACTAGGAATTTGAACCCAATTTGGTATCTGGTCTCCCCAGCCCTAATGCACAGTTGCAGACCTTTTAGAAATCAGATAAACAGAAGACACCGGCAGCTATGAGAGATAGCTGAATGATGTTACCTGAATACTGGGTGTGTACTCTAAGGTCGTTGACATCTATGGGTGAGGTGGCACCAGATATGACTACGTGCAGCTCATGATGGTTAAACATCCTCAACCACTCCAGTCTGATAATATCCTCTAGACCCTGGGTGAATGCCTGGCACTGAGCTCGAATCTGTTCAACATAACCATGAGACACGTGAAACACCACAAACATAACCTGGTAATGGTATCTACTACCTATAATAGTTGCATGTAATGTAGATCATTACACTAACCTGGGCTCCATGTCCTCCAGCAGAACGAACAAATTGACTACTGAACTTAAGCTAGGAAAGTGGATCGCACACATACGTTCTCAGTTTGAGTTCTAGTCAAACACCAACATGCAAGCCCGGCCTTGATGGACCTAGATCTTAGGCTAACGCTAACCACAATAGTGTACTATAATAGCAGCAGCAGCGGCGGCAGCAGCTGTAGCTGGGTAAGGAAGGGTTACTTGATATCCAATTACATGTATAATTCACCTAATGATATGTGACTACAGTTGATGAGGTTTTACCTAGTACTACATGGATCACAGCTACTGTAATACACAAACCTGTTTATTCAGTTTGTAGTCGGCCATGAGATGTACATACTCTATACAGTTGTTCTTGTTCACCACTATCTTTTTACCATTAGGCTTGAGTTCTGCATGGGAGGTAACTCCAAGCACTTCATTAACAACACTAAAGTCTAGCCCTAGCTCAGTCACATCACCTGTATAGTTCTTCACAAACAATAGGTTCCTGCAAGCATACCCTATACGTGTCATATACATGTGATATATAACTAGATTAGTACAATTCTAACTCAGTCTAGTCTAGCTATAGCCAGACTAAATACATGTACATGCATATTATGTAAACATAGTACACCATGACAGTATATAACTACATAATATGTGTATATCAAATAGAGTCAAGCATCAACATAGCTATAGCCATATATGCCAAGTATTAATATACCAGCATGTTTGGGTTCATGAAATATAATATCGATTCACTAAAACTTTCCTTTAATCCGTTTCATAAGTGAGAAATAAGAGAGCTTATTAAATACCACCAGTGTAAATTGGGAGGCTACCTGTATAGTGTAGGGTCAAGAGAGGACAACTGATGGAAATCACTGTCCATTCTACCCAGTATCTTAGTCAAGAAGAAACCAGCAAATGGAAGTTCTATTAGCATGTTCTCGTACAAAGCCTAAAATATTTAACAATAACGGTACAATATAATAAAGATTTTATTTGCAACTTGCAAAATAAACCATAATATGTACAATAAAAAGTAAAAAAGAATTTGTCAGAAGTGGGATTTGAACCCACGCCCACATTCGTGGACCAGAACACTAATGCATTGATACAATGCAAGGCAATGCCTTGAGTCTGGCGCCTTAGACCGCTCGGCCATCCTGACATTGATGATATAACTACATGCACAGCAGATTTTTAGCTTTAATTTGGTTACACTATGGCCTAAGCCTACCTACACGTGCTATATTATTTAGCTGTGTGAAATTAAAAGAGAACTTATTATAGCTTGTACTCGAACATTCACCACCAAGTTCAAGGACATAAACGCAAATCTGGTGCGGTGGGCGTTTCTACCCTGACAGTTAAAAATGGACTAGAGAATAACAGCTGTACAGGTAGGAAGAGGTTATGGATATATTTATTATGCTTACTGTACACAATTTTCTGTTTCCAACTGCCCATATTTGCTACTATTACTGCATTATATAACTATTGTACTTCCATGTGCTCACCTTGCCTAGCATTCTACCGAGAAAGAAGAAGTGTTTATCTGACTGTTCGAGGACGGCAGGAGCCTCTGGGTTCGGATACAGAAGCTTATCATCAGAAGCAGTGAACTTGAAGAAACCTCTATTTGGATCAAAACCCGTCTTAAGGAGCTCAGAAAGGAACTCTCTAAATATTCCACCTCCGTCAATGCCAGCCTCTTCCAGTCCAGCATTATTCTTCATGTTAACTCTTATCTTAGACTTGACATTCGGTTCTGTAATACACAATTACCATTGTATATGGCTGTATGCTGGTACGCTGTAATCAAGAGAGCCAACTTTGTTTTCGAACAAATATCATCAAAGTAATGGTGATAGTAGTGACAAAGATAGTGGAAGGGAAGATCAGACACTCAGGCCAAAAACTGTCCCTCCCCCGCCTCCAAACGCGGTCCGAACAAGGCAAAGAGTTGTGCTACCTTGTACACAAATCCGCTTTTTCTATTGGTGTTCCGCCGGCTAATCAGATGATATTGCTAACAGCGGCATCGAATAGACAGTCTATTTATACAAACGATATATTATTAGAAAGAGCGCAACAGTTAACTCGTTGCTTCGCGAAACTAGTCTATCAGCCACCTAAAAGTTTAACACATTTAAGGCGGGAAGGTTGATCGCGGAACGTCGGGACCGCCAAATTGGGCGTATTTGGTGGGACAGGGTTTTATCATTGAGTGTCCGATCTTCCCTTCCACTATCTTTGGTAGTGAGTCATAATATTATGTGTAATGGAGAACTATTGGCCTAGAGGAGACAACTTCATAGATTATAAAGTACTATAACAATCCTAATAACAAATGACAAATTTCTGTTCAAACACTGACCATTTTCAGGAGATAGCTTTTCAAATGCATCCTCATAGATGTAATCTCTGCGAATGTTGATGTTGATGGATGCCTGACTCATTGGACCGTAACCATCGAACCCGGTCTGGTAATTCAACTTGTCAGCAGCGATTAGGTTGTGGAATATCTGTAAAATTCAACATGAAATATAGGAAAGACGTAACAAAGTGGAGGAAAACATTAGCTATAATAGGCCTACTTGTAATTGTAACTATGCAAGTTAATAATTTTCTACCCAACATATCAATGCAAAAAGCCCCCACTGGGGTTTGAACCCAGGACCGCTGGTTTACAAGACCAGCGCTCTACCACTGAGCTATAGAGGCTAACACACTCCCCAAAAACATGCTAAATTTCCTGAAAATATTTTCTCTCCTAATACTAAAATAAGATCTTTTTAGCAAAACCAAACGAAAAGGTCAAATTTCTCTAACAGGAATAGCAATTGAGCCATTTATGTCAACTCAAATATTGATGCTAGTATATGAAGATATTATTCCCACAGAACGACTACCACATCTCATGAATAATCTAATAACATAATATAAATGGTTTTGTTTCAGAAAACTTGTTCACACTAAATGCAGTGTTAATATTTTATAAAAATGCAAGCAATCGATCATCAAGCAGTACCCTAGATAGAAACCTCTCAAGAGGACCTTTACAATATCCTGTTACGGAGAAATGACGTACCCGGACTCGTTCCTCAAAAGGTACGACAAATGGTAGCTCTGTTAGGACGATTAGTCTTCTAGTATCAGTTACTGATAATATTACTCCATCTTCCTCTTCTACAATAGTAAAACACAAATTATATAATGGTGGAGTCACTGTTATCAGTAAGTGGTAAGGTGACTGCATTACTTGACTTTACAAGTATTGCTATCATTTCTATTATACATGTAAATGTGCAAGACAAACACATAGGATAATATGATGGCCATACCGCTGGTAACAAGGAGATCAAGTTGTAAATATTTACTCTCCTAAGCATTAGATACTAACAATCTAGCTAAGTGCACAAGGGTATAAGAATAGAGGCATAAACAGGTTGTGACAACTCCCAAATAATGACAGTGTCCATCCTATATAATTTAGTATGTATGACTACATGGTTTTTCTGCATATACATGTGCATACACATTTCAAGGAGAGCACCATTGCCTACGCTATAAGATGGATAAACATATCACCATGTGCTCATAGTGTTTACGTTTTCTACAGATGACCATGTGCACACAATACCTACCTTCATCTCCAAAACCGGGTTTTAAAGGCTCTTTGTTGTAGACTTCAATATGATTCTGGTAAATGGTTTTTAGGTCTGTGGCGTATCTGATAATCTGACTGGAGATCCAGTGATTCTTTGGACAGAAGTGAGTTCTTGTATCTCTAATGTACAGGTGCTTAGTGAGCCTAGAGGTCAGCTGATAAATACACAAACAGCATCATTAGCATAGCTTCCTATGAGCAGTTACCCAGCCAGAGTTTCTTGTTTATAATCGGATCATCTAATAGTATATTATGATGGAGACAATTCATCCTACATTTTATTTCCTTCTTGGTGAAGAACATCCAAATTTGAATTAAATGAAGACTAATCCAAACTTCTCCACTTATGCACCTAATTCTGTGCTAAACGATTTGTGTAGGCAGTAAACAATAGCAGCAAGCGAGTGTATAAAACACTAAAAGTGAATGAAGGTACAAAGTAAGTCATATGCAAGTGTATATTATCCTTATGAAAGTGCAGGAGTCAACACAGCCTTATGTATAAAAGTTATGCACTAAGTTGATATCAACGAAACGCCTCCCTTACATATTTGAGAGAGAGAAAGGAGAGAGATTGTTGACACATGACTGACCTTGAAGAGATAAATCCATTCAGACCTCTGCCTGATGTACTCTTCTTTAGTGATGATTGCGTCAGCTGCAGTTTTAATGCCAATCTCCTCTAGGAACTTCCTCCTGGTCTCAAACACGGGTTTACTGTCTGGTACGGCCAGGTATATAATACCAAGGCAGGCATCTCTAAGTGTAGCTACCATGGCAACGATCTCTTCTCTCGCGAAAGGATTGGAGCTGATATAGGGAGCAGCTGTAGAACATAAGTATTCTACATGTAATAGATAGTTGACTGTACATACAATATACATGTAAGCAATGATAGGCAGCTGTAGAGACAATGAAGCAAGTACTTTGTTCAGAGTTACTATCCCCTGTGCATGCAAGATATGACAACTCTAAGGAAAGAGTTCACATGATTTAGATCAAGGGTGCCCAAACTACACCCCTAGGGCTACAAGCGGCCATTGGCCTATTTTTTATTGACTCTCTTGCCCAATAGAAAAACTGCGCACCACAAGTTGTATATTATTCATTACATAAGAGTAAAGTGTGTGACACAACGCCGGGACAGCCAAATTGGGCTATTTGGTGGGACAGGGTATTATCATTGACTGAACCATCTTTTATCTCAAAAGGAAATATTACCTACCTTGAGGATTGGTAGACTGAGGTCTAAAGGAGATATTACCTACCCTGAGGATTGGTAGACTGAGGTCTAAAATCATCATCATGTAGGGTGAGCACAGAGTGGTAGTAGAGAGAGCTGAATGCTGACAGCAAACACATGAGTTTGTGGATGCTGCCCTTCACACTAGAGTAGAGAGAGTCACCGAGTCCTCGGGCTAGAATCTGCATCACCGACACTGGGTTCCTAAGCATTGAGAAAAGCATACTGGTATACTATATAGCACACTATATTACCAATTCATTGCTTGTTATAAATGAAATACAAATAAAGAATAGAAGTAGAGAGGAAGTATGCTTCAATGAGGGAGTTGTTCTACCAGCTGCAGTACTTCCAAAACTCACACAGGATTACAAGTGAGGGAGTTGATCAACTTGGGCTCAACCTTGGTATAAAACTAGAAGAGAATCAGAATCAGATAAATAGAGACTTACCCTGCAGAATTTATCACAGATATGGACAGACACTCACTCCAGATTTGTCTAATAGAGGCATTGTCAAATGCCATGGTGTATAATAGTCTACAAAACAAATAAATAAAACTCTACTGCTTTTCTCTAAATTATTTTAATAACACATGTATATACACACTGCACATAAAACTTCTACATGTATATTACAGTGTACATAAACAAATGAGAGAAGCACAATGCAGCAGATTTCCTTCAAGTTGACTGGCCCAACCATCCCAGTAATTACTACACTACTACACAAATTAGAATGTCGTAGACCTCCATGTACATGTACAATATACATGTGCGATCAAAGAGTACCTGCTAGCACTAGATCTACAAGTATGTATATACCTGTATGTGTAAGTATGGTGATAGCACAAAACCTATAACAATATGTCATCCTACCTGTTAGCATGCACCATCTGCCCCAGCTGAGAGGTGAGAGTATGACAGAGTTTAGCAATCTGCTGAAGCCCTTCATCACAACTGTTACTCTTCACTAGAGCCATGAGTCGAGTCACATGACTAGGAGAGTTAATAATCTGCAGACATTCTATTTTTATTTGAGGCAGAGATATAATATCTCCAGATGGTGTACCATCACTCCAGTCCATTTCTGCTGGTTCCTCCTCAAAACTAACTGTCTCTTTCTCAGACAGGCTTGGGAACATGTCTGTTATTAGACTCAGGTAGTCAGTGATCATAGCGTCATCAAAACTACCTGCAAGATAACCAACAACAAACTGTGTACACTTCAGGACTACACGCATTATATGTCGGATGTTTATAATACAGGTAAGGCAGAGAAATTGGCACCGGAAACACTACACATTGTGCAAGCGTAACGATTACGGTTTATTACACGCATGAGAAGAAAACTCACCAACATGTTCGCCTATCATAACCATGAGTGAATGAAGGAGTGTGGAGTTGTGTTCCATCTTACAGTTCTCCACGTCCACCTTCAATGAATGCACCAAGCTGACCATCTCTTTACTGTGTCGCTCCTTAATGCTCGGCAACACGTAATTACAAACCTGAGGCGTGTAAGCCGGGCTCATAAAATTAGCACAGAACTGTTTCAGCACCGTTTCTCTAAAATATATATTTAGACAGCTTTTACAGCATTGGTAGATAACATTGCAAATAGTAAAAGTTCAACTAATGAACATAAAAAGTAGATAGTTGGATTTGTGCACCAGAATCTAAACACGCAACCAGATTCAATTCATCAAAGCCCTACATAATTATGTCAGCAGTACAAGCCAACAGCTTACCTGATAGTAGAGTTCATCTGTGAGTTGACTAATAGAGGTTTAAGTATGAGGGCAAGAAGACTGGAAGAGAGCGGGGTGGGGGCAGATGTGCCCATCTCTATACCACCAGGTATCTTAGCATCACACAGAACTCTCATGGTCCGGAAATATCCTGTAAATTGGATCAGTCTTACAAAGATATGATTAAAGCCAGAATAAACAACCAATCAAAGGTCTGCATACAACTTGACTACAGTCAAATCAAGTCAAATTTATTATAACAGTCAACAGCCAATGGCACTTCGCGCAATGTGCATATATTGTTACATAATGAGAACTGTAAAATTGAAGAGATAATTCTCAAACTGATGCTGGGTGCAGCGCACTGTCTCAAAGAACCCCTGTAGTGAAACTACTGCAGAAGTAACACTTGCAAAATGAAGACTAGCTAACTGTATTGTATAATATACTAACCGTGGGAGACTAAATCTAGATATATATCACAGAGAGCGGTTTCAGATTTTGCATCACCAGAGTTCAACAAGTTATCATCCAAATAAATTTCCAAAACTCTCAATGCCATAGCAATGTTCTCTGTGGTTGAAGATAGCCTCTCCAGTACCCTATAGAAAACAAATATAATATTAAATATACAACATGAAGGTATAACAAGAGCCAGTGGGTAATAGCACAGGCTTATGAGGAACAACTGTGTCAGTGAAAATGTGAAGTACTGATTGAATGATTGGTGGTACAATTAAAGATGTATACCTTCAAGCTGATAGATGAAGAGACGGAATTCATCAAATATTTACTATTATATTGCAGAATATTTTCAATGATAGAAACAATTTAAAGTTGACTGTATTTTTCAGAGGAAAACTTTAACAAAATGTTTCCAATGATCAAAAAAAGGAGTTGCCCGATCTTATCTGACTGGCCCGCTGTTATAAAATATTAACCGAGTTGCAAAATTGTTTTGAAGGCAAGAAATATGCTAAAACAATGCAACTTCATTACAGCAATCAAAAGGAAACCTATTGTTACATTCAGGTTTTGGATCCAGTCTAATTAGCGCAACATACAGTAAGATAAATCAGATTTGGAATGGTGGCCATTATGATATTTGAGCCGTTTACAATTTATTGTAGCAACTGTGGGTAATGGAGGGTTTGCTTATAGTTATTGTTAAAACCAACAAAATACTCGTATATGTACTTTTGCTGAAGGTTATGTTGTGTATCTAAACTGCTATACTAAAAATATATTAGCATAGTTTAAATCTTATATCGATGCTTAAATTGTAGATCACATAGGCCTACTACAACTGATCAAGTGTACCTACATGTATCTGAACAATGAGGACTGCTACCCAAGGGTTCCCAGCTCTGTAATGAGACTTGCATACTTGGTAGAACCTACATAGCCCAAATCATGTAAACCCTCTACAAGGTTTCAATGTATTTGATAACATGTTTAGCTGAGCTGCAAGCTCTGTATGATAAGGAGTAAAAAGCGCAGACTTACCCAATTAGATTCCGCAGCCATCTCTTTGTATGATAATGAGATATGGAAGTGTGTGAAGCTACAAACTGCTTGAATGGTTGTTGGTGCTTCACCGCCATCGAACAGAAAGTCACCTACATCCACAGTAAAAAGGAAATGAAAACTCCTGCTCCAAAGCATAGGGCAATAATTAGTGGAAATAGTAGATCAATGGTATACATTATAACACTAGCAGATGATTTACTAGTGCATTCATACCTGTACACAGCTGTACATAAAGATATTTACTTACCATAGTAGAATCATCTGTCTGGGGAGTAAAAAAGAAGTTGAATGATTTAAATTGATTCTCAATATCCAAGATGGTCATTGCCGCTGATTTGCTGGAGCTATTCTTTCTATTGAACTTTGAACGCTCTTTAGCAAACTGTCAAAGTAAAATAAAGTATAGACACTGAATAAGCCAGCATACTTGTATCCAAAATTGCAATAAAATAGTTGAACTCTAAATATTTTATTGCAATTTATTTATTTACATAGATATATATTTACTATTCATACTTTGAATAAAGTCATGCCAATGAACTTTTTGGTTAAAATCCTACCAGCACACTATTACGAACTTGATAACCAACACACCTCTGTTATTCTAGTTTTGTGACTTCTGTAACAAGCTTGTATTTTTACTGCGCTATGTGTTTCCAACCTGACTTGTTCTCGTTTCATCCTTTTCTGCTGTGCATCGGCCAGCAGCTCATCTTTCTTTTTCTATTGATAACATAATATGTATATACAAACGAGTGGTCAGCAGAAGATTCTATAACAAAAACTTCAAATAAGTTAAGATGAGCTAATACTATATTCAATAGCTATTTGTTCAAATTTGAAATAAAAATAAATAAAGTTCGGCCTATAAAAATAAAATAAATGTAGTAGGGCCTAATAGTATATATAATTAGTAGGCCTATTAGTAATAGTTGAATAATCTAATGGTACTTTTGAATTACCAGCTACATCATTAAGACCCTATAATAGTGCAGTGTAGTCTGTCTTTCAAATTTCAGGAATTTACAATCTCAAAATTCAAACTCGAATTAATGTGTATAGCTTTTTTAACGTTTGGAACAGTAAGAGATGAATGATCATCATCATGATCGATGATGATAACCTTAATATTAAATATAAATTTCAGGTTTTGAAAGATGAATTCAATATGGATTTACCATCACCTATAAAATATTTACTTGGTCTTACATCTTACGCGTTCTTCTTTACAACGTACTAGAGCTTGATGCAAGGGGTACGCCTCATCTGTTTTTGGTTTTTGTCAAGATTACTATGGTCATATGTTTATGTTATGCTAACATGTTGCACTAATATAGATTTGTTGCTATGTTTATTGTAATAATTGTGACTTAAGTTCACGTATAGTCCTGGGCAGAAAGCTACCATGGTAAGCAGAAGTTTTTGCGTAGATAGTGGGTGGGTCACCTCTTGTAGTAGCTCCAGTGACAGTTGTATTAGTAGGACGATTGTTCATTAGCTCATCATAAGTGTTAGTGTAAGTGTAAGTGTTAGTTTGGTTATTAGAACAATTATTATTAAATTATTATCTAATGTAAAATGTAATGTAATTATCATAATCATATTATAATAATAACCATAACTATAATATAATGATAATTTAATTATTTGTCAATTGAATTTGATATATATTTTAATTTTTAACTTTAGTTAACTTCGCTTGACTTCACTTTACTTCTAATCAAAATCAAGTTATCTTTGTGTTATTACCAGTTGCTTCTTCCCAAGCGAGTGTAAGTGTTAGTTTGGTTATTACTAATAACCAAACTAACACTTACACTCGCTTGGGAAGAAGCAACTGGTAATAACACAAAGATAACTTGATTTTGATTAGAAGTAAAGTGAAGTCAAGCGAAGTTAACTAAAGTTAAAAATTAAAATATATATCAAATTCAATTGACAAATAATTAAATTATCATTATATTATAGTTATGGTTATTATTATAATATGATTATGATAATTACATTACATTTTACATTAGATAATAATTTAATAATAATTGTTCTAATAATTAAATTATTAGAACAATTATTATTAAATTATTATCTGACGTAATGTAATTAACATAATCATATTATAATAATAACCATAACTATAATATAATTATAATTTAATTATTTGTCAATTGAATTTGATATATATTTTATATTTTAATTTTAGTTAACTTCGCTTGACTTCACTTTACTTCTAATCAAAATCAAGTTATCTTTGTGTTATTACCAGTTGCTTCTTCCCAAGCGATTGAATTAAGCTGGCCTTGTAAGCTCCTTCAAAGCTGTACATATTTGTTGACGAACAACCTTCAATAAAACTAAAATGAAACTGAGTTATTGATCATTGATGGATAAATCATAATGGACAATGATTAGCTGATTTGGTTGAGCTGAACTCTATGGAGCTGATTCATGGTGTTGTTACAAGCCTGAGTTCCACGATGTCGTAGAATTACCCATAGGTAATTCTATGGAGTTACTGTCAAAATATTAGCGCTTTAATAGCTCACAATTGAAAGTATTGGAGCCAAGGCGCTTCAACATCAACTCATGACGTCTCACCCGGATAGCTGCTTATACGATGAAAACGTGACTGAGATGGGTAGTGAGATCAATGAAAAGAATGGAAGGAATTCCCCAGACAAAGATATCTTTGCCCCAGATATACATGTACAATCGGTTTCATATATCTGCAGGACCCTGAAACCTGGTCCTGGATCTAGTGGGTGCGATCCATTAAGTCCAGGACTAGTTTCCTGAATCCGTAGTTTGCCATGCTCACGTGCCAAGTACAAGGATATCTTGTCTTGTCTTGTCTTGGTTAAGCTCCTAGACCCCAGGGTAGGGGAAAAGAGGAACTATCAGAGTTGTAGGTCTTTTTTTTTTTATTAGTCCGCTATGATCTCACCAGTGCGGAGCTCCCGAGCAGTTCTGATCAGAAAGCTGTGCAGAAATTTGTTAGTGTGACAGGCAACAGAATTGAAAACATTAGCACGTCTGGTGTTAAAATCATGCGTTCCTTTCATTAGATCAAGTGTAGATAGAAGATTTGAAAATAGAGATTCATGCTCCAAGATGGTGTGGAAAAGAGATATTCTTCGAGTCTGCCTAATCTTGTTCAATGAAACAAGATTTAGCTGTTTTTTACTGTCAGAGATCGAACAATCTCTGCCTTTAAGGTTTTTAATAAATCGTACAGCCTTGCTTTGGACTGCCTCAATTTTATGTATTAGACCCTGCGATGCAGGATCCCACACAGGACAGGCATATTCCAGCAATGGCTTGCATAACGTGTTGTAAGCAAGAAGTTTGATGGATTCAGGAGCATCATATAGAGTGTATTTTATAAGTCCTAAAATTTTTAGTGCTTTCCCAATAATATAATCAACATGAATGTGCCATTTCATATCACTTGCCAGGTATATCCCTAGATATTTTATAGAATTACACTGCTTTAAAAGCCTCCCATTTAAGAAATAGTCACGCTGTAATGAGTTGCCACTGTTACTAAAAATTATAACATTACTTTTCAACACATTAAAATTCATTCCGTTTTTGATACTCCAGTTATGTAGCATATTTAGGTCATGTTGCAGTTTGGCACAATCACCATCATTGATGACCCTAGAGTACAGAAGAGTGTCATCTGCAAACAGTCTGATATTGCTGTACTTTATGCATTCTACAATGTCATTAATGAACAGTGAAAATAATGCTGGACCCAACACACTGCCCTGAGGTACTCCTGAAGTAACAGCAGCTGTGCTAGATTTGAATCCATTTATGAGTACTTGTTGATTGCGATCTAGGAGAAAAGATGAGATCCACCTTATTATTGCAGGATTAATGTTATATTTGATCATTTTTTGGATTAATATATGATGTGGTACAACATCGAAAGCCTTGGAGAAATCCAGTACTATAGCATGTGTCGGTATACCTTTATCCAAGTTAAGTAAAATATCATGTGTAACACAGGCTAGCTGCGTTGTGCAAGACATATGTTTACGAAAGCCATGTTGATATATAGAAAGTAGGTTGTTCAAACTTTCCTGCATGTTGTGAAGTATGATGTGCTCCATCATTTTGCAACAAATAGATGTTAATGAAATTGGGCGGTAGTTGGATGGTTTTGTGCGATCACCTTGTTTAAAAATTGGCGTAACATATGCCAATTTCCATTCTGTAGGTAATTTACCTGTCTTTAAAGAGTAGTTGTAGATGCATGTCAATAAAGGTGCAATTGATTCAGGAGCTATGCATAATTTCTGTTTATTTAACCCATCTGGCCCAGGGGCTTTTCCATTCCTAAGTGATTTGATCAGGTTTAATACACCTTCTTCATTGATATGAATATCAATGTCATTGACACTAGGCAGTTTAGGTGGGCTACAAGCACGTGTAAAAACACTCTGAAAGGAGGTATTTAAGATGTTAGTTATGTCACTCATACTGGTAGAAATTTTTCCGTCACTGTTTGTCAAGGATAGTATAGTATTGTTGTTACCCTTAATTTCTTTTACGTATCTAAAAAACGGTTTAGAGTCTCCCTGACTCAAAGGATCAAATAATTTGCTTATCATAAAATCTTTCTTAAGTTGTTTAAACATTTTTTTGTTTGATCGTCTCAAAGCTTTATATTTATTGAGTACATCTGTGTCTCCTGATTTTTTGTATTTGCTGTAGAGCTTTCGCTGTTTATCACAAGCTTTTTTAGCTTTTAAGTTGAACCAAGCAGGCTGAGATGGTTTTCTCGGTGAATATTGCTTGCATGGTACAAATTTAAGTATAGCATTGTCCAATCCCTTTCGAAAGGCAGTCCAAATGTTATTAATATCTTTATTTTGGTGTACCAGATCTTTTATTACTGACAATAAATCAAACATTGAATTACTAAAACCTTCCCTGTTTGCTTTGTGGTATAACAATATATTACTTTGATTAGGGGTTCTCTGTATTATATTATGACTATAATTTATCAAGCATTCAATCATGTAATGGTCACTCAAACCAGGCTGAATGACGGAAAGTTGACATATTTTGTTCTGCATATTAGTGCAAAGTAAATCCAGTGTGTTACCTGCTACATGTGTAGATTCATGAATTAACTGGTCAAGATCTAAGTCAGCTAGTAAGTCAATAAATTCCGAGTAAAATGGTTTCCAGGTATTAGAGAGGGCAGTGTTTTCCCAGTTTATACCAGGCATATTGAAATCACCTGTCAAAATTATTTGATACTTAGGGTAAAGCTTTTTAATATCAAGCATGTACGTTATTAGTGATGTAATGTCTTGTTTTGAAGGTGGTTTGTAGTAACAAACTATAATAAAAGGTGGGTCATTTGTATTTAAGTTAACATTGATGGCAATTATTTCTGCATTAGATGATAGGTCTATGAGACTATGCGATAGTCATGTAAAATAATGTTATTGTAAAAATATGTGTAATATGACAACCTATTATAACTCTGATATTTTACATCACTCAAGGATGACTGGGAAAGCTAACCATAATTATGAAGATTTCAGACAAGCACAGTTATACAAGCATGTACCAATACTAACTAATTAATTTATTAAAATATTTCTATACAAATAACAATACTATCCTATGTCTAGGCCTATTAGGCTACTATACTAACTATACTACTAATAATCATAATGTCCTAATACTTATACTTTCCTATACTATGCTTAATTAATGCTAATATTTTTCTTTGATAAGATAACTTTTATTTTGATTTTTCTAATCTAAAACCTGCTTAAGACTGGAATTATATTTTGATCTTAGATTCAATCCACAGCTCAAGGCTGGTTGTGAATTCAGTCCAGCATAGATAATAATAATAATTATTAATTATATATATTATATTATAATTCCAGTCTTAAGCACCTGACCTTTGGATTAAAACCCATCATTATTATGATTATGATTATATTATTATTTATACTATTTTGTATTTAGGCCATAGGCCTAATTATAAAATAATTGATAAAATATAAATATAATTTATGATTTGATAATAATTATTATTATTAAATATTTTTATATTTATATTTTATTATTTTTATATTGTTTATTATTAATATTATAATTATTGTATAAATTATTATTTATAGGCCTACATATAAGTGCAAGTGACTACAAAGTGGAGTTGATCAGGAAAAATGTAACAAAACTTCATTTGATTGTTAAAGCAAGGTTATTAGAAAGCAAGCAAGGTGTAGGCTAGCTACATACATTGTGTACAAATTATGTAGAATGTATATACATTTTACTTGCTTTCTAATAACTTCGTTTTAACAAATAATAAGATTCAATATTCACGTTGACTTATATTGAGATATTAAAGTTGTGTCCGACTGGGTAACTGAGGCGCCTAACATCAAGGGGAAAGTCCAATTGAACACAGGGAGAAAAGTGTGACAACAACCCCCCTTCCCGTAGTAGCCGTTGAGGTCTGAGTTTGGCAAGACTCTGGGCTAGCCGAAGTGGTCTATGCAAAGCTGTGGGGAATGGTTGGTCCTGGTAGCAGTAGTGTGACTACATGGGAAGACCCAATGCCATAGGAAATTGCCTGATACCTTGCTGTTCGCTGTATCATTCAGTACAGTAAGATTGCTTTATTGAACAGAAGCCTACAGACAACTGAAGCAAGAAATTGTGCTCCTTATATGTGAATAACGCTACAGTTTAGTAGTTTATTTCTCAGTGATCAGTGTTATTACTATAAGAGATTTGCTCTGTTTCCTCTATGTTTCATTTAGGAAACATTATTTTCATGTATTTTATTTGTGTATTATTACACTGTATGATGTACATGTAGGTCTACATAATATGCAAGTCCGTACCACACTATAACAATTATTTAGTCACTACACTAATGTCTTTATAGTATTTTATATAAGTCCATGTAAGCCTACATGTATTTAAAACAATTAAATTATATGTAGGCCTAATATAGAATTGTACAAGTACTTGTCTTTATTCACTTTATACCCATTTACAGGATGCAATATGTGGGACGGTAAGAGAGTGAAGATTGATAAGGAGAACTACTTTTGCATGGCTCATGGTTTAAAGTTTTTAGACTACCGACATGGACAAGATCACCATTTAAGATCTAAGGCTACCTACCAAAAGAAGAAAGTATGTATGTTGCATATTTTTTAAAAGTTTTTTCAAACTTCAAAACTGTTGGTAGATTTATATTGTTACTAACTTGTTATTTAAACGTAGCTGCAAAAAGCTATAAATATTAGAATTTTAATACTCAGATTTCCATAAGGTGAAAGTGCGAGACAGAATTTTAATCACTCGGTTCACATAACTTTGTTATAATATTATGTTGATGTGTTTAAAATTGACTTCCTTTTATTTATTCTGCAAATGCAGGAGCTGCAGAAGGATGATCACGCAGTAGTCAGGCAGAGGCAGCTTCTACAACCATCAATCAAAGCCGGGTGCCCAGCGAGAACCAAACTACTTCGATTTACAGATTTTGAGGTATGTAGAATTAAACTGCAGATTTGGTAATGTTAGAGGCACTAGTTGCATAGCTGTGTAGGAGGTGAGTTTTGTGAACGTGAGTTTTGTGTCTACAATGGTATGTATTATAAGGAACAGCATTCAACTCTTTTTTTACCAATGTGATGTTGTTGGAAATGAGCAAACTATTACCATCCTGGTCATCTCTTGAAGATAAATATCAACAATGGCATTGAGTGGATGAATAGAGTGAAAAACTTCTTGGGTGGCAGAACGACGAACAAACTGTCCATTCTTATACAGAAGGTAAGTGCTACATCTGTAGATTGCCTGTACTTGCACTGTATATTTTGTTACTGGATACACTGTCTAGCACACAAACAAAGATATTTGTAAAATGTTCTTGTGGACTTCATTTTATGTTTTATGATATCAGGTTGAACCTCTTTGCTCAATTTCCAAAATATTAATATATTATGCAATGCATAATATAATATGTTCTCATTTGCTCGTTGTTTTCTTGGATGGTGGGTAGCGTTTATGTTCTGTATGCTTTTTTTCTAAATGCCTCTAAAAACAGATATGTACGCTGCACTCGTTTCTTGCATTAGATTTTCATCATTCTAAAATCAAACCAACCATGATTAATCTTACAGATATGCACAGCTGAACATTACAATATCTTCACTTTCTCGATCTTATGATCCCAAGATTTCCAAGTTCCTCCAAGACCGACTACCAGCGTTGATGAAGAGGTGCTTAGATAACATTGAGTACAACTGGAGATTCAGCCAGTGAGTTTAAAATAAGAATATCAGGTCAGAATGCAGTGACTCTAGATATGCATGTTCCCTATTGCCCTTGTTTTTCATAGCATGTTTTCAGGGATGCATCTTTGTAATTATGAGGTTCTCAATGCATATTTAGACTCACAGTGGAACAAAATAACTCTGGACTTCCTGTACCACTACCTGAAGATAACATCGATATGGATGTCTCATAGTCCACGGACAATCATGTTTTACTATATAAAGATACATGCATTACCAAGGATCTGTCTCACAGAAAGGTTACACCAAGCTTGCTATCATATGTTCAGCAGAACCGGAAGATCACAAGCAGTGTATCTCAATTAATACCTCTCAACCAGACCTCGTCATCTCTCAATGATGACATTGTGCAAATCATCAAGAGGTATGAAGGGACTTTGCAGAGTTGGGTCCAAGTCGACTTGCAAGTCAACAAGTCAAGTCATTTCTAAAATTTTGGAGGCAAGTCAAGTCGAAGTCAAGTCAGTGCTGCCTCAAGTCAAGTCAAGTCAAGTAACTTCGAAAATTTTGAAGGCAAGTCAAGTCGAAGTCAAGTCAGTGATGCCTCAAGTCAAGTCAAGTCAAGTCAGCTGTCATGCAAGTCACAAGTCAAGTCAAGTCAAAGTCAAGTCAAGTCGAAATGCAAGTCAAGTGGAAGACAACTTCAAAAAATTTTACATTTTCCAAAACATCATATTTTACGTTTAGTAGGCATTCCAATCCATTAAAAACCTATGCCAAGGTGTAGCAGGGCATGTACATGTATGTTATGCAATCATGGTAAAGAACTAGTCTATATAAGTAGTATTATTGGCACTACGGTTGAGACTGGTCATATAGTATTGTATACTGTATATTGTAATGGTAATACAGTGTTACATAGCATATAAACAGCACATGGTACAGCACAGAGTGTCCACTGGCCAGTCCTGCAATTTAACTCTAGTAATTATTGCACTGTGCATTGTATTCACTGCTGACACCACACCTAGGCTACACTTACACTACTTGCACTGTGTGTACTTGTGACTATGCATTGTCGTTGTGTAGTCTCACGTACACACAGCCTAGATATTGCCTGAATTGTGTATCCTCATAGCTAACCTTGATATACTCTGAGTGCTGCTAGTAGCACTGACCTAGTACAAATGATAAATAGGTAGACAATTGAGACCTTTTTTCCATGTTGGCTAAACACTGTACAAAATTTTTATTTGCCAGATTGACTTGGCAGAACCCAAGTCAAAATCACAAGTCATTCATGTGTCCAAGTCAAGTCAAGTCAAGTCACATTGATGTGCAAGTCAAAGTCAAGTCGAAATAACAAGTCATTCATGTGTCCAAGTCAAGTCAAGTCAAGTCACATTGATGCGCAAGTCAAAGTCAAGTCAAGTCATCAGGTTGGCAAGTCCAAGTCAAGTCGACTTGTGACTTGACTTGACTTGGCAAGTCAAGTCAAATCTATGACTTGGACCCAGCTCTGGGACTTTGTGCGCCAGAATGATCTGGTAGTCAATAAGGTGAGTGTAGAATAATATAAATGCACTTCCTTTTAAATTATGTAGAAAACCTTGACCTGATTACCTCACCACCTCCCTTCAATCATCTGTGATATTTCAGGGAGTTAGACGTATGAGGAATTTTAGCATATGGGTTGCTAATGGCTTTCTTCGCAATTCAATATTCCTTGTACATGTAAATATTAGGATGCTAATCAGTTCACTTGCTTCATGTAAACCAATGACCTTTGAACCTGCCAGTACCCGAGATATTCAATGTCAAAAATTACCTGCAAGATATTATTTTTATACCGTGATTATGATATACAGTAAATGAGTGAAAATAATTTACATGTAACTGCTGACTACAATGAGCTTGCATATAGTGCTTTTCACTACCACATTCACAGTGTTACATGTATGTACATGTACAATAAATTCAAATATTTTGTACAGGGGGAAAAGCGGAAAGCAGTAAAGAGGCGACTATCTTCTATCTCAGTGTCTACGAAGTAGTGTAACTTCGTTCTCAAAGGCTGTGAGTCTAAACATACGAGTACATAGTACATTTGAGTGAATGGAGTAGCAAATGTAATTCAATACGACATGACACTGGACAATATTATTTTTTCTCTAAGGTCTCAGATTGAGGCATTTTCTTAGAACAGCTGATGAGTGTTTACTAACATAGTGCAACAATTGCTCTCTAAAATTGTGACCTGCTAAATTAACTTCTAGATTTTTTCACAATACTTTCTAAGTTGTACAGATGTTCTGCATTTGTTATCATTTATGAATATAAGATACGCTTGTTGATGTTTTCATACTTTATAATTGGCGTACATTCAAGCTATTTATTTTATTCTTCAATTTAATAAATTTACAGTTTTCATGTACCCATTTGAATTGTTTTTTATGGTTCAAGAGCAATAAAACTGAAGAATCTTTTTGGATTTGTGACCTCGATGAAATCACAAGACTGTTTTTGATGTTTTGTATTTTACCAAGAAGTTTATCAGTCGTTATATTTTCCTGTTTTAGTGTAGGTCGAAGCTATAATTATTACCTGATATAAACGATTACACTTTTTTGCAATCCGATGACTTGATGTTCAGAATTTGCAGGTTTTAATAAATTGTTTTACATCATCCACTATTTTGTTCTTGTTACTGAATAATAATCACAATGTACTGTTACTGGTAATGGTCAGTGCAGGTTAGATAATAATAAAGTGATAAAACTGGAGGGTACAACCTAGAAGTGAATTGCTGTAGACTATTATTCAGAATACAAACTTCCACTTCCTGCTATTCCACTGCTTTGGTGAGTGTCTAATGCACAAAGCCAATCTGATGCTGTTTTATAATAATACATCTTGATAACATTGCAAAAATATAGCAAGGTAATAGTACCCCATCCTACATTTGAATATGGGAGTTGAAATACAAGTACAATAATATTATCAAGTGTTGCTTTTACATGTGTAGTATTCGAATAATAATATTATTATCTTCCAATAGGAAAAATGCGCTTTAGCCTTTTAAATAGGATTTACGTCACGCTGGTTCGATCAGTCGCACCTACCAGGTCTAGGACCAGGATCAGGTTTCAGGGTCCTGCAGATATATGAAACCTGTACAATCTTGTGGAAATGGCATGTTGTTGACGATTATCATCATTTGTACATTACTATGGCGATGGCGTTGTATATTTTCATAGTTTACATTGTACCTGGGTATCACTGTCGTTATTGTTGATGACTGGCTTTAATATTTTAATATCTACATGAAAACAGCAGCGATACCCTTTAGATAAAAGTTTTGTTTAAGTTAAATAGTTTTTTTTTATACATATTCGATATTGTTATTGTTTTATATGTATCAACATGTATCGAATATCAATATATATAGAATATCAATATGATGTTGATGTTATGTGTATTGATATGTGTTATTAAAATTATAAGAAACATGTATGATTTTATTTCAATAATAATAATTGTTATGTTGTTAATGTTTCATAAGATAATTATTTATGATTATTTTTATTTTATTTTTATTGTTAATTTCAATTTATTTCAATTTGGATTATATTGAAAGACAATAGCGGTTTTGTATATTCATGATATTTAATGTTGTAATTTTTATAATTAGTTATATCAAGGAGTAAGTAATCCTTGGTTATATTTGATATTAATTAAATTAATTAATTAATTCATGATATAATTACTGTTTAAGTTTAGTACATATATTTATCAATTATTATCAAATAACCGCCACCATCACCGTTTCTCATATATGTATATGCTTACATGTACCTCTAACATGTATAGGCCTACGTGTTTGTATCAATGATTTGCCAGCTGTAGTTGATGTCAAAAATTGTGCATTTAGGGCTTGATATTAGTTCAACAAAGGGATTTCCTAAAAATATTGAAGTATCCACCAAGCCATATAATCAATAAATGATGTAATGGGCTATTACTGCAATGTTAAGTGAGATAGTTGAGGCTAAAGTAATGCCAACAGTATAATATAAATGCGTCAAAGTGAACTCACTGAATATCATCTACAAGACGTGTCTATTGCAACCTAAGCTGGCTTGAAGACAAATAGCAAGTACGAGGGAAAGTGACTTGAAGGCAACTAGCAAGTAAGAGAGAAAGCAACTTGAAGGCAAATGGCAAGTAAGAGAGAAAGCGCCTTGAAGACAAATGGCAAATAAGAGAGAAAACATTCACACATGTAAAACGCACTACCAGTCTAGAGGCAGATAAGCTAGATGGCTAAGGCTGACTATCTGAACCTGTGGCCACACTTATTTGTAATATTGTACAGGGTGAAAACTTTTGCATTGGCAAATTTGAAATAAAAAAATATTCATCTGTAGGTATGAGGGCATGATATTATGGGTCCTAATAAAAAATCAACTATTTGAAGCACTACAATTAAGCAACTGGGCAGTGGAAAGTGTTATATGCCATGTTCTCATTTCTTATACCCATCCGTCCAAACCAGGAAAAGCCCTGCGTACTATATACAGTGTATATTATGTAGATAGGTTGGCACCAATAACATTAATACTGATATAATGTACTTATGCAGGTTAAGCAATGACACATCATGACCTTTAATTTGATTATAAAAGAACCCAAACTGAAGTTGAGAAAATCCATCAGGCTTCCAGCTACACACAATGCCAGGATAGAGTGGGGGTCGGTACTGGAGGGTGTGGAGACAGAGTTTCATGTGCAAAGGTATTAATTTGGAGTTTCTATCATTATACAGACAAAAATAATTGTAAGTTTCAACTGTTTTATTGAGCACTTCCAGATTTTAGTCAAGTCATTGTAATTATCATCTGTTGTGGTTTTAGGAAAGATATAAAACTCAGCCTGAACCATGGTAAAACATTCATAGAAGCGGATCCAGGTACAAATGTTTCTGACTTGTTGATTGTGAGTGGAGATATTTTGACATTAAATATTACCACATCAGATACAAATGATGATATACCAGCAAAGGTGCCATGCACCTCACAACAGCCAAGGAATACCTCACCTACTAAAGGCCTGTCAATCTCTGCTGAACACCAGACAGCATTATGTGCTACTGGACACCAGACAGCGTTATGTGCTACTGGACACCAGACAGCGTTATGTGCTACTGAACACAAAGCAGACGATCAGCAATATTCAGTAGAAGAACCGAATCCTGTAAGTTGATAACTTGGACGGCTGGATGTAATATTTTCATGTTATTCATTGGTGAGAACCTCTGACCAGTTATAATATTTATGTATATTAATATATAATAAATCCATTGGTAGAAAGTAAGCTACTGATATTGTACAGCAAATATTAGATACATGTAGATTGGATATTGTATAGTTTGCTCATGCTGGTAATTGGTTACCCGAGACTTATTTTATCGCTTTTCCTAAGGTTTAGCTCTTTCTATGGCAACAGTCATTGTGTTTTCACCATTCAATCTCAGTCAGCTTGAAGCTCTGCTCAACTTATGACAAGGCTGAGTTCACCCAATCTAGTCCCGGTAGCTACTCATGCAAGCTGGAATAGCCTAGCTTTTACTAGTAACAGCAGCTGTTATTGTTTCCAGCAGTGTTCTACGGAGCTCATGTACATGTAGGACCGCCAATAGTTATCTATCTCTGTATCAAACTGAAACACTTAATAGTATAGTAGTTTAAACTCTGTAGTGTCTAGAATTTGTTGTTTAGATGGAGGAAAGAGGTAACACAGAAGAGTTGAGGAGAGTAAACCACTACCTGCGGTCTCCTATCCTACTAAGGGATGTTGGTTCTAATGGGTTATTGCCCGAATCATTTCATCAGCTGCTAGATGACAACAAAACAACCACTCTCACTGATATGGTGGTACTGGCTCTACACACCTTGCTGCTAGAAAGTGGTTTTATTCTTATCCGAGAACCATCTGTGAAGGTATGCATGTGTAAAACATACATACAGGTATACAAATGATACCCAAATACAGGTTAGCAACTGGCTGTTTCATAGCAAGTTGCACAATTAGATCATGCCTTTGGCGGTTTTGTAGGTTACAGTAATTATAGTTTTCCCAACCATAGGATTTTCAATTGTGATTTTCGAACAATCACAAATTTTTCTAATAGAATGGAATAAATCAAAGTCAGTACACTGATGTTGCATAACCGCGGTAACCAAATCACTAGTGTCTGTATGCTAACGTTGCAGAATGGTGTGCTGGAAGAGGTCCATGTTTCACCTGATCTCTACAGACTTAGCTACACCCATGTGTTCCACTCAGAGTCTCGAGTAATAGTAGCATGTGTTAGCATGGCCAACCAGCTGGTAGTACATGGTAGGTAGACCCTCTAATAGAAGTTATAGTTCTAGTTTGGGTTGAATATTGTTACAGCAAATGTGGCACTACATGACTGTATGTACATGTCCATGTAAATGTATGTTTACGAAATGTATGCATTGTACTGAAGACAAGATGTAACCATGGTATGTTGGAAACAATATGTTGGTGTTAGCTTCACTACAGCCCATTGACTTGAAATGTGTAAACTGTGTCACCAAAGCAGAGTTATATCTGTTATCTTCATGTAAGAATTTGTTGGCTGTCGGATGTTACAGTGGATTTGGCAGGCTAATTGGGCCTAGAAACACCATCTAGGTCATGTAGGTGACACATTGGTAATATTGGGTGTATCATCTTGTTATTATATACTGTCTATTCTTTCTCAACAGGTCAATGCTGTGATGATAATCATCGTAATGCCTGATAATTTATATTATGTTAAACATACATTATAATATATACATAAGTCTTATTATGTTAAGGCATATAAATAGTCTATCTACGTGCATATTATGCATATATTATATATACATGTATGCGTGTCTGCATGTAAGTATATGTGTGTACATCATGTGTATCTACATGTAAGTATATGTGTGTACCTACATACTACTGTTTACAGGAGTTGTTCAATCTACTGGTAACCTCAGTCTGGTCATCCCCACCAAGACTTATGTAAACCAAGGTAGGTGTAGTGATTAGTAGTATGCTAATGGTAACATGTATATCATATAATATACGAAATCCAGCTCTTGTGTCCGCTATGATAGTTTTATACCTTGTTGATGTTTTTATTGAGTGTGACGCAAGGTTTTTCCATAGACAATGATGATTATTGGTGCTATGTCAGTGTTTTATTGTCTTTATAACTGTTGTGCTGAAAAATATATCAGGTGAACAAGATAAGACAACTTCATATTGTGCTAATGATAAAACAGCTAAAAGTTACTCTACTTTATCCTGTTGAATCTTGTAGGTAGATTGGTGAGACTTGCTGAGTTATCCCGTCACTTTAAGGACGGATTTGTAGCTCCTCTTATTATAGCAGCCAAAGAAGGTTGGTACTAGTTAATATTATTTGCCATGACACATGACTATTCTTCTATAGTAATATAATACTATCTACAATGTGCTTTGTTTTTACCAAATGCTATTAAATGGCATCAGACGTTTTACAACTGCAGAACTCAATTATATAATGTAATATTCTAGGAGTTATAAAATCTTTTGAAATGAAAATGACATTGCAGGATATATAACTTCAGTATAAATCAGTTGACGGGCACTTATATGTTATAAATTGCTTGTGGGTGTCCACAAATTGTATGTAGTCATCATCATTTCATTAATGTAAGAGTTAGAGAGACGCGTATCACGGTCTAGAATTAGTATCTTTTTTGAGTTTTGCCTGTAAAGTGTATTCCAAGATAATTTTTTTATTTTTTGAGAAATTGTGTACAAAATATAGAATTATATTTCCGATTTAATATGTTATATATTTACAGCACTGAATGTGGAAGCTCTGCCACCCTTACTTGGATTGCCTTACGAGATGCTGGTTAGTAATAAACTATCCATAATTTCAAGTAATGGACATCTTTGTAGTTTAACTTTCTGAAAGCTGCTTTTTATTGCGTTGTGTATGTTCTTTAGACTTAAGTTGCATTGTTTTTGCAAATGTCACATGGTGTACGGCAGGATGTTCCCTACTGTTCTGTAATACCACAGGCTACACACAATCAACAGTGTAGGGATACCACAGGCTACCCTAAAAGCAGAAATATTTCGCGGAAGAAAGTTTTGCGAGTTTGCTAATCCTGGAGCATTTTGCGATAGAAATATATAGCGAGTTTGGCCTATCGCGAAATTTGTTTAAGTCCCAAAATTGATGTTTATGCATATTTCAGCGTTACAAACAAGCTTAGCTAAGCTCTATGTTTACCCAGATTTAAATCCCACTTACACACAGTACAAAACTACAGCTGATTCCTATATAGTGCAGTAGGCCCACCTGTGAGGTAAAGTAATTACCATAGCTTGTTAAGCTCCTACTCTATGCTACTTATCAATTATGTTACAGCAAATGGTTGCTGCTTTTTAAAATATTCAACTATGTATAATATAGCTAAATAGCTGCATGTATGGTCTGTTGAAACCAGAAATTATTTAAATCAGTTTGAAAGCAGATATTAATAGCGTTGGAAATTGTTGGAAATTATTCGCGAGTTTGTCACCCGCAAAATTCGCGAAAGTTAAAACTCGCAAAATGTATCTGCTTTTAGGGTACACGCAATCTACGGTGTAGCTTGCTATTCACTCTGCTTTTAGATTTGCATTTGGGTTGACTGTTTCTCATAATATTATGTCCTTCATAGCTGACTGTCTTAGACAAGCTGGACTACAAATCCATCTGCCGACTGAGCACTACCTGCAGCCAATTAACTCGTGTTTGCAGAAATAACATAACATGGAAAAGACTCTTCATTCAGCTATTTGGATGTAAGCATGTACTTGTATGTATAATGATTGTACAGATTGCAATTCATTTCTAAGTTAATATGACTATTGACTGTCAAAGTTGTAGTTAAATACAGCGTAGCCTATTTACAACCCAAACTCCCATGTGAATATGCTGATACTTGGGCTATGTCATGCCATGTGGATCGTGACAGAGTACATAAAGCTGGGAATTAAGATGATCATCGACTATCATGATTTGTTAGAGAAAGCTATCATGATATGTTAGAGAAAGCTATCATGATATGTTAGAGAAAGCTATCATGATATGTTAGAGAAAGCTATCATGATATGTTAGAGAAAGCTATCATGATATGTTAGAGAAAGCTATCATGATATGTTAGAGAAAGCTATCATGATATGTTAGAGAAAGCTATCATGATATGTTAGAGAAAGCTATCATGATATGTTAGAGAAAGCGAAAGTACACATCTTCCAGGTTGTGGAATTACATGTACATTGTATATTACCTTTCACCTATCAAAAATTTAATGAGGGTAGAGTAGAAATTAGAAATCTGATGACTTATTAGCGTGTTTGTATGCTTTGGTAATTTGCAAAAGGAAAGCAGTACATACATATACATGTACATGCACATTTATATTTTATATGTACAACTTGCATGTATGCCTACACGTAGAATTTACATGTAGCTGCAACAACGACATTGAACAGAACATTCGAAACATATTATGATATATTTACAGAATGCAGGTGTAACTAACTCCATAGTAGTTTGAAACTAGTTTAGTATTCTCTACAGTTTCCATAACTCTAGTTTGCACAATTATACTTGCATGAATTTGAGTGAGATTTGTAATTGGTTTTGAACTTCTCTTTTACTTTTCATGTGATTCTGATTATTTCAGTCAGTTCATTACCCAAAGGGACGTTACCTAAGGACATGATGGTAGATGATTACTGGTATAATTTACACAAGAACTATGTTAGAGAAGGTCGTCGGCAAAGATTAAGAAGGCCTATCGCTTTTATTCCATTTCAAGATCCACCTTTCCATCCTTTTCGGAGACCTCTACCAAATTTCCCTTGTAAGACTATTAAACTTTTTTATTGTTTGTTGAGCTACGATTTGAATTTGAATCCTTGAATAATTATTGTTGCTAGAAAGAGAAATATAAAGTTCAGTTGTAGGATACGCCCTCTCAACCTCTTGCTGCAAGTTCACCATTATAGGGAAGCACCTTACATTAGTATTCCCTTAGCTAATCTGTTAAATGTAAAATAAGCTGATGCTTTTGAAGATGCTGATAGTGGAATGTTTCCAACAGAGAACTAATATTAACACTTCTTCATCTGTTGGTATTTATCTGCAGAGCTAGTAGAAGCTTCAACCAATGTGTTTAATAGCTTGAATTAAATGTGAAATCCATTGTTCACATACTTCTGGTTAACAACCATAAATATATTTGTGTAGATTTTTCCATGATAATGTTTCTAAGTTGTCTGCTCAATGAGATATGCATTTGTGAGGAGCAAGAGAAAACAACTTGCCTCTATGCTATTATGTTGAATTAGGTTTTGTTTTTTTATGGTGTGATATTTGTCAAGTGCTGCCATACTGATATGGATTATAGTGCATTGTACTGTATCTTGTGAACAGTTGTGGTTTTATGTTTCCTAGACCCAGTACAAGATGATCCTGCTAACCGTGGAATAAGGCACCCAGTGTTCTCAGACCTCCATAGGTCCACTGCAGTAGATCCACACTCTATACCACCAAGAAGCAACCGTTCAATCATAAATCCAATAACTGGTAGAGCCTTCCCAAGGGTCAGCTCTTCAACCAGATGGCTATAGATTCACGGAGTACTATTCTGTATTATTGTGTTACTATTATATTACTATTAATTTAATACCTGAAGCGTATACAGATTTGCTGCTTCCCCTTTAATAATTTTGGTGGAATATGGGTTATTATTGAAATGCAATTAAAACACGTGTAAATGCTATTTATATACAGTGCATTGTGCATCAAGTATGCCATACGTGTATATAAACGTGTACATACATATACATTGTATTATATTGCTGTGTCAAGTCTAAATTGTCAATAAATGTATTGATAGAATAAATTGATCCTGGTCTAGTTCATGTCACATATTATTAGAAAGATCCTATCATAGAGAATTTCTGTATACAATTCAAAATGGGGTGTCACCATATTTGTTGGAGGCTCAGAAATATTCGGAATTTTACATGTTTCCAAATATTAAATTGTTTATTGCTCCATCAATAGCAACAAAATATACAATGACATTGTAGTGTAAGTGAATTCACATACATCATAATATTATATAAAAAAGATATAGTCTAAACTAAAGAGAGTAAAACATAAATACAAGAGCATTATGTAAAAAAAACTGAGATTACAGAAATATTGTTCTGACCTAAATGGTTGTATATATTTGAGGATAACTCCCAAAAAATAATATGCTGCGTATTGTACAGTGCCAGTACACAGATGGCTAAATACTATTTTATATAATTCAGCAGGTTTGAGAAACGCATCCAACATTCCAACAGATATAAATAATTGTTATGATACCAGATTATATATTCATGATGACCTAGTGTGAATTACATCACGTATCTTTGGTTTACTGAACCGGCAGCTAGACTGGATTTCATGGTTAAAAATTGGGCTCTCAAACAAAAAGTTCTTTGCCACATCAAGTGATATAAATTATTACATCATAAAAATATTGTAGACCAATTATAAAAGGTCTGAAACTTTTTAAACAAGATTAATAGCAATTAAAAAATTACTATTAAAGCTTTTCTATTAATTGTCAGATGTAGGCTACATGTAATGATATGGTAATATCAATGTAAGTGATGCATGGTTTATGTAGCTCTCACAGAAACAACTTGATAGAGTACCAGCTTACGAGTACCCATGAGCTATACTCATCATGTGACCTTTGACCTGGGCACCACCCTCCTCGTAACATTGGGCCTGTGCTCTACTCATCTTCCAACTTGATATAAAGAATTATTTGGCACTTTCAATAAAAATGATGACTTTAGTATGACCTTAGTCACCAAGGTCATACTGGCTGCCCGTATGGTAAATGTGAGCTATAGTTAAACTGTGTAGGAAATGGTGGAGCAGTAGCCACTGTGCTGATCACTTGACCTTCACTAGACACTTCTTCCGAGTCCATCAGTTCCTCCTGACTGGAGTGTTTAGACCCAGGTAGTATTTCATTACGATTAACTGGTATATAAGTTGCTAACGTAGCCTTAGAGTTGGTTGTTTGAGTTACAATGTTGGGTCTGTGTCTATGAGCAACCTTATACTGATGGTATTTGTAGTATACTAACAGGCTAACTAATACAACTAATAACACCACTACAGTAGACAAACCACCGTATACTATTGACTTCATCCCTATGGAAGATATAGCTTTATGATTTGACGCCCCAACACGGGCTGGTAAATCCTCTACAATAAAAACAGATACGTGTACATTGACATCTTAATTTGATGGATGTAAACATACATGTACATATTAGGGTGTTTGGCAATTATTTTATATACTCATGTATTTCTTAGCAAGGAATTTAATTTTGAGCAGTCAGAGACTTGTTTCAAATCCATGAAAATACCAGTCCCTGACTGGGGTTTGAACCCGAGGCCTCTACGTCAATAAAATCTTTGCTAAAAAATACATGAACATGTACGTAAATATGTACATTACCTATAAAAACTTAGTGTTATTTTAAAGCTATTTTATTACTATTGCATCAAAATCTAAAACAAGTATATACCATTACCATATTTAACAACCATCTATTAAAAAAAATTAAATGCCTTATTGCAGTACGTGAAATATGTTTGAAGTTGGTTGCTCCTACATCCTATCTCCTATTCAGCACTAACTCGGTCATATACTAACCTGCACTAATGCATGCTCCATCATTGAGATGGAAACTGAAGTAACACTCGGTACACGAGTAGTTGTGTGCCCCTGAACAGGCTGCACATGTTCTATGACAGGGTTCACACGTCTGTTGCACTCTTGACTGCCTCTGTATGAAGTAGCCATCAGGGCATTCGTCTACACACCGATCTCTAAGGTAGTAGGTATCAACGGGACACTTAGCACCTACAGTATTAAAGAAACTGTCTATATAATCAATGAAGAGGTCAATTATAATTGCTCATCTAACACAATCTACATACTCGAAAATGTCTCACTAAATTGGAGTTGCCTTGACAAATTCTGAGAAGATTAACACAAATGTAATATATATTTAGCTAGCTAATATTACTATAAATGTCACAGAATCTTGGTATAACAAATATCACATACACTATAGCAATATTTTTATCCACCCTGAAATCAAAGCAGGACAATTCCGAACTTTCAAAAGCCAGCAACACTATAGTTATACAATTGAGCAGAAATTAATATTCTTCGGAGTAAGCACGTCTATGGTTCAATATGATAGAGCAGAAGTGCCATTACAGCAGTACAGGAGAGTATTACAGTAGCACATGGGTGTAGCAGATGCTAACTCCGTATGACAAGACAAGCCAATAAGTCAATAAAATACATTTACTAATTTGATCATAACTGTTAATTCTAATTATAATGACACTATAAATATCCTCACAAAGCTAGTATTATCAAACAAGATATAGATTATATGAAACTGTAAGCCTACACTACATCTATACATCTGTATAGCCATGGGTGCGGGAGTATATATACCTGCATTTACGTTCTCGTGTACACTGTTTGATATTGTAGTCATATCTTCCTCTAACCACGGTATGGGGTTTGGATCAGACTCTGAAACAAAAAATGATGTAAGAATATTTTACGATATTGACTACATATCACTACTAGATTTGCAGCAGATCATTCTTGAATATCACCCAGAAATGACAGTATTGAAACATCTGAAACACTCTGCCATCTATGAAGTTGTATCCCCCTGTCTTCAGGGTAGTGTCTAACCTGTACTAATGCATTCTCCGTCTGCTAGATGGAAACCAAAGTAGCACTCAGTACATGAGTAATTATGTGCCCCTGAACAGGCTGCACATGTTCTATGACAGGGTTCACACGTCTGTCTCTGAATGAAGTAGCCATCAGGGCACTCATCTACACAACGATCTCTAAGGTAGTACATGTGACCAGGACACTTAGCACCTACAGCATCATAGAAACCGTTTATAAAATCACTGTGGAGATGACCATATATTACCATGAGATCATAGATGTAGTATTTTAATGCCAAATGAATACAGTACAACATGTGGTATTACAACAGTACATGTAGATAAAAAATCCACGCAATCCCAGTAGTAGCTAGCAAAACGTGCTTGCTATAACACTAGTGCCTCTTGTCACACATTGTACTTTGAACATACACATACACCTACACACATAGCAAGACTGTATATATTATAATAATAGGATGGCAAACTATATGATTCCACAATGAGTGGAAATGGCAGTACATTCCATAACCAGCATATTACTTACTATGTTACCAAATGGTGTACAATACCCATGTATATGTATAATTACCAAATGAAGGAGGGAAAAGGTTAACAGCCTCTTCAATAAAATTATTTTCTGTAAAACTCCTGAATATTGAGGTAGACGAGCTTCTGGGTGTGCTGTGGAGAGAAGTGGGTGTGGTCACAGTTATCTTCTCTGTCTTCTAAATAAAACGATTGATGGAAAATATGTTATATTGATATCTACCTGCCATTTGAATGAAAATATCCATGAAAGCAATGCTAAGTGAAAGAGTAGACGACTCCAATAATTCAGATATGCTCTAATAGAATTTTGATTATTACAAATCTAATTTCAAAAGCAACTGTTTTCTAGTTTCAAATGCTAGATTGAAAATGAGACGCCTAAATTGGAGTTATGAGCTGCCATAATGGAAACTATTCTTGACCAAATTAACATTATTAGGTAATCAATTAGGCAAAATTATAGTCATTGTAGTTGCTCAAGTTGTGAAGGCACTGTTATCTTACCTTTGGTGATGAAGCTGATGGAACTCTGGTTGTTGTAGTGGTTGTCAGTGGTTTGCTGGTGGTGGTTGTAGTGGATGTACTGGTTGTAGTGGTGGTACTGGTTGTGGTGGTTGAGGTAGTAGTGGTTGAAGTGGTGGTAGGTGGTTTAGTGTTGAGTGGATCAGTAGCAGTACCATACATTACAAGAGACCAGCTGTTTAGTTTAGCTCTTTTACCTGCAAAACATAAATACTGCTCAGTAACTCAAACACTGAGTGAGTTACAAGGAAGCATAAATATTTTATAAGAAGGAAAACTATATTATACTACAATGTACATTGAGAGGCATTTCAGCTTTTGTATAGCCGTTGGTCTATTAGTACTATTACTAGTATTTGTAGTAGTGGAGGTGGTGGTGTTGGTAGCAGTACTTGTAGCACTAGCAGTAGTGGTAGGACTTGTAGTAGTGGCAGCTGTACTAGTACTGGCACTACATGTATAATATTACCACCACACCAGTGAGTAGAATATAATGTACATTATACAGAATGTCTACTGTAGACCAACCGAGGTAGGAGTTACCACCCATGTCAGAGTGTTCTCCACAAAACCTTGGGATGGTGGTAGCTAATCCCTGCAAGTATTCTAGACAAATCTTTCTGGGGGGAGGGAGTCCCTCAATAATAACTATGAACACACTGGTTTTAACAGTTTGGAGTTGTTCTGCTTTCAAAGATCATTATACATGTACTTTACACAGATATAATAGTGCCTCTACACTGTTGTTCGCAGTTACACATAACTTGTTAACTCTTTAGAAGATGAAATTTCTTGTAACACTCCGATAAACTGAATGGAAAATAGGACTACTAGGCAAATACACAGTCCTTGGGTGACCATTTGCCCATTTGGTATGAGTGAACACAGAACACAACCCACCTGCTAGGTAGCCATTAGCTATCTGTAAGGTCCACTTTCCTTGGCTTTTTTCACCCCACATGTGTGTTGTGAGAAAACCCCATTCATTAAAGCCCATTCTAGAATCATCATGTACCCTATTAAAAGATAGTGAAATAAGATTAAACTAGCCATTAGCTAAATTAACCAAATAACTGACAAAGTTATTATTCACAAATGGACTTAAAATCATGAAGCAACTGGAAACATAAGTGAAACATGAAAAAGTTCCGAAAGTTTAAATGATAAATAAATCTTGTTAACATCTGTTAGCAAGAGGATTAAATTACCAATAAAGGAATTAAATGGTAGAGGCACTTGAGTAGATTTCCTAAATCTACCAGATAATGGTGAAGTAGCAATATTAGTATTCTACTAGATACTTGGCATCTGCCTTCTATCACAGCTTATCTTATGTAATTCAGTTAGTATAATATATTCATATTGTGAGCACAAATAACAACATTTCTCACAAATCCAGAGATAAAATTCCACCATATTATCTAGCTTTGTAATCAGATCAACATGAATTAAAAGTGTGGCCAAAAATGTCAAACATATAATTAGCATAATTATTAATGAACAAAAGAGATGCATACTTGTCTAACCTCCACATTCCCAAGTCATTTTACATAATTTCTACTCTATTATCATATCAAGTAGTATGAAACAGCCAATAGCACTACTGGGAATGTAATTTTCGTAACTTATTGTGGCTAATATACAATCCAAAATGCTGGGGCGAAAATATTCACATTTTCATGAAAAGACAATTTCATAACAGCTGGCTACATCTTGTCGTAGATATTTAGTATGAGAGATATGATAGAATAGGGAGGGGTGCCTGACGTACCGTGCTGTGAGTAGAGTAGATCTAGTACCGGAGGGAGATATCAACCAGATCTGCAGGTCTCCCCTCCAAGAGCTAGTCAAGGTTACCTTTGCCTGCACATGTTCCAGGTAGAGAACCTCTTTACCCGTCCCCTTACACCCAGCAGTAGTTAGGTCCAGAGTCTTTGTCTCTCTCGGCATTATAAGCCTAACCAACATGTGGAAGTGTAGATTAGGAAAACTATGTGAGCACACTACAGCTATGGACAATTTTATATACATATATATTGTAAAGAGATACAATGATCTCTCCAAATAAACTAAGAGACGAAGGATGATACACTGCAAAGTAACATACAAATATGAAAGCGTAGAAACAGCAACAACTTACAATTAACAAGTCAAGGAAGACAACTCCTAATAATATTGCCATAAAAATATATCAGCTGCCAGTGTGTCAGTACTCACATGTTTCTCTCGGCAGACGTGACTTCACATACGTGCTGAGGAGGTATATTTGTCCAGTTCAACGCTAGATCTATCATACTACCTGCATTCATCATACCAAATCCAAAATGGTGACTGACTTTCTTCCCAGCACCATTAGTAATCCAGTCATCGGCCTGCAGTCCATTAGGAGATGCTCCAAGTACGGATATATACTGCACGTCACGCCATGTAAGACCCATGCTGCAATGAAGAAAGGACGCTATATATCCCTCCAATCACAACCAAGACGGCTCTATGAGCATCCAATAATAACAGTTTCCACATGGGAAGATGGTGAAAAGTCATACTGGATATCAGTTACATACAAAAATTATGTTAGTTTAACACAGTAGGCCTACCTGTAACTGTATAATAGGCAAGACAAGAGTGCAAGTTATATACATGTACATGGATTGAAAACCCCAATATAGTCGCAATGACTTGTTACTATCTTTGTTTGTTGTTGATTAGGGGTAAACAACAAATGGGTCAAACTTACATCTACATCTAAAGGAGATAAATATGGTAACAATGCAGAAATGAAAGTAGAAACACCAGGGTAGCTGGGGTTAATTGATATCAATTAATAATTATATGTAATAATTGTGCAGTAATTAGGAAACAAAAGAGTGGAAACTATTTCTTGCCCTAAGAGAATGCTAAATACTATAGTTACAATATTATTTGATAATGGGGCCAGGGATTGTTTATCAGTGAGCTCCATACAGGCCATTATTATAGTGGATAGGTCTGCTTCTACATGCATAATTAGGCCTATAAGGCCCTACAAGTAGTGCACATAGGCATGCACACTTTTGGTACACTTGTACATTCTAGCTTTTTAATAGTTTCTCATGGAGGATTTCAATGTTTGTGAAATTTGAAGTTATATTTGCAGTGAGTGTTTGCACTAATTTTTAAGCAAAGCTCTACTAAAGGCAGTACAGACTAGATAAATAAAACACTAGTATGACAATAAAGTAGGTTCAATACAAATTTGTTGTAATAATAAAATACACTGAGTCACTGGATTGCTTGAATCAATTCAATTCCTTTGTGATTTAAACAGTGTGATCAGGCCCATGCAAAGCCAGTTTCACTGAAGAACATGGTCTATAAAATCATTCCAATCGGAATTTAAAATCCAGCATTATTAGGTGATTGATTTTATCAAAGGTACCTGAATTTTTAGGCCAGGTATGCTAAAGGATTGCAATAGTTTGGGCTTTCTGCCAACATAGCTGCAAACTACCTCCCGGGATAATGTAGATGTTGGGTGGTATCAAACTTTATGATCTCCATCCCTCACGACTGGGGAGTGTGAAGACTATTCCAAGGCTTTATAATAGTCTAGTGTGCTTTATCTATAATGTAAGCCTACTGTATGTTGAATATATTGTATGCATGAATATGAAATTGGACCCTAAATAAACACTCTAAAATCGGTCACTTTAGCATTCCAAACAGTAACAACGGCATGGTCCATTAGATTGCTATAGCAGACCTAATAATGAATTGGGCTCTCCAACAGGAATATAAATATTTGAAATATCTCCTTGACTCAACCTGTACAACGGAGTTAGAATAAAGACTAATCAATACAAATACGGAGGAGAGAAGATAACTACCAAATAATAACATTATGTACAGATAGCCGCCAAGTAGTAAAGTTATAATATTGTAATGCAGGAGGCGGAGAGCATTAGGAAAAAAAAAATCATGTCATGTTTTTTTCTTGGAATGAATAACGCACATGAGTGACCATAATTTTTCATATGATTAGTAATAATTTAACAACATCATATATATAGGCTGAATAATATAAGGTGTGTTTATGGCTGCCTATAAACTGGTATTACAGTAGTTCAGTGGTTCCTAACCTATGGCTTCAGGCAAAAAAATGGGTCTCAGTGCTTTTTTATTGGGCCCTAAACAATTTTGGTGAGTTGGACCAACCAATGCAAGGACGCAATCCAACATTAGTCAAATCACTGAAGAGCTTATAGTATTCAAGAAAAATAAATTTTATAAATGCACCCTGGTCAGATGAGCAGCTATTATGCAGTTATTATATATATCTACTCTATGATCTACTGCATGTAGCACAAGCATACAGATGGATTCCATCTACCCATGTAGCTCCATCATAATTTCATATCATATTGGAAAAATAATTAACTTATCAATTGATACAATAATTACATTAATAGTCACACTGGCAACTCTTTTCTAGAAACCAAACACTAATAACTTTGAGAATAACAAATATTCTCTCTTGATATAACAATCAACATACTACAATACAAAGGGTGGGAATATACAGGTACATCATTATGAGGATAAAGTAATAATAACAATGATGATGGTGGCCAAAGAAAGGCAAAAAGGCAAACTGGAAATGGAGAAAATACTGAATGAGTAAACATGGAGCAGTAAAATAGACTTATATATGGCAGAGAAATCATCCTAGAACAGCACTAAACCTGTAAACACAACACAGCCCTTAGCTGGCTGGATGCAATAAAAGTTTAAAATTTACAGATAAGAAATGAGATAAATAACAACAACAAGAACACACTAAGCGCAAAGCTGGTGGCCCTTCTGCTAGGTTAGAAGCAGGGGAGATAAGAAGGTAGCAGGATAATAGGTATAGTATAATTAGTACATGACTGTATTCTAGGAGATGACAAAGACAGTTGGGCCCATCAGTGTGTGCACATGATGCCATTAATGAAATTATCAAACCACATGTTTGCAGTAGGAAATACTTGTTAAAACTTTCAACAGCCATTAGCTGACCACACAGCAGCAGTAAAACATATGTTCATTCTTGACTATGGGATTAGTACACTGTATTATTACAAGTATCCAATAAGCTACTAGAAGTGCAATATGGTGAAGCTTGGGTCTAGGTATGACCCAACTCTATAATATAACTTGTATAGCTTCCTGTGGAAGGAAGAGTTGAGCTTTTAACATCACGTACTCTTGCAAAATTAGACCATTATATAATAAATCCGGAATATTTCACGCTTCAATTATTTGCTATACTAGTGGAATTTTTAGATGTGCATGTACAATTTATCAATGTAGTCCAAAGCATTGAAGCTGAATGTTTGGAGATGTTAGACCAACTAACATACATTTGGATTAATAATGTATTTTATCTATATATATGTACTGTAGATATCTACATTGTATATAAACAAATATGACTAATAGTCAAGATTTTGGTATATGCAGGATACATGTATAAACTATACATGTGCATATTTGAATGGGACATTAGATTATTTGTGCTTAGTAGTGAAGGGAAACTGTCCGCTTGTGATGGGACTACTTTACATCCAAGTGGAATACTCCTGGGAAACCCAGCAACCTACTGTATATATATATATATTGTATATATAATCAATCAGTGAGCATGGGAATCAGTCATATTGTGATAAGTGCAATATTATACACAGAAAAGTCAATATGCACCATGTATAGCTTGTGGAATTCTAATTATTTAGAGTAATATAAAGTTATGCCAATATCACCTGCAACCAGCATGATAGTGGGAACCATGGCAACTGCTCTAAACATTTATAAATAATAGTAAACACAAAACTTGCAGATATTCTATAAAAAATTTTCAGCGTTTACTTGACTAGCTGTTAGCTTTGACACAACCACTCCACTCAGGGAAGAAGAAACTATTTCTGCAATCCTAGATGGTGATCTAGCTGCAGATTGAGTATATATCATCATTTTGACAAATTAGTGAAGTATGCAGTGTATATGATTCATCTTGATAGCAATGAACATACTTAGCTTCAAGAGTCAGGGCCACAATGCCAGCAGCAATAGGGGCACTTGCAGACGTCCCTGTATGTTGGCTGGTACATCCCCTTCTAAGATCTGTGGTTGTGATTTGTCTTTCTTCATGATCACCACTGCTGTATGTGGATACTAGGGTAGAGGAGCATGCTTCAGAGTACCTGCAACAGGTGACAAGTCATGGTAACACATTCTATGCTTCAGAGTACCTGCGAACAGGTGAAAATTTACCTGCTTTTTCAAAAATCCAGTCATTTGACTCGACCATCGGTGTAGTACCAAATAATAAATATAAAAATTTATTTAGTTCCAACAAACATTTCATAAATAAAGAATATTAAAATAACATTATGTTACATTATATTATATTATGTTATATCATATTACATTAATTCTGAGAGTACTAGTTGTGGAGGGAGATACAGCACAGGTCAGTGACACTATGTGTTAGACTAGTCAGAACTGTATGGGTATAGTGAGATTACAGTAATTACTACAGCTGCCAATTACTCTGATAAGCAACTAATAAATATAGTATTACCTAATATGTGTACATGTATTCTTGTTATTCATATACATGTAGTGCATAATCAGGAGTTATCTTCTCTTATGCTCTTATGAGAGCAACATGACTGTGACTGTTCTATAGCTGTACTAACACCATTCCTATAATAGGCCTATACTTAACACCTGCTATCACTAGTTGACACCTGTTGACACTTGCACTGTAGGTGTGAATGTCACCATGTGACCAGACACTGACACTTACCATGGTACATTACCATTCTCTGTTGCACTGCTCACTGATAGGGTGTAGATACTGTTTGTATAACCATCACAGTTACAATTGTCACGATAACTTCCTCCATTTCCTGATGCCCATACAAACACCGAACCTTTCCCTTTTCTGCCCTAAACAACACCAAGTAATACAATTATATACAGTATAATTATACTCTCCTTGAATGGCCTCTTTGGAATGAAATAACATGCCTTCTAAATATTTTCCACAGCTTGATTCATACCATTTCACCAGATTATTCTGGAGTTCTGGTAGATTGAATTTGAATATAATGAGAAGATACGCAGTAAAAAGCCTAATAGGTGAAAGGTGAAGCGTATCAAAATTATTTGAATACTTTTATGCCAAAAATGAACACCCACTGTGTTCCTCTTTCCTTATTATTACCATGTTACATGATGATATAGTTGTTAGTTTATACCTAGTGCAACAGGACTCTGTTAGTCTCAAACTAAACAGGCAAACAGTATGACAACGGCAGTATTTGGCAAAGAGCACCATGACTCAATCAGTTCACTACAGAATGAATTAATTCTAAGAGTTGCATATTGTCAATATAAACATGTACTGAATAGTGAGTGCCAGAGAGAGATAGTGTCGTCACATTATCCTCTACAGCATATACAGTAGTTGTACATGAGAGTACATGTAGTGTTACATGAGAGTACATGTAGTGGTAGGCTACATGAGACTACATGTAGTGGTACATGAGAGTACATGTAGTGTTACATGAGAGTACATGTAGTGGTAGGCTACATGAGACTACATGTAGTGGTACATCACACCTTTGGTAATAAACTCAAGACATAACTCGAAATAGTAACAATCATGTATCCACTGATAGTTAAAGTGACCAGTACTGTCCAACTACTGTCCATTATTAGTCCATCACTGATTCACCAACCTCTGCCTATCACTTGAATCAACACCGCTCACCTTTGATACTCCATCTCTGAAAGCTTTCCTAGCCAGTGTTGCTGGTCCGTCCACTGTCTTACCGTCATCATCTGGCCCCCAGGAGGCGCTGTATATGTCTATGTGGTCTGGTAGTCTACTCAGAGACTGTGCTTCCACTGAGTCTGTAACATCTCCATCTAACATCCTGATACCTAAGGGCAGACAAATGGACATGGGAATACCTGACCAGTCACTGACCCGATTAGCTCTCATCATATCAGTGTCTGGACTCAGAGCTATAATAAAACTCTAAATATAACCCCAGAGAGATGGTGAACCAATACCTGTCATAAGTAATATTGTACCTCAGGCTGCCCTAACCATTCGTAAATTTTCATCATACTGTAAATTAATATCCAATGGTCCTTTGGGTAAAGAAATCCAGTAAATCAGCAACTGTGAGTCCTTTTGCAAGCAATATCTATTATTAACAGTTTAAAATAAACTGTGTTCAATTTGAAGATTATAATATTTAAATTAGGGCTTCCACTAACTAACTACACGTATCATGTACATTGGTAGTGTACATGTAGATATCAAAATCATAGATAATTTAATAAATTCACTCTGGTATTATTTTACTCTAAAAATAGAAGCATGAAATCACTCTGTCCTTAGACTAATTGACAGAAAATCTATGGTGGTGATGTCACATGTTGGCTATAGGATGTAGCTAATGGTAGCAATCCAGGCTCTTAGGCCTGCTTAATCTATGTTATTGTAAGCTAAGAATAACAGTCAAGGAAAGAAAACTCACCTCCTATATTAGCATTGAATGCCACACCTATACCACAGTGCGAGTTGTTAGCTGAGGCTGCTACTTCTCCTGCACACCTTGTCCCATGCCTGTAACAAATATTCAACCATGTACTTGAATTATACTGATACACAATCAGCTAGGTTGGCAGAGCATATTGTATTTACTATGGCATACAGTGTATGTGTATGTAGTGTGTCTACACATTGTACACAAACATTTATATGTAACATGTGTAGGTGTCCACACAGATACCTCTGTATATATGTGACATATACATTGTACATCATATTATATAATATAGTATAATATACATGTATTACTACAGGTGTAGCCTGGTGATAGTAAAGAGGACAAACTGGTGGTTAATTTTGACCAAGAAATGACATTCCTAAACATGTTGCAAGAGCACAGCCCCTCTAGTTCCCACAGGATGGTACAGTAGCTGTAAAAAAGAACCCAACAATGTGGGGGGGGTTGTGATGTCACAGGGAGACTAGAACTGATTCCCTTATTATATAAAGTAGGGGTGGGTCCTCTAGACCCCCATGCATACTAGAGGTACACACTCATGAACCAAACCATACTCTGTGCACCTATAGCTAGTAACCAACTGTAGAATTGTTCTAGTATTCAGTCCATACACGCATGTTTACTCACACTCAGCCTTATTGTCTAGAGCAGAATGTATCGGAAGCAATTAACTAATGCACAGTTAGAGATGAACTGTCAATGACAATAAATTATTACTTTTCTAAACTAATGTATTAATGTTTTGTTATTATTTTACATCAAAACGAAGAATAGAGTTGTAGCCAGCTACAATGAACTGCTAGCTAGAGTTAATATGTTATATTCATATTAGCATAAATTTCACACACACAGTGAGTTGAGTTGCCAAATACAAAATTCTAAATTTAGCAAATGGCTTTCCATTTCCTAAAAATGAATATGTTTAAAGAGCATATAAGATGCATTGTGTTTGTGCATCCTATTATCATGTGTGAGTGTGTGTCTCGTCTCCTCTGCCGTCTGCAACATGATTCTAGGAATGGGTGTAGAAATTTCTCGGATTCTGAACTACATTAAATAATGTAACTTGTCATTTAAATGACTTTTTGGAAAAATTGAAAGTCTATATTTTGAAGAAGCAAGCCTATAATACATAGCCATGTAAACGATTAATGTCTCTATGTTTTCATGTTATCTGAGTTAGCTAGATTAAGGAAATTGTGAAATGTAATTAAATGTCATTTAGTAAACCGATTACAAAATATAAAACACTATTTTTACCAATATATTAATATTATGTTGTTTTGGATGTACTGAAAGATCTTTTAGTGTTCTACAGAGGACTGGACTAAGTTGGCATCGGTTTTAAATCCCAACAGGATGCTAGCATGGTTCTTCACAGACATTCTATTAGAGAAACACAGGCTAGAAGGAAGTTGAACCCAGGGATGTGTTTAGGCTGACTAGGGTGATGACTGCAGATTCTAGACAGCTCTGAATGAATGTAATTAACATTACATCACACACTAACCTGTCTAATCTACTGCTATAAGCTTGTTGTACCACTATCCGCTTGTTTAACTTCACACTAGGCCAGTAATTATCCTTGTTAACACTTCATTTGATAATTAATGACTTGGCTGAATGACAAAACCCAGCTAGTCCTACACATTACTTACATGATTGTAGTAGTACAAGTTATTATTTACACACATGGAATTGTTTTTATATATGTCAAATGTGAACTCATAGTGACACGCACAATTTTTACATGCGTTAGCTATGTTAACAGGTGTCCACAGGTGTCGGTGTTGACTGTTATAATATACTTCTATGAAATTCCAGATTGTTTATTGTTGATTGCCAACTACTATTATATTACTATTACATAACTGCATAACTATATATATCATGCCAAACTGATATATTTGTTTGAAAATGAGCCGTTTGGCAAATCAACTGATACCAGATGTAAGTGATACAGTCAAGTGATCATGTTATACTCATTGGTTACTGAGTAATATTTAACTGTAATATTACTCTATTAAATGATATTGATTATAATCTAAAGATTTTATTTAACCTACAGGTGCTATTATATGTAGCAGGTAAAGGCAAATAGTTTGAGTGTATCATAGACTAAAACCCTAACTCATGAGAATGAAATTGTTTGTTGCGACTTGAACTGCTTCGCAAAAATCAAGATGTCAGGTAAGTTGCAGAATTATGTTTCATTCGGAACACTGTGTGCACATCATACCCAGTCATATACTATATGGTAATCTATGTATCTACATGTACCTAAATACCTAGACACTATCACAACGTTATAAGTAAAATAAATACTACAATCATGTAGAGAAGGATTCCAACATCTGAAACGAGGATCACTGTTTTATTCCTCATGTTTGATATTTGGTAGAGCCCAAGTTTCAAATAATTACTTGAGTCCTCCACTTACAGAGAAAGTTGCGTAGTACGTTGTGACATCACAATGTTCATACTGAGGCTGTAGCTCTAAACCTAACTACCTGTTTCTTATACAACATCCTGTTTTCAGACAAATGTGTTGTTAGAATCACATGTTAATCTCACTTTGAAATGTATAGCCCCCCCCCCCCCCCCCTCTATTGCACAGTTAACTTTAGGCCCTATCGACTTTAGAACAAGAGAATTGTATATAGCTAGATATGAGCACAGAAATAATAATCAATACCTGTTCTCATTCGTGAAGTCATAGCGAGGTGTCGGATCAGGGTCATGGCCATTAATGTCGTAGCTAGCCAGAGGATCCTGAAATACATTTATTAAAATAAGTTGAAAATTTGTATAAAGCAATTATATACATTGTACTACTATTAGTTTCATGCTATTATTAGCCATCATCAGGTGTAAGTTTTATACTCTATTATGCTACAAATCTAGCAATATCTAATTTCACTATTACCCCAACATTACTACAGTGCTGAGGTGAATGACTTTATTCAACAGCAAATTTAATAACACACTCAACATAATCCTTTTTACCTAATTAATTCCCCAGTAACTGCTGATAAAAATTCCAAATAAAATAGCATGCCTGTTCAGTATACCACTTGATAATCTGGATGAGCTGAGCTTAGAGGAAGTTACTTTAGAATTCAATTAATGGGATTCCACAGAAGTAGAAATCAATATATATATTTCATCCAGTATTTGTAAAATACACACTAATTACTTGAGTTCATTGATACTTTTGACCTGATAAATCTATAAAACTAATACAATTTATATAATAACTAATAGTAAAGATTCTAGCAATATTCCCAAAAGATTATTTCAACATTTTAGTTGAATGATAGCATTATAATACAATGGAGGACAATTTCCACATGCGTCCATCACAAAGTAACAAGTACATTGTTTCTAAGCAAGAGATATATTATTATAGATCTCATGGTGTCAGTTCAGGACAGCGCAGTTGGGAGAGGCTGTTCAAGCTCTGTGGGTGCTCACAGGTGCCCTTTACCCAACCCCTAGCAATAATCAACCAATACTCACATAGTTCTGAATAAGGTCTGGATGCTTCTTTTCTATGCCATCGTCCAGCACAGTCACGACGACCCCTTTACCTGTGAACCCTTTCTTCCAAGCACCCAGAATGTTCATATCACTTGGACCCTTTCTACCGCTTACTTTGGGGTTATGCTATATCGAGAGAAAATATTAAACATGGGTATCAGCATGATAGTCATAAACACGTCCAGTCATCGTTACACGTATAATAAAAAACAACGTAGATTGGATTAATATACATATATATTTCTTTTTACGGATAGAATGCACTAGCAAAAAAAGTGAAGTAATATGCTATAACAATATGACAATGCTTACTAAAAAACCTCATAATGATTCTGGACAAGGTTATCTGTGAATTTATTTCTACTACACCAGACATACATGTTGGACCAACTATACAATTCTAGCAAAAGATTATAGGATATAGGCGCAAAGAAAATTCCAAAATTTGCTGAATTTGGCAAAGCTGTTAGTATTTCACCTACCAGATACCATTGTGACTTGTATTTGGGGTCCGTAAAAGTAATTGAATCTCTTTTCTTCCTGCTCTTGATCTCCTGCTGCGCAACCCACTTCACCTGGAGAGAAAACCGGACAGGATGGTACATATTCGTGCATATCATTAATATTACGCAGTAGGGGAGGGGACAAGCAGCGATGCTGACACTAACTCTAACTACTAGTATACAACATAGACTACTGAACACTACATTGCTGCTACTCCAGATACTGTGTGCTGCCAGGGTATATCAAACAGCCCCATCTCCACAGATGTTTTGGGCCATTAGAGGTAGGCCACACAAACTTGTGTTTACTATATCGTTGTTTTGAAATATTCAAAACCAACCACACAAAAATACACATTTTTATGAGAAAGCAGATAGGAAAACATGTCTATATAACAGCTGCCTGCTGGACTGTCAGTACAGCAGGTTATACTGCTACTGCTTATACTACTGCTACACTGCTTATACTACTGCTGCTGTGTTTCAAACTTTAAAAAGATCAACCAAGTTCCAATAGATACCAAATAATAATTTTTATAAATGGACACATCTAACATAATACAGTATAACACACTCCCCATAAGGTGATAAAATGAGTGACTAGCTATTGGAAAGCTACTAGTGATAACAAGTATGTTCAACAAGTAACATAAAGAAGGGATTACAGGGGATTATCCACTCTTTTAAACAGGATATTATTATATTATTTGTGTAGCAAGTATTAGCTCTACAAGTTGGTTCATCCAGAGGAAGGAAGCTGCCTGGGGCTGCCAATATAGACCAGTTGGGAAGGGCACCTGCACCCGCCTCTCAACAGCAGCAGCAGGTTCATAGTATCACTCCCCAATCCACTACAGAGAGTTGTGTTGGTTACAAGCTAATACCCAATGCCAATGTTCTTACTATATTATGTCCAGCTATTATAAACACTTGTATTTAATTTAGGTTACTTCTGCAGCACCCAAGTGAATGTACCATACCATTGTTACTATGTATTCTTGACTTGCTTGTTTAGGCTGGGTTAAAGAGGACGAATGCTGTCACTGTGGTAACTATTATTGCCTTGCTGAGTTTAGACAGTGTTAGCTAATGAACTACTACTACTAACACAGGTAGAGTCCAGATTGTCCCCAGATACAGAGAGTAGATGGGCTTTTGATGACCATGATTATATTCCAATAATAACACAGCTATTCATTGTATTGGCTAATATCAATGTATTCTACTGATGAGTAGTACAAGTCATGTAGCTGACTGAGTTGGTGAGATCCCCAGAGAGTTGGTGGGATAAAGTGGTCCCTATCAGCTAACATACAAACCCTCACAATACATTCAAACACACTTGTGGCTTCTGTTTGAAAACATGAAAAGGTAATTCCTTTGTTTAATAAACATCAAACAGATTTTGATGGCAAAGGCAGCAAGCAGTGTGTGCAATAGGCCTATGGAGAGAGGTGGGATAAAAGAGCATAAAAATATGAAGGTGGATAGATAACTAGTGTAGTAGTATGTAGCTGATGGTTGACTCAGAGGTGGGCTCAGAGGTAGACCTGCTAGCACCATGTAATAATATTTTTTTATATTTACATAGAGCAACCTCACCCTAATAACAATCAACCCCCTGGTACCAGTGTTATTATACAGATGTGAAATAACATGTTTCACTGATATCACCAGCACATTTGTTGAAGGAAAGTGAATGGACTGATAGTGTGGTACATGTAGGCCTACATGTATTATACTTGTATACATTATGTTGTATTTGGAAGTAACTACATGTAACTTGTTACATAATAGTTACAACATTTGAAGAGCATTTAAAACTACTAACATAAATTAGTAGGACTTTCAAATGCTGTATAATGTGTTTTAGAAAATCAGCTCTAGTCCAGCCAGTTCTAGCTAACAAAATCTCACCCCTTATATGAACTGTTAGACTGTTTTCCTTGAGACATAGCCAAGCGGTTCTAGCGTGGGAACCTAGTAAATGTTATTGTAAATGGACTTAGAACAGCAGTAATTTGTTAGCATAGGTATCCAGGTATAGCATACGTTGTTCTCACATTCATCTGGAATAACATAGCCTATATTTTACCTGGTATAATATAGCCTATGCTCGTATATTCTACCTGGTATAGACAGAGGAACTCAATTTACCTGAGGGTGGTTCACCAGCTGGGAATGGTGGTGATGGCTCACTTCTAATGACCTTTTCCTCACCTCATGATGTCGAAAATGATGATAGTCATCCATAAACTACAAAATACAAATATGATTCATATTATAAACCTACATGACAGACTAAATATATAATACATTTGGTATACTGTATATATTCTTATAATGTCAATTAGTTAGTAGACCAATGTATTAATGGATACACAAATCAATATTGGGGTATAATTATAACCAGTATAACCAGTGCTGTGTGTCCATTCCTATCTAATTTAAGCACTCTATACTAAACCAGTGAATATATGGTAATTCACAATGAAATAAACAGGTGCAGTTTGTTTTCTCATTTACTTTACTAATTAAAAATCAAAATAAAACAACAAAAGTTTGTTAGCCTGTGTAGCTTTTATAAGCTGGGATCCAGGTACTCCCACATAATGGGTGGGTGGGTGATCAGGTCAGCGCTCTATGGCCAAATACCAACATACCACCCATAGTTCGGCAAGGAGTGGAGCTGGGAAACCAGGCTATTTAGCAAAATTTGCCCTAAGCAGACAATTGCTAGTTACTTCACACAATGCAATCCTAAGGCTGCAGCTGAACATATATTAGGAATACAAGACCACAAGTCCTGGGCCTAGAATATACATATGCAGTTTACACGTGATGATTAACATATACGCTGGTTTCTTGGTACTAAGTGATACCAAAGAATAGAAATTATAAGTTTTGGGACTAAATTAACTTGATTAGTGCACTTTATTGACAGTTGGTAAATAATTAGTACAATTAAGTAGCAAGCAGAGAAGAGAAGTTGAGTTGTCAGCTAATACCTAGTGTATTCCAATATATAGTCAATTGTACATGTGCATGTACAATGTACATGATAACAAGGTACTGTATTCCACCTGATTGTACATGCAATATACGTGTACTACTAGATATACCTCTCTGCTGAAACCACGGAATTACCAATATTGGGTAAAGAACTACTTGCCCCCTAGTCTATGGTGAATAACTGGATATTACTATACATATGGTATATGGTATATGGTATATGGTATATGGTATATGGTATATGGTATATGGTATATGGTATATGGTATATGGTATATGGTATATGGGTGTAGTAAAGTGGGTGGGGTAAGTTACCACATAGACATGGAGAGTGTCATATCAATAACCAATGATGACAATGTTATGTGTACATAGTAATAATAGCACCTAATGACCCCAATACTAAGTCCATCAGGATCGATGATTACCAATATATATAAGCAGCTGTTAGAATATATACTGTGTTACTGTATATTATACACCTAAATACAGCTAGCAAGGGTCATGTCATGACTAGTAGCCCACTAATACTAATAGACAAGAAAATCATTATTTCGTTATCATTAGAAGCAATTACCATCATTGTCATTATTATAAATGCCACCCTTGGTCTAAGTGCTTATATTATTATTATTATGATTGTACTGTATGTATCATGTATGGGTATTAGCCTGCTCATTATTATTGAGCTGGAAGGAAAATATTAGACTTGGGCCCACTAGTAAAAGTTTCCTTAGCAGAGTTTCACTAGTAGTCAGGTACTAAAGTATTACGGTAAACATATAGCTAGCTATTGAAAACTTGCTGTTGAAATTAAACAAATCTTGTCTGCGGCAACATTACATATACATGTAGCATAGACATATACTACAACGTACATGTATGATAACTACCAACTACTAACCTGGTCCACATAGGTAAAGCCTGTGTCCTCTGCGACAGATCTGGCTACTCTCTCCCCTCCCTCAATATGACACGCCCAGAGGTTAGAATAGAGCTGAGGGTAGACTAGTGTGAAAAGTGAACAGCATGTTACCATTCGAAGGAGAGACATCACTGTACAGTACAACGATCTCTAGCAGCAATCTGTAGATAAAGAGTAAGAACCATAGGCTGTAATTTACAAGATTCACCTGCATTGTTTTACTAGTAAAGTATCTAAAAGTGAACATCTATTTTATCAGAGGTTGAAAACCCCTGGGGTGTCTGCATGCAAACTTCTTATTAAAGTATTTAGTTTAGAGTTGATAATTAGACATTAGGAGAATTCGCAAGTGCAATGAATACGTAATGAGTAAATAACGCTAAGATATATGATACTATATGCTGATTGAGAAGTTGAAATATATACCATTGCCCCAGGAAATATAGACAATCAATGGTTTATACTCTATAGCACAGCTCATTTGCTAATTTCAGCTAAATTACAGTACGATTCCATGCCTATTAAAAGATAAAATATTTATGTGAGTTTGTTTAGGAAAATGAACATCGCAGAGCTGGAGGCCATCAGACAGTATACTGAGTTATTGAAGGCTTACTGAGGGTGAGTGAGTCTGCTATAAACCAAACTATTTATATTTATGGAAGTAAATTATGTAAGAATGAAAATGCCAAACTGTCAGCATAATATAGTTTAGTCTTACAAGCAGAGACTAGCCTGCGAAATGCTGGAGTGCTATTTAACAATTACATGTAAGTCCCTTGAAAGGCATTACTGGAGTGCATACACACTGCATAACGCATGTGATGGGGGTGGGGACTACTAGTAAGGGCCAATTATCCAGCTTAGCAAAAAATATATTGGAGTAAATACAAATTTTACTAGCAGGTTACACATTTTTTATGGTTGAACTTGCAACCGCCAGCAACAAATGTTTTACCTGTCGATCCCTAGCAACTAGTAGCAGTAGTACGTTCACGGCAAGCTGGGAGGACTCAGTGTTAAGAGCAAGTTTTCGGCATAGGCATATTTTCTCTTTGTCAAACTGCTTTCAATATCTCAGATCACATAAAAGTGGGATTCTTGGAGAACCTTCTTCTTTAGGTACCAGGTCTGGAACAGACATTGGTGATCATGTATTGCCACTCACTCACTTCATGGTTTAGAATAGTATGGTTATAATATACGTGTAATAGATAGACAGAGTGTATGTGGGGGAGGGAGGTTAACCCATTTAGTACATTTGTTACACACTACTACACGGCACTCAGTAGCGACATCCGACGCATCCGACACTACTACTACAGGACTATAAAATGTGGTGTATGGTATACTTGTATACCATTATTTAACAACACTTTAACAGTCCTCACACTCTGAAACAAAAATACAATTTAACATTGGCATTGGAGTAAAACAAATTTATCACATCACCCTCCGTTGCCAAAGCATTAATCACAAATCATCATCATTCATTAAAATGATAACCCTCATTAAAATGTATGTTCTAAAAGAATTAAAACTTACTTATTATACTAGCCAACTTCAACTTAATGTTTAAAAATAAAACCACAACATGAACATAGCTTTTTCCAACCAACTTTGATTCTAAAGACACCTAATATATTTTTAATATTTAATTCGATTATTGAACACCTGCTAGTAACTAGAAAATAATTGTAGGCCCTAATTGTATTAATTTAATAGGCCTAATTAATTGTCAGGCCAGGTGAACTAAACGGTTTACCATAATCTGTCACTAATTTATTTAAAATTTAACTGGAAAATAAACCTACTAATTTAAACATCTGATGACTCATTTATGACTGATTAGTGACGATTTATGATTACCCACTGAAGAAGGCTCAGACTGATTGATGCCACTCAAAATCTGATAATCATATGATAATCGTGAAGATCAGATGATGATAACATAATCATAATGATAATGGACTACAGCAACACTCACCGACTCACAACCAATGCTGTTGTGGTGATTCTCATGTGCCAGTTAGTCCAAACTTTCTTTGCTTTCGTCTGTTAGCTCTTGGCTATAGTAGAATATCCAACACAACTATTAGAGTAATAGCATTGTATAAGTAGACTTGACTATTCTATATTATATTTCTTCTGCAGCCCCTGGAGAGAGTTGTGAATGAATAGTTCAATGTTGAAACTAACTAACTTATTAGCTTGTAAACTAGTGGTGTACTTCTCAAAGTTTGCAGCTGCAACAACTAAGATTGTCCGTGCATACCCCAAATAAAGCAATACTTACAAGCCAAGTTGAGCACATAAAATCATAAGTAGTTACAAAAATCCCCATAATTTTCATTGAATGGCTTGGACATGTGCTTGAAGAACATTGATTGGTTAATTCTGACCTTAGTGAGCCAATGAATGGCTTAGTGACCTTTGACATAGCTTCAATTTTCTTCAACAATATTAGCCAGTATTCTACGCATGAGTTAGACAACTCCAAATATAGACGCCTCAACGGTATTTGATAATTTGAGAGAAGGCAACTTCAATAAATAGTCCCCAAAACTGTCATTGAACAACATACATGTAGACTTTGCATGCTGTAGATTACAACTGTTAACTACCTGTCTCAAAAGATATCCTGGGCAGTGGACATCAGACACCAGTATACAGAAAATAAGTGTAGGTAAGGTTTCCAGGTTTGTGCACAGCATTGAACTAAATAGCAGTGTAAGGCATAATATGGTGGGCATGCACACTGCACTTGAAATTTTTAAGTACAATGTAATTGGCAACACATTATACTTGTAGGCTCCAGTTTTAAGGTGTGTCCTGTAGTCTCACATGTAGCGCGAGTACAGATTCAGCATCGTATGAAGTAGGAGCATATAATAGTCGCTATATTAAAATAATTATAGAGGTTGCACAGGCTAGTTGCCATAATTTCATTCATCAAATTTATTGTAGGCCAGGTATAATTTTTGTCTTATCAATCATAAGTCAACTATAATTACTGTATATTCTTTGCTAACTGAACCCAAAACATTATGTAGTGTTTAAAGATGTAACTTATATTATCCTGGGGAAACTTGAAATTAGTTGACATATGTACATGATTGTAGCATAGGCACATCACGCTAGCTCCATATTAGTCATTTAAATATATTGGCCTAATCATATGATTATACCTAGTTTGGTCTTGCCCTCACTAGTTCCTATTGGAGGGTAAACAGTTTTTACTTGGTATTTTATTTTTTGTTTGTACACTTGCATCTCTAGGTATATGCCTCCCCCCCCCCCCCCACCCATAGTTCAGTGATTGCCAAATGTCACGATGATATTTTGCTAACAGTTTAAATCTGTCAATACAGATTGAGAATCCACAATACATTTTCTCAATTTGTTCATTACAGTCATGTAAATGCATACACGATCAGACTGGCTGACCATTCATTTCAACAGAATTGAGTTTGTCAACTGCTGCGGCTGGTACTGTGTGTCCCTCCCCCAGCTACAACTCAACACTAATTCAAAATTGAGTTATACAAGAAATTGCAGCTATTGAACACTGCCGATTCTATTCCAGAAATTTATAAAGCAACTTTTTTATGAATTCTACATGTACAATAAAATTTATTTGTGAAAAATTATATTACTACTTTCCTACATCTAGCATACAGACTCTATGCTGTTATGATAGTGTAGTATGGTGTAATTATGGAGTGACAGAATAAATAATATGTCCTGCCTAGCTTTGTTGATCATTATTGCTGTCAAATTTATAATATATGCAGGGCACATGTATACATAGAAAAAGTTAATTATGCACCCAATTTCTAGGCATTACTTTCTTATGTAAGGTAGTAGAGATTATTATCATTAGGAATATACTGTGCAACATCTTGTAAGATTTTACAGATACTGGTCTAAAACTTTCAAACAAGAGTTGTCTACTCAATAGGTATGAGAAAACAATTCCCAACTATTGCATTGCTGAGCTGACTGAATGTACTCAGGGCAATTATACATGTACCTCTATGTGTGCCAGATTCAAATAGATTCTCATACTGTCATTTTCAGATTGACACATAGACATACATGTATAACTACAAGTGAAGCAATTTATTAACTCTGAATGTGCATGGCTGTCTATTTGAATTGAACACCAAAACAAGTTTCAACACCAATAATATAAATTAAAATTCATGTATATTTATCAAAAAAAATGTTAGCAGTTCACAATAAGACAGAGGTTTTGAAAAAAGAGGAAGACAGTAAATTAATAATTCTAACACACACATGCTGGGCAAACCCAAAACTTGTCTACTTCTACTCCTATTAAAACATATGACTGCAATGTCACTATACGGCTTCTGCAGTAAAATGGTGGAAACTGTAAAGTATTAATGATAGAGTGGAGTACAGAAAAATAGACGTACTGCTAAAAAACCACACAGATACCTGGCCTAAAAGTCACACATAATCTGTTTAATAGCTGCATTATGTGTATCCAGTATGATACACATAATTCTACCCATAAACATGGCAAATTACTTCAATAAAAATGAAATAAATGCATTGTACATATATATAGCAATATAAAAATATTCAATAAATAATTATATTTCACGTAAACAAATAACAGATCATAACATAAGAAAATAAGTTAAAACACTCAAGCCAGTATAACAGTTGATTTATTTTTAGTAGCAGAAGTCGGTCCCCTCCCAATCCTGTTCTGGAGTTCTGTTTCCAGCACCACCTTATCAAACGAGTCTTTGCCGTACTTCCTCTTTAACTCTTCTCTCATTCTCTGAGACGTCGCAGCTAAACAACGAACCTGTAAAAGTACACAGAAATTGAATTCAGTTTATATTGCACACACGTTAGCTATTCTCTTGGATCTTACTTAGTCTTGTAAGATTTCAATAGTTATTATTTATCATATCATCCTGTATACAACATAAGAACTTGCTTATATATACAAGCATATACATGGTATATATTATATATACAAGCATATACATGGTATATATTATATATACAAGCATATACATGGTATATATATATTATATATACAAGCATATACATGGTATATATTATATAATACAAGCATATACATGGTATATATTATATATACAAGCATATACATGGTATATATTATATATACAAAAAATGTACTTATATACAGGCATTGGTGGCCGAAACACATGACATGACACGACAAACTTACCTTTCCTACCACCATATCTCTATGACTCTGTACCAACTTGGTCTTCGTATCTTTGTACTTTATGGCATCTTTCTGGTCCCTATAGTTCTGCTCCGCTTCCTGCTGGAGTCTTAAGAGAACACCATAACAAACAAGTTATACCATGACATAAGGTAAGTATGGTAAGTGCATATGATAAGTACAATGCATGCTAAGAACAACCTAGACCGACGTGCACATGCATATAACACACACCTGTGTTTTGGCCAATATTCTACAAATTATATTACAAGGAATATGGACAGATAACTCCAAAATATTTACTGCTTGTGTCGCCCAATACACTCATAGAATTAATTTCATACCTCGAGTATGACCTCCTCTGTTTGGACTCTCTTTCCTCTCTCTCTGCTTGAGCATGGAGAGCCTTCAACTCCACAGTCTGTGATGCCGTTAACTTAGCCTTAGATTCCAGCTAACAAAATAGACGCATAAATGTGCATATATATGTACATCTACATACATGTACATGTATATATATGTACGTACATGTACACATACATGCAGTGGTCAAAGTCTAAAAAAAGAGGTGGGGGTCTCTAGGGTAGCAGACATAATCACTTGAGGGCGCAAAGCGCCTGAACGGTGCGTGCTGCACGCCAGCGGGGAGGGTCCAGGAGGGGCGCCTGAGCGCCCTCCCGCAAATGGGAAACTTTAGACACCAAAATGGTGCAAAATCCAAGAACTTCAGGTTAAACTATGGTCCAAGATCTTAAGGTAAAATATGGTCCAATTAGTAATTATTATTATAATAGTAATCTGTAGGGGGTCTATCAGTCTGAGGGACCCCCTAAAATTTATAGTAGGGGGACTGCGTCCCCCCACGACCCCCCCAACTTTGACCACTGCATACATGATGATGTATATGTATATACATGTACATATACAGGTACATATATATACTGTATATTATACTGTCAATGACAAACTTACCAGACGTCTACGAGCTTGTAATGATCTATGCCAGTCACTCATCTCTTCCTCCATCTTCTTCTGGTTGATTTTAAACTTGTTAAACCTCTGCTGCCGCTCCTTGCTGATGAAAACCATAAATATAATACAATGTGTGTTACAATATACCATAAATATAGTATACTGTGTATGTTATAATATACATGTACCATAATATATTTTTTATAGTATGTTACCATAGATATAATACAGTGTGTATGTTACTACATACTGAGTGCATATTCTATTGAGACAATGTTAAGGATAGCTTACGCGTTAACGTGAAGATGGCGATCCCTAGATGTGGCAACTGCGACCTGATTACGAAGGGACTTGGCCTCTTTCTCAGACAGAGACGCACGCAAATCTTGATTGAATTTTTTAGACATGCGTTCTAATTCTTCTAGCCTTCGCTGGTGCTGTTCCACCTCCAGCTCATTCTGTCGTCGTTTTTTCTGTGTTACATTAATTAAATTATTATCACATACCGTATATATCGTATATATTACAGTAAATAACATTAGCTGATGTGTATAATGCTAAACTTGATGTTCTACGTGAATTTACCCACCCTAATAATGTATAGCCTGCTGGATTACTAAAGCAAATCACTAGTGACATTCGCTGAGCCCTAACTCTTGAATTAAATATATCTAGATCTCACAGTGACTACATCCAGTTACCCGTACTTCATAAGATAACTAAGATTGCAAAATATACGGTTCTCTTCTGTCGAGTAAACCGCAAACATGCATATATAATAGCAGAGAAGTTGTTGTCCTGTGCAATAGATCACTATACACATGACACAATGCACTTACCATACCATGTGCGTGTGTGAGTGAGTATCATGAGTTACCACTATCATGGGCACTGCTTTGTAAATTAATGACATGATAAGAAGTTGTCCCCTCTTTTTGTAAGAGGAAACAACTTCTTATTGTGATCAGAAGCCCGTTGATGACACCATTTATGTTTTGCAGTATAATACAGTACCTCTTTATCACTGTAGTATTTATTATCCTTCTTCAGCGACGCTCTGAGCTGTTGGTACTCCGTCTTGTTTTTATGTTTAGCTATCTCACTCTTCCGCTGCCTTTCAAACTCTGACAGCAGCCTCTCTTGTGATAACTTCCTGTCTAAGGACCGCCTCCTCTTCTCTGTTAGTGCTAGATACTGCATACAATCGGAACATAACATGTACACCACCATATCTATGTCAGTACAGTACATATACATACACATTACATGGAATGCATGTCTAATTTATTTGCATGTAGTATACATTACAGAACCAGCTGTAGAAGTCTTTGTATTGCCCTATGATAGAACAAGCATAGTATATATAATATATGCTTGTTACACATAGGTTATGCACATTTCCCTTCTTAAGATATCTATGTAATATTTCACACAGAATTATCACCTTCCTATACTGTTGGCGATCTGCAGACACCTGCCACTTAGCGTCATTCTGTTCACATTTAGTCAGCATACTCTGCCTCAGTAACTGTTCATCTCTGTACTGTCTCTCCTTTAGCAATGCCTGCTGTTCTTCTGCATCAGCTTTACATAGAACAATAACTTACATTTAGTGTTATGAAACCACTGCTAGACTAATTCTACAGCCCTAATGACAAAGGAAGTCAGGTTATAAAAAGTCTATGAGGTTTAAATTCAACTGCTAACTGTTAGAGTGACGGAATCCACATGTTTCATTACTTGCATGTAATTAGATAAACAACTGTTCACCTATACGTTGTGCGAGGAGTTGTCTCCTCCTGTTCTCAGATAAATCCTTCTCATGTAACAGTCGTAGCCGCTCCTCCTCCCACTCCATCTGAGCCATCGACCTTGACAATTCCTGCCCGACCTCTCTTTCATGTTTGCTATGTAATGCCTCTAATATCTTTTCATCCTGTAAATAGATCAATGCAATGCTGTTTGGAATCACCATTTGAATTTGCGCCGTTCAGGTTTCTTCAAGGATACACCTTTACTAGAGCAACACTTTGCTAATGTCCACTATGTTGAGAAGACAATTCCTAATTTTTTTGGCCTAATTATTCTTGCATACTCAAAACCTAGCAGCCAATAATCAGTGCTTTCAAGTTAACTGTTTTGCTTACCATTGAACTAAATCCTTGTGACCTAACTAGCATTAGAACTGAACCATTATACATTGCATACACACATCATATAGATTGTAAGAGTTGTCCCACCCTGTGTGTAACTCTGCCACTACTATTCTTGTATCCGAGAGATCTGCGGAGGGAATTACTCTTCAAATGAGTACCAGTGAGGTCAGCTGGCCTCCATGTGGACAGGTCAGACAGACACAGACTCCTGTTCAGCTGGTCAGTGAGGTCAGCAGGGTCATCATCTAGTCTGGCGAAAACAGTAGCATACAAGTTACATGACCAGGTATACCAAATACATGCTCGTATGAGAGAATTGTAGAATGTGCACTGATTAGTAGGGAATAAGTACCCATACATAGCATCCAGTAGGTGTAGCATATGAGAGAATTTAGTCTTATTATGTAATGACTGTGTAAGACAATACACGTACCTAGAGGAGGTCCAAGCTGACCTAGCTGGTCGAGGTCTGAAACGAGTTCTAGATTCTCGTCTGTAATAGTTAGACATCAGCGAATTGAAATACAATCAAACACATGTATAATTAAATAGAGGAGAGAAGTATGGATATGCATGCGACTGATATCTCAATAATAGACTGGCCCAGGATTATTCAACTATAACAATCACTGTAGGTATGGGGCACACAAATCAATAATCAATGCTCGTCAATTTCGGAGATGAATGATTCTGTGATGAACAAAATAAATAGCAAACAATAAATGATAAACTAGATTCAACCAGACACCCTGTATTAATATATAAATACAGGGTGTCCAATCACAGCAGAGCAATCACAAATCATAATGTAATCAATATGTTGTCTTCTCTTATATACTCTTTATTCCCCCAATGGCATAAATTCAGACAATGTTATAGGCCTAATTTGCAGTCAAAAAGGAAGATTATTGGCAATTGGAGTAATATATTGAGTTATTAAACAGGTAATGCACTAAACAGTAAAGACTGAAAGGTGGGAGAAAAAAGGGAATAACTCCAGCCAATATAGTGACAAGTGAGAATAAAGGGTGCCGTGTTGTTTTACCTTCTTGCAATCAGCTTAATCAACAAAGAGGTATTAAAGTTCCACTAAAACATACATGTACATGTAGTACTGTAGCACTATAATAGTATACATGTAGTACTGACAGTAGCACTATAACATACACGTAGTACTGTAGTACTATAACATATACGTAGTACTGTAGTACTATAACATACACGTAGTACTGTAGTACTATAATATGCACATAGTACTGTAGCACTATAACATACACGTAGTACTGTAGCACTATAACATACACGTAGTACTGTAGTACTATAATATGCACATAGTACTGTAGCACTATAACATACACGTAGTACTGTAGCACTATAATATACACGTAGTACTGTAGCACTATAATATACACGTAGTACTGTAGCACTATAATATACACGTAGTACTGTAGCACTATAATATACACGTAGTACTGTAGCACTATAACATACACGTAGTACTGTAGTACTATAGTACTGTAGTACTATAACATACATGTAGTACTGTAGTACTATAGTACTGTAGTACTATAACATACACGTAGTACTGTAGCACTATAATATACACGTAGTACTGTAGCACTATAACATATACGTAGTACTGTAGTACTATAACATACACGTAGTACCGTTGGCAGGAACCTGTACTAAACTATGCTACAGATACTCTTGTAAACGTAATAAGAAAGCAATTCAAAATATGAGAAAAGAGGTAGTACAAACTTTGCGGGTTGCTTGTAAAGGTCTCTCAAGGAATGCGAAGCCGAAGTGTTGGTAGAAAGGCTAGATTTACATCTTCGTGGAGCCGGGTCTGCCGTAGTGAATGAGACGGATCTGGAAGGAGTGGCAGATCTGGGACGAGGACTAACACTCTTCTTATGTTTTGGAGAGGTCATTGCTAGAGCAGAGTGGGGTCTAGAGGTCGTGGGAGAGCGACACCTCGCTGGAGAAGGAACATCTGTTGGGGATGTCAGACCATCATATATAACTTTTGCTGTACGCTGACGCTGCAAGCTGCTGATATTCTTAGAACACTTGTCTAAAACATAAATTCAAAATCATAACATACCAAAGTCAAAACGCTGCTATAATTTCTGTGACAAAACCAAAGTTTGTGATCTATGCATGAGTAAATACTTCAAAAACCGCTACTACATTAATAATTCCAACAAATAATATTGAGTGGGAGGCATAAACATTAAAGAGACATCTTACAATGTTTATTTCAACAGGTGATGGAAAGGTGGTAGTTTTAATACATTAGTCTACTACTGGCTGGAGATTTAGATTCATAATCAGCCAATGACTAGTTAAAACCTAAATATGTTCAGATCTACACGTATACCCTTTTTATTAAACTATACATACCTAAAATTATATTATACTTACCAAATTAATCTGTAACTCTATGGTATAAACACAGTATACTATATAGTCTGTAATAAATACAGTGTACAATATGGTCTGCAATAAGTTAATATTTTGTAGTTTTGCTTTGTCTAAGCATATTTAGTTTGCAAACAAACTTGCACTGGAATTCTACAACAAGCTATGTACAATGCAGACAACTGAAAAGGATAAAACAATATTATACAATGAAAAAACAACAAACAGCTTCATGGAAACATAGTAACATATTAGATAGCAACAATAACTTACAATACTAAATACTACAGTACAACCATAACCATATTTGCGATAAAACTTAGATAATGAGTGTGTTGAACAAGTTGCCTTTTCTTTGATATGTGATATGTATTCAACACGTCTTTTCACACGTATATATGACTGGAAAGGGGTCTTAGAGTTGCTGATAAATCAAGTAACGAAATTTTGATTGATATATATGTAGTGCTGCTACAACTATCTACACAAAAACCACTATTTTAATGGACACTAATAAATAGGTTTCTAATATGAGATGTTTTACTCAATCCTGGTTTTAATCTATTGGGTAAAGCGAGACAGAGAGTAGTTCCACAGCTATCCCACCCACATACTCACCATCAGAGAGGAGAGATGTGTGTGGTCTGCTTCTACCGTGTACACTCCCACCATATGACTCATCACTCCTGTACCCAGCATCTTCGTAAGGCAGCGAGTGAAAGCTTAAAGACCCGCCGGGTATTGGAGACATCATCCGATCCACTCGATCTCTAATTATCTTATCTCTATATTCCCGACACTCTCGCAGACGTTCTGAATTACAGTTCATTATTTATACAGCATGCAGAACAAATGATTTGTCCACACATGACTATATACAGTGAACATACATGTAATATACAAGTATTTATTATACTTCGGGTCTTGGCCACAACTACTGATTTGTTTCATGTTTTTATACAGTCTACAACTTTTATTGTATACAGAGGCTGTATATATGTTGGATCTGCTCCCTAAAACGGCTTGCCATTTAAGGAAGAACGATCTCAGCTTCACCAAAGTTAATACAGTGTGTTAAGGGGATTTTTGGACAAACCTTTTATATTTTGGTGTTTATAAATAGCGTTATTTATAAATTTTCTTGCAAGAAAAATTAATACAGTGTATTCGTATATGCACATCTCCTGTATCTCGTGTCACAAATAATAATATGATGTGTGTACTACATGCAGGTCTAGCACAGCATGCACTACAAGCAATTTAAATTTTTAAATCAGTAGAACTGTTCTATAATTGAAAACAAACCTGAACAAAGAAAAATACAAAATTACACATTTTATGGTCCCTCGCCCTTTAACCTACTTACCCAGTTATAATATCCCATTATTTAGTACTAGGATAGGTAAAAATACAAACCAGGTGATAATGACTATTACTGGTCTACTATTAATTGACACATTAGCCACTTACTTTGCCTAGACTTCTCACAGTCATCATATTCATCATAGATGGCACGTAGAGGTAGCCCAGAAGATAGTAGCTCATCTTGAAAGTCAGCAAGTGGTTTGTAGAGCAATTCGGTTGGCTGCAAGCATTGTATTATGTAATACAGTAACAATGTTGATATACATGTAAACAAGGGCCATATATAACATAACAGGTGGGGTACAAACAGTGATACCTAGGTTTATACTGCTGAACTAACCTTTACACCGAGCATGTCGCATGCTTGTAGAGATCTTGGACTGGTGAGAACATAACGGCTTTCGGCAAATTCATCATCTTCAAAGTTATACAGATTTATACCAGACTCCATCACTGTGCTGTAGATTAAAACTGATAATGTCAGAGCATTGTGATGTATATAATTGGAAACTCGGCTTGGAATTAAAAATTTTAGCAAGTCAATTATGCATCTCTAACAAAGTGCATGAGCCATAAACCAAGGATATAGGAAATAAGATAGAATCTTAAAACAATGAAGTATAAATGGTTGTAAACAAGGTTTTAATTTCACACTCGCCTATTTAATATCATCACAGCAAGAAAATAACTAGCTACATGTATATAAATGAAACAACCAACTACATGGATGCTTCAGTACAAAGTAACCAGGGCCATGTTTGGGAGTAAAGCACAGATGTTTTGTGTGAGGTGGCCAGTGACAAATTAGGTTGGTTCGCTGACCAAATATAAACCAACTACACCCATCAAAGAAGAGAAGCCTAAGAGATTCTAGTGGATATAAGGTGACAAGTTCCATGCAATCATACATGTAGGATTACTAGTCAATATTACCATAGCTGGGCTATTGCTTAGCAAAGATACAATTACATCTAAATGTATTCAAATGTTTATCCTTTAATGTTAATAACCTTCAGATTTGGAATCACCAAAAATATATTTGTATTTTACTTTGTACATCTCTTTGGCCAATTAATCAGGTGACCTGAGCTCGTAATCAGCTTGTTTAACAATCAAAACATAATAGATAGTCTATACAGCCCAACAATAATTTTATATTGATTTTTTTATTACTTTTATTTTATCACACTTTTACTTTACTTTTACCGTTCATCCATTTTTATGAGGCATACTTTTATTTATTTTGTAAGGCTTCTTTATTTCCGTTTTTAAATTTACTCAAGCATAGCATAGACATAGAATAATTATGTATAGTCGTTCAAATGAAACCAAAATGAATCAATCAAATTCTTTCTCTTTGCAAACGGGAGTATTCTTTGACGACAACAAGAGAAGCTTTTAGAGAAGAGTATCAACTCTTCTCTAAAAGCAAATAAAGACACGTTTTTAAAAATTTTTACCATGCAATATTCGTGATATCGGGTGACTAGTACAAATAGCCTACTAGTTCACATGAGTCCTTAATAGTTACGGCAACATGTGGTTACAAAATTTACAAGACGTATCAGATCCTTACCTAGTGCTAGAAGTGTGGGTACACAGAAGTATACAGCATGTACCCACCTCATTTTCAGTGGGTACATGGCCAGCCAGAATGTACCCTCTTGTTATTGCTAGTTTCATTAAAGCAGAGTTGATTTTTTGGCATCAGATTTGGATTTTCCTGTTACTTAGTAACGGCTGGCTATTAACCAACTGGCAACATTTTATTCCAGAAATATACAGTATTTTTGTACCAAGTAATACTGACAAAGGAATTTTAAGAGTGTCAAATCCATTAAACATTTTCATGGCTTTTCATGTGCCTTTTTATTCTCATGATCCGAAACCGATTTTGTATCTTGTAACTTGAACCTCTTTTCCAGCCCGAGACTGACTTTGTTGTACTTATTAACCTTTTGACCTCAGTCCGAAACTGGTTTTCATATATAAAGAGCTCAATTTTGCATTCATGTTTCGGTTTGTTATAGACTGCTGAGCAATAAAGTACTCTTACTTTTTGAATGATACAGTCTCTTACTGTTTACTGCTAACTATAGGGTATCGCACCCACTCTCTGGACTTGTGTCCTTCCCAGTACAGTCTCATGACTGCTACCCGGACCCAATATCTACTCCCCCAATACAGCCTTAGGAGCCGCTCCTGCTACACTGTGTCAAGTCTTCATGATCCCGCTAAGTCTGGTACATTGAGTCATGTGCACACAGCCTGGTCCACGTGACTACCTCTCAGCCTCTCTCCTTGTTGTCGGAGGATCTCTCCACAGCAACCATAGGACCGCTTCCAGGAGATCGTTCCCCATTCTTCGACGTGTGCTATGCTGTTTGGCTGGCATCACCACAGGACTTGCCCTAGTGCCTGCCTGGTTGGCAGAATTTGTCTCTTTGCCTATTGGTGCTCTCCTCTGACCTGTATGTCCCATGGCTGCACCTCAGCTACCCATTCGGACACAACAGTAACAGAGTAACCACCTCAAATGAAATGGAATATTTCTAACACTGTCCCTACCTCTAATCACCAGAGGCTTCCCCGATGGTTTACAACACAATACACATAGTTCCAGGAAACCCTACCTCACTTGAGCTAATAAAAAACTCACTGCACTTCTTTCTTTCGTTCTTCGCACCTTTTAGTTCTCACAATGAATGGCTGGTGTGATTAAAGCAACGATCCACACCACTGCTTATTATTTCTACTTAAACTCCTTAGTTAACGCAAAGTGAGTCTTTATTAGGTAAATGTTATATTAATATATACATGTGCGTTTTACGGTGCTGATCACCTTGTATTTAACAAAGTAAATAAGCAAACAAAACTTGTTTTGTTGTGTGATTGAACTATTAAAATTAATATTCAATTTCATTTTCATCGACAGTGTTTTAAAAGTGACGCCTTTCTTTTTCTCTAGAATTTCAAATTAGTAACCAAAATGTTGGGTGAACAAGGCCACCCGCTACAATTTGTATTATTTGTACAGAGTCTAGGTTATAGCCGTTTGACCAATAGGAGATCCTCATTTGTGTTGACCTCTTCATTCACTTCGTAGATCATTCTTCTTTTCCCTGTGTATTAATAATCGATTTGCCGCAAAGCCAACGGCATTTGAAATGATTCGAAAGATCCTAATATCCTGTTACAAGTGTAGCTTTAAGTAGGACAACTCCTTATTAATCTATGTCGGCGTGAAAACTTTTGTCATAAAGTTATCTTCTCTCTATGGTTGGAGCAAACTACATGTTGTACAATTTACAACTCCTTGTTTGCATAACTACCGGCTACTGCATACTGCCGTAACTGCATAATGGCATGCCAGTATGTTGCGACTATGCGCAGTGCTCTGAAATTTGAACAAAAACAAATATGCACTCAATCTATTGCTAATTGATGTAATGTTATTGACAACTCTGGGTTTATGTAGCCTCTGGCTGTGGTGAGGTAGATGAGAGTACCTAACCCCATATACTATGATTTATCAAAATTCAAAAGTGCTAACCAAAGAGCGTGCGATTCCAGCCTGTTAGGCTACCAATAATACTTCAGCGTCACTTATAGGGTGTAAACTAGTTACCAATTACGATATCTAAGGGGGCACAACCCTCTACTAATAACTATTTTAGTGACGCATGGGCCAGTGAAGCATAAAGGATGACACAACACGGTATAACGGTTAGAGCAAGGGTAGGAACACTGAGTGCAGAAGTCATTTATTTAAATAACAGTTGGTGTGCATATTAGTCATGTAGACACACAGTATTATGGTACAGCAATTAAGGTGTTTACAAATTTACATTTTATACAATATCATGTAAGTGGGCAATTGTACATATACAGTATCAGACCCAGTATGGATTACATGAATGTACAATGTAATTCATGCTTGAGGTAAGATCCAAGGTAAATGTTCATAGTGTATGTTAGCAGACAGATAGTACCATATGAGCCAGACTGGGACAAGGCATTTACTCACACCACAGTACATAGTAGTAGTAGAAGGTGAGAAAAACAGCTAAACATATTATCACTTCTCAATAAGCAATCAGAGTATGATATCATAACATAATATATGTACATGTTATCAATTACTATGACAAAGACCACAGTGCAGTAATGGTGTAGTTATCATGACTCCATGTACATGTACAATGTATATTTTAGTTGCAGTGCATTTAGTTCAACCCTCAAATTGTAGGCTACTGGAAAATTGAAATAGGATTTTAGTCATAGAATAATTTCTACAAATTATTTACTCATATCAACTTAGCCCTGACAGACTGGTATAACTATAATTATTTATGCTATGAGATCACAGAGACATAACATTCATAATGTGAGTGGTAGTGATAGAATATTTTTAAGAGTTATCCTCTTTTTTAATGCAATTTGCAAAGGAAAGGCAACTTTAATAATATAGATTATGTTTTATTATCTCAACATTGACCAAACAATAAATAATAATAGTTTTATTCATTCTGAGTTAATATCTATATCGTGCTATTTGAATACAACATATTTTATGGAAAATTGTACAAAATGGCTATACAGCAGTAAAAAACTTTCACTTTTAAGATCATTTCAAAATTATTTCATTTTGAATGTATTCCATTAAATCATTTAATGCGCTTTGTGCCCCACTCAGTTTTAAAGGTCCCTGACTAAAATGGAAAAAGGCATGAAAGCCTTGCATATAGTTCTTTGAAATTACTTTAGTGTTATTTGAGTTAGATAATCTAGCAGCATAAAATAAGCCATCGTCTCTCAAAATATCATGATGAGCTGTTACTATGTAAGCATCCGTCACGCCGTCCAGTGACTCGGCCATTAGAGGCATAAATGAAGGATTAAATACTATCTTCTCTGTTTTCTTTACAACTTCTGCCGCTGATGCTCCAGCTGTTGGTGTTGTATACTCGGCCACTGTCGTTAGTTTAGTAATATTTTTCGATAGGAGATCAGAGTGAACGTAAGTGCTGTATTTTGACAATCGACTTGATTTAGATATATGTCTGTTCTCTAACATTAGTGCTTTACCAGCTGATGATATGCTGCCATAGTTACTAACACAGTCAACGACGTCAGTTATACTTATTATATACCTACAACCACAATCATATTAAAATTGATATAGCAAAGTTTTCTTGCTACCATAATTAATTTCAATTGAGTTAGAAAGGGAACATGCGGAGGTTTATAGGGATATAATATAGCTGCAAAATACATATTTACATCAGTTTAAATTAATGAAGGTCAGTTGATAAGTTTAATTACATACAGGGATTACTAATGCATGGAGAGTCGTGTCTTATGTGTCAATGTGGAAAACACATATCGTAAATTAATCATACATGGCAGGAAAAATATAAAAACTCTAAGCAACAATATAAATAATCCTATCAGCATGAGCATTGTGTTCTCTATCTCTTGTAACTCTATCTACGTTAGAACAATACTACAATACTACAGTGCTACAAGGTGTACATGCAGATATCATGGTATAATTACAATAATGTCCTTATCTACATATAGAACGTTTATCCGTTTATCTGTTGTGTGAATGTGTTTGTAAAATATTATTCTGAAATTTTGCATAGAAGATGGCATTTCTGCTCCACATTTTGATATCACAATAAGTATTTTCACTTCAAACATTCTCAGGTCAAGAAGGATGTCAAATATATTGTTATCATATTTCAATTTGATGCAATTACATTTTAATGGCATTGCGTTACGAAATGATATTCATTTGATGGATTGAGCCCTGAAAAGCTCATGAAGATATCATTGCTGTAACTGTTTATATAAAAGTAATAGCAGGAATTACACAAGACATGCTAGTTTATAGTAGCTTAGACTGTGGGTACCTATTAGCTATCGATTCTAATCTGAAGTTGTCCTCTCTCTATTTATTCACTGTCTGCTTTTTTTAAAGGAAGCACTTTGGGAGAGAGTGACTTAACATTATCAGTATTAGTCTGCGAGTTTCACAGCCTACACTTGATGTTAACAAAGTGAATGCTTCCTGACGCCCTGGAATCAATATCTTGTTACCATGCAATACCATGTATAAATAAAATAGGAACTTGTTACCATGCAATACCATGTATAAATAAAATAGGAACTTGTTACCATGCAATACCATGTATAAATAAAATAGGAACTTGTTACCATGCAATACCATGTATAAATAAAATAGGAACTTGTTACCATGCAATACCATGTATAAATAAAATAGGAACTTGTTACCATGCAATACCATGTATAAATAAAATAGGAACTTGTTACCATGCAATACCATGTATAAATAAAATAGGAACTTGTTACCATGCAATACCATGTATAAATAAAATAGGAACTTGTTACCATGCAATACCATGTATAAATAAAATAGGAACTTGTTACCATGCAATACCATGTATAAATAAAATAGGAACTTGTTACCATGCAATACCATGTATAAATAAAATAGGAACTTGTTACCATGCAATACCATGTATGAATAAAATAGGAACTTGTTACCATGCAATACCATGTATAAATAAAATAGGAACGTGTTACCATGCAATACCATGTATAAATAAAATAGGAAACTTACTTCAATTTTCCTGCATTCTCTCTATAAGATGGTGTTTGTAGATCCATGGCTTGAAGGAGAGGGTAGATTAGTACTTGCAGCCTAAGTTTCTTTTTCAGCTGCAATGCCACTGCGGCTGCTAAATTACCTGTGCCATAAAAAGTATTAGAACAATTTAATGGTAGAAGATCAGCTATACGATTATAGTTACCTGGATGAGTAAACCTCCATGTAGACTACAGGAAATACGTGTAAGAAGTTTGTTATAATTCTGAACGAGCGCAGTGCTACTTAGCAATGCCTTGCTTTGAGAGTTGTACCACATGGTTTGTGGAGAAGTATTTATGTCCCTGGTTAAGAAATCCTCTGGAAACCTAGACGGCCTCATGTGGTTTAATAATTTTTATAACCACAAATGAAGATCTAAGGCTATAGAAATATTTTTGTGTACATATGGTTGACTTACCCCCAGCACTATCGCCAGCTATTATTATTTTGTTAGGGTCGACATTCAGCTCCTTGTGATGCTTTATAATATGGTTGGTGACAGCTAGACAGTCATGTAGACCAGCTGGATAAGGATGCTCTGGTGACAACCTGTACTCTACTGAGACAGTCGGGATTCCCAGTGTTCTAGTTATTAGGGTTAGAGTTGGGCTGGGATAGGCTGGAAAAATTGAGACAGCTGCATAAAGGGGTATCATGATAGCGACCCGCATTGTAAGGAGAACATGATGGTGATCTCAGGCTTGAAATGTCAGACTCTGGTTTACATACATGCAGGTTATGATAAGATATATAAATATCAACAAAACAGTCCGAGAAGTAAAGTGAGAGATGCAAGGGCACGCCCAATGTTACCATGACAATATTTACACATTTTACCTGCAGTGAGCCATTCCCAACCACCCCCATGGAAGTATATCAACACTGGCTGTGGTTTCTTCTCCTCTGTATTTCTTTTGATCAGACTCTTATGTAGTATGACAGGTACACCGGCCATCTTGCTGTTGTAAGTCTGCAAATGTGAAAGTATCACATCTTGATTATTATATATCCATCTGCATAAACTGTGTGAATAAATATATGGTATACTGTAAGTATAGCATATTAATTTTATAATAATACTTTAGTTAGCTGACTCATTAACAGTTTCACTATTTTAATGGCCTTAAATCCATATTTATGGTTGTGGTAATTAGTTATATGTAAGGAGTATTCAAACATAGAGAAGATAACTTCTCCCACATTTCACTTTTGGCAGAACTGTTGATCAACAGCTCCAAATTTGATAATGAACTCAGGCTATCATATTTGCCGCTTGGACTATCACAAAACATTTAGGGCTAGACTGGTATGATTATCAGCGCTGCCTGGTCAGCACTGCATTAATACTCTTTCTTTAGCACAAGTTGTACACCTATGCCCTCACTACCTAAGCAGACAACAATTTATGAACCAACCTTTACTTCATTCTCGTTGACATTGTCACTCCCCATCGTGAACGGCCATATCCCATAATGCATTGTATCCATAGCAAAAGATAGAGTTGTGCGACCAAGGTGGATATCAAAGTTGAGATATGCCAACAGGTTTCTCTACAATTTATACATCATTATGAACAAACTAACACATGGCAGTAAATCTGTACATTATTAATTCGTTATCATCCACTGGATTGGTTTATGAATTTATGGAAGGATGTCCTTCTGCTAGTTTTATATACAAGTGTATCAGTACATCTAGTTGTTATAATCATCTATACCATGAACCTAAGGCATACTATATTCAATCAGATACAGAACATTGTAGAGCTGCAAGGCCTACATCATACAACATGTAGACCTATTATAGAGTATATATACTGCAATGTACATGATATGTATATAGGTTAGCCTGGGCATCAGACCTACTAGTCTATACCAATTAGTAAGTATGTACACTGTAAGTACACTGTAAATACACTGTAAGTACACTGTAAATACGCTGTATACACATGCAGATACGGTGTTGTAGTGCAACATACTTCTATTATTTGAAATTTGAATGTGTCAACCATTGAAGTATTATAGTTCAACAGTGTTCGATTACCACTAGCAGTCGATAATAAGTGTAGTTACAGTCTAATATTATCAAACTACTGATTATGAAACAGATACTGGAACATATTAAGTATGTATGTAATGATGTACATGTTATATACCTTATAACAGCCCTGCCACACTGTTTAGTAGACTATAAATACATGTATATGTACATATATATTTTATATTGCCCTAATTCACATGATTGTAAGTATGCACTTGTATGTCAAAACGTCAACTACACTGTATGTATGAGTATGACTGGTAGGTGCAAGATTACACGTACACTGCAGACTATCTTCTGCTTATAAATCTAAGATAAATATGATCCCATCACACTTTGATCAGAATGTCAACATGATAATATTATACAATATCTGTCAGTATCCTACAATCATAAGTAAGTATTTTAATCTTGTCGTGGTATCCTCAAAAGTACATGTATATGTATATGTCCTATTCTCTGCACCCAACGACACCCATCAACCATACATACATGCAGTGTTTAATATAAATAGTAGCAAGTAGCACTACACTGTATCACTATACACTATGGAGTTGTCCTCTTGCTAACAAACCAGTGCATAACTTTTTATTATACATCTCATATAGGAGTATAATGTACACTTATATAAACATTCCGTTTATACTTTATAGCTGTACTATGGTATAATAATATACATGTATATATGCTAGATGTACATGTATGTGTATATATGCTAGATGTACATGTATGTGTATATATGCTAGATGTACATGTATGTGTAAATAATTATACAATTAATACTTACCAGTTTATGGAGTATCCTACAGACAAATTCTATGGTTTTAACTTTCCAAACTTCATCATGTGGTATGTCATCAGGCACTTTGGTCTTGTCCCATACTTTGTATGCAAAACTTGCCAGAACCAGTATAGAAAGAGTCGATATAAGCTTTAGCGCCATCTTCCTTCCAGCTATCTGTAGCTGTAGATACATTACTGTATGTACTGTATATATGTATGTGTGTAGATAAAAGCTTGAAGTTTTGACTTGCACGTTTCTGTGAATATTCTTTGAATTGATGAGAATTCCACTAGGATACTGATTCAGGTTAGTTGAAGTGTTGAAGGTCAATAAAAGGTCAACAAAAGGTCAATAAAAGGCAGCACACTCAGTGTATGTAACCTGTAAGGCGATGACAACACAACAGAAAGATTTTTATTTATTTGGAAAGTTTGATAACACTGGACAATATTTTGATTACTGCTGATATGTAAAATATGTTCTTAATCACAGTATGCATCAGACCCATTTACATGAACATGTATATTATATGCATGACTTTGAATACTCCAACATATCCACTGCATACTGTACAATATACAGTACCCATTTACATGTACCTGTATATTATATGCATGACTTTAAATACTCCAACATATCTACTGCATATATTTAAACATGCATGTTTAGTCGTAAAACATTAGGAGTGGCTAGCCTGCAGAAACAGTAGCAAGAAAATTACATCACTGTGAAGATATTCTATATTATACTACATTGTACTATGAGCTGGCTTTCCTTTCATAACAAAAGAGATTACACACTGCAATCTTTGAAGCTTATTCTAGTAGCCTATGCTTATTTTCACTCACTTCAAGCATACATAATATTGTATGCTTGAAGTGGGTGAAAATACTAGTATACTAGAATAAGCTTATACATTGTGTGAACACCTATCAATACATTGTACAGTGACTAATTATTCTCTAAGTATTACTCTCCTATCAGTAGACACTCACCTTAGCTGGTTCTTGAACAGTGTAGTAGAAGTCTCTAAGGCTAAGAGATACTCTCCTTTACTAACTATCTCCAACCATATGATGGACAGTAATGTCTGTTTGCCAATACAGCTAGTCACTCTAACTGTTATGTCTCCAAGATTACTGTAGAAATGTTCTCCATGTATTGTAGCACTGCTCCTAACAGTGATTTTGTATCTGTTATGGAGGAAACTGGACCCACCCTTAATGAAAGTTTGATAAATATGTAGTAGATAAATAGGCTCATCCTTATCATCACATTAAAATACTTGCAGAGAGCAAAGCTCACACAGTATAGCATAACGCAATATTTACAAAATATCTAACATGTGACCTCTCAAAGTTCAAACTTTGAACTTGACAGTCAGATCACAAGATTGAAGCTGTCATGATACTGTGGCGATCAATTTTATCAATGTATTGAGAGGTCATAGTTCAAGCATCTTGAACTTGTGTACATGTTACAGATGTACACATAAGGCCCTATGTATTATAGTATACCAAAGTAATACATTTACTGCTTTACTTCTCCTTGGCATAACAGATGATATACATGTACATTTTATATACTAGTATAGGTCCAGTCCAGTGGTTCAGTTGTTTCATATCACTAGGTCAGAGAACATGTAAATTATACTATATTGAGGAATTGTGTGCATAATGAAATAAAGAATGGAAATTCCTACAATATCTACTACATGTATATGGCTTGTATATGTAATTATTTGGTTAAATTTGTTTTCTGTTTAACTGCAACCAAATTTATTGCCTGAATATAATATTATAGTGTTACACTTAACTTCCCAATAGAAAGGTCACTGGAATATTGTAGAAGTCTAAGCCTAACTACCATTGGTAGGTAGTTTCTCATGCATACTGAATATACAAAGCATTACCAATCTACATTGTGACATATGAATAAAGTGTTTACATGTCTTTATTTGATGATGTTCTTTTGCAAAATTTTTATTTTTTATAGCGATGAAAACAGTTTAGAATTAACAGAAATGGTTTATTGAAAGTCAAAAAGACATATACATAGGTTAGCACCATAATATCAACTGGATAAAAAATAATAATTATGAAGATCCTAAACAATTATTTTTATCTCACCACATAAATCATTAGCGTTAAGTTATTATCCAGCTAGAATTTGTGTTTTGTCTCACAACAAGCAGTAGAAAAGATGAGCAAAGATTTCCTTATATGGTAAGAAGCTAGAATTTGCATTACGGAAATGGAAGCCAATAAGAAATAGAAATAAACTTCATAATAAAAAATAGAAATGTGAAATAGAATTTTATATTTGCAATAAGCCTACAATTTAGACTATTGTTAGCGCGATGACTTATGGTTACTCTACATGTAGCATAGTAAATGTAGGTCAACTCTTAGCATGACAAGAAATTGTAGTGCAGCTTTTACAAGAAACGAGATGATCCTGCTGGCCTTTTTTCTACACCTCCGATGATGTTCGGCAACCTGAAAAGAAAATTGAATATCTTATGAATACTATTTTTAACAAAAAATATTTCATCAAAAGTAATCATCAAATAATTTATGATTTGGGAATTACAATAATATGTGCTTCAACACCACGATCAATTGGGATTTGGTTCAAAAGAAAATTGCTTGAGAACTTTAATGCAAAAGTTTAATTCAACTGCATTTTTAATTTTCTATTCGAATTAAATTCTTGCATAATAAATATTACACTTACTTAGAATATTTGTTGATTATTTCTGTATTGTCTTTCTTAGCCTGTTCAACATCTGGCTTCTTTCCTGACAGGAGATCTTCTGCCTGCTGCCTGAGGAAGAAAGACGTCTGCTTCTTGAGAGAGTAACCGAGTGGGTTCATGTCTCTCTGCTCCGTCATCTTATGATTCGGTCCGTACTTGTTAAGTGACATGTCCAGGGGATTGTCACATATCCCATCATGCATTGAAAGGAACAGTGGAATGTAGACCAAGTAGTCTATAAATGAGATCTACAATGAAAAAACATTATATTTATGTGCAAGGTCACTGTTGGGAATTTATATATTACCAGTGGAGATAATTATTCAAAATACAGGGACTTGGCAGTACTTCATTTTTTCCACCAAGAGTTCTATCTTGTAGATTAATCAAATAATTATATATAACTACAAAAACCTTCTAAAAAGGTTTTAAAAGTAATCAAAAATTTTCACCAGCCATTTTAATTTTTATCTTTGAGATATGGATTTGATGGTCAGAATTGTATTGAAGTAGACAATCAAGGGCATTTGTTCGGCGAGTCAAACTCACCCATGATTCCAAAAACCATTATTCTATGGGCAAGTACTTGTGAGTACTTATTGTAGGCTTTACCTAATTTTAACAGCGCATTTGCTGGTGAAAAATAATTTTTTTTTTCAATTCCAGGTGGGCGTGTCTACTCTGTTACTTCTAAGTGGGCGGTGTCTACTCTGTTACTTCTAAGTGGGCGGTGTCTACTCTGTTACTTCTAAGTGGGCGGTGTCTACTCTTTACCTCTTTCCATTCATTTGGCTCTAGCTGACTGATAATATATTGTTGCTGGTCCCAACTCAGTCCTCCTGCCATCAGCTCTATCATTAAAGACTCAGCCTTGATATAGTTGGGGTCCCTGTCTCCTTGTACGTTACACTCGAACATTGCCCTGTATAAGGCTATCTTTCTCTCAATGTCAGCAAGGTTACATATCTCTAGCAACTCCTTGCAATAGTGACTGTGTAGACAAATAAAATATTATGCTGCATGCGTTTAAAATTCTTTGGGATTATTATATAAGATGTTTCTTAGGCAATGAATTCATCTTTTGAGCAGTCAAAGACTTGTTTCACATCCATGAAAATACTGATGTATATACGCTGTATATATATACATGTATGTTCTAATGTATATTCATTCATGTGTATGTTAAAAACAGAACCTGCACACATCTAAAAATTGACAGCGTAGGACTGCATCCCTATTTCAGAAACAACATCACATATGAAACAATGGCCAAACCCCCAATGCAAGCACAACAATAATAGCATACCATAAAAGCTATAAGGATGATTGACTTTTGTAAAAACAATTTTGGAGTTTTCTGCTCTTATGTTCTTTTCAAAGAGGAAAGAGAGAACAACTTCAATATTCACTATAACCAGGGTTCCATACTTGTGTACTTACTCCATTTTAGTGACTCGCTCACACAGAGCCACACTCACTCCAAACATTCTGAAGGTCATTTGTGAATGTTTATCCAAATCCAGAACTTTCATAACGTACTGTACTTGTTTCTTTGTTATGCTGTTGATACTCGGAATTCCCTCCAGAGCTATGCAGAAGTCCTACACACAAATATAATACACAATTTAAATGTCATTACACGTGCTTGATATGTACAGCCAATCTTAAAAAAATATTCATAGTAATTTTGATTCTTTGTAGTAAGTAGCAGTGCTAATGGCAAAAGGAAATTTGCCCTTGGTGGCAGTATAGTGAGGGGGAGGGAGTCAGAAAGCATTCAATACATCTCAAAACTCACAGTAATAGGCCTAAAGAAAAATCAATATACTTTTGTGATTATGGCGCTTGCAATTATTGTAACATGCATGAAGTCTTTCTGCCATTATTATTTCCTCATACACAATATAAAATTTTCTCCATACCTCATATTTTAGAACTCCTTTCTTGTTATCATCTTCTACAACGAATGCCTTTGCATAGGCCTCTATCTTTTTCTGGTCTACTAATCTATATGCCTGTATATAGTCTATGCTAGCATCTCTTTCTGGTTCTGGCTTATCAACCAGATTTGAATCATCTATAATCTTCTTCATGTACTCAAGTATGGCTGCACCTCCTTTCTTCATCAGAATCTGTACACGTCGCCTGCCAGGTTTCACTATCAAACAGTAACTTATACTTTATTATATCAAGTATAAACAATATAACAATTATAACAAATATGACAAGTATAACAATTAATTTATAGCTATACTTTATTATATCAAGTTTACCCATAAATTTGTCTCCTTTCAAGTGTTCCAAGAATGAATTTAAAATAGGATAAAATACCAAATAAGTGTTTACATTTTTATAGTCATGCAAATTACATTGCTAAGAATTGCACATGTAGAATGTAGATGGATAGAAAGGCATTACATAGACTATGACTCACAGGTGGAAGTGTCCAGGTCACTGTCATTGGCCAGATCGTCTGTGTCGGCATCGCTGCCATAGTCAGCAGCATTCCTCAGGCCCACCTATAATAATATGCAATAAGTCATGTAAAAGCATAATACAAATAATCAATGAGAAAAATAGTATATTCTATTTTGGAAGCTTTGTGAGAGAGATATGGGTAACCAAATGTAATATACATTTGTAAATACATGTACATGGTGTAACATCTCACTAGAAATGGAAAGTTTGCCGATGAAAAATCTTATAAGTATTTTTTATGTTGTATAAAGAAGGGGGGGGGGGGGGGCCCTGAATGTAAACAATACAGTAGCAACAGCACAACTCGAAGATAAGTAACTCATATGAAATGATATATTTTATTGGGAAACAGCAATCTATAAATATTTGGTTGTGACATCGCACAAATTCTGTAAAATTTTGAAATAGAGAGATCAGGGGAGGCAACACACAATTACATGTATACACATAATTATATATGCAAGCTAGAGAGAGCATCTCTTGTATATCCTTTTATGCCATAATAGTTTATTACCTTGGGGACAGTTTCAGGCTGAAATTATAAATATTAGTTCAATCTCATTTTACGTGAAGTTACACCTGACTTTGAAGGGAATAGAAGAATTTTAAGTTGAGATATGTGTTCATTAGTTTCTGGCAGAAATATTATTCATAAAACTTTAATTGAATTAAATTTCCCCTTGCTTAGTTAACTGCTAAACTGCTTGAATCAGAGTTACAATGTATATGTTTTATATCAATTTATATGCCAAAGCTAATAAAACAACATTAGACACAAATTATCGTTTATCCTACTATTACCAACTATAGAGTTGCCCTACCTTCTTTCCTCCCTTGGTTATTATTAGATTGTCACCAAACTTGGCCTTCAACGCTCTTGCTATATCCTGTTTAGACATGTTAGGGTCAATACCCAAAGCTCTCAGATCATCAGCAGTTAGCTTATCAATGTCTATCTTAGTTTTGCCCGGCCGAAGCCGTAACTTTCCGTCAGGTCCTTTCTCAAAATAGTTGCCATCATCTTCTTCTATAAAAGTAATAGATATAATTGATTTTGATACACCAAGTGGCCTCATCGCCTACTACTATATGTACAGTGGAACTTGCTTAATTCAGCCTCAGATAATTCAAAAACTTGGTTAGTTCAATTCAAACTATTAGCCTTGGTCCCATCTGAGCACTATATAATGACTTCAACTGAGTGAAGTGATTTTGCAATTCAAACTTAGGCCTAATTCAAACCAATCATGGCGGTCCCTTGGAGTTTGAATTAAGCAAGTTTCATTGTAATTGACAAGCGAAGTAATCTTCCAAAGAGAGAGGACAACTTCTAAATTTATTATTCTACTATGATAATTACAAAACTATGCACACTGTATATGAAAAGATGATCTCTAACATTAGCAAAGAGGCACGCGTCTATCAAGGTATTTTGCTACCACAGATACATGCAATCTGTGGCCTCATAAGATGTTGATAAAAATATGATGAAGTTGTCTTCTTTCTGTTGAGAGAGAACAACCTCTAATTGCCATCAACAGCTTATGAGTATCAATGGATCAATCATGGAAAGTGCAACATATTGATGATTATAATATGAGATATGGCACGTACTTAGGAATGGCATTACAGTGTACACGTGCATGTACATGTATGTAACTGTACACTAATTCCTACTCGGCTATTGGTTGCAATGATTGCTTACTCTGGATTCGATGTTTCCGATGCTCCTTTCCCTCTTTTATTTTCTTCTTTCCAATGAGATTTCCAAACTGATCATACTCAAACTCGTACTCGGATCCCGACTCTCCATCGTGATATTTCTTCTTTTTCCGTTTTATTCTACCATGCTCATCATATTCCTACCACATGGTAATCAATAATTAGCCAATTACTTGCTGGTATCCAGTTACCAATATTATACATCTGTATCTTTGTGCTCTATATTTATATTTTAGTATGATAATTCTATAAATAATGAATAGAGTGCGTTTGAGCAAATATTTATATTTGCAAATGTAGATAAATTCTATAAAGCCTACTGACCTCTTCTGTAATACTATGTGAGAATGGTTGCATTACTGTATTATTGTATCATGGTATTACTGTATTACTGAACTCTCTCAACACTACACTTACAATTTCATATTCAAAGTCACTTTCTATTATCTCCTCTCCACCTTTCTTTGTTCTCTTTTTCTTCTTACCATCTGCACCAATAAATGACTCAGCTGGAAAAAGAGAATAGTTATTTCTGTTATATGTTACAAGTATTGTATTACACCATGTATCACAAGTATTGCTATGTACTACATGATTATATTACACCATGTTATATTACATGGTGTACATGTATTACATATAATATAAATGTACATGTTATACAACACGTATTACCAATAGCGTGCAGCATAGCTTCTATGTAAACCTGTCCGTAACTCTCAAACAGATATAACCGTGGGTGACAATCATTGTATTTACAAGTTCTGTAACAGGCATGTGTATTCTGTGTAAATCTGTGTCCTGTATACATTTTTATTTGAACAAACATGAACTTACTTTCACTTTCATCGTCAGCATCATAAGCTCCGCCTCCTTTACCTTTCTTTTTTCTCCTACCTGTCCCAGTTCCATCATCTGCAATATTATGTTCTAATGTTAAGCATCTACACTAATCTAAATTGGAACAAATACATGTATCATTATTGAGAATACAACTCTGTAATTTGAGCTGTTTGCTGACCTATAGCTTGGTATTTGGGTGAATTGGCTAACTAACGATTTATAGAACTCCACCTTTGGTTTTCTTTTTACGTTTTTTCAACTTTGGTTTGGTCTTCATTTTGGGATTTGATTGGCTTTTATTCCTATTAGAAGTTTGCCCAGTCTCAAGTGTTGCTTCAAGTTCCAATACTTTGACTTGATGTCGCTTTGCTCGCTCCATAGTCTGAAGTTTTGGATATTGCTTCCGTTGCTCTTCTGGTAATTTGACTCTTGGCTGTTTTGGTTTATCTTCTCCTTTATGATTTAACTTATCATTGGACGATTGTAAACTCAGCAGATAGTTCTCAACCTTCACTGCAACTTCAATAGTTGGTCTGTCTAAGCCAAAATCTAAGCTCTCATTCTTTCTGTAGCGACCATTCGAGCGATCAAATAAAATGATGCTGCTTGGAAATCGACGCACATACGGTAGAAGTAGTCTAGGTTCCATTATCAGTTTCTTCGATACAAGAAGAATACCGCACAGTGGAGATCTTTTAAGATTTCTAGACCTCAATGAGAGTCCTGATGTTCTTCTATGTGTCAGCATGCTGTCTTTGCTACTTGAACTTGATTAGATAGATGTGAATAGAAGTGAGGGCTTCAGTAGCTAACTTATGTATGCTAATAAGCAGTGCTTGCCAATTAAATACTCTGATGTATTAGTATACAAAGAGGAATATCAATAAAATAATGGAGACCTTGCATGAGAAAATTAAGACGTTTTAATGGAATATTTGTATCTAAAACTTGTGTAGAGCAATATAACTTTTCTCTGCGTGTCGAATAACCCCTCAAAGTCTTCTAATAGACTATTCAGCTTAAATGTGAACAAACACTTGATTGGATATATATAACTGTGAGCGTAGGTAGAGTTGATGTAGAGTAATAGAATGAGTAGTATGTAGAGTAATAATCATGTAGCAGCTAGTTAATTTCAATGTATTGTATGCCACCTTCTACATTGTACATGTACATAGCTATTAGACCCGTGTGCCAACATGTACATGTATGTGTACATACATGTAATATACATTATGCAAGCTTTACAATACACTGATGGGTAGAAGGTTGTACAATTTAGACCAAGTTTTACAGTCAAGCATCATTGAACCTTCACTATCCAGAGCCCAAACTAAGAGTTTTTTACTCCAATATCCAACATGTCTGACGCAGATATTATCTGAATATAAAGTTAGACTTACCTTCTCCCTCACTGTCAGCCTCATGGCCGTCTTTAACTCTTACAGCCTTCCCTTTGCCTTTACCACCCCAACTGAAAACAGTAACAGCACAGCAAGTTATTATCTTAGCAAAATATTTGTACAGTTAAAATAAAATTTTATACATCGTCAGTTCAGTTATGAGAAGGGACATGACTTCCAGTCATAATAATATAGAGCAGCTGATTAAATTATGTAACTATTTTCATCTTTCAGCAAGAGAACATCTGGTTGTAGGAATATAGTTAGCAGTTGGCCAATACGGTTTATGACTTACGACTCGTGTCCTGGACCAAGTCCTCTATTGTCTGCCTTCCCCTTCTTAAATCTGTCTCCTCCTTTCTCATAGGTCACCATGCTCTTGTATTTCTCTTTGAAAGCCTCAGGATCTCTGTCATACTCATCAGAGTCCCAGTCTAGACCCTCAGCTAATGCTCTCTCTTTTCTCAGCTGTTTCTTGTTCCTGAAGTATTTTCAACACACTATTATTAATTTAGGCATTTGTATGTTGGTATTGTTATTCGAGTTCAAAAAAGGAGTAAAGTTTAGATAAAGACTATGGTATACCCATATTCCCTTCAGGCAAAATTGGTGTTTCACTTTGATACCAAATATTTAATTTTGTTTTTAATTAACAACATGTATGGTATGGTGTGGTATGGTGTGGTATAGTGTGGTATGGTGTGGTATGGTGTGGTGTGGTGTGGTGTGGTGTGGTAAGGCTAAGGCTAAGGCACACATTCTGTACAGTATCTATGTAACATACTTCTCATGCTGTGCCATGATCTCATCATATTTGTCTCCATATTTCTCACGACGTCGTCGTTCCCGCTCTTGTTGTCTTAGTTTCTTCTTTGCTAAATATTCCTTTCGCTCCTCCTCCGTCATAGCCTCCAGATCTGGTTCGTCTTCAGTGTCTGTGGACATATCACTGTAACAAGAAAACAGCAGTTATAAGTCTGGGGAAAGCTGTTACATCATAGAATACTACAGTATAACAGATTACTCTCAAAATTGACCATTTTGAAACATTACTGAAGCATTCTCTAACCAGCAGTGAATGGTCCATCAATATGCATAGGTTGTCTGCACATTTGCACTTGAAAGATATTCCTCAAGTAAATGTTATGATTGTTAAGTTACATAAATTTCACACAATTTATTCGCTTGTTCTGCTGTTTTATCTACTTGTATGAACTGGTTTTGACGTAGAAAAGCACCTGAATCCCCCTTCAAAATCTCTTCTTGACTTTCCTAATTTGCCTTTCTTGCCTCCGCCCAGACCTCGCTTTGGTTTCTTTGGTGGTTTCTTCCTGTATCGTTTGTTTCCATCAGAATCATAATAACTCTCATAGCTAGATCCACTATCTGTTAACATTATAATACTCAAATAAAACTTAGCAACATATTCATTCACATGTTTGAAATTTTGAGCTCTCAATAAGCTATTGATTGTGTTTTGGAGTTGTCTCAAACATGTGTGTTTAATACAAAATATCAGTCATATAGCTTGATGACACGTCTTGCTAGATAGTGATATTGTTGGCCAGCCTGTGTTTACACTGAAATGAATAAATAATAACAGAAGCTATAGCAGTTATCTTCACCTGAACTAAAATGGTTTTCTGTAGCCCCGTAGCCAACCACTTTACCATCGGCATCTCTAATCCTCTTCCTCCTCTTCTTAGTCCTCGTACCTCCTGCACTCACTTCACTGAAGTAGCTGTAAGCAGAGGTGACACAAGTCTACCACTTTTTCACGATGACTTTATGTTTTATTGCAACGAATCCTGACTCAGTGCTGTATTATTGAAAGTTGTTTGACATCAATTACATGCAGATGTATTGCATCACCTTATAGCATATATTCAATTGATGCAAAATTTTTCAATAGTATTTCCATAATTAATAAATACAGATGTCACACTTGCTACAATTTTAGGTTTGATGAAGTAGCAATGTTAATAGATAAAGCTAGACAGCAGTGCTACCTGTATTCACTGTCACTTCCGTGCCTCTTCTTCTTTTTCTTCTTCTTCTCGGCTCTTCTCATAGCTATACTCTCGTCGCTGTGATATTCCTCATCTGTACCGTAAGTTCCGTCTGCCTTCCTCCGTCGTCTTCTTACCCTTCTTGTGCCGCCAGCGCTCACCACACTGTGATAAAGATATGATGATTGTATTAGTTTATATTGATAGCCTTACAAATGCCCCAACCTAACTATCAACACTGCGGTATGTATAATTTTATTACACTCTGTTATAGTTGACCGGGTGTTTAAGGTAGCAGGTATAGTTCTACATAAAGACCTACATCAATTTATTTTACTGATCACCCTATTATTATTATTATGTTAGGGCAACTCTACTAAATACAGTGTACAAGTATAACATATACACTGCACATGTGTATACTACACAAAGTCATGCTGTAGTTGAAGTACCTGTAATAGCTATGTGCACTATCAGAGCCATGTTTTCTCTCTCGTCTACGCCGTCTCCTCCTCGCTTTCCCCTCCTCATCATCTTCACTGTGATAGGAGTGCTCTGCGGAATACGTGCCGTCTGCTCTCTTCCTCCTTCGTAGCACCTTCCTTGTACCTCCTGCACTCACCACACTTCGGTAACTGGATAAAGTGGTTAAATAAATCAATAAACCACACTCATCTTCCTGTACAAACTATTGTGGTGCACTGAAAGGGTGGGAGTTGTTTTCCAATATTGTTATTGCAATGATAAGGTTTTCTGACTCTCAATGAAGATATTACATTACTTCTGTCACCAATGATGTAGGGCCAAATTAAACAGAGGGAGAAGATGAATTGCAACAGTATTTCAAATTAGCTACACAGATTAATTGTCATCGGTTTAAAGGGGCGGGGTAGTCACACAAGAAATATAGTGCTGACATTTAGCTTTGTAGGTAACTTTCGGTAAACTATAATAATTATATACATGTAACAATGTACACTGTAGCAAATAGTTGAGCTAGTAAACAGAGAGGAGACAACTTCCTCCAGCTCCAACTAACTAACGCCAATGCATGAATTTTGTTGCATATGATTATACCTGTAGTCTGAGTCTGAATCTTTGTTTCTCTTTCCCTCTTTCATAGCTTTGTATTTTCTTATCTGTTCCATAGTTGGCCCATCATCGCTATCACTGCCCCCTTTCCCTTTACCTTTAGGACCCTTTCCTTTTTTATATTTGGCTTTCCCTCCAGCTAGCACCTCTTTTAGGTTTTCGAAATCCTCTACTTGACCTAGCTTCCTGTGTAAGTCATACAATCATCACCATTATTTCAATAATTGGTTAAAGAAGTTTTGAACAAGTCATAAATTCCTACCAATGAAAAAGATTTTCTTCCAATAAAGTAGTATTACAATTACATATGCGTTATAAGGTATAGTAAACCTGTAGTTATTGTGTTGTTAGCAAAACAACTCTGACTGCACACTGCCATTTAAACATGGTGCTAATCATATTTGTACTGACTTATTCCAAACGTCATACATTACAACAAACACAATAATATATGCATGTACTACTGCTATACTCGTATACTAAAATCCAACTACATTGTGATTAGTTACACATAGCATGCATGCTGTATGTTGCTATTGTACTGAAATAATATAGCAGTACAATTTTAAAGATACATATACATGTATGTACATATATATGTACATATTATGTACTTACTTTTTTAGTTTTTTGCCCGTCTTTGGGTCAATTATAATTTCATAGACATTACCGTCTTCACCGACAATTCGATCACCTGCAAATCAGAGGATAGAGTTGAGCTGATCATTTATCTGAAGCCTAATAGTAACCAGTCTTTTGGGAATAACCTCGTTTTTTCATGGAAGATTAAGAATGCTAATTTAGCATGCTCCGTATTTGGACACGAAATGTTCAATGATGTTGAAAGTCTAATCGACGTCCGTTTTCTTCTTTTCATCTTTGTGCATTGTCAAGTTGAGTGTAGTGTCTGTTGTATGGTTGATTACAAATTATGGATTATGCTGTGAAGTTGTCCTTTCTTGATAAATCAAAAGGTTAAATGTATTAAAGAGAGGACAACTTCACATTATGAGGACTCATGGGTGTGCTCTGTGTGCAATTTTGGTGACCAATGCTTGAAACTTATCGGTGCATTGTAAAATTCCTTTTATATGGTCAACATGTGAAGGAAGATAAATTGGTAATAATGGATATTAATACATGCACATGTATGTACAGTTGTATGCAATATAGTTACATGCTCTGTTAAGTAAAATGGCTGAATGCACATCACATCCCATCACATGCACATCAAAGCATTTAACTTACCGACTTTTGCATTCTTGACCTGCTCATCATCGGAGTCTGGTTCATAGACTGTGCTAGCCTTTTCCCACGCCTCTATTTCCTCTCCGTCTTTCAGATTCATGAATTTTTTGAGAAAGTTCTTATCTCCCCCGCTGGCTTGGAAGGCTTTGTACTCATCTTCAGTCATCATGATTGTTTTCTCAATCTAAGGATCACATCGATGATACAAGTAATGTATATTGTATATACATACGAGTATATTATATACATGTTGTGACTTGAATGTATGTCCAGCATTGTATAAAGTTAAAGTAAGACTTTTGTGCAATAAGTATACGTAAACAGATTTGTACATAACCTGTTGTAAATATCTTACCAGCCTTCCACTCTTTGTTCGAATCATAGTTTTAACAACTTTCATAGCCTTGGGTGGGGCTTCTACCTTCTTCCACCCTTCTACCTTCTCATCTTTACTCATGTACTTATTTAGAACTGAGGCTGGGTCTCCCCCTTCCTTTGCTATTCTTTGTAGTTCATCGTATTCTTCCTTGCTAACCATGATCGTCTTCTCAATCAGTCTACCACTCTTAGTTCTCACCACCATCTTTACCTGCATGTGACATTACATCATACACCATCTTTACCTGCATGTCATATTACATCATACATAATCTTTACCTGCATGTCATATTAAAATTATTGTGTTGGTCCATATACATGTATATACATGTATATAAATATATTATTGTGGTTACATGTAAAGTCATGTATACTACATATATAGCAAATTCGTATTTATTATTTTATGCTTAGATAGCAAAGCATACACAGGATGGATTATGCCCACTAAAAACTGGACGGTTTAGAATATCTAAACTCACTGTTCTCATCTCTGCCTCTCCCCAACCATCTAGTTTCTCTCCATCTTCTGTCTTGACGTACTTCTTGAGTACATCCATTATAGCACTCTCATCCATGTCTCCAGCTTTAATCTTATCGTAGTCTGACTTGCTAACATAGACTATCTGCTCCTTTAACCTTCCTGACTTGGTACGTATGTAAGTTTTAATGGCTTTCACCTATAGTTAGTATAATGTATACAGACATATTGCTACGAGATAAAATAATTCACTTTCTGGTAAATCTGTGCTGTTCTTCCTTCTCTAGACTTGGGTTGGAGCTGTATAAGTGAAATGCATGTGGATGTCTGATGTAGAACTGACTTAAACTTGGTATTACTACATCATGTGCAGAAAAAAAACCAAGTTTGAATACAGTGCCCAGCGGAACACCCTTACTGCCCCTAAGAGAGACTACTGGTAAGAGTTGATATTGGTAGCAACCACTCTTCCAGCATAACCTGGTTATAACTTTACTTTACAGTATAGTTGGAATTGTCATCTCCCAATTCTGGCAGTTCTGCAATGATGCTAAACAGACTTGGGGGAACGGATTAACGATAAAATAAAAAACTGACAGTAACAGAGACAGAGAATTAACAATTCTTTAGCTTAACCGCAAGACCACATACAATTAATGGGTTTGGTATTACACTTCACCTAATGGAAGGGAGACAACTCTAAATTCATGATATGTTAGTTTCCTGAGAGTGAGTTGGCTGGAAAGGAAAGGTTCTTGGTGATGGTAATTATGTTATTATGATATCAACTCTACCTCTTCTTTATCCCATGACTCGAGGTTGTCTGCCTCCTCCTTGGTTAGGTACTTCTTGATGAGATCCTCAGCGGTACCGCCCCCTTCTATAAACTTGTTGTAGTCATCCTCTGACATGAATATTATCTTCTCTACTAGTCGACCGCTTTTAGTTCTAATGTAAGTCTTTACCGCCCTCACGGCTGTTATAAAGGAACAAAATGTTAATCAGCATCCACAACAGGAAACCCTGATCAATTCTGATGTTTACACACAGCTAATTGATGCAGAAGGATTGGCTAGTAGTAGATAGAACAAGTTATCTATGAAAACTCATCCAAATTTCAAGCATACCAGAAAACCTTTATAAGGAGACAATCATACTAAAAGGTAACAATTATTATTAGGAGCAAGCATAACTTTCAAACTACATTAGGAGAAAATAAAACCTCTCACAATCAAGATCAACAAAGTGTTATTAACTTAAGACATGAATAGATAATGTGTTAGATTGGAGGAATCTCTAGTGATGGAACTATAGGTACTGGAGAGGAGAAATAAATGCATGTGAGAAGGAAGAAAGAAAACTGTGCAGGGCTAAAATATATCAAACAGATTCAACAACCTCCATCTGTTGAATTTTTTAGAGCATTTGTTATCCCAGACACAGTCGGGTAGTCTTCCGACTGACTCACTGGAGTGTAGCCTGCAACAAGTCGAATGAGTTATGCAAATGTGAGTTATTAGACAATGTTCTAGTTTATCTGCACATTCAGAGCTTTATACTCTTTAATATCGTCTTGTCAGTAAGCATTAGCGAGCAGTGGAAAATAGGAGTTGTTTTACCTCTTTACAATTTAGAAAAACATTGAGTATATATAATATATAACCCTAACAAGGTAATGCTAGCAAACCATGGATGCTCTAAACTACACATTCTTGACAACTTAGTAGAGATATACGGCGTGTACAGGTATTATTTTATACATGTCCATGTGTTATATTCTATATAGTTATTACAGTATATTTTAAACTATTGATGTCACGAAGAAAGCTAAATACAATATATAAGGTAATTTGATATGAACATTTCAAATTTGTCACTAAAAATAAAAAATACAACATGCAAACACGTTTTTTTGAGCAGTTTTGAAAAATATCCACTGTCCAATCAGAAGTGGATTATTCTGCAGGAGTTGGCAATTAGAAACCTCCATTCACATGTCCAATAATTAGTGTAAACCTGTGCATGAAATAGAATATAACAATTAATAATTACTGTTTTACGATAAAATAAACAATAGGTTTTATTATCCAATCACTATGCACAATTTTGCTTCGGCTACGAGCGTTGTTATTGGACATGTGAAAGGAGGTTTCTAATTGCCATCACCTGCAAAATACACTGTGATGTCACAGTGTGTATTTTTTTTAAAACAACTGCTCCAAAAACGTGTTTGCAGGTTGTGTTTTTTATTTTTAGTGGCAAATTTGAAAGGTTCATATCTAATTACCTTATAAATTGAATTTACCTTCATCCATGGCATGGATAGTTTAATATACAAGCTGTAGATGAAAGGTTATTAGTGAAGAGTAGATGACATAGAGTTAGTAGGTACTATATATCAGGTTAACCTGTTTTGATCAGCTGATCAGCTGTTATGGGAGGCAAGATCGGCACACTAGAACTACCGACTCTAGCTAGCACTTCATCTGCAGACGACAACTGCCTTGCAGACGACAGTTGTCTTGTCATAGAAAGAGAAGAACCCACACCAGAACTGGTTAAATGATCCCAGGACAAAGGTGGTGAGGTGTTAGTATAAGCGTAGTCTATGTTATTAGATTGGTTGTTACGAGCTCTTATACACGTGGGAAGGGGTGAGGTGACTTTACTATCTGTACACTCAATTGTGATAACTTCTAAAATGTAAACATACGAAAGATATAGATATCAATGACAAGGTAACCTACGAGCTATGTATAAATGTCAGAATAAAGTGGCATTTAAATTTCACTATTTAGAAAGATTGTACGACAAATGTTACATATTTTAGAGGTTTTATCTTAAACAAATAGTTCAATTCTATTATATAATCAAGAATAAGAGTAGGTCAATAAATATATTCAATTAATGACACGAACACATGATGATAAACAGTAGGTAATTGGAGTTGCAGGTAATACTGAGATACTAGTAACAGTGCTGGAGGCAAACCATATGAGAAATAATAAGCAAGAGAAAGTAAATTCTGGTCCTAAACAGGTGGAGGTAGAAAATGAAAGTCGTGGGAAAATGTGACAGGGCTATAAATTAACATCGGTAACGCAGAAACCGACAGCCTATGTAAAGGAGTACCCTTGGGCGACTGTAAAATGTTAAGTGGTGTAAACAATACGAGAAAGAACACACAATAAAAATCAATTCTTCAGGACACACTTGACAAACAAATATGCGAAATAAAAATAGATAAACATAAAAGCTTAAAGTGAAATCAGTGAACCCCAATCAAGCATGCAGTTAATGTTCAATATCATTGTATAGAACAGGGATAGTAGGCATGGGTTTCACGCTAATTGCCTAAACAATAGAATTCCCCAGCAGACAGCAATCATAACACATCACGTCTTGCGTTGCTACACCTACTCTCCTGTTGCCATTGGTATTTTTACTCCACACAGTCATGTCTTTATTACAAATAGTTTAAAACTTACAGCAGAAATAATAAAATTATGAAATCATAAGCTGAAATAAAGTTTTACACAGCAGCAAATAAGTCGAAGCGTGTGAGGAGGAGCAGAGTCTGCAAAGGCAGACATATTAATATGATTACCGGGAGAACTGCCCTGAGCCGAGTCAACTGCTCCAGGAGGAAGAGATTTACCATCTTTATCTGTGAATTGTGCAAACCAAGACATGTACACTGTACATATAATATGTGTGCGATGTGTTTGTTAGTTGTTAGTGAAATGATATTGGATATACATGTACGTGTAGAATACACTATGAAGTGTCATGGGTGATTGTGCTCTACTTTTGATGATGCTGCATAATAAATACGGGCAAGGGCAAATACAAAACAGACATACAAAAGTTCTAGAAAGCATTTTTATACATATAACATAAAGATAACTTTTTCATCATCTTTTATGCAATTGTATTATATTATTGTATTGAAATTGCACTGAAATTTTTAGAGGGTCCATTTTGTTAGATACGCAAGTAGCTTCATCAGTCATCGTTTATACCAATGTATCATTTCAAATGTCTTGTGTCTTACTTTGAAATGTAGGCCTATGTTAAATCTGTGCATGCAAGTAAAATATTAAATCGAGAATTAATCCCAATTACTATTACCACAACTGAGAAAGCTCTGAGTCTAGACAAGTGCATGCATAGACTGTGCTCACCATATATACCATATTTACATGTATATGTACATTGTATATCGCTACATATAAAACACCATAAGCATGTCCTTGTCCATTAGTAGTTAATTATGTCTCTTTTGTCTGATGATTGCTATATATTCCATTCTAGTATATAGCATGAAACTAATAGTAATAAAAGAGATAAAACAGTGAGATTCTACCAAATATTAATTAGCTCTGTTGTAAACATTGAGCACTTTGTCTGAGATTCAGCAGTGCACAAACAAGTGCATTACTCCATGTACATTGTATATCCGTAGATATTATATCTATAGTTACATATATAGCGCTTGAACATTGGATTTCTGCATGTTTGTGTAGAGATATATGGAACCCAGGCTATGTTAACAACTTACATGCTTCATGAATAGCTGCCAATCTTTTCATGTTGAGCGCATCTCTCTCTAGCTCTGCCTGTATTTCTTCTAACATAGCCTTGAGGTACGAGTAGCTATGTCTGTAACCACCCCCTACCCGAATGTACTTGTGGGCCTCACATCTCTTGTGCACTACTCCTAACATACACTTGATACATAGTGCTGAACCGAGCTGCAATGTCAAACAGGAAATTTTATAATCATCTTATTAGAAATTGTCGCCACAAGGAAAATGCAAGCCTGCATACATGTAAATATTGAGGATTAAAATATGTAGATGTAAAAGACAACAACTTCAGTAATTCTGATGGCATTAGCCCTCATGTTATTACCCCTCTGGTGGCCAGTCAGAGCACTACACCCCAGGTAAAGAACCCCACAACAAGCCATAAATCTGCAGCTAAGTTAGCTCAAGTGCTACATAAGCTACTCTTGGGGAATGCATATTTACTCACTAGAAATCAACTAACACGTCATTAATAGTAGTACACCTGGCTATTTATTATATATACATGTATATACATGTATATTATATCATAGCATTTCTTATGCCATAATATAGAGCAATATTTCTGAATTTGAGAGGATTCAACTTTTATGTTTATACAGCAGGTACCTGCACTTATTAAATTAATCTCCTTTTACAATCTAATGGAGTGTAATATTTTAATAAGTTGACTGCATTTAAAAGAAGCTTTTAACTCGGACACTGGAGTGCATACTTAGCTTACCAGCACTTTAAAACCATTTCTATTATGCCTACTCAAAACATGCTCATATGGTGTATATATATTGTGTAGAGGATAATGGCCAAGATCACATTGCCCTGCCATGTGTATAATACATCTTCTCAAATCTAATCAAACATAGCTGACTTTTGCAGTTTATTAACCTTTCAAACCTAAATTTAAATTAACGACTGATTGGGTAAAACATGGAACTTTCTCCAGAATTTCAATGGCACCTACTTTCCTGTAGACTGAGAACCTTGGAGCACCTTCGCTGTGTTACACACTGCCACTCGCTAGGGAGCGTCAGTGTGATACAACACATTACCTGCTGCCACTTGCTTGTCAGTGTCAGCTGTCTTATGCATGTCACTTGTTGAGTATAGAGTTGGTGATATGACTGAACAAGGAGAAAGCTGTGTATAGAATATAACACCTTTCCATCATACTTACCGGTCTGTGACTTCGTGCAGAGTGTTGTTGAGAATACCTTGCAGATATATCCTACAAATATATTATCTTATTACAGATTATATTCATTACACAACTAATTATTACATATATGTATATAACTAATTATTATATAACTAATTATTATATAACTAATTTAACACGTCTACTCTTCACTGATGTTGTTAGCAAGTTAATTATCACTACATACATAGTATGTAAACGTGGTTTTTTGAGTTTGCTCTGCACAGTTATAGTGAAGCTGCATGTACATTAATTTCAATTTCAAAGTTTAAAATACATGCAAGGTGGGACATATTTTTAATAGCCAATAATTTATAGGCCAATATATTTATATTACAATCATGTAACATAAGTTAAAAATGAATTCAAATCTGATTCTACTACTTGGTAATGATCAATCGCTTGGCAGCTTATAAAATACAAATGGTATCACTATTATTAGTTATGTACAACAAATATATAACATGCAAGGGTGCAGCTGTCGACAGCCTACGTTGTGTAATGCTACTTTCAGTGCACTGTGTCATCTGTATAACTTGGTAACCAATATAAGTTGTGTTTCCCAAGTGGTATCGGCTGTTTGTAACAGAAGCGCTATGAATTTCACATCACAACTTGGATGTGTCTACCCTGTATATACTGTATATACATATACAGTATATACAATGTATAAGTCTGTATTATGCTACTTCGGATGTAATTTAACTACAATAGTCATGTTTCATGTTTTGGCATTTTAGCATAATGCAGTGAGGTTTTCTACCCACATATGAGCTGCTGTGAGTAGCACAATAACGTAAAAATGTTTTATTGACCATGACATTATTCTGAGTGTCAAAAGGTTATTCAATCGATATTAATTTTTTAATATAATTTCGCTCTTCTCCGATATCAGGGCAACAAACACGTGTATATATCGTGTTGCTAATTCATGGTTAATACACCAACTGCATGCACTTAGTTTACATGCAGGACAAAAGGGCTCAACCTATTCATTTGCAAACAAAGTTTGTTGAAAAAACAATCCATACAATGATTATAAAAAGGTTCCTAAAATAGGTCCAAATATTATTTTAAGACAGGTGATTACCTAAGAAAATCAAGTACAATTGTATACTAGTCGCACTGGATAATTATCATTATGGTCACCAATTATGTAAGAGGCCCTTATTAGTGCACACTGCATACCAGAGGACATAACGTCTTGCTGCAAGGCCCTAATGGCCATTTACAAGTTACGTACCGTTTTGCACTTCAGAATTATATCTAACAAGATATATTAGTTTAATTCATGTTGCAACGCATGTGGAATATTTACAATCACTAGCCTAGAATTGAGTCTATTTAGCGAATTACCCGATTACTTGGTAATAGAGTAGATGGATTGATAAAATACATGTGTACATGCAGAAGATCAGAAGACAGTAATAACACATTTTAAATTTATGTTATCCGTAAGACAAGAGAACAAAGAGAACATATTCCAACTCCTAAAATAATGTTGTCAAAACTATAAAGCAGATAAATGCTCAGAACACATGAGCAATATTCAAGACAACAATAGATGGTAAGACTAAACTAGCAGCCTACTTGTAATGTGTGTCACTATCAATTTGTACAAATTTCTATAACTTACAGAGTCTGGTGAACGTGACAGCATCGGCAGCGACATCACGGTGTTTGGACGTCTCTGGCTGGAGGAAGCTATGTTAAATCTCCTGTCTGCAAGCAACACATAGATATATGCATTTACACATTAGTAAGTATACTAGTCCCTAAGGTGTACTTATATCATACTGTTTAACACCTGCTGAGGTCAGCGTTAATGGCAACAGACGGGGGCTATGAGTCCGTCGAGAGATAGGGTGGAGGTTTAACCTGGCCAGCTCTTACAATACCATCTGATGATAATGAGGGATTCACTTAGGTAATGTATTCCGAAAATAGCCACATGCATAGATTGTAATTTGTATGTACGAGTACATTACATAATATAAAAATAACTTTTACTGTAGAATCCGTGATTTCATCTTTCAGGTTTACAAAGAAATATCAGGCACTCATTGAGAGAGTTGATCGATTCATTAAAAATTCTAGTAGGCTGAATTCGTTGATAGTACTTATTGAATTTTTCTTCCATTAACCAAGATGAAATATTTCAACTGTTTTATTTGTACAGATTGATACATTGAAGAGTTCTGACTATTACTTCAACAAACTTGCAGAAATCATTATAATGATATTATGTAATAATTATTATATTAATTATAATATTGACACTATGCAGTTGTTCATAAAGGAAATTGTCTAACAACTTAAAACTCAGCGGTGACTCTACAGAGTGATGACTAGTAACTCACCGTTTGGAACCCGAGTGCACCTGAACTTGCTAAACCGGTTGACCAATGCTATAGTTACATTCTACATCCATATTAAGACAAGCTAGTTACATGCATATCCACCAGTTACCAATATATAATATTAATTTGATAAGTCTGTAGCGCTGAGCGTAGTGCACTTAAGTGAGCTCTATCCTTCCTTTTAACTATTTCTATCCTGTTATATTTACAAGTCACCTCCTATTCACTTTATTGTTATACAAGTATAGCAGTAGTTGTACTGATAAGAATACACTGTAGTTGTTGTATTGGCAATGTAGCCTGGATTCTGAACCCTCTAACAATGTTGGCGGGTAAACCGTAGTGATTTTAAAGTGGTGCAGCTTTTAGCCTCAGTTTCACAAGCAATGTTGTTTTGAAGGATATGGAGTGCAGGCTATTAGTGGAATAATATTACACAAATAATTACTCTTACTTACACTACTTGGAGATGTCAGTATAACATTTACATTGTATATTCAGGTGCACTATGTGCAATGGTTACACTGCATTCCTCCTGGCGTACCCTTTAAGCGATTCTTTTGAAGTTTAGAAAAGTAAATATATTATCCAAATTGTGTAGCAAGTATACAATGTAGTGCATATCTGTGGACATTGCTAATAGCAGTGTTTATTTGCAATCTAGTTTCATAAAAAATGAACGTAATATTATGATGATATTACTCATTGACCTCCTAGTGTAGATGCTTGACCGGTAGCAGTTCAGTTCTGCTGCAGCATTTCTAATTAGTTTTTGCTCACTCCGAAATAGAATACCATGTACATTGTACATACACAATTATTCATGTATATTCACCTACTGAAATTAAAATCCAGAATATTCACACTTGGAAAAGTTTTAACAGCTGTTCAACTTGCTTTTATAGTTTGAAGTTGTTACCTTTTGAGGTTGAACCTTTTACATTGTACAGTATAAATTATAATGCTCAAATCTTAAAGAAGCAATAAGAATATGTTGTATAATCTATGTTGACTGTTGTCATTTCCTTGACATTCCTTCGAATTGCTAATGCTAGTGCAATATATAATATAGTAGTGATACATGTATGACAGTAGACATTGGAACTTGGGCTATAATTGCAACTTCCTGGGAAAATGATTCTTTTGTAAGCTTCGAGCAATTAGGTAGATAAACTGTACATGTACATGTACCTAATACATGTACATCTACATGTACCTAATGCATGTACATGTACATGTACTGTTATTGTACATGATTATAATATACAATCATGTATAATTGTGACTGCTAAAGGAAGTGCTTCCCAGTACATATACAAATAAATAAGTTCCAAGAGATTATATATAAATGCTCATGGTCTTTGTATTATAACAATTCACATGTATTTACCTGGATCAGTGCTCATTCTGAAATTCATGAGTGAACATAGAGGTGGAAGGTGACACAGAACCAAAGTTGGAAGTTGATACAGAAGTAGAGGTGGAAGGTGATACAGAACATAGAGGAATTTGAAATAATTAGATTAAAGCAGGAGAAGTTGTCCGCTCTACTTCTTCTTGAGGAAACCCAACCAAATTTTTTATGACAAAAGCGATCTAAGGCTATTATTTGTTCCACTACTACAGTAATTTAGCGATATGCATGTCTCCTACTTTTGCCTAAGTTCTTGGTATAATAAGATACTAGTGTTAGGAACTTGCCATGACTCCTCCTGTGGCGTACTGCTTGCTGTCTGTGTATGGAACTCCGTGTGCTGCTGGCACTGGAAGGTCTAGAACCACCTGCTGACTCTACTCTTGGTGGTTGGTAGGCAGCACTACCGGCTCCAGGTAAACTGGCCATGTCTACAACCTGTCACTATTGGAGAGAGCACTTGCTACTTCTTGCTACCATGTGTCTCTATGATAGATCCAGATAGTTTACACTAAGCACACACTTGTTCCTTCCTGTCTCAGCATATAACATGGAGTAATAGTAAAATATAGTGATACAAGTATACAGTTGCTATGCTGGTCTGAGCTGATTAGGGGTTTACCTTTTACCTTTTGTTTCTTTTCAAATCACCAAAAAGCGGTATGTTGTAATACAATTACTGGAGATCAACCATTTATATAATTCAATAATATTACTTGCCATTGAACTGTAATCAATACTAGGGGTTGTTATGCTATTAAATCAGGCAGCACTTCTTTTCATATATTTTAGAAGAAAAAACAATGAAGTGAAAGGTAATAAACGACTAATGAAGTGGATTGGAGTGTATGATTGCTGAATTAATCCTTACAACACTTTTATTATTAATTATGAGGTTGTATTAATTACTGGGAATTAGAATTTGATAACCTGTATGACAAGTGGAGTTACGGGTTCATGTCCAGTATGTATGCATAATATTACTAACCAGTTTATACAGTGATATTATAAGTGCAGTGGTTTACTGTAATAATACACATGATTGTATTGTATTAACTAATGTAGATGTACTCATAAGAAATCCATGATTGCATAATACATTAGATACTATGAAATTCCAGTAAGCTGTATCATTCCCAACTGATATAGTAATATATAACAGCTAACCATAAAATAGACCATGAACCATGAGTTACCAGTTGATATGCAAAGTATACATATTCTCAACTTGCATGCAGTGCACTATTTGCAGATTATTTCGGTGTCTGATGAGGTGCCAAGTATCAGAAACAGCACACTCTGCGCTTGGTAGTTGGTCGACAGCGTAAGCTTATCATGTATACAGTATATTTATTTTTCTCTGTTCATTATTTTCTTTCAGGCTTGAATCTATATACATGTACCTTATGACACATGTAACATAAGCCTACAGAAATATGTATTATTTCCATCATGAATCACCAGCTGTCCTACAGGTAACAGAAACCCAGCCTACACTCACATTTTGCTATCTGTCATAAAACGGTGGTCCATGCACATGATATAACAGATAGGTTCATAATTAGTATCAACGGGAGTTGTCTTATCTTTTGACTGATTAAATCCAATGGCCATCAAGTGAGTGGATGAGATAGAAATTTAGATTGTGGATTACATTTACAAAATATTCCATTGTAGTGACGACAAACGTCACAACTGTCACAACACCGACAAACGTCACAACAATTTTTCGACAAACGTCACAACACCGACAAACGTCACACAAGTGCACCGACAAACGTCACAACACCGACAAACGTCACAATAATTTTTCGACAAACGTCACAACACCGACAAACGTCATAACAATTTTTCGACAAACGTCACAACACCGACAAACGTCACAAATGTTCAACGACAAACGTCATAATGCCAAAAAATATCACAAATTTTTGATAAAATAACACCATAACACCAAAAAATAATGCTCTTTGCCTTGATTTACCCTTCAATTCGATTATTTTTGTTTGTCGTATTTTCAGAACTGAATAAAACCGAAGATAGTTAAAAGCAGAGTGTGACAACTCCCAATAGAGAGCATGAAATTAGCAATTCAATTTTTTCGTCAAAAACCAATACAACTGAGCAGAAGTAGATCTGCTTCTGCCCAACCGTCTTGACTTTTAGCGAAAAAATTCAATTGTTAATTTAGTGTCCTCTATTAGGAGTTGTCTCACTCTGCTGTTAACTATGCGGCCTACATAATGAATTCATTTAATAAATTACAATCACTCAATACTACTGTAACCACACGTATTTTAATAATATGCATGTACATGCATGATATAAATATAACATGTTAATTAGGAATGAAACAAGTCATTACTGAATGGCAACAATGATTGTAGCAAAATATGAATGGCAAGGATCACTCAATAAGGATGAAAATACCAGCTATTACCAGACATGGGCAAGCCAAACAAAATATCCTTTAATGGCCATTTAACTATATTATGGAAATTGCATTGAGTCACATTCTGGTCAAAGGGCCGAAGTGCCTACGTTTTACATCACATTTGTACACGTAGCCTAGGTCTCACACACACCACCACTCCTCTAAATTAAAAATACCATGCAGCCGGCAACAGATTTGAAGGGAATATGTTATGACACCTTAGTCTGAGAACCATCTGCTTCTAGAATATGAAGACAGGTGGAACTCTCCTGCCTATTTATCACTATTAAATGTATAACTATAACTATAAATTCCTTGTTTACAAAGTACATCACTGTATAACTAAATGACTTGTAAGGGTCTACACAAAATTAAAAGTATATGCTACTCTACTACTAGACATAGTGCTACACAATGTTTTGATATAATTTGTTTTTTCGGAAATTATTTGCTCTCAATTTCAAATTGACAAAATTGTCCAATATGAAGTCGCATCAAAAATCGAGACGCAACTCGATGCGATTATCATATTGGGAAATAACCTCTATCCTATAATTCGTTTAGCCTGACAATTCCAGGCAATAACTGGTGTTTTTATCTTACCTGAGTGATCTTCGCTATTCGCATTTTGCTACCATCATTGTTGTCATCCAGTAAAGACTTGTTTAATCAACATGTTATATGCATGTGTGCTATTATACGAGTATATACTTGTAGTTAGTATTAAATGATTATAATCGTTATATAGACTGCATAGTTAACAGCAGAGTATGACAACTCCACATAGCAGACAATAAATTATCGATTCAATTTTTTCGCTAAAAATCAATACAGCTGAGCAGAAGCAGATCTACTTCTGCACAGTTGTCTTGGTTCTTGGCAAAAAAATTGAATCGCTAATTCTATGTTCTCAATTTGGAGTTGTCACACTCTGCTTTTAACTATCTTCGGTTTTCTTCAGTTTTTAAAACACAGCAACCAATAATCGAATTGAAGGGTAAATCAAAGCAAAAAGCATTATTTTTTGGTGTTATGGTGTTATTTTATTGAAAATTTGTGATATTTGTTGGCATTGTGACGTTTGTCGTTGAACCTTTGTGACGTTTGTCGGTGTTGTGACGTTTGTCGAAAAATTGTTGTGACGTTTGTCGGTGTTGTGACAGTTGTGACGTTTGTCGTCACTACATTTCCATTCTTGCCGAGCTAGCCATATATCAACAAATGCAGTCATGAATAAAAAATAGTTAATTAGGAATATCAGGCTGCATCAGGCTGCATTATACAACTCCAGTCTCCAACAAGAAGTCAACCACAAGCTACAAAGCAATACCTTGTTTCATTGGCTAGGGTAGGGTCCCAAAAACATACATGTACATGTAGGTATACACGATACAATAGACGAGTCTCCCACGAAGGCCAGAAAAACTTGACTTGATAGGCACCCTACCCTACTGCTACCCACTCTGACAAGTAAAAATAGTTCGCACCCCTCCAGTCCAAGAAAAAGAAGACAATTTGGAAATTGCATAAACTGACCTCATGTTGTAATGTAGGAAGGAATGTTGTAGATTATAGTTTGAAGTTGTTCTCTCTCAACTGAGAGAGGACAACACTGATAATTAGAATTTGTCCCTTTCCATATATAAACTTTAGCGAGTTGGATAAACACATTATGCGAATTGTAACTTCCGTTTTTATTTTTCTTCACACGATTCAGATGAATGAATGGATTATTATTTATTTATGGTTATTTTATAAATATTATTAATCATAGCATTATTATTATAAATATATTGTGCATTGTGTAACACGTTACAGTGGTAATAGCCAAAGAAATTACATGTAATATGCTGTAGTCGTAGCATTCGGTATCATAATGATATTTTGCATTCTGAGTTTCAAATTTATTGATAACTAACTTTACTTAGTAATAAGTTAATTATTTTTAATTAATAAGAAGTAATAACATAATCAATAATAATCATTATTAAATAATTATAATAATTTGATGAAATATTGATTACTTTCATAAATAATTGATTCAATCATCAATGAGTAATTGGAATTGGTTGATTATAATTTAATCAAAATGTTTTAAAGTAAAATTTAAAATAAAATGTGAAGTCAGAACTAAACTAAAATATTTACATTGATGCATTCTAATTCTTGATATAAATTTAAATATTAAAATAAAAATACAGTTTTGAAACTAAATTATTTAAAATTATTTATATTTATTAATAAAATTTATTTGTAGTGATTATTTATAGTGATATTTAAGCCTATGTTAATAATAACTCACCGACTTATACTCCTCGGCGTGACCAGCCCCTTAGGTAACAGCTCGCATTGCCAGGTGCCAGTGCTAGGCCTATGCGAATATTTATTAATATTTGATATAAATAATAATTAGTCACTTAATTATGATTGTTGTAGTAAATTTTAGTAATTAATTAATAGACAACTATAAATACGTTTACAATAATTAATAGATAGTGTTTATAGTTAATTTACTATTAGACAGTAGCCCATACCATGATAGGCCTAAATTAAAATTAGTTGATAATGTTTTTAATTATATATATCTATTATATAAATTGGTATTCATTTTTGCTAATAATTATCATGGTTGTAATAGAATAGTTCATATTTAATACATTTGGTATTACAAATTTATATTGTAGGCCTATATTTATAGTGATATTTATAGTAATATAGGCCTAAATATAGGCCTAAATATAGGCGTACTAACTACCGCTAGTATTAGAATTAGAGACAACTAGGCTAGGCTACAACTTCGCTCAACATAACAATGATTTAGGCTATTATATTGGACTGGTGATTAATGCAGAGTCACGGTATCAAATTTTTATACGACACAAAGTCAAAGTGAAACTAAAATTAGTGCAAGGTTTTGCGCAGTCATATTTGCATGTCTAAGCTTACTTATTATATACCTACATAATGCTAATATGCTGATAGACCTAAATATATGCCAATTATTGGTCATACCAAGCTTGTATTATTATGTTTTAGTTGTTGATTCTGGCACGCCATAATGAGGCTAACAACCACTTTATATGGGGAATTTAGAAAAGGACATTGGTTTAAAAATATATGGAAAAAGAAGTCTCAAATGAGAGTGAGACCAGCAAAAGTCTCCGATTCACTAACTGAGATGGGAGTGAAGATTATTGATCCACTTACTGATCTATTTCCTAAAGAGAAAAAGGTAAGTCGCTAAGCCTACGTAGTTTTCTATTTTTGTTTATATGATTTATGGCTCAGCTATAACTTTCCGGCCATCTAAATCTCACAATTTTAATGCATTGGATCAAATGCATACTGATGGTGCCTATTTTTACATTTCCCTACTCTTCTTAGATGGTGGTTGGTACATGGTTGTTTACTTGGTTGTAGGTCTGGATTCCACCAGAAGATCCCAGATTCATGTTTCCTCCGCGGCCAGAAGATGACCCTGACTGGAAACCGACACAAGCTCACACTTGCGATAGTGGTGTAAGACTGTGGGAGGGTTTAAAACAAGTTCAAGTCTTAACCAACTGCTTAATCCAGCATCATCTTCCATCTGAGATATTAGATAGATCGGCAGAGTTATCCCATCCACAGCAAGACCATATGATGCAAAGGTGAGCCCCTTTTTAACCTAGGGTAGGCCTACTTACCCTAAAAGGTGCAATTCGATACCTCACACATGGTGACTAACAACTTGGCAGAATAATAAACATAGTGTTATGTTAATGGTATCCACAATTAGCTAGCTGTCTCTGCCACTGCTAATACAGCAAGAGTCACATTGCATATGAGTTGTTCACGTTCCTTCCAACATTGTCTATTCAACTTCATTATCTAAGCTGAACAAGATGTTTCTTCCATAACTACGTGTAATATAAAACACCCTCAAAACGCATTGTGTAGACATTATGGTTGTATTGTTATATAGTTAGTCAACTTATATTCTATAGAATCATCATGCAAGCAAATCTCTGGGACACGAGACGCGAGAAGTTACCGAGCAGGCAGAAACCAGATGATATAAGTGTGTGGAAATACAAGACTGAATTTGGCATACCACAGTCTAGGATCAATGAAGTGTTATGTAGAAACATGTTGACCAAATGTGGCCAGTTGCTTGCGCTGAAAGAACCAGATGCCATATTCCAGCGATATTTGATTGAAAAGCATTGCATGAACACCCAATACACATTTGATGACCACCCTATATATCTTACCAGCAAATCAAACTTTTTGCTCACAAGCAAAAAGCCTTTGAAAAGATTTGCTAGTGTGATAGAGGTAAAGGAAACGACTAGCGGCCATATTAACGACATGTTTCCCATCTCGCCTTTTGTTGATCTGGTCAAAACAAACGTTTATAAGAGTGAAAATAGCTTAGGTTATACATCTGATTTCCAATACAAGCACCATCACACATTGATTCTAGAATGTAACAAGGATTGGACAATTGAGCAGCGACATGCCAATGCCATTCTCATGTCGTATGCCCATTGCTTAGAGATGGCTAGGCAACAGAAGGCCGAGAAGACGCTCATCAATGATCCAGTTTGTGTGCAGACTATACATACAGATGGCGAATCATTTGGGTACACATGCTTTCAGTTAAATACGCCTTTTACTATCTCACAAGCCGAAGAGCTTGGATATTCAACACGGCGCAACATGGCCTGGATGGACGATGACCTACTCTATGTTAAGAAGATCCCCAGAAGGTCCATGCTTCGAGACACACAGTATACAGACTACAACCCTCACGTTATGCAGAAGGTATTAGGCATGATTGGTAGGTGATTCAGTATTGAGGTTGGAATGGGTGGTTTTATAAATAACTATATTTGCGAACAGTATAAATAATTGTCTATACATGATGAGAACAGTACAAATGCCAAGATATGTACAAAAATACTTTATATTATTGTTGATGCAGAAAACGATGTCTAGTGAACACATTCTCTTATTTATCATTTTGGTGTATAGAAATATTGTTGGGGTGATAAATAAACTCAATACAATATACAAAATCTTCTGCTATTATTTTTCAATGACCAATAAAAAATCTTTATGAAATAGAGTTGGCAGATATATTCAAACTATCATTTACTATAATATTATCCATACATGTCAGTATAATACAATATACAATGTAAGTAGGATTTCACAAAATATTAAACGCTACATAAATAAAAAATATCACATCTTATTTACAGTACATTACTTTATAGCAATATTCTAAAGGGTAGTATTTCTACTACCATTTTTCTGGTCTGCATTCCATCAGCATGCTTGGGCAACTCTTGGAACCTTTCATTATAAATTTACATTCAACCCAGTGCCATGTCATTGCACCAACAATAAGAACAATACTGTAGGTTATATAGAAGCTATGGTATTTTTGGTATTACTTTTCAGTTGTAGATGCATTGAGAGTAGGTTATAATATAATATATCGAGCACCGATAGTGAAGTACAAGCAGCTGGCCAGCAGTGCATGATGGGATGGAGAGGAGAATGTAATGTGGATGCTATAACAATGTATTGATGGCGTGGTAGAGCTTCATTAGTGCATCTATATGTACAGGCAGACAAGATCTCCTGTCATTGGTTACAGGGTCCACAGTAAGCCATGACAGTTGATTGTACGAGTCCAGCACAAACCTGGAAAATAAAGCATGATATAATGGGTGATTACATGGGAAGACAACCTGCAGTGCATAGGTCACCACCAAGAGTAGCAAGATTGCAGCAATAGAAACTCTACATGTGAAGCTGTAAACCTATTATCACACTGCCACTTTCCTTTAATTAAACAACCAATATTAAGGTATTAAATTGAGTCACTTCTAAAATTCATGCCATATTTAACTGTATTTTAATCATGTTTATCTACAGTTGGGCAACTGAATAGAGTTGTCCCCCCAATAAACCAGCATGGGATGACAACTCCACCAACTCAATAACGTACTACTTTTGGGGCTGTTTGTGAATTCCCTTGAATTTATTTACATCATTGATAAGAAGAAAACAAAGATGCCTTTCTAGCATAGCTGCGCTTGGGCATAAAATTATGTTAAATGGAAATAAAAAATACCATATTTAGATATTTCAGTTTCCCAATGCCAACCTTCGTATGACCGATAGCTGGCAGGCAGGCAGGGAGGACCAACTGTCTTACCTTAATACATCACATGTCATGGTTGAGTCTAGCGGGTGTGTATTAGTCTTCTGGCTATTGGGAGTTGTCATCTGGTTGTAGTCATCTTGGGTTTGTTGAGAGCACACCATGTGGAAATGTAGTGCGGACTGCAAATACCAGAACACTAAAATAATGCACTTGACGAACAACTATCATTATATATACTATCCAGCACACACCTAGTACGACCAATATCCACAATTTCCGCTGCTTCTTTCTCTATTTGTAAGGATGTTTGCAAACAAAGCCAGAGTTCCCACATGCACACTAGACGACTGATTAGGGGGTAGTTAGTAGGAGAGGACATACCTTGAGTACGGCCGGACTGGCGTTCTCAGTCTGTGGGGCTGTGGAGTAAAACCATGCTGGCAACTTGCCAGTAGGTGCCGTAGAGATAATGTAGCCCATTGCCAGTGGCTGCTGGAGTAAGTTTACTTGATCCTCCATGGATGTGTCCATCTACAAAACAATGTACAATTCATACATATGAATATAAGTAATGTGCTATTATCACAGCATAGTATACAAGTTACATAATATTCTATTACATTATTATATAATAATATAATAACATAATAAAATATGACATTATATAGTCCACTAGGAAATATACTGTCAGTCTCATATAAGAGAAAACAACTCCAAAGCGTAGGTGAGCCCCTCCCTTCCCACACGTACATAATGTCATCTGTTGACACTTACCATACTGGTGACGGTTCCTCTTCGAGATTGAATACCTGATGCTTGTCCAAACAGAGATGAGTTATTAGTGGGGGAGTGTGGTGGAGAGATTCTGTCTGTAATATACAAACCATGAGATGTTAAATGAAATAGATGCAGATAAAATAATGTATACTGCATGATATACTGTTATCTACAGCTACACTAAGTGTATAATGTGTTACTACCAGTGCTCAAAGTGTACCGGCTCGCTCAGGCTCGGCGAGCCTGTAAGAAATCGTCATGGCTTTCTTCTAGGCTCGCCGAGCCCTAACAATATAATGCGCCAAAGTTGGGTTTTCCCATACGCAGATGCTGGGAAAGTCGAAAACAATCAAGAGTCTGGCACGTTGCTCATATGAGATCGCGTGATAGTATTAGTTTAACGACAAAGCTAAGGGCGCAGCAATGTTGAGTAAATCCCCTTTTGGTCATCGTGATAAGCAATTGTAAATAGCTAGACCTTTCAGTGCAGGGAACAGCTTATGCTTTATTTCCGGAACAAGTTGAACTTGTTTTCTTTCCATACTCTTGAGTTTCAATCAGTAAATTACTAATTATTTTTCACCGAAAACTATTGTAGCAGCTGCTCTTTATGCAGTCAAGTTTGCAAAGCTGATTAACTAAGTGAGTCAGTCGTTTTTAAAGTTCCAAAATGTTCTATGTGGCCCTGTGTACTATCTAATTTTCTTTTGTGATTTTTTTGGTAGTCATCATGATCATCCTTATGATGAGATGAGCAAATTGGATAATCAATCATAATGATGATGATCATCATCATATGATGTATAAATATTAATATAATTTTGATAATAATAATAAAATTATCATTGTTGTTAGAATAATGATGATAATAGTAATTATTATTATTGCTAATAATAAAAATAGTAATTATTATTATGTAATAGTGGTTGTAGTAATGTAGGCCTCCTGTAGTGGTAGAAGTCAACGGCAATTTGTAAGGCTGCTGGCAGATGAGCTAGCAATATTTGTTTGGTGACTGTCCTGAGTTTCTGTCACTTTCTGTATTTTTTATTAATAATAAAAAATGCCCTTTTTGATAAACTATTATTATTATTAATGATATATGATGGTTATTATTATGAAAATTTTAATATTAATATTAAATATTAATTCATCTCCCAAATAAGTCATATCTTGCCCCTAAAATATACTTCAGCTTGCTTGTAAGATGTTGAATTTTTGAAATTTTCCGCTGCGCGGGCTAGGCGGGGGGTGCCCGCACCCCACCCCCCCTCCCACCCTATATCAGAGCCTGTAAGAACTCCCATACACTTTGAGCACTGGTTACTACTTACCAATACTGCCAAATATGTCACCAAAGTCGATATCTTCCCCGAGGTCACCCAGGAAACCTTCTGGATCAGCCTGCATGTCACTGGAGAAGTCAATCTGTGCCTCATTCTGGTTATGATTACCTCCAGCCTAATAATAACCATATACATTGTACATGTACATGTATATAGAGTGAGTAGAAAAATAATAGATGCAATAATAATGTAATTGTAGATAAAGTGAGGCTAACTGACCCTCATATTGTGACACATTTACAAGAGTAAACAACAATCAAACCCTTTGATAGTTGAACAGTGTTGACAGTAAAAAGGTGTTCACAAATTGTCTCATACAATAAGCTTATGTACTTTTAACTCATAGAGGTAGAGTATAGTATAATAGACGGGTCCAGTACAGTACAGTATATTATGTACTTACAGTGGTAGAGTTGGGTATAACCAGTATATGAGTAACACTAGCATCTTGAGGTGTGCTCAATGGACTGCTGTTACTCTTCTTTTCCTCCTTGTTATTAGAATCGCTGCAGAGAATACTGAAGGAGGCGTGAGGTTCTATAGAGATCAAACAAGCTCCCAGAATACCTAGCTGTGAGTCTGGTGGGATAGATGTGCACGTCTTACAACCGTCCTTTATCTTAGTGGAGGTACGCTGTAGCGACCTCTTGCTTAGTAGCTTAGACCATTCTAAAGACAATATTAACATTACAAACATGTACATGTAGTCATAGGTGCAATATGGCTCATCGTATGGTATGAAGTGAAGGCCCCGAGTAAGAGCCCAGCCTGGTAAAGATTGAATAGGTTATTTTAGGGGCAAGAGCTTAAGCTAATCCACACGATGGACAATCCAATGTTCAAACTAATAGGGCCATCTCCTATAGTCATATTTGCTGGGCTACAAGTCATCTCAACAACAAGTACTCTAGCGACGATCTATACAGTGCATATTATACTAGGGTGTTATAGCACCCTACTCTAGTCAATGTAGTAAACACACTTTGACACAATATTACAGGATAAACTCCAGAGTGACAAATAAACGAATACACACACCAATACATGGTAGACCTAATGGCAGTTTAAAGGGTAGATATAGATAAGGGATGTCAGATTAGTGGTATACCAGCACATTGATGACATGCCCTTATACTACACAACTGTTTAACTAATGTACATGTACATGTATATTAGTTACACACACATCTATTTTGAAGCTACAACAAATAAACCACTTGCAGGAATCACATTACCTATTAATACATTAAAAGTACATACCTTTTAATTCACCATGACCGAGTCTGCCAAACCGACCAATCACAAGTCTCCACTTGACCAAGGACTTTGACATACGCGAGGCTAGATATTCAAACAGCTTGTGTATGCCATGCCTGATGACTGTACACCTTTTCCTTCGAGAGTGGTTTGGTACATGAATATTGATGACAGTCGTGTCCATTAGCTAGAAAGAATGGTCAGCAGTTAGCAACAAGAGTAGCGAGAAAGACCAAGTGGAAAGAGAGTAGACATGCTACAGGTAACCAAGAAACGATATACAGCTATGCATCCAGCGCCTTGAGCCGTCTTATAGTTATAGCACAAATCATGTTAAAATGACAAGTGAATGGTGAATGCTATTACTACTGCTGCTATACTTACCTCTCCATTGTCTGTGACAGTAGATGCAAGGAGCCACCTCTGATCCTCAGACAGACAGTAAGTACAGAAGAGAACTCTACTCGTGTCTTCCATTAGACTACTCTCACTCTTTGTATGCTCTGTGGTTGGAGCTAGTATATACGGAGGTAAGCTAATGTATGACACACTGTCGGAGGTAAAGTGTTGGTTATCGGCTGTCGGTCCGAAGCCAGTCATAGTCTTACCCCGTACCTGGTAGCTACATTTCTTACCAATCTTAGAGTAGACGGAGAAGGCCATGCTTCGGAGAACCTGCAAGAAATATGTGTAAATGTAAACAGTATCATTAAATAAAATGACTATGCATTGAACCTGGCACTATCAAGATGAAGAGAGATGGTAACACATATGCCACCATTTAGATCTTGTCTCAAGGTACATGATGCTGTAGAGCTGGAATAGTAACATATAGGCAAACAAGAATCTTTTCAACATACCTGCTGGTCTGGCGAGGAGCTACTGGTAGATAACACTGCGTGTAGAGGTATGATCTCCAGATAAGTCTGTTTCCTCATAGCTACAGGTAGACTCTCTAGTAGCTCTTGGAAGCACATGATAAGTGCAAGCGTACTGGCAGACTCTTCTGCCTCGGCTGTACTACCACTCTTGTTGGGGGTGCGACTGGAGAAAGGGTTGATAAGGTAGACTACCACATTAGTGTGCGTGTTGTCCCTGGTCTTTGGTCTACAGTCCTTGTACCGGGGGTCGGTCAGTATATCTACAGTAAGCAGGAACATGCTACCACCAACACTTACACGGAGAAGAGACAACTCTACCACTGACAGGAAACTAGCACAAGTGTGAAGGTTACAATGCAATGTTGAACTTTTGCTATCATAGAGAAGTTATAGGTGTACTGTAGAATGGGGATAGTAAAATATTGAGTGATTTGATTCAGTATTACTACTTGAAATTATATTCCACTGTGATACCTAAACTTAAGCCAACGTCATGAATGGTTTGTAGATTATATTATAGCCTATAATGTAGGTAGAGGTAAATAGTGTGTACCTTTACTGCTCTCATCTCTAGCTGGAGGGCTGAAGACACCAGAGAGTGTGTTGGAGGGAGTAGCAGAGGTTCCAGGCTGATTGGGTTTGGTGAACACGCCCTCATGTGCCGCCTGTGAGTGAGTAGTGTGTGAGGAGGTAGAGGCAGAGTTAGGAGGAGGTGGTGAGGTGATGTCAGGTACGTTGTTGGACAGCAGAGGAGCCAAGTGGTACTTGCATATCTGTGCTATCAGCCGCATCTTCTGGCCAAAGGGTAGAGAATCTGTAACATTGTATCATCAACATGTACATGTAGTTTGATCTATTCCTCTAGTTGGTTTGGGTACAATACATCCTTACCTTTTAATTGGCTGCTAGCCAAAACGTACTGTTATGTATGTTTATTACATCACAGTCATGTAGTTAACAGAGTTACCTAGTTATTGGATATAATAATTTGAATGATTAGAGCCAAGTAGATGAATGAGCTACAGGTATTACAGAGGGAATAGAATGCAAGTAATTTAATCTGTTACTCTACATACATGTACTATATGTAAGTGCATATTCACAGCTATATAACACTATCCCAGTCTATCATAATCAGCAATCACATACGTAAATGTTGTATTGATTACTTCATATCAACTATCATAATCATTTTATACATTACAAACACTAGCTGGGCTACTCCGAGCTAAACACTGCAGTATTACTGTACATGGATAGACTACACACTAGTTCAATACCACATGGTGTATGTTACGGGAGTAGAGTAGAGTAGAGTAGAGTAGAGTAGAGTAGAGTAGAGTAGAGTAGAGTAGAGTAGAGTAGGGAGTTAACTGACCAAGCTTGTTGAACCAGTCATTGGTTGGCCTGTCTCCGAATGTGCTGGCCATGTACTTGCTAACTTTGACGATACCATCTCTCTGACCCTGATAAGGCATGTGTTTACCCAGCTGGCACTGTTCATAGACCTGGCTGAGGTCGTTGAAGAACTTCTTGCAGGAATTGATAATGAGATCGTTATCTGGTGTGACTATCACATAGGAGATATTCCTCTGTCCACCATAGGGTTTGAGTGAGAGCTTGTCCTGTAAACAGTAGACAGGCAGACATGTACATGTATAAAACATGTTGGTAATGTTCATATACAGCCAGCTGCTCACTAGGTAACAGGTAGATATAACCAATAGTCTAGATTAGCCTGTAGAACAGTGAGTAGAGAACAAATACAGAATCAATCAGAATGGGTTTGAATATACTTTACTCTATATGTAACTATATAATATTATATCTATGTGTACAGTGTATGTGAGAACTGAAGAAACGGTAAGGTCAGACATTGCATGGGTCAGGAGTCATAACATATCAGTGATATGAACATCAAGTGCATACACGATATCCATTTCCTGGAATATAAAGTTCTTGCAAACAGATTCCTAGTAGACTAATATGAACTTGTACAGTGTAATGCCAAATATGTGATGGCTGACCAGCAACTGTAATTACATAACATATTATACTTATCACGGACTAGAACCAGCCAGAGGCAAAGTGTAATGTGAATGCACTACATAAATCACACCTGATGCTCAAACCCTTAGGATAAATGCTTAGGATCTGAACATATAAATACATTTCGTCGAGTAAATAATGACTGGCCTACTATAACCTACTGTGCTGTAAATGGATAGCAAATAGTTCTATCCCTTTATATGGCCGTGTACCTAATGGGCTCACAGATTTCCCTTGTGACAGGTACACGAGAGAGCTCTCCTCTCATGTGGAAACCTGAACATGGAGTCATATAAGCACCCCACCACTCTACCATTAGTATGCCAGCTAAGCACACACATGCACACCCAATACACACACTTAACGGACGTACCCAGTGCTGTAGTGAGAAGGGAGATTGCCGTAACCAATCATCCTCACTACCAACTAGGAATGGGGGAACAGGCTGTGGCTCCTTCAGCTCATCAGAGTTTCTGCCGGCTAGCTTGAAGAATGACAGCCAGGTCATTGGTCCACTCACCTTGATGGCATTGGGGTCCCATAAACTATAATACCAGTAGTACAAACAGTGAACTGACGAACAGCTTGTTATTCGCAGTACGTGAGAAACTGGGAGAGCCAGTATTAACAGATGCTTCTTTTATCCACTAACCAGTATGAACAGGCATTCTATCTACCTGCATAAACTGACCATCACAGGGTGATGCTCTGTCTATCTACAGGCAGGTGATCTATTTATTTACCGACTAGCATGGCAGGTGCCCGCTTCTTACCTGGTTGTACGTTTCTTCTGCACAGCCTCCTGAAGGGCAGGTTGCAATGATCTGAGTAACTGTATGATCTCTGTTGATGGTAAGCTCTCCTTTCTGCAACTCTGGAGTGACCACTTACTCCAGCACTGGGATGGTGATTGGTGCCGGCTCAAGTTCACAGTGTCTAGTAAACACATATGAATCATCAATTGATGGCTCTGTAGCGCTGCTAGAGGTATTACTACAGGTATGTATGACATGGTATGGGCTACGTATCACCATGGAAACTAAATACTATAAAATGTCTAGTAATAAAAGGAATTCTGATTGATTATACACTATAATGATGAGGAAAGCGTGCGCTATTCCAGAATAGTACCAACACAAAATGGAGTCCAAAGTATATTATGAACTATGCATGCTATGTGTTGGTGCTATTCCGACCCATTCGTACTGATAGAAAAACGTCCATCTTCACATTAAAATATATTATGTACAGAGAGGTCCTGTACGCTTATATAGTCAAGTATACTAATCATGTCTCCTCACATGCATATTATTAGTGGATGCTATAGTAGCACTATGATAGTGCCTATAGGCAGATGATAACTACACAATCAGGAGAAAATAACTACCAAATGAGTAGTAAATTACTAGGAGTAACAGTACCATATGCTGAACTACCCTATAACACATCGTATATACACAGCAAGATTTGTAATCTTCAGTTACATGTACAAGTGTGGCAGTAAAATGGAGCAATAGTTGAACATTCCCCTACCACCATGATACTGCAGTAACTATAGCTGTAGCCGTAGATATTATTGTAGATATTATTGTAGCGTAGTCTAAAATAATTAGCAGTTTTCTACCAGCATGTTGACTGTATATTAATGGTAATGGAATAGGGTTACAAAGCAGCTGCCCTCTACTACTGTACACACATGCATACTCTACTACTACACTAGAGTAATTATAATAATATTATTATCTAATCAATGTGACCACAATATGTTATAAATATACTACTGTTCTTGTAGATAGGTATACAGGCAACTTATATTAGTGAGAGAAATCAAGGAAATACAACACCAATGTTCCCTCTCCTTCAATAGGTAGTCCAATAACTCGGAGCTACTATAGTATAATACACTGTCAGTATTATACACCATATTACCTACCTTGTATATATTGCCCTGTGTTGAGGGCTGACATGATCACAGCACACACGTCTTGATGTTCAAAGTCCAGCTTCTTGTCGCTATTGGAGATAGTAGCCTGAGAGAATGACATGTACCTTGTAAGGAGAGATGGAGCACAGGATAGGAATTGATCCTTCAGCTGTTTCAGTATCACCTTGTTGACCTGCAGCATAGTGAACAGAGTACATGACAACCACCTGCTAATAATGAGCAGGGTACATGACAACCACCTGCTTACAATGAGCATGGCACTTGAACAAGGGCTTATAGAAATGTCTCAGGACTAGGTATCTTGAGCGAATTGGCCGGGTTCAACTGTTGAGCTGACAAATTTCTACACAATGAATCAATGAAAGAATTAAAATATTCCACCAAGAACAATTCAACAGTGTCTTGATTATACATGTATATACATTGTATTGATATGTACATTGTTATCCATGAGTAATGTGCTGTGTCAATCACTAACCTCATGTGGGGATTTCTCAGCGAGAGGTCGGAGTCTGAGTTTATCGAATCTGTCATCACGATGATTCATGATGTCACACTCGTCTTCATAGAAGAGTCCAGAACAGTAGCCGTAGCACCTGTTAGTCACAGCGCTGAACCCACATGAGCACTTATACTGAGGCTACAAAATGCATAAACAAGGGATAAGTAGTGGAGGTAACATATGGGTCTAATATACATTTACAGGTAGTATAGCATTTGAGAAAACATTACATACATCTTTACTGAATTGTAGTGAGAACGATTGTTTTGTCCCTGAACAAAGTGCAATATATAGCTACTGTACATACACACCAGTGCTTATAAGCACAGACAGAGAGACAGAGAGGAGAATGGAGGCGCCAGCCTAGTATCGGCCCACATGCGGTATTTACCTCATACTTCTCCCTAGGTAGGTAGAGTCCAAGGTCATTACCCAATATGTTCATGTTACACACACAGAGGTTACAACTCTCAAAGTTCTGATCTTTGTATAGGTTGAGCATACTGTCGGACAGGGTCATGGTAACTAGCAGTGACTGGGCCTCCGGCAGAGACTGGGCATTGAATATGGACGCTGTGCCGTGCGTGGAGGGATTCTCCACTGAGGAAAGACCTACAACAATATCTGTCAACTCAAAGACGTGTCGATGTAGAGTGGATGCAAGTAGGCCCCCAAAACCCATCCCACTAACATACATTATATTATATTTAGGAATATTTCCTACACTATTATCCCATTGACTTCATTTAAAACATTCCTACAACAATTACAATAATATGTCCTGTAATCAGAAGAATGAATGATAGTCGAGCAGACCTTACATTGGCCGTACAAAGACAAATTTAGCCAAAGCACATTCATATTATTTATGAGATACAATGACACATACAGTGTAGATGTATATGTACAGTCATAATAGGTCAATACCAAACAATGGTCTTCACTGGAAAGTATCCCGTCAGTATAATTATTGTTTCATATATTACAGTACTATTACAGTACAGAAGAGTGAGATGATACTACTACTAACATGTATATAACTGGTGGCAGTTGAAAGTGCATGTAGTTTTATAGGTACTGACTACTACTACCCCCACCTGATTATTATATTGCACCATATCAGTCTAATAACTGCTTGTACTAATAGCATTCCATACTTAGCTGTAGGAAAGTTGATAGTGGGAAACCCCCATTACAAACCATTCACCATTATCATTATGTAAGCAGAATAATTCATGTGATCAATAATATTATTCTGAAAAACATGTATTGTGAATACTTACACCCACAATATACAATATACATGTAGTACGTAATACCAGCCAGTTCATTGTATTTCAACTCACAAATTAAATTAGCAACTAGTATTAAAAACATGTTTGTGACGAATATAATTCAACTCTACCTTGCTGCTAGTTTAGCCACTAATGAACACAGACACTAATATACATGTAGAATATATACAGAATAATATCCTAGTAATACATGAATTGCACAGGTACATGTATATGCTACAGGTGTTATGAGTCCTACCTGCTACACTCTTAGGAGGCATGGATAGCACAGAGCCTGGTGACTGCAGCATCTCCAGGGGACCGATACCACTGAGAGGGGTACGTCCAGGAGGGTAGAACCCACCAGCACTTCCTGGAGACATGACAGATCGAGCACTGGCTGGCTGCAAGTTGGTCAGTGTAGCTGGTAAATTCTCCACGGAGTTGAGAGGCATAGCCCTACAAATATACATGCACTTACAGCTATGAGCATTATTATGTCACCAGCATATATACAATTGTACATGTATATACATATATTAATCCAGCACTAATCTGTACCATGGCAAACAGTATGCAGTTAGTGATAGTCATTCAGTGAACCATGAAGTCGTTAGTGATAGTGTAGTAGCCAAAGTGAAACTCATATTCAGAGATGAGAGTCCGAGTTGGTTGGTACAAGGATGGCAGACCTAATCACGACCTGAAACTTTAAACCAAACATTCGGTTACTGATGGTCAGATCCCAACAGCTCCTTGATTTGCAGAATCTACACTTGAGTCAGCCTTAATCAAACAGCAGCTACATGCACAGCTGATAAAATATTACACATAATTGTAACCATGGAAACGAATCGACCAATAACGGAATGGATATAAGTCGCAGTATTTCTGTGGAATCGCTGAGAAATCACACGTATGTATCATATACACATTCTGTATGCAGTGGATGTAGATCGAGACTTACATCTGCTGGGTTGTCGGTTTATTAGACCATGGTGTGTAAAAGGAGTCTGTAGATGCTGCCAGAGAATGCTGATTACTAGGTAGGTCTAATGGATGATACTCGGGTACAGTGAGGTACTTGGCCATGTTAGACGTCCTGTATATAGCTGCGGTGGGTTCAGGTATATCTACATGCTCAGCCATGTCCTGATGGTCTGCCGGTGAGAGGGCAGTATTATGATTATCATGTGATGGAGGGGTGGGGTATATCTGTGAGAGATCGGCAGCACCTAAAGTACATACACACACTATGTTACAGCTGTAAGGAAACATGATAGAGATATAGACCTACAGTAGTTGGGTAGGAGGGATTACTTTGGATTGGTGCCAATAATTACACAGAACAAAACAACATGCTATTATATTACTATTAAAGTTAAGAGTAGATGCACATTGTAGTGTTGAGTGAATAGCTTGGCTAACGAGTCAAATCTCACTCAGCAGCCCACATTGAAGAGTCTAAATGAAACTATGCTGTGGTAGCTTGTTGCAATCCCAACTGTTCTCTCTATATACAAGGACAAAGACGTTGGCCGCTCTACTTACTGACTGGGCCAACAGCGCGAGCACTAGCCATGCTAGCGCCACCAGAGGGAGCTGTGTGCTGGTGAGAAGAGGAAGAGTTGAAGCCAGCAGTACCACCATGTGCTGGGTGGGCTCGGTCATCGTTACTCTCGTCCTCAGAGTCGAACATATTGTCAAGGTCACTGGGATGGGGCATCAGAGCAGCTGATGTCATCAGATTGGACACAGCTACTGGCAAGGAGAAGCACACATGTACAGCACTGTGTATCACAGCATAGTATTAAACCCACAGAGGACTCAATACATTATCTAATCTAATTTCTAAGATGGATTACCAAGAATGTATCATGTAATTACAGTTGGGTACTACCAATGTGTCCTATATCATTGATAGACTGCAGTATACAATTTGGGATGGCTGGCTATGAAACTGTAACACATAAAGGATTGTACTATCCTGCCACTGTTCCCATACATTAACCTGCTAGTAGGAGTAGGGCTACTTACCAGGCTCTGATGGCTCTGGTTTGACTAGTAGCACCTGCGCTGAGCTGGAGTCTGACTGCGGAGTAGACAGGTAGTATGTCTCAGTAACTCGTGTATCTTCAGACACCGTAGTGAGTGGGTGGGACAGCTGCTCGTACCCCTGAGGAGGTTTAACCTTGTCTGATGCTGGCTCTAGTTTGAATCTCTTCTTCAGTGGTAGATCGAGCCTACGAGATGAGGGAGAGAAACCAGATTGTAGTATGTAGTATGTCTAATAAACAACTGTGACCAGTTATCAGGCATGTAATGTCAAGCTACATGTAGATGTTGACATTTTGTTTAGAAGTATCAACAGCACCGACATCTACAATTAACTGAGAAATATGGTTTATTAGTCAAAGCATGATGAGGAATGCTCAGTGGTCTAGCTAAAACCTGGGTTGTGGTTTGCCTGTAACAGTCCTAAGGTGGAGTCGGTGGAGTCGAGTACACCTCTAGTAACAGTTGTCATACTATTACTAAATGGGTACTGAATACATTGTGATTATGTACATTGAGATACCTTTTGCCTGTATCTATTACCTATATTTTGCATGCATGAGTGCGCAGGATATCGTTAGTAAAGAGGAGATATTGTCCATAAAGAGAGAGCAAACAGTAAGTGAAGCATACATCCCAAGTGGACTATTGTGAGTTACATTGATTACATTATGCACATGGCTTTTTATACGTGCACTTATCAAGAAAAGTACATATCCTCAGAAATGATGTTTCCATTTACAGTTAAATACAAAAAGAGGTAATTAAAATTCCATATACTATAATATTTATATTATATAACAGATGTCAGTTAGTGAAGGCCAGACACTATATCTAGATGTCTGTATGTACAGTCACTTACCATGCTTGGAAAGTAGAAAATATATACAGAGAGTTGGTGACGAGTTCATCGTCGTCTACGATGCCGTCTGGCAGACATGGACGTTTAGTTGGGTCAATACATATTGAACTAGAGTGGTGAGGTGATTGTAGGTGTTCTATTTGGCTGCCTATGTAGGCTGTAGGCGTATTTGATACAGGTACTGGTGTCTCCTTGCTCAGACTATTGCCAGCCTGTCAGAACGAAATGGAGGAGATACAGAATATACACAAGCTGAGATTGGTAGTATGGTTGTCATAAGACCACATTGATCACAACTGGTTATATAGGCTACAATATCATTATAAATACCAACAATTTTGTAACTTTCAAATTCCATAGCTCAGTTTGACATATCTGATAGTTAATAGTGACTTGTTATTATTTACAACCTCTGCCCACCTACCAAAACATCAATCATGTAATCTGACTGGTATGTTGCAGTCATAACATACTGTATACTTCTACTACAGGACAATCTTGATTGTACTATGCTCATAGTAAACAATGAATAGTAAATCAGTAGTTTAGTTAGCTAGCATCTCTGTTACAAGCAAGTAAACCTTTAGAACACAACCATTCATGATGATATAGTAGCCTAAAAACATTGTACTAATTTACACATACTAGCCAGTGTTTCAGTATATATTAATATGAATGAACTAACTAACTCAGATAGTCGCATACCTGGGAGTTGGACTGCTGGGCCTGAGGAGTGCGTGGAGTTCGAGGTTGATTGCTGCTGCCTACACTAAAAGGATGCATACCCTGTACACTACCCGTAGTTGCTGACTCCACACTGCTGACCGCCTTCACTGAGGGTGGGCGAGTGTTTAGATGTTTGTCAGAGGGTATATTACTGCCGGGAGTTTTTGGTGTTCTTGGTATTCTTATGTTTATGGGAGAGGGCTGTGGGAAGGAGGCAGGCGACGCCAACACATCCCTCAATGTCATCTACAGACAAGAAAGAAACACTGATAACCACAATCATTAATGAATCAGATAAACCAACCTATAAGAGATTAATAAATAGACCAAGAGCAAGAGCAAATCACCATCTTAGCTAGTGCCAACAGATGAGAAAGTTATATAAAGCTTCTAGCCATGTTATGTATGTAATAAAACACTAATCTCAGTTATCTATATGTATTTGCCAGTGAGAGAAGACAGTTGACTACTTAGTATGATAAGTGTGATACTGATTAGAATATTGACTGTATATGACATCAAATATTCCCCTTGTCTACTGCTACATGATATTTCCCAGCTGAGAATATTGTATAGTAAAGCAGGAACAGCAGTGCTAAGGAAATGAAAGGCAAGTAGTACAATGTAAATCAATATTCAATAGGCTATTAGTTTACTAGCTGTTATATTCCACAATTAACTCTTTTGTCAATGACCTTGTGTTGATAAGACTGAAGACGTGCATACATTCCACTGACCATTGAATGACTGTAATTAATTACCAGAGCTGAGCTATGATGCACATTTGTTACAAACCATCTATCTACTATCTACTATCACTGGTGCTAGAAGATCATCTCGGATATATTATATTACAACAATATGCAGTAATATTCGAATATAACACACTACTACTACTACCACTGCGTTACACAAGTAGTTTAGCGGCTCAATCTTGTACATAATTAGGCCAAGTAAGTACTATTATAATTCATAGTATACATCATTCAATGTTCCCACAACACTACCATTTATTGCATACCTACAATCAAATCAACTAAGAGGTAGACAGTAGGCAAAGCACTGGTTATTGCAAAGGATTGTTCAAGACTACAAAGAACATCCAATACATTACAATAAATCCTGCCCACAATTTAGCTTAAATACAACTGGTGTATGTTCAGCTGGCAACCACTACTGACAGACCCACTACTGACTGACTGACTAATCTCCATACACCACAACTTAGCTCACTGTAACAGATCATATCTGACTCGGTGTCCGGAGTGGGTGCTAAGACATCTACATGAATCCTGAATGTCCGACTAAATCAATTGAAAAAGCAAGACTTGTATACACAGTAAACATTCATACGACATCCATATCCCACCAGCTAACACAGCAGCCGACTAACCTGTGGAGTGGAGGCCTGCATATGATCTGGAGTAGCCTCACTATTGCTTGGTCTCGCTGAACTAGCTGCCATCGTGCCCGAACTGGCCTGTGTAGATGCAACATTCTTCAGGCCCTTGGAACCAGCCAATAGTTTCTCAAGGGGAGGACTGCGTCGATGAAATGGTGTCCGAGGTCTCCTGCCGTCCTGTTTAGGGGAGAGAGGAGACCCTTGTTTCTGTGCTTTCTTTGACGATTTTGACTATAAGCATAAGGAAAGATGTCAAGTAGAAAGCAGCGCCGGCACTGAAGCCAATGGTGGACAGTTAAGGTGGTAACCATATATGCTGTGCATGGAGTGTATGATAAGTGTAAGGATAAGGTATGAACTCAACCATTAAATATTCATAGACATAGTTGAGTAGGTAGGTAGGCAGTGCACTGACATGTTTCTAGGGACTTTAGGTTGTAGATTGAAGTCATTTACCTCACCACAATCACTTATTCTACTAGCTAGATCAGTCAGACAATGAGCCAACAACACCAAGGGAATTACTAGCGTAACTAGTCACTCAATATTTATTCAAAGATACAAACAATAATACTCTGTAACAAAACCAAACACAAACGTACAAGTCAATATTTTGGCAAGCTTATATATTAATGTATACAATACAAGGATGCAATGCAGAAATGATGTATTTTTAGCCAAAGAAAAGGAACTAAGACTGGTCACATCACATTGTCAGGAATATCCTCAATATAGGTGAATTATTGCATGAGATTGTTATAGACTCAATTCAACACTACAGCATTCTATGAACACAGCCGAAACAGCACTTAATTCATTCATATATTCATTGCAGATTTAGTTGAGCTCATACAATTGTTGGGAGTTGCTAAATTGGGATGACAAATAATAAATTATTGTTTACGATTTCCAACCTACTCCTATTTTCACATTAATTATATCATGTCGCATTAATTTCACTGGAACACAAAAACATGTCAACTGAACCAACTCAGCTCTGTCCACTGGCGTAGATTACCTCACCTCACATAAAGTAGTAGGTATATATTACATCCTACTCTTTTTCTATATAATGAAATTCGCTGTAGTTCTATTACAGGGGCATAGCAATGATTACAATTGTCCCAGTCGACAGTCTAAAATATTGTGTAGCAGTTGCCGCCTACCTTGACACAATTACAGTTGGCTCTGCTATGTACATCACTGAAATTAAGAGATCTTGTATCATCATCACATTTGCCTGTCTGTAGACTGTCTAGTGTGGTCTTAGAGACTAGCACAGACATGCACTTATCACACCGCTCTGGAGACGAGGTCTTAGGTCTCTGCTCTTTTGGTGTAGGAGGCTGGGTAGTGACGACAAAGGCACTGGGGTACTTCATTCGAACTCCACCTTGATGAAAACAAAGTGTATTGGTGTTAACTTGAGATATACGCGTTTTTTGGCAAACACAAAATGTGATATGATGTATTGTTACTTTCATGTCATCCTTGAAAGTAATGCACAATAGTTTCTATTTGTTAATGTCCCATAACTATTGCATTCTATCATAAATGTGTACTTTTATGTTATTTATAAAAGTGAAATTCATGAAAAAGGAGCTTTGTGATGCCAGGCATCCCACCAAGATATATTGATAGTCAATAATATTTTACTAGAACCAAAAAATCACCTAAACTGATCACTGATCAGATCCACATGTTTTATCAACAGATAGGATATATCAACTGCTCAGGATTTATACGTCATGAGTGTTATTATATAACCTATAGCATATATTATGGCCTACTAACCAACTGCTACCTCCACCATGCTAGGCATATCATTGTCTGGGATGGCTGCCGGGGTACTAGAGAGAGGGTAGAACTGCTGCCAGTCAGCAATGCTCTTGTCTGCAGGAGATACAGGTCTCCCGGTAAGCACCCCAGCTAGGCCGTAGGGAGCTAATATCACCTGGTTGAGTCGAGAGCTGGGTGCTGTCCCTGTATATGAATATAGACACACAGCAGACTGTACAAATGCAATCTAGAAACGGAGATCCTACAGGGATAGGTATAATATGCATACAGTAGATGGGCGGAACTAGGGAAGGCATTTGAGGAAATATTGATTTAATGAAATTATGTAACGGAGAACAGAAAGATGTAAACACACCAGTGATTGCTCTATCAAATAATGTTGTATCCTTTTAAATACATATGCATGAGGTACTGTGTATACTAACAGTAGCCTAGTGCCAGGAGAAATTCTATCGTACAACAAGATTATATAATGAAGCTAGCAATTCAGAGAAAGAGCAAGCATCTATTTCATACAATCATGCATAATGTACATGTGTATATACAAGCTACAGTTATATTACAGTCATACCAAGATCAATGATATATGACTTATTTAAGGGAATGGAAGTAGTGGAGAAATTTAGCAAATAATCTTCTAATACGACCATTGTCAACAGTTCGACATAAATAGGCCTTAAAGCTTACAACATTAGCCTCTTTTACCTAGGATGATAATTATGGTTAACTTACCTGTCGTGGCAGAGTTGTGGGCGTCTTTAGCCTGTTTGAGTTGCTGAGAGCTTAGTCTGTACAACTGAGTCCTCTTTTCCACATTCACACTGACACAGACAGTGCTCTCACCATGCAGGAAGAAGTTTTGGAAGGAGAAAGACAGAGGTGAACTGTAAATAAACGGGCATACTGATTAACCAGCCAGCCAGCCAACCAGGTGTTTATTACCAATACATACTGGGTATACTGATTAACCAGCCAGCCAGCCAACCAGGTGTTTATTACCAATACATCAGTCACAGTCATTCACAGTCATTAGTTACTTGTGAGTACAACTCTCTCTCATATAGTAATCGGGATTATTTATGCCTCCTAACATTGAGAAACCACAAGTTTCAAGCTACCACTCCAAAGGGCCTTATTAACAAACATCAAACAACCCTCATCTACGTAACCAGCAACCTTAGGCCTGCATATTCACCAAGCCTGGCTTTGTAGTAGGAGTTGTTTCATGGACCAAGTTTCACAGTTCAGTTTTGCGAACACTCCATCTCAAACCGAATGAATTTTTTTCTGGGAGAAACTAAAGTACGGCAATGTGTCGAGATGGTTTGACTTGGTCAAGCGCAAATGCACACATTTTCGGTTTATATGTACAATGTAGGTCTGGCGATCATCTTGTCAGCCTCAGTCAGTTAAAGTGGCCAAGAAGGCAGCGATGATTGAGTCATTCTATGGAAATGATATAAACCAAATGGAGCACCTTTTGTCCGCCTAAGCAAATAATCTTTGCAGCCCCAGCGCCATGAAGCACCGTTGCAATTGGTTAATACGACTCTGACTATAAAATTTGTTAGCAATCAGCTTTCGTTACTGATTGGATATTGATCGAGGCCAAGATTCAAAAAGAGTTTTGATAGCAAATTTTTCTTACATGGCTAGCCTATATTATAACACTGCTATTTGTTAGGTTAGTCCTAACCTTTTCAACAACCATGTGTTGTATATTACAATTGTCGAGTATTTGACACAATGACCAGTTACATGTAACCGAATGCTGGCATCAAACACAGGGCTATCACCAGTACACACACTACTACACAACACATGGGTGGGTAATAGTAATAGTTAATCGGTCAGTAACTGAACACAATACTTGAGTTTGTGATAGCAAACTAATGAGCAGTGTAAGTTATGGTTGAAGGGTGCAGTGCACTATTACATCTCCATCAATCATTGATAGGGTCTGCTCTGTCACATATCTAAGAATGTTGCAATTCTAGATTGGATTGGTTGAAGAATAGAAGCTGCTAATGCTCACGCACATCCAAATTGTGTGAGCACACCACACAGCCATATCTGAACCATTTTCCTAATAACATTATCACAAGTTAGGGCTCACCGGGAAAGAGTGTGACCAATGGGCTATGTAACCTAAACCACCAGCAGTGATAGTTTCATCGGTTTGAAAGTGATCGGACAAAAATAATGAGCAGTAAAAGTTGGATAAGCCTACCGTATAGTAACCTACCATTTGTTGTCGGTGTCTGTTCCATCGTGTGCTTTTACAAACCACTTCCCAATTCTTACAAACTGCTTGGCTAACAGGCACCTAGGAAAGAGAAGGTGTGCTTATAATTTATGATCCTCAACCATGCATGAAGCTGACTGGCATAATCCATATTAGAAAACGAGACAATCCCTACATTATAGTAGGCGCTGGATCTACTATTGCCTGGTTATCCACACTGAAACTATTTACATTCTTGCCTAGTAAAATAATACTAGTGAGTGTTACGTATAATTATGTACAAAGAATAATAACCACTATCATTGGACATTACATCTCTATGACAGACAAGACAGACAAGAGTATGCCAGCCTGAAGGATATTGTTACTGCAGTGACAGTATTACATTGTCACTCTGCCAACAGGTATAACATGTAAGCACACATAGCACAGTCATGCAGGAGATGCACTCCGAGTCAATACTACTACAATTTACTAGATCTGCATGCACCAGCAGTAGTAGAATATTTTACCTCTCTATGACATTGTGCAAAGCCTTGAATAGAAATGTCCGACATTCATAGCTGAGTAGTGTCGTCTCCCAGCTACCTTGCTCCGATTCTATCAAATAATAATTTTATCATGCATTTTATTGCATAGTGATCATCGGTTTGCTAAGTAATGTTATTATTATTGTGCACATGAGATTTTCCTACACACACAGATTTGAAACATAATATAGTCAGTCAACACGAGTTAATGCTAGGAGGCTGCCATACAAAAGGAAACTATAAGGTTAGCAGCAGTATTGAACCAATACATTATAATCTCCAATAATTAACTCACTACTAACCTGTACACAAAGTGGTTATGAAGTAGCAATATTGTTATCAGAAAATGTGTGTAAGTACACAGAATGGAATAAGCTACTGATGAATAGTTATATCATTATCAATATTTATTGCTAATAGCAGTCTCGCCAGCTGACTGACATATGCCTACTACAGGATAGATTGTTTTGGCAAGTGATTAGCTAGTCTATAGATAGATCTGTTGATACAGACAACATTTTGATGGAGAATTACTGCCTCACCTTGTAACTCAGTAGCTAGATGGGTTTGTAAGCTGGTTGGTTCGTCACCGTACCAAAAGACCCATAGCTCCTTGGCATAGCCCATAAAGTTGCTGGGTGGAGGTGTACCATCTGTTATTGGTACTCTTGCCCAGGAACAAAGCATGTCGGCCTTGAGACATTTTGCATAAGATGACAAGACCGGGTCATCCAACACATCCATATTTGAACCCATCTGAGAACGGAGCCGCCGCCATCGTATCCCAGCCAAGTCAGTCTACAAAAAAGAAAACCACAATCAATTAATAAAGTCACCAGTCTTCTGAATGCTGAGAATAATAATTTTTAATGTTGACCTCAGCCTTCAATAACCACTCCATGTGTAACTCAATCTGTAGCTTTTGGCCTACATTTTTAGATTAAATTTAACTATAACCATTATTTAAAGAGCAATAATAATATTATTTAGGAAAATTTGATTTACTTCATAAAAACCAATTAATAACCACAAAAATTCTAAGGGAGAGTTTCAACGCTGGCTATAGGCGACTTTGCGGAAGTTTCTAACAAAATAAAAATATTTGTCTGATGGTTATTAGAGTTGAATAGTGAATTTTTGTCCTTGTACAGGCATAACCAACAACATTAGGGTAGAGGCCAAGTACCATTAGTTTACTCAAAACTTCAATATTGGCTGCCTGTGCTACGTAAGACTAATTTTTATTATAGCGGCACAGTATTTTAGTGAGTTATCTATCACAAACATGACCTACATGCTCTACGATTATTTATTAAAAGTTGAATTGTGGACCATCAACTGACAAAAATTTTCATTTGAACAAACAACTAGCAATTATTTTTTTTAAACCATAATAATACCAGAGAAAACATTCTGAGGGAAATGTACACCCCCTTATCAAGCTCTGTGTCTAGGTAAGCCTACTACTGCAAGAATAGCTGCGACTTTATGACTATCATCCATAAAAGGCAAGTTTATTACTTGCCTTCACACTTCCAAAGTAAACATTTAAACCTAAACCAAAAACTAATCTCAATGAACCTTTTGGACACAAACTTTGGTCAAAAGGCATGCTCACAAACGCTCTGCGATTTGGAATTCAACCTATAGTATTCCTGTTTCCATTAACCATTCCACAACAATATTTATGCCTTGGCCTACATGTAATTTGTACTTTCCATACAATGTTTATTGCCTGGTAAATTCACGAAGTCAAATCCAATGACCCAATTTCTACTTTAAAATTGTGGATATTGACATTCTTCTTTCGATTAATTAGGAGAGGCACACAATTTGAATTTAACAGCTTTTCTAAGCTATTGCCATGAATTCCGAGGTTATCCAGTAGACATGCCAACATAGGTCTATCCTCACTAGAATTTACATCTTTAACAATTTTCTTCAAATTTATCACTAAGTCATGTTTGTTAGATGAACGTATTTTAATTATATTAGCAACTACCAAAGATTAATATTTGAGGTTACAGTTTCAATTTTTAATGAATCTTCATTTTCTGGGAAAGTAGGCCCAAGCCTAAACCAAATTTACCTAAACCCAGGTGTGCTGGTAAGGTAGGGATGGTTTTGTTCGGCCAAGCAAAATCGACAATAGCACTTGCGGCCTAGGCTGGACATCTTGGGATTTTTATTTGCAACCCGAGTCCGTCCAAGAGGTCGCAAAGACACTAATTATGCCAAGTTTATTTTATACCATAATTTGACCATGTTGATGTAGTAATAGGCTATAGTAGGTATAACCTATACTTATTGTTGGGTGAGTGAGTATAGTCTCGCAAAACGCAACGGTATTGCTACAACTATGTGCCGAAGTCAGAGGAGACTTGCACAGAGCAGAGTAACAGCAATTTAATTTGAAAGAAACAACAATAAAAACAAAATTCTCAACTATGTATGAGTATGATTGCAAGAGATGATTTATAAGTTAGGTTTAATGATTTATCATTTAAAAATTTTATAAACAACATTACTGATTACAACCTACAACTTCATCTTAAACCGATCTTCGGACACAGAGAGAGTTAGCGCATTGAATCAATTCATTTTATTTTTGTAATTATTATTATAATTATGACTGATTTTTTTACGTGAAAAGGGCATACGATTCGGCAGCAGATCTGAGATCAACTCATCGATCAATAAGAATAATATAATAATTATTATAATTTTAAAAAAGTAGAAAGGATTAATTAGCATGTGTTTCATTTGCCTTAGTCGAAGTCAGACAACTGACATAATAGCTCAATAACTGCGGTTAGGCTTCAAGGCCAAGGATGAGTTGGAACTCATACAAGACTTCAACCGATTCTCTACTTGTCAATCTACTCCTGACTCCACTCACCAGTGCAAAAATGTTTGTGTAACAATTTTCCAGACTGAGCCTGCTACTGTTTCCTGAATGATTCTGATTGCTCATATTTGCTCCATTTCTAGTGTCGCATCAGTTGAAGAAACGTGCTACACACGCGGCTTAAACTAATTTCAAAACCACTGAATTAAATTTGATAGTAAAAAAATTAACAAAAATATGATGGCGACTGGAAAATGGCGAGAATAGAATTGAAGTAAACAGCTGATTCATTGGTCCGCAGACGGCCCACGTGACCTGTCATGTCTGCGCCCATAAAGCGAAAGTGAAAGTACGTGCTTCCGTTCTGTCTGCAGCAGGTGAAAAATAAATAAATTAAATATAGTAGCTTCTTATGCCTTGATGGTTTTGTTTAGAGCTGAACTTCGGGTTTATTGTCATACCTTCCTAACTTAATCATAAAAATCCAATATTTTGGTTATCATTGTCTATTATGTGACCATTCCACGGCCCTCATCAACTATTACTTATTTATTTTTATTTTATTTTGCAAATAATTAGCTATTTCCTCCTCCCCTGCTCTGGTATGTTACAAATGACTACAGCCACGTATATCTACTTAAAATTTAGTACGTTGTGCTCCATGTTGAGTTATTGTTGATAAATATACTTGTAGGTCTAAATTCAAGGCTGTAACAACTATTTTTGGCTGAGGGGGCAAAAGGCCCAAGCCAGAGTATCTGGGCTGCCCAGACCTATACTAAACTGTTCTATATCAATTTCAAACAAATATCATATGCAAGATCATAGGCCACTTACATTGGCCATAAATTTGTGATGACTGTAGATCTATTCAAAGCTCAATTTTGAGAATTGACACCAACAGATATCTGTGTTAGGACAGATTTCTGGGGAGGCAAATGCCCCCCTTGCCCCCCTGGTTGTTACATCCCTGGGTCTAATGAATGACCAATCATCTAGTTTAATGTTAATCCTTGTTATAATTATTAAATTAAATATATAAATCATAACAAAACAATAATAATAGTAAAGTATAGTTATGATAATTATTTACATGGAACTTTTGTACTTTATTATACATAATATTTAAATTGTTTTATGCACAATGTAGTAGTGGATAGTTAACCAACCATTAATGGATGTCAAGTACAATACAGATTAAATGAGAATGTTGGCATAGCGTACTAGCAATGTCAGTTTTTGTACTTGTGTAATAACAACTAAATGCCCCTTGAATAAAAGCAGGTTAAGGCAGGATATGTGACTTTAATGGCATGATAGTATTCTGATGCTGTGCGCGATCCATGTGGGATAGTTAGACACAGTTTTGTTGCTTTTGCGTATTTTAGGAACATTCGTAAAACCTGTCGAAAGAGGTGTAACCAGCTGACAAACATTACAGGTATGTGTAAATGACAGCTTGGTTGTTAGTTTGTACTTTTATATAACAATGCTTTTCCATTTATCTATCCTGTTGTATGTTACTAGATTGATTCCACTCCATAGTGAGCTTTTAATTTTAAGCAGCATCTATTTGGTTCTAGAGGCATATTTCTAACATTGATCCTATGCTGGAGGAACATTTTTTTGAATAGAACATTTGGGAAATATTAAAATATTGATAATGTTAGAATGTTGGACCACACACCCCTCCGTTAATTAGACTCCGCCTCATTGGTTCCTATCGGATATGGTTGATATGATTTACACATAGTGCGGTGTTTAAGTAGCATCCATGTACTAATGTCTCGCTAACCTCGCTAACTTAATTCTGTTTCATGCATTTATTAGGAGCTTATTAGCAGCAGGTTTCTACTAAAACTCTTGATACTTATAGGATTTAGGTACATCCAGGATACAAATGATCTTGTAGGATGCTTGAAGACATTCGATAGGAAACAAATATAATCCTCATTCCCCTAGCCTAAGTGGTTATTTGCTGAAACTACTGATGTACAACTTCAGGCAGATACATTGTTGTCCTTCATTTGCTTTCACCTACCTATCTACATTGTGTATCTCCCTTGAACATGACCCCCTCAACTGTGTAAGACTGCAAGTTGAGGATCCAACTAAATTTAACATAATATCTACACTGTAAAATGTTGCTAACTATTTTTTAATTGGATGTGGTATTGTGGTTGGTAAATGCTTCCGTGTGCCAAAACTTTACACATTGTGGTGACGACATTGTCTACAGTTTACTTTATTTTAGATATGTGTATATAGCCCTAAATTGTGCAGCTACAACTTTTGGGCATTGGTTTAGAGTTATCTGCTCATGTATAACATATAATTGATAATTTCATTGTTGAGTGAACTACATGATTGTATGTCACATTACTAAATAAATCAAAGAGATCTATGTATGTCTTACCAAAACCAGAGTTTTGTGTTGTCACTATTACCATATTCACATTTTATTCCCCATTTAATGAACCATGATGGTTTCTTATATCAGCCATTATTTGGCCTAGCCATCCACCTGATCACTTCTTGTGGAAGACATTTTATTTACGTATATGTTCTAGGTATATAGGTTTCCTTTAGAAAGTTAGTTAGTTAGTTGGCAATGTGCAATATCAGTGTTATAAAGATAATGTTTGCATCATTGATCTAATCAATGGGTCTAGCTGTAGGTTCTACCTGCACCTGACATGTTAATGGACGATCTGTTTGAAGTTGCCTTTTCTATTCAATTCAAATGATTTCCTACTTGGATTTGCTTCTTAATTTCTGCTGTCTTCTCACAGGTTTTGGCAATAACATGTTGAATAACATTGTCTCACCACCCACTTCCTAATAATATCATTTAAAACAAGAATCATTCCAGTATAACATGTGAAGACAACTCCAAATATCATGCTACAATGAACCAAGAGTACAGTTACATTGTAATATGTAGTGGAACTGTGGTAAAACTAGTGAGATGTACATGTTGCGCACAGTCCTACAACCTCATGGTCATATTTTATATATAAATCTAATGTATTTCTAGTTACTCCATGGTATGGCAGACCAGAAGACTTCTCTTGAAGGTAGAACTTCATTAGCGTCCAATGAAATAAATTACACCTACATTTGTGCATGATACAGATACCTGACTGATGACCTCGCCAGACGCCAGTACATTGGCAAATATTTTGGAAGTGTTCAGCCTTGATTACTGTGAGGCTACTCAACACTGTTTAGTTTAATATTGCTTATTTTACTCAGTTTTAGGTTATATTCATTTAATACTCATAGAGAGACATTTCAGTGATTTTACGAAGCACAACCTAAGTAAAAATATCTTTACCACTACATCACTGCTTAGGAGTCTGAGACTCATGGAAGTAGAATGCACCTAAGAGATATCCCCAGTGCATACACTGCAATATGTACAGCCTCTAATGTTCTCTAGTCTGATGTTCTACCTGAGAAATTTCTTATTACTGAAGCAGATCTGATCTATGGGTTGAGAGAAGTGAAGCTTGCCAATATCATAGATTACTTAGTCTATTAGCAACCACAAGGGACTCAAAACTGAAGAGTTATGTCCTCTACAGCAATTACACCAAACTGAAGAGTTATGTCCTTTACAGCAGTACACCCAACTGAAGAGTTATGTCCTCCACCAAAGTTTAGAAAGAGAAACAATTTGATCCCCAAGTGAAAGTTATTCTATGCATATCGAATTACAAATTATTCTTCAATATATTATTACTAATGCTCAGATTCTCAATATTTGTTAAGATTAATTGTGTTACCCTAGTTCAAAGCAGCTATAATGTAGGCCTACTTGTTGTTGACAAAAACTGTCATATACTGATTGCCAGCGAAATAGTGTTGTAGGACATGTTTCCAGTGAGGCAAGGCTATCTGGATGGTGATTTCACATAAGCTATATTATGTGCATGTGACTTTGTTGAATTTTCTTGGCAATCACTATACAGAACTCGGATAGGCTGTTCAATATTAGACGTGGTTGTGAGTGCTGCACTTAGAAATCATTCAATTATTTTCAGTGAGCATGGATAATGCTGGCAGGTGTGTTAACCATTACAGACTTATAATAATGATTATTCATTATAGAGACATGATTTGGAATTTTGCTTATTACGTTTTGCTAGTAAGTAAAGTCATTTAAAATTTTGAGATTACTAATCAAGCTTGTTGTCAATTGTGCTTATTCATAATATTTAACTGAAGTTATTGAACAAACAGTTACTCTATTGTACACGCTAAGTATGGCAATACACTCTAGATTAATCCCTGAGTTCATATTATGATTACTGAGTGAAATTAAATTGTAGTTATGTTAGTGAGTGCAGAGTTGTGGTAAAAGCAACATGGCTGCCAGAGCCATGTCGTCAGCTAAGAATTTGGATAACGAGAGTGGGGCTGTAACACTCACAGTTGAGACACCTCACACAGAGAGAGTCCAAAACTCAACTAGCAGTATAGCGATACAGGTAATACCTGATAGTATACCACATTATAGTATACAAGATAAAAATATTATTTCCCAACTTTTTAAATACTAAATCTTACTAATATGATACAAAGCAGTAATTTTTTTTGTTTCTGTTAAACGAAAGACGTCATCAGATGCAAGAAAAATAATTTACACAATACTATTGTGAGGTGGATTGAAATTGGGAGGCTTATATGTCTCTCTATTTGTTGGTCATTTTCAGGGCCGTAGGTTAAAGTTAAACAATATTAGTGGATAGCTGGAAAAATAATATATTATAGGAGTGAGAAGAGAAGGTGAGTATGACAAAAGGGAGGGGTCCCCACAAACAGATTTGAGCTTGAGGCCACTTTGCTTTGTTCACTGGGGAAGCAGTACCTCCCTCCCCCCCCCCCCCCTTTAAAAACTATAGCTTTAGTTTCCCATTCGTTTTATATCGATCTTTCTTCATAATACTTCATTGTACTATAGTAATATGGATACTTTTTAGATGTTGATCACAATGCTAAGCAGTACTGTAAAGGGAATTTTCGATCGAGTTTTGGCTACAATATGATTTCCAATAACTCAGGTAGTACACAAATCAGTTTTGCAGTTAGCAAAACATTTTGAAATAGCATAGGAGGTCAAATCCACTTTACATCTTATATTTTACATAAATGAAAAACATATTCAATTCAAAATATTTCACATTCAACGCTTTATGAAGAAAATGAAATTTAGCAAATGCACTCTTGTTGTTTATTTACATATCATTATGGGTGAATCAAAATCTACGCTTCGATCGCAAACATATTTTTTGTTGGTTGGTATGCAGGGTTGGGAACTTTGATCTACTTTTGCATTCGATTTCCGATTTTCGATTATGCTGACTAAACCAAGGAATACAAGCATTCGATTGTTACTTTACCAAATCAATGATTGTACTTCAATCGATTTTACAATCGATGATGATTTTAGAAAATGCACATGTATATGGGTATAATTTTTGTAAAAATGGAGAAATTTATTGTCTTTACTAATTCTGTCTATTACTTACTAAGTAATAGACAGAATTAGTAAAGACAATAAATTTCTCCATTTTTACAAAAATTATACCCATATACATGTGCATTTTCTAAAATCATGGTAATATTAGGCACAGTTGTTATAACATTTTAAAGTAACTTTAAAATGTTATAACAACTGTGCCTAATATTACCAGTTTTATTTGCATTTTCTCATAGTTTAGAGTTATCTCCTCTACCTTTATGTTTCTTTTTAGCCTCCAAATATTTATATGCACTGCAAATCTTAGCCAGAAATTCCAGGCTATTATTTCTTATTTGGTGCTAGCCACTCACATTTTATCCTAGCTTGCATTTAGAAGCTATTATTTTGTTATTAAATAAAACAGCTCATCATCATTTTTTGTATTAAAAAGATAAGAACTAAGCTACAAGGCTTTTCATTTATTTCCTGTACTAAACACTAGCAGATTAATTAGCAGCTTAGTGACAATCGAATGCAGCTGTAACCCTATAAAACCAACGAATACATGCATTTCGATGGCTTTGTTGGAAACCAATGATTAGGTGGAATCGATGGTGAATAGACCAAAGAAAATCACCATCGAATATCGAATGCTATTGGCGATTCCCAACCCTGTTGGTATGCGATACATCCCCATGATTTAACACATAACTGTTGATACTGCTTCTCCACCATTGTTTTATTGATGGAAGAGGGTGATGTTGGTATGAGTAAAACTCAATTATTAGTCACATGACCAGCAGGTTCTCCCCAACACAGTATTACATGTACATGTATATTATTGTATACCCGGCATATGAAATATGGATAGAGTTAATCACATGTACTAAATAGATGAGCTGAAATAGAATTTTCGTATCTTTTTCCCTGATTTGTTGATTTCATGTTGAATTGTTAAACAGAGTCTTATGCTATGTAGTTTACACTTTGTGATGAAGAACTCGGCGTAGAAATGAGCTGGTTGTGGACTCACTGTTTGGATTTTTCAAGATTTGTTGGTGGTTCAACAGGGTTGAAGATGGGCACAGTTTTTATTTTGTGCCCTCAGATTCGTTGTAACATGTGAACTACAATGCTATCTCTCTCACAGTAGAGGAAATCTGATACACATTTAGCTCAGGAAATCTATTAGAGCTACTTTGTTTAAATAACCAAGATATAAAACTGAACAAACAGACATTATACTTGCCTGTATATTTGCATTCAGGTTATAGACCTATAATCCATGGAGTGTATTGGTAAATACCAGTTTATAGTTGAATATATAGTATTGATTTAGAGATGTACATTCTTTCACTGCAGTAATAATTCATATTGTATTCAGCAGCATTAATATATTGTAGTTATTATAATATTGTGGATTCTGGTGATTTCGTATAAATTTATGTTTTCATAGACAAAGTTGATGGGACTAGGGGAGCAAGAAAAAAGGGAGTGGATCAAGAGTCAGATTGAAACTTTCACCGAGAAAGTAAAGCTATGCAAACAGTCATACTCTAGTCAGATGGCCGAAACCATGATTGGTCAACTAAAATCTGCCGATGGCATTTATGCTAATTCAATATATCAGCTTAGAAAACTGATACCAAACTACGATGAAAGTCTTCCCACTATTGTTTACGCCAAATGGTTTTTGAATAATATGGAATATATGAAGGAATTGAAAACAAACTTTGATGAAAGAATCTATTTACCCCTAACTAAACACTATCAACATGTAAGGCAAAAGTCAAATCTTGAAGAAGCATTAACCAACAGAGAAGCGACTACTTTAACAGAAAAACGTGTATCAAGTGCGTCGTCGGTATTAAAATTTAAGGATGATTTACCAGAAGTAAAAGATTTATATGACTTTACTGAAGTGGAGAACATGGCAAGTCGGTTAGTATATCTGAGACAGCGCTGGCAACTATTATTAGAGGATGAGAATGAAATCAACGCAACATTGTTCTCACTCAAGAGTCAGATTAGTGTGTCTGGTCAATGCCCGAAGGAGGTGATCAATATGCTAAGGCTGGTTCCCGATATTCTACTGAAGTGTAGTAATGCAGCCTTGCTGGCACAACAGTGGTTAGAACGTGCCTCTAATAAGGTGCTAGATCTGGAGACTAAATACAACAAGTTAGAACGAGTCAAGTCGGTGCTGACGGAGAAACTATCCGGTTTAAGTGAAGAGATCAAGAGTGAGGAAGAAGAACTACAGGCGGAGTCAACTGATCTGCAGATGTTGGCCGACCGAGAGGAGAGACCAAATGAGTTGATGTCTAAAACTCACCATTTAGATCAAACAATAAAACAGATAAATTCTAGAATACATCTTCTAACTGTAGAGAATGAAGAGCTCAAAGATCAGAGAAGTGTGCTGAAGTCTGATGACGTTAAGAGACAGGAAATGAGCAAAACTATACACAGTAACGAACTACAAATACTTAAACTACATCGGGATGTTAAAATGAAAATGTACGAGAAAGAGTTGATGAATGAAGACTTGAGTATAGAGCTAGAGGTCAAGCCATGCATCATAAGATATACAGATCAGATACAAGTCAAATGTGGAAGACTTGAACAAGTCATCGATAGTAAGCGTTCGGAGAAACAGCAGGTCGAGTCGGCCTTGGTTCCAGTAATGGAAGACAGTAGGCGTACCCAAGACTTGATATCTAGAGTTAATAGTGTGGCATCGACTGTGAGATATGCGGAGGAGTAAAATAATATGGACAGGGCGCTATTGCAATCTTAACAAACCATATTGATCAATATTAGCATAGGTCCCATTGTGAGTAGAGAGGTGTTCAATAGTCAATACATACAGAAATTAATGCTTCAACTATTATTATAAGAGTAGTAATACGCCTACACTATAATTGTATAGAAATATGTGATCCAATGGGCCTAGTTATGATATATGCTAATGAATTTGTTGCTTGTTTCATTTAATATGTTATATTTTGCATGACTTTAGGCCTACATAATTCTGCGCTATCATAATATACAATGTACATGTAGATGATAGTATGTATAAAGAGTCATATTCAAATTCATAGGATGTGATATTAAATGTATAATTGTACTGCATTCTTTGCTAGCATCAGCAAACATTAATAATTTTATTAATTCTTTTATAATAACAAAAATATATTTTGGTGTGGTGGCACTCAGTTGGAGGGGTAGCCCAATGAACGAACGCAGGTACAACTAAACTTTCTGCATGCATATAATAGTAATACAGTCCTTGGCAACCCCAGTTTTGCTAACAGCTTAACTTCATAATAGTAGTACGTACACTGTGAATATAATAAACTGGACTAAATGAGTGTTTGGTGATTATCAGCGGCTATCAATGGTTATCATTGACATTTGAATAGAAATGCTATAGCAAATATTGTGTCAAATTATTAATGCAGCTAGTAAGGAAGTTGTTAGTAAATGGAATAGTTGTAACTGGATACATAGCAACTGATTAATCCTTTGGGACATTTACATGTGGTTTGGAACTTCAAGGCAGCCTGTCTTATATGAAGTTCAAAAAGTTACAAATTTTTCAACGTATACAGTGGGTACGTGTAGCATCTACAATAGTACATCTCTGTTATAGTGATTGCTGATTATACCCATTCAATTTACATTGTAAGTAAAGTTTAGTACCAACATGCAACCATTACACCATTGTATATACAAGTACATGTAAGTACATTACAGGTAAGTACATGTAAGTACATTACAGGTAAGTGTATGTAAGTACATTACAGGTAGACACAGACTTCAGTAATCAGTCACAGTAATACATTGAAGTAAATAACAAGTGATTTATTGGGTATGGAATATATACTGCTAGGTACTGGTACTATGAACCTGTTTAAATAAGCAGAAGTAGACAACTTCTAACCAAATGGGTGAAGATGGGTATCATTGCATAGCAGGTAAAGCTGCTGTTGGTATACAATTACAAAAAAATAGAGCAAAGTTGTTTACAGAATCTGGGATGACAACTCAAATGAAATGTGAACTGGATATTTTAATTTGCTGGTAAGACAACTCCAAACACTTGTCATAATTTTTGCTGTTCAGTATCTTCAGTAGCCTAGCCGATCAATTATACTTGTACTGTACACCAACATAGATAAAATTGTGTGCAGAAGAAGTAGGGTATTTACTATAGATTGTTGCTGTGCTATATACATATAAATGAGCACACAATCATTGTTGCAGACATCATCTCTTAATCTGTAAATAAAATCACTGCTGTAGAACTAAAAAGTGAATAAAATAGCCTCTGTTCTTCATAAAAAGTGATGTTGGCAGAGTTTGCTTCTTGTATGGCAAATCACAAACAGCGCCTAACGCTGTAGAAAATAGATAGAAATTCTAACTCTGTATCTCTATGAGGACGTCACTAATTTATTTGTTGAATTTAAAGATTTAAATGATATTGTTTCAGAAATAAATTTAGACCTTGAATCATTTCACAAAATGGTGTATAGAACAATAATAAGTTGACCATAAATATGTCAAGAACTCAATATGTTATTTTAACAAGCTCCCAAAACAAACTAGACCTATGTCCTAATGCCCAATAGACTTTTAGATGCCAATTTTATAGTCATAAACCATAAAACTTTTTGGAATAACTATTGACTCGCATTTAAACTGGAAAAACCATATTAATGCTACATATATTATATCAGGACCTTTGTCAGGATGGGGAGTTGTGAGTTGGATGGACTGTTACTTGTTAAATGTTTTGAGTAAGTGCATATGGGACACATCATTTACCTCCTTTGGAAATTTCCTCCTTTTTTGATGACATGTACTGTATATTATTATATTATTGATAAAATAAACAAAAAAAAAGTTATTGTGAGACAAAAATTGTTTTTCTCAGTTTTATAATATCTGAATATAAAATATGATTATTATCAAAAATATATAATTCATGTAACTTCATTATAATATGAAAAGGATACCAGATGGCGTCAATGGTTTTGTTTTTGGGGATGAAACCCAGGATTATATTTCAGATACTGGAATGTTGTACTAGAAACGAAAGGGGTTTGATCCAACAACATCTAAATCTATAATGCATACATCTACATCGCAATCATCGTTAAGTGTCAAAGTAACCATTTGACTAGCTGGTACCTGATGTATCCCAAATTATTGTAGCTATTTGATCTCAGCTATGCAGATGGCTTGATAGTCTATAACATGACTGTGTTAATTGTGTCCTATGATCCACATGTAGTAGTAAACCTATGATAGAACGATCAAATAGCTGAGACTAGATGCAGTTGAGATTACAAATAAATGAGTTTATACTATCAAATTATGCATGCAGTAAAAGAATCTCTGCCCATCATACCATTACTGGTGCACACTGTGAGGAGTTCAGACTTCAACAGCTCAGAGTTCAGATTTGTCAAATAATGGGCAGGCAAAATTTTATTAGTGGGACTTTCAGTTGTACTGTTTCCAGACGCATTGGGAGGCCGAGTACAGACGAACGGATTTGCAGGGTAAATCTAAGTATTCTTATTTGTACCAGAAGTGTGGAACAAAATACAATGCTCACACCAATCATCTCCAACTCTCTGTATACATGTATGTATCTCTATGTAATAATATAACATACGTTTTACAATTCTATCTTTCTATTGTGTAACACAGCTGTGCTTTTGTCAGAACTTGCATAACATCAATTTAAACTCTAAAGAATAAGGCCTTCAGATACATGGGTATGTCATTTCCTGTTACACAAGCCATGCAATTAAATTCAATATTTAAAGGGGTACATATTTAGTAAACAGGTACTGGTCACGTGTGAATATGGTGCATGTATAATAGCTGTGAGTGTATTTGTCCACTGGGCTAAGTGAAAAGTAGTTGCATAGTAGAGCCTCGGTTTTAATCTCCAAACAAGGACAAAATATTCTTCCACTGTGGAAGCATCCCTTGGTTGCCCCAAATTAAATTTGTTTCATGAAAAATTTTTACAGAGGAATACTTGTATTATTGATTATATTATAATCATTATCATCCACAAATAATTATTTTGTACAAAAAAGATACCAGATGGTGTCAATGGTTTTGTTTCTGGGTTCTGTTCCAGATACTGGAAAGTTGTGCTTAGGAACGAGTGGGGTTTGATCCCACAACATCTAAATCCATCATTCATTCATGGTTTGTATGATTTATAAAGTAACCATTTGACTAGCTGGTACCTGATGTATCCCAAGTTATTGTAGCTATTTGATCTTAGCTATGCAGATGGTTTGATAGTACATAACATGACTGTGTTAATTGTGTCCCATGGTCCACATGTAGTAGTAAATCGATGATATAGAACGATAAAATAGCTACAATGCAATACACCAGTGGCACCAATGGCACCAATGGCCAAATAATTACTTCATGCAGCACAATGTGAATATAATACATGCATGTTGTGGTGACCGACCCTTACCAGTAATCTTACCTCTTTGCGAGAAGAGCTCGCATAGCTTAAGTTCCCTACTCGCAGCAGCAACACTAAAAACTAGGCATTAGACACACCGGTAATTTCAAAACCAAATTCTAGACAACTGTCCTTCAATTTAAAGCGAGAGGAAATGGACGCAAACGAAACATTCCCAATCCGGACTGCTGGGATTTTTTCAGAGATAACAATCAAATCTGGTTGTTGTTAACTATTTTTGTTTATTGTTGATGATAAGTAAAGGAAATAAAAAATGAAAGTGTTGAAACATAATTATATAGATTGTACCTGCACCCCCATCTCACCCTTGACTACTATTATTATAACACTTGTGTCCCTTGCTGTTGCAGTAATGCTATAACTGAGATAAAATAGCTGTAAGATCAAGGTACCAGCTAGTCAAATGAAATATGAAATACATGACTTCTAAGGTAGGTGTATGTAAGGTAAGTACATGTAAGGTAAGTGCATTTGTAAGGTAAGTACATGTAAAGTAGCTATCATTCAAATTTAGCTGTTATTATACCCAATCATCTGGTTTAGAAGTAAGAAATTCCATAAATCATAGGCTGCTTTACTTTGTTGCATTTGTCTGTATATTGTATCAAACACTACTACCCCTGCCAGAGTTATTCCTGTCAGTTTTAGGGCACCCTATCATTGTAATGCTGCACAAGAGTACTGATGATGATACGGGTGTAGGAAGGGTCTAGGAGTGGTTGGCTAGACCTGTCAACTGGGCTAAGCGAGAGGTTGTCGTATAGCAAAGCCTCGGGCCCAAACCTCAAACAAGGACAAAAATATTTCCTCACTGTGGAAACATCTCTTGGTTGCCACCAAATTGAAATTAATTCATGAAAAATTTTAACAAAGAAATACTTGTATAGTATTATTGATATTTTATAATTATAAGGCGTATTCGGATATTGCACAAATAATATTATTTTGTACAAAAAAAGATACCAGATGGCGTCAATGGTTCGGTTTCTGGGATTGAAACCCAGGGTTCTGCTCCAGATACTGGAATATTGTGCTGGAAGCAAGTGGGGTTTGATCCCACAACTTGTAAATCTATCATTCATGAACATTTGTGCAGCAATTATGACTTTTGGTATGATTTATAAAGTAACCATTTGACTAGCTGGTACCTGATGTATCCCAAGTTATTGTAGCTATTTGATCTCAGCTATGCAGATGGTTTGATAGTCCATAACATGACTGTGGTGATTGTGTCCTATGGTTCACATATAGTAGTAAATCCATGATAGAAAGATAAAATAGCTATAATAACATTGTCTGCACAGGGTGCTAGCTAGTCAAAATGGTTACTTCAATGATAAATATTAGTATCCTCTACCTGAATTTAATCAGTGTAGGGGATCAAACCCCACACGTTCCTGAAAAATTTGCCAATGTCTGGAACAGGATCCTGGGTTTCAACCCCAGAAAATAAACCATTGACGCCATCTGGTTCCCTAAATTTTTACTATCATTACAAATACATAAAATAACCATATTTTTCTACATACATACATACAATCGTGTACATTTATAACAGTCAATCTTGATTCCTCCTCCAAATCTTGTTCACTACTTTTTACTCAATGCTATCCAGTCAAAACATTATATTTTATTTTATTGCCAATAATTAGCATAATACAATTATCTTACATTCTATATAGGCTTATAAAAGTAGTCATTTCAGAATTTAATCTGCTAAGACAAGAGAGTCTGGTATAAAATTAGTGACAAAGTGACACATGTATGCAGGTATTACATAATATATAATATTGTATAATAAGGTACCAGAGGGTCAAATAATTACTTCACAGCACAATATGAATTCATATTGTGCTGTGAAGTAATTATTTGACCCTCCGGTACCTGGTGTATCCCAAGTTACTGGAGCTATTTGATCGTTCTATCATCGATTTACTACTACATGTGGACCATAGGACGCAATTACCACAGTCATGTTATGGACTATCAAACCATCTGCATAGCTGAGATCAAATAGCTACAATAACTTAGGATACATCAGATACCAGCTAGTCAAATGGTTACTTTCACACTTAACGATGATTGCGATGTAGATGTATGCATTATAGATTTAGATGTTGTCGGATCAAACCCCTTTCGTTTCTAGTACAACATTCCAGTATCTGGGATAAAATCCTGGGTTTCATCCCCAGAAAACCAAACCATTGACGCCATCGGGTACCTTTTTTGTACAAGATAATATTATTTGTACAATATCCGAATACGCCTTATAATTATATAATTAGTAATACAAGCATTCCTTTGTTAAAATTTGTTATGAAACAAATTCAATTTGGGGTAACTACATGACTGTAAGAGCTGGTTCAAAATTTGTGGAAAAAATTCTCACCTGTTTGTAGCTATAACCCAAGACTTTTCACTTATAACCCAGTGAACAGATACATTAAACCTGATTATAGTGGTTATTGTACATGTACTTTCTTCATAGGTGAACAGTAGGCCTACCTGTCTACTAAACATATATGTCTTTAAAAAGTGAAATGAATAACATGGACTGCAATAAAAAATAATACCCTCATCTATCACAACACAATTCTGAGAGCTTGAATTGATACATGCATATATTTTTTGATAAAGCATAATATTATATCTGTATAACTGCATTACAATATAGCAAAACCCTGACTTAAGCTTAAAACTGCAAAAATGTGTCGTATTACTACATGGAGACATGTATATATACATGTATACATAGATGTAGCGTAACTCAATACACATTGGGAGTCGAGACTTGATCGTTGTATTTGTTTACTAGAACCGCACTTCTGGTAGAAATAAAAATGTTAAGAGCCACCAATGCTGTAATACTGTAATACTGTATTACTGTAATGCTGCAATATTGTAATACTGTAATATTGTAATACTGTAATACTTTAACAATGTAATACTGTAATACAGTTTTCTTTTTCTACGTTTTGTGTCACAACTTTAGTGGTGATTAGCATGTACACAGTCATGGATACTTGGAAGTTGAGATCGTTGTAAGAATATGAAATACATGACTTGTAAGGTAAGTACATGTAAACTAATTACATTGTAAGGTAAATACATGTAAGTTAAGTTTATGGAAGGTAAGTACATTGTAAGATAGCTGCCATTCAAATGTTGCGGCTATTCCACCCAATCATCTGGTTTAGAAGTATTCTATTTAGAGTAACTCTGTAAATCATACAGGAGGTGGTTTGTTCGTTGTTCTGCTCTGATACAGTATACAGACAAATACAACAAACACCACTACCCCTGCCAGAATTATTCCTGTTACTTCTAGTGTACCATATATTCTCATATTACTACAAGTAAATAATGAAATACATGTAACCAGAAGTTATAAAATGGTGTTAAAAATAACTTCATTGCATATATTTTTGTTTTGTTTGGGCCAGCCTGACAAATATACATGTAAATGAATGTTTGTATAACTTGTTTATCCGAATATTGGTACTTTGGTTTGTTTCATACATGATGAGAATTATTATTATCTTGCATTCAACTTATACATGCATTTAGGTTCATAGAAACTAGTCTTTCAGAATCTGATCTGCTAAGGTAGAGTAGAGAGTCTAGTATAAAGTTGCTTGCAAAATGATAAGTAATTAAGGCCTAGCTAAGCAACAGTTTTTTTTAAGCTATTCCAGTTGAAAAATTAGTATTTAGTTAGACTTTTTTATCTGACTATTGTTATTAGTACACATTCAACTTGAACAAAAATGGCCGACAGCAGAAAACGCCTGCTGCAGCAATCGATCAACAAAAATTAGAATTGAAACCTTCACATGCACTTCATGTGTTATTGTATTACTACAATGATCACCACAATACTGTTTTACTGTGTTACTGGAATACTGCTTTACTGTATTACATGAATATGTGTTACTGTATTACGTGTATTACTGTATCACAATTATGTTGCTGTATTACATGTATTACTGTATTACAATTATGTTGCTGTATTACGTGTATTACTCGCCTCTCCCAATAGGAACGACATGTCTGATCAACTTGACCTCCACAACAAAACCGACCTTGTTCCTCATAAGATTTGTCAAATAGGCAAGCAAAAAGTTCCCTAGGTAGATCCTCGATTGTTCCGTTTCCTGTCACATTTGGCAGCCGAGTACAGACAAACGAATCTACAAATTAAATCTATTTCTACCAGAGGTTCAGATCTTAAAAAACAAATACAATGATCAAGCCTGAACGGGTAGTGAGTTACTCTACTCGTACGCATGTTTTATAATTTTGGGCTAAAGGAACTATAATAGTGTAATTTGTAAAGCAGTTATACAGATATGCTTTATCAACATTGCTATATTGTATCAATTCAAGCTCTCAGAATTGCCTTCTATATATATGGGCGTGTTATTTTCTGCTGTTATATAGGCCCTACTATTGAGTTCATTTTTTAAAAGCATATTTACGATGATGTCTCATATACAATTATCTATAGTGGCTATCATCAGAGTCTAAGGGGCTGTATACACCTCCAATTATGTCTTCTACATTTGATTACCTTGCCTGTAGTTTTTCCACCTGCTAAATCTCTCTCTATAAGCGCTAATCCAAGAATAGGCAACTCCGAATCTGGAGAGTCAAGACTATATTTACCAATTCCTTTTGCTCTGTAGAAATGGCATACCACATTGTAATGTTACAAAATACTATTTTAGCTATGTTATGAAGAAGCAATATTTATGAGCAAATTCTACCGCAGCTAAATCTCTAAATATTTGGTTAGTAATTGAGCTACAGAAGGAGACAAGCAGAGATGACTCCTGTACACTCACCTACACTTGTGCATGCATAAATCTACGCAAAAATTCAGATGTAGAAACTATAAACATACGGTTGTGGTAAAAGACGTGAGCGTGACGTGAGAAATAAATGGCGTGAGAGTCAAAGAAGACAACTCCAACTGTGTTACTGACGTTAGAGTACTTATACTAGGGCGGAGCTAAAGACGGAAATAAAACTGTTGGTTACGGTCAAGGTTAACATGGGGGAAATCCAAATCAAGAATTTATTTTGCCAAGAACATATCGTAACTTTAATTATGATGTAATTATGGCAATCTCAAAAGAGAAAAGACTCTTTACTTGCTCATCATAATCTTAAATTGTTCAATGACTCAAAGTTTTTATTGTGATGGAAATACCCATAAATTAGTGAAATTATAACAAGTTATACAAAAAGCACTTGATTTTCATTTTGATTTTGATTTTACTTTCTATCATGATTATAACTATTTAGTCACAATCTTTCACCAAAACTTCAATAATAGCTTAGAAATTTCATAGGAAGCGTCAGTTAAACAGGCAATTGAATAATAATTTGACTTTTAGTCACTTTTAGTAACTTGATAAAACATGATTACACGAGGCCATTAAAAGTAGTTATTTGAATTTATTATTCTACTATTAGCTGTTTTGATTGACAATGTAGAAGTTTGATTATGTAATCTTAAATATATATCTTAGAGTTGAATATGTGCTGGACAATCTTGACGTTTTCTACACTTGTCCCCTTGGGATGGTTTTCACCATCAGAAACATAATGTCTTGAGGTACAATGTTTTCTAGGAATGTGCAAGAACCATACCAGAATACTCAAATCAAGTTATATTCGTTGTGTAGACCATAGAGGCTTGAGCAGCCTGAAAACCAGGCTGTGACAATACTTATACCTTTAAACAGTTCCTTGTTATCGATAGCAAGATCCTTGATATTGCTAGGGAGAGCAGTACTATCTCAAGTACGGTGCTAACCAGGGAAACGCTGTTTATAGTATTAGCTTAGCCTAAACATTGAATGCCAAGGGCAAGACTAGGATTATTAGAAATTTATAGTAAAGCAGTAATGTTTGTCAGCAATCTATAATAGAAGTGAGTGATGTGCTGGTGTGGTGAAGACAACAAAGATATGTGTCAAAGGCAGTAGCATGGGCCAGTTAAATGATCAGCTCACATCCTTCCAACTGTGGTAGGTAGTAGAGGAATGGTGTTAATCGTCCAAAACAAGTACTATACTGTGTTACACTTTTTTACTGGAAAACTTCTGTTTATTAAATAATGGATATGCATATTTCTGCTCATGTTTAATGTTGACGAATTATGTCAAGCCAACCGTGGTAGGTGATAATAGTAATTGGTGATTACTGATTATTTTGTACGAGTGGGGATCGCCTTGTCCTACTGCTGATTTGTGGGTGCAATTCCCATGAGGGTTGGCTAATCAAACTCTGTTAAGACAGAATCGGCTGCAGGTAGGCTTTCCGCCCTCATTCACTCTAGACTCAGGGACTTAGGCTAGGAGTATATTAGTCTAAAAAGATAAATTTTGTTTAGATAGAACAGATGTGACTGTATTGAACTCCCAAAGAACAACTGCACTAACATACATGTAGAAAAATATCGCTGCTTTCATACAAAATCTGCTTCCGGTTACTTCCAGCAAAAGGACAATAAACAGTCAAACTTACAATATGTAATAAGAATGCAATAAGCATGTATTGAGAAGGACGACTAAGACATAGTATCAAGCGTTCGAGCACCAACCTACCTATGATCGGCCCCCCTAGACTGGGTACAATACAAAGCAGCATAGAAAACGCAAGTATATCATGCAGAAAACGAGGTACACATTAGCTTGGCACTCTGCCTTATACAATCATACAATAGAATGCAATTTATACATACATGTATTTACACAATGTGAGTTAAGAAATATCCGTTTCACCACGATAAGTGTATAATTGCATGAATCCATAGTTACTGAATACGCAATTAATTCTGCAATTATTTGCTGTTTGCTATCAAGTACTGAATAGATTAGCGAGTGAGTACAGTACATGTATAAATCCACTATTCTTCGCTGACAGAACAAAAATCCTTGTTCTTGATGATATCATGATAGTAGTGTGCATCAACGTGTTGACCAACGTGACCTGCAGATATAAAGAGAATAACATGATGTAAAGAAAAATAACTAATTTTCACATTATTCTAGTTATGCTGTAGAAGAAGTAATTGAGATCTCTGACAGTGATGAGAAGGCAACATCTAAAGTAGAGATATTTCCTATACAAAATTTAATCATTATAATAAGGGGCTAATCATACTTTCATAAAACTACTACATCATTGATAATATAATAACAATAATAACTACAGAGTTGAGTTAAAATAATTATTCTATCTGTACACAAACATACACATGGAACTTCAACAGAAGGTGGTCTACAATTACGGTGTCTACATTTACCTGACGGAAATTGCTGCGAATACTAATATGAATGTTAATAACTGCAAACAATTCTACAAATACCTGAGACGGCAGTGCTTCAAGTACCGGTAAAAGAACCAAAGACGAGGCTTAGAGCAGATGGGCTACAATTATTATAATCTCTTGCTCAGTACCTGCACTTACCCGTCATTGGGGTCCTGTGAAATTCCATGGGATTGGGGTCCTGTGAAATCCCATGGGAGAATATATTTCAAACAAGATGTGAAACTTCCACTAGCCCTACAACAAACAGTTATCAAATAGTTGTAGGCTGAGTGATTGCAAATAACAGTACACCAAAGTCATGAGAAACAAAATAACATTAAACAGAAATGTGATAGAATTAAATTTACATCATTGCAAAAACTCAGCTACACAAGAGGCTACACAACAGACAGTTAATAGTAGAATGATTATATTTTTAACAGCCTGAGTCAAATTTTTTAATGTCCCGAAACACATGTTTCATCAAGTCACTAAAAGTGACTACAAGTCAATTTATTATTTAATTGTGTCTTTAGCTCACGCTTTCTTTAGAATTTTTAGGTTGTTATTTAAGTTTTGGTAAAATATTGTAACTAAATAATCATGATGAAAAGTAAAACCAAAATGCAACTGGTGAGTGCTTTTCACTTTTTGCATAGAATTTGTTACAATTTCACTAATTTCTATTATGGATATTTTTATCACAGCAAAAAATTTAATCCATTGACTTGAGCATTTTAAAATCATTACGTGCAAGTTAAAAGTCTTTAGAGATTGCCATAATTAAATCATAAGACAAGTAGCGAGATTTTCATGGGAAAATAAATTCTTGATTTGGATTTTCCCCATGTTAACCTTGACCGTAACCAAAGGTTTTATTTCCGGATCTAGCTCCTCCCTAATAGAGGTATTTTAAGGTTAGTTGGAGTTGTCTTCACGCCCTCACGCCATTTATTTCTCACGTCACGCTCACATCTTTTACCACAACCGATAAACATATTGTAAATAACTATCATGATATTATGACCATGAAATTACTATATATGCATTATAATTATTATTATTATACTAATTATAACATGATATAACATGATTATGGCCTATTTCATCCCTCTAGTTAACCACAGTAACTACACTAAAACAATCAACTCATAGACAAAATGCAGTCAGCTTACCCTCCGTACCAATTATGGGTAAGACGTCTATGGCTGTGATCTCCAGAAGTCCGGAACACTCCATATGGTGGTCTTTTTAGTGCCATTACCCAACCTTTATATGCATTAATAATGTGAAAACTCTAATAGTGTACAACATATAAAACATTGATAGCCTCCGTTATTCTAATCAAAGAAATTAAAAGTACATACATGCACATGAATATTATACTGTACAGTACCTGTACATGTACTGCATAGTATACTAATATACAGTATATGCATGCAAGTACATGCAAAATGTATACATTGTCTGTACAGTATATGCATACATGTATATGTACAGTATATGCATACATACATTTTATATATGTACAGTATATGCATACATATATATGTACATGTACTGTTATAATCTACATGATTAAGTAATTTATTTAAAATCAAAACAGGTTCCGAGTCATGGGGTGAGACTCATCTGTAGCTATAATGAGCTAATACCCTAAACTAAAGCACATTCAGCTAAAATGGTCATAAATTTAAATTTAATTTGTGCTTACTAAAACTGTACAGTGTAAAGAGAGTACTGTGTACAGACATCGCCATTGTACAGGGCATAAACTGTAGGCTACCAAGAATATTATTATGAAAAATTGAAGGCGTGTGTTTGACAAAAAAATAATAATAATGCACTAACAAAATATTGCATTGCATTCCACAGATGCCTTTATTTTATGTTTACAGCATAGTTATGTTACAAAGGTGTAAGTTTGAGTTTGGTCAAGCTGTAGGGACCTCATTCTACCTGCATGTATCACCACCTTTTGGAAGGGAAGGGATCAACCACACAGGAGTTTATGAAACGTATTCATCTAATTCACTTTACATTAGTACAAACTGTACAAAATTTAGCTTGACTAAGGTTAGTACTCATGAGTTCAAAATTCTATAATGATGTTAGAAATAAATTAAGTTTACACCTAGTGATAGGTAGAGTTTCTCTCTCTCAGATATCCCATACCTTAACCTGCTGCTAATCATTTCCAACACATTTAGTAATCTGTCTGTATTTCCTTATATTTTCTACATCAAGCCTGGAAAGGGCATTGTAAGTATAATATAACTATTATTGGTCTAAAGTGTGATATTGTAATGGTTTTTGGGGGGTTGGGATGTCGTCCTAAGACGACCCCTTGTTCAAAATGGAGAACCTATGAATGGTGCTAGGTCTTCTCATTACATGAAAGATCGACAGGTACTAGTAGTCCAATGACTACTCAAGACGACCCATGTGGTCCCGAGTCAATGCTTGTTTACTATACTGAGAAAGAGCATGTTCCGACCTAGCAGGAAGTTCGGGAAGCGAGGTCGAAGACCTTGACAACTGGAGCGACCAATACTACGAAGTGAAGACTCTGTATAAGTAGTATAGATGTGTCTTTATTGAGATCCAAGCATGAACTGAGACAATGAATATAAAACAATGTGCTTTATATACTATAAGAACTTCCGGAGAAAGTTCCGATAAAAAGGCCGACGTAGTGTCGTATAAGGCCGACAATGTGTCGTCCGGAAATTGCACAACAAGATGGCGGCCGGAAGCCCGAGGCCAACCCAAAACATGTCGGGTACAACAAAAGATGCTTAAAACCATCCAATTCATGTATAAAATGAATATCAAGTAATTCTGAGAGGTCGGCCCTCTTTACATGGGTATAAAAAGGACATAATTGCTCAGTAATGCACATTATAAATGTATAAGTGACAGCTTACTACGCAGACAAGTTAACACAGGCAAATTAATGCAATGAATGTTTATAACAAGTGTCATGTAGTTGGGAGGCTGAGTTTAGAGAGTTACATTTTACCATTACAATGTACAAGTGCAACGATAACACATTTAACTTTACTGTACCTGTAATTGCAATTACTATAGCCTAATTATTTTAATATATTTATACTACATGTACAATGTACTCATATATTAGTACCTCATTTCTCACATAATATTGTGTATTAATAGGGCAGTATGTCCAGTAGGCTCTCAGGCATCTACTGGAACAACATGGCAGATAATCTAATGCCAGTTTAATACTAACCATAAATGGGTTGGCACCTTCTATTTTACATGTTGTCTTCTGGAGTTCAGTAATTTGGATCAGGCCAAAGAAATTTCTTCAACAATCCGTTCAAAATCTTTATTGACATCAAACATTTTTTTGGGTATGTATTCCAACAATGTGTTAAAAGGTGGTGAGTATAGAGTGAGTGATGAATGTATTTATTATCACTAGTTATTATTATTATTATTATTATTGTTTATCTTGAAATAATCATACATATGTACATAATTATGCAAAATATAGTTATACAATATAATTGTAGGCTCACACTAACATTATTATTTTAATTTGTAAAGTGAGTAAAATCTTAAAGTTTACTTTTATTAGAAAGACATACGATTTCTGTTGTATATTAGACATACTACAACAGTAATAATTATTATTCCTCCGAGGATTGCTGCCGCCACTTCTATAGTCCCGTATATCCTCATATTACTACAAATAATATTAATAGCAATAATTTATACTTCGACTAACAATTCAGCAGTCATAACTCCTGAAAGGCAACAACTCAAAGGCTTAGAAGGAAAAATGATACTTTGCTACAGCACATGCACAGTGTATAAATATGCATCCTCATGTTGCTGCAGAAAATGTCTCAGAAGAATAAACATCGGCCAATACATGTACATAAATGTGATGAATCTTTGTTGTATACAAACTGCATAGGTGAACAGAGCAAAACAATTTTATCAGATGGCTGCCTAAATTGAAATATTTCATCTTACAGTACAAGTAGCCTACATAGAGATAAACATACATAATAGAATTACAACTTTGTCTCCTTTAGAGAGAATACTACGTGCAGTTGTATTATACAGCATCTACATACAACATGCTCAGTGTATGTATACAGCAATTACCTCTCCCAATATGAACAGCAAGTTTGGCTAAATTGATCTCCACAGCAATAGAAGTCCCTGTCCTCATCCCACTTATGAGAGGGGCAGACGAATAGCTCTCTAGTTAAACTCTCAGTAGTGCCATTCGTCGTCTCATTGGGAAGCCGAGTGCACACAAATGGATCTAAAATATAGATTTAATATTTTATTATATATTATTGTCTGTTGGCGCACCTTGCTCTTCTAGCATTACAGTTGTAGTATACATGTATGTTTATATGGTATATACATGTATACCATACATGTACATGTACAGTTCATTACAAGTATTTATTTACTGCTTACCTTTTCTAAAGAACTTCCACTCACTGAATCTCTCTCTATAAGCTGCTAGTCCTAGAATAGGAATCTCTGAATAGTATCTGGTGACCCATCGATATTTACCTATTCCCTTTGCTCTGTAATATCAATATACCCATCGATATTTACCTATTCCCTTTGCTCTGTAATATCAATATACCCATCGATATTTACCTATTCCCTTTGCACTGTAATATCAATATACCCATCGATATTTACCTATTCCCTTTGCACTGTAATATTGTGATGGTACAGGACATTTGTATACGACCCCAACTCCCGGACGAAGCTCCATCGCACCTTAAGTGCCTAGTAGTTGTCACAGCACTACTCGCCTGACACTAACATTCTCATAATTAGTGTTCGTATACTTACCTTTAACTGCATTGCATGTTCAAAGCACTTAATTACCGTCTATATGCGCGTCTCCATGTGTTTATACCCATTTCCTATTCATGTATTTTACTATATGTTATTGTACATAGTTACATGATTATATCTAAGTCTTTTAATGCCTTTTATACCCATGTACAGAGGCCCGACCTCTCAGAATCCATTGATATTCATTTTGTACATGAATTGGACCATTATAAGCAACTTTTGTAGAACCCGACCTATTTTGGGTCGGCCGTCGGGCTTCCGGCGGCCATCTTGTTGCGCAACTTCCGGACGACCACACGTCGTCTTTTCCCGACGTCACGTCGGCCGGAAGTCCTTATACTATATAAAGGGCACTGTTTTACTGTTCATTGTCTCAGTCTTCACTTGGCTTTCAATAAAGACACATCTATACTTGATACAGAGACTTTCTCTTCCTTTTACTAGGTCATTCGCTTAGCGAACCGCCTACTAGGTCGGATTACTCTCTTTCATTGTATAGTCTGAAGGTCGGACTTGAGATCAGATGGGTCGTCTTTGGTAGTATTTGGGCTACTGAGACCGCTCGATCTTTCATGTAATGCGAAGTCCTATTACCACTCATAGGCACTTCATTTCTGGGTCGATAGTCGTCCAAGGACGACCGCACCAAATCACAGAAACCATTACAATATCAATATACCCATAGATATTTACCTATTCCCTTTGCTCTGTAATATCAATATAGCATTCGATATTCGATGGCGATTTTCGTTGGTCTATTCAGCATTGATTCCACCTAGTCGTTGGTTTCCAACAAAGCCATCGAAATGCATGTATTCGTTGGTTTTATAGGGCTACAGCTGCATTCGATTGTCACTAAAGTGATCTGCTAGTAATGTTTAGTACAGGAAATAAATAAAAAGCCTCGTAGCTTAGTTCTTACCATTTTAATAAAAAAAATGATGATGAACTGTTTTATTTAACAATAAAATAATAGCCTCTATTTGCAAGCTAGGATGAAATGTGAGTGGCTAGCAATAAATAGGAAATAATAGCTTGGTATTTCTGGCTAAGATTTGCTGTACATATTATAAATATTTGGAGGCTAAAAAGAAACAAAGGTAGAGCAGATAACTCTCAGCTATGAGAAAATGCAAATAAAACTGGTAATATTAGGCACCTTTGTTATAACATTTTAAAGTAATAGACCGATAGAATTAGTAAAGACAATAAATTTCTCTATTTTTACAAAAATTATACCCATATACATGTGCATTTTCTAAAATCGTCATCGATTGCAAAATCGATTGAAGTACAATCATTGATTTGGTAAAGTAACAATTGAATGCTTGTAATCTTTGGTTTAATCAGCATATTCGAAAATCGAGAATCAAATGCAAAAGTAGATCAAAGTTCCCAACCCTGAATATGACAAAATACTTCACAAATGCTGAGAATTATTACCTGTAATAGTCTGAATCATAGAATATAAAGTTTTCATGTTCTGAACAACAACCTTGTTACCAATGTAGTAGTGCCCATGTAGGCCTACATGTACATGTACATACATTGTAATACCAATATGAATGTAATAAATAAAATAATTTCTCAAATGTACTCAAGGCACATTCAGCCAATAAAAGCATGTAGTAGATATAACCTTAGTAGCATTATAGACTCACCCGCCATACCAATTACGGCTTAGACGTCTATGAAAATGGTCTCTTGAGGAGCGGTACACTCTTCTTCTGCGAATCGCTGTCACACTCACTTTAGTCATATAAAGTAACACAAACATTACATGGGAACATGGTAGAGGATGCGTCTCTCTCCTTTCTGAGAGTGAACGCTATATTTACCTGAATGCATGTGTCCTCTAACTAATGAGGTCATAGTATAAAGATCGTTACAAACGGTTCCCCATCTCCAAGATTTACAATACCATAGTGCATGTACTGTAGTAAGTGCGTGTGCAAGATAAGTTAATATGATAGTTCAACACCACCAAGTCAAACCGTGAATTACTTGACTTGACTGTTAGGTGCTATATCAGACTCATATGCTATCAACACTATAAGTCTACAGGTATATAAGTACATTGATCACAAAATTAGAAAATTGTCTGTCAGATTAAGATGAAGTTGAACTAAGGAACCTAAAAACAACATTATTTTAAAGTTTTTTTATTGAAGGAACTCACCTATTAAAGAAAGTAGAGAAAGTAGTACGACTGTCTTTGTGATGAACATGGCGACTTATTTCCGCTGAAGCTAGGATTCTACTCACTACTTGATACTATTGTAGGAGTAATACTTTACACAGACTGGGAGATTAGACCATAACTGTGACTCCTGGTTGTTTGTTACAAAGTAAAACTAGACAATACTATGAAGTATTTCTGGAATGCTGAAGCTCTTAAAAAGATGTATTGCTCTTGAAATTCTATAAATACATGCAAGTTTTGTTTATAACAATTACTGTATTATTTGGTGTATAATTGGGATATATAATTTTGTAATATTATAGTAAACTCAATTATAATATCCATCTTTCACTTTGCTCTTTTCAACAAGACGTCTAAATAAATGTTTATTTCATGCCCAATTCCAAGCTGTTCAAATTTGCTGTTGTATTTGACAATGAAGTAGTGTTACACTTTCTTATATGAGTGTGTGAATCATCAAGCAGCTATATCAGTAATTTATTTCATGAAAGGTGTGTTTGTGTGTGTGCCGGCATGCATGTGTATGCTTGGTATATCGTATCATAGATAATTGACCCCTATTCCCTATTCCTCCCTTTACAGTACACAGGACTTGGAAGCTCTCAGTTCCGACATGAAAAGCAGAGAGCTTTAAAAAAGATAAAAAGTTTATGATGCTTGTATGCTGCCATGTATCATTTAATTGTAATGTATATACAAATGATAAGTCATTACGCAGAAACATTGTTGAGTTTTTTGTTGTGGTATAACCTTGAACAGTACCACACTCTAACATTAGACAAACATTACAGAGCACATAGGAATAACATTATAGCCAAAAATAGGTGAGCCAATAGCCATGTTTATTGCTTGGGCTTGGGATTGAAGATGAAGGCTTATTCGAACATACATTTGTACATTCTAAAACAATCAACACTATGCAAGATCGAAATTAACAAATTAAGAAGGATCCCTACTTGAATGCATATTACATGAATAAAAATAATTATGATGAGATGAAATGTGGTGTAATATAATAGTTTATTGTTATGAAAATAACGGCAAAAGAAACACTTTTATGGTGAATTAAACATCAAAGTCCATATTGAGCAGAAAAAGAACGGCAACAACAACAAAATCATATACATACATGTAAGTATAGAGAATATTATTTACCAGCCTGTCACAATTACAATGTATATCAGCACACATAGAACTTCCCTAGTCCAACCAGAGTGAGTTGTGAATTTACAAGAAGTTTGTTTAGTAATTCAAGCCTCAATGTTATTAACAAGAGTTAATTTGATTGGTTATTGGGATTACTAGAGGTGAGAAGATGATTGTGAAATATTTAGTCACGAAAAATCTTGCAGATGCAGACCACTATAATCATTATTACAGACAGACTAATTCCAGTAATCTGTAGAGCTCCGTAGGATTTCATCTTACTACAACATTACAACATAGAGAGTTATCACAGTGTGGTACGCATTTACACAACACGTAATCATATACAGTGTACAGTGTGCCACTTCCACTGCAAGGGATGGCTCATAATTTGTTTTGAACGACACTCCGTGTCTATCTGACAAATGAGATGTCTCGTGAATTTTGTTGAAAAAGGAAAGATGACTCCCAAACTCAAAATTTTGTTCACAAAAAGCCTATTTTGCAAATCTTCTGCGATACCATGTGCTGGATTGCAACAGTCTGTGTGGAGTGGTGGGAGCTGTTGGTCAGTTCCTTGGCTAGAATATTATCATTCAGGTTTCAAGCACATTAAGATTAGGTTTTTCGTTGACAGCCTTAGGTCATTTGCCGAAATGTTGGGCAGGTTAGGTATTTATCAGACTCTTCAACATAAAATCATGGCTATGGTGTAACTATTTAACCTGAAAAGTACTATTTTAGAGGTATGTATGTATGTAAAAGTTGTTTCTCATCTTTTGACTTGAGGAATTTTATGTGAAAAACTTTCTTTATTGTTCCTACATGTAGATATACTAAGTAGAGATATGTGTCTGAACTTACATGTATGTTAACAAAGTAGACATACCTCTTCCAATAGGGGCAGCAGTGCTGGTCAAATTCTTCACCACAGCAATATCTAGCTTTGTCTTCATCTCCTTCTTCTGGACAGACAAAGAGCTTAAGACTTTGGGTTTCGGTTCCATTGAATGTCACTTTCTCAGATTTGGTGCAGACGAATGGATCTAAAATGGAGAAAAATAACTCCTCTTAATCTGGCACCTGCAATCTTCTAGATTTTTAGCATTCTATGTACATTACATTGCATTACATTACATTACATTACATTACATCACATCACATTACATTACACTACATTACATTGCATTACATTGCATTACATTACATTACATTACATTACATTACACTGCATGTTATATAATGATATCCGGTTCTGCCCCGTGCTCATTGGTGTCTACAGGGCTATGGACTAGGACACCGCTACAGGACATAAGAGGTCTTGGGATCACGTGACCGCGTAGGGATACTGACTTGGTATATAAGTGAGAGAGCGACCGAAGACCGCCTTCTTCTACACACGTGTCTATCTGGTGAGTGATATAACATGGCGTCGTAGACAGGATCTGTTCGGGGGTGATCGTGTTAGTGCCAGTGTTAACCTTAAGTGTTAGTGTGTGTGCATTAGAGTTAGTGTCCATGCCTTCGGTGATCATTGGTACCCGTGTTAGTGTAAAGGTCAAACATTGTTCTGTGTTCAGTGAAAATAGAGATTATTTGGCCTGAATGGCTAGTAGGTGTGATTTTAATTCATTTCCGAAATTGGTAATAGACAGTAATGACGTCTCAGGATCATGGAAAAATTGGTTAGTGGAATTCGAACTTGTTGTGGAAATGACCAAAGTAAAGTTGGGTAAAGAAAAAGTAACGGAAGGCACGGAAGAAGTAATGAAAGATGTTTTTAGAGATCGCTTACCACTACTAGCTTTGTTAGGTGCAATTGATAGAAGTGGCAGAGAAGTCCTCACTTCCCTTGGGTTTGACCATACAAAAGATGAGGCAACTTTTGATGAAGCCATGCGGCTTTTGAAAACTGTTTACGGTACTGAGGAAACTGTGTACGTTAAAAAGATGAGATTTATTACTGCTAGACAGGCAGCAGGTGAAAGCGAGGGTGATTATTTACGTAGGGTTGAGAGCTTAAGTAGAAAAGTTAACTTTGGTAATGATAATGATGTTGTAAGAGAGGAGTTTGCTTTGGTTATAACTGTAAATAGTTTAAGAGAATCTTCTTTAAGGACTCAACTCATGCAAAATGCTAATATGGATTGGAGAACTTTAAATGATACTCTTAGAGCTCGTAGTCTAGCCAGAGAATCTGAGAGTATCTTAGAGGGTACTAGATCAAGCTTGCAGAAAATAAAGCAAGAGGTAGCAAACATTAACAAATCCGATAGGAAAGAGGATAGTGATCAATCTGATAATGCAAATGAAATCAATAGGATATCTAGTCGTAGGTTCAAATTTAGCGGTAGAGATAGGTACTCTAGGGACTCTAGTAGGTCGTCCAGAGACTCCAGTGGTGAGAGGTATGCTAGAAATAATAGATACCGAGGCTTCTCATCTAGATCCAGGAGAAAGGATCAGTCTTGGGACCGGCAGTCAGGAAGGTATCGTTCACCTGGAGCTGTACGTGGTGGTTGTTACTTCTGTGGTAAGAGTGGTCACGAGATACGACAATGTCCTAAGGTAACCTGTTATTACTGTCATAATGTAGGTCACACTGTTAAAGACTGTAGGCTACGCCAAAACAAGCGTGGTCACGATAAATACCGTGGCTATGAGAGCAGCGGTAGTGAGGGAGACAGATCGGGGAGAAGTCCTTCCCGAGGGGTGAGATTTACAGAGGCCACAAATAAAAGCTGACTAGATGATAGGTTTGTTAAAATGCTCAAGCTTAACGGCCACGATGTTAATTTCACCCTGGACACCGGTGCAGATGTGTCAACTCTGACAGAAATGACTTGTGATGCCCTGGGTTTAGAATTACACCAGCCTGACCAACTTTTAAGTGGGGCCGACGGCAACCGGCTCAACGTGGCTGGCGTTGCCAATGTCGAGATAGCAGGCACTTTTAGGTCTGTTAATACATCCGTATATGTACTTAAGGGTGCCAGCAGAAACTTGTTAGGAATGTCAGAATTGAAACAATTAAGATTATTGGCTATTGTTAACGCTATGTGCTTACATGTGTTTGACCCGTTCAAATTATTCCCGAAATTGTTCGATGGGCTAGGTACCATGACGGGCACTTTCGGCATTGAGTTAAATGATGAGGCTAGACCCGTTAGGTTATTTGCACCTAGGCCTATTGCGGCTGGCTTGAGAAATCAGGCAAAAGCGGAGCTAGATAAAATGTTAGCAGATGGAATCATTGAGCCAGTAGAAAAAGCTACTGATTGGTGCTCTGGTTTAACTATCGCACCCAAACCTGGCAATAAAATTAGAATGTGTGTTGATTTGACCAACTTGAACAAGTGTGTCAAACGCGAGGTTTACCCCCTACCCAGGATTTCTGATATGCTTGGTGAACTATCAAAAGGAGTTATGTTTTCTAAATTAGATGCTAACTCGGGATTTTGGCAGGTTGAGTTGGACCCGAGGTGTAAGGAGCTGACGACTTTCGTCACGCCCTGGGGCCGGTTCATGTTCAACCGCATGCCTTTTGGAATTAGCTCGGCTCCAGAGTATTTCCAAAGGACTATGGAAAAGATATTAAAGGGTTTAGAAGGGGTCATATGCTTAATGGATGACATTCTGGTTTATGGTAAAAATTCCGAGGAACATTGGAAACGCCTGCGTAAGGTTCTTGTCGCAATAGAAAATTCTGGCATGACTCTGCGCAAGGATAAGTGCGAGTTCAGAGTGCTGGAAGTGAAATTCTTGGGTCATTTAGTCAGCGGGTCTGGTATTAAACCGGACCCCGATAAGGTTAGGGCTATTACGGAAATGCAACCCCCTACTAGCAAAACTGAAGCTAGAAGGTTTACTGGGATGGTTAACTACCTGATGAAGTTCAGCGGCGAACTGTCTGGCTTGTGTGTCCCCATTTACAAGGTATCGGGTAGTAAGTCAGAGTGGTACTGGGGTCCTGACCAACAGGACGCCTTTGATAGGATCAAGCAGGAGATATCCAAAACTCCTGTTTTGTGTACTTTTGACATTGGGGCGAGACATAGAGTCTCAGCCGACTCCAGTCGAAGCGCTTTGGGGGCTGTTTTGTTGCAATATAACGACATGAATGAGTGGCAACCTGTGGAGTACGCCTCGAGAAAAATGACCGAGGCGGAAACTAGGTACGCTATGGTAGAAAAGGAGGCCTTGGCGACCACCTGGGCCTGTGAAAAATTTGATTACTATCTGGTAGGCCGGAGTTTTGAGATTGAGACTGACCATAAACCGCTTATTGCTATTTTAGGAGAGAAAGACCTCTCAAACTTGCCTGTGAGAGTTCAACGGTTTAAGTTGAGACTCATGCGTTATGACTACTCTATATTTCATACGCCTGGTAAATACATGTTTCTGGCAGACGCGCTGAGCCACCCTAATGGCACGTCGGCGTGTGAGATAGGTAAAAGGAAGTGTTTTGAGGTGGAAATGTATGTCAACTTTATTGTCTCTTCCTCTGCATATACGGACGTGAGGGAGGAGAGAGTGAGGGATGCAGTAAGCAAAGATGCTGCTGCTCAACAATGCATAGCATATATGTATTCATGATGGCCTCCAGGGGCGAAAGGTCTAGAGGGCGAGCTTGCATGCCTGTTCAGTGTAAGTGACCACTTAAGCGTGTATAATGGGTTATTGATGTATGATTCTAGGCTATACATACCTGTCTCATTGAGATCTGTGTACTTGGACTTATGCCATGAAGGTCACCAAGGTATTACTAAATGTCGCCGTAGGGCCCAGCGCCACTTTTGGTGGTCGGGCGTTAGCAAGGATATAGCTGACTACATTACTCGCTGTAATGTGTGTATTATGCACTCACAGGTTAAACACCAACCTATGCGAGAGTCAGAGATGCCCTCCTACCCTTGGGAGGTCATAGGAACCGATGTGTTTGTTTTCGATAATGACTTATTTCTTATAATGGTAGACTACTATTCAAAGTGGATAGAGGTTGCACGCCTCGATGCCCAGACCTCTGCCAATGTTATTAAGGTTATGGAAAGTGTGTTTTCTCGTTTCGGAGTGCCTAAGGTTGTCCGGTCTGACAACGAAGGCTGTTACAGTAGTAAAGAATTTAGGAGATTTGGAGAAGTGGCTGGTTTTACCCAAGCTACAAGCAGCCCTAGGTACCCACCTTCCAATGGGCTGGCTGAAAGTTCAGTTAAGACTATAAAAAAGTTGTGGGAGAAGTGCACAGACAGGGAGGTGGCTTTATGTGCTTATAGAACCACCCCCCCCCCCTAGACTGTGGTTACTCTCCGAGCGACTTAATGTTCGGGAGAGCTGTCAGGTCTAGGTTAGGCTTTCCATATGAAAGCGATGTTGATTACGGCCAATTTGAGATGGAGGAAATTAAACGTAGGAGAAAAATCAAAAATCGCTGGGATAAAAAGTACAGTTTGGCCGAGCTGACTAAACTACAGCCAGGTCACCTACTGTATGTTAAGGCACCTAGTGATATAGGCTCTAGAGGGACAGTCATAAGGAAAGCTAACTTGCCTGACAGCTACTGGGTCAGTGTTGGTTTGAGTGAGTTACGTAGGAATAGAAAACACCTGTTTGTCCTCAGCGATGTTTCGTCGCAGGGCGTGGACGATTCATCGGGGGAGGATGATGACGATTACGTTCTAGCCCCCGAGACTAGGTGTGATAGCTCTTTAGGAGAAAACATGTATGATATGCCTATGGAAGATAGTGGTAGTGAGGACAATTATGCCCTAGCCCCTGAGCAAGCTCCCGTGGAGCCTGTAACTGACAATATAAACGATGCTGTGATACCCAACAGTAGTGAGGGCGAGGCAGGGTTTACACCTGTAGATAGGAATGTTAGGGTCACTAGGAGGGGTCGTGTCTCTAGACCGCCCAAGAAATTCGATATGGTGTATTATGGCAACAATGGTTTCTAGTTTTAGATTTTGACAGCTGTGAATACGACAAAAGAAAACTATAATGGCTTGTGTTGCGGGTGCTGGGGCACCTGGAGGTGATGGACCAGGAGGTGGACCCGGAGGAGGACCTGGCGGTGGACCTGGGAAGGCTCCTGACGATGGCTCTGGAGACAGGAAGAATGACGGCAAGAAAGACGGAGACAAGGCTAAGGGTGTGAGGATTGTCAAAGACGCCGAAGGTAACTTGGTAATCAAGAAGGGGGATGGCAAAGGTAGGACTAGACCTAATGCCTATGGAGGTAAGGTGTATGGTAAGGACGGTACACGCAGGTGTACCTTTTGCAATGGTTATAGGGATCATTTTGCAGCTTATTGTCCAGGTTATGTTTGCCACAAGTGTGATGGCCATGGTCACTGGGCTGGTCAGTGTCCCGAGAAGTTGTGCAACTTCTGCGGGGACAAGAACCATTTGCAGATGGATTGCCCCCGTTGGTTGGCTCACAACAAGCGGAGACTGGACATAGATGCCCAGGAGGAACAGCCTGCGCCGAAGGTTAGTAAAGGTAATGCTGGCGGGGCTAGCTATAGTGCCATGGTAAGGAGAGGTAAGACTCCTACTGCTTCACCCATTGTGTCGCAATTAGATAGTTTGTTGCAGGCGGTTGACAACTCGGATGGCCTTATGTCAGAAGAGTATGTGGAAGGAAGGATCCAGGACATCGAGAGGAGGAGACTGGCCGCCAGAGAACGCTTCGAGCGTGAGATGACGGCCTTGGACGAGGAACGGGCAGACCTAGAGGAGGAGGTAGAGAAAGAGAGAGAGTGCGTTGAAGCGCTCCGGAGGTTAGCAGAGGTCAGGGGTAAGAGGTCGATACGTTCTAGGTTTGCAGGAAACAGGTCAGCACCATCAACGGTGATGGGGCCTAGCACCATAGTAGCAGGGCCCACTGTTACTGCTACGGGCACTCCTGAGATACCCCAGGTCCAGGAGTCGGCTACTTCGGTGGCTTCACCTGCGAGGGACTTGTCCCGAGCGGATGGCCGTGGGTCTGAGAAGGTCGAGGAGTCCGAAAGGACCCGACACGACTCAGGAACCGGCACTGGTGGCAGCGCCTCCGGCGTGGGCCTTGGTTCTGGTTTGGGCGCCGTAGGCGCAGGTGAGAGTGACAGCAATGTCACCAGTGGTAGTAGTGGTGGCGGTGATGGTAGTATGACCAGCAATGGTAGTACAACCAGAGGAGGTGGTGACAGCAATGCTCGGAGTGGTAGAGGACGCGGCTGGGCAGACACGGCAGAGGAAGAGGACATGGACTTAGGCGAGATGACAGGTCTGTTGGATTCGGACACCGAGTGATGAAGGCAGAGAGACGGGTGCTGTAAGTATAGGTCGAGCAATAGGTAAGTGGCTCTAGATTAACCCGCTACATAATGCTTGGTGTGAGTGTCTCCAGCACTGATTGTTAACAGCTTCATGTCTTGCTTGGCGTGGCAAACCCTCGTAACTGCTTTCTTGGTTATACTTTATGTCATGTCGAAGATCACTGCTGCTCGAAAAAAAAGGGCATGTTATATAATGATATCCGGTTCTGCCCCGTGCTCATTGGTGTCTACAGGGCTATGGACTAGGACACCGCTACAGGACATAAGAGGTCTTGGGATCACGTGACCGCGTAGGGATACCGACTTGGTATATAAGTGAGAGAGCGACCGAAGACCGCCTTCTTCTACACACGTGTCTATCTGGTGAGTGATATAACACTGCACTGCACTAAATTACATTACACTACATCACATCACATCACATCGCATCGCACCGCACCGCACCGCACCGCACCGCACCGCACCGCACCGCACCGCACCGCACCGCACCGCATTGCATTGCATTACATTACATTGCATTACATTACATTGCATTACATAAAGAGGAACTGAGAGACCACTCAACTGCTTTTGTATTGTGCCACTTATGTGTATATGTAGAAATTGTTTGGTTCTTTCTTGTCCCAAAACTTCAATCTCTAGCGGTTTAAACAGTTTGGTGTGCGTGAGAAGTGTAATGATAAAGAGTAGTACTAGATGCATTTTTTCAGTTTTATTCTCCTATTTTTTCAATAAGACTCCTGTTATCGTCAGACGATTAAAACAGGACTGTTATCAAGTATTGAGAGAAAAAAAGACTCAAAAATGTGCCTGGTACTGCTAGTACCATGTACTCTAACCATTTTACTGCCTCACTAAAATTTATTGGAAAGAATAATAGCATACATGTATATGAAGTACATGGAATTTATACACTGATTCTGTAAGCCACATACAATGTAATATAGGAGAGCATAGGACCAGTAGTTCTACAATACTTTGATAGTCTCTAAGCCTAGCAACAAAAATAGCTTCCCAGTGTATTTTTAGAGGCTCTTTCAATAAACCAGAATATGTGCTTCAATTGTAGATATAATAAGCATTCATATATCTTTTACATAAAAATTATATTTAGTAGTATGATGTATAAATAAGATGCAGCTCTTGCCATTGAGTTCTAGAACTATCCCACATTTCAAGACAAGAAAACTTTTAATCTTAAGCTTTAAAATTTTTGCTTCTAAGCTTTATCTTGTGTTAATTCAATTAAGTAGGTATGTTTGTATATTGTAGTAAACGCAATGTTTCCGACTCTCATTGTAGACTGTGCACCTACCTCTCTTGTAGAATTTGGTTCCATAATATCTGGTTCTGTAGCTATCCATTCCTATTATGGTCAGTCTAGAACTCTTACTAACATGTTTGTACTTGCCAATGCCTTGAGCTCTACAATAGTGTGAAAATAACAGAATAATACTCTGCTTTGTGTTCAACCTACAACTTCGAAATTTATATTTGTATACACTCCACCTGTTACTTACCCCCCCCCATGTCTATATCTGTATACACTCCACCTGTTACTTACCTCATGTCTATATCTATATGCACTCCACCTGATACTTACCCCCCATATCTATATCTGTATACACCCCCTCCAAATCCTGAGCGACTTGATCTAGAAGCTCTAGCCTCCACATCACTACCTTCAAATGCATTATAATGTATCACTATCTACAGATTGGAACTATATGGTTACATTGCATTTGTGTGGGTGTACAGTATTCTACATGTGTATAATTATGTAGAAAACAAGTATGTACATGTAGCATAAAATGTTTTATGCAAAAGGAGCGAGTTAGTCGAATAGTACATGGACAAAGCATGGGGGAAGGTGTAGAATGTACAAGTAAGAGTGCTAATGTAGAACATAGGCTACAGAGTGAGATTACAGAAGAATTGTCATACATGTATTTGTAGCCCATGCATTATAAGCTACATTCATTTAGGACATCTACGATGTATGTATTTAGAACACTTCAAGTAGAATATACATGTACATGGGAAATATACATGTACATAGAGCTGTATAATATGTACTTACACCATGCAATACTGTGGTAGTATGTGTATATGTACATGTATATTACATGATTGTATTGTGTTACTTACTTGTTAAATACAGCATGAGTACACATAACAGAACTGTAGCAGCTCCTCTCACTGCCATTCTGTTTAAAGATAAAGTTGGCTTTTACTCTGCTGCCACCCACCAATGAACTGACTGTTCATTTACTTATATTTGCCCTCAACATGCATTCAATCAACAACTGATCGATATTTTGGATTTTTACTAAACTGCGTTATGAAATATTTAATCAATAAACATATGAATAGGACTGTATTCATACTCATTGCTCAGTAAGTATTGTGAATGTTCAATGTACTATGAATGCAGTTCTACAACTAGTTTTGCATACAGTTAATTCATTCAATTGCTGCCAACTTTCACTAGTTCTACATGTCTGATAAAACTGATAGCCATATTATATTGCCAGTACATTGGTGACTAAACAGTAAGGGATGTTTAATAGTGTTCAGGTTTTGTTATACAGTGTAGTCTTGAATACATAGCGAAAAGGTAGGCTAAAGTATTTTCCAAATATGGAAAAGTCTATACACAGACTAATTCCTGAATAGACAGTTTGTTTTGTTTCTAGCCATAGCCTTGTGTGGAATATCTTCTCTCCCAATATAATGTTTGTGTAGCAAAACTGTCAACCCCAAAATATCTTTTGACAATTTATTGCTCTTCAAAAGCAAAGTATACAACATGGAGCACAACGTAATGCATCAAATACAAATAGGCCACAAAACGGAATAATGGCTGCCCTTACATATAATGTATAAACTGTTGCCATGACAATGTGAAGATTTCTAACGGGACATATAATTGGATTATACATATATAGCATGAATTCAGGATGTAATATACATGTACATGTAGTAGCATAGTGCCATATAAAAATAAATTGCATATTAAATAAGACACAACATACACATTGTAGGATAGCATCATAACACATTGACTTACTATAAAATCCATTCTGTGGCTGCACATATTAAGTGTCATACTATATACTCATATAAAAAGATCATGGTGTGTTTGGAAATTAAACATACATGAGATCAGAATGTAATCTCTTATTTTAGACTAAACAGAAACAGTGTATCCTTTGCTAGCCTGGATCCCATTTAAAAGGGGATATTATATGCTTAAAATCGACTCAAAACTATTTCTGGAGGACATGCAATCCATGTGGAGTGGTGAGAGAGAAAAATTATAAAAAATATTAAATATATAAAAGTGTGGACAAACCAAGGATTAACATGCTCATATGCTATCAGGTTTTGGTGGGATACCTGGCTAAGCTTTGGTGGGATACCTAGCTAGGCTTTGGTGGGATACCCGGCTACTGTGTTATAGTCTGGAGGAGCTGCGGATGGATCCTCTGTAAAATAAAAGATGGCTGTTACACGTATTTCCGTTTTTTCGTTGATTTAACTTGCAATATTTTAACCTTATGACAGTGGTACTAGTGTGGACTATGAATGTGTACATGTAAATGCAATTAGACTGCAGTCCATTAGCCATTAGTCACCAACAGAATCAATGTACCGAGGTAAGACAACTTTACAACGGAAACAGGTCATAGTGATTGCAAATTACTAGCACTGCTATGTCTATTTTCCATGATTCCCTGTCCATTATTGTATTTACGCTTCCTATACTCACTATATAGTTGGAAATCTATATAATGTATTATATAATATTTTTTTTTAAAAAATGGCATAATTATTATTATGCTGTCGACTTTACATATACAATGTACATGTATTTAGTTCTGTAACCGTGGCATGCCACGGTTACAGAACTGAATATATGTACATTGTATATGTAAAGTTGACAGTATAATCATAATTATGTCATTTTTTAAAAAAGAATATTAAATAATACATTATACATAATACAAGTTTGCCATTCAATGAATTACTGTTCAATACTATTTGGGTGCAACGCAATTGGATATTCTTGTTGGATCTTAAAAGTCCCAATGCTGGATATCGGACATTTCAGTTTGGATATTGGCAACTGAATATTGATAATTGAATTGGTGATCTATACATTTGAACTTTTAGAATTATATATTGGAACTATGAGATACTCAAGTTTTGGATAAGGGTCATCTCAGGTGATTATTGGACTTAAACCTGTGGTTCACATGCATGTACAGCTGTAATGTCATATTTACTTACCGAACCCTATAGCCTTAGGATCTGTGGGCTGAGGTGGTGGGTAGGCTGCCGGTTGGGGAGGCGGATATCCAGCCTCCTGTGGGTACATTGGATAGGAAGGAGCTGATGGGGCCACAGGGTAGAAAGCTCCTTGGGGTGCAGCTAAAACAGTAGAGAAATACGCTTAAAGATACACAGAAGTTTATATACACTGCTCGTGCTCTACATGGGGACTACACATACATGTACCTGTGTATAGACTGTTATACGACTCCTAGTTTGCATACTGTATGTTGGAATACTCATCATAGAGTGTGTGTAGAATACCATTATGGAGTGTGTGTACATAGAATACCATCATAGAGCTTATAGTACATCATCAACACTCAAAATAGAAGATGGTTGCAGTGAAAGTAATACCATAAAAATCCTGTACAAATCCTCATGGGCCGATAAAAGCACAGAGTACACTACATGTAACAATCTAAGTAGTCCTGTGGATCCCACACAACATCCCAGGTACAATAAATAGTGTGTGAAAAAACACATAATAATGATGATGCTAATGAACAATAGAAGGGTACTACATGTAGATATGCAGTAGTTTCTTGGGCTATATAGTACATTAATCAACAGATCTCCAGTCTATGAATAGTTCAGAGCAGGAAACCAGGCAGGAAGAACAAGGTTAACGTTTGATTGGCTGTGAGATGGCTATCAATAACCTACACCTACATTGTAAGTACTATCATACATAAAATGTGTATGCTCAACAGATCCCGTGACACTCTGATTGGTCTTGTTGCTATCCCATGTGTAAGGGGTGGCAACTCCAATAAACGGCTTTGCATGGTTTGGAATTTAAGTTTAGCGTAGTTTAGTGTAACTGGTGACCTTGACAATAAACTGTTCAAGGATCGCCCAAGTAATTGTGTTGCCTTAGCTCCTAATAATACCGGAATAAATTGGTTTTAAGGAAGACCTCATCGACCTACCCTACTTTTCTATCAAGAACCTAAGGCTTATCTGATTAGGCTGCTGTGCAAACAATATTTACAGAGTGAGATGATAATTACCTGTGTAGTGATCAGGAACTGAAATGAGAGAAGATACAAGTTTGTTAGAATAACATCAACATATGTGTAAAAAGTAATACGTAGTCTTATCTATGCACTTTACGTGTGCACCTCCAGTAATCTCAGTGCACACATGTGTATATACAGTAGGCCTATATATACATAATAGTATGTGAACACTCTGTGTCATCAGGAAGGATGAATTAGTACACAGTAGGACCCTGCTATGTTAAAAAGAGATAGAAATTTGCTAGATAAATGCTATTAAAATAAGAAAATATTATTTGAGTGAATTATACGTGTGTATACATATCTCGCAATGAAACAACTAAAATTTCACAATATACATACATTGTACATGTACATGTAGCTATATAAACATCAATATTACATACAAATACATTATATACTACATTCCCTTATAGCTTCTATTCTAGATTCCAACAGATACTTATAATGATGAAAAACTACTGCTGTTGATCACAGGTGACACTGTTAAAACTTATCACTGATTAAAACTTTACTGTAGCATCTCATCTAAGCACATCAGCTCATATACAGACACACGGCTAGTTTATAAGACACAGTTGGTAGCCAGTGTCTATAATTATATTAATAACTGCAGTCAGCATACACGTACACGTGTATTTGTATATTTTAATTGTTTGTTTTTGCATACCTAATTCTACAGCATTAGGGTAAGTCGACATACATTACAATGATGTACATTACTGTATATATGCAGTGCTGTACTAACATAGCTGCTAGTACTACTAAAAAACCCTAGCAAGTAACATGAGCTAAATGTATGTCATCCTTTACAGCAGTTATCACTATGCATTGTAGAACACTACATAATATATAATATGCTGTAGTGTTCTACAGTAATATAGAGTTGAGCTCTTTCCAATAGTTTGGTAGGAGTCAGAACTTATGGCTACACATCTACACCAACATTGTGTGAGTAGTATAGTCAGTGCAGATCTGCACAGACACCCGGTCATTTCCGCGTCTTATTAGCCCTAGATCCAAAAACTCCCCGGGCGGACGACCACCCCACCCGTCCTCTCGCCCCCTCCCTTTCCCTAAACCTCACTCTATGTGCAAAGCCCTAGAACCTACCCCCCGATCGCGGGTGGGGTTTCAAAAACCTCATCGGCTGTTCCGTAGAACCCAGTCTAAAGAGCAAACCCCTCGCCCGGTCCCACGGCTCGGGCGAGGGGGCGCGCGCGTACGCGCGCGCCCCCCCGCCCCGCGAACCCCACCCGTCCTCCCTCCACCCGTCCCCGCCCCTTCCCACCCCTCCCCACCCCAAACCCCTCCGCCTCGCCCTCCGCCTCGCGGCGGTTCTCGTTCGCGAGTCCAGCCGTGGCCCCACGCCGCCGTTCCCCCGCCCATCCCCCGCCCCTCCCCCGCTCTCCCGCCCCAACGACCCGTCGCGGCCCTCGCGGGCGGACCGTCGGCTGGAGTAGGGTGAAGCGAAGGAAAATACGGGTTAGAGTAATGGTGTGTGATGTATTCTAGAATAGATGATATACGACCATGAAAAATATGAGTCAGGGTAATGATACGCGAGTTTGTTTTAATTTTCAATACGTTTGAGAGTAATAATATAAAACTAAGTGATAAAAAACCTGATACACAACTATGAAAAATATGAGTAAGGGTAATGATACACGAGTTTGTTTTAATTTTCAATACGTTTGAGAGTAATAATATAAAACTAAGTGATAAAAAACTTGATACACAACTATGAAAAATATGAGTAAGGGTAATGATACACGAGTTTGTTTTAATTTTCAATACGTTTGAGAGTAATAATATAAAATCAATCGATAAAAACCGATATACGACTATGAAGAATATGAGTAAGGCTAACGATACACTTGAGAGTAATAATATGAAATCAATTGATAAGTAGACACGAATGAGTGTGAATGACAAAAGTTTTTGCCTCAAAACTGTGCAGTGGCGGGGAGGAGACGCTCGCCGAGGATGGAGTCTAGAATGGCACAATCGTAGAATGTTCTCCCGCTCTTGGAAGTCTTCTGTCCCTTGTACACCATCACGGAGGGGAGGAGGTCTTTCATCGAAACTGCCAGACGTCCCGGAAGGAAGACCTCTCCCTTTCTTTCTTCGTTTCCAATCCGACACTCGTAGGTGGCAATGGAGTTGCTCGCATTATCACCATCACCGCATCTTGGGACGTATGCGGGTCGGAGCGCGGTCACCACCAGCACAGAACCAACGGGGAATGAAGATAGCGTTTGCACTCGAAAAAATTCTTCCAACTGGGCCAAGGTCTTCTTTCTCAAGTCACCGGCCAGCTTTTTCATGGCTGCTCCTGGCAGGGAGCACACGCTCTCGATACGGTTGAATGTGTTTTGTCCTTTAGCGGTCTCCTGCTGTCCCAAGTACACCATGATCCTAGGTGGAAGGGTAAGGTCCTTTAGCTCCTCTTCTTTGACATCCGCTAGCTTGGGCATGGCGTGACGAATGTTGGTGTGAAAGCTGATGCAATGTCTCATCCCCTTGTCATCCACATAGCTTGCCCTGGCTAAGAATGCTTTTCCGAATGCCGTTTCAACCACCGAACCTCCACTCACTTCTAGCACAGTTCCTGGCTCTAGCTCTGACAACTTCACCGTTGTCTGCAGAGAGCTCCTCTTCTCCGCTCCCATGCTCCTACAATAACGAAAGTGGTGTATATAGATCCGACAAAGTGGTTAAACGGGAGAAAGATAGTACGGTAATTTATAGATATACGAACAGGGCTACTTACATTAGGGTTGCCGCCACTGCACGAGCTTTCTCCAGGCTTAGTCCCCCGCTCTTTTTCTTCCCCTTGCAAGGGGACTTGGTAGCTTTTTTTCCCTTCGTCGTCGTCTCACCACCATCCATTTCTTCCGTAGCCGTATCGACTCCGTGGCCATCATCATCATCATCATCTGATATTACAATCACCTGGGATTTCTTCTTTTTCTTAGCACAGATTTCATCTCCTTTTGGGTTCTTCCTCTTCTTGGTTGTTGTGGTCTCGCCCCTATCCGAGGCCCGCTCCGGGGAGGACGGAGAGTCCGCCATGTTAGAAAGATCCTTTCGGGCAAGACTCCCCACTCCTATTATTTTCCCCTTCTTCCGTGCCTCTTTTAACGCATCCACCTCTTCTTTCCTCTTCTGACTGCACTCTTCTTCTTCAATAATTCCATCCATTTGTGAGTCCGTTAAGCCCGCAAATAACTCTTCTTGGTTTTGGACTATGTTGTCAGTATCCATTGATAATGTACTATTGTAGTAGTGTAGCTGTACAGTAGTGATGTGCTGAACTTTGAATGCTGAGACTGTGATCCCACTCTCCCTTTATACAACTGCTCATTTCTTGACTCCTCCCTTTTTTTTATCCAATCCCAATGTGACCCGATGCACCCCGATGTGAATCCGAAGCCTCCCGATGCACCCCGATGTGAATCCGAAGCCTCCCGATGTGAATCCGAAGCCTCCCGATGCATCCCGATGTGAATCCGAAGCCTTCCGATGCATCCCGATGTGAATCCGAAGCTTCCCGATGCATCCCGATGTGATTCCGAAGCTTCCCGATGCATCCCGATGTGAATCCGAAGCTCCCCGATGCATCCCGATGTGATTCCGATGCTTCCCGATGCATCCCGATGTGAATCCGAAGCTTCCCGATGCATCCCGATGTGAATCCGAAGCTTCCCGATGCATCCCGATGTGATTCCGAAGCTTCCCGATGCATCCCGATGTGATTCCGAAGCTTCCCGATGCATCCCGATGTGTCCCGATGTGTCAATTCACATCGGGGTGCATCGGGATGCATCGGGAGGCATCGGGAGGCTTCGGAATCACATCGGGATGCATCGGGAAGCTTCGGATTCACATCGGGATGCATCGGGAAGCTTCGGAATCACATCGGGATGCATCGGGAAGCTTCGGATTCACATCGGGATGCATCGGGAAGCTTCGGAATCACATCGGGATGCATCGGGAGGCTTCGGATTCACATCGGGATGCATCGGGAAGCTTCGGAATCACATAGGGATGCATCGGGAAGCTTCGGAATCACATCGGGATGCATCGGGAGGCTTCGGATTCACATCGGGGTGCATCGGAAGGCTTCGGATTCACATCGGGGGGCTTCGGATTCACATCGGGGTGGTATTGCCAAGGGTGGGGAAATGGTTAGGCTCCGCCCACTGAATACTACTATTTAAGGTATGAGTTTCTCACTTTAGCAGTATGAACAATCAGCCTCTAGTCAACAGAGTGAGAGTAAACAGAGACAGCTACCTACTAGTCAGTGCGTGAACAGAGATGTCAACAAGTAGAACATAAGGTTAGTGTTAAATGGAGTAATTGGCAGCAATTGTGAAGTGTTTATTGTATAAAATGCTATCAAGCTAAAAAATGACTCACACCCTACTGCTATATATTTTTATAAGGAGACTAAACAGAGACACCTACCTTCTAGCCAGCACATGATCAGCAGAGATGTCAACAAGTGAAAAAGAAGGTTAGTGCTAAATGAGGTATTTGGTAGCAATTGTGGATTGTTTATTGTTTATGTAGTGTGAAGTAAAAGAATAATAACTTACACCCTACCATTTTTTTTATAGGGGGAGAGACCTCTCGTCAGGTCGAGCACACCTGTCAACTATGCGGTCTGGTTCTCAGAACAGCGTTTTCTCTAGACAGGCACACGAAGAGAATGCATGCACAGGCTCACCCGCACAAGTGCCCCGTTTGTGGCGGATGTTTTGATGGGAGGAGAAAGCTAGGTCATCACATGAGGCGATTTCATAGCGAGGGTAAGGTGGAAAAAGATGAGGGAGGTGCAGAGAAGTTTGATGATGTTTTCTGGTCTAAACCGCCAACAGCTGAAGAGGGGGATGAGATGGGGGTGCTACTAGCCCGCTATTGGAGCTCCATCAGGTCCGCAATACACTCTCGTCCCGTGGAAGATATTCTCAATGTTCGAGTGTGGAGAGGGGAAGGTGAAGACGAAGGAGATGAAGAGGTGTGGACTAAGTTGAGAGCAATGTGGAAGAGAGTGCCTTGTACTGTGAAGATTAACTGTAGCGCTGGAGTCATCCTCGAGCATAAGACCAGTGGAGAGTTGCGCTACTTTCACTCATCGAGCAACAATGCCGCATTCTTCCCCAAACCAAGACTGATCAGAACAGAGAATGAGATGAGAGAGTTTTGCGAATCTGTGCAGGAGCTCGACTTGAGAGAGAGGTCAGCACAAAGGAGACCGAATACCGCTTGGGCTTTACGTCACATTGCGAATCTGACATTCTACATCTATAAACTCCTAGAGATTGGCAAGGTGGGCGGTGTAGTGAGCAAACTCCCAGACTACATACTTAACAACCGACACGTGATAGCACTAGACGTAGACTTTTGGGCTAGAGGAGGTGCGCGTCCCTACTCAGACAACTTGTGTTTCTTTAGATGCTTGGCCATGATGTATGACTGTAACTGCGACCAAAAGAAGGGATGTCGTTGCCGTCGCCCCTCTTGCACCACAACACATCGCTTGTTTAAACAATACATGAGACAAACTAAATCTTCTTCCCCACCCTCATCAACTTTGTCAGACTTTCCCGGGGTGGACTCGAGTGATCTACTGGCCTTGGAAGATCATTTTGACGTATCTATAATAGTCTTCTGTCTAACTGATGAGGAGGTAGCTCCGATAGTTTGGTCATCCGGGGCACGAAACAAAGCTCATAAACTCTTCGTCAACATGTACGAAAAACACTTCAGCTGGATAAAGAATGTTGATTCGTTTGCCAGATGTTTCACCTGCAAGCTGTGCGATAGCGCGTTTACACGCTTGTCCAGCCTACGACGACACAAGTGCTCGCCAGAAGAAGCATCGGTGTTCGTTTTCCCTGGTGGAACGTTTGGACCCCCGCCAACCATATTCACAAAACTCAAGCGAGTGGCGGGAATAGAGGTGGTGAACCCCGACCTCTTATACTACCCCTACTATATCACCTATGATATCGAATGCTTCATGCCAAAAGACAACCTACCAACTAACACCACCACGATGACTTTTAGTGCAAGACACGAGCTACTGAGCATATCCGCGTGTTCTAACGTCCCGGGGTTTGAGCGAGCCAAGTGTTTTGTGAGGAGCGTCGACAGCAAGGATGGGACGAAGTGCATTCGTCAATTCGTCCAATACATAGCAAAGATTGCTGACGTGGCAGGAGATTTGTTCGGAGAAAGATTCCAGGATGTACGCGAGCGACTCTCTACCTTCCTCGCGGATCGGGCGGATAGAGAAGAGGCCTTTGCTGACGACAAGTTCTCTAACGTCTCGACTTACAGGGTGAAGTCCGGTCTCTCCGGATTAGAAAGAGAATTAGAACAGCACATCTCCAGCGTTCCGGTGGTCGGCTTCAACTCGCAAAAGTATGACCTAAATATACTAAAGGGGCCTTTACTTCGCTCTCTACAAGAGGAGGAGGGAGAAGATTTTGTTTTCATCGTTAAGCGTGTTAACAGTATGTCCTGCGTGGAGAGTAGACGTTTTAGATTCCTTGACATATGCAACTTTATCGCACCAGGCTTCAACTACTCCAAATACTTGAAGGCATTTGGCGTGTCAGAGAGTAAGGGATTCTTTCCTTACGACTGGGTAGATTCCCTGAGAAGGTTGGATCATCACGGACTCCCTCCCCGAGAGAGTTTTTTCAACTCGCTGACTCAGCAAGAATTGAGCCAGCAAGATTATCACCACTGTCAGCTCGTGTGGGAAAGAGAGAACATGGAAACGTTCAGGGATTTCCTCATCTGGTACAACAACCTCGATGTGGCCCCATTCATCGAGGCCATTGCACGTCAGAGCTCTATCTATCGACAAAAGGGTATTGATATGTTGAAATCTGCAATCTCGCTTCCAGGCTTGGCTATCAGATGGTTGTTTATGGAGGTGGAGGCCCGACCTTACGGCTACTCTCCTCCGCAAGCCGCTCTCCCGCTGCATAGGTTAATGTCTCTCCGAGGCGAACTTTGCAACTCACAACCCATATGTCTGTTCGATGAGGAGAGCAAAAGTCTGTACCACACTCTCCGTGATAACCTCGTGGGAGGGCCAAGCATCATCTTTCACAGACATCATGAAGTTGGAGTGACCTCTATTCGAGAGAAGATTTATGGCACATCCGCAAAACCCTGTAGGTCCATTCTGGGAGTCGATGCCAACGCTCTCTACCTATACTGCATGATGGGGAATATGCCTACGGGTTATCCCAGGCGGAGGCTAGAGAGCCGAGGCTTTGCTCTGGAACCCGTTAAAAAGTTCAGCAAAGTGGCGCATGGATGGTTAGAGTTCCAATCGTGGAAGAGAGGAGAGGTCATCCTTCACCAACAGAATGGAGGAGAAATGAGGATAGGCTGCCACAACCTACCGGTGGATGGTTATAGCGAACAGAGTCGGACTGTGTACCAATTCCACGGTTGTTACTGGCACGGACACGAGTGCGAGCTAGGAGGGAATGGAAAAGGTGTCAGAAACATGACGAATGAAGAGCTCCGGGTGGACACTGCGAGGAAAGAAGATTACATCAAGGCTCTAGGCTATAAGCTCATCACCACTCGGGAGTGTGAGTGGGGAGCGCGAGTTCGTTCGGATGAAGAGGTTAGGACATTTCTCTCCGTCTTCTTTTCTTCTCTCTATCCAGAGAGGGGTTGTGTCAACCTCGATAAAATAATCAACAGTATTCGTAGTGGAGAGTACTACGGTTTAGTGGAGTGTGACATTTCCGTACCCGAAGAGCTAAAAGCGAAGTTCTCTGAGATGGCACCTATTTTCAAGAATATAAATGTGGGAAGAGAACACCTTAGCGAACACATGCGCGCTTTTGCCAAACAGAACGGATTCTTGAAGAGACCTCAGCGAATGCTCGTGGGGAGTCTTTTTGGCGAGCGAATCACACTACTCACTGATCTGGCTAGATGGTATCTAGATCAAGGTTTGATAATTACCAGGGTCTATCAGTTTGTTCACTTTATCCCACGAGCCGTCTTCAAAGACTTTGGTTCTTCGGTCTCAGACGCAAGGAGAGGGGGAGATCTGGACCCTGATCTGGCCCTCTTGGCCAGCACCAGCAAGCTCGTTGGGAATTCAGCCTACGGAAAGACCATAACAAATAAAGAGAAACATAAGACTGTCAAGTATGTAGAGACAGTAGAGGGGGCGGCCGTCAAAGTGAGGAGTAGGCACTTTTCTAGTCTCAACGAAGTCGATGAAAACTACTTTGAGATAGAGCTTCACAAGAAAAAGGTAAGTGTTGACAATCTTTCTTACTTTGACTCTTGATTTGACAAAACTTTTTCCGAGTGGAAGGGTGAACTTTCTCTCTCTCTCTCTCTCTCTTTCTTTTAGATTCGAATGGATGTTCCATCCGTCGTAGGATTCGTCATCCTCCAGAGAGCCAAGTTGAGGATGCTAGAGTTCTACTACGACTTTATGGATAGGTGAGTAGAACTAGACTATACAAAGATTTTATCAAATCCTTTTCTATTTATTCTTCGGTGTCAGCAACCTCTAACTCGCCCGATTTATTTTCACAGATTCGTCAGCAGAGAGGACTTTGAGTACGTAGAAATGGATACGGATAGCGCTTACATGGCCCTGAGTGCTCGCAATATAGATGAGGTCATCCGAAAAGATAAAAAAGAAGAGTTCTACAGAGAGTATGGTAAATGGTTTCCCAGACCCTTCTGCGATAGTCACAAGGGAGACTTTATCACAACCAAGGTGCTCGGGCAAGAGTGGGAGATGAGGGAATGTTGTGAGAAGGTGCAGCGGTACGAAACACGAACCCCTGGTCTGTTTAAGGAGGAGTTTCGGGGGGAGGGGGTCATCGCGCTCAACTCAAAAACTTACTTTTGTTGGTCCGCTGACGGCGATAGCAAGTATAGTAGCAAAGGACTAAATAAAAGAGGAAACACCCTAACCAAAGAGAAGTTCCTCTCCGTGCTCAAAACAGGGGAGTCGGTGAGAGGAGACAATCGGGGTTTTATCAGAAGAGGAAATCAAACGTATAGCTATACCCAGCTAAAGACCGGACTCACCTACTTCTACGGTAAGCGGAAGGTTGCGGAAGACGGGGTGAGTACGAGTCCTATAGAATGTTAGTATTGATTTCTCGGAGATGAGACTACTTCATTCGATAAATCGGAGAGTAAACGAACAGTGCATCATAACCCTTGTATATATATATATATATATATATATATCCGTATAATTTTTTTTCACATTCACTCTCTATTGTAAGGGGTCTCCGTCCTCAAAACGGAGGGTTTACCGGTTGTAGCCTTAAAACCGAGCAATAAAGCACTAGCTAATACATTAAAAACCATTTACCTCTCCAAACCAAAGGGGTAGACGGTACTAGCGCAGCTTCCGCTCATACTCACCCCTTATCAGTTCACATTTCTTCTATTGTCTTCATTCGTAGGTGGGGGGTGACATCGCACGCGCACGATGCGCTCTCTCCCTATCGGAGTTTGCTACCCGGGGGAAAGTGGACGCGGTGGTCAAAGAAATTGGTGGCGAGTCAACGACATCATCGTAGAGGCGGGTCTATTTGTAGGATGATGATGATGATGATGATGATGGTGATGATGGTGATGATGATGATGGTGATGGTGATGATGATGATGATGATGATGATGATGATGGTGATGAAGATGGCGATGAGAAGACAAGCATCCATCTATCCCGTTTATCTATTTCTATTTCTACCCCTCCGAACGATGATGTCGTCGGCTAACCTCCTCGCGAAGTCCACGGTTTGAAGCGCGGAAGAGCCACCGCCTTCACTTTCCCTCGCCACTCGTCACGGGGACGGGTGATTTCCCTAGGGGAGGGTCCGGGGAAAATGAGGGTTAAGACGCGAGTCTTTCATCGAAGGTCCGGGGGCGCTCGAACGGAGGAGCGCGCGAGTGCGGTGTCACCCCAACCAGTTCAGTCTCAACAGTCCCCGGCGAAGAAATCATCCGGAAGCACCACCACCACTTGGTAAGTTTCTTATAGTAGTATAGTCAGCGTCGTAAACTCTGCACGGGCACTCCGCACGGATGTAGCCTATCATTACTCTAACCCGTATTTTCTTTCGCTTCACCCTACTCCAGCCGACGGTCCGCCCGCGAGGGCCGCGACGGGTCGTTGGGGCGGGAGAGCAGGGGAGGGGCGCGGGATGGGCGGGGGGACGGCGGCGTGGGGCCACGGCTGGACTCGCGAACGAGAACCGCCGCGAGGCGGAGGGCGAGGCGGAGGGGTTTGGGGTGGGGAGGGGTGGGAAGGGGCGGGGACGGGTGGAGGGAGGACGGGTGGGGTTCGCGGGGCGGGGGGGCGCGCGCGTACGCGCGCGCCCCCTCGCCTGAGCCGTGGGACCGGGCGAGGGGTTTGCTCTTTAGACTGGGTTCTACGGAACAGCCGATGAGGTTTTTGAAACCCCACCCGCGATCGGGGGGTAGGTTCTAGGGCTTTGCACATAGAGTGAGGTTTAGGGAAAGGGAGGGGGCGAGAGGACGGGTGGGGTGGTCGTCCGCCCGGGGAGTTTTTGGATCTAGGGCTAATAAGACGCGGAAATGACCGGGTGTCTGTGCAGATCTGCACTGACTATACTACTTGTGTGTATAACAACATTAGCAATATGGTCATCACTTACCTATATTTGTATCAAGCACTGGTTCTACAAAATTAAAAACAAATATGTTTATTTAACAATGTCAGATACGCTAAATGTGTTATATAGGCTACAGGTAACTGCATCCATGTAGAATTATGTTACAACTATATTATTATATGTCAGTGTGTACTATACACTGTATTACACCAGCCACTGTTCTAGGTGTGTAGTTTATCTGTATACCCTTTATCAAATTCAAAAGTTTTAAATTGGTCACTGTTTTCAGGCAGGTAGATCTACCTGCATGAAAACAGTGTGACCAATTGAAAAACTTTTCATTTGATCAATAATATACAGATCAACAACACTCTTATAACAATGACCGACAAGTACATGAATATTTTTACATGCCCGTATTACAGGATTGCTAGTACTTGACATTATTGCATAAATAGACATACACTCTATGTGCAATAATAAACAACAAACACAGGCTATTCTATGCTACCTATTACACATTGGATAGCCTTAGTTACCTTGAGGCTGTGTGGTATAGTGAGCGTCAGGAGGGGTGCGGGATCCACCAGCCTTTTTCTTTGAAGAGCAGGACTTGCAGATACAAACAGTTATTCCTACCATAATCAACACCCCTATGATGATTCCAACAATTCCTCCAGCCTTCTTACCACTAAAAATACAAGTAGAGTAACATGGAGTGCTGTTAGGTTTCATTAGATATAGACTTACAAGTTGAGAAACTGCATACCCACAATCCTAGTAATGTGAAATATTATATGGGATAACAGAGTATCTGCAGCCTGTTGAATTGTGGGAAGTCATGTGGAGTCAACGAGAATTTTAAAACTATACATTTTGTACTTATGTGTTTAAAATATAAAGTATTATTAATAAGGGTTGCAGTGTAGGGCCTAAGTATTGCAGTAAATACATTCAATGCAAGTCTTGATAGCTAATGTCCAATAACTGATCATTTGTGTGTAGGAGGGCAATGAATCAGTGTATAGTGTGGACGACTCCAGCTAACGTTTACATTACATGTCACATGATATTGATAGAGTATTGTGTATCGATAGATTGTCATTGGTGATTCATTCTTGAGAAGGCATCATTCTGTTTCTATTCTACTTTTATCCTAATTCACTTACGTCAATGTTGCCTTTGTGTTTTATAAGGGTAGTATTGTATTGAACAATTGAATATTCCAATGAACTGGTAATTGCCACATTCATGTGCTGTATGTGCACATTGTGGTGACTTGTGTACATTTGGTATTACGCAGTCCATACAATGTGTAATATGGCTATTAATACGTTTATTTCTGTTAATGGAGATAAAAATAACTACCTTTCAAGGTGTAAAATACTGTAAAACTTTGAAATTGAAATAAACTGCATAATTCTTTATCATATTCTATATATAGATTCTGTAAAAACATGTAATACATCATAACGACTATAATTAATATTATGTCATCTGAAAGTATAGCAGCCCTGCTGCTATCATTACGTTTATGTTTATTTTTGTTCAGATGAAATGCCAGCTATCCTGCTCTCTTTGGCTAGACTTTGTAAATGTGACAATTCTAATTTGTCAGGTCAAATGAAATAATTGGATGCACTTTTCCAAGTATTGCATGCAATATCAGCACAATAATCAAAATATAGTCGCTTTAAGTCCTCAGTGCCTATGTGTTCACTGTTCAGACAACAGGAGATTTTTACTACTGGATTTTCATGGAAAAATCCTCATCCACACCTCCCCTTCAATTCACCCACATACCTGCCAACACATCCCCTTCTACTCACCCACATACCTGCCAACACATCCCCTTCTACTCGCCCACATACCTGCCAACACATACCCTTCTACTCACCCACATACCTGCCAATGTTGATCATCTATAAATTTCAGGGAGGGGAGAGAGATTGTAGTTTACATTGTAGGCAATGTCATGTTAACAGAGAATCTCACTCTAGTAATTTATTCTTTGCTCTTTTTCTAAGAAATGACTTGATTGGTGGAACCATTGGCCAATCATTGGCAGATGTTAACACCACTGTCTATTTATTGTCTTACAATTCTGGAAATTCTGGTGAACAATCAGGTATGCAATATAAAGAGATCTTATTGGTCGATATCAAAGCTAATACCTTTTCCAGTAAGAGCAGCAGTACTGCTTCTGTCTTGGCCCACAGCAGTACATATCAGTCGAAGAGTCTGTTTTCTCATAAGGGCACACAAAGTAGGTCAACTTTTCGGTCTTTGAGATTGTTCCATTGTCGTATGTAACAAATCTGTCCATGTTTGTGCAGATATTTGGATCTAAAGAATTTAATGGAACAATCTGAGTAATTAAGCATTAGCATGCTAGAAAATATCAGGAGTTCGCTTTTTCCTATTCTATCTTAAATCTCCTACAAAATGTGCAGAAAAACTGTAGGTTTGTGGCCCATCTTGGGGTACTCTTTCAGTTTCAGTTGTACGTGGTGACATTCACAGGTAAATCCACAAGTACCATGATGCTACCTGTTACATGTAAATGTCTATAGCACAATGTGATGTACATGTATATGGCATACTCTATAATAGTATATACAATGTACATGTATGTGCATAGATATGTTGATGGACACACTGTGTCATCATCATTATTATACAATGTAGTTTCGTTTCTCCTATCTCGCTGAAAGGGCATATACAGAGTATACAGTATATCTTAATATAAATATAAATAAATACATGTACATGTACATAAATATACGTGTAGCACTAATTTATACAACATGTACAACACTAGTATGTAAAATTAGTTCTCATTAGTTCTACTGTAATTACATAATAATATAGCTGTGTTGAATCTACTACTAACGTATCTTCTACTCCAGTAGGCCTAAATGTATAGGCTATATACCCACCAATGCAACGCACAACATAATTTGCACTAAGTGAAGCTCGTAGTATAACATTACATGTATATATTTAATGGCCACTTGCTAAAATATTGATTTAAACTTCAGGAATCAGGAACTGTTTAACTGGACAATCAGCCAACGTGGTCAGAGTCTAATCCCTAGAATAGCCTAAGGAACCACTAACACTCAGTACAGATGGTGCGTCTTCTACTATAAGTCTGTTCGAGTCAACGAGATGACTCCATTCCGTTTCATTCAATTTTTTATACAAAAATTACAACTGGCACACTTTCTCTCCTGCGCTGTTGTAGGTACATGTGCACTATATATTATATAATGTAGGTACATGTGCACTCTATATTATATAATGTAGGTACATGTGCACTCTATATTATATAATGTAGGTACATGTGCACTGTATATTATCTAATGTAGGTACATGTGCACTGTATATTATATAATGTAGGTACATGTGCACTGTATATTATATAATGTAGGTACATGTGCACTCTATATTATATAATGTAGGTACATGTGCACTGTATGTTATATAATGTAGGTACATGTGCACTGTATATTATATAATGTAGGTACATGTGCACTGTATATTATATAATGTAGGTACATGTGCACTGTATATTATATAATGTAAGTACATGTGCACTGTATGTTATATAATACTACTCACTGTCCCTGTATATTATATAATGCTACTCACTGTCCCTGTATATTATATAATGCTACTCACTGTCCCTGTATATTATATAATGCTACTCACTGTCCCTGTAATATCGAGTTCCTCCGTATCTAATTCTGTAGCGAGACATACCATAAACCTTGTACCCTACAGCGGCAGCGGCAGCATACTTCAAATACCTTGAGCTAAAACAGTAAAGTAAGCCAATTGTGCAAGTGTGGAGGAGAAAATAACGGTATTAGCTTTTCACGTTGTACTTTATGACGACAATCAATATTTCGCAAGCACTTATGTGTAGCTGCCAGATCCAGAATACGGATGCGTGGTAGAAGTAGAGTTGAATTTATTTTTATATGTAGCACCCAGTAGCACTTGCAATAGCTGTCAACTTTAATCTATCTCAAAATATTTTAAGTAGAAATGTGGTAAATTATATTTATCATAAAAACTCAATGTATACCATTGTAATATCAATGAAATTTTGCAAAGCCTTGATTATGTAACAAAGAAACAATTGTGCATCTCTGCATGTGGTGTGCGTATAACCCATGAATCTACATGTACATGGATGTACAGTATTAAAGCTGTAAATAAATGGCACTGAGCATTATACAGGAGTATAAAATGTTATTATTTCATCAGAATGTGTAATATAAACCAACCAACTAAAATAAAATCATAACATACATGTACATGTGCATGTGCATGTACATGTACATGTACATGTACATGTACATGTACATGTACATGTACATGTACATGTACATGTACATGTACATGTACATGTGAAGGCATAGCAAATAGTCAGTCGCACGCTCATGTGTTAATAACTTCATGTCCCATGGTACCATCGGTACAGTAATAACTGGTGCAAACTTTATACAGACAAGCACGCGCACTACATGAAACCATTATTTATTAATAATTTAATATAATGTGCAGGTTGCTGGATAGTCAATAACAAAATTCAGGTGTTTGTTGAAGGGAGTCTAATATACGATAAGGACATTGAATAAATTACGAGTGATGAGGTAATCTTTACAACCGAGAACTTTGTGTATTTGATTATAAAATTTAGCCTCGAGAGTCTAGAATGTAGCAAAAACACACTTTCTGGTTCGAGCACGGTCCGGTTTGTTTCATTTTAACGAGGCAAGATTCCATGGCTGTCATAGTCAGCTATTGTTAGTTTACGTAGCTACTTAAGTCATTGCCTGTTAAGGATATATAAAAGTCTGACAAAAGGTTGTACTAGTTACTAGTTACTACAGAAGCTAGTACAAGATCTTTATGCCAAGGAACACTCAAGTACTCAAGGTAATGCTCAGTAAAACAGTAGGATTGTGTGAACACCTGTAAAGTGCCACCAATGCCAGGAAGGACGATATGACTAGTGTCAAACACATGTTGAGATATACTGTACATGTACATGTATATAAACATGTATAATATGTAGTACATGTACATAAACATGTGTAATATGTAGAACATGTACATAAACATGTATAATATGTAGAACATGTACATAGACATTGTATAAAAGCCTACCTCCTACTTCCACTACGAACAGCCCTGTAACTTCTATAGCTGCGTGTTGCTCTGTAGGTCCGAGTGGCTCTGTAACTACTTCTATAGCTACTTCTGTAGCCCCCAGATCTGAAACTAGATCTGACACCTCCAAACCTCGCACCCCTCCCTTCTACGGAATTATCTAGAGAAAGATTTACGGTTTATTTCAAATGGTATAAAATAAATGAATTTGTATTTTATGTGCATTGAGTTATACTGCATGTATGTGATACACAGTCTTATTGTTAATCAGTGCAGATTATGAAATTTTGGTATATAACGGAATGAGAGGAGGGAATAGGTATGAGACAATGGAACGTCAATCATGCACAAGGCAGTTTAAAAACCAAGGTTTTGCTTGATAGGCGACCACTGCTTCGATGCCCTAAACCAATCACTATAGCTGATTTGTTTGTTAAACTCACCAAAGTCCAAAGTTAAAACCACAAATAAAAGAAGAACTGCTGAACACTGTAAATTAATCCACATTTTGAGAATACCTCTGTTCAAAGTGGGATACTGACAGGAAATGACTCTGCTAGTAATAACTACACAAATAGGCAGCCATGATTGGCTGTGCTGTATCATCTACTAGTGTGCTAGTTCATAAAAAATAATCAATAATGAAGGCATTGTGAACATAGTGTAACGTTACAGGAGCTATTCAACTCTATTCATAGAGTTTAGCTCTTAGATGTTTAGCTATTTAGTATTAAGGGTGGCTTGTTATACCTCACCTACCTGTTATTTAATGTGTGGCTCCATAGCTTTGTGTTGTATGAGAAGATAACTAACTCCATACCATCAGCCTTACTTGTGCTTATAATAGATTATGACTCAGCAGCTAATCCAACACATTGCAGTTCATGAAGCCTGTTCTACAAAGTAATTCAATTACTATCTCAACTAAATAAAACAATTTTTAATAAACAGGCTGGAGGAGGGGCAGGTTCTAGAGTGGGGTGATAAAAAGTAATAATTATAATAATACTGTTAGATGTACACATGCACATATAGCGTATAACTGTAGTCTGTAGATGTACATATACATTAGATGGTGGGTAACACATAGTAGAGTGACTCTGGCTTCTACAGTGTCATAGGGTTATGGAGGAAGAGGGCAGCTACCACTCACTGTAGTAGAGATTTGACTGCTAGATCAATCAGCACATGATTCCCAAATGCTCCCAAGAACTGTAAGGGTGAAATAAATAGGTATTATAATATTATAATTGTATAATCGACAATTACAGCATACAGCAAATCTTGTCCTTTCTCTGAACAACCTATCTGATTTCTGAAGGCATTTGTCCCAGTGAATATAATGGTTTATTTTGACTTGTCATACTACATGTAGATGCATATTAAGTTAAATATACTTGTATTACACCTAATCATCAATATCATGTTGAAGAAATGTGATACAGCGATTTGGAGACAGAAGGTATGAAATGATAATATGGCAGACCCTCTTGTCTGAATATATCGATGGCATTGCTTATACTACAGCTTAGGTGTGTGAGCTTACCAAGTTCTCACAACCATTCTTCAGTCACTGACGGTTATGAACCCAGCTTGAGGTACAATACTGGAACGGACAAGGCTGGTGCTGCCATGTTTTCATCTGCTGCTCCTCTCGATCCTCTGCTGTAATGTGGTTGTTCTTGGTTCTAAGCTGGCAGAGATTGAAACTTGATCCTGTATGCAGATAGTATACATGCAGGGGTCTCTGTCATGAAAGCTTTTTAGGCTTGCAACTCCCAGGAATCAAACATGGGGCTGGCTGGTCTAGAGGCAAGCATATTGACCCCTACGCCATATTGACAGACCAGATTAAACGGCTCACCAGATTCCTCTTTTAATTTCGCAGAATGTGGAAAGTAGAGGCAATTTTTGTCAAAATATTTCTAAAAGCGATGCTAACTTATTAAAACTACTTATGGGTTCGATTAAATTCACTTCCTCACTGGTAAATTCTTTCTTCAACTCATTCGACAGTGCCTGTCACTGAGTGATGCTGTATGGTGATTTTAACCCTCTTTTTTATTCCTGTCATAATATGGAATTGTCTTCTCTCACTCTTCACTACCCTCCCCTATCTGTATGTGTGGTACAGTTCCCTTGCAATTAACTGCCTAGCCTCTTTCATATAGTCAATAGGCAAACTCACAATAATATTTCTTAGTTGCAAATTAGTTTCTGTTCAAAGATTTTTACACAGCTATACAATTTTAATACTTCTTATTCTACCACTAATTAGTATGTATGTATTGTACCAACCAACCATCAAGTATGTATTGTATGTCAAGTTGTCAGAATTTAGTTAATTTTGCTATATGCAGTCTCTTTGGGTAGCAAATTATAAATACCTCCACGCTTTTTGCTAAACTACTGCACAACTCTGACACAGCAAACAAATGTTTACCACCCCTGTTACCATGGTTACCACCCCTGCTATTTTAACTGAAACGCAGTACACATGCACGGTACACATGCACATGTATAGCCCGTGTAAGTGAAGAAAAGGTAAATATTCCATACTTTATCCAGTGGTGTAGTGGAGAAAGGGCCATTGTGAGCTTAGCCCATGTTGCTATAGCAGAAAGTAATTGAAAAAACATGTTACACTGTTATGTTATATTAAATATCAGTAATGTTAGTAGATGATTTACGTGTATATATCATCATTTTGTAATGTTAAAAATAAATCCAAATAAGTATAATAGCTAATGGTGTCACAACCTGATGGGGGCCTGACTGGAGCAATTCCTATTTTCATAGACCAACTAGTTTATTTCTTGCCCTTACACCACCGACTGTATCTGTGGAGTGTTTAAATACGAACCAAACAGGAAATGCTTTTATTTACAAAAAGATTATTGGTTTGCAATGTGATGCTCCTGATCTAATGGGAGATCCATTACCCTCAGAATTTGCATATATAAGTAACCACTTTCGGTTTTAAAAGCATTCTGAACTCTGCTGTTAAAGTGAAAATGGCGGCAATATTCTCAGCACTGATTGTCTTATTTCTACAAGTAATATGCTTATGGTAAGCTATCTTATATACATTAGTATGTTAGCCATAAATCAATAACAGAAATGAATCTTATTTAGTTTGATTTTGAATTTTTCATCTGACAGAGATATGATGATCAATACCTCAGAATACGTATTATACAATGGCATTACTAGAGTTTGCAGAAATTTCACACACTAGTCGCACTACATGTGTATCCTACACTGCTGAACTTTGGATCAACTCTCATCATGATTGTATAACTAAGCCATGCCGTCAATGGTTGCTCTAAGGTTTGGACCAGACTACATTCATTAATGATCTTGGTACATGCCGGAAACAACCTGTGGTGAACAATGAATCAGCCTGCTATTTTCCTACAATAATACGCATACAAAAATATTTGTCAATTGTCTGCTCATTTCTCCATTACCCAATCAAAAAGTATAATGTGTATAGTGTTACCACAGAAATGTTGGCCAAAGCAATCAATATTGCTTAGACTAAAAAATTAGACATCTAGCTCTAAGATTCACTAAGATTTGTTTATTTCATTTTGCTTTCACTAAAACAGCTATTAACGTACCATTTGAAAATAATAGGCGCACAATTCAAAAGTTGCAGCAATTCTACTTCCATCAATGGTTTGCACTGTATTAGCATAAACTGTGTATATTTTACATGTACATGTAATTCTGGAATTACAGTGACGGATTGCAAGTGAACATGGTATCAATTGAAACAATGCCTTTCAAGGTGTTTGATGTGATAGAAGACCTAACTGACCCTGGATCTGTTCTACTCGGCACAAAGTACGGGGTCAGCAGAAGGAAGTCAAACGGACAGATAGAAACAGTAGCAGGGGGAAGCTCTAACGGGTACGTAGAGTCTAAATCACTACGTTACGTCTTGTCATTCCATAAAATATCATAAGCCACCGTATTTTTAGCATTTTGATTCTTCAAAATTTTCACAAGCAGAAGGTAATCATATCAGATGCTACAATATATATTAGTGTATCAGCAGCAATGACTAGTGTGATACCGACAGTCTGCTCATTGAAGTACCCCAACAGTCTCAATATTCTGCTCCCTGCAAAACTATAAAAATCCCTCTCCTGCAGTATCCCACATGCATTGTATAAAAGTTGCTTACATGTAATTCTACACATTGTGTGTAATTAATGGCTTATACTTGTATACATAAAATTTAAACAAAAATTGTTGATGTTTGTTTGAGGCCCAATAACTCAGACCCTAGTTCCATTTTCTATTGCAGTGATATTGGGCTCATTTACGTTTTTCCATCTCTTGTTTCCTTTAGGAAGTATTCAACATTATTTGGCCTTTTAAGTGTCTTAGAGGAACAACAACGACTATTTTTAGAAAAAATAATATTTGAATACTACATGGCTGTATATTAATCTGTAACCAAAAATAATATATTTTTGATATGCACAAGTATTTTCTAACACACACTTGCATAACAGAGCATAGCGGTAAAATGGGTAAACTTTATTTTTGCACTGTGGATACAGTATACTCGTATCATTTGCCGGAATCATAGCTTGAATATGGTACAGTGATGTGTATGCTATGTTTATTGAAATCAGTTTGGTGCTGGTAAGACTTAGGTCCTACGTATCAATTATATTAGGGAAGGGATAAACTTTTTATCAAAGTGTTATATAATATTACTACTATTAAACCACAGTGTACAGTTTATCAAAGTGTTATATAATATTACTACTATTAAACCACAGTGTACATGTATGCATTGGTATACACATTATCTATATCAGGCACCAAGATGGATTCAGCGCACTCTTCCATTCCGTGTACGGCATCAGATTTATATCTTCAACCCTATTAATAGCTACTGACAAGACAAATAACTGCTTGCGAGAAATTGATTTCAGCCGTGGTCTCCAAACATACACTGAAACATATGCTGGAAGCTGCGAAACACCAGGGTCGGCAACCGGTCATAAAACTTCAGAGGCAAGGCTAAGTACGCCTAAAGACATAGACTATGATTCAGATAACCAGCGGATATTTGTATGTGATGGCCAGAGGCTAGTGCGTATAGATGTTTCATCAAGCCAGCTATACACGATGAGAAACCTAATGTACAGCGCTGAATACATTACCATCACCTCAGCTAACATGCTGTATTATACGTTTGCACATGGTGTGGGTTCAGTCAACGTTGACAACATGGCTGAGTCTGTTGTTGTTGGCGGAGGAAGTTCTGGTTCTGCGATGGGATCTTTTGCCGCAACCACATTGAATAGGCCACTGAGCATAGCTGCTCAACCAGGATCCGATATCACTTTGGTTGCAGAAAAGTCTAATAACAGGTAAATCGATTTATAAGTGATTTCCTCTTTCTATATTATTACAGGTAGACACCCAATCTTTAAGGGCACCTCCAGAGCACTTTTGAAAGCTTGTCGTAAGCGGGAGCCCCCATTGTAATAGTAAATATTTATTAGCCAGCACTGCTAGATGAACATGATAGCACACAGTTAATAAAATTGACCTACACAAATAATGCTATTTCTTTAGTGTGCACCTGCAACTTCCGAATACCCTACCCATTTACTTGTCCATAACAAAGACTTCATGTTATACAAAATTATGCACTATTGTACCTAAGTTCAATTATGATGAATTTTCTGCAATGCTGTATAAGTCAGAAAACGTACTAAATCGCATATTGTAAAGTTTGAACTGCTGCCAATTTTAGAATTTTGGTTCTGAATCACGATACGAGTACCTCCGAAGCATTGGAGTGCAGTGGTACAGTAGAACAGTGCAATATGGGCATAGCTACTTCTCCAAACATTGTTGGGCAGACTCTATACATACTGACTTCAGCCGCTACTAAATTACACATTGGTCAAAGTAAGTACCATCTAAGGTGATTACATTATAAATCATACAATAATATAATGTAGAGTATATCTACTACACACAGTGAAGTTCATTTTCCTGTTGGAGTAACAGTCAAGATTCTTTCTTTTTTCATGCACGCAGTTTCCTGAGTTCACTTTCATTGAAAACCCGTCATCTTGAAAGTTTTTAGGAAAGGTTGACAAGTTTACTACTTTACCCAGAGACACAGTCTTACAGCTCTTTATCCCGATCCAATAATTGTGATCCCAAGCAGTTAGTTCACTGATTTATTGTATTTACTGATAACTTTAATCAGTCTCCGGAAACCCATGGTATATTATATTGGCCCGCATAGAATAAACTGTTCATTTTAGTTGACTCAGGATGTCTCTACACGGCGTCAGATTGGGGTGAGTGCTATACCTCAGACAGTGATGACTGCATACAAAGTAAAACCAGCTGTTCAGCAATAACAACTCGAATGTGTACTATTACCAACTGGGGTGCATGGGGAGTGTGTTCAACTGATGGAATAACCAATGATTGCCAGCGAGAGAGAACTCGAACTGTTCCTGGAACTTGTATTGATGAAGCTAGTGAACATGAAGCGTGTTCCATCTCTGATTGGGGCGCATGGGGAGTGTGTTCAACTGATGGAACAACCAATGATTGCCAGCGAGAGAGAACTCGAACTGTCCCTGGAACTTGTATTGATGAAGCTAGTGAATATGAAGCGTGTTCCATCTCTGATTGGGGTGCATGGGGAGTGTGTTCAACTGATGAAATAACCAATGATTGCCTTAGAAACCGCACAAGAACCGTGCCAGGTTCTTGCACTGATGTCACTTTTGAAGAAGAATCATGTTCTGTTTCTGACTGGAGTTCATGGGGAGTGTGTTCAACTGATTGTGTTCAAAATCGCACGCGAACAGTGCCGGGCAATTGTCTTGGTGATGATGTAGAGGTGCAGCCGTGCTATAGCTGTCCAAAGTATGGCCACAAAGGTAAGTTTTTACTGTCTTTTATTAATAGTTTTCTCAATGCCTTGTTTTATACATATTGCCAACAATATAATGAATATGGTTGCAACTGTCCATTTATAAAATATGATCGGTGGCTACATTACAAAATTTAACTTTATGACTGTAGGCCTATCAGTAGTGCAAAATATTTATTGGCCAGTTGAAAAACTTGCCGGCTTTACTTTCCACTATTAATCCCAGCTAGGAAAGCCATGGTCTAAACTCTAAAGCAGGAGTTTCCAACCTTTTCTTACCTATAAGTACCCCTTAGTAGTCATGTAACAAACAACGTACCCTTACCACTAACCAACAGTTAACTATTGTTACATAATGTCCCGCCATATGCAACTACCTAATTGCTACTTACATCTGCATGTATGTTATACACTCATATATCTACATAGCCATTTACATGTATGAGTATACATGATATTTCAACTGTGGAATTTTAGTGAACTTCTATAAGACGTTCAACTTGACAAATAACACGAGAATGGTACAGACAGTTGATAAGATGAGGAGTCCGATAGAATGTGGTACAGTATGTATAAATACAGCAGAATGTAAAGGTTTTGTCTACATTTCTCAGACCAAAGTCTGTACGCTACTGGCAGGGTCTGGAGGCAGTGAAGTCCGCTTAAGCAGTTATTACAGAGTGGCTGATTAACGAAACAGAAATTCTTCATCATTCATTATCTATCCAAAGCTGTGAAGGATTGCAGTGCTATAAATCATTGCATCTCCTATGACAATTATTATCATGCAAGTGTTTGAAACAAGCATCAAGTTTGGCTCACTACAATATTTAGCATTATATACTCTTACAACTAATTCACCTTTCGAACATTTCATACAATAAACGATAATCTATCATGTGACGTTTGATTATGCAATCATCAAAGTAATACAAGACTGCAGCAAGACTGTGGAGCTTCTGCTATATACATGTACATGTATGTTATTATAATATTATTGCATTTTGGGGTTTGGCTATACAAAATCATGTACTTCTTATATATGACTGTGATATGCTAGACTGTGTTTTTTTATGTAATATAATGTAGTACAACTTGTACAATAGTATTATAAAAAATATACATGTATAACTATTCTAAAAATTAAAAAAATTTTAACTATTCTCTAAACTCTACATAATGCACCATTTATAATATATTGCTGCCATGGCTATCGCAGCTGTGTAGGCTGTGTCAGTACATGTATAATGAGAATTTCTTCACAATAAAACCAATATCAGATGTATGTTATATAATTTATGATACATGTAAGTACATGTATCAGCACAGCCAATCTCGTGTAGTACATGTAAAGGTAGTATGAAAAGGACATAGCATGTGCATTGTTATAGATTAGTTATATACAATGTAGCTGTAGGTAGCTTGGAAGCTTATATTATAGCCGTATGCAGCTTGATATAATGTAACTGGAATGGTAGAGTGCAGCAGCATTCATTGACATGGTGCTGTACAAAGTATATGTCTAATAAATGTGATTAACAAGAATAAGACATGCATGATGTTGTTTAGATTGGTAGTGTATGGTAACTTGATTTATCTAGATCAGGGGTTCCCAACCTTTTTAGCCTAAGTACCCCTTAGTAGCCATGTAGCAAACAACGTACCCCTTTGTAAAAATATGTTTAACCATGGATAACTTTGGTTTATTTCAATTAATCAATTATCAATTAAATCAATTATTACATGTATATATTATCAAAATGCCTCACTTTAACAGTTAGATACTCGTAGATGCAGTATGGAATGAAATTATTGTTCACCAATATTATTTAACGATAACCACGTAATATAACTTTCATTGACTGTAGTTTTTTATGGCTTTCACACTGGATTAGTTTAACTTCATTTTCATCAGCGAACCATTTGTTGTTCAGTTCAGTAATATATAATGATAATTCACAATTGATAGTCTGTAACTGTAAATCACTGTCAAAAATTTATTAAGTTTATAACTTGTTTTGTACCCCCAAAATTTCTAAAATGTACCCCTAGGGGTACATGTACCCCAGGTTGGGAATCCCTGAATTCTAGGTTTATAAAATGGCCGCAGAATTCTATATTCTTGCAACATTGGAAATTCATTCCATCTCAAGAACACAGAACATTTGATTCCTGTTCCTGTATAATGTTTATTTCAACAAAGATTTATTGACATACGGATGTACATGTAATTCGCATATTGAACATGAAGCAAAATCAATTTCCTAGCTTATTGACAAAATTGTTTAATCGACATTTTTGCCTCTTGATCTCTTTGAAACAACTGTGTGACTGCTTACTTTGGTGCTAAACTACTCCATGGGAAATAGAAACATCTGCAATTTGAGAAAAGCTAATTTCCCTTCAATAACAATGTTTGTGAATTACACCATTTAATACATTTGAAATAGAATATTATTTGTTTGAATACTATTGATCTTTAGTCTAAAATTGTCTTAGTTGAATAAAAATAGTTCTAGTGCAAATTGACAATGTTGGACTACATCAGTTTAAAATCCATAAAAAGTCTACAAGCGCATGTACCTACTTGTGCATGTGTTGTGGATGTGAACAAGCGACCCAGCTCGAACACCAACCACCGATGACTACTTGACAATGTACTTATGCGGCTATCTAGCCTCAAAGGCCACAAGCTCGTAGTTATGTTCCTAGCTATGTATCAGCACCACTCCAGAGTGTAAGTATAAGATAAAGTATAGTTGAAGATCGTGACTGTATGAAATCACAATAAGAACTGCCCCGTATAATAATTATCTGGTCGCTTTTATGGGTAAAAGAAGACGACCAGCTACTTCCAGCGGGCCCCGAACGACTAGATACTTAGAAAATGGACGACCCATATTGCGAGTAAGAGTCATCTTCTACTATATAAACAAGACTGATTGTAATTGCTTCTATACAATAAAAGGCTTTAAACAGTATATTAGCCTTATTGCTAAGTAGAAAATAACTCGACGACCTTAAGGGTCGTCGATGCACGAACGAACCGGGGGGTCGTCCACGACTCATGCACACCCATATAAGCACTGAAATAAGAACCAATGCCCTATATATGCAGTAAGTAGCGCAGCTACATGTATGTATGTAACGCAACTTTAGGTAGTGGATTATCAAAAAATTAGACAGGTGCCTGTTTGAAAATCTGCAATCTGTGTAATGAATATGTATAATATGCACACATATAACTCGCATATGTATAATTTATACAGAATCCTCTCTGCTATAGGTTTAGTAGCTTTTTGTCATTTCGGCTGAAAACATCATAAATTTATCCGTTGGAATAATTGGTTGAAACCACTGACGTACATGGATATTAGTTCAGTAAATAGCAAGCAGTATGCAAGCTACCCTTTCTCCCATGGGCATCGCTTGCAAGCCATTAATTGTAATTGGAAGTTGTAGTCTCCCAATTTGCATTTTCCGAAACAGTTGAGAGATGACAACTTCCAATTATGATAAACAAAGGCTGTGTGCCTCACATGAATTTTCATACAGAATATTTTGAACAACATTTACTATTTACTCAACTAGCAATTACATAGAATGATGTTTAAGGCCTTCATTATGATATCTTATAACATCTTTATTATAACTTGCAATGCAGATTTTGTTCTGCTACTGTAAACAGTCCAATACAAGAATCACAAACAACATTTGGCTAGCTACTGACAGTGAACAGAGAATTATATCATCTATCTACTATTAGTCCATTCTATATACAAGAGTAAGACAAATATAATGAAAATAGCATTCTTAAGTGACTCCGTACATGCGTTCAGCACGGAGAAATACATACAACTTATTTGAGGAGAATATACTAAGTAAATATTGCCAATAGCACTAGAAATAGAGGCATTTAAGAACTGTTCCTCCACCTGTCTAAAACCTTAGAAAACTACTGTAAAAAAACTTCGTAGCTCAAACCTGTTAACAGCACGGGATAAAATACAATAACTACAGAGTAATAACAACAGTTTTGAGAGGCTGGTAAACAATAAAAATGGAGCAGAAGTATAAAATGTAAATTAAATAACACTAGCATGTTGAGAATAATAATAAAAGATATAAAACGAAAAGCTAGTATTAAACATGGTTATAATGCAAGCACATATCATCTATAGAAATTCAATTGGCATAACAAATCACTTTGATTGGTCCCCAGTGAAATTAAAAAAAATATATTAAAAAAGAAATTTTCGGCAATTTTTTGCACCGCAATGACAAACAATTCTGTAGTTTTTGCAGCTAAAGTCTGGCTTTACAGGTGACTTAGAAGCCAGCGAGGTGTTGCCATTAGATGAGCCGGAAGCAGTTTCAGAAACAGTGGATGTATCCAGCAGATCTGGTAGATCTTTCTTCACGTCTGCAATTAGAAAATGAGATAACATAACAGGTGCATTTGGATATTGTACTGGTTCGTATAAAACTGCGTTTAATAGCAATGTGACTAATGCTTGTTATCAAGGGGAGTCCCTTTTGAAATAATAAAATATTCTGTGACAGTATGTTTAACAACTAGTTACTGAACACCAGCCAGAGGAAAGCTTCTACTACTACTACCACCTACCACTGCTATGGCTCTAGTAATATCCAACATAATATACTGAGTGGAGGTAATCGCCACATACACGCATATTGGTGCACTGCTTTCACTTACCATTTCGTAAGGGTGCTTTCAGCTTCCCATTGAATACGTCAACATCATTTGTAATGATGATTTTATCTAAAACGAGGAAAATATCAAATATAAATAACTCTGCTGCTGATATTGGTGTCCCCAGCCACCTTCTGTTACAGGTTTTATATACATATTAATATACAAGATAACTATGGTAAAGCCACCTCTTCGTCTTGCAGCCCTTTTATATAGACCTTATAATTATAACGGATTTAACAACTGACTACCAGTTACCTCTAAGAGGTTTGTTCTCCAACACCAAAGAGTAATTGTACCATCAAGGATTGCTAACAACAAAACTAATAAACTTTTTGCTGTGATAACTGTAGGCCTAGATGAAATAGCTTACAAGTACATGCAACATTGCCATATCAGTGTATAGACTGAGCTTATTCCTGCACACATAGCTCTAAGCAGCGGTATTGAGATAGCACACACATATATAATACAAACCATTAGATATAGACCCGGATGTGTCAGCATCTACCACCACTCCCTCGTCCTTAATGTCATCTATGACACTTTGTGAATCACTAAACAGGTTCACTTTGGCCGTCACCTTTGAGCTGGTGCTTGAAAGTTCATCAAAGCTCGAGTCCAGATCGGCAGCGGAGTCCGGAGTCTCGACAACGATAGAGGTGGCAGCTACGGTGGTTGTGGACAAAGACAGAGGTTTCCTGAACATAGGTGAGCGAAGAGGAGAGTGTTTAAATGGAGACATCTTAGCAGGTGTCCTCTCTCTCCCAGAGAGATTGTTAGGTTCTTCACTCGTATCACCTGTAGGACAGAAGATCAGAATGAGACTACATTATATAGAGTTAAAGTAGAAAATAGTATAAGGTCAGATGTTGTTTCAATACAAACTCATTATTGTTATGTATAGTTGCACTGATATTTTAGAGAAATCATGTCTAAATCTTACGTACCTGTCATCTTGTAATCAAAAGATAATTCCTCTCCATTTTTAATATCTCTGTTTGCAAAGAGCGCTATCCTCGGTAGTCTTACATCCAGGTTATTGATCCACACACCGTAGACAGACATGTTTGGGTCACACTAAACATTTACATATTCTAACTCTTTACACATGTATAATGTATATATACGAGATATTTTATAATACACTACCTGTGGCTTTCTAACATTATTTCTGTCTCAACTCTTCAACTGATCAAATAGTTTACCAAAGTATATTTAAAATAACTAACTACATGTAATTAACAAAAAAATTAAGAAGTTTTCAATTTAATTTAATTCTATTTCAAAGCAGAATGTTCATATAATTGCACACCGCTAACAAATCAGAAAGTATGCATGTGAAATTGTTTATCACCATTCATGTATGACTCACCGAGTGGTTTACAAAGTGTGATATGTTTCCATAGTTACGTGCATCAATAGTAAACTGACAATCATCACCATCAAAGTCGAGATCAAACAGATAGGTGAAGAGTTCGCTGTCGTAAACTTTACCTCTATTCTCAGCCTCTGCTTGTGTTATTATCTACAGAATGACCATGCAGTATCTATAGAACCACTACACAATATCTACAGAACTATTATACAGTATCTATAGAATCATTATACAGTATCTATAGAACCATTATACAGTATCTATAGAGTTATTAAACAGTATCTATGGCACCATGACACAGTATCTATAACATATGCACATGTGGTATTAGTACATATAAGGATATAGTAGGAACTAGGGCTAAGACTCACCTCCCCCAAGTACTCCATCACAAAGGTTCCTTTTTTAATCTTTTGCTTCGCCTTCACTCCCCAGCCACAGCCGTTCTTAGTTTTAAATATGGCCAGTTTCACCTGACTACCGTGTTGTACGACTCTGTTACGGCAAGAGCTGTCACAGGAGCACTTGCTGTTACATTCATATATAGCTGACCCTAAAACATAGCAGAGAGTTGCTGTCTGTGTTGGGGATCTGAGACAGTGATGACTGAGATAGTTACGAACTGCCAATCAATAACGAATCTCAAAATGCAATTATGACCGAATCATCGGCTGAATTTACAACGATGAACTATCAACATCACAGTATACCCAGTGCAGAGGCCTGGCAAAGTATTGTATAAAATGACAAACGTGGATATATTTAGATGTAGGCCTATATAAGTTGGGAATAAACGTGGAAAGTACATGTAGTTCCATTAGAATATATTAAGTGGGAAATTGATAATAAAAACGTGATGTAAATGTCAAAATATACACCTCAGTAGCCTGATGAGATGATAGTTAGCTAGATTTATATAATTGATCACATATCTTTGAGGCAATGGCTAGTGGAATGCGAACAGAAAGATCAGGCATAAGAATCCTCAGACCATAAACAAGTATGAGAACTTCCAGGCATTTTTACTAACATGAAAATTATTAGAAAGAACAATGAGAGCACAACTATGGAACAAAGTAGCAAAGACGGTTCGTGCAGTATACCTGGCATGAGTCGTACTTTCCTAGTAGGTGTATATGCAAACATGGCGTCACTATTGTTGGGGCAGCAGTTCTTCCTTGACGGCCGACACTCTTCTTCACAGGAGCATCCCATCACGGGCTCAGAGTTGATTACAAGCCCATCCATGGGGAGATAATCACATATAAATCTATAAAACACAATACTGTAAGTACTAGTATTATAGTCATAATCATATGAATCACCAGACAGCTTTAGGAAAAACTGCTCAATTATGAAGTTCAGCCTTCAACAGATGATAATCGGACTAATCCTGTTAAGCTAGTAGAAACCAGCAATAGGTGGCATACAGTGGGTTTCCATAGTCCAAACTGTAAGAGATAACTAATAAGACAATCAACCACGGGAACCCGCTAGTAGTTTGTAGCTCTAGTCTAACACAAAAAAAAGGTCAAAGTCATCAGTTGATAAAACAACGATCAGCTCATTCTAATATTATAAAATAAATTAAGCAAGCACATCTTCTCTACAAGTCGACAGGGTTAGCAGAGTTTCCACAACATACTTGAAATTTTCAGGGGGTGCCTCAAGGTCCACCTCATTCTCCACAACTATAGGTTTACATCTGGGGTAGACAGAGTTGAAGTTGGTCTCCCAGGCTTTTAAAGTCTCCTCTAAGGATACCTTGTGCTCCCTAAATCATAAACTACTTACTAGTAATACATATCATTACAGTTACCGTGGTTACTACTCATAGCTGTAGTACTACTAACGATAACATCTGTTTGATGATGGCACCTGCCTTCCAGACCCCTCAAAAATGAATTCCAGTAGTTTAATATTAAAAATTAATGAAAATAAATACATATAGATCAAGAGTGGCAATTATTGACCATTACTGCTAGGTTAGATTAATCTGCATACCTGTATAGTTTAGTCCTCTTTTTAGTTGCCCAGGCAGGGACGTGTTTACGTAGAGTTGGTTTGAGCACCCTCTCTTTCACCTTTGACCTCATTTCATCGGCTATCCCCGATAGCTTCACCAATGTTAGCAGATCTATCTTACTCTCCTCATTTCTCAACTTGGAGAAGATGTCTTTTATTTGTTTCTAAGTACCAAAAGTGTTAACTTACATGTAAATACATGTAGACTATATTACTACTTATCAAACGTTATGGAAACCGCTATTACAATAATTCCATCACATTCCATAACATTTGCAGTGAAAAACAAACTATTTTTAAACCCACAGTCAACAGATCAAAACTTCTCACAAAGTTATAAAAGTATAGCTTAACATCTAGATATATTTTCTAGCAAGTCACCGTCAACAAAACGGAAAACGACTAATGGAAAACGATTCTGGATTTGGTCTACTAGTAAACTAATTTGTTTAATCTTTTTACGGCACGACTATTTATTACTATTCATCTCAGTAACTTGGATAAGCTCAACAAAAGCTCGACGGAATGCTACTCTCCTCAAATCAGGGAGGATGGTAACCTGCCCTTCCTGCTGAACTAATATACTATGCTCTAAATGCATATTTTAGACTGAGAACCAGAATAATCACCTGTGTTTCATCAATATATTCATCGTCACTGGAACTGTCCGGATCGACGTCATCATGCTTTCTCTTGTTTGTGGAAGGAAGAGATGATGAGTCATTGGAACTGTTGAATACAGACAGGGCCTCCTCACAATCGGCCAGATTACTAATAGGCTCCCATGTGTTGAATTTATCAGGCCAGTAACGCCACTTCACCAAGTACACTTCACATTGCTACCCAGAATTATAATTGAGCTGATATAATGGTAGATATCATATCGCCTAATATATGCCTTGAACATTATAAAGTGTGGAATTGAACACATTTCACAAAAAGAATTTCCGATGAAATATAATACTAATAAACAGGATATTACAGTATGTTACACTAAGTAGTAAGTTTCTTGCAACAAAATGAATGTAACACGTACCCTTTCATTGCAGAAGCACTTGTCCAATATTTTTTCAACTTCATATTCATTACTTTCTTTTGTCAAGTATCCAGTGTCGATAACTAAAAACAATAGTCCTATACAGCTTTATCAAATTCATACATTGCGAGTACTATTAAAAATCAATAGCAAACATAATTATGTATTTACGAAATTGACACTAAATACTCTGATAGCTCTAAACATCCACATGGCTGACTCTTTCCAACTGGGAGTCAACCATGGAAATTTTCAAAAGTCATAGATCAATATGTAGGTCTAAACTCGATTCATTTTTGGCTTCCTATAGGTACTTACAATGAATATAATTTGAACCAAAGTGAAATTTCAATAACAATAACAAATTATTAATCATCTAATAGTCATGACATAATTTCAAATAGCGAGAAATGAAATCATATAATTTGATTAATAATTTTTACATATGTCAAAAGCAAATCAAATAGAAAATCTACATCGCGCGCTTTCCGCATAGCCTGAATTTTCTAAAATATAGTGAGTGGCATTCATCATTAGTAATCATAGTTATATCCCACGACTGAAAATGACCTTCAGTCTAGCCGATTGATAAGTCAGTAGCCTACAATTCACATTGTCTACACATCTGTTGCAGCAAGATGTTGCTATTGGGTATAGAATTAACTTCGCATTGAGTCTTCTCTTCAGGCACAAGACATAACACCATCTATATCTAGGTATATGTAAATTGAGAAGATTCTCAAAATTCTTTTCTAGCCCATTAACTACCACACAAAGATAGTCACTATTAAATTATTCAGCCTTATTTATTACTTTATCTTACGATTTTTTGCAACGGGCAATGGTATGCTCTGAGTAATTAAATATGAGTGTTTAGTACATATCATCAAATAAAATATCCTACTACTAAAACGATCAAAACATAATTCTTCTTACTTCCATGCGATACTAAAGGAAAATCAATGTTCATTCGGCACGAACACAACACATAACTTATTGAACATCAGATCATTAATAGATGTTTTGCTATATTAAAAGAGGTTGCATGGAGAGCCCTAGTCACAAAATGGATCGAGCTTAGGTTAATTTACACTTGAATATTACCAAATTAAGCTAACATAAATCTGTAAAATGATATTTTTAATTTCAAATTCAAATGTATCTGATCGGATGGCATGAACATGAATAATTAACATACGTTTATGCACAGCTTTAGAGGCCAACTTTGGGCCCATTATTTTTAATATAGTGTACAGAATTTCTTCTTCGGCCTCTTCTGATAATTTACAACTCTGGACTGTGCATAATCTTTGTAAATCTACCAAAGAATACAGTCCAGCGACACTGCAGGGTTTTCCCTCAATTGCCGCCATGATTCCCTGTGATCTTGACCTTAGTCGATTATCGCAAACGATAGGATCACGGCGGGCAAAAAGTCATCGCAAGTCAAAAATTAATAATAGAGAAGATAACTCTGTTTCTAAAAGTTATTGGCGCTTACTTCAAGAGTTGTATCCTCATGACACACCGACAGGACAACTCTATTAACACTAAAATTGCAAAATGATGCTTTGTCCATGACCAGTTGTCAAGAATGTTAGCAATTCAGTCCGCTCCACACCATGGCCCACAAAGCTCTTTTTCAGCTGCACTGTTTGCTTTTAACTAAAGGCTAGGGCCCATAATGTGAAGACGATTTATGCACATACCTTTTAATTATGCCATACCTCAGTTTTACATGTAGTATAATCTAATGACTTTTGCAATGCCCACAGATTTCTTATCTTTTATGCTAAGAGACCATCTGACTACTACTACAAGCAACACTATGTAACTATGTTCAGTTCATATTATTAATATTCAGATATACTTGTAGATAAAATAATGCCCTGAATGTAAATGATAATCCGACCTAACAATGAAACAGAAGATCAAATGTTTAACTATTATTATTGTAGCTATTATGACAATGTACACAGTACATTACAGCAATAATGGTAGCAGAATACTGTGAAATGGATTGATGAGCTAGAAGTACAACCAAATACTAAATAAATTTTATCTATGTAAAGTATGACTGGCATCTCCAATACAACAACACAATTATTTATCACATTTTAACTTTATGGAGAGATATAAATTATAAGTAACTAAACAAGCAGGATGACCAAAGAGAAGTATGGTTACCTTTGTACATTAGAACAGTGTGTGGGAGACGCATGAACAAAATTAGTTGCTGTACAAAACATTCCAAATAAATATGCCATACCCAAGGGAAGATATTTATATAATTATTGATCATCTTTGGTTGTTTATAAAAAGGCATAAAAAACTATACAAAGGAGGAATAATACATTGTAGTACAATTTCATACCATATTGATATACATATTATAGTATGTACAACATGGCTCCCCATATATACGTATTACAATCATTCTAGACTATCTTCAAGATCTCGATTCTGCCTTATCGGTTCATGTCTGGTGCGTCTAATAAACGTCAACCAATTAGTTCTAAAGCCCGTATTGAATGGATTGTCTGCTATAAACAATGACCTCCACCAGGCTGGCCTTGACCCGACAGATGCTCGCTGCTGAACTGCTTTATTGAACTCTTGTACCGTCACATTCTGACTGATGAGGACCAACTGCTGTATGAAGAGTATAATAACCAGTGCTACAGTTACAGACGTGTAGCAGCAGCTCACATAGGCAATGGCCCCTCTACAAATAAACAACAAATAGCCATTATACATGTACATGCACATTCTACCTCCAAGAATATGTTTTTAACTAAAACTTAAAAAACTATTCTTCACCATTCCGTGCAAAGTCTATACATTTATAAGCTATATCCAGACTAAACAAAGAGTTTCCCATTGCTCCAATGTACGAAGTATACAAATAGAGAAGATAACAATAGGCTAGACTAAAAAGCTACATCTACATGCAATTAGAAATCCCTAATAATATAATAAAAGTTGGGAGTTAGAGTTAGTATTCGGAGTTGTCAACTAATGCAAGAACAGAGAGGAAATAACTCCCAGCTTTGAGGGAACGAGAACTAACTCCCAATAGCTAAGAACAGTTGGAATTATAGGTTTTACATGTGGTCCAAAAGAATGGATGGGTTTGTCCAACAACTTCAACACACCCACCCATCACTTAGGATGACTTAGAACAAAGGCTGCAACCTTAAGTACATGTATGTACATAATTATACTATATTACATTATACTAGTAAATAGTAGTACAGACTCACAAGAGATCAGAGTAGACGAATCTACAGTCAGCAGGTATAAGGAAGTAGTCTAGCACCATAATAGGAGTACAGATAGTAGTGAGCGTCAGGTGGAGTCCATATACAGACAGGATTATAAAGAGTACGATTAAAACTATGAAGGCTCTGTGGTTACGTAGTCCTATGCATTGGTCCAACCTGTTCAAGTATAAAACATACAATATACTGTAAGATTACTTTAGCACAGCTCCTCCCACTGCTGTACACTAACACCAATAAAATATTGTAAACATTATAAATAATAACTAGACAATGTAAATCTAATAAATACTATATTCTGAATGGAAAGTATGGGATAAGTTTACAATATTATAGAAGAAAGTATGTTTCCAGCAAATAATTTGTAAACACTAATTTCTTTGGCTCATGATATACAATATAGAATATTCTAGAGAGGTACATAACATTAGCCTATGATTAAACTGAATATACACGTATATTGTATATTATATACATCGTAGGTAAATAAATGTAGATGATCACATACCAGATACAATGATGATCTCTGACTGCGTAACACTGACAACACACATTACAATGACTTGCCCTGGGTGGTAACTTTACATTGCAGTGACCACATCCTAAAGTAGCAGCCGCTGTTGCCGCTGACTTTGAAGGGGCATCTGAAATCAAAATATGCTTATTGTTATCTTATCCTACATACAAATTATACACATCAGGAATATAAAAGCAAAATATGGAATGGGAATCTTTGTCAAAGCTAACCACTTTGAAAACTCAAGCTGACATGTGCAGTGACGGAGAAATTTGAATAGACTTAGTTCCTTGTTTGTGGTTGGGGTAAGGGTGGTCAACCAATAAAATATAGAAAATACAAATTCTCCTGCTTCTGTTATGGTGAAGAACTAGGCCATGTCAAATTTTCCCACTTGTACATCAACTCAACTCCAGTTAAATGCAACGTGGTTGCTTCATAAACAAATACTAGATTGGTATAAGACCAAGTAAAATTATGTATACAGTATAAATAACACCGTGAAATATACAAGCCTACTGTGTATGTACAGGGTGCAATGACATTGACTCTGTGAGTAGTTTATGTACAACACAGGAATGTTATTGTTAGTTTGGCTAACTGAATTATTTGGTTGTGTGTGAATAAATTAACATAATTTCTCAAAAACAAATAATAAAAACAAAATATATTGGCTTGGTTGCGCTCTAGAAAAGTAGCCACAGTAATTTTTTATTAGCCAATTACGATCACTATTGTAACCCATTCATACTGTTGGAAGAGAGTCAGTAACAGACAATAGCTGGTCAAAACCCTACAGCTGATCTTCAATGATCCCAAAGAGTTTCTTATTACTTGTATTATTACTTGTATTATTACTTGTATTATTACTTGTATTATTACTTGTATTATTACTTGTATTATTACTTGGTACAATACACTGCTGTCAACCAATGGAAAGTGGACTGCTAGCTGATTGTCCTTGACTATATAGCAGACTAGGTCTACATTGTACATACACTATGCGTTTAGATTAGATAAAAGCCTATCAGCTATACAATGTTTACCAATGTATTAGAGAATGTGATGGAAGTGATTGGCATCAACAAGACAACATAATAGAATCAATCACAAGTGCCCAAGTATATAAAACATCGTGGCATTACTACGTTACCTTTAAGCTGTTGAGCATTGCTTATATTATTAAGTTTATTTTGTGTTGAAGTTTGAAAAGGAAGAGAGGAGTTTGGACCATCACCACATCCAGTAGAGTTCCCAGTAAAAGTGCCTTGTGGAGACCAGCTTGATTGTCGTATGTGCCGTGGGAACTTGTCTAACGCAGCATTTACCAACCGTGCTATAAAACAAGTATATACATGTACTGTAAGTCATAAAAAATATGTTATGCAAGTCATAATACAAATGTATATATTATGTGCAAGTCATAATATAAGCTGACAGAATCATAAATAATTCTGCATCTGTCTCTACAGAATAATAACAAGCATATTCAACCCCTTTCCCCAATCAAACCAAAGCCATTAGGTTCCATGCCAAGCCCTAGGTTCCTATATTTTACTTCAGCTTTGAAATACCTTTGCTTTCCCAGTTACAAAGATAAACACAATACAATTAGGTAGCCTAAATAGCAAAATAGCGATTTAATGCGTATAAATCAGGAGAAATGGAAGACATACTACATGGTGCCACCTATTAGATAGGTACCGAGTACTGGCTGGCTCTCCACTCCTATACCTACCAGTTTATTGTTGTAAAAAACCAAATCATCCGTAACCTCCCAATTCCTCCCCTTTAGAGAACACTGTACCCCCCCCCCCTCATTAGCAGTGTTATCAGGACATAGTCAGAGTTGTGATTGGATACGTCTTAAAATGGTTCACAGGTTATAATATTACACACAGTAGAGGATTATGCCACCGCTAAGCTAAACTATGAGGAAATGTTTGACTAACTTACATATACTTGTGTTAACAAACTGTCCGTTTTGGGGGAGAGAATTCCTAAGTTTCCCCTTTGGTACAGTAAGAGTTCTCATGAATGAGTCATTAGCGTGATCCTGACGTATGGAGCCTGGGTCTTGTTTAGTTAGGTACAGTGTATATAACATAGTCAAGAATAGCCCGAGTTCTATCATCCCTTCTAGTAGGTAGATCTCACGGTAGGACAGACACGCCCCCAGGAAGACATAGGCCATAGTAAATACACTCACTAAAATATAATATAATTATGTGTTGTAAATACATGTCATTTGTATACATGCATAGAATAACAATAATAATATTATGTAGGCCCAACATAGTCACAGGCTAGCTGCAGTCAAACATTCAGAGTAGAGAATGTTTGACTGTTTGTTTGGTGATAGATGATAAACCTCTAGACAGAAGACTGAAAATCATACTTAGATCAGGTACAACTATATTATGCCGAACATACATGTAGTTGCACTATCCAAAAGTATATGCATATTATAATTATGTATATTATATGCAATGCGCTATCATAAGCTACTTGTTATATAGAGTACAAGCTGATAGTGCGCATATACATGTACATGTAGATACTGACTGTACTATCTTACTACAGGCTGTATTATATTGTGTTATTGATACAACACATTTACAATATGCTGAATCAATACAATTATTAGTACTTGCTAAGAAAGTGATCTTTGCACAATCTTATCCCATAATGCTCTAAAGTAAACAAACAATAATATGTCAGCTTCAATAAGTTAAAACAAGTAGTTAGTAACTCAAGCTCCAGTCCATAAATTTCAATTCACAAAAGATTTGGTTCAATTATCCGACATTGATTATGTGATCCCATAAATAAAGAGATGAATGAAAATTAATAAAACTTTTATAGATGTGCCCTTGGACTAGGTTTGTACTGAGAACAGAGAACTGTGCTATAACCCAGTCAGCTGACAGTGTAAAGGGAAATAATGCTGGTACTTATTATTAGTATAGCGAAATACCAAAATATATAGGTACAGTTGACCGATGGACCCTGAACCTATATGAATATCATAACAGAAATTATTGCATCTATGAATATTGAGTAACCATACATGTACAAGTACATGTTGTATTGTATGTACACTGTAATTATATTGTATTTCATGTATATATGCAACGTACATGTATATTGCAGGTGTATATGACAAAGCACATGTAGATAACAATTAAGATGATAAATTCCTTAGGTCGGAATAACTAACATGGAGACACACTTACCAAGACCCCAGGAAAAGAAGAACCTAGTTCTGATACGCTGTGGGTTTGATCTCCAACATCTGTAGTAGAAGAGGAGACAGAGTGGGGTGAGGATGGACACTGTCCAGGCCACATAGTAGTGAGTTATTGAGATGACCAGTAGAGTTGGTATTATTAGTATGGGAGAGAAGACATCCAGTTGCAGCTACAAACAGTGAGGTTTACATTGTGCTGTAATAATTATATATGCATGTCCACAGCCTAGTAGCTTTGTGACATCACACACATTAGTGTACAGGTACTGGGCTGTGTACGACATCACAGAGCTCTATATAGCCTACACCAGAGCCATTGGCCTACACTATATATTTGTACAGTTAGGATCAGTGATAGTTAAATGTAGCAGTATTTCTACGTGTATTCTCTTCGATTTGGAATATCTCTACTGACACCCATACATATATACATTCAAACGGGTACGTGGGCAGTAGAATTGTAGCCTTACTTCCATATTCCAATATACATACATGTATATACATGTATGGAGACGCATAGAGCTCAATACAATGTGATGCTGTGCAAACAGACTAGTAGGCCTAAGTAGTTGCAATATAGAGTGTGTACTAAGGTACATACATTATGTACAGTGTGTGTACCAGGTAACTCTAAAGACACCAGCTTATTAAACGGCACTATAACCTACCTGAATAGCCCCAGATCCTCCAGCCCATGGTATTCTCAGTCTGTCTGCTATAACACTGGACATTTGATATGACAGGTCAGAGTGTTGTGACTTACACCTCAAACAGCTGCAATACATTACAGTATAGCGTACAATAAGTACAGTATAGCATAGCATATCATAAGTACAGTATAGCATACAATAACTACAGGATAGCATATCGTAAGTACAGTATAGTGTACAATAACTACAGTATAGCATATCGTAACTACAGTATAGTGTACAATAACTACAGTATAGTGTACAATAACTACAGTAGAGTGTACAATAACTACAGTATAGTATAAAATGACCAGAACAGGGTTGAACTGTTTATGCAGTGTAACACCAGTACAAAAGTACACTGCTTACTGAGCTACCCACCATGACTACTTATATGATTTATTAACAGGATACAGAGCCAAAATTATATGAGCATGAATTAGTTAATGTGTATTACGAAACCCACAAAAGGAGTTGAAGAGGGAATTTGCACGTACATGTAGATTGTGGTTAATAAAGTAGATAGGTGCACTGTATATAGTAGACACATTGAAAGAAGGAAGTGAACATCAGCAAGTCTATGTAATTATACAGATTATATCAGGAGTGAAATATACAGAGAATAAAGCAAGTAAAAACGTAGCCACATGGTCCAGATACTACAGATACACAATCTGCCTTGAAGGCTATATGAATTATTTTGGTAGTTCAGGAATATACATATAATTTAGACGGATGTATGAGAGGTGGAGGGGAGACAATGCATAAACACATACCGATCACATGCCGTATCAAGTACGTCACAGTCACAACAACAACCCAGCACATGGGCTGTCTCACCCTTTCTATTCGTATATTCACAACATCCAAGTCCTTTCTTAGGCATCAGTCTGCACCACAATATGTTTCTCTTTTCGCTCAAATTATACCTAAAATAGGTTTCGGACACTTCAGCGTACGAGTTATAGTAATTCATGCCCTAAACTGTTGCAATGTTCAACATTTTTTCAAATCATTGACAGATCAATTGGAAACTGACATGACGTAAAAGGTCAAAGAATTTGCAAAAGTAATTGTGGTCCCAACTACTAAGTTTTGAATTGGCTGTTAAGTACTCTACAACTAATCTAATAATCTACAGTCTACCAATCAATAAATAAATACTGTTTCGTATCAAAGATACTTTGTCCACCAACTAATCCATTATGATTTTAAATTTAATATTGTTGCTAATTAAAAAGTTGGACTGTACTGAAAATTCCAAAACTTCTTTCACTAAATCAACTAGGTTAGTGTTACTTGATACCTCTACAAACATATCTAGACCAGTTTAGTATTAGCTAATAGATGCTAAACAGCAAAAAGTAGCCCCAAAGCTTCTGAAATACCAACAATGGTGTCATCATTAGGAGTTATACCCACCTATTCTTATGTCAATTCTCAAAACTTCTCTTTGATATCTCAACTCAGCCACACAAGATAGCAGCAATGTCAAGTGGTCACAACTTCTTTTCTAACAAATGCAGTGTCCATGAGATACGAGTAGGACCTAAGCTAGTTATTCATTAGACAAGCAAGTAGCCTACATGTATGTTGACCAATTAAATTGCAAACCCCAAAAAATCATCCGATATCTTTTTGCAACAAATTGTGTTTGTGATGTCAACGAATATTATTTAGTATTTGTTCTACATTTTTTCGTTGTGTGATACTCCTAGTATAACAAAGACATAATCATAATGTGTGGTCTGGCATTCACTCCCTGCAATGATGTAATTCACTAGTTTTAACAGAGATGAGACCCAACATGACATCATGTGGCCCAGCTGGTATTGTGCTAACTGTAAAGATAGTGGAAGGGAAAATCAGACACCCAGGCCAAAAACTGTCCATCTCCAGCCTCCAAACGCAGTCCGGATTAAGCCAAGAGTTGCGCTACTTTGTGTACAAATCCACTTTCACTATTAGTGTTCTTTCAGTACAGTCCATCTTTAAGTGTTAAATTTACAATTAATACAATGAATTACAAATCTCCTTAGGGTAAATCTGACTTACCATTTCCAAATCATTACATTTAGCTCATGTAATATATATTTAACATTAAGATTAAATAATAATTACAACAAAAAATTTAATTTTATTTAATAAGCCTACTTGGTATTTTTTTATTTCTATATTACAAGATAATGGATAATAATAATAAAACACCAGTGTCAATAATATAATACTTATACTTTACTATAACTATAATAATAATATTATAATAGTTATTATTACTATTATTTATTTACAACCATCTCCTAACATAAACATAACCATAATCATTATTTATCGATAATCGATGATAATCATAATCGTAATGTAAATCCAATGTGCATATTCGATGTTCATGTTGATGCAAATAGAAAAATTCAATATTTTAACACAGAAATTCAAATTGAAGTACTAGTGGAAAACTCAACTGAATAGTCATAATCATAGTGAATTGTTGATAAAATAGATACTCAGACAATCACAATAATACTCTACTGAGTATGATACTGATACTCTACTGAATACTTTACTACAATAATTCAATAACAATAACAATTTGTAAAGGAGACAATAATTAGTTTAATTATCATTATTTGTTCCGTTCATATAATCGCTTTATTTAACTAGTACTCTTTTTTAAAATATATGTGCCGTTTTTGCAACTACAATACTATTCTGCTTGAATCTAAATCTGTTGAACCAAAAAATGTTGGGAGGAAGCTGGGTAACTAAAGTACTGGTTGTTATACTACAGGGAAATAAACGTGATGTTTCATGATAAAATCCTATTTGTCGCGAAAAAGCGTATGTCGGACTATGACCTTGTAAATATAGCTTGGAGTTGTCATTTTTCGTTTTAAAGGGTGAACAACTTCCAAGTTATTAAGGAACTGCCTTTCCATAATATTATTCACTATCAGCTACCCTATTACTATTACTTTACTGCATGTATTTGTTCATCATAAATTAATAAGATAATATATATGTAGTTGTTATACTGCTCCTTCATTTAGCCAATACTCATTTATTCTATGAATTAATGACCCAATCGTATGTGCTAATCATCCCTCCCAATGGTACATAGGGTCAGAGGTTATCTTAGAATTAAACATTTTGCCACAAATTCAGAGCTATTGATAAATAAAATCCATTTCGCCATGATCTTAATTTTCAGCGGCCCTCACTAATCTTGGCGTTCTCAATGCTTGGTTGAGGTGGTGAAGGCTAGCAGTGTGTGAGCATAAGAGAGAGTTAGCCTTCAATAGCTTAAGTTTCGTTAGATTTCTCCTTCTGGCTGTATGTTATTGCTCATACTTCGAATAGCCCATGAAAGTAGAACCCCCTAATTTTAGTGTCTTCTATAGAAGATATATTGGCACTTTTTTAGAATCGAGCTGTTGTATTTAACTATAATCTGGACGGACAGGATGGTTCTACCATTGAGATTCAAAAAAAGCATAAAATTGAGTCACTAAGAAAATAGGCGCCAGTTGTCCCGCATAAATTGATTTCATAACACACTCGCTAATGAACCTCTACATCCCAATCTTAACAAGTTATTGAACTTCAGACAGTTAATATTTTAAATAATGTTTGAACTCGTTTTAATTCTCTTTGTACTCTAGAACTAACATCTATTTGTAGAGTTTTCTTATTAGAAAATCCAAAGAATAACTTGGAACAGGGGAACTACTAGTAGCAAATATGCCAAAAAACTGAAAGTTTCACCTTTTCTCCAATCAGAAGTCTCGAGACAAACACTTCTCTTATAACTACCAGCATTATTATGGTATTTCACATTATTTCTATTAGTCGTTGGCACAACATGCAGATCGCCACCAATTAGTGAATCACCAAGAGTTTTACAAATATACATGTACAGTGTATAGGTATAGAGTGGAGCCACAACCTACATGTATATGTACCTACCAAATTGAATTGACTAGTTAAATTATTACAATATATTATTTTATTCCTAGTGTTATATAAATAAGACACTTCTAAAGATTACTATTTTAACTCTTAAATAGAGAGAGACCAAAAATATTCCTGACTGTTACAACATTAAGTTAATTTATATCAAATGGCATTGCAAACCACAAAGTGTGTTAATTGCAATTTCTAAATATCTGGTATTCAATGAAAACACTTGTTTTTATTTCTGTTTTCTATAAATAAAAACATACGGTAGTAAATTATAAAACAAGTCTATTGCTACACAAAAGATATCTGGTTAATATTACAATTAGATACTAGACAAGGGAGACAAATCTACATAAGTTTTGTGCTGCTTGCCTATAGAAAGTACAACTCTATCCCCTAAATGGTGCTGGTGGTCACTTCGCGGAGCCAAAAAAGGACTGACTCACGTCTAAGAGCAATGATCATGTTTGTAGTAGTATCAAAAATAGTTACAGTGCGACATGATAGATTTGTGGTTGATACAATCAGTGTGGTGTTATTAACAAATAAAGCAGAAAATATTGTAATGGTACGCACAGTCGTCTCCTACACCTGACACTCATTATTGTGTGCATATACATGTATATATCTGCTTGTACTTTACTCTATGTTATTGTATATACTTGTATAATTATTACTAAGTCTTTTAATGCCTTTTATACCCATGTACAGAGGCCCGACCTCTCAGAATCCATTAATATTCATTTTGTACATGAATTGGACCATTATAAGCAACTTTTGTAGAACCCGACCTATTTTGGGTCGGCCGTCGGGCTTCCGGCGGCCATCTTGTTGCGCAACTTCCGGACGACCTTACGTCATCTTTTCCCGACACTACGTCGGGCGGAAGTCCTTATACTATATAAAGGGCATTGTTTCACTGTTCATTGTCTCAGTCTTCACTTGGCTTTCAATCAAGACACATCTATACTTGATACAGAGACTTTCACTTCCTTTTGTCAGGTCATTCGCTTAGCGAACCGCCTACTAGGTCGGATCACTCTCTTTCAACGTATAGTCTGAAGGTCAGACTTGGGACCAGATGGGGTCGTCTCTGGTAGTTATTGGGCTACTGAGACCGCTCGATCTTTCATGTAATGCGAAGTCCTAGCACCACTCATAGGCACTTCATTTCTGGGTCGGTAGTCGTCCAAGGACGACCGCACCAAATCACAGAAACCATTACAATATATGTATAACCACACCTATTGACTACAACAATCTCAAGAGCTTCCTGGTACAAATACTAGATTGTCTCAACCTTATAAACGTTATGTGTATGTGTACTGTGAGTCCAGACTCTAAATCAGGTTTTTATAGATGCTGAATTATTGCAATGGACTGTTACTTTGTATCCATGGACACTCGTAAGCTGTTGATCATAATTGGAAGTTGTCCTAAGTTTCATTAGGATTTGTCTACAATCTGGGGGGACAAGATGAATCTATCAATGAGATTGGAGAAGAGCATAGAATTGAATAAAAAAAGGGGCACCAGTTGTCCCACATAAATTTATTTCATAACACACTCTCTAATGAACCTCTGCATCCTAATCTTAACAAGTTATTGAACTCCAGACAGCTAATATTTTAAATAATGTTTGAACTCGTTCTAATTCTCTTTGTACTCTAGAACTAACATCTATCTGCAGAGCCACAACCTGCCTGATAAATTTTATTGATTATTTATTGCTAACGTCATATAAAAATATAGACACTTTCTAAAGAAGGTATGAAACTGTAGCGCTAAATGGCATATTTTGGCAGAACTATGAACTTAGTTATATAAACTTGCATTACAAAGTATGAGGTGTGTTCTTTTCAATTTCTAAATATCTGGCATTTATTTGAAACATGTTTTTGTCACTTTTGTTATTTTGTTACATATAAACATGTACATTAGTAAATCATATGATAAGCCCTTTCAGCATTGTACACAGGACCACTGAAGAAGTCCTTCTAGACCTCAAGTCACCATTACCTTGGCTTACCTACTCCTCCCCCGAAGGGTGCTCTTGATGATCTCAGTTGTAACCAGTAAAACCTTTCAGTTTAACAATAATAATAAAAAAAATCATCCTGCCGACTGCGCCATGTTAAATAGTCAGGTTCGTATATATTCTTAGATGCGTCTTCACTCACCAAAGTTCGTGAAGATAAGGTTGTAGTTCTTTATCCAAGCTTTCTTAGCTTTCAACTGGAACTCCTCTTCTATTTCTAGCCAATCGGTAATATTGTATAGTCTCTTCCGAGACGCGTAGAATAGCTGTAATGACTATATAACAATTGCTATGAAAAAAGTATCTGGTCATGTTGTAATTAAATACTAGACAAGGGAGATAAATCTACATAAGTTGTGTGCCGCTTGCCTATAGAAAGTACAACTCTATGCCCTAAGTGGTGCCTGGTGGTCACTGCGCTGAGCCAAAGAATGATTGACCAGTCTACGAGTGCATCCAGGTCTAAGGGTGCTAACCAGTGTTCGAAGTACACTGTATGGTTATACATGAGTACACGGTGTGTATCCGCCTCAATTTCAGTGGTTATATACCCAGCAGGCATGTGCCCTCATTTTAATAGGTATAGTTTTACCCATACAGTCACTGTGGACCTGATAGTGTAGTAGTAGAGTGCTTGACTACAATTCATAGGGTCTTGGGTTTGAATCTCACCAGAGCATCATTATTTTCATTTAGTAATTCACTAATTTGTTAGTTGCCATAAGATTAGGTGGATAGCTATACAATACTAATCTGTAAGATTCCATGCACCTCATTTGTTCCACTTCAAATGCATAATCATAGTAGGCAGAAAGTACCCAAAATAGTTACAGTGTAATAATAGGATAGACTTGTGGCTGGTAGTATTAGTATATAAAGCAGAAAGTATATTGTATATTACATTTACACCTGTTGAATATAACAAATTCCAGGAGCTTCCTGGTACAAATACTAGCTTATCTCAACCTTATCAACATTATGTGTATGTGTACTGCCTTCCAAATTGCTATGTATTGTTACTCTGTACCCATGGACACTAATAGCTATTGGTCATAATTAGAAGTGGTCCTAAGTTGCTAGGTTTCTGCCTCCTGGCTGTGTGTTGTTGTACTCTCTCCTATACATAATTCAAATAGTAGATGAACATGGGACCCCTATTTTTGGCATCTTGTAAATAAATTAGAACTTTTGTAGAATCGAGCTGTTGGAGTTGTCTACAATCTGGAGGACAGGATGGATCTATTAGTGAGATTTGAAAGGAGCATTAAGTTGAGTCACTAGGAAAAGAGGCGCCAGTTGTCACACATCAATTTATTTCATAATGTACTCGCTAATGAACCTCTGCATTATAATCTTTACAAGTTTCTTTAACTCCAGAGCATCTAATTATTTAAATGTTTGAACTCTACAATACTCGTCCTGATTCTCCTTGTACTCTAGAACTGTTTAGTTCTAGAGTACAAGGATTTCTAGGGTGCAAAGATTTCTCTTTGTACTCTGGAGAATCAGGATGATTATTGTAGAGTTTTCATATTAGAACATCTCAAGAACTCATGAAAGTAGTGAATATGCTGACAACTTAAAAGCCTCACCTTTTCTCAAATAAGAAGTCTCGAGAGAAACACTTCTCTTATAAATATCAGCATTATTATGTATGTATTTCTATTGGTCGTTTGCACAATACAGGCAGAGGCCACCCAACCTTAGTGAAGCACCAAGAACTGGGTAAATACTCATCTCAGTATAGAGCAGAGTCACAACCAACCTGATAAATCTTGTTGGTTATAATTATTATCATAATATTGTAATGGTACAGGACATTTGTATACGACTCCAGCTACCGGACGAAACCCTACAGCACCTTAAGTGCCTAGTGGTTGTCACAGCACTACTCGGCTAACAACACTCGTACTAGCTGTTCGTACACTTATTGCATGTCTAAACCATTCAATTACTGTCTATATACGTGTATCTATGTGTTTATACTCATTCTACTTAATTACATACTGATGTACATTCATGTATAATTATTACTAAGTCTTTTAATGCCTTTTATACCCATGTACAGAGGCCCGACCTCTCAGAATTACTTGATATTCATTTTGTACGTGAATTGGACTATTATAAGCAACTTTTGTAGAACCCGACCCATTTTGGGTCGGCCGTCGGGCTTCCGGCGGCCATGTTGTTGCGCAACTTCCGGACGACCTTATGTCGTCTTTTCCCGACACTACGTCGGGCGGAAGTCCTTATACTATATAAAGGGCATTGTTTCACTGTTCATTGTCTCAGTCTTCACTTGGCTTTCAATAAAGACACATCTATACTTGATACAGACACTTTCACTTCCTTTTGTCAGGTCATTCGCTTAGCGAACCGCCTACTAGGTCGGATCACTCTCTTTCAAAGTATAGTCTGAAGGTCAGACTTGGGACCAGATGGGTCGCCTCTGGTAGTTATTGGGCTACTGAGACCGCTCGATCTTTCATGTAATGCGAAGTCCTAGCACCACTCATAGGCACTTCAATTCTAAGTCGGTAGTCATCCTGGTAGTCGTCCAAGGACGACCGCACCAAATCACAGAAACCATTACAATATTATTCTACTTTTTCTCTTGAGTGTCATATGAAACGATAGACACTTCTAAAGATTTTAATTAAAGGAGAAAATCACGAAGAACAAGTTAACGTCAAACTGCTTTGTAATAAATTATTTTACAAAGCGTTAGGTGTGTTCTTTTAAATTTACTAAATATCTGGCATTCATTTGAGACAAACCTTTGTTATCTTTGCTTATTACAAAAAAGAATTGTACGTAAGTAAATTATATAATAAGTCTACTCTTATAGAGATATTATCTGGTTATATTGTACTTGAATACTAGACAAGGGAGACAAATCTACATAGGTTTCGAGCAGCTTGCTTATTAAAAGAAGTGCAGCTCTATGCCCTAAATGGTGCCTGTTGGTCACTGCGCTGCGCCAAAGAATGATTGTCCTAGTCTATGAGTGTATCCAGGTCCAAGGGCACTAACCATTTTCGTAGTAGCCAAGAAGTATCAAAAAATAGTTACAGTGTGATGTGATAGATTCATGGTTGGTAGTATTAGTATATATAAAGCAGAAAGTGTACAAGGTCTGCACACAAGCCACCGACGACTTATATAGCAATTCAAAGAACGACAACTTATATAGCAATTCAAAGAACGGCTATCTAGCCAAGCAATACCTGTGCCCAACCATCTTTCAAGTGTATGGCTAAGTTCAGATTATTAATCCACTAGCAAAACTCAGTAAGTCGTGTATAATATTGTATGAACTCGACAGCTTGAAAATACACAAAAGACAAGAATATTTTAATTCCTTTTATAGGCAAAGTGAACAAAGAAACATTTATTTTGTGATTCAGTGCTACAGGTACATGCAGCAACCATCCAACCACAAAACTACATACCAAGTACAACATAAATTTAAGTATGATAACCTATTTGTATATAAACTGTAATTCTGTAGTGTCTTACATGCATATTCATGTAAATATGACACCTTCAAAGATTACCCATTAAAGGGAAAAGCAACTTTCAAAGATTGCTGAATGCCGAATTGATCTACATTAACTTACTTCACAATACTATTAGGTGTGTTATTTTTAAACTTTAAGTTTTCTACAGTTTTACATGCAATGTGTGTTAAATTTTGTTTTATTTACTAAAAGGTAAGAAGAGGCATACTAAAAATAAGCAAGTTTAAGTTTAGAAAAACAATATTTTGTTAGAAATTGTAATTAAATTTTAGACAAGGGAGACAAATCTATATACGCTTTTGTGGCTAACCACCTACAGGAAATATAAATAACTATGCACAGTGGTGCTGGTGACCCTGGCCACTGCACTCAGGGCTGTAATAACCAAAGAAAAGTTGGTGGGGCCAAAAATCAGGCTGGGAATCCAGGGGGCCACCTAGGCCCCCTGGCGGGGTCCGGGGCAGCGCCCTGACGCCTTGAGGGTGCTCTTCAGAAAGAAAAAGCAAATTTGAAGCAGTTCAGGTTTATGAAACATACCTGTGTAAGAACATCAAATATCATCCAGCCTCATACGTACACATGTATACATTGAATCTGTTCATAATTATGACTGAACGTAAATCATTCAACCCTAAAGGCATGTAAAATACCTTACTCCTTTACAATGATGAAAAAATCCAATGAAATGAAATCAGTGTAGAGCTAACGAATCTACAGAAAACAACTGAAAGTTAACAATATGGAGTTAGGAGAGGACAACTTCATAATATAATCAGCATCTTAAGAGCACTCAATCCCACGGTCAAGCCCATGCCTCCTTTTCAAGTCTCCTAGATTTGGTGGGTAAGTCTCTATTTCAAATTAAGATTAATATGAATTATAATGCAGCTCAAAATATTCTAATAGGACTGGATAAATTTTAGCGAGTGATGGTACATTGATAATAAACAACAAAACAAGACACATTTTTTATAGTTTTGACTTACTACTAATATTTTAGTGCTTGTCCAAGCATCATCATCAGAGGTATGGTATATTGCACTTGTCTGTGCCTCTACACTCATTAGTTGTATGCACAAGAATGATTGGTTCCATGCATTGGTAAGTTTGAATATTGAATATTATGCTGTTTATTGTTGCATAAGAAGGTTTCATGCTTTAGTTAAAAGTGTTCTCAATGATTTACCAGTAGTATGGGTTCTTGGTTTTAATATTATAAAAATAATATGTACATGCATGAGAGGAATCTCTATTCACAACACAACAAAAATAATTTAATTATATAATAATATTATATAGAAAGCACCATAAATAAAATAAAAACGTTTAAAAAATTGTACTTGGTAAATATAGAAGTTTATTATAGACAAAATTTTCAAATTTTGATTGTAAAAAAGCAGCTATGTAGAACGTAAATTATTGAAGCACTCTTTTATCTTGTGATTCCAAACTCCTTAATATAGACATGAAATATGAAAATAGATTACTTTGTTTTCTTCCAATGGCCAGCAGATATAGCCTGTGGGCACATCATGAGAGAGTGTTAGCCTTCAATAGCCCAATTTCCACTAGGTTTTGGACTGTATGTTATTGTGCTGCCCGCTATACCTACTACAAATAATCCATTAACATGTTTTATATTGCATCAACACTATTTTATAGTATAGTGTTATGTAGGAAATCTGTTATGCAATATACTTATTCATCAGTCAAGTGACTTCTGTATAGCTTACTTTCTCAAAACTATGGAGTTATTTTCTTTGGGGGGTGGGAGGGAGGTAAGCCAATCCCGTTTATTGTGCCGCTCTACTGGTCAATTCGGACTCACAATTCAAGAACAGCACAATTTCTATACAATCATGTTACGTACATGTGCATACATGTATATGTACATTGTACTGTACATTGTATATGCATAAGCAGTATAATAACTTAGAGTGTGGCGTAAAGTACAGATAGACCTAGTCTTCTTTGACAATGGAAGGTAGTTTAACATTTACCTGCTCCTGTGGAACTGGCACCACTCTTGTGGGTCGAACCATAACTAACTGGTTTAGCCTTAGCGTAGGAATGTGTAAGTTTACCAACAATGTGACGGGTGGAACTCTCTTTACTGGAGCTGGTCATCTCATCTTCGTTAGAATTAGCCTACAATATACGAGTATGATGAGCAGAACAAGGACTGGGGAGTTGTGTGCACTTGACTGATAGGTGATGTTGTACTGTAATCGTATCTACAGAGTTGTATAGTTCAAATATCTGAGTTTTTAGATTGAAGTTGCCTTTCCCTGCATTGGGGATAGTGATGTTTCAGGCAAAATATACATTTGTAATTTTAATTTTGAATGTCAACTTTTTAATGAACATACGCATGATTGCTAAGTATAGGGTCACTGCATCTGTATGTATAACTAATACTCTAGTCTAATCTGTAACACTATAGTACAATAACACATGTACTAGCTAATAACAATAATGTAGCTGTAGGCCTACTGCATCGCTACAGACTACAGTACCACATTTTGACTGGATTCATCTGATGACTTGATTCTAAGTGAATTTTTATCAATTGGGAATGTATTTGTCTGCTTGGCACAGTTATATCTGCTAAAAATTGCACACATTGAGCTTGGACTAGGAGTTCAGCTGGCATGTTTCCAGGAATATTGTAGATTGTGGATAGCTTATTACACAATGTCATATCTACTCATATCTACTTGTATAGTATCTTAGCTTTGTACCTACATTACATCCATCCTAGCCTCAGTTCTATGTGAATAGCATCCTAGCCTAATATCTACACGCATTACTATTGTAGTACAACACAGTGTTTCACCTGGTCGTCAGTCTGCGAGCTTCTGAAGCTTATCTTGAATCTTCTGCAAGGTAGCTTATCTCTGATACTTGGGGTTGTGAATATAAACACCATGCAGTTTAAAAATCCTTGAGAACTGTCTCCTAAACCCTATCAATAATTTTACAACAGCAATAATAATATTATATGTGTATACCTGTTAACACTAAGGTTAGAACTAGCAGGAAATAACAGTTACTAAATTCTTGCTAGTAGACATCTAAATTTTGTGGTTGGGTAAGAGCGAACAACTTTCAAAATGAAGAGAAGAAACTCATTTAGTGAAGATCCATTAAGAATTCACTATGTTATAATATAACATGTATGACGGTTTTTGTTTGTCATGGATGGCCAGCAAACATCATATTTATTCACTACTCTACTATTTTCATTCAAAGATTGACCAATTTCATGAGCAGTAGGAAATAAAACACATTCATCAGGGACTTATAGATTCTAGTTTCAAGTCACTGGTACTGAATAAACGGAATTTTTAAAAATCTTCCTTGTTATTGAATATGCAAATTAAATGGTATCGAGGTCATTCTAGAACATACTTGTATATTAAGTGGTTGTAAAAGTTTAATTGTCTCCAGTGAAGACGAAATGCCAATAAACCAGTAACTATCACAGAGAACATAGCTCAGAGGCTTACTATGTTGGAAGTATATAAAGTAGTCCACTGTATATTAACTGTCATATGTACAGATAAAACCTTACCTGCAGTGGAGCCAAACATGTAGCGGCATCTTGAGCCCAGTCCGCTGGTATCAAGTATAATATAAACCTCAGTGTGCCCCATATTCTAGCACAGATGAAGACTAGTGGAACAAATACCAGCTTCCTGTTGGCATAAGCAAACGCTTTGGACCCTGATGATCGCTGCTGCAAAGGTGTTTGATTGGATGAGCCTGCTCTCTCCCTTGTTCTCTGGTGACTCTCTAACCGCTTGGCCTACAAAATAATTGCGTAGTAGTTGTACAAATGGATTACTTTTAATTGATGTCGTGTTACATGTATGTTAGATAGATGCACAGATGAGAATAATACACTGCACTTGCACAGTCATGTTTATACTAATTTTTATTGTTTATTGTTTATGTTAATTTTTTATTCAATTGCTAGAATTGCTGACTTGAAACTATACTAATCTTAAATGTAATGCATACTGAAAGCTGCTATATCTATCAACATAAACATTTCAAGTCCACAATCCCTCCCATCCAATCCTCAAACAGCAACTCAAAGTGGGGAAGCAAATATTTTCTGATAGTTATAGTCCAACACAGTCATGACTTTTGTATCACCTAGTGTACACCAAAGGTACATTAGCAGAGAGGAACACACGGAAGTGAGAAGGATATATGAGTAGCTGAGGCTATTAGCTCACATGTGACGATATATCATACATAACTCTTCCATACAGGACACAAACAAACACGTATGACATAATTTCCCAGAGTTTTCCCGACAACATCTGCCAAAGTAGAAGATTTTCCTCTTTTGAAATCCAGCACCACCAGAGTCTCGGTTCACATGGACTGAGACCATACCGCTTGTAATGGAAAGTTATTATACATATTATAATTGGAGCACCCCAACTAATAAGGTGTGGTATAGTCCACAGTCTAGTGGTTAAGTACGGATTCTGTCTAACGACTGTCAAGTAAATATTTAGAGCTATAAATGTAGTCCAGAAGAAGCTAGCCAGTGACGCTGTTGATGTCAAGGCAGCCTGTACTTGACATGCCGTGTTGGAAGAATTGTGAAGGGGAAGAGTAATGTCTTGGGAGTATCCATCAGTAGTCACCAGTATCCTAAATATAATACAACACATATTACATATTACATATTACATATTACATATTACATATTACATATTACATATTACATATTACATATTACATATTACATATTACATATTACATATTACATATTACATATTACATATTACATATTACATATTGCATATTACACATTACACATTACACAGTCATGACATATTACATATTACGTATTACATATTACATATTACATATTACATATTACATATTACATATTACATATTACATATTACATATTACATATTACATATTACATATTACATATTACATATTGCATATTACACATTACACATTACACAGTCATGACATATTACATATTACGTATTACATATTACATATCACACATCACACATATTACACGTTACACGTTACACGTTACACGTTACACGTTACACATTACACATTACATATTATTACATATTATTACATATTACATCATAATTTATGTAATATTTTGTAACAATATATGTAATTTTATGACTGTATGACTGCTGACTGTGTACTCATAAATCCTAACATGCATGTCTAGTATGTGCATGTAATTTTTGCATATCTTATAAGAATTTATTTTGTGCTTACAGGTAGGTCTGCTAGTCATGTGTATAAATTTACATATTAGACAGGTCGGTTAGTGCAGGCATAAGGTCCAACGACCGCATGCACTGTGGTTCAAGTCATTGGGTCTAATTTTCATAAAAATGTTGTCGGGTATTCAACTAGATTTTAGAAGTGTTAATATATTAAGTCAGTTATGTCTTTACAGTATGTAAAATAGCGTAATCTTGGTTACATTGCATGGCTAATGTACAATGTCGTGGCTTCACCAAAGTGAACAGTTTGTGGCACATAAGTCTGTTTGTTATGCACAACAAGACGTTATATACAAAGCTATAAAGTTATTAGTAGAAATCCTAGTGCACAGCAGGAAGTGGTGTAATACCTTACCATATGACTCCCATGAAGTTGCTGACGGCCAGTAACAAATCACTACAAGATAAATATACTAGAAGCATTCTTCCTTTGGTTCTGAGCTCCGCCCTAGTAAGCAATGTATATATAATGGTGAAAGCTCCAACCACCGATAATACAGCCATTACACTCGTCAACCCAACGTACGTAAATCCTAATGAAGGAATAGCAGATTCTGGATAAGTTTCATTCTGGCAGTGAGATCCAGAGGTGTTAGCCGAGTTAGTGTCCATAGTAATCCTATTAGATAGCCAACAACCTAGATGTCTCCATTTGTTTACACTGTTTATTGTTTAACAGTTCACAGTTCTGGAGTTGTGCTCTACACTCCCTGATATATTACACGCACTTTGGATTACACTTCAATAAGCACACAGATGAGTGAACAATTTACTGACTTACTAGCATGTGACTGACTTCCTGCAGTAAATCATCATATATGTACATTGTGATCTATTTACTATTCAGTATGCTCATACTGTTGATTGACTAATCAGAAGGTATGTGATAACAACTGCCTGTACATAGCTTAGTACTGCACTGATATCACCTACATGTGATTCAAAGACTACTCTGTGTAATACAAAAGTTGTCTTCTCTTTTTATATTCTGCCAGTTTCCTTCTCCTGTACTGCACTGAAAGTTATTGTCTAGACTTTAGTAACCTAAAATTTTTTCCAACTGTAGTCCAACTGCTGTTTAGAAGAATCCCTAACCCAATTCATGTTCAGTGTCATTCTCGTGATGTAAGTGTAGATGTAGTGGCGCTAACTAACTTGAAAACTTCTGCAATGTGAGGATGCATGACTCCATGCATAAAGGCAGCAGAATAAAGGCCGAAGGATAAGGGCAGAAGGGATAAATAATTAATTGGAAAGTTCTGAAATGCAGTCTTCTAACAATATTTTATCCCTGATATGCGATGAGCCCTTTGTGAAGAGAAAGGCTAACCAGTCACTATCAACAATAATTACACACTATACAGTCATCTACTTGTCTTGAGAGAATTATAGCCTGACCATTGATACAACCAGCGAATCAATTAGCTTACATTAGCATGCAATAATTTGTCTAATGAGAATACTAAAGTACTGTATTATGTGTACTGTATCATATATTACTACATACAGATCAGAAATCATACCAGGTTCTCATATATCGTGTAGGACATGACAACTCCAATACGACAACAACACCCCTTATATAATCTAGGCATCAGTGTACATTTAATTATCCATATACATTTTTCTACACAATTTAAAATGCTGTTAAGGTTATATAACTGGGGTTCTCAAAAATAAAATTCCTTTTAACACTATATAGGCATTACTACCTGGAAAGGCATAAGAAAAGAATTGGGAAGGTCTAAGAAATATTTTTTAAATTATGGCCCATAGTAATTTTGGGGTCCATTTACTACAGCTCCAATTTTATGAATGAAATGGCTAGACAGGGAACTCGGTCGTGAAGGTATGACACAATGTTACAAATGCAGAAGAATAATCAATATCATTGACATAGTACCACATGGTGTATGGCTAACATATAATGCATGTTTTAACAAGTTTTTTTGCTGTACCTGCATCTCCTATCATAAATATATAAACTGTTCAACTTACATGGCGGGCAATGTTGACCTTGACAAGTGTGTACAGGATAACAACAGTAATGTATACTAAAAACTCCCACAGTTTCCCTGTAAACAGTTGCCATCCCAGAATTCTCCACTGATCTTGGTGAAGAGCACAAGTATCTATCCAGCATGTGGACATTACCTAGTAATGTTATCACAACGTATGGCGTAACTTAGCTATTTGAACTATGCAACTCTTGCTATAATATATAACTCATACATTCTAGTATATAGGCCTATCATGCACCCGACTGCATGCATTTGTTATGGGTCTAGTTTAGTTTAACATGTGACGTAGTATTTAGCATTTAGTACATGCACACCGCTTATAATTATACTTACTTGATCACCTCACACAATTTAGTACCAAGTGTTGCCTATGAACATTCATATTGGACACAAGCAATAACTATAACAAACATTGCAATATCGTTGCATTAATTATTACTTAGAAATTGTCTGCTCTTTACAAAAAGAAGACAACTTTCCAAATACAGTGAATAACATCAGAACTCTGAATGTGACTGACCCACACCAACCTTAGTCACCAAGGACATCACCTTACCATCACACACTTGTCGGTGCCTAGCACTTGCTGGCAGCCTGCAATGACTGTTACTATCACAGGAAATCCCCAGCATAGGACATGCGAAGGAATCGATAACTTTTCGGTCAGCAATCTAAAGTGTTACATGTCAATTAAAATTGTAACTATTGTTTAATTATCTATAGTTATTTCCATCCATGTATGGCCTTATTGATAGTAATTCAGTGAGTGAGTGGTCTGTGAGTGGACAGTAGTCAGTGAGTGGACAGTGATCAGTGAGTGGACAGTAGTCAGTGAGTGGACAGTGATCAGTGAGTGGACAGTAGTGGTGATCCATCTAGTTACACAATCATTTTAGAATGAGTTCGAAGCAGGGGCTTAGTCGGTGGACACTGGTAATATAACAAATAAGCTATTGATTATGCAAAAAAATCGTATTCTACTGACTCAGTTGCTAGATTTTATCCCAAATCGAAGCAGGAAAAGACAACTTCAAATAACATATTAGTGCTTGTAGCTAGGAGTGTAATAAAAGTATTTATTATGTTGACTCTATGTAAACAAAGATTGCCATGTAATGTAAGCAATAACTATCTTACTTGTTCTGACGTACAACTTGTAAGTAGACGTTGTAAGCCACCACCCAAGTCCAGAGGAAACTAGATATGGCACTGCTGCAACTTCCAGCACTTTGAATCAAACAGAGTGTGTGTGGTTGGCCAACAAAATTCCTACAACATGAAATATTTCGCACATGTGTGTACGTAACTGCAAGAGATATTTTTGGTCATTTTGATATATAGTTTGTGTATGCAGACAATAAGATTTCTCTGATCTTGTACAACAGGCGTTTCTATTTTAGATGACCCTTGCACATGCACAATAACACACGGAATAGATAGCCTTTGAATTAGTATAATACAAGGACATGTATATAAATGTACATAATATAGTACATGGTTACTAAAGATTCATGATTCAGACTAATTGTACAGGTACATTGTATATAGACTTTTTAAATTATCATAGGCTTGGTGATTATATTTACTTGTACATACAATATACATATATCCGCTATTGTAGAGGACAGAGCGGAGACAGGTGAGATACATGTGAGATACAGATGAGATACAGGTGAGATACATGTGAGATACAGGTGAGATACAGGTGAGATACAGGTGAGATACATGTGAGATACAGGTGAGATACAGGTGAGATACAGGTGAGATACAGGTGAGATACAGGTGAGATACATGTGAGATACAGATGAGATACAGGTGAGATACAGGTAAGATACATATACATATATGCAGTAATAGTAGCTACTGGTATACCACCGGAGCACTATAAGCTGTTATAATCGTAACAAGAAGTCGTCCTCTCTCCCAATTTCTTTTTTTCTCATTTTCTTTCCATTTAATTGCTTTTAGAAAAAAGTGAGAAACAAAAATCTTTGGAGTGAACAGTGTCTTCCTCTGATAGTTAGCTTATGAGTGCCCAAGTAAACTAATCACAGTAACACATTAGTGATGACTCACCATTATCAGTAGTTATCTTATCTTACCATATTGTTCCTATGATGTTAAACAACGCCACCAGAAAATCACTGATAGAAAGGTAAACCAGAAGCATCCGCGCCTTAGAGTTTAGTTTATACTTGAATATGCACACTATGAGAGTAACGGCTCCAGCCATTGAGAGGACGGACATGGAGGCCATTAGAGGGAAGTATATCTTGGAGATGATAACTTCCACACTCTCGTCGTTGACTATATAACTCTCATCACAAGTACAATTCCAACCAGAACTTGTACTATTAGATTCTTCGGCAGCCATATTTTCTTCAGGATAACGTGTCTACAAAGATTCAAACTGAAATTATATTGCAAATCTATTCATACCCCTGTACAAGGGTAGGTTTATAATTATTTATAGAGAATCTTCTCGTTTTACACCCAGCAATAAGCATATTCATCCATACTTTAATGAATAATTACATGTATATAAATGTAGATGTCATAAATTTAAATATATTTATAAATGCTCTAACTTAGGATGATGTCAAAATAGTGAAACATGTCTATGGACATCGGAATTTTGTATGTATTACATGCGTGTTTATCATACCATTGGAGTGAACTCCGATCCACATGTATTCCTCAAACAATCAATCCCTATGATGTGCTCCATGTACAATTGTTGAAAGTTTTAATATTGTATATATAACTCATAAAGTCGGATTAGTTTTAATTTAAACTATTATATGATATAAATAATTATTATTAGAAATGTCTATATATCAGCCTATCGATCTATACATCAGCTCTCTCTCTCTCTTACCAAAACAACTCCCTAGCATTGTGAAACTAATGCCCGAAACCTGCATATTTTATCTACATTGTATCTAGGCCTAAGTATTTCATGACAAAATAGTTTAGGCAGAATATAACCATTTTTCGTTATAATAAGTAAAAGAAATTGAATAAGTGAACTTAGCTATCAGCCCTTACAAGCATACATGACTGTAATACAAGTAAACTACATGTAATACAAGCATACATGTAATACAAGCATACATGTAATACAAGTAAACTATGCTGAACATGAACTGTAGAAATGAAGTTAGATGAGTATAACTTACTTGGTGATGTTGGTTCTTCTAACATAACGTCACCAAACAACGTGTTATAACCCAAATCTGCTAGCACCTGATAATACAGCTGATATGAGTATATATTGTAACAAAACAATTATATGTAATCTACACACAATACAATACACATACATGTATGATTGTACAACTCTACAATAATAACACACACCTGACAATAATTTATACTGTAAAATGATTCTTATCTCATCTATAGCTTCCAAGGTGAACAAACTACCCACTTCACAGACAATAATATAATAAAATACTTGTACATGGGCACACTGCCAGATATTTATGTAAAGAGAACCTAGAGGTTGAGGGTGGAGTCAAAGTGGTACCACTTTGGGTGGAGTTGAAGGCAAGAAGTTCTAAGACAAGTTTAAATGACATGTGATAATATTATATAATATTACTGTAACTGTGTGCATGACGTCCTAAAAAACTCTATAAAGTTCCAAAAAGTGCAATTATTGAATAGTTGTCTGGTATTGACAAGCTGAAATTAAATGAGTCATTAATCGTAGCAGTAAAAGAAATTTCTGGTTGTCCTAGCTAATCTATTAGTTCAAATCACCTTTAGTGTGGAGTTGTCATCTCTTCCCAATCCAAGGTATAATAACTCCTCTCTATCAATATAATTATTCAAAGTGACATCCAAATCTAGCTTGTCTCAAGTAAATAATTACATGTACTTCTAATTAAATAATTATTAGTGAGAATAGAGCCAAGGCTAAAGGGTTTGATGAAATGAATCATCTATGCAATAGTAACAAAGGGCTCTCTGTGTGTAGATGTTGAGAAAGGACCTGCTTCTAGGAACTACTAACAAGAATATCACTAAATCTGGTCTCCAATTTCAGAAAGCCTCACCAATTACTGCATGCAACATTGATGAGTATAGTTGTTACTCAGATATACAACAAAATACAGCTAAAATAATATACCATCTAATGTTATTGTGTTCACTGTATTGTATGCTATAACACATTGATGTACATGTAAGTGTAGCTATACATATTATCTGGTCAATTAGTTAGAAAGAGAAAGAAGTGGAGGAAAAAGACGAGATGTGGAAGCTATACCTAGTCCCTCCTCTTCCCCTCACCAAGTCACCCTCCCTTCCTCACTTAGTCCTCTTTCCTCTCCCTCAACTAGTCCCCCACCTTTGGTTGAACTGTATAATCCTGCTGGGCCCCAGGTCTGCAATTATGCTCCAAGATATTGCATATTATTAGTTATAATTGATAATAAGAGATAATAAGATATTTAATACAAACTTTGCACACTTTAGATCTTTGTTGGAGACAGACTGCTGCAACTCCAACCTAAAAATTACTACTTTGTACTATTTGGTACCTTAGATAGACAGTAGGCCCTTGTAAGTTTCTACTGTGATTACAATATGTTGTGTTATTAGGGCTATTCGTATGCATGATGTAACACTAAACCATTCAATGTTAAAGAGAGCTAACTCCCAACTATGAAATATGTTCCCGCAATATTTAAAACACCAACACTTAGTATGCCCTTCAAATAAGGGAAATGTGTGTGTACAGGTTACATGTTGTATAATATTACACACCCAGCAAGAGTTATCTTATCTCTACAACACAATAGGCTATATCAATTATCAAGTGTTCATTCAGATTCACTCGCTGTTTCTACCTATGATGTGACATCACATTACTTGGGAAAGCTTGAATAATTATTATGTAAATGTGAAAACACTGGATGCTGGCCGATGCATTGATTTTGTGACAAACCAAACACTAGAGTGAGTTGCTGACAGAGAGGCTGCCAAGATTTGATTATCTCAAGTGTTGTTGAAATTTGTCCAATAGTTAATCAGCTATTCATATGGAAAACTGGCGCTGGCTGTCTTTGTCTGGTTCATCCCTCAGACTGTTTAATAACATATTGTGTTATAAATTGTCTAAGTCACTTCTTTTTGTCATCGATGTTTTTATTAAAATGAGTATGCAGTCATGTAGTTTTAGTTCCAAAGTAGTCAGTCAAAGCTAGAAGACGAGACCATGTGAAACTGGATGGTAATACTCTGTTCCTTTGACTTCTCCCAACAACAGTGTCCAGTGTCATGTTATATGCCTTGGCCAATAAACTACCAGTGCATACCAGATCTAAGAATGAAAGAATAAAAAATGGGACAGGTGAAACGTACCTGGATGTAGGCTATACAACTCTGGTAGGAAAGCTAGTTTGAAAACAAGGCGTTATGTACTACGTAGCTACACTGTACATGCTATGTAGCTAGTTAGTTTGGTCAGAGTTTCACCTTCTCCCTCTACTATGTCTGCAGCAGCTGAGAAATTTGGCAGCCTTAGAATCTAGGTTTGTGATCTGGTAGATTAAGTTGGTGTGTACTGAAATTAAAACCGATGGGACAGCTTCTTCTGCAATTTAATATAAATTTCTCCACTTCTGTAACTATTTACCTGCCTGCCTACCAAGGTTGGACTGAGTGTTCAGAATGACCAGAGCCAAGGGCTGAAGGTGAAGTATTTACTTAGCATAGCCTGAGACCCAATCTGCTTACTGGACGTGCATGAATATTTAGTTTCGAAGGTACTAAGGCTAGAGCTTTTAAAATTGAACTGTCAGCTCTACTTTTCAACTTGAAATTTTCCAACTGCCATTCTTAGTTAATACCTTGGTAGTACATGCAATATTTTGTATTAAACATATTAATAAATGTAAATGTTATAGCTGGTCTCAAGCTGTGCAGCTGTACTGAGCCGTACTATTAGTTTCGCCATCAAGTAGCCACTTGAGGCCATTGCTATTGTTGTCCTTTCTATAAGCTTGTCAGGCATTCTTAAAATTGTACATGGCAGGCCCACTTGCTAACACTTGCTAGCACTTGCCTAGCACTGGAGTGGTGCTAGAGTATAGTCTTGTTTAGACTGTGGCATTCGGTCGGTGATGAGTGGAAACACAAATCTGTTCATCAATTGTAATTCTTATACACAAAGAAAATATAAATTAGTTTTTTGCTGATGACCCACTACAACCCATCTGTCCAACTAATTTCATAAATTCTCTCATTGACTCTCCACCAAGCCTAATTACCTTCATCTCTATCTTCCCTGCACTCGGCTAGTCAACATCTCTCAACCGAATAAATGAGATTAGGAAAAACACACTTTAGACGGGCAGCTAACGTGTCACATTATCTTTTAAAGCTAACATATTGATTTCTTTTTAGAAATGCTGACATTTGTGAAATTACATTTGGAGTAAGAAAACTATCCAGTTATTATGCACATGATAGCTATTATAGCCGTCTGCAAATAGTAGGTCTAGCTAGCAGAATTATAAAATTTTTAGTATTTAGAAGTTTTATTCACCAGAAATTATCTCTGACTGCTTTGGAAGCAAAATTATAACTCCAGAGTATACTCTGTACAGACCAATATCATTTCCAATGTCACAGATAAAAATAATAATAATAATAATATATTAAACAATAATTTCATAATAAATAAATTACAAACCATAGTATAGAAACTAATCTCACTGAAATATTTACAATCAACAAATTACGGAAGAACATCGACTTGATTACAAAAATATAGAGAAGATAAATCCGTGCATCATGGATATGGAGCGCTGGAGTTGACTTAGTAGTATTACACAAGAACAATACGAGTATTACATACCATCCTGTAACCTACATGTACATTCATGTGTAAGTATAGTAGATAAATAACATGGTGGAAAAAACTTTGTATACTCTGACTAAATTTACACTGTACCGAGTTACACATAAAGATACATCAAAGATTGATTGAGCGAATATTTAGATATTACTATATTTTGTGGACTAGACTTGACTTAGACATAAACTCTTAGTACTAGGGGTGGGTACAGAGGGTGTCCGTCTATATACTACAGACTCATATTTATCACCACTGTCTGCAGTATTACCACAAGTCAGTTTACTGAAGCAACTTCTCCAAGCAGTTATAGTTTTACCCGACCATATCCAGAACCCGGATGTAATGCCGACGATATGATACATGAAGTATTTGAGCATAAAAATAGAGTATTCAGGTTTCCTCTTATCTGTTTTACACGGACAAGCTATAGACTCATGCCATTGGTCCCTATAGTGTTGTTCATATAGATGACACGCTATGACTATCGTCGCTGGAACGGTATATATTATAGAGAATACGCCAATTTTAATCATTAGCTTCTCCAATTTCTTTATTTTCTGCTCACCTTGCTGTTTGATAGTGTTGCGTATGCTCACCAGGCTAACAAATCCCGCCAGTAGGAAGGAAATTCCGAGTATAAGATATATAAATAGAGGCACGAGTACAAACACCCAAAGTTTAGTTGTGTTCGTGTTACCGATATAGCATATTCCCGATACAGGGTCACCATCTATGCTGCCGGTAGCGAGCACTATTGCAGTTTTTATACCTGGGAAAATCCATGCGACAGCATGGAAATATTGAGAGTAACTCGCTATAGCTTCTTGGCCCCATTTCAGTCCAGCTGCAAGGAACCAGGTAAGGCTCAAAATGACCCACCATATGCATGCTGCCATACCAAAGAAGTATGTCAGCATGAACACTATAGTACAGAGAGGTGGGCCAGTCGTAGCATAATGAATTGTCTCCCCATTACAACCTATTGATTCATTGCTGAATACTATTCTAATAATGTAACCCAATCCGACCATAAAGTAACAGCCCGAAAGGATGATGATTGGACGTTCAGGGTAGACAAATCTGTCACGATCCAATATGAACGTGATGACGGTGAGCATCGTGGATACGCAGCAGAGAATGCTCCAAGAGCCAATCCAGAATATTGTGAAATTATGTGCATCTGGAGTGAAGTAGTTATCCTGACACTTTATAGCACAGTTGGGCACCCCAGCTGTGTCTACTTTATTGTGGTATGTTGAGGTTTCGCTAATGGCTGTCAAAAGAGGTCCATTGCATCCACATTCACAGCTCTTCACCTTGCTGACAATATCTGTAAAAATAGCATAAAATAAAATAACAAGGCTGATTCCAAGCAAGGAATAAAGTTTAGCAAAGTGACATCTGCCTACAAGCATTCCTAGTTATGGCATGCCAGATTTTCAGTCTAATTAAAATGATCAGTATTTTCAATTATTGTTTAATTGAAAATTTCAACACATTTGTGACACTGCACTCCACTGATGGACTATATGCTGCATATTTATGTTGTTTAGATAAAATATTTAAAAAACACTTTTAAATAATTATAGATTTGTTGAGTATTCCTATGTGCAATATTGAATAAACATCAAACCAACAGTTGATAAATATTTGCTAAACTGTGTTTACATAAAAAATTATTGGAACTCTGCAAATAATTGTTTCTGTTACATTCATGGAGCTGCTAAGATATTTTTCCCACTAAGGCAGCCACTATATAATGAATTTATGATAACTTGCTTCCCAGCTCTCACTTGACTTGACTAGTACATTATTATACCTCTTCAATGTGCAAAGTTTGTTTTCATTTTGTATTTGCAAGTATTATACTGATTTCGTGTCACTTGTCAGATATTATACAATGCTAATGGCTTAGAAACTATGAAATATATACAAGTCTACAATCAAAATACATTAATAGTAACTGATTTAAAGCTGACACAAGTATGTGGATTGGTTTCAGGATTAATCTAGGCAGCATATAGACCTCCTCTGATGCTAACACTAGTATTAAATTGTTACCTTTGGCAATATAGGTAACATAAGCTTAATTGACAGGATTTTAAATTTTCTAGAAATGCTATGTACTTGTAATGTAAGAATTTCACAACTATAAACATTGCAACTGTCAGCGTAGGAATAATAAATTAAGATACGTGTGAGAAAGGAAAAGGCTGTTGGTAATGTACCTTATCAGAGCCGTCTAGCTTCAAGTTCTGGCAAACCTATTGTTTGCTGAATTCTTCTCCTTATTGTATCGTTAATATTAGGCTAATTTAGACTTAATTCCCATGTCAAGCCTAAATGTCACCAGCATAATCAGCATCTTATACTTTGTATTGAATAGCAGTGCTGTCTAAAGTGTTGCAGTCATTATACATGTGACAAGTTGTGAAATGTTGTGTTACCTTGATTATACTTGTAAGTTCAATGAAGGATAATAATTGGCTAAAATACAAAATAATATCGCTTTTCTGCTTATCATTTGAATTCTAATAGTACTCTGACCAATTTTGTTTAGATCCCATGATGGTCATCCTGCACAGGTCACTGGTAAAGAATTACAGATCTCTTTTATTTAATATCCAATAATGCATTACTGGAGATAGTACCAAACATCAAGTATAAAACTAACTCCAACATATAGCACATCCAAAATGGTGAAAGAAATTGAATTAAAATGCGATTTCAACGGTGAACAAATGAAGGCCCATGTCCAGTTAGGTGTAGATTATAAACATAGTATTATCATAGGCTACTACTACTGCACTAAATGGAGCATACGGAGATGCTATAATATATTATTAATAACAATACATATCATCACACCGGATTAAGGAATGACTCTATATAGATTAGAAGTAGATTATATGTCAGCGATGCTCCTTACTCTAGAATTCTAAACAAAGTTTTCTTCCCCTAGTGCTTTGAAGTGAAGTGATAGATAGATGTAAATACTGGAAGTTATTATTATAATTTACCAACACCCATTCAATGTGACACTGATAGCTAGTGCTTGGTACTTCTGCATCCTTGTGTGTCATGAGATATGCAGTTGACACTTATTAACATGTGCTATAAGGTTTCATTACAAATCTTATGCATTCACTGACTTGCTAGATGCATACATGTAATTATATAAACTCCATAGCCTAAGGCAGTCAGTCTACTTCAGTTTTCAACTTCAGGTAGTTTTATAAACTAGACCTGTATGTCTATATTATATGTACATGTATAATACTGTATCTATAGGCCTACTACCTATACCTAGTACCTACACTAACTACCATGTCACTATTTTTTGCAAATTTGGCGGCATCTAGGCATACACAAGTAAGGTTTGGCTCCACCAAGAGCAACTAACGGCAAGTATGTGCAGGTAGTTGTTTTAGCTGATACCATACAAACATACCATCATTTGTTTTGATGATGTAGTTATCGCTATGTCAATATGAACCTGTGTTTTCTACAAACTTCCCAATTTCTTCAACAAAACATTACATTTCATTTACACCTTATTGTATATATTATTATAACGTGTTGATTACTACCAACTTGTAAGATATCTACCTCTATCTGACTGTACATATCACATCCTGCAGCAGGTTATTTAGCCAACCATGCTGCCGCTGCTATAACCCACGACTGTGCCATCACAATATAGTTGGTCTACCTACATGTATATTAGGTATGTAGGCTACCTGTGCATTTATTTGCTTACTAACACTAGTTGGTTCCATCCTTGGTATGACACTAAACATGCAATATTGTTACTTGCCAAGAGATCAGTTGCATAATATTAGCACACAAGATGGCAGATTTGTGACTTACAATACAATAGTGCTCAAAAAATTACATGAATACAACTTTAGGGATAAAACAATGAAGTTGAGTATTACACTATTACTAGTATACACAGAGTTTATAGCTGATTATAACAATGGTATGCAGTGATTCTATGGTGAAGTTGATTTTTCAATCTGTATGCACTGACTGGAGGAATTGTATTAGCTAATTATATTGACATGTGACAACTGACATGTATCTAAATACAAACTTAGTTTATAAGAATATTGAAAAACCATAATAATGAGTTTAAGCCGTAAATTTAATCCTATTCTACGTTAGCTCATGTGCACAGGCATTAGGTAGAGAGAGAGAGTTAATGACAGAGATCAATTATAATATGGATCATTTTCATCATTAGGAAGTTGTCAAAACCCCAGCAATATTTATAATAGTTGTGTACCCACACATTCCAATAGTGTCATTTCCTAGTGAGTTATTTTATTCACTAGTTAGTAGGCTATGCTTGTGATGGGGGGACTAGAACTGCTTACATACAGTATATAATTATGATCATGTTGTATATGAGAATATAATCTGGCAGTATAAGATACTGCTGGAACAGTATAATCTCCCAGAAACTGTCAAATAATGTGGTATAGCTCTCTATATTTCATTATTGCTCTCCTCATTAATAAAACATTATAATCATTATTTCCCTGTCTATCATTATTCTGTAATATTAGGCAGTGTGGTTGTATGGGCATAAGGAGGAGTACATGATTTGTATATACCATAGTAACACCTCCTAGAGCTCTATATGACTTGTAGTACCATATGTATGTATGATATTATACTAGAAGTGGCATCCTCATCCCTCAGTATTACAGATAATGAAATAGGCCTATATAACTACAATATGGCATACAGATATATAATCTTGTATTATTTGTGTTTGTGTCATAAGCCAGCCAAAACTGACACGGTTCATAATCAGCTTTCACCCTTAATCTGAGGTTGTAAAGAGATAAGATATATACCACATGCCAATTCACAAAACAATAGCATATTGATAATGAGACAGTTTTTGTTTGATAAGATGAACGCAACTGCTGGGGCATGGCAGAGTGTCACATAGCCACTGTAACCAATATCTCAGTTATGGTGGATATAAAACCTAAACTGATAGCCTGAGAGTTCACCACCTCCAGCTATATGTACATGTAGTAGCCTTATAACCCATGGTATGGCTATATACTAGGTCCATATACACATTATAGTGTATCATAATGTAGGCTAAGTCCAATGTATTTCTATTATGATACATGTATGTTAATATTAAAACAAATTACTATCAAATATTTAGAATAACGCTCTTACCATTTGTATTGAATAATGGAGTACGTTGAGTAACTTCTGGCGTAGGATTCACTTTTACTTTTACTTTAGTTGGTTTAGTTGGTAGCACTGGTTTAGGAGGTAGAGTAGTAGTAGTTGTGGCTGAGGTATTAAAGTCCATACATAAGTTTTCACTATCACCAAATTCTGGAAGTTTGTCGCAACTCATCCGGTCAGGCCATGAGAAGCCATATTGTCTCATGAGCGGCGCACATCCCGCCTTTGCTCTTTCGCAAACACTCCGGCAAGCAGGAAGTGGTTTGTTGTAGTTCTCTATACAAATTGGTGTGTAAAGACTGCAGAGGAAGAATTGGAGGTCCGGAGAACATTCAATCTCCACCAGCGGCCAGAACTGATGAACTTCGAGTCCAGCTTCTTCTTGATTGTCATGATTAAACTGGTTGGGCATGTACGTCTCATTGTATCCTATCCCTTTACACATGGGCACCGTTATCTCCTGGCATACTCTCTGAGAATACCTACTGCTGCTGCTGCCGCTTCTGATTCCACATAAGACTAATATGTAGATAAACAGTTTAGATGTCAGTGCATTTCTGCCGATCATTGTTAGATATTTTTGCGTAGCTAATATTAGCCGTCACAGATATGTGAATCATTAGATGAATTTTTCATCAAGAGATTTCGTACCGACGCAATGTTGATCCGAGTTCCTTCTGCTTCTTAAGCTGGAAAATACTTAGCATTTATGTATATTTCTCCTGTACTCGTGGAGATAGAGCCACAGATAGGAAAGCTTCCTTCACACTTCACAGTTTCTGTAGAATAACTATAATACACCCTATCGTAAGCTACCTTGACATAGAACTAATCACACGCTACATTCACCATTAGATCTTGTGCTTTGTGTTAACCCTTAATCGACCAATGAGAATGCTGATCTGTCTCAAGCACTTGCTATGGTTTTCAAACACAAACATACAGTTTCACTCCATATAACAAACAACATGTCAAGAAAATATATGAAAGAAATGCATCTGAAGTGGTTGTCATAGTGCTTGAAGAATATTGTGAATGGTGTCAGCTGACCAGCAATGTGATAATTGGTCTAATACTTAAATTTGATTAGCTACCATAGGGTGTCAATCAATTATCTAATTTTGAACGATGTTACCGAATAACTTTATTATCATAATAAAATCTGACACAAACACCATTTAATTGCTGAATGCCCAGTAAAAAACTATTCTAATAATTCGTAATTCTGTTATGTCTTTAGACATGTTTTTCCTTCATAGCCTCACTTTAAATTCAGCTAGGGTTCACTGCTAATAACCCATCCTTCTAGGCCTATCATAAAATTATTATTCCAAGTATGATGTTGAGCTATCATGTAAACCATTAGCCAACAGCCACACAAGTGTCCTTCCCACAGTTACTTACACGGCACTCATTTCAAGGTGATGAAGAGGATGACACAAGAATCAAACCAAAATATGTCATTTTAAATCTCTCTACCTGGGATTAGCACAGAAGAGAAATTGACATGGAGGATAATCTGATGCAAGTTCTGCTGGAAACTTGAGGATTTGATGACTATAGGATTAGGGAAGATGTTTTGATTACAGGATTAACTATAATCTCCAGGTAGATAATACATATCTAGTTCATATTACTGTAAGCTTACTGAATAGCTGTAACCGATGTAACCAGGCCTCAGATTGCATAATAATATTGTAGAATTGTGGATTAGTTACTATTATATCAAAGTATATAACCCACATGTACATTGAGGAAAAAGAAGTTGGCCAATTGGCCAATTATATTTCTCTGCTCATACAAGAGGGGACAACACAGGAAGACTACCCAGTCTTTGGTGCTACTCCCACTTTAATATCACCCTGCTGGTGTATCATTATGGATTTCTGTTAGCCGCCCCTCAAATGATGAATTCATTATGCAATATAATTATTATATAAATTTATTGTTTACCAATGTTTACTATTAATATTCTGTCATCTGTCATGCTATCACCATTTAGGGAGGTGTATCATATCAAATATGGCATCTCACCTGCATGGAGTGTCATATTTTCTGCTGAATACATCTTTATGTCAGTAGTCAATTTCTGTCAGTGTCAATCGGCACTAGAAATGACACCAATTTATTAGCACCAGTCTACCACCATCCTCAAATATTTTTAACCGCATTTATCTATTGGTAAAATTTACAGTAAAATTATGAATTAATATGCAATTGCAATAAAACGGGAATATCACAAAAATTGGAGATTGATTGGCTGAATGGAAGTTACACTAAACATGTGGTTGATGACACTTTAGGGAACCGGGCTATGGGTGTCAATTATATTGGAATATTATTACGGCCTGTCTGACATGCACTGCATAGTACTATATAGTTGTAGGCCTATCAGAACCAGCAGTACTTTCCTGATCTGGTAAACTGTTATGTGATATTGTGATAATAATAAGCAATTCCAGTGAGAGAATGGACCCTAGTCTAGCCAAGTTGAATGTAATTTAAATACTAATTAGGGTTAGAAATCATAGTATTATGGGAGTAGGTAGCATCAACATAACTGTATCATTCATAACATACAATCATGTACAATGTACAATGTAACTGTCTTGTTCATGTTTTCCAATATTTAAGTCAAGGGGAGAAAACTTTAACCAACGCGATGTGTACAAGTCACATTCATCAGCTTCCACTTTATTTTCTTCAATGTCTTACAGAGTGTAAATTTTTACCAAGCCAAATGGAGGAAGGTGAACCAAGGCCATGCTTTATTCACTTGTAACAAAGTAGAACACACTAAGAACCAGTATATCTGGTAATGCAAAGGCAACCAGCAATAATTTGGTAATATTCTGTTTGATGAGCAAGGAAGGATAAGATGTTACGAAGAATATGATGGTAGGGACATTAGGTAGCTGGCACATGTGGTGCACATCGGCACTCTTCATCTCCTCCCATCAAATGTGAGACTATAAATATATCAGTTATATCAGTTATATCAGTTATATCAGTTATATCAGTTATATCAGTTATATCGTGTGTTTTGTAATTACTCCAATCTAATACAATAATAGGTCTAATGATGTTGTTTATTATCAAACTAATTCTGGTGGCTAGAGCTAGAGAAACATGCTGGGTTCAAGCAGAGGTTCAAGGTTTTGGTATCCTTATTTCCTCGAAACATCTGTCATCCGTGTTATCTTTGTTATAGTACATTGTATGCACTTTACAGTATGTGATTGTTATGAAGTTAGAGAAAAATACAATACAACATACTGGATTATAGTAATTTACTATTTTCACTTTATAGGCCATGAAGCAAGATATACATATGGATACGTACATGTATATGCTTGGTATCAAGTGCATTTTGAAGTCCTTCCAAAGGAAACTAGTCTGATAGCAGACACACACTTAATATTAGCTTTAATCTTACTGTTTATACTCATCTTTAAAAATAAACATAAAACAAAATTATTAAACCATAATAATAGAAATAATCATTAAGTATTGATTTTGTAACAGCTATTCACCATGTTATCACTTGAGGCTGATGGGGTTAGAATATACAAAGAGGTATTACACTTTGAACATGTCATTCTAATTTATAAGAGAATATATAATGAAAGCTTATTACGTCCTAGTATTATCTTCACCACCATGAGTATAATAATTGCATGTAAAATACGTGTTTGAAGTAACATGTTCAAAGTGTCTCCATGCTCTTCATCACCTAACAATTCTAAACACTTGTGTGAGAGAAGAGCTCTTCAGGGACTCTACATCTTTACTGGAATTCTCTGTTGCTTCAGGCTATTATAGTCTTAGGAACTAATTATTAGGCATATATAATAGCCTTTGTTACCTGGTTGTAGGTACAAAATATCACTGGTCATATAATTATAACACTTTTAGGTGCAAATCTTTCCAGGACTATATTCTTAGTTTGCATGTACAATAATACAAGTATATAATTTTCTTATAGCTGTTGTTCTCTGGACTTTGATCTTTTTTAAGCCCTCAATTAGTTACAAGGCCCATGTGCAGTTATAGACATGTAGGCTATCTGCACAGGTGCACCAGAACTACACAACCCAGTCCTATCCCCCACAAACTGAGCTTTCTAAAGATTACGCATTAGAACTGTATTTTAATAGTATGCCTATCTGTTTGCATGCATGTTATTCCTAAAAATACTCCCCTAATTAAAATTTGAAAATAATTGTGTTTGGTAAATGCACAATTGAAAAATCGTCCTTGCTCAAATCAATTGTGAAATATCTAGTTATCAATTGCTATTAGTAAAGTGTAAAACATAACTGCATCATAAAAGTTGATAGTGTAACAAAACCTAACATAACGACACTTTAGCATCGCTGTGTGACTAGATGGCTATAAATGTAAAAGATTCCAGGATGCCCTGCTAGATAGGAGAGAGAAATAGAAATAAATCTAATAGTTGCACAGTTTGAAGTTCAGTCCATCAATCTACATTACTAGTCAGTGTCATTGTTATTGTTTACAAATCCTAAATGTTGACTCCTATTTTCAATATTTACATACTATTGTCAAAAACATTATCACTAATATAAACAAATATTGGTTTTGTTGAAATGAAATAACTCTCTTTTTATACTGTTGATATAGAAATGTTCCTATCATATGATATTCTTGTGGTCTAGTTAGGTCCATACAGACATATGTCAACCTATCTGCTATTCTTCGTGTGGTTCCACTATCTTTCTAAACCAGTTACTTTGGAACTTAGGATCTGCAAAAGCAGGCAGATATAGACTCAATGCAAACCAATAAATGTGTTTTGGTACCAACACTCTATTTTCATCTAGAATTTGTAACTATGATGAATTGAATTTTTTAGTTCATGCAGAGTCCCGGGGCTGCATGTAGGAACTTTTATAGCATGTTTAAAATTGAGTGACCCAAGTAAATCTTTCCGGTATTCGGGCTAGCCTCTGTCCTAATATCGAATGGGTTAGAGTGTTTATGCTTGTTTGTAGAACTAGGGTTATGATTTCTCATCTAATTTTGGTAGATAGAATGGGGTGAATATAGAGACCTCCTTACCAATTGAAGCTACAAGAATACACATGGATGACAAGCTGCTACACACGATCACATGTGGCCTTCTGTTCTTCTCAAATACATGTGCATCTTGCCCACATAGCAAATCGGACTGGATTATACGACTTGCAACGCATTCATGAATATGATAATAGAACTATTGCACCCAGCTGTGCATTAAATGGGGAAAGTTAGACCCATATTTACTCTCATTTCCTGTTTCCTGGATACTCCGTAGTCGATGCATGCTATGATTAACTCGACTCTTGAGTATTATTCTCAATGACTGATTACATTTAGAGCTCAGTGTGTACTTGAGAATGGAACTACAGCATTTCACCTGTACGATTTTCATTAGAATCTATAGGTGCCTCGGAAACGGTGTTAACTAAAATATATTATTTTCTAAATAATGGTTATGGAAAAGCTGAAGCTTTCAGTGAATGACATTAATATAGTTAAATATGAAAATGAGAGGACGTGTCAAAACTAATAAGTTATTATATATTATAGATGATCATGCATCATTATACAATGCCTTTCAATAGCTCCTATTTCTTCACAATACATTTTCATTTATTCAAATAAATAGTATAGAATATTATTAACAAGAAATATTTCAATCTCCATACTGACATGGGATAACTGATAATAATATACATATATATTCCTACTGTCAAATATAATGTCACATATGTTGTGGATTTTGTGTCAATTTATTGTACTCTTATATAAATGATTGCACGAAATAGCGTGGCACCAAAATATGAATTACACACTATATATACAAGATATGTCACTACACCCTGAAGTGCTTATGCCAGTTTAGATTTTATTATAAATATTCAATGATGGATAGTGATCCAGCAATCTTATAATGTCTCCAGTGAACAATTCTGAATTGTCTAACAAACAATCTAGATGTAATATAATCTTAATCAGTGACATGAAATAAATGTCATAATTGACGCACCATTTACTGCTGATCAGAAATAAAACACGAGCTCTAATACACACACAAGTACAAAATTGGCATCTATAATACAGATGTCAAACGAGCACTAGACTATCCAATGTTTACCTGTCAGCAGTTAAGAACCCAGCTAATGTGGGTAGATATGTGAATTACTGTAATATAAGGAGTAATATAATGGTTAATACCTTATAAGACCATACTTGTGATCCTATATACCTCCATTTATCATGTTTAAATCAGGGCAGTACAAAAGGAAAATTGACAAAAAACCACAATATAAACACTTGGTACATTTTGATGATATATATGACATCAATTAGAGAATAAATAATCAGAAGCTGCTGCATCTTAAATTAGCTTGACTAGTAATTCACTTGTGAATTCTGGAGGACTGTGGCAATCAAGGTGCTGGCAGACAGAATATGAGGATCTCCATGACAACGGCATTTGTTGTAATAACTATTAATCTGTTTTATTTGTACAATTTTTTGAAAATATCCGCAGATACACAAGTGTGCTGTTTACATGAAGGTATAGTCAGCAACTTGTAACAAAATAAGTCAAGTATGTATATGCATTTTATAGGTTACATGTTACATGCATGTACATGTACTTTATACCAATCTTGCGAAATGGCCTGACTATAACTTTTTTTTTGAAGGATCGAAGAAGGTCTACCATCAACATCAATGAGTATGAACTACATACAATGAACCAGCTTTTGAAAACGAAGGCGGATAAGTCCAAAAATTAAAACAACGTGAATTATGCAGAATATATCTGTAATGCCAAAGCATGTAGACCCATCTGAAACATATCTAACCCAAGTTGTTAAAATAGTTATGGTTGTTAGCTGGGCAATACCAGATGGTTGTATTATGAATTACATACATGTACATGCAGGTTTACTTGGTATTGGACCAAAATATAGCAGTAGAAATTCGGATCGTGTGTTTGTCCAACCGACTTAATTTATTTGAAAATGATAAATAGTAGTCCGTGACATTTCTAAGATAGCCTTGTTCCTAATATTTCAACAACTTTCGGGAAAATCGTTTTTCCTCTAATATCATAACATCAAGAAAGTTGTTGAAATAGTACCAAATTTTATTTCAAATGAGCAATTATATTATTTACCAAATTTAGGTCCAAGTTGTATTTTGTTCATAGGAGTTTTATTCATAATTCATGATAAACATGATTCCCATAAAACAAGTGAATAATAAACATAATAATAATATACAAAAAATCCATGTATAAATACAATGATTGCAGTTGAAAAGAAAATAATAATAATATATCTAACCAATTCGGTCTCAGTTGAAATACTAAATTTATAAAAATTTAAATAATGCATGTACAGTATAATTATGTAGTGAATAAATGTAACAAAATTAGCACCATAATTACTAGAATTATTAGCCACATACAGCATAGTACAACACTTGAATTGCATATATTGCTGAAAAACATTATAAGTGCTGTTATAAGCAACGCCTACATGTACATAATATAGCCTGGGTTCTAATGTAAATGAATGACTAAATTCTCAGGCTAATATAAATATATTATTTGCACAATTTATAATAACTTAACATTATGCATTGCCTATGAGTGCTGTAGGTTATAAATACTCCAAAGTAAATAAATCTCATTACAATTATTTAAATTCAATGTCTTGATCATAGGCCCATTTCAAAATTATGGGCCATTTCAATATGCTGGGCCCTTTTCAATGATTCATTTACTCAACTCAATTAATACTGATAAGTGATGCAAATTCAAATTATGCATATCTTGCAATAGTTAAAACTTTTACAATGGATTCAAAATAAAGTTGACTTGGAATGGTTTATAATTCTAGACTTGAATCAAATGAAATAATATAGGAGTTGTTGTCCCCTACATATGCATAGTCTTGTAATGGAATAGTTCTTCAGAATGAAAGTAGACAACTCTCATTATAAGATATTATGAAAACAATACCAATGTTATAATAATATAATTATATAATATGTACAGCAACCAATTTATGTAATTAGTAATTACATGTATAATAATAATAACATAAATATTATATACAGGAAAAGTAAGTACATGTAGTAAATACAGGTATATATTATAATATAATATACATGCACATATACTTGTATTAAGAGTGTATTGCACAACACTCACATGTACAACTATATAACGTGAAACTGTTATATAAATATAGTAGTCGATAGCAAATGTAACATGTGAATAATTACGACAGTAAAGTTTGAATTTTTCTTTCATAGTTGAATTCGTTGGCATGAATTAAATGTAATAAAGATGAACAAGCAGTTAGTGACCATTGCATACTTACTGATGACCATTGCACACTTACTGATGACCATTACACACTTACTGATGACCGGGAACTCCATTGACTTGGAGAGTTATGGCCTCCTGTCCTGTTAGCATACTCTAGCATTGCCTATTAAACAAACCAAACATAGATGTAGAGAATACTAACAAGTCAAAACAATCATGTCAACCTACAGGAAACAGCAACACAAAAGTCTCGTATTTGTCCTTCCAATACACACTGTACTCAAGGTAAGATAACTTCCAACCTGACTACAGTATTGTCATAGTACATGCAGTTACTGAGTATTGCAAGTAGATTCTATCCAATCATATAACACTATTAGCTGCAAATAGGTATCTTCTCGGTATATAAATATTCCTAACTTGTATATAAATACCCTTACACTGTATATACATGACTGTAAATACCTCTACCTTGTGCATTAAGACACCTACATTGTACATAAAGGCACTTACCTTGTATATAAAGACACTTACCTTGTATATAAAGACACTTACCTTGTATATAAAGACACTTACCTTGCATATAAAGACACTTACCTTGTATATAAAGACACTTACCTTGTATATAAAGACACTTACCTTGTATATAAAGGCACTTACCTTGTATATAAAGACACTTACCTTGTATATAAAGGCATAGTGAGTAGTAGTATGCACAGCACCAGCTCTATCCTGGCGTAATCTAAACACACAGTTCATTATATCCACTGTTTGACTGTCATCATATGCCTGTACACACCGCTCTATAGCAAGGAACGTACCGGTGCGCCCCGTACCAGTACTACAAACAGATACAAAGTTACTCAGGCTAGTTATCTAACTGAGATGTACATTGGGTGATTCATAGCCAATGAGAGGTCAAGGTCACCAATCATATGGATTGTGGAGAGTTTGCTGTCTTTTAGAGAACAAAGTTCACATCAATCATGCCAGGTTTGTGAACCATAAACCTAGATGGTTTTATGCGTAGCACATGTACATAATATTTATATATAGTTATGTGTATGTATTATAAATGTACACACATGTACATGTACATGCATATGTACACGTACATGTACATGTACATGTACATATACATGAGGAATTTAGCTAGCTGATATATACATGTACAAGTCATGTACTTGTATATATTAGCTAGCTAAACTCCTCATGAACAGAAATTTGGAGAGTTAGGTTTAAAGGCATGGCTGATTTTGCTAACATAGTCAGCAGGTAATAGTCTGAATAATGATATGCTAAGTATGAATTGAACAATACATCACCTGCAATGCACTATACTAGGGCCATGGCTCACTTCCATATAAGGTCGCACATCTTTTATAAACGCCAGAAAATTGCTGGCGGATGTTGGACTTCCTTTAGGAGGGAAATCCAGATACTGGAAATGCACCACTTCTCGGCACAAATTCAACTAAAGCAAATTAAAATAATCATAATGAGTTGAAGAATTCAAAAATGGATTATGTATTTCAGAAATAAGCCTAAATACAATATGCATTAGGGATATAAAATACTGAAAGTGTGTAATTTTTCAACATGTTTCACTAGTTTGATCATTAGTTGTTACTAGATAGAAGCATAAGGAGTAATACTAAATTTGAGAGTCAAATACTAGAGTAAGCAGATAGATTGATTCACCAACCTCCATGTTTTTGATGACGAGACAGCTGAATATATACTGATCCCTGTCTATCTTCTTCTTCATGAAGATCTCATAGTCTCCGTAAACTGATATAGAGTCAACACCGTCTGATTCCGGCAAGTACTGGGCACATCGTCTCTATAATACAAGTCAGTTTAATCAGCGATACTGACATTGCTTAATCCTAAGATATACCATTAGCTAAAGAGTGAGCATATTGTGGTGTATAACATATATTGGTGTATAACATAAGTATTGGTATATAACGTATATAATTGGTATATTATATTCAGAGCAAGAGTAATAAAAACAAAATTATTTTCTGCTTATGAAAAATGCATAGAAACCAGCTAAAATATATTATGTCATGTAGATATCAGAATGAACTATGATCTTATATCTAAACGGTGTAGTAGACAATAATTTGGGGCATAAGCAATGCACATCAAGATAACATCAATTGAGAATATTATATGGAATTATCTCTCTGGTATCATCTTTCTACATGAACAGTTATCTCGCCTGCATGACTCACCTGATTGTCCTCAACCCAGTCCATTAACATGACGATCACTTGTGACTGGTTGTCCCAGATCATGGTCCAGAAATCAGACACCGTGTTATGTAGAGGAGCTTGGGTGGCAATGTATGCCTTTGGTATACTGTTGTATCCCTACATAAACATACATTGACCACTCAGAAGCAAATTTCCTTGCAGTAGAATCATCATTGCACAATCATGATACCATTCAGACATTACATGTACATACTACCACTAAATGTATTACATGCATAATAATATTAATATAATAGCTTATCATTGGGGAGTCGCCATGCATTCATTGAAAATAGAAAACTCCAAAACAGAGACTTATTAACTCAACTACATACTAAGAATAATATAATTATAATCTAGTAGTGAAACTGGTAGCCATTAACCTATATATGCATGGAGTTGTGTGCACTCACCTTAACATAGTTAGCATTTATATACTGGGAGTTGCCCAATCGTGGCTTAGAAGTGAGCACAACTCTTGAGGATTCCACTAAAATAACAGAGGATGACAGAATTGGCACAGTTTACTTGTTTTCTAACTGTTCTACATACAAATTGAACAATCTGTAACGTGAGTTATGGAAAACTTAATCATAATATTTATTATTATGCAATTGGCGACAGATAATTTAATATACATTCGTCTGATGTCTGCAATCATAAAACTGATTGCAATTGTTAGACAACACTTTACCCTAGAACAGGGATGCCCAAACTTTTTGGCGGAAAGGGACAAATTATAAAAGTGGACTGGAGCAAGGGACACTTAGTTTTGCTGCTGCATTTATTGCAGCTATCAAATGGGAAATTTGATTGTAATACAATACGACTTATTTTATAGGTTTTATAACACGCGTATATAATATTGATTTTGTTTCAACCAAAGTATAACAGCAATTATTATAGTCATCTACTTTTGGAGTACACGAAAACAAAATAAAGGGAGAAACAGACTAGCTAACTTTGTACCATTATTCGCTGCGAAATCACGGTGGAGCGGCAGGCCGTCACAAAATCGAGCGAAAATGCCCTCTTCGCCAAATATCTAGCATGATTAATATTTTGTGTTTCGCTTTCAATAAAGCTGGCTTCAGAGTGGCCAGCAACGTCTTTACCGACGCCACTCCGCATTTCCGTCTGTAAACTGAAATTCGAAATTGAATATGATGTGATGTCCACTTAGGAGACGTAAAAATAATTTCCTGCGTTGCCACACATGCTCAAACTAGAAACTATGCTCATGAAGGAAACATTGCTAGTGTGTGTTGTTCAGTGGGAAAAACGTTGCCACGCTGGCAAAAAGTGGTGGAAACATGTCAAAAATATTCACTAGTCTGATTCAGTCTTAAAATTAAAAGAAAATATGTCAGCAAATTAAATGAAAATTGTAATGAATCTTCCATGCATGTTACATGTTTCACTTGTGAACGCAATTATTAGTGGGTGATATGGAATTGTCCTTTCTCTTGTATCGTCATAAAGTCTGTGTCTCTTTTAATAGCTGCCTGGTATGCTTTTCAGCCAGTCATGCCTGATTTTTCGTTTTCAATATACATGTAGCTCAGGTGACTGAACAAACTCTCACACAAGAAAGTGCTAGCAAAGAGTATCACCAGTTTGACAGCAATTCTAGATACGTTGGGGTAGCTGTGCTTTCCACTTTATTCTGCCTTCAGCTCTTAGTCAGGCCATCAGTTTTCTGTAGGTTCCAAATTTTTGACAGAAATCTACCTCTATGTCAGCTATAAATATTTTGGGATTTCCAAATGTGAGAATCTTTTAATGTTGTGATGTATTTTTGACTGTAATTTGAGCAGTGTAAATTTTGCTAGCACTACTCGGCCATAGAAAGACATTTTTGCATGCAAAATTTGGGAAGTGATGAAGGGACACCAAAATCCAGGCAAAGGGACACTGTGTCCCTTAGGGACACATTTGGGCATCCCTGCCCTAGAAATAGCAGCATTTTAAAATGCTCAACCAACAGTAATTGCCAAATCATGCAAACTATTGAAAAATTCTGAGAGCGACATGACATATACATATAATATAATAATATTATATAAAGATAGTATATATAAATATAATATATATATAATTGTAATGTAGTAGGCATGTCACGGCGATAACACCCCATTTTACTACAAGTAGGGGTTTTGTGCCCAAGAGTCTAGACAAGCATGTAGATGTGAATTGAACAGACATGTTGTATCAATTCAACAGTAGGAGAAAACGTACTTGAGCTATGCAACTACTCAGAGAGAGGACAAAGAATTATTATGAACACTAGTTGCAGTCACATTGGCTGTACCAAATCATATGGGCCAGAGGGTGTAGAAGAGAAAGAGAGATAACAACTGTTGCCCCATACTTACATGGTATAACATTGGCATATCTATTCTTAGCTTGAGCGCCTTCAGGTAAACAAGACATCTTGGGCATATTACTGGGAATGCTCTTCAGCTCCTCCTCCAAATAATCCATTTCTAAGGATCTTGTAGACAGCTTGCTTAACGTCATGGCATTCGTGTAGCATGGCTAAATAATTTAATAAGACAAAAACTTGTTGAAAACTGTAAAAATAACATTATTTACATTACTCTGCAGTTCTAGGTGCATAATTAGGTATACTATTCAGGTCTATAAATGGAGAAATTAGGCATAACCCTTGCTCTTTGCCAAAACTGAAGCTGGAGAAGTTATCTTCTCATTATAATTTTGGTCGAGCCCAAAATCCAATGACAAATAAGAATCTAAGGCTATCCAAAATGTCTCTACTATTGGACCTAACAGTTGTATTTACTCTAGTAACACTGTCATCGGTGATCAATGGACTAATGACCATGATAACATCATATTGTACCAAATATGTTTGGCTAATGTCCAGTTTAGCTCCAACACGAAACCAGATACCAGGATCTCCAGAGCATGATTTACTATTTGGGAATTTATTAATTACATTTACGTAATAGAAATACAAATTGAGTGGCAGCTTGGCATAAACTTGGCAAATAATGTGCTTTTACTGGCCAAAGTTTTTTGTTCAGAAATATGGATTATTATATTAACACAATCTGTAGATAATAAAAATATGTTAATGAAAGATATAGGCCTACCTCGTCAACAGAGTATCCATGGTTAGCAGTAGAGTAAGGTCTGAGGGAGTGTCGGCCATACTGTTTCACCCCACTCATTACCCCTGATCTCACAGATATGGAACTTAGGCTAAAATTATCATCGTCTCCTTCATCATGTGGTATGGAGGGTCTCATAGAGCGTCTCCTCCTCTGTGTCTTGTGACGTCTGTAGATCACCTGCAAAGTGTACTAGTAGGTGACCGAGTTGTAGAAAACAGGCTATGTCATGTAATCAACTAGCAGCTACATGCTCTCACTGCACTGTTTGCTATGAACACATTGTATGCACATACGTAGAGCACCTGTTTAGAGTATCTGCATGTGTACATTGGACGAGTCTGTATTAGGTATATCTGTTGGTTGTACAACATCCACCAGTTTCACAACAAAATTTATACAACAGATATCACATATGGTGCACACTTAGGCCTATAGCAGTAAAAATTCCAGTACACCGTTTAAACACATACCTACAACAACTATAACTATACTAATTATTGTAAACCTACATGTAGATACACACATACATCACTCACAACACATGCATCCAACACACCTACACTAAACAGTTAGCACTAAAAGGAAACTTACAGTGTTTCGCTTTGAGGACGCATGTATGATATTACAGTTATACAGTTAATGGTAGCTGAATAGTTCAAAATAACTGCATATACATTTGTACACATATACATGTTGTTGCTGTGCATAATGACTGCATATACATTTGTACACGTATACATATTGTAGCTGTGCATAATTGAAACAAGAAAAGTAAATAATTGTTACATGATGAATTTTATTGACAATGTGTTGAACTTTGCTCACAGAAGGTATTTCGTGCTTTCTCTTATTAAAGTCATATGTTGTAAAAACAATCACAACTAGGGTGAGAACATGTGGATGTACAGTGTACATACATGTACATGTAAACACTGTACATAGATGTACACGTAAACACTGTACATGCATGAACATGTAAACACTGTGTACATACCTGCACATAGCCTACAGATACAACACTCATGTCTAAAGTACATATACTCACTACACTGATGTCTACAGTACATATACTCACAACACTGATGTCTACAGTACATATACTCACAACACTGATGATGGTGAGCCCAATAATGCAAACAAGTATCACAGCAGATATGGCTCCTATTATAGGATTGGTTATTGTATCGCCATCATTTACTTCACCAGGACCTGGAGTGGCCTTCTCTATCTTGGGTCTGTACGCTACCCTTTTAATCTGCAGCAGAGAATAACAAACATAAACTAAGTAATACAAATTACTTCCAATATCAACTCTGTTAGGTATAGCCATTAACCGTGCTTGAATAGTGCACAATTTAATCAACAATTGGAGAAAAAGCAATTGTAACAAAAATAATTTAATACTGAAATTTGCATGAGACCTTTTGTTTACAAGATTGTGTATTACACGTTTCAAAACTTACAGCTATCAAATATTTACCAAATTATGTTATCTGCGTTCACAAAAACAAGATAACACATTTTCCATCCTCTTCTGAATTGTGACAATAATATTGATAATAGAACTATTCCGTTAAGAGTGCCGCGAAGTGACAGATTAGAGAAGTGTACAGTGACTGTTTGGTGTTAAGTAGATTCAAATATGAGTATGATAAGAGTAGAGATATGGGGAATGGGGAATATATGATGATATCACACCCCTAAATCCACTACTAAACACCACCCTACTAAACAGTAGCTATCACAGACGGCTACTGTTTACTATGCACCTTTAAGATTGAATTTGCAATAATTCAGTAGCAAGGTCTTATGAACGGACATCGCAGAGTAGAGTATATTATATCTGCCAACACCTACATAACTACAACCAATCTTCCCCAACTAACATATTACATGTCCTAACAGGTGCTATAAAAATATTTAGCTTATACCACATTTCTTGGGACCATCGACAAAAACAGTGATGATTATGATCATGTGTGGGAAAGCTGAGACGAAAATACAAAACAGATTATTTAGAACAAACCGTTTGTCTAAAGACTTCTTCAGAAAGACCGTTACGTTTCTCTTTGCTCTCTATTAGACTGAAAACCTTCAATGTGAGGTCCGGATCAACTCTGCCTTTACTGTCAGCAATGGCTACCTGTCAATACAGAACAGTGTGTACCGCATTTTACAACCAAGTTTGAAGCATGTAGGAGTAAAGAGGACATCTGTCCCTAACATATGCTGTACAGACTGTACCAAACCATATATAGTAGAAAGAAGATAAGATGGCTATATATTGCTATAAAGACATGTAGGACTACTATATATTGCTATAAAGACATGTAGGCCTACTATATTTTGCTATAAAGACATGTAGGCCTACTACCGGTTAAAATGGAGAGATCATTATTACTAACTTTGACTGTGATTCTTTCATTACTCAATTTTTTTTCTCTTTCCAAATATACATCTGCTCCAGATTTGACCACATTACGTCTTCGACGACGTTTTCCGAAAGGAACCAAACATTCGGTTTCAAAGAGGTGTACTTCTGCTTCTAAGGTTTCGCTTATCAGATTCCTTAGCATCTGTTTAAATCTATCCAGCATATCACAAAACTGAGCCCATGTCATGTCAATGGATAGGATGATATAAGCAGATGCATCCTCCAAGGAAATGTCCTTCGTGGTAAACCGTGTATGTGAATCAGAGGTTGTTGTACGCATAGTCGTTGAGGTGGAAGTTGGTGAAGTCTTGGTGAATGTTGAAGATGGTTGACGTGATTTTGGGTCGACAAATGATGTAGTTGAAGTTGCGGTAACTCGGGCACTGGTTGATGTAGTAGACTTGGGTGCTGTTGGCGTTGTTGTAGGTTGTGTAGTCATTGTGATAGTTGTGGGTGTAGTAGATGTTGTAGTGTGTGTAGTGGTGGGTGTAGTGGTGGGTGTAGTAGTTGGTGTAGTGGTGGGTGTAGTGGTGGGTGTAGTAGTTGATGTGGGAGTTGGTGTAGTGGTGGGTGTAGTAGTTGGTGTAGTAGTGGGTGTAGTAGTTGGTGTAGTAGTAGGTGTAATGGTGGGTGTAGTGGTGGATGTAGTGGTGGGTGTAGTAGTGAGTGTAGTGGTGGGTGTAGTAGTTGGTGTAGTAGTAGGTGTAGTGGTGGGTGTAGTAGTTGATGTAGTAGTTGGTGTAGTAGTGGGTGTAGTAGTTGGTGTAGTAGTAGGTGTAGTGGTGGATGTAGTAGTAGGTGTAGTAGTAGGTGTAGTGGTGGGTGTAGTAGTGGGTGTAGTATTTGGTGTAGTGGTGGGTGTAGTAGTGGGTGTAGTAGCGGGTGTAGTAGTTGACGTAGTGGTGGGTGTAGTAGTTGGTGTAGTGGTGGGTGTAGTAGTTGGTGTAGTAGTGGGTGTAGTAGTTGGTGTAGTGGTGGGTGTAGTAGTGGGTGTAGTAGTTGGGGTAGTGGTGAAGGTAGCAGTTGAAGTTATGGTTTGTGTTATGTTGGGTGTAGCAGATGTAGTGGTGGGTGTGGTAGTAGTTATTGTAGATGAAGTGGGCCTTGTAGTTGTAGTTGTAGATGTTGATGCTGGTGTTACACCACCAGGCACATCTGGTTTGCCATGGTCCTTTCCTGGGTCAGAAGTTTTAGCATATACAGTGGTAGCCCCTGACGGAGATGTTGACGACCCCATTGGTTTTTTGCTCTTATGTAGGTCAGAATGTGGTGATGTCATAATTCTACCAGGAGTGGTTATAGATGTGCTCTCTTCTTCGATGGAATCACTGGCCTGCATTGCAGAAAGTAACACACATAACGAGGGTGGACATGCGAGGGTGGACATGCGCTTCACTTGTGCTTGAATAAATTACAAACCTATTAATAAAATGTATGTAAGTTACCAGTGAATGAGTGGTTAGATTGTAATGTACAGTAAATGTGTGGCTACAGGTAAGACTGTTAGAGCCTATGAACCCTTATTTAGAACACATGATATCTCATAAACCCTCGGCAATGGCCGACGACATACTAGTCTTCGGAATGGTGCAGTTATGCTGTGAATATTCAACTCTAAATACAACAACTCCACTTATAGCTATCTGCTTTAGAAGGGTTTAATATTGGCTAACTATTAGTTGACCAAGTTTACGGCTTGTAGCTACATGGTTTACAGAGACAAAGTGGTGAAGCTGAAGAATTGTGTTTGTATGTTACAAGAATGTAATGAATATAATGCTGAGTAGGTTAGAACATCAACTCACATCAGTGGAGATGGTGGAGATGGTGGTGGTTGAAGTCTTTAACCTCTTATTATCTGCTGGAGAATAGATATCAGGGGGGAGAGTCGTCAATCTAAATGTATTAAAATATGACGTATTATCTCCTTCCCTCACGCTACACAAGAACTAATGCAACAATAACCTTGACCAAAGTACATTGGTTTTCACGAACAACTGTTCATGAGTTTTGGCTCAACATAGATTATAGTGTTGTTACATCATACAAGCTTTCTAGCATCCACATAACAAAGTATTTCGCACTCTCTACAAGCAAAGATGTACCCCATGCATTAATACAGATAGCCTGTGTTCCACATTATTACCTGGTAGTCGTTGGAGTCGTCTCTATGGTGCCCTCCTTCTCACCAGGCTGTATAACGCTAACACGTGGTGCAGAAGTCTCCCCTTCAACTATAAATATAAAGTTGTAAATAATTTATTTGTTCCACATTAAAATTATGTTAGCTGACCCAAAGTTACAATACATATGTCACACAGTAGATTATGTTGCACAGTGGAATATGCATCTACATCTTCAAATGAGAAATTATTACAATCAGAGACTGAATGGAGATTGCAAGCTCTCATTAGTGATTGGTAAATGACAGTGTAGGAGTTAGACTTAGAGTGAAACCAATGCATGCCTAGAATGGACAGACCTTAGGGTTTGGACTAACCAACACAAGTAATAAACAACAACAAATAATGTCATTGATAGCAACATCAGACAATGAAGGTCATGGGAATTATTGTGGATAGCCATAGGTCTGAGACTTGTGTAACATAAAAACTGAAGTATTCTATCAATAGCTTACCATGGTCTGGTTTTAGTGTCGTTTCCAGTAAAGGTTCAATTATTGGTCCTTCGTTTTCTAAAACACAATGGAAATAGTTTAATATTGGCCAATAGAGAGAAGTAGAATTTGCTGGTCTAAAAGTTCAATGAGAGTCAAGGAGATATCTGTAAATCTCCTGGAATTTTCAAATAATAATGAATAAAATTGTATATAATGTATAGTCAAGTTTAAAAACTGAAGCAGCAACCAAGAAGAGAGTTTTTCCATATTTAACATCAGATGTCCCCAACTTGGAGCGAATGATAGCCAGAAAGATTTGTTAGGTGGTAGAAGGATAGTAGAATCAGGTCCAAGGTCAGTAACTGATCAGAGCTACCCTAGTAAGGGAGTCAGTCAGCAACAATTCTAATTTTAAACAAGTTTGAACATATTCTACTATCATCCATGATTCGCATTCTGTAATGATTATTCATAAAATGATGTATTTTTCAGATGTGGATCATGAGGATCTGTGCAACCACAGACAGATCACCAGAGCTAGGTTACTGACATTGCTACCATGATATGCTTTCACTGCCAGTTATTTAACTTCCAGATTGCTTCCTGCTGCTCTAACCAGAAAATTATTGCGGTTATTCACCCAAGTTAATAGAATAGCTTACTCTACAGCTATTTAAATTCTTATCTGTCACACTTTTAAAATAAAATAATAGTAATAGTATTTACTCACAATATTATAATAACTAAAGCAATTTCACAATGGTCCAGAAAATCTGATGAGTTATTGAGAAATTTTTGCTTATCACAACTTTTGAGATGAATAGCAGACTATGAAATCCATCTGCCTATGTAGTTAGTAAACTATTGATATACATGTAAATATAAATATTACAACAGATATTCATATTACATAAAGGAAATAAGGTCTTTTTTTATAATTATATGAATATTATAATAGTGGAGTCTGATACTTGAGGCTACAAAATACCAGACAGTATATTTATATGCTTTGCACCAAGTCATTGAGAGAACTTGGTGTTGAAGGATTGCTATTTTAATCCATAGGAAACAAACATTATGTAACATACCATAATTATACATTATTATATTGCGTAATAAGATTTAAAAGCAAAATAATAATAATTTTATAATTATAATGGTGTAGTAAATCTGGCTTAGGCCTATCATTGAAATAACATAGAATAGGCTCTAAGTGTATAAATAGTTCTATTGATAATTTTCATGACTGTATCCATTCCTAGCCTCAAGTATAGACTTCGGTCTCACCTGAACCTGGGCTATGTATATATATATTACGGGTTGGTACATCCGGAGCTTCGGTAGAATCTCGTCTAAAAGTAAAAAATAACGCCAATAATTCATAAAATTCCATTAATGATACATATTACATTCTTCACTCACCATACATGTATGTTGAACTGCAATGCATGTCTACTGCCTATTTGTTGGTCATGACAAGTGAATGTACATGCACTTTATTGGTCACTGCAGTGCTAAGACTAGTTGAGAGATCTGATTATTCCATCTCCACAAAGCAGAGAAAGAATGTGCGACAGTTAGTGACATCACAGAGCTAACCAGGGGTGCTAAAAGATGTCTTTACATGGTCTGCTACTGCTATTAACAGTTTTTGTGATATGAATATTATTTCTCTACAAATGGTGCCACAGAACCAGTTAGTTTAACTTTTGTAAAATAGGAGAACTCAATCCCTTGTCAGTTTTAGTTTATACATGCGTGTATCTTGGCTTTTAAATAAAATTATTGGAGTGCCGTGTCTGCCTAATACATGCAGTACATGTAGCCATATATTGACAGATGCATAGATTAATTAGTAACCAGCACACTTCCTTTTTCACACAAACTAGAGATTTTCATAGCAGATTATAATATACCCTGACGATGTTGAATAATGTAAGATAATATTATACAATTAGAATAATCATGAGTGTAAACTATTTACATGAGGGATTATATAACTAGTTCCATCCAACACAGGTAACTATACAGTCCTAAATATAAACCTTATAGTAGATATGTAGATAGAAGATACTAACACAAGTAGTGATGCTGTAAAATACTGGGCTCTATGATACAAGCAGCCGTGGCTTAGGGGTTAGAATGCTGAGCTTTCATGCTGAAGGTTCCAGGTTCGAATCCCGGTCACTGTGGTGTTAGGAAGAGCATCCAGCCACAATTGCTCCTGTGCCCCATATAAAAGTCCTTGGGGTCATGCAAGCCAGCATGGCTTCAAGGCAACTCCTCTACCTCTGCCAAAAGAAAGCCATGTCATCTGGGCCTTTCTCACAGGGAGTTGGCCAGCACTGGCACCTGGCAGTGCAAGCTGCAAGGGGCTGGTCACGCCGAGGAGTATAAACGGGTGAGTTTTATGATACAAGCATCATCAAAACCAAGTAGGCCTTGCCCCATGTCCCAGAATTTCTTGGAGGAGTCAAATGTAAAAATAAAAAAACTTAGAGACTTGGCCTAAGTAAAAATATATAAATGGTAAAATTATTGAAAAATTGCACCCATCAAATAACGAAAACAGTTATTACGATATGCAGAGATAAGTTAACGTAAATGAAATACCTCTGCAGTGGTGGCAGAACCTCACCGTCACTAGTTGGTGAGTTTAGAGACTTTGGTACTTCGTTCAATGGATGGAACTCTAGCACTGGTATAGCATTAACACATGCTAGCAACACCACCACTGATACATATACACTCCTGATGCTGTACATTGCTATAAGTATAATAGATCATACAGTGTAGTAATCAGCTATGACCGACGTGAGTTGGAATCTCCTTTTCAAGGCCCAACAATCTCAAGTCACGGATTGAGGTGTGGCGATTCAGTTGAAGATTTACCAAAAATTAAACTATTGAAGTATAGTTGACAACAAAGTTATAAGAGTTTGGAGGGCTGTGGATTCAAGAGGTATGTAGTGTATACTAATTATACAAGCCCATGTATGTTGTTATTCTACATTCGCATATACATTGTACATGGTGTCCAAGTGTATTATAACTGGCATGCCAGAGTACATGAAGTGTGTACTGCAGCCATTGTCAATTTCATCTGCATAAATTACCTTACATTAGTGTCAACCAGTCCAGCCAACTGGGTGTGTTTTATTCTTTATAACATGTCGAAGCTCAAATCCTAATTTTATTTCCATATTGGCTTTTAACAACCTAATAGCTCCAGAATACCCCATAACATGTAATATAATGCTAGAATAGCCTTTTTATCCCAAAATTAAATTGGATTGGTAATAGTGATGAGAGTGACTGTAACAAGGGGGAGAGCAAGGTTAAATGAGCTCAAATGTCACTTAATTATATGTATTAATATATATGTACAATACATATTACATGTATATAATACATACATGTATAATATAATAATATGTATTCGATTCCCTTGGGGTCCACTGTGGATGGATGAAAAAGCAGAGTGGTGCTTTGTGTAGATCAAAGCTGGAGGTCCGACTGTGATTGGAGTATGCATGTGGGAAAATTTAATTTTCCAATAGTACTTTTACTATACATAATTATCCAGGTAAGACATTCTGAGGTCTCTCTCCATGGGTGCAAAATGGTGCTAGTAGTTTAGTAATAGCACTCTCTGGTCAACATTGTTTACATTAGTGATTAATGTATGATGAATGAACAGTGTTGTCAATATGACAAGAAATTACTATAATTTATCTACTAAATTAGTCAATTACTAATTAACCAAAAACCACGCAAGTCTGATAAAAGTATCAAGTGAATTGTCATCCAATTCAGTATTCTACACTAGCTTGTGCTGTGAATAAGCACAATCTCTGTGCATTTGCTGTAAATTTTATCTCAAATGAAAAAACATTGAATATGACATTGCAATTTCAGATAATGGCATAGCTGTGCTACTTGATTGTGAACACAAATAATGACTAAATGGTGAAGAATTTCACATTTAATTGTCAGAAATTAAAAGAAAACGTTTATAATAATAAAATCAAGCAATACATTTTATGCAATAGTATAATGTGAATTAAATTATAACTATCAATATGTTTGATATCACAGCTCATTTTACATGGTGCTGATCTATCTTAGACTGATCAAGTTTCTAGCTCCAATCTATTAACATAAATTAATAGTTTTTGTTATAGAAAACCAATACTAGCAGTTTAGATAATGTGCCAAGTACAATAAGCAGTCACCTACCTCCAAGTTTGTAGCTCCCTTGGTTCACCCTTTCCTTGAATACAGAATAGATAATCCCAGGCTATTGGAGAACACAATACTGGTAGGAAGACATGAGTTAACAAACCAAGTTCTTGCTTATATAAAGTTGTGTTGTGTACAAGCTAATGTATTCAAACTGATATCCTCCTTGAAGTGTAGCTGTGGTTGCAATAACTGTCCTACTGTATCCTCACCATCAGCTTGAAGATAGACAGTTGCTCTATCTAATCTCTATGCACATATAATACTGCAGCTACACTCTGTATTATGTTCCTCTCTCTAATCTCTCTGATAATTGTGATAGGCTACTTGACCTCCGACCCTTCAAATCAACCACTGCCACTGATGTCTATCAGCTATGAGCTCTGCAGAACACTGATTGTATTACTACATCCTCATGCTCTGTCTGTCATTAATAAAACAAGCAGGGCTTGAAATTCTGCCCCACAATCTACTTGGACTAAATGAAAGACAGGGTTTAGTGTGCCAGGCTATATAGCTGTGTCTGATTATCTGATAATGCTGTGTATATAACAGTTGGCATGATAAATATAAGCTGCACAAAGGCAGATTTGCAATCAACCAAAAAGATTCAAGTTGATTACTATAATTCAGAGAGAATAATTATTGTGAAGATGGAAGTGAGTTTATGGTGTTATAGGTTACAATACCTGTACAACAGGGGTGGATAACAAGTAGGCTACTGTGAATGTCATGGGAGAGAGAAGTAACAGATTTGAAGCACCCAATTAGAACATTTGCTAACAAGTGGCAGATTAGTAATTGTTTACACTGGTGCAAATGACAGAACAGAGTTGGTAGCCCTAAAGGTGGTTGGCCCCAAGGGGGTACAATCAAATGGGGATGTAGATCCACTCTTGGTTACTAAGATCTCTTATAATAAACAAGATATATTATAGTATGTTTACATGGTTGCCTAGTTACCAAATCAGTGCTAAATGGCCTCCATCTACTGGGCAGCATTTACATCAGCAACTGTAGAAATAACAGGCTGATGTAGTACCGTGTCTCCATAAACTGTATTCTTATGATTTTTAACTGATCTGTTTCAGAATCCCAGTCTATTGTTGATGTATGATGAAGTGTCTTGGCTGTGTGTGTAGTAGTGTATTAGTTACATAAAAGTAACAGAACAGAACATTGAAATGATAAAAATTAATAAACTCCTTCAAAATTAAAATATCTTTTGAACGTACTAAACTGTAATACAGTGTATCTCTGAAAGAAAAAAACAAAAATATACATGTATGAGTAATACAAAAAGTTCATGCACTTATGAACAATTATACAATGAAAGTTTATAAAAATATACTAATATAAGGAACCGGATAAAAACACTGTAAGCTACTAGTATCAAGCAGTAGAAATAGCAAGTTGGGTATGGTTACTGACACTGGTTACTGCTAGATGGCCAGCCCCTTGAGTAGAAAGGGATAGATACTTTACTGGTAGTGCTGCCGTTAGTTAGCACTGCTATCAATAGCACTGCTACCAACAGCATTGCTACCAACAGCACTGCTACCAATAGCACTACTATCAATAGCACTGCTACCAATAGCACTACTATCAATAGCAATACTACCAATAGTACTACTATCAATAGCACTACTATCAATATCACTACTATCAATAGCACTGCTACCAATAACACTGCTATCAATAGCACCGCTATCGATAGCACCATTATCGATAGCACCACTATCAATAGCACCACTGTCAATAGCACTATTATCAACAACATTACTACTGATAGAATTTCTGTCAATAGCACTACTATCAATAGCATTACTGCTAATAGCATTATTGCTAATAGCATTACTGCTAATAGCATTACTACCAACAGCAGTGAAAATATTAAATAGAACATTGTACATAGAAAACTACTATTTTTATCACCAAATGACAGGTAACACTAGAATAGTATTTGAACTAAACAACATGTACATCATGTGTATTACCACAATTATTATATATGCTGTTATATAATATAATCACACTTCAGATTTTCTAAGTACCTAAACAACATTTAGACAATTAATATGTCAGACATCTCTAACTCGGTGTTTTTGATCATTTATATCTAAGGCTAGGTTAGGATGAAGCTGATTTGTTATCAGTTCTGTGTTGTTCACCTTTGGACATCAATGGGGCTAGATAACGATGTAGAATATTGGTATTCACATACCTGATTGAAAGCTAACAGATATGTAAAGTTAATATACTGATGTAACAGCATAGGTCCAGTAGCTCCCCTTCGTACCACATTATTACTTATTTCTTTGAAGAATTGTAACGTGGGAGTTGTCCCCTCTTGGAGACATGGGAACAGTATTCCATAATTTGACCAGCTCCTCTCCTACCGATGTCTCCAGCTCCTAAAAATTATATAATATATTATAATTACATTAACTGATGTCTAGACATGTTAGCCTTGTCAGACTCTTGACCAAAGACTTATCAGTTGAAATGCTTTCCAGTTGGAAGTGGAATTTCTTTCAAGTACTCTCGAAGTCAAATGAAATAAATCACAGCTCAGTTCCACCTCAATTCAGTCTTATCTTACATAATAACAAGTTATGTAATGAACTACATTGCATAATTATAGTACATGGGATGAGGTGTTGGAGAGGGTATGGATAAATATAATAATAGCATAATATATCATATTGTTGGTGCTCTTAAACCTAATAGTATAGCATAGTGTTCAGGTACCAATCCCTCTGTTACATATATGGTTATGATTATAATTATATAGTATGTAGTACTCTACTATTATAATTATTATAGTCTGTTCTAAGTGGGTACATACAAAGTATAATCAAGTAGAATTACACGAACTGTGTTAGTCTATTTTTATAGTGAATTATTAGCACATCAGCATTAGTTATACATGTGATTCTCCTCTACATGGTTTGGTACCCTCAGAGAAAGCCAATAGCTGATTATCTACATTGTGGTGCCTGAACATACTATTTGTGTTGTCCAGATTTGGACATGCAAATGTGCAATGTACATTATTGATAAGGCCTCATACATTGTATACAACACATGAATCTAAATAGTACATTATTGTAGGGCTACATCTGGTATTGTAGTATGACATCACATGATAAGATAGGGTTAGAAGACACAGATATGGATGCATGCAGAGAAGGCGTGTACAATCTGACAGCAGGGTGTATAGTAACCTTTAGAGCAGAGTGTGTATTTATTTACCTGACCATCTTGGCTCATGTTGATTGGCTGACCGTCACACCACATGTTATACAATGCCTGGGTTTGGACAAACGGCACATTAGCTCTACAAAAACAGGCAGTGTAAGATAGAGTAATGCCTACCGGGCGTGTCACATGTTTCTAGTGAAATATTTACAGACAATATTATATTGTAACAAGAAAGAAACTGAACTGAGAACATAAAGCATTTTATTAGTTGGTTCAGTAAAAGAAATATCAGAATTTATACTTTTTGTATACGAAGACGTCAGAGAGCCACATGAACACACAGACAGACATATTGACATTGTTAGTATGAGATGACCTACCTTCTGACCCAGTTAACAAAGTATGCTGCCGTCAGGTTGGTTTGTCCAAACTCTGAGACCATATCATGGGGAGCCAGTCTGCTGACTGAAGCTACACCGTGAAAGTGTGTACTGTTATACACAGTGAATATGATGAACAGGGCCTGGCACTCCTACAGTAATTATTACACATACAATTGTTATAAGGTACTATATCGAGCAGCATATTGTCAGTAGAATAGGTGCAATGAGAAATGCTCTCGTTCTACCATAAACTATACAACTTAATGCATGCTATAATATACATAATACCCTTTTATTATATCTTGATATTCCACAAACTGTTCTGTTTGCATGAGGAAAATTATAATATAACTGTGTTTTGTATTTGCAATAATAATGCGGATATACATGTATTGTACACGTGTACACAATGCATGTTATATACATCATAAAGGAGAGACAATACAATATGTACATGTAAGTGTGTAAATTACGATAGATATCTAAGTGCCGATGTACCTGCAAGGCTGCATTTATCTTATTGGCTGTGGTTTGGTTGGTAGCCCATATACCCTTAGCTTGGCTCACGTCCAACATCCGGGTATTCACTGCTCGGACGACAAGGTATCTACATGGTACAGCAGCCTTGGATGGGTGGACCCTGAGTGACTGAGCTGGTGCTATATATTACAGTATAACATCAATAAGAAACCAGTATGAACCATCTTATTGATAGCATACCGTCCAATTTCATTTAAGCAAGAGCCATAGTCTTATCCAAATATATATAGAACTAGCCAATACATTAAAAAGATCATGTAGAAGTAGACAAAGGGAACACACATGTTACTATACATTGTACAATATTACACTGTAGTGTCTAATCTCATTAAATCAAAACATATCTTCACCAATCTTAACAGCTATTACAGTTATTAATTATACTAGATATTCCATTGGGCTATTATTCTAAAGTAACAAGTCAAACCTGGGCTGCTGCTGGGACTGTTTGTTGTACTACTACGCTGACTACTTGAAGAACTACTTCTCACAGAGGAAGTTTCACTTTGGTTCTCTCCTCTACCAAATTTACTCTCTGTAACAAGACAAATAATGATTATTATATAATTAGACAGTATGGTATACCTGCTAGAGACCTATCTCATCCCTGGGCATCCATAATAAGAAGTTGTCAGCATTAAAATTGAGAGAGGACGACTTCTTATTATGACCATTAGCTTATGGGTGCCTATGCCTTTCCTCTTGACGATGTTATGCTGCATATACATGTATATTTCATTAAACCAATCTCAACTCAATCATGTTGATATGCTGAGTTAAAACTTCCTCCACTTTATCAACCTTGGCAGATTCACACGTATATACAAATGTACTTATTTTTGTAAAATATACACCTGTATATGTTAATATTATTCCTTATAGAAGATCTAATCAATCCCTGTAGCACTTAAATTAACATCCATAAGTCGGTTTCAAAAATTATTACTTTTTTTTATAAAGCTCACCTAAAAGGGTGAAAGTTTGAAATTGTCCTCTCTTTATTAATATACAAGTAAAGAGGAGACAACCCACATATAAAATACATAGAGTACGATGTAGCAGTGAAGCTTGAATTAAAACTGTAATACACGCATAAGATGGAGCATACTTGCTAGTCTCTTGTGGTGTTGCTGATCACCTACTGCCCTGTTCCTCGGCCACCTGTTGTCACTGCCACTGGATGAATCGTCAGAATGAGGCTGTTCACTCATTTGTTCACTGAACCCCACAGATGTACCTGTATCTACATGTATGACACGGTCAGGTAGTTGGTACTTAGCCTACTAGTGTACATGTACAGTGTACAGTGTAAATGCATAGACTATAGAGTATAGTGTATAGACTATAGAGTATAGTGTATAGAGTATAGACTGTAGAGTATAGGGCATAGAGTATAGACTATACAGTATAGAGTATATAGTATAAACTGTAGAGTATAGACTATTATAGACTATAGAGTCTAGGGTATAGAGTATAGACTATAGAATATATAGACTCACTCATAGGTCGCGGTCTCTGTCCTATCCCAGAAGGCTGTTTGAGACCAGAAGCCTGCTCCTCACTGGTTAGAATGAGTACTATAGTACGTATCACCGTCTGTAATATAACATAGCAACCATTATTAGCACAGTACTATACTGATACAGTATTATTAGCATAGCATTATACAGGTACCGTATACAAATATAACTTCAGAGTTGTCTTCTCAGCATGGAAAGAATAAGATACCTCTAGTATGTTATAATGAGCCCTCTGATCATTAGACTGTTTGATCTGTCACTTTACATACTATTGATGAGCTTGCATGATAAATTATGATATAATACATGTATTTATTAATAAGTGCATAACTTATGTTGTTAACATTCAACGATTAACTGATTTATACGTGAAAATGCGATCTTCAAACTCAGTACATGGGTATTATTTACAATTTAATTTTCTCACCTGAGTAACAATTATAATCTATACTACTAGATAAGTTTCAATATAACACATTTATATCGCACATACTATCTACAAAATGTAAACAAGTCCCTGATAGAAGGTGGCCGAACCCCTCAACCTTATATGCACATTGTACAATATTACACATAAATGTGTTCGGTGGGAGTTGTGCTCTCTATTAGTACACAACCATGCATAGATAACTCCTATACTTGCATGCATGCACATGTAAATCCATATTATATTTCTTGCAGGACATGAGATTCAGTGCTACTGCATAATGTGATGCCCATGATTCATATAAAGTCAAAACTGTCACATCTACCTGAATTTATCTGATGAATGTAAATATTTTAACTATAATATATGAAACTATTGATAATTAAACTATAATATATGATGTACAGTATCATACTGGTACCTCATCAGGTTGGGTGAGCTGCTTGCTGGGACTGATCAACCTTCTGAGAACCAGAGAGTACCACTTCTGTCTGAGATGGAGGACAAGTTCTGCCATCTGTGGATCCATGCTGAACCGGATCCAGCTGTCCAGAGAGAAAGTAACTCTGTTATCAGAACTGGCAGCGTCCTCCTCGCTGTCACTACTGAACACAGATCCCTCTGCGTTGTCTACAATGTATATAAAATGCACAAGTATATGTATGTCAGGAGAGATTACATGACTAGAACTATGGTATGATGATGCCAATAACTGATTTTGGGAAAGAAACTGTATGTTGTATGTTGGACGAACCATCTAGATACGAAACAGAACCAAATCATAAACTTGTAAAAGCTATCTACACCATAGTGACCAAAAAATTCACCATTGATCGAAATTATTACAATACAAATGCATGCAAAATATCATATAAATGACGGTATTATAATGTACATTACATGTTATATATAACCGCATGTGTATGTACCATTTATTACACAAGTCATAATGATGTATTTTTAGCAAGGAAATTATTTTTGAGCAGTTAGAGACTTGTTTCAAATCCATGAAAATACCAGTTCCTGACTGGGGTTTGAACCTGGGGCCTCTAAGGCACCTAATCGCCTAGCACAATGAACAGAACATGCTACCACTGGTATTTTCATGGATTTGAAACAAGTCTCTGACTGCTCAAAAATAATTTCCTTGCTAAAAATACATCATTATATAAAAAGTGGCCAAACCCCTTACCAAGTCATAATAATGCTAATGCATCACAATATACATGCAAGATGAAGCACACTAACTAAACAATAGCTGTCTCTACCCAAATACAGATCACTGTAGTAGGTTCTAACCTTTCCCAGCGTTTGGGGACTTCCTCTCTATTTCAGCATTAAGACGTGAAGGACCAGCGAATAGAGCCACAGTAATGGGTGTGATCACAGTAGAACATCTTGCATTGGATGTGGAGAAGCTGAAACAGTGTCCAGTATATCATACGACATCATACTATGCAGGCTGATAATATACTTCATCTAGCAGTGCTAAATGCACCTAATATTGTATACATGGATAGATAACTTCTCACAAATTGTATGTAAATAACACAACAAAACATTCTTCAGCTAACCTTCTCTTAACGTTGAAGACAAGAGTATATTTTACCTTTTAATTAAAATTCTATCTAAAGTAAGTGTAAACATACTTTCTGACGGAATAGGAAGTGAACTGAGACCGGCATAACTCCTCGAATATTACCCAATCTGTAGGGAGAGCGTCCACAGCCTCTTTGTGAATATTAGGTGTCACTTTACCAATAGACTGGTTGAGTACAGACGTCTGATGAAATCTGACTTTGTGTTCTTTACTACAGAAGATATAGACAAAGTACTACTCACACTGCATGTTGCTAGGTCTTACACTGCTGTGTCTGTTAGTAGATGTAGCTCATATATTTTCATATGGTAAACGTATTTCTGCAATTCAACTAGAGGATGTCATATTCTGCAGTCAACCACAGTTAGCATCAAATATATAGGGAATGTCCTGTTATGATCAATCTCTAAAAACCAATATTTTCTCACTGTGGAAAACATGGAAAGGTGAATGTTTCCTAGTGTCTCATTTCATCCTACACACATACATTGTATTATGTATCTGCATGGCTGAACAATGGAGAGTTCCTTAATGTTTGTTACAAGCACCTCTACTTTCTTCAAATCACTTGCCAGAATTATTACATAAATAAATTTTATGGAAATACATTGTGTGAATTTGATCACCTGCATAGTGTAAATGTGTGTATATTTGGCACACCATTTTATAAGTTCTATGCAGAGGTCTAACTATGCCATCACCTGGGAAATCTGATGACCAAAGCACACCAAGTGTGTTAAGAAATCTATTTCTATAACTATGCATGTAATTAGATCATAGGACACTGTATAATAGCTTTAGCTTCTTGTAAGCATCAACATGCAAGGGTGGGTAGTGATTATGAATAGGCCGATAATTGTTAATCCAGTGATGATAATGTTAATCTCTCACTAATCCAGTGATAGTATTGCTCAACTTTTTGCTCCCTGAATTCAGTTACTCACACACCTTAGTAATACATCATGTTCAATATCAGCTGTGCCTATTGAACACGGCTTATCAAACAGATTAGTGTTAATCTCATATATGAGTAAGATGAATACCTTCCTTGAGTTCAATCAACTTCTACTAATCTAGTGTTGTGACAGAAATAAATATCCTTGTTTACATCAACATACACATCATGATACTCCAGCACTCTACTTATTAGCCCAGGTGTAATACATACATTTTAGGTAGGGTAGGGCCAAAGTGTTACTCTAAAACTAAACTCAAGAAATACATGTATAGGATAAGGATTTGTATAGCAGAAAATAACAAATAAATCAAAATTAAAATATCAATAAAACCTAAACTTGAGAGTTTCGTCTATCACTCTGATACATCTATATTGGCTGAATCTACCGCCTCATGTTATATACATAGTTACGATGATATAGAGTAACTTACTCTGTCCTCAGTTCAACTGCAGTTCTGTCCACTTTCAGTATATTGGGGTAAGTACCAGCACAGAGAGCTGCTTTAACCACAGCCCAGCTATCTGAGTTAGTGTTGAGATCCCTTATATCTCCGGCCCCTCTTGCCCTCACAAACCCTGAGGCTCTCAACTGACCCAGTAACAGTGACCTAGAAATATATATAAGAAATAAGGATGACAACCATACTAGTGCCTGACCGATAGTTCAGGTGGAGGAGGAGGGACAGAGAATTCTATGGTTTGGAAAGACAATTAGGAGCAACACGTCAATTCACGTGTCAAGATGGACAACTCCTGTTTCACTACCGCATAAATGTCATGAAGAAATCTAATGCTTATGTTTCAAAACCAGAAATGTTTCAACTTTAAAAATAATGACTTGTAACTCAGATAACATTATTTTGTAATGAAATAAATGAGCAGCCTGAGAATACAATTATGACTATGAGTAAACAGGAAACTCCTCCTCAGACTCTAAATCATAGTAAATTATTTTTCCATGCAGAGTAATTGATTTCAAGGAGAGGACATCATTGCAAAAGGAGAGTGACTTTCATCTGCTAATAGACTATAATCATTATACTGCCGCTACTGTGGATATTATATACCTGTTCACAGTTTCACTCGGCTGCCAGTTTGAATGGAAAACTAAAGGAAATGAAAATCCTAACTTAACACTGAACTATGCCATAAAGATTACCCAACAGCCTTTGATAGTACAAAACATTATAGATCAATTATACCTCCCAAGATACTACTTCTCTTGGTTCTATGAGTGTAGGAAATGAAGTGGGATACAAAGATAGTGTAACTCTCAGATACATTTTGAAATTCTTTCGCAAAGTAGCTTAATCATAGAAACCATGGAATATTTCAGTTTCAAGGTGATGGTGAAGGCAACTTCAAAATGCTGAATTCTGAAAAAACTAAAAAGTTGACAAACTCATATTCCTTATAAGGTAATTATTCCTTATATGGTAGATATTCTTCTAGCTCTAGACCTACCTCATTCCAAGAATCATCTCCATGGTTGCAGAAGACACAAAGTTTTTGTCGCAAAAGGATTTCTCATAACCGTCTGCTCTAGCCTTCTGCCAAGCCTGGAATACTCTCAAGTAGGCCATGTGATCACTTAATGACTCGGCACTGAACTTCTGTCTAGCTCTAGCCGCAGCTCTCTTCATTGTTGGATCCATTGGTAGGACAACTAGTGTATATAATGTTATATACATTGTACATACATGGAATAGTATTAAAACAAATCCCAAGTAAATCTAATAAAAGGAACGATAGCATTCCGACTTGTGACTACAGGTAGTCAACATAGGCCTACATGTATCTTCTAAATTCTAAAGAGGAAATAAAAATGTGGCTGGAGCTCACAGCTAACACATCACCCACTATTAGATCCCAGTGAGATCCACTTAGTCCAGGGGAAGGTTCATATACTTGTATGTTAGCTGAAAGTCTGGGCTATACTTATAATCATGGGGTGTCTGAAACTAGTCCATCCCTACTATGTTATTAATCAGTGTACAATGTCTAAAAACTAGCGGTTACAGTTACACATTGTGACAGAAATCCAAGCAAATGTAGCATTAAAATATACTGGATTAGTTCTTAGACAATCCACACAGATAATCTAGGAGGAGTAATTAACACTCTTAGAGATCATTTACGAATTTATTTCTAGAGATAAACTAATGACGCGGCCCATCAGCTGCTCCCTAGTGCTAGATTAACACTCCTGAGTAAGCTGGGAATCCATATGTCTACTATTATATTGGGAGAGGATAACTACTGCAGCACCTACACACATGGCTCTTTAGGCCTATACGCTAGTCTGAGTCTACAACCCTATGTCTATTATAATAAGGGGGACAACTACACCACCCACTCACATGGCTCCTTGTATGCTAGAGTACAGGCTATAGTAAGGACAGGATCCAGACACTTCAACATGACAGAGTAGAGAATCATCTTGCCAAGTCGTGGAGTTATTGGAATATCCACCAGGTGGTGTCCCAGCTCAGTCAAGTCTTCAAACATGTCCAGAGCATCCATTTGCTAGAATAAAAACATTACATAATAACAACAAATAGACTAGGATTATAGCACTTCAACTAAATTGATGTTTACATCAATTTTTTTAAATTGCAATAAGGAAACTATAATGGCAGGTGAAAGACAAGGAGAAGATAAATGACTCCCACATTAGATGATTAAAATTCCTCTTAAATAATTTTCAAGCCATACTTTGGTAGTTTGGTGGCACTAACTCAAAATGTGGCATTGCTGAAAGAATCTCAGGGTAATGAGATTAAACGACATGAAAAATTAAATCCTATAAAGGCATTAGGTTATGCTACCTGATGGCAAACATGTAGATCATTTACAAAAACCAGTTCTTGTGCAGCTTCAAAAATCATTCACCTCTATTCTACAACATCATTAGTCTATCGGCTCTTTTGCCAACAGCAGCAGGAAGCCCCAAACCCCTTCTATCAGTATACTACTAGAGATTTGGGAGTTTTCACATTGTAACACCTAGTTACTCGACATAGCATTTTTCAATATACATGTACATAATATACATGTACAATATATCACATTACCAGTATGGCTTCATGCACACCAGCATACTATCACTGACAAGCGGGACAAGGGTAACCGGCGGGTGCCCTAGCCACTTTTTAAGCAGGTCCACTTTTTAGATTTGTTTGAACCAGTAGTAAGCAGTAGCTGTGTACATCCTGTTACTAGCCTCCTCCGACCCAGATTCCCACAGACACAGAAACCCATGATGTGTTACACAGACAGTGAACAGAGATATAGACTAGTATGCAGTCAATTGCCCTCCAGGGGGAGCAAACTGTAAGCTTAACAGTCACACCATATGACTAAACCCCAACCCCATTTATCCTACTTACACTGTAGATACTTCAGTTTATAGGATACTTCAAGTTCATGTACTGTGCCTTACATTTACGTGCACATGTATATACATCAACTAATAACAATACTACAATACGTGCATTAATGTTGTAAACATAAATCATATCTACAAATGGTAGTGTCTATCTCCCTTTACAGGCTAATGGTAATTAAGACTTACTTGGTCACTACTAGCTTTAGGCTATTTGAAACTTGAAATTTAATTTAAATAATTCTATGATAGAAGTGTCCATACCCAAGTAAATTGACAAAAAAATGCAAAGTCCCACTTAAATTAATGAAGACGGAACGACCATCTCCTCCTGCTATAAACAAGCAGAGTGAGACTCAGAGTCGACCCAAGATGTGGTGAAGATGCCTGAACAACCGGTCTAATAAGGAGATGATGCGACACATATTCACTCGGTAGTTGGTTACAGTATATAACAGGAGTATAAGATACCGTTAGCCTTATAAATGTCGTAGCAAACTTTATTCTTTTTGTTGATACTACGATGCATTGAGCCACTGCATTTAAATAGAACTTCAAGAGATCTGTATGAATGACAGGAGCCGAGCTTCAAATAAAATAACTCACTTCCTGTGACCCTAATGAATACAGATTATGCACTACCTACGAACTCATAGATATCCAACACCTACCTTGAGAAGCTGTACAGCATTCCTCGCTATGAGGAAAGATGGAGGTTCTGGTGCTTGAGACAAGAAGTCGGCTATTTTAGTTCCACCTGGAGCCAACAGTTTGGTTTGCAGGCAGAGTTCCTGTGTAAACAAGAGTGTGATTCATATGAAAGTTACACTGACTATACAAGGTGAGTAAGAGAATGACAGACTTTCCATGGAATTGGTAGGACCTTCCCAGATGTAAACACACAGCATAAGGCTATATGAAAATTACACAGATGAAGACTTTCGCCCCAAACAAAATGCAGTATTTCATACGATACAAATAGAATACATGGTGAAAAACGGAATTTAGGAATGCAAATTACACAGTGCTCATATACATTTATATCCTGGTGCAATATTGGTGCAAAACAATGTAACATAACGATAGAAAATGCAAATGTTTCTTTCCAAATCTGTTTCACAAGTGTTGTACCAAATTCAGAAATCAAAATTGTTATCATGGCAAAAAATACAGGCTGTATAAATGTGTGATAGTTCAATTTTTATTAATAAAATTATAACGTGTTCGTGAAACTGACTAAGTGTTTATAAACATCAGTTATATTGATATAAACACACTTGTGCATTCTGCTACACAAGTATGTTTATATATTATAATAAATATCGAGTTTCACAATCAATAAGCTCTGAAAGAGTGACTAATTTAGTAATTATCTAATCTTTTCTGTAGAGAAAATCCTGACAAAAATGTTCAGTAATTCAGACTTTAGCTCATCCCAATATACTTCCAGGAGGTAACTACAGGGTATGCCATTAGCTAAATGGAGTTTAGTTTGGTTTGGAAATCCTTGCCAACGGATTTATTCATATTATGCTATTGCAATTAATGTCTATTTTCTTTATATGCAACTTGATCTGGCTAAAAAAATTTATTGAATCATATTACCTTTGGGGCCTCAAAAGCAACAGACGTAATACACAGTACGTGTATAATACATTGGTGATTTCATGCATAAGCAGCAGGACACAATGATTAACATGGTAAACAGGATGCCCATGGGCACATAGCACCAATATAATATCACAATATCATAATTAAAGAGTAAAATTATATAATAAATACACTCTAATAACGTAATAAATAATATATGTGTACATAATCAATATCTTCCTCTGTAGCTCAGTCGCCCCAATCTACTTTGATATCGAAATGTAATAGTCTGTTATTTCCCCGGCTAATAAACTATACAGTGTAAGAGTAGAGTGTAGGGTATATTGTACAACAATAACAGGTCTTGTATGTCTACATTATTGTACATGAACCCATTGTAAGATGTAAACTAATCCAAAGCTACATAATATATCTTTCAATTGATTTAACATATAGACCTACTGTTTTGGGAACACTATCTTTTCCCTACCAAATCAGCATTTGACCATATAGCCTAGCCTATTTCATCTATTTCAACGTGACTCGTACGCCATATTGTATTGCTTCCACATTATTAAAATAGATTATCACGGTATATGTATATATCAGATGTAATAGCACACCATAACATGGGATCACAGAATTACTCTTCAGCATGAGCATGAGTAAGTGAAAAGTGGGTTTATTACTTTATGGATTGGGAAACAAGTGGTAAGATATGTGAGAGACTAACAACATGAACAGAGAACAGGTGTTTACATGTAGACCAACTATTACCTGAAGAGGGGAGCGTAACATCTCTGCTACTTGGAACGGTGCCATATTCTTGTATCTGGTAGAACTAAAGAGATGGTAAGCCATTCCTGGTCTACATCTACCAGCTCTACAAGAGTAGACAGAATGTATATAAATTCATAGCAACATGTTCACTTGTACAAATATCCACCGAATTTAAACAGTATTATGTCTTATTACTCAACATACATGTATTACCCATAAATCAGCTTTAATATTAATATTAGTAATTTTTAATTATATGTAAAGTATTGCTGTTATATTATTTGAATTAGTATTACACTACTAGTGGTTACAGATTATAAGTTGGCGAGTGATGGAGGGTGAAGGAGGGTGAGGGAGGGTGAGGGAGAGTGAGGGAGGGTGAGGGAGGGTGGGGGAGGGTGAGGGAGGGTGAGGGAGGGTGAGGGAGGGTGAGGGAGGGTGAGGGAGGGTGAGGGAGGGTGATGGAGGGTGAAGGAGGGTGAGGGAGGGTGGGGGAGGGTGATGGCACGAGACACGATCGAGCAGGCGTTGAGCCGAAGTATAAATCAGAAGGAAATAGAACTAATTAGCTCTGATAATGGAGGTAGTAATATGACAAGTAGATTGGTAGCAAATTGACTAAATCCACACACACTTATTTCAATTTGACAACCAAATCTAACAGCCTGATAAATGGAAGATTTCATAGCTTCAAGCCTGACAACATCCATCTATATAATCTGATTTCGGTTGCATAGCCATAGACCTTTCCAATCCAACAAGCTAGGATTCCATAATTTGTAGCCTAATATGTTTTATAATCGTGTCAATGACACTTTGGCATTTATTTTGGTAAAATTCAAATTAAAAAATGATGTGTAGAGAGAGGTGACATAAATTGGGTTTGATTTATACAACCATCAATTAATAGAACCAAATACATTTTTGCTAGAAAGTAACACCAGTCACTTATTTCATTTCACACAAGTATTTGGGATCATTGCCTGGGATATAGAATGTTTAATAAATTTTAGTTTGGTTCCTTCGTCGTTTCTGCTATTCTGCAAAGTTACACAATTATGGATGATGCGTATTTCATAACATTGGAAAAATCTGATAGTCAATTATAGAGAATAGGGAGAGTTTGCAGAAGTGCGTGTGTGCCGTAAATGTCTAGAGAAGAATCATGGCCTCAGAGATATACAGATTTAGGGTTGGTAGTCTCTCACCTGCCAGCTCTCTGGGTAGAACTTGCCCTGCTTATCCAATTACATCTCAGCATTGAGATATTGGAGAAAGCATCAAATGACTTCTCCTTCACCTTACCACAGTCTATGACATGTACTACATCATCTATGGTTATAGAGGTCTCTGCTATATTTGTGGCCAAAATCTAAAACAATGTGATTATACTGGTGTCACTACACATCTTTGTTCATTGCAAGTGCTAACCTGTTGAAGCCATCATGGGAGGGGGCGTGTAAGTGCTCAAAACCAGACGATGTTGTGGGAGCTGGCTCCAAGTTCTACACAGTTTACACGTCTACGGAACAATCTTGTTAGTGTTGGAAAGTTTTGAGCATTTCTTAGCGGTTTGCTGTAAATTGCCGTAAAAAATTTCACATTTTTTATTCTACCAACAATCAGTAGGCTACTGCCAACACGTTGGCCAAAAACGTCGGTGTAAATCAAACAACACAAGGATGGCTATTAATATCTCATATTACAGAGTGATGTATAAAATTTGACATTCCAAGATTTTGTAATAAAGTAACTGGTACATATCCAGCATCAAAATTTTTAAAACTTACCTTTTATATATATTTGGATATACATTATATGTAATGTGTATGAATGATCAGATACCATTTATTAGTGTCAATATTTTTACAACTTTCTGTCAATAAACACATTATGGTGCTACAAAAACAGTTTTACTTATTTGAAGTTGGTAGAAAGTCACCCTTTCATCTAAAGCTATTTAACACTTTGAGCCCTGACCGCTTGCACAGTAGGAGACCCTGTGGTCCTGGCCGCTTTGGGGTGATTTCACTGGCCCATGCTGTCTCTAATTAAAATATCTCTGTTATCAAACTGCATACTGATTTATAGCTGAATGCCTGCTGAATCTAATGAAATTTACAGGTTGTAGCTATCTTTATTTGACTGAAAATTACAACTTTTCAAAAAAAACCCATTTTTTCCAATTTAAAATTTACAGAGAGCGTGGCGATTTTACTCTACCAACATTCAAAACTAATGGTAAACGAGGATTTTGCATTCCAAAACGGAAATTTCAGCACTTGGGAGGCACTAATTTCAACTGACCGATGAAAGGTCTTTAAATGCTTCCATGGTTACATCACAGCCAATTGTTTGAAGGAAATTCCTTAGACTGTCAAAAAAGTCTGCCAGTGTATCAGAATTTCTATCATGCTATTGGTGCTAAAGTGAAACTACTGAGTGACTATAAATAGGACACAAGGACCTGGATGAAAAACATTGATGCACTATAAATAGGACAGTAGCATTCAAAGTGTTAAATCTTGCAGTTGTTGGCAACTAGTAATGCAAAACTATGCAACATCAATTAAAAATCTATTTCTACATTAAATTACTAATATTCATGTGGGCTTATTAAGGAATTATTTAAATGGGATTAAAAGTCTGTTTATGTAACAAGCTATCTGTATCTTATCGTTAGAATGTGATTGTGTGATTAATGTATTTCTTCACCACCATTGCTATTGAGTTGATTGGGAATTGCTGATAGTTGATGATTCTATTTTGTTCACGGTATTGATTTTATGGCTAGATACACTTTGTCAGAAGTCGACATAATTGGGTGCACGCCATGAGTTTGGTTCATTACCACTGCGACAACCATGGAGCAAGAACATACACATGAAGAACTAGAACAAAACTTTCAGGAGAATTTCACCACCACCACAGATATCTACCAGAATGGATGGATAGCACCGCAGTGGTTTCTCACCACGCTTAACGCAATAGCGGCAACAGCAATAGTGATAAACTTGATACACATTATTCTCATGGCGAGAATGAAAGTTGGAATATGGGTTGCAGCGAATAATTTTAAAGCTTTTGTGATATATTTAGCTTTTACAGATTTGTTTTTATCTGGAGGGCGATTATGTTTAGATAACTATTTTGTACAAACGTACATGCATGAGAATCACTGGCTGTGTGTTACTTCTACGACACTTATACACAGTTTAAACGTATTCCAGACATGCTTACTAGCGCTGGCCAGCTTGGAGAGATTCATTGCCGTCTGCGCAGGAGCAAATTATTCCTCAAATACATTTGTCAAGCACTACCCTAAATTTCTTGGACTGATACTAGCATTGTGGCTGGTGGTATACGTAGTCATAGCTATAGTATTCAGGGACCTTGGATACTCGACTCAAGGAGCTAGTGCATGTCAACTAGCTAACACAGCTGTGCCATGGTTGGATCTCATATCTGGACTCTCCGGATTACTAAGCCTTATAGCACTGATAACATTTTACAGTTTGCTCCTGTGTAAGAGCATGATGATGGCTCGAAAGGTGAACAAAAGCAATTCTACGAGAAGTACAATCAGCAAGAGGTCATCACGACTTAACAGGACGGTCAGCGCATTGGTTATTACCAAAATAATCTTATGGGTGCCAATCATTGTACTTGTAGTCACAAGAACTGTAGGAATACAAATATTACAGTTAGGAATTATTGGATCTATTTCTCTTTATCTTTGCTCCATAACCAATCCGCTACTTTACGGCTGTACGAGCTCAAAATATCGAAAATACATTCAAGACACTCTACGCTGTGATAGAGAGGCATCTGTGTCCACAACTTCAAATGGATCAACGGTGTATTCAAAAAAGGAGTTGCTGCCACAACAAGAAACATCGCACAGTACAACATCGGGTACAGTGTCAACCGAATCAAGCACTGCGTGTAGTGGCAGCAACTACAGTGAGAATAACTTGATATAATACACCAAGACAAAGAAATCGGGTGGACATTACTGCATAATTTTTTTTAAAACCTCTGTCAATCATGGCCTTCAGCGTTTTTTTTATTTTGCATAAAACTTATTTTATTGTAAATTGTTTATGAGCTCAATTTGTGATATTGGTATTTTGTACTATCAATGAAATATAAGAATTAGTATGTTCAATGCATGAGAAAAGTGTGGATTTGTAGGTTGATTAGTAATGGAATAATACAAACTACTAGACCTATAATATACATTTGAGGGAGTTATATGCAAAACTCTGACTATGTGTAACATAACATAGCCTATATTGAGCAGGGACTAAATAAACAAGTGGCAGTGCAGTTGCCAATGAAGAGTAAATTTACTTGTACATTATATATTATATAATGTTATATGTCTCCAATTAAAGCTATCCACCGTGTATTGGTAGTAGGCTTGCAGTCAGAATAGAGGTCTATGTTTATAACTACTCTGTGACATGACATATACATGTAAATTATAAATCATAAGAGTATACTCTCAGAAGGTCTCATGTTGACTCATTACCTAGCATATGTATGTGAAAGTATATTATACAATTATACCTTTAGAGGAGATGCATTAAGAATTAGTGATGTCTATTAAACCTACATGTATATATAATATACTGTAACTGATTGTATAATACATTGTTGATATGAAAAATTCTAAGCTTAGATCAGACTGAAAATGCAGCATTTCGTGCAACTAATGTCCATGTATATGCAGTCAGATTTCTAAACCTGCGTTATTACAAGTTGTCATTTTGAGAGTTTAGTTTAAATTTTCTTGCAGCCCATGTATAAGCTCATTATTACTATTTCTAAACTTTATACATATCCCATACTGTGAAGATTCTCAAGAACTAAATATGTAGATTCTAAAATTCCTTAACATTACAGTTTGCATTTAGTAAAATGACTCACAAGTCATTAACCAAGATAAATATTCAAGTAATCAGTAGTTATAATTATGAACGTCTGTTTTTGCAACTCTACATGCATTATGAAACTGTATAATATTATGCTCATGGTTCATTTATCATCTTCTAGACATTACCGAGATTAATCATCTACCATATCCTCATAATTATGGTATTGCAATGATATAGGAAGATAGGGCAACATGGTGATGCATTACAATATCGCAAACACATATGTATTTGGAGTTACCTTCCCTTATTACAGGCTTAGCAAATAGGTCAAGTCATTGACGTATTATATTCAAATTATTCACAGTCCATTGATATCTATTCAGGGACTCTTAATACATTGATTTAACATCGCAACAATTATCTTTAGAGGTTCATTCATCATTATCAATTCAAAGTTGAGTAAATAGAGTGCACTTATCTATAATAATAATCTGTACTTGTACTAGAAGAGTGTGAAATACTTTTACGTTAAATAGGAACATACATGTTTAACTACTAGTCTACTACTACACATACTAGCTGAAACTTCCAGTTATAACAATAGTATATACATTAAAAATCTGAGTTAGCTGCACTCAGGGATATCATTAGTCACAGTGAGTGAGTGGTGTGACTCATCAAGTGATTCAGACAGTGCGAGTGTCACTCAATGATCACTCTTCACCTCATAACAGACTATCATTAGAGAAATATAGAGGATTCCATCACACTGAATAAGAGATCGTTGTGTGTTCTACTCAAAGTCGGATCTGTCCATCTTTAATTCACAAATAGCGGTTGATAACTGAACGTTTCACAACCAACCCTACCAATTGGGATTTTAAGGTTAGTCTTTTAATTGCACTTTTACCAAACAGATTTTTAACTGACATTTTATAGCCATATACCCGTCAGTAGCTACATGTAGATAGATACCGCAAACTCACCGTATTTAGATTTCTAAATCTTAGTTTCCAATATTTGTATGATTCTATTTTCTGTAGAAGAGGTAACGAGTGATTGATAAAGTATTTCCTAACTTACATACTTGTTTTGAGACTCTGTGAACACACCATAGTAATATAGTTATACATGTAGTATAGAGACGATTATATATTCTATCTGTGGAATACACCAACTTTTCCATTATAGGAGCGCATATCGATGGAGAAGACAATCTAACTGGTGCATATCTTATCTGTGATCAGCATAAGTGGTGAAAAAGTGAAAAGGAAAGACATGTCTTTACGAGTCAAACATCAAAAGGCTCGGAAGTTATTCATCTCTCAAGCACTGTCTCATCCTAAATGTCCCAAATCAATGGATATAACTGACAGAGGGTCAGATGGGATCAAATTTACAGCCAATACCTCAAACCCCGATAACCTAGTCAAATGGTGGATACGAACAATCAAAGAAGCGTATCCAGAGAGCAGGCCTCATGATGAGGGAAAGTACGGCCATAATATCACCATACCAATAACACAGGTAAGTTATGCTCCGTGAACTGGATAACTTCGTTATTGATAGTCTGACCGTCAATGAGCGTGATACTACGCCTTCATCTGTTTTAATGTTCACCATTTTCGAACAAGACTAGTAGTCGGTTAGCATATTATTCTGGACTAGATTCATCATACAAATCTTCAAATGATATAGCATACTATGCTACATGTATATACCAAAACTGCATATATGAAGCTACATTGTACAGTTTACACACCAGGGTGTAGGAATGAAGCTGAACAAGCACACAGGGGAATTGAAGTTAAAAGGACCAAACCACTGGGAATGGTTCACCTCACACATCGATGCCCTGTTTGATTGTGCACCTGACCTCACTACAGCAAAAGATGGATGCTCAGAGATGATTGAAAGAAGTTTGGGTATTCAAGGCATAGCTGTAAGTCTGGTAGCTGTATGGGTGCAGTATGTAGAGTCCACATTGAAAACTTGGTACAGCTGCCTCACTGAATTACTGAGGTCAATTCCCTAGTTCAGATGGTGAAAAGTTGCCACTATAGCCAGCATGTGGTTTATATTCCTACACTAGATGGAAACACATAATCTGATTATATAAGGTTAAGTATGACCAATAATCTGTAAGACGCATTTTCCTGGGTAAAAGAGCGGATAAATCCGAAGTTTTATGAATACAAAAAGTACTTAGTGACTTCGTCAAAATTTTCTTGTGCTTATAGATTGGCACAAATATGAACCAGTTAGGATGATCATTATTATTTATAATGCTTTTTAGATGTTTATTATGGTTGGTCCAGGTGGTCAATCTCCCTATAATCAAGAACACAAAAGTCACTAGCAATTTTACAAATTATTTATCAATTTATCTTGTTGTAATTTCACAAGAGATAAAAATTAGATATGTGGTATGTACACAAATGCTACCAAAACGGCAATTTAAGAGCATTATAAAAAAAACAAAATTAGGAATTCATCAGCTAATTCAAAGGACTAGGGAACACAGGTCAAGCACTGTAGCAGGTGCATTTACCTCAGTAGACGATTTTTTGCTCAGACTCAGGTCACTGGATAACACTATTTTTTCATTCATTAATCTGATATTTAAATAAAATACAAAGTTAGAGCATAAAATTTGTTCATTCTTAACTATATTGTAACATGGAAGTTAGAGATATTGCCACAATTTTATAATGGCCGAGTAGCGAAAATGAAAATTGAAACAATTGCACTTCATAACAATTCATTTTTTGAATTATAGGTAGGCACCTTAATAGGTCAAATTCCGGACTGCGGCTGTATCAAGGAAGGACCATTGTTCACATACACATTATGGAAGTCCTTACTAGATTATTGGTTTAGAATGGGCTGCGTGGTTACTATAGTTACTCCCCAAATAGATGCCGAGCGTCTATCAGATATTCTTCTACTAATGCTCAAGAATAGAGGAGCTGGTTTCATGGCTAGGCTGTATATACAGGTTGGTGGAGAGGGTTTGGATTCAGTATTCTATGTCAGCATCTCCACTTGCTATTGTGCTGTCTACATGTACATTCAACTGAGAAATCCTCATGTCAAAAGTGAATATTTTTTCTTGTCGATGCAGTAGTGTAGAAATTTGAATAGCCTTAGATCCATGTTTGTGGTTGGGGTTAAGGCAGTCAACCAATAATACATGTACATGTATATAGAGAAGACAGCTTGTCCTGCTTCAACTTTAGTGAAGAACAAGGGTTTTCTTAAATTTTTCCAGTTCTGCACATAATTCATGTTTTTGCATGTTTTATACACAATTCTGTTCAGTTAATTCAACTCCTTTCTCCACCAGGAAAGGTGTGATGGTGATGTGAGGTTTGACAAAATCAAATCAGTGGCAGTGAGAATTCTGGAGGCCATGAAAAATTCCCAGACTGGCAAGAAAATGTTTAGCGAAGAGAAAATCGCCTGGGCAGCAATAGAACTCAAAGTCGCCCTGCAGCCATTTGCTACCAGCTGTAACTTTATAGGAATGTCTCGAGGCGGGGAAGCAGAAATATACACAACGTCAGCCAAGTTCCACAAAACACATTTTGTTAGCAAAACGAGAGATACTGTAAACTTTCACAGAATGCAAGTAGTGGAGTATGAACAGCTGTATCTAGAACCATTAGGTATGCAGTATTTGTCAGACACGGTAAATGGTGGTAGTAGTATGGTTTCCCATTGGCAGAGCTTGAGCACCATAGGACCCCGCAGCAGAAGTATGAGATCTCTAAAATCTAGCAAATCACACTGATTGGCCATCTAGATGGAGTAATAGCAACTGATTGGTTGGATAAATGAAGTGGTTAAATCTGATTGATTGGCTACTAGAGTCATGAAGAAATATACTAATACCATAATGTCTGTGTGGCTAGTCAATGAGCTGAGCCTGAAAACTTGTCTAATCTTCAATGATAATTATTAGCTATGCAAATCATGCTGTATAAACCTATTTCTGAATTACTTCTAGGCTGATTATATATATTTTTATTGCAATGCATTCCAGTAAAACTACCATTACACATTATAATCTCTATACCTTATATCAATCATTTTGGAAGAACTTCTAAAATTATTTATGATCTCAAATGCATTGTGCTAGATTATTCTAATTTAGCTGCTTTATGCAAAGTTGATAGCGTACGACTCATTTGTTCCATAGCAATACATTTACTAGATCTATCTTCTGCAATTCACACTTTTACTTGTATTAAAAAATATTCTCCTCTAGGTGGTAACACCAGTCAAGGGATGTCTGGAGTTATATTATCTCCACAAGTATGCTGTTGATATCATTATACATCATGGACTTAGGACATTGGCAATTAGATACACATAGTGGGAACTTCAGTACATCAAAGTTTTACAGAAAATTAATTCGGAAAATTGGAACTCGAGAGGGGAGCAAATAAAATTTGATAGACATCATACTGGCAGGCAACATATTCATAAATTACATGACGTATCCATAAATCCCTTCCTTATGGTATGAATCAGCAAACAACAGTGGTTTCATCCATCACATTACCCAATATGCAGAACATCCAACTTGTAAGAATTTGGGTGTTTTAATGTCACTAAGTCTGTGATTAATGTTCCCAAAGACAAAAATATCAAACAAGATAAATTCTTGCAGCCAAATATGACATAAGTATTATTTGATCTGTGGTGTAGGCCTACCTAAGAAAATAACAAAGAGTTTATATTTTTCCACGCATTTTACCTCTGACCTTCTAACAACGCTTTTGGATTGTTTCGCGTGTTTTGAACAAGGTGTTAGGATAGATAGTGACGTGAAAGTGTTGGGTAGTATTGCTTTAAAAACACCGCAATTTGTGTATAGCAGAACAATGCTCAGCCATTCAAGTCTACAGCTTCCTGTTTACAGTGATCGATAATTGAGATTGAGCCATCGACCTACACAGCGCATATTTAGAAAAAAGGGATCGCTAAAGCAGAAAATGTCTGACAACTTAAATAACGCAACATTTCCCATAAATAAGTAGGTTCAACAGGTATACCGCGATAAAAGAATGCAGTATACTATGTTACGCAGTGTGCGTTTGTAAGAGAATATTAGTAATGCACTCACAATCTTCCTGATACCAGACTGAGGTCTTTTGAACACCTTCTTCTGGTCAGACGTCTGAAGGTTAGAGTGAAGGGTGAACACGACAGCTCTGAACAAAATAAGTCATAAGATGAATGATAGAGAGCAGCTGTTTTTTAGTATCAGAATACAAGATGATAGACGACTCACAGTTATGGGTACAATGGTTAACAAACGACCACAAACCTATATTAGTGTAGCAACATATATTTGTAGGTTTATGCAATTGACTCGCATAAATGTGTATTACATGTATTTCATATACACAAACCATACACATAGCATACACATAGCATACACATAGCATACACATAGCATACACATAGCATACACATAGCATACACATAGCATACACATAGCATACACAACATAGCACACACATAGCACACACTCCACAAACCATACACATAGCATACACATATGTATTCACCTGTTTTTACTGAAGTTGGTCGTATCAGCAAGCAACCGCTCTCGGAGAGTAACAATGTCATCATATCCTGGTAGAAAGACGAGAACGGAGCCTGTACTTTCCGTTGTCATGGTGATGTGTTTCAGTAGAGTAATGATCAGATCAACATCCACCTGTAATGTTATATAAAACAGTGTAAACAGTAGGATATTCAGGTACACACAAGAATATATGTGGTGGAGGAAATAGTAGAAGTATAGCCTGTACAGCAGGTTCCTCACCAAATCAACACAACGACTCCTTGAAACTGAAAACTTCACATTTCTATATCAAAATATTCTAGATTTGACCACATGCAAAACATGTGATGTGTTTCCCTTCGCTTGAAAATTCTAAGCAATACAGTCATGAAGACATCACCTGTATCTTCGACTACATGTGCTTACATATACATATATATGTACATACAGTATATGTACTGCATCTAGCTCAAAAGATGCAGTAGTTTTAGCTATAAAAGTCTATGAAGAAATTGTAAATACAAGAATGTCAGCACACATGTATACACTACCTTCTCATCGTCAAAGCTGTGATGGTAAGCTTGCAGTAGAATAGCATCGTGTGGGGACAACTCCATAGACACTGGTTCCTCATATGCTCCACTATCAGCATCAGACCTGCATTCACAGAAAACGTTGTTAGAGCATATCATATTATTCCTGTACTATAGACTTGTCACTGAGTAAACATTAGCTATCAGGGTGTCTATAAAAGGTGATTCATATGTTATTATGTATCATTGTAGCACCCAAACCTTTTTCATAGTTCACTATAACAGCTTTATTACATGTCACTCATCGCTAACACATTTCCAGACAACAAAACACAGTGTATAGACATTTCACATTCAGATAATATAAGTAATATAGATTACAATTGCATGTACTTAATTATATATTACCTGTAATTTATAGCAATAGCCCTCACTATTCAACAGGGTATATATTTACACTATATATATATATAATTATATACAGTAAGAGAAGACAACTCACGTGTATGACTGTAGTAGTTCTATGCATTCATCATGACGGAAGTTATGAGCTATCTTCAGTGCCGTGCAGTCAGCATTGATGGCCTTGAAATGAACATTAGCTCCTAGGTTAATAAGTTGCTCGGCAGCATCTGTGAGACCTCTAGAGCACGCTGCCATTAGAGGGGTGACTCCAGTCTCACTGTGCTGGTAGTCAGCTAGAAACAGTCACAAACGGCCGTCAATCACGTGATCATTGGCTAACTATAAACATGGACAGCAGTGAAAACAGTGATATTAACTCCATTCTACAAATTGCCCACATGAAACTTATACCAAAACAATGATATTGTTGCACATCAACAAAACACATCATCAATATAAAAATATATGTAAGCTGTACAATGTATATAAATGTATTTAGAGATATAGTATAGTATAATGCTATACCATACTATGTGTGATGAAATACAGTAGACAAGATTCTACCAGATCCGAATATTATAATTATAAAATGGTATGCCAATGTATGTAATCACATTATACTGTATTGTTATATAGACTACATATACACGCACAAATGGACTAAATTCACTACACCTACATACCACTGACATTCTCAGAGAGTATATAATGATATATCTGAGAGAAGAGGGCTTCCTCTCCAGTCATCCAGATATCCGTCAGGAGTTTGTCCATCTCTTTAGCTATAGCAGGATCTATCTTGGCTGTCTCACTGCCCTCCAGCTACAAGTACAGGGAGACAGTTAACACTACGTACATACACCATAACACAATGTACATGAGTGTATACAATGCATACATGTACATACCATAACACAATGTACATGAGTGTTCACAATGCATACATGTACACACCATAACACACTGTACATAAGTGTATACAATGTACATATACCATAATACATTGTACATGAGTGTATGCAATGTAGGCCTACATATGCATATACCACAACACATTGCTCATAAGTGTATACAGTGTACACATACTACACCACACTACACATGCGTCTAAATAACATACCACCCAGGGTTTTGAAATAACACCATATACATAAAACATTGAATGCTCTGATCATACACTTTAAAACCTGAAATACTATACAATGCAGTGTAAAGCTGCAACGTATAGTATTGTACTAGAGCGTGTGTATATAGTGCATATATGTAGCTATAGAGTGAGAAAGTCCACACCCACTTACATCAACATCTTCCATTTCCTTCTGTATTGTAGCCATGTGCTCATCGTCCATCCTGTGCATGATACCATGCTCTGTCTCATCAGCATCCTGTACTACCGGCAGCCTACCCTGCCGCTGTGCCACTGCAACATACACACCAAATGGTTAGGGTTATACAATAAATATCAGTGGTGTAACCAGCACCTTAACAAGAGCAATTGGTAGCAATATAATAATATGCACCCACCATAGAAGCAGCCCATGGTAGTGTATGCTGAACACTTTTTTTATGATTACAATATCCAACATACGCAATATTGTTTGTACATATTTCATATCCAAATGAATTGTTCTACATTTCTTATTTTGATCTACTCCACCACCAGAATAACAAAAAACTTAACATCAGCACAGGTTTATTCATAAAATCCATTACAGTAATAAACTCTCTAGCTTCTGTGACCCGATTCAGTGGATGACAGAATGTGCATTTAAAACTACATGTGTGTAGTGTGTAGTGTGTAGTGTTAGTGAGATAATGTCATAATATGTACCTGTATAAAATATAACACACACATACACAGTACACTATACTAGTCAGTACATACAGTAGAATACCTATAAATAGGACATTATAAACACTACCTTTCTCTAACTGCTGCTTGCATTGAAGCATCTTTTTAGTCATGTATCCAGTCATCTTCAACACATCCTCAAGGTAGAGCTCCTCAACTTCATACAGCGATCCTGGTACTACAATATAGGTTAGTTACTGCACCGCATATACCTTGTAATATAGGTCAGCTATTGTAATGTTATATACTTAGCAATAGTAATATAGGTCAGTTACTGTAGTGATAAGTACCTTGTAATATAGGGCAATGGTCAAAGTAGCGAAGGAAAAGCTCCGTATTCATTGTGGCACTCATAAGCACAACCTTCAAGTTCTTGTATCGACTCACTGCGTGACGCAGTACAATTAACAAGAAGTCACTTAGGCGATCTCTCTCGTGTATCTCGTCCTACAACCACATAGAATTATAAAATATCTCTTTGGTTCACCTGGGCCTCCTAAGAATAGAGTTCTGAATGACAAAACTGTGCTACCAATAACACCAGAGGAGAGCATTGTGAACCAGTGACCCAGTCAACCACTTGGTCACCCTCCCATCCAACAATTAATCTGTTCAGGTTGTAACTTCTAACCAGCTGCCAGTGATAATAGTAACTTACCACAAGTTTGTCACATACTGGCATGCCCAGGTGAGGGTCAAAAATTCAATCAGTTTAACTTGTTGATCCCATCGCTCATTTCTCTAAGTCAGCATTGTGGTTAGCTAGTGGGTAGCATGGCCTAACACTGCTTACGCACTAGACCAGAATAATATGGTGTAATATTAAAAGCGCAAATTATAGTCGTATAACGTTCTATGTTGTGCTCACATAGTAGAATAAATAATACATACCACAATGACATGAGTAACGGTGGCTAAGGCATTGTCTGCAGCTATCAGAGTTCTCAACAGCACTCCATTAGTACAGTAGGTGAGGAGGGTCTTGGGAGACACCCTTCATAATATAGCAGTAATAATTAACTTGGAGAAACAAAGCTAAACATAGTCTGATGGAGACATTCTATACAGGACACAAAGAATTTATTAACTCATATTATCAGGCCTATAATATAAATTTGAATTCATTACTTTCTTTAGAAAAATACTATTTGTCACAGAAAACTAGGAGTTCTGTACATAATACACTCTATGACAATCATATTCAGATTCACTAGAGGAACACTAACCTGCTCTCCAGCCGTATCTGGTATCCGACAATCTGACCCACTTTTTCTCCTCTCTCATTGGCCACTCTCTCAGCCACTGAGAGAGCAGCAAGGCGCCTTGGCTGGGTACATATAATTCTACACGGCAGTCTTGACTCGCAGCAAGAGTCTAGAATCATCTGTGGTACCTACACATACATGCTCAGTGACAGCATACGCGGCGCCATAACGCTACATACATGTGACATACATTACAACTATTTTCATTCAAACAATGGGTGAACCAATTTGTCAGCCATAGCTCTACACCAACTACTTTAGCAGATAGCCGTTTATGTATTATTTCCCACAAAAAACATAATTTAGCTTAGTTTCATACTGTAGACACAGAGGTAAGTATTATCAAGAAATTATTTTAATTCAGGGTGGCCATAAACTAATCTAAACTGTACAGTACAGCATACAGAGGCTACTTAATACGCTAAGAAGAGCATGAACTTCAAAGATTATAAAATTAGCCAATGAACCATTTCAGAACCATGACCCAGTCGTCGCAATCATACGACCACCAGTACCTGAGTAGTTTTACCACATCCAGTTTCTCCACTGACAAGCACCACCTGGTTTCTTGCGATGGTATGCACAACCTCGGCTGTCATATTCAGAACAGGAAGCTGGGGTATTTGTACATCTGATTCACCTCTCCTAGGCGGGACTTGAGGTAGACCATTGTTTAGTTTACCAGTAGTCATCTTAGTCAGTTCACCAACCTCTGTAGATGTATATATAAAAGTAGAGCATTGACCTGTCCGTACAAGCACTAGTATATAAACTGTAAATTGTAAAAAGGTTAAATGGTTAAGCGATGCTTGGCCAATCATTATCTTGGTGAATGGATAGATGAACAGCAGGTATAATTTTGTAGAATTGAGGAAATTTTAGATTCTGTAGTTATAAAGGTAATGTTACACGATAGTCTAGAGCGACAAGTGTAAAGATAACATTATTGTGGCACTAGACTAGCATAAAAATAAACAACAACGAACATGAATACCACGATTTAATACAAGCAAATTTAGAAAGAACTCAACCGTTGGAGTGGTCTATGTGAAATGAGTGCAATGTATGCAATGCAATGTATTCTGACTGCATCAACAATGATATAGAATAAAACAAGAGAAAGAGGGTGGAAGACATAGACTTAGAAGTACTGTATGTGACGAGATATGGAGAGATTTGTTAGTTAGGAATACCTTGTGCATTAGGTGCTTGCTCAGTGCGAGGGATGAGGTCATGCTTCTCCTTGTTAGTAAGAGGACATCTTTGTATGAGACTAACCATCTGCTGCTGGGCATTCCGACTCACATCTAATATGGCTGCTTCAGCAACACCAGTTGTCTGTTGGCGTGTCACAGTCAGGTATCGATTGCTGTTCTTGCTAAAAAACCAAAGAGCATGTAATTAGAAGCAATATTCACAAAAGTAGATAAGTCAAAAATCCAGTGTTGTAAATGTCGGGCCACTCGACCTCTGTAAAGTGTATATATACAAACCCTCTACTTCTCGACTTGAAGTTATTAGCAGCAGCAAGTCTGTGAATGTAAGCTCTTTCTGTTGAGGTGAGAGACGAAGGAAACTCGAGCTCTACAGAAAAATTAATTGAAGAAAAATAAAAATAAATATCATCTTTCCACTCAAATAGTTGAAATAAATATAATAATAATATCATTCTTCCACATATAGAAAATTGTACTAACTAATTATACTAACCAATACCAAACATTTTTCAAAAGCAAATAAAACAAACATGAATGTTATAGACTACAAGTGCTATATTATATGAGTCACAGGCCTACTTACAAGAAGAGAAATGAAGAAAGAACAACTAAATATTAATATAACGCAATATAACAATCAATGGGAAGCAATCTAAATGTTATGCGTACCTTGATATTCATCTGGATCAGCATTCTTAAACTTATCGAAAGCAAGATCAACAGCTATTTTTAACTCTTCACTGACACAGATATCTTGTCCACGTTTGGGCCCTCTGCCTGCACTGATACCGCTTGATGCACTGTCACTGGCAGCGCTGTGAACGCTTCCAACACTGTCGGGTCGAGACAAAGGGGAATGCATCACTTGAACAGGCATATCGTTACATCTAAAAATCATTAAAACAAATTAATCAGATTCTGCAACTTCAAATTTTTAATAGTTTATGCCCATATTTATCATACATGCATCGTGCCTACTTACAGTCATTAATAAATTTTCGCCACTTTAAAGGTAACAATTCTTGGCAGTTTGTAGTACATGGATAGGAGACAAAGTAAGAAGAGTGTTACTTGGCTGAATTTGTGATGGGTTCCGACAGCATGAAAATAAATATTATATACTACAGCAGAACTCGATCATGTGGTCATTGATTTTATTGAAGAGCAATTGACTGAAAACTCCATATGCCTAATTACATTACTAATCTTTCCAATAGACTATACTATAGTTACAAAAAATTATTGAGAAAGCAGTACTTAGTGTTGTTGTGACAAACTATTTACCACAGCTTTTAGTAATAGAAGTTGGTACTGATGAATGATTTGAGTTATTGTAATCAATGAGCTGATCTCAACTGATACACAAATCAAAGACAGCGCAAGCTACAGTCATTGTGGAAAGTGTAAAATTATCCATACATTAACAAAAAGTTATTTAATCAATGAACCGCAACTGTATTTCACAACATCATGACTAAATGCTCTGCATTGCAATTGTAGGCCTATAGACCTAATCAAAATTGCTGCTTTTTATTAAAAGTTTTATTGAGAAAACATGTAAAATTGAATTTTTTCATAACAGAGTAAAAATTTAGAAGAGCAGAAGCATCGAATTTATAAAATGTACCTCTGCAGCCGAGCCACTAGCAAAGCGAATGTCTGACCTCCATAATTGCCTAACAGATAATGTATAAAATTTATAACAAGAGTATCCACGCATCACGTTGCTCTTCAGCCGCAGTAGTTGTGTCTCTTTATAGTCATATAACAAAATATGGGCAAAAATAAATCGATTTCGGAGAAACAGGAATTAGGCAAAGATGCCACACCTGAGTTAAAGACTCTCATTCAAGTTAATTCAAGCAGCATTTTGTAGCCAACTAAAATGACTCTTTACTTCAATATTAATTAATCTAATATTAGCTTTTACAAGCTTGTAACTTAAATTCTGAATAATTGAGGCTAAGTCCAAAGACTCTCAATCTCAACTCGCATAACTCGAGTTTTCATTGAGAAACTGTAAACTGCATTGAATATAATACACAGTAACAGTAATTATAAGCTAGTGTGGGGGCACAGCTGGGCGGTTTTGATTTACACGCATACCGATACCTGTTAGGTGCAGTAGTGGAGAAATTTGGATAACCTTAGTTCTTTGTTTGTGGTTGGGGTTTGGGGTAAGGGCGGTCAACCAGCAAAATATAGAGAAGACAACTTCTCCTGCTTCATTTTCGGCAAAGAACAAAGGCTATCTCAAATTTCTCTACTTCTTCACCTAACTCACCGATACACATACAGTACACGCCTATCATCTTCTTCTATCTATCTATTTATCCTATTAGCATTCTAATATTATATATAAATATTTGCTTCAGAGTTAAAGCTTTTAATGTTTTAGCGTCTACTTAGCTTTGCTTGTTCTACAGTTTTTTTTTTTTTAATTTTAAATAAAACAAAAATAAAAATTGAAGATTTGTATTGATTCGATATTCGCATTGACATCGATAACAAACTTGAATAAAAATAAATATCTACCCAAAGTTTTTCAACTTCTCTCCGACGGAATTTATTTTAGCTGTTATCGCCCATCCCACAACTGTTAACAGTTATTTGTGGTTCGCCTTACCAGTGCATCAGAACCATAAATTCGTAGATAACACATTTACATTAGCTGCTTTTCAGTTGCAATATTGGAGTATGCGTTTGTTACTGGACTTCCCCAACATTGCAGATGTGTTAGTCCTAGTAATGCAAAGTACAGGCCGCAATTTATTTGTGGCTGTGTATTTACATCCGGACTATAAGTAATTTACTGCTAAGTTTCTTCAATAGTAAGAGAAGAAAACTCAAAACTACTTCTCCGTAAAGAGAACGTAACTCTCAGTCCCTGTTCTCACATTTTTTTCCTATTTATTATCATAAATCATTATCATCATTTATTTATTATAAATAACAATGTTTACATATTACATTGTATTCTTCAGCCTTGCACCTACATAAGATTAGGTGTGAGAAGTTGTTGAAACCATAGTAGCTATTACTGTATTTTTGAGCAAGGAAATTATTTTTGAGCAGTCAGAGACTTGTTTCAAATCCATGAAAATACCAGTCCCTTACTGGGGTTTGAACCCGGGGCCTCTACGATACGACAAACCCCAGTCGGGACTGAAATTTCCACTGATTTGAAACAAGTCCCTGACTGCTTAAGAATAATTTACTTGCTGAAAAATACATCATAGTAACTATTATGATATTATTTGGTAACACTAAATAATATTGCTGTCTCTCTCTTTCTACAAATAGCAAACTGATGCCAAGAAGACAACAAATAGTATCTCACTTACAATCGAAGTCAATACTCTTTGCTGTAGAAGTACCAAAGGGCATATGAAGTTCTGTCACCTCTCATGAAGCAACAACCAGACTCATACAATGTTCTAAATAACAAGTATGTGCCAAATCCAATTCTAACTCCAGTAGTACAGTAGGTGTGTTTGCATAATGGAGGAGAAACTTTATTCGTGTTTGCCTGATATTGCTATCACTTAATTATGCTAAGTTTTGAATTGTTATGTTACATTATATCATTATTATCTAACGTGTGCTTGTACTTGTGAGTGTCTTTTTGGTGCAAAGATGCACGTGGACACTGTTATGGTTATACATCAGTGTTAGAAGTGAAACAAATGGGCTGGGTACACTGCACCTTTAATTACAGGGAATGCCTATTACAGTTTATAGGTGGGTACACTCCATATACCCTTGTAGAACCTCCACTCATAACACTGTAATACATTTTTATACCATAACAATATCACCGTATCTATCCCAATTTACATGTACCTGGTAAAAAGCAAGATATGAAATGAAATATGAAGTCTAGCAGACAAGTAATGCAGTCTTCACCCGCATCTGAGCTGGGATATGAAGATCTAAAATTAGGAGGAGAAAACTCCTTATTTAATAGTATTTGACACTATGTGAGTAGGTATTTACCTATATTATACAATATAGCCTGAACAGTCAGCCAGCCCAGTTGACCTTGTGGTGAATTTTATTTACACATCCCTCCACTCTTACTTAGATAGGTAAGAGAACTAAGGCTATATTATATTGGCCTAATCTACTGTTTATGTTCCTGTGCTAATGCTGATAAGACTTAGCACCTGCGTCACCCACGCCACTACTATATTAGAACTCTATTAGCTTAGTGATTGAGTACAGCACTGCTATACATAGCTATAAGTTGGCAGCCTCTAAATAGAAGTGAGAACTAGAAACACCTTTCTAGAAACCAAGACTAAGGAATAATGGGAGAGAGGAGTGGTACGAGTACAGCGTTTATAGTGCTGGGTGTATTGCAGTTTGCTCTTTGTAAGTACAGTATGCTGATATCATATATATGCCCATATCTGGTAGGGCAATGGTTAGGTGGTGTTACAGGTATAAATACAAAGCAGGAGAGAGGTTTGTTGAGTTTTAATACGTATTTCATGCGGCTATGAGATAATATACAATCATGTAATTCTGTGGCTGATACCATTATATTATAGGCCCAGTTCCATGTAAAAATGGGACATTGCTGTAGATTTGTAAATAAAACAAGTCTGGCAGAGGATAGAATGATATGCTATTGTTATGTAATAGTTATTGTAATAGTTGTATTATATTATATTATATACATGTAAAAGTCAGTTCTCGAAAACATAAAGCATGAGCACCAGGCTCTCAAATTTAATCCGGACTCATTTGCCACTAATTAGCACTTTGCCAGTAAGTTTGATATCAGTCCATACAGCTTGGGAGACATACAGTATGTCTCCCAAGCTGTATGGACTGATACCTCTTCAGCTACAACCCATACGATGTTATATATTATGATGCTATGCTTTATTGATTCAAAGCAATATAAATTACTTTGTGCAATAATGTCACACAATATTATTATCTTATATCTAATAATGTTTTTGTAGCCTTGGGCCTGTATGGTCTGTGTGTACGGACAGCATGGATAACCTTTACCCCACAGCCACTCACAGACTATCTTACTTTAGGTAACTTTGCAGTGGCTAGCGTGGTAAGTTTACTAGGCTAGGGGGAAGAAATAAATGCAATGTAACAATTTTATAACAAATTATACCATTTACATGTAGCATTACAACTAGTAACACTCACACGTTATACATGTAATTTGTATTCCATGCAATACATAATATAACATAACATAACATAACATAACATAACATAACATAACATAACATAACATAACATAACATAACATAACATAGCATAGCATAGCATAGCATAGCATAGCATAGCATAGCATAGCATAGCATAGCATAGCATAGCATAGCATAGCATAGCATAGCATAGCATAGCATAGCATAGCATAGCATAGCATAGCATAGCATAGCATAGCATAGCATAGCATAGCATAGCATAGCATAGCATAGCATAGCATAGCATAGCATAGCATAGCATAGCATAGCATAGCATAGCATAGCATAGCATAGCATAGCATAGCATAGCATATCATAGCATAGCATAGCATAGCATAGCATAGCATAGCATAGCATAGCATAGCATAGCATAGCATAGCATAGCATAGCATAGCATAGCATAGCATAGCATAGCATAGCATAGCATAGCATAGCATAGCATAGCATAGCATAACATAACATAACATAACATAACATCATATAATATAATATCATATAATATCATATCATATCATATAATATCATATAATATCATATAATATCATATCATATAATATCATATAATTTCATATAATATAATATAATATAATATAATATAATATCATATAATATAATATAATATAATATAATATAATATAATATCATATAATATAATATAATATAATATAATATCATATAATATCATATAATATAATATAATATAATATAATATAATATAATATCATATCATATCATATAATATAATATAATATAATATAATATAATATAATATAATATGATATGATATGATATGATATGATATGATATGATATGATATGATATGATATGATATGATATGATATGATATGATATGATATGATATGATATGATATGATATGATATGATATGATATGATATGATATGATATGATATAATATAATATAATATAATATAATATAATATAATATAATATAATATAATATAATATAATATAATATAATATAATATAATATAATATAATATAATATAATATAATATAATATAATATAATATAATATAATATAATATAATATAATATAATATAATATAATATAATATGATATGATATGATATGATATGATATGATATAATATAATATAATATAATATAATATAATATAATATAATATCATATAATATCATATAATATAATATCATATAATATCATATAATATAATATCATATAATATCATATACATGTAATACATGTATATGATATAATGATGCATGTATGTATGTATTAATAGTATATATAGTACGGATAGTATGTAATAATAATATATATTCATGTACATATTATTACATTTTATAATTTCAATACTGTAAATAATGCATTAGAATACAACACATGATAGTTATACGTACATGTACATATATCATTGAAAAACAGGGTTACTAGGTATTAGTAAACAATGTAGCTGTACAACGTATTTTTAATTGATGACATTTATTGGTTGATGTTTTATATACATGTACATGTATTTCACAGTACTTGCTTGTCTCCATATTGGCGATAGTGGCTGGCAACACGGAACACCAATGTCCTGTAAGTACCGACCTTAATAAAAATGATTTACAGCGAGCTATCATCGTATTGAGTAAGCAATATACTCGTACATTCCCATTGGGAATAGAGAAGACAACTGCTCCAAATTAGGGTTTGCAGAAAATTGTGAGCAGGCGATATCACCTATAAATTCTCTCATATCTTACCTATTAGAAACTAGGGCAGTATATATAACATGCACCACTCGGTATATACTAGGACAGCATCCACGGCGATGTATAATTGTGGGAGTGACTTTAATATAAGTTACATTGTGAAGCCTTGCAATGCCAAAATATGTACATGTACATGTATATTATTGTATAAAATACTGTATGTGTAACATGTACAATGTACACGTATATTGAATAATCTACATTGTACACGATGGCTATACACCACACACTCCAGTAGAGCCTGTAGATATGTAGATAGTCCAAGTAGTCTAGATTGCTCTTACATACCAACCAATATACTCCTTATCAGCTAGCCCCAGCCATAGCAGTAACTGTATCACTCACTGCAATCAAGTGTTACTTGATATTACCATCTGATTTGTCAAAATGCTGATAGCCAGTATTTACCTACAGCTATGAGTCAACAAATCGTATATGAATATGAGTAAATCCAGTGTGACTACATTGTGAAAACGCAGTTTCAATATCTACACTCTGCCTACAGTAACAACATAAATGTACATAGGAGGCATAAGAGGCCAGGGGTTGGGTGTAAGAAAATTAAAGTGAGCCATGCTCAAAAATTTAAAAGTAACATTGGTTTTACAAACTGGGAAAATCGATACCTCCCTGCCTTCTCTTGTAATACTTATTTAATACTTTTCTCTGAAATAAATCAACATTATTTATGTTTCATATCAATGTTTTAGTATACAGCGGCCACTGTCTTCTCCATCATCACCGTAGTAGTAGCGGTAATAGCAGCGGTAGCTTCTACCTTTGGACTATTTATTGAGTATCGTTTCCTGTACGGACCGGACGATGGGACAGCAATGAATTATGGTGACTCTTTCAAAAGTTTATTCACAGAAAACTTCTATAAGAGCAGCACGAATCTATCACCACTGCAAGTATTTTGAGTTCATTCATTTAGTGCTTGATATTATTTTACTATATATTATACATTGTACTGTATATGCATTCACAGCAATCACACTACTAGATTTTCCCAACAGGCTACTTAATAGGACGCAACATTGTATATCTTCAAAAGAAATATTGCATCATTCTATAATTGTCCATCCCAAACTTTCGTTGAATCCATACATTTCCTGTGGCCTTGTGACCACTTTTGGAACTTCTACTGAACTTCAAACTGAACGCACAGTACACAAAATGGAAATGCATCATAGGACTTGTGTAGGATAAACAGCATGGCCACTTATTTATAATTACATGTAGAAATTATCCTCCCTCAAATTTATACCTGATAGATCAACATGGAATATTGAATTGCTTATTGATTACAGTATCGATTTGAACCTAATACGGTAGAGAGATAATAACCTATCTTCTCACACCAGATACTTGTGTTATTATCAGGTTCGATTTAAGATTTGGAGTAGCTGCGATAAATATTCTAAGCTGTATTATTCTGCTACCCCTTGCCATCGTAGCCTGCTGTGGAATGAGCAGTATCAACAAGAAACAGGTGGGTGTGAGATTAGTAAAAGTTAAATTAGCAAACCATGAGTCAATAAGTATTGGTACAATGCCAGCTGTAAACATTTATACTATGTACATGTACATGAACATGTATGAATACGGTAAACCTGTAAACCTGCTTCAATTAAACAAAATCGGCAAAATTGAAATTGAAATTGACAGTAAGGTGACACACTCATAGTCGTGCGTGTTTGCCATTTTGTAACACTGTGTATTGTATGATAATGTATTTGAATTTCAGTCACCTGATCAAGACGGCAAATCAGACTCTGATGCAGCAGATTCACCAAGTAGTGACCCATCACATATACAGACATATAATATAGATACTGTTCATAAGACAACACCACGCTTTCCTGACCCACCTGGACATTACCTTAAAGATACTACTTACTACAATGGATATTTCAATAATGCTGCATTAGATGATGATCTAAACCCTACGAGATACTGACTGAACGACTACGTGAATGTGGATATCACACCATCATATTGTTCATTGTTCTTACAATTCAATCTAGTGAAATCATAGCTCCTCTGGTTCTGTCGTTGCACTGTACAAGGCTCTGGACTTCAGAGGAAAGCGTTTCCATGGCCTATGCATTTGATATTTATACCACTAGATTAAAGTTTTATGAAGAAATAATCATTTAATGTCCTGATCTGAACAGACTCACCCCCAGCCACTGGAACAATAACACATAGCCGTCTACCGATTGAGCCAATCTAACGCCAATCTGACGTTTTATATACTTGGTGTTATACTTTATACTTTGCTTCTCAAACTGTACCGTAGACATAATTATTCAGCTGCCAAGTATACCAAATATAAAAAGGTGAAAGTTGGCAGGCCTATACTCCTACGTACACTCAATACATTGGTGATACAGATAAGGCTGAATCTACTACAAGTTACAGAATTTTCGAAAACTTTTGCCCATTAAGTTTTTTAAGTATATAATTGCTGCATTCTTCTCACAATACATGCACTGAATTGCTTATTCCATGATTAGTTTCTGTCATGTTAAAATACAAGTCTGTATACCCTTTGTCTGATCATGCACATTACAAGCAGCAAAACACTGTAACATTAGCTTTAGTTAACACGAGATATTTAGTTGCAACCTAGTAGTCATGCTGTTACACAACATGCAATGTATACATTGTACCAGCTTACCAGAATATGGACTGCTGCAAGTTTAGGGTCAAATATGTGTGTAGTGTACTCCACACATTGCACAGACATTTCACAATAAAACGTATTGAACAGATTTCAGTACATCAGTATATGTACAATGTATATATGTATTTTATTATAACGGATAAAGTACATACACACATACAGTGCTGTGCGAAATAAGGTATCTACCCTGCTCAAGGACATATTTCTCGACTCCAAATCATCATTATATTAATAATTTAAGCTTTAGCCCTAGAAAACCATATATCATTGCAAATCAAATTTGCAGCTGATGCTATATTTGATACATAATTTGTTGAAGAATCTTTTGAGTTGTTGGTACTGGCTCAAATCTGCAGCAAAAATATTTTTGGGGCCAATTCAGCAATAGGTTTAAATTTACCAAGTTTTATAAACATATGTAATAACAACCATATACCTTATCCAAATCTGCAATATGCATGGCAGAATGTCAAACAGAAAGTGTTACACACTGTAATCAACCTTTTCTGTACATCTGCAAAGGTCAGATATAAGATTTTTAGTAAACTCTAACATGGTTAAAAACTCGATAACGTCGGCAGAGATGACCCGGCCTATTGCTACTTTTCTTCACAGTAAAGGACAGTCTTATAGACAAATTGCTAAGGAGATTGGTTCCATGCATAGAGATGCTGCTTTACTAATTAAGAGGCATCTCAAGAAACTGGCTCCATAGTAGAGAGACACGATCAAGGAGGAAAGCCTTAAGGGTATGCACAACTTCTACGAATATCGCGAGTTTAAAGAACGGAAAACGTTGTTAGGTGCTACACAGAAGTTGTGTTATTATTGTAAACAAAAGAAGTTGTCTACTCATTAATTCAACTAAGGGCAGGAGTAGATAAATCTAGAGTAGATTAATGTAGCCTGTGAACCCACAAAAATGATGATAATAATTGGTGTTGCGATACATTTACACTCAATCTCTTTAGGATTATAGCCCCCTCCTTATTGCAGCTTAGACTAAAACCTCCACTATTTTAGCAATCTCAAAACGGAAACATGCAAGTTGAAATATTTCTGCTAAATGTTTCCTATACGTGCTGCAACGTAGAGTCGTCCGCTGTAGGACTTTCCAATTTGTCCAGACGGCACCACTCCGTACGTCATCCATTCTTTGACACCACAGTGGCCACCTGCTAAATAGTAGTGGAATTGTGTGCATCCCCATGAGATTGCTAGCACCTTTTCTCAGGAGGTGTTAGTGTGCGTGATACATATGCCACAGGTTGCCAAACACCGTCAACTTCCTTAAGCACCACTGCACCTAATCCATTGGGCGAGGCATCTCTACTAAGCATTGTTGGCGACCGCAGCCTTATAAATGTAGTAAGGATAGGTTCCCATGTCTAACTAGACTCCCTCTGCAACAACTTTGGGAGATGGTGTGTGCTTTGTGCCAATGAAGGTGAGAACTTCTCTAAGCAGTTCACAGTTCCAAAAAAACAACGAAGTTTTTCTCACACATGGAAGTAACAAACTTAATAATCGTCTCGTCTTACTTAGGTCTGCTCTTATACCTGCCGCAGATATAACATGACCAAAAAAACACTATTTCTGTCATATCAAATTGACATTTATCCTTGTTTAGTGTTATCCCTGCCTCTTGAAGTTTCTCAATAACTCTTCTAAGATGAGTGTCATACTCCTGTTGATTAGTTCCATACACCAAGATATCATCCATCTGACAAACTACTCCTTAACAGTCAACTAAAGCTTTTTGCATTTCCCTTTGGGAAATATTAGGCGCTGATCTAATTCCAAAAGGGAGCCTCTTGCACATGAATCGACCAAATGGGATTATTAAAGTAGTATCCACAGTTTGCGTCCAATTTACTGAGTATAGCTGTAGAGCCCAAATCACTCAATGTTTCCTCTGTTGTAGGTAAAGAGTGATATTCACGCACTACTGCTTGGTTTAGTCTGGTGAAATCTATGCAAACTCGAATTTTACCATTCTTTTTGGGAATGACGATACATGAAGAGCACCATTCTGTCAGTCTCTCTATCCTTTCGATTACACCTAGCTTCTCCATTCTCTGCAACTTCAACTCCAGTGGCAGCTATTCTCTGGGGCACCAACTGAGCAAATGGCGGCATTGAATCTTTTAAGACAATGTTCACTTCGTTTTCCATGGATCCCAATCCTTCAAATACTTTGGGAAATTCAGTAAACCAGGAGCAACTACCCTCTATTTCATCTATAAACTGAATTAATCCCAATTTAGATTTGGCTGGCTTTCCCATTAACGGGGTCACTAGACCCTCCACTAAATAAACTGTCTCCTCAATTTGCCTCGAGTTTCTGCACAACTGCGCTTTGGCAACACCAGTTATTTTCAACTTGTGGTTTCCCAAACCTCTTAATATTTGCTTAGATGGTTCTGTGTCCAAGAACCTCTTAGACATACTTGCAGGAACTGCAGTTACTGCTGCTCCTGTGTCAATTTTGAACCTAACAGGTTCAGAATTTGTCATGATTTCCACAAACCATGCTTCGCCCGTGTCAGTGACTGGGGTATTAGTTGACTACATCTAGTCATTCTGAGCCGAAACCTAAAAACAGTCTTTCAACCTCATTCGCCACTTCATTTGCCAAGCTAGGCTTTCTACCTTTGCAGACTTTAGATTTGGCCCAGTGTCCTCTTGTCGTGCAAACATGACAAAGGGCATTTCTTGCTGGACAGGTTTCCCTACTGTGAAGTCCATATCTGCAGTACAGACAGCTTTTCTAACAATTCCTCGTGTCTACCTGCTGTTTTGTGCTATCAGTTTGTCGACTGTTTGCCGTTGTCTTATCGTGCCGAGTTCGAAGCGCATCAAGATTGTTATCGCTGGTAGCCACCGCTAAACTGTCAGATTGCTTATGATGGCTTACAAACTGCTTTGCTTTTTGAATAAATTTTTGCAAATCCAGGTCATCTAAGTCTATTAGTTACTCTCGGAGGCGCTTATCCTTCACTCCAACTACAATCCTGTCACAAACCAACTTTTTCTTTTATTCCTTCATATTCTCATACATCAGCTTGAGTCTGGAGTTAAATTATAAACTGGTGTATAGGCAACTCTCCTTGTACAATACTGTTTAATTTCATCCTTTATTCATATAATGTTCTTGACTGGTTCAAAATATTTCCCGAAGAATTTTAGAACATTCACCAGGGTCTTATTATTAGGATCTGTCTCATCAAATTGGAACTGTTCACATATCGGCACACTTTCAGGTCCGATGAGTAGCAATGTACTAGCAATCTTCACTTCCTCTGACATTTCATCATACTTTTTTACTATCATGTAAATATTAAGTCGTGATTTAAAAATATTCCAGCTTGCAGCCAAATTACCTCCAGAAAAATTTATTTGTTGCACAAACCTTTTCTTTTTACCACCTTCCGCCATTATACTACCAATATTTCCGTTCAGGCACTGAAGGTAATCGTTCGTATTTGCAGCAACCAGAGAGTTCAATTAAACTTAGCGAACTCGTATTTTTTATGCAACCAGATCAAATAATAATTTACTATGTTTCGACAGATCACATGCCTTTTTAGTGGAAGTTAAAGGAAACTCCACTTCACTTGTTAGTAATAATGAGTTTAACTCAACTTTAAAACTATCTCTCGGAGTCATGAAACGTTGTCCACCGTAATAATTATTTATGAAGTAATTAATAATAGTTATTGGTATTTAGTCAAGTGAAATTACTACTTTAGTCATTAATCATATATATGTATCAATTTCAACCTAACTTGACTCTTTAAATTCACCACCTTAATCAGGTTCAACTAAACTTGACAATCATTACGTGGGAACACTAATTACTGTGACTTCTGACACCATGTAAAGATCGTACTCATTAGTAATAACTCATGTTCAAGTATCATCTGAGAGTGCGTCTTCCCTTGTTGGTTCCAAGATTCAAAGTGTCTTTCTCCCGAGATGATCTCAATCTCAGACTATTTGTGACGTTGTCTTAACGCCCCTTTCCGGTAGCCACTGCAACCTTATTTCGCACAGCACTGTAACACATGAAACCATACTACATGATGTATACATCATAATATTATAACAAAACAGACAACAGTTTCCGGTCTGCCATCCTCCAATCTGATTTGGGGTCGAAAATTAAGATGATTCATATAATATGTTGTAATGCTGCCGGTCAAGATCTCGGCTCTGGTTGGTGCTAGAACCTTGAGACTGGGTCCCCTTGCATCGCTGCCAAAGTGGGTCCTTAGCCTTAGGCCCCTCGGACTTGATGAAGAACGGGGTGAGTATGCGACCCACCTCACTTGTCGATTGCATTTTGGAACTTGAGCTATTCCATATTGTTCATCTTGTTCAAGCATACATATTCTTGCATGCAGTCTGGTGAAATCATAGTTCCTCTGGTTCTGTTTGTTGCACCGTACTGCAACAAATACTACTGTGAAAATAAGAGGCGGACTTTGGAGAAAAGCTGTTTCTATCCCCTATGTACTTGATATTTATTTTACTAGATTTAATTTTTATGAGGATATAATCATTAAATGTCCTGATCTGAACAAACTCACCCCAAGCCACTGAAACAATAACACATAGCTGTCTACCGACTGAACCAATCTGGCGTTTTATGTACATGGTGTTATACTTTATACTTTGCTTCTCAAACTGCACAGACATCTTTATTCAATCTGACAAGTTTACCAAAATATATAAAACGTACGAACTAGTACGCCTATTTATACATGTGGGCTCAACACAATGGTGATACAAATAAAGCTGAATCTGCTGCATTTAAAGCATTTTCAAACTTTCGCTTTTGAAGTATATAATTGCTACATTCTTCTCACAATACATGAAATCAATTTCACCATTATCAGTGGTTAATTTTCGCCATGTCAAAGAACAAGTCTGTATACCCTTTGTCACATTACGTACAAGCAAAAAATGCTGTAATATCAACTTTAGAATTACATTTGTAATAGGATATTGTTGTAACCCAGTAGTCATGTCTTTACACAACACACAACATACAATGTATACGTTGTACCAGCCCACCAGAATATGAACTGTTGCAAGTTTAGAGTCAAATCTGTGTATAGCGTACTCTACACATTGAACAGACAGTTCACAATAAAACGTATTGAACACATTTCAGTGCATCAGTACATAATGTATGTATTTTATTATAACGAATACATACCCACATTTGTCGACAAGTGCGATTATGCAATAAACTAATATAATATAATATAGGTTTATAGGTTGAGCAATAACGATAGTAGTATAGTCAGTGCAGATCTACACAGACACCCGGCCATTTCCGCGTCGTATTAGCCCTAGATCCAAAAACTCCCCGGGCGGACGACCACCCCACCCGTCCTCTCGCCCCTCCTCTCCCCTAAACCTCACTCTATGTGCAAAGCCCTAGAACCTACTCCCCCCAATCGCGGGTGGGGTTTCAAAAACCTCATAGGCTGTTCCGCGGAACCCAGTCTAAAGAGCAAACCCCGCGCCCCGCCCTCGCCCCGTCCCACGGCTCGGGCGAGGGGGCGCGCGTACGCGCGCGCCCCCCCCGCCCCGCGAACCCCACCCGTCCTCCCTCCACCCGTCCCCGCCCCTCCCCACCCCTCCCCACCCCAAACCCCTCCGCCTCGCCCTCCGCCTCGCGGCGGTTCTCGTTTGCGAGTCCAGCCGTGGCCCCACGCCGCCCTCCCCCCGCCCATCCCCCGCCCCTCCCCCGCCCTCCCGCCCCAACGACCCGTCGCGGCCCTCGCGGGCGGACCGTCGGCTGGAGTAGGGTGAAGCGAAGGAAAATACGGGTTAGAGTAATGGTGTGTGATGTATTCTAGAATAGATGATATGCGACTATGAAAAATATGAGTCAGGGTAATGATACACGAGTTTGTTTTAATTTTCAATGCGTTTGAGAGTAATAATATAAAATCAATCGATAAAAAACTTGATATGTGACTACGAAAAAAATATGAGTAAGGGTAATGATACGCGAGTTTGTTTTAATTTTCAATACGTTTGAGAGTAATAATATAAAATCAAGCGATAAAAAACTTGATATACGACTATGAAAAATATGAGTAAGGGTAATGATACACGAGTTTGTTTTAATTTTCAATACGTTTGAGAGTAATAATATAAAATCAATCGATAAAAACCGATATACGACTATGAAAAATATGAGTAAGGCTAACGATACACGAGTTTGAGAGTAATAATATAAAATCAATTGATAAGTAGACACGAATGAGTGTGAATGACAAAAGTTTTTGCCTCAAAACTGTGCAGTGGCGGGGAGGAGACGCTCGCCGAGGATGGAATCTAGAATGGCACAATCGTAGAATGTTCTCCCGCTCTTGGAAGTCTTCTGTCCCTTGTACACCATCACGGAGGGGAGGAGCTCTTTCATCGAAACTGCCAGACGTCCCGGAAGGAAGACCTCTCCCTTTTTTTCTTCGTTTCCAATCCGGCACTCGTAGGTGGCAATGGAGTTGCTCGCATTATCACCATCACCGCATCTTGGGACGTATGTGGGTCGGAGCGCGGTCACCACCAGCACAGAACCAACGGGGAATGAAGATAGCGTTTGCACTCGAAAAAATTCTTCCAACTGGGCCAAGGTCTTCTTTCTCAAGTCACCGGCCAGCTTTTTCATGGCTGCTCCTGGCAGGGAGCACACGCTCTCGATACGATTGAATGTGTTTTGTCCTTTAGCGGTCTCCTGCTGTCCCAAGTACACCATGATCCTAGGTGGAAGGGTAAGGTCCTTTAGCTCCTCTTCTTTGACATCCGCTAGCTTGGGCATGGCGTGACGAATGTTGGTGTGAAAGCTGATGCAATGTCTCATCCCCTTGTCATCCACATAGCTTGCCCTGACTAAGAATGCTTTTCCGAATGCCGTTTCAACCACCGAACCTCCACTCACTTCTAGCACAGTTCCTGGCTCTAGCTCTGACAGCTTTACCGTTGTCTGCAGAGAGCTCCTCTTCTCCGCTCCCATGCTCCTACAATAACGAAAGTGGTGTATATAGATCCGACAAAGCGGTTAAACGGGAGAAAGATAGTACGGTAATTTATAGATATACGAATAGGGCTACTTACATTAGGGTTGCCGCCACTGCACGAGCTTTCTCCAGGCTTAGTCCCCCGCTCTTTTTCTTCCCCTTGCAAGGGGACTTGGTAGCTTTTTTTCCCTTCGTCGTCTCACCACCATCCATTTCTTCCGTAGCCGTATCGGCTCCGTGGCCATCATCATCGTCATCATCTGATATTACAATCACCTGGGGTTTCTTCTTTTTCTTAGCACAGATTTCATCTCCTTTTGGGTTCTTCCTCTTCTTGGTTGTTGTGGTCTCGCCCCTATCCGAGGCCCGCTCCGGGGAGGACGGAGAGTCCGCCATGTTAGAAAGATCCTTTCGGGCAAGACTCCCCACTCCTATTATTTTCCCCTTCTTCCGTGCCTCTTTTAACGCATCCACCTCTTCTTTCCTCTTCTGACTGCACTTTTCTTCTTCAATAATTCCATCCATTTGTGAGTCCGTTAAGCCCGCAAATAACTCTTCTTGGTTTTGGACTATGTTGTCAGTATCCATTGATAATGTACTATTGTAGTAGTGTAGCTGTACAGTAGTGATGTGCTGAACTTTGAATGCTGAGACTGTGATCCCACTCTCCCTTTATACAACTGCTCATTTCTTGACTCCTCCCTTTTTTTTATCCAATCCCAATGTGACCCGATGCACCCCGATGTGAATCCGAAGCCTCCCGATGCACCCCGATGTGAATCCGAAGCCTCCCGATGTGAATCCGAAGCCTCCCGATGCATCCCGATGTGAATCCGAAGCTTCCCGATGCATCCCGATGTGAATCCGAAGCTTCCCGACGCATCCCGATGTGATTCCGAAGCTTCCCGATGCATCCCGATGTGAATCCGAAGCTTCCCGATGCATCCCGATGTGAATCCGAAGCTTTCCGATGCATCCCGATGTGATTCCGAAGCTTCCCGATGCATCCCGATGTGAATCCGAAGCTTCCCGATGCATCCCGATGTGATTCCGAAGCCTCCCGATGCATCCCGATGCACCCCGATGTGAATTGACACATCGGGACACATCGGGATGCATCGGGAAGCTTCGGAAACACATCGGGATGCATCGGGAAGCTTCGGAATCACATCGGGATGCATCGGGGAGCTTCGGAATCACATCGGGATGCATCGGGAAGCTTCGGATTCACATCGGGATGCATCGGGAAGCTTCGGATTCACATCGGGATGCATCGGGAAGCTTCGGAATCACATCGGGATGCATCGGGAAGCTTCGGATTCACATCGGGATGCATCGGGAAGCTTCGGAATCACATCGGGATGCATCGGGAAGCTTCGGATTCACATCGGGGTGCATCGGGAGGCTTCGGATTCACATCGGGAGGCTTCGGATTCACATCGGGGTGCATCGGGAGGCTTCGGATTCACATCGGGAGGCTTCGGATTCACATCGGGGTGGTATTGCCAAGGGTGGGGAAATGGTTAGACTCCGCCCACTGAATACTACTATTTAAGGTATGAGTTTCTCACTCTAGCAGTATGAACAATCAGCCTCTAGTCAACAGAGTGAGAGTAAACAGAGACAGCTACCTACTAGTCAGCGCCTGATCAGAGATGTCAACAAGTACAACATAAGGTTAGTGCTAAATAGGGTAATCGGCAGCAATTGTGAAGTGTCTATTGTATATAACGCTATTGAGCCAAAAACAAAAAAAATTAACTTACACCCTACTACTATATATTTTTTATAGGGAGACTAAACAGAGACACTCACCTACTAGTCAGCACCTGATCAGAGATGTCAACAAGTAAAAAAGGTTAGTGCTAAATGAGGTAGTTGGTAACAATTGTGGATTGCTAATAGTAGTATGAGGTAAAAGAATAACTTACACCCTACTATTTTGTATTTTTATAGGGGGGGAGAGCTCTCGTCAGGCCGAGCACACCTGTCAACTATGCGGTCTGGTTCTCAAAACAGCGTTTTCTCTAGACAGGCACACGAAGAGAATGCATGCGCAGGCTCACCCACACAAGTGCCCGGTTTGTGGCGGATGTTTTGATGGGAGGAGAAAGCTAGGTCATCACATGAGACGATTTCATAGCGAGGCCAAGGCGGAAAAAGATGAGGGGGATGCAGAGAAGTTTGATGATGTTTTCTGGTCCAAACCTCCAACAGCTGAAGAGGGGGATGAGATGGGGGTGCTACTAGCCCGCTATTGGAGTTCGATCAGGTCCACAATACACTCTCGTCCTGTAGAAGACATTCTCAACGTTCGAGTGTGGAGAGGAGAATGTGAAGATGAAGGAGATGAAGAGGTGTGGACTAAATTGAGAGCGATGTGGAAGAGAGTACCTTGTACTGTGAAGATTAACTGTAGCGCTGGAGTCATCCTCGAGCATAAGACCAGTGGAGAGTTGCGCTACTTTCACTCATCAAGCAACAATGCCGCGTTCTTCCCCAAGCCAAGACTGATCAGAGCAGAGAATGAGATGAGAGAGTTTTGCGAATCTGTGCAGGAGCTCGACTTGAGAGAGAGGTCAGCACAAAGGAGACCGAACACCGCTTGGGTTTTACGTCACATTGCAAATTTGACATTCTACATCTATAAACTCTTAGAGATTGGCAAGGTGGGTGGTGTAGTGAGCAAACTCCCAGACTACATACTTAACAACCGACATGTGATAGCACTAGATGTAGACTTTTGGGCCAGAGGAGGTGCCCGTCCCTACCCAGACAAATTGTGTTTCTTTAGATGTTTGGCCATGATGTATGACTGTAACTGCGACCCAAAGAAGGGATGTTGCTGTCATCGCCCCTCTCAGACCACAACACATCGCTTGTTTAAACAATACATGAGACAATCTAGATCTTCTTCCCCACCCTCATCAACTTTGTCAGACTTTCCCGGGGTGGGCGCGAGTGATCTGCTGGCCTTGGAAGATCATTTTGACATATCTATAATAGTCTTCTGCCTAACTGATGAGGGGGTAGCTCCGATAGTTTGGTCATCTGGGGCACGAAACAAAGCCCGTAAACTCTTTGTCAACATGTACGAAAAACACTTCAGCTGGATAAAGAATGTTGATTCGTTTGCCAGATGTTTCACCTGCAAGTTGTGCGATGGCGCTTTCACACGTTTGTCCAGCCTACGGCGACATAAGTGCTCGCCAGAGGAAGCATCGGTGTTTGTTTTCCCTGGTGGAACGTTTGGACCCCCGCCAACCATATTCACAAAACTCAAGCGAGTGGCGGGAATAGAGGTGGTGAACCCCGACCTCTTATACTACCCCTACTATATCACCTATGATATTGAATGCTTCATGCCAAAAGACAACCTACAAACTAACACCTCCACAATGACTTTTAGTGCAAGACACGAGTTACTGAGCATATCTGTATGTTCTAACGTCCCGGGGTTTGAGCAGGCCAAGTGTTTTGTGAGGAGTGTCGACAGCAAGGATGGAACGAAGTGCATTCGTCAATTCGTCCAATACATAGCAAAGATTGCTGACGTGGCAGGAGATTTGTTCGGAGAAAGATTCCGGGATGTACGCAAGCGACTCTCTACTTTCCTTGCGGATCGGGCGGATAGAGAAGAAGCCTTTGCTGACGAAAAGTTCTCTAACGTCTCGACTTACAGGGTGAAGTCCGGTCTCTCCGGATTAGAAAGAGAGTTAGAACAGCACATCTCCAGCGTTCCGGTGGTTGGTTTCAACTCACAAAAGTATGACCTAAATATACTAAAGGGACCTTTGCTTCGCTCTCTACAAGAGGAGGAGGGAGAAGATTTTGTCTTCATCGTTAAGCGTGTTAACAGTATGTCCTGCGTGGAGAGTAGACGTTTTAGGTTCCTTGACATATGCAACTTTATCGCACCGGGCTTCAACTACTCCAAATACTTGAAGGCATTTGGTGTGTCAGAGAGTAAGGGATTCTTTCCTTACGACTGGGTAGATTCCCTGAGAAGGTTGGATTATTATGGACTCCCTCCCCGAGAGAGTTTTTTCAACTCGCTGACTCAGCAAGAATTGAGCGAGCAAGATTATCACCACTGTCAGGTCGTGTGGGAAAGAGAGAACATGGAAACGTTCAGGGATTTTCTCATCTGGTACAACAACCTCGATGTGGCCCCATTCATCGAGGCCATTGCACGTCAGAGCTCTATCTATCGACAAAAGGGTATTGACATGTTGAAATCCGCAATCTCGCTTCCAGGCTTGGCTATCAGATGGTTGTTTATGGAGGTGGAGGCCCGACCTTATGGCTACTCTCCTCCACAAGCCGCTCTTCCGCTGCATAGGTTAATGTCTCTCCGAGACGAACTTTGCAACTCGCAACCCATATGTCTGTTCGATGAGGAGAGCAAAAGTCTGTACCATACTCTTCGTGATAACCTCGTGGGAGGGCCGAGCATTATCTTTCACAGACATCATGAAGTTGGAGTGACCTCTATTCGAGAGAAGATGTATGGCACATCCGCAAAACCCTGTAGGTCCATTCTGGGAGTTGATGCCAATGCCCTCTACCTATACTGTATGATGGGGAATATGCCTACGGGTTATCCCAGGCGGAGGCTAGAGAGCCGAGGCTTTGCTCTAGAACCTATTAAAAAGTTCAGCAAAGTGGCGCATGGTTGGTTAGAGTTCCAATCGTGGAAGAGAGGAGAGGTCATCCTTCACCAACAGAATGGAGGAGAAATGAGGATAGGCTGTCACAACCTACCAGTGGATGGTTATAGCGAACAGAGTCGGACGGTGTACCAATTCCACGGTTGCTACTGGCATGGGCACGAGTGCGAGCTAGGAGGGAACGGTAAAGGTGTCAGAAACATGACGAATGAAGAGCTCCGGGTGGACACTGCAAGGAAAGAAGATTACATCAAGGCTCTAGGCTATAAGCTCATCACCACTCGGCAGTGTGAGTGGGAAGCGCGAGTTCGTTCGGATGTAGAAGTTAGGACATTTCTCGCCATCTTCTTTTCTTCTCTCTATCCGGAGAGGGGTTACGTCAACCTCGATAAGATAATCAATAACATTCGTAGTGGAGAGTACTATGGTTTAGTGGAGTGTGACATTTCCGTACCCGAAGAGCTAAAAGCGAAGTTCTCTGAGATGGCACCTATTTTCAAGAATATAAACGTGGGAAGAGAACACCTTAGCGAACACATGCGCGCTTTTGCCGAACAGAACGGATTCTTGAAGAGACCTCAGCGAATGCTCGTAGGGAGTCTTTTTGGCGAGCGAATCACACTACTCTCCGATCTGGCTAGATGGTATCTAGATCAAGGTTTGATAATTACCAGGATCTATCAGTTTGTTCACTTTATCCCACGAGCCATCTACAAAGACTTTGGTTCTTCGGTCTCAGACGCAAGAAGAGGTGGGGATGTGAACCCCGACCTGGCCCTCTTGGCCAGCACCAGCAAGCTCGTTGGGAATTCAGCCTACGGAAAGACTATAACAAATAAAGAGAAACATAAGACTGTCAAGTATGTGGAGACAGTAGAGGAGGCGGCTGTCAAAGTGAGGAGTAGGCACTTTTCTAGTCTCAACGAAGTTGATGAAAACTACTTTGAGATAGAGCTTCACAAGAAAAAGGCAAGTGTTGACAATCTTTCTTTTTATTTTGATTCTTGATTTGACGAAACTTTTTCTGAGTGGTAGGGTAAACTCTCTCTCTCTTTCTTTCTTTTAGATTCGAATGGATGTTCCATCTGTCGTAGGATTCGTTATCCTCCAGAGAGCCAAGTTGAGAATGCTAGAATTCTACTACGACTTTATGGATAGGTAAGTAGAACTAGACTATACAAAGATTTTATCAAATCCTTCTCTATTTATTCTTTGGTGTCAACCTCCACCCCCCCCCCCCCCCCCCTACAACCCGTTCGTTTTATTTTCACAGATTCGTCAGCAGAGAGGACTTTGAGTACGTAGAAATGGACACGGATAGCGCTTACATGGCTCTGAGTGCTCGTAGTATAGATGAGGTCATCCGAAAAGATAAAAAAGAAGAGTTCTACAGAGAATATGGTAGATGGTTTCCCAGACCCTTCTGCGATAGGCACAAGGGAGACTTTATCACGACCAAGGTGCTCGGCCAAGAGTGGGAGATGAGGGAATGTTGTGAGAAGGTGCAACGATACGAAACACGAACCCCCGGCCTGTTCAAGGAGGAGTTTCGGGGGGAGGGGGTCATCGCGCTCAACTCAAAAACATACTTTTGCTGGTCCGCTGATGGTGATAGCAAGTATAGCAGCAAAGGACTAAACAAAAGAGGAAACGCCCTAACCAAAGAGAAGTTCCTCTCCGTGCTCAGGACAGGGGAGTCGGTGAGAGGGGACAATCGGGGTTTTATCAGAAGAGGAAACCAAACGTATAGCTACACCCAGCTAAAGACCGGACTCACCTACTTCTATGGTAAGCGGAAGGTTGCAGAAGACGGGGTGAGTACGAGTCCTATAGAATGCTAGTACTGATTTCTCGGAGATGAGACTACTTCACTCGATAAATTGGAAAGTAAACGAACAGTGCATCATAACCCTTGTACATATACCCGTATAATTTTTTTCACATTCACTCTCTATTGTAAGGGGTCTCCGTCCTCAAAACGGAGGGTTTACCGGTTGTAGCCTTAAAACCGAGCAATAAAACACTAGCTAATACATTAAAAACCATTTACCTCTCCAAACCAAAGGGGTAGACGGTACTAGCGCAGCTTCCGCTCATACTCACCCCTTATCAGTTCACATTTCTTCTATTGTCTTCATTCGTAGGTGGGGGGTGACATCGCACGCGCACGATGCGCTCTCTCCCTATCGGAGTTTGCTACCCGGGGGAAAGTGGACGCGGTGGTCAAAGAAATTGGTGGCGAGTCAACGACATCATCGTAGAGGCGGGTCTATTTGTAGGATGATGATGATGATGATGATGATGATGATGATGATGATGATGATGATGATGATGATGATGATGATGATGATGGCGATGAGAAGACAAGCATCCACCTATCCCGTTTATCTATTTCTATTTCTACCCCTCCGAGCGATGATGTCGTCGGCTAACCTCCTCGCGAAGGCTACGGTTTGAAGCGCGGAAGAGCCACCGCCTTCACTTTCCCTCGCCGCTCGTCACGGGGACGGGCGATTTCCCTAGGGGAGGGTCCGGGGGAAATGAGGGTTAAGGCGCGAGTCTTTCATCGAAGGTCCGGGGGCGCTCGAACGGAGGAGCGCGCGAGTGCGGTGTCACCCCGACCAGTTCAGTCTCAACAGTCCCCGGCGAAGAAATCATCCGGAAGCACCACCACCACTCGGTAAGTTTCTTATAGTAGTATAGTCAGCGTCGTAAACTCTGCACGGGCACTCCGCACGGGTGTAGCCTATCATTACTCTAACCCGTATTTTCCTTCGCTTCACCCTACTCCAGCCGACGGTCCGCCCGCGAGGGCCGCGACGGGTCGTTGGGGCGGGAGGGCGGGGGAGGGGCGGGGGATGGGCGGGGGGGAGGGCGGCGTGGGGCCACGGCTGGACTCGCAAACGAGAACCGCCGCGAGGCGGAGGGCGAGGCGGAGGGGTTTGGGGTGGGGAGGGGTGGGGAGGGGCGGGGACGGGTGGAGGGAGGACGGGTGGGGTTCGCGGGGCGGGGGGGCGCGCGCGTACGCGCGCCCCCTCGCCCGAGCCGTGGGACGGGGCGAGGGCGGGGCGCGGGGTTTGCTCTTTAGACTGGGTTCCGCGGAACAGCCTATGAGGTTTTTGAAACCCCACCCGCGATTGGGGGGAGTAGGTTCTAGGGCTTTGCACATAGAGTGAGGTTTAGGGGAGAGGAGGGGCGAGAGGACGGGTGGGGTGGTCGTCCGCCCGGGGAGTTTTTGGATCTAGGGCTAATACGACGCGGAAATGGCCGGGTGTCTGTGTAGATCTGCACTGACTATACTACTAACGATAATATCTTGCCTAGAGATCACTGAATAATAGTGCACCTTATTGTCATCACTAGAAGAATAAATCTACAAGGTGCATCAAATCTACGGACAGTAGAACAAATGATGTAATACTTGATGCATAAACACTAAATATGTAGAGTCAGTCTCATTTACCTGCTAAAAGAGTGGCATTTCTAAAGAGCTTTTTAGAAGTAGAGGGTGTAGCAATACAGTCAAAATGAGCTGACCATTTCATTCCTCTGCCTCACTAGAAATGCGGCACTTGAATATATGCTTCAGATTCTGTCAATCCTCATTTGTATTGCCTTACTGAAAGAACCACGGCACCTGCTGAGGCTTCCAGGAGCTAGACCTTTAGAACAATAGTAGACAATAGTTACAGATCTGCATGTAGCTAGATTTTATAAATGCATTAGGTATAGTATTAGTGAGCTATATGTATTCACCTTGTATTTAGGTACTACCAGATTTACAGATGATAAAATTACGATAGAAGTTGCAGTAGTGGGTTAAAAATATATACATGTGATAGGTTCCAGTCATAGCTTCTTGACTGGAACCCAAATGCCTCTTTGATTTCGAAGAACTAAAAAGAGTAAAGCTGTGGTGCATTGTACCATACTTAATCTTTAAAAATAGCTTCTCATTATTAAGAGAAGGCAACTTATTTCTTATACTTTAATTACTACTATCTATTGCCCTCAACATTTGCAGAGGCACTACTCTTGGCTCTAATTCTAGAACATGAACATTTCTACTGTATTAATCACAATAAGAAGTCGTCCTCTCCCAAATGATGCCAAGTAGAAATTAAGTCCTGAGAGAAAGAACAAGTCTCATTGTTTATTAGCTGAGTAAAGATCTTCCTTTGCCTTATAGGCTTCAGACAAAGTTGTTCTCTTTCGAAGATCTTCATTGTCAAATCCTTTTGAACAGAATTTAATCAGTTGGTCTTTATTCTCATTGGCGACTGCAAATAATATCAGTGCAATTACACCATTGTACCAATCCAAGAATAAAATGCAAGCATAAACAAATTATATATTGTGCTAATTTTCTCAATCTAACGTTAATGTGGACGTCTTTAGGTTCTAACTTTCTTACTGTCAGCAGTGGCATCAGACCTCGGTGTGCATCCTATCCTAGTATCCTCTTCATGACCTACATGTTCGTCTGCTGCAGGTTCTATCGTAGTGTCCTCATCAGGACCTACGTGTCCGTCTGCTGCAGGTTCTATCCTAGTGTCCTCATCGGGAACTACATGTCCATCTGCTGCAGGTTCTATCCTAGTGTCCTAGTCAGGACCTACATGTTCGTCTGCTGCAGGTTCTGTCCTAGTGTCCTCATCAGGACCTACATGATCCGTCTGCTGCAGGGTTTTGCTCGCTAGTCTCTTCTGCACTAAAATCAGTAACACACAAAACAATAGTATAATGAGGATAAGGATAAGAAATGTATAATGTATAATTCTTACATAAGGGATTGTCTGCACTTGTATGGTGACCCATAGTTAGCATAGAAATTTGTGTATTCTAAACACCATTCAAGTGTTTGTACTCCTTTGTTGTAAGAGGCATTAAAAGTATCTAAAGAAAATATGTTAGGCTTCTACACCCCTTTGGACTGCTCGAGGCTGTGATAGGGTGGCAATCTTGGTTATAGAAGTCGGTGGTTCACAATTTTATTAGCTGAAGGAAACCACTGGACACTCATCTGCACACATAGATCTCTTGCAAGAAAAAGACGCTTCATTTTAGTCTGAGTTGGTGCTTTTCCAGCAGATGCGCTGGGAATAGGATCAATTATTTTATTAACTAAATATAACTTTGTCTGCAACTCTTGGTCACAAACTCACCTATAAACTCACCTATATATTACAATGTACAAGTATTTATATTGTACTAGCCTAGGATAAAAATGAAACCTATAATTACGAACCAAGCAATCTTGGCTCAGGCACACAAATGTACTATTCAACAGCAGAGGAAATAGACATATACTTACACAGTAAAGCTGCCACCATCTCCTTCTATACTCCCCTCTGGTGTTGGTTAGGTGAACTAGTACTACAACTAGAATATATAATATAAGATACTAAATAGAAGTAGTATTGCTTGAACAGTTATTTATGACACGAAGTTGTCCTCTCCCAACGTGAGAGAGGACAACTATCAGTATGCAACAGTTGGCTTTATAATTTGCATAGAGTATTTCTTTCATTGTAAATTGCAATGTATTTGAAACCTACCGACATCGATCTGTATTAACTTGACGGGCAGCAATAACATCACTGTGCCTCAACACTGGCAGACCGCTGTCCTGCCTGCAACAAATTAACAAAAACACAATCAAATTCTGTGAGGATCTGCACTGCTAAAACCATTCAGACTATAATGTGAATTCTTTTTTTCAAACTTTTGTTGGTCTTATAACATTCTTTTGAACCGGTCTCTGCTGCAATAGAGATTAGAGTATTGTATTGTAATGGTCACGTGCAGCCTCCCGACTACATGACACTCTTTATATATACTTACCCTTGCATTATATCTGCTTGTACCCATTGTCTATGTAGTTGAATGTTACCTGTACACTTCTTATATGCATTACTGAGCCATTATACCCTTTTTATACCCATGTAAAGAGGCCCGACCTCTCAGAAATACTTGATATTGATTTTGCATATGATCTAGATGATTTTAAGCATCTTTTGTCAAACCCGACCTATTTTGGGTTGGCCATCGGGCTTCCGGCCACCATGTTGTTGCACAATTTCCGGACGACCCTACATCGTCTTTTTACGACACTACGTCAGCCTTTTTACCGGAACTTCCTCCGGAAGTTTTATTACTATATTAAGAGCATTGTTTTTCCAATTGTTGTCTCAGTTCATGCTTGGATCTCAATAAAGACACATCTATGCTTATATATAGAGACTTTCACTTCATAGATAGGTCATTCTAGTTGCCAAGGTCCTCGACCTTGCAGCACGAACTTCCTACTAGGTCGGATCACTCTCTTTCTCAGTATAGCACACAAACATTGACTCCGGATCATATGGGTCGTCTTTGGTAGTTATTTGACTACTAGTACCTGTTAATCTTTCATGTAATGAGAAGGCCTAGCACCACTCATAGGCACTTCATTTTGGACTTTGGAGTCGTCTTAGGACGACAGTACCAAAACCCAAAAACCATTACAGTATTTCGAACCCTTTACGGCAATCTACCACTAAGTACACCATTAACTATTAGAGGTACAACTGTGAGAAGGGTTCAATAGCCAACTTTTTCTAGAAATTTCTACCTTTTCAAATTTCATCTAACAGAATAGATTTTATGAAATTGTAACATACAACAGATTTTATTTATAACAAATTAACAAAACACTCCTCATATCATGGCATAGTGATACAATCTACACCCACTAGTCACAATTACAAAAATACATTCAGAACAATGACTGAAAATGTTTTATTAATATAATGTGTTTACAACTGCTAGTTATGGGATAGAATTATCTAGGTAACCTCTTCCTTAGCAAAATCACCATGACATTGTTACAGGCACCAGGTGCATTAGTTTTATATACATAACCATCAGTGTGACCTGCGAAGAGAAAGTAGGGTCAGAGGTGCAGCTATTGTTACTAAATGGTGAACCATTTATCATACAGTCATAGAGGTGAAGCAAATGTAATACATTGTACTATAACCTACACTGTACATTTATGTAGTAACTGTACTGCATAATTACGGCATTGACATGCAAAACAGCAGATATTTATCATTGTACCAATGGGAAGCTTCACCCCATAGATACTGTATACTATATATCATATCTATGCTTCACCCACATGTCTAATGTTCACTGTCCTGTACACAATATGATTACAGATGATAGACCATATAATAGAGATCGGATTGGGTAAGTACTGACAACTCCAAATAATACAGTTAGTTAATACACATGTATATACAGCATGTCTGTTAGTCAGTCTTATTATGAGATGAAAACTATACAGCACACAGCACACATACTTACTGATGCTACAATGTACTTGATGATGATGAATGTCTACACTCAAAGTATCACACATGAACAGGAGTTGGCTTTCCTTGTCTAAAAACAAACAATATACATGTACATAATTATACACTAATATCAAAATGGAAAAGCTTTAGGAACCAATTTGATTAGGATGTTAAACTGACTAGGTTAGTGATTTCTCAATATTTTAGATGAGGCAGCCTCACTGGCCGCAGTCAGTAAGGGTGCTATACCTTTACTAAAACAACTAGCGACTAGCTAATGCGCTGATGGGCTGCGATTAAAAGTAGATTAGCTTAACTGGTGTTAAAAATTGAAAGAAGCCTTAACAGTTCCACTGCTGGTCCTAACCCTGGGAAAACATGAGGGTACACGCCTGCTGGCTGTGTGTCCACTAAAATTGAGGTGGGTACACGCCGTATACTCCCATATAACCACACTTTGAACACTAGTACCAACCACTGTTCTGTAGATTATGTTTTCCTAGAGTCAACAACTTGTGACTGTGCTGCCTGTCTTACATAAACTTTCCTGTTAGGTACAATATATGTCATGACATGTTGTGTCAAGATTTTCTAGAATGCTGAACTTGGTTTACTCTCTAAGGAAATAGAAAATCTTGCTGCTGCTGCTGCTGCTGCTGCTGCTGCTGCTGCTGCTGCTGCTGCTGCTGCTGCTGCTACTGCTGCTGCTGCTGCTGCTGCTGCCGCACAGAGCAAATGCTTTTAAAGCTAAAGGTAGTTTAATTTAGTTTAACCATTTTTTTTCACTTTAGTAGTATAGTCAGTGCAGATCTGCACAGACACCCGGTCATTTCCGCGTCTTATTAGCCCTAGATCCAAAAACTCCCCGGGCGGACGACCACCCCACCCGTCCTCTCGCCCCCTCCCCTTCCCTAAACCTCACTCTATGTGCAAAGCCCTAGAACCTACCCCCCGATCGCGGGTGGGGTTTCAAAAACCTCATCGGCTGTTCCGTAGAACCCAGTCTAAAGAGCAAACTCCTCGCCCCGTCCCGTCCCACGGCTCGGGCGAACCCCGAACCCCACCCGTCCTCCCTCCACCCGTCCCCGACCCTCCCCACCCCTCCCCACCCCTCCCCTCCGCCTCGCCCTCCGCCTCGCGGCGGTTCTCGTTTGCGAGTCCAGCCGTGGCCCCACGCCGCCCTCCCCCCCGCCCCTCCCCCGCCCTCCCGCCCCAACGACCCGTCGCGGCCCTCGCGGGCGGACCGTCGGCTGGAGTAGGGTGAAGCGAAGGAAAATACGGGTTAGAGTGATGATAGGCTACATCCGTGCGGAGTGCCCGTGCAGAGTTTACGACGCTGACTATACTACTATAAGAAACTTACCGAGTGGTGGTGGTGCTTCCGGATGATTTCTTTGCCGGGGACTGTTGAGACTGAACTGGTCGGGGTGACACCGCACTCGCGCGCTCCTCCGTTCGAGCGCCCCCGGACCTTCGATGAAAGACTCGCGCCTTAACCCTCATTTTCCCCGGACCCTCCCCTAGGGAAATCACCCGTCCCCGTGACGAGTGGCGAGGGAAAGTGAAGGCGGTGGCTCTTCCGCGCTTCAAACCGTAGACTTCGCTAGGAGGTTAGCCGACGACATCATCGCTCGGAGGGGTAGAAATAGAAATAGATAAACGGGATAGATAGATGCTTGTCTTCTCATCGCCATCATCATCACCATCATCATCATCATCACCATCATCATCATCATCACCATCATCATCATCATCACCATCATCATCACCATCATCATCAATCATCATCATCATCATCATCATCATCATCATCATCATCATCATCATCATCATCATCATCATCATCATCATCATCATCATCATCATCATCATCATCATCATCATCATCATCATCATCATCATCATCATCATCATCATCATCATCATCATCATCATCATCATCATCATCATCATCATCATCATCATCATCATCATCATCATCATCATCATCATCATCATAATCATCATCATCATCATCATCATCATCATCATCATCATCATCATCATCATCATCATCATCATCATCATCATCATCATCATCATCATCATCATCATCATCATCATCATCATCATCATCATCATCATCATCATCATCATCATCATCATCATCATCATCATCATCATCATCATCATCATCATCATCATCATCATCATCATCATCATCATCATCATCATCATCATCATCATCATCATCATCATCATCATCATCATCATCATCATCATCATCATCATCATCATCATCATCATCATCATCATCATCATCATCATCATCATCATCATCATCATCATCATCATCATCATCATCATCATCATCATCATCATCATCATCATCATCATCATCATCATCATCATCATCATCATCATCATCATCATCATCATCATCATCATCATCATCATCATCATCATCATCATCATCATCATCATCATCATCATCATCATCATCATCATCATCATCATCATCATCATCATCATCATCATCATCATCATCATCATCATCATCATCATCATCATCATCATCATCATCATCATCATCATCATCATCATCATCATCATCATCATCATCATCATCATCATCATCATCATCATCATCATCATCATCATCATCATCATCATCATCATCATCATCATCATCATCATCATCATCATCATCATCATCATCATCATCATCATCATCATCATCATCATCATCATCATCATCATCATCATCATCATCATCATCATCATCATCATCATCATCATCATCATCATCATCCTACAAATAGACCCGCCTCTACGATGATGTCGTGGACTCGCCACCAATTTCTTTGACCACCGCGTCCACTTTCCCCCGGGTAGCAAACTCCGATAGGGAGAGAGCGCATCGTGCGCGTGCGATGTCACCCCCCACCTACGAATGAAGACAATAGAAGAAATGTGAACTGATAAGGGGTGAGTATGAGCGGAAGCTGCGCTAGTACCGTCTACCCCTTTGGTTTGGAGAGGTAAATGGTTTTTAATGTATTAGCTAGTGTTTTATTGCTCGGTTTTAAGGCTACAACCGGTAAACCCTCCGTTTTGAGGACGGAGACCCCTTACAATAGAGAGTGAATGTGAAAAAAATTATACGGGTATATGTGAATGTGAAAAAAATTATACGGGTATATGTACAAGGGTTATGATGCACTGTTCGTTTACTCTCCAATTCATCGAATGAAGTAGTCTCATCTCCAAAAATCAGTACTAGCATTCTATAGGACTCGTACTCACCCCGTCTTCTGCAACCTTCCGCTTACCATAGAAGTAGGTGAGTCCGGTCTTTAGCTGGGTGTAGCTATACGTTTGGTTTCCTCTTCTGATAAAACCCTGATTGTCCCCTCTCACCGACTCCCCTGTCCTGAGCACGGAGAGGAACTTCTCTTTGGTTAGGGCGTTTCCTCTTTTGTTTAGTCCTTTGCTGCTATACTTGCTATCACCATCAGCGGACCAACAAAAGTATGTTTTTGAGTTGAGTGCGATGACCCCCTCCCCCCGAAACTCCTCCTTAAACAGGCCGGGGGTTCGTGTTTCGTATCGTTGCACCTTCTCACAACATTCCCTCATCTCCCACTCTTGGCCGAGCACCTTGGTCGTGATAAAGTCTCCCTTGTGGCTATCGCAGAAGGGTCTGGGAAACCATCTACCATATTCTCTGTAGAACTCTTCTTTTTTATCTTTTCGGATGACCTCATCTATACTGCGAGCACTCAGGGCCATGTAAGCGCTATCCGTATCCATTTCTACGTACTCAAAGTCCTCTCTGCTGACGAATCTGTGAAAATAAATCGGGCGGGTTAGAGGTTGCTGACACCGAAGAATAAATAGAAAAGGATTTGATAAAATCTTTGTATAGCCTAGTTCTACTCACCTATCCATAAAGTCGTAGTAGAACTCTAGCATCCTCAACTTGGCTCTCTGGAGGATGACGAATCCTACGACGGATGGAACATCTATTCGAATCTAAAAGAAAGAGAGAGAGAGAGAGAGAGAGAGAGAGAGAGAGAGAGAGAGAGAAAGTTCACCCTTCCACTCGGAAAATGTTTTGTCAAATCAAGAGTCAAAGTAAGAAAGATTGTCAACACTTACCTTTTTCTTGTGAAGCTCTATCTCAAAGTAGTTTTCATCGACTTCGTTGAGACTAGAAAAGTGCCTACTCCACACTTTGACGGCCGCCCCCTCTACCGTCTCTACATACTTGACGGTCTTATGTTTCTCTTTATTTGTTATGGTCTTTCCGTAGGCTGAATTCCCAACGAGCTTGCTGGTGCTGGCCAAGAGGGCCAGATCGGGGTCCAGATCTCCCCCTCTCCTTGCGTCTGAGACCGAAGAACCAAAGTCTTTGAAGACGGCTCGTGGGATAAAGTGAACGAACTGATAGACCCTGGTAATTATCAAACCTTGATCTAGATACCATCTAGCCAGATCGGTGAGTAGTGTGATTCGCTCGCCAAAAAGACTCCCCACGAGCATTCGCTGAGGTCTCTTCAAGAATCCGTTCTGTTTGGCAAAAGCGCGCATGTGTTCGCTAAGGTGTTCTCTTCCCACATTTATATTCTTGAAAATAGGTGCCATCTCAGAGAACTTCGCTTTTAGCTCTTCGGGTACGGAAATGTCACACTCCACTAAACCGTAGTACTCTCCACTACGAATGTTGTTGATTATTTTATCGAGGTTGACACAACCCCTCTCTGGATAGAGAGAAGAAAAGAAGACGGAGAGAAATGTCCTAACCTCTTCATCCGAACAAACTCGCGCTCCCCACTCACACTCCCGAGTGGTGATGAGCTTATAGCCTAGAGCCTTGATGTAATCTTCTTTCCTCGCAGTGTCCACCCGGAGCTCTTCATTCGTCATGTTTCTGACACCTTTTCCATTCCCTCCTAGCTCGCACTCGTGTCCGTGCCAGTAGCAACCGTGGAATTGGTACACAGTCCGACTCTGTTCGCTATAACCATCCACCGGTAGGTTGTGACAGCCTATCCTCATTTCTCCTCCATTCTGTTGGTGAAGGATGACCTCTCCTCTCTTCCACGATTGGAACTCTAACCATCCATGTGCCACTTTGCTGAACTTTTTAACGGGTTCCAGAGCAAAGCCTCGGCTCTCTAGCCTCCGCCTGGGATAACCCGTAGGCATATTCCCCATCATGCAGTATAGGTAGAGAGCGTTGGCATCGACTCCCAGAATGGACCTACAGGGTTTTGCGGATGTGCCATAAATCTTCTCTCGAATAGAGGTCACTCCAACTTCATGATGTCTGTGAAAGATGATGCTTGGCCCTCCCATGAGGTTATCACGGAGAGTGTGGTACAGACTTTTGCTCTCCTCATCGAACAGACATATGGGTTGTGAGTTGCAAAGTTCGCCTCGGAGAGACATTAACCTATGCAGCGGGAGAGCGGCTTGCGGAGGAGAGTAGCCGTAAGGTCGGGCCTCCACCTCCATAAACAACCATCTGATAGCCAAGCCTGGAAGCGAGATTGCGGATTTCAACATATCAATACCCTTTTGTCGATAGATAGAGCTCTGACGTGCAATGGCCTCGATGAATGGGGCCACATCGAGGTTGTTGTACCAGATGAGGAAATCCCTGAACGTTTCCATGTTCTCTCTTTCCCACACGAGCTGACAGCGGTGATAATCTTGCTCGCTCAATTCTTGCTGAGTCAGCGAGTTGAAAAAACTCTCTCGGGGAGGGAGTCCGTGATGATCCAACCTTCTCAGGGAATCTACCCAGTCGTAAGGAAAGAATCCCTTACTCTCTGACATGCCAAATGCCTTCAAGTATTTAGAGTAGTTGAAGCCTGGTGCGATAAAGTTGCATATGTCAAGGAATCTAAAACGTCTACTCTCCACGCAGGACATACTGTTAACACGCTTAACGATGAAAACAAAATCTTCTCCCTCCTCCTCTTGTAGAGAGCGAAGTAAAGGTCCCTTTAGTATATTTAGGTCATACTTTTGCGAGTTGAAGCCGACCACCGGAACGCTGGAGATGTGCTGTTCTAATTCTCTTTCTAATCCGGAGAGACCGGACTTCACCCTGTAAGTCGAGACGTTAGAGAACTTGTCGTCAGCAAAGGCCTCTTCTCTATCCGTCCGATCCGCGAGGAAGGTAGAGAGTCGCTCGCGTACATCCTGGAATCTTTCTCCGAACAAATCTCCTGCCACGTCAGCAATCTTTGCTATGTATTGGACGAATTGACGAATGCACTTCGTCCCATCCTTGCTGTCGACGCTCCTCACAAAACACTTGGCCCGCTCAAACCCCGGGACGTTAGAACACGCGGATATACTCAGTAGCTCGTGTCTTGCACTAAAAGTCATCGTGGTGGTGTTAGTTGGTAGGTTGTCTTTTGGCATGAAGCATTCGATATCATAGGTGATATAGTAGGGGTAGTATAAGAGCTCGGGGTTCACCACCTCTATTCCCGCCACTCGCTTGAGTTTAGTGAATATGGTTGGCGGGGGTCCAAACGTTCCACCAGGGAAAACGAACACCGATGCCTCTTCTGGCGAGCACTTGTGTCGTCGTAGGCTGGACAAGCGTGTAAACGCGCTATCGCACAGCTTGCAGGTGAAACATCTGGCAAACGAATCAACATTCTTTATCCAGCTGAAGTGTTTTTCGTACATGTTGACGAAGAGTTTATGGGCTTTGTTTCGTGCCCCGGATGACCAAACTATCGGAGCTACCTCCTCATCAGTTAGACAGAAGACTATTATAGATACGTCAAAATGATCTTCCAAGGCCAGTAGATCACTCGCGCCCACCCCGGGAAAGTCTGACAAAGTTGATGAGGGTGGGGAAGAAGATTTAGTTTGTCTCATGTATTGTTTAAACAAGCGATGTGTTGTGGTGCAAGAGGGGCGACGGCAACGACATCCCTTCTTTTGGTACCAGTTACAGTCATACATCATGGCCAAGCATCTAAAGAAACACAAGTTGTCTGAGTAGGGACGCGCACCTCCTCTAGCCCAAAAGTCTACGTCTAGTGCTATCACGTGTCGGTTGTTAAGTATGTAGTCTGGGAGTTTGCTCACTACACCACCCACCTTGCCAATCTCTAGGAGTTTATAGATGTAGAATGTCAGATTCGCAATGTGACGTAAAGCCCAAGCGGTATTCGGTCTCCTTTGTGCTGACCTCTCTCTCAAGTCGAGCTCCTGCACAGATTCGCAAAACTCTCTCATCTCATTCTCTGTTCTGATCAGTCTTGGTTTGGGGAAGAATGCGGCATTGTTGCTCGATGAGTGAAAGTAGCGCAACTCTCCACTGGTCTTATGCTCGAGGATGACTCCAGCGCTACAGTTAATCTTCACAGTACAAGGCACTCTCTTCCACATTGCTCTCAACTTAGTCCACACCTCTTCATCTCCTTCGTCTTCACCTTCCCCTCTCCACACTCGAACGTTGAGAATATCTTCCACGGGACGAGAGTGTATTGCGGACCTGATGGAGCTCCAATAGCGGGCTAGTAGCACCCCCATCTCATCCCCCTCTTCAGCTGTTGGCGGTTTAGACCAGAAAACATCATCAAACTTCTCTGCACCTCCCTCATCTTTTTCCACCTTACCCTCGCTATGAAATCGCCTCATGTGATGACCTAGCTTTCTCCTCCCATCAAAACATCCGCCACAAACGGGACACTTGTGCGGGTGAGCCTGTGCATGCATTCTCTTCGTGTGCCTGTCTAGAGAAAACACTGTTCTGAGAACCAGACCGCATAGTTGACAGGTGTGCTCGACCTGACGAGAGGTCTCTCCCCCTATAAAAAAAAAAAAAATACAAAATGGTAGGGTGTAAGTTATTATTCTTTTACTTCACACTACATAAACAATAAACAATCCACAATTGCTACCAAATACCTCATTTAGCACTAACCTTCTTTTTCACTTGTTGACATCTCTGCTGATCATGTGCTGGCTAGAAGGTAGGTGTCTCTGTTTAGCCTCCCTATAAAAATATATAGTAGTAGGGTGTGAGTTATTTTTTAGCTTGATAGCATTTTATACAATAAACACTTCACAATTGCTGCCAATTACTCCATTTAACACTAACCTTATGTTCTACTTGTTGACATCTCTGATCAGGCACTGACTAGTAGGTAGCTGTCTCTGTTTACTCTCACTCTGTTGACTAGAGGCTGATTGTTCATACTGCTAGAGTGAGAAACTCATACCTTAAATAGTAGTATTCAGTGGGCGGAGTCTAACCATTTCCCCACCCTTGGCAATACCACCCCGATGTGAATCCGAAGCCTCCCGATGTGAATCCGAAGCCTCCCGATGCACCCCGATGTGAATCCGAAGCCTCCCGATGTGAATCCGAAGCCTCCCGATGCACCCCGATGTGAATCCGAAGCCTCCCGATGCACCCCGATGTGAATCCGAAGCCTCCCGATGCATCCCGATGTGAATCCGAAGCTTCCCGATGCATGCCGATGTGATTCCGAAGCTTCCCGATGCATCCCGATGTGAATCCGAAGCTTCCCGATGCATCCCGATGTGATTCCGAAGCTTCCCGATGCATCCCGATGTGATTCCGAAGCTTCCCGATGCATCCCGATGTGAATTGACACATCGGGACACATCAGGAAGCTTCAGGATGCGTCGGGAAGCTTCGGAATCACATCGGGATGCATCGGGAAGCTTCGGAATCACATCGGGATGCATCGGGAAGCTTCGGAATCACATCGGGATGCATCGGGAAGCTTCGGAATCACATCGGGATGCATCGGGAAGCTTCGGATTCACATCGGGATGCATCGGGAAGCTTCGGGAAGCTTCGGAATCACATCGGGAAGCTTCGGATTCACATCGGGATGCATCGGGATGCATCGGGAGGCTTCGGATTCACATCGGGGTGCATCGGGAGGCTTCGGATTCACATCGGGATGCATCGGGAGGCTTCGGATTCACATCGGGAGGCTTCGGATTCACATCGGGGTGCATCGGGTCACATTGGGATTGGATAAAAAAAAGGGAGGAGTCAAGAAATGAGCAGTTGTATAAAGGGAGAGTGGGATCACAATCTCAGCATTCAAAGTTCAGCACATCACTACTGTACAGCTACACTACTACAATAGTACATTATCGATGGATACTGACAACATAGTCCAAAACCAAGAAGAGTTATTTGCGGGCTTAACGGACTCACAAATGGATGGAATTATTGAAGAAGAAGAGTGCAGTCAGAAGAGGAAAGAAGAGGTGGATGCGTTAAAAGAGGCACGGAAGAAGGGGAAAATAATAGGAGTGGGGAGTCTTGCCCGAAAGGATCATTCTAACATGGCGGACTCTCCGTCCTCCCCGGAGCGGGCCTCGGATAGGGGCGAGACCACAACAACCAAGAAGAGGAAGAACCCAAAAGGAGATGAAATCTGTGCTAAGAAAAAGAAGAAACCCCAGACGATTGTAATATCAGATGATGATGATGATGATGGCCACGGAGCCGATACGGCTACGGAAGAAATGGATGGTGGTGAGACGACGAAGGGAAAAAAAGCTACCAAATCCTCTTGCAAGGGGAAGAAAAAGAGCGGGGGACTAAGCCTGGAGAAAGCTCGTGCAGTGGCGGCAACCCTAATGTAAGTAGCCCTATTCGTATATCTATAAATTACCGTACTATCTTTCTCCCGTTTAACCACTTTGTCGGATCTATATACACCACTTTCGTTATTGTAGGAGCATGGGAGCGGAGAAGAGGAGCTCTCTGCAGACAACGGTGAAGCTGTCAGAGCTAGAGCCAGGAACTGTGCTAGAAGTGAGTGGAGGTTCGGTGGTTGAAACGGCATTCGGAAAAGCATTCTTAGCCAGGGCAAGCTATGTGGATGACAAGGGGATGAGACATTGCATCAGCTTTCACACCAACATTCGTCACGCCATGCCCAAGCTAGCGGATGTCAAAGAAGAGGAGCTAAAGGACCTTACCCTTCCACCTAGGATCATGGTGTACTTGGGACAGCAGGAGACCGCTAAAGGACAAAACACATTCAACCGTATCGAGAGCGTGTGCTCCCTGCCAGGAGCAGCCATGAAAAAGCTGGCCAATGACTTGAGAAAGAAGACCTTGGTCCAGTTGGAAGAATTTTTTCGAGTGCAAACGCTATCTTCATTCCCCGTTGGTTCTGTGCTGGTGGTGACCGCGCTCCGACCCACATACGTCCCAAGATGCGGTGATGGTGATAATGCGAGCAACTCCATTGCCACCTACGAGTGTCGGATTGGATACGAAGAAAAAAAGGAGAGGTCTTCCTTCCGGGACGTCTGGCAGTTTCGATGAAAGACCTCCTCCCCTCCGTGATGGTGTACAAGGGACAGAAGACTTCCAAGAGCGGGAGAACATTCTACGATTGTGCCATTCTAGACTCCATCCTCGGCGAGCGTCTCCTTCCCGCCACTGCACAGTTTTGAGGCAAAAACTTTTGTCATTCACACTCATTCGTGTCTACTTATCAATTGATTTTATATTATTACTCTCAAACTCGTGTATCGTTAGCCTTACTCATATTCTTCATAGTCGTATATTGGTTTTTATTGATTGATTTTATATTATTACTCTCAAACGTATTGAAAATTAAAACAAACTCGTGTATCATTACCCTTACTCATATTTTTCATAGTCGTGTATCAAGTTTTTTATCACTTAATTTTATATTATTACTCTCAAACGTATTGAAAATTAAAACAAACTCATATTTTTCATGGTCGTATATCATCTATTCTAGAATACATCACACACCATTACTCTAACCCGTATTTTCCTTCGCTTCACCCTACTCCAGCCGACGGTCCGCCCGCGAGGGCCGCGACGGGTCGTTGGGGCGGGAGGGCGGGGGAGGGGCGGGGGATGGGCGGGGGGAGGGCGGCGTGGGGCCACGGCTGGACTCGCAAACGAGAACCGCCGCGAGGCGGAGGGCGAGGCGGAGGGGAGGGGTGGGGAGGGGTGGGGAGGGGAGGGGATGGGTGGAGGGAGGACGGGTGGGGTTCGCGGGGCGGGGGGGGGGCGCGCGCGTACGCGCGCCCCCTCGCCCGAGCCGTGGGACGGGACGGGGACGGGACGAGGAGTTTGCTCTTTAGACTGGGTTCTACGGAACAGCCGATGAGGTTTTTGAAACCCCACCCGCGATCGGGGGGTAGGTTCTAGGGCTTTGCACATAGAGTGAGGTTTAGGGAAGGGGAGGGGGCGAGAGGACGGGTGGGGTGGTCGTCCGCCCGGGGAGTTTTTGGATCTAAGACGCGGAAATGACCGGGTGTCTGTGCAGATCTGCACTGACTATACTACTCACTTTAGTAATTCACTAATTTCTTGGCTACAATAAGATTAAGTTGATAGCTATACGATACTAATCTGTACGATTGCATGCACTGTGTACCCACCTCATTTGTTCCACTTCGAATACTGCTGAATAGAAGCATGTAAGATTATACAGGACAGTGGGGATTTACTGTTAATGAGCTAGCAAGAAGACATCATTGTACCGATAATAAAAGTAAATACACGAATAATATATGAATAGGTATCGTGGCTGAGTGGTTAGAATGCGGAACTTTCATGCTGAAGGTTCCAGGTTCGAATCCCGGTAACTGTGGTGTTAGGAAGAGCACCCAGCCACAATTGCTCCTGTGTCTCATATAAAAGTACATGGGGTCATGCAAGCCAGCATGGCTTCAAGGCAACTCCTCTACCCCTGCCAATAAAGGGCCTTTCTTACAGGGAGTTGGCCAGCACTGGCGCCTGGCAGTGCAAGCTGCTAGGGGCTGGTCACGCCAAGGAGTATAAGCCGGTAAGTGAGTGCTATAATGTACCCAGTATTCTGACTGAGTACATTATACTAAATAGTATTAGTGTTCTGTTGCCATATATTAAGTAGGATGTGAAACTTGAAAAGGTTTGTTATAATCTGATAAGAAAAATATTAATTGATCAAATATGAACATATTTTAATACTACGTTAAACAATACTAACAGCAACTGCTCTACTCATTTCTAAGTATGTCGGTGGCATTCTATATACCACAGCTAGGTGTGTCTTATTTTTATCATGGTGTGTGAGCTTACCAAGTTCTCATCACCACTCTTCAGTCACTGCCTGCTATGAACCCAGCATGAAGCACTGCTACAAGGTTGGAACGGACGGTGATGTTGCTACCATTTTTCACCTGCCCCGCCGTGATGTGGCTGCTCTTGTATCGAAGAGGGCGGAGGTGGATCTTTATCCTGAATGCAGATGAAATACACACGGGGGACCTTCATTATTTTAAGTCCTGATCCACAAGGACTGAGTGGTCAGCCTAAGTCTGAAAAGCTTGTCACTGCTGGGAATTGAACCCAGGCTGTACATAATATACACTGTACATGTCGATAACATAAAATTTTGAACATTTAAAATGAATCACAAACCATTGAGGTTATTGTGCATTTAAACTCTCGCTATCTTAGCACAAAACATAATCTAAAATGATAGTGTAAAATAATATTATTTTTCTTGTTTGTATTATGTTAACAGCCAACAGAGAAGAGATACAACGTAAATGTGACTAAACCCAACCAAGCACTGCTCTATAGATTCTATGCGTCCCTAGAGTCAACAACTTGGAATGCAGTGTGTGACTGTGCTGACTGTCTTACAGACTTTAAGACTTAAGTTCATAAAATTTCCTGCAATATGACAAGTTCGCATAAAGATTTTTTAGAATGCTGAACTTGGTCTACTCTCCAATAAAGTACAAAATCTTGCTGCTACACAGAGGAAAAGCTTCTAAAGATATGCAATAGCCATAATCGTAATAAAGTTCAGAAATGATGTTGACCCTCTGTACCGGCAACCAGCAGAACTGGTTTCCTCCAAATAGTGTTTCCAAGCCGTAAGGCTTTGGCAAAAGTCAATAATGCAACCGATGCCCACATGCGCGATTGCATGTCGGATAATAGTAAAAGGTACAGCTTTGATATGTGTCTTGACTAATTATTTATTTCATCTTAAAACGAATTATTTCAAATAATATGCTAGACTATTAGAATTTATAAAAATAAATGCTTAACATCAAAGATTATTTAAAAGACAATTGCAAGCTTGCAGTATATAAAGTTTGTTCAAGAGATTTCAGAACAAGGGAGACAAATTCTAAACAACAATATTATCAACTACATAATATTGCTGCTTAGAATTTGTCTCCCTTGCTATGAAATATGAGAAATGGTTATATATTTGTATAGAATCCAGTGATTTTAAAATTGTGAGCATGTAAGACTATATAAGGCAGTTTGGATGTACCAGTAGTAAAAATTACCAGTAGTAAAAATAATTAAACTGACTACATGACTGTATCAATAAGAGTACAGGCATAATGTCATGCTAGCAGATTCAATTATCATTATAAAAATTATACAATGTACAGCACATTGTAAACAACAGTGTCTCAGTGCAGAAATCCTAGCACCATCAAGCCTCAGAAAAACAATGTACAGTACATCATGCCACACCATTATTTGCTCATCATCTGTTTTGTGTACAGCAACTAGGCTGACAAATAGAAGTGAATTCCTTTTTCAAAGTATATGAAACTTTTGTTGGTCTTATAACATTCTATTGAGCTGGTTTCTGCTGCATATAGAGATTATGCAAGATTATATTCTGTATACACTGCAATCTAACACTAAATACAGAGGTAAAACCGTAAGAAAGGTTCAATGATAAACTTTTTATAAAGATTTCTGCATTATATAATTATATCCAACAGAATAGATTTTATGAAATTGTAACATACAACAGATTTTATTTATAACAAATTAACAAAACACTCCTCATATCATGGCATAGTGATACAATATATATCCACTATCTGTTAGTTACAATTACAAAAATACATTCAGATCAATCACTGAAAATATTTTAATAAAATTGTATGTTTTTGCTACTGCTAGGTATGGGGTCGATCTCTGCCTTAGTAAAATCATCATGCCATTGTTACAGGCATGATTATTACTACAAATCTTGAGCCAGTTGGTCATGTTGTTCAAATTATATGAATTTCCCAATTTTGGAGTTGTCAACCCAGTGCACAGGGGAAACAATAACTCCAATGAAGTCTAAATAATTTGAACCGGATTACACAAGCAGCTAGATTATTCTCTCTGAACTGGTATTAGATTGATACTCTACATGTATGTAAAACCTTCAGATTATATACATGTAATACAGTCAGTGAGTATATGCCACAATTAATATAAAACATATAATATTATATATCCATAACTTCAGTAGTAGAGTAATAATTTAGTAGACAATAAACACTTTAGTGAACAAAATGTCTAGAAAAACAAGACATCATAATACTATTATTATAGTATAACATATTACCCAAAGTTAAAACAGTCAACAATAAGTAATAAGACGTAATAATGGTTCTATAACATAATGATTAATATAAAATAATACTATTGTAGCTCATGTACTACGCAAGTGTGGGAAGGGGTACAGGTTTCATTTGGCTATGCTTCTAATGGAGCTTAGTCCACAGTCCAAACACAAGTGTAACAAATTTCTAGTAGGAAAATGAAATAAAATTACATGGCTGAACAGATAAAAATGAGAACATTGGAAGGTTGCTGGAGTTGTAGATGGATTGTGGAACTGTCCCCTTTCAAGCACCGTCATGGGCAGGCAACTTCATCATGAAATGACATACAATGTACCTTATACAATTACAACAGATAACAGGCATACATCATTCCCAGGAAGTTGTTGTAGGATAGATAACTAGTAGACCACTAGCATTGACCAGATGTATTAGTTTATATATAACCATCAATGTGACCTGTAAAGAGAAAGTAGGGTCAGAGGTGCACCTATTGTTACTACATGGTCAACCATTTATCATACAGTCATGGATGTGAAGTGAGGTGAGTGTAATACAATATAACCTACACTGTATAATGTGAGTGTAATACAATATAACCTACACTGTATAATGTGAGTGTAATACAATATAACCTACACTGTATAATGTGAGTGTAATACAATATAACCTACACTGTATAATGTGAGTGTAATACAATATAACCTACACTGTATAATACACATTTATATAGTAACTACTGTATAATCACAGCATAGACATGCCAAAAAGTAGATGTTTATCATTGTACCAATGGGAAGCTTCACCCACATGTCTAATGTTCACTGTCCTCTTACACAATATGATTAGAGATGATAGACCATATAATAGAGACAGAATTGGGTAGGTACTGATAACTCCAGATAACACAGTTTATACAGTCATACAGTATATATACATGTACAGCATATCTGTTAGTCAGTCTTATTACGAGATGACAGCTATACAGCACACATACTCACCGATACTATTTGATGATGATGAATGTCTAGACTCAAAGTATCACACATGAACAGGAGTTGGCTTTCCTTGCCTAAAAAACAAGCAACATACAGTACATGTTACTATACACATTATAATACATGAAACCATATTACATGTATATATATTTCATACTGTATAAAGTATAGACTGTAGTTTCATGGAGTTGAGAAGAGTGGGTGGGGGCCTCCGAACATTTAGTCTGCTACAACAATGAAAGCGCAGCTCACAAACCCAATCTATTATCTTAGGTAAGATCTGCAGAAAAGTGGGCAAGGCAAAGGAGATTGCATATCATTCTCAGTGAATTGTTACAGTTTATTTATACACTCAATAATACCAATGCTAAATCCTTATATGCAGGTAACATGACGTACGTTTGTTGTTAGCAGCAGCTGGAAGATGATATGTACGCAGAGTTAGAGATAGACAGAGATGGTAGAGTATAACTAGATCAAATCAAATCGGCAGATATACAGTAGTACGTATAGCAACCTCTCCAATCCTATTTACAGGAAGGAAGTAGCAGTACAGTTAGAAATGGTGTTGGAAATAGTATATACCCATCAGACCTACTACAATACCTACACAGCAGTCACCCAAACCACTTACGGTTTTCAAAAATTGTTTGCTATGAAAAGTGAGCTCTTCCGAATTCATTATCATATCCTCAAGTTTTTCTCCTCGATGTAAATTGCTTGATTATTGTTGTACTATATTAGACATAAACAGGAAGTTGCAGTTACACACAGACAAGACAGTACATAACATCAACTCACAGTCGTATAAAATGCCTTCGATTGTCCACTAAGATCCTCCGACTTGGCAACAAGGTCATCTAACTTTTCACCACGATTTAACATGGCTTCCAATGTCTGGTGCTGTTATAAGAGAGTAACATTATAGTATGCAGCATCACTAATAAATATGCATTATACAGGTAGTACTTTGTGACATATATAATGTGTACACTTAGTTTAGTAGTTCTATTTTAACAAACTGAACTATACAATACAAAAAGAGAGAAACAAGAGAAGGAGATATTGAGGCCTACGGCGCAATAGGATAATATCACCAGCACCATTTACTATCTCAAAAACTCATCTACGGCTACTAAATAACATACTATAGACATATACATGTATGTTTGTGATATATATAAACATCTGTGTTACTTACCAATATAACTTTGGTTTCATCAACATCTGCCTGCACCCTAGAGAGAGCATCAGATTCCCTGGGATTCTACAGAGATATAATAATACTTGTTTCTATAGCTGGAGCACCATTTGACTCTTATAAATCTAGACATGCATGCAGAGTGTAACGTGTATAAGAGTTATATGTTGTACATGTATAGTTCAATGTTGTGGATTCAAGTGCCTGATACAAGCTGACAGGAAATATAATAGCCTTACCTGGTATTTTGCGAGTAATGGCTCACCATTGGGAAACTGTAAACTCCTACAATGAAAGACATCCTTTACAACGTTGCGGTTAATATAGTGATAACATGATCAGCACATGTACATGCTGGCAACCAGCAGCTATCTGCCTGCACATGTCAAATGTACACAGGAAACAGCTCACTGCTGTGTCTTATAACGCAAACATATTAATAACTAATAGTGATGACAGAACTGCTATGGGGAATTTACATGTCCCAGCTGATCAGTGGAGCTGTATGTAATCTACTGTATACTATACAATATACAAATATTTACATACTATATACATAAGTATAATATGTACTTGCATATAGTATGTACTTGTATATAGTATATACTACATGTACTTGTATAATATACACATACCCTGGAGCAGCAGACTTCCAGGCAGTGGGTGGGTGAAGCTTAGAAAACTCATCTAGCACCTGAAGAAGTAGAAAAGAATGTAATAATAATATAACACATAGACCCACACAGATCCACTTTTTATCATTGTAGCAAAGTGAAACTGAAGGAGGTGACCTTTATCTACGTCATGGGTGGGCAACCTTTTTGAGCCACTTTTAGATGATGATTTCATAAAAGGCCACCATCACCTACCTACCTTGTATAACTCATAATGACAAAGAATGTTTAACAACCTATATCACTGTTAGTCAGGATGTTAATGCTCATAACATCATTCTTCACATGTTACTTCATATCAATATTTCATAAATTGAATATTTATAAACATTGAAAAAATGTTTCTGCAATAATCAAATTAAAAAGTACACGCAATGGTTTTATTTTGCTAACAATAAAAAGGCCACATCAAATCAGCAAAAAGGCCACAGTTTCCAAAAGGCCGCACGTTGCCCATGGCTGATCTACGTTATTAAAAGGTAAGTTGGTAACTAAGGTTATCAGGTCCTTCTTATACAAACTGCAAGATTGTGGTCTCATGACACAAGAATCATCCTATTAGATTGCTAGGACAGACAGACAGACAGTAGCCTACTGTAGACAACTGAGATATCACATGCAGCCATAATTAATGCTCTATAATCAATATGAAGTCTAATAACAACTTCAACACTTTGTAACAGGGCAATAATCTAATCTAATTATGGATAATTATTACAGAGCTGTTGTACTAGTACCATATAATCCAGGAAGTAGGCCTACATGTATCTCTGCTGTGCACTGTGTGTATTATAAACATTACCTTGTTTATAAAGCTGTGTGCAACTCTCTGTGGATATTCATGGTCTGCTATGACTACTGCTGATAACCCATCAGACTGCACAAACACATGACACAAGTAGTCTACAAATATAACAGTGACGTGTAGTCAATGCAGCAGGTGCCCTATGTAACATGGAGTCAATGCAGCAGGTGCCCTATGGAACATGGAGTTAATGCAGCAGGTGCCCTATGTAACAGCGGGAACAAACGAAAATAGGTACTGTCAATGAAATCTCTTGACAGCTTCTCTTAGGACACGCTGTCCTCTACCATTGATAGTAATACTATATCCCCATAGTATGACACTGCAAACATTATCTGCTCCTGCTGAAATATTAAACATAATGTAATCTAAATAATATGAGTTATATTTATATTGTCTAATGTTGTGTTAGCAGAATATGTCCATGTAAAGGTTAACTAATATTAGACATTAGACAATATAAAAATATAACCCATCTTACTTATATTATATCATGCCTATTATTTCAAAAGTAATAGACAAACATGTAGAATCTGGCTATGGGAACGCGGTCTTGGTATTAAAGAACAGGGTATCACACTTAGACTGGAACAAGGGAAAATAAACCATGCATTATTGAGAGACGTAACAAAGAATATGAGTAAGAGAGAACATACCTTGTTCTTTGACTGAAGCCCTTGCACCTACTGTAGTTCTATCTACTATCAGCTTACTGGTGAAGTTCATAAACTCCTTTACGCTAAGAGATAAAGAGGAAGTGTATATGTTTAAAATCTCATTCACTGGGGGATTGTGCCACCATTTGAAAGCATTCATACAGCCTATCAAAACTGTTTCATAACAGGAACATCACACTAGAACAGTGAAGCATCTGCACATTCCTAGTTCCCAACATAATTATGGATGCGGTTTAAAGAAAATATTTCTTCATCTTACCTCGATCTTTGAAAGAAACTAAACGTGCTGAGATCATGTGTGGCGTGCAGTTGAGTGACCTTTGCTGTACTTGGTTCTTTATAAAATAGTTCCAGAGCAACCAACTTCATTCTGATGGCTGCAGCAAAGACAATATATCAATTTACCATTACTATGTCGTAAATTAGGGAATAAGAGCAGCGGGAATATTTTACAAACAATTTTGGTAATTATAGTACAACAATCTGTTTTCTACGCTTGGCTCATTTAAAGAGTAGTAATTTATAAAGTTCAGTCGCAATCAAGCAATTATTTGTATCCTCAACAACTGACAAAAATATAGGCAACCAAATAGACTAGGCCTTAGGGGGGTATGACCTTTAGTAACTTTGCTTCTTAAAAAAGTTACTAACATACTGATACTTTTTAAGTGACTTTAATTTCAGTTTTAATAGGAATTTTAAATGGATTATTGTAATTGTAACAATTACAACATCAATACCCTGAACATCAATATTATATTATATTATTCCCTTACAAAATTAAAAATAATATTAAATGTAGGCCTATAATTAATAATAATCATAATAATCCAATGCAATAATTGGTAATATAATATTAAATATACATATATTTATATTTATTACACGAGTTGTGATGTATTTTTAAGCAATGAGTATGAGATGATGATAAAATATAATATGATAATCATGATGATAATTATTATTATCTAAATATCATTATATTAATATCCTAATATGATAATCATAATCATAATGATATGATTATGATGGATCTCAATGATCTGATTGATGCCTGATGGTGATGATCATGATCATGATGAAGTAAAGGTGAGAGCAAGTCTATTTCCAGTATCATCATTCATCGAGATAAAAAATAAAACTTTACAGAGCGGAACATGTTAAAAGCAGTATTCACAATGTCGCGGAAATATGACTCACATAAACAGGCCTAAAAATGAAATGTTATTATCAGTGAGCTGTAGTTTGTCGAACCGGAAATTATCTGATTTGATATGTCACCATGCAACACAAACTTTACCGATTATAATTAAATTTTCAAATCTGCATACAGCATAGTTGTTTAAAAAATTATTTACTTAATGTAGTTGCAAACTATTTTAAATAAATAAATTAGTGCAAATGGCAATTTCTTGAATGTAGCATTACCATGGAAACCATGATTTAGTAGAAGCGGTACCTTTTGGGTACATTTGGGCCTGGGCGGTTTATTTCATTTTCATTTTAATTATAATATTATACTAAATTACTATTTACTAATCAACAGGAATATTTTATTATAACTATAGATTAATTATAATATATATCATATCATCGTTATAATGTGAGATGATGATCATGTCAGAATATGTATATGGAATATTGTAATTTACTACTCACCAGGTAGACACTCACACTGAAATCAGAAGTGGCTCCAATAAGCTGCTCTTCTACTTATATCCCATTCAGTGCTATACAAGCCTTGCAAGCTTTGATCACCTGATCCTAAGACTTTTACTCTCCTGTAGTCCTGTAGACATCATTAAGCAGGGGGCAGCTAGATGTCATTATACAACAAATATAGAAATAGAATGTACATGTACATTGCAAAAATGATGTATAGGTTTTTCATTAATTTAATACCACCTATTAAATTAGCTATCATCAGGCATTTACAATCAATATTCATATTTGTGATATTGTGACATATTGTTATCCGCTGGTCTAGCGAACTTGGTTGCTGGTCCGCTTCGGCACCATTTGATCGAGAGAGCCAATACCATGTCAGCTACAAAGTAATATAATACCCATGATCAGTTTGTTGGATGCTATTGATAATATTACATCTGAGCAAAAGAGCATATGGTAATTGGATAATCTAGAGCTGTATCACTCATCATATTTTATAGTTAGAATTTCAGGTTGAATAGATCACTGTTGCGTTAATTACTTACATAGGCTACGATGAATAAAAGATAAAAAACTTACGTTGGGAAACAATTCTCTGCTGAACATAATGGGTTATTTTATTGCTTGCCTTTAAGTTTATATAATATAGTTGTCATTATCTTTATATACATGTACATGTATATTTGGTAGTTCACATAATTCAAGATGGATGAAATGGCATTAGAAAACCCCATGCTTCAGAAGTTATCAGCAATCGGACAGATGCAACTAAAAAAAGGAAATCTACGTAAAGCAAAAGCTGCTTTTGAATACATGTATAAAAAGGCAAGAGTGATAGATAGTAAAGTTTATCAGGAGGCATCACTTGTGAACATGGCCGCCACATATATAGATGCTAAGAAGCCGGAAAAAGCCATCAATTGCCTCAAAGCCGCTCTCGCTCTCAGCGTACCTAACGCTAACTACGCTGACATTCATTACAACTTGGCGATTGCCCATGAAATGCTTGATAATCAAAAAGAGGCCAGTAAAGAATATGATCTTGCACTCCTTCTTTATTCACAATCAGATCTCTCATCCTCGGAGATTGTCGCAAACACTGGTATTAAAGCGGGAATACTGCATATGAAATTGGGAGACTACAAGAGAGCCAATGAATGCTTAGATATTTCAACTCCGAAACTCTCTGAGAAGTCGCTAATTGTTCAACTTGCCACCGTACTCTGCCTCAAAGCTCAGTGTCTTGTTAAGTCAAATAACACTGTGACAGAAGCTGTTCAGGTCGGAGAAGAATGTCTCAAGTTATGCAGAACATTGACACAGGACGCATTTGTTGGTATGGAGACCATATCATTTCTTATCTGTTTTCATTGTAATATTGCTTATGAATTTAAGTTGCAGAAATGAAATTGATGCTATGTTTACTCATAATAAATGAGTACATGCATATAGGAGTTATACGACCATGTATATGTATATTTGTATGTTGAATGAATTTTAGTTAACCTTTGCAATGAACTTGGACTAGTATTTACCCAGAGCAAACAGTACGAAACTAGTGCTGAGTGTTATAAACTGGGTCTCTCTGTCATGGAGAATCTGAGAGACAGTCCAGTACCACAAACTAAAAAGGCGGCATTGCTACAGAACCTCGGTGCAGTTCTTAATTCTACTGGCCATTTCGAGCAAGCTGTAGAATACAGTTCACGTGCTGCCGAAATTTATGGTAAGGAATTTATTCATTTGTGATTCACAACGTTGGGCGATTCAGCCAGAACAGAGTATATTACAATATCGTTTTTATCAAGTACATAATAGATATTTAGATTCAACATTAAAACTTTTGTCTTATCGTCATGTATAGAACTATGATTATTGTAAATTACAGGGGTGTTTGGGATTAGGAGCAGTCAATGTCACTGTTTTCTCAACATGGCGTTCAGTTACAGCCGTCTGAAGACACCAGGAGCTGGAGAGAAGTGTGAGGAGTATTACCTCCATGCTTACCAAGCTGCTAAAGATACAGGTAGTGTATGGTTTTAATTACTCAAACTGGAAATTTGTCTTTAATATTTGGGTGATGGCTTATGCACAGGATGTTTTATAATGATATCATAATATAAAGAGATTAAACTGGATTTGTGTACCCTTGCTGCCTCGGGCAGGAGCAGATAACTTCCAAATACAGAAACTGGTGCACACTGCAATCAATGTGACTAAATTTTTGTTTAGAATGTATACGAGACCAGTGGCAGGCGTGTGAGGGACTGGCTGGGGTCTCCCTATACAAAGGACTGATTGGTAAGGCTATTGACTACTATCAGAAGGCTGTCGGTCTGTGTGCTGCCACAGTATCTAAAACTCCAGAACAAGATAGACTGGTAAAGAAACTGTCCGCAGTGATAAGATTGCAACCTTCTGCAGCTGTCAGCTCAGGTACGTTTGTCGTAATAAACGCTGCAGAAAGAATGATGATCTCCTGCTGTATCTTCCCTATTTATGTTACAGAAATAACTATCAATTGGTCTGTGTTTGGCTTACTAACTGCAGATTGTATTTTGCTATTTTGCACATTATTGTCAGTAGTTATATTCAGTTATTTAGAGTAGTTTACAAACATGTGTTTTTGTTCCTATTTCAGCAAATCAAAACATATATGTACCAACCAATCAACTAGCACCTTCTCTTGTTAACCACTCACCTTCGACTCCTCTGATAGCTGAATACTCAACTCTCAATCAGATGTACTCAAACAGGCCAACTTCCAGCACCTATTCACCTCATGTGCAGATGCAAAACCTGGTGGTAGGTCCACCATTGTAATTATATACAGTATACGTGTATATGAAGTAGAATGGTTATGGCTTAACGCTACTGGTTATGGTTATGGTTATGGTACTGGTTATGGTTAACGTGTAATGCTTGTTCATGTATAATTAGGACTTAGATGATATAGTTTTTGACTCCATGCTCACACCTGTACTATATACATGTATATGTGTTTACTAGCAATGGGCATTAGGTTAACAAACATGTTTACTCAACTCATAGTTATACCAATTATCCAACATCATTGCACGTTCTTATCTACAATGTACATGTACATGTATAATTCATCATTTCTACTGAAATCACTGGTTTTCGCTATGTTGCAAACATGTACAATGGATGAATGTAATACATACATGTAGAAACACTTGCATGATACTTGTACAGGAAATGAGAGCAGCTAATCCTAACGCTTCAAGAGTTCCACTCGTCAATGTCAATATGCCAGCTGATGAGGATGAAACAACTAGTGTACCGGCTCGAAGGAAGAGGAAACGGAAAAGGCTCCGGTAAATACCAGTGTAGTTAGATGACAATAGAGTATATTATAATGCAGTACATGTAGATTATTGTGTCTGCTGAGTTTATTATAAAGTGTTTAGATGTCTATGGATGCACTGCATTGAACCAACATTCACAATAAATACTTTATTATAGAGTCATATAGCTACAGGTAATAATAATAATTAAAGATACCAATATTGTAGTCGAATCTTGGGATGATGTCACTTTGGCTGCTAATAATTGCAATACACGGTAGCAATTCCATTGTGCTCGTATATTATGGAGTTGACTGCCAGTTTTATGTTCTGATCAATATAATCAGCTCAAATTTCGGAATACAGCAGCATTTTACATGTCTGCTGACTTGGCAATGGCTGGCGGACTGAGCAGTATGGCAGCTGACTGAAAAGTATGTATGTGTTTCATTAGTCACACTTTTAATTACAGTAGACGAGTGGAGCATGAGGAGCTAACTTCCTATGAACCTGTCCACCATGGACTGGGTACTTACAATTCTGTTATTGATGAAACTTATCCACAACATCTCCTGCCACAGCACATGTGAGCTACCTATTCTCTCTTTTTGTTCTCCTAAACAAATTTGTTTCCTTCAGTTTATCAATGAGATGAAAAATAGTAATATTATTACTATTAGGATATAAATTTTATCTACAGAGTAAACAAGGGCCGAAGGAGACACCATGACGTTGAAGACGGATCTAGTGTTGTATCTGGACTGAAGATCAAAGGCTTAGCTGTTACTCTGGATGAACCAATGTATGTTCTGTATAATTCTTATGTGTTGTAATACATGTAGTACGTAGTACTACAACTATGTGAAACTGCTGTCAGGAGGTCTGCAACTGTGTGGGCTGTTAATATTTATCGCAGATATTTTAGTATCGAAGCTTTTGAAAAGATTGGGTATTGGACTGGATTGGATTTCGAAAGGATTAGATACAACATAAAGATAATGTGACATTTTCAACAGTGGAAGTCATTATACATGTAGTTGAATTTGTCTTCTCCTGAATTAGTACAACACTGACATATTATAATGACCGAATGAGAAGACAATTTCAATATCAGTAATGAATACGATGCTGTTCACAGTTCCTTCACCGTAAATGATTTCTGACACGATAGTTTTATCTTTATATGCAATAGAAATACTAATTAATATGACTGTAGTATGCTATCAATGCCACTCTATTGTTGCGATCACCCTATTCTCCAAAATTCCAATGTGTACAGGCATGTGACTGTTTACAAAGCTGAAAGTATCTGTAACATCAACCCTTGGAAACTTAGAACTCTCAACATATAATACAGGCCTACTACTACTGTCAGCTCATATATAGTATAGTATCATCTGTATTCAAGTGAACAAAGACTGAGCTCTAGCAAAGGGAACCATTTTGATCAGCTTGATGCTAGTGATGTGGTTGAAGTACGACCAATGAGCAGACAGCTGAAGCATCGTCGCAGCAGACTGGACTTTGAGTCAGACTTAGAGAGGGTGGAAAGGGATTTTGATTCTGAGTCTATTGATGAATCACAGACTAGAAATGTGGACAGCGATCCCGAATCGTAAGTTGGTAAACCGCTTTTCCATTCACACTATTAGAATATTGTCTTACAGCTAAGGTCCAATGTGAATTACACCATGTATGGTGAATTCAGTCTCATTCAGATGTTACAAATCCTGTATACTTATACGTGTATATTTGCATATTGTGTTTATAATCAAAGGACTGAGAGTGTGGAAGAAGAGGCAGTGGATAATAATAGAAGAGCAACAGAAAATGGTTTATATGGATCGTAAGTGTATTAATATCACACATGTGTGTTAAAATGGAATTAAGGCATGACAATAATAGTTCTGTATGGTTAATAGTTCTATGATGATTAATATGGCGTATCAGACCTGTGAATAACCGGATTAAACATGGCTGGTATGTAGATGAAAGCCGTGATGACTAAAAGCTGTTTCCTTACAAATTATTCTCATGTGGGCCCATAGTACAAAAATCAATGATGCACCTAGATCTCACAGTCTTGTCCCAAACAGAGTTATTCGAATTTGAATTTGTAATTTATTTATAGCATTGATGATGTACAGCTTATTTCTACATGCAGTCCGTTGATTGATAATTTTGGTAGGATTGTGAAGGGTGTAGATACAACAGCTAAGACAGATGCTGACCAGGTTCCACAGAGGAGATCTCAGACACCTAGCAAAGGGAAGGAGAAGAGACCTATGTCTGCTACTAACAGGAGGTGAGTTGATTGTAGGCGTAGTTATAATTGTGGGCGTGACTATGAAATTCTTAGCTGATATATTTTGCTTGTAATATTAGATATTAAATAGTTAGTCTCATATGTTTAAGTGGGTGTCACCCAAGAGTGGGCTTGTTACCTTACCACAGCTTTTGCTGCTGGTATTTTAACAAAATAACATTGACTAATTGTACAAATGCACTTGCCTCTCCAACACTTGGTGCTGTAAGTAACAATGTATTGATACTAGCATATCATTTTGTAATATTTGTGTTTCAGCTTCTATAAAGTGAATCAGAATAACAGTCGTGCTCTTCTGGATGCTAATCAGTCTGAACGCAACAGCTCAGCAGAAAGTGATATCTCTGAAGGAAGTAAGACTCGTGAAGATATCGCTGAAACTGGAAGCTTCGAAATGTGAGTTTGAATAATATATACCCACAGTCTATATAATAAGTTCAAACCTGTAAGTCCCTAGAAAATGTAAGCACAACTTTACAATCTAGTTAAATGATTAAATTCATGTGCACTTGTTGCCTAACAGGCCGAGTGTAATCTCATTGGTTACTAACAAAATGGTGTTGACCACTTAGACACAGAATAATTTTTAAGTTGTTCTAGTTCTAGTCATAGCGCGACGTATTGCTAAAGCTAAACCCAGTTTAATATATCAAATACTCGTAACCTAATTACATTGTATATATATTATGTATGTGTAATTCTTCATTTGTATCTTCAAGGCTGTTAGGGGGTTTGGCCATTTTCTAGATATATAATGTATTTTTAGCAAGGAATTTATCTTTGAGTAGTCAGAGACTTGTTTCAAATCCATGAAAATACCAGCCCTGACTGTGGTTTGAACTCGGGGGCCTCTACGGCACCTAATCGCCTAGCACAGTGAACAGAACATGCTACCCACTACACCAGCTCAGCAACCTCAGCGACTAGGTTGCTGAGATAAAGATAAAGTCCTTGCTAAAAATACATTATCTTCAAGACTGTATTACTTCTCACTATAGCTCCTATACACTGACTTTACAGGCCAGCTTATACCAGGTTTAAGAAGACGGTAAGACTAGATGTAGAAGAAGAAGACAACTTCTATGATACTGGAGCTCAAAATCTAAAGGATTATGAAAGGAAACTAATTAGACTGGGTAGGTGACCCCAATTAACAGAGTATAATGAAGTCTAAAGGCTCCTTGTATTAACTACATGATTGTAATAGGAGTTGATGGATAATTTTGTGTGGTTCTAGAATCATCTGATGTTGAAACTGATGATGAGATAAAGACTGACATAACTAGCGGAGAAGATAACTCCAGTCCCGACAGCACAGATGGTGATGATGATGGTAAGTATAAACATGCCTATTTAGAGTTCATTACTAAAACTCAATTGCTACGTAGATCTGTTCAAAAACTCATAGAGGAACTGTTTTCTAATACGATTCATACGAGAACAATTTAAGATGTAGTTCATTTACAAATGTCATGGCACAAGCGTTTATTTCTGATTAAAATTATAGTGAAGCCTCATAGAACCTATCAATGTTTAGACAAGCGACTAGCATGTTTAAATAGTCTTGGCCAACCAATCCATTGCTAGAGAATTATCATCGGGTTCATTGGCCATACTCATAGGCTAACAACATATATTTATAGAAAGAATACCAAGACAAACATACGAGAAGCCTGTTGGAGTTGATCCTGCCCAAGGAGTTAGTTTCTTCAAGTCTACAGGTAAATACTGTACTGATGTTGAGGCTCCCTAAACTGTTGGAGTTGTCACCTCGTCTTTTACTGATTATGGGAGAGAACATAACTCCACCTCATTAACAAAACGACAGTAAAATATCATTATGTTACCAACACAAACATACCAATAACATACATGTGTAAAGAAAAGAATTGCTCCCAATTCAGCAAACCTGAATGCACAGATTATACATTAGGTTGATACTGCATGAGCGTATCTTTCTCCAATAGACCCAATTAGTAGCAAGTTCACAGCGAAATGAGTTTCAAGAGATGACACCTTCATTATTATAATGTGAACTAGCTTCTAATGAATGTGAACTGCAATACTACTCTACGGATTAAATAAAATTAAGATATACAAGCAGATATTTTGTAGTCAGTTTTATCAGTGAATCTCAGTGAATCATTCAAAATCAACTGCCAGTTGGCTTCATTTGAGAGAGATCCTCAGCTTTACTATTGTCTGTAGTTTGTGCAGAGCCATGATTGATACTGTTGAACCCCAACATGTTATTATTTCAAAGAGGGTGTAATTTTATTGGGGGGGGGGGGGGGGGTGTTAACACTTATAAACATCACTGTGTGATATATACATATATGTACTACATACATGTAGATCCTGACCCACTCTACGCGACCATAGACGCCGCAACTACGTCAGTACCACAACACCAGGCACCACCGAAACTTCCCAGAAGAAATTATGGCGGAGAGTCATCGAAGGCAACTGAGGACTCTGCTACAGAATGTGACAGTGCAGATGATGACAGCTCAACAGATATAGGAGAGATGAGCCGAGGTGAAAGGTACGTATTCTACACGGTTTGAATAATCAGTTCATGCATCACTTTAGTTACTGGGGTTTAGTTATTACAATATGGTATTTTAAATGCTTTACAGTACATTGACAAACTGTTGACTGTACTAATTAACTTTGTCTGTATTATATTGTTTGTGCGATATTTATCTGGGAGAATATGATATCTGATAATATATTCATATTTTAGAGAGCGGTATTTGTTTGAAAAACATAAGGTAAAGCCTAACAAAGAAAAAGTTGTGCGGTGGAAAAAAGATAAAAATGAGAAGAAGCAAAGGTCAAGAGCGTGTAATTTAATGTAAATCTGACAACACTATTGGAATTATCTTCCCCTTCCTTTTGTTTACACCCAGTACTATACGGGCTGTCAGTGATATCAAGAATAACAACGCGCTATGGAACCCACCTAAGCTAACATTCTTCCACTGCAAACCAAAACATTTTCAAGTATGAGTGTATAATAATTATAATATCATCCTCTTATACTTCACGTGGCAACAACTCCAAACTGATCAGACATGAGCGGACACATACACTGTAGTACATGTTGTGTTTACTATATCTATACAGGTAACATTGCGAAATATCATTTACCCTAAAGGTGCAAACATACGGGAGCGTTTTGGGGCGAGCGTTTTCTGGTCAAGTGTCGAACGCTATGCCTTTGATAAACACACAGGGCGAACGAAGAACGCGGCGATTTTACCATTAGCCAATGACATGCCAGTATGTATTCACTCCGCGATAAACCACGTGTTTATGTTTACTAACTCCGTTTACCAGCCAATCAGTGTCGAGCGAATCGTCTCACTACCTCGGCAGGCTGAGCTTGAGCGTTTTGAGAGCGTTGGCACTCTGGCGATTCGCGAGCGTCAAATTCGCCCCAAAACGCTCTCGTGTGTTTGCACCTTTAAGCTTTAAATGTGTTTGACCTCTAATGATGAAAGGATGCCCTAACATCCTTAACCAATTAAATTCTTCTCTCTCTAGATATAAGAATGCCATTATTATTTATTGTGGGAGTTGTTTACTGTTTCTGTACTAAGTTCAACTTGTACTATATATTTGATACCACATTAGTTTTACACCATATGTTCTATATTTCTACTAGGAAGAAATTGTTTGTGATAAGGGTAGGCTATACTTTGCTAGAATCATTAAATATACTATTGTATACAACCATCTCAAGTACACTATATTATGTAAAACAACATTACAATATGTACTATAGTACACAAAATCTATGATAAAGTGAAGGGATACCATCAATAAATCTATGTACAGTGTTCACACAGCGCAGATCACCAAAAAATCCTGCATAACTCTAATAATAAAAAACTGATATAGTAAATGAAGATTTCACCTACAGTTGGTTCTACGGGCGTCACCTGAACCCCCATTCTCCTCAACATTGTTTATTGCAGCTGCTTCCTGTTTTAATATTCTAACGATATTCGCTAAGGCATTGGGATTAACACCAGTCTCTATTAATCTCACACATGTTGATAATTGTTCTTCAGTTAAACCTGTTCCAAGAATCTTGCTAATTTCTGACAGCAACTGCATGGTCTCGGCGCTGTGCTGGGAAGGCATAATGTATTTTAGCCCCTGGTGTATGTCAATGTACGCCTACAAGAATAATGGAATCTGTGAAAGCAAAATTTTACATGTAATAGCAAATAAAGCGCTGGTTTGCTAGCAAAGTTATCATCATATTATGATTCAATACAGAACTTTCATAAGATAATTTTTTAGTGTTATAGTCAAGCCTCAGATTTGAGCGCCAGTCAGTAATAGGTCATTTACAAATTTGTAGAACCAAATCCTTGGTTGGGGCCAAATTCTTTACAATCAAATTATAGTCAAACCCACATCACTCAGTACAATGTAGTAATGTGGCCATAGGCTAGAGTCTCCTATACAGTTGGTTCAGCAGGCATACACAAGCACTGCTTACGATACCAATGTATAACCCCGATAATGCTCCCAGACAGTTCTATATTATTTGTAACACAGACCTTTTTGCAACCTAGTCTGGCTTGTAATGACTTAAATAACCTTTGTCCTTGGTCTATAAGTATTTTTAGCACACAAGTAGCTCGGTTTTCACCGTTTGCCCAGTTGCTTGTGGGTTACCAATATAGTAACATCTTACTCTACATAGCAGCCTTGTACTGTATAGGACAGCAGCATTCATACAAACTTCTAACAAGACTTGAGTTCCATGTACAGTCGTACGACTTTCCAGGACAGTTACTACCTCCCATAGTTTCACCACATAATAGGCGCCGCCCCTACTACCTTGTTGGGAAGTTGATCTGTGACCTATGCTTCCCACAGCCTAGTACTGGAATCGTGTGCACAGTGTAGAATTCTGCCTCTAGGCTTTCCACTGATGTTGTTTTGTGGTTATAGGCTACTCTCCCCCATCAGTTAAGACCGAGTCTAAGGGCGACTTCCCTCCAGCCAATGTCAAGCTAGGCATAAGCAAAAGTAGTCAGTGCCTCCCTGGTTGACTGTGCTTCGTTGCTCTGGTCACCGGTTGTGCAACTACTACCCAGCTGTTCAAAATAAAAACTGAATTGTATAATGTATTTTTAGCAAGGAATTTATCTTTGAGCAGTCAGAGACTTGTTTCAGATCCATGAAAATACCAGTCCCTGACTGGGGTCTGAACTCGGGGGCCTCTACGGCACCTAATCGCCTAGCACAGTGAACAGAACATGCTACCACTACACCAGCTAAGCAACCTTAAAAAGGAAGCTTCACGGGTGAGCAGTAGACATGCTCTGAGCGAACTGCACAATTAATAACTACAACAGAATATTTATAATAATTATTACAAAGTAATTTAATAAAACAATATAATAACTATAACAGTATAGTATTGCATGTTATTTAATAATTGTATCGCTCTCTTCTCTTCTTCTTTAGAACATTCGAGAGCAGTTGTAAGGAGTACGCCTCATCCAGTGCTTTTTTTGTAGGGGGCTCTCTAGGCTCCCGGGAGCCCCTTCAAAAAATCATGGTTCATTAAGGGGGCTCCCGGGAGCCCCCTCAACAAATTGCCACCTTTCAGTTTATCAAGTAGTTATAGCCAGGCATCATGCATGATGCATCCTATTGGGAACATACATGTTACCTGGTAAATGTGCAGTAATATGCTATAGTAAACCCCAATGTTGACTCATGATTCCAGACTATATTGACACATTTATTCCAGATCACCTTGCATGTATTACTAGACTGAATCTGAGGGCCGGCCCAATGTATTTATGAACATAAATACGCTGTATAATTTCCACTCGACTTGCCACATAGGACCGACCCTCAGGAGCCCACAGTTATGTTCTAGTCTTCTTTCCCACCACTTTGTCAGACTATGTATATTATAAAGATCGATTGACAGCTATTTTACACATCTATTGTATTTTTCCCTGAGCTAATAATTATGATTCATTACAGTTTTTAATAACATTTATTTGATCGGCCATGATTATGTATAAATCAGCATTCAATATTTAACATCAGATGGGTGGCCACTAGCCTGAGAACTATAAATGTTGTGCGAAACACCTTCAATAGCCTCTCTTCATTCTTATAGACACTATAGCCTCTAACCTGCTCATTTTCATGCTCTTTGTGGCCATACCCTAAGTTATTATACAACATGGTAGAAACGGAAGTCCAACACAACAAGGATGAAAAATTTCCTATGTCTGGGAAATCTTAGCAAAATAAGTCTTATGACTTGGGACATTAATGTATAAGATATTTGGTATGCAGAGAACTTGTTTTTGAGCAGTCAGAGACTTGTTTCAAATCTATGAAAATACCAGTCCCTGACTGGGGTTTGAACCCTGGGCCTCTATGGTACCTAATAACTTAGCACAGTAAACAGAACATGCTACCACCGCACCAGCTCAGCAACCTTGAAAAAGGAAGCTTCACCAGTGAGCAGTAGATATGCTCTGAGGTAACTGCACACAAGGCACCTTGCTATATCATATAGGGTGTTAGGGGGTTCGGCCTTCTTTTATATACGATGCTTTTTATGCCAGGAATTTGTCTTTTGAGCAGGTAGTTTCATGGATGTGAAACATGTCTCTGTCCGCTCAAAAGACAAATTCCTTGCATAGAAACATCACATATTATAAAAAAATTGGCTAACTACCCTAACATCCTATGACATTATGCTTTGCAAATTTGTAATATGAAAGTTATCCCGAAAGATACCTTATTTTATACCTGCATGACTGTTCTGTGCAGAGCTAATCCCAATTTCATTTTTTGTAGTTTAATTACAAAGCGATAAAACATGTAAATATAATAAATGGAAGCGAAATTCGCAAAAAATTAACCATGAGTTCTATAAAATGTCAAGCGAATGCGATAAGCGTGCTGAATAGCATGTGAAAAGGTGAGAGGGGAGGGCATCTAAAATTAGTAGGGAGCCCCCTCAACGAATCTTACAAAAAAAGCACTGGCCTCATCTGTTAACAGGTTGTGATCAGATTAGCTGTGGTCAGAACTCAGGTTTCATGCTGTTTCAGCACTTGCACTTATGTGATTATTATGTTATTTTTATTGTTTATAATAATAATATAATTATTATTATATTATACTATAACTATTATAATAATTATAATAAATTAAGTATCCTATGAATATGATATAAATATATTTATATTTAATATTACTTATAATTATAAAATAAAGCTACATAATTATAATAATGATTATTATTTACAATAATTATTTTAATTATTATTAAATTATAGTTATTATTCTTATTTCATATAAATAATAACACTTTTTATGACTCAAAGCAAAGGAAAGCTGAAAGCTAGAAAACCAAAATGTTTCGTTTCGTTTGGGCATCAAATATGATTTTATTTTCATCTGATCTGAGCCCAGGGCTCAGTGCCGCAGTGGCAAAAATGGCAAAAACAATTCTATGGAGAAAAACTATACAGTTCCCTAGAACCCCTTTTACTCCTTGCTAGAACGTATCTCTATGAGGCATTCACAAAATTTTAAACTGGGCAAACAGAGTTCTGAAGATAGAAATAGGAGCCTTTTATAGACTGAGAGCTTTTAATCGGTTTATGCGGGTCACCTTGTTTGACCTTCAAACCAACATAGACCAATTGGATTTTGGCAAGAAATGTCTCTAAATTAACCCTATGCAGGTAAGCATTTATTCGAAAGAACTTAGTCGCAATCTAATAGAGTAGTCTAAAACTCTAAGCACAAATACTAAACAAATTAGATTTTTAGCATTCGTTTCAACTTTGAATATGGAAACCCAACATAGAGAAAAGACTAGAAAATCTCTTGCGCCCAGTAAAAGCACAGTATATGTTTCAAATCTCCCCTTTTCCCTTACAAATAACGATATACACAAAGTGTTTGATAAATATGGAAAGGTTGTGAAGTAAGTAGTCTGTCTCTGTGGCAATTACAGTCCTAGTGTTGTGGTGTCACGCTGAGGTTCAGTTGAGTCAAAGTGCGTAATAAATTAAGTGCCTGTGGGAGCGAGTGGAGTAGCGAATTGATTGAAGTGAATTGTTAATTCTATCAAGTAGGCTACTATGTATGTTGAATCTACAAGTGCAATTATTATACCTGTAGTTGTCCGCTCTTTCATTTCACATCTCATGAACTACTTACTAACTTACTGTTAGTTGTATAGTTAGAGATTTTGATAGCACAGAATTATTAATGCGAATTTTTAATTTTCTTTTTTTCTAGAGTCACTGTTGTAAAAGATCGTCAAATGCGTAGGAGTAAAGGAGTAGCTTTTGTACTTTACTTGCAACCTGAGGAAGCTCGGTCAGCTGTCAAGGCTGTAAATCAAACAGCGGTATTACATTTATTTACCTATTTCTTTTAAAACATTTCAATTTGCAGTCCCATACTATTAGCCTACATACTCGTGTTAGGAGTAAGAAATCGTTGATGTAAGCTGTGGATGTTTTGATTTAAATTTTAATTTTCTTGTAGTAATATTTTCAATGAGAACCAACACTTTTGCTATTCTTTTAGATGTTCGGTCGAACCATTACTTGCAGTATAGCTAAAGATAATGGAAGAGCTGCTGAATTTATTAAAAGGAAGGAGTACAAAGATAAATCTCAGTGCTATGAGTGTGGGGTAGGGACTAGTGTTCACTTGAAAGCATTTGATTTTTAGTTTTAGCAGACCTATCTGCTAGCCTCTATTGGCTCAGAGTCGAACACTAGTTTAAGTTGACTATGAGAGTGACGTTATTGGTGTATCAAACAATTTGACTCTAAGATTGGTCATGTATAGTACAGTAATATACAACTCCACATATATGACTCTAGCTGACACTAGGGTTGACCGCTACAATTGATTCTTTGAATGATTAGAGAGACAGTGCAGTTTCTAATACCAACTTTGGTAATTTACCATCTTTTAGGAAGAAGGGCATCTTAGCTACAAATGCCCCAAGAACGTGTTGGGTGAAAGAGAACCCCCTCCTAAGAAGAAGAAGAAAGCTAAAGCTACGGTTGACAGTGATAGTGACTTTGAAGATGATAAAGTAATTGTGATTAAAAAGTCGGCAAGCTGAGCTCTTCATCAGCAATCTATCTAGTCTGATGTGTAGGATAGCCGGTGTTTGATTGGTCGCTTTTTGGTGACACCCTTAGCAACAAGCAGTGATCCCTAACTGCTAGCTGCTGGTAGCATAGTCCACATTTGGTATCTACGAGCAGAATGAAAAAATATAGGGACTTCCATTCCATACTAGCAATATTTGCCTGTAAATATAATTAAAATATCTTATAATACAATAATTTTGTAATATTCTATATAATTATTTTTAGTAAAGTGTATCTGAGTATACAGTCTTTTCGCTTATAATTGTGTTGAATAACAATTTATGGTAAATATCAATCTGTTGTATGCATAACATTAAATCGATCAGTGCCTTTGCCTAATTTGTCAGTTTCTATAAGAAAATCTGTTCAGCATTTGGACGAAAAATGAAGAGTAGTTGTAGACTAGGTAGTTACTAGTTAGCATCTGTGGTTTGTGTAGGTAGTGTCTAAATCAAGTAATGCTATTCTACCAAAGGGTTGTTTTCTACTTCTCGATTCTTCCGGAGAGATGTAGCAAGGAGAAAGAGAGATTGCTCGTACATGTATCTACATGACTGGTACTGCTGGATTCCTCAGAGTCAATTTTATGGAGTTGTGCTCTTTTGTAACTCTGCGTCACGCTAAGGAGAAGACAACTTTGTATGTCTCTGACTCCGAGGCTATTTATGTTGCGAATTTGAGACTATGATATAAGGTCATTCTAATGTCACATAAAATGTTCAAGATATTCTATCAATAAAAACAGTAATGTAGACTAGTTGGCACTGAAGTTGCCAATAGAGAATTAATTTAAACTAAAGTCTTATACCAAGAGCGTGCTGGAATAGATTAAAATTATGCTCTGAAGGTATTACAATGTTTGAGATTATTGCAGCCAGCAGATTCTATGGTCCATCTGAATAGATTTAGATTGAGAAAGATAATGGATAAGAAAGATAAAGATTTCAAATCTCCTGTTCAACTTGACACGACTGTCATAACTTTCAGTTCCCTAGCTCGAGTTTTGCTCTGAATAAAAACTACAGTTGTTGATTATGCTAAACTGTAATAATTATGATAAATAATAACTGTAGTGATATATTTTTAGCAAGGAAATTATTTTTGAGCAGTCAGAGACTTGTTTCAAATCCATGAAAATGCCAGTCCCTGGCTGGGGTTTGAACCCGGGGCCTCTACGGCACCTAATCGCCTAGCACAGTGAACAGAAGATGCTACCACTACACCAGCTCAGCAACCTTGAAAAAGGAAGCTTCACCAGTGAGCAGTAGACATGCTCTGAGCGAACTGCACACGAGGCACCCCTCTTATTATGGCCACCTTGCGCCCTATAAGATGTTAGGGGGTTTGGCCATTTTGTATATAATGATATATTTTTAGTAAAAAAATTACTGCTCAAAAATAATTTCCTAAGCTAGTTATTGCAACATTTGTGATTATCTTGTTACAAGTGGAGGGTAGATATCGTAGATATCGGTCATAACAAAGGCTTGGGGTATTACTACCCGTATTACATTAGTAGTTCAAATAGTGCACAGGCTTGCCAAGTTTCACTCTCTAAAATCAGGAAAATTCACATTGGGTGTGGTCTTAAAGTTCGAGTTGAAAACTAAGAACTTTCCTGCACAATCAGGAAAACTTGATAAGCTTGCCCATATGAGTGCTAACTTTGAGAATATTATTTTTGGCAGAGTCTACAGCTGCAGTATAACATCAAGGTCATCTTCAGTTGGTACAGAGTTGAAAAAAATGTCTGGGGATAAAAGCATTAACCGAAGAAACTCAGCAAATACAATGAAAGAAAAGATTGTCAAGTATTATGAAGTAATCTTTCAGGTTTGTACTGTTAGTTTGTCTTCTTTCAGATAAAGTTAACGCTGGTTGCTCCTAGAACTGTCATAGTGTTATTAGACATTATCGATGCACCTAACATGTACATTATAAGCTACTGAATTGAGATTCTTTACTTTAGCCAAAAGTAAATGTAAAAGGCAGGGCCTGCATTAGAATATATCCATGTTGATGTGTATTTCAGGCAGGTAACCCATGTGATGACAATCGGAACTTTTGGAATGAGTTCTTCTTACTTCGGGTTAGTTGGTTTCTTACTGAACGATTACATTCATATAGGCTACTTATAATCCGAATAAAATCAGCGTGCAATGTTATCTTGTGTTGTCTTTATATTTAACGTCGTTGGTCCACACAGATTATGGTTGTTGTTGGGTATCTTTTATCACACCTGTTGTTTATGTAGTATGCTGTGTTTGTTTGTTGTATGTAATATGTATTTCATTATGCAAATACACAACTACAATGTGGCCACATAACTTATTATTATCACCATATTTTAGGCGAACGTTGAAGCTCTACAAAACCAGTTTAGTAATGTTTCACCCGATGATCTTTCTACTGTAAAGGTATGATGTCAGCTAAATATAATCTGCATATATGTGTATTCATTAACGAATGTGCTAAACACTGGTTGGAGAATAAGGGTTGATTTATGTTGTTGGAATCATTGCCCCCAGTTGCATTATCTTGCATACTATATTTGGTGAGGTAAGTTGGTACGTTATACATGTATGGTGATGTTTCAAGGAAATTTTGTTTTTCTATGTGAGTTGTCATCTTTCAGGTGAATGTCAACGATCTGTTTGCACGATGTGTTGATCGTCTAGGTGAACCACAATCCATGAAGACTGTCAATGCTATACAGGTCTGTCTATGCACTGTTTAGTTTATGTGTACTTGTTGCTCTATTTAACATACTAGTATATGATATCACCTTGATTTGCTGTGAAATCTTCTATTACGTGTTATTTTACCTTTGGTGTAGTTCTAAATTCAATAATAAAAATACAATTTAGTACGTTGTGCTTAGTTCTATAGGAATCATTACATTGCGTTGTAGACTATGTGTGGTCTAGTGAAAGGTGCGTTCGCTCAGTCTAAAGGAAGTTATGGCTTCGACGTTATCAATCTGCTGCTTGGCTTTGACGAGGCTGAGAATATTATGCAGGTACTCCTTGCACTTACCTGCTACTTACTTTAGCTTATGTAATTTCGATTAATATTGGTGCCACACGAATAATTCTGTTGTATTTATTTCCATTATTCTTTTATGATTGAATTTTTATGGACAACATTTAATATTAAAAGTTTAGTTGTTTAATCAGACTATCATCCATAGCTACAGGTGTATACATGTTATTACACATGGTTACCTATATGTATATATTGCACTACTTTAGACAATGATAGAGAGAATTCACCATATATTGACTGACTCACAGAGTGCTGTCAGTTTAAAGAATATAACGTTACGCTTCCTCCTGACTATAGTAACACTCACAGAGAACATCAGCCAGAACACTATCTTAGAGTACCTCATGATTAATCACATATTTGAAGCTCTGCTAGCTGTAAGTATGAAAAACTTACATTTCTGATACCATAGCGACTTTTGTATTCGTTGGCACAAAATATTCACTTTCCGTTATTCACTATCGTCATATAAAGTACTAACTATTGTGGAATTCCCAACTATGGTAACCAACTGGTAACCGTGGCAAACTATGTGAAGCTGCATGTCTAATCACAACATGAGTGTATATACATGTATATGCATATACACGTATATGCATATACATGTATATACACTCATGTTGTGATTAGACATGTATATACACTCATGCATATACATGTATATGCATGTACACGTATATGCATATACATATACATGCATATAAGTATTTTAATGGGAACACGGAACTCTATAAACCATGGAGAGCATGAAAGTATAGTCCAGCAATACAAGAATTAATCAGGTACTCCTGGTTTTAATTTTTATTAAAGCCTTGGAGTATCTCGGCATTACTTTTATGTTTGTTTTACCTCTATATAGCAGGAGGATATACTAATGACTTTATCATGGTTATTCTTACAGATACTAAGTGACTCCTCTCTCAGAGCTGATCATGGTAATGATGCTGTAGTACTGTTGATGCTGCTTGTTCAATATAGGAAATATGAGTCCACCAATCCTTACATAGTCAACTTGTCTATATTGGACAGCGATATAGCTCTTAACGTATGTACATAGACATTATTATATTAGCATGTTATACAATTTATATGTGTTAAATATTGCATTGTTTTTCTATGGCGTATCACTTTGTGTTACAACCGTGATTGTTAATCATTTCACCACATTCTGTATTCTTTGAGTTAGTAAAAAATATATCTCCAAGTATACTTCTGCTTGTATTGCTATTTCATTCAATATTATTTCAGGGCTTATCACAGATTATAGCTCTCTCCCTGATTGGTTATAACAGGTGAGTATTGTTGTTATGCTCTCCCAGATTGGTTATAACAGGTGAGTATTGTTGTTATGCTCTCCCAGATTGGTTATAACAGGTGAGTATTGTTGTTATGCTCTCTTTGATTGGCTATAACAGGTGAGTATTGTTGTTATGCTCTCTTTGATTGGCTATAACAGGTGAGTATTGTTGTTATGCTCTCCCTGATTGGTTATCACTCATCTGTCTGAGGTAACTTTGGTATTGTAGTTTGACTAAAAACAACCATCACAAACACTGTAATATAATATTGGCATAGACTCGCTCTTCTTCCTCCATGATATATTTATACATAAATATTGTGATGAGCAGACATTTCTGTTATGAACAGGCAATACAGAGACAAGATTAACCAACAGAAGTCTTCAGGACTCATGTCCACACTGTCCAGCATGGTTAGTATTTGGCTGGTAAACACATTGGTACAATAGCAATATGAAATTACTTAGTTGAATATGTATGGTCTTCTTACCCCATTATAAAATAAGGTATAAGTGCCAAGTATACTAATCTACTATCTCCATTATGTTTTAGGTTGGTAGTGTATTTGGCAGTGATGATGGTGCTAAAATTAAGTTCAAGTAAGTACATTAGCACAACCAACAACTTGCCCATAGATGCCACCTGTGCGGAATTGTCATCCTCCTTTACTTGTTTCAAAATGTTTTATAGTTTTGGTCTAAAGCCAGAGGTTGTTCATTATCTACAGATTTCTCTTCATGAGAATGTTCAGGGTCAATTGCAAAAATGTGGGTGACTACAGTACATAATTATTAAAATCGCCCTCCATCTAGGAATGATTGATGGCCGTTCTCTGGGATTTTTCTGGCTTACTAGGTAAATGAACATGTAGATTATATCTTGCTGTACTCTCTCTTCCAGACCAGACATGCCTCTCTTGCTGGCACTCTATGAATCAGTTCATCTCAACAGAAACTTTGTGTTGGCCCTGACCACTAGCCACGCTACACCTAACCTTGGTTCTAGTCACAATTTAGCTGCTGATACGGAGGAACCGCCCCCACCCGCCATACCTCGAGCTAGTGAAGGTACTCCTGCCTTGTCCATAATAGTGTATACTATTATACAGTGCATGTACCTATCTGCATTACTGTGGGAACATGGATTACCATGTTGGGCATGTAACACCGGGTCACAACAGTCAAAAGAATTTTGACCAATGTGATTCGTTGTCATAGGCCCAAAATGGCCGCTTGGTGACTTATATGCTACAGTATATATACATTATATATGCAGTATCTATACATTGTATGCGGTATAGTTCAGTGGATAGTGTGCATGCCATCACTTCTAGTACACTTGTACATGTATATAATACAATGTTAACCATACAATGGAGCACTTATGGTGATATTTGTAGCTACTCGTGCAGTTGTTAAGATATTTTTCTATTATTCTGTAGCATGCATTGCTGAATTTTATATAAATCTAGTTATTTTATTCCATGTGTACATCATATCTATGTATGTACAAACAGGATGACCCACCAATAAGATGTACACATACTATAATAACACACTGTGTATATAATTACAGTACCTCTAAGTCAAACCCAAGAACTTGATCAGCCAACTAACCTACTGGCCACATTCCTTGAGTATACTTCAGTTATATCGCATGATGTGAGAGGTAAGTCTGTCTATATAGTAGCATCTCGGCTATCAACATCATAATTATCAAATAACTTTCTGTCCTTAAGCATAAGCATATTTGCTGTAAAATCGCATAAAAACCAGTTTTTGATGAGTTTTGCCAAACTGTTAGAGTAATTCCATCTCTAATTGTATTTTACAAGTAATGAGGGTGCACCAATGTCTACACTGTGATTGGTCACCACATAACCAATACTTTTACAATTGCAGACGAGGTGAACTTCAATGTGTGCAAGCTTTGCTTTATCATCCTCAACTGTGTAGCAGAGGACCAATACGCTAACTCACTGATGCATGACTCCAACATTAACTTCAGAGTTCCCATACATAAACTGGTGAGTCGTACGTCTGTATTCCTCCGGGCTAACTATACTTCTACATTTATTGTTGTTCTACTAGACAGCTATAACCCTTTCAATTTTCTGAAAATAAATTTTGCCAACATGTTACTACAAAATGGTGCCACTGTATTACATGTATAATGATATTGCATGTCATTGTGAAATAACGTTCTGGTTTTCCAGCCGATGAGACACAGGAAGTTACCAGTGGAAACAACTCCCCCTTCAAATCCTCTAGCATGCTCTGCCATAGGTATAGTATATAAATAGACACTGTATAATTTATTATGTACTATATTATATCCATGGTCTCTGTTTGGTACATACATAGTGCACTATACGACTAGTGATATTGCTAGAGCTGAATGCACTTGTTCTGTAACTGTATTGTGGTGTAAAGAGGGATTTGCAGAACATATCATTACAGTGATCGAAGGCAATTTATATATGCATTTCACTACCACCCCTACATAAAGATCTCTAGAAAAATTTACGTACATACGAGTATACTTGTACTAGATAGTAATACTACAATGACTTGTAGAGCTGCAGGTAGAGTTCATTGTAAGTCACATGATGAAGCAGATGCCTGCAGAGTTGTACACTCTCTCACTCGGTATCATTCACCGTCTGCTCGTCTATCAGAAGAAATCTCGTGTCCGACTAGCTTACCCGTGGAAGTCTCTGTGGTCAGGTAACACTATTCCAGTGAATTTATATCAAGTCATTACCAGAACGCAGGAGGGTTGTATCTTATTGGTGTGTTATGTATCTTATTGGTGTGTTATGTATCTCATTGATGTGTTACGTATCTTATTGGTGTGTTATGTATCTTATTGGTGTGTTTATGTACCTTATTGGTGTGTTACGTATCTTATTGGTGTGTTACGTATCTTATTGGTGTGTTATGTATCTTATTGATGTGGTATGTATCTTATTGATGTGTTATGTATCTTATTGATGTGGTATGTATCTTATTGATGTGTTATGTATCTTATTGGTGTGTTATGTATCTTATTGATGTATTACGTATCTTATTGGCATGTTTATTACATTGCAGCTCTAACTAGTCTGGTGAAGTACATGCTGTCCAATGAAACCACCCTACTAAAGATATGCAATATGTTTCTCATAGCTCAGAAGGTAGGTCCCATAGAATAATACATTTGCGTCTAAAGATTGCATTCGATATTATACTTGCTGATTGTTATCAAAGAGCTCATAATTCGTTCATGTAGAGGGGGAAGTTATGTCTTTTATGCGAGTACAGTGAGAAGGTACATGGACCCTTTTTCGCATTTCCCAACATTAAATGATTCCTAAACTTTGGTCACATTTTCAATGATTCATCTAAGATGGAACTGTTGTATGCTAATGCAGGTGGTCAACATATTCAACATGTTTATAACTTACGGAGATACATTCCTCGCGACACCAAACAGTTATGATGAGCTTTACTACGAGCTAATACGAACTCACACAGTCTACGACCACCTACATACTTTTGGTAAGCTTACAATCATGTCCTACATGTACATGCATTAACCAATCATGTAGATATATTGTGATATTATCCATCCAAACCGTACATTTCCAGTATTACGGAAATGACTTGCTTGAAGCATTGCTGGGAAAAGAGGGTATTCCAGAATAAAAAACTGTCTCTATTACATAGTATTTCTATCTAACATATCTACACAGCGTTGCGTTTTCTACAGCATTACGTTACTCAACTCATGATGATTGGAAGGAAGACAGTGCTAGACTAATCCACAGCCTGGGAAATATCAGGTGTGTTATATTCAGAGTTGCCCTCTATCCAAAGAATTCTATCCATGTGCACACAACTCCATATCCTTCAAACTGCTAATGAATCGATGCAAGGCAATAATATAGAAATATTTATATATCATGTGTACAATGTATGTAGTCGGTTAAATGGTCCATTCTTGTATTGCTAGTTAGGCTCGGACTTTCCAAAGATTTCTCAACAAAATACCTTTAGTTTTCAACTATTGATAATGATATAATATGTTTGTAGAGCGGTAGTAAACCATTTCCGCCCTAAGGTAGAATCTTGGGCTAAAGTGAACCATCTGTCATCGCTAACTGAGGAACAAGTTCTGGAAGTGGTCAAGTCAAACTATGACTCATTAACACTGAAACTCCACGAATCTCTCGATCAGTTTGAGAGGTACAGTGAGAAGCCAAAGGAAGCCAGCTTCTTTATGCAAATGGTAAGACATTATTATATTACACGCGTATATACTACATTTAATACCTGACTTGTTGTATTATTGTAATATAATATATTACTTATATAAATTGTAAATACTGACTAGTACAACATTATAGCCTACATGAAAACTTATACGAGTATAATGGCTCACTGTGTTATGATAGTGATATATATTACAGTACAATAATTGTAGGTGAGGTCTCTAGTTAAAGATGTGAGGGAAAAGGTCGTACTGAGTAAACTGGAGCAAGCCAGTCTCTTAAAAGAGTTCAGCACAATAGCGTCTGCCTCCTGAGAGAATTACAGCTCCTTCACCTCTGCCATGAAGAATTAGTTTTTATACTCACTAGTTTAATCGCTTTTATGCTCAATAATTTATATTCTATACCCTTAATAGTACTTCTACTATTTATAATGAAACTCCTGACTGGATAGAATAATTATTATTTTAAGGTGTCATCAGGTTTATTACTTCCAACAAGCCTGAGTTTTCTTAAGTTATATTGGTCATCCCACCAATTTCCTCCAATGCTGTTAAGAATCCAACCCACTTGCATAGACCACAGTCTCCCGATAATCATTATATCTACTTGAACAGTTTCAATTTTTTAAAATACAACTGTATGTCCTCCTTTTTGTATGGTTTGGTTGCCAAACATGTTGGAATATTTTCTGGTTGTTCAACCCATAATTTGTGCAAAATGTTATTCTCTTCCAATTTAGTAGCGAGATTCTTCAGCTTTTCTTCCGTCTCTATCTGTAATGCAACCAAAGACACGGTTGATTAAATAGGCTATAGCATCATTATGGTACTAGCTAACCTTCTCTCTAATAAATGGAAGCACACAGCAACACGGTTTTGTAACAGAGTTCATGGTAGAAAAATCCAGACTTGAACTGAACTCCCATATTAAACAGCACTAGAATGGAGGGACAGGATGCTATCTCTATGCTCCAGTCTATACACTGTAATAGCCATTATCTTAAAATTTTAGGCGCAGTGTGCGCGTATCCACATAATTGTTCCATTGCCGACAGCCTAATACTGGACATACGCATAAAATGCATTACCTAAAGCCTTGTCCTCCTAGGTTTACCCAAGGAGTAAGAAGCAGAAGGGACTTCTTACTCCTTGGTTTACCTATTAGACAAACCTATTTGCTTGCTATTAAATATTTAGTTTTGATTAAATTGCATTGGTAAAGTTGTAGTATGGTACTATCAGTATGATTATGACTAAAATTCTACCTATTGAGCAACGTTCTACAGATGAGATTAGATTGTTGTAGCAGGCTTGTCAAGTTCCACTGATGAAAATCAGGGAGATTCAGCATCTGGGTGGGGGTGTCCATTTCGGGTGGGGCGGGATACCAAATTTTGAGTTGAAAATCAGAGAGTCTCCAGCAGAATCAGGGAGACTTGGCAAGCCTGGATTGTAGTAATGTAATGTAAATGTATTTGTAATCAAACCTACCTCTAACACACACTTGTGCATGTTGTCCAAATCTTCCAAATACTCCTTTGTTGTAGGTTCGTCACGATAAACATGCATGACAGCAGAGCATGCATGACAAGCCTGTGCAATTACTGCACCAACCGGCCATTGCAATTTTGTAATAAGATCTTTTCTGACAATCACATACTGAACTAAGGTTGAAGACATTTCAAACAAAAACTAATGACTGAAGAAAATTTGTCCTTTCCCTTAACTTTAGCGTGTAGTTCTATATAACCACACGGGTAATATCTATGTAGTTATTTATTAAAACTCGTCTGTTTTTTGCCGTATGAAACTAAGGCTAATGTTTCTAACCGTATACCAAAGATAGTGCTATCTTTGCGTATACTCCGCAAGGATATCTTTGTACTCCACATCAGTTGTTCATTGTGGAAGTTATCTACTCTTACATCACAAAAAAGAGAAAGAGAAGACAACTAAAGAATATACTAAAAATCTACTAAAGGCAAATTTTTAAAACAAAAATTCTGCTCTTTAAGCAATAAATGACTTTATTACCTTATAAGAATGAACAAAGATGCATTACATCTATTATTTCAATCAATACTCCTTGTACAAGTACCAAAGCAATGCCAACCAAACAAATGCTGATTAGACTACTGTACTTGCACTTAGCCCTAATGCTGAACACAAGAGGAAGGATAATCTCACACCTTGACCAGACTGACATGTGTGTGGGCTACCAGAGGACATGCACAGATTTCAGTGAGAAGAGGAAGAGAAACTACACATTAGCATATTTGTATGACACGGCACTTAGGCCTACATGATGCTGAACTGTGAGATGCATGGCAAAGAGAGTAAAAGGAAAGAGGGATCACTCCGGCCAAAAACTGTCCCTCCCCGCCTCCAAACGCGGTCCGGGTTAAGTAAGGAGTTGTGCCACCTTGTGTACACATCCACTATGGCTATTGGCGTTCCGCAGACCAATAAGAAGCGCTTATTTACAACGGCGTCATATAAACCATTTATTCATGTTTACGAGATATCAATTTAGGATTGTAAATATGGCAGCTGTTAAGTTGCGCGTTTAAGTCGAACAGCTATCCAAATTACCAGTAAGCAGATGGCGGGTAAGTGAATAACGGAACGTCGGGACCGCCAAATTAGGCGTGTTTGGTGAGACAGGGTATTATCATTGAGTGATCCCTCGTTCCTTTTACGCTCTTTGTGCATGGGTTGTCTACTATAAGGTATGGTGACACCAATTATGCTGAAGAGCAGTGAGTTCCAGAGACAGTCCTAGATAACCCATAGTCCACAACCTTATTTTACACATTGTTATTGAAAGATCTGCTTTAACCTATATCGTTTTACTACATTTACGTTGACACCTAGCCGGGGTATTGGGTCTAACGGCCAACGGCTGTGGTTGTGTTTTGATTCAAACTAGTGCACAAGCATTGGTTGTCGAGTCCAGGTCCTCAGGTCCTCAAGTCCATCTCATACACTCAAACCCAATTTTCATGTATGTGCGTAGAAGTGGGACTGTGGGAGTGGCATAAGCGTCGTGTAACACTAACAGCTGCTCAAACTACATCATAATCAGAAATCTTGTAGAGAGAGGACAACTTCAAATGTACATGTATAATTATAGGCGTCATGAAAACAATGATGGGGTTTGCCATAATCATAGAATTATCAGGCAGTTAAAGTTGTCCTCTCTCTTCAACTTGAACTGCTTATTATAAACATTCTCACCATCTGTTTGTTTTATCATTCATGGAGCACTCAGCCTAATCACATGATCAGATGTATGAAACAATACCACTATATTGCCCAAATCCTATGGATATAAAATAAATTATCATTTCTATCGCTATCATTGTGCATGAATTTGGACATGAATAATTGCAATTGTTGGAGCTACCCTCTCTCTAAATAGAAATAATGCGTGCGTATGATAGTCTTTTTGGAAGATGGTGAGAGATAAAAGTACATGTAGAGGTACTGCATTATGTATTCTACAATTTAGTTCTGTCCTACTGAAGATAGCGGTTCCGTTGCTTCCCAAGCAACTATAGATTTGATTGTGCCTCAAAAAACACTTTGACAGCAAATACAAACAGAATCTGATACAGGCTCAGGTATGCCGTTGTTTATCGGCATGACTCTATGGGTAATACGTAATACAAGTTCACCAGCCAAATAACCAAAGCTGATTTCTAATAATTTGTATTATCAGAGTCGTCGTATCTACTGTAATATTAACCAATCACAACAGCACTCTGTATTAACCAATCACAACAGCACTCTGTATTAACCAATCACAACAGCACTCTGTAACGCCGGAGACTGGTCTTTACATAGATGAACAAACAGCGCACCGATTTGCTCTAGAACGAGGCTCTAGCAGTGGAAAAAGAGCAATCAGCCTCTCTTGTAGCCGAGCCTTAAGTATACAATAACCTATAGGGAAGAAACCAGAAGATGTAGTATGTTTCCACATAAGTGGACAAATGTCTTTCCATCTAAATTGAATTTTACTTCCTCTATAAATTGAATCTGCCTGAGTATATACTATTGTAATGTCATCCAGCAAATGATAAATAGACATAACAATTACTGTCCTTGATAGTAAACCAGTATATTATATTACGATACTTTACTTGTATAGCATGAAGTGAAGAGCTCTTTTTGCATATTATAATATACAACATTATGTAGAGCTCAAGTGACATAATGATAGTAATCTGACTACTCGCTGGCTAGAGGTTAATGATGCATTCAGTGTCATTTCACAGATGATGACTTGGTCAAGGAAAACCTAGCTTACAAGTAATTAATGGTTTCGTTTAGTTTACAAGTAGTCAGATGGGAAATGTGGCAGAAATAATGTACACGTATGTGTTGTATCACATGAATGATTTAGCTCTGCCTTTTTTAAAATATCACAACTCTTGGGAAAAGAGTATAATGGCTATTGATTTCATAGAATATACCAGTCAGAAAGGCTGCTTTATGTTTTGTGTCACACAATTTTATTATTACCTACCTTGCCGTTTACCTGACAACTGGCATAAATGTGTTAGTGATACACTAGTACTAAATCATATACAGCTAGTAAACTATTAGTCTACAACATACACATCATCTGTTACACCTAATAGCCACTGGAGATGCTATTTTTGTTAACCTTGAGCCTGCACATAATTTGTACAACATTTGTGAATAATTTGCCAATTACAGCATTTAATTTCTAAACTATGCGCCATTATTTTACATGTACAGTCTCAAATCCCATTATAAAGGAATGGCAATGTGACATCAATCACAGCCATAAAATACATCCTGTATTAGATCTACTCCATATAAATTCAACTAACTTTCAGTCCGACCACTCAATCGTTTCAGATTATACGTAAGTAACTGGATTGAAGATGGTTTAATCAAACATTACTCATTTCATAATCGCATTACTCTTGGATTTTATGGAAGATCAGATATATCAATTGTGATTTTGGGCTGGAATTAATTATTATAATACCATTTAAAATACATGTTAATTTTTAATCTTTATTTATTGGATTTAAAGATTTTAAAGAAGCAAATTGTGAATTTGTTTTATTGATCTTTCAAGATGTAGACAAGTCACCAATGACGTTACCATTAGAGGTATCACCCCATGACCCCATAACTCTATGGACGTTACTTACATATTGTGTGTCAGACAAGATGTCAGCTGCCCAGGTCATCAGATTCATAATCTGCCTCCCTCATGCATGTAGATGTAGCCGACTCCTGTTACCCTTATACTCTCACATTTCACAAAAGGCGATTTGGATGGAGACGTGGAGGACATGGAGGACAAAACTGATCATAACAACAATGGAGCTCACAATCAAGTAAATACAATACAATATACTTCTTACATGCTCACAGCATTCCCTCAACCCTCACAATATGGTGTGAAACAATCAATGATAGGATAAACCAAAATTGCCAAAAGCACCTCCACTTCTGCCAATAAACAACATAATTGCTGCAAAATCTAGTCAGATGATACGCTCTCCAAGATGCTAAATTTAGCAAGACTACAGATCCTTTGCCAATGACACAATATGCCACAGTAAGTAAATGTTACACGTCATCTGATTGGTGGTTGTTGAACATTGGATCACTTCTCCAGCCTTGGTAACCTAGCTTTATGAAGATAGTGTGTAACTCATACAGCTAGATAACCAAAGATAGTTTATGACCTACATGTATACACATGTATATTATCTTCATCCTGGAGACGCACATGTGCTGTATTTCGATCACTCTTGTAGTACAGTAGCTGTGGTAGGCCCATCACTCCTTCGAAGCTGATAAACTGATGACAATACTGAAGTCTTTAATTTCATTTCAATAGAACAATAAGTAATCCACTAGGACTTCAGCAACAGTTCCCGGAAAGTAACTACCTCTTATTTGAATTTCAAAGAAAGCTAATTTAAATATTCACATTATGTTGTGAGCTTTAACAGAAAGTGTTGTCAAAGTTCACATTTGTACAAGCTATATCCATATTAAAAGTTACGTTACATAAGGGCTAGAGGAATACGGTAGCTGTTACTAGTAAACACAAGGAACTACACATGCATTACCTGAGCAATAGAGCTATCTCGCTGCCTCGTCTCACGCCACCTGCACTCTACTGTCAACGTGTAAGTCAACCAAGCTAGTCCGGGTAAGGGGAACAAGTGCCAGCTCAGCAAGTAATGCATGGTAGAGAGGCTGAATGGAACACCTTGCACAATCTGTCACGGTGCAATGGAGAATAATAGACACATTAAACTTTGTTCTCAAATCACTGGTTTGATGATGCTCATCCACTGGGAATAGTTAGCAACAAGATATAAAAAGGCAAGCCCTGAATGCTGATCTTTATCATCATTCATCCCAGTTACAGTGAATGCTCAACTAACTATGGCTTGTTCCAATTGTATTAGACTTTTTTGTAATTTTGTAACTTTTATAAGTATCTGATGAACATTGATAGTCAGGTTTATTGTTCCAAAGAACATCAAAGGATCACATTCTCTTAAATTGAGCATAATTATAAATAATGAACCAACTTGGGGCTAAACACTTTGAGTGAGGGTGGGCCTATGGTCTCCTCAAACTTATAGAATAGAATTTTATAGGGGCTAGGCCAGGAATTAAGTGTTACTGGGAAGGTTTAGGGCATGAAAGAAGCAATGTTGAATCTAAACAATGCAGCTTCATCAGTGAGGAAAAGGAAAAGTAGAGTACCTATATGCAAACAAAAAATATTTTCTCACTAATAGGCTTGGTGTACCAAGTACCAACTTCATGAAGCATCTTGTAGCGTTGCAAGAACATGTTCCGCATAAAATGGCAGTAATTTTAAACAAAGCATTTTTAAGGGTGTAATAATACTTTTTTCAAGATACATAAAACAAGATTTATTTCTCGGCATAAAATTAATATAATAAAATAAATTATTTATCGCTCTTCATAATCAGCTAATTTCCAGTGAGCGGTCCATTAATTTTTAGATGATGATCCTTCAGTTGATTAATATCTCTAAAACTATTAAATGTATGTCCAGTATCTTTCTGCTTGCCACTATGCTGTGGTTCGTACGTGATCTATCACTACTTAACATCTCATAGCATTCACTCATCAACTCCGTAAATTTCAAAGTCATGAAGAATCAATGAACTTTTATTTAACAAAACTTTTAAACCTCTTCAAAAGAATACTTTTTGGTGATAAAAATAGCATCTTTAGATTTATTATAGATCAAGTAGGCATACTTACAGTCAGGTGGGCTGCTAAGTTTTTCTTCCAACTTTTCAACTTGGCAGAGTCACTGTTCACATCACCAGCTCTGAATAATATGAATTGTATGATGTGGGTTATACATACATACACCTAGTATGAACTGGTATATACACAGCAGAGGTATCAAACATGTATGATACAAGCTACACAGAGCTGGGAAATGCCAACACTGATTTTTTTAAACAGGGGTAGCATATGGAGGCCCATTACAGCATTATACTGCTGCACAGCGCATGTTTCCTATAATTGACCCAGAGGTGTATTTTATTACACAGTAATTGATACAATCAAGTCATTGTTTTACACACATAGGCAGCTGTAAAAATTCTAACTCGCAGCTCTGTACTTACATATTTTGAAGCAACTCACAGACCTCCAGTCAAATATGATAGGAAATGAGGAATAAAACAACGCCTGCCTTATTAATAATAAGTCAGATAACTTGAGCCTATACTAACATTTATAATAGTTTAGCTCATAAAGCATACAGACCAGTGTCTACAGGTCCAATTATCCTATTCCATTATAATAAGTACGTCTTAAAATATGATAATAAGAATAATTGGTTTACTAGCTAACTAATCTACAATGGTTATGCAGGCTTATACTTACCTGACTGGCTTAGTGTACATTAGATTATAAGTATTAGCTGGTATATTACATTACAGACCATATACTCTGATGTATACATGTATAATATACATGTATCATGTGTATGACTACATTGTACAACCTTACATACATTTAGTACTCATATATACAGTGTACATCCCTACATAGTACATACAGCTAGTAATGTTATAATAATAATATAGGGCTATATCATGGCGCTTTCACATACCCATTATTAGAAGATGATGGAATACTAGGTTGAGAGATAAAGTGCCTGTACAATATAATTAGGCACCCCTAGTATTATATCAGATTATTGTAGGATTACAGTCTAGGGTGTGTTTGAAAATAAAACGCAGACTATAATTGTACCCTTAGTTCCATTCTATGACTGCCTTTAGCATTTGATATGTGACTAGATATAAGAGAGATACTGAATACCAGCCTTATGTTACTCAAATAGTTTATTATTATACATAGCACATACATGGCACATGGGTCCATACTTTTACAGTGTACAATGTACCCTATACACTTATGAACTGATACACAGAGGTTTACAGCCGATATTTACTTGTACTTGTAAGACACCTAATATAATACATATAAGCATGTTTCAATAATACTGACTGCTACATTGCCATGACAAATCCTTCTAGATTGTCTAAATAGTATGCCTTGTACATACATGTATATGAAGCCTCAAGTTAATGCATGTGTTATCTTTCATAGTCCTACATCTTTTTTAACTTGTTTGCATATTTTGATAAATCACACATGGAAAGCAAAAGACTACTACTATTACACTGTAATAAGTATATCTACGTAAGCCAATAAGAGAACAAATAAAAGGTGTTACACTAAACACTAAGTAGGTGTGACCTGCAGTTCCCTGTGTAAAACGAGTAGCCTAATTACAAGTCCCTTTTGTGTCATTTGCACTACCGGTGAAATTATATGAACTAGAATAGTGAGGAAACTAATAAAGTATAGACTGTCTATGTATATATTAGATTTAGGGCTACATGTATGATTTTAACATAACCAGTGTTCTTTAGTAAAATTCAACATAGAGAAGTTATCTAGTCCCAACCACAAAAAGACCTGAGGTTGCATGAAATATATGTAATATCACACCTAATTGCTATGATATAAGACATAGTGCATAATCAACTCACAGTTCTGGAAGGTTCTACTGGTCAGGTCCATGTCTGTGTTCTGCTTTCCATCCTGCAAAGACAGTATCGCAATATAGAATATTATAGACAGTGCACTGCATGTAGGTACAGTAGTACGAAACCAAAGCTATCAAATTGTAGACTGGAAACCAAACTGCACTAACATTACTAGCAGAAGTAACAACTAGATACCAGTACACTTTTCCTTCCACCGCCAACTGCATTCCTGCTACGTAAGTATAATATGCTGTATAGAAGACTTCAAACGCCCCTATGGCTCCATCTCTATAATACTCATCTTATATACCACTTAGAATGGTTCAGTGAACACAAAAGGATCCATAGCATTCCATTATCCCTATCAAATGAAATGTGGCTGTAATATCATATGATACACCATCTACAAATCACGGCATGACAGCTCACCGATAGGTACGTCTCTCCCAAGTAAATGGGCCGAGATTTGATATCAGAGTAGACAGGATGCCCCAAGTCTGTGTTTACTGGAGCTAACCTGATACAGAAGTGGTCCTCACTTGACACCAAGCTAGACTACTATCTATAAAAGAGTGCAATCGTCATATAGCACACAGTCTCATATAACTGTATGTCTATTATTATATGGAGATAATAGTTCATGCACTATTTAGTTTTGACATTATCTTTCAATCTCTGTCAATTTAGAATAATTTAATATTCTTCATGCAGAAATATACAATGCTGAAGTTTAGCTACGTTGCCATTCAAAAACTCTACACTAAGATTTTCACGGTGCGTTATGCACAGTTGTGACACATAATCATAACAGGAACCGTCGGTAGTAGGCCTATTATATCAGCTATATTGATTCAGGTAACCAAACAACCTCTGCTGACTTAACAAGGGTGGGGTAACTCCAAATACTTGAATGTAAACATGTTATAATATTCCTACGACAAACCTTAATCATCCATTACATCGCACCCAAGGCTATCCATTCATTAAAATCATACAAGCTAATAGGTTCATTGAATGATTTCATGTGATGATGTGGCCATGCTTAGCTCATTTCTATTATATTTGAGTGATACAATTCTCCAGCCCCGTGTTTTGTGTCATTATAATGTTTAGAGCTCAGTCTATGTTTGTTAAAATTATATCGTAGATTTGTACATGACGTGTAGTGAGATACTCCCATGTTCACTGTTAACTACGTGTACATTGTAATTGTTCTAACTCATCAATTTGTTCAAAATATTGCTCTCAAATATTGTCAGAAATGTGTTCAGCAAAAAATGGTTTTTGTATCTTTTGAGTGTTTTAATTAAATCATCCATCCCATGTTCAACCAACAAAGAACAACCTCAGTGCAAACCAGCCAAGGAATGCATTTGGGCTTGGAAACCATTCAGTTCAATCTAATGCGTACAAGAAACTCATTCAGCTACTGTAGGAGTGGTTATGGGAAGGTTACAGGCTTGTGGGTTCAACGTTGTGTAACTGATGAAATACATAGGATTATTATCAATGTGTTACTGGCATAAAACTATATTTGTTATACGGCAGCTACATTGGTAGAATAAAGTAGAAGCTACATGTATGTAACCAAAGATTGAAGCAATAGACAGAAGTTATAACAATAGTATACTTGAAAGTCACATATTTTGCATGTAACCTACTGCTCAGCAATAGTTAGCTTAGTGTTCAGACTACGTAGGTAATCAATGTAGATAGCACACGTTTGTTGATCACCCTGGTAACCTGACAGTTTTTCTCAAGCCAATCGATGTCTTTCCACTTTTTGTTCTGTCATTTTGCAATGTTTAATCTAGTAATCTTTACCTATAAGTCCTTTACACACTATATACTAATCAGTTTAGATTTCTTGTACCTAATCTCCATTCACTGACGTAGCTGTGGAATCTTATTAATTAGGAACTACTACTATACAATGCACTGATCTCTATGGTCTACACAAATCTTAACAACGGCAACTTATCCTGCCGGCAACACGTATGAATTCTTTCCTGCAGATAACCTCTGCTTATCTCAACATGTATAATACTCTTTTTTGTTCAAAGAATTTATATGTGGGAGTAAGATAACACTTCAACCTTAGAATAACGAAAAAATTTCCCTACGTCTGCAGTACTACGTTTTAAAAAGTGGTTATATAATACAGGGTTCTACTCTAGGGCACTTTATAGCTTGCTAGTACCACAGGCAATGTTTCACCATATATAAAGCTTAGGATCTGGTGGCAATGACCTAAATCTAGGCAGGGTAAAAGTCCTTTTAGCTGAACTCATTTTCTGGTCCACCCTTACAGGTTTCAGAGCTTAAGCTCTGGACTGCCACTTCTGAAATCGATTAGTATAACAAGGGCACACCCACCTTTACCAAGATATAGATGATAACGGCACTTAGGCAGTAAGGAGACTGGATTTATTCTTAGCAGTCATCTAGAGGGTCAGGCTTAAGGAGGTTCTGGTGCAATTTTATTCCATTTTGACATAATCAGAGTTCTTTTATTATAATGCCAGCAAGAGTTTTCTCCATTATATATAGCAAAGAGCTAAGACTGTTTAAACTGGGTAATATTACACCTAATTGGGTCTACGTGGCGGAATTAAAATTTTGTCATGAAACTTCTCCCTACAGCTTTGTAAATGTAGGTATACTAAGTGCTGTCTGCACTCAGCAGAGTTCAATCTTGATCTGAAATTTTCGGAACGCTCTGAAGTCAATAATGGGAATTCTACTGTATATAGTGCAGATGGACAGCATCAGAGTATTTCATGCACATTAAACTGCTAGGTTCTCAACATTACGCATGCTATAGTCGAACAGTATAATATTTAGTCGGAATCAATTAATCATTTGTTTGGAGCGTATCAGTTTTAGTAATCAGCCAATGTATATGTCTTAAACAATTGGTAGTTATTTCTGTTACGGTTGCTATAGTTATATATTGGAACACATGCTTGTTGCTTTGTAACATCAACGAATAACATTGAAAATCGTGTAAAGGTGACATACTTTGCAAAGAATGTCAAACTGACATTGTGACAAAAGATTTGGTTATATAATTAATCTCCATGATTCAGGTCACTTTAGTTCTGCAAGCCAAGTACTCAACATGACTGGTGGTCTCTAGCAGATGTGGAATGGTGGGGTTACTGATAGCTACACAGCTGTGCATCTATTTCCTGTACAAACAGTGTGGAGCCTGACATTTTAGTGTCCACTGTTAGATATTCCATGTAGGCCTGCATCACCCTGTAGCTTAAGTCATAACAAATACATAATAAACTGACAAAAGGCCATTAGAATAAATTTTTATAATATTATAATAGCTAGCCAATCCTAATGAAACAGGGAGACATAAAGAGACTAAAACATATCCATTGTCATAAACTAAATACAATTTCAATAAAAAGTCTTTGAAGACAGTTCTTTTGAAGAATATTCTACCATATTTCATCTCTTAGCAAGTTAGTGTAATCTTAACAATCTTTAAAATAGTAGCATCACTCTTATATCTTAATTGTGGATACATAACAATTATAATGCTTACAAGGTGCTTATTACCTTGTAAGAGCAGTGTAATGGGGACTGTGATTCTCCAAGCTACTACCTTACCTGTAGGATCGTTGTGTGAAGAGATCAATGTGATTGAACATACATGTACATAATTATATTATACACTAATGAGTGTATAATATAATTATGTACATGTATGTTCAATCATACAAATTTTCAATGTGAAAGTAATATCATTTTTTGCCAACAAATGGTACACAATTAGTTTTAGGTACACCTGACCTATATCTCAATTTCTCTATGGCAATATAACATTCATTAATTTACTCATGATATGGCCTATAGGAGTTAATTGGATGCATTCATTATTTTTTAATACTTTTCTTACTTTATCACGATATAGTAATACTAGGAGAAAGTTGATTAAATTCGAGCCTCTATTCTAATTATTTGATGGTATTTGAGTTGTACATGTACGTGTACATGTAGGTACTAATATATAACACAATTATACAATAGTAGCAGTAGGTCATATTCTTTAAAAATATTTGCTGCAGTTTTCTAGAGTTACACAACATGATAGCTACAGTTTTACATTCATGTTTTAAAATTATTCCAAACCATCATCAAAACTGGCAAAGGAGTGTTAAGCCTAAGGGGTTTTGGCCACTACTTTTATATAACATATTTTCCATGTAAAAAATTAGTCATGAAGAACCTGTTCTCTTACTTCGGTGGAAGAGTCTTGTATATCAAGATAAGAGTAAGATTTCAATTTATATAATTTGTAGCTACAGTACAGTCGTACAATTTTAATTCCACAGATACTACAAAGTTCGTGGAGGCTGCGACTAAGGTGGTTATAACAAGAGTAATGTTATTTTCTTTGCCAAGATTATTATGCAGTGGCTGCATGTGTTATTATTATACAAAAATTATTTTCATGTTACAATATTCCATAATTTAAAAACTTCCCGCTGAATGTTTGAATAATCAGTATGAATGGGCAACCTTGTTTTGCGTTTTTACATTACCACACCACATGTGCATGTACATGTAAGTACACATGTAAATGTAGATTGTGTATGTACACTGTGCATGTAAATGTAAATTTACCTAGAAAGTTTCATTCATTTATTACAAGGAAAGACATGAATGAACTTGCACCAGGAAACAAATGTGAAATATTTGTATATTATAAGTTATGTGCTTATTTAGTATTGTCAGAGTGTACTCCACCCAAAGTACACTCACTATCCATTAACTTAAATATTTGCGTGTATATTCCTTGATTATAAGATAGTATTATAATGTACATTGTTATACACTATCATGGTAAAATTCTTTTGTTAGAATTATTCTATTCATGGAATATATCTTTGTACCCCGGCATTTAAATTCTTTATCACAAAAATCTTGTTTTTATTATCACTTGAGACCCTGTGCTCAGTCCTTCCCACATCAATCTACTACAATCTACGATCAATTTATAGTGTACATAATATAGGTCTACTACTGTGAAGAATTTATATGAGTTAGAAAAATGTTTTCTAAAGTTAATCATCGTACTAGTTGATAAATTTTATAGAATTTTAGTCCTCATGACAAATAATATTATGCTCCTAGCATGCTATTTACACAGTAAATTACTTTTTTGATTCAGATATTACATTTCCAATATTGCTGACAGTCGAAAGCTTCATCTGTGATCCACTTTCTAGGAATCAGGATCAATCTCATCTGTACTGTAAGCGATCAGAACCAAATGATGGATGGGACTCTGGCTTTTAGACCAGTTATCTCATGTTTCAGGGCACAAGGCTAACATAAACAAGTTTTAGAGTAATAATTGTGGGCGTACACAGTCAATTGGATGTGTCTTACTATCAATTACTAAGGTTCAATCACAGGAACCCAGCATATGAAGTTGTCTACCCTCTTAACTTGTTTCCCTGCAATCTAGAAAATTAATTGCTGGGTATATTCACGCCTCTGGTCTGAGTATTGGAATGACAGTATTTTGCTTTTTTACAAATGGCGACAGTCATTATTTCTGCAACAACTGGTTAAAAGAGCACATGGGAGAACAGAGTCTCCCAGTTCATTCATAGGAGCCTGTTTGAACACCATCCCTTGCCCATACATACTTACAAGTTACAGCATGCAATACATACATGTGCATGCACATGCAGATAGGGACCCAATAGTGAGCTGTGTGGATTTATTTCTCTTCTTGAATAAAACTGAGTGTGCCATAGCCAGCTATAACAGATTTCAACTATAAGCAGCTATCCTTCATTATACAGTCATATTATCAAATTGAGTCTGACTGTTGATTGTCATGACTTGTTTGTTTCTAATTTATGGTAAATATGGAGTATGTGGCGCCAACTGTGATGTGTACTGACTATGATACGATAGCTAGTTCATCTACTTAACCAATTAATAATTTTTGATATAATTTATATAACTAATTATTACGTATCTCATGAATCATGGCAAATAACAACAACTTAGTTGGTTGGAAACTTGACCAGTTTAAGGAGGGAGAATGCGTATACTTGGCATCAACTCCAAGCTAATTATAATTGCTGAGTGTGACAAAGTTGGTTTCCAAGTATTTCAGTTTTACCTTTCTATAAATAGACCTTGTTAAGTAGGTCTTGTTAAGTATTGAAAGTAGATACTTATCATTGCTCACATGCAATAGTATAATTATACATGTATATACTCTACTAAATACAAATGAAAGTAACACAACTCCAAAATAAATTATCATAATCTACAGTTAGAGCAAAAGCCTATCTGTTATCAAATACAGTTCATAGTATTATTAATACATTTTAATTGTGCGGTTTGCAACAGTCTGAGTCAGGGTAATTTGGAAGCTGTGAGCTGGTACAAACCTGACTGGTTGGTTTTGACTTGTAGGCCCCTACAGATATGTTGGAGGAAAGACAACTCCAGCTATGCGACCAATATCATATAGTGGATATTCTAATATGATATTATGTACGATGTAATAGCATAGTGTAACACTTTGGGTAACTTTAGAAAATTCATGGTCTGTATGCAATCTCATCTCTGAATACTTGGTACAACTTTTAGAGAGTAGACAACTCCCAACTAGCTAACCTAGAGTTAAAGTAATGTCATTTATGTAGATGAATACCATGCAGTATGGAAGTATTATCTAACAAGTTTTATTACTTTATTACAAGTTCCTATATGGATATTGTAGATCTATTAATGAGATAGCATAACACACGCCCTCTTTATCAGGTTAGAAATTAATAGCCTGTAAAGGTTTGCACTGCATAGATATAATGTGTATCTGCACTCAGCACATCATGGATTACTACTGTTACTATAGCAACAGGTAAATAATGCTATAATAATGGCTGCCTCTGTGAGAAGGGGCATGTATCATAACAATAGCTATAATCTTTTAGTAAGATCAAATATATACTCTGTCACTATGATATCAGATTAATCAAACTTCCATGTTGCTGATTTTTAACTTTGGTAGAAAAGTCTGTATCATGAATAGGTAGGCCGGTATACATTGTATATAACGCATATACATGTACATGTATATATGTAGGTAAGAGACTTGATCGCCATCTACCCAACTTCTATACAATTGAAATATCTGCACTACAATGAGATTTTTTTATACAAAAATATGCAAACCTGTTTCGTGAATTTTCAGCTGTCCTATATTGCGAATTAATACACCAAAAACATAAATTTGGTACTATGACGGACACTATATTATTATATTACAGTTGGTGGGAATAGAAGCAGAACAGTAATGCAGAATACAAGCAGAATAACAGGCAATGTACATGTACACTGCCCAATATATATATTGTACATGATTGTAACAATATGGATAACAACACACTACTTTATGTTCAGATATTATGGCCTCATATCAAAATCAATATTATAACTTAAGAGTAGTAATTATGTTATATAAGTGTTGCCCAATAGCTGTGTTCAGATTGTTGAGTACTACATATTATATTTTCTATTAATTTGTCGATCAATATAATATACAAGGGCCTATCAGCTGCTAAAGACCAACACAAAGGCTGACACTATAATATGACTAGATAACACCTACACTTCTGGATTATAAATAATACCTTTGAGTGTCAAATATCAAGAATTATAGATTTATCAGGGTTTAGTATAGGAGTGGATAAGATAACTCTGTCTGTATGAAATATTCAATAGGAAAAAAATGTAGTAATGACTGAGATATATTGGATAAAATCTTGTTTGTATTGTTTTAGATAAGTGAGCCATTATAATGATCAATTAATAGTATTGACAAGTTATGTTATTTATTCCAAGAGCTTCATAGCAAACAAGTATTTGTACACAATATTTGTATGTTTACCAACCTGTGTTTTTATGGAAAATTAATTTTTCTATAAGTTGAGCATAAACAGCTCTTGTTATGACAGGTAAACAAAGAAGGCATGCAGTTAAAGAAATTAAAAATATTTCTAATAAACATTTTAAAATAGCGGAACAAATGAATAAACTGGAGAAAGCTAAAATGGATAAGACTATCGACATCATAGACAAGTCCTCCAGGTAAACATTCTACATGTTCATATCAATATCAAGAACTTATTATACATGTAGCACATTAACACAAGTCATATGTATTTATATATTTATAATATAATATAATTATGCACATACATTGTATATGCAAATATACATGTGTACAATATGTATATGTAGAAATGTATTTTTTTTGTTGTGTTCCAATGACACTGCTTTCTGCAGATTCATGGGAAAACTGAAAAAAATATAAAATCAGCTTCACAGGTAAGAAAATAAAGATGTGAAAATTTGATTTTAGGTATAGAATTTGGTGTATGGAGCAATATAAAGAGAAGATTTTATTAAGAGCTAAAGCAAGAAGTAACCAACAGCCTTCGGTTATTAGATATATAACTAACGACCCAATGAAGAGATCATGGTCAGAAGTGAGCTCCAACTGGCACCATCATACCACCGCACCTACTAAAGACTGTAAACTTTCTCAACTTCTAGAAACTTCTAAAGAACATGAAAGCAGAGCTCTGGAGAACGCAACAAATTGTTTGAATAGAATAGCTTCGATGACTCAATCAGTATCGCTGCCTCCCATTAAAACCAATGATATAAGTACAGGTCAGGTGCGCTGGGTGTTCCATAACGATCAGAATTTGCATTCTTAGTGTCCGACTATGCTACACGCTAGTTCAGGCTCTATCTTTTACTGGACACTGGGAGAAACATTGAGAAAAATGGTAATTCAGCAGTTTAATGATCAATATGGTAAATTTATTTATTATTTACTTGCTAGCAATATTACATAACCGAAAGAGAAGATGATTGCATAACATAATTATTATATTATATAAATGCATAGAAAAATATGGTATAATCTAGTGCTGTATTACATTAAATACATGGCATTCTGAGTATACACCAGCACTAGTAGTGCATCATATATTTTATATACTCAAAGACAAATGCCTTACAAAAATAGTTAGTTAATAAATAATAATATATACTTGGTTACTAGCTAGTGGTTTGAATTCAATGTACAATTTACCAGCATACAAATGAACACAACTTAAAAAATATCAAACAGATGAGGGTGGTACCTCACCTCCTCCCATCTCAGTGAAGTCTCTCTCTCAGGCTAACATTAAACATGACCATCAGTCAACATCCAGGTTTCGCTACACAAGCCTACTATATTTACCTAAATAGTGCAGCAACTCACTTGTAAAATGCAGCAATGAGTGAGGGAGAGGCCAGGGATAGTATAACTAACACTGAAGGCACTTGAATACAACTATAATCTTATATACATGTAAAATACTATGGCAGATGAGAATGAATATCCGTGTGGGTACATACTGATGGCTAATCAGGATTTATAAAAACACAACAGGAGTTGCCTGCCCTTAACACTGAGCAGAATGGTAGTAAAATAATTATACTAACAGAGATTAAAGACATAATCTGTAACCTTGAGCTAAGGAAGAAGTTTATATTGACAACTAATAGCATACAACTTGAGTAACTGTTATAATAATAATAGATAGTAATAAAACAATATACATGTACAATGTAGCAAGTAACACTGCTGCTGCTACTACTGCTGCTGCTGCTGCTGCTGCTACTGGGTACAATAGATGAAAGCTATATTTATTTAGTAAGTGTATAAATTACATTATGGAGGTGCTGAGTTAGCTTATATTTATTAAAAGAGTTTATCAAAGTGTAAGAGTATATATTCTACAATAGAGTTCTGACACATCATGCTCACGGCAATAGCTGACGACTCCTTCTCAGGCCACATCAATGTTGGTCCAAATACAATAGCGATATTCTGGGGCCTCATTCTATTCTGATCCACATGCTCATGTACTCTGTAATATATACATATATATATACATACACCATCATACTCTGTGATATGTACATGTACATACACCATTATACTATGTGCATTTTTATCCAATCCAACAATGCGATTAACATAATATTAGTAAAATTAAACAGGAGTACATAAATTACACACATACAGAGTAAAATGAAATATAAATAATCATTAAAATAATCTACATTAGAATTACATTCCAACATGACTAACGGGATTATGATTTTTTATTGGAATTACAGTCATGTGAATTCTAATGTACATGTAGGTAGGCTACACGATAAAATATACGGCAGTTATTAAGTATATGTAGTATACAATAGATCACTACATAATATACAGTAGTGGTAACATCATGCAGTACGCAGCAGATTAGTAAACTAAATACCGTAGCTAAATCTCATCTTACCTCACAAGATGAGAAAAAAGGAACTTCAACGTATCCAGGTTGACTGTTGGCATAGTGGCTAGTTGTAGTTTCATTGTCCTGGCTTTCCTGGCCAGGTCTTTATCTCCTGCAAGGCACATAGTAAATATATTATACTGTAATAGGGTATAACGTACTGTACATGTGCAGCTAGAAAATACCACCAGTTCCGACATTAAAAGGTCTGTTTTCTGTTTTACAATGATAACTTGAACCCTAATAGCTCTATCTATATACGCAGTGATAAAGATGATCACCAGCTTATTGGATCTATATGAATATACCCTACATAATGGTGCTTAGTGTATACAATGTACATGTACACTGTAGTCAGCTAAACAAGACCAATAAAAGAGACCAATAAAAGTAGCAAAGGACAAAATCAAGATATGTGTGCTAGGAGAATACAGCGTAAATTCGACATAATATTATACTATATCTCTATATATTATTAGAAGAAACCAACTAGAAACCTTGACGAGTCATGTGACAGAATAGATCATGTGACAGAGTATATCATATGACAGAGTATATCATGTGACAGAGTATATCATGTGACCCAGTATATCATGTGACCCAGTATATCATGTGACAGTGTATATCATGTGACAGAGTATATCATGTGACAGAGCACATCATGTGACAGAGTATACTATAAACTTACTGATGGTATCAGAGAGGATGTTATACAGATGGAATGGAATGAGTGGCTCCTTCAGCTCTCTAAAGAATAGCTTGAGGGAACCAGTTAGCACATTGACATCATAGTCCGCCAAGTTGTAATCATCTGATTGGTCAATATGTAGCCTCAGCTTTTGTATCTGCGCCAGGTTGCCATTGATTCGGTAGAGACCATCAAAATCTAGTCCTGTAGAGTACAGGCATTCACACATTTAGTTAATGAGGAATACAAGTTAGTGTGCATAATATATGTACATGTATAACCAGATCACCAGATCGCACATAGGAGAAATTTTGGGAAATTCTGCTAAAAGAGGCAATGTATAACCTACAAACAAGTCCCCGAGAAACAGTCAGCATTGAGAAGAAAGCAACTCGACATAAAAATCAGAATGAGAACTATTTAACTACAGCGGACCTTGCTTAATTCAGCCTCGGATAATTAAAAAACCTGGTTAGTTCAAGCTATTAGCACTCTGCACCCTGCTGAGCACTATACATGGTTTCAATTAATAGAAGTGATCTTATAATTCAAACTCAGCCCTAATTCAAACCAATTACGTCGGTCCCTTGGAGTTTGAATTAAGCAAGTTTCACTGTATATTTATGCATACGTATTTGTTGTACTGGGCAAGGTTTTATGTCCGTCTACTATTGGCCTACTAGCTAGTATGTTGGGTATTAACCAATGAGATGTGTGATCAGATTACCTTTACGTTCAATAGTCTTGAGACATCGCACAACAAACTTTGGTACAGTTGTAGATTCTCTGTCACATATAAACTGCAGACGTGAACCAAATACTCTCTCAACTGGAAGTAAACAAGTACACAAGTAAATACTAGTGACACACACCCAAATATTGATGACGTGCATACAGATACTGATGAGGTGCATAAAGATACTGATGACACCACATAAAAGAATGTTGGCCTTACATAGTACACTGTACAAGCATGATAATGTCAGATAAAAGCATGATAATATCACATACAAGTATGATTACATTACATACAAGTATGATGACATCACATACAAGTATGATGACATCACACACAAGTATGATGACCTCACATACAAGTATGAGGATATCACATAGGCCTACAAGTATGATGACAACACATACATGTGTGATGACATCACATTCAAGTATGGTAACATCCCATCCAACTATGGCGATATCACGTTCAAGTATGATGACACTGACCTTGCAGAATTCCCTGCTTCTCCAGCGACTCCTGAGTAGGCCTACGAGTGAGGAATTTCCGCAGTTTATTTTTAATGCTGGTTTTGGCAGTGACCTCTCCGGCTGGACCCAATCCAGTGGGTACCTGGAACTCTGTGTTGTCCTCTTGAAAAGTGTAGACAGATTTGCTTCCACTATCTGTATAGTAGATAAAAAGCTACAGTAACTTACAGAGTAAACACCAAAAAGGGAAATAGCAAGTACACAATGTAAGGATGAATACGTGGCTGTTATATCGTGGAGAAGTACATTACATGTTACAAAGCATGATATGCGACAAGAAATATGAATGGAAGTTAAACTTATACTATCTATAACACGAGTGAACAGCATTAAATTTAAATATGAGATGCTGTACAAGAAGCTAAAGCTAATTCTAAACAACGATATATTTAGCTTTGGAGAGCTCAATGTAAGTAGTTAGTGGTAAGGCATGCCATCTTATGCTGTCCACACATAGTGTAGTGAGTAACCAGGGTCAACCTGACTCTGGTGTAGTGCAAGTACCAACTACATGTATAAGCTATACCCAGTTATACACTGACCTCTAAAGCAAGCAACACCCAGTGACTGAATAGAATAAGCTAAGCGGTGGGAGGTCTGTGGGAGAGGAGATTATGTGCAGTTAATGGATACCAGGATACTGGGATCGGACATGACAGAGTGCAATAGTTTAATATAAGCCATGCAAATAATATATCACATTTAAAGATTCAAACATGTGAGAGAATGCATATTGGAGTGGGAGGAGCGACAGCAATTCAATCAACATGAGCCATTCAGTGTACATACAATTATTAAAATACGTAAATGTAAAAATATGGGGATACTGGACGAGTGACCAAAATACATAATATTAAAATATGAGTATAATGTTTTAGTAAGGCATGAATTATAATAATATAAGTGTTAATGACTTCTCATAGTCATATAGCATTTGGAATTTGGATACTCTTCAGGTCTGCATGTTGACCCATACACATGTAGAACAGTATCTTGATATGCCAATAGTGTAGATTACATAATATTGTACATGTAGCCTATATAAAATCATAAATTTTAAGGTACAATTATATAGGTTATAATTTGCAGTGCAACGTTATAGTCGGGTTTTATACTACAATTCCCAGGCAGCAGATGTTTGGGAATGGGATGGTAAATATAATAATTATAACAATGACCTGATGATCATATTATAGGAAATAACTATGTGTATGAATGTAGTACCACATATAGTACAATATTTAATAGCAATTAAATGCAATAATGTATAAAATCAAATTTAGTAACATTTTCTACATAAAAATAATCACAAGTATTCTGAGAGCAGAGGCATGCAGAAGAAGAGATAGGATTAGAGGCTAGAAGAGTAGGATTAGAGGCTAGAGTCATAAGCTAGTCATTAGTAGCGACGTTACATGCTGCTAACGTAACCACGACATGACCATGTAGACCAGCAATACTAGGTACTGATGCACTAGTAACAAGACAAGACATGTACTCGTATACCTAGTAAACCATTACACTTACTATTCACGTGCTTTTTCTTTAGTGAGGAGGCTGGTATGAAGGAATAATGTGCAAATTCTATGTTATTAATGTTGACAATGGAATAAGATATACTATTTGGGTTATAACTACTAAATGCAACATGAACAATATATACTGCATGCATGTGCAGGGAGTTATCATTCCATTTAAATGTTATTAAATGGAGGAAGACAACTGCTAGATCTTTCAATAGACTGGGCAGATGTAACACTGTAATGTACACTGTTGTACATACAGTATTAGTTCACAGAGATTAATAAATAAAAACATCAAACAATTTTAAATTGGAAAAGCTGTAGTAAATATTACACTATGAAGGATTTCCAACATTTCAAATATTTCAAGGGGTTTGCAAATCAAATTATAACCTAATATAGATTAAGGTGAGTAGCACTAGTATTACTTATTCTATTTAGCTGGCTGACATTGTGTTGGTACATTAAGTAAGCATACAGTGGCAGCATGTGAATATGTGATCAGTGCTAGTGTAACAGCAGATATGTGTCTATACTTCTACCTTTACAATACATTCAGATTATCACATATAACCACAACTATTGGCCTGTATATTAGTGATGGTAACAAACGATGGTAGGTGACAGTATGTGACAGTCACTTATAGAGGGTTCTCTTATCTGTAGAACTAAGAAGCAGACGCAACACTCAACAGCTAACATCTGTATTGTCATAACATTGTACAACCCTACGTAACAGGTGGTATATCAGTCAGTAGCTATTTTATATAATGTATGTTACTTACATTTGGAGAGTCTTCTGGAATGTTTAAGTTTAGAGGAAGTAGGTAGTGTACTGGATCTCAACTCCACACCACCACTTCCTTCTGTCTCTGGGGAAGATCCTTCCTCTGGAATACCATCCATTGAAGGATTCTAATAAAACACACAAAGAGTAACACTAGCACATTTACATGTATGTACATTGATACACCATACATAACCATATCACGGGCATGTAGCTGAAATCAAACCCAGTAGCAGCATGTGTTTATGCTATACATGTAGGAGTATAACTTGTAGTCTAAACTGGGTGTAATACATATCATAGGAGTTATCCTCCCAATAACATTGATAGATAACTCCATTCACTACCCATATCTCTAAAGACAATTACATCATTACTAATTTATAATTTACAAATAGATTAGCACCCACATACTAGATAGATAATACTTTAGTCAAATCTCATCATCACAACCAAAATTGGCATAAAACAACAACTCATTCCATTTATATGTTACTAAAGTCATGTATATGGCACAATGTATAGCTCATGCTATTTCCATGGGGGCTGGGGGCCTTTACACATGTATTTATTATTATTAGTAAATAAAAATATATACATGTAAACCTACCTTGTCATTGTACTATTAATAGTATCACATATGCACACAGTATCACCCACCCCCTATCGGTGAGTAACAGGACATGGATAAAAATTGAGTGTATATTAAACTTGATGGTGTGTATAAATCTGATATATGATATAGATTATGTATGGTCAGTGGTTACCCATTTACATAATCAATATTTACTTTTATTCTTGACTAATGCCCATGAATCATTATTGTGATTGTACAGTGACATATTCTATACAGTAAGTGGATTTAACACATTTCTATACTTTATGTAGTAGTGACCATAGAAACAAATTAGTCACTAGTTTTGGAATGCTATATTTACATTCATTTACATATTATTATAAATAATATTACAATAAATAATCTTAATTAGGGATAACTTACAAATTTCCTAACTTTCCCCTGTATGACTTTTAACCATTGATGTATGAGCATATTATCTTCATGTTGTAGAAGGTAGCCGGTTCCGTTAGATAGGCTGATCTGTAATAACATACAGTATATATATTGTTATTATTAGTATCATCTGTGACGTTATACTATCTGTATGTGAATATCAGCGTCTAATATGAGATGAGATGAGAAACTGGTAACAGTCAGGTTCAGAAGATGAGAGGTTTAAAATAACCTTAGTTCTTAGTTGAAACTATAGCAGTAAAAGTCGTTTTCTCTACTCAATACTGCTCTACATGTGTGAGACTCTGAGTTTTTCCACTGATCTCCAGTAGTTGATACTGTATACAGGTGTACATGTTTCAATATTATCAAAACAAAGAAGAACATTTTATAATTTACAGTGAAACCATATCTCCAAAAACAAGATAAAAGACTGAGACCATATTAACCACAGCTTAGAATTGGGGCTAACATCATAGTAAGTGATGTACATAATGCAATAGTAGGCCTATGTACATATGTGTACAACATCGGTAGGGAGAGGGTGTCAGTATTCAAGAGTTATTACAATAACTACAGAGCAAGCTTACATACACGTATGACACAACCTTTAGTGTCTTATTACACTCCAACATAGACTAGCATCATTCACAGTAGTATGAAAGGACTGACTCAGTAGCTAGCAATGTCTGTATGGTATATCTAATATCTACACCCAAGTCTATCTACAGGTTTATCAGCTAGTTTCATATCTAGAGAAGGAGAGGAATGTGAAATACCCTCATATATATCAGTGATCAAATAACACAGGGCAGGGGTATGCTTGTGCAGGTACATGTGGGACAGTGATCACTAACAGTTTATATAATATAAGGTCATATAACCAGTACACCTGGTACAAAATTGGTGTAACAATTGCATGCATAAGTTTATATTCTCTGTAAACCTGGATCCTAAGCTCTACAAAACAATAGATGGGTATGATGACTAAAGCAATAGCCAATGCCCTACCCATTACTCAGGAGGGTGTGGAGCCCAGTCTAACCAACCGTATGACTAATGGTTAAGGTGACTCCTAACCTTGGACATAGCCTAGTTGCAGACGGACTGCAGACAGAGAGAGACTAGCACATGACTCAAAGACTAACACATACCCATATCCAGTATGTAATGACAAAGTATATAGTTATGTAATCTTTGGTAGAGTAAACCTACCTCCAGTACATTCTTTCTGTTTGATCTCTCCTTAGCTGCCCAATCTATAGTTGCTTGTTTCAGATCTACCATAGTTTCTGGTTTACCCAGCTCAGCGTCTGGTTTCTACAAGTAATCAACCAGGAGGGCAAAGCTATATTATATAGGCTAATTTTAATGAACATAGGTGACCTGATGTACATTATATACTCTCCAACATCTACAATGGTGATGCTGCTACATCTATAAATAATATTTACCCTAAAAGTTTGCTAATCCTGGAGCATTTTGCGATAGAAATATTTAGCGAGTTTGGCCTATTGCGAAATTTGCTAAGTCCCAAAATTAATGTTTAAGCGTGTTTCAGCATTAGAAACAAGCTCAGCTAAGCTGTATGCTTACTCAAATTTAAACCCCATTTACATAGCTGTATGTATGGTCTGTTTAAACCAGCAATTATTTAAATCATATTGAAAGCAGAATTTGATAGCTTATTCGGCGAGCTTGTCTCTCACTAAATTCGAAAAAGTTAAAACTCGCAAAAAGTATCTGCTTTTAGGGTAGAAGATAATTCACATAGTATTTCACCGACGGCTACACAAAAGAATAAAAGACTAGAGTAAATATGCTTACAAATAAAATATGAATAAGTTTTGGTTATTCTATGATATCAACGGATCTATATGTATGTTGATGCCTGACATCTGTCATGCAGGCCTTACATTGAACATAACATTTGGTGATACTTTATGTAGTATAGAAAGAGAAAGGCTTTGATATTATAGTAGTGCCATAAATTAGTACTTGGTGCATTAATAGAGAAGCTCTAGAAAATTCACCCAGACTGATAGTAAAGAAACATGAACTTATATGACAAGAAGGACAAATGAAGGTGATACCTTTCTAATACTGAATCTGTTTACTCTCATTGTCTGAATCAACAAAGTAAATCATAGTCTCACCAAACAGAATCTAATATTACAGACAGAATACCAGTACAGAGCAATAGTACCAGTACAGAGCAATAGTACCAGTACAAGGTAACAGTAGCCTACCAGTACAGGGTAATAGTACCAGTACAGGGTAACAGTACCAGTACAGAGTAACAGTACCAGTACAGAGTAACAGTACCAGTACAGGGTAATAGTACCAGTACAAGGTAGTAGTACCAGTACAAGGTAACAGTAGTGTACCAGTACAAGGTAACAGTAGCCTACCAGTACAGGGTAATAGTACCAGAACAGGGTAACAGTACCAGTGGTACTGATAAGGAGACAGTAGGTCTACATGTCTACAAGTATTAGTTGTAGTTAGTTAATAGTACAAATCATGTAGATGCCATCAGCTGAATTCCCGTAAAGTCATAAGACAGCAGGTAATATTATAGCTTACTTTGGCTTATGCCTTATATACTATTATTTTATAAGCAATGGTATATCATTGATATAATTCGGTGTCATAAAATATGTGGAATCAAATGAGAGCAGGCAATTCCCAACATTTAACAACCAGACTTGCATGTATGCAGTCACACAGCTGCAGTACCTATTACCTTACATAACATTAAACATTCCTATAATACCTCACTAGTCCAAACTGATATCTAGCATGAAATGTGATATGACTTAGCCTGTGGTACTTACAGGTAGAGCAGCCTTCTCATCTTTATACACGAGTAGGAGGTGATCAAAGGCTACTAGATAGGAGAGACACCAGTTCTTCCTATACAACAGAGTAATACAATATACAATGTACATGTACACCCATCTAACACACACCTATGTATCATTAGCTACAATAATGTGCAATATAAACATTTTATTTGAAACTCAACCAGCATATTGTTATGATTTGGTAACAAGATAACAATGATCAAGTAGTGCATTGTAAAACCTCTGTTGTAATCTTACTCTATATTGTCATGTAATGATGTAGCATACATGTACATGTAAATGTATCTGTTACACCTGCACTTGGGTGCAGCATGTACAAGTATCCCTTATGTAGGTTACAGTGTAGATTTACACATTCAGTAAGTTACTTGTTGCATTTAATGAAAACTTCCAGGTGGAAATCAAATTCTCAATCAATTCACACACATAGTGGGTGTATAAGAATTAACAAAGGTGTACTTACTTGACTTTTTTCTTGCCTTCGCTGAACTTAGCCTTGAATAAATAGCCTCTCTTCTGAGTGTCGAATGCATTACTAGACTGTGCAGCATTCCGCAATGTATAGCCACCCTATAGTACACAAACCAACAAGTTAACAAACGGCATCAGTAGAATAACACCATTTTAATAATTCCAGCAACCAATAGATGGTATGTTAATATATTGAACTGTAGTTGTTCACAACAAACTGAAACAACACCTATGGCTGACCTATAAAATTGATGACAAGCGATAGCAAGTACATTCCATGGAGGGTAGAAACATTTGGCACCAATACATTACAAGCATTATGTAGAATAATGTGGAAATATCAACCAACCAACTGGTAGTACACATGTAAACATAGTAAAGGAGGAAGTCAGTTTATGCATTGTATACTCAGTAGTGTTGTGTACAAATGTAAGTATAATAAGTGTATTATTTTACTATAATGTACATTGTTAGTAAGAAATGGTGACAAGTCACTAGAATGAGAGTAACCCGAGGGGTATAATTTCACATGCTGTGAAGCAGGTAGGGGAGGGACTTCCTACCCCCTAGCCCACTAATTGTCGGGTATGACATCGGTCTGGGAATAGTGACCTGACAGCGGATAGTCCATGTAGGGGCATGATGGGAATGTGTACTGAGGGGTCAACAGGCTAGAGGGTATGCCAAACAATGGGTCATCAGAGGTCAAGAAAGGCACATGTGGTCACATACATACTTGGCACTTGTCCATGCATATACACAAAAATAGACTAGATGAGTGTTACATAATATACACACTGTAGTAAAGTACTATGTGCTTCACATTAGACAAGAAATTGTGTTCAACATTTACTACCAAGAACTTTTGATGCTCCCAAAGCACCATGTAGTTATTTGACAAAAGAGTAATGCGACTACATAAAGCTTAGCTTTGGCCCACTGGGCTGCCAACTTATGAGTCTAGTACAAAGCAATGTAAACCATTGTTGTAGTGATTCAGGAGCATTGAAAGTTAGTAGAATAATATTGTGCAGTGTGCACTTGTATATAACTATGTGGGTGTACATGTATAACACAAGACATGACAAACAACTAGAATAGTAAAGACTGATAAGGTCTAGCATAGCTTTAGTGGACATACAGGGAGGCTGTCAGACGAGGACATGCTGGAAATGGTTGCAGGAAGTGTGAAAGCTTTATTAGCTAAGAGCACATTTCTAGACGCAGGAGTATTAAGAGTATCTACACTAGCCCTTCTTGGCGTGGGAACTGGTGGTGCCACTCTAAGAGCTGGCTCTTCTTTACTACCAGATCTGGAACCGGTTGGTCTACACTGGTGAAGACCTTGTGGTCGGTGGTCTGTGTTAGTATTGGTGTCTAGTGAGAGGGGACCGTCATTCATCTGTGGTGTTCATAAACAAATACAAACTCATATCAACTAAGACTTGCAGCGGTGTATAATCTACAATAGCACATGTACATTGGCTTTCGGTAGATGAAGGTAGGGGTGCTTCCCTACACCCTCATCTCCATATGAGTAGAGGCCTTCATATCATAGGTCTACTATGTCTGAGGAGTTGTTACTACTGGACTAGCATTAGGATTCGAGAATATTTGTTGAAATTTAGCACAAATTTACAGATATCTTCTACTACCCCTTCCCACTTTTAAGCATAATAAATTATGAGGAAAATCTGCAAGATGCTTGAAAATATACTAGTATGACTGACTCCAAGCTCAAGGCTTGCACCATACTAAATTTCGGCAATTAACTGTATGAGGGAAGCAGCTATCATTACCAGAATAACAAGTATAAAAGAGATTGTAATAGGAGTTGACAGGAACTATTAGTTAAAATGGGAAATGGGTGGTAGAAATAATTAACAAGCAAATCAGTGTTTGCTAAACTACTTTGGAAGTAAGTTATCATCGTATCAAATTGGGACCAAGGAGTGGAAATTAGATTAAACCATAATTTATGCAACACAAGTGACTTATGTCAACTTTCAGATAAGAACATTCATATATAATAATATATATCTACACCAGCAGTCATGTGTCTACTCTCTACAGAATGTTTTGTTAGTACAAGTAGTTAGTTAGTATGAAACATATTCCATTCCATAGCAGCTAGTGAACGCATTACCTATGCAGTCTACAGCTACCAGTAGTAAACGAAAAAGCAAGAAAATAAATCATACACACATACACACCAGCTCATAAGAAATAACACCAAACAATTTAACTATAGCAATGATGCTGCGCTACAGTCAGCCAGATTATGTGAAAAATTGTTTAAAATTTCACATTTTCCAAGTGAGAGATCATTGATGTCACTTGAACAATTCACATGTTATATGAATAGGCATGAATCTGGCTGACTAGTACGCAGTACAACTGCAATAACTAACACAGGAGAGAGAGTTTGGCTGTGATTGGCTGAACATCTCATACCTCTGGAAGTTCCCACAGAGACTCTTGACTGTTCTCTTTATAGTAATACTCTTTGCCTGAGCTGTCGATAGTCATGTGCCACTGTAACAGTACATGGATTAGCTAGCACAAGAGCTACTATATACATACGTGGTATGGTGACAGCAAACCTACTAGATGTAGAAAATGTGTTTCGCTGCCTCACACATGGACACATTGACAACCAAGGACAACAACTCCAAATATAACAGGATGGGAACTGTTTTGGCCTGAGTTCAGTTACATTATAGTGAATCATCTGCCCATAGACATATGAATAAAACACAAACAATAGTTAAACCTATTAATAATACATGGCCTAATATGTACACACAACTAATAACAATAATAATAGTCTAGTAGTGAATAATTTGCATTCCATAGAGTAACAGGAAATCCTCCCTATACAATCTTGGTAACTAAAACTAGCACTAAATATTCACATTCATTGGTAAGATACCACATTTTTTTAAAATTGTGCAACTTGACAGTTCACTACTTCAGTTGTATGTATTATACATGCTTCGTGTACTACAATGCACGTATACACACTGTAATAGGGTGTCCAGTAGGCCTACTACATAAACTTATTTATGGTGTGTTTATTGGCCTACTGCAACTGGGGGTGATTGTTGACATGGAATCCAGTCTATCAGAGTGAAATGGAACAGGCTCTGGCCTGTCATAATAAGGACGGAAGAGTAATTAACAGAACCAAGCCTCAGCCAAAACTAATTTATCTAGACTAGTAGCAAATACTAACCTTCTCTCCGGTGGCATTGTGGACATAAACTTTACTTCCATCATCTGCCACCGTCTCTGTCCAACCTTTCCTAAAACTGGTGACCCTGGAGAGGCGTTTAGAGCGTGGGGACATGGCTGGAGCCTAGACAAAACACATGGAGTAGATATAGGAGTAAGTTAGTAGTACATGTACGAAGCAGAGTAGTGGAGTAGTACAAGTATTTAGTAGAGGTGAGTGAGCTGTGAGCTAGGTTTAACCCCATCTTTGTTTGAAAGATTAGTGTCCAAGTCAACACATGAAGGAGCACTTCACTCTAAGTTATCACTACAACAAAATCTTTAGAGGCAGTGCTTTAGTGAGTGCTCTATACACTGTAGAGGTCAAAGTTCTAAGGCGTAGGCTGGAGATGTCAACACAACCTCTAATCAGATAGGATATTGTGAGGGTTAATTAAGATAGATAAAGATTTCGGCTCTTAATAGGCAGAGTGTTGACAAGCTCTCACTCAGCACCAAGGACATACTATGCCGTATGGCTATAACACATGCAGACCCGAGTACGATTAATACAGAGATGTAAAGCATCGCATTGAAGTGACTTGACTTGGTGAAGGACGTAGATTTGGTAGCGTAGTGTAGCACCACTAGTGAAGTGCTGCGAACCTACCGACCTCCTTCTAAGCCAACTTGACGTTTTTGGTTTACGCCAGATCACCAGTCCAGAACCCTGTCATTGGCACAAAGAGACTTGGGGCCTTATATTCTATCGTCAGCTATTACCTTCGTACAAACCCACCCACTTGTAGTGTATTATAACCTAGGGCTAGGTGTGAGATTGAGGTGGTACATTCCCACACCACACTTACATTAGAACTATTGAGTTGGTTCTTTCTCGTGATAACTGGGGAATCCCATGTCGTCTCATTCGTAACTGGGTTGAAATAGTAGGCTTTCCCTGATTCGTCATCTTTCAGCTTCTGCCAGTCATCTGTAAGGGCAAATAAACAGACGTTTCACAAATACCGGTTAATAATCGGACAATTCACAAGCTATTGGGACACGTGTGTAGGGGGTCTATTTTCCAATCGCATATTTACTAACCATCATATACGAATAGGTGTACACAAATGGAGTACACATCATAACCAACTACATGTAGCCTACATACACATGGGAAGAAGTACATGTAACACATACATGTAGGCCTAATACACAGCACCTACATGTACATGTATCTACATTGATAGGACAGCCTGGTGAATTGTATAGTTATACAAACTAGATCAATTCTAGAGGGAGCACCACTCTAGCTATATAAGTAGATAGTAGATTTTATACATGTATAGTAGAGTATAGATATAGGGAGTGTTAGATTTATACCTGTGAGATCTCCTATATACAGCTATTGATAGAATACTCCACTATATTGATATAATATCGCTTGAAGAAAAGCTTCCACAACACAAAAAACTGTTACACTTTGGTTCATAAGAATCACATCATGTAGACGACGTACCTGGGCTAATATTTTACTCACCTTCATTTGAATGTAGAGGTTCTATGTTGTTGTTTTCTCGACGTTGAGCAATGATTTCCTGTATAATCCGCAAGTTTTCATAAGTTGCTTCTGGTTCCTCGGGGGATGGGGAGGGGGTACCGCCATCCTGCAGAAAAAGTAACAGACTAATCAAGAAATAGTGCTATGGTCCTAGTGGCTTGGCTACACATAAGTTCCTATATACATGTATACATAATTAGGGTATATTTATATGTAGGACTGTAGGACTATAATATATTTGAATGATTTCAATTATAGATCAATGGACTCAATTAATTCAGCACTTTGCAATCTAAATAGAGCTGTATTAGAGGTAGGGCTGCAGCCCTATGTAGGCTACACTTACTGTGATCCCATCACACTCTCACCTCACTCATACTTTGGTTAGGGTAAGAACACTGAACTAGAAATTCAAACTACATTTTACAGTCCACTGCTAGTGGACTAGTCCATTTAGTCACATGGGTAGCCTTATCACATTCAAAGGTCTTTGATCACACCCACAGAATCTTGCGATTACACTTACATGCAACAGATAGCACAATTCAGTGGCTACCCAGTAGGACAAAATATGCAATTACACAACATGTAAATTGTGATATATTTTACTGTTCAACAAATTACTAGTCAACTTGGTACCCAAGTTAGATATAGTATATACTAGTATACACACCAATTACATTTATAGTTCAAACATAATAATATGTAGAGTTGAAAAGACATTCCAATCCTTGCTAAGCTGTGGAATCATGTATTGTAAGAGTAACACAACTCATGAAAAGTTGTAATGGCATCAAATGTCAAAGAATGTTTGAACAAGCTTTATAATATACAGTAGCCTCTCAATTACACCACATGTATGGGAATGAATGGCAGCCAGAGAGAAGTTGCTCTAATACAAATGGCACATTGCCTTCAGCAGCAAAACATTGAACGTTGAACGCAATTAAGAGCTGCTTCATTGACTGAATTGAAAAGAATGAAAATGGATGAAACAACAAGACCATACAATAACACAGTACATGTTACATTGTGTAAGCCGATATATTACGCCAGTGCGATATTATATAGGTACACTATCAATAGGTTTAAGTATTAGAGATATAATGTATCAAAATACCACAGTACTGATTCAATAGGCTCATATATACTAAGAGTCCGATAAGATTGAAGTTTGTGTACAGACAGGCCTACCTTATTGCTAGCTAATCATTTCATCTCGACAAACAACATGGCCGTAGTCTGTCACAGCCATATAAATATAGATGCACATTTAGGGCCCACATATCACATACATGTACATGTACATCCAAACAACACACACAACACATAGGCCTATCACTAAGTTTCATTTATATGGATCAAGTTACTGTGCTCATATCTTTATGATGATTGAGCTTTTCCAATCAAGGCAGGGTATTGCACAAATATCTGTGAGAAAGATAAGGTACCATAGCAGGATATGGCAATCCAGGCAATTGGCATAAATTCTATAATAACACTAAGTACATACTGCATCTGCAATTAGACGTCCCATCTGAGAAATATGAAGCAGTGTAAATTGTACCACAAACGATAAACTACATGTATATGCTTACCGAAGTTACTGTGATTGTAGGCTGCAAGTGTAAGCTAAGCATAGGTGCTGTATTTATATCTGATCCGTTAGTTGAAGATGTAGATGATTGCATCTGTAAGGATGATACATGGTCTAGAGTTTCACCTTTTGAGTCCAACGATTCACTATTTGATTGGCTGTCACTATAACTATCAGCACCACTGCTACCGTTACTAATATTCCGATGGTGACCATTCACTGGTATTGATGGTATATCTGTGTGAATACTTATGGAATCGCTAGCACCAACAGCTATGGGTTTAGAGTTAACTCGTACATAGCTAGCAGGAACGTAAAACTTTTCTTTACTATCTTTTCTAACTTTCCACCATTCCTCGGTAGACTTGTCGAGTAATGTATATATGTCACCTTTGTGTATTGACACCAGCTTCCCTTCCGGTGTATCATATTGATAATCAAACAAAACCTCCACAGAGTTGGCCGACATGGTGATGGTATATACTAAGAACTCCTTTCTCCTGTAGAGTTTTTAACTTTTAGGAAATTTGTCGATACTGCTTACATCTACAAACTTTCAAGCAAAAATTAACTGTGTAATAGTACACAGGATTTAAAAGAACAAAATACTGTATATTAGGCCTATATAAATTGGAAGCAATTAGCGTAAAATTAATACCAGCAATTCATCATACCCACACTGTAATTGTACATAAATAAACACAGAATATAACGAAGTTTGGATAAAAACTGACAACTAATTCCAACTGTGTAGAATGAAAGTATAAATTGAACTGGACATGGCATCGAAATAGTGGAAACTAAGATTTAAACGTAAACCTACAGTTATATTTATTTATTATAGGTCCATTTAATGTCTAATTGAATTACAGATAAACTCACAAAGTAAACTATTCAATTTAAATACCAATAATATAATTAAAGCTAATAAAACAGGTAGCCTACATACATGTAGTAATACTAATGTCTAATAAGCCTGCTAACTACATTCTTTAGGATTGAACACCAATAGGCCTGTAGGTATTTAGCCCACATGTATTAAAGTAAAAGTAGGTGTAGACAAATAAATAATAATCATAATGGTAGCCAAGTACAAAATGTAATTGCAATTAGGCTTATATCACAATGAATATTTATTAGGCCTATAGTAATAGTGTTATAATAGTATTGTATTATTAGTATAGCAAAAGTTTTTAAGTTGTATATGAAACTATAATTATTATTATAACATAATTATTCCATTTATTTATTGATTCTAATAGAACGAACTAACATCACATTCAGTCAGTAACGAGAAAAAAAGAGTAACTCAAAGTCTTTTTTCATCTCGACACCATGACCATAGATATTATTATTATTAAATTATTATATTTATATTATTTATTTTATTACAAAACATAAAAATAAATATTTTTATTATTTCAATGAATTGAATAATTGTTAAACTGCAGTAAAATCAGTCAATATCAATCATTGATTCAATGTGACTTTCACTTTGTCTGACTAGTGTCTTGTCACTTGATCATTCATAAGACAAATGATTATGATAATGATAAATCAGATGAACGATCATAACTACTAAGTTTTGGATGGACGCCAATGCTTATCGCTAGGCAAAATATCGTAACAAATAAATCCGTTTTCGCTGGTGACCGCGGTTGTAGTAGGTGTGAAAGCAGGCTGTATTTAACCTCAAAGTTATTTGTTAATTGTTATCTGGTAACAGTACAACATTACTAACATTGTAGATGTGAATCTTGAACAAACTCGCCCAAAATATACATTTAGCAATGATACGTTAAGTTGCTACACTCGACCTATTAATACCACAGAAAATGTATAATATATAACCATGGGACTAGCAATAGCGGGCCCACAGGCTTTAAACCAAGTACTAATCTCAATTAGTCGCTAACGAGCTTTATTTATGTTGAAGGAAGGTATAGCGGAATATAACTTCTAGTCATATGAATATGTCCCGCTGGTTCTATGAGATGAACAACGGTAGCCTCCGATTGCTCTAAGATCACTGTCTTTGATTCCAAAAAAGTCAGTGACTGACTTTTTGTGTTGTTTCGGTTTAATCGAAGTCTAGGACTTTGAGAAAATGAAACGTTTTGCACAATATTATAGGCTATATACTGCATATTTATATCTAGTTATAATTTGTGATACATGTAATTTACCTACATAAATAGTTTATATAATTATACCTATTTATGCTGCGTGTTGAGTAAAAATCTAAACTTAGCTACATGATTGTTACAATCATGTAGTTTTAAGTTTAGATTTTTACTCAACACACAGCATAAGTAGGTATAATAATTGTATATTAATATTTTTATTAAAATATTAATAATAAATATAATTTTAATTAATATAAATACTAATATTATATTTAAATTAAATGCCTTGTGGAGAGAGTGAGCCTGGTCAAAGTATAATAATATATTATATTTATTATTTTATAATAAGTATAGTATTAGTATTAGGGCCTAATACTTATACTATGCTTTTTATAAAATAATAATTATATTACTATTACACTACTTTTACTTTCACTTTGCTTTACTAAACTACATGTATAAATATTAACATTGAATAATTTAATTTAATTTTATACATGTAGCAAAGTAAAAGTATAATAATATTATTATTATTTTATAATAAGTATAACATTAATATGATATTAAATATAAGTGTATTAAATACACTAATACTATACCTATTATAAAATAATAATTAAATATAATAATATTATATTATTATACTTTTACCAGGTTCACTCGACAGGGTGGAAATGGATCTAGTGGGCAAGAGTAAGTCAGGATAATATGTTAAAATTTTCACCCTGCTGCAGTCGCTGGCCAGTATACATAGGCCTTTTGTAAATATTATTTTTAATTCTGCAGGAATGTCCAGCACACCCTCCCTACTCTTGAATAGGAGTAGGGGAAGTCGGTTTAGTGGCCGGCAGCCCGACCCACCCGACCCGACAGAATATAAATTACAGCTATTCTACTGTGAAACCATTATAATAATTGTTATATTATTTGTTTGTTATAGATGAACTAGTTGGAACTAGTAATGACAACTCCAAGTAATGACATGAATGCATTTAGAGAGCTAATTAGAGGATGTAAGAATCTGGTTATACTAACTGGAGCAGGTGTGAGTGCAGAGAGTGGTATACCAACCTTCAGAGGTGCTGGCGGACTTTGGAGAAGGTGGAATGCTACAGTAAGATGATTTATCATGTTCATTTAGTAAAAAGATCAAATTACTCTTACTCTTAATTATACTTGTGCATGTATGTTATATTTCTTATGGTTTACAGGATCTAGCATCACCGGAAGCCTTTCGTGAGAATCCATCGTTAGTCTGGGAGTTTTATCACCACAGACGGGAACTCATGTCCAACAAAAATCCAAATAACGTAAGAGCTTTGCATTCATTTTCCTATTTTGCCACGTGTAGGCAACATTCTGCTTCTTATACATGCCCCTACAACAGTGTTTGAGGTGTGGTTATACCCACCTCAATTTTAGTGAGTACATGGCCAGCAGGCGTGTACCCTCCTGTTTTCCCAAATAGCAGCTGCTGATCTGATAGTATAATGTCGTTTTTCGTTCATAGGGACATGGGTTGAATCCCACCCAAACACAATTTTTTTCATTAGTAATTCACTAATTTGTTGGCTGCTATAAGATTAAATGCTATACGATACCAATCTGCAAGATTGAGTTACTACATGTATGATAATACCTCCCTTATTTTGCTTTGGACAATAGCCTATGAATGACCATGGTACCAACCTATAAAGAATGCCCTAAGATTGCGTACCCACCTCATCTGTTCAACTTCGAACACTGCCCATCTATGTAAATTATACTTTTCGCCAAATCTGTACAAACTACCAGTTTTCTGCCTAGCAAGTTACTTGATTATTACTGTAGACATCACTGCATATTATACACTGTATCATTGTTTATTGTTAGGTAGCTTTACATGTGCATTGCATTGCATCACTACATGTACGTTGTCTCATTGTTTATTATTATGTTATTTTGCATGTAAAATGTGCATTGCATTGTGTACTATTATAACATGGAATTATGTTTCTGTCAATCTATAACATCTTAGGCTCACATAGCCATAGCAGAATGTGAGGAGAGATTCAATTCTGAAGGTCGGAAGGTGACAGTGGTCACACAGAATATTGATGGTCTGCATAAAAGAGCTGGATCTGAACGCATCCTCGAGTTACACGGTAGAGTTGTCTTCTTTTCAAGATGATTAGAAGTTATTCAGTCCACACAAACTTGATAGATATTGGAACTTTCCTACCAATTTTCTAGGAGCCAGTATGGAAGCATTATTTTTCCCAATGTCATGAAAATATTTGATGTGAACTCAGAATTCTATTATAAATAATCTTGTTTTAATGGATTAAATGTTATGTGGATTGTGGGTAGACATGATTGTATTTTATAATATGAATACCATTGTTAAAGGCACAAGAAATTTATTGTTGGAAATTATCTTTTCATGCAGGCAATTTGTTTAAAACACGGTGTTTGAAGTGCAGAGATGTTGAAGTTAATACGAATTCTCCTATATGTGAGGCTCTACGGGGCAAGGGGTAAGAGATTTTTTATTCCTATTTTAATACAATTGACCATGCTTAAACTTTGAACTCAACTCCTTTAACACTAGATATATAAGATTGATCCAACGAATAATGTATAAAGTTTGCCACATGTTTAATTCGCGTGATTCTCTGCTTAACTTTGTATTACTGTTTATCCTAAATTACGTTGTTGATGAGTAAAGTATAGTTACAATGCTGTATATTGCTATTCACATGTGTGTCTGTTTAGGGCACCGGATCCTTCCATTGTATCTGAACGAATCCCAGAATCTGACTTACCTAGGTAAGAAATGCAGTGGTAATGTCAGTGGTAACTACTGTTATGTTCGAGTTTTTATACAGGAGTTATATGGCATTTATATGGCATTTGATATGGCATTTGATATGGCATTTGATATGGCATTTGATATGGCATTTGATATGGCATTAATCTTACTTTTGCCATCCTAGTAGTTGCTGGTATCACACATGTAGGCTATATAATGTACAATAATACAACGCCTCCTGCGCTCTTCACCTGTACATGTACATGTACTTGCATGTTTATTATCGTAATTCTGGAGTCGCCTTTTCTCAGTAGACCAAGTGAGAAGACAACTTCCTCTGTATATATATTATATTTTGTAGTATCCACAAGCTATAAGCATTATTCACCTTGTAGATGTAGGTGTGGTGGTCTACTACGTCCAGATGTGGTCTGGTTTGGTGAAGCTCTAGATTCTGCTGTATTGGATAAGGTGGATAAGGAGTTGAGCGATTGTGATCTCTGTATGTTGGTATGTATGTACTGTGCAAAGTAGCCTCTCAACTCTGTCTACCTCCTACAGCCACCTCGTGACTGTGTCTACCTCCTACAGCCACCTCGTGACTGTGTCTACCTCCTACAGCCACCTCGTGACTGTGTCTACCTCCTACAGTCACCTCACGACTCTAATTACCTCCTACAGTCTCACCTCACGACTCTATCTACCTCCTACAGCCAGCTCACGACTCTGTCTACCTCCTACAGTCTCACCTCACGACTCTATCTACCTCCTACAGCCAGCTCACGACTCTATCTACCTTCTACAGTCTCACCTCACGACTCTATCTACCTCCTACAGCCAGCTCACGACTCTATCTACCTTCTACAGTCTCACCTCACGACTCTATCTACCTCCTACAGCCAGCTCACGACTCTGTCTACCTCCTACAGTCTCACCTCACGACTCTATCTACCTCCTACAGCCAGCTCACGACTCTATCTACCTTCTACAGTCTCACCTCACGACTCTATCTACCTCCTACAGCCAGCTCACGACTCTATCTACCTCCTACAGTCTCACCTCACGACTCTAACTACCTCCTACAGTCCAGCCAATGATTATCAATTATCTCTCACTTACAATTGCTTCATGACATAATTATATTTTTACACTTGTTTCCTCCATCTATTGTGGCCTGATACCACTACTCCTATAGATCGAGTTAAGCTGGAGTTTTATTACATTCAGTTCCCTTTAATTTGCTGCTTCTGAGCTCATATACTACTTGGTCATACATTCCTTATTTTTTACTATTTTATGTCTAAATCTAACAATTACACTAGATAAATCTACCAATATTCACTATCACTACCAGATATTGGTGCGTTGTAGGTGGGTACGTCTTCTGTTGTTTACCCAGCAGCGAACTTTGCTCCAGCTCTGGCAGCTAGAGGTGTGCCAGTTGGTGAGTTTAATATGGAGGAGACATGGGCTACCAACCAGCTGGGGTAAGTTATATAGTATGCTTATCAATAATACAATGTATATACGATTGGAATTAGTTTAGAATAATATGCAGATACTTTAGGAGGTTGTGCTGATTTATTTGCACATAAATACATGTATTGCATAGTTGCAGTTATTGTTGCTCTTTTACTATGGCAACCTCATTTTTAACAAAGTTGTTGGATTTAACAAGAGAGGACAACTCTGTCTGTGAAATGATCAACTGCTATTTTTCTACGAATTAATCCACTTGGAAGAAGGGAAAAAAGTTATGTTACAGCTGCCACCAGGAGGAAGTGGAATAACAAGTGTGTTACTATAGTGTGAGTCATGTGACCTTACATCTGTTGTCATGTGACCTTACATCTGGTGGTACTTGTAGGTTTCATTTCCATGGCCCAGCAGGAGAGAATGTGCCCAAAGCTCTCACTCCGTAATCTGAGGTAGGCTTTGTAATATATAATATGCATTTACATGTACATATACACATGACAGAGTCAACTGATACTGACTTTTCATTGTTGTAACATTCGAAATACCAAGACTACTACTTTTATGTTATATATTTTTACATTATTATAATGACCTTTTTTAAAGTACTATTTAAGGCTAGGAATGATGCTTGGTGTTTTTCTAGTTTACTTATGTGTATTTGAAGTAAAACAACTGAATGAAATTATTACATAATTTACCAAAACATGATAATTCATTGGGAATTGGTTATTAGCCATCGGTTCCTGTTTTGGCTGTGCTCTGTCTACTTATAGTGACTGTGGTAACTGATGGTCTGCTAGGCTACTTTATTTGGTGTATTTTTGTATAATAAAAATCTGGTGTTGGGTAAATAAAATTTGACGGTGAATATTTCATACGTTACCAACATTTACACATTAATCATTCATAGAAATCTGTGGGTAACATTATATGCTTTTAAAAATAAATCTTGCGTAGGATAACAATTAGCATTTTATGACTGTTTACCATTTACCACTAATGCTGAAATTGAAAACTATTTTTTAATAAAATTATTTAACAGTACTCTTGTAGTGTACATGGTTCTATTGCTGAAACTCCTTTTTCACGTGTTAATCATCATTGGTTGGCGTAGAAAATGGCTTAGTCAGGTTTTCATATCCCCTTATTTACCATCAGGAGAAAGGCTTCTATAAAATCTTCTCTCCACCTTTCACTGTTTTTGGCGTAGAATTTCACCTGTAATAAGAGTTTGTAATCATGAAGTATCGTACCTTTTGACACCATTCCATAGTCGGAAGTGGGAAAAGGTTGAGCATGCACATAGAGAAGGGATAATTTCATACTGAATCTAGCACCAATATACTAGGGAGTAAAAACGCATTACATTCTCACCTGCGAAGCATCTGAGGAATCGTCACATTTCTTAGCAGACGCGCAGGACGGTCTGTTGTTGGGATTTATTGTGAAATCTTTGAGTAATGCAAGATCACTATTCAACATCATTCTGCTGTTTGCGCGACGTGTTGCGTTCCACTGCTGTTTCCTGAATTGTATTAATTTGAAGTGATGTAACATTGCATACCCAACCATGAGTTGGTTTATGTGACGTATTCTCTTATGGATAAGCTTGCAGCCAACATGTGAAAACTAACTCTCCAGTGTCCACATAGCATTGTCAATACGCAACATCAATCACTAGGTCAAAAAATTCTCAATTCCAGTCACTGAGATTTAAAGCATCCTATGTTAATAACCAATAAATGCCCAATGACCAGCCTGATTATTAGTGTATCGATTAAAATGGGTCCAATAGAAAATTTTTTGATAAAATACCCTGCAATCACAGTTGGTTTCCAATCTGTCCCTGTCAAACTTTTGTAGTAGTGGTTATCTAGAACTAGTTCTGTATTATCCCAACGACCAGCAAAACCTGAGTTTTCTCTGTGACACCTTCCAACTGAATGCGCTCCTACAACACACATATTTATAGTTTTTAGTATGAAATGAACACCGGCGTTTTTATTTGTCTTGATTCTCAACTACATGTGCTTTCAAACTCACAAAACAAAACTGTCAATGTTGAGGCCATGAGAAACGGTCATTAGAGTATGTAAAACAGTGTAATGGATATTTATTTACCGAGTAAGGCTATAGCTAATTTTCGACTTAATCCAAATTCTGTCTGGAGCTGGTCGACATCATCTGTACCTTCTCCCTGTAAAGTTCCACACGTACTCTACACTGTATTGTATGTTTGCAAGTATTACAAGTGAAGATCAACGTAAACTAATCTTTTATCTGAATTTTGGCAACAGAGCCACGTTTGCTTTGTAGAAGGCTTTCCATATAATTTTTTATATAGTCTTTGAGGCTGTGCAATTTTTAATTTAGAACCATGACTTACATGAGGAAATACAAATTCTTTAAGATATTGGTCTGGATTATCACATGTACTTCGACCACTTCTGAAAGGTACGTCTACTTTGGCCGTCCCCTCTGCAAAATATCATTATAGTTATAAAAAGACTGCAATATGTACTTGTGTCTTGCTACAGTATGACCATAAACCCTCTAGGCCTCTGCCTAACAGAAAATATAAAAACGGTTTGGCTTGACTGTTGGCCAGAAACCTCGGAGCTCTCAGTACTGCAGACTATACAGACTCTGGCACTATCTAAAAGTGTTTAACCAGATATATCAATTTTATATTATCAAATCATTGATGTCGCCAAAATAGAAACCTTTTGTCTACCTGGAAAATTAAATGTCAACTTTTTTGATTGGGACACTTAACAGTGAGAGTAAATTTCTACAAGTTCTACCTGTATGATCTCATGATGAATTCTATACTCTATAGTATGGAGGGATGTTGCCATAAACTGAACATTTTTTTTTTCTCACATTTTCAACAGGAATACGCATGATTTTAATTTAAATGTGAAGGAAATGGGATTATGATGCCAGTTTACAATTCAAAAATATTTCCTACATTATGTAAATAATGGTAACCTACGACATGTTGCTTCAGGATAAGCACATAGATGTTAATGTATCTGTTACCTTCCAAAGCCATGCCGATTTCAATAGCTTTGGATGCCATCAGTACGATGGTGTCTGCCAACGTAAGAATGCTGGCATGGGAGTTCCAGAATTCTCTTATAGTGGCATAGGTTCCTTTCAGACCTTCAAATACCACATTGAAGCCTTTAAAACGAGTTGTCTTAAAATTATAGTGACTAAGTGAATTACTTCCCTGTATAGCAGCACATAATGTACATGTAGCGTTTCATGGGTTTACCCTCCCTTTCGGTTTTTGCTGCAAAGGGTGTGAAAGGGAAAGCGACTTACAAGTATGAAGCATTGTTAGTGGCTGCCTGATTTGTTGGTGAAACAATGGGTTACATGCACTTCATTGACGGAAAATCTTAATGGTTTTACAACTCTTTGTAAATAGTCTCCCTGCTACCTGGTATTTAATATTATTTTTATATAATTTTCCATTATGAAGTTCTTAAATCTAGTACTTATATAAATTTGATTCAAATATTATTTTTATTTAATCAGTGCATCTTGTAAGCTATAGTTTTTATTTTGATATTTCACAAGCATTGACAGGTTCAGAGGATGGTTTTTCAGAACAAGGTTCTGCCTGTAGGAGCACAGATATCTTTTACGGTAACAGAGTACTTGTGGCACAGCAAAAAGTGAATCTATTTCGAAAAATTTCTAATTAGGCTAAAAAGATAGAAAAAGTTAAAGACTTGAAATTAAAATGATGGGACTCAAGGCATTCAAGGTGTTACCTTTATTAGCGGGTTCGTTTTCATTAATGCATCCATCGCATCCACCAATGCATGTGTGGAACACTAGCTGTAAGAGGTTTGGGATCATCTCGTGCTGTATAAGTATTAGTATTGATAGTAATTACCAGTTTTGAGGAGGCAAATTGCTAGTCATAAGGAAGCAAATTTGCAGTAATACAAATACGTCTCTTTGATGTTAGTGCCAAATGTGTATTAAGGCGTTTTCGTTAATGTGATGAATTATCATGTTATATTAAAACTTGGAAGCAGGCTAGATGAAACTCTTTAAATACTAATTATGAAAAAGTTGAATTTAATTTTCTTCAAAATATCAATTTGTTGAGTTGGTGTTGTCATCATGTTTACCTCATCATTGATAAAGATCTCTATTGCATTCCTGAGTTGTTCAATGTTTTCTGACTGTCCTGATTGTATGTTTGTTCTGTTCTGAGACGGGGTTACTGGGTCCACCCTCTTTTCTTCTGGCTGCTCCGAGGGCCTTGGTCTACATAGTCCTGTTCAAGTAATGAAATGCAATAATTTAAACTCAAAGATTTGTGAGTATCCAATTTTGTAAATCCAAATTAGTACAGCTGTGTGTTATCAACAGAAATAAGCTAGTGTAGTGTTGTTTGCAACTGATTGGTTATACTTATTTTTGAGTCAATAACATCACTTTACAAATAATTCCTTTTTATATGATAAATAAGTTCAAAAATGAACATTTTGTTACTAATTTAAATAATGATTCCAAAAGCAAAGTGGAATCCATCTTTGCAATTCTTTGATGTCAAAAATTGGCGTCACTCTTTTTTGTTTATAATAATTTGTTATCCTTAGTTCTTACCTCTTCGTCTATCCCTTCTAGTGCATCTCCTTCTCGTTGTTCTACTTTCATCTGAAGGTCTTGGAGTCACTAGATCTAGGTTGTTAAGGAACCTGTTTATTGGTCGATTCGATACAAATCCTGCCAGAAACTCTCTTGGTGATATTATTATTCTGCAAGATTAGATTGAAGAATGTTTTTATCGTATTATGAACTTGAGTACTTCAATTTCTTACTTCTCTTCTATAATAAACTATACAATCAGAAACAGTTTTCATTAAAAGGATGCAACAGTGTTATGTTTATTCCTAGTGTCCTATGAAATGCATATACATTGTATATATTTGACTTACCCTTGTTGGGGCTGAACCTGGTTTACCAAAGCAGCAGTAGCGATCACCACGATAGCTAGTAAATCCGTCTACATTAAAACACAAAGTGATAACAAACCAGTTAATCTTTGTCTCTTAATCCCTCCAAGGTTAATTAGGAGTTTATTGATTACATGAGTCGTCATAACAACCTAATTCATCCATAGATAATCCAGGATTAACTTATGATATGATGCAATGCTTCCTGTTCAACAGGTTTTAAAACTATATCAAGAATTAACTGAACTTACCTTCAAATTCATGACTTTACTTGCAGGTTTTTCAATTATCGTTCAAAGTCCTAAATATACTGAAGGCAGGGGATGAACAATTTGAAGATGTTGATCCAATGTTCGACAGCAAAGAAATGAATCTTTCCACAGGATTTTTGTGTAATATAATAATTAATGTGTCATTACATGGCTCAAGTAAAACCAAAGTACAGCATTAGCAGTAGCTGGTACCTAATGGTATATATAATATACTTGTCATCATGACTTGTGGTGATAGGATCATCCATATCCTATTCAAAAGAGCAGCAAGTGGATAGCCCATCCCTAGAATCTATTTTTGGATTTTACCGCTTCATCAGCCATGTTATTTAAGTAGAAATATGTTACATCTGTATTATCATATTTATGAATTGAGTTGATGAACGATCAAATGATCAACTATATGTGGATAGGATGTATTATGGCAAAGCCGAATTGCTATTAAAACTCAATAGTCTGTGTCATCATATAAACTAATACTAATAAAAACGGTGAAAACAACAACTATATTTTTATATCTTTTATGGAGCAAAAATGCTCATAAGTGTAGAAATGTTACCAAACTAGTTTCTATAAAAAATTAACCCAGGCACTACACTCAATAGCTGCAGAAAATCAAGATTTGCTGCTTGGTCCTATAAAACAATAAAATATTGAAGTATCCATGCCTTTTTAGAACAGTAGAAACCTAATGAAAAGCCTAGTCAATAGCTGCGCACCTATCTCATGTCAACAAAATGTTCACCCCTCTCTCAGTAATCTAATGTGTTTGCTCTTCCTAAAATCAATAGGGTAATTAATCGTGGATCAATTAATGTTCAATTAATAGCTGCTATTGGTCTTGTCTATCCATCCCAAACATCATATTGGATATATTAGTTGTGTGTGTGTTTGAGAAGCACTGAGATTATTGATTTGGTGTCCCCTTGCTCATCTTCATGCTGATTAAGAGTAGCTCAATGTTGATACAAATGTATCCAATTTTATCATCTTCCTAGCTAAAGGACAGGTGAGTTCGTGAGTGCTTAGATTGTCGCTAATTTTGTAAAATAGTTATATTTTAGTAATTAGTAAAATTATAGCATGACATCACAGTTCACAGTCATGCTACATAGATGTACTATGTATATATTGTATAGACAATACTATATACAAACACATTTACATTAGGTCTGCAGTTGAATTTTTACGGATTTACTTTAATATGAAAAAAAACTAGACTTTAACCATATATTATGTATTTTTTCAATGTTGAGGACATCATGTACAGCAGTATAACACAGCCTAGTACTACAGTTTACTTGCCGATTATTTCACGGTTTCCTATTTCGTCTTACCACTAATTTAAATGTAACTTAATTATGTATATTTGCACTACAAGCCATATACATTGCATAGTTCCTATGATTAGGACTTGGTGGACTGTACTAGTCTGATTGTGTTCAACAGGTAATTATGGCGCAAAATCAAACTGGCCATGGACGATGGAAGTACGCAGCTCAAAAGGTGCAAAAGCTTGGAGCATTCCATAACACTGGCAAGCACAATTATATGTTAGATACTTTGGAGGAGAAATTCTGTTCTGAACAAACAAAAAAGGAATTAGCCAAGTCAAGTAACGCACACTGCAACGGTGCTGCTTACTACACTAAACCTAGCCAACAACACACATTAGCAACATTACCGGAGTATCACCATAAGCCCCTCCTCACTTCCCACGCTTCTTTTGGAGAGAGAGAGAAGGCTATACAACGAAGATTGAAAAGGAGACGTTCAACACACCTTGCCATTAACGCCTCCAATAATCCTGCTAGACTAGCAGCTTCAGTAACGCCCAGGATTCTCACTCAGGAGGTCAGTTCAAGAGAGTTGTAACACTGATGAATTCAATGATTCTAAAACTGTTTGTTCATAATTGCAACCACTGGCTCCAGGAAATGCATCGATTTACTACAATCGAAGTTTGAACATTGACATTTGTAATAGCAGCTTACTCACTGCTCAGCCATCTACATATTTCCTGTTCTATACATACATGTATGTATTATTTGCTAAATACTGTGATTAGCCTTTTTTTCTAAATCTTTGCTGAGATGATGAATGGTGATTTCTTGGCTCATAAAACACAATTTTGAATTTCCTAATACCTTAAATAGTTGTAGTATTAATCCCCACCATACATCCTGTGTGGAGCTGTGAACTTGAAACATTGCCAAATTCTTAATGGGAATTTCCCACTCAAGTGGCCTCCTGTACTAAATATAGTATCTCCAGTTCTATTTTACTTTGTTTCAGGATAGATATAAGTTGAGAAGAAAATTCAAAGGGTTAGTGAGAGTATTCTTAGCCTTCAAAAGAATATGGATGTTCCACAAGGGCAGGTGATCAATTATCTCCACTACTTCTATTAATAACAGGTTTCCGGGATAGCCTGCAAGTTCCAACCCTGTACTGTGTGTATTTGATACAACATGTAGGTCTAAAGCTGCAGGTGAAATAGTTTATTGTACATGTAGATGTTTTTTTATTAGAATCGTATTGAATCTATTGGATATGTCATACTAATACATGTATAACTATAATGCTAGACAGCCTGTGTAAATGCTTCTTGTCCAGGAGTGCTGTGTTCGATATCTCAGTCATGTTTCAGAGTTGATGAGATACTGCAGACGTTTAGAGGTTTGGACTCATTGGTCAAGACTCCTGTGGAAGATTCTGAACTACTCTTCAATGTCGGCCATTTCAAAGCGAAGAAACAGGTAGCAGATAAAATAGAGTTCTTCTCTTTGTTAGAAAAGTGATATTCAGTATTATCTGGCCAGGTGATTGACCAATACTCACCAGGTCAGTTGGGGGAAGATGACCAGTGGTGATGCAGAAGCTAATGAGACCAGGCCTTGGCTTAACATTTGTACAATATCACCCCTAGGTTAGCTTGTTATAATGGCCATGTATACTAGTGAATTTCTGCTATGTTAGTATTAGAGTACAGTGTTGTGTATTAAGTTATATAATACATTATTGTTATGTCATGTACATGTATATACATACTTGTACAACTTAATACCCAACATTATATTATCAGGTCTTGAGAAGTTGACTGTGTCTATTAACTAGGTGTAGATAGTTTATAGCTCTACACAATGTACATTGCATATACATACATGTATCTATATACATATACATCATGTCTTTTGACTTACTAATGGAATACTGTTAACTCAATGTAACATGATAATATTGTAGTCAACCGTTAGCTCAGATGTAAAGAGAATTCTGTCTAAACACCCAACTATGAGAACAGATGAAGACATCCATTCTGTAAGTTATACCTTATAAATGGCCACAGGTATACCTTATAAATGACCACAGGTACAGTCCTTATAAATGACCACAGGTATACCTTATAAATGAACACAATCTTACATTTTTCGTGGAGTTCATAACTATAGCTTTCGTTAACAGACTACCATAACTTGATGGGTGAGAAACAATAACAACATTTGAGGGAGTCAACGGCTTCTGAGACTCTTTTGACATACTTATTGGAATATATAAGTAGCTGGAGGAATTCATACATTGTTAACCACATTATCAAGTGTTCAAGTGTTCTATTTTGCGAAGTTTGATCTCTTGTATGGTTGTATATCAACATTACCCCATAGTCATTACAAGAGGATTGAGATAATATATTATAGTTTGAAAGTTATCTTCTCTTTTTCACTCTATTGGAGGAAAAAACAATAGTTAGGGCGGGTGTTATCCAAAGTATATCAACATCTTTATTTGGAGTGGTCAATACAAATCATAAACTCTGTATAGAATATTACGTTTCTTGACTGTCTTGATGTAGTATCTACTGTGTCTCCTACATGTATATGTCATAGATGGTACGTCTGTACGCGTTGCTATGCTCGGCCGTAACAACATATACATGTACATGAGTACACAGACTGTAATAGAAGTGTATGAAATCTATGATATCTGCTGTTATTTCAGTTGATAGTGTTTATGGCGTCCTACAACACGTTAGCGGAGTATCCAATGAGCATGCAGAGGATGATAGCGCAGAGGGCGTGGTACGAATGGTATGATGCTAAGAGAGTTATAGTAAGGGAAGGACATGTGGCCTACTGCTACTTCTACGTGCTCTCTGGATCAGGTGAGTTCCCACATCATAGTTCACTCATGGTGTGAGATTGTAGGCAAGACCAGGGTGATCAGAAGTAGTACAGTCGGTGCAGACCTAGACAGCATAATACTCCTAGAACCTTAGAGCAAGATGGGACGGCATGCACTCACCCGTGTTCATGCTTGTTGACCTCCATTTAAAAGCTAAAACTTTAGCCACATCCAACATACCTGTAGGTCAGAAATGGCAAACCTTGAAACACGGATGGTTAGCTGCTGTAGGTTAATAGAACCAATAATCAGTACCATGGGCTGCACTTACGTTCACTTTGTATTTTAGGTGGGTTCGTTACATACAATGCAGTAGTGTTACTGAGTACAATATTATTATGATGACAATATGGACACTTGTAGCTGTGATGACCTCGCTGGATCAGACAGCAACACAGTCTAAAACAGTCAAGTTTGTGAGTCGTGGAGACAGTTTTGGTGATATGTGTTTGATGAATGGAGATGCCAGAGAGTGTACAGCCATATCCAAAGAGTTTATAGAACTCCTAGTGCTCAAGGATGAGGTAACTGAGAGACTGTAATGTTATTATACTTCAGCATTTCACTATTCGCATACTCATAAGCCGTTGATTAGGGGAAGTTGTCCACTCTTAACAATCAAATGAGAGAGCACAACTTCTTATGATGGTCAGTAACCTCTATGGCAGCTCCTACTGGTGTTATGTGGTAAACACTGATGGATTGGCACAATGTTTCAACGTAATCTTACTAAATAGTGTAATGACAACTTCAGCTTCTCTAGTGATAAAATATTTTAGTATCAATACTTGCTTTTTATTCACTCAACAAGCTTTTGCTGCTGTACAACATCTAGTTTGGAATTATTTCCCCCTATATTTGTACACATTGTCAAAAGCACACAATCCTCATAAAGTAAACTACAGCCATTACTATCGTATCATTGAACATCGTTTAGAAAATATAACTCATTGTTGGTGTAGTTGATCATGACACTTCTGTGTGACTCTTTTACAGGACTTTGCTGAGATATTTATATCTGGTGGACTGAGGAATAGCAAAGATACTTTCCTAGAGTGAGTACTATGACATCATCTTACCCCATCTCCATCATGTTTAGTACTTGTGTGTCAATGTTTTGTATATCATGTCTCTCTAAATGCAGATGTTGCAGCAGGAGCAATTTGTGCCTAGCTTTTGATCGCTGACATCAACTCAGTGTTGTTAAACCAAAGTACTAAAACAATAACCATCTTTGTAGAGCAGAAACACTTTTATAAGTTTGTAAAGTGACTGGAAGATTGTTGTCTCACGTGAAAAAGCTGGCACCAAGCTTACTTCCAATTTCATAGTTGATACACATACCATATCATGTCTTCCAAACCTGCTTCCTTTCACTATGCCATAATACATCTCGGCAGCATCGTCTGATGTGACCAGACATGTAAGGGTAACTGGTCCGATTTCCTTACCATATGAAGTTTAGTCATATCTCACGGATGCCATCACCAACTAGAACGTTTCAACTCGAGTCTTTAGTACTTGTATATCCATGTTACAAAAAGTAATCTGAAGAGTTCATGGTACTCAATCTTGTGATAGCCTGTATAATGCAAAGTATATACATGTATTAGACTTTGATACAAACATTTCTTCAACCAACACAAATCTGTTTCATTTTACATGTTATAAACTTGCATGATATTCTGCAGGTCACTGAGTTTCATGAAAGATTGGCCCTTGGAGCTGCTCCAATCCAGCGGGGCTAAGAGGGCAATATCAACCTATTATAAGAAAGGTACTGTTATTGTTAGTGACAGCAAGAACAACGATTGGATCTACATCGTTAAGTCAGTGAGTGCATCTCATCTAGTCGGTTATATTCATATTCAATTTGCATTTTTAAATAAGGAAAATAATAATGATTATTTTTTATTTTAAAATCCTGGTTTCATGACTCACTCACAATAATCGTTTGCAGCTTGTCATCCATGTACTCATTTACATGGATTGTGATCTGTTAGCAGAACTAGTTGAGATCAATGGGGGTTACAACTGGAATATTGAACATAATGTAGGAACCATCCAAGTAACTTGCGCGGGTATCGGCACACGGTGACTTTGCGATTGGTTGCAAAATCTGAGTGGAAAGTTTTAATCGCGGGCATACCTAGTCAGCCGGATGCAGACGGTTTGTTAATCGATGTATTGGAGAGATTACGAGGTAAAAGCTACGAATGTATATTGGTACAATATTGTACTATGTAAGCAGACTTTTGCCAGTAAAATACAGACCTAGGGAACTTGTAGATCATAGTTCATGTTTCATCTCTCTGCCATTCTAAAAATATAAGTTTAAAAATAAAATTTTAATGCCATATTGTAATGTAATTCGTAAGAAGCAATAAAATAAAATAACTGGAGCTACATATACATGTAGTAATACATCATTTCTCAGTTTAAGAAAATTGGATTGGGGAATAAAATTATACATCTCTGTACAACTCGGTTTACTCTGTACAACTCTGTACATCTCTTTAGAACTTTGTATATTTCTGTACCGCCCTGTACATCTCCTGTACCACCCTGTATATCTCTATGCAACTCTGTATATCTCTGTACAACTCCGTATATCTCTGTATATCTCTGTATATCTCTGTACCACTCTGTATATCTCTGTACCACTCTGTATATCTCTGTACCACTCTGTGCATCTCTGCACAACTCCGTATATCTCTGTACCACTCTGTATATCTCTGTACCACTCTGTATATATCTGTACAACTCTGTATATCTCTGTACCACTCTGCATATCTCTGTACCACTCTGTATATCTCTGTACCACTCTGTATATCTCTGTACCACTCTGTATATCTCTGTACCACTCTGTATATCTCTGTACCACTCTGTATATCTCTGTACCACTCTGTATATCTCTGTACAACTCTGTATATCTCTGTACCACTCTGTATATCTCTGTACCACTCTGTGTATCTCTGTACCACTCTGTATATCTCTGTACCACTCTGTGTATCTCTGTACAACTCTGTATATCTCTGTACCACTCCGTATATCTCTACACAACTCCGTATATCTCTGTACCACTCTGTATATCTCTGTACCACTCTGTATATATCTGTACAACTCTGTATATCTCTGTACAACTCTGTATATCTCTGTACCACTCTGTATATCTCTGTACAACTCTGTATATCTCTGTACCATTCTGTATATCTCTGTACCACTCTGTATATCTCTGTACCACTCTGTATATCTCTGTACCACTCTGCATATCTCTATACCACTCTGTATATCTCTGTACCACTCTGTATATCTCTGTACCACTCTGTATATCTGTGTACCACTCTGTATATCTCTGTACCACTCCGTATATCTCTGTACCACTCTGTATATCTCTGTACCACTCCGTATATCTCTATACCACTCCGTATATCTCTGTACCACTCTGTATATCTCTGTACAACTCTGTATATCTCTGTACCACTCCGTACATCTCTGTACCACTCCATATATCTCTGTACCACTTTGTATATCTCTGTACAACTCTGTATATCTCTGTACCACTCCGTACATCTCTGTACCACTCTGTATATCTCTGTACCACTCTGTATATCCCGGTACCACTCTGTATATCTCTGTACCACTCTGTATATCTCTGTACCACTCTGTATATCTCTGTACCACTCTGTATATCTCTGTACCACTCTGCATATCTCTATACCACTCTGTATATCTCTGTACCACTCTGTATATCTCTGTACCACTCTGTATATCTGTGTACCACTCTGTATATCTCTGTACCACTCCGTATATCTCTGTACCACTCTGTATATCTCTGTACCACTCCGTATATCTCTATACCACTCCGTATATCTCTGTACAACTCTGTATATCTCTGTACCACTCCGTACATCTCTGTACCACTCCATATATCTCTGTACCACTTTGTATATCTCTGTACAACTCTGTATATCTCTGTACCACTCCGTACATCTCTGCACCACTCTGTATATCTCTGTACCACTCTGTATATCCCGGTACCACTCTGTATATCTCTGTACCACTCTGTATATCTCTGTACCACTCTGTATATCTCTGTACAACTCTGTATATCTCTGTACCACTCTGTATATCTCTGTACCACTCTGTGTATCTCTGTACAACTCTGTATATCTCTGTACCACTCTGTATATCTCTGTACCACTCTGTATATCTCTGTACCACTCTGTATATCTCTGTACCACTCTGTATATCTCTGTACCACTCCACATATATCTGTACCACTCTGTATATCTCTGTACCACTCTGTATATCTCTGTACAACTGATCTGTTGCCATCTTATTTTTTCTGGTGATTCTGTTATTCTCTACAGCTCTTCCCGTACCTTTCACCCTGCTGTTCTGTAAGTTGTTCTGGCTGCAATAATAACAATATTTATGGATTAGTTTGACACCTACAGTGTATGTATGTTATACAAATAGTACAGTAAATAGCACGGAATTAGGGGAATAAAATCTAGCACAATACCATTTTTAATAATCAATTGCTGTAAACATTTTAAATTTTGGTAATCTCTCCAAAACATCAGCATTGTTATATTGTATAACTATGTAACTCATACGCACGGATGGAGTTATCGACGAAATAAAAATCTTGCGCACCGTCAATGGCACCCGACGACTTGGCGTTTCTCTCTATTGTCATTGATTTAAAATAATAATTTTGGAGTTCGTACTTTCACGATGTAGACTGTCATGAAAAATATTATGTTGAGTAATTGACTGGAGAGTAGCACAACTGGAAGCATGGGACGCGCCGTATTGGTGCTATAACTAATCCCAACAGGCGGAAGAAAGTTCTGATTGTTGTGATTCGGCGATGCAGGCCTAAAATGACGCCCCTCGTGCTTCAGGTTACGCAGCTCTTACACTCAACGACTCTGGGCTCCTACTAGCACCCGGTGCCGAGCGACACTGATATTGACTAGCCGACGAAGCAAGTGCACCGTTTGTAGATTACTTTTAAGTTTTATATGATGCTATCATAAATATATTATGTTATCGCTATAATGGATTGTAAATGCATATTATAACACTGTACAATTTTAGCGTACATATTGCCCAGAAAGTGGACTGTACTTACATAATTATATAGATTCTATATTGTAGCATAATGCAATCATATAACGAGTCACTTACACACAAAGTTTACATGTTTACAGTTATTTCAGCCTACCTTGGAGCAGCAGTCATCTTAGTACACCATCTTGAAACTCTCTCTTCCATGTCCAGATTTCTCTTAACTGCTGGCTTATTTACAAAATGTGTTTGACCATTGGCCACATGTAGAATGTACAATATGACCATAGCCTAACCCTGTACATGTGTATTATTATGTAATATTGTATTTTAGTGACTATATACATGTATAATACATCTACACCACTGTATACACATGTGTGTACAGAGTAGGTCCATGTGCTGCATCAACAGTAACTATTAGATTGATAACTTTCTCACCCTTTAGCTTCACCTTCATCCAAATTAGACTGCTGCTCTGTAGTACATATTATTTAGTATTGATTGTAAGTACAAGAGTACAGGCTAAGCCTGTAGTATCAGCATGGTCCTAGTCCAGTTCATTCCACATCCTCATAGCCTATATAGCCTACATATTTATAGCTGTTGATTGTGCACTTCTGCTATATATCTGTAAGTATAACCAACTCTTGGTTAGAAAACAAAAAATATAATTTTCAACATACTTGACAGCCATATTAGACACTCTCTCATTGTTGTAAGTAAAGCTTTAAAACACAATGAAATGCATCATGCAGTGGGCATTACATAAACAATGTATCATATTATATTATTATAATATATAAATACTCATACTATTCTAGCAAGGATATTTAGAACATAGAAATATAGCCAAATAAATAGAGTCTATTGCAGTATAACCTTATATACACTTGTAAATAGTAATATCAGGTGTACATTTACCAACCCTTGGTTTTTAAAATGGTTACATAACATACAAACCAAACATCTACTTATTGTCATGAGAGCATAACTCCGTAGTTGTGGTTGTACTAGAGAGGCTGGACAATCTGTAGATTACAGGCTTACAGACTGCAGGTGAATTACCAATATTCTAGTGACCCAAACAGAAGATGTACCAGCACCAACTAACTACATGATGTACATTATTTATTTAAATTATAATGGCCTCAAATTCTTCTCTCATGGTTGTAATTCCAGCATACTTTTAGTAATTACGGTTTATTGCACTCGCAGCCTTCGTGAATTAATAGAACATAACTTTAGAAGCAAATATTTGCTAGTAAGAAGCTATTTTTCGTTTATTACGCTGTAGAATAATAATATCTGTATCTCAGCCATGTTTTACTAAAGCACTACTACTGTGTCTCTATTTCCTATGTACCTGCTTAGTCACATCAATCTTGCATCTATGTAGCATGCTCTTGGTAATATAACGTAATTTTCATTTCAGCATGCAAACATTATAGTAATTAATATCACTTCAAGTTGTTTTGACTCACCGATTTTTCTTTCATGTCTTTCATGACTGCCCCACTTTCTTCCTTTCTCTCTTAGTTACCATCATTGACCATCATCTTCGGTTTCACCTTCTGAACATTGGTTCCATTCCATCAACTGTCTCACTCTATTACTGTTGTATAATTATTATATTATACATTTATTATACCAACATGCTCTGGTGGAGTCTAGCATAGGAAAAGGGAGGAGTATATGAATCAATATGCTTATGCAATTGTAGCTAGTGCTATTATGTAATACCTATTATGTAACATATCTTATGGAACATCTGTATGTATTATGTAGTGTGGGTACTTTTACTAATACATGTATATATATATATCTAATAGCCTGAGAACATAACAGTTACTATGTACAAAATATTATATAATAGTAGAATGGCAGTGAGGGTATTACATACATGTACATGTAGATTATAAGTTATACATGTATTACCTATATCCCAGTATGTCCATGGGTTTTTATTATATAGGTCAAATATACATAATATTTTATATAATTTACATTATTAAACAATAGCAATAGCAAACTTACTATGTATAATATTCATTATACCCATAAAACCTATGCCTACCTGCTTGATATTACTTCCAACTCATGGTCATGGTTAATTTTAGGTTTGTAATAAAATTATTAAATTGCTAACTACCTTATATACGTTATATACCTTATATACGTTATATACCTTATATACCTTATATACCTTATATACCTTATATACCTTATATACCTTATATACCTTATATACCTTATATATTATTATTCTGCTAAAATTACGTACCTTGTCCTTGATTCTTATCCTTGACTTGAGATCATTCTGTGTATCAAAGTACCTTGTATAATATAGTATGCTGTTACTGGATTAATAATGCCTGTAGACTGATTATTAAACTTACACTTGAATTGAATACATCATTGGAATTCTAAGTATTCAGTTAAATATAGTTCTGTTATAACTGCAGAATAATAATGTTTCAGCAACCGAATAACAATTATGTTGTATTATATTATTATAATTATACATTTATAATATACATGTATCATAATTATATGCATTGATACATCATGTTAATGTAAGGGTTGTCACAGTTGCTATTATTTTAGCGATTACCTGATCATTGTAGTTTCATATGAAGTCAAACAAACAAGTTCTGTGTTGACAGTGTTGGTTGGTGGTCTGAGGTCAACCTGCTGACAGCAGCATGCTGTTAGCAGTTCTTGTTACACTAATATTGTTCCCAAAATTACATCAAGATTAGCAGATGAGCCCAATAGCCCCCTCCCCCCCCCCACCCCCTGGTTAGTCCATGGTTTCTGTCAGCAGTGCCAATTAGGTGCAGTAGTGGAGAAATTTAGATAGTCTTAGTTCCTTGTTTGTGGTTGGGGTTTGGGGTAATGGCGGTCAACCAGCAAAATATAGAGAAGACAACTTCTCCTGCTTCATTTTTGGCGAAGAACAAAGGCTATCTCAAATTTCTCCACTTCTGCACCTAACTCCAGCAGTGTCTATCTCTGACTCATCTCCTTTACACGCAACTCAGACTGCAACCCAGACTTGTGTTTATATCGTTCAGTAGCTACAATTGTGTATGTCCATGTACTGTATGTATTGACTTGTAACATTTGTAGGGCAGGTGCAGTGTGTTGAAGAGGCTGAAAGGAGTAGAGCTGGATGATATTAGTTCTACACTTGTATGTGGCAAGAGTTCCCCTGTTCAAGGTACCTCACCCTCACCCTACTATATTATAATATACTACTATATCCTCATCCAATATGGCAGCTGCTGATAGAGTCATGTTGATCTAGCAAACTTGATTGTTAGATGGCACATGTACAGTATATGAGTTGTGCTGTTAATATACATATGCATAATATACATATATATATACATATAGTATGTAATGGAATGTTGTAGTAATTGGAGCTATTTGAATGGTGGATGCTGTGTGTCGAGTAACTGATTCTGTAGAGCTACACGGTGTTGATCTCGCCTCCATCTTCTAGTATATGATGCTAAATTTCACTACATTACAGCAACTGAAAATTTAGCACTGCCGAATAAATTTATCGTTTTCCTAAATAAATATATAAGTATATATCACATGGTGAGACCAGCACATGCTACGTGTAGTATAATACTCCATATATCGATGTTCCATAGTAACTATCTATTCATTTTACAGATTTCCCTGTCAAGAGGTTCAAAGGTTCAGCTATGGAGGGTGTGGCAGAAGTAAGGCAGAGACTCAACAAGAAACTAGAGAGCATTGTAGACCAACACACAGTAGACAAAGATACAGTACAGAGACTGATATACTATGACCCAGATATCCATGTACCAATGAATGGGTATGTCTATTGAATACACCTGGAATATATACATGTATGTCAGTTACACTTTTTAACTGAAAGAGCTTTACAAGAGTTGTGTTTAACAAATAGACGGGATATCCAGATATACGTGACATATCTAATAGGAATCTTCTAGATATACTGAATAATATATCTACATGTGTCCATGTAAAATTCATCATGACTGTTTCAACACTGTTCAACATCTGATTAAGATCTGCAAACTTTTATCTTTGATGAAAAGAGAAGACAACTTTATATTTTTCAGCACTTGCCTGAGCACTACTGACAGACTGTATAAATACATGTTACTGTTATAATCAGTTATTTATATAAATATTGTATAATAATATAATTATTTATCTTGTAGAGTGCTGAATGATTTGAGAGGAATGAACAAGAGAAGACCTCTACCACCAATACCCAGGACAAGGAGACCACCACTCCCCCCTTCCACTACCCGACCCAACCCATCCGAGGAGCCAGTGGAGAGTAAAGATATCTATATAGCCATGGAACTTAATTATGTTCCTCAGTCTAAATATAAAGGTCTCACCACCAAGGTATGCCATATTGCTATTTTATTAATTAGGTAATATTTCTACATTTCTTCATTCTCTTTCATGAAAGGGTCTGTTGGAAACAAAATAATGTAGAACTTTCATGGGTGATAATCGTGCCAGTACATGTGCGTACTGAAAGACTGTGGTACTATGATGGATGTGATTGTATTTCAGGGTCCCTTCATAAAGCCTCCTCCACCTACGAGTACGAGCCAACTAGAGGAGATCCCTGAAGGAACAGAAGTCATGGAGGAGACAACTCCACATTCTGGTGCGAACCACCTACGGTGTACATACACAATGTGTATACATGTGTTTATATATATATATGTATGTACAATGCATAGCATGCTGTAATATAATAGACATAGTGCTTGAATATATCATTGTACCAATCTGTATCATGTACCTGCATGCTGTCAATTGTTCTACTCGTAGCTCCAGAAGAGGAGTCAGAGAATAGTGATACAACCAGTGATCGGAATGAAATGGAACAGTCCTCCACTTTGCCTACACAGAATGTGGTAATAGTTATATACAACTGAAGGCTATAGACTTGTATGCTCATGTTTAACTAGCTATTCACATATCACAACAGTTCTATTTCCTCTTCAGTTACAGGAGTTGTGTGACCTGTCTACTTGCAACACAACCATTCCCAGTGTTGTTCTTGTTTAGTTCAATACAGGATCATTTCTCTTGAATAAATTACATAATACAAGCAGTAAATGTTGTTTACTGAATTTGTCTAAATTATTGTTAATTCTATTACAGGAAAAAAGTGCGGAAGACATATTTATAACAGTCGGGAATTTGAAAAAAGGATCACATTTTGTGAGTAAACCCTAAGGTCTATATCTGTGTGGGCTAAATATCTACATTGTATTATCACAACTATGAGTTTATTACAGCATACATGCAGTGGTAGTAGTGAAGTTTTTGAGGTGGGTACACTCTCAGTTGATGGTGCAGCACACCCAAACCAAAGCAGTCAGGAGTTTGGGGGCATTGTAAGCTCCCCCAACAGGATTCTGGGTGGAGCCCCAGCCGCCAGAGTGTTTAGAGAGTTGCTAAACTCAATAATATTGTACATGGAAATAGCATGTTCCTAGTCCGTCAATAGCTTACATGTTTGTATTGACACTAAACAGTTGCAGTCTTGAGGGCTATCATTTTTAGCAGGGTACATGTTACACGCTCACTGACCATGTGCCATGCAAAAAGAGGTGTAGGTACACACCGTACACTCCCATTCTGTGTGCCCTCACTGCTAGCACTGCATACTCATATATGTATAGTAAGCATACTAATTCCACTTTAATAATATACATTTGTGAATGGAAATCTATTTCTGTTTATTTATGATTCAACTGTTTATTCATAGCTGATAGTCTCAACTGATATTCAATAATATTAAGTCAAAGTTCAGTCTGGTAAATGTACATACAATGTTACAATTTATAAGCTATACAAATAGTGTAGATAGATAACAAATGTTGTATTGCAGGGTCTGTTAGAGGCTATAGCTGGTAACACTATTACTCACCCATCACTAAGCTTAGTCAGTCATGGGGCGGAATGTGTCGCCATACACAAGAAATTATACATGGAGAATGCCCCTCTAAAGTTGCTGGATAAACTAAGAGAAGAGGTACGTTTAACTTACTTATAATATAATAACAATATGCATTTGTAATAATATTATGCATATAATATATACATGTACATGTAGCTCTATGTTGTATATACAGTATAATATTTACTGTGGGTTATATTAGACTAAGTTAGGACATGGTTCTGATTTCAGCTCTTTCCCTACCCTTCTGATGAGAAGATGCAGGAAAACCTTGAAGTCTCGCTATTCTGGAACAAACACAAGCATTCCTTGATTAACTCCCATATGGACTAGGCAACATGGAATCTGGTGAGTTGTAAGAGAGACAACTCCAAACTTACCACTTACCAAATGACTTGGCTTATATAGTATTGCAGTCATATATGTATTACTGTTTAATATTTTTCACATCTTCCTCATGCTTTCCATAAATAAGTATATACATGTACATATATCTGTGGTATATAATTTTTATTTATATGAAAAGTAATACATGATTGTGTAATAAATTATGTTAATATTTGTTTCTCTTGATCTCTCTACTCCTGTATTTCTATATCATGGCTGAAATACAACATCTGGATATAAAGAGGAAAGAATTGTTTAACACTAAGACAATATTCTTACTTAGGCCACTAAATTTCTATTACATGAACTATATTACACACCGTAACATTACAGCCCTTTTGGCCACATTTAACTACAATTTTAAGTTATCCTCTCTCAACCTTAAGTTAACAGGAGAAGAAAACTCTAAGTTACAGGTCAAGCGTATACATGGGGTACCTGCATCGTTATTTACTGAGAAGCTGAAACCCGAAGTAATACTAAACTTGTTTGTTAATTTAGAATATTTAACTTTGCTTCATTTGGTTGGATGTGCATTTGAATACTTGTGAAATGGAATTGATGAAAACAAAAATGTCAAACAATATTGACAGCAATTGAATTTATTATCATCCAGTGGCATATATACTATGACATATAATACCGTCATATACATTGTAATATAAATTGAATAATATAACTCTTATATGATGATATTTATATGTTGTGGTTGCAGCATGCATGTATGTTTACATGCACATAATGCAACAATGTAATACTATTATATTATAATATTATAATAACAATACAGTAATTATCAAAACTATTATTTTTTTCACTTAAATACTATCACAGAGAAATTGTCACATCACATCCAAGTTGTGTTTTGAGATATCTTTCACAATGTTCAACCATCAACATCTTCAATTTTTAGAACGTCGGCTTCCTGGTAAAACCCAAACCCTAGCAAGTCGTCAGTGAATGTTCTCGTAGACATGTCTATTGGTAGATTGTCTACTATAATACTACTAGCCTCTGTTGGGTCGAACATGTGCTGCTCACAGCTACCCCCCTCCTCATTGTAACCTAGCAGGGTGGTTAGGTACTCGGACAACTCGTACTCTGTCATATGTTCACCTGTGAATTACACAAACATCATAATAACATATCTGATGGCCTGTAGCCAAGACATAGGAGCATACCATAAACAATGTACATGCATGTAATACCATAGCTTACATATAATACCATATATGCACATTTAACACCTCGTACATACGCGTAATACCATATATATATATACATGTAATACTATAGCACATTAATCAAGATACTGTCTGAAACTGACGGAAGGTTGCTAAGATGGACCCATCCTGCATAGCCATACGATGAGATAGTACAACAGTGAGCCAACAGCAAGCTGAGATTTCTTATAGGTCAACTCTGATGAGATGATGAATTTTCCACTGTTAGGTCTGCAGCCTATCTAAGTACTACTTTAGTATATCTCAGGACTTGCTCACATTGAATGTACACTGTGTACATGATTGTAATATATTTACCTTTTCGTTGCAGAAGGTCTAAGAACTTTCCTCTCTTTATGGAGGCTTCCTCACTCTGCCTTCCACTCAGCACATCGAAACACCAGGCTATCTTTTCATGGTTCAATCCAAAGGGTGGTCGGTGGTTTATATACACTATAAAGAATAGAGCAGAAAATATATTGTTCAGTTGTAGTCAAAGCTTGAAATTCAACTAGAAAAGTGCTTTGAGAATTACACAATATAATCCTACTATTCTAAATGCTATTTTCATAAATAATTCCCTTACATTTTATAAATGTTCCAAGGTCAATATCTGTAACATCTTCGCCGGTTTCTACATATCTGCTGAACTTGACCTCATTAAGCATGTCCTCCACTTCCTGTTCAGTTGGATAGAACCCCATGGCTCTCATCACATATGGCACTTCACTAAGGGCTATCTTGGTATCTACCTGTCTTTTCAGCATTGTGTTTATACCTTGACTGTAAAAACAAAACTCAAGTCTAACCCTTTACCAAGTGGGCTAATAGCAAAATACTATCCAACTAACATGCTCCGCAAAGTATGTGGCACATGGTAAGCCTTATAAGATACCAAAATGAGTATTAATCATATTCTCACAGTTCTTACACATTGTGTCAGCAGAAGCTGTTTTGCGTGGTATATTATACATGTAGATATACTATGGCTAGTTACTACTTGTCTGAATGCTCTAAAAAGAATGGACAGTCACGTCTGTTCATCTACAAGTTCACAGCTAGTTACCACTCATATTGGAAGAGCATGGAGCCCAGGCTTTAGTTGTACAGTATCTGAGTTATTAGTGGAAGTGATGTCATAAGACTTACTTCCTCAGCTGAGCATAGTAAAAGTAGTCCTCTAACTCGGCAAACAATTCGCCTTCTCTACCTCCTTCCATAAGTCCATAGAAAGGTATGAGATCTTCACCACCTAGCTTGGACTGAGCTTCTAGGGCACTGTAATGCACACACAATTCCTCTTTACCTCTTAACCTTGGGTTATGGCTGAGATAATAATAGTAACTACGAAGTAATGTAGCATTGGGTGATCGGCAGAGAAAACGGATTTTACAATAAAACATGCAACAGTTTCAAAAAGAGAAAGGACAACTCCAAATTTAGAATTTTAGTCAGTTTTGCTAGCAAAATCAAAGCTACAATGCGGGCTATATACCTAAAAAATGCAGACTTACTTGAGATTAACGTGCCACATGTGTACACTGGTATCAGATCCACCTGCTGTAAACAGGTACTTGCCATCATGACTGCTAGCAAGGTTGGAAACACCACCAGGGTGAGCTACGAGAGCCATGGAGTTATGAGGGTTACCATCAAGTGGTAGTATGTGTAGTCCAACTTTGTCGTTATTGATATACACCATGTATCTCTTATCATTAACCTCATCAGCAGTCGGCAGTACACAAATTCTGCAGTAAATATAAGATCATCACTTTACCATAATGGCTGGGTAAGCATTTAGACAACACAAAATGAATTGAAGCGGAGGCTTGTATTTGAAAAACAAAATGAGTTCTTATTTGATAGCAGTTTGTCCAACATCATATTATTCTAAATTTCGATGTTCACCCCCAAGAATTACACTCTGCGCATAGTGAACAGAATATTTTACTCACTTTTTCAAAGGTGACCCATAAGTTGGTCCCAGCACTGTCTTTCTACATCTTTTGGTAGTCACATTGTAGAGTTTAAACTTGAACTGATCATTAGCTGTGACTATGAAATGCTCCTTGTTTAGCGGTGGATACCAAGCAATGCATTGTGGGACAGCACTCTGTTCTATTCTGTCTACACCCAGTAGGAGGAGGTTATCTTTGTAGCTGTTCTCCAGATCATATTCCACCTGAAAATAACAGTTAGTGTTACAGATGAGACAACTTCCATGTTGTTATGTTTTTACCATTTCTAAATGTGAACCCTAACCCTAGGGTAGCTAGCTGCCATAAATATGATAGAAAAAACTGTAATGTATGGATTGCGGTGGTAGAGTGTATATCATGCATGCACTATACCAAAAACCAAAGGATATAATCTTTTCCATTGGCAGTTACGACAAGTTCACGCCATCCAAAAGTAATACTAAAGAACATAATATTATATGTATTATATAAGTAATTTTAGAGCAATAACGTGAATGTTTGGTGAATATAAAATCACAAGTTGAAAGTAAATAAATACAATGGAGTGTACAACTCAGTAAATACCGACTTACCAGATTTCTGTCCTTGCCGAGGGTCAGCAAGCGTGGTTTGTTAGAGTCCAACTCAACTCCAAAGCAGACGTCTTTGATCTCTTTATAGTGAGCTCGATGTCTTCCAATGTATACCCATGGCTGTACATCTGCTCCATGCTGTCTCTTGTACAAAGTGGTGGTGAATTCTCCGTCCTGTAAAATGTAGCAGAAAACATCAATACCACCGACGGTATGCTAGAAATGCCAGAATGGAAGAAGAACTATTTTATTGTGCAATTTATACACAATATAAGTGTAAATTCACACATATGTATGGATGTATATGTTGTATTAGACACAGGTAAAAAGATTTAGTGTTGCTCTAATAAGAGCTAAATGATCTAAACAGGATACTGCATGTGTATGCTGCTGGAATCTTTGTTGGGAGACTTATTAGTGTTTAAACCATGATGTATAGATATTTCTATTGATATCATCTGATATGCAGAATACTAGAACATACTGCTGTAGCGAGATACTCGGAGTCATGGGAGAACTTGATGTGTGTAACAGCATCCCTCGAGTATCTAAACGGTTCCGTATCTTCATCATGCAGGTTCAGCGCATCCAACACTTTCACTACTCCATTGGTAAACCCAACAGCTGGAAAATACCAAACATACTCAATCACGGGTGCAGGAAATCTTCAGAACTTGCTTTGTTGAAAACTTGACTAGAGCCAAGTTGACTAACTGCACGATTTAGTCTTTGTGAATTATTTTGAGAAACATTTTAGTATAATATATAATAGGATCTAACAAAACAGAATTTAGTCGAGCCAGCAAACTGATTGGATACATATGATAGTGGTAGCACACCGGATATGAAACTAGAGGTTACCTACCGATATAATGGCCCTTAGGATCTATAGCTGTACACTGAATCATGTAACCTTTCTCAAACTTCCTTGAGGCTATCACAACTCTAGTCTGGTAGTCCCAGATTTGTAGCAATCCAGAGTAACTTCCAATACACACTTTCTTTCTAAAAGTCAATCCATACGACAACATTCAGTATAAAATAGAAGACTTCAAGTATAAATGTAAATACTATATAACAAAGTATTACATTGCAGCTGCCTACTGCCACCATTCACCAATATTCCACAATGAAACAGCGGAACTTACATGTAGTTTATAATACTCCTGGGACTTAAAAAGTAACTCAAATTTTTAAATAGTCTAATGAATATTGCAATATGAAATACTGGGTACTGAAAGAAGACAACTTCAAATTGTATTCATAAAATTACTTTAGCGACAATACATTAACACAAAATTGGAATTAAAGATGTTTTAGATTGGAATCTGTATGGTATACTTACTCTGTGGGATGAGTGATGATACTATGGATAGGACTGTCGTGGTTCCTCAGTATAACATTAATATCCGTCCCTCTGGGTGTGATCTGAGCGTACACACTTTGAGTTGATCCAATCACAAAGTTTCTCATAGCCAGAGCTTTAGCAACTAGTGAGCAGTCATTTGGGTAATCCTGGGTATCCATCCGCCTTTAACATAAATAATTTAGAATATGGTTACCTAAGTCTAAACTGTAGAAACTGAAAGTGAGAAACTAAATTAGATGTAGACATGATTTCATCACTGACACCACGCTTCCTATAAATTTGACTTGAAATTAACATTGTTCTATCTTTCTTTCATTGGATTGCAATTCCATGTAGTCGAAGCCATTTTAACATGTTTGTTTGAATAAAAAGTAGCTACAGTATCACACGTACAGAGCAATTCAAAAATAAGGACATGTATATGTACGTATATGCTAAGGTATACATGTATGTGTATACATGTCTGGATTCAGTGTCTACTTACTCGAGACCCCACTTCTCTACGTGTGTGAAGGAAATTGCATTGATTGGTCCGATATTCAAATCCTGGTACCAGTGAACAAGATTGAGGTTCTGGTCAAACAATTTAACATGGCCATTCATGTCACCCATTACTATTTGAGAGTCGGTTACCATCAGCACGTTGATACCTCTATCTTGAACTTTGACCAGCTTCAAAGCTTTCTTGTTTGGTGTTGGCTCATTGTCAACAGCTATAAACACAAATCAGCTTCTTAGATCAACCTGAATGAGCTTGATGAGCAGAGAAATATGTAACCAAAATTGCCTCTGTAGATTTTTAATCTATAAAAATGGAAACCCAAGTTAGTTATACCTTTGGCTAATGGCAACATAAGTCACACATTTTGTAAGATATGACATATATACTGTAAGTCATACCATGAGATGAGTTATACCTTGCTATGGTATATGTTGATATTAGTCATACCTTTGGTATAAGATGAAATTAGTCATACCTTTGGTATGTAACGACATTAATCATACCTTTGGTGAGTGGCTTGTTGCTGGCCCAGACCACCAGATTTCCAATAGAAGTGGCCGTCAGGCACTTGTTAGTGTTCTCCAGGAAGATGGACTGAGTATACTTTCCAACTGGTTTGTTGAAGTCATCATCAGTTAGTGGGGGACAGAAATACTCGATGGAGCCACTATCCTACAACCAGTAAAATAATGAATGTATAGTCTACTATACCTAGTGTAGGAAAAAGTATGAATGCAATACTTTACCCAAATTAATTACTACCTCACATTAATTATTCAAAAGAAAAAGTTCCATAGGCTATATCTTTTAGATATCATAGCAATGCTTTGCACCCCAATACTAATAAAATGGTTTGCCAAGTGATACAGAGTATTTGCTACAGAGATGTAATGTATATATATGAAAATATAAACAAAAGGAAGAAGTAGCAGCATGCAAGACCAAGCAAGGGTAGGAATACTGGAACTCTACAGGGACATGCAGTCGTCAGGATAATATACATCTACATCTACATGTAGTACACATCAATAGCCTATAGTTGAAGATGTTAATGTAGGAAAGAAATGTTACAATATAAAGTAGTACTAGGTACATTTTTTGAAATTTATTTCTGATGTTTTGATACCAGTCCTGGTATCATCTTCAGAAGAAACGGGTATTGAAATATCAAGAATAAAAAATCAAAACCTGCACCTAAAACTACTTTGCATAATAGCATACATGTATATTATTTGGCAGTTGTCCCCATAGTAGGAAATATAACTCCTAATATTTCATATGACTAGCATCGCATAGAAAAACAACTCCATTAATATGGATGCTAAGGTATCAAAGCGCTAAGCATGTACATTGCACATTTATCAACTTAGAAATAAGAAAATATCTACATCTATAAAATTTCCTCTTACCTGATCCTAGAATAAATCAGAGAAAACAGCAATAGTGCAGTGTAACATTCAAATGCAAATGAAAACTAGACTGAGTCACTGAGAGAACGAATTGAAGTAAATATGAACAGTGATTATGGTGTTGAGTGTACTTGATGAGTAAGTGTGCAGCATGCAGCTATATACATGTAAATAACTTTGAGGAAACACAACTACATGTACTACTTTTACAGTAAAAGAAATAATAATATTATGAATCAATAATTTAAAGACAATTTGGATTTTAATTGTCAGAAGACGCCAAAGAAAGAAAATATACATTGGTACACATAACGATAAAATGTGCAAATAAATGCGTGTGTGCAAGTAGTAGTACATAGACTATAATAGTTGTGCTAATGTAGTATAAATTAGTTTCCATATTGTTAACATACCCATGCATAGAAAATGACTTGAGATTCGCTGTTGCTCACAATCTGCGTCGTGTCATCTGGATTGAAGAGAAGGAAACTCTGGATGCCATATGCAGGATCAAGTGTAGCAGAACATAATGCTGTGTCACCCTCTACTGTCCAGTCCCAGATACAGAGCACCTGTGGAGTACCTGCACTTAATGTGGCCAGGTACCTAGCATCAGGTGTCAGAGCTAAAGCAAGAACTCCTTCATCTCCAGCATCAAATATGGTTTGCACTGGAAAGCTGTAGCACAAAAACCAGAATATATACCAATACACCTAGTTGCTATGTTGTTAGCGTACTTAGTAAACTGATGACTTGGATAGAGGACCACATTAACTGCGCCATCAAGAAATAGAGAACGCTTTCTCTATTAGAGGATAACACCTGGATGAATTATGCGACTAATCTTTCAAATTTTGCCAAACAATAATTCTCTATTGGTCACTTTTTAGTTATTTGCTTCAAGAATAGCTACAATCAAGGAGCACTTCTTCCTATACAATACAATGTTAGTGGCTTAGACAAAACTGATATATATTATGTCAGCAAAAGAAATTATGTTATAAGAAACCACACTAGATGTGCGATAGTAGATACGTTGTAAAATATTACTTACAATGTACTAGTATCCCATATGATGACCATGCAATTATTCGGTCCTCTATCCGCTGTGGCCAACCACTTCTTGTCCTCACTGACGCATGTGCTGGATATGTTGTTGTTCTGTTAATAATACAGCAACATAATGTACAGCACAACTTCCTAGAAAACGTAACTTCATAATTCTACCCTCGAAAATGCCATTAGCTCAAGTCCAAGAGTTTGTTAACCCAAACATGTTCGCCATGCAACAATAGTAACAACAAGCAATATGGTATAGTTCCTGTTATAGCTGAGTTGGAAACAAAAATATACTATAATATCCTCATTATGTTTTATAGAGCTCCAATATGAGACTGTTTACAAGCATCAGTGTGTTTCAAATGTAAATGAGGCTGCAAAGGCTTAGACTGTTGACACTTACATGACCTTGGAGTAATTTCTGTGTGTTGTTTTCAAAGTTGTAGCATATTCCGGTGTGAGCACAAGCATACATAATTATAGATCTGGTATCAGTGCTCAGGTTTACCATCGGTATGTTCTTATTAAGCCCAAATGACCACACCATATTCTGTAGATAATAAAGAGAAAAGATTTTAACATGAACTACAAAAGGGTGACATAACTAAAATACAACTTTTATAAAAATATTACATTGAGAGCACAAATGGATTTGTACCAAAACATTTTTTTATATTAAGGTGATCAAAGTTTCTACTAAACACTCTACAGTATGTACAGCTAGTTTGTTAACCCATAGACCTCAGCTTCACCCACTCATGTTATGTATGTCTGTGATACATAATGTCAAATACAATTTCCTACACAAGAACAACATAGGAAAATGTAAGCAATTACAACTATATTGTATTCACTATACACACGCAGCTGCTATTTATCATAGAACCTACGTATTTAGCTGTTACACTTTGGTAATAGTGTAGAAGTTACCAAACACTCTTGCTACATTCATTGAAAACATGAACTTACCAGTGCATTGCCGGTGATTATATTAGCTTCATCTGCTTCAGAGAGCATCGAGAGTGCTGTCTTCTGCGGAGAGCTAGGAGTAGGAGAAGGCTCTCTACCAAGCTGTGAAGATGAGGCAGTAACTGGTGGAGGCTTGGGTTGGGTGGAAGGTAAGCTTAAAGGATCTAGGACTGTCTGAGCAGTTGGCGGAGGAGTTGGACTAACCTGAGGCTCAGTAGCTTTAGTGGGTGATGCAGCTGCACTTGTGTCTGCTAAAACATTAATGTATATGTGTATCATTGGTTCATGCATGCGCTCATTTTTCTTTACAGGACTACTAGGTTGCTTTATTCATATAGTTGACATGCTGAAGCTAATGAGTATTAGCTACATTATGCTATTTGATATCGCAAATCTACATTCATGTTTAGCATGTCTAATGTAGTTCTGTTCAGAAGAAACTTATAACAGTCTATTGTGTATTATACTGCATACAAATTAATGTGCAAAATTACCCAAATTTTTGTCAGACAATTCATTACCTTGTCCACTAGCCTGAGGTGTAGCTGAGTTTTCCCCATCAGCTGGAGGTGCAGAAGATTTTGCATCTCCAGTTTGCGGAGTAGCAATTTTTGTTTGATCATCTGCATGTGTAGCGGACTTTCCAGCACCATCTTGAGGTGTGGTGGGCTTCACATCTTCAGCAAGGGGTGACGGTGGTTTAGCGAGTTTAGTGTGTGGGGTTAGAGCTTTAGTTGCATCAGTCATTGGTGTATCTACTGACGAACTGATATCAGCCTTGGAGGCATCAGTTGTTGACTCAAAATTTTCAGTCGCTTCATCAGCTGTTGTTTGCTCCTCAAGGTTAGATTTAGTTGGTTCAACAGGAGTACCAGGTTTTGGTGTCTCACCAACTGCATCTGTGGCATCAATAGTAGTGGCCGAACTTTCAACTACTGCTGCTGATGTTGTATCCACTGTTGCAGTTCCATCTACTGCAGAAGTTTCTTCCACTGCCGGAGTCTTTTCAGTGTCTTCTACAGTGTTGTCTGCAGGAACATCTGCTTTCCCTTGACCTTTTTCACCTGCACTTTGAGGTGCATTTTCAGTAACTTCTTTGCCATGTTGCTCAGTTTCTGCATTATTGCTTGCTTCTTGTGTGGCTTCCGTTGGTTGAGGACCAGTGTTTTCACCACCTAATTATTGAAAAGAAAACAATAGCACATGTACACATTTAAAAAAGTCATACACTCACAACATTGTAAGAAGTTGTCTACACAAAAGTAACCGTATCATAATTGCACCCGTTTACTTACTAGTTGCATCTTCTAATTCTGGTTTTGCTTCTGCTGTGTTTTCAGTTGAGTCCACCACTGAATCTGCTGGTACATCTGCCGGTACATCTGCCGGTACATCTGCCGGTGCATCTGCCGGTACATCTGCCGGTACATCTGCCGGGACATCTGTAGCTACATCTGCTGGTGCATCTGCAGCTGCATCTGCCGGCACATCGGTGGGTGCATCAGTGGGTACATCTGTAGCTACATCTGCTGGTACATCTGTGGGTGCATCAGTGGGTACTGGTTCAGATTCACTTTGAGCTTCAACATTCACAAGTGGGGGTGAGGTTGGAGTTGGTGTCCGAGTAGTGACCACGTCTTTTGGAGGAGGGGTTGAATTAGGGTCAGCCATACTAAAATGGCATTTATTAAAGATGAGCCCAGCATAGAAATTATGGAATTAATTATTAATATTATATGGAAAGGTTCAATGATAGGAATTAAAATATGACATTATTTATCAACTCTCTAAATCATAGTAGTATCTAACCTCCTTGAGTTTTAAAAATCTAATCTTACACATAAACTGCACTTGCAAAAACCATTATGATAGAGTATTTCATGTGATGCTATAATTCAGAATATCCATATGACATAATGGTTATCATTCAAAAAATTAGAATTACATTGTGGCTAAACAAACTATATTATTATACCAATTAATTAAATTTTATTTAATTAATAAATAATTATTATATTAATTTAATAACTTTATATTTATTACTCTACTGAAGAAGTTTTTGCTTACTACTATTGTAAAATTTGAATGAAAAATATCAAATGACAACATAATGTACATTGAATTAAAATATACATCATCTACTTTACTTATTGATAACTACATAAGACCAATAATAAATATAAAATCAAAACTCTATAGATTGCCAACATTCAAGATCTATTTAGTCCATGCAGCTTGATTATTGCCTAGACAACGAGAACATGGCGCCGAGTTAATTTCCGGTACTACATTGATCTCTTCCACAGAGGATAAAATATTTCATTAATCTATCAGTAAAACATTGAGAAAAAACTCCAGAGCTCAATATTCAGCATGGCCTCCTCAACAAGAAGACCAGAACACACTGCACCACCAGAAATTGTAAGCCTATTTATATTAATATTCGTATTCGATGAATTAATGACTTATTTATTGTTTGAAGCTACTGCACGCGTAAATTAAGGTAGTCCGTGCGAAATTCTGGCTGTTATATATTCTGTTTCCAATCATCAATGGCTTTATTTATGTTCATGACCACCATGTTGATGATCATAATCATTATCAAGATCAAGATGATGAAGTTGATGTAAATTTTAAAATGAAATTCAAATGGAAATATAAGAGTTTATTTATTTATCAATCTCCACTTTTTATTAACCCCCAACTAAACATGCCTTTTCCTTAAATGAATAATATACGAGTATGTATATGACTCGGCCTGTGTCATTATCTATTGTTTATTGTTAGATTTAGATTAGATAGTAGATACATTGCATAATAATGATAATAGATAATAATATTGTTTATTTATTATTAGTTAGTTTATAAATATATGTACTTATTTTATACTTATTAAATATATTACTAATTTATATTTATTAGATATGCTATGCTTATGCCTTATCATTCTTTATTTATTTAAATTAAGTAAATTAAAATTAATAAAATCACTAATCAGTAATAATTATAATACATGGTTGGCAGATAGCATGTAGGTTGCTATAGGTTGAATACAAGCATGTGGTAGGCCTAATGGTAGTCGAAGTGAGTGGTTTTGTATAAATTGAAAAATTCATGGCTTAGCCTACTGAAGGGTGTAGGCCTCAGTGGATTTGAATTTTGGGAAAATCTCATTTAGGCTAACCATGGATTTGAATGTGAATGTATCGGCTTAGTGCAAATTTTATAAATAACTTTTAGAATCAGTGTGGTGATTGCAACCAATTTAGTACTTTTGTCAATTGCTCCATATTTGTCAAATGTTTTTATTGTAGTTCTACAATGATGAAGAAGCGAAGAAGTATTCTTCAAAGTAAGTTTCGGGCTACATTGTTCTCTTCTGTTTCACTCATTTGGTGTGTTGTTGGTGATAAGATTGTCTCTTATAAAATTTGAAAATATAAGATAGGCCTATTCGGGCTTTCTATATAATTATATGAAAGTTTTACTAATGTACCAAGTTGCGCTTCAGACCTGCTGAGATTACAATGACCAATGTCACAAGCTGGCCGAGATATTATCATATTTAGAGGTTAAGATGAGATATTTTGAAAAAAATTTATTAATCATTATTAATCTAATGAAGCTAAGAAACTGTTCAAGGTTATTGGACTCCAAGAGATGCCAAAGTGTATTTTTAATCTCTACAGGTTTAAGTAATGCCTTCTGGTTTTTTAATACACATGTATATCTTGTACATGTCCTATTTCAATCTCATATAGTTTGCTGCAAAACGGGACCAACTGAGAGTTTGGTGACATTTCACAGCACACAAATACTTGTTCAGCAGAATTAATTACATTACATCCTTTATTGATATTGTACCACATTGTAACTGCGATGGTTCATAAATTTCCATTTTAACTAGACAGTATGATACTAATTATGTTGGTGCACCCGGTGCTCAATTGTCTGTCATTTAGTGTAGTTGTATTATTATACATACATTTAGTACCCGGATGATGGAAATACAAAGTCAGCTATCGGAAAGAGCCATAGAACTGTTGGCTCTACCTGAAGATACACCATGCTTCCTCTTAGATGTTGGCTGTGGTTCTGGACTTAGCGGTAATTACTTGTATGATAGTTAATTCAGTACAGCTAAAGTATTACAGCTGAAGTCCTCTATGAACAAGAGCATGGTATTCATCATTGCGTCAAGTTGTTTGATATGTTATAACTGTAGTGTGAGAGTTTTGGTATGTTGTTTCGATTGGATAAACTACATGTAGAATATGAGTCATATCAAGTAACAGCGTATCATAATACGAGCTAGTGAGGAAAGTTTATGAACATGGTCAGTTATTACCTCCATCATGGATATGAGTAGCCTAGGTCTAATGATCGTCTAGTAGATGTACACTCATATGTCATGTTGTCATGTACTATTATAGGTGACACAATAACTGAACATGGACATTACTGGGTCGGGGTGGACATCAGTCTAAGTATGCTCAGTGTAGCTCTAGATAGGGACTGTGAAGGTGACGTACTGCTCAGTGATATGGGGCAAGGTATGCCTTTCAGAGCTGGTGCTTTTGATGGATGTATCAGGTAGGCCTATGTGTCTTTTTTAGTTTACTTTACAGTCAAACCATACTGTGGCTTTGACTAAGCAGGTAATGGGGTTCAGTAGCCAGTGGAAATAGACAACTATCATTTTGTGGGTTCAGAGCAACATTTTAACAATCTACAAATTGAAATATTTTGACCTTTGCTGACAAAATAGTACAATATATTGGAGATTGTTGAAGAATTCTTCAATCAATGTTTGTCCTTTTATATAAATGTTGGCTGTGGTTAAAAATATTTTGTCTAGATAGTTCCAATAATCAGAGAAATGCTTGTCATTTCAAAAGAGCAAATATTTTTATGATTGCACTTTTTCCTGGTTCCAGATATAAAACTTGTACTGCATAGTTTTAGTTTAACTTCTAACCATTCTACTATGTAGTGCTAGAGTTGATGAGAGTAATTCAGTTTTTAGATGGGAGTGTTTATTCTATTTGTAGTATATCAGCTCTTCAATGGTTATGTAATGTTGATAAGAAATCACATAAACCTGGTAAACGTATGAGCACTTTCTTCACTACTTTATACAGTTGTCTGGTGAGTTGTCTCCTCTCTATTCTAGTCTTGATGTAGATTATTCATATTAGCTAGATTGTCTACTTAGTACGGTTATGTTATGTTATACCAGTAATTTTGATTATGGTATACATTGTATTTTCTGTTTTCCATAAAATCTACACTGTTTGTATTTTGACATGCCATTTTTATGCCTGATGATTGGTTTTAATAGAGTCGAGGTGCGAGAGCAGTATTCCAGTTATATCCAGAAAACAGTCAGCAGGTTGGTTTATGATATTAGTATAGTATATACAGGTACACTTTAACATGCAATCCTAGAGTAACAGTAATGAGGCTGCATATACATGTTACAGTACATTTGTATAATATACATTTTACAATGCGTGTCAAAACCCAACCTCTGGTAATGCTGCTCTAAGATGAAGGGAGCTCTACATATAAACACAGAAATTTACTGACTGCAATACTTGCAATGATTCAATTAATAGGAGTGCTATTGAAAATTGTTATTCTACGACATCTTAAATTGTAGTCATTAGAGAGTTATCTTCTCACTATAGAATCTTGTGTAAGAATAGACAACTTCTAGTACATTGTCCTGGTTACATCCATTTTGTTGAATTAACATTTTTATTTGATGAAACTAGTTAGAACTTATCACACAGCAAGCCATGAAGGCAGGATTCACTGGTGGACTAGTGATTGACTACCCCCACAGCTCAAAAGCTAAAAAGTAGGTATCTGTTTGTTTTTTAGATTTTTTGCGTATTATAATTATTGTAATATCTTTATATTGCAATAATACAGTTATAATCATGCTGATCGAAAGTTTTATTGTGACAGAATAACCCCAAAGTTTTTTTTACTTTAGCCACAAGGTGTTGTCACTCACTATATTATGTTACATTGTTTGAGGGACTCCGACATCTTTGTTTATTATATATAATTACATTTAGGCCAGGGGCCCTTATCAGGTATTCACAGGTCCATATGTATATGAGCAGTAGCTACACATGTGTAGCATGTACACATTTTGAAGTGTTGTGTAGATATAGTTACATTCATATTTTGGTAGGATGTACTTGTGCTTATTTACTGGTGGTTCACCTCCCACTTTACCCAAAGCTCTTGGGACAGGAGAAACACAGGAAGAAAAATCAGTAAAATATGAAAACAAGCGGTGAGTAAAGTACCAATGTTAGTATTACGAGTATGATACGTACAAAGTTGTGTGAATTGTCAAGTATATGTAGTTACCACTTTCTTGAATATGAAAAATCATGTTAACCATCAATTTCAGTGCAAGAGTACGAAATGCAAGGGAAAGGAAACCATTGAAGAAGAGCAAACAATGGATACAAGATAAAAAGGATCGTGGTAGAAGGCAAGGAAAGTGAGTAATTCTTATAAGTCAGTGCTTTGTCTAGACCAAATCTATCATGTTAAGTTGTCTTATCAGCCCAAGAGCAGAGATGTAGAAATTACATGGATGGATTTTAGCACTCTTCTAAGGTAGGCAAGTTGTTGTTCTTGCACATTTGTAAATCCAGTTGCCAACTTCACTAGGCAAATGAGACAGGCTTATCCCAAACACTAAAATGCATTCCTACAACTCTCCTAGAATCCCTAGACCAGTTTTCTAGATTTGTCTGGTTAGTTAGTCCAAGCACCAATGTTGTCACTGTTTGTTACAGGGATGTTAGAGCAGACTCCAAATACACTGGAAGAAAAAGGAAAGGAAGGTTCTAATAAACTTTTATTTTATATATTTATTATCCAAATAAAGCTAGTGCTTTTGCAATTTACTGCAGACCTATAAAACAAGTATATCTGGGTACAAATAGGCAGACAACCAACAACCAGAAGGACCAGAATTACAGATATCATTTATTTGTGCCATGACTCCAACTGATAAGCATTACATTGATCTAAATTAATATCGTGCAGTGGTAGCATCACACTCAAATTATATACAAAATGCAGGAAGAGGCTATTATAATTACGTTTTTGCACAAAATTGCCTTGACAAGCATTCGAACTGCAACTTCAAAATGACAACATCTTCAGTACGAGCAAGAGTTGAAATGAGTAATATACAAAGAAATAGAGAGCTAACTAGCTTGGTGGAGGGTAGACCCAGTTCAGTGCTCATAAGTCATCATCAGCCTCATCTGGCAAAGATACATTTTGTGCAGCCTAAAACAAACAAACAGCATGAGAGCTTTTATTTGGAAATAAAGCAGCAGCACAGTAGATACAGGTCAAAGCTTAAAAAATCAGGTTAATTATTGTTAGGACAGAAATAGCCTTCACCATTGTTATTAATTTTGTTTAGTTTGAAGGTAACTAACTCCCTAAGTAATTAACCCAGAGTGCGGCAGGGTTTTGGAAATTATGGAACGATATTCTCAAGAAAATGGAAATATACTGGTGATTTTACAGAAATCTATTTCAATAGATTACCTTACTATAGAAGTTTAGTTGTTCATTGTAAGGTAATAAGCCATTTAACATGAAACATGTCCTTATTAATTGCAGGTAATTTTGTAAAAAATTATAAACAGTATTAAACATTTGTCTGTAATTTTGGCTATAGACACCATAAATTTATGTCATCTATAATATTGATGGGGGCAGTTAAAAGGATCATTTTAGAAATATATGAGTATGATTATAATTTACAACCAGCTAACAACTCTGCCCCATTAGTAATGCCTTCAAACAAAGTTTTAAATAGACTGTCCGGTTCTACCATAAAAAAAAACATTTTATTTGACTGCAGGGGAGTTGAGGTGTAGCCAACATATCTGCAGTGCCGTCAGTCATCACCATGTTAACTCTCCAATAGAAAAGAATCAAAACGACAGGCCAATCAATTCTTTTCCTTCATACATTAACTAGACACTGGATAAACAAGTTTTAGATGTTTCCCTGTTGAAGTAAACCCACCAGTGTGCTATAAACCAGAGCGCTGATTGGCTATGTGGTGGCATAAACAAAAAATGATATCTTTGATCTTATGGGCCAAGGCCACTTTTTACATCTGCTACTAAAATAACTTTCACTAAATAGTATGTTATAATTGAAATAATAAAATGAGATTTAAATTTTTATCATTTCGACAAACTTGGGAGTTGTCCCACAATGTGAAACTGGCTGTTATAAATTATATGTATTAAAAACATAGTTTATTACTGTTATCAATAGACAACATAATGTTACATTTGGTATTTGAACACCGAGGAATAAGAGCAAATAACCTTCCAATGACCAATTTTTATCGCATCATTTAGGCTACAACAAAGGAGGCCATTACCAAATTTTGTACACTTGCCTACAAACCTAGTTTGACAGATATTAACATAACAATCGACATGAAAACTTACCGAAAGTTGTTTCTCATATTCTTCTGCTAGTGCTGGATCCATAGCAACCTCAGGTGGTTGAAGAGCTGGCATAGCAACAAATTCTAAGTTGGGATCTCCAGTAAGTTTACGTGCTAACCATAGGAAGGGCTTCTCAAAGTTGTAGTTACTTTTCGCACTGATATCATAGTACTGGAAATATGTCGCAATATGCATGATCAGAAAAATTGCAGAAATCAACACTTTTCGCACTGATTTCGTAGTACTGAAAATATGCCGCAATATGCATGATCAAAAAGATTGCAGAAATCAACAATCATGCGCTTAGCAACACATCAAGACCAACAAACTTATGAATTGAATAAACAATGCTGTAAAACTGCACACAGGTCATATCCATGCAGAGTATAATATAAAGGATGGCTATATACATAATAGTATTATAAATACCTGGAGATTTTTCTTCCTGTGAAATGTGATAGTTTTTGCTTTTACTTTCCTGTCTTTGACATCTACTTTATTGCCACATAAAACTATAGGGATGTTCTCACAAACTCTCACCAAATCTCTGTGCCAGTTGGGTACATTTTTATATGTTACTCGAGCAGTCACATCGAACATAATAACTGCACATTGTCCTGCAACACATTTTTAGACTGTATAATAACACAAAAATACCCCTACTAAAGAGCATAACAGGATATCATGAACAGGTCGGTCTCTTGGTCGTTAATAAAATGAGTACACCACTACCAACCTTGTATGTAGTAGCCATCTCTCAGACCGCCAAATTTCTCCTGTCCAGCTGTATCCCAAACATTAAATATCATTTCACCCCTGTTTGTATGAAATCTCAATGGATGCACCTCAACTCCAAGTGTGGCTACAATCATTGCACATAGTTATCAACGTATCGCCAATAACAGTCATCAATAGCAGTTAAAAGCACAAAATTGACAGGAATATGAACTCCACACAGAAAATATTGCTTATTCAGTCCCAAGACATCACCACACAGCAAACCGTTATACTAATCGATTGAACTAGGTTGCAAAATATTTTAACATACTATCTCAACCATTTGGGTATTATGTGTAAAATGGTGAACTGATGCAAGTAAATTGAGCGTGTTCAGTTTTCCCAGTAGCTGGAAGAGATATAAACTAGTAGAATGAAAGTACACTTACCAACATATGTCTTTTCAAACTCGCCAGTTAAATGACGTTTTACAAAAGTTGTTTTTCCAACACCTCCATCCCCAACCAATACCAACTACAAACATAAATTTAATGTCGTATTTAAACCAGTTTACCTAGTTGCTGAAGGCCTGACTAACCCTAGACACACATCGGCATTCTCATTTGAGCATTCTAACACACTTATGCGTCAACTGTCACCCATCAAATCAGATTTACTCACTTTAAATTCTGGAACGATGGCAGCCATTTCTTAGGTGATAGTGTATTCTTCCTACAAAAAGCAATATCAAATTGTATAATTTTAGTCATCATTGCAGGTTATAACCTCATGTTTTTCCACTGTAAATACAACCTAAATGTGGTAACTGACAAGTGAAGGTTTGCCCTAAATTTTGGGCCTGTAGATTTGCGGCATATGCACATCATTCTTTCATGAAAAACAATTTGCCTGTATAAATATACACAATAACACATGCCCTTTGATTTAAGATGGTCTCAGAAGTTACTTCATGACTTGGTGGGGTACAGAGCGTCGTTAACATAAACATTAGAACTGTCAGTGTGAGTATTTGCCATGCTTATTCAATTAAATTTAGATTTATGATTTGACAACGCACGCCTTTATTTATCCTGACCATTGTCAATTGATAGTGTAGTCCAATGCTGAAGGCTCAAGTCAATGAGTGAGGGTGACAAACGAAACTTGTTTAGTTAATCTAAATCTTACACTGACACTGCATTTACTCAGTGCTAAGTTATAAACCAGAAGACTAGACTTACCGAGTCTTTCTTTACAGTCCCTGGACTGGCTTGTAGCGCTGACAAACTTAAATTTATCACTCACGGTCAAGTTCGGCTGGAACTGGTTTGACTTCCTTGATCCTACAAATTACAATAATATAATTATAATTATAATAGCAATTCATGACGCAATTGACAACATAATGATAATGAAACAAACAATAGCGAAGATTATACTTTGCAGGTATACTCGCATTGAAAGTAAAGAGCACCGTAAACAGTAAAGAAATTCATTGCGCCATGACAACCCTCCTATTTTCGGCATTTGGTTTTCCTTATATTTGAATTTTTGAATATTAATTCGGTTTGATGGCTGAAATAATAGTTCTAAAATATTTTGTGTTGTTAACGTATATTTTATATCAAGGGTCAGCAAAGAGCAACATGACACTGAACTCATATGAGATTTTACCAAATACTAAAGAACAAACCGTCTACTGATTAGGATTATTGTCACACATATTGGATAAAAATATTTTCTACTACTTGAAGAAAACTTACACTCGCGCCCACTGAGCAAAAGATCCAGAGTTCTCTGCTGTTTCCGGTGTATGATTTGTTTTTGTGTTGGAGGTAGGAAATAGAGGTTTCAGTTCCGATATATTGATTTTTGCAGTAATTTTGCATTTTATTTCTGTTTTGACTCAAGTCATTGTTTCTGATTACCCGAATATATAACAGTCAAATTTACCAAAAATCAGAGCTAGTTGCACACTTTTGATGTTGTCACGTTCAAAAAAATAGAACTTTGAGTTTTGCATGATAAAATTGGTAGTGAATAGTATAGTTGGGCAGTAATAACTCGACCTGATGGATAAATAGAAATAGGTACGACTTATAGCCTCCTGATAGCCAGTAAGAAACCAGTAGTGTCTGGTAATTGCGTGTTGTTGAGACTGCAAATCTTTCTACATATACACCAGAGAAGTTGGAAAGTATATTTGTGGTGGCTTTGGAATATGACTAAGGATCGGTTGCAAGCCCTACGGGCGGTAAGTTCATGTGATGTTGCCTTTGGCCGATTTGCTTTCGGATCTTAGCATTTCGATTTTTGTCACACTAAGCTTACTAACTTTGCAGAAACGTCTATAACCCCTAGCCTTACAGTAAAAGTTAAAGTTGTGGTTTTTAACTAATTACTGATGATGTCACTTTAGTTTGCCACTTGTTATATCATGATCATCCTTATTTCTATGACTTTGTGTGCTAAGTTCCCAGTTGGTTCAGATGTGCAATGTTGTCAGTCTAGAATGTTTATGCCTATTATTCACTTTCTTACTAGTGTTGCCAACAGATTGTACAAAGTATAAAAAATATTTAGGTGAGAGCCGAATGCGGGCACCTGCCACCCACCCAAAATTAAAAATTGAGAGGTTATGTACTACATAACATGTAGCCTGCTTGTTACTGCTATTCCTTATTTATGAATCCAAATAAAAGTATTAAAATATAGCCTATAATTACTTCATTTAAAAAATACTTATTGTTCAGTTATTCTGTTCGTCATCTTGTCAATTAGTTATTTTTGTACCAAATGATGATTCTTATTAATTGAGTATCTTTTTTGAAAAAATACCATAAAAGTAATCCTATATATCTTTCTATTTTGCACTTCGTAATTGTTGATTAAGAGGAATTTACCTTGTCAGCGTTCACTCCTTTAAGCAATCTCAGGTGTTCCTCTATGCTGGCATGTGTCACAATACGTGTTTTTCCCTGCTCTTCACACCTACCATAACTGGGTTTACAGTTTTACTAATGCAAAGCATTCGGCAAGAAAATCTGAATATTCTCTCAAACTGGTTGTAGAAAAGATGTTTGGTAAATGGTCGTAGTTGTAGAACATAAGAGGAGAAAAATTGTAGATATATGTATACTACCTTGGTCGTAGAGTTGGCAACACTGTTTCTTACTAGTTCAAGAGTATGGAAATGAAAGCAAATACGAGTTATACCAATTTTCTGTTAAAGGCCAGGATTGGATGCTCAACTTTCTACCATCTAAAAGTAGCAGTATTTCACTTCATGCTGGAGGTCACCTCTGAACGGATTTTCTTTAATACATTTTTTGGGTGAAATATTGTGATTGTAGCTCACTTTGCTAATATTTTCTCAAATTGATGGTTGCTATTCAATAATAGTCATTGTTATTTTGCTAAAGCCTGAGAAAACAATATGTAGGCCTAAGCTTGTACTGATAACTTGGTGTAATTTTGCCAGCAGGCTAACCTACGTAATACAATGTGGCATTGAATGATTTACATGTATATAAATAATAAGAAACTTTGCTTAATACATTTTAAAGCTTTTTATCTAATACACAGTTGTACTAATTGCATAGTTTTAGTAGCTTCTACGACATGTAAATGTCAACAAAAGTTATCATGCCAAAAGAAGCGCTGTGGGATATCGCTGACCTTGAGTGAGGTCTCCGTAATGGTAAAATATAAAGTGATCATTTGCCCATAGCTGTTAAGTAAACAGAAATAAAAACTGAGAGATTTGAATCGATTCACTTTCCAGGGACTGTCCAGGTGGAAGCACCAAAGTTTGTAAAAAATTATTCGGATGAAGTACCAATTTATTCATTAAATTCCCACGTGGTGCCAAATTACACAACATTTGCATTGTTAGAATGCATTATTGTAAAAGAATGCCTGTATATTGAAATAACTTCAATATCCAAGGTTTAAATTCACCTAATTTTGTAGACCAAGTCGTACGAGTGAGCATGACACTGCCATATTTTATCAAAATAATGTTGAAAATATATAAATGTTCCAAAAACTGGTGAAAACTGAGGTTAAAAATTGCCCTACATGACAGAGTTGTCCTAAAAACTGGATATGTATATTAATATATAGGCCTACATAATATAGGTTGAGACTACATAGGCCTATAAATAATATATAGAGAGTAGTTCTTTTATCTACACGTATAACTATGCAATTTTTTTTGCATATTATTCTGACCTTACCTGGCTGCCCTTGGTAACGATAAATATTCGGTCATGTATGCATTACTATTAGATCTGTACGTATGCACACTCACACACAGGCGTGTATGTATCTGGTTACATTGCTATCTATTCTTGTTGCTGGTTATGATTATGATGTCCAGCATCAGGAAGCAAATTCTTTTCTGCCAATGTTAACAACAGTTTCGATGATGAGCCAATGTACAAGGTGCATTTTTATATGTTGAAGTGAAATACTTTGCCCTTAGTAGTTCGGTTCTTTTACACAGCCCATGAATTGAAATGTTAGGAGCTGACCCACTATATCTACCATGTACTTACTTGTCTTATAGAGTGTACACTGTATATTATTTAGTGTTGTTCCCATTATTAGTCTGGTAGTGATGATGAGGGGGACCCTGAGACCAGCGTGGATATGGAGGCTAACTTTATGGAGAAGTTCTTTGAACAGGTATTGATGTAGTTATATCACACATTCAAGTACCTCTCATACGAATAGTGTACTAGTTCACTACTAGCATCTCCAACCCTGTAGATGTCTGTAAAGCTGTAAACAAGAGAGTTTTACAGTAGATAGTTTCTCTCTATCATGTTCACTCTTCAAAGATCTGTAGGGTATCTACTGAAGTTTTGGAACGTATCATTGTGATAATAGAAGGCAGGCGAAAACATCTGAATGCCCCTCCCCTCTTGTTTTTTTTCAACTTAATAGACAATACAGAGGTGAAATGGTATTGTAGACATGGTTGTCTACTTGTGATGAATGTAATGTATTACTTGACTAGTGTGATTTATCTGTCCTTGGAACAGGTCGATGAGATACGTGAAATGATAGACAGTATTGCTGAGGATGTGAAGAAGGTAAAGACTAAGCATGGGGAAATCCTAGCCGATCCTAATACAGATGATAGTAAGTGTACACTAAACTTTGTACACAGTATATAGCCTATTGTAGGTATATAATTGTAGGTATATATACTACATACCCTCTATACTAGGCCCTAAATGTAATACCTATAGCCACTTTATAATAACACAGGTTGTGATGTAATTCAGTGGGATTATGTGTGCATGATTAGATAAGCCGTGAAAAGCAAGCATCTTAAAATGCTGTATAGACTCTACATCCTGTACAATATAACTCGCTTTACTAGGTGGTTGGTGATTACTATATGTATCTACCTCAGGGTACAATAAAAAACACACTGTATTGTGGCAGTGGGTGGTATGTAGTGTCTTATTTCAACCAGTTTATGAATGAACAGTGTGTGAATGATTCACTGACAATAAGCTACTACCATCTCTTACACTGTAGTGAGCAGTCTTGTACAGCGCAGTACATTACGTGTACACATCGTGTGTACCAAGTCTAATATAGAATATAAATGATGTAAACCCACATATTTTATAAGCAGAAAATACATAGCAATTTACATATTGTTGCAAAAGTAACTGAGTAGTTAACTACCCATGTATTATTAGCATAAATGGACTAACAGTACCATGGTAGGGAGTGTGATTGCAGCAGGGTAGTATGATATCATACACTAACTACCCTATATAGATACTACTTTTGTGATGTGTAAATAACAAGTTCTTGGAAGAACTATGAAATTAGCTTCTATACCTCTAATATACATGTACATATAGGTCAACTCATGTCATATGACTGTCAAACCGTTGCAAGCTGTGTGCTACGATATCTTCTATGAAGCTACTTTCTGGAATTCCAATCATTTGAGTTATTTTGTTACCAAGTAGAACAGATAGCTTGGCACAATTACATACATAATATATACATTATAATAATAGTTTATTATAGAATTTCAGGATGGGGTTAAAACGGAAAAATGATATTCAACTCAACACCTCCAGAAAGAAAGTTGTTGTATCCAAATAACTCGGGGTAGGGTGGAGTCATCTGCTAGTTTGTACAGCGTATATAACAGGTTGCCACCAAGACTGGCAATGAATCCAGTCCCAATACTGCCTAATATTCTTCAATATCAGAGCTAACACTTAATTTTCAATATCCAATGCCAATATCCATTGATGCCATAAACAGCAGTTTTTCTCATAAATCATGTACACATTCATACCCATTGATCCTATCATACAAATGTACACCTTCTCATAAACCATAATTATTTATGGAAGCGCTAAGTATGCTACTGTCTTATTAAATAAAATACAAAAATAATGTCAAATCAAATCACTTAATGCCCATCAGAAATTGAGATATTCATTGTTCTATACCAAAATCTATCACAGGGATTCCCAATGCTCAATATCCAGTTTACTGATATTCAAATTATTGAGCAATTTTCAAAATCCAATTAGACAATAAATATATTTCCAAAAACTAATATCCATTACTAAAATTTTAAATATCTAATACCAGTACCCAGTAGTATAATGTACTGGTATATGGTATAATGTAGTATATACAGTATAATGTAATGTGTTTGCTGTAGAACTGAAGCAGGAGCTGGAGGATTTAATGGCCGAGATCAAGAAGACTACCAATAAAGTGAGAGCAAAATTGAAAGGTTGGATTCATGTATTTTATATTTAATTTCATAAATTGTATTATTTGTTATTTGCAATATATATAGGCCTTGGTAGCAAGATTTTGCTAAATAGTCAACATACGGATCAGCCCCGAATCCAAACGTCACAAATGAGTATACAATTTAACTACTACCTTTTGACCAAGTAGAAGTTGTGTCACCTGTTTGCTATGGATGTATTTTGTGTATCTTCAGTTATTGAACAAGACATAGAACAAGAGGAAAATAAGCAGCAGATATCTGCTGACTTGAGGATTAGAAAAACACAGGTATGTGCCAGTGGATGAGTAGGCTTACAAATAAGATAGATATTTGGTGCAGAACTTAGAGGGTGCTGGAACTGTACCCTCATATTATATACCTGTAAATTATGTACATAAATATATCTCATGGTGGTTAAATAAGCAGTGATGTAGTGGTGCATATACTTAGTCTAGGCAAGTGCCGTCGTGTATATACGTGTACATGTACATATAGGAACTGTCGATCTTAAACAACAGTTTTGCTGATCTAGTAAAACTATCTGAATTGCTGCAATATATATGACCATTTCGGACAAAAATATCAATCATTTGGTATTTTATTAAAATTTCCAATACAAATTTCTACAAATCACTACATCACAACACTACGCCACTGCAGGTAGCACCACTACGCCACTGCAAATAGCACCATTTTTAGTCGTTCTTTTAGTTTACAGTTCTTCCAGTAGATTATTGCAAATACCGAGAAACCATTATTTCATTACTTTAAAATTAGATGTTTTATTTACTATTTGGCAGTATTCTACAATATCTCGGAAGTTTATTGAAGTGCTGAGCATGTATAACAAGGCGCAGTTAGATTATCGTGAAGGCTGTAAAGCCAGAATCAAACGACAGATGGAGATCAGTAAGGCTCTGTGTTGTGTTTGATTTACAATCACTCGCATCCACACACTCACCATGCTGACTTCGCTAGTAACTTATGTTTATCAGCCTTGCATAATCTCTTATTTGTTGTGGAGTCTATTAGTTTAATAATTCACCCACAATGCAATGGTGATTGTTATAACTCCTATTTTAATTATGATTTGCAGATAATCTCATCCCGCCTCCCTTTCATCCCTCCTCTAATTATAACTCCATCCAGGAGATAGATACACAAGATGCCCAGAGGGTTCTTTCCTTTTAGTGCATAACTTAGTGGTCATGGAGTGAGTTCCATGGAGTGTTGCTCGAATTTACTATTCCACTGAGATTGTCAATTTCGTTTATTGGATATCAGTCTACCATTCTAAAGCTATAGATGTGTAAATTTGTAGTAGGTATAACTAGGCAGCAGAGTGGTTGGTATTACATCATCGCAGAGGTTATGGCATTGGTTCAAGTCCCAGCTGTGATAAATGTTTCCACAGTCTGAGGTTTGGATAGTGACTTTAGACTAGTACAGATTAGAGCAAAAGTTTTCACATTCATACATGGAGGTTGATCTTCCAAAGTCTCCTAATTTATACACAACAGTGTTACTAGTATGAAGATGCAGCCAATTAGCTGATGAAAATATTAGCTAATGAAAACAGATGAATTGTCAAATGGTAAATTGCTGGTAAATTATTTAGTCTAATATTGTCATGAGGTAAGAGTTTGTAATTAGGCCCCAAAGATTTAATTACCACTCCATGACTTGGGCTCTCCAATGTATTCTAATGGTGATAATGCTGCCTGCTTAGACTATTAGTGAAAGAGTTGATCATGTTATATATTGCCGTCTACAAGCACATCTATATGACTGCTTCACTGATGAATACTAAGTGCTATGTTATACACTATAATACAGCCTATACTGACAGACTAGTGGTATTGCCCTCTCCACTCTACTCATATACTACCATATATTGGTTTATTGATCTAGCATTTAGACTCTCACACAATGTTGTGCGTCTCCCTTACCACTTTCGCTCAATTCTATACAATGTAATACACTAATAAAATAATATCTTTCATCTATATACTCTTTGGTCAGTAGTTGTATGTAGGTCACAATTCTATACTATAATATCTCTCAACTACACTGTACGTGTATACACTCTTTGGTCTTTGGTCACACTCTCTTTGATTAGCAGCGAGATGATGTATGTGCTATGTCCACTTAATACGGGACTTTGCCAGTCTTTTTGGTTTTATGTCATTGAATGTAGATACAGTATGGTTGATCTCCTTAACTTACTTCGGTTAGCTTTCTCTATGAATCTCTACTATACGTCCTTACCTGCTATGTTCTACAGCTCTCTCTAAGTCTCAGTGACTATAGCCTGGCACCCTTGGTGAATAGATTAGCTAGTATATACCAGCACATTCCATCTACCATTATAACCATATGTTTTAGTACTTCCCCGCCATTCGTTCTCATATCTCATCCTAACACATGTATTTATACTTTGTGTTGTGTTGGATTTTATGTTGTGAAACAAATGTATTAGATGTGGCAGCTTGTTATATGTTGTGTTGTGTTTTGTTTCAGTATGCTACATTATCTAGGAAATTGATAGACACTATGAATGATTATAATATGTGCCAAGTGACATACAGGGAAAAGTGTAAAGAACGCATTCAGAGACAATTAGCTATAAGTAAGAGATTGTTCAAGTGCCCCTTACATCACATGTGGCATTGGCATGTATGACTGACTGGCTACACTGACTTACTGACTGACTGACTACACTGACTGACTGACTGACTACACTGACTGACTACACTGACTGACCACACTGGCTGACTCACTGACTGACTACATTGGCTGGACCATATGTTTATATACTGGACTGCATGTATGTGCAGAAGTAGAGAAATTTGAAACTTTCAAATTTCTCCATTATTGCACCTAACATGGCATGCAGCTGGCTGACTAAATTCTATTTTTTATTACATGTACATGCACATCTGTACATGTATATAGACTTTTTTGTTTTGGATTGGAACAAAATTGTGATATGTGGATAACACATCAATGTTGTTTTAATGTATATACACTATAAAGTGTTGTACTATATAAGCGGTAAATTAAACTCGGCATCCATACAGCATTCACACAACATGTGCTTGTCTACATGTATATTACATTCATATTTCTATCAATTACTTCAACTGTAGAGAATTGTGTTCAATTATTTATATCAATTGTTGGCTGACAGCTTAGTCATTCCTGTCACATATCTCTCAGCCTTAGCTCCCACATTAATTGCTGATCAATTCTATTTAGTGATTAATATAACCATCATTGATTTCTTCTGCAAACTGTGTGATAGTTTACCAAAGTCTAGGTTTGATCTAACTGGTACATGTACATGTAGTAGATAGAGGGAGTTTAGCTGTTTATGCTATTGATTATATGAATTGCCTACTTGACTTATTAATGTCCCTGACCAGTACAAGAATCAGCTAGCAGCAGCACAACCCGGCAGCAGCATGTTAGCTATCTAACTATTGTGTGTTCATGTCACAGCTTTGGCACCAGATTGTGTTAAGGTGTTTTGTTAATAAGCTGGCCTTATAATCTCTCCCAGACTGGCTGAGTGAGTGACTAAATATGAATGGAACTGACAGTTTGTTTAGATTTGGATTTAGTTTTATGATGTTATTCAATTGTTGGAGAATTAGCTCATCTAAAATGTGATGAAATAGAGTTAGTTATTTTGTATCCATTTTAGCTGGTAAACCGACTACAGATGACGAGTTGGAAAACATGATAGAATCGGGAAATCCCCAAATCTTTACACAGGGTGTAAGTTGTTGTCACAATATTTATACCTTTCTGTTTAATCTTTGTCTGAACGAAACAGCACATTTATGTCATTTAGGCCCCAAACTACATTTTCATGGATCACTTTAGATTTTCCTTGTTGATTGAATGATTCGGTCTTTTATCCTTGGACACTGTCTAATGATGCCAAGTTTTTGGTTACAGATCGTTATGGAAACGCAGCAAGCCAAGAAAACACTAGCGGACATTGAAGCACGACACCAGGACATCGTGAAGCTAGAGAACAGTATAAGAGAATTGCATGACATGTTTATGGACATGGCTATGCTTGTGGAGAGTCAGGTATGCATAGAGTTTGCTCTGATGTCACATGGTTTATGTAGAAGGGGCTCTGGAAGAACATTACAGCTCGTAATTTTGACACTGTGAAATGGTGTGTAGAATCCTAGGAGTTGTTTTCTACAGTATCCCCATGTAATAAAAGTCATGTATTTTTTTTTATTTCATGACTTCCTCTTACTCAACATTATATAGGCCTACATTCAACGAAAAAACTGATGTTTTCAAATGTTGTAAGTTGCCTTCTCCTTCACATGGTGGATTTAGAGAAAACTTTGGACAGATAACTCCAAATAAACTCACTAACATGATTATGGTTGTAAACATGTACATGTAAGTGTCGGTACAGTTTAGATAATGCACTCATTGTTGCCCTACCTTTTTAGAAATCCGAATGTGATTCTAACTCGGAATCACTGCGGCTAGAGTGAAATGGTGGCTATGTTATTTATGTTGCTTCTGATTTTTGGATTAAAATGTTACATTGCAATGTGCATGGTAAACACAGAGTCTGTTTAGTCCAACTCCTTCCAACAGTGCATTGACATCTAGTTATGTATCAGTATAATTGTTGTCTATACTGATTGCAGGGAGAAATGATTGATAGAGTAGAGTTCAATGTCAACCAGTCTGTAGAATATGTAAAGACAGCCACAGCAGATACTAAGAAAGCTCTCAAGTACCAGAGTGCTGCCAGGAGGGTAAGTGTCTGTATTATAAGTCAGCACCTATTCTTTTTAACTGCTTTATATGTTGTCTGCTTATGTCATAAAACCTTGTTTTTAATTGATATGCAGGCTAGTTTGAGAATTTGGATTTTCCGATTTAATTTCCTGATAGTAATATGATTGTATTCTTCATTTTTAATGTAAAGAGATGGTTTTACATGTTTGAATGATGTAAATATCATGAAGTTTCAGTACAGCAATCCAACATTAATTTAATGTACTGTACACCTTCCCTTGGATACCCAACAGCTGCTGTACAAGTTTGCCTGTGAATCTGCAGTCTATTATTAGGGATACCTAGAAATTGGAAATTTTAACAAAAGCCTTACTATGTGTCTTATTATCACAAAACTGAAGTTATATTTTTACGTCAATTTGACAAAGGAGACAACTTCCACTTTCTTGTATATTTTTGTAAAATATAAAATAAGACTCATTTGATAAAAGTGTGTAGGACGTATATTATTCTCAACTAGCCTGCAAATATCATCTAATTGTTTACGTAGAATATAGGCGCACAATTTGCCTAGTCAACCTAAATGCAAGTTTTACACACAATCTGTTGTCTTTCATTGTTATTACTTGTTATAAGCACAACATGACCAACACTCTCACTGCAGTAGTTATTATTTATATTTTGCTATTTTAATGTAGTCATTTCTCACATTTCTATATTTCAGTTGATTGCTAGATGTTGTACTGCACATCTTTATTTCGCTTTTTTGCTTGTTTCTTTTTAGAAAAAAATCTGTATAGCTGGTATTGTAGCAGCTGTGATACTTGTTGTAATACTAATCATCATTGCCTCAGTCTGCAGCAAGGGCAACTGTAGCAGTAAGAAGGACTGAGGCCTGCTCCAGTACAAACAGATAGTATATATAGGTCATATATAGGTCATATAGGTATATATACTCATCTTCAAGTACTCTCTTTGGATAGCTTACACTATCTCAGGTTTAATGCAGTGCTACATTACTAATATTATTACTTATCAACTTGCCACCACTGCCAGTGGTTTAAATTTACAGTTTTTTTACCTCCTACATCACTTTTTGCAACATTGCCATCTAATGGGTCAATAGATATTCTGTTGGTATAGAACTGTATTTACAGCCCTAGTGTGTAGTGTGGGCAAGCAGCACACTTAGTACTATGGTTGTTCTAGAAAGGCGTCAGTAAATATTTTGGTGGTACATTTGGTATAGATATCTTGCTCATCTATAGTTTTATATGGACTCTAGCAATTGCTTAGGACATGGCAAAGTGGTCTGTCAGTATCTGTTATATGATGTGTATAGATCACCTTTGTTAACTGAAAAGTTGTCTTCTCTTTCTACAGCTTCAAATAGCTTCTAAATGCATACCAGTGCACATGTACTCTGAAGCTACAACATGTTAATGTTACTGTGGTCACCTGTCGAATATCATGTGCTTGTATATATTTTTATCTGCCGGTTAATGTTATGGTACTGATCTTTTTTTACTCATCTTGTGTTCCATAAAGTAATAGTTTCTAATACGCTATTGGTACTGATAGTAGATAGGTAGTAGTAGCAGTAGTAGTAGTAGTAATGGTACTCGTAGGTATGCTCTAGTTGTACTTGTTATTGGTCATTTAATACTGTGGTTTTTATCATGTAAATATTTTCATGGGATTTGTCCTATTTCCAGTGGACAATATTCTCCTAACTAGTCATTGTCATTTACTCCTCATTTTTGTAATCATGTCAGAATGAGAATGGGATAGTGTAGTTTACCCCTTGATCTACTACTCTACATGCCTACACTATATACACGCATACATATATCATGTGAACATGTAGGTGTAGATATGATCACTCTACATAATATGTGTACCAGTCCGTTTATACACTCTGTTTATTATGTGGTAGTAGTGAATGCAATCAATTGTAATACACAATACTATGCTAAAAATACATCATATATATATATAAATGGTCAAACTCCTTAACATGATGAATAATTTATAATTATTATATTACATTATATTACATGCATATACATGTACATTATAATATATTACTTCTTATTAATAGCTCACAGCTGTGAAATGGTTACTCAATGCATGTTCTAGACATTGTTACATTGCAGTGTAAGCATCAACATACCCACATGTTTGGGCAGGGTTCATGTGAGCATTTATAAATTCTACTGAACATAATAAGAAGTTGCACTCTCCCAATTTTGATTACTTTACAGAATTGGGAGAAGACAACTTGTGTTTATAAGCTAGCTTGGCAGTGGCCATGAGTCACTACATGGTTCTGTACTAGCTAAATCTATGTTGGTTCAAATTCATGCTGCTCTAGGTCTTACAAGTAGAATGAGGAACTCCGACAATAAAATTGCACCAAAGGCATATCAGTAGATGGCAACTTTAACAACAATTTGGCAACAATTTAAATGTGACCAGTTCACCTACCAAACCCTACTAGGTACCCACTAAAACAGAAAGATCACCTTTTGAATAATTACAGGTTCAGTGTAGACACCTGACGCTGAATGTTACTCATGTAGCTATTAGAATGCAGTAGACCATGTTGTTGTCCCTGTCTTCTAATATTTTATATATCTAAAGCTTGTATGATTTCTAACTCACCCTGTTTCAACACAGCTGCACATGCCTATGATTTGGTATGTTGTTGTATACATGACATATTTGCTATGGTAGAAGGTACAATGCTTATCTATATGATACCACCTCACCATTTCTACAATAATTCAGTAAGTGTGGTACTGTTTATTACATTGTATTGTGTTCGACATCTGGTATTGTATTACCCTGTACTTGTCATCCTTTCCCAAATTGTACCTCTTCCCCCTCCACTGTTATCCAAACATGAAACCTAAACCTAGTCGTCAGATATTCCCTACCTGTACTTTGGTACGATGATGTTGGACTCATTAGTAAGAAGTTGTTCTCTCAAAATAGGGAGAGGGCAACTTCTTGTAGGTCTATATTATATTATCAGTAACTTGTTAGTACCTTGTACATACATTTAAATAGGAGTTTATCCTTCTCTTCATTGTGTAATATATCATATTAATTAATTTTTTTTAGAAAAAGATAATGATGATAGTCTGTGTTCTTGTGCTGGTTTTGGTAATAGGAGGCATAATAGCTGGTAAAGTCATGAAAAAGAAATAGGTGACTACTTACTCTAAGGCTTACTTAGGTTCTGGTAATTGGTATAGCAGAGTATTTCATTTCCTGTGTCTACATGTTTACGATTACTCCCTGTTGTGTTGTATTAGTGGAAATATTGTTTTATTAGAAGATTATTATTTATACGATTTTCTTCTGACAATTCAGGACTAGTTTCAATGTTTTCTTCAAAATCTTACCTGGTTTGTTATCTAGAGATCTTGCTCCCTTGTAATGGTTGTCAATTGCTTTGCAGGGTTGTAGTCTCGCTTTACTTACCTACTTATGGTGTGATTTAAGTTAACAGATATGTATATACTGTTTGTATAGTTTGCTGGTGTTTCAATGAAATGCTATCTGCAATATGTTCAGTAACACGTAGGAATATACTTCTCTTAAGCTGGTAGATACTATTCCGTTTGCAATATACATGTATGTTTTAAGAAATCATTATATTATATTGAGAGATTTAGTGTGCTTGAATGGACTATGTACAATTTCATTATGTTCTAAATGTGAATACTAATTATAGCTAGTCAGAGTGTATTGTGAAATTGGAGAAATATTATTTGTTCTAAGCATAACTTATAATTCTTCAATTTTAATTAGCACAGGTACAAGTGAGAAGCATTTTTCTAGTTTTAATTTTTTTATTATTTATGTTGTGATGAACAATTACATTAAAATATAATTTATTGTACAGCTTAAAAATGATGTCTTGTATGATATTATATATATCAATTTTGAACACCAACACAAAATTTCTAAAACAACAGAATGCAATCCAGGTTTGTAAAACTGAACAAGCACACATTGACGTAGTCATATAAAACTCTTTCAACTTTGAAAGTTCTGTATTCCTGTTTATTAGGATTCGTCTACACATGTACATATATTATGTACATGTATAATAAATTATTTAACATTACACCATAATGCAACATAAATACATTGTAGTTAATCAAAAAATAAAGTAATGCAAGGGAATCAACTCCACTGAAATAGAACAGTTGCCAATGTTTACCAACAGACTAATAACAATCAGCTAGAACCTTGGTATTATGTTCTTTTAGGACCTTTTACTAAAATAAGATAAGTCCACAATACGTACACATTGTCAGCGGCTGTGATAATACAGTGTAGGTTATCTAGTCATAAGCAGACAAAATAAATACTATAGTTTAAATACGTGTATTGTAGTTAGTACAATGTTATTGATGTGTTATACTGACACCTGTCTGTTCCTATTCCAGCCACTTAACAGATCTGAACAAGTGCCCCATTGCTGATTTGTTCTGTTCTCATGTAGACATGTTCGGCCGATAGAAAATAGTTAGTACCATTTCTGTGTAGGAATGCAGCATCAATTCCTAAAGACACAACAGTATACAAAATATTATTTGCAAAGTTTGATTGGCCTAGGGAACATTTTTTATGAATATCATACTTGATGTAAGTCGTCAGACCACAAAGCATAAGTCTTGTCATTGAATTCAAGTCAACGCTTTAACGGCATTTAGAAGCTCATAGTCTAGTTTGTGGCATCAGGCATCAGAGCCTTTGACGCCTCGTAGCTCAAGAAATGTTTTGTAAATGTGTAAATAGTTACATATGGGTCATCCTGTCTCACCTGGAAGACTGCTATAGGGATGGGGTGATTCGGATAACTTTGATGGATAGCCAGGATATGATCCTTGGTTGGTCCCTGTATGTATCCAGTACTTCATGCCTGTATAAGAGAATCTTAGGTGCAATATTATACTTGTTTCTGGTTAAACAAATCATAGGTTGGGGGAATGCAATATACATAAAAGTTACCTTCCTATCTTCCATATTACCAACCTTGGCTATGACAAAATTATGTAAAACAGTACCAGAGTGACAAGCATGTGTACACTAATGTAACACAGACCGTGTAGTTTTATGTAAGTTGGAAAATGAAGCAGTAAGATATTGACTGGCTATGGAAATACAAAATAGTTGGTTAACTTTTATACTGCATCTACCAATTTTATCATCTGAAGAATGTCAGTTTAGATATTTAGAATTATCTTACCTTTAACAAATATTAGAGTATTCTCATTCCGGTATTTAAAGGAAGAATCAAAGGAATGTTCATCCATCCCCCAGCCAATAGAAATATTCTTTGGATATCCATCATCAAGAGACATCTCACCATTTTTCAATGAGTATCTACGTTGTACGATTAAATCTTTAATAAGTATTTCTCACAGGTTATAATGACAGCATCTTTAGACCTTCTGTGTATTTAATCATATTGTCACAGCAGGCTGCCAGTGATTTAAAACAGAAAAAAGTAAGATTCATACATGTACATGTTATAATATTAGAGCAAGTTAGCTTGTGTTCTAAATATTACTAAAAAGATCTTCATTCTTTCACACTAAAAAGAGTCTCCCAAAATTAGATTTATGTTAAAAACTTGTGTTAGGTAATTATCGTTCTACATAATACTGCTATCATTAGCACACCTGGACAGTACATTCGCTATACTTACTCACCTGTAGTATGTATGCCCTGTAAAGAGGTATGTACTTTTTGTGGGCCAAAATCCTTGAAATGACATGGCAGCATCTACTGAGGTATCATTTGGGAAAAAAGGAAACAATGAGCTTATGGACAGAGCACCATCGATTGGGTTGAATGTCACTGGATCCAGAAGTGTAACTGTTGCACCTGGTAATATTGAGTAGCAATGTAATATTTGATTGGTTGAACTGACGAGGAGAATGCATGCTGAAGTAATTGGTCATTTGTACAATAAAATAAGCAGCATTTGTAAGCTTTAATTTTTCTATAACTGCCACAATTGTGACATGTGATTTAGAATTAACACAGTGAACATAATACCATTACGATTATAATACCAAATATTAATAATTTATAATACATAATTATTTTAATGTACATATTGTGTATGTAATAAACACCAAGAATGGCTGTAATATAGTTACCATTAAATGCATATATTTTATTATTTTCAGCAGTCATCAGAGCATCTACATGCATTCTACAGAGGTAATGGGAGTTTTCATCTCGTTGGAATCCTAAAACAAATTATCAGTAAAGCTGTGCTGAAGAAAACAGATTCTTCTATCGAATACAAATGCTTTCACTTGTAATAGTAATAGTGGGAGAGAAGCCACCTGAACATGGCTAATATTCTTACATGTGGAAATGCCACTGTATAGAGACTGAAGTTTTACTTACTTGTTTGGGTTTGATTTCCATAGAGTGTTTGTATTGCTTTGATGTCACTTTTACTCAACTTAGCACGTGTCCCAGATCTAATATTAGCACTCCATGGCCACATGACCGACCCCTGCGCATTTGAATGCTCTAACCCGAGTAAATGTCCGATCTCATGTACAACAACATTGTAGAGATTTTCCCCTGCAGAGAAGCAAACTCATGAATATAACGACTGAGCTGTAACTGTGTAGTGCGCACAAAACACTTCATGCATAAGCTATTGATCATGACTAGAGCTGTCCTCTCTCAACAATGCTATAATATTATTATATGCAATGAAGTAAATGAATACTAAATGCATACCTGAATCATTGAAATCTATGACCCAATGTTCACTGTCATCCAAGTGAAGATTACCAGCTATAGACTGATATCTACTAGCAGAGCTGTGAGGTGGAGAGAAGGCATGTGCTAGGATACCACCATTACCATCAAATCTATAACCATCACCATGGCTTCCACTGGTAAATTTTATCTATAATTATTACATAATATTGTCAATAACATCCCAAACAAATAGCCAGATTGTTCAAACTATTCAAGTTTCACTGCTTTTGCTATTCAGATCTAGATTCTAGATTTTAGATTACATCAATATTAACATAATTATTGCTAGTAGGGGTAGAGGAGTTGCCTTGAAACCATGCTGTTGGTTTACCTCAATATCAACTATTCCTGTAGATCTGTATTCGAAGTGTAGATTGGTTGCAGATGACCAGGCTTTGAATGCTTGTCTTAGCACATGCAGCACCTCATCGTTTGATAGACGGTCAGAGAATCGGCTTACGCGCCAAGTTAAGATATGTTTGTTCCACTTACCACCTAAAATAATATCGTTACATATTTCTTTGCTGAATGGGTACAAATCCTTCAGTTTACTGTGAATATACTCAGGGCAATAACAAAGCAATCAGCATAATTAGTGGAGTAGTAAATGGTGAGTTATGTTTCCTACTTCTAGGAACATTATCCTATTATTATATCAGACATTGCAGGAAAATGTCAACGTATACTTTGCAAAATAGTAGAATGTAAATGTAGATGTTGATACAGAAAGGTAGGTCAGTGTTTGGAAAGAAACAATAAGTACTATGTAAGTGAATATGAAAAAATAAGTAAATAAAAACAAGCTGTAAAGTAGATATTTCAAACTAAGAAATAATAATGAAAAGTTTATGGTGCCTTGAAACCAACTTTAGCAAAAGAAATTTTTTACTTATGATGTAAATACACTACATATAGCCTACATATAGTTGATTAATGTTCATGAGATAAGTCAATTACAGCTAGACCCATCTTCTCTAATATCTACTGTATTGTTGCACCCTGTAGATGAGGAGATTTACCAGAGGTAAGGTAACGCCTTCTTCTATGAATAGCTGGATCTTTTACACCACATCTTGGTTGACTCATCATATTGACGGTATGTCTATCAAGTATACCTGTACAGAGAATGGAATTAACTAAGCTATATGTTTGCTTTCATTCACTCAATTCACACCACACCATAATTTTTTTCACTTTACTTCTGCAGTCTCAAATTTCACCTCAGTATAATGTGACCCTAAGCTAAATGCATTGTCAATCAAGTGTTAAAATTGACAGTCTGCATGTTTTGCCAAAATTACAAATTCTTTCACCCTTATGTCTGGACTTAATAAAGGATTTTCTATTAGATAGTCAAAACACATTAATTATCCTTACATTGTGTTACACCAAACAGGCTGTGACAATTTAAATAGGCTACTAGTTCAATGGCCTCCTAGAATGCATACAAGATCTAACAACCCATCTACGACACCATCTAGTGTTAGGCCTATGTGGATTTATTAGTAAATTTCAGCTCACCTGTTACAGGCAGTCTGGCCATATCTTGAAACTTTGCAATAGCTGAGGGTAACACATCAGTATGATCTACCAAGTTTCCTTCCTCTGGAGCTGGCAAGTATCCAAATTCTGTTAGATATTTGATGAGCTGCAACAAATTTCATCTCTAAATGATTATAAAGATATTTTGAACATAATAAATTATTTTGTCTGAAACAAGATACAAATTTTGCTAGGATTGCTGGTGGAGTGAATCTTTCTTATTTGCACCCATAAATAGAAACTAGCAATAATAATAATAATAAACATAATCTGGTAATCATATATGATGCTGTTTTATTTGTCTGCTAACAAACAGTAATTGAGAGTTACATGTACATGTTGTTTATTAAATCTGTGATGCGTTCTATTAGATAAGACATTAGCTGTAACTGTAATAATCATTGGTGAATTTGGAAATATAATTTCCCATGAGCCAGCAAAAGTAATTTTGTCAACACAAATCAACTATGATATACATGTAATACAATATTTGTTGTCGTTATTATTGTATGTACAAACATGACATAAGTGTTACATAGACGTAAATGTTACATAGACATAAGTGTTACATAGACATAATGTTACCTAGAGATAAGTGTTACATAGACATAATGTTAAAGCTATTTTACCAACCTGAGATTGCTGCTGTGCTCTAGATGTGGAGGCTGAGACTACAGGCAGACTCTGTGTTATATCAACCACACTGTAACTACAAGCTACTATTATGAATAGCATAGATTTATACCCCATCTTAGCACTCTAGCTGAACATCCACACAGCTGGTAGTACAAACTTCTAAATCAACTGAGCTGGCAGTGGGCCTTATATATAGCAGGCTAATCACGTGACAGCATCCTCTTCATCTTCACCTATAGGTTCATGACTCCATGCTGCTCATGTTGACTGCAGTTTCTATACTGACCACACAGTTTGCATTATAATTAAATAACAGTGATATAATGTAATAATCGTGTTGTAGAAAACAAACGTGTACGCACAAAGCTTTGTTTATTATCATGATTATTTGGTACATGTAGGCAGTTGAACATGCCACAACAATAATTGAAAGCATGAACATCTACCTACTCAGTAACTAGGAAACAGCATCAACTCAGGCATCAACAATCATCCACTATTAGATTAAAATTATTTTCAACCATCCCATAATAAGTACCTGGGTAGTGAATATAAGAACATGTAATTTTATGTATAACAGATATTTTTTTAATATGGGGTGACTTAGATAAAACACTATTGGATTCTGTTTTCAAATGCAGACAATTTAATAGCTGGTGACGTACATCTAAGAAGTGGGTTCCTATGATTCATAACTAAAATAAAGTTGTTTGTCCAGACTGGTAATCACTGAAATATTTTCCCACAGCATTTTCCATGAATTCAATTATTAAAACAATCCGTTGACCTCAGTATCTACATGGGATGGTGAATTCTTTTCTGTAGCTCACTATTCTTATTCTGTGGTATGCATTTACAAATTTTCCGCATTGTATCAAACACGTGCAAAATCACGTGTAAATTTTGTTTTGTGGCATATAATGCGCAAGGTAGTTTGTTACAAAAATAAAGATATCCTATTCCATACTGTATTCAATAAATCTGAGAAGAATTGGCAACTGATAATTAGAAACCAATATTGCTATTACATTACATTACTAATCAAACTTTTCGTTCAAGGTCAAAGATATCAACTACGTGTTGTTCACATTGTAACTGCATACATATAAGAGAAGAGCCAGATATGACACAGAGCAATGTGTAGCAGGTGCTTGCAGTGACATACATAACTGGTGGCCTCAGTGCCCAGATACTTCTACAGAATACTTTGTAATTGTCACAGCATGATACTATCATATTAACTGGTTTCACATGTTGTATAACAAATATGTAGCCTGTTTTTTGACCATTTTTAATACATGTAATTGTGTCAATTATTATATTATTCCTGCCATGTGCTATCATGTTTCACATGGACCTTATTATTTATTTTATGAACTGAAATTGACTTCAAACTAGATGTAGTGGCACCATGGACATACAGACTGCTGACCCATCAAGCGATATGAACCAATTATTAGATTGTGATTATCACAGTTAGCCAATGGCATATATGAGTTATTCCAGCAGCCAATGAATGTGTAACAAAGTTGGTCCATATGATAATATGCTCACATTGTTGCTCATTGCTGGCGACTGGCTAGTGACAGAGCTGCCAGCTAGCCACAAATAGAAAGATATACATGTAATGGCACACATTTGTGAGCTCAGGGTTCAACTAGTTGAAGCTCGCAGCTATGTTGCTCGTCGATGGAAATAAGCAACAATGTGAACAACATAATTACACTACTATTTCTAATCTTTGGCTTCATTGCTATTTTTAAACATTTTACCCATTTAGGTCTTTATTGAATTACAGCCCATACAATTGGTGGTGATTTAATTTAATTTGCAATTCAGGGTGCTAATTTGTTAAATTAGGTTATGGGTTACGGCATATAAAACTTCAGATGACTTGATTTTGGGGCAACAACTAATCTGCTGATATTTGTTGCCACTTGAAAATTTTTTCAAGTGCAGCAAAAAGTTCTGACCCACTTTGGTCATCAATTATTTTGAAATAAGTCCACAGAGGAAAGGTAGCACATAGGTGAATATTTGACCTTCACATTTAACTGGTTAATTGAACCTCCGGCAAATTAATTGGTATGCAATACAACTGAGAGTTGGTAACCTTCTCTAGACTATTTGTCAAATGTTAACAGACCTCCTTGCACACCCACGCAATACCGACCTTGTCGCTGCTGCTTGTCTATGATTGGATGATTGAGTGTACTTGTAAGATACCTGGATTAACCCTCTCTATTCTTGGGTGAGTCACGCTACCTGTGGATCAACTTTACAAAAAATCCAAGAGACGTATATGTAAACACTTGGTTCATAAATGTACATACAGGTACTTGCAACAAATTATAGTATAGTAAAACTGTATTGTTAAAAAATGTCATTGCTAGTAGTTCTATATGCTTAAAATGCGTTATTTAAATTTTGCTCTGCCGAGCATTGAGCTCTTCTTATCAGTAGAGAAAAAATTTATTTCGAACATGTAGTTAACATACATAATAATGACCACATGTGAGCCATTTACATGTACACTATGAGCGAAAAGATGCATGAGAGTAAGTTATACAATCTGTACTACAATATTCACACTTTCTGGACAGTGAGTCAGTCTGTACAGTGGTTTGTTCCAGCTTCAATTTAGCACTGTACTCAAATTAATCGAAAATGAAATGGTATTTCACCAATCTCAGATTGCTATCCTATATATGTAAATCTCATCGGGACTGGTGACGTAGATGGTGCACTGACTATATACTACTGACGTAGATGGTGTTTGTTATCTAATGGTACAGGATATGAAGGTTGATCAAAAGAGAATGTAAAAGCTGCCTGAAACATTAATGACTCACACCAAGAGCAATTGTTTCATTTTACTAAAACTTATTAAAACTAGTGTACATTATCTGATTATTGGATAAATTTCAGACATTATTATCTAACTCTACTCTCTAACATCAAATCTAGGCTCATGAATTATCATCAAAATATTGTTTACGACTCTGCGTCTTCCACCGAGCCCAGATAATAAAGTTGTCTGCTGAATGTCTGTAACAGCTGATGTCTGCATCGCTAAAGTATTACGTCATATCACATTATGCTGTCATAACAAGTCTGAGTCTATGTGTGTAATAGTCTAGACTCCACTGGCCTAGAAATACCTGCACCATGTCATGCAACCAATGTAGATTCTAATTTGATACCAAAATTTGGTTGAGGATTTATTAAAAGACTGCAAAAAATTTAATACCCTATATAGGCCTATATTACACTACCTAGATTTCACGGACACTGTAGAAATGGAAGGGAAGAGTACAAGGATTTATTCAGGTCACAAGTTTCACTAAAACTTAGAAGGATAGAGTATATCCAACTCTGATAGGAAACTCTAAGGAGGACGAAATCCACATCACATTCATGGGACTGTTTTTGCCCAATTACTCCAAATATGTTATGATTATACTACTCAAAATATTCCCAATGATTGATTTATGGGTGTGCCTATATAATAAGTTGGTCATAAACAAACATACAGCAATATGTTTTTATAGTACATATTATTATTATATATACATGTAGTTATGACAACAGCTGACAGGAGATGAATGATAATAAGCTGTAATAATGTTTGCTATGCATCAGTCAGCATTGTATTCATTTTATGAATGCATGGCAGATCCTGGAAGAAGCTGTAACACTATGTGTTATTTTGAATAGAGGTAACCTTAGTTTTGACACCATGTACATGATTCCAGTGTTTTGATCATAATTTGTTTTGGCTGCAGCTTAGAAATATAATTTTATTATTGGTGAAGAGTTTTCTAATGTAATAAATCAATTTATGAAATTCTCAACATCTAGGACACAAGAATTCGAATGGCAAAGGTTAAGAGCATTAGAACCGCGGCAAAATGTTCAATATTAACAACAACAATGATTATTATAGGGTTTGATTATGGTCATGGAAGAGATTGCAGGTTGAATTATATACATCCTCTCCCCGCTATTACCTATCAATATAGAGTTTTCTGGGAAGATAACTATGTCTGGCATTTTTCTCAAAAAGAATTCTAATGGAAGCATTATTGAAGACAATAATGTTATCGAAGTTGTTTGTTGCTGTTAGCTAGGTTAAATAAAATATACCTTAGTTCATGTACTAAACTACATGGATATAGTAGTAGATATTTATGGGCTGAGCCCATGGACACTGTGCTATGCCACTGCTTATAGCTAGAAGTTGTCCTCTCTCAAACTTGATAAGCAATAAAAAGGCAAGGCACGCGGCAGAATAAATATATATAAATAAATATATTGGAATCTCAAAGTGCTCGGCCTCGCTGTTGTGCTGGTGGCTCCAATTTCTTACAAAAATCCAAAATAATTTAATTAATAGTTACATGTATTGTGTATAATTATGTAGTGCGACTGTTTTGTTGCTTTGGGGTACATTTCCACTGGAAATATAATATACTTGTTGAGGACATATCAACCAGGTAAAAGTACATTGTACCAAGGATTGTACCTACTGAAACTATTGTTGTTTTTCCCACTGCTAGATTATTTGCCTCATATAACATAATGATGGGAAATAACACTGCTTCGAAATTCTACCCAATCTCTGAATCTTATAAAATAAGTACCTACATGTATGTCATTGTCATTCAATTTGGTAACTTGGTAACCTGTTTTTACACCAACATCATGTCATTTGATTGTTTAGATACGTGAAATTGAAATGTTAAACTACATGGCGTGCAAGTTTGGATTGTAATAAAATAATTTTTATGTATTATTCAGCAGAGTTGGGTCCAAGTCGACTTGCAAGTCAACAAGTCAAGTCATTTCTAAAATTTTGGAGGCAAGTCAAGTCGAAGTCAAGTCAGTGCTGCCTCAAGTCAAGTCAAGTCAAGTAACTTCGAAAATTTTGAAGGCAATTCAAGTCGAAGTCAAGTCAGTGATGCCTCAAGTCAAGTCAAGTCAAAGTCAAGTCAAGTCGAAATGCAAGTCAAGTGGAAGACAACTTCAAAAAATTTTACATTTCCCAAAACATCATATTTTACGTTTAGTAGGCATTCCAATCCATTAAAAACCTATGCCAAGGTGTAGCAGGGCATGTACATGTATGTTATGCAATCATGGTAAAGAACTAGTCTATATAAGTAGTATTATTGGCACTACGGTTGAGACTGGTCATATAGTATTATACTGTATATTGTAATGGTAATACAGTGTTACATAGCATATAAACAGCACATGGTACAGCACAGAGTGTCCACTGGCCAGTCCTGCAATTTAACTCTAGTAATTATTGCACTGTGCATTGTATTCACTGCTGACACCACACCTAGGCTACACTTACACTACTTGCACTGTGTGTACTTGTGACTATGCATTGTCGTAGTGTAGTCTCACTTACACACAGCCTAGATACTGCCTGAATTGTGTATCCTCATAGCTAACCTTGATATTCTCTGAGTGCTGCTAGTAGCACTGACCTAGTACAAATGATAAATAGGTAGACAATTGAGACCTTTTTTCCATGTTGGCTAAACACTGTACAAAATTTTTATTTGCCAGATTGACTTGGCAGAACCCAAGTCAAAATCACAAGTCATTCATGTGTCCAAGTCAAGTCAAGTCAAGTCACATTGATGTGCAAGTCAAAGTCAAGTCGAAATCACAAGTCATTCATGTGTCCAAGTCAAGTCAAGTCAAGTCACATTGATGCGCAAGTCAAAGTCAAGTCAAGTCATCAGGTTGGCAAGTCCAAGTCAAGTCGACTTGTGACTTGACTTGACTTGGCAAGTCAAGTCAAATCTATGACTTGGACCCAGCTCTGTTATTCAGTGAATTTTTATTTTGATTGGTTTGCAAGTCTGCATTGTACATGAAGTAAGTGTTCAAAAAAAAAAGTTGGCTACGCCCGAACAGGGACTCGAACCCTGGACCCTCAGATTAAAAGTCTGATGCTCTACCGACTGAGCTATCCGGGCGGCTCAACACACGCTGGCCAAGGATGTTACTTGTTAACGTGCCGCCAAATTTAAATCGTTTGCTAGCTAGCTTTACACCTTCATTGCCACACCACTCGCACGTGAATTTTTGGGAACCACTTCAGTTTGGAGTCGGAGAAAAACGTAAAAGAAGAAACTGCAACATTTATTTATACAAGTAGTAAGAGTTATATTATTTTGTGGTGGAATTTGTGGTGACTACCCACAGCATGTATCTTAAATACTACACAGACGACAAAGGAGATCGTGTGTACACGATGAAGGTATTATTTATTAATTATAATTATTATTTATAATAATAATAATTATAATTATAATTTATTTATTAAATTATATTATTTATTATAATTATTATGATATTATTTAGACTAGGTTGAGATAGATTAGATGGGCTGCGCCTTGTCTTTGGATTGGTTTTAGAATAATTAATTTTAGTTTTGTTTTTTATTTAGAAATTATAGTTTTAATAAATCCTTATCAATCCGTAGGCCGTAAGTCACTAAGTGTGGATACAGTCTTTTTTCAGTTAGGATTTTGACTACTGAGTAGCTTGTGGGAGATCCAGATTTTATTCCTGTGTAAGCTTCTATCTAGGTTAACTTTTGAAATTGTAATATAATATGCTTAACACAATAAATAACATTGGAATGGGCACACCCTCATGGTCCTAATGACACGCAATTTATTTCGAACTTGACTCGGTTTCAAAATGAAAGTACTAGAGTTATAGGTTTCGAAGTTCACTCCGTTGTATAATTGTAGAGAATGGTTGAGATACAGGCAACAAACCTAACCAGTAAATCACGTGGCAATGCATTCATTTATTCATTACAGCTAAAGAGTCCTACAGGAGAGCAAACAAAGTCTGCCCATCCTGCTCGCTTTAGTCCAGATGATACTTTCTCTAAGCACAGAGTTGTTATAAAGAAGAGATATGGACTGCTGCCAACTCAACAGAAACAAGCCGTACTGTAACCTGTTTCTACTATTTTATGTATATAGAGAAGATGTCAACTGAACTGTATATTGCTCCGGGCTGTTTGCATACAAGATCTTATTTGAAATAACTTCTGGTTGTACATAGTATTTTTGTATTATTATACATGTAAGATAAGTTTAGAAATTTAAATATAACAGCCAGCAAGCAGTGCATCCCTTCGATTTTTCTTTGAAGTTTACCCAAGTAGTGAAAAGAAGTACCAGCCCTACTCACTATCAAACCGCTCAATAATGAGAAGCTGTTTTCTCAGAACTCTGGTTGAACAAGAGAGGACAATTTTGCATTGTGTACCACAGGTTGCATGTATTGGGCAGTACACATAACCCCAGCAATGAGCAACATAAATGTACAATTGTCACTTACAACTTGGGGGATATAACAAAAGTTGCAAGGTGACTCAGTTAAATCTAAATTTATTCTTGATACCAACTACAGACAAAAAAAGGTAAACGTTTCATACATAGTAAAACTGCACAATCCAAAACACCAACAGACGATTTCCATACAATGTACAATGTATACAGTCATAACTCTGTGTTATGTTCTCGTCACTCTATAACAACTACGCCACCTGCAGCCTCTAGGGCTTTCTTTAGTTCCTCAGCTTCATCTTTTGTTAGTTCTTCTTTCACCACAACAGGTACAGACTCCACAAACTTTTTAGCCTGTAACAAACATGGGGTTTACAAGGGCAAACCTGATGAGATGCAAATCAAAATGCTTCAGCGTAGCATGTATGTAGTATTCTTTATATTGTTGCATCAAGCAATAATAACAGGTGCTTCTTTTTTGCTTATAGAGTTGCCCTCCCTTTCCATACTTTGAAGTAAAAAGGTGGAAACCTGCTTTCAGCAGAGTCCCAATCTACCTAGCACCATACAGTGTGAAATCAATATCTAACCTGCACCAAATTCATTCCTTCTAGTAGTTTTTTAACTTCTTTAATTAAAGCAATCTTTTTGGAATCTTCAAATTGGTCCAACTTTACTGAGAAAAGTGTTTGTACTTGTTTAACATCCTCTTCATCTTCCTCCTAGGATGACATAGCAAAAACACTACAGCAGTAGTTAGTGCAAGAGTAAGTGTTATCCTGCAATGCCTGGAGGGTCCAATGTTGACCCTAATGGGTTGGAAGGAAGGATGCACAGCATATGAGACAAGTAGTGAAAAATGTTAGGATAATGAATTAATTGTCAAAATGCACAGTAGAAAGAGAATGGTGATACCAACGACATAATGTAACTTATTACCTGGGCTTGCGGCTGTGCAACACCACTCATTGGCATACCCATCGTCATCATTGGTGCATCTGGAATATTTAGTCTTTTCTACAATAAAAATATAAGGCTATGTCAAAATGATTACAAGGCAACAATATTTTTTATTACTCAAAATTGCCAGCAACCATACAGTTTATATAATACATCCTTAGACCTATAGGAAAATTGACCAACAACTGGTATATTATATTTGCTAAGAATAAGGATTGGCAACTGAGCAAGAGAATGACCCGCATTCATATCTAACATAAAGTGTTTGATTCATCGCACTTGCTCTACCTAGAAAAGTGAATAATGAATCACATTCTAATCTCCTTGGTGGTGTCTAACACATCGGACATGCGAGCTTCAAAAATGAATTATAACTATCATCCATCAGATGGTGAATCAGAGACAGAAGGTTATAATCTATGATATAGTCACCTTGAGGCAGGTATTTAGGTCAGCTACTTCCATTAAAGTGAGTTTACTAATCCTGTCTACGATGTCATTAATATGTGAAGGATATGTTTTTTCTGTACCATCAGCTGCAGGAACTTCCAGTGTTTGAGTACAATAAAGACGACTCCGGCAACTAAATTATAAATAAAATATTAGAAGCCTACGAACCAAAGATGAAATGAATATGAATTTTTAATTGACAGGGTGTATCGGCAGCACAAGATAGCTCACATTACAGTTGGCTAATTAGGGCATTTGACGAGGTTATAGAATTCAGATAAAAGTAGTTTGTGTGAATTTGGAAAGAAGTTGGCAAAGTTCCACCACACATGTAGCCTATAGAGTTGCACAAACTAAGCAAGCTCTCTGCATATAATTGAAACTGGTTCATCTAGCGCAGGAGCTATAATCTGGAGCTCTACTCTTCTGTGGATACAGTATTTACTATTGCATACAATACCCAATTACTTTGGTCTTTAGCATACACTGCTGCACTTACAAAATAAGTCTTCAGACTAACAATGCTAATTGACTGGCAGATACTGTATGTACAATGTAGTAGGTACCAGGTATATAATGTCATCATTATCATCAATTACGGTTATATGAATGCGACCCGAAATAATCTATATTTATCACATGTTGGCCTATCTTTGGACATTTGAAACACCCGCTGGGTGTCTGTAGAGCGGTTTGTTGCTCCCAGTCTGGGAAAGGGTTGCATATGCAATGTTTCATGCAATCTCCTAATTTTATGGTAAGTTTCCTTGGCCTCTTGAACTTGTCTTTTAAGGCAGCATACTCACCAATCAGGTTTCTACTGTGTCTGTATTTGTTACAGAGCTGTCTCTGTTTTCCTGCCATTATATAGGCTTCCTTACGTAACCAGATTGATTCCCGGACATGCTTGTTATGGCAATTGTTACTGATTGCATGCATTAGACAGCTTTTAAGTAGATCCCACATTTGGTTTACACCCAAAATAATTCTAAAATTAACTCTTGTTTTCTCAAGTTCATGTAATGAAATTGACTAAAGTCCATATTGTGGTGATGTTTCGCAGCATGTGCCAATCTATGGTGAATAAACTACGTTTTGCATCTTTAGAACGCACTGGAGCTTTATTTCAAACCGTTTTTAGCTTTGGTCAGGATTACTATGGTTATATTAAGTTCATGCCATAATAGTTCCCATCTGTTGCCAAATTGATTGTAACTATTGAGAGTTAAATCCAAGCACAATCTTGGGCAGAAAGCTACTGTGATAGGCAGATGTTTTTCCCTGGATAGATAAAGGCTCACTTCTTGCTGCAGCTCTGGTAACAATTGCATCAGCAGAATGATTGCCCAGCATAAAAGTTCGGATGAGTTTCGTAATGCTGTCCATTTGCCAGAATGCATAAGAGGAGGCTGTGTCGGTCGCTGAACGTGCCAATATGAATTTCAGTGATGGCAGCTGATATAGGCTACTAACTCTGGGTTTTCGGTACAGATGTAATGCATAGCAATGCATTGAATCGTCTCAACATTGTTGGTTTGGCATTCAAGGAAGGACTCTCAGACGGCGGATGTACATTCTACATGTACATGGGGTCGGCAGAGATTAGTAAGCCAACCACAAGAGTAGTAACAGCCTAAGTGCAATGCCAACCAGGTAGACGACGACTACTAGTTCTTGGGTAACCTAGATGACGGTATTAGTATGAGATCATAGATATAGACAACACTTGAGGAAACGATTCTTCACTCATGACTTGGCAGATGTATGGGTTCCCCACTGAAAAGTAGGTACTGGCATAGAATAAGCAAGTGTTTAGTGTAGTGTAGTAGGCTAAATGAATTCTGCCAACACATGAACGTGTTTAATTTCATTAATTATTATTAAGACAACAATTGGAATCACATCAATAACGACAAAATAAAAATCAATAGCAACTACTAATTTAGCGAAATGTATCAACTAGGTCTAGTAAACTACTACTAATTAATTAAAATTAAATATTTTGTAATCTAAATATGTTCTATAACTTCAAACTTGTAACAAACATAAAATAAAAATCAAAATGAAAATGATAAAAATAATCTATTCTATCACTACAACTAGTGCTGTAACTCTGAACTTACATATTTATTTTCTTGGAAAAGCGAATTGTACGGAGAATAGAACTCGCTGAATTCATATTTGCAATTGAAGATGAAATAGATGTTTATACTTTTTATTTTAAAAAGTGGCAACAGAGCGGTGCTTTCTTTACAAACCAGGAGGATAATGCACAAATTGTAGTGCATTACGCAGTGTAGTTGGGCTACACAAATATAGGGTTTTCAGTACCTGCGCCCAACGTGTAAAAGACTATAGCTTAGCGCAAAACATCTATGAATGCGACGTGTGTCTCAAGATCTCCCCGCAGCTAATCGATTAACTGCTGATAGGTTCATCGGCAACTAAAATCCTTGTGCCCAAAATGCCGCGTGCTGAGCTGCAATACAACGGCTATGCTGAATCCAAGCTTTTCATCTTTTACGCGACAGTAATCACTAATGAAGTAATGAGTGTTCAATTTTTATTTTTGGCAACTTGTAACTTTGCGGTAAAAGTAAACCCGTAAATAAAAGGCACCGGAACTATGACGGTTTAGTGTCCTACTCATTCCAAAGGTTGACTTCTGCATGATCATGATGATCGATGATGGCTGTGGTGTGAAGCCCCCAGGTAGTAAGGAGTTGAGTTACTTTACTACTCCGGAGTCCGGGCCCACCACTTCCTTACTGTCTTGTGGTGCCAGTCTGCATCCGTTAAGGGCACCTGTGCTGTATGTGCTCTTCATCACAGTACCAACGGCGTAGGTGTTACTCCATGGCTATTTCCAGTGTCTGTGCTTGGTTGGATCTCCTTGAACCACAACAGTTCCTCAGACAACTAAAACCTGGTTTGGTTCAATGCTTCCTATTTTACTCTTAGTCCAGCACCTGACTCGACAGCCGGGACAGTCAACACCTCAGGTTCCTCCTCCTTAGTAACTTCCACTTCCCTCAGGTTGTGAGACATAGTACTGCAGTTTGACTGGTAACTTCTTCGTACCTTGACATGAAGATACTCTCTACCTGCCCCAGCAGTTGTTTTCTGGTCCGGGTTCACGTAGCTATTTCCAAAAGTACGTTTGAATAACTCTAGCCCCAGAGTGGTATGTATTAACAGATTTGCTTTGAACAATATAGGCCTATGCTCATCTATAACACATGTTTGCATTGTTAGACCTGTGTAATACTGTATGCAAGTTTTATTACAGTGTACTAGTTGTAAATATAAGTGGTTATAGGACTACTGGTGAACCCTCCACATTAAAAAAGGGTAACGCGCAGTGTGTCTACCTCAATGTGATTAGAAGTACAAGCACTTCTGTCACAGAAGGTTGTGTGGAAATGGCACTGACTAAGGTAGTATATGATTACATTAGTATTCCGTATGTACTGTGTATGTATTCTACTGTGTGACCATTAGAAACCACTAGCATTGGAATGTATCTATTTACCAGAATCTATCTACTTCTATTAGCTGTTTCAACTGATAAGAAGTCATTCCATCTCTTACAGCTGAATCTAGTGCAGACTCAGCTGTTATATGCATAGATATATACATGGAGGCCTATATACTCATGCTTATGGCGCATTGAATGGTTTGGCACTAGCTACAATAAGGTAAATGTCTTACAAAATATCTATCAACTACTTTCTCGCAAGTTGTTGCTGTTATATACTGTACATGTACGATGCACATTACCTTGGTGAACATGTCAATGGGCACAAGTTGTATATCTTTTCTATTATAGTTGCCCATATGGAACACTTGGTACCAAAAGGCAACATTGGAGCCTTACTTCATAGACAATCATATGTTGTATTGTAACAGGCTATTACTGAAAGCTGCCACTCTATGACTGTGTTGACTGCCAGCTACCACTTGAGCACTTGGTGACTGTAGTTTCTCAAGAAAACAAGCATACATCACCATGCTTAGCCAGGTTTGTGATTTCTGGTTTGCTAATCTATTATTACTGTGGTATCATGATTTTCACAGGATCAGGACTTTTGGTGTAGAGATGGAAAAATTTGAGATAGCCCTAGTCCATAACCAAAACTAATACGAGAAAAATTCTCTCTATATTGTTTTTGTAGCATTATCCACAATTGCGCAGCCACAATTTCTCCACTTCTGTACCTTTGTTTTGTATCAATTATGTTCTTTCCTTTCCTTATTTTGTATTTATGTGGTTTTCTAGAATAATTAAGTGCATGTGTATATACATGTAGCTATTCTCTTATTTTTTTTCTTGCAGGTATATGGCAGCTTTTTACTGCTTATTGCAATCCGGATGGTAGCTGGAGGTAATAGTTAGTCAAGCGTTATATCAAAACTTGTTAGAATCCTTTACTCTGTCATTGCATTTGTCATCTGTGTTCCTTGTTGGTTTATGTGGTACATATACCTCCTACATACACATGTACATGTATATATACACACTCAGTACACAGTGTGCATATCATGTACATGTAGTGCATCTAAATTTAAAATGGTTTAATGTATGTTATAGTAATATGAACAAATAATAATATATAAATTTACACTTTAGGTGCCCAGAGTTGGGGAATGCCTTACACTCCTGGTAAGTCTGTAGTATTATTCTAACATTATATACGCTTATTTGAAGATGTTGATGTGGGTAAACAGTTTTATGATATGAAGTAGTACTACTGTGAAGTTTCAATTAAAATTTTTATTTCCTCTGATGATAATACTAGGACTAGTGCTGCACACTGTTTCGGTATCATTCATTTTTTTACCTTTCGGTTCAAAAACCGCAAACATTTAAATTGTAAACTGAAACCAAATGCAGCTATTCGGTACGATTCAGTTTTTAAATTCAAACTGCGCCTGGCCCCTTCGCGCACCCACTTCTGATAATGGCTGGCGTAGCGAACGCGTGAATTCATGTTATGCTTCTTTCAATGTTTATAATTCGATGTCATTCTTGGAATAGAGACTTAGCTGCAGCCATCATTCTCACCTAGTGATGATCTATTGTAGTTTGACTCAATTCTAGTAGTCATACTTACATAATATTATAAATAATCAGTATTCAACAATTGTGATTTATTAAATGAAATTACAAATGGCTGCCATTACAGTTAAACCCAGAGTGTGAGAACTCGCACGATTGTGTATTTAATTTTCTGTCGATCCGTTTGTTTTCTGAATTTAAAAATCTGGATTGAACCGAGGGGTGGAAGACTACTTCGGTATCATTCAGTTTTTTTAAAATCAGCAAAAAACTGAATGCAAGTGCACTAGGACTAGTATTCAAATAATATAATGGATAAAAATCCAAAAAATGCGTCTAGTATTACTGTTTATAGCATGTTCGCTTAGTTTCGCATTAATATGTATGCTCTATGTATAGAATGTGAAGATCTTGCGTACACTTGCCACTTGTGTGTAACAATGATTTCTACCTCTATATACATACAATGTATGACAGTTACAAATAATATACAAATTTGTTAATAGAAAAAATTGTCATTTCTTCAATAGGTTCCTGCAATGAGGATTGTGAACATCACTGTGGTATTTCTACTGGCTTGTGTGCTTGTAGAGATGGGTATAAGCTAGCTAAGGATGAAATCCATTGTATAGGTACTCACATCTATGCTTATCCTGTTATATATCATACCCAGCCATTGCTTGACGACACCTACATATACCTCCATGCATATGCATGTATTGTATTTTATAAATAATCATACATAATGTATAAAATATTGTATTATCTGGATTGTATTTATTATTATTGCCATCCTATTTAACGGGCCTCAGAAGCGGAATGTTTTATGAGCTAAAGTCTGAGTGCACGAGTCATGACAGGAGTGTGTGGGACTTGAGCCAGTCACACTAAGGTGTACAAGTCAACAAGTTAACCACTACACCATCCTTCCACTCCATTTTATTATATCTATAAAATTGTTGTTTGTTGATTTTACTAAGTCACAACTAAGTATTGAGATACCAAGAGCTCCCATATATAAACCCATCACACTACTCTTATTTTATTTTAGACATCAACGAGTGTGATATAGATAACGGAGGTTGTGGACAAACCTGTATTAATCTATACGGGTCACACCAGTGCATTTGTGAGGTTACTTGTAGAGCTGGTTATACCCTTCATAAAGACGCGTGTGTTGGTAAGTTTAACATCTCCACTTCGAACAAACATGTACTTTACAGCCACGTGTCCCATTAGAGTGCTGTTAAAAGACAACTCACCAGTTTTACTTCCCATTAGTAATTCCCTGTAAGAATGCTAGAATCTGAAGAGATTAGCATTTTTTTCTAATTTGGGGTAGAGAAGGGGTTATATGGAACAGGAACATTTTAAGGAAAGGTGCTTCTCCTAACACCACCATTGACCTTTTCTGGAATTGAACCTGGATCTCCCACATGAACGTCCAGAGCCCTAACCACTAGGCCGCGGCTGCTCCCATTAGAGTGCTGTTAAAAGACATTATTTAACTACATGTAGTTCGCAAGTGAGTTTGGTAAAAATACTCTTTGGTAATGACAGGTAAAAAGTGCCCAAGCATATATCCACAGCATAGGTAAAAACATAACATTTAGATTATTTATCACATTTGGAATTGTAGTTATCTAAATTGCAGTTTATTTTAATGAAAGTTATATGGTATGACTGTACATGTACAATGCGTGAGATATAGTGTTTGTTACTAAATGTACACTAGTATATTTATATATAGGTTCACTGTCTTCCAAACTAGTTAGTCACACAGCATTTACAGCCTATGTTTCTACAACTCGCGTACTGCCGTGTGTATATGTTATCATTCTGTGTAGTTTATTAGGTGTTTTCTGGTATTTACTATTATCTGACTTTCAGACAGCTGTAAGGTATACGGCTGCAGCCACAACTGTACTAAGGATAGTGATGGGAACCCAATGTGTGGCTGTCCAGCTAATGGAAAACTTTCTCCCAATGGAAAGAACTGCATAGGTATACCCATCACTTACTCTTGTGTATGTATATGTGAGTGTTTCTGTGAGGGTGTGTATGTTGTGGTACACTGAGAAAACTGTAAGAACTTTGGTACTGAAACTATATCAGTGCAGAAACTGTAAGAGCTTTGACAAGTATGGAATTAAGAGTTATCTCCCCAAAGTACTAACTGGGAGGGGACATGAAGTTGGTTTATTTCTACATGCATGAATTGCAGTAATATACAAAATGTACATTTATTTCTTATAGCAATCAATTAGCAGGAGTTTTAAAAGGTCAAGAAATTTGAATTAATTGGTGATTATTACCAATAACATTGGGTGTACGTTTGTTCATTTTCTAGTGTGTAGTTCATTCGGTCATGTGACTCACATTGGTAATCATTAGTCTTACTACTATAGGTTCATATCCATTTTAGGTGGTAGTAAAATATTTAGGTAGCATATGGTGAGAACATACATTAAGAATCAAATATATGTACAGTGTAATATATACCATTTATTATTGTATTATGTACCAACATTATACCAACATGTTAGGGGAACATCAAAGTGTTTCCAGAGTGGATATTGTGGTAATGTGTCTGTCTGCTATGTTAACTATTGGTGTACATGTGTTGGATATCGACAGATTTTACTAATGTTTGTACTGATTGATCTCTCCGCACATACTGTACATTTGTATTTATAGTGAGTAATAAATGTACTAGTACGTGCTCATTGTGTGTTAGCAATATGTCTGGCCATACTAAATACTTGTGGTACAGTAGCCTACAGTACATAACAATGTGATTATATGTTATGTACATTATAGCTATACTTATACCTGTTACTTACATTCATATAACCGCATTAGAATACATAACATTAGAAGTACATGACTAGTTTTAAAGTTGAGTGAATTTAAAAGAGAGGAGATAATTTCTAAGTTATAAATCCATGCATGCAAATAGTTTGTGAAATGAAAAGAAGCATTTGCAAATATGAACCTGGATTCCAAATCGTGGCAAATGATTGTGGAGGTCAAGCTCATCACCACTATTTTAGAATTGCTACGTACATAGAACACCCGTCACTATTCTACTCTCATCTGATTTACTTATATAATAATACAGGCCAGTTGATAGAGCATAGAGGTGTCTTCATACTCTGCTTCTTGGATTGAACCCTCTGCTTCATCTTCTGGAATGTCACTGGTTTCGACCATGCGCACCATGTACTTACTAACATAATAGGAAGTTGTCCTTTCCTAATTAGCAATGCAAAATGAACTGAGAGAGGACAACTCCTTTCGTCAATTTAGATGCCATTATTGTGTATGCGTGCTTATAAATGTAGATCCCTGTAAATTCTCCAATGGTGGGTGTAGTCATACATGTGCGAGTAACCATGAAACACTATTGGTGACATGTACCTGCCCTGCGGGATATGAACTAGACGACACTGGCAAAAGGTGTGAGATGAACAGAATAGAGTGTGCAGATCTCCTTAGACAAGAGTATGACCCTACTCTACGCAAGTGTGTTAGTAAGTATGCGAGTAGCAGTTGTCTCCCCCACCCAAAGTGAATAGCACAGTATACATGTAGGTGGTAATGCAGCATGTAAACTGCAATCACTTTCAGTGCAGGTGTGTTGTGTTGCCTTTACATAATTATATTGTGTGACTATGGCAAGCAATTTATTTGTTTGCAGTCTGGAAAATAACTAATATATTGCATATATCAGTAATGATATATACTAATAGTGCTTTTAGTATGTACATGTAGATGCCGTACACCCATCTAGACCAGTATCCCCACGTAGTACCATAATAGTACATGTATATTGTCTGTCTCCTAGATAAGTGTGATAAGCTACAATGTGAACACAAGTGTGAGATAGATATACAGAGCGGAAGAGCAAAATGTGTTTGTAACCCTGGATACAAACTGAAGGCTGATAAACTACAGTGCTCTGGTATGTATATCCAATATATGTACAGGTACAGTGTATATAAAGCTGTACTGCACTGCCTGCCTAGAACCATTAGTAGTTGAAAACTGGTGATTTATTATAATAGTTACAATATATAGGTTATGATATCAGTTGAACTTTTACCACACATCATCTACATGTAAATCTTTCTTGTTGGATTGAAAGTTGGGACAAGAACCAATACCCAACACATAGAAGACTTCCATGATATTATTTTTAGTGAAAAAAACATTCACCATCGTTCAGACTGATGACGTGTGCCATTATGAATTAAAGTGGCTTACCATTATTATGTTATATCCCTGTAATTATCTAGTTAGTAAATTAGGTTCTTTAGCTGTATAGCAAAACAAACTTGAATTGTAAGACTGTTACCAAGAAGACACCAGTTAATAGCAGAGGGCAGATAACTTCTAGTACCTGTTGTAGAGTGTGTAGTATGCAACCATCACATCTTGTTACTACACTGTTATCAGGTTTGTTCTGTTGACAGATGTTGATGAATGTGCAGTAGACAAGGGTGGGTGTGCAGAAAACTGTACTAACACAGCTGGAAGCTACGAGTGCAGCTGTATTAGAGGTGAACTCAACACGGATAGGCATACCTGCACAGGTCAGTTTAGAAAACAAGAGTGTGTGGAACTTGAACCTGTGAGGTCTAAAAATCAACAAGTTAACCACTACACCATCCTGCCACTCTATTTTATTATATCTATAAAATTTTTGTTTGTTGATTAGATGAAGTCACAACTAAATAGTCAGATATCAAAAGTTCTCATATATAAACTTATCACACTATGCCACCTGCCTTGCCGGGCAGCTTCATTAAGCACCTTTCTCATTTTTATCCTCCATTGTTCCAACTTTGATTGATAGACCTCACGATGCAGGCTTTGGGTGTATTTTCTGTAAAATAATTTTAGAACCGATTGGGACATAACATAGTGTTCAGTTGCTTGTTGGTAGTAAAGATGAATAATGACTTTGTTTATTTAATTGCTACTTTCTAAGTTTCTGTGTCTATGCGTTGAATATTGGATGTATGTCCATGTACATGTATATGCACTTAAACCTTATCTCTATTGTAGTTATCAACCCCTGTGAGAATACAGACAATGGTGGATGTAATCACATATGCAGACATATAGCACACAGGAGCTCTAGATGTCTATGCCGTCAGGGATATGTGTTGCAGGATGACCAAAAGACGTGTATCAGTGAGTTACGTAAACGACTCAACTGATATTGTAGTCGCAGTGTGTCGTCTCAAAGCGTGTGTAGGTTTTTTAAACTTGTTAAAAATCTTGGTAAAATATGGAACTATCCACTCTCGATCTCTTTATTATGACCAAAGACATCCTGACAAATAGAAACAGTGAGTTGTCAAAACCTGCTTTGTGATTTGATGTTTTCAGACGATGTGTTCTATAATGCAGCTCCCTTTCTCTCTCACACAAAATCACTTATGTTTGGAACCTTAGACATCGTAGTTAGTGGTCTGTGTTGTAGGATTATCTACTCATGTGTATTCTTGTTGTTAAGTGAATGAGTCAGTGTTTGGTATACTATGAAGGTAAATGTGAGGTGGACAATGGCGAGTGTGGTGGTGCCACATGTAATCTAACCTCTGAGGGCGTGGTTACCTGTTCCTGTCCTGATCAGGTGATGCTCAACAGCGGGACGGATTGTGCTCCACCCTGTACTCACCCTGGCTACGAACTAAACATGGACACTGGAAAATGTAGAAGTAAGTCTATTCACGGAATAACTATTGGGAAGATTGGTATACTGTGTATTATAAGAGTTGTCTTCTCTTACCATTGCAATTATGGGTGGGAGAACAACTCCACATATAATAGAAAGCTTGTGCTTTAGCATCCATGTTGCAAGATACAATGTTGTTCCCAGTTAGACTTGTAGTTTCATAGTACATTTGTCTTATGTTTGGAATACCTCTATCTACATTTAGGTACATCTTTCAGGTCTGTGTTCTACTCCAGACAATGGTGGGTGCTCAGATGGGTGTTCAATCACACACTTTGGTGTGCTCTGTTCTTGCCCCAGCGGTTTGGAACTCATGTCTACTGGGAAGTGTAGTAAGTAAATAGTCCTCAACTATGTGGTGTTCTACTGGGTTTTTCTCTACTTTGAAATGCATGCCATCTCTAAATGGAAGGCCGGTATAGAGTTGTGTCTATGTACAATATATATCCCTGTACTGTAGCATATAAATACACGACATGTACATGCAATGCTGATGAACTACAGCTATAATGATGCTAAACCTACTATTTTAATCTTCTCCTCTAGTTGACTGCGGAGATGGTCACCATCTGGTCAATGATACTTGCCAAGGTCAGTTCTAGAAGTCTTCTCTCTTTTATTACATTCAACTCTATATTCTGTACATAACTTACCGATTTTACTTCCCGCTATTAATCCCAGGTAAGAAAGCAGTGATCTAAAGATCTCTATATTCTGAACATATTCCCTATAATTCCAAAACTCTTTTACATCATAGCAGTTTCACCAATAATCATGTTATATGCTTATGTCTAGATATTGATGAATGTGCTGAGAAAACGGATAAATGTGAACAGCTGTGTAAGAACACAGTAGGTGGATACAACTGTAGCTGTTCTACTGGTGAACTCGATATTAACGGAAAGGACTGTACTAGTGAGTAGAAAACAGCTTTGTTTATTCTTTAATGGAAGTCTTGGAATTCTGTGTGGTTTACTGACATAGCAATTCTTCTGGTTGACCAGTAGTTGCATTAGACACACACACACATCAACATATTTCATCATATACAGATGTGGTTCTGCAGTCGTTTAGACAGATGGCGTGAAACTAAATAGTTTAGAAGTGCATCATCTACCATTGCTAAGGGCTTTATCTCATGTTATTCTTGTTCTAAAGCTACTTCTTTATTGGAATAGGAACATTTTCAAACATGTTGCAATGTTAGTTTGATGTTACATTACCTAGTTATCATGTACAGTATTATGTGCTGTAGCTGTTAATGTGTACTGTAGCTGTTAATGTATGCTGTAGCTGTTAATGTATGCTGTAGCTGTTAATGTATGCGAGAGTGAGAGCAAAGGCAACTGTTCACAGCTGTGTATACATGTAGCTCATAGGGAGTATCATTGTGCTTGTCGGGAGGGATATGTATTGGATACTGATCTACGTACCTGTGTCTGTAAGTATATCTCTACTCTACTGTATGTGTGAGCAGATAACTCTCGTATTGTATACATGATGTGATAACTCCTTATACTGTTACATACACGGGGTAATAACTCCTTATACTGTTGCATACATGGGGTAATAATAATCCTTCTACTGTATGCATGAGGATATAGGAGCAAGGGCCACCTTATGGAATGTGCACTCGCATACAATGTATGTGTACATGTACGTATTCTGTAGCATTGTGTGATATTAACAATGGAGGGTGTGAAGAAAGTTGTAAACTGGAAGGAGGTAATGCTACCTGTGGATGTGATCATGGCTATGTGCTGGTTAACCAAACACACTGCAAGGGTGAGTCTCCATGCCTCTGGCCCTTCTACATGTAGTTACTAGGTCTAGATGCTGCGCAGGTTCACAGTAACATGTATTTATATACCTGCACACAGACATCAGCTACTGGAACTGATAGTACACTATACGTTATATAGTGCAGTGTGTTATGATTGGTCACTATTATATGTATGTCATGTAGATGTTTGTGACCTGGACGTATGCGACCAAGTGTGTACTCACACCGATCCGGAGGCTAACACTACTCACCCTAGAAATCCGTATAAGTGTTCATGTTCCCCAGGCTATATACTGTCCGATGGCAAATGTACAGGTGTGTATATCATCAGTATATTATCATATACAAAAAATTTCGTACGATAACAGTCTAAAAGTTGAAATGGTATATAGATTGATACTATACCAGTAGTTTCTACTCTAATCTCACTCTGAATGGATAGAAAGTAATACTCCAGGTAATAGTGTCATACTCACTCACCACATCATGTAACCTATACTCTGAGTAGTACTGAGTAGTACTGAGTAGTACTGAGTAGTACTGAGTAGTACTGAGTAGTACTGAGTAGTACTGAGTAGTACTGAGTAGTACTGAGTAGTACTGAGTAGTACTTAGTAGTACTGAGTAGTACTGAGTAGTACTGAGTAGTACTGCATTTCCCAGGACATGATTCCAGCTGTCCTAATGATGAATTTTATTATTATCATGCAAAATTTGCTATATTATGGAATTATCTAGTATAATTTGGAGTTATGCTCTCTTTATTAGCACTAAGTAGGAGTAAACAACTCCTATTAACTGCTATTTATTTCATGCATTATAATAAATTGATATACAACTGGTTGGTCTTGCATTTCAATCATACTATTCAGTATCTTATTTTTTTATAGTTTATCACCAGGACTCGCTATTATTTTTCAGAGCGCTGTTCAGTTGATAACTACGGGTGTGTAAATGGTACGTGTGTCAACCACTATGATGGAAGTTACTCCTGTAAATGTAACCCTTTCAGGGTTCTACAGGCTGACAATCTGACATGCAGTGGTAAGTAGTCACATACAGTCTACCCATCACACCTACACCAGGTGGGGTGGGTAAAGTAGGGGGTAGTATATACAGTAGTGCATAGTCTACCCATCACACCTACACCAGTTGGAGTGGGGTAAGGTAGGATAAGGGCAAGTACATACAGTAGAACACAGACTACATTCACTCAGCATGGTTTTATATTACTGTATATGTAATCATTGGATTTTCTCACTCAAGTGCTCTATAACTCGTTAGCAATTGGTTATTGTTTGCTACTGCTTGGGTTGGGCCAGACTAATTTCAATGCAGGATAAAATAGCTTCATCATTAAAATCTAGTCAGTTGAGGATAGTCTTACATAGTCTACATGCACTCAAGTTTATAGTTTACAGTTAGATGCATTATGTAATTTGTACCTAACTCATTTTGCATTTTTTGTGTACCCTGTGTATACTGTTAACATAAAAATGTGTTTTATTTCTTGTTCTACTTACATTTACCTTGTACATGCTTACGTGTAGTGTTTGTATGACTACATTTGTGTAGCCATTGTATGACTCTATCATGCATATACAATGTACATGTATATTGCATACATATCAGTCTGTATCCATGTGCATGTAGACAAGAATGAGTGCCTAGAATCTAATGGGCAGTGCTCAGATGAGTGTGTGAATAAAGACCCTGGTCATGAGTGTAAGTGTACAAAAGGAGAGCTCGATGTGGATAGGAAAACTTGTGTTGGTAAGTGGAGATATAATATTACCTCTAAATATAATGATATATTAGTATTATGTATCGTGTACTATGTATATGTTATGTGTCGTTTAGAAGAACATACATATTATTCATTTGGTATAAAAGTGATGTCATCGCTTCTCAAACTGGAATATGATTTAAGATTCATTGGAGCCGTTGATTACACTATGCTAGTCAACATGCATGTACTATACAATGTCTGCTATCCGCTGCAGAGATCAATGTGTGTGAGAAACCACATGAGAACCACAGGTGTAGTCAGCTGTGTGTACACGTTCGGCACAGGATGTATAGGTGTGAGTGTGAGGCTGGCTACGAACTAGCTGATGATGGTATAACTTGTATCAGTAAGTATTACAACACAGGTGGTAATATAATATTTGGTACAACAATGTACTGTAGTAAACACCATTTGGTATACAAGTAATACATGAATAATACACATTCAGTACTATTACAGTCATGTGCATAATGTATGCATTATTTTTTAATACACACATAATGGCAAAATTGATGAATGTTTTATGCTTTAGTCTAGTAGGAGTAGTTATGTCGTGTTACAGCACAATATTTCTGGTGTTAGCATGTACGACTCCCAGTTTTACTTCATGTGCTTCAAGGAATTGTAGAACGAACGAGTAGAAACAGAAAAACACAATGAAAACCTAAATAACAGTGTCTTCCCATAGTGTGATGTTCGTACGACTACTCTCAACCAAGGCAAACATGACCCGGGTGTTATTGCTTGTTTCCACTCTTAATACAACAGTTTGAATGCATATGAATATTGGTAGCGATATGTCACCCCTTAGTAATGGAATCTATACATTGTAATGTACACACTGTTCGCACGTGTACATATTGTTACTACAGATATATGCAAGGTAGACAATGGGGGATGCGACCACAAGTGTACCCTGGTAAATGGTACAGGTGCTGTGTGCTCATGTAACACTGGATATAAACTGGCAGATGATAAACTCTCTTGTGTAGGTAAGCAGGGTTATATATTGCATATCTCTACAAATGTGCGTATGATATCCTACAAATGTTGGCATATTATGTATGTCTGTTGCTGTGGTTACAGATATAGATGAGTGTGAGGAAGGTAGCTCAGCTTGTGCTATGAACTGTACAAACACTGAAGGGAGTTATACATGTACTTGTCCTCCAGGGTGGCATCTGGATACAGATGAGCATGGCTGTACAGGTACTTGTATAGTGTGAACAGGTACTCCTATAGTATACATGTACATGTAGATTCAATAGCAACTGATATCACAATATAGTGAATACGCTATTGTTGTACGCTACTGCTATTGATTTGCCTTGTTCTTCAGAAGATACTTTTACATTGTGCTTTACCAAATGTACACACTAAACAGTAACTGTCTAGAGATTTTATGGGGGGAATGTGTACTGAGTATTACGTCTTTTACAGATATAGATGTTTGTAAGGTAGACAATGGAGGATGCTCTCATACTTGTAAGGATATGGCTGGTCTAGCGTACATCTGTACCTGCCCAGCTGATATGGCCCTTAAAAACGATACTAAAACCTGTGAGGGTGAGTCAGTTATGTAAATTGTAAGGTAAGATAATAGATAATATGGTAATGCTTTTGTATAGCTAGAATATTTTATTTGTGAGCAGCCAAGGATTGTAGAAGTGACCGTTGCTACCTGGTCATGTACGATGCTTGTGTAAATATCGAGCTGAGATCGCACACAGGTACAAGTACAATGTAACTCAAACATCTTCATACATAACATACTCTATATGCTGTACTAAACAGCGTGTGTTTCTATTCCCCAGATAAGTGTAAGCTAGATAATGGTGGCTGTGAGGAGACATGTACAGTTGGTGGAATATCTGGAGTCATCTCCTGTTCCTGTCCGACTGGTTATCAACTACAAATAGACCGCAAGAGCTGTGTTGGTCTGTGTTCCTATCACTAAGTTATTCAGTGTATATGCGAGTGCTCACAATAGGGTTTAAAATTGGTGTATGAACACATGTATGCCTAACTGGTCTCTTTGACTGTCTACCTTGTCTCTTGTTTACCTCGTCTTCTCCATTTATAGTTGCTTTGCTCACACTAAAGCGGTATCAACTAAAAATTAAACTAGCCCAAGTCTCAGAATACCAGGCAATTAATGTGTAGATTGTAGATGAGTTGGCGGGAAACATATTGACTTAATGCCATCCTGAACGAACACTATGACATCATGTGGATCGGTTTCATTACTTGGAACTGACAAGATTACTTGTCAGTTCCAAGTAATGAAATCGATCTACATGATGTGTTGAGGTGTCTGATTGGTCAGTTATTCAGCTATTACAAGCTTAGTTCACTAGGTTACACATGCTATGTATTACATCACAGATATAGACGAGTGTAAAGAGAGTGTAGATACATGTGAGGACATCTGTGAGAATCAACCTGGAGGCTATATCTGTCTCTGTGCTTCTGGATACACTGCTGATGCGACCGGTGCTTGTATTGGTGAGCTTGAGTATATATTATCTACATCTCTCCCTGCATATCCCTATGTATGTCTGTCTAGAGTGCTAGAGTGGCTCAGTTAGTGGAACGTCAGGTCTTATCTGAGTGTAGAACTCCAACTGTGCCAGCCTTGGCAAAAGGCCTTCAGCAAGCTTTTTACCCTACACTGCACAGTCCATTTCAGAGGGACTAAATAACTCTGGGGGCCTCATCTACAGGGGCATAGTGGGCGCCGGTTTGAAGGGCTTGGGGGCTTGCCTTGCCAGTAGTATATATGTGGTACATTACGGCGGTTATTTCAAATCTTGCAAAACTCTTGTGTTGGTGATAGAGTAGAATAAAAGCAGTCAGCGTACATCCCACCATGATCTCTCATAGTACATACACCTATAGATATACAATGTATATGTATATACGATGCATTGCAGACGATGATGAATGTAAGAATGGTGAGGCAAACTGTTCACATCACTGTACTAATACTCCAGGGAGCTTTCACTGTTCATGTGATGAGGGATATGAACTCTCGGCAGATGGTAAAACATGCACAGGTCAGTTTAATACTTACATATACATACATGCCTATGTACATGCATATACGTTGCATGTGTATAAGTACATGTATAATACGTACTATGAATAGTATGTATAATGTACATTATGTAGATACATGCACATTCATATATCTACAGGCAAGCTTGTGCCATGTACGTTGTATAGAGTATTATATTGTACTATATGTATAACATACTTGTATAATACATGTATTATATTCTAGGCCGACTACCTATTCATATACATATATTAGCAACAATTTGAAGCAGATAGACCTGATTTGTGGAGACAACATGTATATATTGTAGAGTATATTACAGTTATTAGTATTTAGTGGAGAGATTATATGGTATGATCTTGTAATACAGATATAGATGAATGTGATGTGACTGATGCTAGGAACAGAGTATGTGATCAGTACTGTACTAATTCCCCTGGTTCATACAACTGTTCCTGTAGATCAGGTTTCACTCTTGTCAATAAAGTCAATTGTACGGGTGAGTACTATACCCCACCCTAACCCATCGCTCTTCTTTCTCCTACCTGTTGTATTTATATGTATATAATGTTATATAGAAATGTACGTGTTTGTACACTGCTAATTCTCAGCTAAAGTGCCCAATGTTTAAGACAGAGCTAACTAATGTTTGATAGAATCTCAGTATGTTATGTATTTTATTACTATTAGTTTCAATGTTTGTAGACTCTAGCCAGCAGTTATCAAAGGCACATTTGGTGTTTTCTCGTGTAATTACATTATGTATGGCTTGTAAGCAACAACATATTCGGTATAAAGCTCTATTAGACCCTCACATAGACTTCAACACAATTACTATTGGTCACACAATATGTTATTTGGCAAAAGACTGAGTCGTTTCTGACAAAATGCCCGATTAGATATCGCCCATGTCCCAATGTGGCACCACTCTCATAGCATGCCGATTCCACGTTTGCTTCAAACGACTTGATCATGAAATCATCTTAGTCAAACGTTCCAGTGTAGATAGACCCTAAATTCTAGTGAGCTTATTTTAGTCATGAGAAGAAAACTCCCATGTCATAATAATATTGATAACATAATGTTTCCTTGCGAAGAAAGCATCTATTGTAGAAAACACTTTAAAGAAGGTTGAAGTTGACAAAAATTTTGGATACTTCAAAGAAGCCTAAATGAATTGTCGAGTAATACAATGGAGATGTGTTTGTTGCAGATATTCCAGAATGTTCAACGAAGAATGGTGGTTGTGCGCAAGTATGCCACGAGTTGGTTGGAGCGTACAAGTGTAGCTGTCATAAAGGTTACAAACTTAATACTGACTTCTATACCTGTGATGGTAGGTAATGATTGTATAGTATGCCTTAACTGCTCCGATCATATTCTATGTTGTGTGGACGTGTAGATATTGATCAGATTACCCATTGATAGCATATATACTCGTGAGACTTTGCACACATCTCTGTATGTCTGATGTTATGATGATTATATTTTAGATATAGATGAATGCTCTACAAACAATGGTGGATGTACACACAGGTGTAGTAATACAGAAGGTAGTTTTACATGTTCCTGTTATGAAGGATACCTGCTCAGTAATGATCGCAAAACATGTCACGGTATGCGGTAGTGTTTACCTTAATAATGTTAATATATATGTAAGTATATTGTGTACCTAATGTACCTAATATATACCTGCATACACTGCATATACACGTATATGGATCTTTAGATATGCAATGCTATTAATCATATTGGGTCCACAAGAAATAGTCCAACTTTAACTGCTTACTCTTCAGATTTATGATGACTTGTGTTATCCTGTGGTCCAGTTACTCTAGCCGGAGATTTTTCATGTGCAGACTGTGTTAACACATGTGGGTATTGCTTTACGCCTGAGCATTATGGTATATATGTATATGATTAGGTATTTGCACTTGTATATACATGTACATGTGTGTATGCATATATACATACTTACATACGGTATACATATACACGCGTGAATTATATATACATGTACAAACAGTATATATAATGTATACACTGTAGATGTGAATGAATGCGATAATAAAAACGGAGGATGTTCAGATATTTGTGTGAATAAACCTGGATCTCATCATTGTGACTGTCCGACTGGATATAGTCTGGACTATGATAACAGAACATGTGTAGGTAAGTTTCTACAGTACAGCAGTCATTATGCGAGTACATGTACATGTATATGAACAGAGATACTCCAGCTCAGTAATGAATGGTACAGGTATAGGTACACAATCAAATGTGTTACTACATACAGTACCACTGCTCTCTGTGTGTATTACAGGTGCATGTATGTGTTACTATCATTAACATATTATGTATTACTGGTGATACATTTAGATGTGGATGAGTGTCACACTAATAACGGGGGCTGTGAGACTCACTGCAAGAATACTCTGGGAGCTTACAACTGTTCCTGTGATACTGGTTATATCCTAGCTGCTGATCACCTAGCCTGTGATGGTGAGTACTGGCAATACTAACAGCGGCAGCAGTAGTAGCAGCAGCAGTAGTAGCAGCAGTAGTAGCAGCGACAGCAGTAGTAGTATTAGTAGGAGGAGCATCAGGTTACTACATGTACCACTGACATTGTAGGACTGTCTCTACTCTACTGTTACCACTACTATATACAACACCTTCATCACAGAGACAGAGGTGAGCATTACTATTGCATTCTATTACTATTACAGACATAAATGAATGCACTAAGAAGCTGGATAACTGTCAGCAGCTGTGTGTGAACAACCCAGGCAGCTTTGACTGTGCCTGTTCTCTTGGTTATGAACTGGCAGAGGATGGTCACTCATGTTCTGGTTTGTATATCTACACTATACATAATGTTTTTATTTGATAAACCATCGACTTCTCACCTAGCTGAAAGTCTCTAGTGCTGTTCAAAGTTGCATCTGTATGTGGTAGGAATTAGGTATATGTGAGTTAGATGAATTGTTAACAGTTTTTGATGTACTGTAATTTTATATATACTGCAGAGATTGACAGGTGTAAGAATGCTAATGGTGGATGTGAACACGTGTGTAAGAGTACCAAGCTGAAACCTGTTTGTTCTTGTCGACCTGGTTATGAACTGGCTCATGATAAGACATCATGTAATGGTAAGTACAAATATTATAATATAATATTTGTACGTAATATTGTATAAAGTGAAACATTTGGCTCATTCACCCTTTTTGATGCTGTGATATTTGCACATTGTCCATTTTTTTATCTACACACTTGGTATTTTTCTCAAAAATTCAGTAATGTTTCAGGCAGTAGTCAGCTCAATGAGCATTCAAGTTAATACTCGTAGCCGACCCTTAGTTATACACAGGTGAATACCGTATTCTTCTAGCTAACAAGTGTAGATGTTTTCTGTGAACTTTGCTTTTGTTTTGTCTGATGAAATAGAAGGAGATAGCACACTAAGAGCCGTGTACACATATTTCTGTGGGGTGTGTTGCCTAAACCAAGTATGCTATGACCAGGTATCCTGCAGAATGGTAATGGACACTTGGCCTAAAGCTACATGCAGGATAAGTGCGGCACAACAAAGATGTTAGTACAGGTTCATTACTTTTTACAAATTTGTTTATTTTCAGATATTGATGAGTGTGCACAACCAGATACTGGTGGTTGTAGACAAGTGTGCATTAACTTGAACGGCACATATCGTTGTGAGTGTGACGATACTGTCAACATCTGCTTAGATGGGTACGAGCACCAACCCCTTACAGGCCAGTGTCTAGGTGAGTTCTGCACTAGTTCTAACAATGACTTCCAAAACTATCTACTCAGTGGGGACAATGAATCAACAGCATTGTGTAGATGAGGGGGTCTTGTCCACAATTTGGTATAGAACATGTACTAATAAAGGGCCAATGGCGATGAAGATGACAACCTATGGTAGTGGATTTGGCTCTACCAAAACTACATGTCAGTCGGGAATTAAAGGCACTACTAGGATTTCAAACAGGTCACATGTTTTAGCCGGAGTGGTTTGAAAGTGGCCATGTTCTAACTGCAATCTATCAGACAATATAAACAGGCTTACAATTTCTGTGCGTTATATAAAATGTATACTTTCTATTTGCTAATGTGTGTTTTACAGACATAGATGAATGCAAAGAGAATCTTGCCGACTGTTTAGCTAATGAAGAATGTGAGAATTTACGCGGGATAAATGGAAAATATCAGTGCGTAACTGCTGGGTCAGGTGAAAATGCAAGTTCTGCAAGTAGCCACACTGAAAGATTAGCCAACAGTTCTGGTCACATTGGAGGTAGTGAAACTAAAGGATCAGCTAGTGGCACTGAAGAACCGGGTAGTGGCACCGAAGAACCGGGTAGCGGCACTGAAGAACCCGGTAGTGGCACTGAAGAACCCGGTAGTGGCACTGAAGAACCAGTTAGTGGCACTGAGGAATCGGCAACTGGCAATGAGGGATTGGAAAATGGCTCTAGATAATCAGCAAGTGACCATGTACTCCTACCATTATTTGAAATAAAGTATATATATATATAGCTCCTATCTAGTGAATCTGAATAACTAGGAAGAGATCAATACTTTAGTTGTATGGTTAGATTTATTCTAATGTAGTCAATATACAATGTATTAATAGCATAGTACAAACAAATCTGTGCTCACAGTAGTAAGGTATTTTTCAGCCAAATAAATACATGTAATGTGACTACATGACTTGACCATGCTTTTGTAATAGAAATAGGAAATCTAAACTAAACTAGTCCGCAAATATTGTAGAAACATAATGTGCATGTGCCCAATGCAACTCCAATGACAACATCAATATGACACTAGATAATAACAATAATTACATAGGTTCCCATAAATACAGAATAATTTCCACAAAGTCCAGAGATTTTACCCTTTCTAATCCAGGGGTATGTTGAAACCTTAAATATGAATAGTTATATAGCAGTTAATGTACAAGAATATAGGTATTTTCATTGAATTCTATGTCATGGGTTCCTCTCTATCTTGGTGAAGAGCAGTGAGTTCTTTGTCCTCCACAAACCAGGATAGTGCGCTATCCACAACAACAGAGTTAGCAGTGTTTATCAGCTTATTCTCTTCGGACTCCTCATCCTCCATTGTAGTCTCAGCTGTCTGCTGTTCCACCTGCTCAGTCTCGCACACCGTTAGCTTTCCCTCATCACCCTACAATAATATTATATTCTGCTCATAAAACATTATAGCTGATCCATTGTTGTTGTTGTAAATAATAAAATCTGCTACTTTATGCTTCCTGGTGAGGACTATTTATTAGAGACTTGGTCTACCGATCTCTAGGGTGTTTTACAACATAATACAGAATACAATTACACCATGATTGCAAGCTAGTGAGGTAGTTTTGAATAATCAGCTTACACTGCTAATGGTAGCATCAAAACTAAGCTCAGCTGTTTGACCTTCCTCAACATCAACATCTTGCGGGTCAGCCATGGTAGAAATATCTATTTTTTCTGATTTGATTTCTGTTTCAGCTGCTGGAATATTTCCGCCATTGGTAGGGTAGTCATTTGGTAATGAAGCGTCAGCTGTAACAGTTTGTCAAATATCATACTATTAATTCATTAAGATGTTAGTATGGTTAAACTGTTATATGATAGAAAGTAGTGCTAGACACACTGTGCTTGTTTTTTAATATTTAGATAACAGTCCTCAAGACTTTTATAGAAATATTAGGAAACTAATAAACAACATGCCTGTTAACATTTCATTACTAGTTAGAAAATGGAAGGTGATCAATATCACAGAAGTTGGTTGCCAAATTTGACTGAGCTATTGTAATGGCTTTACACACATCCAAAAAGTACGAATTGTTACAATGGTTCTTACCAGGGAAGTTGAAAGTAGAAATAGGAGGAGCCATGGAAGGAGGACCAGCAGATGTATCGTCTGCAGGTCGTTCAGTGCAGTTTCTCTGATGTTTCCTCCAGTTAGAAGCATCTGTGAATCTCTTGCAGCACCACTGACACGCATGTGGTTTTATACCTAAGTGACTCATATAGTGAGACTCCAAGGATGATCGCGTCTGTGAATTAAATGAGTTGATAGATTACTGCATTTCCTATGAGCTCAACATACCCTTTCAAATATAAAACCATAGAAATATCCTGGTGACGTATATATTTTACCTCCAACAATACTGTTTTTATTAGACTTGCACTAGCTGAGTAGATATTAGGCAAACCTGGTTGGATAATTGCTAGTACGAGTGCATAATATATTTGTTATTGTTACTGCGAATATAAAATATCACCAGAAAATCTACATGTATATGAGACGAACAATGATGCATAGTGAACAATGATCATTTGCGCAATAGACAGTACCTGAACAAGCTTAGCGCAAATCACACAGCTGTACATAGTGGTCTGCCTGCCATTTTCATCCAGCACTTTCATGCTAACTGCTGTAGAAGCCATGTGCTTGTAGTTACTGACAGATATAGGCAGTTCAATACTACCACCAGACGGTGCCTTTGCAGACGAATCAGTAGCTGTGACTGTTGGAGATGCAGCAGATGCCAATGCTATTGGATTTGTTCCTGAACGACACATCCGTTCGTGCCTCAATCTAAATACAACATCATAACGTGAGTCATGCTGCAAATGTAAAATTATACAAGCTTCGCTCATCTAATTTGCAAAATTCCTGACTGCCCAGTTTATCCTTTCACAGATCATAGTTGATAAAATTAAAGTCTAAAAGTGTAGAGCCAGAAAACAGTCACATTAGCAGTACTAATTAAAATGGTATGAAAACATTCCTTTTTGATTGCTGTAAAGCTTTTACATCAAAGATACTGGTTCTACCACCGCAACCGTTTATTAATTGTAAGGTAAATAATCTATAAACAGTTTGTAAAAAAGTATTCTAATTGTTAAACAGTGCTGTATCACCATATATACATTGAAAAGATTATAAACACCATATTATCTAAGTGCAAAGAGTGCTCCTTGAATTTTCTACTTTTAATTTTCTCCCTCCGTCGACAGTATACTAGACTAGATGGCAACTATTGTGTTTCCAGATATAAACTTTTAGTTAGCTTACCTATTAGCATTATCAGCATATGGTTTCTTGCATCTTCTACAGTTGTATACTTGTGCTGCTATACTAGAACCAAGGGATCTGCCCATTCTTGAACTTCCTGGTTGCTATATAACAGAGTAATTAAGATACAGTGATGTCACATAAAGTAAAATACATAATAAATAAGTAGATTGAAATACAAAGTACCAAATAAAGTATTCCAAATAATGTAGTCTACCGCATTGTATGATGTTACATGTATACATATTATGTTACACTGAAACTAACCTTGCAAATTCTTTCATGTTTGTTTCGGCTGCTCAAGTGATTAAACTCTCTACTACAGAGTCGACAGCTATAAGTTCTATGCACCGTAGAGTCCATATCATTGCCCTTACCCTCCTGGGTCAAATATTAACATACAGAATAGAAAAACTAATACATATCCCAATGTTACATACTCAGGACTACACCTTTTGAAAACTTTTTTTGGTAGATTCACATGTGGCGTTGCTTTGATACTTCCACAAAATCTACTCAACAGCTTCAGAAAATCACAATCAGAAATCTATATAACCACCATCAGAAAAGAAGATCACAGACTCACAGCTGAAGATGTGGTTGCACATTCCCAGCTGTAATTTTCAATACTGACAATTACACTGTAGTTCACAAACCTGATGTCTAGTTAGGTGGAGGTTCAGGTGAAATATTTTGTTGAATGTTTTACTACAGAGAGGGCACTTGAGTTGGGTAGCCACATCTGACTGCTGCTGACTAGATAGTCCCCCTGGTGGCAGAGAGGGTGACGGTTGACTCTCACTGGGTGATGATGCTGTTTGACTAGGTGCTGCCGACAACGGCCATGCTGACGCTGCTTCTAAAGTCAGTGAATAATTGTGCGATAAATAATAGAACACCTTAAAACTCAAATATACAATGAATGGCGAGTGTAGAATAAAAGTGATACAAAATTGGTCCTATATACTAACCATTAGCGTTAGAAAGTGAATGAAGTCTCTGAGTTGCGGAATGAACTTCATCGTCAATATGGCTTTTGGAGTGTGCTGTTAGTTCCTCTAAACTCTCAAACTTTCGGTCACATCTGCTACACGGAAAAGAAGTGGGAGGAGATTGAGTGCTGTCCATACGAGAAGAACCGAAGGTCATCGGCTTACCGACATTGGGTTTTACAACAACCATAAACCTTCCCTGAATCTCAGTCACCAAATCTGTTATGCTATAAAAATTAATATAACAGCATATTAATAAAGTTTACAGTAAAAATACGTGAATAAAATAGCACGTAATTGAAAAAGGTAAACCATGGTAACAAAATGCCAACCCTTCTACATCAATGGTTAGATATGGTTGATTGAGCCTGCTCATTTAAAACTAGACACTTCTAATACTTTGTGAAAATTTCAAATTGTATATTTTGCCAGAGACATCAAGGAAATCGATTGCTAAGTCCAATTAAAATTCCAATAGCATTCCCAGTACTTGAGATATCACTGTAAAGATTGCATCATCGGAACGCTGCAATTCTTCTTTATAATACTAAAACATTTTTAAAATGTGTGCAGGTTTAAAGTTTAATTATATATAAGCTTGATGTAAAGCACATATTTGTGATGCTATTTTTCATTGTCAAAACATAAGGAAGATAACATGTGTCTCATTATTTTATTATTATTTTATAATAGAATGCCTTGATACCATTAAATAGTCTTTATAATGGGAATTGATAGAAATAAAAATAAGTTTATTAAAAACCTCTAAACTGGCCATTAGGAGTAGGCCTATAACACAGGGCAGGTTTTTTGAGGCTTTGTTACATATTATACATGTAGGCCTATACTATTTAGAAATGCCCCAGCATGTCATAATACACGGTGTTTAGAATATTTATTCTCTGGATATAATACAGTGTGTGGCATCGTGTTCAGAAAAATGAGGTGCCTACCTCTAAACAAACATAGGCCTACCCAGTTCACATCAGCTGTACTGAGTATTAAGACAAGCACATGGGCATATGTAGATAGGGCACTGCTACTAAACATTAGAGGTGGAACGAGACTCGAGATTTCTGGAGTCTCGTATCGACTTGTCTTGTCTCGAAAGTCATCTCGAGATGGCATTTAGTATTCGAGACTGGAAAACAAATACAAGCTAATAATTTTTATTTATAATAAACTAATAATTATAATACAATTAATTGCTAGTCAACAATAAATCTATCAAATAGAAAATTATTATTCAAATTATTTAGTAATACTACCTACATGTACATTCCCAGCACTGATTTCCTAGTAATAGCATTGCAGCTAACGCTGAGCTACTAGTCAATCACTACAAGTCATACAGAATTACTAATGACTGTCAATCACCACTCACATAATGCAATATTATGTCCTTACCAAAAGTTGTCTACTCGTGAGATTATTTCATTAAAGGAAACATAACTCCATACTAACTAGTCAAATTACATTATTATTTTAGTATCCATGTACATGCAATGTAATGTACATGGAATAGGAATACATGTGCAATATATTTCACAGCTTCCTGTTCACCTTTTATTGAAATGCATAATGATAAAATACAGAGTTTACAGAGTAGCAATTGAAACTATTGGAGTTCTAACATGCAGATATATAAAATTTGGCAAACTTTTTAGGCAAACTCCCTTGAATCCCAAAACCCAGTCTCGTCTCGTCTTTTATAGAAGTAGTGTCTCGAATCCAAAAATGCTGTCTCGTTCCACCTCTACTAAACATACAACATATACTTACCACATGATTGTGTCTGTGATCAGTGTTATGTTCCTAGTGCTAACAGCCGCAGCAAGCATTACATGTGCATCTTCGGGTATTAAAGCCATAGTATATTTCATAAACTACTCTTTCCTACCAAACGTGATCCGTGTTCGCTACCTGCAAAGTTACAATGCTAATACACTAACATTGAAAAAAGCGACTTGAATAAAATATATAATATTCTATGTTGATTAGAATAACAAACATCATAACTTATATAAATATATAGGCTTAGGCTAAATATAATTAATATAGTATAGGCCCATTACAATTATGATTTTTATTTCTGCATGATCACCAATATTCAATATACATTTAATAAATATAATAACATTAATTAATATGGCAGGCACAATTAATTTACAATATTTGTAATCCATACGAATTCGCAGCATGAATCAAAAAGAAAAACGTGTCGCTATAAAAGTAAACATATGGTGGTAGTAGTCACTAATACCACTGATTTACACTAATTTAGTGTCTGGTCCCTATCCGATTTACTATTTCTATTAGGCTTCCTTCCCTTGTGATTTACAAATTACAACACATATGTCTTGAAATTCATATCTCCTAGTAAAATAAAACTGACTAGACATTCGGCTTGGTGTTTGGGAGTCCCTTTACTTATTATTTGACAAGTTTAAATTGTTAGATGAAGTCGTAACTGTTTATTTAATTTGTCTTGATCAAAATAGAATTAAAAACAAACAATATACGCAGTATTTTTTCGCTTCCATTATTTGAAAGAATAATTTTGCTTTTAATTCAAGACATAGAGACGGTGATTATTGTATAGGAGCTAGAAAGAACCTACTGTCCTACCAAGATATTGAGTTTTTCTTTTTTTCGTCAAACAAATTCGGTTTTGTGGAGAAATAGTAGTGAACCAATCATAAAGTTGGAAATTACAGTAGGTTGTTTGGAACGCCCGAATGTTGTCGAGATCCGCGATTTTCTACTATTGTCAAGGTCGCGTTCGCCAATTGACCTCTGTATGTTACGATCTCGATTTGTTGTAAAGATGCAAACACCATCGAGTAAGAGATCACTCTATGGCAATGATAGTTATTGCATAGGCCTGTCAAAGTTAGTATTACTCCCCGAGGTGGGTCCAAGTCGACTTGCAAGTCAACAAGTCAAGTCATTTCTAAAATTTTGGAGGCAAGTCAAGTCCAAGTCAACTCAGTGCTGCCTCAAGTCAAGTCAGCCGTCATGCAAGTCAAAAGTCAAATCAAGTCGAAATGCAAGTCAAGTAGAAGACAACTTCAAAAATTTTTACATTTTCCAAAACATCACTTTTTTCTTTTAGTAGGCATTCCAATCCATGAAAGACCTATGCCAAGGTGTAGCAGGGCATGTACATGTATGTTATGCAATCATGGTAAAGAACTAGTCTATATAAGTAGTATTATTGGCACTACGGCTACGGTCGAGACTGGTCATATAGTATTATATATACTGTATATTGTAATTGTAATGGTAATACAGTGTTACATAGCATATAAACAGCACCTGGTACAACACAGAGTGTCCTCTGGCCAGTCCTACAATTTAACTTTAGTAATTATTGCACTGTATTCACTACTTACACCACATCTATGATACACTTACACTACTTGCACTGTGTGTACTTGTGACTATGCATTGTGTAGTCTCACGTACACACAGCCTAGATATTGCCCGAGTTGTGTATCCTCATAGCGAACCTTGATGTACTCCGAGTGCTGCTAGTAGCACTGATCTAGTAAAAATGATAAATACATGTAAGTAGGCAATTAAGACCTTTTTGTCCATGTTGGCTAAACACTGTAGCCTACAAATTTTTTATTTGCCAGATTGACTTGGCAGAACCCAAGTCAAAATCACAAGTCATTTATGTGTCCAAGTCAAGTCACATTGATGTGCAAGTCAAAATCAAGTCAGCAAGTTGGCAAGTCCAAGTCGAGTCGACTTGTGACTTGACTTGTCAAGTCAAATCTATGACTTGGACCCAGCTCTGATTACTCCTTGGTATTACACATAACACATTCTTTATGGTATTACATGCTAAGATACTGTGTTACATGTACAGTCTGCTCATTAGAATATTTTTTAAATTTCATTCGTTTGTTTCTTCCAAATCATGATGTTTTGTTATGTAACCAATAAAAATAATACCATACCATTAGTCCATAACAATAACAACACCTATCAAGTTCCCATGTTTCGCCAGAGTCTCCCAACTCTCAAAACTGCTATCAGTACTAAAGATCAGGCTCCTGATCCTAAGCCCTAACATTTGCATTAAATGGACAGTTTACTTATATAAGCTTATATTTTATGCTTCATAGATCTTATAATCATGGTAATTATATTAACATTATTATAGATTATTAACAATTATAATAATAATGATTATAAATATTGCCAATTAGTAAGGTAGCTTTTTATTTTACGAAATTGTTATTATAATTATTGGGATATATTTATTTATTAGGAACTTATCTTTATATATATTCACACTCCACTGCTTCCAAATCTTCAGACGTAGTCATTAATTTGGAATTACGAACTCTATATTCCAATACAAACTTGGTGATGCATGCCTTGCCTGGTCAGAAAACACGAAATACCTCGGAGTAACAAACTAGTCAGATCTAAGTTTTAATCCATACATAACGTAGAGTGCGCCTAGTCCCAACAAATACTTCGGAAAAACTAATCCTTGATGTATTATGGACATAATAAGTTAATAACACATCACTCAAAAAATAATGATCTGTTAAATACTATATTGCTATTTTCATGGCCGTGTATGTTAGCTGACATTAGGAAAACGCCCTCTTTACTTACTAGCATGCTTATTCTGTTTCTAAACAGCATTGCACACTGTATAATATTTTATACTGTTCTGAGGCCTTTTTATACCGTTATTATTACATTGGGCTTTTCTAAGCAAGTTTACCAAAAGCAGCCTTAGTTCAGAAAGCAGATTGTCCTCTCCTGGTATGCGTGGTGTTTAGCTAAACCCAGCTACTTGGCTGATCATTACACTATCATGCCTCAAAAGAGGTTAAGCTGCTGACATACACAGTGATGTGCAGACTTATACTAGAATACCCAGGTGTGGTATGGGATCCTTCAACCAAGTAGGCCTACAATATACATGGCATAGATAGAACTGGTCCAGAACAGTCCCAGACGTTTTATATCTGACTTGAAATACGCACAGTGACAGTGCAACTTAGGCAAGGAATCAGTTAGAGATCAGGTCGTATGTGTCTACTCACCAGAATTCTCCAAAATGAAGAACAACAGAGCTCATGACGATATTGCTAGAAATGGTGACCACTAGAGCAGCAGCAGCAGCACCTCAATATTACCAAGAAGAGCACCATTTACAAATTTCTTTCCACTAACTATTCATGAGGAGAAACCAACTGCCAATCTCAAATAACAATGTGCTGTAAAAATTAGAGACCATAATGGCCTAACCCAATAATGTCAAAACTAGAGGCGCTCTATATATTTAATCCCAAATTGTTGAGCAATGTCTACCTCAGCTTAGTTACATGTAAATGCTGAGGTAGATGGCACAGATTGATGCAGTTAATGGTATGATATTCTTAGACTATATCTTGGTTATAAAAGAGAAACCTTAATATATCATTATGACTAAAATGCCTACATGTAGGCCTACATACGAGTATGAAATAGATGCTTATATTTAGATGAAAATACAGGTCTATACAATTTACGGTAGGACGAATACACAAACTATCGTTTAGGCCTACTTTAGAAAAGGCGAAAGGAACTATTTTAGACTGTTTGAAATTTACGTAGTTTGTTGTCTTAGAAAGGGTTTGGTGGGAGGATATGCGACGCAGAGCTGGCACACACCATTTACTCAAATTCATACCTATGTGTAGATAAATTTGAATGAGTTTGCAGCTCCTACTTTGTGTGCTACAACATTTCCTTTGAGTAAAATGTATATTCAGATCTGTATTTGCCTTTAGTTAATAGGCATGAATCTTTTAACACAATGGTTGAAAGAATTTTGGGCAAAATCAAGGCAAATGTTGAAATCGGCTATCACCTATCCACTATCAGTCAAATTTGCATGTTGACTTTTTCATCTTATTATTTAATGTAATTAATGTAATAATATTAACCTATTCTGTAGCCTGATATATATTTATGGATAAAACAGCAAGTGATAGAGATTCCCATGCCACTGAAAGTCTTTTGCATCCGCCAAAAAAGCCATGTCGAACATGTGTTGATTTCAAAACATGGATGAGGACTCAAAGTGAAAACGTGAATAAGCCACAAGTTGTAAGTTACCTATTTATCTTGTAATTTGATATTATCTGTATCGTAGTTGCCTTTAAATTTCCACAGGCTTATAAAAGGCAGTTGGCCTTGGCAAGGTGATTCAAACAACTTTTTATTATTCAAAAGATGTATTCGGTCGAAACATGAAATATGCTATTCTATCACAATTATGCAACTTGCCAACCCTTCTCTAACAGCATGTCAGCTGTACAGGTTGAGATCATTTATATATTTTATCGGCACTTGAAAAATCTCTGATAAAATTCACACTGAGAGATACAGCGATATTTTTTATCATAAATAATTAATATAATTTTCAATTTGCTTAAATATAGAATTTTTATTCATTATTTTTGTTGCAGTGAGTATGTATGTATTTCTGAGCAGTAAAGGACCCTGTTCCACATCTTTAAAAATAACCCTGACTTGGGTTTGAACCGACACCTCTATGCCTCTTGTACAGTGGTCAGAATTTATATTAAATATTATTTACTGACTATTTCATAATTGTAAATTATGTTAGTAGCGCGTACCCTAAAAGCAGAAATATTTCGCTGAAGAAAGTTTCGCGAGTTTGCTAATCTTGGAGCAATTTGCATAGAAATATTTAGCGAGTTTGGCCTATCCGAAATTTGTTTAAGTCCCAAAATTGATGTTTAAGCATATTTCAGCATTAAAACCAAGCTGAGCTAAGCTCTATGTTTACTCAGATTTAAACCCCACTTACATACAGAACAAAACTACAACTCACTCCTACATGTATACAGTGCTGTAAGCCCACCTGTGAGGTAAAGTAATTACCATAGCTTGTTAAAAAATCCTCTGATTAAGCTCCTACTCTAGGCTACTTACCAATTATGTTACAGCAGATACTTGCTGCTTTGTAAAATATTCAACTATGTATCATATAGCTATATAGCTGCATGTATGGTCTGTTTAAACCAGAAATTATTTAAATCAGTTTGAAAGCAGATATTAATAGCGATGGAAATTATTTGCGAGCACTCGCGAAATTCGCAAAAGTTAAAACTCGCAAAATGTATCTGCTTTTAGGGTATTCTAACTAAATAAACATGTTGCCTCATATTGTTTGATCCAAGTTGATTATTGAGTAATTTTGAAGGCCCAAAGATAACAAATTATTCTGTTGTACTCAACAGTAAAAGGGTCCATTTTACCACATCCTACTTTCCATGTCACAATTCACAAGACAACACCTAACACTAATTCACAGTCTGAAGTTGCATGAAATTGCTTAATTTATTTGTCCGCAATCAAATATTTTTATTCCCTTGCTATGAACTGTAACAGGTCTACAAATTGTGTGGGTAAGATTGTTAAAAAGTATATGGTTCTAATGTGTTCATTTTGCACCAATCTTCTGTTTTTCTCATTAATGCAGCAGAAATCTTCTACAGAAGAGGTAAAACATGAGTGTCCTCTCGATATCAATGAATTGGGAAGGAATACTTGGGGACTACTCCATACTATCGCAGCTAATTATCCTGATAAACCCTCCATAGACGAAAGAAGTCGAATGAAGACTTTCCTTTCCACATTTTCGTACATATACCCATGTGAAATGTGCGCCTTTGACTTTAGAAAGCGGTTAGTATATTCTTATATAGTGGGAGACTGTAAATAATTCAAACTTCACGTATATCACCATCATACACCACTCACTTTCATCCATAAATCTAAATAGTAGTTTTATGAATTTTGACCATTTCATCTCCCAAATTACCAACAGACTAATTATAGATGTATCTTCAGCAAGGAAATTATTTTTGAGCAGTCAGAGACTTGTTTTAAATCTATGAAAACACCAGACGCTGACTGGGGTTTGAACCCGGAGCCTCGACGGCACCTAATTGCCTAGCACAGTGAACAGAACATGCCACCAACTCAAAAATAATTTCCTTGCTAAAAATACATCATTATGTAAAAAATGGCCAAACACCATAACAGACTAATTAGTGCAACATATAGTATATAGTATAGTATAGCATAGTATAGCATATTATAGCATAGTATAGCATAGTATAGCATAGTATAGCATAGTATAGCATAGTATAGCATAGTATAGCATGGTATAGCATAGTATATAATATATATATAACAAAAAGGTAGTAGTAGCCCATGAATAATAAATAATTTGAAAAATTTCATGTACAGATTCCAGCAGGTGAACATGCTAAAGAATTAAGTTTTTATATTCTTTAAAATTTTGAAATATGTAGTATTTTTTTATTGTAACTTTTCACAAGTAACAGCGTAGAATGATTATGTTATGCCACATTTTTTAAATATACATACAAATGTAGCAGTAAGGCCGTAAGTGGGAGGCACTCGGCAATAGCTTTATTTCGTATGATCATAATGATTAGTATAACATTATAATATTTCACAGAATGCAAAAAGAACCTGCACAAATTGATAGCCAAAGAGACCTGTCCCAGTGGATGTGTCGAATGCATAATCAGATTAATAAAATGCTTGGAAAAGAAACATTTGACTGTAGTAAAGTGGATGAGCGATGGAAAGATGGTTGGAAGGATGGTAGCTGCGGGTGATCTAATTATCAACAACTGTGAACACATTTTGCAGTGAACTCAATATTATTTCCAAACAATACTGTATATTTGCTATGAATCATCATTGTTATTTTACCACAATACTATATTATAGATATCTAAAACTGAAATTCTTATACATGTAGGCTACATCCATCATAGTAGTTGACATCCTCTCAGCAATTCTGCCTCTCACAATGGTGAATTCATGATAACATAATATGATATATATGTTTTTAACATGTCATTATGATGTGTAAGTACTAATACAATAAAAACGTATTGCTATGTATGCAATGTATGCAGTATGTAGACAATCGACTAGTCACAATGGATGCATTGAACCTACTGTAATATTATTTTACTAAGTGTGTAGGTAGCCAAAAAACTTTACTGTCTGATTTACCGATGCTAACTTTAATTGAAATCACCAATTCATGATTCTTGGACTCAGCCTATAACATGATACAATAAAAGATAAAAAAATTCCAATTCATAGCTTGAAGGAATTTCGTCAAAAAGGCTAATTCTGAAAAGAGTAGTCAAGATTTTTATCAATGTTTACCAGTAGGACTTGGCACTTGAAACATTCCTGGAGTACAAATGAAGAATTTCAGGCATGAAATTATGTGTATTTATTTATAGTGGATTTATGTGCAGTGTGTTGGAAAGTTTTACAAATTATATTATCATTGGGCAGATTGCATACAGCAGAATTGCTAAGGTACATATAATAATAACAGTCCCTCTATACCCTGTGTAGCCTATATGGTCATGGATCCTATATGGCCTAGGTCTACCAAGTCAATATGGTAGATGAAGATTTTATACACTATAGCCAACATGAAAAACAGTTACTTCCTAAGTTCTGATGGCAACACTCCAAGTATATTAGGGTTAGGTATGAGGTTACACTTTACACAACACAGGTAACGCACTGTGTGTACTTGGGACTATACGCTGCAATAAGAACTACAATGTACTTTGGAATTGCAGGGCTGGCCAGTGGACACCCTGCACCATGTGCTGTTTATCTGCAATGCAACACTGTATCAATGTCACTAATATACAACACCACATGACCATTTTTGACCTGTCCAGACCATAGTACCAGTATTACTACTATTGTATAGACAAGTTCTTTACCATAAGATAATTACATAATATATATGCCTAGCTACACCTTGGCATGGTTTTACAACTACATAGATGGGAATGTCTACTAAAAGAGAAAGATGAAGCTTTGGAAAATAGAAAATTTGTTAAAGTTGTCTTCCATTTGACTTGCATATTTACTTGATATGGCTTGAAACTTGTGTTGCACATAGATTTGACCTGACTCCAAAATTTTAGAAATGACTTGCTGACTTGGATCCAGCTCTATAATATAGTAACACCCGACCGTGGCTGGCTAGTACACAGCCAATATACTATTAATCTTTAGTTCATTTTGATTCTAATGTTCATTTCATTTGTTTTCTTATTTGCAGAATTAGCATATATTTAAATTTAGCTAGAAAAAATATTTGATCTCTCCTTAGGCGTACATCATGTTTAGCACTATTGGTTTGAATGATTGAAAGTAAAAAGCAATTGACTAATTAACTACACCTAATTATTGCTTTCATATTCCTATCTTTGCTATTATTATATAAGAATTTATTAGTGGCTCTTGTCACAAACAATATAATGATATAATAATGCCTGCCTTCCCTCCCTTTTTTCTCTCCGTTAATTCATTTATTCTCTCTTATAAGTTGTATGTGATATATATTTATATGTGGTCAACAAGTTACCTTTGACAAATTTTATCTGTAAACTTTCAGAAAACCCCAATAAATGTAAATTAATCATAATTTATATAATAAACAGGAATTCTGAAAACTTTGTGATAAACGGAAACTCCCAAAACATATCGAATAGGACTCGCTAAACTGCCACTAACTAAAATGTGTTTGTTAATTGGTTTACTTCCCTTAAAACAAACCAATGATGTACAATTTTACTGGTTGAAATCGGAGCCGTTTATCGGCGACTCTGGTTGAAATGGATTTGCAGCAAACTGATGGAATTATCTACTCCTGGTTAGGCAAGCAGACTGCTTTAGAGTCTGTCGATCGAGATAACTCTATGATCGAGTTTGAGTTGTAAGCTACGCTCAATACAAACAAACAACTCTGCTATCTGTATCTCTATCCATGTGTGCATGTACTGTGCAAAATACATGATGATGTGTGCTATTCTTTTTCACAACCTTATGTTATTTCTACCCGATCTGAGAATGAGGAACGATGAACTCCTTCAAATCAGTGCCTATAAGCATAAGGATAAATATTAATTAATAATAATAATATAATTACTAAATTCATTCTAAAATTGTTAATTATTATTTATAGATTTTATTATTCAAACCAAACATATTACAGTCAGTATTTGTCTAGTATCAGTTGCAGTGTGAACTAACTCAGTAACTGAACCTAAAAATATCATAAATAATAATATAAATATAATTATAATAATAGCATTTCAGCAATACATGTACTTGAGATGATTTAAGGTTTCATTTATGATTTAAAGCTTAGCAGATTTTTTTAAACTGAGTTATTTCAATTCATTCTTGATCTCATCTCATCTAAGTGAGTAAATTTCAACTCATGATCTCATGAAATAATATAATCATAATGATATAAATGATTAGATAATTATCAGTTATTGACATTAGTTATATTAATATTTCATTAAAAAATATTCCTTGATTAATTGGTAAATGGTGGTTGACTGGTCTAAAAGTAAATGATAAATGCATAAATTCAAATATTAAATAAGGCAGGGGATAGGCCTAATCACAAAACAATTTTTTTATAAATAGCATCAAAGCAATAATGATGATTAATTAATATAAATATATATACAGTAATAATATAAAATAATATCATGATTTGATATCAAGTCATTAGCTCACGCCTGTAAAAAACCCATGGACACTGATAAGACTCGAACCTATTACATATCCTTGTGGTGTTATTATTTCATATGACTATTAATTAAGCTCTAGCTAGCTAGTGCAACTATCACTATTATAACAGTCTGCAAAAATGATATAATAGTTCAAATAAATGGCGATGCTGCCTGTTTTGCTTCCATCTATAGCACCTTCGCCTGCTTTTAAATTGGCAAGTTACCAATGCAAAAAACTCCCCAATGCAGCTGAGGTCCAATGAACTTGGCCTCCAACTAACTACCAGCATTGAGGAAGGGTGAATAGAGGTTAGAGGGGGGAAACAGTGATTTGCTTTGCAGCCCAGCTTTTCACGAAGCTGATGAACACTTTTTTCAGAGATCTACACCATGGTCCCTGCACAAAGTGCTGAATGGAAAAAGTTCCTGAGTAATCAATGTACTCTTTGTGAACTTCTGACACACTCTCAAACATGGTGACATCTAGGGTCTGTTCCGGAAATAGCAGCCAATCAGAGACACATTAATATAAGTGTGACTATTCTCAGACAAGATCATTTTTCTTTGCTGTTCCACTGTTTTATAAAGCAAAAAATATTTTAGACCATTTATGCCAATTGACCATTAAATATTACTAGTAAGCATGTTGAAAGTAAATCTAATTCAGAGGTCATGATTAAGTGCAGTGATAATTATAATGGTGGAAAACTACAGAGATGTGTCTCCCTGACACAGATGAAGCACAATGGACTTAGTAGGTAGTTAGCTGCCTCCCAGTGCACAAGAGGACGGAAGCAGCATATTGTCTTGCAGCAACTCTAAACACAAGAAGAATAGTAACAGATACAGAATAGATATTTAACACATATGTATACAGTATGCATAGGCTTAAATATTGTACAGTACACCTCAATTGTCCACTTGAATGTTTTAACAATGCACAAAATCATCGGTAGTGGATCAATTTTGAAGTGTATTTTTTACTAAATATTTAGCATTAGTTTGGAATTGCTAAAACCTCTTTGCCAGCATCTTATATTTGGTTTGTTGCACCTCTAGTACAAATATTTACTATTTTAACAGACACAAGACGCACGATATTGCATGTGTAATAATACATTAGTTACATATTACATTACCAAGTTCTTAGCCAGAATATAAGACAAATTTCCAATTATCTTTTTTGCTATATGTATATTTAGCAACATTGATACCTATGTGAACTTATGAATCTGGAGCCGGAGGAAAGGTAAATAATAATGCTGTCTGCACAAACCCAAATATACCTTCAGAGAATATGGATTATAGTAGGCCACTTCATCTATAAACTGCAGAAACCATGATCAATATTTTTATATTGAGGTGTCCAATTTTTCTACTTTGATTTCATAAATTCAAACTATAGTTTGGTAACTACAGAAGAGTGATTAATAATTTAATATAATCACAAGAACATAGTTGAAAGCTTGTGATTTTACTGCCCTAAAAGTTCATTCACCCACAATCTCATGTATATAGAAATGTATATTCACCAAATTTGATTGTAGAATAGAATAAACATGCAATATTGCATAGAAGAAGAAATGAATTAATTGAAATTAAAGTGTCATCAAAGATTATATTTTCCTGCATCTTTTCAGATAGTACAAGTAACATGCACATTTACTAATAAACTAAAGTGAATCCTGTTAAATGTCTAGATTTTCTATGGCTGTATTACAATATTATGTTGTATTTAAAAGAGACGATTCAAATAATTACAATCACCTGCTTCTAAAGAATATACAATTGTACTCCTGCCCTTATTAACCCTACATTATTTAATGCTGGCGCATTTAAATTGTCATATCTTATATAATTAAATGTGATGTTAAAAGATTTAATTGTTAATAGAAGTGGTATACGAGTTCATCATTAGCGGTCATTTTAGCTAATCACTAAGAATATGCAACATGCAGATCAATTTTTAAATATTGCAGCAGTTGCATCCCATTCAACTATGTATGTGCAACAGTAATAACAGCTACTTGTTGATTTTAATTAATATTGTTATAAAATTAGTGGTTAATAAAGGTTTAGAAACTAATTGCTAAATGCCAAGTTTCCTAAATACTGCACAATGTAATATTGATCTTGGTAATACTACATTACAGTTTTAAAGTTGTTTTCTCTTGGCCATTGATAGAACGGCATACTTCAAACTGCATCTACATCTTGAAGATAAGTTTACTACCAAGTACCAACCAAGCATCTTGACTGTAGCTACCAGTTATGTAATATCCACCCACTATGTTCCACACTTAACTATGTTATATTTTAAATCTACATCATAATTTTATATCACTGGATGAAAGTTTTAAAATGGTAGTAGTGGAGGCCTATCAAATGGTATATTTGAGTTCCTGTATTTTGATAGGGCATTGTTTTTAGTAAACGTAGAGCATTTTCAGTATTTGTAGTTTAGCTCATTTTCCCAGGATACTTACGTCAGACAGTTTGGGGGGTCACATTTATAGCTCGCAGTTTCTCCCATTATCTAGCTCTTTATCATCATAGACTTCTCACACATTATCTCATGATATGAAACTTTTCATTAGGTTTTTGTTTGCTTTCTACAATAGCATTCTTAAGCTGGCATTTTCTTGAAGAGTGGCAATTAAGCACTATTATGTATGTGAAGATAAAAATATCATATGTCATGGCATGATTATGCTCCAGGTTTTGATGCCTATGTCATTAATTAGTCAAGCAAGGCTGTCTGGTTGCTGCAATTTAATTAACACTGTCAGGATCAAGCTGTGTTCTTCAAGTTGCTAACTTCTCATGGCATACAGCTTTAGCAATGACCCAAAGATATTGCATGTTTATTATTTACCACAGTTGGAAAAATGTTCAGAATATTACATTTTCTTGAAAAATATGACCGTGTGGTTGACCTTTTAGTTTCTGTAGGAGAAATCTATTGCATGGTTTCATTATTATTGGCTGCTGTTTGACTTCAGACTTTATCTTGTTCCACAATTACAAAGCTGAACAAAGTAAACTAATTGCAGCCTCATCATGAACTCTTCTGAATAATTTTAAGATTTTTGGTTGTCCATGTTCTTTCAACATCTTACAACTAATCCTACCAGCAGTAACGTCTCAGCCTGAATCAAAAATTAAATTTAGCAGAATGATAGCAAAAAACTACTTGGACTCGGAGCTATTACATCGTCGATTTGATATAATATTCAACTGTAGGTAATACAATCATGTATATCAGGAAGTAATTGTTTGTAATACAGCGCTGTTAGCAACAAGAGTAGTCTACTCTGCATGTATACTTGAACATAATCTAGTACTGAAATTTAAATTACTATTTACTATTAATGATCAAAACTAATTATGTCACTTGTTTCTATGATAATGTTTTATTAATTTGTATGATATTTTGTATTGATACTAGCTTTCAACAAGTAGTATCCAAGTCCAAAGCACCTTTAGAGTATGGTTAGTTAATTAGACATATTCCCAATGAGTTTTGTATGTGAAAAGAAACTTCGTTGCAAATCACTCTATATGCTCAGTGATTGTTTTGTTAGATTGAATGTTATACAATAAGTGTTTGTGTTTTCTTCATTAGCGAAGGCAAATAATCTAACAGGCTGCCTTAATTAATTAAAGTCCATTCCAATGCTTGTAGTTAAGAAGAAATAATGAGCTAGTTCTCAGAAACTAATGAGTAATCAGTAACTGTACTCAATTTCAATTTGAATTTCTAGCAGGGTATTTATTTCCCACATGGACCAACACCAACATACATAACTGTGTACACTTGTGCTACTACTAACGTGTTATCCATGTGTCTTCTCATCATTAAATTTTTTCATCATTTTGAAATATAGTAATGAAAACCATCTAAAATGAAAGTATAGAAATACTCTATGTTCTCAAACTACTATAGAGATATTTTATAAACAATTAATTAGCTGGTTACTTAATAATAGAGGCTTACTTACAGTACATGTACAAATATGAAGGCGTATAAAACTAAACTTAATACTAGATGTCCTTGACCATCTCCACTGACCAATATATATAAAAATTGCCAATGAATGTTTGATGGAAATGGTCATGTATAATCACACACCTGAATCTGGCTGGTACTAATATAAACTTAGTATTTTTTGTTATAATCATTAGAGGCATGAAGATGAAGTTATGTTAGACTCCAACTAATAATTATATTATTTGATCATCAGCTCCTAATTATTACAGAATTAATCTTGATTGTACTACACTTTGTCATGAGCAGAGCATCTTTTTTCTTTACTAGTTTTGTTTGTCTTTGTACTAGCGAACAGAATTGCAAAGGTATTCTAGCTAACAAGCTCATGAAAATTGGAGCTCACAAACTATAGTTTGTCTTTGAAAGCTAACATCATTATTAAAAATTTATGAAATTTTACTAATTGTTAATAAGTGAGATCACAAACTGTTAATTTCCTAATCATAACTGAAGAAGATAGTATTTTTTGAAAAGGATGATACTATAATGAAGTCACCAATTATGCATAGCATAGGATTGGATTGGAATCTGCAGCAGTTGCAGTATGCAATGTGACACAGAATCATTTAATGGATCTGCAATCTTGGTGAAGGTCAAATGTATGTACTAACTATCTGGAAAGTGGAAACTGTTGCATGTAGAAAGAGTGTGTTGATTACATAAACTCTGTTACTGAATGTTTCCCATCTATTTTTTTCAAATTGAAACTGATCAAGGAGATTTGCTAACCAGGGATTAGATACCTTTTTTGCTATAACTTATGATTGGTTAGCTGGAAAATTCTTCCAAGTCCTATGTTGGCCAAAATCATTCTATTTTATACAATGTAATTAGGCCTATACATGGTTATACATGTACAATTGTACATAGTACTAATAACACCTTACTAGCTAGATGTAGTTAATCATGGCTTGTCTTAGTCTTTCTGCATACACTATCATACATAATATAATATATATCTAGTCTAGTAAACATGATTTTATCAGTTTGTTACTAATTGCTCAGCCATTAGGGTTAGTGTATACAATAAAGCATATAATTTGATTTGCAACAATTAGCAATGGTTATAATTAATTCTAAAGGAAATCAAATTTGTATCAGTAGCCTCTACTAGGACTAAATTTGCTGTGCTGTATAATAAGATTATAAGTCATAATCAGCATGATCACATGGGTACAGGCTTTTCATCCCTGGGCTCTAATGCTTTAAATCATACTAATTTGATTCAATAGATGCTTAATTTACACTTCTCCTAGTTAGTACAACTTTCAGAGGTTGATGGTGGTCTGTCTATAGCTAAGCATGTACTTGAATGATTTGCTTTTCATTTTCTACCAACACCATAAATTTATAACGTCAACAACTACATTGTATCATCCGTTTTGCAGTGCAAACTGAATTTCATAACCTGGTGAAAAAGCAACCACTTTGAATACCAAACAGCATCAAGATTCACATGGTGTATTTTGTAGCATAATATATCTGCTACATTATACGCTTGTCCATGCTTGAGGCTATATTTATGCAGAATAGAAGATAAACTACATAGTATAACAATGAAGGTGTTTTATTGGAGTTATCTGACCATGACAAACCCATGTTGCTGTATTATTCTGTATTACAATGCAAATTGTCACTAATTTCTGTCACTAATTATTTTTCTTGATAATACTTCTTTTGGCAATGTTGCTCTGAACTCTCTTACACCTTCTAGCTTTGTTAGCAAAGAAAGAAATACAATATTGATGCTCTAGCCTATATGTTGGCAAGCTACTCTCAATAGCTCTGCTCCTTCCAAGTTTTTTGCAGTTGATCCCAACATAGTTGCTTTATTACACACATGGGTGCTGCCAAATTAAGAGTATTGCATGACCGGTAGTATAATAATCTCCCTTTCTATTATTAGAACAGCTAAGAAAACCTTTAAGCATTGTCAACAAAAAAGGGTAATGTACGTGCCTACCTGAAGTTGGTATTGTAACTTTTTACTATGTTGATAAGCATATTGTATACATACAGTAGGTCATCCGCTATTTGCTATTTTTATCCAATATGCTGTGTGTAATATAACATTGTAATAACTCATCCTTAGTTTTGAACACTTTGGTACCCAGCTATTCCTGTAAATTCACTGCCCAATTTTGTTGGTGTTGACTGTTCCCGATAACTCTGCGCTGGCAGGTTTATTTTGCTTTGCTTGGTTCGGGCCATAAACCCACATTACCTACTAGTAAGCCTACAATGATAATAATAATTTGCCTCCCTGGCATTAGTTTTTTATCTAACTAAAAACAGTTTTGAGACGAGTAGTTAGTAAAAGAGAAATGTTCAATCTTATTTTGGCAGTGTAGCTGGTCTTGGCTATACTTACATGACTTTATGACACCAATACTGTTATCTAATTAACTTATGTGATTAGAAAACTTCAAATAATGACAGTTTAAATAAAACTGCAGACTGTCAGCTTGCTGCACCCCTGCAAGATGACTAATTATAAAATTAATTATTCCTCCTACTGCACAACTGAAAGCATGTTTGCTGCAGTTTGCATGTGGAGCTGCTATTATGGAAAGGGTTGTTTGTCAATATTAAGTTCTTTTATCTCTAGCTCTCTACCTCAGTCCCATCTAAATAAAGTAGTTAAGTCCTGTTCAATTTTAATTCTTCCCTTTAGGCTATGTTACATAATATGGGTCCAAGGGAACAATTAGTAGCTCCTAATCAGTGCACCCCTTTGATGTACATGGGCTATTAAGCTGCTTTAAGGTACATGTCCATTTTATACAAGTAGTAATCCCCAGCTACACTTTTATAGACACTGGTTATTTACTAGTAAAAGTGTATAATAATAATGTACACATGGTAGCTTTGTTTTACTTGATTATGTATGCAATTACAATGATCTTCAGGATCAGTTATTTCAGATTAAAATTTGAGACTTTACTGGGTTTTTAAAAAGTGTATGCTAATATTTGAAAAGGAATTGTAGGAGAACAAAAGGTTGCCACTTACTATAGGCACATTGAATTCCAATGAATAGGATGTATAATTAGCCAAGTTGCAATAATCATAATGTGCCCACCTATTATATCAAGCATTATAGTCATTTGGTAATTGTGACCAGCAGTGCTTGGATGCACTTACCTATTGGCTGATTAAATATTTTATTTTATATGCTGTAAAGTTGTCCAGTAACCTAATGGAGCTCTGTAACAAGACAATGCTATATATTATGAAACTCTGGATAGTAGCCTAATATTTTTCATATAAATTTATTAACTACTAAAAAGGTGAGGTTTGATTATCAGTGTCACTATATTATTATATAAACAGTATATGATCATAATGCTAATTACTACTAGGGAGTTTGTTAATGACTCAATTATGAATTTATATTGCTAATTAAAATGTTGTATTCGCTATAATATTGCGTTCCCAAAATATATATAAATTAATATACACTAATTGTTTATGTCAAGCAACGGAAGTAGGATTCCTACCTTATCAGGAAGGGTGGAATACGTGGTGATCTACCACCATATAATCCGTTGTACTAACCTACCTATTAAAATTATGTGAGACAATCGGTTGAAGATGGGGACTATTTCTTGAGCTATTTTATTTATGTAGCAAATCTGACTACAGCTGTAGAGGACTCTTATAGCATGTGGTGTGGTGTTACTTTCACTCCTTCGTATGTGCAATGTGAGTAAATCTAAACATTAGAATATTGCATCATGGATTAAGGATGAAAAGTAAAATTCTAGTTTACTAAAGTAAGTTTAATAAAGTAGGTTTCTTTTTAAAGACTAAGAGGTGGCTTAATGAAAAATACCATTGAGTGTAGCAAATATTCGAAATTTAAAAATGGGAGGTTATTAAATTAACAAATTGTAGCTTTATTTTTCACTTATAGACCTATCAGCCTGTACTTGTAATAAATTATTGGTAAGAGATGCAGGTAATTATTGGTGAAAGATGCAGGTAATTATTGGTGAGAGAAGTTATCAAAAGTACAACAGGTGTCCCATGAGTTTTATCCTTATCATTACTACTAGCAACATGTAAGTTGGGAAATATCTCCATCTTTTAAGATAGGAAATTAACAGTTGGCTTGTTTTATCATTTACATTTCATCACATGACTTCAATATCAGGCCTGTGGATTATCAGTCCAGAAAGTAAGAAATGGGCACCTGTTTAGCCTGGTCAATCTACTATAAATGAGACTCAGCAAAAGTCATCTACATGTAGTCTGTTACTCATTTTTGTGCATCCATCCCTAATTTGTCTATAATAGTTACATAGTTAGTGGCATAATGTAATATCAATACCAGCCTACTAACAGCAACCTGTTAATTATAGCAAGGAATCATGGGTAGTATAGGCACTCTACTTACAGTCTAATTATACACAGTGTGACAGTGATAAGCAGCTACAGTGCTGGCTAACTAGCTATAGCTGATGAAGATAGCTAGTTTGGCAGGTAGGAGTGTCAAAACTATAGTACCATACTGAGATCACTACTATATTGTAATCACTACTAATTAACTGCAATTTTCAACAGCAAGAAATGTTGTTTTTAAATCAATGACACACAGACTTTTCTGTAAAATGGTGACGGGAGGAAAATCCTACTAGCTGCTATCAGCTGTAGCACCTTGACACACTTGGTAAGTGCTACATGTTACCACTATACTCTATTTGCTATAAGAATAACTATGACTATTTCGTTGAGGATGGACGAATTTGAAAATTTATATTAGAGGAAATCGAGCAGTTGATTAGTTGGTTATTTTTTTGGTTGCTCCTTGTGAATGGGGGTCTATTGGAAATCATATACTTTTGCTTTTCTCTAATTTATAAAAGAAAATTAGTCAAAATTCTTGCATAAGCTGCATTAAATATTAGCTTATCTTTTTTCTGGAACAAACCAGGCCGAGAATATTTTAAGAAGAGGAATATTCCCAATAGATTAGCCATTATTCTGTCAGCATTCAACCTACTAGCACTAAACAATAGGATATTATGATTGTTAGAAAAATTATATCATTTCTCTGTCTGGATGGGGAGACGTAGGCTAAGTACAGTATATGTAGTAAAGGCCTACCTACCAAGGCACATGGTATAATCTTCTCTCGTTATACATCTAAAATAATATAGCATTGTATGGGAGCATATGGACTATAAAAGTATGTGGTACAACTTAAAATATTATTTCTTGTTCATGATAAGTGCATATTGTTGCTACAATCTGATTATTGTGAAATCCTGGTGTTGTCATTCTCATTGTCAGGGTCCACATCTGGGGTATTCTATTACAGATAGGCCTATTGTTAACCATGTACGAACTGGGTAAAGGTGAAGTAATGAATACTGCATTACATGTATATAGCCCACAAGGTAGGGGGATGAGTTGGATCTATCCACATGACAAGCATGTAGTGATTTAGCTTGTACCAGCAACTTTGGCAATGTTGCCATATTCTTCAACATTCATTGCACATTGGGTTGGTATTCACAGCCACCCTATCCCAAATATAACTTTGCACTTCCAATAACAACATACTTGGTTATACAAGTACTAATAAAAGCCTTTTAATGACTCCAAAAGATAATGGCCACTAATTAAAAGTCCTTGATCTTTATATTGGCTCAGTTATCTCTTACTGCTATTTGGTATTCAAACCTAAAATAAGGCTGGGGGACAGCACCCTCCCTATTATTAATAATGTATTGTAAGCTAAAAATGTCACATGGCCTAGGTCTACATTTCAAAAGCTATTTACTGTACAGCCATAAAAGTTGTCATGTGTACAATAGGCAACCGAAATCAGGACTTGCCTAGTATTATCAATAATTATATTAGTGGCGCTATTAGATAACAAGCAGGCTTTTGACCTATTACTAACATGGGACATTACTGTTACTAATTAACTGACTGTCAATACATATACACAGCTACTAGTTGATCTTTCTTCATGTGGCTCTAGGCAGCAATGTCATCAAATTTGATGCTAATCAAATTTATGTTTCAGTGAATTTTGTAACATATTAAATAACACTGAATCCAAGATGGTTGGTAGGTAGGCAGGCCTATTCAGGAATAGCACTTGTCCATAATTATAATAATAAGCATGTAACCACCATTATTGTCTAGAACTAACACTGGAAAATTAACAAGCTTGAAGGTGACCCTTCTCCATTCAATACCATGCTACCTTATTTGCCTCCCTATCACCATTTATAGATAATCAGACACAAAAACAAAGTTTCAAGATAATTTCTTATGCTTTATTGTTTTGTCAATGAATGAATAGAAGAGCTACGTGTGGTTATGCATCTATTTTGTCATCTTTTGTTCATAGTAATTCAGGTTGAAGCTTGAAGCTCTTGCATTAACTTCTCAGCCTCACTTGAATAACTCTTAAATAATAGAAGCTTAGAAAGTTTGTCAAATTTAATCTATGCTTGTGATCAGTGACTTTGCTCCTTTTGTCTTAAAATATCTCACATTGACTTAGCACCAACATGTAACTTGTATTAGAAATTATTGTCATGTTATGGGAAAAATAATGTCACATGTCTAGCACCAATTTAAACAAGCGTCTAGTTTCGTTTTGTCCTATGACTCTCGATGAGCTAACACTGATAATTACTTGCTCCTTGCAATTTCTTAAGACTTTGACAAAAACCAGTTCCCTGTATTGGTATTTGACCATTATAAATATTATAACAGTGATGTATGTACGAATGTTTACAGAGTCTTGTTAATGTGTTACAACTGTGTTAATACTACTAATCTTCTTCAAGCTGGTGTCTAATTGTTTTCTGATCAGCCATCAGGTGTGATTTCCTCTGCTCCATGTCCGATTTCTGGTGTCAGAATAAATAATATTGATACTTCTCCAACAAAAAACATTATAATATTGCAAACCTATGTCTAGGTTTTCTTTAATTATAAAACTATTTGGATTATTATTTCAAATCTTAGCATCTTTGCTAATTAGAACTTGCCTGTCCATGTAATACCCTAATCCTTCCATCGCACGTAATTAATAACTAATATGTAATATTTAAACATTGTCACTTTCATAGAGGTAGGCATTTGACATGTGGATGAAGTAACATAACATAGCCATATCGGGAGATTAATCTACTGGCTCTGAGGTGAAGGTAAATGAGTGCTGTGTCAGGTTTAACTTATTTGGTAACTCTAGCTTAGCTAATTAGAGCCTTATTCAAACATACTTGACTTTACTATCTATGGTCTTAAATTTACTGCCCATGGAGTTGTTAGCAGTTGACAAACTATCTATACTACACCAGCAGTATTAATTAAGTTGCTAGTAATTATGTTTAGCTTGAACCACTTGCAGTTTATGTGTACAGTTGACTGATAAAGTAGAAAAGTAAACTAGGCTCTCATAGATTATGGAGGTAAGCAGACTGCTAATGGTCATCACCTTTAGTCATACACCCCTCATCTGCTTTCACTATTCCATTTCATGGGAAACTAAAGTAGAACATCTTAAATGAGGCCGGTTACTTAATAGCTGGTTAATGTTTTAAATTTAAATCGTGTAATATAATATGCCGACATTAAACATTCTAAAATGTGTATTATGTAATTAGTAATCACCAAATATTCTCATTTGACTGCATCACAAGGTATATTTTACTCTATTCGGTAACCATATAATGTCATCATCTTATGTAGTCCATTTATCATATCAAAGAATATTAGCTAAGCATTTTCTATACATTTATTGTCTTATACTATCCCTTTGATTTTGATGTAAGATTTTATATTAGATAAAGGCAAATTGTATCATCTTCTATGCTTGTTATCCATGCTATGCTGTATCACATAGAGAGTATAGTGTAGCATCTCTCTATGTGTAATTAACCCATGTCTACTTTGTTCAGTGGAAACACGAGAACAGCAATTAATAGTTGCTTTTCACCCAATGCTTGTAAGAATGTCAGAGATTGAATTAAGACTTGCTTAGAGCTCTTCTTCATTTGAACATATTCATTTATGTAAGGGTATGCAGTGACAGTCATTAACATGATGTAATGGTGTCTGATGACATTACTATTATTATACAGCACAATACCAGCTTATGTGAAATGAAGATATTATTAATATGAAGCCTTATTGCCACTGTTCTAATTACCAAATAGTATGTATTTGGTTAGGGCGGTAGAGTACCAGTCCCTCATAGAAAAAGATTTGGAATTAAAACTAGTGATAATTATTATCTCAGATAAATGAGTTGCTTGTTTGAAGTGATTCTTGTTCAAATATCAATGCATTGCTATGTTGGCACATACATTCACAGTGAAGCATTGGAGTTCCCTCTTATTAGTACAGTGTACTTACTATAAATGTTGCCTTGGTGATAAATGGCAGCAGAATGTTTTGTGCAGTGCTGTTTGAAAATTAAAACCATGAACAGTAATTTTTAACTGTGCATCAGATTGTGCTTTCGTCAAGTAACATCGTCAGGTTTTATAATAATGTATTAGGCCTATGTATAGCAATACAATTTTATGGTTTGCTGCAAAGGTACTGTAAGTACTACTAGCCCACCATATGAAATAGGAACCAAGTTTGTTGCAAGAGAAGAAAACTGAAACAAATGTAATCATAATTTTAACATGGAGGTGATAGAGTGTACATTATTTGAAAAAATAGTGTGAAATGAATTTCATCCAACTATGTGATTCTTTCGCAGATATGGATGTAGATGCTGTGGTAGAAGACCGACACGAAGCAGTGGATGTTACAGATGGGCTGACAACTTCACTGCTGCAGAATGACAATAATAACCTACCATCAACATTAATTACCGCTAAGCAAAACAAAATCTTTCTTGAAAACAACATCCCAGCATCGTCCACTGTGACTCCGGAATCTACTCCTACAGTAACTCTTAACGATTCTAAACGATTGGTTAAAACTAAGAGTTTGGCCGAAACTATTGAAACATTAAAACAAAATGCTTCCACACCATTAGCGAATAAATTGAGTGGTAACAGCAATGATGTCCCTGTATCGGAAGCTCATACTTTTAACGGAAAGCTTGACAAATTTTCTCAACACAGAGCAGTCATTCAAGAGCGGAATGTACCTGTACCTCACCATTCGGCACCAAGCAGTTGGTCACTGCCCGGTGACATCATATGCAACCGCGATGGTAATGTCTACATAGTTCCCAACCACCTTTCAACCAAGCTATTGACACATGATGGTATTCTTAATGAGCCCGGTGATACTCGATGTACTCCATTTCCTGTTTTGGCGAAGCGCATCAGATACTTTGATTGGCAGAGTGCTGCTCCAAGAGTAATGTGTTACTCTGTCTCCCCCCTACAAGAAAATGAACAAAATAGCTCTCATATATCTATTAATATATGTTTACCTTGTAGACTTTGTTTTTCGTTCTTCGATAACTTACTAGAACACTTTAAAACAATTCATGGGGCAACTGGTTCAATCTCGGAACCAAAGTCTAAAACGTCTGCTGTAATTCAGCAAACACACAATCAATCTGCTAGCATTCTTTACTTGAGGTGTGATGGAAGTATGACTGTGGAAAATATGTTATTGACCGCTGAAACATTTAACGATTCCGGTAGCAGCAATGGCGGCAGTCGGAAATCTTCAACTGCAACTACTACAGCACCACTAGTAACAAGCAGTAAGGCTGTTTCTACCACCAACAGAAGTAACTACTGTGATGAGCACCCTGAAGGTGGAATAGAATGTCCCAAGTGTGACACAGTTCTTAGTTCCACTCGATCACTGGGAGGTAATATACTATATCATTACCTAATGCCTGTCCATTCTTCATCTCTCTAATCTCTTATTAATTATTAATATATAAATATAATATAATACTTGATGAGTCACATGTAGCCTAATATATTTTTTGTATTTAATTGTAAAATAATTTTAACATCAGTTATCTGACAGTATGTTTCCTCAATATAGCTTACATTGTATGCAGAGTTATAGGTTATGGTCTGGTGTCACCTTCCTTCCCTCTTCAAATATCATATCTAAAGACACATGGTTCAACGCAAGTTATGATTTTTATAGGTCACATGACGATGATGCATTCTCGAAACTCTTGCAAGACCCTGAAATGCCCCAAATGTAATTGGCACTACAAATACCAGGAGACACTGGAGATACATATGAAAGAGAAACATCCGGAGACTGAACACAATTGTCAGTATTGCTTATCGAAGCTCGCACACCCAAGACTGGCCCGTGGAGAAACATACAGCTGCGGTTATAAACCTTATAGGTACTGGCAGCTACTATCTGATTATTTGTAAACAGGACAACGTTTTTATTTGTTGTTTGCAGTTTCTTAAACACAAATCTCCTAAAGTGGGCATCTCTGACACTGAGTTATGACAATGCAATCCATGAGTTGTCCACATTAGAATTTATGCCAAAATTGTTATCATTAATTTTGAAAAGACGCAGTGGCCAATACATTAATTTCATTAAGGATTTATTTTGCTCTAATGAACTAATACGCCATAGGTTGAATAGCGTGTGCTGTGCTCAACCATGGTTCAAGTAAACCCTTACCTTATTTCATTGTCTATTCTAAACATCTATTTAGCTCAATGTATTACATCTGCAGGTATTCTTTATTACTAATTTGAATTGAATTAATTTGCAGATGTGAAGCTTGTAACTATTCTACTACTACCAAGGGAAACCTGAGTATCCACATGCAATCTGACAAGCATATTAACAATATGCAAGAGTTCCAGAATGGTTCTACAACATCGACTGCGGATAGCTCTCCGGTATCTACCAACACATCTCATTCCAGTATGAAGGCAACCACACTCCCTGTAAGATTATCCTCTCATATAGAGTCACACCTCATGGATATGATGATCAATATTGGGCTGATAACCTAGAATCTGTTAGACTTATTCTGTATATATTATATAACGTATATATTATATAACGTATATATTATATAACGCATATGTTGTAATTAACAACTACTGCTGATTAATTATGAAATATAATTGCCTGTTCCTAATTAATTATTTTAAAATCAATCATTTCAAACTTTAAAATTGACTTCACAGTTATAAAGTTTATTGATTTAGAAGTGGGAAAAGTCACATAATTACAATCTGTGTCCAATAATTATGACGAGCTGCAATGTTCTTATCAACTGGTTAAAGGGTTGATTAATGGCGGTTTTTAGCAAAGTATAGTAGTTATAGAGATGTACGATATTTCCACAGCTAGCCAGTCTAAGAAGAGCTCATCACATCTGATGTACTTTTTATCAAAATAATGAAAATATTCATAAATTATTCAATTCATATCAGAAAATCAGCGCATTATTCCTTGCATCAATTCAATTATGATCCAAGCTTCTTTTTTTTCTTACAATAAAGAAACAGCTCAGACAAAATAAGGCCTATATTTCTCAATATACTGCTTGTTTTTTCAGCAAAAAACGGAAACGGGCCACTCCAGCTCTCCTTCAGTACCCCACAGTGCTGTGTCACTGCCATCACTGAATATAGCTTCTACCCAAGCACTATCGGCAGCCCCTGTCTACAGTAATAGCAGACAGCAGCAACCCAAGACTGCTAGGAACACATACAGGTGTGACGTATGTAACTATGAGACCACCATTGCCAGGAACCTACGCATACATATGACTAGTGAGAAACACAGCCACAACATGGTTATACTCCAACAAGTATGCTTATTACTATTTATGTGCAACATTATTCGTTTACCATTTCTCATTGTTAATTTAAAAAAGCTGGTTTCATGTTTAAGTTGATCGACCATGTGTATAACTTGCTACATGTACATGTATATGTATATTCAGCCATTGATTTGATTGTTTTTTGTTATGATTTGATCAATTTGACTTTTTTCCAATATGTCACATACATATGTGGCCTATAATTATAATGTTGACACATTTCTTAATTGTTTAATTCACATGAGTGTTTTGTGGTGGTTTAACAGAATGTTCGCAGTATGCAGAGAAATGTGAGCATGGCGATTGGCTCAGTTGGGGTGGCATCACCTGGTCAAGCCGACGCTGCAGCTTACCAACGTCTTGGTACGATGTTTCCATTCGATCCTCTTGGCATAGTTGGACAGATAGAGGTTTTCTCACAACAACAGGTTTCTGTTTAATATTAATTTACCTCTTAAAATATTCACCCGAGTTGATTACTGGTCTATACTCTATATGAATGTACTTTTAATAACATGTATTAGGTAATAGCAGGATATTTTTGCAACCATCTCATATTGTAGGCCAATAGTACAGAACTATATGAGATAGTATTACGTTAGCAATTCCTATTAGCTGCTATTTAGCTCTTTAATATCTTAGGTACTTGGGCCAGAAAGAAAATTAATCTCAAATGACCGTTTATGTAATGATGTAGTTAGATCTTCTGAAGTCATAAACCAACAATGGCTGAGAGTAAAAGCATCGATATAAAATATAATACTTTCATGTACATGTAACTGTTTCCTGATTGTAAAACTTGGTGTACAACACTATTTTACATGTAACATATTACACTCGTAGACTTTCTATATGTCGACCTGTACATAAAAAAACTAATCGAAAGAAGTCATGAAGACTCAAAACTGCTGTCTGGATTTTTTAATCTTAAGTTGCTAGAATATCAATATTATTTTATCGGCGAAATTATCTTTGTATTTACCCAAAATGCACGATGAATTGTTTTAGGGGGACGGCGATGCCGCTGGTAATGCGTTAGATGAGGCGATATCTTACCACTCTCCCCACTCTAGAGATATATACGGCTGTGTAATATGTAGTGTATTCACCACTGACAGTCTCACTGAGCTAGAGAATCACATCAATGCTGACAGGAGCTCGGCCAGCAGTGCTGATCATGTGACCATCACCAGCATGAAGAACGTCACCAACTACTTGTGTAACCTGTGTGACTATAAATCTACTCTGAAGGCAAACTTTCAACTCCATTGTAAGGTAAGAGAATGTGGTGCATTGTTTTACTTGAAACAGCCTTGTTTCTATAAGCTTGAATCAGGGAGGGACGAGTTTTATCCTACCCTTCCTTACTTGCATATGGGTACAAGGTCTAGAGATAGGCGATTAATATAGGGTAGACTTAGGACTAAAAATACATTTGTCCCAGGAACCTCACTTGGCCTTGAATCTGGCTGAATACCCCCTGTGAAATGTTGTAAAGTAATAATTATAATTATTTTATTACAATTGTTTTACAATTTAAAATTTAAATTTAATTATTCCTCAGTTGCTAGCTGCTGTAGGCCTACAGTAATTATAGAGCATGGGCATGGAATGTATTTAACCAGTCCTGCTCATTTCTGGGAATGAGCAATTACAGTGCCATTATTCTCACTTTGGTCATATTTCAACTCCCTGGAGTTCCATCAGCAGTTTGCTAGCCAAGAGGACATTGTGAATTGAGAGGCCTCCAGTCTGGCATATACCTCACACTGACTGCCATAATGACAGCACATACTTGTACACTGTGTAGGGTCTTATTGATAAGTAGCATAGTAATTAGTGGAATTATCTTAGACTCTACCCACTGTTCTTTGATTCAACTACTATAATTATTACTAATTACTTGGTATATAAATAGCTCTGGTGCTTTAAGGACTTTTGTCTTTCTTCTCTCCAGGATTTTAAATTTTGTTGCAGCCAGCTCTATTATTCTCTTCTACTTCTACATGTACAACGTAATGTAACCTGATTTCTTCAACTTAGGGAAGTAAAGGGTTAGTGAGGTGAAGGGGGGTTGTGTGAGCTCCGCAATAAATTATTAATGATCCTCCAGGGATGTAATTAGCCTGCATGGAAAGACAGAATGATGTTAATAATAGATAATTAATTGTTACGGGTTAGATGACTAGGGTATATACACTAATGTAGTTTGTCAGATGTGACAGGAAACTGCTAATGAGAATATAATTGCTATGCTTTCACATTTAATTAGAGTTTGCACAATTACTTAGGTTGACCTCTACATATTTACAAGTAATTTTGGGAAAGTTTGCCCTTGATCTATAGATTTATAGTCTACTAGTTCAATTCTAACTAGTTTGGCTGTATTGACTCATTATGATTTAGCATTGTCCTCCCCTGTCATTCACTAGTCCCTAGTCTTGGCTCCTGAAGTGAACATTAGATTAAAACAAAATATCTTCATGTAATTTAAAATGTTAGTAAATAAAACTGTGAAATAATTATGTAATAGTGGTGAATTGGGGTGCCTAGGCCTGTGTAAACATGCTAATAATTATTTGGTGAGGGACTAGTGTCTAGTGAATGTAAACTGGGTGTTGTGTAGTGGTAAGTGACTAGAGTGTTGACACTGGTAATCATCACTAAGCCTACACACTACTCCTACAGTCATTAATTATCATCCAAAATTAGGATGATCACTTTTTTAACTACTTGATAACTGTATTAAGTTATATAGATAGTGCCAGCTCCATGTAGACTTATAACTTTAGCACACAAACCAATCCCCTCTGTAAACATTGGCTTACTGTATGTATACCAAAAAATTAAGTACATATCCCTATGGCTGCATAATATATAATCACCAGTTTGTTTTATTATTAAGAGCAATTTATGGCTCCTATTTTATACACTAATCTTTTCAACAAAACTTCATGGCACTAGGGATGCTGTTACTGGGTTCTGCTTTTATTCAAAATTTCAATTTATAACTTTTAAAATTAATTCGTTTAATTATTAGTAATAAATAACGCAAGTCATAATGTTGTTGTAGACGGACAAGCATGTTCAGCGAGTGCAGTTGATCAATCATATACGTGAAGGTGGAACTGATGGTGACTGGAGAATGAAGTATCTGAACATGCCAAATCCTGTACATATTGTGTGCAATGTGTGCAGTTATCAGTCTAACAGCATACAAAAGGTATATAAACCTACGTATTATTATTCTACAGGTTACACCTTGTCCTATTTACTCAATCCTCCCCAGATTCACTTTATCTTATTATAATAATGTTAGTAAAAATTCCTCATTGTTTGGAAATGTGATTCGATTAGCTACTCTCTAACTCTGTAACTCTCAATATCCGGCATAACATCCATCATTGTGATTTTTAAATGTATATTTATATATATTTGTTATACTATTCTGTTACCCTATATATTATGTTGTATGTAATCTATAATTACCAGATATTTCTGTTTACATTCTATTGATTTTACAAATTTTGCAATATTTTTAGATGAGTGTTCACTCGATGCCACCGAGTCACATGATTGGAGCGTCATTGTTTGTATATTTACGTAGAGGTGACGAATCTACGGTTGGCTACGTTTACCAATGTGGAGTATGCACTTTCACAGCCATGAACAGAATTTCTATGGTATTTTATTTATTTTCTCTCAATACTCAAAATGTAAAAACGTTGTTTACATTTTCGGTGCATTTAAATTATAAACAGCCATCATGTTTAGAGTAAATATAACAATGCTTTGTTTAGTTCCTTCTACGTTGGCCATATGGACGCAGGAATACTTTCTCCAAGTATTGTAGGGGATAAAAGTTGTAGCCTACATGTTTTTTATTTTAACTGTTTTGTTTACCTTCAAATAAAAATTCTAATTTTATTTGCGTCAAAATTATTGTTAAATTAATTCATAGTTATATTTTTAGGTAACTCATGTTAGAACACAGCATGCTTCTCAGTTAGAGCAGCTTTATAATGATGGATGGAAAAAGTTTTCTGTGAAATCATATTTGCCAGAATCATCAGAACCTAAGCTAATAGGTGAGTGTTATCATTACCAAATACCAGAGTGCTACATCTACCTACAACAGCATAATATTGAACTCTGGTATCTCCAGTTCACAGCCTTTACTCTGTAGAGTCTGGTAATAATTCACCATGTAAATATTAGTACACTGCTAATCACTTATAATTGTGATTTGGATGTGGCAATAATTATTTTTATACCTGTGTTGGTCTCCATGTATACATTTGGCATGGCTTCAAATCATTTCACTGCCTAAACCAACAAGCTCTGTCAAAACTCTTTCCTGTATATAGCATAAGAAATCACAGTACAGTTTAGATAGGTCACACAATCTGCATATAAAAACACAGAGAAATAATTATCTGTCAAAATTGTCTGTCACTACTGTTGAATGTATGACTAAAGGTAGATGTTTTAGGGCAAGAATTTGGCACCAAAAAGTTATTCAAAACTACTGAGCATATCAAACCATATTGTCTCTCTAATTAATTAATCTACAATTAGACAATCTATTTATATGGCATTGTTTAGCCATTAAGTTTATGCCCGGATTCGTTGCAGCAGACATAACTGACCCCTGTGGTTCAAAGAAAGTAGAGCCTTTTCGATTTGTTGAAGCTGGGTAACAGGTAGTCAGTCATCCGGTAGAGTGGTGACCAACTGTTGACCACTGTGCCAACGGTCAACGTAATATTTTAATGATGTCATAGGCCAGTGTGCATGCATACTGCACATGTGCTTAGCTAATTGTAAATCAAAAGGTGAACATGCATAATATCCATGTACATGTAATGTTTATTGTTTATAGGAATTTTGGACTTTTGGCAATAGTTTATAGGCCTAGATAATTGGCCTATAATTACAGCTAATTATTCTCTAGGATAGTAAATAGAAGTGAAATTTATTGAGGGTAGCTTTCCAAATATTCCAGCACTAATGTCATTGGTGTAGTTCTGACAACTCCCAACCAATTCCAGCTATTTACTAGACAAGGGCAAGTTCCAGTTGTTAACTTAGGACTACTTGACATTATCAGTGTAAGTGTAAGGTAAATGTACACATATATTTGGCGGCCATATACAGATATTAAATTTCTCTGTTGTCTAGAGAGTCTAGCAAGGCAGGAGTACAGTATAATTAGTAGACTAACTAGTATAATAGAACAGTAGGAATAAGTGGTGACACAGGCATTATCTAGATTATCAACCTCATCATTAACATCAAGGATTAGATGTAGACTATGGAACAAACAGGTGTGACAGCCAAAATATACAGTAAAACCAGAATAATTTGAGGGTTTTAACAAATTACATAACTTATCACATAAGAGTTGATCATATTTGCAGACATATCCTACATCACTTAATTATATATTAAAGATCTTAAAATTTGGGTAAAAATCTGTTTCCATGGAAACGTATAGTAATTAGGCTGCATACTGTAATTATTATGGTAGTTAATTATTGGTAGGAGGTAGATCGGATGACTTGGTTTTTGTGAAGTTATGTAATTATTTGCGGTGAATTGTCTGCAGTTCAGTCTTTGTGACACTTTTAAATAGATAGTATACTGTCTACGACAACGTAATACATCGCAATTAATTACCTTTAGTTATGGTAGCAGACAGCAATGTTCTATCTCCATATACAATAGGAATAGGTTTCAGACGACTCCTGTGGGAAAATATATGTATATAAAAGTACCGAATTACTCGCAATTAGTGAATATCAATCTAATGAAGGACATTCGTGTTTGAATATTGAAGGATACTTGCAACATAAACTTTCTTCAATACAATATCACTAATAGTCGGTGTCTCTCTCTCATGTCTTCCCTTTATTATACACTTTTATAAGTATTATTTATATTTATGGTCATTGATAATTGAAGGATCTTCATGTCAAGATCGTTCAAGACAGTATGAGTTATATAATTACTGCATTGCCTGATCTTAAACCTATACCTACTCTTTGTTTTCAAAGTTTGTGTAATTCCATTAGAATTTAATGGACGGAAAGGGTGATGTATTATCATAATAATTATGTGATGGAGTGAAAGACTTGGGGTGTTTAATTGCTGTTCAAACCTTTGATGGCAGAGTATGTTGAACTAAACTTATGCAGGAGTTTATTAATATATTCACACAGAATCATTACTCAGTGTCTACTAATTGCATGTTGTTTCACACTTGTGACAAGAAATCAGTAGTTTATTTTCCCTGTATTTCAAGTGTTAGGTCATGTTTAAGCAATGACTTGATAATTAGAAGTGAATGCTATGTGTTATGGGTTAATGTAAACCATCCTCTCTTACATTGCTGGATAATTAGTAACTTAATTGCTTAAAAAATCAGTGTCATATCGATTACACATTTCGACATCTTGAACTCGTTACAGCAGCCTAAAGCAAATTATTGAACAAGAATTCATGCATAAAATCGGGTATACACAGAAACCACCCCACTTTCGTAGAACTGTTTAATGAACACAGTCTAAAATATAACATATACAATGATCTACAACTGTTTAAAGGTACTGGAAAGAAGTTGATAATTTACTGTATCTTTGTTAAGATGATATATCCAGCACTTAAGATGTCAAACTAACTTAACCTCCCAGTAGATCAACTATTCATGAATAATTGAAAAGTCTGTAGGCAGTTTCTTATAAATTTTCTAATTAGCACAACTTTGTCTTGACAGTCTGTGTTAGATAAGACACATAGTTCCACTGCATTTCTTGTTAGTTAGTGACATTGATCTACTAATGAGCTATTATTACAAACACATTTATATAATTCTCTACATTAAAGATGCAATGTGGAGCAAATGTCACCCCAGTTAACTTCAGCTAATATTGTTTGCTTAGCTAGGAGTCTCTCAGCTAATTGTGATCTTACGTACATGTACAATGTATATATGCTCGTACATATTAGTGTATTATAGTCGTATATAACACTGCTTGTTCGTTTTATAGGTGGCACCACCAATAGTTTAATATGCATGTGCTACTAATATTTGTAGGTGAAGACAAGTCTGAGAGAAATGTGACTCAACAGAATATTTCCTCTGTTCAAGCAATAGCAGGTAATTATTTTGAAATTGTCTTCTCTTGCTTAATATACTATTGTGATCTATGTGGTTTTATAGAATGGGTAGTGGTTTTGGGATACCAAAACCCCAGAGAACAGTTAGCAAGCCTCTAATATATTTTGTTTATGCAATTGAAGTCAAGGGTATTGTGCTAAGATTTGGATGTACTCAATAAGTTTATTTTTCTAAAATTTATAAAACAGATTTTTCAGCATTAAATTTTCATACTCATCATGCAATAGTATACATAGTGAAGCATGTTTGTGTATCATGTGTATGTATATCATACATGGTGGACCATATATGTCATGTGTATCATGTGTATGTATATCATCAGATATACATGTACTGTTTGGAGTTGTTACACCCATTCCTTCCAGGTATTATTAGCACGTCATGCTCTAAAATGTTTGGAGCTGATACTATGGTATATCATTTCATTAAAGATTTATGAATAAAAAAAGCTTTTGCCCATATGATATTGACAGTTGACAGACAACTGAAATTCAAATTTTTTGTTAAAAATATTATAATTATGTGTATTTGATTGGAAAAATTTCCTGTTTAGCTGCTGGGATTAATTAATTAACCAATATACTATCCTGCATTCATCGGATATATCCACAGATTCCCAGGCCAAAGCCCCACCTGAGACTATTTAAAAATGGTAGACATTGTAGCATTACGTAATTAGATGGCAATACATCTAAGTGATAGCATGTTATTATTATGGTTTGTTGTTACTGTAGGATAATGGGATAGTTGCAGGTGTCTCATTTCTAACTACTCTGCAACCAGTTAAACGTGATAGTCGTATTGATAATTTAATATTATAATTGGAAAATATCACCATATCATCAATAGTGTGTAATACAGTTTTCTCTTGGCATACTGTAAATAGAATTGATTTTCATTGATGTATGTCGCTATTAAGTTGGTTCAGTCATCAAGGTAACTGAACTGATGCTAGTTGAAAAGGATAGAATGTGACTTTAAATATTGTGTAATTTATTAAATATGTCTTCCCTCTATTTCTGGCATCATTTATTATCTATCCACTGGTGATAGACTGAGGAACAATTATACCATTGATGGTGGTTTTAATCAATTTATCGCAGCTGTGGCTGATTATATTTAACATAATTTCCTTTGAGCTCTGTGAACAGTCAAAAATAGATCATTTACAATCACCTCTTTAACACCATCAAGAAGTTTTTGGCAATTAGTTGAAAATTAATCTTTAGTTTCTAAATCCATTATTTTTAATTACACATCAACATATAATGGCCTTATGTAATTCTGTGTTCTGCATTCCTCCAGATGAACATCATCATTCTCAGCCAGTCATTCACAGCTGTCCACAATGCCACTTCACATCAACAGAGGAGACAGTGTTACAAGAGCATATAACTTCCACACATGGAGGCAGTGCTAGACTAGCTTGTCCTCTCTGTGCAGAGAAGCTCGTAAACATTGATGTTTTGGAAAGACATTTGTTCACTGCTCATAATGTCAACAAGGATGGTGCAAAGAAACTTCTTGCTTTGATTGATACATCAGACTGGAAAACTAGTTCTGAAGGTTGGTTGTGCTACTGTTCATCGGGGAGACAATTCCCTAATTGATTCAACAAAATTTAATGTAGTATTATGTGATACTGTTTGGATGTATTAGCGTATAGTATGCCGTATAGTGATGTTCAGTTGAACCAGCAAGGATACACAATAAAACAAAATTCTCAAGCAGCAGAAGGTGAAATGTATTGGCAAATGAGACGTTTCTGTATTAGTCATAATTATACTTTTGCTCTGCGACAATTCCGTAATATTATATAATCAATTCAGTATATTTTTACTCACGCTAAATACTAAGACCATATTCATTAGTAAAGGGAACCCTTCCCTGTTGCTGGGAAGATCCGCTTATACATTGTCTTGTGTAGTCGTAGGAGTGATACCACTCAGGCAGTTTAACCCAGAATCTGTGTACTTGTAGGCAATGGGGAGGTAAAGCACACAGATGGACACGGTGGATATCTATGCTGGAAGAAAGGTTGTAACCAGTACTTCAACTCAGACGAGCTGCTCCAGGTGCACTTCAGGGAGATTCACGGCACACCAGCAGAACCTGGCTCTTCTGGTCATAGATTTTCGGTATTTAAATAGAAATTATGTAATCAGTAAAATGACAGTTTCTAGTTAATAAGTTAATTAATCACTGTAATTTACGTCTCCCGTAGTATTCATACATCTGGACATTTACAGAGAAACTATTCAGCCAACTGCTGAAAATATCTCTCTTGTCCATAATTTCTTGGGATTTGACTAATAGAGCTTGCTGTTCTTCTCTCTTAACCAAATTACATGTAGTAAAGGCTGTATAAAATATCGCCATTGTGGGTGGGTTAGAGGATAGCCTAGTGTGAACTGTTAGTTATGTATTGTAGTGAAATTTGCCCATCTAGGGTTGGTCATTACTAACTACATACGCATCTACTAAAAACAATGATGCGGAAAAGAACAGTTACTGCTCACTAGCTTTAGTAAACTTACCACCCGTTGCATAAAATTCTTGCCAACCTTTACTTACATAAGATCATATTGCATAACCTATTGGCTAATATTTCGCCTGCCTCGGTAATTAGTCAAATATCACTGGCCTGCCCATTTAATATTTATCTCAAATTTCTTTGTAATTACTGACTAGAGTTGTAATTGACTTGCACTGCCTAATATTTGTTGAGACTTCATGCCTGACTACAACAAGATTTTGCAATGGTTTACTGTCATTGAAGAAAGAGATAGAATTAAGATAGGAGTAGAGATTGGGATCACACTGATGTTGCTGCTATCCAAAATGATTTACTTGTAATAAAACAGCTAAATTTAAAACAGTAAATGGAACTTTACCAAGCGAGGGACACAATATTAATTAATGGGGTCTATAAGCAGACTAAAACTAATGAAGGTACTTGAAAACTAAGATTACATAGTGGCTGTACCCATGTTTTACATAAATTTACAATAAATGTGCTCGATTGTTCCTTTTGTACAGGATATTAGAGCTGAGTCAGTAGCTCACATAAACCAAGAATCTAAGAGCCATCCACCAGATGAAGAAACTGGTAATCAAGCTAAATGCTTTATATGCAATCATGTGTTTAGATCAATGGTGGCATTTCAGAAACACTTGGAGGTGACTCATTCTCGCACCAAAATGGAGGCTACGTCTGCTGCTGGTCCCTCATACAGTAATACCGGTAAGACAGAGCTGTGAGGAATATTATATGCATGTAATACTCTATAGCACGCTGGTATAGGATGTCATGTCATAGCTTGTATGTCTATGCGCATAGACATGTACTTTTCCAAGGCTATGATTCAAAATTATAGTACTATGATGTTTAATCGTAATTAACCTAATCCTTCCCAATATATTTAATTTGGTGGAATGCACTGAACAAATGTTTTCAATCACTAATTTATTTCCTTCTCCTCCGATTATAAGCTAGAATTGACGCTAAGTTTTAGGTCAATATAATATCATGTCTTTTTCGTCTCTCTTGGATGTCTGATGTTTCAGTGGAATCTTCTGGGTTAATCAAGTTGAATATTTATAGTTTTAGCTTATTTTTCACTTTGCCAACTCAAGGCCAGGTCGCTAGCCCTTTCCCTTCTTCTTCAGCCGTACCCTTAGCCAATAATGTTTGAACTGCTTCTTACATCTTGAAAGTTGTAAATCAATGATTGAAAACTCATCGATTATTTTTATTTGAAACTAAATGCAGATTACTGGGGCAATAAAATCAGCTTTCTGAAAAATCAAACGTTTCAAAAATATTAAATCCAAATGGTTTCTCTTATCAGTGTATAATACTGCCTTTTGAATAGGAATAATTTAGTATTAAATGCTTGTCCATCAATTATTCCACTCACAAGTATAATATACATGTGTAATTTATGTACCACTCCAAAAGTTACGGACCAATTTTCCTCGTTTTGACATTTTCTTACTACCATTATGAACTTTATTAAGAAATTTAGAATGGTAAATTTTACAACCAATTTATATGGTAACAGTCTAACTTATGTCGTTTGTACAGGTTTTGGTTTAAGAAACGGGATAGCTAAATAAACTATGGTATCCAAATAACAAAACAATCTGTGATCATCGTGTGTTTTAATTTTGTCTAATAACCGAAGTATCATATGAAAGCTTGTGAATAATATGGCCAGATATGATTAGAAATTGTGGAATAGCAAAAGTGGGATATGCTGTGGGCGTGTTGGCCCCTCATCCTAAGAATGCCACCTGTTGAAGATGAAGAACACACTTGGCATACTATCCTTTTGTTTTCACTGATTTATGGGTTCTACAAGTTAATACCTGGTGAGGGGGTTGGGGGAAACTAGTTCATAGTTGGTCACATTTCATCTTCTAAATCACCACCTTCTTTTTATTAAAATTTACTCGCATCAATTAATTTATTTTGCTCACCAGTTTTAATGCATTTAGTAGCATTATTTGCATATTACACTCAAAATGGCCGCAATATGTAAAGATAATATTCTACTGTCCCGTTCACATCATCATGTAAAAACAGTTTTTTGTTTGAGATTATCTATATACTCTCTGGTCATCATACGCAACTTACTGTTATAAATGGCTTTTTCTAGTAATTATGTAACAGGTTGAAATTATAATTAGCATTACATAAATTATTACGTTCATTATTCGCTGGTTAAATCTATGTTCTCTGGGAGCACACCTGCTTTTAATATGCTTATGAATCTTGTGTAGAAATCCAACGTTAGTTACTCACACATGGACGATAGTGTCCAAATGCAATCAACTTATAACACTGCCTCCTCTCACTGTTGTAATTCACTAAACCTATTATAGTTCATGATGGCAATGGTAATTAATTTGAAGCATAATTAATTAATTAATTTATCTGATTAAATGAAATTACACTTTATTCATTTATTGACCACCTCAGTATGGCAGTATTTCTTTTGTCACAGACAGTTGAGAAATTAAGAAATATATTTTCTATTCAGTTTCATTAGAATTCACTGCAGAAGAGTAATGCGCATTTTAGTTAAAATAAATTGGTTTTTTGCTCAGTAAATCAGGGCTACTAGCCCTATAAATACATGACTGTAGCTTACAATGTTATACTTTTATATCATTGCACATTTCAATCTATTTTATAGCTCCAAAAATGTCACAAATTTTCTTGTATATTTCTTGTCAAAGAAATGCATCTACATAGAGGGAAAGAGCTTCTCTCACTCATTGTGAGGCTATCAACTTGCAACCTAAAAAGTCGATGACTTTGTAATCTGCCATCACTAAAAGCCTCAAATCGTGTTGTAAGCCCTTGTAAATGGTGTGAAGAGAAAGTTTCCGTATAGGAAATATTCAATCATCTGCCTTGTGGCCAGAAGCCCAATTGCCCCTCATAACTTTATTTCGGTGCATTGGTCAAACCCTTTTTTACACATTAATGCTTACTATGTGCATTTTTCAAAGCCGAAGTCATGTTCCTACTTATTACTGTATGGTAGTATTACAGAGGAGTTCACAAAAACATTTTCCTGGAAACTATTTGCCAAGTTTAGAGTAATCACACCAATGTCTGCAAAGACATCTCCAATAAACTATACTTACCGTTTATCGAGTAGTATATACTGTATGTTGGAATTTGTGTAGATGTTTTTTGAGTTTGGAAAAGACCAACTGGTGAACTTTCATCTGTGTAAGAAAAACTTCATTCTGACCTTTCCACTGCTGAATGAAAAATTTGTGAATGCAAGTTAATTTTTGGAAAACATTTTGCACTTGCATATTACCACAATAGACCTACATACTGAGTACATGTACATGTATATGTTTTATACATTCTGACTATATGTTATATCATATTTAATTGTAGCAGTTTTTGGCAAGGTGGAAGATGCCAACACAGCTCTGGACATTGAGGAGAATGGTGGCTCTGGGAACCAAGCTGGAGGTCCTATGTCTTCTGCCCAGGTATAATTAGTGTGTCCATCTATCACACACAGGAAACAATGGTGTGAGAAAAAGTGCTATTAGTTAGCATACTATTTCAAACTCCTTTAGATTAAAATTAATTGCTGTGCTTCACACCTGCGTTTAAAAAGGCGTGATGTTCAATGTTATATCCAAATGGTCCATTTTGTAGAAATTAAACGTACTGTTAAAAATCTCTTTGAAATCAAATATTTGGCAATTTAAGCACATATTATCCAACTATTAGGCACTACATATTAACATGTAATGTTGCGCCATTATGGATAATATGGGTGTAGAGGCAGCTGAGAGGTTCAAACATTCTAACATTCTCTCCCGAGTGATACTTTATATCCACATCTGTTTCACTAAGAACAGTTCCTTCATGTAATATTACCTGGTTAACTAATTCTAAAACAGAATTATGATTGATAATTAATATGAATTTTAATTCAGTTTTTAATTAACATTTATAATGCCATCATTGTATTGTAAAAGATGGCACCCATATAACCTGATATCTAAAGGTGAATTAGTGCAATATTAAATTTATATGCAGGAGAAATTATTACTAACCTACTGCATGTACGTGGTCAAAGACATCATTTCTGATGTTCAAATTCAGTTCAAACTTTAAGCCTGGGAGTTGTGGTGAAAGTGAATAACTTTTGGGTCGTCACACATTAACTGGTTTCCTCTCTTTCCTTGAATAATTTAAAATGTCCCCAAAAATATATTTGGCATTTCAAAGTTATTCAGTGCTGTTTAGAGATCCAGTATGAACTTGGTGACAAGTTATTAGGTTACCTTTCTGTTTGCCAGAGATATAAGCCTCCCAGATGTATGCACTTTGCTATTTCCTCCGAAGATTTTATGCATAAGTTTAAGAATGTAGAGACATAATCATGACACTGTAAAATCCCAGCTAAGAACTTGTAACTCCATAATTTAAGTCTTTGTCAGTGTTGTAATGGAGCTACAACACATACATGTGAAGAAAAGGAGAAACTAGGCCTAAACTAGTGACAAAATACTAAAAGATTCTAGCCAAACTCAGCAAAGTAGGCCTAGTCTAGAAATCAGTTCAAATTTTGGGTGTACAACTATAATACATGAATGTTGGTGATAGACCCTGCAGGTCTGGATATCTATTTATCATATGCATTATTCTGATGTACACTTATATGGCAAATACATTCATAATTGTAGCTCTGTCTCAAGTATAATGCATGAATAAAAGTTATCTTGAACTGATTTCATTAGTAAGAAGGTTTATAGTGTCTCCGCGACCCGAATTTCAGGCACACGCCGAGTGGCTTAAGAATCTTATGACCCACTTCCGTCACAGGGTCGCGAACACACCAGCCTGGACCAAAAGCAAAGTCCTCATTGTAGTGCAATAAACTTAGGTATACCGATGAGCTAGGGATAGTTTTCTTCAACCAAGCCGAATCTCAGGTCAATAGCCCTTTCAGCCTAGGCCGGGCAGCGTCTTGAGATTTTTGTTTGCTACCCAGGTCGGTCCGAGATGTCGCGATGACACTATTTGTTACATAAGATAATTATTCTCCCAATTTTTCTAGGTCTTTATTTTATGTCAATCAAACAATGGATTTCTTTTTATAGCATTTTTATGTAAATCAGTTGTATTTGGGTTATGGTAATAACCTCATTGCTCTCAGCTGAAGATCATTATGTTGCCTTACAAACTAGCATATTATTCTTTAGATTAGAGCTAAATTGGAATTAATTCTAAAATATGGGCTGCATCTGTATGCCATCTTTCACTATGCTGGGGTCTTTGATCTAAATTATAGCTATAACCATTCGAATTTTATTGATGATTTAAATTAATTTGGTTTAAAGACTTATTAATGTTTGATATGACTAATAAATGACAACATTAATTTATTTCGCAACTTTTTAGGTTGATGAGTGTGGCTTGTTTCTTGACTGGCATGGAATGAATACTAATGCTCTCTCTACATCTTCAGTAAGTTACCACTTGCATGTATTAAGACAGCCATTGGGAATATATATTAAGGATCCTGTCATCTTCCATTAGCCAAAGCAGTGATTTGGCAGGCACTATTCATACCATCTACACTCTGTAATATTAATAGTCGTTACAAATGTTTGAATTCTATCTTAAATTATAATTTATAGCAATTCCCCAAATTTATCTTTGTCATTATAATTTGCATATTTTTGAAAGTAATTCTTCATTTATAGAATATTTATTATCGCTAGCTTATCTGTTCTGGGTCATCATACATACCCATTCTAGTGAAATACGTTCATTTTCAAAACCATAGATTAGCCCCTTAGATCACTTTAATGTAGATTTAGCTAAGATGCTGTCAATGAATGTTTAGCCCCTTTTAAGTACCAGTAATTAGATACGCTTCACCTTTCAGCATGTAGTACACTGTCACTTTCACTGTGGCCACCATTGTTACCACCAGCAACACCACTAGTACAACATGTAGTACACTTTCACTGTGGCCACCAGTGTTACCACCAGCAACACCACTAGTACAACATGTAGTACACTGTTACTTTCACTGTGGCCACCATTGTTACCACCAGCAACACCACTAATACAACATGTAGTACACTGTCACTTTCACTGTGGCCACCAGTGTTACCACCAACAACACCACTAATACAACATGTAATACACTTTCACTGTGGCCACCAGTGTTACCACCAGCAACATCACTAATACAACATGTAGTACACTGTCACTTTCACTGTGGCCACCATTGTTAACACCAGCAACACCACTAGTTCTAATACTGCTGGTACTGATACTCATGTTACCACCAGTGTCAACGCAGTTACTCATATTCTGCTTCTTTATCATCATGTCTTCCCATCAACTACTGTCACCTCAGTTAAACCACTTGTTACCATCCACCTGCTACCCACTACCCACGGTACAATAATATTGAGTAGTTAGTTGATATACCTCCAAGTTGATCACTTCTGAGATCTGACTAAACACTCTGTAGTTATTCTCTTCCACTCATCTGTTGATTGAAACCCTTTTTTCACTTCCAGTTTTTTGTCATAAACTTGTGATTCTATTACACGAGAACACCTCTCAGTTCTCTCTCACACCTTCAGCAATGATGCAATAGTCTAGTTTAGTCAGCACTCTACACTTTCACTGCTGTCTAGTTGACATTCAGAGCCTGTTATTAATATTACAGAGAAACAACCGACCATCTTCTATGAGTGTATTCAAGGGAGAGACAACCAGACGCGATGCAAAACCATTCAAGTGCAATGTGTGTGAACTATCGTATGGAACAAGTGACCTGCTTGACCACCACTTACTAGGTCCAGAACATATGGCTGCTGCAGCGCTGTTTACTCAGCGAACTAATTCACGGGTGCGTAGTGCGTACCATTCAGTACTGTAATCATGCACATGATGCACTTTGTCTATCTTGCATCCTGCTTCTACAACTAAATCTTATCATGTGGTCTTGAGACTAGCCGCTAACCAAGCCCACCAGGCGTTAATAAAGAACTACTGTGACTTGCTTTACTAAAGTTACTAAGCTCTCCACCACCCTATACTGATTTATCAGACCAAGAATACCTTTGACTGAATGAGTATTAAAACAAGGAATTTATTTTCTGCTTTTTTAAAAATCTAATAACCCCAGAATTGCTATTAGTTTCGCAATGAAGTTAATATCTACACACAGTAAGTCAAACTTTATTAATGGAACCTATCAGGGTTAATGTAGCTTCCCTTCAAACAAAAATGATTTATCCTGGTAGGCCTAATGTTTAATACAGGGTGGCCAATAACTATATGTGTGCATACACCCAACTATAGTCTCAACTACTGTTATCAATGCTTGCATGTAAAACTCGCAGCTAATGATCCACAAACTGATTATTGAATTATGAAATAATTTAAATTACATGAACTGAAAATTGCATAAAATTCTTGGACAGCGTAAATCAGAATTGGGATCAGTGAAATGTGGACTTGGTGTACCTTATATCCATAGGATTGCTAGGCAATGCTAATGATCCTGGCTAGTAATCGATAATAGCTGCCATTTGCTCCGACGAGATTAGATCTTCAAACAGAATTACAATATTAATTGTATGAATTCTTCATTAATTCTAGCTTATGCACTTGCATTTTATGGTAATGAATGGTGTACTCATTCTCGCACCCTAAACATGATACATTGTTCTAGTTTTGGCAGCAGTGTGCCCCAGCAATATTACCTACATGTATTGCAATAAACGGATACCAACGGTATGATATTACAATCATCATTGGAAGGGCGTGTGACTTCTATTTCTTACCTCCACACAACATGAGAGTATTGCTGCCTCATATTAACGTATAAGCATCATTAGAATACCATATTAATAATAATAATATAATAAACCTAAAGCATAATACATTGTATTATTAATTTAAAAATATTTGACTTGCAACAAATTCACGTATAATGAAATGATAATATGGATATGCCACACAAGCAGCGCTATCAAACTAAGTACGTGTAGATAATTCCACTTTTAGTCAGCTGTTAAAAAGAGTAAGTATAAGGTAAAGGGAATCATCTCATATTAATTGTTACGTAACAATTAATGTTTTATGTTTGACATCACATCATGATTATGTTCTATTAATTTGTTATTTATGTTTTCTTAGAAGAGCTCCACTGGTGGTCTCGCACTGTCTGAACTCCGAGATATCTCTGCAGGGGCTGCAGCTAGTAACTACAACTCATATGGAGAGTCCTACGAAGAGGTAGGAAAGTGATAAATACCCATTCAATCACGTGTAAACATGAGTGACATGACGGCATCATTCTAAAACAGTTGCCCTAATCATCACATACCAATCAATGTCAGAAAATATTTATATATATCTAATTGCATGGCTATTCTAAATACAATAGACCGTTTCCATAGAAACAAAACACATAGATTATATTTCCTGTCATTCGAGGTACGCTGCATTTATCTATCGACTGGCTTAGAATATTAATTTTCCTGATTGGCTATTAGGTTGATTAGTGAAACTGCCTCGAATATTTCACTTGAACATTGTTACTCGAATCAGTCGGTCAGATCTGGGTTAGGAGGCTTCTTAAGCTACACATTCGGTGATAAATCATTTCCTGGAGGGGGCTGGTATTATCATAGCTTGTTGAAACAGTAATATATTTGTATGTAATGAGCATATACGATACTATATATATAGCAGACCAATGATAAGCAGAGCTCTACCACGATCAGCCTCAACCTGGATACTCGTGTCAGCTCTCCTAGCTTAGTGGATACTACAGAAGTTGCTGGTAGTTTGGCATCAGCTAGGCATGTGGTAAGCAGCACTACTGGAGAGGAGCACATGCACACACCTGTTCATTCAGATGACCTACAGATGAACATATGTCATCACTGCAACTCTAAGTTCGCTTTACCAGAAGCTTTAGTGCAGCATCAAAAGTCTGGCTGTGTAGCCAGCACACCACAGGTTAAAAGGACTCGAACTTCAAGAAAAAACTTTAAGAAATTACTTAACAGCTTCGGTAAGTTTACCTTCAATTTTTTCTTGAGAGTAGTTTAGAAACATCTTTTACAGCGACTACTTTACTTCTTGTTTTCTCTACAATTCTGAGACTTTCTCAGTTTTTTAGTTTAGTTAATAAACCCAGCTGTTTTATGTACTATTACTATATTGGGTTGCTGACCTATTTCACCAGTATGTCTTCTGTTAAACCAATGGTAAATGACAATCAAATGTAACTGGCGCTTCGGCTGCAGCATGATTGTCTCACTATCAATACAAATTACTCTTACAGGCTGCATGCACTAATAATTAATAATTTACATTAGATTAGTTTGATAAATCAGTAAGCAGTTTGTAGATATTTAATTGTGGAAGTGAAATGTTAAAGGTTATCATTAGCCTGTTTGATTTGTCAATCTGTATAAGGAAATCAGCTTAAGCTGCCTTTCGCTATAAGTTACAATTTGTTGGCTAAAATATGATTAATTATATTTGTATGTGCGCTAATAAGACAGGAGGGAGGCTGCAACATCTGGGTCAAGGGACTCTATACTATACTATACACACATGACTCAATATTATTAACCCACTCATTATGTAATAAAAAAGAGACTTTAATAAAATTGCTAATCCTTACCACTAATTTGTACAATGTCAATTAAATACTCTATTTTAACCACTTCTAAGCCTCGTGCTAATTAAGACATGCAATTAATTTAAACTGTGATATATAGTTATGTAAAACTCTGGCATCTAAGTTAGCATTTAATGCTAAGATATAGCTGCTCCATTGCATAACATTAGTGTTTTTTATGATTGTTTCTACTGAAATATAGAAGGAGTTATAGCTGGTGTTGACTGAATTTCCACAATTCTATTACCTATCAGCTGCTTGCTATGCATAATATCAACATTAACCCACCTATGACGCTGTATGCTGCATATTACATTATATACATTGCATTAACTTAATGCTGTGAAAAGCAGTGGCAATTCCAAATCACAGATGCAAATTTTAGCAACACTTCAGAGTGTATTATGCATATCATAAATTTGTGTTACAGATATATATAGGTTTAAAAATTGATATGTATAAATATGTATTTTAAGTTATTCTAAGGGCTGCTTACAGGACGAGCATAGGGAATTGGTAGACAGTAAGCCGGTAGAGCTTAGTATATATGTGGAATATATTGCAGCCAGTAATATGTATTATAAGCAGTATCGGTGTTGGTATGGTGGTGGAGTGTTGTGTGCTCAATGAACCCACAGCTATCTCAAGTGTTACCACTAACAAGTGGTGGGTTGTAGGTTGCAGTAAATGATCCTCGAAATACACAAAATAGTATTTTCTGTAACAGTTAACTTAAATTTGTAAATAATCTCAACGTAATTGCACACAAACAATTAATAATCAGTTCTGGATTAATTTGATAATAGAATTTAGAAACAATATTTAATCACAACTGTAATGAACCAAATCGCCACATTGTTCTAAAACAAGCGCTAAATTTATGCCACCCTCGTCAACTGCGTTGGCATGGAAAAAGCTCGTTATACGTATAAATTCATGGAGCTTTGGGTTTGTTGAGAGTTATTTCCTCCGTGTTATTTTGAAGGTATAGAATGTGTTATGGGATTTTTGGAGAGCGAGCAGCAAAGTAAGGAAAAGGATCAAACATCAACAGGGGATAACTCCTCCGAGTCAGAAACTAACCAATCAGGTAGCACTAATCACAAACCAATTACTGAATATAGATACAGAAAACTTTTTAAATGTGAAATAAACCAACAATGTATGCATACACAGCAGTATCAATTAAATTGCTAGAAATTATCAGCTGAATTTCGTTGTCCAGAAATGGGTAACTGCAGCATCAAAATCTTCATTCAGATTGCTATTGTTTTATTATCAAACAGAATTCTGTAAAATACAGCACTAGGAATATTATCATAATCAATTTGTAACACATTGAATATTATTTAATAAATTGATGTATACATCACTTTGGTTAATCAGATTTTGTGTATAATTTTACTATCGTTGCCAACAAAATCAATGTACTGTTACAAATGTGTCTGTTGGGAATACTGTAGAAGCATGTCTCTGGCCCCTTTCCGCTTTATACTTGCTACCTTTTGAATAAATAATAAAAAATGGAGGTAAAAAGTCAAGGTTGTTTTGGATCCAAACCCATAAGCAATGAATTATGTGGGAAACCTTTAAAATGGCTTTTTAGAATTTTTGCTATAAAATGCCAAGTTGAACATGTTTGCGGATTTCTTTATCCCATTGATAAGTTATTACCTGTCCTGGTGGATTAGTGTAATTATTGTTGTTTAAATAGACAGAAAATATGATTTTGATCAGATTTATCCGTTGAAGTAATTCTTTTTGCCATTTTCACATGATGGTTTATAGACAGTGTGATTATGCTAAATCAGACAGTCGATCCTACCTATGGATTAGTTTGTTAATCTGAATATTGATTATTTAGTATACGGCTGTTGGTCATATTCCAATGTTACTACAGTTTCCCTGTAGGTAGGGTCTACTTATAATTAATTCAAGTTGTTTGGTGTTCCAAATTTAATAAAAATTATGCAAAGCTTATCAACACCCACTCTTTTTGATGTCTACGAAAAATTTACATTATTGTTTTCGTTTACAAGTGTTTATTTACATTTGTAATGTGATCATATACTGGCGTTGCAGATGACGATACTGAGGATATAAAAGCTGCAGAAGACGTTAATATGCTGGACATGATGTTGCCTCCAGAGATGGGCAGCGGGAAGTTAAGCTGCTCTGATTGTGGTCAGACATTTAGTGGTATCTGGGTGCTAAAGGCCCACAAGGAGGAGTGTCACGATCAGTTACTTCCAGAAGTGTATGTATCTATTTATATTTATAGTACAATATCTGACGGTTATATATTTTATGTTCGTTTTATCGATTTTAAAATCATAGTAGGAATTTAAATTTTTGGTTTTCCATTTGTTATATATCCACATGCAAGAATCTAGCTATACTGATATGCTATGCAAAGACGGGTTTATACCGAGCATTCATTAAAATTAGAAATGGTAGATACATGGCCAATACAACAGCAATCATTACTGTTCAATACTAATCACTGGAAAACTATCATCTCTTAATATACCATATTTCTATGATTTTTCAAGTCATTCTGAGGATTTCTAATAGTATCAATCGCTCACTCAGTAACGATTTACAAACATCCACCTCTCGCTGGTCAGTTGATTAACATAGCTATTATGTCTTCTATCGTTTGATCTCCTCTATGCTGACTCGACTTATAATGCTGAGTTATGAAGACATCTCGGCTATCCAGATTCAAATGGAATCTTTACAATTAACTGTTTAATTTGGAAATTGCAGCGTTTTCCTAACCCATTCTTTTTTGAGAATGTGTGAGATTTATTGCCATTAATTGATCTATATTTCCTAACTAATGTGTTGGAAATCAGAGAAATTACTTCACTTAATCTCAATTCTTTATTCGAATGGTGTGAAAGATCAAACAGAACGTGTCATTGTTCAGTAGCATTTATCAGAAATCTTCAAATGATCACCGTGAATGTCTTATATTTTTGGCAGTTGTTAATGTTGCATAACAGTTTCATTTTAATTAATGTTGATGTAATTCATAATTATTTAACATTTGAAGCACGTTTATGCTATTGTTCAGTAGATTACACGAACAGCTGCGGTTTGGTAATTTAGCTCCCAAGTGTCTCCGAGGGTTTTTGTCCTCTGACCAACTCATGTAAGACATTTTGTCTACAAGCTGAATCGTTTTTGAATTTAATTACAAATTTTAGCTTGTTCATGTTAATAAATCAAGAACAGTACATATACTTGTTCCAAATTATTACTACAGCGGTTTAGACTAGGTGGAATGTACAAACTTATAAATTTTTGTTTTTCATTTGTTTAGGATTACTTCACACTTTGCAAAATTATACAAGCGGCAGTTTGAGGACCAAGAAGAGGAGAGTCGCTCCGAGTCACCCTCAGTACAAGAAGTTAAGAACCAAGAGCCTGAGGCTAGGGTGCCCTCAGCTCCACAAGTGGCTGCACCACCTGCAGAGCAAACTATGAAGGTTGAACCTGTGAGCCAACCCTCAAGTACAGCCAACTCTAGTATGTCTCCATATTATCAGCTATCATCATTCCTGTGTGTTAATTACATCATGATGTATTATTATCCATTTTGTCTTCAATGATTAATTGTATGTGACCCTGGTGGGTGTCGTACCCTCAACCTTACCATCCAAACCTAATACTGAACCTCTAGGACACAGCGTGTATGATCTCATCAATTTGTGTTTTTTGTTTGTTATGCAATCTGATTCATCAAAACTAGCGATGGTATTATCAGCGCTAAATGTTTAGCTCTTATGTAATAATTATTTACAGTGCCAGGGGTGCAGATTAACCCTATGGACCTGTTGAACTTCCCCGGTATGAATCCATGGCTAAGTATGTTACCCTTTGGAATGATGCCCCCTGCCATGTTCAACCCACTGGTTGCCCAGTCGTCTGTCGGCAATATGGCTGCTAAGAGTCAGCAGGTCAACAGCATGACCAGCCCTCCTCTTATATCCAGTCCCAAAATGGAGACCACGGCCATAATGAACAGACAGCACAGCATTTCATCGTCCAATCAGCAGCAGGTTTGTAACATTCTCCATCTGCAAGCATTGTGTTCATGAGTGAGCAGATAATTGGTTTGTGTACAAAAGTAGTCATTCTTCCATTTTAAAATTACTTGTTGTGTAGCAGTTGGCTGGGGAGAAGAGAGCCCGTACTAGGATCAGCGATGATCAGTTGAAGGTTCTGAGGCAATACTTTGATATCAACAATTCCCCGAGTGAAGAATCAATACTAGAGATGGCCTCGAAAACTGGATTGCCAGCTAAAGTTATCAAACACTGGTTTAGAAACACTCTGTTTAAGGTACGTCTAGCTCACACACACTGCATTTATTCTACAAACCTGTACCAATACTGACCATTGTTCTGACGCAGGGTTGTGTATATTATTCATGAAATGTCAGAATACATTGTACGTATTTATATAATATTGCTGCTAAAATTATTAAAAATGTATTATTAATTACCCTCATGGATTATACTTGGGATAAAGATGATTATCATTTTATGCTCGCTGACACTGGCAGAGTTTCTTTTTGGTATTTTTATACAAATGTTTATTAAGTTGATAATCTCTGTATATCTACTGTATCTAATTAATTAATCCCAAGCTTTAGATAAATTGAACAGAACAAAACGCTTATTACTGCCATCTCTTATTGCATATAATAAATCTATATTAATCTCCTTAGTTAATCAATATTAATTAATATATCAAATGTCTGATTGATACATTGACTTATTCAATTCATCTTCAATTTTTCAAGCAAACCTACAAGTGGCCACATAGGTAGTTAGTATTTTACTGCAGCTGCAAGGACCTACTTTATTTAATTTCAGTACAATATTGCTAGTACGCCAATGAGTATTCAGGAATTAGTCTTATGTAATGTTATACAGGAGAGACAAAGAAATAAAGACTCTCCGTACAACTTTAACAATCCACCCCAGACAACGCTGAACCTGGAGGAATATGAGAAAACTGGAAGAGTTCCAGAGAAGTCTTCCTCTAAGTCAGAGAGTGAGAGTATTCAGGCAGATACAGTGACAATCAATACACCCGGAGATGACGTATTCTCACCTACTGCTGACTCTCTACCTACTCCAGGCAGTGACACCTTACAGCAGGTGTGTATGCAGTTCTATATAATATGTATGTGGTGCACACTCTGGTGTTATGGATAGCAGTGACACCTTACAGCAGGTGTGTATGCAGTTCTATATAATATGTATGTGGTGCACACTCTGGTTGTATGGACAAGACCGACACTTATGAAACAATATAGGTAATCAATAACTATGTATCAATAATATATCATACCAGATATAGGAGTACATGTATCTACTTCTTGTAACTCTCTGTTGAGTCATCGCAAATCGGAGAACGTTATCTGTTGTGATGAGACCAATTATAGTTGTTTATCAGGCTCTAAATATTTAGGCTACTCAATGTTGAAATACACATGTATATTATAATATTATTTAGTTTTAAAACATTAATATTAATATAACACACTTGTCAGGAGATTAGTGGACAATATTATAGCTTATATTGACCCTACAAATATAATTTGTGTAGCCGCATGCATTTACTCAAGGCATACTACCCTCTTAAAATTTAAATTTTTAATTGTTATTAGAAAACTATCCTGTTTGATATTTAATTAACAATTGCTTTTGATGTGAACAGTAGGGTTAATTACTGTTGTTATTTATCACCTGGTTACATTACTGGAATGAGTTTCAATATTCAATAATCATGTGCAAGTAGCTAATAGGATGGTAAAGTGGTGTTGTTTTATGGTCGGATTGGTTACATCTGGTCTAGCCCATGAATATTAACATGATTCAGAGAATCTACACCATCCAATATCTGTATCTATGATTCAGTTAAAAATGTTGTGGAGAAAATTTAAGACCGATCAATTCAGCTACTTAAAGTAGCCACGAAAAATTTGGCTGATATCCGAGTACTAAGCAGTAAACCTATTAGTCTATACTTCCTATGCATGTGGCACTACTAGTTATTATAATTTCAGTTTTATATTATTTGTGGCATACAACTTGATATTTACTATTCTGTGTTAAAACAGACCCTATATCACATGACTGTATAATTATTATATGTTCATCTAGCCAACAGCACAGTCGTGGCCACCGAGTGTGAAACAAGAGTTACCCGAGGAGAGCCAGAAGGAGAGTAAACAGGATATGAGGAGCGCAGAGAATGAGTATGACAAGTCTACCGCTGCCTACTCCACCACATACTACGATGCTGACAGCGACCAGGAGGATGACGGTAACCCTATCACACCTACCAGCCCACCCACTTCTCTATCCAGTGACAATGCCATATCCAGCTCTAACAGCATATTCTCTAAGATATTCAGGTTAGATATCTTATAACTTGTCATAGATAAACCATAACTATAACTTCTCACTACAAGTATTTAACATATTATATACATTATGTTACATGAGATATAACATCATCTATTGAATGGTATCAGTAGATAGAATTAGATGTTACAGTTTCGTTGTCTGCTGTGAGACAACCATGTTAGCTAGAGTGCTGATCTAGTATATATTCAACCTGTGAGATGGAGAGTTCACTGTCAGTATAAAGTAAACCAAGACTTATAAAAATCTCTTACATGTATATCTGGACAATATTCTAGGCATCTTTTCTGCTTAGAAGTTTAACACTTTGGAGTCTGACAACGAGTATACTCGTTTGGCTTTGCCTCCTCTCAGTGGCTAGCAACGAGTACTCGTTTACAGGTTATGAGCTCTCATGCTAGACCTTAATTAGCTTAAAATAGGGTATTTTCTCGCCAACAAAGATAGCCAAAACACTCACAAACCTCCATGCGACTCGATTTTTAAATGGTAGATAGCTGATAATTCTACGAAACTTTACAATGTATTTACATTTTGTATACATATAAAAGGTATATGTATATATAGATCAAATAGGGAGCTACACATACTTGTCTATATAGAATATAGGTCAGGTACATGTAGGCCTAGCTGGCTACCGATAGATTAAGTTGTCATTTATATCAGGCATTATACTTTGATATGTAATTATAAGTGTAATTAAGGTTGGCTAATTATCAATAGCTTTCAAAGATACTTGGTAGAGTGAATAACAGTGTGAGCTCCAAAGGTAATCACCCATGTATTGGTTATTACATGCTCATAGACTATTTGATTAGCTACTCCTATAATATTAGCTCATCATTAAACTGATTGATGTACATATAAATTTATACAGTATTCACTGTTTCATAGAATGTGTTCACACGATTTCATTTGCCAAAAAAGGCCTTAGAAACTGATGACAAATAGAGCTTGCCTAATTAACATCGCACATCCCATCAAATTGCCAGAGAAATAGTTATGTGATTATATGCCATATAACTTATCAGCATAACATTTATGTTAAGTAGTCAACTTTCATTAGTATTGCATTACCACAGCTGTATGCCTAGTAGGCCGTAATATATTATGTCATCTGATAACAGTGACTTTATCTTCTCATTCTTAACATGATTACTTTTCATTACCAAACTATATTTATATGATACTCTTCAGATTTAGGAAACCAACTACATGTTGTGTAGTAGGTGACCCTAAAGTAAGAGGAAATTTTACTTTCATTCAGCCATGTACATGTATGACGCTAGAATCGTCTTAAAGTGTCTAACACCCTAAAGTGTTTTAATTGGTGAGCTATTAATGTCCAGGTAGGCAATATGTCAGCTAGCTAATCTAGTATATTATATGTATATACCTCCCAACTGATAAACCCTACATGTGTTATCCAGTGTCTGACCTCATTTCTTGTCATTTATTTATCATAAATTAATAATAATTATTAAATAGTGATTTCCAGTCAAATAGTAATTTGGTGTGAAGCAATAATTCAATCATATCTAACTCTGACATTTGTTCCTAAGATTCCATATGCTCTTAAAACAAAAAATATATGTTTTATGAAAATAATACCATGTGATGTCTAATGCTAGTTAGTGGTGGTGGTGCAGGTATTCTAATTTGTATGAGATAGTGTTGCAATGGGACTAAACCTATCTTGGTTTACCATATAGATTATCATAAAATTAAACTTTTAGTATTTTAAGTTAAATCACAAACTTGCTTATATTTTAATAAGCTACCTGTAAAAAATAACTCACACGATAAGTAATTACATGTCAGATATCTGGTTGATTCAACCCAGGCAAACCGCTAAATGGAGTCACAATGCCACCACTTGGATATGTCCACTTATACTAAATACGGAAATAAATGTCTTTCAGCATAAAAAATGTTGACCATACTTAGATAATTATAAGTTTATAAAAATTATAATGAGCAAAATTAAGTTTTTTTAGTGTAAAAAGTGCCTTGGTATGCACAAGTACAATGCATGAGTTTAACACTGGGAAGGAGTAGAGAAAAGTATATTAGTTCTCAGGTGAAGTGTAGTGCGATTTTTCTTGCAACATGAAGAGTTTTGGTAGGTGTTAAGGCCAACTACTGTATATAATAGAGTATTTAATTTAGTGTCACCTTACCTACAATATTCACAGTAGTTGCCTCCTCTACTTCAAGTTGAGTGTTGTTCTCTCATTATACAGTAACTCACCATACAAGTTCCACGAATACTCGAACTCCTCTGCAAGTAAAAGAGCTAATCGCACTCGGTTCACTGACTTTCAAATCAAGACCCTACAAGACTACTTTGAGCAGAATGCCTACCCTAAGGACGAGGAGCTGGAACAGCTCTCCAGGGTTCTTCAACTTCCAAACAGAGTTATCGTAGTCTGGTTTCAGAACGCTAGACAGAAGGCCAGAAAGGTTGGTAAATGGATGGCACAATCAGACTTTGATTTGATTGCTAATCGTGCGAATTAGGATGAAACATTTTTGTTTGATTAAATAAACTCTTTGTGTACTCAGAATATAAGAAACATCAACACATTGCTTATGTAGGACAAGTTCATACATTACAGAAGAGGTTCTCCCATCCTGTGTTTGTACTGAACTTCAATAACTATTATCACTCATATAATCATGTAACATATTTTGTCATTCGTTTACCACTAAGATGTGCACTATGTCCTATACTCAGGTATATGAGAATGGACCGTCGGCAGCCTCCTCAGAAGTGGCAGCAGTTAGTCAGCCAGCCAAGAGTACGTATCCATGTAAGAAGTGTGGAGTTGTCTTCACTGGTTACTATGAACTGGTCAAACACCAGAAGAGGGTCTGTATGAAGAATAACATTGTTCCTCTACCTTTTGGCAATCAGGTACAGTATTTTATTCCTAGTTGGACATTATTAGTACATTTAATTATCCTTTATCCATATCATATGATGTAGCAGAAATCTAGTTAAATTTAGGTGTGTTTTAATGGAATTTAATTAATTCCATTATACTCAATTAATTATGGCAATCTGAAAATTGAATGAGCAATTAATTTTTTGCGTCCTTCAGTTGTTCTTTGTTCTCTCTTGTCACCAAGTGAAATGGATGGCCAGGGTAGTCATTTATTCTTTATTGTACTGTGAGGAGCAGTGACCTTAATAGCTTCTGCTGGAATTACACTTCAGAAACTAGATGTCTTTCTACCATTTGTCTATGAAATGTACACAGTGACCTAAGGGCACAATGCCAATTTATATCTTCAAACTAGTCTGTATCTTGTCATATTCTACTGCTGAATAAATTTATATAATTAATTAAACTTTGATTAAGCAATCAGATAAAATATACTGGTTTAGTATTTGTTCAAAGGCTCCATGACTCATATGCATTGATTGGGACTAGAACTTCATTTAATTTAAAAATAACCTTTACAGACTAGGGTAGTAGATGGTGCATCAGGTTTGTGTGTGTTTCCTCCCCTTATTTATATTCTGTGTATTATAACACTTGATTCCTATCACATATGCATGCAGGAAGGTCCAGGTGGCTCTACTTCATCAGCTGCTACTAAGGAGAAACCTAGTAACATACCTTCACATCATTCCATGAGTGAGAGCAGCACATGTGACACTATCTCAGATATCACCAGCAAACAGGCCAACCTGGCAGCATCACAGGGTCAGTATATGGGTCAGCATCTTACTATTCCTATTAACAGTACATCTCCACTCAGTCATTCCAGTTCACTCAGTAATTCCAGTCACCAGTATGCCGACACTGGGCTATTTGTTGATGGCCTTGATCATACCCTGGACGCCTCAATAGATGAGGAAGAACTGCAACTATGTCTCTTACGATACTTGCACATCAGGCTTTCACCCTCTCCGGATAACCAAGATATACATACAATGATCTCTACTAGAAGTAACTCTGCTTTTAAAGAAAACATTCCTACAGACTTAGTTGCCATCGACTCTGCCGATGTTTCACAACATTCGAACTTATATTCTTCCAAGTATAGACGATTTCAATATTCCAAAGACGAGTGCAACATGAATTCCGCCACTGATCTCTCATCTTTTGACAAACAATTGATCTCTAAGTGTTTTAGCACATCAGAAAAACGGAGTAACAGTCAGTTGATAAAAGATTGGATTTTATCTTGTCAAAAGACCGACCCTACAGACGGTACTTGATTGTAGTGTGTGGTGTTTGTTCATTTATCATTTGGCGTTGTTCTTTTCGTATTGTCAGCATGATCTCACCCCAACTGCACTTGAGTGCGCTTTGGAGTTGTGCTCTTTTTCTAGTATGGCTTGATCATCCACGCTTACTTAATGTTGTGTTTTGTTGTGTGATAATTATAATTTCATACAGCAGAGAGGCCTTCGCACAATTCATATAATAATATAATTGTAGCTCTCACAGCATGCACTGCGTTATACATGTATCTCTCTTACCTGCTAGTATGAGCTCATCATGTATATATTTATATTGTAGCTAATCACCGATTATATATTGTAATATAAAAATGCAGCCATATTAGTTACCTATCTATACTATGTTGTACAGGTGTTGATCAAGGTTGTTTAGGGACAAGCTGTCTCCAATCTGCTGCTTGGTAAATACTGTGAATCTATTTCTCTTATTCTGTGTGTTTTCTGTAGGTCTATTGACTCAAATGGGGCCAAGTTCTGTTCCACCTAGAGGATTGACAGACAATATGGCAGCTGCTGCTGCAGCCATGGACATGGCTAACCTCATGTCATCGTATGGTGGTGCTGCCAATCTGGGATCTCTTTTCCCCCATATGATGCCTCTGCCTGGTGTACTTGGCACCAACCCATCTGTACCACCAATTCAGAACTTAATGAAGGAATTATACGAACAATCACTGAAGAAGTGTCTAGGTAAGGGACTGGTTCCCACTATTATAATCATCTTTTTAGGCGCCTGTTTCATGTAGGATTATAATATAAGGGATGGGATTTGGTTGGATAAACAGCAGTGATCTATGACAGGCAATGCAAGGTTCATGTATGCATTATTGTAAAAGTTCACGCTGTATGCACGTACACTTACATGTAGGTACTACTTCTTGCACTGGATCTGTCTGTAGATTAAGAGTTGCTTGCTCATGTGGACACATATTTTATTACCTACTGTTACTAACTCCCCTGTTGTCTCAGATATACTTGTTAAGTTATGAAATGATAGTTGCAATTTTCTGTGCCTTATGTAACAGATAAACTGTATGCTTTTGCGGCTGCATATGTATGTCAACTCCAATCTGTACGTCATTTTGCAGAAGGGAACCAGAAACTGAATGTTGTCCACCATTCAGCAGTGAAAAACGAGCCAACCACCTCCACCTCTGCCAGTACAGCATTACTGCCTCCTAAAGTCTCCTCTACTAATGGAGATCATGCTGTAGACCTAACCAGGGTGCTGGGATCACCTCCCCAACAGGTAATAAACTCTACTGTTGAGAAATCTCATCCCAAACTCTCTGCTACCTCAAGTTTAGGGGAAGACGAGGGCAGCGTCTGTGACTCTGATCAGGGAGATGAGCATGAGTCTACAACCAGTGACACTAGGGCTAAGTCTGTCAGCAGTACTCACTCAATGAGTGGCAGGTCCGTACACAACAAACGTTACCGTACCAACCTCACTAACCTACAGATACACATCATGAAGTATATATTCAAGGAGTACAAAACTCCCACAATGGCAGAATGTGACATACTAGGAAATTTTATTGGACTCCAAAAGCGGGTGATTCAAGTTTGGTTTCAGAACGCTAGAGCTAAAGAGAAAAAGAGTAAGTTGGTCAACTCAAGCAGTAATGTGGATGATGATCCTCTGGTTACCGAGTGTAGGAGGTGTGGAGTTGTCTACTCTGCCCAGTGCCCAATACAAGAACATATCTTTTCTTCCATACACATCAATCATCTACGTAGCACCTTCTCTGGTAAACTAACCGACTGTGATAGAGACGCGATGAGGAAGCAGGCCGAGGTGAGACCGATGCTCATCGTGTACACCCAACACCCGCTTCGCTTGCTTGCTTGCAATACCTGCACTGTGCTTTACAATGCATCATAGACCACACCAGCTTTCCTATTGGCTTATATGATATATGCCCTCTGATGATTGGCTTATAGCTCCTACTATATTGAAATCTTACCATGTGACATGAATGTTGTCCAATGTCACCGTCACCGCTATGCATGCTTCAAATAATCTGCAACTTTCTGCTGCTTGCAAAGTAATTTCGCTCATTAATGTTATCTAGGAACGGTAGAGCACAAATATTCCACTATTTGTTGTATTCTACTTGTATATAGCTGAATGTTATTCTTTCACCATGACCAGCTAATCATTTCCTCACCAGGTATCTGGTTACTGGTTCACCAGGTATCTGGCTGCATGGTTCACCAGCTATCTGGTTACTGGTTCATCTGGTTGCTGGTTCACTAGATTGCAAATTCCTTCTTGCTCTGCATACCAAATCCATAAGACAAACCTGCTGCTTAATCCATTGCATACCCTGTAATGGTAGTTGTCTGCTCTCTATTTACTCTATATGGTTTCTCCAATATACCCATTTCTTTATTTCAAGTACTTCAATGTTCCCACTTAACACAAGATTGGAATGCATTTAATACATTAAGGTCACCTTTAAACATCAGTTAGATTTATTACCCCTTTGATATGTGGATGTTATATAATTATGACGGTTTATTTGCATGATTTATAATACTTAGTTAACTAATGGCCCATTATTTTCCTGACTGTGTGACCCAATTATTGTTTATATTTAGGTTCCCAGAATGGCACAGAGCTCTCGGAGAGTCTCTAACTCTATATCTAAAAAACCTGATAGTCTTCCTAAAATGGCATTCCCTGCAAGTTCATCAAATGGTTTGTTACTATACTGTCATACATTGTACATCTTGTAGTATTATATTAACTGTGTGGTGTGGCATGTTTGCATGAACTTGTGTGTGCATTGCACCATTAGTGTAGCAAGAGAACTGTTCATAAATTCCCAGAGTGAAAACGGATGTTTTGCAATTTGGTTAAACTTCTCAAAAATTCTTTCAACAGTCATCAGTTGTCCAAATGCATGTTTGTCAAGTAGTCAATCCTATTACTTCTATCTACAGTCAAACACCTTGCCATAGATTCCATTCCATCTTATTACCTTTATATAGGGGTACATTGTAGACTATGCATTGAATATGTACATGTTTAACAATGTTCCTGCATATTTTTGTGCATTTATTATTTAGCAGGTAAAGCAGCTCCTGACTACCAGAGCCAGCTGTCTAAGAGCCTATTGTCCTCTCTCAACCCTATGGGTGGTATGCTAGGACTACCAGGTGCCGATATGCTCTCACTTATGTATCCCAGCATGCTTCAGCAGATGCCCTCCTTCCTCCCATCTCTTCTACCTGGTTAGTTCCATTACATTCACAGTTTTTACTCTACAATACCCTAATCTATCCTATTTACCCTACAGCCCATAACAACAGCATAATATACATACATGTATACATATATGTACAATACAATTATACATATCACACTACACATCACACATCTAGATACAGCATATCATATGTCAACCATACAGTGTTTTTCTATAAAAGCTATGCCCTAGTTTTACAGTCCCTATACAAGTTGACAACATACAATGTATGTATATATGGTAACATGTCAGCAAGAATTGGGCTATTAGGAACACCATAACAGTTGTTTATCTGTTGCCTGTGTACACGTGTGTGTACATGTGTGTATATGCGGCTGCAGATGACAACAAAGCCAACTTTTCTCACAATGTTCTTTCAACTGTCTTTTATCTAAACTTCAATAATCATTTGGTAGATGAGATACAATAGTAGCTGGGGAACAAGTTCATTCTTACACTGTAGATTTCTGAATAACCATGAAACTATTGTGTTTTTCAGTAACAAAAACAAAGATTACCAATTTTGACCTAAGTTATGCGTGCTCCAGGCAACATTGTTTTCTATGATCTTTTTTGAACTCTGATATTGAACTGTTTCATTTCAGTAATCTCTCTGTCTGTTTGTATACAGGTGGGTTTGGTTCAACCGACCAGTCTATGGGATTGTCTTCTCTCTACAACTCACTGGAGTTTGGTACACCACTGTCCATACTTCAAATACCACAGGCAGCTATAGAGTCGATACAGAGGAAGATATCTGATACAGACTGCACAGTAGCAGAGTATTCACAAGATGGATCCACTATACAGGATCTGTATAAGTGTATACCAGATGATGACCTGTGTATAGTCAAACCTACACATGCAGAAGTGGGGTAAGTAGTGTGTTATGTCATAGTACAGTGCAGAGCCATTGATTATGATACTAGAGAGACCAGAAAATCAACAAGTCCTATATCGAGCCAATCACATTGGTAAAGAATTTTCTTTTGGCTATTGTGACTTGTCATTCTAGGCCCAATGTGGTTCTCCATGCTCCCCAGTGACTAATGGCTCTGGCACAGTGTATAGGAGACGTGCGATCAAATTCTAGAGAATTTATCCATAGAATTGTATCACAGTATTTTTGATGTCACTTGTAGTTCCCCCAAAACGCATATTATACAAATACAGTGTAATATGAACTTCTGATTTCATTCTTGTAAAGGGCATCTTCTTATTATGCACCATAATTACTGTATGTGTACTAAAATCAGTCCACTACACACATGCAACCTTACATAGTGTACCCTGATACTGCTATAATGGAGGGTGGGATAACTGTTCAGGGAAAGACAACTACTACCAGACTGGCTGCAATGTGATAAATGACGTAATGTTGTTACAGGTATGCATGCAGGTATTGTCAGTTTGTGTACCCACATAAGGAGGCCTGTGATACACACCAGTCTACTGTCTGCTACATTGGTAAGAGACCCAGCTCAGACACTACACTCAAGATAGAACAACTCCAGTTCTCCTGTATCACATGTAAGGAGAATCTACCCACAATTCAAGAGTTTAGGAACCACTGCATTACTGAGGCTCACAAATATAAAAGGATCAAATTTAACAACAATAACAATGACACTGATTCACCCTCAGCTAAGAGATTGAGAATTGTTTAATTATCTACAAATAGTGGTAATCTATTATATAACAACATATACTTACCTAACAACTGACTGCTAACATACTCCATGACACATCACCTCTAGCTCTAACTGGTACTCATTGTTTGTGGAGTTGCCCTCCCATAGTTATTTACTTTTATCAATGATCTATTGAGTCCCTTTTACACTTTATCTTCCCATTTACGTTGTATTCCTAAGTTAATTAAGATAAAGGTGGTTTCAGCTTGCCAAGTTTTCCTGATGGAAAGGGAGGTTTGAAAAGGCTGGGAAGCCACACCCCCTGAAGAAGGTGAAGGATTCACCTGGAGAATGAGGGAAACTTGGCAAGTAAAAACACATCTCAGAACATTAGGAGATTTAATGGGTAGATAGAGAGCATATTGTGCACTTAGTTTACTCTCTACAATCCAGAGACCTACAAACAGTTAAATATTTCCCCTATAATACATGTACGTAATTTGGTATATTAGTAGAAGCTGGCCCCAGGCAGCATGGTGTATTATAATTACCATAATTAACACTGATCCATGGATAATTCAAACTCACTAAATTGCCTTTACTAACTCTTCACCCTGATGGTCTAGATGGACCAATATTCTGTATACTCTGTATGTAGCGCTCCCCAAATTCAATGGTTGGTAACATTTGCATACAAGTAATCATCCACACCTACATCTAACTGACTGATTTAATAGTCAAAGCATACTTTATAGGAATATATTGGTTTAGACATGAATTTCATGCTATACAATCTGCATTTAATGTTGATTTTTGTATATCGTTCACCAACAAAAGTATTTCTTCTTGCTTTCAATCACTAATCTAATAGACATAGTATATAATATTACATGTGAATTAAATGACTTCCCTTAGAGTAGTTGGCATTGTTATAATGTAATAACTATTATGATATTGTATATTTTTTGTATTATCTAATATCGGGCACAATCATATAGTATATTCAAATCTATTTACTTTATGTATACATAACTACCATATTCATTCAGATGTTACCTCTAATATTGTCTACAATTTATAATAATAATATATTCTTTTCTTTGCACTATTTAGTGCATGGCTTGTCTGTAATAATAGGAATTGTCTACTCTCTTGCTACTAATATTGGGATTGTGGTTTCTGTTACTTTATAATCACCAAGAAGATGATACTAATACTATAATTGATATTACAGAGTTAGGTTATTTCTTACTGTTCCCCTCTCATTTATTATGGACATTTATCTTATTTCTGTAGTCATAGAATGATCCTATTTCTAGGTAGCTGTGTTTGTGATTATGAGATATATATACAATTAGGCACTAGGCAATATTCCATGTCAATATGATTTCACTCTACTAGTCTTCCATGTTATGGACTTAGCCACTATTTTTGTAGAGACATTGTATATATCGATATAATGCATAGCATTATAATTATAGAATAAAAATATTTCTAAGACCAAAAATGTGCTTTCCTTGTGCTCAACATTGCAGTAGCTAAGTGCAGTTTTTGATCAGGTACATCTTGCAAAAAAGTCTAGTAACGTTTGAGAATGGCGTCCTTGAATTTTTCTATTTTCATCAAAAATGTTTTCCTCTATTTGCTCTATATTCTATAAGCTGTGTACCTGCTTTGTACCCTGATGAACGACTAATAGTCCACTTCCGCATGATTCCTGGGAGTGTTGTACCTAGCCCTTTAGTGGGGGTCTACTAAATGGTAAAGGTAAGAGCATTTAGCTTACCCAGAGACATTATTTTGCACAGAAGTTAGCTGGAGTTGTCTGTCATCATGCAATTTATGTTAAGGAAGGATAACTCCACACCAGAGTCCTGTACCTGCATGTATTTGGTCATTCAACTTGTAACAAACAGGATTAATGTAGGATAATAATTATATAATACATGTATAAATTATGTAGAATGTACATAATTTAAATTTTCAAATCTGTGGGGTGTTACCAAAGTTATATTGTCAATTGATTTGAAAATTGACATCATGCCTTGCATATTTTATATACTACCATGTACAAGTACATGTATTTATTAATATTTATTGTTGTCATTTTAAAATAACAAAGCATTAGCAAAAATGCATTATACTTGGGCTTATTATCCAGATTATCTGCCCCACAACAGGAGAGTAACTGATTCTGATTGGTTCTTTCAATTATACAAGCCTACTGATTGGCTATGTTTATCTTGTGATTAATATATTCATTGTTTATTGAAGCTTGCCCTCCAATATGTTCATTAGAAATTCTGATGGTTATATAGCAAGTTTATTGTTGTTCCTGTCTAGTGGCTCCTCTACAGCCAAGGAATGACTCACCTGCTTCTACTTTAAAGAGGATTTAGACTTACCCAGCAGATCAGGTTTGATAGCAACAACCTGCTGGCACTAGGAGATTAGTACTTGTTACTACACTGCTAGCTACCTGGCATCTCACAATTGTATCTAATAGCTAGATAGCCTTACATGTAACTACATGGGCAAGTGACGTAGTTTAATATACTTTACTATTATATATGATCTCACCTGATTGAACTAACAGACTAAAGATGGGTTGCACTCTTAGTGCTGAGGAGAAACTAGCCTTGGAAAGGAATAAAGCAATTGAGAAAAATCTGAAAGAAGATGGAATACAGGCTGCCAAAGACATTAAACTACTACTTTTAGGTAAGTAGCCTAAGCGGATGTATTCAACTAAACCTGTCAATAAGCGATATCTAACACCTTAAAGTGGTTTATTGGGTAGTAACACAAACAGAGCTGCATTCTTATCTCTAGATTATATTTCCAAAGTACATGTTGTAACATAATAATAGTATAATCCCATGCACCAGATTTTCTCAGCTTCCTTTCCCAGTTAGACTTCTTGTCTACTGTGAGTCTCTCAGGGTGTAATAGGCATTCTTGGCTGGGTGGTGTGGTTATAGTCCAACCTCAAAAGCCGAATCAGATAAATCACTTTCCTTAATCAGCAAATATATAACCTGGCATTGGTGACAAACTGAGCTAGGAGGTTGGTGAGTGAGTTTACAACCAACTCAAGTAAATGTGTAAAAAGTCAGAGAGAAAGAAATGTTCTCTGGTTAGTAGTATGTCTGCTGCCAAATGTGAAGCTGTTCTAACCAACATGTCTGTACGTGGCCTGAGCCTACACATGCACTAAAAACATACCGAGGTTGATATATAGCATAGTTAGCTATCCAACTCTCTCCCACAGAACAGTAAAACTTTGAATGAATTCGGTAGTCACTCCTCAGAGCAAGGAGTACCCAGTAGGGTAGTGGAGTGATTTGAAACTCCTGCTAAATAGAAAGGTAAAACTAATAACGTAGACCATGACTTCGACTACATGTTGTAGAAGTAACTGGCCGCAATCTACACAACTATGTTCTATAATTGAAATATAAGAGCACTGATTTGATTTGAAAGACTCGAATTGAGAGCTTACAAAAGTGCAGAAAATATGCTACATGTAGATGATCCTTGGTGCCTAGCCAAAACTGATGCAGAAGAAGTTGTTTTCTCTATTTGTTTTGGAGTAACTCTCAACCCCATTTTCCAAACACATTCATAAGACCCTAGACTATTTGAATTGAACTTACAAACCTGTGAAACATGCTTGAGAGCTGAGATTGAAATGTTTAAATGCTTGGCATGGAGCTAAGGCTAGGCCTAGCACATAATATAAGCTGGGGCTAGGCCTAATATATCACATTATATAAGCTACAATGTGATAATTTATTCGCTGTAATTATTGCAATTATGCATTTACTTTACACCTGCACCTGTAGAATTTAATTCACAGGTATGTGACATACTCGTACATCACACCAAATATTCAATATTCTACATACTCATGTCTGAATCATGCCGACTGCAGTCAGCATCATGGCCTAGGTGATGGTCTTGCACCCTATTATTATTGTGTATGCAGTGTATACTTGTACACAGTTTCAGAGGACATGTTTACTGTTCTAGATGTGTACACTCACATAATCCCTGTCAGGTATGATACAGTAGTAGGCCTACACCTTTTTGATTGACAGAGATTCCTGTTAGTGATTAGGGCAGGTTACCCAACAATATAAAGAGAGAATAACTTCTCATGCTTCAATTTCAATAAAAAACAAAAGCCGTCTCCAGTTCTGTATCTATTGTTTTCACATATAGTCCTGTCTACATATGCATATACAGTAAGTATAACATAATACACTTACCCCAAACCCCTATTCCTGCACTGGGTAGACATGTGTATGTGTATGTCTTGTAGACAACAAGTTAACCTCTATGTTAATATACATGTATCTATAATAGGCCGGCACAGCACTATATGGGTATAATTATACATGTACTACATCTATTTAGGTTCATGCACCACCATTCTGTGCATGGCTAGAGCCCAGAGCAAATAATGGTCTAAATTCTACCTCATGCCAGCCAATGTTGTTAATAGATTGTAAAACATGAAAGTTCATCCAGTTTGCATATTATAAAGATGCACAACCAGAAGGTGGGTAAACTTGAGAAACTACCTGCATTCAGTGACAAGACAGCAACTAACTGTTAGTACAATAACAGAGAATCACAGCATCTAATAAATGATTTATTATTATAGCATATAAATGCAGGTGCTTGTATGGTTTCATACAAACTATTTACCAGAGTTGGTACTTTATAACAATGAAGTTGCACAACAATATAGCATTATAGCATTATTAGTACAGAAGTATTTTACACCAGGGTGTGACTAAATATTGTTGAAATTAGTAGACACTCCATCTGACATGAGTAAACAAGTACTGCTCTGTATGCCTTGTATGCCCTGTCACCATGTTATGCCCTGTATATCTGTGACTACCACGGTATACTCATAGATTAGGAGATATTACTGAAATCACGAGTGTGCAATCTCTCCCTATAATAGGTAGTATAATAATGGTAAAATCCTGCAGTTTACAAACGTCCAACTCCCAATTGACAGGTAAGGAAACCTATTCCTGCACTGGGTAGACACGTGTATGTGTATGTCTTGTCGGCAACAAGTTAACCTCTATGTTAATACACTCAAGTCCAAGAACTATAATAATAAAATAATAATGTTCAGCCAGAACATCTGGAGGACCAACAGTGTAACCCTACTTTAACAGATTAGTGTCAACATACCATATGTGTGGATGCTACACCATGTTTGCAGATTGTAGTACACTATACTATTTCATTAGGTCTCTTCACAGCTTACAGGCCTATCTAACATATCTAATAGATATTGATGGTCTAATCCAGCATCGGATAAGTAGAGATATGAACCACAGGCAGAAACCAGCCACTACATCATTATATTATATATTATGAGCTGTATCTACACGTCATACTGTAACATATATTGTAATATAGCGAATTATTAATCTATTTACAGGTGCTGGAGAATCAGGAAAGAGCACCATCGTCAAGCAGATGAAGTGAGTTTATATTATACATGTATGCATATTACAAAATGTACTGGTACTAGTGCGACGGTATCTTTTGATGTTTTTATTTCGCTAAATACTGGTTTACAAATTAAATAGCTTAGTTCTTTGCTGAAACTTGTGTCTTGGCATTTCAAAACACTTACCCAAATTATTTTCATCTGTTTACATTTCAATAATAGGGAAAAAATTTTATCTCATCAGACTGAAATAAAATGTGCTGTGTCGGCCATGACACATTTTCTTTCAATGTGGTGAAATAAAAAATGACATGCCAGTGTTTTAAGACTTGTTGATATCTTATACATGAAGAAAATTTTATGGTGCTCCAGTACAAACACTTCACAGCCTACCCTAAGGTATTCTGTTTACTGTAGTGTTGTGATATAACCCCATTGTACTTATTCCCCACAATTTCTCTCTATATGGTAGGATAATATACTGCTACATGAAATAATATCAAAATGCCATTCACTGACTAGTTGAACAGTTGTATTCTAACACACAGGGCTGTCTATCTATTATATACAGTGTAGCATAGTGTACATAGTTATTATGTAGGAATCCATGTGTAAGTAACAAGTACTGGCTACAGGTAGCTTATTGTACATATGCAAAATTTATTTACTATTAAAATAATCCACAGCTACCTGAATAGTGATGTGTAAATTCCAGAACTAATCGTCCTAAAATATGTTGTTGTTGTATGCTAGTACAAAGGGCTAGTAAATTCTTTCTCAGGAATTTTGTTAGAATATAGCATGCTTATACAGGGTATGATTAGGGTATTATGCCTTTTGTTATCTTTGTCAGCAATATAAAACATAATTATATGGTCAGTATAATTATAGTCAGTATTTGGGAGAACTGTGCAACCCTCCAATCACATGAATGAATCTCTGTTTAGTGTTTAGCTTTTGTACACCAACATCCATCTTTTATTGTCATCCTTATCCCAGGTCTCTGGGAATAACTGCTGCAGGGTATCGCAACTCCCAATAACCTGTGGCTTGTGATGGCCAGCTACCCTGTAGTGAAAATATGATAGCTGTTGCTGCTAAAAAATCTATTTTATTGTTTGTACCAATTTGGCAGCCTTTTCTTTCAGTGGGTGCAGGTTCTTAGGTTATATTAGAGAATTTTCTTTCTGTAGAATTATCCATGAAGGAGGTTTCACCACAGAAGACAACACACAGTTTAAAGGAGTTGTATACAGTAATACTTTGCACTCACTAGCCTCTATAATTAAAGCCAGAAGTAAATTTGATATATCTTATGGGAGCGAGGAAAGAGAGGTAAGTGTACAATATTGTACTTTCAGGTTGTGCAAAATACAGTGTACAGCTAGGCCTCACTCTGAGCCTAACTTTTAGAAAGTCGTTATCCTTATTTTGCAATGTTTAGAGCAGAGATTATAAGTTGTTATGGCCTATGAAGTTTTACCTTCACCAAATTGAGGAGACAACTCTTAACTTCCACTTGCATAACTCACAGTTGACACAGACCCTGCAAGGTCAGAGTAGAGGTTTAGGCTGAATAATGTATTGATTTATGATTGTAATGAGTGAGGATTTGTTCAACAATGGTAGCTGCCCTTCCACTATCCTACTCATCTGTCATCTCCAATTAGTTTATCACTGAAGTACATGCTAACAAACAGCTAAGAGTATTTGAGCAGTCATAAAATATAGTACACAGCCCCTACTACCAGCATACACAGTTAGTATAATGTATATACACATTGTCTCACATCATATTATGTGATATTATGACAGTATCATCACGCGCATAGCTTAGCAATTTGCAACAAAAGTAATTTTCCTAATAGATTCAAATTATGTAATACCTTTATATCAGTAGCCATGCAGGCTGACAGTTTAGTTTCATGCAGCATGTGTTGATATAATAATACATGTATTTACTATATAAGTGGTTTGTCCAAAGTAGGGGTGGGTTGGGGAGAAAGGGGAGTGATTGTCTTCCCAGAAAGACGTCTTACAAACCATAGGAAATTAGTTTATTGAGCTGATCAAGCAAATGGGAAGATTTAGATATACATGTACATGTATATAATATTGTACATTTTCTTCTTTCAAGGGGAATCACTATTTGTCCCTCTATACCCCCAAGAGGATTTCTGTCGAATACTCACTATGTTAGAACCAGTCGGAGGGGGTAGTTTATACTACCTTGCAAAAATTGTATTATATTTTTGAAATATCTGCTCATACCTACTCAATATAAATTACATATCAGTTGGGTAGCTAGCAATCAATAAAATATAGACATATATATGTCCATGTAAGCATACATTGTATGTCTATTCATGTCATGAATTTTATTATCAGCTGAAGGCAAATTAAACTTGATAGAGATATGAGCGTGTTAATTAGCATGCTAAAGAGAATATGCTATTATTTTCTGTTTCAGAACAATTATATAATAAATATAATGTCCTCAATCTGCATTAGTGTACTGTTTTGGTGTTTGACACCCTATTAGTGCAGCTCAGAGATATCCCATTTACATGTATATCTATATCCTTAATCGATTATAACATAATTACATGTCCATGTACATGTACATGTGTATATACTCAACGTTCATAAAAAAATTATATATTATATACATGTACATGTATATAATATATACAAACGTATGTGTTGTGTGTGTATAATATATACCGTTGGTTTTTAGAAAACATGATAGATAGGCACTCTGCACAACACAATAAAATGAAAAACTGCCTTGCGCTTGGCAGTATAGCAGGGGCAGCGAATTCCCGACTATCATCAGCACATTATTCAACTCTCATGAGTGGATCATTAATGTCACATCCCTTTACATAATATGCTTAATGTTGTATTCAATGGTGGTGTGTTTTGCAGCCAGAGGCCGACATGGTGCAGGATGCAATTGGTAAACTCTCTGATAATGAGCCATTCAATGCGGAGCTAGTAGAAGCTATGAAGAACCTATGGCAGGACTCGGGCATACAGGAAGCATTTGGCCGATCAAATGAATATCAGCTGAATGATTCGGCAAAATAGTGAGTTCTGTTGAAACTGTGTAGATGTGGTACTCAGGCTATACTACTCATCCTGAGGCTAAGCTAAACTGTTTGTCTTCAGGGTTCACACCATATTTTATATCAAGAAATGTTCTTTATGTAAGATGTAACTTTATACAACGTATCATGCTGAGGTGGCATTAAATAGTCTAAATCTCCGAGTATAACTTCCTACTAAGACAAAGTTATAGTAAAACTTCATCCATGTTTCTTCAAACAGTTTTTGCAAATTTCAATGCAAAGTTTCCTGTGAAAACTACGCCAAGATATCAGCAGTAAAACATGATGTATATATGTATATATATATTATGTACAATATGTACAGTGTATATGTATATGTATAAATATGTATATACTCGCATGCTTGTATATGTACATGTGCATATATACACGTACATGGATATACGATGCATATCGTTGTAATAGGATGTTCACTCCCTTTTAGCTTCCTCGATTCACTGGACAGAATCGGTAAAAGTGACTACATGCCAACGGAGCAGGATATACTAAGAACCAGAGTTAAAACTACAGGAATTGTCGAAGTTCATTTCGCCTTCAAGTCACTTAACTTCAAGTAAGTGATGTAGAAAATAGTAGCTTATGGAAATTACCTACGTATAGTGTTGCAGCAGCTAGTATACAGCATACCTACATGTATATCTATATATCATTTGCCATTCTACCTTGGCAGGTGTCTCAATATTTTGCTACAGAAAACAATCGCTAAATGTCCTTAGCTATACCAGGGATATTCTGAAGACATGAACTTGGGCTATTCCCTCCTGTTGTATAGCACTGGTTGGACAACTATGCACTAAATATTATATATAAACACTACATAATTGCACAACACCTACTGCCTATTGTGTAATTGGTCTATCGTGCTAAAGGCTGCATGATTTACAATTTGTAGCTGTAGCTGTAGCTGCAGTATTAGTAACACTGTTAATAAATGGTGAGATAACTCCAAAATAAGCCATTGATAATTTGATAAACTGCGCTGTACATGTATGTTTTAGTAATATCTTATCACAGCTTATTGATATATTGATAGAAGCTGAAGCTGTTATAGACTAGTTCATATTCAAACAAGTTCTTAACTTGTAATTTATATTCCAAGTCAAGTAATCACAGCTGTGTCAACATACAGCTTATATAGTACTATACACTTTAGTCAAGTGGTGTGGGTTAGACTCACTAATTAGACATGATATATCAATGTTTGAAACCAATTGTACATGTAAATACATTACTATAATTATACCCATTATATAAAATTACAAATCATCGGCAGCATACTTGTTAGACAGCAAAGGTCTATATAAATAGTACCTACTCACATTCCACCCCCCTAGGGAGTCAGCAGTGATAACACAATGAGATGATACAGCTATCATGTGATGCATGATTTAGTGTTCTAATTCCTAATAACATTCATAACATTTATCTAATAGATACAATGTCTCACCAATAGGTTTAATGTGTTGGTTTGGTGCTAACTGATAAATGAGCATGTCATTACTTTACATGATGTAACAATAATATCAACGACAGCATCAGTAGCATCAATTACTCTTCTAGTAATTTTTGGTGATGGGAAGTTGTTTTCTCTTTAGTCCACTTTTCACTAACCTGGGCACCAGACACATTGAGTCAAACGGTTCAAGCTTATGCTGTGCGACTAGCTCCTAATCATAAAGTTCTATGTTCATAATACCTGTACTAAGGCTATTCACCTCTAAACTCAGGGTAAATACTGCAAACTGACAATATTGGAATTGGAATATTTGGAATTCAGCTTTTATCAATGATCCAAGTAATAGTAATTCATGTATATGGTTAATTCCCTTTACCCGTAGGCTGTTTGATGTTGGAGGCCAAAGATCTGAGAGAAAGAAGTGGATTCATTGTTTTGAAGACGTCACTGCCATTATTTTCTGTGTAGGCATGAGTGAATATGATCAAGTGCTACATGAAGATGAAAATACCGTAAGATGACATTATTATGTAACACCATTATTATGTAAATATGTTATAAATATTATTTATTACAAATTGGCACCCTTCTAAGTATTTGCCTCCAATATGAATTTTATTATCATTTATGTTAAAAATAATGGAAATTGTCTTCTCTCCGTTAGGATGAACTGTACATGCAAATACCTGTGGCAGTTAGTAGCGCATGTCTGCTGTCGACCATATGAAAGAAAAAATTAACTGATTACATTCATCTTTACTTCTCTGATTACAATGAAAATGCCAATACTATCTACTAGCTGTGTATTGTTTACATGTGTTATCCATATAGTGTCGGAAGGCCTATGCGTTTATGGTTAGTTACTTCAATGTGATGTCTATGAAACTTACATGTAACCAGTATTATATGTACATGTACATGGCATCACCTGTATATATAGTATCTGTTATTATATGTACATGGTATTACATCACCTACATGTATAGTAGTATATGGTATTATACGTACAGTATGTATATGGTAGGCCTGTTATAGGTATGTATAGCATAAGAATAGGATATTATGTGTATGTACATGTACCAGTATATGGCATCAAATGTATGCATATTGTGTTATGTACACCATGTCCTATGGTACTGCTAAGCTGTACATGTATTGGGCCTCATTTTTGAGTTGCCAACTCCCTTATGCAGAAAGGCTCAGATTCCATAATTTGTAACATCCACAATGTACCCATTTATCATTTTTATTAATAATCCACATGCTATTTTTAGAACCGAATGGATGAGAGTTTGACCCTGTTTGACGCCATATGCAACAACAAATGGTTTTTAAACACTTCTATTATACTGTTCCTCAACAAGAAAGATTTATTTGCTCAGAAGATCGTCCATACCAACATCACTACATGTTTCCCAGAATACACTGGTAAGTTCATTACTTCCTGTGGCAATGTAGTGTATGGATCACAGCTGAACTATTATATGCATATGCATGACTGCTACCACTGACACAGAAGTGTAACATAACATATTGGAAAACAAATTTGGAACTTGACCAAGTCTACTACCTTAATTATATAGATCAGGGATGCCCAAACTTTTTGGCGGAAAGGGACAAATTATAAAAGTGGACCGGAGCAAGGGACACTTAGTTTTGCTGCTGCATTTATTGCAGCTATCAAATGGGCAATTTGATTGTAATACAATACGACTTATTTTATAGGTTTTATAACACGCGTATATATTGATTTTGTTTCAACCAAAGTATAACAGCAATTATTATAGTCATCTACTTTTGGAGTACACGAAAACAAAATAAAGGGAGAAACAGACTAGCTAACTTTGTACCGTTATTCGCTGCGAAATCACGGTGGAGCGACAGGCCGTCACAAAATTGAGCGAAAATGCCCTGTTCGCCAAATATCTAGCATGATTAATATTTTGTGTTTCGCTTTCAATAAAGCTGGCTTCAGATTGGCCAGCAACGTCTTTACCGACGCCACTCCGCATTTCCGTCTGTAAATTGAAATTCAAAATTGAATATGATGTGATGTCCACTTAGGAGACGTAAAAATAATTTCCTGCGTTGCCACACATGCTCAAACTAGAAACTATGCTCATGAAGGAAACATCGCTAGTGTGTGTTGTTCAGTGGGAAAAAAGTTGCCACGCTGGCAAAAAGTGGGGGAAACATGTAAAAAATGTTCACTAGTCTGATTCAGTCTTAAAATTAAATGAAAATTGTAATGAATCTTCCATGCATGTTACATGATTCACTTGTGAACGCAATTATTAGTGGGTGACATGGAATTGTCCTTTCTCTTGTATCGTCATAAAGTCGGTGTCTCTTTTAATAGCTGCCTGGTATGCTTTTCAGTCAGTCATGCCTGATTTTTCGTTTTCAATGTACATGTAGCTCAGGTGACTGAACAAACTCTCACACAAGAAAGTGCTAGCAAAGAGTAGCACCAGTTTGACAGCAATTCTAGATATGTTGGGGTAGCTGTGCTTTCCACTTTATTCTGCCTTCAGCTCTTAGTCAGGCCATCAGTTTTCTGTAGGTTCCCAATTTTTGACAGAAATCTACCTCTATGTCAGCTAAAAATATTTTGGGATTTCCAAATGTGAGAATCTTTTAACGTTGTGATGTATTTTTGACTGTAATTTGAGCAGTGTAAATTTTGCTAGCACTGCTCAGCCATAGAAAGACATTTTTGCATGCAAAATTTGAGAAGTGATGAAGGGACACCAAAATCCAGGCAAAGGGACACTGTGTCCCTTAGGGACACATTTGGGCATCCCTGATATAGATGTATTGAATGATGTGCATGATATACATGTACATTTATTTTGTATATTTTGTACAGCAATGTATATGCCCACCTGAATACCATGTAAAAATAATATTTTTTTTTACAGGTGGCCAAAACTATGATGATGCTGCCCTGTACATACAAGGACAGTTTGAGAGCAAGAACAAGCATGAGGATAAGTCCATATACTGCCACCAGACATGTGCAACAGATACTGAGAATGTTCAGTTTGTATTTGATGCTGTCACTGACTCTATTATAGAAGCTAATCTAAAGGAAGTAGGATTATTTTGATATAACTGGCAGCAGTAACAATAGAAACTCTAGTCAATGAACATCAAGCTGTGTGAATATTCACAGTAACTCTTAGCTAAATTAATTGTTTACTCTACATGTATATATATATATTTCATGGCTATTCCAATTTAAATTTAAAGTTCCAAATGATGGTAAATCATAAATATTGACCATTCTACTTTAGCTTGTGTGAAGAAATAAAATTGCTAGATTTTTTACTACATGTACATGTATATATTATATTACATATGGCACAATTATGTAAAATTGTTGTGAAAACTACACAAAAACTTTTTAATATTTTTCCATGTCACAAATAAAATTTACATAATACAATGAGTGTAACATACTAGGAATGTATGTGCATCAGCCTGGGTTCCCAGCCAAAGAAGAAAATGTGTTCTTAGTCAACCTGCCCACAAATACTTTTGTGAAGGCTAGATTACAGGCTGCTAATGTACAACACCAAGTATCCCTGCTAAATAGAAGCCTTTGCTTCAGGAGTTGTCTTCTCTCCTGTGATGATTGCAGCTTTCATAATATTCCATTTCAAGCTCTGAAGTTGAATGACCTGCACAATAGATTATAAAATTCACTATTTGTGTACTTCTTGTCCTTTTTTGGTACTATTTACACGCTATTCAGCAATATTACACTTTGTAAAAGTACCAACAGTAGAAAGTAAACAAAGAATGGTTACCCTAGAAAGTCTGGGCATTTGGACAGCATCAACTCAAATTCAACTTCACTCAGCTTTTTATCCTCATCCAGGTCAGCTTCCTCTACAACAGAAGAGCAGTCTTATCCCTGCATTAACTGCTTACTCCATAAACTCCACAGTTATTTCTCAGCTCTGTAGCATCACTTTTAGAGAACTTAGACATTTCTATAGAGAAAGGAAAATAATTGGGAGAGGGCAACTTCTTAGTATGATCAGTAACCATAGTTTGAATCCCCATCACCAGTGATGTTAGAGAGGGATCCCTGTTCAGTTCTATGTACATCATGGTGTACATATCATCCCTACCCACCTAAGCTATTTATAACAATAAGAAATTGTCCTCTCTCACTTTAATTTATAACTGTGTGTATAATACTACATGGGTAATCTAAAGCTTAGGCCACACTACAGCGAATTTTCTTGCGAATTCGCAAATTAGAACCGAGCGTGCCACACTGCAAAAGCTATAAGCGAATTTGCATTGTGCACGATTTGATTTCACCCAATGAGGGATCAAAAATTATTATCCTCGGTCACGTTTCTCATTCACTGCAGAACTAGAACTCCGAAAAATGTAAAATAAAATTATAATTAAAATAGAATAAAATATAATAATTATTTTATTCTTACTTTTATTCGTTTTACACGATTCTTGCAAACGGAAGTATTCATTTTATTCATCAGTTGAAATAAATATCTTAATATAATAATTTAAACTCATGATTGATTGAAAATCCGTGGCTCTGAACACGTGACAGTAACGTGACAAGTAAAAATTGACCAATCACAAATTAGCGAGTTGCGAATTAGCTGATTCAATCCAGCTAATGCGAAATCGCATGTTTTCCGCGAATTCGCACATATTTTGCGAATCTGCGAATTCGCCACTGGCCAAAATTCGCTTTTCGCTAAAAATTCGCTGCAGTGTGGCCTACGCATAAACCTTGCATGTCCAGCCCCTCTTGCACGTGAGAAGATAAATCCTAACGCATTTAAACGCTTCAGTCACTAGTATTTGAGCTACATTGTACAGTAATACAATATACAAAATTCAACACTAGTACCTATAATTTTAGAGGTGATGTAGTCTAGCTCCTCTTTTTCCAGCTCATTGTTTGTGATGTATTTCAGGGCTTGGTCCATATCTGAAGCATTCAAATATCCATCACCATCAAAATCTAGAAAAGGGTAATATATGCCTGTAGACTGTAGATGCATATAACAACTACTCAATTGTGGTTAGCAGTAAAAAATACTTTTGTGGCAGAGAAATGTCATGTCTACTCTTACTTCATGTCTAGTAAACTATCAAAATAAGAAGGAATTACCTTCTCTTACATATAAAACTGGTTTACCATAGGAGTTTAATTACAATAGTGCAGATGATTTCATAGCACTATATAACAATCAATTGATAGAGGTGGAGTTAGTTAACTCACTGTATATGCTACTCATAAATTGTGGCTGGGACAGCGGTTTAGGCATAAGATATTCCAATGTACAATTCCATGCTTCAATGAGAGTTTTAGTAAGGTCACACAACTGAACAGTGAGCTACAACACTAAGGAACTTGCTCACCATGGATTTGGAAACAGTAGTGAGACTTGAGTTCTCTGGGTGATGACTCACACATTACAGACAGCATGTTAATGAAATCATTGAAGCACATGTTTCCACTTGCGTCCTCTGTGAACACTTTCAGTATCTGGTCTTGGAACGGATTCTCCTGCACAAGGTTGATATAACTCTTAACAATAATTCAAACAGATCCGTTCAAGTTGAATTTAGCAACTCCGGATTAGTTTCTACAATTCTATATACTTATGTAGACCTAATGCAAATTTAACATACTTATGAAACCAAATTATTTGCATAAATAAAATGTCCAGATATGTACGTCTTGATTGAACCTACAAGTCATGTAAGCAGCTAATGAGACTTTAAAGATGGCTGCCCTACCTATCCATGAATTGGAGTGCAATCCAAAATGTGGTCACAGCACCCATGATAACGCCCACACATACATGTAAATTTCACTAGTAGGAGTACAAGGGTAGGACAAGAGAAGGCAGCTCTTACTACTGCCCTCGTATAATAGCACCTTGAGCTCAGATATCTGTTTCATTCTAGCCTTAGGTATCTTGAGAGAGAAGAGTTGGTCTGCGTCCATATACTTAGGGATCTGGTCTGGCATAATAGCTCTGAATCTGTGATATATTCTACAAGTAGTAGGCAGTAGGCTTCACTGAGTACAGGCGAGTACATTATGCTTACAAATACAAACATATAAAGAAACAATGTTCATCTCTATACTCTATAATTATACAGGATGACAATATCACATTACAATAGAAATTTTGCTGAACAACTGAAGGAGTAGTCGCATACATATACATTGTCCTTCAACCAACAGCTGTTAATACGGACATACATATTATTATTATTATTATGTTAGAATCTGATAAAACTTACCTCAAAATCTCCTGCTTGTTAAAGTATGTACAATCCTACAGAATAATATAATACAGTGTATCTCCAAATATGTAATGAATTATACGTACTACATCCTACTGGCCTGGGCTCCTAGACCACTCAAATGGGTTGTAGAGTGTAGGTGGCTTCATACTCAGGATAACATAGCACATAAACACTGTTAAGTGCTATACTTAATTCACTATAAAAAATAAATGTCCAGATGCTGGTTGAATCCTGCACAAGTATGGGAGAGAGAGATCGAGAGGGTAAGTAATATTAACCAACCTGGTATGCCTCCATCTGCTCACTAGTAAACACAGATTTGTTGTTACCCATCACTATCAATGCTGCTCTTATAATACACTACATATATACACTATATTAAGATACACTTACTAAAGTCTCAGTGTATGTACCAATGTAGATGTGTAGTACTAATGTATATAACTGGTTGTCTTTAGACCTATAATACAGGGGTTATTGTAACGTCCTGAGAGAATTAGATAGTAAATACTTGTACAGGGAATAATGGAGAGTAGCACATGCACACCCTGAGACAACACCATTCCCAAAGTTATAGTTATACAAATAATAGTTTAGTGATTGAACAAATATAAGACAGTTATGTCATCATACATCAGCATGCATGTAAGAAAACTCTAGACAACTAACACAGGGAGAAAGAACACCATTATCAGGATATCTAATTCTTCTTCATTATATTGTTGACAAATAAATTAACACCACACCACAGTGCAAGAAATATTGCCCAATCACAGTTCACTACACATAACCTGAGCCAATCACCAGACAAGTCTAATATTACCCACTGAGATGTCATCTTACAAGTACAGAATAAAGTCATATAGTAGATAGAAACCACTGAAGGCTATGATGGAGAGAGCAAAGAACTTGAAGGGTGTGAGAGTAAACAGAGCTGATAGCAGGAGTATAAATATGGCTGGCTGTCCCTTCTGTATGAGCTGTAAGAACTCCTCCATTCTAGTGTGCCTCAGTGGAGCGTCTTCATCTCTCTGAGGCAGTACCACCAACTGCTGCTGATCGTGTACTCGTGGTCCATACATCACAGCTCCAAAACATGCAACTGTAACAACATCATTTATAAAATTATTACATATTTATATATTATGCACATGCTTTGCGGCAATTAGCCTCTGCACACCAGTCTCTGCCTCTCCCGATGACAGTGTGAGGCTGATGACTCTGTTCCAAATGTTTGTCATGAGTAAACAATGTATTTAGTTGCTGGAAAGATTTACAAATAACCAATTTCTCACCAGTTCCTACTACAGATAGCACTTGGTAATGCTAAGTCGCTGCTAGTATACATATAACTACTGTATGATATGAACCGACCTGCATACCAGCATTGAGAATGACCAGGTTAAATAGGTGTAAGGTGTGCATGAATAGCCTTATTTACTCTGCAACAGCAACCTGGTATTTTAGACAAGTAATTTTGCAAAAACATGGGACTCTTGTCATTTATTCTGGAATATGTTTCTCTAATTAATTACATGTAGATTCATTATAAAAGTTGCTGTGGCTACAGCTTTAATAAACTCATCTATTTCACCCAATCATTCCCCTCAAATACAGGAATCGTTCCCCTCAAATACAGGAATCGTTCCCCTCAAATACAGGAATCGTTCCCCTCAAACACAGGAATCGCTCCCCTCAAACACAGGAATCGTTCCCCTCAAACACAGGAATCGTTCCCCTCAAATACAGGAATCGTTCCCCTCAAATACAGGAATCGTTCCCCTCAAACACGGGAATCGTTCCCTCAGATACAGGAATCGTAAACCATTGTTTGTGAAAAACATGTTTTTTGATCAAATTCAATGAACACAAGTCATCATTTTAAGTAATATGACTTCATGCCAATGATACAATGGCTTCACATAATTTGTTTTTATACAAAAAGTATTTGTATTGGTTGATAAAGGGTTTGTTAAACTTGAAGTGATTGGCAGAATTTTGTTGTGAAGCCCTTCTTATATATTAAAATTTCAACAATCTAGCAGAGGATGGAATGGCTGAGTGGCAACCATGCTTGCACTTTGGTAAGTGGTGCAATGGGTGCCGAGTTCGAGCCCCTCTCATGGCCCGCTTGGCCTGAGATCCTCTTTTGTTTTTTTCAGCTTTCATTTTGTTGAACCACCTTTACTGATAGAGCAGACATAATTTTTTCCTGTATATACAGTTATTTATCTTAGTACTACTATACAAATTGGCCAAGGATGAGAAAGTGGAGAAAGTACACTGGGTTTGTAAGATGGGCGATGGTGATATGCTAATTATACACAATGTAAGCCTAATAAGTACATACATTTTACATACGAGGGGATCCAAAACTTCCAGGAGAGATTTGATACTTTTTCAAGCATTAGTGTTATCTTGCTAATGTTTTGTACAGATGTTGCCATAGGTGATGTGTGCTCGATTTTAAAATCCTTAAATGCTCTCTACTATATAGCCTGTGATTTTGAGCAAAATGTCAAGGTCAATTAGCAGGAACAACCTTTTTTCAATCAGGAAAAATGACAGATTTAACAGAACAAAGAAGTGCTATTAGATTTGCGAATGCCAGTGAGAAAAAATTAATGTGATCCGCTGGTTGATTATTGTATTGTCAAAGCAATTCTAATACGAGGTTACTCTATAATAACCTAGTAATATGCTGCACATGTATGTATGTGTCATAGCAATAGTATAGAAATAAATAATCAATGCATGCTTGTTTCCCAAGCTATGATTGATAGATAGCTCCAGTATATAATACATATATGCCACTACTCTTGTGTATTTGGTATCAGCAATGATCCCCCCCAGCTTGTTCACACAATGATAACTGCATGTCATTAGATTTTGGTACATTGCAATTACCTTGCCTTCAGCTGGACCAACCCATGGTAAACATCATACAAAAATTGCTCTATTTTTATAGTTGGTGAAAAATTATTGATAGAAATTTGGATTTGTCTTGCCTCCAAAGTGACAGTATCACTTTGGAGGCAAAGTAAAAACCTGAACCATTTCTGTAAGGCATGACTTGACCCAAATTAAAGGCAAGACAATTCTAAATGTTAGTAGGAGTAGAGAGTATTGAGAGAGCCACTGGTATTGTTAGAGTCAGACTAAACTAAACTAACCATTAAGTTATTGTGAGGAGCTCTCATCATCTGCCCAGCTGAGTGTAAACATATCCAACTATAAATAAACAAAATAATCATCAATATAACAGAACAATTTAAACAGAATTTAATAAATACGGATTGGTACTGAAAATATAGTAAAAAACAATAAACACAACAATAAAAACAACATTCATTTTTATTATCATCTTCCCTATTTCATATTACACTCAACTGTTAGTGTCAACTATCGAGAGCAATACTGTATATTATGTTTGTGAATTTATAAACTACTCCAGTTTTGATGAGTTGTCTTCTTACAAATCCTGTTTCTGAAAATATTTCCAACAATCCTTGCTGATACTGGAGTGGTCTTTTCTTACTAATACTTACTAATAGAACAGGATAGAATGGTACCACCAGTGATTGGGTAGACTAGACTCTCTGATGGATTAGGGAAATGACCTTCTATCAAACTGAAATACTTCGGCTCCAGGAACGGCTAAAAATAAAGTTAGCCAAGACATGATAAGTTACACAGCAGATGATATTGAAATGAAAATATGTGCATCAATTTAGTGAAAAAACATTCAAGAGCATTCTTGTAAGCTGCTATCCTAAAATATGTATTATTTAGAACTCAACAATTCTATTATATACAGCGTGTTGATTAATATTAGAAGATGAACAGACATCTCAGATTCTGGTAATAGATTCTGTTTAAATTACAACATGATGTAGCAGCAGTATATTTTTATTAGTTCAAGGTTGTCATTTACCACACAGGTTACATGTAACATGTACAAGCATATATCGAATGGCCTCTACTGCTACACCTAACTAGCTATTAACCCCAGTTACATAAAGGTAACATACCATGACTAGCATCCACCACGTCATGTACAGCATAAAGAGAAAGGATGATGTGATGGTAAAGTAACCCAGAGCACTATCATATGTGATGTAACCTTCAGACTGGAATGGATTGTAGCTGATGTCATCGGTAGCAGGTGTCTCACTCTCACTCTCTTCTGATACCTACGCAGACGGCATTATATAATGCAGTTATGTGATACCATATGTATAGTCCTAGCACCATTCAATGCATACAATTCTATCAATAATATTCTGTAGGATAGGAGAAGTCCAAAATATATTGTACAGAAAATACAATGACACACATGATACATGTATGGATGTTGTTGGAGAAAGGAAAGTGAAACAGTAGCATCAATAGAGGAAAGTAAGATGATATTATATTATATTACAATTACAAAACTGGTATGTACATGTACATGTGGTGAAGGAAACAAACTTAATTTACCCGCGATTTGAGTTAGACATGCTCAAAGATATAGGGTACTCTAAGTAACACCATACTGTAGCTCTAAGTGTTACATCTATATTAATTATTTGTGTGTTAGTATAACGTTATGCACATGTTTCTATGACAACAGTACTTCCTGAGGCCATGGAACAACCCATCAATCAGTGGGCTACAGACCATTAGTAAGGACGAACTCTTATCACTGGTCAATGAAATTAACAAACTGCACCCCCCCCCCCCCACAAACATGCTAGACCACAAACACCTTATGGTATGTGTTCAATGTTGTGACTCTCAAGTATGACTTACCAGGTGAATGGCTGGACCATCCAGATATCTTTCTAAGAATGTATGAGATCTACTCTTCATCAGATACCGTATGGGTTTCTTCTTATGCTACAATCACATAGAATAATAAATGACATTGGAGTTGTCTGCTATTACATGTGATCAGTAATACTAGGAGTTGTCTGCTACTACATGCGATCAATACTTATACTGGAAGTTGTCTGCTATTACATGTGAACAGTACTTGTACTTGGAGTTGTCTGCTATTACATCATGTGATCAGTACTTATAGTGTTTATATAATTGGTATGATAAAATTACCCAGGATTGCAACACCACAAACTGGAACTTTGTGCAACTATTTAATTATACACACTACAATTGGACCAATCACCGAGGCAATTACAGGTAGGTATGTTTGACCTTGTGGGACTGAGGGACTTACTGATGGAACTTTCTTTAGATTACAGTCTGGGTCTGTCCTGATCTCGTTCATACCAACATTGAGTAATACGTTATCATTCTTCCCCTCGAATGCCTCTAGGTTCTGTTCATACAGGAACACATCTTTCAGTCTCACTCTCTTTCTATATAACAATCAACTAGAGGGGTAAACTAATGGCTAGCATGCAGTGAGTGAGTGAGTTCCCACTTCATACTATCAAATGAATCAGTTTAATCATCTCATGATTATAACTTGGTCAGACAGATTGCTGGCAAACAGTCAATTAGTATGACATCACAGAGTGAACAAAGTTTTCTAAATCTGGTCAAATTTCTTGTATAGCTCTGGAAGTCAAGCAACAGATATAGTATGAAGTATATTATATCTAGAGACTAGTAAATCAAACCTTTGATGCAGTCCATAAAGAAATACAGCATATTCAAACCTCGTCACTGGTTCCGTTACATTTGAAGGATCTTCAATGCGAGCTGGCCATGGTACACCATTATGGTTGACAAACACTAGTTCACCTGTTTGAAAAGCAGTTATTACAGTAAACCCGTGCCATTAACTTACTTCAACATGAGCAGAGTGTGCTATTAATATCTGCTACGTCGGCTAAACCAGTGCTATCAAAGAAAAGCAACTTCAAAGTGATGAACTAAGTGATTCAATCAAAAAACTTTTCTTAGGCACACAACACCAGCCCATCCCACTAGGTTTATAATACAGCTTGCTAGACAACAATTACAAGCCTTGTGCAAGATATTCAGATGTCCCTTGACACATTATCATAGATGTTTTTAATTCAATAATAACGCCATACTAACCAATGTCATAGTCAGCTGCCTGGTCTCCTTGTACCACACCAGCTAAAGCATTCAACCTCAATTCTGTTTTGTCTAAAAAATAAAACCACCAAATAAAAACCTTTCAAAAAGTTCTAGTGAAGGCACACAATAGCACAATGTAATGATTCTAACAAGTCAGCAATAAAACAATGACATCCTATTATTGTAAAGAACTACAATTAAATGCATGTACTCTAATAGTGCTCAATATATAGGCTAAAAGATGGAAAAGTAAAGTGTCCACTTACTGTATATTCCTGTAGGTCTTCGACGAATAATACTTTTTCCTACAGACTTTGTATCATCAGACTCTCTACCATCACCTTCCTCATTTGACACAGTTCTGGCAGCTGATTTCACTTTCATGGTAGGTTTCCGTCTACCATGGTGACCTTCTGGTCCTGAACTCTTTGCCGCTGCAGAAGTTGTTGCTGATGATTTAGTTGCTGATTTACCTGTAGAACTTGTACTCTGTGTACCCTATCATGGAGAGCAACACTCAGTAATGGGAAATGCATATCAAATTATCACAGCTACTTGGAGAGCATTTAGCGTCAATGTTCAGAATAGAGATACAATGATCTATATTTATGCATACATACACACGATGCCTCAATTTTGCCGCTACTTTTTGTAATTTATAACAAAACATTATAAATAGTGGGTTTAGATAGGACCGCCTTATAATTGTTAGCTTTGTTACATTATCTGTTGGAAAGCAACTTCACTTTACTAGTTAGCAGAATAAACTTACAGAGCTGGAATCAGCACTACTGCTGCTAGACATGTTGAGTGTGGAGTAGGATTAGTCTGCCTTCATTTACCTCAACAGCTGAGATCTCTACATTTAAAGTAAGAATGTGACACAAACTTGCAGCTGCACAGCATATTCGTTAATTTCTGATGATGTCGATGTTAAAAAAATTCCACACTGCAATCTTTTCACTTATCAGATATATCGACACCTTCATACTGTAATTTACTAGCAGTATAAATTGCTAATATTAAACTATACTCCTGTCATAGGTTTACAGGCAACTTCAGCTATACTTTTTAGTTTTGGTTCTCTCTCCCAAATTAGTTAATTAAAAACTGGAAGATACTAAGCATTAGTTGGTCTAGTGACTAACGCTGGGATAAGAATAGACCAGGACTCAACGGTTTAGCATGGGAGGTCATCCTAGAATCGAGATTATTTTGAGAAATGGGAAGTTGTTCTTCATGCATCCTTGACAAAATGGGAAGCATAAAACTGAACAGTAGTTTACCAGGCTGTTTTCCATGAAGATGAAAACATACAATGTATAAGATAGTTTATGATTGTGAGTAAAGAAAACGAGTTAATCAAGTATAGGCTACATTCATATGAGGCCCATTGACAAAAAGACACTGACAGCGGTTACTTATGATCTGTCGCTTTGGGTAAGAGTAGGCTACCCATTTCAATAATGTCAATGATGTGTTGATTTGCTTTAGAATAATATAATCTGTTGGGAACACTTCCTTGATGATTGTTATGGGTGGGGAGTCAATCAGCTGCCAACAAGTTAGCAACGCCATTCTCACAAACCATTCACATATTGAACAACTTTTTGCTGTGAACCCCTTTATGTCTTCTTTTCTGATGGCATGATGATGAGGTTTATTGCAACCATTAGTCTTGACTCTTCGACTACATTACACCTCACCGCATCATGTCTTAATTACCAGGGCAATTGAATGAAATTGGCCTACTACCACTATATTAACCGTTAGTAGTAATTACTAGGAAAGACTTTTTTCTACTCCTAGCACTAAACTAAGCTTAGTTAGGTTAGTTTTAGTTTAACCACTGAGGATAGGATGGATTGGCATAGAATCAGAGAAAAGTTGGTGGAAAAAACAGTAACTAACAGTACAGTATCGAATGTAAATAAATGTAGGCTACAGCTAAAATATTAGAAAAATTGTACAACAAATAAACTAAAATTCAAAAAATTAACTAATAAAATATACTTCAACTTCAAAAGAACTCAAAAACTAATTGAGTAATCAATTCACTATCGACTATGACTATTCAGTAGTCGGGTAAAACAGCAGTAGAGTAATTAGCAAAGTATTAGCATATACATGTATTTAGTCACCAGTGCCACACAATTTGAGAATAATAATGTGAAAAAAACACTGTACACATAACTGGGAAATGTAAAGTGCAAAAGACTAATATTACTTTACTTTCATTTGCTTTAAATTATCTTTATTATTATTTTTAAATATAGCTAACGCAAAACTAGCTTGAGCTTTACCAATAAGTGGCACCGGCTTTAGTTGACTGCCACAATTTTGTCATTGTGTTGAAACACAGACTACTTGATTGTTAGGAAGTTGGCAATAAATGTCGAATAACGATTCGCTATCTCAAACCCAAATATATATTTCCAATAATAATAATAATTTTTATTATTTCCCAAGTTGATGTTATTACTAATCTTTGGCGTTTCTGCTTTAATAAAAATAATAAAAGTGCTTGGTAATATACCAATAAAAGAATATCATTAAAATAGCTATTTCTGTCAAAAAGACTTTAAAAATACAATTTGGTGCATGATGAGCAGGTGCTTGACAGTGTTGCTAAGCAACCTTACAATAGCATTAGTACTAAATTTTACTAGATGGTTAGCACGTTTCATATCAGTGCAGTTAGACAACTTTTAGCTACTGTGTTGAATACAGCTCAGCTTTGAATATCTAATATAAACATGGCAGACAACATAAGTGCTGCTGGGCCTAAGAGCACCTTTGAAGCATACAGAGCTGAAGGTGATATGCTATTTAAACAGCAAGAATTCGGCAAAGCTTTGGAGAGTTACAACCAGGTAAATTGAGCAACTAACTCTACTCACTGAGCACTGGTAGTTGAGTTTATAGTGAATTACTTTTATAGTAATATGGGTAGTAATAGTAGATGATCATGCAGATAATAATTATATGAAATTCAAATAAGCCAGTGACATTTTATTATTTCTTTTATTTTCTGCTGCCAGTTTATATTTTTACTAAGAAGGGGAAGTGTATGTAACTCACGTGTTACTTGAATAAAAACTTTCTATAATATGCATTGTATTGTTATACAAGGAAAGGCTGTTTAAACTGTTATCCTTTTGTTCATTTCTAAATTGTTTCATTATTAAAAATAATATTTCTCAACAAAAGAACTTTGTTTATTTGAATAATGAGATTTTCAATGAATGTAACTATATTGTATAGATAGACCATTGGTAAATTTTACAAATAGGCAATGGAGTTACGAAATGATGACAAAAACTGTCTAGTGGCAAGGTCAAGGTGTTATCTACAGATGGGGGACACAGAGAATGCTCTCAAGGATGCAGAATCTATTATGCAAGATGAACCAACCTTCTTTAAGGCAAGTTCAATCTGCAGTTGTAATGCAATGTGATATCTTAACAGCATACATTGTACTTTTAATAGACTAATTATATTGTACTTATAATACACTACAGCTAACAATAATATAATTACACAATTATTAATTTACATAATTTATAAACTACACATAGACTATAGAGCCTCAGCAAACGCTTGTGACATGGTTGTATACTATTCTATCACTTGAAAATTCTAAAAGCAAAAAGCAGTAGCATTTTTAAATTGTAAAACATAAATAAATGCACAACAGTAATTATAATACTTTTAAAACCTATTTTACTAATGGTATTTATTAAAAACTTAGAAACCGGACTCTCCATTCTCTGCCTACTATGTAGTATTGTTGCCTATGAGTATCCATGAATTATTGCAGGGTATGCTATGCAAGGCAGATGCTCTATATTTTAAAGGAGAATTTGAGATGGCGTTAGTCTTCTATCACAGAGGACATAAACTACGGCCAGAGCAGCATGAGTTCCGTCTTGGCATACAGAAATGCCAAGAAGCCATAAACAACAGTGTGGGATGTAAGTTCAAAGTTATCAAAGTACATTTTATATAGGCTAAATGTAGCTGCACGCAAGGCAAAACAAGTTTATATAATATGTAAGCATATTATATACAAGACATTAAAAAGATATAATGACTGCTGCAGCCATTATATCTTTTAATGTTTTGCTAATGGTTAGCTTCCTCTGTAAATAGATATTGTATCTACTGTAAGCTGTCCACTCTCTTTATTTTCTGTCAGAAAGAGAGGAGACAATTCAAATACATAATTAATAATTTAGGCTAAAGTGCTTGTATTCACAATATTTACATGGACTCCATCTGATATATGGAGTGTTTATAACATTTTAATAAGGATAACATTGTGCCGTGCAGATATAGGTCTATATGTACAGTGTCCTGTTTTAGCACCAGAAAAAGTAAAGCTCAGAAAAGATGGTGATCTTTCATATTTCTACAAACCACAAGAAGAAGAGGTAAGTGACCAAGCAAAAAATTATGTTGCATGGGATCATTTATTGGTAAATAAATGATAACCAGACGCACGCAGATAAGAATATGGCTGTTGTATATCAATATATTATCATCCAATGTTAGAACTTGACTAGTTATGCTAGTGCTATGCTGAATAGTGTAATCAGTTCTCCAATGAGCACACGGTATAGTTAAAGTTGTCTTCTCTTCTTTATTAATTTTCAATTTGAGAAAACTTGAATAAAATACCAAAGAGTTCAGACAAAATGAAATTTTGCTCTTTGAACCTCATCAGTACAGCTCAGGATTTTCCCAAAGTATAGAGTACACCCACAACTTTTCACATCCAAAGATCCAAGTTTCTTCGCTGTTCACATACAAATTTTCTTGAAATATAAAATATTATAACATACAACAACATTTACTTCTTATTAGGAAATGCATGCATTACATAATATGTATTGTATATTATATAAATTGAATCCCAGGCTATTGGCAAAATGCTACTAGTATTACCAACACTTCTTCACCCGGCAAAAAGAGATTGTGTTATCCTATTAGTACATGTATGCTTACTACATGTAAATACTAATGCATACTATATTATATACTGTTATGTTAGCATGTACCATAAAGTGTTATATCCTTATGATACCTCACTACTATGCATATTGGATTTTTGTAGTAAACCCTTAAGCCTTCGTAAGACAATTTACCATCAAGCGTACCATGGTCACGTAATTACTCCTTATTACAGGTCTTATATACACAGTAGTATACTAAGTAGGGTTACTAACTTCACCTCCTTACTAACTTATATTCTTACATCCCTCAATATTTAGTAGATTATAAAGTCAGAGTTCCAACTCTCTAATCCAATATCAATATTTACTACAAGTATTATTAGCATACGCACTAGCGTCTGTGAAGCTGGTACAATTTCATCATGGCTGTAACCCGAGTTTTACGTCGTCTCCGATTCTCACCTCTACAACTAATGGGCATTTGGAAGCTGTATTACACATGATTCGGAATGCTGAATTACCAAGTAATGCCATAAGCATGAGAAGTTCTCTATTTTCAATTTGCTTTGATATGAGACAACAAATGCCAGTTTCTATGCTCACTCTTCTTATATAAAGAAATTAGGCCATGCCTATACAACTTCTCCAGTGAAATGTTCAAGCCCCAAAATACTAACAAAAATCCTACTCTGCATAATTTATGTTAGCATCGTTACCATTTAATGGCGTTGATTTTACTTGCTTAGGCGGAACGTAAAAAGAAGCAGCAGCAGATGAGACCCGGCAGAAGGATAGTGACAGCACAGAAGAAAGTCACCAGACCTGTTAGCGGCAATAAAGACAAAACAATCAAACAGTTACTTGGCTCTTTGTATGCCGATAGGGAATACCTGGAGAAACTTCTAAAGGAAGAAGGTACTGTGCATAATTATATGTATGTGATTTTACATGGTCTTAGCATAAGAAAAAGTCTCCATACAGATTTGGTTTCTATATGTATGGATGAGTCTGTGAAGTAACATAGAACTGTTCAGTCCTTCCTATGGCTGGTTAGATCTTGTATTTCTTCTTGTAATCTCAAACTAACGAATATTTGACTATTGCTACTAACCCTAAGGCTACTGATAGTCTAATACTAATACTATGCTGTGAATACTAACACTAATACTGCTACTAACTCCATCCAGGCACCAGGCTAGATAAGCTAGCCACTTGCAGCAGGTGTAAGTACAAGCTCTTCATGTGTACATGCTCACCGGGCAATATCGATCATGATCTACATGGAAAATATGGCGAGGAAGAAAATGATTTCAAAGTCTACTCCGAAAAATTCAAAAACAAGCGAATTGTTTTGGTGCCTGAGAGAAAGAAGAAATCCGACTTATTTGACGGCAATGATAGTGATGATGATACACCAAAGAGAAATGGACGACGTGCAATAGGCATGAGCTGTCACAGCTTTGCTTCAGTTCACTTATTGTTTACTCTTTCTTAATCTTGTCCATCAACTTTTAAGCACTGTACATTGAAGTTATCTTTATTTTATGTTTTCCAATTTTTAGTCACTGTACATGTAGATCTTATATTTCATTCTGCAATAGCCAATAGTTGTACTTTCTTAATGTTTTTGTTATGATTTATTAGACAATACTGCAACATCCCTGGTGGCTGATCACGAACTAAGAAACATTATTCTATTATAATGGGTGCCTGAATTGCTCACACCAATAATCTGATCCTAAAGTGGGACTTGTAGTAGGCAGTTGTCAGAATGGTTGTTTTAATCAGGTGATTGAGCAAAGGCTGGTTTCATATACCGCTAAGACAAAAGTTTCCAAGGACATATGACTGCACTACACATACACTGTATTCTTGCATATTACACAACCTTTGTATACATACTAAAATAATCTTTTATAATCATGCAGATGCTAAAGAAAAGAAAACTAAGACTAGCCAAGCCATCCACAACCTCGCACTGCATGGTTTGTTGTATCTGGATACCCGAACGGACTTCTGGAGACAACAGAAACCGATGTATGCCAGAAAGAGGGACAAAGAGCTACAGCAAGCAAAGATGAGTAAAAAAGGAAATACAGACCCTGCTAAGTACACTCTTAGCAAGCTTAGAGAGATCGATGATTGTAAGTATTGTATTACCGTGTAGACATCAGTGTCAATGGAAAGGCTTTGAAATAATTTGAATGCTAGGTTTTAAGACCTTGGGCTGCTCTTTTGAAATGAAGTTGTCTACTCATGATAGAGTAATTGGAGGAAAGCACAAGAATATTTCAAAATATTATAAATTATTTTAATCTTTTTGCTATGAAAATTACAACTGGCATGAGTTTGAATATGAAGAGAAGTCTTCTGCTCTTAGGTTAGGTACAGAAGTCATACGCATAGTAAAATTATGTTCTCTCTTTGCCAAACACACATCTAAAGCAAAAGAGGCTGTATATTATATCATCAAAATTGGATTAAGACTCATTAATTCAACCATTCAATATGCACATTCTAATTGTTGGAGGAAGCAGAGAAGATAACTTCTGTACTTATATGGCTGCTGAAAGTATTTGTATTCGGCAGTTAGAAAAATCTCTACAAATTATTGTTTGTGTTGTGCTAAAGCCCACACTATTTCTTCCTCACCCAGATCACACGAGAGGAAAGTATAAGGAGGTGATCAAAGAATCAATGAAGACGATCAATCTCGTTAACTCTTGGTCAGATGAGGAGCTTGGTAACAAACAGGAAGTGACAGCAAATTTACACAGCTCAGCTGGGAACGCCTACCTTGAGTTGGGCGACTTTGAGAATGCACTGCAGCAACACCAACAGGATCTAGAAATTGCTCAATCAATGTAAGCTATGCTACAACAACCGTGACATTTAGACACATTTGGCAGCATTTCCAGGCAGTGTTTTCAGCTGGTTGTAATGAGTGCACTACGTTATTCTGTTTTCCTGCCCCTCATACATGTAGTTTGAGTCCTTTTTTCCAATTGGCCTCCTCAAATTATTACCTGGATGACTTTAAACTTTAAACGATATCTCACTGGGCGTGTATATATGTTTTAGCTTTGTCATTTGCTGGTTTTGATATGTAGTGTCCACGATTTGTATAATTTTACATCTCGAGGTTAAAATATGTTGGCTTGACTGTGTATGCTGATATTCTCTATAAATATTTTCAGAGAGAACAAAGATTTGGAATCAAGAGCAATGGACAACCTAGGAAGAACATACGCCAGAGTAGGAAAGTTTGAAGAAGCTATCGACATGTGAGTGTTTACAGACTATGGGCTAACTTGTGACCATGGCCTGAATAAAAAGCATATTTAAAGTGTTTTCTTGAAACATCTCCAGACTTATCCAGAACTTGCTATATTCAACCCCATCAATTTATAATGATTTACCATTTTGTAATTGAACCCAAAAACGTTCAGTTATTACAATAAGCTTGATTGTGGAGTGTTTGAGAATTTCCACATTTAGTATAATAGGGTGACAGACACTAACAAGTGGTTGTTGGTTCCAAGTTATACTACCTTTCTCACGTTTATACTACCCTTAACATGCTAGAATGAGTGTGTCGTGGATTGTCATTCTAACATGCACCATTATCTAGTTGGGAACGGAAAATGGAGAACAAACCAGACCTACAGGAAACAGAAGCTGCCTGGCTCTGCCATGAGCTTGGTAGATGTTACTTTGCTAACGGACAGATTGACAAATCACTTGACTATGGTGAAAGGTCATATGATCATGCACAGAATGCAGAAGATGAAGTTTGGCAATTGCATTCTAGTGTTCTAATAGCTCAGTCACAAGGTGTGTGTTGTGTTGTGTTACTAACCACCTTCTGTTTGATCACCAAAGCCGTTAGAAATAATGTAGTAATATTATGCATTAAAAATCATACTTTTTGCAGATTAATAGATTTTATGGCTAACTAGAACTTCTACTGGCACGTTTTGATGTAGGTTTAGTCCTTTGCTCTGATGTATATGATAATTGCATTGACCATATTAAAATCAACTATATTACTACCAGTAAGTGAATCCTCCTCCAACTTGGGGTTGCTGATTGGTATTGCACCAATATCATACTGAACTTACTGGCTCAACTGGATCGATAGGTTGGCCGATACAATATTTATCCAAATAGTAGGATTTGAACTATACATTAATACTATTACTAAAACATATTAACCTGTTTTGACACAGCAAAAAATGGTAAATTGGAAGATGCAAAGAGTATATTTGAAAGGGCACTCAACTTTGCTAGTCTACAAGAAGACAATGAAGCAGAGAAAGCCATCAAAGCTGCAATAAGAGACGTACAGGACAGGATAGAGAATGGGGAAGGAGAATTAGGTAAGTGGACCGTTAAAGTTAGTAGAAAACATCATCAAAAGCAAGTCATATTTGGTTAGCCCACTGCAAATACATGTGCAGTGAAAAAACTTAGATCTACACGTACAAGCTACCGGCTAAAAGATATATACTCAAAGATTACACAAAAAATTTGAAGGTGTCAGTTTCAAATTCCAATTCACTAGAAAAGGAACAAACCTTTGATTAAAGGGCCAATTGCATTATTCAAAATTTAGATTAATCACCATGTTATTGCAGACGGAGAAGAGGGAGGAGAGAGAGAAAACGGTAAGAAAGATATTTCAGTAATATTTTACTTATTTTTCAAACATCTCTTTTTCATATTTTACAGCCAAAATTTCCTAGTGAAGCCAGAATCTCTGAAACACCCATTGCATTTTGGGTTTTTCATTTAACTCAAGCAGAAGAGCAGTAAGTTGAAATTTTGAGTGTTGTGGGATAGAATTTTCATGCCCCAACATCATTTATTGCATTGCAGAAAAAGACCAAAGAGCAGAGGAAGATTATAATGAGGAATTTCAAGATGCTGATGACGAAGGTGACTTATCGCCAGTAGGGGAGGAAGACGAAGGTGTAGAAGGTAATACTCTCATTTAATAATTTGGTCATTGTACTCTGATTTGTTCAATGTGTTAACAATATTGTTATAGGACAGAAATTAGGTTGGCAAGTTGTTAATTGATAAGTGAAGCGTTACTTCAAGAGATTATCATGCCATCTTACAGACCGACACTGAAGTGGTTTGCAAATAGTTTAAGACTTGGAGCAGAATCGTAGCAGAACAGCAATAAAATAACTATAAATATGTAGAAAACCCTTCATAACACTTTGAATCTGAAAATTTAGATGAAATGTCAGACAATAATGCATAGCAAGATGGTGAGCAAAGATATATTACAATATTATTTGCTTAATTGAATAAGTTTGGGCTTTCGCTTATGATATTCTTTTACTCTTTGTCAATCCTCTAGGTCATCCACTCAACAAATTTTCTAACCAAATCTACCAACCTCGTCTAAACGTAAACATGTCCTTGACCTCTATTCCTGAACATGATTCTAGCAACTCATTGAAAGTCTCAAAACTGCACAAACATCGCTATTCAGTATGCAGTTTATCTAGTGAAGACCTCGTTAGCTACGGTCTGAGTGATTCACCTGGTACTAGCCGATCAAGCAGCCCAAATCTACATGTAAATGCAGATAAACAGTTTTCGTCCACTAACAAACCAACTGTAGCCAATAATAATAAAGTGAGCAAGCATAAAGTTACTAAGAAGAATGTGTATCCAAGTACGAGAAAGGAGAAAAAGGTTCTCCAAAAGCCAGTTCAAATCACACAAACCAGGAAAGTATCTATGACTAGATCATCATCAAAGGCACACAATGTATTGAGACCAACAGATTTGGGTCATCCAATTAAAGCTGTAGGAACCTCTAAAAAGAAATTTTCTAAGCCTAAAACAAAAGAAGGAAAGATAAATAAGCCGTGTGATGATTTGTTACCCAAATTATCAAACAGAAAGCCTGCTTTAGTCAGCAGCCAAAACAAGCGGGCAAATAAAAGTGTTATTGTAAGAGAAGCCACACTAAAGAAACCTAACCAGCAGCGTTCTCCGAAACCGAAGGAACTGAAAAGGACCAAAACTATTACAGCAAGTAATATTGGTCAAGTAGGTAACAGCAAGCGCATTGGACTTGAACATCGACCGACAAGAGGTAAACACAATCCGATAAACCATGACAATCTCCACAAGCAGTTTTCAGAACATAAATTACTTACACCTGGCTCTAACACAAGAAGATCTTTAGAATATGAGAGATCATATTTTCCAGCATTATCGCCAGAAAGCATTCACTTGCCCAGTATTAACAATACTGCATCTGCGTGCAACCTTTACAGCACATGCCTATCTGAAAATATGTGGCTAGAAAAACAGGAATGCATGTCTGTTGAAAATAATATTCATGAAGGTTCGACAACACCTGCTACTGAAAGTGAAACGCACTCATTGAAAGATGAGGACACGGAACCCTCATTTCTGACAAAAAAGAAAGCTAATGCCTCTACACAACAAGCTAATACGTCCATTAGGAAAGATACCTCGGCAGACGATACTATTTCCCCCACAGAAAATGCAAATGTCTCATCAGAAGCTAATACCGCGGCAGAAAGTAATCTTTTGATAGAAGAAACTAGCACTTTTCTGGAGAAAGCCACTGCCTCCACAGCCGAAGCTAATACCTACACAGAAAAAACTAATGTCTCCACAGAGAAAGCTAATGTCTCCACAGCAGAAGTTAATACCTACACAGAAGAACCTAATGCCTCTACAGACAACACTCATGCCTTGGCGGAAGATGCTACTGCTGATGCCTCCAAAGAAGCAGCCAATGCCTCAACAGAAGAAGCTAATGTTTCCACGGAAGAAACTAATGTCTACACGAAAGATGCTAAAGCCTCGACAGAAGAAACTAATACCTTGGAAGAAGCTAATGTCTCAGCAAAAGGAGCTAATGCTTCGACCAAAGGAGCTACTAAGGCTTTGACAAAAGAAGCTGATGCCTCCTCGACAGAGGAAACTGTTACCTTAGCAGAAGAACCTAATACCTCGGCAGAAACTAGTGCCTCGCTAGAAGAAACTAAAGCCTCCACAGAAGCCACGGAAGCTACTTGCTCCAAACCGAAAGAGACTAATACCTATACAGAAGAAACTAAAGCCTTGGCTGAAGAAGTGAATGCCTTAGCAGAAAAAGCTAATGCCTCGACAGAAGCTAATGCCACGAAAGAAGATACTAATATATTCACAGGGGAAGCTAATTTCTCCAAACGGGAAGAAGATAGTGCCTACACAGAAGCTAAAGACCCAACAGAAGAAGCTAATGCCTTAGCAAAAGAAGCTAGTTCCTCCAAACAGGAAGAAACTAATACCTACATAGAAGAAACTAAAACTTTGACAGAAGCTAATACCTTAGCAGAAGCTAATGTCTTAACAGATGAAGCTAATGCCTTGACAGAAGAAACTAGTATATCCAAAGGAGAAGCTGATTCCTCTAAACAGGAAGAAAGTAATACTTACACAGAAGAAACTAAAGTCTTGACAGAAGAAGCTAATTTCCTAGTAGATGAAGCTATTGCCTTGGCAAAAGAAGTTAATATCTCAACAGAAGAAGCCAATGACTCCACAGAAAAAACTAGTACATCCACAGGGGAAGCTAATTCCTCCCAAAAGGAAGAAAGTAATACATACGCAGAAGAAACTAAAGCCTTGGCAGACGCTAATACCTTAGCAAAAACTAATGTCTTAGCAGATGAAGCTAATGCCTTGGCAAAAGAAGCTAATACCTCGACAGGAGAAGCTACTATATCCAAAGGGGAAGCTAATTCCTCCAAACAAGAAGAAAGTGATACCTACCTAGAAGAAACTAAAGCCTCAACAGAACAAGCTAATGCCTTTGCAGAAAAAGCTAATACCTCGAAAAAAGAAGTTAATGGCTCTACAGAGGAAACTGATATGCCCAAAGGGGAAGCTAATTCCTTCAAACAGGAAGAAAGTACTACCTACTCTGAAGAAACTAAAGCCTCGACAGAAAAAGCTAATGTCCTAGCAGATGAAGCCAATACCTTGGCGAAAGAAGTTAGTACTTTAACAGAAGAAGCCAATGCCTCCACAGAAGTAACTAATGTATCCACAGAAGAAGCTAATTCCTCCAAACCAGAAGAAACTGATATCTACACAGAAGAAACTAAAGCCTCGACAGAAGAAGCTAATGTCCTAGCAGATGAAGCCAATACCTTGGCGAAAGAAGTTAATACCTTGACAGAAGCAGCCAATGCCTCCACAGAAGAACCTAATGTATCTACAGAGGAAGCTAATTCCTCCAAACCAGATGAAAATAATATCTACATAGAAGAAACTAAAGCCTCGACAGAAGAAGCTAATGCCTTAGCACAAGCTAATGTCTTAGCAGATGAAGCCAATGCCTTGGCAAAAAAAGCTGATGCCTTCACAGAAGCTAATGGCTCCACAGAAGAAACTAATATATCTACAGGGGAAGCTAATTCCTCCAAACAGGAAGAAACTAATACATACACAGAAGAAGCTATTGCCTTAGCAGATGAAGTTAATGTCTTGGCAAAAGAAGCTAATGCCTCCACAGAAGAAACTAAAGTCTCGGCAGAAGTTAATGCCTTTGAAGCTAATACCTCTGCAAAGAAAGCAGCAAAAAATTGTCCACAGGGAGACGACCTAGGTGCCAAAGAAACAAAATCATTTGCTGAGGCAACTAGAAATTTGGCAAACACAGAGCACAAAGCCTCAGAACTGTCTGAAACTGGGAATGAAGAGTTGCTTCTCTCTGGTCAATCAGAAATTGCTAAAAATGATGCCAATATGGAACGCGGTGAGAAAGATGACAATGGTCAGAGAAAAGACAAGAATGTGAGATTACCAACTCCGCAAACAATTGCATCAGAAAAGGAATACATCAACTCACAAGCCACACCAACTGCAGATAACAGAAGAGAAAGTGAGACTACTGTAGCCAACAGCTGTACAGAAAACAGTTTTCACACCACCATGACAGATGAAGACACTCAAGTTGATTTAAACAAACAACTGGAAAATGGTGATGGATTTGTAGAAGAGAACGTTAACCACAACAATGACAATAAGGACTTAGACATTAAGGTAGATGATGTTCCCAAACCAGATAGCGCAAGTCCTGAGACCTAGAACACTGATGATTCATTCAAATTCAGCTCCCAGGTCGGCTGCATGTCTGTTTAAAGTTGTACGACACCGAGAGTGATCAAGAAGTAGAGTAGAAAAGTAGTGATAACACTATTATCAGTTAACATCCCACTTTCTTGCTATCACAGAAGTACTTGCTTTATCAACACATTTAGTTTTAGGTTCCTCTCTCAACTCGCATGCTATGAACATATCATCTCCATATGATTTTATTATTGGTTGCTAACACAATCTGTAACATATTAATGGTGTATTTGTGTTTTTATGCTTCAGCAGAGCTATTATTTGTCAAATGAAATTTTTGCCATTTGCCCATTGAAAAAAACCACAAAATTTCTGATAAAAATAAAGAAATAAAAACTTAATATTATAGTTGACCTTTAAAAAGTAATGTTCAAATGACCATTTATTGCAATTTTATGGAAGGATTTGAAACATTCCTCCTGTGAGTTTGATGTTTGTGAGGGACAGTGGTTATCGCTGTACAATATTGTGGTAATAAATGTAGTAGATGTTTGCACAGTTGTGATGGTGACCATTATTGTGCCTATATTGTAGCATATTATATTGCAGGTAAAAAAGCAAAGGATAAGAAGACAAAGAAATAAGGGCTAAGCTAAGAGGTCAGTTTACCACATAATTGATATACATTGTAGATAAATGCACTGGACAGTGCCGCGCTTGTGTGTTATACATCAATATGTATCTTGTAAATATAATTTATGGGAGGGCAAGATCACATCCTGTTCACTTCAACTTAATCTAAAATAATATCTATCCATACATAATAAATGTGCACTTTTATCTCGTCTGGACTATTATTTACCCAATTACATGTACCATGTTCGATACATGTTAAACCAGCAAATGTGTAAATATAACAATTTTTGGAAGGATATGTGATTCCATTGTTTAAATATTGTTTTAGTTTTAAAATTCCATTTGTTCCTGAGCCAAATAACCCAGCTTTTCACTTTTCAGTATGAAGTATCAAAGCTACACTTGGACTTTGGAAAAATATTGAATAACACATGATTACTGGTATGGCTGAAGACTGAATCAAATATAGGCAATAATATTGTTTCATATTTATTACTGTTGTATTACAGTTCACAATATCATTTTCTCAAATTGTTACAGTATTACATGTACTTTTATTAAATTATGCTGCCAATAACATTAGCTATACTATTAATATAGTACGTAATTCAACTAGTGCTAGCGCTTATTCTCATTCTTGTCAGACACTATTAGATATATTACACTTCATTGTAATATATTATTGCATCACAGTTTATTGTAATATTGTTACGTTTAATGGCTAGCCAATAATAGGCAAGCTGATAAAATATTATTAACAAAATACAGAATATCTGAAAGCCAACATGTAGGTGAGATTTTAAGTTAAATATTTAATACCCATCACAATAAGAGTAGAAAAAAACTACATTTTGCCTAGAATTTCTACACTTTCTAAAAATGAGCAATTATACCCTACCAGATACAATATATAACGTTGTATTGAGTTAGCCAGTTACCTCCTTATTGCCTTAGTCGTCTCTCTCGAGAACATAATTGCCGATGAGGGGAGTAAGTTGATCTTTCAGCTCATTGGTGCAACAGACCAGAAGTTTACGACTGAATAGGTCCATCGGAGCACCTGGTGAGATATCATGAGATGTACAATATGATACAAGAGTACAAGTCACGTGCTGGCATATATTAATATACACACACAGACAGACATATGTATACATATAAAAAATCAATGGGGCCCTCTAAATGATAACCCAATCATGGATAGTCTGCTTTTTGGTCAATAGAGAGTTTAACCATGAGTATGAATGACAACCTTTGGGTTAAACAAAGCATCGTGTATGACATGTATACGATGATGAGGACAGGATCCCTGAATCATCTGTTACATTGTAGGTATAGCGTCGTAAACTAACACAAAATATGGAGGAGGTGCTCGAGATAATAGAAACGCTATACAACAAACATGAGTACATGGTGACTTGATAAGTGTTTATATTATAATAGATTTGGTTTATGCTATTGATAGCCTTTCACTTCTACCAGGCAAAGACCAATCAAATAAAGTTCAATAATGTGCCACTGTAACAGCAGCTTCAAGTAATGGACAAATTAAAAAGAGTCAATCAAACTTCAACACTCTTATTTAATGCACATAAATATTTTGAAATCCTAATCTATGAATATAATAATGTACATACCATCGGGTGCAGAGCAGACGGCCCCCGCCTCAAGTGCTATCAGATGTACAGCTGCAAAGTCCCATACATGAGGTCCAAACTCGTAGTATGCATCTGCATGCCCCATAGCAACCTGCATAATATTGAGTGTAGCACACCCCAGGCTTCTAATTCTACAAGAATCAAATCATGGAATAATGTAATTTCTATTGAATATGGCAAGTCTTGTTATTACAATTTTATGGTTAAAAAGATGCAATGTTAGTTTGTCAGATAACAAATGATACAAGTAGATGTGTACAACTAATGTCAAATGATGCAAGATGCTAGGTACCCTAAATTAGTTTGGTTACTAACTTACTATTTTAAACTACATGTATGTTCACTATGAAGCAATACATAAAGTATTAGAGTCCAGCTGGGCTTACCCATGACACTTTTCTACTATCCTAGCCATTGTGTCTACTTTAAATTTAAGAAACTTAGGATCTCTCTGGGAACCATATTCAGTGGCAATCAGTGATTCTTCTAATTCTAAAACCAATTCAACTCGTGGTATTCATCAGAAATACTGGATGGAGCACAACAGCTACTCAAAAAAAAACATTTTAGGCTTTTCAAAAACTGTCCACTCCGGAGAACATGTTTAAACTATGTACAAAATCTGTTCGGTTTTAACAATACATATATAGCCATTGGCTGTATTGTATGTTACATCAATTTAAAAATAGGACCATTCCAGATTGCTAACAACAAATTTCTAGCTTCTATATAAAAATAAAACAATATTTGGATAGTTTTTGAAACTGTTCATCCCAAATAGATTGTGGGACGACTCTAAATTCCAAGAAACTAACGAGGCACAGTTGCTGTGAAGTAGACAGTCTTGGTAAAGTCGCTACATTGTATCAATGGCACGATCAATCACTTGAAATCCTCTTTGAAAGTTATAAATTCAATTGCAAGGAAAGGCAGCTCTCAAGTATGTAGTGCTATGAACAATTAGGTATAAATAACTGCGCCATGGCAATAAGGCTGGTGATAAGGCCGGCAGGCTAGCTGGTAGGTAACATTACAGACTAGATGACTTACTTGTGGTAGGAGAGCACTTTATTACTTTTCCATTACAGAATGCGCCTGTTCCTTTAATAGCAGAGTACATTTTATCGTTTGGAATGTCATAAACTATACCAAAACGAGGCTCCTTGTTGATAAAAAATCCCACAGAGATGGCAAAGCCTGGATAACTAAAATGTACAAACACTTTAGAGAATTACTTGCTAATGGAAGTGGCATTTGTCGATAATGGTCGCACTCATCAACATAGCAAGACTTGTCAACAGTTCTGACACTAATTGTCAATAGAGTACTAGGCTCTTCCGTCATATTAAAACAGCTATACTTGCAGCACATACCCATGAACAAAGTTAGTGGTACCATCTATGGGGTCTATAATCCATGTAGGATCATCAGTTAGTTGACATTTAGTACCATCACTCAACATCTCTTCTCCAATGAACCTACGGGTAAAAAGTCTTAGGTCTTAGCACACCTTGGCGTTGTAAGATTGAATTTTTCAATTTATATTCTGTAACCAAACTCTGGCTTACAGCGAAAGTTGATGCTCGACGAAATCTGGAACACTCGCAAACTTGTTTAAAAAAACTGGAACTTTAGTAGACATGCAACTATTGCATCTTCCTCTGCACCCAGACTGACCAGTGTGCTCACTCAGGGACTGGTATTTTTATGGATTTGAAACAAGTCTCTGACTGCTTACAAACAAATTCCTTGCTAAAAATACAATATATACATGTATATAGAAAATGGCCGAACCGCTAATATTCAGTAAGGCGCAAGGTGGCCATAATAAGAGGGGTGCCCTCGTGTGCAGTTCGCTCAGAGCTTGTCTACTGCTCACCCGTGAAGCTTCCTTTTTTAAGGTTGCTGAGCTGGTGTAGTGGTAGCATGTTCTGTTCACTGTGCTAGGCGATTAGGTGCCGCAGAGGCCCCGGGTTCAAACCCCAGTCAGGGACTGGTATTTTCATGGATTTGAAACAAGTCTCTGACTGCTCACAAACAAATTCCTTGCTAAAAATACAATATATATCGAATAATGTATGCGACTACGAAAATATGATGTCCTATGAACTCATCATACATGTAAAGTGTATATCATGCCATGTGATGCCACATATGATAATGTCAAAGGGTGATGCTATTTATAAATGATAATATACTTTTGATCTGGGAACTTTTCGGACAGACTTGAAATCAGCATTTGCTCTGTCTTCTGATCGTACTCAGTGACTAAATCAGCATAACACTCCTTGGTTTCTGTTGTCTGGTTCTGAGACTTTTTGGCCGACCTCACGTACTGTAACCAACAATGACATCTTGCCATTAATGTGAAAATGTGGTATAATATATCCCTAGATAGTTTAGTAGTAAATAATCATTATTGTCAAGGTGAACTTTCCGGATCATGAAGGTGCAATAACACAAGTTCAAACTTAAACTTAAAATCCTGTAGCCTATTGTAATGTTGAGTTCGCATCTCAAGTGAGGCCTCTATACGTCATATAGGTACATTTGGGTATATCTATTATGCACAAAATACGTGCAAAATATTGAGGAAAAATATAAAAAGCAAAGGAAATTTATATAACTTTTCAGTTTCGGAACAGGCACAAAATATTTTCTAGTTGTAGGAAAACAAAAATGTAAAACCTACTTCACCTGCAGATAGTACTACTTCATTTGCAAACTTGAATGCTTCTTGTATGATTGTCTCCATTATAACAAGTGTCTGAAACAACAACATACAATTACTGCGTGGGCACACTATTACATGTACATGTGTGTATCAATATGTTTCTGTAACCTCAGGTACATTAATTTCATCAACATTTGGAAAAAAGAAAAACCATTTGTTTGAGAGATGTACCAGCTGGTCTATGGTAAAACTGGAGATAGAGAATGTGTTGAACTTTGAACTCTTTAAAAGTTCAACCCATTGCTCGACAAAACATTAAAAGTACACTACATATTATAAGTACACTACATGTTATAACTACACTCTATATTATAAGTACACTACATTATCCAAAAATATTATGGTAAGAGATGGTTTTGAGGATGAAAATATTTATTGCATTTGGAATTAGATTTAAAACAATTCAGAGGCTAGAAATCTATAATCTTCTCCCTAAGTTTAGCTCCACAAACAGGTGATTAGTCCAACAGTAATGTTAAGAGGTAGACAGTTTATAAGATTACTATTAAAGCAATTAAATAACTAAACTAAAGATAGAAATGTGCCAAGTATTGCATTATAATAAAACAAGCATTACCATATATGGTCATCAAAAATGTCAACAGTAGATTGCATAAATATGTAAAATTGGAGCATCGTTTGCCTAGGTGGAAGAAGGTACAGATGTTAAAGTTCATCTCTAGTCAATTCAAAGTCTCCAATCAGGGGAGTTATTTGATCTCTGAGCTCTGTGGTAGAACAGACCAGAAGTTTCCTACTTAATAAATCTGTTGGCTGACCTACATGTACAAATATGTAGACATCATTGAGCTAATCGAATAAGCAAGGTGGGACAACTTTTAAAATTTGGACACAGTTATGAGGATAATCAATGTACTGTAGGGTAAAATACATAGAAAGCAGAAATACAAAATAGTTGATATTGTGACAGTTTGCAAACACTCGGACATATAAACATATTCGAAAGCGCTTAAAAAGAAAGAAATGATCAAATATACCAGCTGAGCTATTAATTTGTTCAGGTCTTGGGTGGATAATATGACAGTTGAGTGAGTACTTGCCATTGGGTGATGAGCATACAGCTCCGGCCTCTAGTGCTATTAGATACGCAGCTGCAAAGTCCCATATATGTGGTCCAAATTGACAGTTTGCATCGATATATCCGGCAGCTACATGACATATATCAAGAGCAGCACTGCCCAAACATCTTATTCTGTAAATGTATAATACGCAGGCAAATAGTAAGGCGATTGCTTTAATGGTTAGTGTACAAGGGTGTTAGGATCATACACATCTAGCAAGACAAGTCCACAAACGCTCCCAAAAATGATTGATTCCAATTATAGAATATCATGTTACCACCCAAGCACTCCAAATTCCCACAACGACATGAAGTATCACCATGCTGATCGTTCTTTATTCATACCCAATAATATATAATATGATGTACCGAGTAGACTCTCTTACCCATGACAGTGTTCAACTAGTGTAGACATGACACCTATTTTAAATTTAAGAAACTCCGTCCTTCTCTGAGGTCCAAATCCAGCGGCTATCAGTGATTCACTCAAATCTGTGGAACATGAGAGATGCAATATAATATATACAATGCATATTTTATGAATTAGTGGAACGAAGAAGTACAGCAATTTGATAAGGAGTAAACAGAGAGATACATCAGCTGCAATGAATGACTTAGCAAAGTTCTCGTTATATTATTTTTTTGCAAAGTAAAAGAAATAATACAAAGCCTAGTTTATTCATACAAGTCATGTACATGTACATGTATATTGTTGTGAAATTCTATCGACCAAATATGAAACTTATTATAGAACTGCTTTCAACTTATAGAGAATGCTCATGCAAGTTCCACTCTAAACTTTAGTGATCGGGGTTAGCTGAGCAAAAGACAAGGAATTGTATATATTATGTTTCTTACGAACCACTAAGTTAGATAACTTACTCATGGTTTGAGATGATCTAATTACTCTTCCATTACAGAACGCACCTTCTCCTTTAATGGCAGAGTATATCTTATCATTTGGAACGTCATAAACTATACCAAACATGGGCTCCCGGTCAATAAACAGTCCCACTGATATACAGTATGCCGGAAACCTACAGAATTACAACAGTCGCAACAGGGTATCGATACACCACACATATGACTCACCAAGACTCAAAGTCTTTTGTAACAGAAGTAGCGTGCTGACCAATGTGAGAGCTTTATATGGATTCATATACACAAAGTGAGGAACATTTCACAGGCAAACCTTACGGCATACTTAGCAGATTTCCAAATAAACAACTAACATAAAATCTAACAGTATGACGGCAGCATGCTGTCCAGTTGTACGTGTTTGAAGCAGTTATACTTACCCATGAATAAAATTAGTAGTACCGTCAATTGGATCGATAATCCATGTTGGTTCATTAGTAAGCTGACATTTTTTACCATCTGAAACCATTTCCTCAGCAATAAACCTGAACACCGAGTCAAGTACACCGTTAATTATTATATTACAGTTACAGTGAATTTCATTCTATTTGGGTTGCAATAAAAAGCACCAAGTGGCTACCTATTCAAGTGGCAGAGCTAGTATGTAAGAAATGATTTTGCAGGGGTAAAATGTTGAAGATAAATGGGAAATACCTATGGCTGGGGTAGTTGCTAGTAATCCCATTGATAAGCATTTTCTCAGTTTTCTCATCATATTTTGTAACCAGGTCTGCAAAACTCTCCTTGCTTGCGGATGCAGGCTTGATGCCAGCGCCATGAGCAGACCTCACGCACTTAAAAACATGAGAAACACACGTCTGAGTAACCCCCATAAATTTTGATAGTCATACAACCAAGCTTCTAATAGTGAGTGAATTTAGTTTTGGAAGCATATAGAACTATCATGATTGGAGATAGAGATACGTCTTCACTCCGATTACCAAACAAAACACAAATTGCTGATAAGTCAGGGCCATAGGTCAAGAAAGAGTGCTGAGGGACTTACTTTTCCAGCTGCAATTACTAGTTCACAAGCATGCTTGAAAATCTGATGTACTTTGATCTTGTTCATATTAGTCTAGAAAAGCCAAGGAAAACAACATGATTGTTCATATTACACCATGTTTACGCTCACTATACCGTCCTCAATGTCACACTGAGGTGTAATACGAAATAGAAATGGAAATTCTCAAGATGCCAATATTTTAGAGTTGTGAATGCAAACTTCTGAGCAGTAAGTAATGATACTCAAGTGAAAATCAGAAAAAATAAGAGTATGATTAATAAAATGCACATCCCATTCTACATTAATTCCTATACTAAGTGATCGGACATAATGGGGATTTTGTTTTAAGATCTCAGTAACAAGTCAAGATTACACCTTATAAACTTCATTTCTTATTATTAGCTGTCCAAGTTCTACAAATTCAATCAGTCACAAACAGCTTGCATGGTGCACATGGCACTTAATAGTGGTTTGCTACATTATACTATTTGCTGTTATGAGTAAAATACTTACCGATCAACAGCATACAATAACATGTGACGTACACGAAACTGCCATAGGACTTGAATTAGAAATAATATTTCTGGCATGAACGTTGTCTCACACTGATGCTGCTTGTCTAGCTCATGCTACCCAAATGAACCACCACTGCTGGTTGGGTTCTACTCCACTTACAAACTAGGAGCACGAATGCTTATTTAGGTGAGCGAACACCAAGTTCAAACTTTTGTTTTTGTTTCTGTCGAGCCACTTGGCCATCCTATTTAACGGACCTCAGAAGTTCGAAACTTGTATGAGCGACAGGAGCTGGGCTATGAGTAGAAGAGCTCACCTTCCACAACAGGAGTGCATGGTCAGTGACCACTACATCAACCTGCCACCCTAATGTGGTCACATACCCCGCAAGAATCTGGCTTCTCTTTGCGAATCAGGGCAGAGGTGGATCTTTAACGTGCGTGTTTTTGATGTAAACACTACACGAGACCTCCTGTATTATTTATACGCCCTGATCCGAACAGGCGCAGCTAGGGTGAAAGACTTGCTGAAGGCCTTTGCCAGAAATGACACAGCTGGGGGCTTGAACTCACAACCTCACGGTTTGTGTGCATGTATGCCACCAACTGTGCCACCCTGGTAACCAATATTCTGATCAAAGGTACAAGGTCTGTGTGCTGGTGGGTGACAGTCTGTGTGATATCACACCAAGCAGCGACCTTAGTGATGGTTCACTGATCTATTACACTATTGGTAGGCCTACACAATTTTAATACATTCTAGTGTTTGACCTGGTCACTTGGTCAACACCGGCAACATACATTCAATATCAATCATCTCTAAGCTAAAGGAACTAAGAAGGTTGCTGTCTGTAAATCTTATTTGGCCTTTGACCTCTCTTAGTCTTGTTGAGCTATATATATTACATGTATATATGCCATGTGCATGGGCTTCCAGAACTTTTACAAGTTACTAACAACAATTCAAAATTACTAGATGGACTAATCACGTTGCACTATCATATTATATTATTACAGGTTAAAGTCGTAAAATCATACTCTAATCATTTGAGCATCACTAGTTATATCATTGAATCTCATCGATTCTTTGCTTATAACTAACTCAAATTGCAAGCTGAAGCTATAACATAACATTACATTATGATTATTATATCGATGATATGTCTGTGGAAAAATGAGCACAAAAAACAATTTTAATATAGTTAGTATTAGTATAAGTATTAATTATATTATAGTAAAGCTTTTTTATTACACTACTTACTACATGTAAGATGTACAAGTTGTATGTATTTAGTAACAGTACAGTTGACTTCCACAGAGTCGAACACAATAAACGACTCTGGACTCTCATAAATTCACTCAGTCGAGTCATAAATAATCATGTCATTGATTTTAAATTTTAATTTATTCACTAGTTCACTTCATTTCCCTGATTTTCACTTTGAGTAACTTTGGACTTCAAATTTCATCGAAATGTTTTTATATTATACAATAATTATATTATTTATTGCAAATGTGGCTGTGAATGGTTAGCTGTTAGCTACACACAAATATTATATAACAAAAGAATTCGGCTATACACACAGCTTACCAAGAAAGTGGGGTTTGGCCAGGTGTGTTATGAATGAAGGTGCAATCTGTATTACAGACTAAGGACCACAGAATCTTTATTGTGTGTCAAAACAGTACACCCGATAAACCATTTCCGGTAGTGGGAGCACGGGCAAAGGAAGTGCAATCTACACTTGCGGTTTCATTTCAGACTGGGCAATATTGTAATTTTGATAAAGATAAATAAATGCAACCCACTCACATGTAACCTACGGGATTTTAGATAAAACCAAAATGGTTTACCACGTTGTTTTGATTTAGTAAATTTAAAACTAATAAATATTTTGCTAGTTGAGGTATGTACTTACTCCTATTAACTATGATCATGGATCTTTGCTATCAAATTTTAAGGAGTGAAAGGGATACTCATGCATACTATAACTATACTTACTATAATACTATTATACTTACTATACTTAATATAAATTTAATAGATTATTTTAAGTTTTTAAAGTTAGAATTTGTTTCTCTCAGCGAGTGAGGGAACTGAATGAATGGCAATCAATCAATGATAATGTCAATGTAGTTTACTGATTTAGTGATTTCTTAGTATTGTATAAGGAGAGAATAGAAAATTTTGAACAGTAGCTAATTGAAGGCAAAACACAAAAGGGAGAGAAGAACGAGATTATGATTGTCGAATTCAACCCCATTACCCATATCAATCACCAGCATACTTCTATTTATCAAGATCAACGGATCAGTAACACTTTTGCTATGAATTTTAATTAGATTAAAAACAATTAATTATTATTATTATAATAAATTAATGGTCTGATGATTCATTCGTGTAAAATTGCTACTATGCAGTATTAAGCATCGTAATTTATAAATTACATGGTTGATGATCAATACATAAATAAGTATCCTAATTGATTAAACAACATTTTAATATAGGCTAATGACAAAAATTCAGTAAATGAATAGAAGACGATAGCTGATGGGAACTGAAGTTGAATATTGCTTTATCGAAAAAAAGTCTTCCTTGATTGCTTACCCACTAATAGGTTTTAAAGTCTAAATATTATCTATTATTATTTTTTTTTATTTATTTATTAGTTTATGTCATCATTTTTAAACAGTGGTGATATTAAAATAAGGTAATAAAACATGGGGCTAATCAGATAGTTCGAAACTAGAGTTGTGACAGCCCCGTTCCAGAGGTTCGCCAGCCACAGAAGGCCGACACACGCATCCAGGGACATATGCTGCGCCCACCCACTATACGCCAAGCTCCCAGAGACGAGCAGCCAGGCGCCTCGTAAAGACCCCACCGGGGAGGCCCCGTAGGTCCCATGCATGCTCACCAAATAGGTTAGCGGCAGTAAAGTAAATAGATCTCTTTCCCGTTTCCGAATTAACTTTGATTGATTTCAGTGGATTTTTCAAAGTCTTACGCGTAGTCATGGGGTGTACAGTCTCAATTAAATTAAGATTATTTTTGTTGGGATAAATATGGTTTTTATAAAATATTATAAGCCTATATTTGAAGATCATAGAAATAGGCATAATTTTAAATTCTTTAAACCTGTGTGAAACATGTGAATTTGGCTGTTGACTTAAAATGATCCGCAATGATTTCTTCTGGCTGATTAAAATGCTGGATATTAAATAGTCTGGGGCATGTCCCCAAAATTCCACACCATATATAAGGTGTGGGTATATAAAAGTGTAATACAAATTTACCATTGTTTTCTGGTCTAAAAACTTTGTCAAATAGCGAAACATCATTAATAAAAAAGTGATTTTGTTTACAATGTTATTGATATGGAACTCAAAATTACAATGTTTATCCAAGGTCACACCAAGAAATTTTGTGTGATCAACAGTATTCAATTTTCCAACATCGAATTCATCAACGTCAATTTTTTTCTGTGGATTTCGAAATATGACTTGCATTGTTTTGCTAAAATTTATAACAAGTCTATTTGCCAAGCACCATTGTTCTATTTTTGAAAGCTCAAAAGGTGTTATCACAGGGTTATCACAGATCAAATTGGTGTCATCAGCGAACAATATATAGTTAAAAGCTGGAGAAACATTAACCAAGTCATTTATATATATTAAAAATAGCAACGGTCCTAAAACAGATCCTTGTGGCACTCCCAATGTAATACTTCTTAATGACGATTTTTCAGTATTTATTTTCACAAACTGCTTCCGATTAGTTAAATAAGATTTAATAAGTTGAATGGCTGAGTCACTAAAGTTGTAAAAACGTAATTTAGATAAAAGAATACTATGGTTAATGGTATCAAATGCTTTTGAAAAATCTAAAAAAATGGTTTGGACAGCATTATGATTGTCTAAACGGTTATAAACAATCTCTAAAAAGTCGTTGATTGCTAAAGTTGTGTTCTTTTTTTGAACGGAAGCCATACTGATTTGGTGTTAAAAGATCATTAAGCTCAAGATGTTCATCTAGTAACCCAAGTTCTACTTGTTAAAAAAGCTTCTGGAAACTTGATGTTAATGTTGATGGTTCAGCATAAGTATTAAAGTCAGTTTTATTTTAAACAACTCCATACTCTGTGCAAGCCTATTTTTTAATGTAGTTTTAGTCATTTGAGAAATCTGTGTTTCAGCTAGCTAAGACAAAAATGGCTCATGATTGGAAAACATCATGTGTGGGAGCTCTTGAGAAAAGATTCTCTGATCAGGTATCTAGTTTGAGAGTATGCCCTCTTGTCATTTACCTTTATTACCTGCTATATGTCATAACAGTTGACCGTTTTATATGGTTATATCTGCTTATATGAACAGAAATTATTAAACTTTGAAAAAAGTTGCTTGCTGATCGTCAAAAGGCTAAAAATGTTGTGTTCATGCATGGATAGCTACAAGGTATTCAGTTTTTAGCAAAACATTGATTGAGATTAAATACGACTGTTTGCTCTTTATTAGCTAGATCCGCAGTGGTGATCACCTTCATGTTATTCATGTGAGTTGATGATATTACTGTGCTGTGGACTGCTAGTATGAAGCTGGGCATATTTCAAATTAGATAATAAATTTCCTATAAATTTTTCTTTAGCTTCCTATAAACACCGGCCTGCAAACGGTAGAATCAATGCAGATATTGGAGCAGAACAAACAGTGTCTGGTTAATGTTAGTCAGCACAGGTTCAAAGAAATCATCAAAGTTCTAACTGATACCTGGAAACGAGTTGAGCTTACGGTTTGTATACCTTATCTCACAGTTAGTAATTAGTAAATAATAATATTATAATAATAGTTAGTAATTAGTAAATAATAATATTATAATAATAGTTAGTAATTACATGTAGTAATATGAATAATATTATTAACTAAATAACAAGTAATTAAATATTGCAAACCATTATCAACTTTGATGAAAACAAATAGCTCAGAGAATCTGTTGAATATGTCGGCATATTGTATTCTCATCATTCTCAGCATATATCACATTGTAAATTGAGCATTTATATGTAAATAATACTTCTAGTGAATCGTAAGTATAATGATATTGCAACATAATACAGTATAATACAATACATTTAATTAAAATAGGTATAATAATGTTAGGGGGTTTGGCTATTTTCTATATATTATATAATGTATTTTTAGCAAGGAATTTATCTTTGAGCAGTCAGAGACTTGTTTCAAACCCATGAAAATACCAGTCCCTGACTGGGGTTTGAACCCGGGGCCTCTACGGCACCTAAAACCTCTACGGCCTCAAACCCCAGTCATGGACTGGTATTTTCATGGATTTGAAACAAGTCTCTGACTGCTCAAAGATAAATTCCTTGCTAAAAATACATTATATAAGGTATAATAATGTAGTTGATCTCAAAGGTTCCACGGGCTGTCTCACTCACAACACTATTAGTTTGTAAGCAGTAATGTGCATCTCAAAAATTCACTTGTGCATCGGTAAACTTCTTCTGCAGAAAGAAACAGCCGAGAAGCTCCCATCAGGGGAAAACAACTACCGAATGTCTATGATTATAGTGATGCAGACGTTGGAGCTTTGTTTATTCAGGGCGGTGAGTATCCCCAGTGTTAATACATAATGTACTATATGTTTATGTAGCCTGTAGGACTGTAGGTTATACACACTATAGGTTATACTCTGTTGAACCCTAGTGTTTGAGGTTCAAAGTACCGCATTATGTATTTTAATTCTATTTTTTTACTGTTAGACCCATGCTATCTTCTCGTTTATATTATCTGACTATTCCGGTAACTGGTTTCTACTTGACACCGGATTTGAATGGTTTATGTGGTTTAGAACCTAAGTATGTAACCACCGTTGTACAGTCTATGTATGAACTAGTCTTCATAAGCTGCGTTACATAATGTACTACCTGTGTTTCTCATCTAGCTGTGCAGTGATGTATGCAGTATGAATGTTGTATGTATTCATGTATATATACATGTAATACGCATGTATGGAATCCTTTCATCTAATGACTTGTGTCTCTCTGTAGCCTCCTAACCCTAGACAGGATAATGATACTCAGATAGTCAACACATTGCTTCCACAGATTTTACAGGTAAGTCCCTGGGTACATATGCACTCCTGTATACTACATGCGTACTTGCCTGGTACATAAACACTTCTATATACTACATACTTACTGTACCCTCCTGGGTACATACACACTCTTACATGTACATACTACATAGGTGTAAGTACTCTTCTAGTACATCTGTACTCCTGAATACTACACATGTACTCCCCTGGCACATGTGCACTCCTACATACTACACACGTACTCCCTGCTATTCATAAGGAGCAGTTTCCTATCAACACTCTACCTACAGGTACATTACATGTGTCGTAGATTGTACGAAGTTGTGACCTATTTACTGGTCATATTATATTTGTACTTGGGCTGTACTTTTCTTGTGTAACCTGATTGGTGGAGTTATGTTGTAGTTACTCAATGCTCCAGTTGACCCGTCAGTGCCGTCAGAACTACGCCGTCAGTCCGAGAGAGTGCTCTATGCCCTAAGCCACGCCCACTTCAAAGCCATCTTCTCACGGGTCTCTCGAAGGTTTGTCAGTAAACCAATCACTGTATAGTGTATTATAAATATACTTGTATACGGTGTATATACAAGTACATGTATATATTATACTATACACTATATGCATGTATGTAATACATGTACACGATATGCATGTATGTAATACATGTACACTATATGCATGTATGTAATACATGTACACTATATACATGTATGTAATACACAATCTGCATACAGTGTACTGTTTCGGTGTTTAACACCTCATCAGTGCAGCTCAGAGATATGCCTGGGAGAACACCTTAGCAATACTGTATATTTACAGCAAAGCGTATTTAAAAGGTGTGAAATCCACTGAACCAAAGTTCTCAAGCTGCCAGAGACAGCGAGAATTGCGTAATGCCACCAGTTCAGTGTATCTCCCAGGTAAAGTGCTCAAGAAATTGGTATTGCTACCAATTTCGAGCGTAATACTCAATCTGCATACAGTGTACTGTTTCGGTGTTTAACACCTCATCAGTGCAGCTCAGAGATATGCCTGGGAGAACACCTTAGCAATACTGTATATTTACAGCAAAGCGTATTTAAAAGGTGTGAAATCCACTGAACCAAAGTTCTCAAGCTGCCAGAGACAGCGAGAATTGCGTAATGCCACCAGTTCAGTGTATCTCCCAGGTAAAGTGCTCAAGAAATTGGTATTGCTACATGCATAGTGTAATACATGTACACTATATGCATGTATGTAATACATGTACACTATATGCATGTATGTAATACATGTACACTATATGCATGTATGTAATACATGTACACTATATGCATGTATGTAATACATGTACACTATATACATTGTGTGTGTACTAATACATCTGTACTGCTTATTATACAGAATGCAGACCTTACAAAGTAGCAGTGAGGACAATCCAGACATATCAGATATAAATCTACTGCAGCATCTAGACATTGATCTCTCTAGACTTATAACTGTTATGGGAGCAGGTATGTCTCTATACATGACCCACTATATCATACACACATGTTATATTGTAGATATCATTGTGTATGATAACCAACACTAATCTTCAATATCGTATTATATTTCTCTCGATATAACATTATATCAGTGTGTATATTATCATGGTTGTATCAGTAGAGTATATTACACACTGATCAATGTACTGTACATTATGTTTGTTTTGACTTGGGTTTTGCATAATATGTAAAATATCAATACCCATCCTGTATAACACGTTACACAGGAAGTAAGCTGTATTCTATTACATGACTTGTGTAGCACATGTATATAATATACTGTATGGTGCATAACTTTGTTACCCAGTTTATATAATGACATTTCAGAGTATTAGCTGATGACATATCAGTGTATTGATTTCTAATCAGCAGTAAATGTTAAAGTACTGCAAATGATTTGTACAGTATTGTAGAGCTATGGCCACTCATTCTGCTGAGTTCAGATCAGTAGTTAGTGTTAAGATTATTAAGAACTGACAATGGACAACACAGCAGTAGTAAAATGCCAACGGCGAAAAAGTAAAGAGTGTACATCGGTTAATTATGTTATACAGAATACTAATAGTCTTACCGAACTTGTTAAATGTATAATATTATGTAATTATTCTATGTAGGCACGGTATATAATGTGATAGGAACATGCACTTTCTGTGGTCTGATATGTTATTGAACCTGCTAGAGTTAGCATTATGAGAGTACATATGTATTGCTCTATTTAACAGTCGTGTCACAGCACACTAGTGCTCCTATGAAAAAACCACTATGCCTCGCCTTAGCAGTGAACCTTGAGAAAATCATCTGGAATATGGTGGAAAAACATCACGATGAATTTGCTAGCCTCATATCTAAACCAAATGAGGAGTTGTCAGGTTAGCGCAGTATCACAATCTGTATTTTATACAGTGTTCATATGGGTATGTTGATAACGGGATTTTAACAACTTGTTTTTTCCGGGTTTTCTGGCTTAATTTACCAATATTGTACCTTTGTCAAACATTTGTTTTTAGATTTTCAGTAATTGACGAAGGATAGTTATACATTTGGTAGCCCCACATGTACATTATATACCCAATACGTTGTGATTGTGATACCTGTATTATATTATACAACAGCTAAACATACTCGTTCCCGCTTTATGTTTTAGTGCTGTGTGATCGTTTGTTTGAGATATTTAATACGTTTGCTGAGGGAAGTCATAGAAAGAAAACAGCCGTGTGGCCCCTGCTGATAATCCTTCTAGTCATAGCTCCTCGGTTCCTGGAGGAGATCACAGAGTCCGGAGCACTTGGCAGGTATGTGCATAGCCTAGACATAGACATATACATTGTACATGTGCATAGCCTAGACATATACAGATACATGTTCATACATAGACATACATGTGCTTGTACATGCATAGACATATACGTACATGTATAGTCACCATGTAGACATACATGTAGGGGTAATGCAAGTCATTAACGTGTAGATAATAATATACAAATACAGTGTACATTACATAGTATAATAGTACTCAATAGTCCATACATGTATGTCATACTAGATGATCTGATATTAGATAGCTGTACATCCAACAAGAAATTCAGTCCTATAAATACATTTACAGTTTATATAAAGTCCATACATACACAGTATGTACATGTAGATGTGTATACTACAGATAATGATGTGAAGTTTGTACTAATAATTTTACTAGTACATGTTACATACTAATTAAATCATACTGACATGCACTGCATTACATATAATATTATGGTGTATCGACATACATGTGCATATACCTAATTGCATCTCACTATATCACACTTATACTTATTCAGTAGCTACGGATGTAGTGCATGTATATAAACTACTACATGTATATTCCTTACATCCTGTAACTTGTTATATTACATTCCCAATAGAATTATATGATATCTCCTGTCTATTCTAACTGTATTATGTTACAAAAATGTTATACATACAATATGCAAATGATGGCTTCCTATCTATTTTTAACATATGATCAAAATATACACACACGTTGATAAAACTTACATAGAAATGAAGTATTTACTGGCTATTTGTATTTTTTATGTCCATGTGTTATCATAGTTATGGTTAGACACCTGTGTAGCCTACATGTGTTATATAATGCTATTTTATGCTAATAGTAAGGGTGTTATCTGTGTTGCTGGCTACTGCTCTTTATAAATAACTACTAACTGACCTCTCTTGTATTAAAACGTGATGTTTTGAGCTGTGGTCAGGCAGATCTACATGTGTATTAGTGCATACATGTATGTAAATAGTGCCTACATACATGGATGTACACTCCCGTACGCTGTGTGCATAGTCTTATTATGTATGTGTAATATAATAGGCAGTAGACATACGATTATTACGCTGGTTTACAACAATATATAGTGTTCTACAATAGTATGCATGATTGTCTACTCTTGTTATATAGACGCCACTCATCATATGAAAGATATAATTTTGTGTACAGGTTTGTCAGATTTGCTAGCAACTGAATGTTTTGAATTACTAGTTTAAATCACTGGTGAATGGTGTTGTATATACTAGACTGTAGATTATAGATTTATTGGTAGCCGTACCTGTTGAGATTGCACACAATTTAGTCTTAGCTATAAGAGAGTGCTGTGTAACCATGCTGTTCACTTCATCATTTCTATGCTCTCGGTGTGGCAGTTTGGGAAGGGGGATTGGGGTTGAATTTGGATATATGCATGATTTTGAAATTTTCCTTTAGCAAAATTCTAAATGCTGCATACATTCTCAGCTCTAATATGATTGCTTGGTGATCAGCCCCAAGAGTCATTCAGTTATGCTGCTGCTTTACCAGACACCTGTGTTGAACCAGATGTGAATTGGCATACATTTTTGAGAAATACATGTACCTGTATGCAGTATGATATGTATATGTAACCTAATTTATGAATAGTATGCATTCACATCATTGTGAAAATGACTCAAATTTTGCAATTTTTCTGTTTCCTTTCGTTTTTATAGCAGCTTAGTTGTAAAAAGTTTCAATTTTCATTTCTGTACGTGCATGGTATGGGAATAAGGGCATGTCCCATGTTTGTCGTAGTCATAGAAATAATCTAGCTTTTACTTTCATTGCCATGTAAGAAAATTATCATATCATCTGACTGCAACTACACTGTATGTAACTACTCTATTGCATTGTTAGTTACTTTTTGATTTTGCAAAAATCATTTTATGATCTACTGCTGGTACCGCAACTGCTGCAACTACTTTTCCACTCGAACTACTTGTTACTTCTACTGCTACTTATACTACTACTTATACTACTACTACCACTACTACTACCACTACTACTACCACTACTACTACCACTACTACTACTACTACTACTACTGCTGCTACTCTACTGCTACTCTACTGCATATCAATGGTAATACTGTCACTGCTGTTCTGTTTGCTACTGTAACAACTACTGTGCTACATTTTGGTATTGTTTATGCCAACTAGTGCTCAACATATCAGAAAGAAGCAGTTTGTGGATGAGTTACGAAAGGCTGTCAACCCCCAGAACTACAAACATGCACTGATGGAAGGGGCGGTGACTGCATGCGTCAGGATGTGTAAAGCTTTCACCTATGTCAAGTCTACAGAAAGCAGTAGTGTTCTGCTGACCCTGGTCAAGAGCGTTGTCCTTGACCTCAAGGTGAGCATGTATTATACGTGATATGCATGTGTGCATATATTATTGGTGTTATAATATATGTATATAATACGATATTTAACTTTGAACAGGCCAGACAACTCTTGTTTATTTGTATCTGCAGCTTGTGCAGGGGTCATTGCTCCACTCCTCTCATTAGTCACAATAAAGATGATCGTCTGGAGCAGTTTAGAGGTGTATCTTGTTAATGAGTATTCAATTTGCCAAACAGACCCAACAGAGCTGATCACATGATTTTCAGCGCTTTGATCATTGGTGTTAACTGATTGATACTTATAGTGTTGCCATACAGTGCATGCACATGAACTATACATGTAGTATTACAAAGTGGGCTATACATTCATGTTGTATGCTTACTGCTGCACTAATTAATTGGTTCATGTTGCAAGCTGTTCCTTGTTTACAGCTTCATTACTATTGTTTTTTATCTTCAACCTAATTCTGTTGCATCTTTCAATATACTATCCTCTAGTTGATAGTAGCTGTGGCATAGGGACAACTCCCAATTTTTAACTTATACTGTTTATATGTTGATACTGGTGTGTTGTGTTACAGGCTGCTGTGCTATTGTATTACAGACTGTGCTATTGTATTACAGGCTGTGCTATTCAACCCGTCTAAGCCATACAAGACGAGTTCCCCAAAGGAAGATGTCGAGCTCATGATAGATTGCTTCGTCTCGTTCTACAGGACCACGCCGCACTGTTACGAAGTGCTGAAGGTAGTCCTAAGTGTAAGATAATAACATGCCTATCTAGATGTGTCCAATTAACATCAAGTATCCATCTGTCTATCTCTGTGCACAAAGCATGCCAAACGTCTGTCTATTGTGTTATATCCTTTTCGTACAACTATCATACAGTATATGATGGCATGGATACTTGATGATACAGGGATGGTGTGATGATGTATCATCAGATATAATATCATTATACTGTAAGGTCAGGCAGATAACAATGACGTTAATCTGATGATGCATTATCGCATACCTCTGTTAACAGATTCACATGTGACAGAATACCACTCAACCTCTGGCTATCTCTACCTATTGCTGCTAGAGATTTGGAGTCTGCAAATGTCCTTTTCTTATCTATTTTCCTATTAATTTTCATTTATAATAGTCTGCCGTTAAACTGGCCCGTTGTTAAAACATACTGAGCGTATTAAACTGAAACTATACCTATGAGAGAACTCTGTTACATGAGAATCTGTTGCAAACTATATTCCTATTTCTATTTTCTAATGGTACAATATCAGCGTTTTATGAATGGTACAAAATATTTGAGATTTAGAGGAAAATTTACTGTAACGAAAGCAGTCATAATTCTGCACAGTTCAGTCATCATACAAGACTCTACATTTGCAGCATTCTAATACGCTGATATGCTACTTTGTTTCCTATATTCCCACCATGTCTTTAATTTGTCTACTTCAATTTCCAATTTTCTATTTTCCATGGTCCAATGTTTATTTGCTATTTTTACCTCCGATCCCCTTTATTCCCACAGCAGCAATATCCTTGCGATACTTGGGCTTTCATTTCAAATTACATGAAGTCCTCACTCCGTAGGATAAAATGAATAACTGTCTTGTAAACTCAGTCAGAAACCACATAGCTATTTGTACCTGATATGCTACGATTCAAACTTTAAAATCTTCACATGAAGTTGCCTATTATGAGAACAATCAAAATGGTGAAACAGCATATGCAGTATGCTCTATAGAAATTGTAGTTAGAATTGTATCCTGGTCAACAAGCATTGATTTTGTAGTTTAGAACATGACAAAATTCCTGGTTCATTTAGAAGGAGAGAGCTGCTCTATTTTTGTTGCATTGATTCACATCTATATTGTGCTGTGCCATGCACTAACCAATCCTGTACTCTAATTCCCAGCACTAGTTCCCAGTATAATACTGTGTACATATCATGTTTTTATGCAAGTTATATAATATGTGTACATGTAGCTGCACTGTTACCATGGTGATTGTGAACTCTCCACTCCCTCCTTCCTCTCTGTGAATGTTATTTCTATTTATTGTCTTGATTATCCTATCAGTCAAGGTAAGACAATTCCTATGCAGTTCATGCTTGCAATTTTTGTGATTGTTTAGCCAAGTTTTGTTAAGAAGGAATAGTTTGTCATTGTCCCACAATGATTTATATGTATGCAATTTTCAGATTGTCTATATAAAAGGTGTCATATAATATAAACTAGAAGTACATTGCATGAGTTTAGTCCTGACATAGATCTGTGCCCATCAACTAGCAGCCAAACATTATATCATTTGTAAGCTCTGATCTCACTCATTTTCAGCCTTTATTGTTATTTATTAGATGCACAATAGGTTTTGTTCCTAACTGATCAAATCACATTACAGATATGTCTCAACCAATCGGCTCCTACACAATATCACTTCTTGTTGGTGCGCGGGCTGTTGAAAATAATCAATCAGAAGAAGATATCATGGTGGCCAAAGATAGACATGGTGTACAGTGAGGGTTCTGAGCTGCGAAAGTTATTTTCAGACACAATGCAGAGTGTGACCATGATGATGAACCCCAGCAGGGTCGCACCTCCGCAGGTAAGAGAGAGGGAGTTATCTCAAGTAAGAGAGGGTTATCTCCTCAAGTAAGAGAGAGGGAGTTATCTCCTCAGGTAAGAGAGGGAGTTATCTCCTCAAGTAAGAGATAGGTAGTTATCTCCTCAAGTAAGAGATAGGTAGTTATCTCCTCAAGTAAAAGAGAGAAAGTTATCTCTTCAGGTAAGAGAGGGAGTTATCTCCTCAATGAAAAGATAGATAGTTATCTCCGCAGGTAAGAAAGAGAGAGTTATCTCCTCATGTAGGAATGAGGGAGTTATCTTCACAAGTAACAGAGAGATGAGTTACTTTATTTGGTAAATGAGAGAGGTGGGTTATCTTTTCAAGTAAGCGAATACAACTCTAGTAATGCCAAAACCGGTGATTATCAAATTATTATGTTTTTGTCTTGGTCTGTTGTCAGTTACATGTATTTCCCATTTTTAATCCTGGTTTCATTTTAGCTAGAATATTTCAGATAGTATAGGCGTACTATGAATGCTGTACATCGTAGTGTTTGTACATCTAAGTGTGTTGTCTTTACTACTGTGCAGACATGGGCACTCGAGTCATTTTACTCGACTCAAGTTAACTGGAGCAACAGCTTTTCATTACTTTTAATTGACTTGTGCTTTTGTACTGTGTGAAAGCTGGGAATTGACTTTTACTTCTACTCTCCTACAAAGCATGACGATTGACTCTTACTTTACTCTAATCTCTCAGCTATCAATGATAATTCTATTGGTTTGGTGTAATTATGTAATAAGTCTTGTCCACCATAGAGAAGCTGAGAGGCTTATAGATAAACAGACCTACCATTATAATAAGTGCAAATTTAAAATAGCCTTTGTTCCTCAGAACTACTTTAACTGACAGAAAATTGGATCTAACACTAAGTATTACCTATTTTGTGTTGTCACACTTGTATACATCAGAAATTTGTGTTCAACAAAATTCCCATTGGTATTCTCTTTGACATACCGCTGTACTTTTGACTCTACTCTGACTCTAGCATTTTGGCACTAGTTGCTTGACTCTTACTTTACTTTTCAAAATGGCTGTTTATTTACTCTTACTCTATTTTTGACTTGCTTCATCCGATGAGTTTACTCTAAATTACTTTTTATCTATTGGGAATGTATACTCTTACTTGACTCTTGACTTGAGTATTTGTCTGCTTGGCACATGTCTGCTACTGTGAGTATATTGCATTGCCATGCATGCATGCGCAAGTTGACAAAGAGTGGGTGTGGCCAGTACATACATGTCTTATCTTTGCTGATGGCATTTATTAAGTGACCACTTTGTACAGCACAAGTTAACGAGCTACATAGGCTACAGCTATTAAAGTTAGCAAGCTACATACAGCTATATACTTATCTATAACAATACATATACCATAAACATGTACATGTACTACATGCATACAATTGTTGTATTACATGACTATATTGTGTCTCTTTTGCAGGCTGCTTTGATGCAAAAGGTAGGATTGAAGCCTAAAGAGAAGACAGAAGATACTATTTCCCCTAAACAGCTGCTCAGTGAAATAGTCAAACTCATCAACGCTGACCCATTTCTAATGCTCAGTGTAAGATTTCGTTTACATATGCATTATACTTGTTTATCCATATTATCCATCCATGCATTATTGTCTTACCTTGTACATTTATTATATACATGTAGTGTTTATATTGTACAACATAATATATCTGTGTAATACAGCTGGATTTTATCTTGGTGTAGAATATTTAATTGAATGCTATTCGGTCCAGTTTGGATCACATGCTGATCTGGTTGGAAGTTTTGAATTTTTTATTACTTTGCCAACTAATTGCTTTGAGAGCCTGCTTTGCTGTTATGAATTGTGAAAAGTGGAGCTGAATATACACATCCATGTACACATGTCTAAATATTTTATACATGTGCATGTGTGCAATGACCCCAGTCTAAGGTAGCCTGTGGTAATAATACCCAACTCAATGTGGCATTACAGAGCTCAACAGATAGTACAAGTAATGACAGACATAAAGCAGCATCAGACCTTATCAACCACCTTGTGACACTTGTCACTACTATGTTAGACCTGTCTAGTGAGGCCATGGAAGCTCTACTACGTATTCACCAGCCTGATGTCATAGAAATATGGAACAAGGACGACTCTAAAGATGTCACCATACAGACATTCTGGGACATCAAGTAAGGCTTAGTCAGTGCCTGGCACGATGTACATGATATCATCTGTATCCATGGTGATGAATGCGATCGACAGATTCTCTGCTATGCTATTCTACTTGTATATATTCATTCATAGTGTAGAAGTGTTGTAACTATGAATTGTAGTTATGCAGTAGTAAAAAGAGAACTCTACATTCTAAACCTTGTGTTGTCCGAGATGCACATACAATATACACTCCGTATTATTTGTGCAATGTTCTCAGCCAGTGCAAGAATTTTAAAGGTTTATTTTTTACTAATATAGTCAATGCAATGCAGTTTTTATGAAGTTTTATCACTTTTTATCTCTGAGAATATCAGAACTACTAGTGCTATTTGAGGATGAAGTTTAGAAAATGAGTTGATTTAGAATTACCATAGCACGTGTGTTTGTTGATCTCGTATTTTACATGCTAGTTTTGAACACTAAAATAACATGCAATGTGTAATCCAGTTCCAGGGTTCTGTACAACATCTCTCAGAAATTGATCCTCCACCAACTTACCAACTACACTGAGATTCTCAAATGGCTGAGGGAAATACTCGCCTGTAGAAACAAGTTTCTCAGTCGGCACAAAGACATGGCAAATGTAGGCAGCAGTAACAAAGTGTGTAAACAGGCACATATCAAATTGGAGGTACGTTGATACAAATAATGTATTGTGTATGTTTAGTGAAATATTTTCATGTATTTACACGTACATGTATGAGGGCTTTCCTGATCAATCATCACTGTGGCAAATCTAACAGGCATTATAAGTAAACCAAAATTTTGCTTGTATTTTACTCGAAATTTTTTTTCAGTAATTTATAAAAACATTTCCACAATACTGTAGTCTCCATCATTGAATGGAAAGGAAATCATCATTGAAAGTAGAAAAACTGCTCCATAGAACTGACTAGCTAACTAAAAAACTAAGGTTGATTAGGACACCACACTACACATTGTTATACGGGATGGCACTATTATTACCCATGTAACCTTTTTTATTCGCATGCACAATGTGTTTGCTGTTGACTGCTACCGGAAGTATTACTAATTATTTGTTTATTAGCCACATATGAGTAACTTTAAAGTTTCCATTCATTCACCAACAACCTAAATTTATATAATAATAATTGGCTACACTGAGTCTGCTAGGCTAGTTGCTAATCTGAATGAACATCACCTGTTACCATGGATAAAAAAGCCACTGTCGGCATGCAAAGACCATAGAAGTGTAGTCCTTCAATACAAAAGGTCACTAGAATAAGATTCTTCTACTGCATGGAAACACGTTATAACTATACTATTCTCTTATACAGGTAGTGCTCTTCATGTATCTGTGGAGCATAGAGATAGAAAGTGTGTTAACAGCCATGTCTTGTTTTGAGTTCCTGTGCGAAGAGGCAGACATATTGTACAGTGGAGATGAGCAGGTCATACATCTACATCTACCCAACTATGCTGTCTACCAGGAGATAGCCAGTGCCTTCAAAGATCTCACTACAGGTGACTAACTAACTGACCCACTACTGGCTAGTTGACCTCTAGAAAACAATGTCTGTTTTCATGCAGGGTAAAATACGAACTGATAGTTCTACAAATTCACTAATCGCTGGTCGAAATTAGTGAAATTTGTGTTTAATGTGTTAGTTGTGCTTTTAATGCTGGATTCTTCCATTGATGTACGGCATGCCTTACCTCTGTTCGCTACAGGCAGAGCAGCGTTGCAGAAGAAGATTATGCCGATGCTACGTAAGATAGATGAGCCTACACAGGGTAACAAGCAGGCCTGGACTACTACATTCACTAAGATATGGAAGAAGAGCACTGACTTCCTTCAACATTATCCCCACAAGGTTGATGGTGCAATCACAATGAAGAAGAGAACAGTGAATCAAAATGAACATGAGCTGGATGTAAGTATATTATTTATATTATTATACATGTACATGCTTTCTGTATATAACTCTATACTTTCTACTTGATATAATTTTATCCCTGAGCTATGGTCTATTTACTGGCTTACTGTTGATTCTAGTTATGGGGAGATATCTAGTTAGACCTATAGTATCGTTCACTATAACATCAGCCGCTGCACTTTCATACTGTTCACTACTTGTACTTTCATATTTCTAGGACCAGCTGCATGAATGGGTCAACATGACAGGGTTTTTATGTGCCCTCGGTTCTGTTTGTCTCGTGAAATCAGAACGCTCTTCTGAGACCCAGTACTGTCCTGTTACAGAGTAAGTATCTACTTTCTGTTACAGAGTAAGTATCTACTTCCTGTACATCGAATTTATGTCTAAACCTGACATCAACTATACTATGGACTTTCAGGTTCATAGCTCATCTCCTGAAGCTGCTAGTGTGCAACAATGACAAGTTTGGCCCACAAATCCAGAAACATGTGAAGGAGCTCGTTGCTAATGATCTCAACCCAGCTATATACCCCATTCTATTTGAGCAGATTAAATTGGACGTCGACAAGTTTTTTGAAGACGTCAATAGTCAGGTAAGGTCGTGTTCTATTATTAACATATATAGTTTTAGCTAGAGGGTCATCTGCATATTGCTCCGGATTCGTGTAACAGATATCAAATCTATAGAGCTATAAAGTAAATGTTAGAGGAACGATCTTGTAGATTCATATGAACAATCAATGGGTGAATTCATCAATACAAACTCTTGGGAGTTATGGATTCCACAGCTTACTGAATTTCTAGCATGTACAGTATATGCCCGTGTGTGTATCTGTAAATCTTATGAACTATTATTGAATCTGGCTGTAAATGACAGCTATTGTTTTTATACAGATATTTTCAGTAGAACATTGTCATTTTGTGTCACCTGCAAGCATCACGTCTTCTTTTAGGTGATTGTGAACGAGATAAACACACAATATATAGAGAATATCATATTCATCATGAAGGTCATCATGGAGCAGTACAAGAGTGAGCAGGGAGGAGAACACCTCGCACAAACCACCATTGAGCCACTCATGCTCTCAATCGTTAGGTATTTGTTGATTTCCTGTCTTCATGATCTATTTTGTACCATTATGTACTCTAGTGACTTCTTTTATTTGTGCACATAAAATTATACCGAATACACTTTCGTATTTTGTTATTAAACACATCTGAGTACTCTTCAAATTCCCAACAATAATGCTAAAAATAGTAATTGCGCAAATATGATTGGCTAATTGCCAATATGAGTCATAAAGATTCTCGTCCCTAATGCCCATAATGCAAAAGGTCACTTGGATATTGCAAGGCAGATGTCAATCCAAGTTGCAAAAGTATTATAATAAAATACAGAGATGTATCCATTTCATGTGTTGAAGTATGATTCTATGTCGGATTTACTGTTCATTGGACTATCCCTCATCTGTGTAGATATGTACGCTATTTGAGTGAAGAAGCAGACGATATCAAGATCAAGACCAAATTGTGTAATCTCGTACAGGTTATGATGTCACGTAGGGATGATTTGACCTTCAGACAGGAAATGAAGTTCCGAAACAAACTGGTTGAGTATCTGACAGGTGAATTTGGTCATATAAGTTTTTATTTTAATGAAATTCCGCACTAGAAGCCTCTTGAACGCGGCTCTATTCACTGAAATATTTCCATCGACCTATATTATATCTTTGTTGGATGCAACAGTTTGGCTACTCTACTCAATAGTGTACTCCCACATGTGGAAAGATTTTAAGTATCAGGTATGGGTTTCCATCACTTAGGTTATTGATTGCTATTGTTTTGGTTGCAGAGTGGATTATGGGTAATAATAGGATGTTATACAATCAACCAATGTGCAGAACAGTAGAACGACCTGTGCCCCCATCCAGAGCCCTCGATCTTGCAAGTATGGAGGCTGTAGCAGCACTGCTTAAGGCTTTACCACTGCAGCCAGAGGAGAGCGATAGAGGAGATCTGATGGAAGCTAAATCTAACCTCTTTCAGAAGTATGTCTCTTATTTGAGGTTATATTAATAAATGGTAGCTACATTGTACATGTATGTCCACCTGAGTAAGACAAAATAGAAAGACTCTTGTTGTCCTATTCTATTTATATTTGAACGCATCTCTCTGAATCTATTAACAAGTTACTGGCTTCAATAGTTTGGAGCAGTGAAAAAAGTTTTCACTACCTGCCATGGCATAAATACATTCACTACACCTCCTCTGTGTTTGCATACACAACATAACTGACAAACTACAGTACAATGAGTATACATCATGTCATCAGGTGTAATAAATAGTGTATGTATGCTAATATTCACTTAGGTCTACAGGGTTATATGCAGATAACCTAACTGTGCATCACTACACACGCATGTACATGTATATATAAAGCTGTAGTATGTTGTCTCCTCTGCTCTCCAGGTATTTCACACTGTTTATGAAACTGCTGAATGCGTGCTCTGATGAGCTGGAAGGTGGTAAGGAGAAAGGTTCAGTCACAGGTCTGAGGAATATCACCGTACAAGCAATGAGTAACCTACTCAGTGCTAACATAGACAGCGGGCTCATGCATTCTATTAGTAAGTTGTTGTCTACTCCTTAGTACATTCTATCAGTAATACTGTAATACATTCTATCAGTAATACTGTAATGCATTCTATTTGTAGTACAATAGATCATTCAATCAGTAATACTGTTATACATTCTATCAATAATACTGTATGTATCGTCTTCAAGTAAATTTATTTGTATTGCAGGTCTAGGCTACCATAAAGATGCACAGACCAGAGCAGCATTTATGGAAGTATTGACTAAGATTCTACAGCAAGGTACAGAGTTTGAGACGTTAGCGGAGACGGCCCTTGCTGATAGGTACGACAGACTTGTTGAACTGGTGACTATGATTGGGGATAAAGGAGAACTACCCATTGCCATGGCTCTAGCTAATGTTGTGGACAATCAGCATTTGGTTAGTACAGCAATGTGGTTATATATACAATAATGTACCTGTACATGCTACTAAGGTACATGTATGTTACTAACTTGTAGTAATAAAGTAGAAGGAGAAAAGACTGTAAGACACAACTACTGGTTTACTTGTTTTATCCACCATTTTAACAGTAGTAGTACACCGACTAATTCTCGCCCCAGATTGAGAACTGTATATTACCAGCTTATATTCCTCATTTAATCACACCCAAACTATAATACATACAGTCATGTATATGAATGTAACTATGTGTAAGGAAATATGTGTTGTGCGACTAGGATCAAAGGCTGTGTTTATACTTTCCTACAAACAGGATGAGTTAGCAAGGGTGTTGGTGACATTGTTTGACGCCAAGCACCTGCTCTACCAGCTGTTGGGCAACATGTTTAATAGAGAGGTGGAGGGAGACTGCATGCAGACCCTCTTCAGAGGCAACGGTCTATCTAGTAAGATCATGTCGTTCTGCTTCAAACTGTACGGCCAGCAGTATCTTAGAGATCTGTTCTCTCCACATCTGGAGAGAATGTTTGAGAATGATGCTAAGGGGGTGCGATATGAGGTAAGCAAAGTAGACAGTATTAAATGTAGTAGAGTACTAATAGTTGGCAGCGGAAGTGGACAACTTTGTTCCATGTCTATAATGAAACGAGAGTTATCCTCTCAGTTTATTCATGAGTAACTCTGTCACTCACCAACACAGAACTGTTGTATGACTCAAGATTTCTCCTTTACTACTCGCCATGGAAACACAGTAACAGTGGAGTAGAGATTATATGGTTGGTTACTCTTATAGTGGAGTCATTATACATCTATTGGAACACGAAAATTAAAACTGTTTCTCGTTGCTTAACCACTCCCAAGTCCATGATTGTTGCCAAGAACCCACTTTGTTTTCCACTGTTGGGCACTGTAGAATGGTGGTGTAGTTAACTATATTATGATGCCTGTTGTTTCACACTACATGTACATGTATATTTAGTTCCTGTACTATGCTTGAAGTTATGAATACACATCACCCTACTATATAATGTACTGGTATTACTGGCATTGTAGGTTGACCCTAGGAGGCTGGAAGGTAGCCCTGGAGATATCCAGGGGATACTCACTGAGAACAGAAAAAACCTTCTGATTCTTACCCAGAGCATCTTTGACTCCATTGTTAATTCAGCTGATAGGTGAGACTATCATCATGTTCAAGTATACATACATCTGATATATTATATATTGTAGTGTTCTATACATGTCACTGTTGTCTATATGCATGTAAACTAGTACATGCTTGTAAACTAGTGTATGTATGCTTAGGGTAGAATAATAATGTGTTTTGTGCCATTGCTTTTCATAGTCTATTGTTGTGTTGTAATATTGTGTGTTTGTGTACTAATGACCCTTTATGTAGTACATGGCATACATTCTGTAACCACCCTTGTAACTTACTTTCTTGCAGGAACTGAACTGTGTTTTTTCCATTCAGTTCATTTATTTCTAAGAGTATTTATTTGTTATCTATTCCCACTACCAATCCTCTGTTAGGTAGAATAGTGAATAATTTGATAGCTTTAGATCTAATTGTTCATGGGACTATAACTCCTTCCCCACTTCTTACAAAGCTATCTCTGAATTAACCACTCCTGCTCTTCAGCAGCTGTCATAATAATTTATAGCTAGCATTAAATAATTAATCACATAGTAATTTGTACCACATATGGCTGTACCCTCTCCCATCCAATATTAAGCCAATAGTAGAGCTTCTGTAGAATAAAAACCCAATATAGCTGTTATTTAGTGGGAGTCGGTGCTCTATGGCCCTATAGATCATACTGTTGGGAATGCCATAATGTTCAACTACACAAGTGGCCATTTGTCTGCCTTATTCTACTGCATGTTGGTCTTTACAGCTGCCGCCCTACCCTGTTAAGGAGCCCTGTTGTAATTGGTTAATATTAGACATAATGGCTCCGATTATAGAATTTATTAAAGATAGTTGTCATTGTTGGCTGAATCTTATTGGAGGGCAGGTGGGCTGGCACTATTTCTAGCTCAAGGAGCCAGGCTGACGAGTAACTGAGCCTGCCTTACGGGTTCCTGTGTAGCCACGCCTTAATTCAAGACTTCTTCGAACCTAATGAATCCAACGGCCTCTTGTGTGGCCACTCTGTGATACTATTATAATACAGTGTAACTGATACGTTAGAATAGTTGTTACTTCTCATGCTGTCATTGTAGTTTCCCTCCACAGCTGAAGAACATGTTGTTCTACCTCAGCCAAGTGGTAACCACCAGGTTTCCTGAAGACAGCATATTCGCTGTCGGTACTGTTGTCTTCCTGAGATTTATCAATCCTGCTTTGGGTGCGTATACCTCGTTCATCTGCAGTGTGAAGGTGTCATTTATACGTGTATATGAATGTAGCATACGTAACAATGTGTATAATTATGTACGTGATTATAACATTAATTATTACAGTCTATCCTTTTTACTCTATTGATTTCCAGTCTTCACCAGGAATTGCCTTATCCATCACCTTATAAAAATTAAACATGGCTCAACTGTGTGTTAAAACATGTTCACTGTGTTATTTCTCATCATTTTCAGTATCTGCCCATGACTTTGGTTTGTGTTCACGCGAGCCAACGATGAACATGAAGAGGGGGATAACCCTGATATGTAAGATTATGCAGAACATAGCCAATAGAGTGGAGACTGAAAAGGAAATGTACATGAAATACTTCAATGACTTCTTCAGGACTAATTTTGATGCAGGACTCAAGTAAGTTCTTTTTTTGCACATATTCTGTGAATATCGTCTAACCATTTCTACAGTGTATATGCCATAAACGGGCTTCTACACTGTAGTATACACATGTACGTGGTTGGTAGTGATGACTAGTAAGGTGCTGCTATTCACCATGAGCCAGTTTTGTAACCCGACTTGGGTGCAGTAGCCCATGTCAGGCATTTAGACTATAAATATGAGCATCGAAACCTAAACAAACTCAACCATTCTTGTTTATGACCATTCATCGGGCCATTCACGCTTTTGATGATGGTCTTGACAATTCAACAACATGTGCATCTTATGTATTCCCAGATTTTTCCGAGCCATAGCCACAGAAGTGGACGACTCTGACACATCTAGTCAGCTGGTGAGTTACTACAGTGACAGTACTTCTGTAGCTCTCCATAGACTCCTCTGGGCATACGAAGAGAAGATTGGAGAGTTCTTGGCTAGCAGCAGGTATACCGGCATGTTCAATTGGTAGATTTATTTAGGTTTTATTTGCAAACCAATGTTTTTTAAATATTTGCATCTTTGATTCTGAACTAATGAAATCACCAGAACTGCTATTGGTTTCTGGAATATATATAAGTTTAATGTCAGTTTTTTTTCTCTTGTCTTGTGACTCATAAAATTACAAATGTTTCAGAGATCAGAAAGCGGCCGGTAGAAGACCATTTGATAAGATGGCTACATTACTAGCTTACTTGGGACCTCCAGAGCACAGACCTGCTGACTCTGAGTGAGTATATACTACGATACGTATTATATATGATTGTATCATATACTCTACAACACAGCTGTTGTACTCAAGTGTACTCATGTATACTTAGAAGTAGATTTTGAAAGTACATTTTATACATGGTACTTACTTGTTCTCACTTTTTTTTAAATGTACTAATTGTATTATTGTACACTGCTACTATGCGCGGAAATTCAAACTCAAACAGTGGAATCTATTGTATATGAAGCAATGATCTTTATCTTCTACAGGTGGAGCTCAATGTATATGGACATGTCAAGCACGCGGTTTGAAGAACACATGTCTAAACAGAACATGCATGAGAAGGATGAGTACAAGAGCCTGAAGAGTCTCAATATATTCTATCAGTATGGAGTGAGTCGCCATGGTAACCCGGTCTTCTACTACATTGCACGTCGGTTCAAGTGAGTCTATAGTTTATACTAAAATAATCCACAATGTTATTTCATTGGGGCATTTTTGCTTGCGTTCAATTAATTACTATGATATTGTTCGATGTTTCTACCATTAATTGACTTGTCAATGGGAGGGGTTCGTAAAGGTCTATTAGGGGTTTTACTCCCATGTTTTTGGCGATGAGTGTTGTACATGTATATTCAGACAAACTGTCCAATCAGAGATAGTTGATTACTTTTCATTTCATTTGAACCCTGCAGTTGTTTGAATACACATAATTTTATGACGTCATATTTCACCGTTTCACTGTATTACTGTATATAATTATGTCGGTACATTTAAATTCAAATATAACACGTGCATAATTATAGTGTATGATTGTGGCGTACATTGATTTCTCTGTCATCGCGTGTAGACTGTTGGAGATCAATGGGGACTTGCTGATATACCATGTGCTACTTACACTCAAACCCTACTTCCACAAGCCCTTTGAACTGGTCATAGACTTCACTCACACTAGTGCAGAGAATAGGTTCAAGGTAACACAACTCTACACACTTCTATTCTGTCAGCAGAGGAGACAACCAATGTATAAGAGTATTGCTTAGTCAGCCTCCCTTTTGTAATATTGTCCCAATTATGTAAACCTCAGTGTCAGTGTTAGTGTCAGTGCCATGGTTTTTATTGGTTCGATTTGTAACCATCTAGACCTACATGACTGTACACAAACTAATCACTGCATTGAGCCATATTTAGGCTCTTGTATCCAATTACTCATGTTATCTATCTACATACTATAATTTGTCTCCACTTGAAGTGTTTACATATACGCATCTCTTATTCTATGATTATGGTTATTGTAGGCCCACTTCCTCAACCACTGGTTCTACGTGATGCCAGACACCGCATACAGGAACATTTGCCAGGTGTACATATACAACTGTAGTAGCTGGGTGAAGGCATACACCAAGTACCATGACAGGCAGTTCTTCTCTCTCAAGGTACTCGTATGTTCGTAGTTACTGTGAGGTATTATATACATATACTATTGAAAATATTGAGAACAAATTTGAACTCAGTGGAATCAATATTGCTCCATCTTAGTATGTGCATGACTGTATGTGTGGATCCTCTATTACTCTCTATCATAAGATCTACATGACTGTATTACTGTATTAAGATACTTTATGTTTTACAGAACAACCCTAAGTTGATATTCATAGATCAACGTTGTCAGCTCAGTCAGTATATTGAGACTGACCAGCAGAAGCTACCAGGATCAACTCTCAGTCTAGATGAGGATCAGAGGGTGTTCTCTAGTGGGCTCAGTATCACCCACAAGGATACCAAGTGTAGCATCAAGGTACTCATCCTATGTCATATATGTTAGTTTATGAATGATAAATAGGTATTCCTGGAACTTTTTTCTGGTTACTGCCTACAGTTAGTTAGTACACGTATGTGGGATATACCATATGAGGCATGTGTACATTGTGTGTTGTGTGGTTATACATGTAGATTGGACAGAGTGCCATACAAATCTCATCCAATGACAAGAGTAAAGTACTTGGACATCAAGTACTCCTCAATGATGTCTACTACGTAGGGGAGATCAAGGAGGTAAAAGTTATATTATATACATATACATGTATATTCTGAGTTTGCTCATTTTATTAATGCTCAAACTTTCTGTAAAATGTATATATTATTTGGCCCCTGCAACTTGCATTTCTGCCTACCTTATTCTGTTTACCCTATTCTGTTTACCACACTCTGTTTACCTTGTTCTGTTGTTTTCAGGTGAATCTAGTGGAGGACAACCAGTTCACTATAACCATCGGCAGCGAGAGTGGACCCCTCTCCTTCATTCACAACGACAGCGAAACCATCGTAGCCTCTTTAAACCACATCAAACACAGATACCACTTGATGCAGCCTGACTCATACACACCACACACAAAGATTAAACCTAAGGATGTACCTGGTACTCTACTCAATGTGGTATGTCGATTATCTCTCATGCGTCTGCATCAGCTGTACTCACTACTATGCTGATAGTAAGTCAGACTACTACCAGTTGTGGATCACACCTTTTATAACATGCAACATACTGCGTTTGTTTCTCAAATGCTGATGACGTGATGGGTATTGCTGGAATAAAATTTGTCTACACTAGAGTTGGAGAAGATATTTCTCCTGTGTTATCATATGCTCAACTACTTTCGCAAGTTTCATCTCGATGTACAAGTATATCTCTACTACAGGCTCTACTCAACCTTGGTAGCAGTGACCCTAGCCTCAGGTCTGCAGCCTATAACCTCCTGTGTGTTCTGACTCAGACATTTGATCTAAAGATAGAGGATCAGTTGCTAGAGACGACAGGGCTATGTATACCTTCAAACAACACTCTGTTTATTAAACACATCAGTAAGAAGTTGGCTGCTAACGTCACACGCCTCACGCTGGAGTTTCTAGAGGAATGTATACAGGGCTGTAGGAACTCTAGTATAGAGATGAAACACTTGTGTCTAGAGTATATGACACCTTGGCTGCCTAACCTCACCATGTAAGTGTATGAACAGTGTATATACATGTACATGTATCCTACATGTACATCACACTTACAATGTATATTATATCTACCTACATGTACATCACACTATATGTAACTAATGTAGGTAAGAGTGTAGACAACCATACTTGCTGTCCGAGTACACGTTAACCCACCCTCCCGCCCACTCTTTTTCTAGATGAGTTATTTTACTTCAGTTCACAGCATTGAAAATACATAAATCATACTACTTTGTAATCTCTGCTTGTAATCTATATTACTAGTAAATATACTAGTATCAACTTTGGGATTGTGTACACCTGTTATAATTCACAATCATGTGGTGTATTGCTGTTTTACACTCCCTCCTTAGACATGGCTGTAGTTAAGTAAGAGTATATTATGTTACTAAATAGGTTCTGTAAGCACCAGGATGAAAACAAGAGACAGAAGGTGATGCTCATTCTAGACAAACTGATTACTATGACTATAGAGGAGGTGAAGATGTACCCCTCTGTACAGGCTAAGATCTGGGGTAACATCGGTAAGTTAATCTGTAATAGTATCACAAATATTCATCACAATGTTCTGCTGGACTTGCTGTGTAGTGTTCAGGGTGTGAATCTCATGAGGGTCTCTGACAGTGGTAGGAAAGGCGTCCAGCCTCAGGTGCTTCTTGGGTACAGTAGTTTCATTTGCCATGTTGCCTATTTAGGTGAAGTAGTGGAGAATTTTTACAGCCATAAATCCTTGTTTGGTTTTTGGTTTAACCAATTACATTGTAAATAAAAAGAAAATAATTTCTCCTGTTTCCATATTAACTAGGGAACAAATGCCATTTCAAACTTTTACCATTACATGGTAGAAGTCCTTACTTGCATCTAACAGCAATACAATCCCTTCATATCTGGTACCGGGAGTAAAAAGAGCTAGGTTTCCAATCTGTCACTTAGTGATGTATCTGGCTACTGTTGCAGGACAAGTGGGAGATCTGATTGACATGGTGTTAGATAGCTTCATCAAGAGAAGTGTGACTGGAGGATTTGGCTCAAAACCAGCCGACATTATGGCCGATACTAGTGTAGCTCTGGCCTCTGCAAATGTGGAGCTCGTCTCCCGTAAGGTCGTCAGCAGAATATTACATGTGAGTGGGTCATAGTGGTCATGTGATCTCAGAATATTACATGTGAGTGGGTCATAGTGGTCATGTGATCTCAGAATATTAGATGTGAGTGGGTCATAATGGTCATGTGATGTCAGAATATTACATGTGAGTGGGTCATAGTGGTCATGTGATCTTAGTGTAGCGGTATCCTACATTTACATTTACATTATTTCCATCCCCTGAAATGGAGAAATTTTAACTCGATCTTTCTCAGACCTTTACTAAGATTCGGGTCAAGTTTAAACATGTCTTTCTACGCATGTGGTCACACCTTTTTCTTGATCCCAGCTTTCTTCTGTGTGTAGTTGTTGTATTCTTACAAAGACACAAATGAAATGAGACAATTTCATATGAGCTATCATTGCCAATGGCACCAGCATGAAGTAACTACAAGAGTATCGAGGATGTAGTATATTTTATAGTTGTCAATGTATATATATTCTGGTGTGTAGAGTGTGACCTAATACTTTATACACATTGTAGATGATAGAAAAGACATGTATGTCACCTACACTAACACTAGAGTCACATCTTATGTGGAATGATATAGCTATACTAGCTAGGTACCTGCTCATGCTGTCGTTCAATAACTCACTAGACGGTCAGTATATCCCACATGTATTACATTGTCTTATGCATCATGTGCATACATGTACATCATATGCTAATATAATTGTGAATGTCATAGCCTAGTTCTATGTGTAGTTACATGCGTACTAGTTTACAGTATAATACTTACATGTACATACATGTATGTAATGCTCACAGTATGATACTTACATGTATATGTATGTAATGCTCACACTACAATTCTTACATGTATATGCATGTTGTGCTACAATGATGCAACTACTTGTACTGGGAGTATTATTACTTTTCTACATATTGCAGTTGCATCACACCTGCCCTTCCTGTTCCACATTGTGACCCTGCTTGTTGGACTGGGTCCAGTGTCAATGAAGGCCTCCACCCATGGACTAGTTATCAATATCATCCACTCTCTCTGTACCTGCTCACAGCTCAACTTCAATGGTGAGTACTTTCTCAGCTGTTTGATGAAGTGATAGTAAAACTGCAGCCTTCTACCTTTTACTCAAAATACTGCCCTGAAGGCTTTTAACATAATATGCATGTATATAGTTTTGAAGAGATTTTTTATCACACCTGCTTGTATTTAGAGGGCCATTGGTGTTTGTTGTGGATGGCGTTTTCACAGCTATCATCTGATTGTAGAGGACACATTTAGGCAGCTGAAACTAAATCTCACAGAGTTTTCTCTCCCCAAGTTCTACAACCTGTTTGGCATCAGTAAGGTGAAGAGTGCTGCTGTCAGTGCGTTCAGGACTAGCTACAGACCCAATGACAGATCATTCATCAGTATATCTCCTGATGATGAGAGTGTACCATTGACCTCTCTAGAGGTTATAACAGACGCCCTTCTAGAGATCATGGAGGTAAGACTGTATCAAAGTATTGTGTTGTATTATGGCTTCTTCTTTGCAGGAGTATCGGTTTAGCCACACTTGCAGTTATGGTATATATAAGTCCATGTATTTCAAAGGTTTTCGAGTCTTTTAACTAGTATTTTTGACAAGGTCTAGTTTTCCTTCTTCATTTTAGTCATATACAGCTTATGTTATTTGTGTATTGTTTTCTCTGCCTATATTGTATATATCTCTTATAGGCTTATAGTGTAGCACAGTATAGAGTACATATATGTAGAACATTAGTAACTGTTCTACAGAAACCAATATCTATAGAATATCTTCCTCTGCCACTCAGGGTGCTGCAAACATCGTCAAGGGAAAGTGTGACTGGCTGCAGCAATGGATGGATTTAGCCAAGAGGTTTGCATTTCAGTACAATCCTGCCCTTCAGCCGCGGGCCATAGTCGTCTATGGTTGTATTAGCAAGACAATCAGTGAAGCAGAAATCAAACAGTTGCTTAGAATCCTGAGGAAAGCCTTAGAATCTGAAGGAGTGCTGATTGAAGGGGTGGTCATGTGTCTCACCCGGGTTCAGCCACTTCTCAAGCAGGTATGTAAAAACTAACCGATGTAAAACGTTCAATATTCGTAGAATTTAGTGCTTTATACTATTACTATTGTAACTAAATCTATAGCTGTATACTGTACATGTGTGCGAGAAGAAGCCTAGTCACTGTATGTATGTTACAATGTGCTAAGTTCACCAAGTCTAATGGCTAGTAAACACATGTACATGATGTATATTATAGGACTCTGTGATACACAAGTTCCTGTTCTGGGTTGCCATAGCGATACTCCAGCTGGAGGACCAGAGACTCTACAGTGCTGCCCTTGCTATGCTAGAGCAGAACTTGCTGACTCTGGATGCCCATGGAGTATTTGAGACACAGGTAAGTTACTATATGTACCACACAGGTAAGTTACTGTATATACCACACAGGTAAATTACTGTATATACCACACAGGTAAGTTACTGTATATACCACACAGGTAGTTACTGTATATACCACACAGGTAAGCTACTGTATATACCACACAGGTAAGTTACTGTATATACCACACAGGTAAGTTACTGTATATACCACACAGGTAAGTTACTGTATGTACCACACAGGTAAGTTACTGTATGTACCACACAGGTAAGTTACTGTATGTACCACACAGGTAAGTTACTGTATGTACCACACAGGTAAGTTACTCTATATACCACACAGGTAAGTTACTGCATGTACCACACAGGTAAGCTACTGTATGTACTACAGTCTACATTGTGGACTTAGATGTACATTGAATAATACAGGATGTACTGTATACCTGTTTATATGGTAAGTTGTATCATGTGACTCAATTGTATAGCTAGTTTTACACACCGGTCTATTCCACGTGTATTCATACAACATTGTACCGTATACACAGCACATACATACACACATGTACATGTACATGTATGATGTACTGTTCCATGTTTATACAGAGTCTCAGGGACTGTATGATGAGTACAAGACAGCAGCTGGAGTGGCACTTTAAGCAGATTGACCATACCATGGAACTCAACTTTGATAACAATTTCCACTTTGCCCTCATAGCTCATCTTATTAAGGTATTGCATGTGGTATCTACATGTATATGTATGTATGGCTATATGCCTATCTTAGGTATCATAATGGTGGTCTCATATCAACCAGTACTAATCTCTCATTTTTAGTGGATTTAAGACCTTATTATATTTTCTGCACCAAAATTTTCGTGTCCCGAACGTCTGAAGCAGTTGCTAAACATCCAATTGCAAACTGTCATATACAAACAGCCCTGTTACTATTGAGCTATGTAAATCCTATGGTAAGGTGCTATTGTTATACAGGGGTTCCGACATCCAGAGAGTACCACTGTATCCAGAACTGTTAGAGTTATCAACACTTGTCTCTGCATAGTCTCCAAGAACCTGCCCGACAAGTTTGCTGTCACTCCTGAGACAATTCCCTACCTCACAGGTATGTACATGTATGCATCCTCACAGGTATGTATAAACTACTTTGTATGTAGGTGTGTGACTTGGTATCAATAAGGTGCCTACAGCACACTAACATACATATACACTGCACATGTATATATGACTGAATAACGATAGCTTATGGAATGTATTTACAGCACTATTGCCCGTCTCGGAAGAAGTAAGAACACGATGTCACCTTAGCCCAGTGGACCTATCCTCTCAGTCATGCTCAGATAGGCTGGATGTCTTCTCCCCCAATTCTTCATCCCATCTCCTTTATGATCACTATGCTACATCTAGCCCTGGGGCAGGAGTCAGGTCTTTACCTGGAGCTGTGAGTTATCTGTTATACCATAACCACTAGATGAGCATACATGATGTTGGTCTACATACCAGTACATACATGAATTCAAGTTCAACAGCAGTATTTAATAGTCCTCTAACACTTCCATGTTGTTAAATAGTGTCTATGGGTTTGGACTTGGATTTGGAAACTAGTCATTTCTGTTTCGGAGTATTACTGTGAATTGCAAACTAATAGAAATCAACTATGCAGTGATCACATAGGTGACTTTTCCTCACCTACCATAGACTTCCAAATGCTATAAATCTACACATACTTTGTATATTGTGTACTATATAACCATTTGTATTTCAGACTAAGCACTGGAGGTCATTGGATGAGGTGGGGTCAGGTTACACACACACTGTGGTCACTGGAAGGTCTGCATCGTATAACGTCACGTCCACTGTACCTCGTACACCAGCAGGTTAGTTATGGGCATACTGGAGTTATCCCTCATGTAATAATACAGTCATACAGTGACCATGATACTGAATATGTGCACTGATTATATTACATACAGTTAACTAGTCTATCAAGTCTTACACACTGTTCCAAACAAACTTTTATGTATAAAGCTATGAGTTTCTCTTGACATAATGAAATAGTCCTACTATTTGTCTTGATGGGAGTTGCCCACTCTCTCTGTCAGCCACTGCCAATGCACAGTACCATGGATATTGGCTATTTAGTTAGGCTTTGTGTGTTGTGTATCTATGTATAATACATATTCTGTATCCTGTAATTAGCAGACATACTGTTGATCACGTTGTGTCTAGAATAACACACTTCACCATATGTCCACCAGTTTAATATAATGTACATTGTAAGAGGAACAACACTAACTTGTAAACCTACATGTGTATCATTGGTCTGACATTGAATGGTATTATATTGTAGTAGATGTTCCACCACCACGCCCACCCAGAGCTGAGCGTAGTTCTAGAACCTCAGCCTCTACAGAGAGCAATGTCCTACTAGACCCAGAGACTTTAGATGATGAGCTGATGTCATTGGTACTCACTGTCATGGTTAGTATATTGACCTACCTAGTCTATGCGACCAATCACAACACGTATATTTATCTGCATTGTATTTATATATATTAGATGTATATATACATGTATTACTACTCTGTAATATATTGCTTCTGTATATAATATCTCACTACTCTATATTATAATATAATTATATACAGGAGGAACATATTATATACAGTAGTAATATATTACTACTGTATATGTAATATATTACTACTGTATATGTAATATATTATTACTGTATAATCCATATTACAGGCCACCCTAGTAGGATTCACCACTGATGAGTGTGAGAAGAGAGTCTTATATCAGTATCTAGCTGAGGCTTCTATAAAGTTTCCCAAAGTATTTCCTGTAGTGTACAACCTACTAGACTATAAGGTGATTGAGCACCTCAAACTCAGGTACGTGTTTATTTACAGTACGTATATTCATAGTATTAACTCATAATATTGGTAAATAATGTACATGCGTGCTGGTATATCTTGTACTGCTACAGAACGTATATGATTACGCACTAATGTTAGATCTCCTCTCTCAATCAGTGTAAGGTAATAATATTGCTATGTAATCACATAGTAGTATATATGTAGCATGATGTAGCATACATTTCATCTGTGTATGCGGATTGAGTATAGTATCATGTAGTGTGCATTTCATCTGTGTCTACTCTAGCCATGATCAGGTGATGCTTAGCTCTGTCCAGTCAATCATCCAGAACATGCTGACTATAGATCTGGAGTTGCAGCAAAAACAGTTTATATTACTACAAAGTAAGTTTATATTACTACAAAGTAAGTTTATATTACTACAAAGTAAGTTTATATTGCTACAAAGTAAGTTTATATTACTACAAAGTAAGTTTGTATTACTACAAAGTAAGTTTGTATTACTACAAAGTAAGTTTGTATTACTACAAAGTAAGTTTATATTGCTACAAAGTAAGTTTATATTACTACAAAGTAAGTTTGTATTACTACAAAGTAAGTTTGTATTACTACAAAGTAAGTTTGTATTACTACTAAGTAAGTTTGTATTACTACAGGTTGAGTAAATATTATTATGTGTGTGACTTGTGTTCATGTGTGCCTGTATGTCTTGTACCAACTAAATCATTCCATTTAACGAGTGTAAAAATGTCATTGTTATGTGTTATTCAGATCTGGGATTTGGTGGTTTACACAGATTTGCTGGACCATTTAAGGTTGGTATCGTATAAGTGTATGATAGCTATTTATAATACTTATATACTGATAGTAGTATTGTAGAACAATATTACCATAGGATTAGATACATGTATGATATGGAGTTGTCTACCTCTTCTCATGCATCATTATAATAGCAATATGGCCAGACTAACTAAAGCTCCTTCACCAACTCTCCATTTATTAATAACTTCACTAGTATGCAAGTACATGCTGTATATAATATACCCAATTGTGACATATGCAGCGTATGTACATGTACAAAGTGCATATAGTATTTGGTTCTTACAGTTTAGTATATCTCTTTCTTGTACTATTATCTGTCTTGATATGGAGATTCTATTTGGTATATTATGCTATACCCAGGTCATGTAAATGTATGTGTATATAAGGTGTGGTGCTGTGTTCTCTTCTTTGCATGACCAAAATATCTACCCATTACAAGGTCAAGGGTCAGATGGCAGTTAATCCATATTTTTGATTAGGAGTTATGTTCTCTCTGCTCTAGATGACCTGATTTCTCTACTACTACTACCACCGTGTTACGATGAGCTATTGCTATTGTAACAATAAATGTAGTATATAAAGTGTGAAATAGGAGTGGAATCTCTGCAATAATATTTTTTCTCTCTTGAGTTTGACTTTTATTATGTTAGACTGGCTAGCTAGTACTTTGTATATGCCAATTTATACGCCAGATTAAACCAACACCTGAGAAGAAAGTCAAGGATGATCAGGCTATAACCACTAATCTCAGGTCATATAATGGCCTTGAGATGGGGGTGTGGCCGTATTCCCTTCAGGTATATTCATGATTGTTGATATTGTACACCTTGCAGCTATTTCACCATTTGGCCTCCACCCAAGCTAACAATGACATATGAACTTGAAATAGTCCATCATCATGATAATTAGAATGTCATGCGATCAATAGTGATAGTACCAGTAGCTACTAACATGCATATCACTAGTTATTCTGCACTTATTAAAAATTTTATATCTTGTGGTGGTGTAGTGTGTAGTGAATTTGTTGTATTTGTTTAGAGTAACCTCATTGGTTGATATAGTCGAATCATTTCTTTCCTCTTACCACCTCTCAGTCAGTCTTGTAGATGTGTTGATAAGTGATATGGTTTGCAGTGAATATATTGCTTATTGTTATTCTATATCATAAGTACAACTGTATATTGTATGTTGCAGTTACAACTTGAAGTTTTTATCATTTTAACAGGTTTATGCAGTATGCACTTGCATGTGCAGACAACTGCTGTTATTGCTGCCAACAGTTAATTTTGCTGTAGATTATGGTCATTACAAACACAGCTCTGTAGTCTAGGTTGGAGGTATTAGAGGAGTACAACTACAATCGTAACTGGACACATTTTTGTTAATAATATATAAATAATCGAGCATCCACAATATATACATTGCTATTGTGTATGATACCTTCCAGTATACAGATATAATAATATGCTATAAGTATGGTATGTACAGGAACATACATCGTGGTATTATACTGCCTACAAGGAGTTTATAAAGTGAAATAAAGTGTAAAAGTAGAAATATCTAGTTTATCATGCACTAGATAGCATCCGTGTAGCCTTTTCTTGCATTTACAGCAATCCAATTTTACTGGAGCTGAGAATCTGGCCAACTGTTTGGAGGACATGGTTGAGAATTACCTGCCTGGTGATGACAGAGAGTTTGACCTCAATAACCCTTACCCTAGCTCTCTGGGTAAGTATATACTAACCCCTACCCTAACTCTCTGGGTAAGTATGTACTAACCCTTACCCAAGCTCTCTGGGTAAGTATATACTAACCCCTACTCTAACTCTCTGGGTAAGTATGTACTAACCCTTACCCAAGCTCTCTGGGTAAGTATATACTAACCCCTACTCTAACTCTCTGGGTAAGTATGTAATAACCCCTACCCTAGCTCTCTGGGTAAGTGTATGATTGTATAATAATGAGAATGTGGCAGTTTTCACTGAGCTGTGTCGCGCTAAAAGTTGTCTTTGTATTAGTTGCCATAGTAATAATATTAGGCTAGATATTAGTACACATACATATATAAAACATACAAGTTACAGCATGAAATGTATAAAGTTGCAGTATCATCCTATTAGTAAGGGCAGTCTCCTGGTGTAGGTATCATATCCTGTATCTATGCTCCCACACTGGCCTTTTTATTAAACTTCGTAGAATAAGATAGCAGGTCAGAGCTGACAGTCCTACATGTTACATGTTACAGGTATTAGTGCTTCCCTGTCCCTCACCAGCCTGGGAAGTCCTACCAGCTCAGCTAATGAAGCTGCATTATACAGATCTCGACATGGTAGCCAGCAATCTAGGAGAGCCAGTTTCCATAAGAAAGCTAGAAAACACTCTGGCTCATTTGAATAGAAAGTGAGCTTTATAGGAAACATTAATGACATGTACCTGTAATTACGATGTATAAGCTTGGTTATATATACACATGTGTGTTCATGTTGAAAGACACAATTATTTATATTTTATTATTTGTTATCCCTATGTTATTGTACATAGCATCTTTACTACTGTACCACCATTTTTGTATGTAGAAAGTACAATTGAGTATTAATTTATTAACGGAATTTGTACTTAGATTATTTTATGTAAACTAAATATCTGTTGGGTGTTATATTTACAGAGAGCAGTCAGTACACCACATTTCTATTCACATGGTTTATTGCTAATGCATTATTTAACAATGGTTGTTGATTGTTAGTGATTACATGCTACCTTTTTAACAATATTTTGTACAGGTTTTGAATATCATAGTCTTCTTTCTTGTCATTTTGTCTGTTGGTGCTTTATTTACATTGATGAGAGATGTGTAATATGCGTATTAAACTTTATTCACCAGAAATTATTGTTAGATTTTATAACTGTACTAGAACTCACTTGATCCTACTGAAACATTGCATCACTGGTCAAATCTCCCTATTCTGCTGGCGCTGCATTACCCAAATGGGGACATATTCCTGTGGTGTGAAATAATTCCAAGTTTTAGTCACAAGTCACCATTTGTTTTGATAAAGACCCTGGTGCATGCCACTGGTTAGCTCATTAATATTATAATGCGGAGTACAATGTGTGAAGTTGTGCTCTCTCGCCTTACTGCGGAGAGAGGGAAAGCAACTTCGTATTATTACCACCGAAGTTGTCTTCTCACTAAAGTTTCACGACAGTCGCAGTCCCGACTGCTTTCGATTTCTGATTATCAAGAAAGCAGCAAAATTGTACATGTATGTACAGTTACAATTGCAGTTGTGGCTTTAAATATTAGGTAGCAAAATTAAAAACTAAATGCATAAATCTACCAAATAGATATAATTGATTACTAGTTAATCATTCGCGATTATGTATATTCATATGGTTGCCTTGGCGAAACTAGAGCTTCCTGTTTCTACTGCATTGTCTGATCAACTTGACTAAGATTAAGGAGGTCCATAACGAATCATTCGACTATCCAGGCAATTTACACCAAAGTTCGCTATGAGTTTACCTAGATCAAATGCAGCTTCTCCTGCTGCATCTAACATGTCTGGAAAGGAGTCGCGTGAGTATTAGTAGAGCCTGCAGTAACCAGTAACAGTGAAATGTGGCATAAGATAGTTATAATAATAATAAAAAATAAAATAATGAAATCTAATTAAGAATGTGAATATTTCGTTGAATGTGATATATTTGAATAATAAAAGTAAAAACGTGCCTTTTCTGAATAAGAGGGCTTTCAGAGACTCTGAGTTGTTGAATAGGACTATTTGAGCGACTCGTTATGGTGTCTTGGATTTTAATAATCTGATTTTATCCATGTATTGACCTTTAGCATGCGAATAAATATATTTAGAAATGTGTTTTGAGTTTGGCAGTCTCCAATTAACAAGTTATATTTCTTCATATGAATTACTATAATGAGCATTTATTATCAACCTGTGGCTTCACCTTGCGAGTCGACATGCTGTTGTAGAATTATCTCACAATACCGGTGCTATCTCATTTCCAAATTCTGGAAGGCCATCAGCAAGAGCTCGAAAAGCCATTGAGGCGGGTTCAGGTAAGAATATCTTTATGATCTTCTTCATTAAAGTTAAACTTAAATTTTCATATATATCATTGTTTTCTATTACTAACTTTACATGGCATAGAGAAAGCTCATGCGTGCCTATCATGTGCACGTCGAGCTCATGCCCGTAATCACTAATACAATTTTACATGAATCATGGCTGACAGCTCAAGTTACTACAATGTACTGTTTTTATAATATAAAAAGCTATAAAAATTTATTTCTAGGGTTTGAAATTCTTTAAAAAAGTCTCCCAAATTCAATATCATGCGATATTGTGTTTTCACCTAGCTTTGTCGTCCGAGCCGAGTGCAATCAGAGAATCTCTCCGGTCATGCCCGGCATGCTGAATGGCTCTAATATGGCACCGGGCAAGAGTTACATCGATTGCATGTGTTCCTCTCCATGCTATGTAAAGCTAGTATGTTAAAAGTTGCAGTAAAATATAATTTTCCTCTAGCACTGTGTGTTTGTAAATCCTATTGTTTTAAATAGTATTAATTCATTGCAGAAGATGGATATGACCCGAGTGTCAACCCATTCAGAATGCCACCTGATAACGACATTTTTCAACGCCGAGATCAGGAGCGCTTGAAAAAGAAGCAGGTAGTTGTCATGCAATTTTCATTTGTTCCAGAGCATCTCAACTAATGCTATACGTATATAGTTGCAAAATTGTGACTGGATATATTTGATTACTAGGTGAATAATGACAATGTAGTAATTCTCAGTTAAAAATAAATTTAGCCAGCTGAAGTATTTGTCAGAAAACTAAATACTTTGTATATATTTTCGTAGTTGAGAGAAAAGCAGAAGACAATGAAAGTTCACGAAAAGATGACTTACGCTGCCAAAGTGAATCATAAAACAAGAAACATGATACGTCCTGTTGACTCTGATGAAGAACTGGCAGCCATTGAAGATGGTCAACCAGGGGAGAAAGGAGCACTGGCAGTCAAAGAAGACCCACAGTTTGTTATAGCCGTTACTAGAGGTTAGTTTGTTGTTTGTTCAAGTCTGACTCTGCTCTACGTTTAGTGTCTAAACTATAGAATGAAATATATATTATGCATGTGACAATGTGGCATCTACAATACAAAAAGCGATTGTACATGCATATTACATACAATATAGTACACATTCATCATAATATTATATTTGATCAATTATTTAGATCGGCATGTTGAAAAAGAATCATTAGCCGAATATATCAACAAGAAGAGGGAAATGTTCCTTGTGCAGGTAAGGTGATGTAATGCTAATGTATTATCCTCAGCTCACATCTCCTAAGGACGGAATTCTTAGTCTTTTGTTTATTTTAGTATTTTACTTTTCTCTTGTGATGTGTATCAATGTGTATCAATGTATAAATGTGGGTAATTTATTATTGCCACCATGGAGCTCTGATCGATATACATGACTTGTAGGCTCTATGTCAGTCAATGGCATCAGTGGCATTCTGTTTGAGTAAATATTTAACCAACATAGAGTTTACAAGTACATGTATTTACAGTATTCACTTGGAGTGAAGCGAGATGAAATGAGAAAGCTAGAAGAAATCGCTCAAGCCGAGGAAAAAAAACTAGAACTTGCTGAACAATATTTAGAGGAGGATGCTGCCATGTTTGATGAGTTTCTCCGAGAGAATGATAAGAATTCGGTAGATGCCATTCAAGTGTAAGTAACCGGATTAGGCAACGTGTCGTCTACAAGTGAGTCAGAGAGTGTGTCTTTGTTGTGATTTCTTTAGCAAAACTGTGGAAGTTATCTGACTGAATAGTTTTATTTTAAATTAATACCTTCTAAATATTAAATAACTTCACACCTCTGCCTCATGCATTAATAATTTTGAATTTGAGTTGTTTTTAGTTTATAGTAAAATTCATTATTGTGCTTGTGCCAGACGTAATCTACAGTGTGCTTTATGTTGCAATTATGATATTTTAAAACGAATGAATTAATTTGTGGAGTTGTCTTCTACTGAACATTTATTACATAACTTGTAGAGCAGAAGCTGAAACTAAGGCTAAGTTAGACAAGGTTGCTGAAATTAAGAAGATAACGACCCAAATGATGGGAATTAAAAGTGAAATATCAAAGTACGAAGAGTTGCTTAAAGAATACCAACTATATAAAAGATTCTTAGATGACGTATCGCCTGAGGTGGGTAATGTTATTGCTGTACTTTTTGTTATATCATGCAATGCGGTTTATTAGGTACATTATTTGCATTGTTGATTGAGGATCTCTCACCTGTACACATACATTTACCATAATAAAGCATTAAAATTTGCTGTTAGTACTATAAAATTATTGTTTACAGGAAGTCCGAGAGGAAAGAAGACGTAAAAAAGCTGCAAAGAGAGAGGAGCGGAGGAGAAAGAGAGATGAGGAAGCGAGTAAGTTCATTTTCTATCACTCTTATATACAGTGTAACATCACACCATTGTACCATTTTTATTCATGGTTTTCATCTTGTAATTCTGACTTTATCTTTGAGTCAATTGCACATAGAGGTCTGATGTATTTATTTCTAGACTCAGCAAGAGAAAAGGCAGTTATCTCAGCTGCTTCCAGTCGATCTAAAAGTAAAAGAGGCAACAAAAGAGGGTAATTTATAGTGCTATTATATGTATATAATAAATATAAATATGAGGCAGACAGAGTGAAGACATTTCAAGTTTATAATTTATCATCGTATATATGTATTTATTAAAACATTTATTCAGTGTATGTAAATCTAGCTACTGAGTGGTAACTTACATGGTTGTTTTGACTAGCGTGAGTGGAATAGGTAATCACATGACCTTACCCTCATTCTCAGCCAATAGGCACTCAACATCCTCTCGTGAAGGTCTACATGCTGGCCATGCCAGCTTCTCTTCCTTCCATTCTATCCTGACACACGATAATCAGCATTTATCACCATTAGCGTAGGTACACAGCTGCTCTCTCCCTGCTATCAAGCTCTCGCTCTTGCCTGCCTGCTCTCCAGCTGCTCTCTTTCTCCTTCCTGGCTGCTGCTTTAAAACATCATCTCTCTGCTCTTTAATATTTCCTATTATGCATTGTGGGATTACTATCATATCCATTCTACAAGCAGCTGTTAGCTACATCTCCATTATGTATATGTATGTTTGCTAACTAATATGATACTACAACTTGTTGACAGTAAACAAAGTGTTTACTTGACATCTTTTAGACTGCTAGATGTATATTAATTTGTCTTATATCTGTGTCTTATTAATTTTCTAGACTTGCATTTCATATATTATCTAGGGCCGTAGAGGGGCCAACAGCAGTAGGTTCAACTGCTGCCCCCTCGGAATCAGATGTGCCGTCAGACATGGAGGAATCAGACGATGAGCAAGATCTCTGGTTCACAGATCCTCAGCAACTTTTAGATATCTTTGCAGAACTAGAGGAACAGAATCTCTCTCTTATCCAGAACTCTCAGGAGACTGAGGAGGCATTGGAGGAGATGAGACAGACGATAAAGGGAACCCAACAGAAAATGTAAGTAACATAGTTACATACATAATACATACTACATGTACACACGTGCTACATAATATTTACATACATAATACATACTACATGTAGGCCTACACACGTGCTACATATATACATGTATGTATCATAACTATGCACTTGGTTGCATATATCAGTAACATTTTAATAAACACTAATAGTTGATATAAATTTATAATAATTGTTTGATTTCAGATTGTAATTGTTGATGAGAGAAACCAAAATATATTTAGTTCTATTTTATCCATTGAGGCATATTCGGTGAACAAACATCACCCCAATGCATAGATTGTGTTTTATACAATGTGAATTTTTCAGGGAAAAGGAAACTGCAATTCTGAAGGAGCAAATTGACAAGTTAAATTCCGCCATAAACAAAGAAGAAACTAAAGCAAAAGAACTGGAAATGAAAGCAAAGTAGGTTAATTTAGTAGAGGAATGTATCATCATGCTATCGGGCTGTGCAACATCCCATAACATAATGCTTTACTAACAACATGTAACGTGGTCGATATGCTATTATGTTTTACAGTACAAATTGTTGTAATACATGTATATAGAGGTACACAACATACATGTACGTCTATGTGAATGTGTTCTCAACGTACATGTTTATATTATGTGATTTCTACGGTGTCATGTAGTTTCTAATTTTCCTTACTAATATAACAACAAAAAATTGAAATAATTTTCTGGCTACACGAGTTGAATTTCTCCAAATAACTATCTATCTCAGACCCTTCTTGAATTTACAATTTTCTTGAATATCTCTCCTGTCTTAATAATCACTCCACCAATCTATCCAAATGTAGGGAAGTGAAAGATTCACCAATGGCATTCAACAGGTATCATTTATTCCTGATGAGTTCTAGACTGATACATTTTGGTATTTACCCCTAGAGATACTTACTAGCGCTTTCTAACTGTTATAAATAGCCTATCCTCACATCCATCTACGCATATATGTAGTTTATTTTACCATTCTACTTCTAACTTGTAGAATATATTCTAGCCATAGCTTATAATCTTGTATTTATACCCTGCCTGGTCATCTTTATAGTCTACCATATTTCCTGTCTTATTATACATGGAATTTCCTTGGTCAAAAATAAGCTTCATAATACTTCATTTCATAGTTCTGTTCATTCATATACATGACAATGACATGTATAAGTCTTCATTGTCTACTATAACTGTTGTCGACGTCAATCCACCTATGTGGGCATTCATGGAGTTGTCCCCTCCCTCTTCTTCAAAAGGGGAGACAGTATAGGGAAGACAACTTTACAATTATAATAAATAATGCATAGCAAGTGCCCTCATGCTCAGTGATCAATCGATTCACTGCATAGACTGTAGAGTGTAGAGTATCATACCTCAATATACACGCGTTATTCATTTTTTTGATTACAGCTGCATGGTTTGACTTTCACTTTTTGTAGCATTTATTTAGATTTGACATTAGCTTGAAATACATTGTTCGTGTATTTATGATACCATTTGATCGAATTGTTATACATGTATGTATGTTGTTGACTTGGTTTTATTCCTTGATGATTTTATTCCTACCCCAGCCTTCATGCAATTTAGTACAGACATACATGTAGTAGAATTTAGTATACAACTAAGTTGTAGAATAGTTGACCCCTGGTTGTAGACTAAGATCTTACCTATTATGAAGGTATGGGTGCTTAAAGCTTAAACTATTCTCTGGACTACATTATAGGAGAAAGGACAAGAAAGAGGATAGATAATATATCCCAGAATATGGGCATTGTTCCACATTGTATACTTACCATAGCAAATTAGCCTACATTTACTAGTGCTATACACATAATGGTAGCGGAAGGTATGAGCAGGAAATCAACCCGTCATCCATGTAGATGTTACAAACGTTGTGAACGATTCTTTAATTTTATTAGTTTTCTAATTTTTAGGCTAAAATAAGTCGAATGCTCTATTTTCTAGAATGTTCTCATTTGGGGAATTCAAGCAGGAAGATCAGGATAAAATGCTTGCAGCCCTCAATAGAAAAGTTGCAGACGTTTACGGAGCTTGCATTGGTCAGAATGAGGCTAACATCAGGTTGGTATCATATCAGTTCACTCACTGGCTACTCGAATAATAAGGTGTATGGCATCTCCCACACTTCTAATTCACTTATTTTTTGTAATGTTGTACAATTATAGTTATCCATAATATATATATTCCTATTTCCACAGCACCTTACAGATGTTGACAAATATAGAAAACAGACTTGAAGAATTATTTGAACAAATTGAGATGATGCCATCGGATAAGGTTGAAGCAGCTGAAAAGGTAAGTCACGACACAGGAAGTGATATATACATCATGACGCAGGAAGTGATGTATACATCATGACACGATAGGCGGTACATGAGTTACACTGTAAGGGGAGTTACAAGGTATATTAGATCAAGTCTCGTTAGACCACCAATAGGTCTAGACACTTTTCTATTCTTGACTAATTTATTGTCAATCTAGTAGAAAACAACTCCACATACCAAAGGTCAACTCTATGTGCATTGTATCTACTACCTGCAGTGTGAATATAGCCATAGCTGATAGCGACATACTGATATAAAGACATCACTGTTTTGTTTTATTCAAGTGTTAGGTCTACACCTATGCTAAATATTTAGTATAACGTGTTTAAGATATTAGCACGCTACTACTAATAGTTATATTATATTATAATAATTATAATGACTTGTGTAGCTATTATGTTAAAAAAATGTACATTAGACAGCAGTAGGATGTTTCCTTTCATCTATCCACATTACTAAATTCCTGCTGCTCACTTACTACAATACTAATTATAGTGATTTTATCGCATCTGTGTGTAGACCCATCAGACATAATATTATTATATAATCATTTGGCAAGTTGACAGAAATTCATCCAACACAGGATCCTGTTGAACATGTGTGTACTCACAAAATCGTTCTTAAATTATGATAGGCCTACACATATCATCATTATAATAATATAGTGAAACAACCATTTTATTACGCAGAAATTTCAATCAAAAACAGTGTTTTGCATTATCCATTATTGTGTAAAGTCTGGTTTCATTTTTGTATAAAATTCTTTCGCTTAAAAGGAACCAGGGAAATGGTTTTATAACTAATGATTTGTAATTACAGTTCGTACAATGGCACAGTGCCATGTATGCAGCATATTATCTTGGTTCATGTGAATTGACGCATGTAATATGCAGTAACACAATAGGCTTTATCATATTCTCATGGTTTTCGTTTGAATTCCAGCACGTAAAATTAAAATAGTACATTTAGGAGGAGTAAAAATTAATAATAGACCTTATATTGTATACTTACTTAAATTAATGTTGCTATCTGTATCTCATTAGGCTAAAGAGAAGGAGAGACGACTGAAGGCCAGGGAAGAAAAGATGGAGCAGCAGAGGCTACACCAGGAAGAGAGGGTGAGGAGGGCTTTGGAGAGAGCCAAGGCTGAACCAAAGAAGAAGGTAACTCTTAATATTCTACTTCCTTACTGGATTGGTATAACATACGAGTACATGTTGTGTAGTATCTTATTATCAAGTGTGTATACTAAGTATATACCTACATGTATGTGCATGTAAGTATACCCCATGTGTATGTACATGGGGTATACATATACAATGTAAGTGTGTATCCTAGATGTACATTTACATTTATGCTAGTCTACAGTATGCAGATGTTAAAATGATGTATCATATACATAAATATACTGCTTTATGACCCCTATCACAGATTACTTGCCGGTATATACTATCACATACTATTGTCGTGTTCCTCTTACAAGTTGAGGAGTAGAAGCTGGCTGTATAACCACCTGTATAGAAAGCTAAGCGTTTCAGTTTTGTTGTTGTTTAATATAAAAAGAGTTTAAACTCAGTTAATCCTAGTACATGTACAATTGTATATCATTCTATGGCACTGCTTACTCAAGTGATCATGGATACATGTAAATATAAAAAAAATACTATAAATCAATTGTAGACTGGTAAGAAGCTGGTATTCAGATCAGAACCTCCCGCTATCAGGAAGAAGGATGATAGTGGAGCTGACAAGGCTAGTAGGGAAGAAGAGGAATTGGCATACTTCTTTACGTGAGAGGGGATAACTCTTAATTAACATTTCTTTGCAACACTTGGTAGTAGACAAGATATCAACATCTTTCCCTGTTTGCTTAGTTTACCTGAGCTGAGACATTATTAACTCAAATGATAGTTTCTAAAAGCAAGGTTTCAGAGATGTATTTCATCAAATTGGAGCTCACAAGACAGTCTTATAAACCCCAGATTTTTTCTATTTTGTATGATTAGCATGCGCTTGACCTGATGAGACATTTATATGGCCAACATACGCTCCATCTGATGAGAAATACATGCATGCGTATGTCACAACTTTGTTATAATATTGTAGAATTATGTCACCTTATTGTTAGGTATGCCCAATAAAATCAACTTGTTTGAATACCAAAGTGCCCAATTTTCTACCACGTTGTTAATGCATGTGTAATACTGAGCATATTTAGACGGTGAAGCTAACCGGGCAGTCAAAGTTCAGCAAACATACATACATGCACGCATTTAAAATTCATGTTCCTACAGCTTATCAGCTTATCTCTCTGTTTCTCTCAATCCCGATTGGCTAAATATGTTTTAAAGAATGCAAAGTTCAGACACTTGGATGGGCGATACAATAAATAACTCTTGCTCATTAGTTTTATTTAAATCTTGGAAATATTTGACTTCAGGTGAGTGCAGTTCAATACTCATCATTAGCAAATGATGCAATGTTATATATAATAGGGACTGATTTCATTTAAAATATTTGTAGTGCAAAGCATTCATATGAAATAGTTTTTCAACTCCAATTTAAATCAAGGCCAGGAATAAAAAGGCTGGCAACCTACCAGGCCAGTAGTTTTTCAAGGCTATTGCTGCAATGAATCATATAATAAGTAGGACATTTAGACGCATCTTTATATACGTATAGTTAGTCAAAGACAGTGGTCAGTTATTAAGATTGCTGCAGGCATAGCGGTACATACTTCATCATAAGAAGATCACTTTGGAAACAAGGTACTGAATAATGTAGTTTGTTATATTACAACATGTATTTTAAAATTTCACACTGTTTGCATATTGTATTATATTGTAAACAAAAATTTTCTTTTATATCCGAAATTAAGCTTTACAATGTAATACATGTAGTTATATTAACCTGTAAATAATAATACGATAGTTCTTGGTTTGCTGCAATTCATCTCATACAAACATATGCAGTGCTTTAACGTAAATACGGTTTTTAAAATACCCAAACAATATTCTATTGTAGCATCTTTGGTATTTTGGATGCCTAGTTTTAGCAACAAATATTTTCCAACTAATTTGAATCTGTTTTATATTGTAGAAATGTTGTGAGATATTAGCATGATTTAATGAATTTATGACTTTGATCATGTGTAACATGCATGTAGGTTTGGCCTATCTACACTAATTAACTTTAGTTGTGTAAAAATTTGTGTGTGGCTATTGCATTATTCATGTTACATAATTATGCCACACAAAACCAAATGCATACGCACAGGGCCAAAGGTCTGAATGTAAATGTTCTAAGTATGCAGCATACTATGCAAGCACAGCACACATACACAAGTGGTGTGACTACCTAGTCGTGGCTACATCCCTACTACCACTACAGGGCCATAACCAAAGAGTTTTGGAACCTTGCAACTCCTTGTACAATCTGCTAGTAAATCGGAGTTGTGCCATCTTAGTTAAAATTTTATTGATTTAGTTGTTGGCCAATGAGAGTCGCGAATACATCTAGTGAGCGATGATTGGTTAGAAATCGTGAATTCCACTGAAATGACCTTCACAGTACAAAGTTCACTAAACTGCAACGCAACAATGGTAAACAAGAAAGCAAGCAGGGAGGGTTACTGTGTGTTGGTTTGGGATTGTTTTGTCTGTACCTCGCTGATAGATGCAGGACGAGTCAACAGGTTATTTTGTGGAAATATTACAATTTTGGAAGCTGCCAATGGTTAAAGAAGAAAATACAGAGACTGGTTTCTCGAAATCGCATTAGATTAATTAAAACTCACAGAACAACTGACAGATCATCCACTACCAGAAGAACAAAAATATAAGAAAATCAAGAACAGAAATAAGTTAGTTGTTATTTTAATAGAAAAACACAGACACACCAATTCCTCGTTGCATCTTTAAAAAGTATAGATTTAAATATAAAGGAAGACGGCAAACAGAACCGAGTAGAACTGTAGAACATCCATCAACCTAATCACCAATTAGTAGATCAAAGACTCCAACGAAGTTCAATGTCGCTGAAAATGATGATTCCCTTATAATCTGATGAAGGAGTGATCTAATTCAAGTTTATTGCCACAGTAAAAGCGTAAACTTTAGGTTAACTTCAGCTGATAGGTATAAAAAAATCGAATTAGAAATAAGAAACTTGGAAAGTCATAATAATATTAGTGATGTAAGTAAATGTTAAACAGAGTATGAATTAGGATACTATAGACTTATAATAACTATTCTTGCCAAGGTTTAGTTAAAACCCAAAAGACTCTGGACTGGATCCTAATCTAAATAGTAAATACCGCGCACAGTAGCAGGTTTATATCTACATGGATTTTCTTTCTCAACTATAGTAATACATATATTAGTAGCTCTGGACTGCAGACATACTACTTCTCCATTTTCTACTATAATTATTAAAAACGAATATCAAGGACATTAGCTACAGTATGAGTTCCATTGTCGTGTGTACAAGGTTCACTGCCAGATCCTTCATCTCCGGACGTCAGCAGTTGCCAATATTATGGCATTCAGAACAGACAATAAGTAGCACATCGAATAATCGCCATCTCCACAGACATGCAAGTCGGTCATCTGTGAATGTAACCTGTAAACAATACACCCCGCATTATGATCATCGACGATATTCCGTCCGAATGTTTGGTTTAAGCCGAACGATTGACAATTTCAAACAAAAACTGTGTTTCATTGCTTCTAGAGTTGGTTCATATCTTGCTATCTCAAAGTATTGGTGGGCATCAAATCAGCGTAAGCGAAAATCTCCAGTAAAGACAGTCGAGGACTCCCTTCCATCTCTGGAGAGCAACTCACACATCTCGGTGCTAAAAAATCTTCCACTAGACAACATGAAAGAACAGGTTAGATTGTCATATAGACCTACTAATCTATGCATTTGTTACTTTGTGTTGTAGTGCCAGCTTTTATATATAGTGCAGTATCGAGATTACGTATGCTCCTTATACTGCTAGTAGACTAAAAGGTGATTCTTGGCATTGTTGTATATCCCTTCATTTCAAGTTTGAGCAGTATTAGAATTATGTGTGTTTTTTGTTCACAAACACGAAATGTAATTGGAGAGTAGGTATACAAAGTTTTATTTATGACATGTCAACATTCTATGAAATAACCTATGACATGGTATCATGTTCTATTCTAGAATTTGCTGTAATAATTACACAGTTTGTGTTATAGGTTGACTTTGGTATTGTGTTTGACATTGATGGGGTTATTGGTAGAGGAGCTAACCCTTTCATAGCTTCTAAAAAGATGATCCAACTGCTCACTGATAAGGATGGAGAATTCATGGTGCCCATATCTTTCTGTACAAACTCTGTTGGTCTGGCCTCTGATAAGGCTAAACGTCTTAGCGACTGGCTAGATGTGAAGGTAATATTATAGTCACCATGTCCATCATAATGATCTTCCTAATGAACTGTTTCAGTGCGATCTGTATTGGGACTCACTGATTTGCAATTCAGTCTAGAAATTAGGCATTGAGTTCTCACTGCTCGGAAGTCAAACCATCTATCTGCCGTGTCCACTTACAGTTCATTCAGCGGTCACATGTACTATGTTGACCGCCATTATCATACCGGTCAAGCAAATGCTAATACTTTATTGGTGTTGTTTTCTAACCACAACTCGGCATTATAGAATAAATTAGCCCACCGCTCCCATACTGTCTGATAACAGGGTTGTCTGGGTGGCGATTTGTTTTTTCCTGTAAAATTGTAAGATTGTGGAAGGAGTTAATCTTCAGCACTGTACACGCAGTTTGTACCTTCTATATAGAACAGACGGTAAACAAATTCGCTTCTGGTGGAAAAACAATATATTGCTACTTGAAAGTTTATTGCTCAACTAGCATGCAATACCTACATTACAACATTTGCATGATTTTATTCTGCAAGTCATGATTTATATACTATATTTACTACATTTTCCATTGTAGTATTTGTTACTATTATGAATATGAAGTTTGAATGAACATGTGATTGTTGACCCAGCTAGAGGCTTGTATACAAACTGCCTGTCATAGAATGGTAGTTAGTACACTACATGTACTGTACATAGGGATAGCAATGATAATATACATCATTGTACATAGCAGCTATTAGATTGAAGTATTGTTCACTGTTCACTATTCAGTGCCACTAGTAGTGGAAAATTCCCATATAACTAATTACTGTTGATATGAGGATGGAAAATTCCCAATGAAGTCCTTAACTGTGCATGGTTGAATGAGTCCAGTGTGCATAAGAGCTCTTTGAATTTTTAAATTAATTTTATTGATGATTTTGCTATTTATAACAGTTGACCAACCCTCAATTTAGTGCTCCTCATGTGCATGTATTATGCCGGTCTAACGGGGCATTTCAAAATATCAGTTAGAAACAGGATGTTCCGAAAACGTTCGTTTGGGGTTGTCTTATAATAGAGTAGCCATAAATATAAAAATCCAGGATTTGTTTCAATTTCACAATTGATCTCTCATATTTCTTCCAATAAGAAAGTCGTTTCCTTGGTTTAAGGAGTACCCTACACTGGACAACTATACCATTTCACTGCTCCTATTACCACCCCTCCATGAATCACCCAATGGATGGCTAACTGTTGGCATCTACAGTATATGACTGCATCTACACAAATGCTGACAAAATCAGCATCACTGTGTTGATGTGTACATGCCACGCCCACCTTCCACAGACCCTCAACAATCATTCTTTATTTATTTTCATTATATGTGAATATGCCATTGCATAAGGTTACACACTTGACATTTTAACTTATGCTGTGCATTTGCTTATAAAATAATCATGGCTATGTTGATTGACACAACAATATACCTTCCATCTGCATATGTTTGAAGAATAAGATGTGATAGAAAGAAAAAGAGAAGTGTTATAATAATAATACATGTAATATTATAGTAAATTATGATTGTATGACAGATTATGATATACATGTAGATTGAACCAGAGCAGATGATAGGTGCTCATGGACCTCTAACTGTGTTCAATGAATTCCACCACAAGAGGGTTCTCTTTGTTGGGCAAGGAAAGATTCACGAGATGGCTGCCGAGTATCCTTTATTTTATACACATGTTAATATAGTATATTTAATACATGTATTATACATGTACATAATGTATGAACTGGCGTAATTTCATATTTCGCACGCCGGTCTGGTCTCATATTTCCAACCTTTGCCCCCCCCCCCCCCCCCCCCCCCCGGAAGGTTCAGAGCATTGTAGGCCAAAAGTACTTTACATGACTGTGCTAGTCCTCTTTGACTAGTCCCTCCAGGATTTAATTCTAGTTTGAAACTAGGATAATTTCATTGTTTTGTTAGTACACTGGTACTAAGCTTGCCATATGAAAGTTGACATATTGCCAAATACAGGATATACTCTAATCAATGGCTCTGACTCTAATCAAAAGATAGGTTACTTGGAAATTATTCAAACTAGCCTTTTGTAGCAGATACCAGTACTTTTGCTGAATCATAATGTTTGTCATTGAGATGAATGTTAAACCTAGACTACCTGACATTGATATTGGAGCAGTTTCCATTTGGACTGGCGAGATCGATGTATGTTTATATACTAGACTATGCCCCCCCCTTCCTATTACCAAATGTATCCTTAACTGCTGGAACATAGACTGGGGTTCACTAATATAGTAACAATAGAGGAGGTAAAGGAAGCCTTCCCTCTTCTGGACATAGTTGACCACGGGAACCGACACCATATTGCTATGAATCGAATCACCAGGAGTAGAAGTCAGGATGAGTTTGAGCCCATTGAAGGTAAGCAGCTCTCTGCTGCATACACTTCAGTTGGTTATGACTTGTTCCTCACCACTAATGCTGTATTTCTGCTGCTTTCTCCCATTTCAGTTTATTTTTGGGATATGGCATTGACATTCCTCTGTAGGATGATGCAATCAAGTAGAGATAAACACTGCCATATAATTCTATGACCAAAACAAGATAGACATGTGCATACTAATAGGCTATATACTGGTACATCCTGGTTTGCATCCATATCATCCATCATCGTGTTTGACAGCTCCTAGAGTGCTCATGCTATGTATTACAACTAGTCACGTCATCAAACTGCCTTATAGATGACCATAACATAATAATGGTACCTCGATATTGTAGTTATAGCAGCCGTATTAATAATATAGGGCTTATACAGTATTATAGTATTATGATACAAACACCAGGTGGTAGAATTCTATATAACATGTGATATGATGTTATTGTATTGTTATCCTACTGTGAAAGGGTTTTTTTGTATGAAAGCGACTTCATTCAGTATTGGCCCCAAGGATAAAAAAATGTCTGTCAGCGGCCTATCTACACTAGATGCAGCAAGATGTTCATAATTATCATACACACATACTATATTGTGCACATGGTATATAATACTATTACACACGGCGTTGTGTCTTACAGCCATTATACTGATTGGAGAGCCTGTAAGGTGGGAGTCCCACCTCCAGCTCATAGTGGACTTACTGGTCACTGGGGGTCACCCCTCCATTGCTCCAGAGAAAGGAATACCACGGAAACATCTCCCTATTCTTGCCTGTAATATGGACTTGGTGTTCATGGCTGATGCCTGTATGCCCAGGTTTGTACTCTGCTTCAGATATCCATTTCACCTTGTAGTCTCTCTTATACATACCATTAGCCTGTTACTAGTTCATATTATTATATTATGATCTTATACAGTAATCACATATTTTATTAAATTAGTCCATACTAGTATTTCCATTCCATGGCCATTGACACATTGACTTAGACAGAATCTTTAGATTAGTAGGTTATGACCCTGTGAGGTGATGTACAGGACATGTAATACAGACAGCATACATACATGTAACAGGTGTGTGTGTATTGTGTACATATAAGCCTAGGTGTTAGAAGTGTAAGTACCTTACTCAATGTATCTGGATTCAAGTATTGGTTATATTTTATAGATTTGGTCACGGTGCTTTCCTGGTCTGTCTCGAAAGTCTGTACAAGGTATTACATAATGAATTATCTCTTAACAGTAAATCATTTCTCCATGTATTCATGCAAATATATTAATGTGCTGCAGGTTCACTCCTTTTCTTGTCTACATGTAGGCTGTCGGTAGGAATAAAAATATTTATCTTTTAGATTTATTTCTATTCAGCATCAATTGCCTATACTTTTGAATAGAGTTCAAATATCTTTCTATTATGCAGCCATAGCAATGTGCATGCAAATGATTGTCTAGGTTAAGGTTGTGATGGAATTAGAGATTAGAATCTCATTTTTTGTATTGTAATTAAATGTATTATTAGCAACTTTTGAATATATTAGGAGTTATCATCTTTATCTGAGAAGACAACTACTGTTCTACTTGTCTGAGCGTTATGCAAGACAAAAAATATTGTATTTATATAAAATTATGTTTAGTCTGATGTACTTTACATGAATGTAGCTTGCTTAGAACTTAAATAATTTAACATGACTGGCTATCAGCCATCAGATTGCAGTCTAGATGTAGATGTCTGTGAATAATGCATTTATTTACTACATGACTTGTAATGGTTGTTTCTAGAAAATAACTGGCCATGACTTAGAGTACAGAGCACTGATTGGTAAGCCCAGTGAGATAACATTCAGGTATGCGGAGCACTGCGTGTCTAAACATGCACGGCAAATGGGAATTACTAAACCTATTAAAACTCTCTACCTTATTGGGTAAGTCTAGTCTGTACAGATTATGGTCTCCATATTTTGGTAATATTGTATGGCGAGTTGGAAGATTCTATGGTCTCCATTATGATGGATGTAGTGCAGTATGCTAGTATTCAATTACCTACATTCAGCCCTCTCCAGATTAGACCAACTATTATAACAATATGCATTGAGATAATAATATGTTTTCCTATATATCGGTATTTATATAAAAATATTATGCAAAAATGGGGGGAAGACAACTTCAAAATTCATCTACCAACAAGATAAAATATTCCATACAACTTTGTGTAAATATTACTTTCACTGGTCCAGTTGGACACTAGTAAATAGACATATAGAAATAATTTACGTTATGTGACAACTTTCTTTGCAAGAATTTTATGCCATACTTATGTTATATATTATACCATTGTAACAGAGATAACCCAGAAGTTGATGTGTTTGGAGCCAACCTGTACAACAAATACATTGAAGAGTGCTTGCAGAATGAGAACTCTCAGCTCCCTCATTTCTCCAGGAAGATCCCATCAGACTATGAGTTTATGCCGCAGTCAGCACTCAGGTGTAACTCAGTACTAGTTGGTACAGGAGTGTATGACCCTAAGATAGGTAGGCCCTAGTTGTGCAGACGTGACTGTAAAATTAACTGGTGGTTCTAGTACTGTAACACTATATTTGTGAAATTATGTCTCTATGTTGGATTTAGAAGTAGTAATAGTAATATTGCATGGTAGAACAACTCCAAATGTTGCGTTTCTAGATTGCCTTGTGTATTTGGCCTCACTAAAGTGATGTTAAAAACTGAGTTTGGACTATGCTAAGCCCTCAACCAGAAATAGGAGTTTAAAAAGTTGGTTTTTGCACCAGGTTCAAAGCAGTGTCTATATTGAAACCGTCCGTGTTCTGCTCTCTAAATACTACTAATTTCTTTGTGTTTTCAGGTAAGATTGAAGAGCAGGAGTATGATGTGTATCACCATGGACATAGAGATTTTGAAACAAACCAACAGCTTAGGATACCATCTATGTACTGCTCAGATGTCTATGATGCCGTGCTGTCAATTCTGGAGAAAGAGCTTGGAGTTAGTGACCACATAAACAATAATAGTGAGAAGAAAGACAACTCCGAGTAAACTATGCAATTTCTATTCTTTCCAGTCACAACTACAGTCATATTATCTATATAACAGCTATGCAAAATGTTTTTATTTTTATACCAATTTACATAAAATAGTGGTCCACTGCTATTCTAAATTATGTTATAGCTAGACTATACTCTTCATGACCATCATTACTAGTGTCACTATATTTTATGCCATGTTTCTCTTTTTTAAAATCCATTATAATTTATAATAATGAAAATTTCTCTTTACTTTAACCAATAACGATTATCTGAAAGAAAAATAAAGGACAACATTTATTATCATCAATCTTATGAAAGTGTGTCTGAATCTTACTAGTTTGATTTGTAAGAAACGATGAACGAAAGAATGTAATATGGTTGATGCTGGCTGGGTTAGTTGGGCACACTCCTTTGGAGGATGGAGAACAAGAACATGCCTTAGACTCTAAGGCTTAAGAGTTTCCTACTTCAATGTGCTAGATCTAAAACTTCACACCTTCACATCCTTTAAGATGGTCCAAATTTCTGAATTATTAGCCTACCTATCCTATCTTTGTGCTCTTTGATCATTCCTAAATCCATCTCTAGTCTTCTAAACCTTCTATTGGTTCACTGTGGGTCACCTAACCAGTAACCACTGACACTACATTGTACAAAATGTCTTTTCTGTAACATTGAGAAGTTATCAGCACAACAAACAACCAGGTTTTCACAACTCCAAAGTAGAAATGAGTAGACAGTTATTCACAACCACTTTGCCGCTTGTGTGGCCACCCAATTATATCGGAAAGATATCGACACAATACCTACATTGTTGCTGTATTTACCAGGCAATGCTCGGGGCGTTTGATTTCCGGTTGGAGACAGGTTGTTATTCATAGTCATAGTCACATTGATCGAAGAGTCCACAAAAGTTTAATTAATTGGTAGGTGTGTAATTGGTTGCACTCTTTTGTAGTGAACAAAAATGAATTTGGATTAAGCTTTTGCTAGGAGAGACTGACACAAGATGTGTTTTTACTTCATACACTGAAAATAAAATTGAAATTAAGCTTCTGAAATTCAATTGACATGAATTGTTGTTGTCTTTTGAAACTCAGTTGATATAGATACTTAATAAAATATTTGTATTTTATTAATGATATCTAATAAAGCATTATATATATAGTCATTAATATTAATTTTTATTCAATTTTAAATAATTATAATAGCTACATTTTTTTAATATTAATAATTATTAAATTATAATATTAAATATAATTATTTAGTAATAACTTTAGTTTTATTTAAATACAAATTAAATCACCTAGCCCTAAGTCTTGATAATTATATTGCTATAATATTATTAAATATAAATAATGGTGAAAGTAGTACTCAACTTGCCTTGCTTTATTCTAGGTTTCTAGACCCCAAGTTAGGAGGAAAAAAGAACTAAATCGAATTATCGGTCTTGCATTTAATTATCTTATGTTATTATAATTATTATTATATATTTTCAGTTGCTGCAAAACTTTGTAGTTGTATATAGTTCTAGTTGTGCAATGTAGCAAAAGAGAAATAATTATTGTTGTAATCACTTTGATATTGCGTTGATCTGATGGTAGTGCTGTGTAGTGTTTCTTATTCTGATTAGTAGAGTTGAAATATTAATTTAGTTATTAATTATATTTGTATTTCATTTTTGCAAACCAGTTTATATAATAAAATATATAAAGTTTTTTGTAAAGGAGGTCTGTTTTACTCTTCAGTGTGATAGTGATACGATGATTAAAACAATCATTAACCCATCAGCTTTCATAGCATACTATGCTATAATGCCATGCTACAATTATTTCAAACTTCATTATTTATCATATTGGTTGTCTACACTGTAATTGTTGATAATTATGACTTTTTAGACCTAGTGCAAATCTAAATCAAAACCTTTTGCTTATGGTAGAGTTTGGCATGTGTAGGCCTAATGTAATGTAACTAAGGTTATAGCTAAATGTGCCAGGTGGTCTTTTGATATATCCACATTAGCCTATAATATAATTATTTGTTCATATTAACCATACAGTGAGACCTGCGTATGTATTTGCCTCTGCAGCAGCCTGCTGAAAAATGCCTACATATCGATCTCAAACAATTTACAAGCTGGAATGTAGCTAAGAAAAGCTGTCAGTAATTTACTCTTGCTGACCCATTTACATGTATTTATATATTTGTTAGCTTACTACATACCAAGATGGGCATTTAGTGTAGAAGTAAAACATTCTATGCTTGTGAGATGACTATAAAAATAGTAATTATTTTGTGTGCTATTATTTATTCTGCTTAGCTGTCTGATACACATATAAAACTGCAGTAAACATGCCTCCTAAGAACTGTGGATCCTGCCAGAAGATGGTATATCCTATGGATGAACTCAAGTGCCTGGATAAGGTCAGTGAAGTATGCCATGCCGTGTGTTACTCTAGCTTACTATAATATAGTATAGTAGTAGTAATACAGTTTTACATTCCCCTGTTGTTATTAATTTTCATTCATTAAACTAAACCACAATGTTTTTTAAGCTGAAGCAGATCAGAGAAAATTCTTTGTAGAGTGTTTGTTTAGTTTAGTTGATTGGACTATTTCGAATGAATAGCATCTGCTATGCTTGATTGGCCGTCTATTATGCTACGCACAAGTAGGTGTGATGTCTTGTAGTAGTATGGATAGGCTATGCTTTGGCACTAGTGTAGTCCTATAATAGCTAGCACAGGCTTGTTTGGCTAAGGGTATCCTATTGCTTGCACTACCAAATATGGAACTATTACATGTATTTTCAGTTATTGGTGTTACGCTTGTACAAATTTCTAATGATACCTGTGGTGGTGGTAGGCTGTAACCCATGTATATACAAAATGTACAACTGTTCCTTGCTGTCAACTGGTCATAGCAGGTGTGAGCAGGTTCTAAAACTGCTGTTATTCAGCCCAGAAATACTTTTATACTAGTCAAAGTATAACATGACCTAGATTTTAGTAAACCTGCAATTCAGATTCATTTGCTATCACCAGAGACATCTGGTCTGCTAATAAGGAGCTGTTAGATGCAAGTGATATGATTAGAACACTACATTACTACAATCATGTACATGTATTCATTACATTATTCATGTTGTACTGAAATCCTCAGTTGGAATTCTTTTATGAAAGGGTTTCTGCATCTAAATACGATGTGCAAATGTCCCGCTCTTTTCCAAACAGTGTCAGCTTAAGTATTCGGAATTGTTTGTCTGATGATCTGATAACAATTCAAGTATTATGTTATCTCATATGTATGTCTGTTCAAATAATGGGCGAGTAGATAGACTTGTGTTATGGATTGCATAGTCCTCTGTGTGATACTATATTATGTGCTATACTATACTACATGTACATGCATGTGCTATACTATACTATGTGATATACTATACTATGTGCTATACCATACCATGTGCTATACTGCATGTATATTATGTGATGCCATGTGATCTGAATCGTGTGGCTGTAGATTGTACAACTTAGCCTTAGGTCTATTTGATCACCCTGTGTAACCTGTAGTAGTTTATAATAGTACTGACCTATTTAACTACTTTTGTAGACATGGCATAAGGCTTGCTTTAGATGTCAAGTGTGCAGTATGACACTAAATATGAAGAATTACAAGGGCTACAATAAACTGCCATATTGTAACGCGTAAGTTCTAGGGGTACAATAAACTGCCGTATTGTAACGCGTAAGTTCTTCATTCTCAGATACTGACAGTGTTGTTACCTCAGTGTGTAGATGTGTAAGATACAGTCATGTATGTGGAAATTAGAACATACATGTAGACCATGTTTACAGTTTTTTGCCCTGTATTACTACATGGGACTAAAATACACCGCACACACACACACACATGTGTAGGCCTACATGTATGTGTTTGGTACATGCATCCATACTCTGGTGTAGTAACAGTAACAGTAACCCTGGCTAGTAGTAACAGCTGTCTACCAATGTAGGCCTACTAGTATAATTATGGTAACATAGTATACCAAGACAGCTGCTGTAAAATATATCAGCTCTGTGATGTAATAAGAATGCTCCACTATGTACACGTAGACCTATGTACTATTATTGTACACTACTTACCTTCAAATAGTGCTAATGCATATTTGTATGTATGCCATGGGACTGCTATGTAATAACTGTACAAATATAGTCCTTATCTACATCTAGGTATCTGGAATACAACACCTATTATTATAATACTATACTATGTATTTTGTTATATATACTGTTATGTGGCATATAAGTGGCATGTACTCATATGAACACACTTTATATTTCCCCTGTGTATTTGCTAACAACCACCTTGAGATTTCGTAAACGATACCCTGTGACAGGTCTATACTCCATCTGTGCACATGAACACCTACATAAACGTTTTGTTATAACAGCAAATGAAGCTATGCTATGTCTTGTGTGTGTGACATTGTACAAGTCATGCAACTAATGCTTTCTGTTCTGTATTGTGTAGGCATTACCCTACAACCAAGTTCACAGCTGTAGCAGATACTCCAGAAAATATGAGGATTAAAAAGAATACACAGATTCAAAGTAATGTAAGTATTTTACAGAATACATCAATACCAGCTTGCAGTAGTCACCTGTGATATATTATGGCTACTTGTAGTTATATAACTATATTTATATGCAATAGGTTATACACCCAGGGGAATGCTCATGTACTGTATTTAGTAGACTTGACTATCTCTCTAATCTACATGTATGTAAGGATGATAGGTTGTTAATACTGGACTCTATTCACAGTGAGTGCTGCTGCAGAGGTTCCCATCAAATCCTTTCCATTTCCACAGAGTCGGTCGGTCACCCCAACTAACTCTGTATTACATGCCCATGTCTAGTGTATGCATTATATACTACTAATGACTAGTGTACCGGTATGCCCTTATCAGTCCAACAGTGGACCTACTAATGTACTTGTTTATATTTGTAGATCAAATATCATGAACAGTTTGAGGCAGCTAAAGGTAAGCCTATGTTATACCTACTTATTACTGTCACTGGTACTGCTACTGGGTAGTGTATGTATGTGTGTAATATAGTATGGAGGAGTATTGCTAGTCCATAGTATGCCCTAATTACCCCACCTTCTCCACCTCCCTTTCTTCTCCACACATTTTATATCTCATCTAAATGCATGCAAGTGACAAATTACATTATACAGCCTGTAGATAGTACATTCTGTGATCAGGTGGCCAATTTCTACAGCTTCTCTTATTGTGGTGAATGTCTATGGCAGGTGGCCACATAATATATGACTTGTAATGTGTATATAGAGTGTACAGCATGTAGTTATTATAATGTTAGGTTATGAATATTTATACACATGTACTGCTAACTCCAAGCTAGTTAGTTACAGTTAGGTATAGTGATTGTGCACAGCGATTTATCACGACTGTCAAGTCATATGTTTATGTATTCAGGAATTTCTATTTGACTAACTACAACCATCCATACGTGTCTAGATGACACATTGCTATTCATTGTAGTATGATAAACAGGCATATTAGACAGCACAGCTACACACACTAGATAGTACTATATCATAGTTATAACATACAAATATAACACAGTATCCACTCAGTGGTACATGCAGTCTAAATCTATGTCCATACAAACAATCAAACATAAGAAGTTTCATTTTACTACTAAATAATGGAGTGTCCTTCCAACAGCAGACTATTCATCTTCTGTTACCATGACAACAGTGCGACAACAAAATAACTATTATAATATTATTGTCACAGTTTTCTTCCATTCCTAGAATTGATAACGTTCTCAAGTTTTCATCACCTGAGACACCTCTGTTGTAGTCTTTGCTTGACACATATTATAATACAGGTGAATACAGGTATAACATTTGTTACTTAGGCCTGTTATAGCAGGTGTATATGGATGGTATACCCATATTCTGATACCTATATTATAGTCCTATACTCGCACAGTACATACATACAATGTACATACCCACACATACATGTAGTTACAGTACACGGCTTGTCTTGTTATGATGACCCATTGATATGGAGTCATCTCCCAGTCAAATAAAACTAGACTAAGCTCTATTTATTCTCTAACTTTCCTTATAAGGTCATGTAGACCTAGTTACATGTAAATAATATTGTATATACAATCTGGGCCTATACATGCTTTATTTATCATAAGCTTGTTTTTGTTTATATTATTGTTAAAATATTGTGGTGTTATTTTATCTCAAAATACTGGTATTTACATGGATTGACAGCTGAGTGAATTGTTTGTTTATTTACCACTCTTCCATTCCAGCACATCGATGTGACCTTTCACTTTCACTAGTAAAGTATCGTATTTTGAGGACATCAAAGGCTCAGCATAATATATGGGTTCACTATCTGTGGATTGGTTGACCTGGGGCAGGCTGATTCCATAACCCTTTTATCTCTGTAATACAGTCATAACAGTAATTTAAATCAACCATGAATAATCAAATTTATTTGATTATTAATAACATAATAACAGTAATCAAATCACATATCCTGAATTCTTTCATAGATAGATACACAACAGTTCTATTTGCATACACATAATATTATGATTCCATATTATATCATATATTGTACTTACTGTTATGTAACCACTGTACATTCACAGCTACACAGCCATCACTACCAAGTGCTAGAACTGTTATTGCCTACACCTTGTATATTATTGTATTAATGTATTGATCAGATAATATTCTGGTATTCTAGAAGAAAAACGCCTACATCTTTTTGCTGTGTACTATGTAGACCCATATGTGCTACAGTAAGACATAACTAACCTGTATGTGTATAATGGCTAGGTTTATATACGGAGTTATCTCCTCTCTCTTACCAGGACAGTACACAGCCGTAGCAGATGATCCAGAGACGATGAGAGTGAGGAAGAATATGTCTACTATTAGTAACGTAACGTATCATGGGGAGAGGATGAGGAAACAGGAAATGGAGAATGCCAGACCCACTGAGATAGATGGTGAGTAGGTGGAGGGAAGGCAGAGCAGAGTCAATGCAGAGCAGAGAGGAGTGAATGCATTTTGGTCAGTTATTTTTACTGTGAATAGTACTGTAAGTCCTATAGGTTATATACATGTGTAATACATTAGTTAATATCTAGGCTATGTATTGCGATAGCCTTACATGGAATGTATCCATAGGTTTTGAAGAATGTCATTAATCACATAATTATAATAAATAGGTGATCAACAATCTATACCTTTTACCAGCGATCTATTATACCTACATTGTATGTCCATTGTCCTTCCCCTAATAATACCTAGTATCCAACACTGGGATATTGAGCACTTTAATTTCGGGCAAAAAATACGAAGTTACCCCCAGGCATTGACCAATCAGATATCACCCGTCAACATGATTTGAAAACTGGTATCGCCCATTTGAAAACAGTACCAGTCAAATCAGCCGTCTCAGTGTGGATAGTGCTTAACAGATATAATACACACACATCTATTTAGTCTACCAATTACTGTCTCTCATATCCATACCTTATTACTCAGCTATCCTTGTTTAAAAAGGGGAGGTTACTGCTCATAAGTATAGAGTAAATATGCAGCATTATACTCTATATCTGATGTAATGTATAGTCTAGACTGTTATAGCTTGTTATCAGTACCCTGCTGGTGTAGTTATAGTAACAGTGATGTCATCATAGATGCTGCCTGACCTGTCTGTACTATTCATAATACAATCTGTGGTATCAATATAACATGTGGATAGCCCTCTCTATGAATCACATATTACGTAGATGTGGTGATGCCCCCCCCCCCCCCTTCCGATAGAGTCTGTTCTGGTATTAGGATTATAACCTAATCTAGACCTATGACTATGCTACATATACTGTATACAAGGTATGTAGAGCCCAGATGTAAACCCTAGAGGTATGGCCCACCATGTGCTGGATATGTCCTAGTTGTGGTTGGCTACTAACGTTCAATTTTGTTCCATCGCATGACAAAACTTTGTTACATTTATTTATGACAATTGATTTGATGTTAAATCTAATTTAAACTCCACTGAAGTAAAAGTTGTTAACCCAAAATATAAAAAGATTATGTATTAACTTTATTGTAAGTAGATATGGTATATATCACACATACACTCTACTGATTCTATTACTGGAGCGATACTCTACCCTATGTTCCACTCAACTGGTTGAAGCTGTATCATTGATGGCAAATAATTTGTTATTGATGCCAAAAATATGTCACGTTTGTGATTACCTACACGCACACAAGTAGTTATATAGACTAGGCTACTGTCCTCCACTCAGCCTACTATCTTATGTATTACTATTACAACTGTTATTATGCTATGTACAAACTATGTTGATCTGTTCAGCCTTGTCAAAAGGTGTTCTTCTTGTTTAATGTCAGCTGATCAAACATAACTCTCTTACTGTACGTAATATTATCTTAAAAATTATAATACTGTTATACCGTCATAATACGGTATATATTGGATATCTTGTATACCAATGCAGAGTTATCTCCTCTCTTACAATTATAGCCACTGACCCTGTACCAGAGACATCCCACAGCAGGGTGGAACCAGCACCCAGACGACAGCCCGGCAGTATCTCTGACTACGATCCAACTTTACAGGAACGACCTTCACCTTACAGTGCCAGATCACAGGCTACAACTGTCTATTCCTCAGCCAACGGACAGAAGCAAGGTAGGAAAAGCTACACTATGTTATTACTGTCATGTCTCGATGCTTCACCGTAATGCATACTGTAGCAGTACAATTCGATGGGAGCAACTTGTCAATCTGGGTACTGAATAGTAGGCCTACTAACTACTAGCCCAAACTAGAATTAAATTTTTTACTTCATCCTTTTTAAGAAGAAATTTTATGATAAAATGATAAACTGCAAGCGATGTCTAATGATGAATATGAATTGTATTACAGAGCTAACTGATGAAGTACAATGTAAGATATGTATAGATTAGCCTAGCTCTTCCATTTAGATATCTCTCTATCTCTCTAGTATACAATGCTATATATTCACTGTATAGTATATACAATAGATACTATACTATACGGTGCATATATACCATAGTATGGTCGTGGTATATACACTGTACAGTGTGGCCGACATACCACACTATGACCTAGCCTCGTATCTCTCTACTCCTAACCAAATAATGATTCTCCTCATGCTTATAACAACAGTGATTCCACCATATTCATGTTACACATGTCATCTTTTAGATGTCGGCTATCATTGATTAGTCGGCCTACCTCATGTTGGTGTGGGTAATGTTTGTACATACATAACATTGACACGGAAGCTACTTTTATCTTTCGTTGATAAACGTAATGTGTAACAATATTACCAGACTAGAGAACGTTCATTTTGATTTTAAATTTTAACTACACATGCATAAGTCTGTCCTACTGCAATTGAATATCCGTGGGAATTGTTCGTAGTGCTAGTACTGTAAGTTAGAGTTATCACCTCTTTGCACTATAACTGTCAAAGAGATGATAACTCCTATTTGCTACCATCAACTTTATAGAAATGCCAATTGTGTCCTATGTTCCATTCAATGGCGGTTATCCCACAGTAATTGGCCTACCATTTGTTATGTTATTAAATTATCTCAGTGCCTAATGCTTACATGTCATAACCTAAGCGCTTAAAATTAAACCCGAGTGGCACAATAAACTGCACATTTATTAAAATCCCTGTGAGATAAGCTGCTAATATAATTCCATGTTAAATGTTGGAATTGTTATTCCACTACAGCTTACAGTCGGACGAGACGAATTGGTTCGATCAATGATTATGATCCAATCAATGATCAATATGGTTCTATAGTGGGCCAGTACAACACAGGTATTAGAGGAATGCTAGTGCAGTTGATGGATGTAGTATCACTTTAACTCTCTCTCTCTACTCTGTATACGTATTGTTTAATCATACTAAACTCTGCATAGTACTGCCAACTGCGTGCTTACCTGCCCTCCCTCGCCCTAGACTCCCATCGCTGTCTCACGAATATGAATATTTGCATGGTTCCCAGTCGGAAGTTATTCCCACTTCGAGTGAAAGAGATATGTGTGGTTGTAAACTATAAACTGTAACCTCATTATTATGAAACTGTAGTCGGTAAAAAATATATTCTCTTTGACAGCAGCAGAAAAACTCTACTATAACTGTTTCAAATTAATTTTCGTGTAATGAAAATAGTATACGGCCAGACTCAGTTTCACTAGTAACCTGTAATAATACTGCTTGTTCTTTCCTCATCCCAGTATTTATTTCACCTGTGTGTTTTCTGAAGTTCTGCAGTTGCGTTATAAAAGTATAGGACTGTGGGTCCGTAGAATTTGAATATTGTTTTGTTTTCAACCTTGAATAAAAATTTTGAATGACTGCACTGACTGACTGCAATGGTAATTCTATAATAATATACTAGTTAGCTGTACATTTTTTGATAGCAATTTGAAGTTGTCTTCTCTTCGAATCAGAATAAATAAATCAAGTGCATCTTTAGAGGCAAGACAACTTCAAATTGACAAAATATTTTCTCTGCCCTGTTCAAAGTGGTTCTCTAGTTCATAAGATACAGTGTGTAAAGTGTGGACTATGCTAAAGCCACCCTCCCTCCTCGGTGCTTTTGTTATGCGTTGTAAGCTCAGGCTAACTGTATAGCATCTCACCACCTGGTAGGTAGATAGTATAGATTATTCATATAGTTACGGTGTATGATTCTTTACCTCCACCCTGCACTGCACTAACTGTATCTGCGCTGTCAGCTGTCTCTACTATTTGTGTTTTGTATTTCCGTGTCCTGCCTACCTAGCTTTATGTGTTTCCCTACTAGCTCAAGTGGGTCTAGTCAAGTAATATTATATATTATGTGAAAAAAATTGAGTCAAAAGTGTACTAACAGTCAGCAACTAATTTTCTCTTGGAGGATTTCAAATCAGCCTAACTTGGTTATTTGTCAATAAAATGGGACTTTTTATATAGATTCACATGCATTGCTGTACTTGGCCCTTCCATGGTATAGAGTATAGAGAGTTAGCATACAGTCATGTACAGATACCTTTATGTTTTGGAAGTTGTGCATGTCAACTTTGTTTATATGTTTGCCCAATTGTTTATGCACAAAGCATGTACTAATGCATAGTGTAGTGTTGTTGAAGCTTGGTTGTAAGGTTCCCATGTTACGACCTTGAGATGTATTCGATGAATTGTGTGTATCACTAAACAGCAGAGTGTTAGCCATATCATATTGTTGTAGCGCCACCCGCTGAGCCTGTACCAACCAGATCTCCCGTCACAAGTCAACCAGCCCCAGTGTTTACTCAGCCAGCAGCGCCTCCTACAGCAGCTCCTCGTCAGCCCAGCCCTGTGAGGGAGCCCTCCCCACCCCCAGTCTGTGAGCCTGAACCAGCGCCAGCTCCAGTGCCTCAGGCTAGGGAACCAGACAACATCTATGCAGGAAAAGGGGTAGGTTGCTTTTATATAGTATGATGGTTCAACTGTTTGGTTTACAATGTTTGTAATCAGTACTCATAATCCTTTATTCTGTACGTATTTGAACCCCTTATATACATTACAAGTCATGTACATATTATTATGATAATTACATTGCATGATATTACATCTTTCATGGCTTGTTTCAGTTTGTGTCGAAGGCCCTATATGACTATACAGCTGGAGACGAGGATGAGGTGGGATTTGTTGAAGATGATATAATTATTCACTGCGATCCTATAGATGATGGTTGGATGAATGGAACAGTGGAGAGGACAGGCCAGTATGGCATGCTCCCATCAAACTATGTGGAAAAACTCAATTGGTAACGTTGTTTCATATGAGGCCAATTATGGGTTTTAAATTGTAAAATCTAGTAATTTATTTGATTTTAATTAATAGACAGAATCTGCAATCAATAGTTATTTGATGCAATAGTTATGATACGGTTCACTAGTGGCCATTTGACCCTGTGGCAGCTGTAGGTGTGCTTTTAGATTTTAGACTGGTTTTCACTCCTAGAACAAGGGATGAACTTTCAATGCAATAGTATTAGGTTAGTTATTCCAAATGAGCTGCTATCAACTACCAACTAAGCATTTACTAATTATTATTACAACTGAGCAGTGTATTGCTGTAGTTATAATGGAGAGAGTTATCAGTCCATGTCTTGTCTTACTACGCATATGATTACAGTATTTACTATAATTATATTCTATAATGTCGTATCAGGTAATTTGTAAATGTCGTGCTCATCATTTGTTTTTCAATCGCTAATAATTTTATTATAAATATGATTAAATTAATACTATATTATCTCAATCAGCTAATAACAGGTTTTTTATTCAGCCTTATCTCAAATTGTGTTATCAATCGAGTAACGTGATTTTTCATACATATCAGTCTAACAGGTAATTTGTGTATTGATGTCTAGTAATAAAACTTTAATACAATTTCTACTCTGAGACAGTAAATTCTGCAAGATTGCCTTGGGTTTTTTGTTTTAGTTATGCCAAGTACAGCAAGTTGATTCCACACAACATTTTCTACAGTCAATTAGTAACTTACCTTCCTACTATATCAAGTACTGTAAATACAACTAATAATAATAATATTATTAATTAAATTTGGGAATTTTCCCAACAAAAAACTAATCACAATGATTATTACTATTCCATCAACTGGTAGATGTTGAAGGCTTCAGGAATTCTATATGCTATTTAAGGAATTACAAAGATTTTTTTACATTGATGTCTTAACTCTCAGTATTTGCAATAATATAATAATAATTCATCTTAATTCATAGTTATTTACTCAGACATCAAATCAAGTTTTTTGAACAAAATAATATTCCTTTCGCTGTGGATCAATGCAACTGCATCACTGAATAGGTGAGACAATTCCACTTGATTAATATCTACCATAGTGACTGGACAGGTACATGAATGTGTAATTTGTATATGGATTGCTATTATACAGGCTAAATACTTATGTTACAATATAATATAATATAATAAGTAAGGAAAAAGTCTGCAAACTTTGTAATATTCACATTTCTACTCTAAAAATGCATATAACATAATAGTGATCTCAGATTCAAAATTGAAACTTTGTTCCACAAGTTACAGTGAAGTAAAAACACAAAAGGTATCTGGTGAACAAATATAAACAGGAATATTTCAGTTTGACTTCCTGTTATTAATCCCAGGTAGGGAAGCAATGATATAAAGATCGGCATTTGTTTGGGGTAGAGAAAAGGGTTTTCAGCACGGTAAAATGACTATAAGTTGAATACTCTTCCAAACACAACCAATGACATTTCACAGGAATTGAAAGTCCAGCGCTCAAACCACTAGGCCACGGCTGCTCCCTAATATTTTGTTTTCATAACTTATATTTGAATTCTGGCTGAAAATTATCTCTCCTAGTTCTATAAAAAGAGTTTTAGATGTTGTTCATAGTTGGTCACAAGAATGTTGGGGTGGAGAAGTTGATATGACTCAAGAGGTCATATTTCTTGAGCTACTCTCATGTAATTGTTTCAGATCTCTTAGGTCTATCTGGTGTAAGCTATCTTTTGAGGGACAGCTTTCAAGGTAATATTCTGTCTGCATATACAAACTGCATCAATATTAAATATATCTGAACGCATATAAATGTATGTAGCAAATGAACAGGACCAGCAGTAAAGTTCGCCCCCCATCATTGACCTTAACAGAGAAGAGCTCTATCACCAGATGTACCATCATGGAGAGCCATCACCAGTCAATCCTGCTAATACTACTGGAGTAAGATGTTACCTCACAGCTAGTGGAGAGGTCAATGAGAAGCTGCTAATCAAGCAGCATGGTTTCTCCATTGACAGAAGTATAGGAGAAGGCTCTTATGCTGTCGTTAAGTAAGTGCCAGACTGCCAGGCAAATTCAAACAATATGAAGTTGTTCTCTCTTTCTCTTGGAAAAGTTGCCGAGAAGGAGAGAGAGGACAATTTCATTAACATTGTTAACACTGCACATAATTATACGAACAATACATTGTTCATAACATACAGATCTGTCTTTGCATGCACTATGTACATGTGACAAGCATGTATTTGTACTGTGGCTTTGCATATACATGTGATGTGAATTCATACTTATAATATTACTTATAGTAGTTATACTATTTTGCTGAGACCTTAGCCCTGATTCCACAAAAAAATTGCATGTGCTGTAGGCTGGCCCACCGTGAGAACCACAGAGCTCCACTAGCTGTGAAGGTAATTGAGAAGGCAAAGGCTCCACCAGATTTTATAGAGAGGTTTCTCCCTAGAGAACTGGATATTATGTACAAGATAAAACATACTAATATAATAGCTCTGTACCAAGTGCTTGATCTCCCTAACCATGTGTATATATTTATGGAGTTAGCACCTTGTGGAGACCTCCTGGACTACATCAAAGTAAGTGTTGGTAGACAGATTGTGTTTCCATGGTTACAGAGTAATATGCCTGAAAGCAGTGTTATTATTGGTTATTCATGTACTTACTAAAGTTTTACTAATATTAGGAAGACCACTCATAAAAGCATCGATTTTCCGAATTTTAATTTTTCAACTGAACTAAATCATGGAAGTTTTTTAGTTGTTACACAATTTGTGGATAAAAATTTTAGACAAATTAGGTTTGCTTGCAATGAGATGGAATTCATTGCCCCTGCCTATCAAAAAATTACGAATAATAGGTGTCTTCGCGACCTCTTGGGCGGATCCGGGTGCAAATGAAAATCACAAGATGGCCGTCCAACCTAGGACAGAAGGGCTATTGGTCTAATTTTGCTTGGCCAGACGAAACCATTCCTAGCTCATCGGCACACCTGACTTCTTCGCGAAAAAATGATTTGGCTTTATGTCCAGGCCGGTGTGTTCGCAACTCTGTGACGGATGTGTGCCGGAAAATATTTTCACAAATTGGCCTGGGTCTGAAATTTAGGTCGCAAAGACACCTATACTATGTTATAAAGCCTAAACGTACCGCAAAAAAATTCACATGACATGTAGCAGCAATCTAGGAGATTGAATAAAAGATGTTCAATCTCCTCAGGCCAATTGTGGTGTTTTGTAAGAAAAGTATCAATTCATAATATGAGCCCATTTAAAACACATAATGACTGCTTAGTAATTACAGGATATCTATGAATGAAGTAAATATGTTTCTCAAAATTTTAATTGGAAACAAATAAATTATGTCTCTGAAAAGGAAAATTAAAGATCAAGTTAATGTTTTTGATTCATATCACTTCTTCCAATTCTACCCATTTTTACCTTCGGGAAATAAGTTAATGAATTAAAGTCATCGCTTTCGTTGAACGCAATTAATTTCACTTTTTCTTATTGTAGTAAAATCCCATCTTTGTTGTTTCCACCACAAAAGATTTGTGTATGAAAACACTATTTTGATGTGCTGTGGAATGAATACAGGTTATTACGTTGACTTGTTACAGCAAGGGGGTGCTCTGTCCGACGTGGCTGCCAGGCGTATGTTCGGCCAGATTCTTTCAGCAATGAGGTATTGTCACAACCTCAACATTGCACACAGAGATCTTAAGTGTGAGAATATACTTCTCGACAGAGAGCTCAATGCAAAGGTACACCCATCCTTTCTCATAACAATGTACAATCATGGAGCAGTTACCCAAGTATACTTGAATATTTAAGGAGTTGTTCTCTCTTTGTCGTTAAGCTATGTACATGTATATGTACATGACTTGTACACTTTGTATGTTGGTGCAATGGTTTCAGCAGAAAAGATGCAATCTGCATGCACTTCTTATTTGTGAGTTGTGTTTTATGAATTGTAGTGAGTGGTCATAAATAAATAGTATAAATAATTACTTTTAACTAATAGAAAAATATTTATATTCACCATAATATATTATTGATAAAAACGGTAGTAAAAATACGTTCTTGTTTGTACAATTGCACTTTACAATACAATATTATGATATACAATTTTAACAGATAACAGACTTTGGATTTGCCCGTGTCTGTACAGATGGGAATAACAGGAGAGTGCTGAGTGAGACATATTGTGGCTCGTCAGCATATGCTGCCCCAGAAGTGCTGCAAGGTACTCCATATAACCCAAAGATGTACGATGTCTGGAGCCTCGGTGTTATATTGTATATCATGGTAAGTGTCATAGTGTACTCTTATTATCATGATAAGTAAATGTAGAGGTGTAAAATATTTTACCACCAACAAAAGGCTTTAAACTGCTCCATGCATTTAATCTTATGGCTTTACTCGGTTTTCTACTTTACCTTCAATTTCAAAAATTTCAATTTTCTAATTGGACTTGAAGCTAAATTTAACTTCTTTAATTTCTTTTGTTTAAGATGAAGCTGTTGTAATATTGGAAATTTGTACATACAGTGTATATACAGTACATAATGTAGTGACAGATTTTAGAAAATTTAAGTATTACACAATGCAATTTTTGTAGGTTTAACTACCTGTACATGTGGTGCAAAGTCTTTGAAATTTGCTCACAATAATTACCTCAATACTTACAATACAAACCTCAACTCATAGGCTCATAGTCAGCTAAAATATTATAATAATATGTATATGATCACAACAGTTATTATTAAACAAACAATACCTAAACACAGTAACAAAACTAGATTCGTGCATATTTTCAAATTGAGATCACATTAAATTAAATTGGACACCACTAATTAGTGAGTAAGTGCTAAATTATTAACCCTCGGGAAATTTCACTTGTTGTTCAGTACTAACCCTTACCCACAGATTCTCCAGGGCACATTTACCATGACTCTACCTACAATAAGCTAATGAATTAAAATAGCTGTGTTATAACAATACTTGTTTTTATCAGGAATTTCTTCAATATGGTTTCCAATTATACACCATAATTATAATTGATTTTAATTTAATAATTGGAGCAGTAAGCGCATTTAATGATGGACAATCAGTATGGTAGCTCCTGGATTATCATTATTGTGGCCTTATGGTTGCAAAGTCTAGACAATACCTTAAAAACTCTAGAACCTGGGGCTAAAAACCAATTTAGTTGAACCTCTCTACCTTTAAACAAAGTGGGGCCATGTTATAGACACCCGCAAAATTGACTGAACACTTGAAACTTGGGTAATAATAGCAGAATGATTTTTTCAAGCAATAGCAGGCTTTGATACAGCCGCCTATTGCACTAAATCTGGAGACAGAAATTTGAGAAGAAATTACAACCATTAAGTGTGTCATTGAATCTGCTTTATGTCTTCATAAATATGTTTAACAGTTTTCATGCATTCACTAAATTGTTCTCTTGTTTAATAAATTATACTCATAAAAAGTATCATAGCTGTTAAGATAATAATATAGGAATTGTAATTAAGTGATTACGATTATGGTTGCGTAATACAATGAAATTTACTTCTAAATGCATGCTTAGAAATATTGGTCTTCTAGATATGTTGATTTAAAAAGTTATGATCTACTGTATATTATGTATTACATAGAAATATTAGAATTGTACATTGTACTATGTAAATGAATATATTATATGTATATATAAATAACTCTATTGCTACATTCACATTAGAAACTGTTACATGAGTACAGTCTATGTGACTTTGGTTGTTAGTTACTTCGTATCTTCGCGACCTAAATTTCTAAACTTGCTAAAATATTTTCCGTCACAGAGTCGTGAACACACAGGCCTGGACCAAAAGCAAAGTACTCATTTTCATACAAAAAAGTCAGGTGTGCCGATGAGCTAGGTATGGTTTCGTCCAGCCAAACAAAATCCCAGGTCTATAGCCCTTTTGGCCTAGGCAATCTTGTGACTTTTATTTGCCACCGGGGTCCGCCCAAGAGGTAGCAGAGACATTAACTAACGTCATGTTTATTACAAGAATTTTGTCCTACAAAAATAAAATTTGTCACAACAACTTTGATAGCGTATAAAATGAGGTCACACTCATACATAACCTAACGTATCATAAATAAAAAGAATACAACACTAAAACAGCGTATTTACAGCCTATTTACTACTACTGTCTTGCTGATGCCATGCAACCTATGAGGTAAATGCCCTTATCAGATTTCCAAGCCACCCACAACCATCACTCACAACTGTATGCCTAAATTATGAGAAACAGCAATTCATCTCAATTATTGAATTACATAAGGAACAGCCAAAGACATCAACATGTTGCTATTGATGCTCTATTGAAAGCAATATAATAAATAATCATCTTTTTGTTATCTATCATGCCATCAAATATGAACCCGACAGCCTTATAATAATAACACCAGAGCTGCATAACCCTAATTATATTTAATTAAAAAACTTTCAGTCTAATACTTCTGTCTCTAAATTTGATGGTTTGTACTTGTTCACTTCTACTGAAAATGCTGCTTAAGTATCTGTAGTCTATGTAATGATAACCTCTATTACAAACTGCAGCAGCGATTGGGTGTAACATACCCAGATATGAATAATAATGCTAAGACATAAAAAATACTAGGAACATACACAGAGTTCCTTTTTAATTAGAGCATGGAATGTAGTGATATGTTGTAGGTGTGTTTGAACGCTCATTGATTCACAGCATTTTATAATTATCGATAATGTGAACCTATTATATTCCTAATGCTTGCAGACATACATGAGGGCTCACCATGTTGGTTTACTTTTCCTCTTTCTTCTCAGATTAGGCTTATATTTACTAAGTATAACATTGGTCATGATCATGAACAGTGTCTTGCTTTTGGAGTCTAACATAAAATAGATATTCAAGATGTTCAACAAGAATTTCTTCTAATAATTTCTGGTTCTTTGCACAGGTCTGTGGTTCGATGCCGTTTGACGACTCAAATGTGACAAAAATGTTGAAGACGATATTAACCAAACCGGTGGCATTCCCTCATCGTATGATTGATAGAATCTCGTCTAGCTGTAAACTACTTATAGCTAACATCCTACAACCTGACGTTACCAGAAGGGCTACACTAGAACAAATACGCCACAGTAGGTGGTTAGAGCAGCCACAGCCAGTGTATGGAGCCCCAGCTATTATAAGATAGTGTAGACATCATTGATTCACTGGTAGATGTCAGTGTTGATGGTGGGGAAGTTCTAAAGATGTCTGCTGGTCCTTAGTGTTTATGGAATTTGATCAAATCAAAGTTGTGATCCAATAATTTGTAAAGTCAAGAAAGAAAAATAAATATTTATATTACAATATTCTTTCCCTGATTTATTACTGTGTACCACAATTAATAATATCTTACATTATCTCTCCAAACCTACAGTTACATTCATCTAAGAAGTGTAAGAAGCTTTGCCATTGGACAGAGCCTCCAACAGCTTACAACATGTACATGTTGATGTGAATACATGTTGGAGTTGTTTCTCTTGTACAATCTGCACGACTAAAATTATATTTAATACTTGAACAGGATACCACATACAGCCATTCTTATAAAATGAATGGTGACAGACACATTGTTCCTTCTTCTCTTGTATGATACGAGTTATAAAGGAATAATAATTTGTATAACATACAGCAAAGCATTTCTATTGCTGAGTTCTGACAACAAATTTATTCTACAACATGTAAATCCACAGTTGAAAATTTCTCTAAACTTTGAACAGCCTACAAAAAATAAAAAGAGCAGTAATTAGTTTGCAATTAATTTGATATAGAAACTACATGTTGTAGTATAAGATGCATAATATTACTTGCTGTAGATAATCCAAGGCCTATTATTGAAGGACCCAAAACTCGCCCCATGGAAAAACATTATTACCTGTATTACCTGTTGTAGTAAAACAGTCCAGAGAAAGTCTGCCTACAAGGCTATACTCATTTATGAACCACACCATACAGGGTACTGCAGCACACCAAAGCACTTGCTCATTATTTTTCTAATTACCTCTTTATATTAGGTTTCCTGGGCCTGCAAAGTATTTTACAGCTGAAAAGTTGTCTGGAGAAAGGTAGTTAACTTTTTGCATAGCCTTTGGACTAATAATTCATTCAGATAACATTCAAATGTGTACCAGGCTATATTCAACATGATGGTCACAGGCTTTGTTAGCTCTGGCATGCATTTATTGGAACAATTATGGTATCATAATTGTAATTATGATGTATAATTTCCGAATCCTTTGCAGATTCTGGTATAATTATCTGTGCTGGTCTTCTTCCAAGATTAATTACTATAAATTATTAGTACAAGATTCAGAAAGCTACAGCCAAAATACAGAGAAAAACTTGTAGACTTAGCCACCTAAATTATACTACAAAATATTGAAGATATTAGATGACAGAAATAACTGAAATTACGAACCATTCTGATAGTTCTTTTTATTGAATTGTGTGTTTTTCCATAATTATGAGACACCAACTCGTACTACAATTGTAACCTAATTTTACTAAGTATAACTCAGTTGAAGAAATTCCATCAAACATTGTATTGTAGTTAGTAGAATGTGACAATAGTAACAACAAGAGTAGTCTTGTTAGCACTATCTGCTCACTACTCACTTGTATGGGCACCTGTAATGAAAACTAAAGGCTAAGAATAATTAATATTCTAGGTTTATATTTAGTCATGTTGTGTTTACAATGTTGTACATGTAATTTATAAAGTAGTGCCTCAACCTCTACAAGAACACAATAATAATACTTGTACATGTATATTATGCAGCAAAATATATATCTACATGTACATGTACATGTAGATAGATTTAAGTTGATTTAAACCTTTATTCAATGTAATTCAAAACAATATTATATTACAATGTATTTTTAGCAAGGAAATTATACATGTATATTATATTATATACTATACTCATGTACATCAACTATCAAGTGAAATCCTGGTGTAGTAAAATCATGACTTTCAGTTTTTGTGCCCACAGCGGTTACACAACACTACGTGTAGGTATTTTATACTGACTAAAAAGGAATAACATTTCCTACTTGCACGGAATCAAATAACACATTATAGTATTTCAAATAAACAGATGATGAGTATAATGTGATTTACAACTATCATTTCTAAATAGAGTAACAGTGTTGTATATAAGTGTCGATTACGACCAATGATAAACATGATGAGCCAACTCAATTTATTAACAACTCAAGTCGTGTTCCCACGACAGTTTGGTACCAGTGTAGATACTTTAGATTTGAGATTACGTTGTTATACAATCACTATATACATCAGGTATGTTATACTAGTAGGATAACATTATACATTGTACATTGTAAAACAGTTCATTATAAGTGAACTTTGTCTGGGAAATACTTTATTTACGAATAATAAAAAAATATTTTATTTAATATTGTTTGAGTTACTACATGACGGTGCTGTAACCTTTGGACTAACCTATCACCACTAAGCCTACCAAGGTAGCTGCTTGGCATGGGCCAAGTGGCTGTTGGACAAAATTCCCTGTTTTTTGACTTTCCCCCACATACTCAGATATTAGTCAAATTATAATCTGATTGAAATGACAGCAACAAGAATAAAGCAACTTTCTCTTAGTCATTCTCTGCTTTCTTTCAGATTAGGGTATTGAGACCTCCATTCCAATTCAGAATTGACCAGCAACCATTCAATAGAGAGACATTTCCTGATTTATCGCAACAAATAATGATAAAGGGATATTTCGAAAATGTCAGTTAAAAAACAGGACGTTCCGAAAAAGTTTGTTTGTGGTTTGGAATTCGAATGTTTTCAAAACCTTCGATCAGTCGTTAATAGTAGTCTAGTTGTCCTTGATATAGCCTTGTACTTCACGGACAGTAACAAGCACTAGTCTATAGTTCATGTAGGCAAACTACAGTTTCACACATGCATGATGACTGTATTATACAGAGAAAAGACAACTCCAATGCTAGCTTAACTTTGTGCGCATGGACATATACATGTAGTTACAGTTAACTATGTCTAGATTAGCACAGCAAGGTGTCATTACCAATTACACCATTGATGCCAAAGTTTATACTTTAGAATACTTGGTAGTAATCAAATTCATCTTTTGGTGACAAAATTATTTATAGCCTCATAAACAGGCGTCTAGGATGGGAGATTAGCACAGCAATTGTCAAACTTATCAGGAGTAAAGTCGGTACTGAGTCAGACCATCTCCTCTACATGATGGAACAAACAATAGTCTCTCTGTCCTAGTCAATTACAATGATGCACTTCCTTTGATCTCTAATGGAGGTTAAGTTTAGATGGGGTGGAGACTCTTGTCCTCCAGTCTACCAGACTATTTACAATCCCTGTTTCTTTTCAGCCATTCCACTTGTATCCCATTGTTAATATGTTTATTACTGTTTATGATTAGGAGAATTTCTGTGAGTTAATGACTTCATCAAAGGATTTTAAATAGATTACAAGTGTATTCTAATTCTCCATGATAATAGCGGCTAGGTATAAGTGGAGCTCATACAATTAGACTTGAGTGATTAATGAAAGTGAAGACATAATGTGTATGCCTACCAACTGCCATGTCTGTCATGCTTTTAGTCTGTATTAAAACTTCAAATTGGATGTATTCATTTCATTGATAATAATATGCCTGAATTGGAATTAGTTATAATTTGTAACTTTTTGAGCATATTTGATTTTCCGACTTTCAATGTACATGTAGGTATTGTTGCATTATGGGTTTATGCTCTGAGAGAAAAAATTATAGTTATTTTAGTACCACTAGCCTTTTACTCTTTTGTGGTAACAGTTCTACAACAAAACTGTAAAATGTCTTGTGTTTGGCAGAGAAACATGAAAATTTTAGTGATCTTCAAGAGACACATCAGTGTAAAGCTTAAGTTTCTACAAGTACTGTTATAGTTCACCTGTATGTTAAAATATTGAAAGGGTAGTTCCCTTTGCTATGCATCACACACATGTACATGCATGTAGAAAATGTACATGTAGCTACAATATAATAGATAGGTCATATTCTTTTTATGTCTGTGGTGATGTTTACCCTCCGATATATTTGTATCTATCAAATTTTAAAGCTAAAAAATTTTACCAGCATGCACTTCCTGAGCAGATGGCTAAGCTCCTCCCCCTGGATTATTCACATTGTGCACATATCATATGAACAACAATAACAAACCAACCAGGTATGTTTGTCAATTATCCTGAATTATTATTATTACCCTGAGCTGTAATTGGCAGATCACAGCTGATAATTGAAGGGGCAATAAAACTCTATTCAAACAATATTTGGCTGTATAAATGCAGCAGAAGAAGAATTTCCCCATCATTAGTAAGAGAGAGCCATTCAGAGCTGATTGTATCAACAGAATTATATACTATATTGGAATACAGTTTGCTACAATGCTGTCAGACATGGAGAGTTCACAGTTTATCTGCTCCACCAGGACCAAGATAGGAAATACAGTTCCATTTCCAGAGACTCACAGTCCCTTGTCATCTACCAGTCAGAGTAGTGAAGAAGACGATGGAAAGAATTGCTATCAGCATAAAGGTAAGAGAAATAATATAATAATGTGTCCTTCAAAGAGAAGATAACTCTATTATGCCCTTCTTACTCAAGTAAATTAAACATCGGACTACATTATACTAGTTGCACATTGTACATGGAAGCATGCTGTTTATCTATTGTACAATGTATAATATGTAAGTACATTGTGCATACTACACGAATTACATTTATTTTTAAAATTTGGAGTAACTATTAATACAATGTAGATTCATAAACATTCAAGTTTCTCCATTGCTCTGTAGACCACCAACTAGTAAAATCAAATAGTATGTAAGGTGCCATGAAGTACCACAGTGGTAAAAACATTTTTGGTCACTTGCTGAGAATCAACAGAGCCTGATATCTTAAAATTTCAATGCAGTAGATTACAGTAGGAAAAACATGTTATCACTATGCACTTTTAGCTGAACTTTACAACTATTTAAAGTCTACGAAAATGTAACTATTGGAGTTTGACAGCTGAAGTTATCGGAGTAGATACAGCAGCATATTAGGCCTGCCGACCTATATATTATAACATAATATAATTGTATTCTATTACATGCACTAGAATTTTATTGCACTTAATGGTTATTATCATATCCCTACACATTACATTATCACACTATTCAATTCAATATTATGTTATGAGTCAATTTATTTGTTTAAGCAATGCATCATTACCTCCAATTAATAGAATGTGTTTATATACTTTGTTTAATAAGTAGCAAAAGCTACATAAAAGATACACACAATATGTATACAAACTAGCAAGGTGTTACGTGTACAAATATATATTGGAATGTTTAGATGTTTGAAGTTTACAAGTTTGAGTTTCCCTTGGTTCCTTGTCAGTAGGAAACAAATGTGATGCTTCTCCATGCTTCTTGTTGCTGAATTTGTTTCATAAATAATTGGGAATAATTCTATAATACCACACTGTGGTTTGGTTAGTTAATCTGTTTTATTACATACTACAATGCATTATAGCTTTTATTGATGGTGAGTTTAGAGTCATACACTAAAGATGAGGTGTGAAATATTTGTTTTCAACTAATTATGTTGACTTGATAACCACAGATATCTAAAACTGATATTCTCATACAATTGTAATCCAGAAATAAGCAATAGTCACCTGTTCTCATTGTGTAAAATCTAGAGTAATTAAAATATCTGGTAAATATTTTGTTTCTGTTCATTTGCCTGTCCAGTTTCATGCAATGAGGATAAATAGGATTTTGGTTGACTGTCTTTTGTTCAGATATTTATCTGAAACTTTTACTGCAAACATATCAACTGTTTTATTATAAATAAAGCTTCTGGTTTCATTTGATTATAATTATCAGAAATAAATTCATTCAAATCAGATTGACCACATGGACACAATGGCACACCTGACTTATCTTACTAATTGTTTACCATTTCTGTATTTGATATTATTTATTTCTATAAGAATGTTTACTGAATAATAATATAATTAATTAATTTAAATATAGGAACTGATTTGCAATAACAACCTTTGTGTGTTTAATATTTCAGTAGAATACAAGCCTAATGATCATCATCAATTTGTAAAATGGGGATCTTTTGATGGCAGAATATTTCTGTTGAATTCAACCATAGGATAATGTTATCTGATGGTAGCAAAGGAAGTCTATTCTCCTTCAAACAATCAAAATTATTGTATCATCAAGGATGATTAATTGATATCAGTATTCTCTGATGTATCCAGCTGTGCATATCACTTTTAGCCTTGGTTCCAACTTGAATTCTCAGTGAACTAATGGCAATAATTATTGTTTCAACAAACCATAATGTTGCACCCAGGCTATTATGAACCCAAAAATGTAAATATGAATAGTGCAACACTCTTAGTGACTCAAGAATGTGTGGAAAACTGTATTGTGTTCATTTTACAAACAATTACAACATACAACTGTTTCAATGTTGAAAACATAAACACTTTTAGTAATGAAAAGAAAATAAACCAACTCTTTTGTATTACTACCATTATATTATAATGATTCATCCACTCAGCTGTTAAAATATACTAGCAAGTGTATTCTTACATTATATACTCAGGTTTGTCCTGGGTTTCTGCATAGTCATGTTGGTACAGCTGTGGAAACGGACTTTCTCACCCAAAAATAAAATTTGGTGACACTTTATATAACTCTGTTCCCGGTTCACTTTTAGTTGACTTGAGTCTGCAGGATGACAACATTAGAAGATACAGAACAGCTTTTACTAGAGAACAGCTGAATATGTTGGAGAAGGAGTTCCTCAAGGAGAACTATGTATCCAGACCAAAACGCTGTGAACTGGCATCTAAACTGGGTCTACCAGAGAGTACCATTAAGGTGAGGATGCAAGCTTACAGGTCTTCATTATTTATTTACTAACTTGTGAAAGCTAGAAGTTTTATTAAATTCAAATATGGAAATAATGTTTGGCCATTTTTTTTATATATTTCTATGATGTTTTTATGCAAGGAATTTGTCTTTTGAGCAGTCAGAGACTTGTTCCACCTCCATGAAAAATAATGTTATATTTGGTCATATCTAGTTATGCACTGTGCTCCAATAATTGTAAGTTATAATATCATTGCTCACGGGAATAAATTGAGTAGGGTCCACAATCATGATTAAAATACATGTACATGTAGGCTATGTTATAATTGTTGCTACATGCATAACATATAATTATTCTATTCTCAAGCTTGCTCATTTTCCAAATCATATCCTAAATACTGGTTGTCCATTTGTAGGTCTGGTTTCAAAACCGAAGAATGAAAGACAAGAGACAAAGGATGACAGTAGCATGGCCGTATGGTCTGGCTGATCCTGGTATCTATGCATATCTCATGACTGCTGCCGCACATGCCAACATGAACGGCTATCCATATCCAGCACTACAGTCAGCCATACAGACAGTCCAATCTCCATTCAGTCCCTATTACAATGCAGCAGGGGGCATAACTTCTGCCGCCAGACCTCAACCACCTTATCCAACATTCAACCACACAGCAGCACCTGTACGGGACACTCTCTTCCACAAATCAAACAGTTTATTAGACACTATGTCCAGCCTATCACAAGCATCGTTACTGCAACAAACTATGAACAAATCTAACCAATTACATACAGGCTTGCAAAATCCTACCAATAATGGTGGTAGTGGACTCATGATGACCTCTAGTACCCCTTCTTCAGCGAGTGCCAATATGTTAGCATCACTTTTCCAACCTTATAAAGAATAACAATAAAGTGCAGTCATGGAATTATCAGATTTAATTTTAGTTTTAAAATTTATTTTAGTAAGAAGACAATCAAATTTCTGGCAGTCATGATCTCTGTATATATTAGATATTCTTATCAGATTTGTTATTTTATTTATTAAAGTTTTTTACCTTATACCAAATTATTGAACAGAGCAACATTTTTTATCAATTTTAAACACTTACATGTACATGTGCATAATTATGGCTATTTCATTTTTATGTGACAAATTACTGGTCAGATTGTATATTGTGTACAAAATATATAGAACTATGAGCTATTATAATACATTATAGAAGATCATTATTTGTTCAACTAAAATACATGTGGTTGTGAACATGATTTCCAAACTTTTGTATAATACATTGTAAATAATCTGCTAGTGGTGAGGATAATCATGTTGTTTAAAGTAATAATATTACTTATAATAGTGAATTAGATAATTACACAAAATAGGTAATTAACCTTCACCTAGAAGATGGAAGGTAAAACGGGTCTCAAATTGTGTATTATGTATCCGTGTGTGTGTATAACCAACCATATTAGTAACCTACAGCACTGGGAACTGAGGGGCTGCTTACATAATAGTATTCTATGGATAAGATACTTTTGTAAATGAGAGGAAAGACTGATAGGGGGACATGGTCTGTTATTAGAGTCTTCACGACCTCTTGGACGGACCAGAGTCGCAAATAAAAATCACAAGATGGGCGGCCTAGGCCAAACAAACTATTGATTTGAGAATTTGATTGGCCAGTAAAGCTATCTCTAGTTCATCGACACAACTTGTTTTTGAATGAGGCCGGTGTGTTCGTGACTCTGTGACGCGTGTATCAAATTGGCCTGTGGTTGAAATTTAGGTCTCGAAGACACTATGCAATGGATGGTGACTAGATTTTTACCCTCACAGTTCAGTGAGAGGATAAGAAGGAAATCCAACAAAGCACAGTCACATTCTGTATAAAAAGTAACGATTATTATAGGCTATACAGAGCATGAGGTGTGATAGACTTTCACAACTGTTATTATGCTATACAAATGTATATCTGTATTTAATTTTATTTGCAGTAACAGTATCCATCCGACCTAGCAGTAGCATGACATAGTCTTTGGCTTTTTGTCATCACTGAACTTGGAGAAGTTGTCTACTTTGTATATTTAAGTGCAGGCTATGTAAATAGTAAGAAAGATTCAGGTCATGACATATTCAAGGATTCAGTGGTACATAATATAATATGTTGTAGGCATACTGTTTCCTTGCTATCAGGTACCACATTGATAAGACAATATAATATGTAATTCTGGGAGTATGCATGCAGCTGACAATATTTACTCTGAGAGAGGATGCAGGAGGGGATATAAGAAAACATTCCAGGGAGTTATTTAGATTAGAGCTACTGTTATATTGCTGATCTAATGCCCACCTGGATTAATTCATAATATCATGCTAGTGGGGTAATCTAACATCATAAATGATAAGCTTGTTCAAAACCAGCTGCCACATGTTAATCTAATTATACTATTTTATATGGTCAGCACTACATAATTGAATATAATCACAATCAAGCTAAATTTTAATTGATTTAATAATAATATCCAATTTGCTTTTCAAGCTGTAATTAGGTTGCTTATCTGAGTAGGTCTCCATGGTTATTATTTTATATGATTATTGATGCCACTGTAATCAGCACTCTCGTCAGTCTTGTGTGTCGGCAAAGTTTCTGTTTGGGCCATCAGCCCGTTAGAGATGAGCTGTTCCATCACTTTACATATTATTGACTAATGAACAACTTCACCAGATTACTAAATAATTTCAATCTCAAAATGTATGGTCTTTTCTTCATTTGAAAAATTCCATTATAGCTTATACAGAAAATGCTTCGACCCAACAAAGTGGTCAAAGCATCTTAATAATTATGCAAATGTTATTCAAGCAATAATTATATGCAATGTAATGGAAGGTATTATTGAAAACCATAGCAAAATATTTATGTATCATAAAGCATCATAGTTTTGTAGTAGGTTACATAAGTGATTTCTCCATCAATACTTTATCCTAGCAGTTGACAATTTTTTTTTCTTCCTACCATTTACAACCGTTACAAGTATCTATGCAACTTAGCTTAATTTTTTATCCCAAAATTCCTCTCATTTCTTGGACTGTTGCAGCCCTAGCTTTGAATACAGAGGCAGCATCCTACTTCACAGCTATCAGATGCCATAAAACACAGGCTTGGCTCTAAAGAATGGGATTCAAGACTAATTTATGTTCAAAGGGTTAATAATTAATACATAATTAGATAGCTTTATTCTCACAGCTTGAGTTATAATGTTATACACATTGAAGGTACATGCCAATTCCTGCAAATCGAGTTCAGAGGTTTTACATGTAGGATAGAATGTAAACAAACATATTACGTCTACCTAATATTGCTGGTACATTGAATAATCGTAGCACTTCCATCACTATCAGTCCACTAAAATTTGTAACATATGAAATACATGTACATGTACATTATGTACAATGTAATACATCAATTTCTATCAAATAAATAACTATAGTTTACTTGGCCTAGAAATATTTTTGGGAAAATGCGGTAATGGTGGGTAGGCCTATTTACTATATGCAATACCTTGCTATCAAATAGACCCCATGTAGGCTACAGTTTATATAAAATGTATATATATATTAAAATAACTTTAGATGAATTTCTCCATTTACATTTTTCCATTGCTTACCATTATTGCTGAAGAATATGAAACTGTACTCCCAGTAGCTGGAGGGTAAAACACTCATGTTTTCAGCTCAAGCTACAAGTTTGTGGTGGATTCAGTTCAGTGGCCTTTACCACTTCTATTGTAGTTTAATTGGTTATGGGTTGATATAATTGTAATTAGTCAATTAAAATATTAAACTATTGTGATATCTAGAAGGTGTTGACAAGTTTTTAACCACTAATAATCAAAATTTACATATTTTATGGATGCAAGTGCAACTACATGTCTCTGCAAAATACATTTAGCAGGAAGTGACCTAATATAAATTTTTGCCATGAAAAAACGGTCTCCTACAAGTACTTATATCCTGTAGCTAAGATTTTTTTATTTGTTGATAAAATGAATCAGGATGCAGCTATAACTATTATTATAACTAACGTAATAATATTGTAATGCTGGAAATAGTAGTAGATACATTGAATGGGCTTCACAATTTTTTAGTTACAATAATGTTACATTTGAGAGGTTGGTGTCTACATGAGTATGATTGTGAATTTACGACTTACATTGTACATTAACTTGTAACTGTCAATTCCACACAGGGATTTAATTATCCATGTTGGGTTGAAGAGCAGATTTGGCACCAACAAATGTGTAACCAACTTGGTAGTTTAAATTCTTACTTCGAATTATGGTTAATATGTAGTTATGTCATCGGTAATAATTTTTATTATATTAAAGTTATACACACTAGTCGCTATACAATGCTACTTGAAAACTAAGAAACTGAAGGGAGGCAATGCTGAAGTGCCACTAATGTTCTTCACGTTGAGGTCATTATTATTAAAACTGTCTGCTTGAATTTATAATTGCCACTGCAATTATATGTTAAACTATCAAAAACAAACAAAACAATAATGAGCCATCATATTGAGGAATTTAAAAACTCAAAATACATGCCGTAATTGCTATGGGAACATTCACCTATTGGGTTTCAAGTCTAGACTCTTGAGCCGTATAGGTATCATGTTATACACAAGTTTTGGTGGATTGCTTTAGGCAGTACTTCAGTGTTTTGTACTCAAACAATATGTCCTTAAAATCATGTACAAGTTAGTCATAATTATGCATAAATTTTCAACACTTGAAAATATAAAAAATAGATAATCACCAATTAGTAGTCTCCCTATTGCCTGCAAACTCAACTATCTTGTCGCATTGGGTTAGCCACTAGAATTATACCCCTCCGGCTATACATGTATATCCTATGACTAATAGCAAGCAACCTTCTGGATAGGCACAGAATCTCTGCTACACCTCAAGTGGATCTGTGCATCATAAATATTATTTTTTACGATTTGTTGAATGTATAGATATATTACTTTGGTGCCATTTGAAATGACTTTAGTGATAACATATCTACATGTACACAATGTACATCCATGTAATGTAGGCCTATGTATGCACTACTGCACTGCTCCCTGCCAATCTCACAGATTTTACAGGGAGACTCCCTGTTTTTAAGGGCATCTCTAGGGAACTTGCAAACCTCCCATTTCCTCTGGGCTTTAGATCATCAGAATTTTTCAATAACTTATTTTGATAAAAATCAACGATATGTTGTGTAGTTTATAAATTTGAGCCTTGGATATTACATAGATAGCACTACACTTCATTACAATTCCAGTTGGAAGACTATGCTGAAATATTTTACATTCTGTGTAATTTTAAATCACACGAGAAATTTTTTTTGGAAAAAGCTGGCGATTTAGTCAAATATTATTTTACAATCCTAAGGATTTCTTAGCTGGAGTATCCTTGAATAAATGTGCTGATCACATTTCCATGTCTTTACTTCTATTTACTGAACAGGCATGCTTCACTTTCTTACATCATGGGATAATACTAATCTTATAAGCACATATACATGTTTTGGAGTTGTGCCCCTTTCGCCCATTGTAAAATTTCAATGTTTATAAAATTTATAGTTCATCAGCAATAAGTGGATAGACACATTACTTCATAGTACATAGCAAATATCAGAAGTTTGTTTCCTTTTTGCTGTATCATGACAGCAACCAGAAATATACTATACATACACAAGTATTAATTAAAACTTATTGGTTTTCAGCAAATTATCTGTCAGATAATTTTCACTGAAATGATGTACCAAGTATATTCAAATTCTTACTGCTATAAGATCTCAAATGTTGTCTAAATATTCAGCTAGTAGCTTCTGCTTACCAGGAATAGTACAATAATGTATTTTCATTTATGGGTAATTATTTATTAGTCAAACAGATGTTTGCTCGTTGGGTTACCCATCAAACCAATGGCTTCCAAGACTTAACTCCATGCACAAGATGTTTCATGCTATTAGCTAATAAACTAATGTTTAGCTTATAAATTCAACGGGTGTAGCTCTACCATCAACTAGCAATAAAAACTCTGGTTCCTTATCTAGTGCCATCTTCTCCTCTATTTCTATAGAAACTCTTATGACAATGAACAATATGATGCCTCTCATCAGGGTACACATTCTTGTAGCTTCTACCATAGTCAGAGTTGGGCAGGAGTCCAGGCCTCCCTCTCTTCATCTCCTACAATAACAGTAAACATAAATATACTTCTCTAATCACTTACCTAGACCCCACTAGGCACTAGCACCTACACTACTTTGGCTATGACCAGATATCTAATTATCAAACTCCAGGTGCTGGCACTAAAACAGTTGATCGCTAGCATCAGGGATAAAACATGACTTATAGGTAATATCTATGATGTCTAGTTTATACTACATGATTGTAGTGTATATAGTATATACAATGTAGGATATAACATGGAGAAGTCATGCTCACAATATAGACTGATGTGCACATCAGTCTATATTGTGAGCATGACTCTCATGTAGCTACAATGTATTTACAAGTAGTGTCCATCCTTACATTATCATTAATGTAGCTTTTATAATGCTAGAGTTGTCTTCTCTCAATATATTTGATGAGCCGATAACTCTCAAAATGATTACAATTATTGTTACTGTTTTACTTTATGTCTATTTACCTCGCCATTGATATCTAAGCCAGCATGCTTAGCATGTCTCCTATCTTCTCGATGAAGGTTGTACATGTATTTGTATGGGTTGTTAGGATATAATGGATGATATATACTGTCATATACCAGTTCTACTTTAGGATGCTACAATAAACAGCACTACTATACATTGTATAAAGGATCTGTACATTAGCTAATTGGACAACTTCAACTATTTGAACACATTGTGTTATATGAGCTTGTATTATATGCTATTACCTTCAATTGATTCAATATACAAGAACTGAAAGTGTACATGTAGAAGAAATTTTAATAAAATCAAATTATCTTTTAGGGTCATTTATTAACCACCTACTGTGATAAATTATATGAGCTCAAATACAGGCACTAGAAATAAAATGCCACAAACAAGCTTATAATAGTTCTCAGATTTGCTATCTGGGGATTTAAAACCAGGAATTGAAACAGTTTTATTGTTGGGCTGTATTCTATCTACATGTACTTACTCAAAGGTAAATACAAATAGACTACACTGAAAAGCCATTAACTCAGCTTACTTACTAACCTTTTTGGTGGAATTGAACAAGTTTATTTTCTGTAATTGTAAAGGTTGCTGTATGTTATATTGAGTGGGCCAATGGAAAGAGCCAGTTCTACCCATCTTTGATAGACTATTGGGGTATTCCACCTCTCTCCTAGCATTCTTATCCTGCAAGTGTAATTATTATATAGTCCATGAATATGTTATTATATATTCTATTATTCATATTCATGGGCTACACTAAGTTATTTCTAAAGCTACTAACTTGAGTTGTCATCTCCCAGTTTTGTATAACCTAATGGGAGGAGAACATGGTCATAATAGTATTGGCACTATTAGCAGGAGAGGAAAACTCCACGCTTCTATGATGAAAGAGAGCCCAGGTAATGCAATACTATTCAAACTGCAAGCATTATTTTGTATTATTGCATTTATTAGAAATTTTCATCTTTTAATCACATTCAGATACTAACTCCTAACTTTTTATGCTGCCAATCTAAGGCATGTTATAGTAACTTACTCAGGCAAGTGTGGTATTATTAATACTTAGCTAATACAATGCATATGTAAATAATAGCCTACCATAATATTTTATAATCAATCGACAATAGCTGCAAGTTAAGTGTTTGCTTTAGAAAAATATCAAATGTCGTAGAAATGCTTTATTGCTTTGTACCATGTACGTAAGAGAATGTTACATGTTGTATGTAACCCTGGATCCTGTAGTTTAGTATAGCCAGGGCACTACACCCTGCAAGTATACATACAGTTGTAGTCTTATAACACTACAATGTAGTAGGCCTACGCAATATTTTACTATCATTCATTGCTTTTATGGAGTTATTTTCTCTCTGTTGCAGTTCAGATTAAGAATGGTTGGTCCTCAATCAGGGTGCTCAGCTCAGCCACCCACAATCTGTAGAGTTCGTGACTAATGTAGACTGGAGGGGCATAGAACTAGACCAATTATGTTCCATGCAATGGATGTCAGCTGTTTAGTAGAGTATTACTTGTTTGTAACTTCCACAACATAGGTACTAGTTCTCAGACCTAGTATATTATTATGCATGTACTTGCACATTATTTACAATGATTGCTCCGTAGGGACTTGGTACTTAGACAGGTCTTGGTATGTCTCGTAGACGAGCTATAAGTACAATTTAGTGCATTAATTGTACTTGTCTTATCCTGAGGTGCCAACACAATACCTCCCATAGGAATATATTCATGGTCTGGACTCTGGAGTCACAGAGCTTATATCTGTCTCATTTCCTGCTTGGACCTGTTATATAGTAGTAATCTGGGCACATCATGTGGGGGGAGGGAGGCCCAACTTATCTGCCAGTGCCAAGATTACAAGAACTAGCAACTACTTGTTTCAATAACATATCAAGGGTGACTCAGGCAACCTTTTGCTCTCTGGACTCAGGGGTCACTTTGAACCTGATACAACCCTACATATACATCTGTAACCTTAGCTGACCTTGTCTTATGTTACTGTGTATATTATGCAGTACATGTAAAAATATTATAATTATAAAGTTTACAAGGTACAGCTACAGAGGTGAAAAGCTGTGGTAGGAGTGTGGGTTGAATGACTGATTTGCTTTGTTTTAGCTGCTCACACAAAAGTATTAGTACCCAGGGAGGGACAGGGTTATTGACATTACATTTCATAGCAGTGGCTGAAGTTGTTTACACACAACATTACATATTGTTATGTAAGTGAAATTTTAAAGGAACAAAGTCAATATACAAGTTGATAATGATTGAACTGTAATATGATATGCACTTGTATAATATTTGACAAGAGAGATTTATGACAGACTGCTTCAAAAGGAAGGGTGGGTTAATCAACACACCGATCCAGTATTCCAAATGAGCTGGAACCCAGGCTATCTAGGTTGAACGGGCACTTCTGGCTACTACTATTAGGTATAACTTCTAAGGTGAGGTGAGGAGCACTTCACACCTGCCAATCACCGTGCATCTGCTGACAGCTGACATTATGTTGACATAATGTAAATTATGCCACTTACCACCTCCCAAACTACACACAATGAACACATTTTAGTTGTAGGTACATAATTATTCTAATTCATCGATCTAGTTACTCCAACATAAGCATGCCTAAGTTCAGTAACTCTGCTAACTGAACACAGTCTATTATGTGTCCAGTCAAGTAACAACATTGCACATCACCATTACACCATAATAATCATGGACTGTGTCTGTATTTGAGTCAACAACAAGCTGCATATATTACTTGTGTGCAGCATGCACTATACATCAATACACACTCTGCTACTAACAACTCCCTGGTGAACCAGAAAGAAGACTAATTAAATATAACTATATTATCATTTTAAATTGCACATTGTATTATGTCCACCCATTACCCAACAAACCATACTAGATGGAGTGATGGTAGTCATAACCCTACACTATCTAATGATAATATAGTATGGTCTGATCATAGCCTAATGCTGGTGCTAAGTAAATTCCTGAGTTTGAATTTTCAGTAATTCAAAGGATAGAAATGTAGACCAGGCTTGCTATCCCATACTATTGGCTACCAGTATTTGTTTTTAGATGTTAGAATTAGCAGGTTACCAATGACTTTGCTCTAACATTTCTGAATTTCATTTGTGACTTTTTCTACTAACCAAAGAATGGCCCATTATAATCCATTGTATAATACAATGTAGCCCAATGTAGCCGAAAGGCCTATAGTGCAAATGTTTTAGGTTTAGTGCTTTTATACATGTAACAGTATCATATACCATCATACAGGTCCCACTACTGGCAAGGCTAAATAGTACTTACTGTCAATATATCTGCATAGAGCTGATCTACAAATGACTGTGATGGTATATGAATACTGTGCTCAGGTTGAGACTTGGTAGATTTCAACTCCCTGTCCTTATAAGCTGCAGCAAGTTGTTGCTGGGTAGGCTTGTCTCCATATTTCACCAACAGAGGGTCAGTTGACATATCTTTACACTCATTTCTACAAATAATTATACATGTAGCTCAAGAAAAGTAATATAACAGTGTGTTGCTGCAATACAAGATTTTTTTAGGTCGTAAGAAAGGGAAAAACAAAGCACAGTTTTATATTGCTATATCACATTCAAAGTAATAATTCTCTTCTACCTATCGCTATTCATATTGTAGTTACCAGAACTAAAGACCACTGGGAACCGATACAGTAAGCTGGGTGGCAAAAACCCAGCAGGTGTTTCAAGCCATTAAGCATTTATTTCGTCACAAGCTTTTCTAAAAAACGTATGATCTTTGAGCCTTTTTTGTTAGGTGTGCTAGGGACATTAACGCTGCAGGACATATTATAATACAGTACATATTCAAGAAATAGGCATCTTAATATCAATTCACTCAATTTACATTATTATCATAACTCAATGTATATTATGTTATATAATATTAGACACCATAGCATTAGCTTTCATAGATAACATTATATTGTGAAAGGTTTCGAAAGGTCAACATTCAACAATAACACACCCTCATTGCTGCTATAACTCAACAACACATGCTATCATACCACAATCACTGGGTTATAAGTTATAATTAAAGAGGAGGTTACATGCCTACACTATGCTGAGTGGAGTAGTCAGTAAACTAGTCACTCCGTAGAATTACCTACTCATATACTACATGTAGTTAGTATCTGCTGCTATATCCATGGTGATTGCAACATTGCTTATGGTTACTGCCTCATGTTCTACTGTAGTTAAATGAGTGGGTTTTCCTATCTGAACAATCCCATGTTACCAACTATTACATATTCTGTGAAATCCCAAGAGGTGGCAAACATTTCCACAATTCAGGATATTAGTATCCCTGTTGGGGTTTGGGTTTTTTGTCCTGACTAACAGAGATAAAGCTAGGTAATGGGCAAGGATAGTAATGAAACTTCTAGCCAGTCAGTATAATATTGATTGATAGCTCAGCTGGCAGTGTCTGCATACCATACAGCACATAACGTAAGTCTACTAGCAAATGCTATAGTTTGGTGATACAGTGATATCTAACACTCATCCAGGTTGAAGTTGACAAATTTACATAATAACAATATTAATATCATACCACCAAACTAGCATACAGTGGACTTGCTACATCAACTTGATACCATAAATCAAATATAATATTGAGATAGGAAATGTGGTGTCCCACCTCTACTATAACTATGGTCAATAACTAACCACTGATTTGTAGCATACTCTAGCTCATAACTACTATCTACTGTACTGTCAGCACTCTACAACTTACTGCTAGTGCTACCCAGTCTAACCTGTTGGCAGGTAGGTCAATGACATCATAATCTAATGCTCTCTGCCCCATACACCCACGTGAGGTCAGCTTCAAGTCCATCTATCAATATTCCACACAAAGTGACCTAGAGGAAAGACAGGACTACAAGAATATTTTTATTGTTAGCAGAAGGTTAGATACAGGACAAAGGAAATTTTAGTTGGCAACAATCAGAGGCTTATATTATAAATGATCAAGTCTCAATGGATACTGTATATGGTGGATAGACACTTCTACAACATATAGCTAAGCTGTAGATAGAATAGGTAATTGGCCTAATAATTGAATTCAGAGCCATTATTGGCACTGGTTGAATTGAGAGTAATGTCACTCAACTTACCCAACAGCTGTAGCCTTAGTGAGATCCAAAACTGAGCCAACTAGTACCTAGGTTTATGGTCTACACCCATAATCCAGACTAGGTTAGTGGAAGTAGATGAGATGAATGTAACTTCCTTTGTTCAATTAACTTGAAGAGGATTTCTAAACAAATCCAATCTTCCTGATTCCACAAGTATGACCATATAAATTCATCCACTGCTCTCTCTGCTAAGACTGACACCCCACAAGTATTCATTCCCCAAAGGGTCAAGATAACAAACTCAGACCAATGAGTCACTGCATTGCTCATTTAAATTGGTATCAGCAAAACAAAACATTCTAAATTGAAGTCACTTTGAAAACTGTTTATAATTTGGGCCTAGAATAATATCAATATTTTATTTCTATCCTGGTTATGTACAAATCCAGTATAAAATTTACTCAGGTGAACTATAAACGTACACTCTTGTTTCAAGCACTAGGGCTCTCACATTATAATAATTCTTAGTCCATGGTAATAAAAATATTTTCAATACTTTTGACTGACTGCTGGTTTAATATTGGTATAGAATAACATATGAATCCAGATAATTACCTGAAAATAAACTGGGTTTGGCTAGAGCAAGGACAATAGATTTGACATTACATCTAATTATTACAAAATTATAAAATTCTTAGTATAGTTTACATTATGTAAAAGGTTATACCCAATATTGAGAAACAGCACCACGAAGACTCTGGTGGAAGTTAACAGTTACTAGTAATCTAGAGTCCTTCCTACATTTCTTCGTTTTGTATGATATGGCACTGCCACCAACCGAACAGGGAATTGAATACCAATTCATTGTGTGGCTAAATACTATGATACATGCACATGTAGGTAGGTATATGAAAGAGGGTTTGCCATTTGGTCTCAGGATGCGTTAGTAGTAACTAACTAGCAGTTTTGAATCTGCACCACCTGCTGTTTACCATACTTTTAAAACTTCGCCTCTATTCAATAATCCTCAGCATATCGGAACTGTTAACGGTTAGTATGGCACCGTACTAGTAATCACTCAAAAATCTCCCCTGTCACTATGACTTGAAACAATACTGTTACTATACCACTACTTGCGTAAATGACCTGCCATCCATTCTAGTCCAGGGTACAAGCCCTCGCCAGTTAATGCACAACACGCCTGTATATGATACCTATGGTTCTTAATAGAAGTTAAGTTCATCTGTTGTGAAATCTCGGCAGCTGACATTGCACCTTTTACATCCTGTTTATTAGCAAAGACAAGAATAGCTGCCTTGCGTAGATCCTCATGTGGTAGCATTCGATACAGCTCTTCCTTAGTCACTGTTAATCGTTCTCGATCGGTGCTATCAATAACTAGAATGACAAACTCGGTGTTGTTATAGTAAGTGGTCCACGACGAGCGTAGGGATTCCTGACCACCTATATCCCACATAAGAAATCGTATGTTCTTCCATACTACTTCCTCCACATTGCTGCCGATGGTTGGAGATGTGTGTACTACCTCATTCATTAGAAACTGATATAGAATTGTTGTTTTACCAGCATTATCTAGCCCCACTATAATAACCTTGTGTTCCTCATTGGAGAACATATTCCACAGTTTTGAGAAAAGGAAACCCATTGCATCAGAGTTGTAGACACCAACGATATAGGAGAATAGAGGAAAGGAGTCCGTTACTGTGACATTCTTCTGCAGTAGTCAAACGTTTCTACAAAAATTATACAGGCCTATACAGTTATTCACACTTGAATCAAATGATCGAATGGGTTAAACCAATGCTGAACACCATTTGCTATAGGTGTTATAGGCTGTACATGTAGGTATACTGTGAATGTCTATGAGACTAATCAACATTACAAGTATGAGCCACATGACAAAGAGTTCTGATTTTAGTTCTACAACAAGGTCCCTGATTTGTCTACAACAACCTAAACCATTTGCAATGCATTTTATATGGTGGTTACTCACTGGCTCAAAATATTAAATGACCAGCTTGAATATATTTGTTATATTGATACGTGGTGTGTCATAGCTGCAATTTATCGGCCAACTAACCTGTCAAAAATCTCAGGATTAGTCTATTCATTTATCTAGATAAGGAATGACCTGAATATGGCATAACCATTTAGCTTACGTTTAACCTGACATAACTCATAAAATATTAGTAATATTTTATATACAGATGTAGATGTAGAGCCGATGCAAAGTACAAATTCCAAAGTCACACAATACTGAGCCATACAGACAAATTGACAAAGGCCACAAGTGCAGAGAGAGAATATTGATAGCCAACCTCTGGTGAAGGGCAATAACGATTTTTGGGTTTAAATATTTACGTATCAGTAGCAGAAACAATGAAAGTGTAAGACCTGACTCGGAGCAATGATTCAGTGAAAATTATATTATTTAGTCAACATATTCGGTTAGATGAAATCTCTCATCTCATGAGCTCACTATCTCTCTAATTTAATGCATGAGAATGATTACCATTAAGATAACCTTTTATGTCAATATATTTATGAAACTGGAAACTTTGCACCAACCACTAGGAGTAGTTCAGCCTTAGGTTAGCTAGTTGTTTGAAATTAAAGCAAAATTCAACTTATACATAGACTATGCTTCAACATGTTCCATAATAACCTTATAGACTGTGCTTTGTAGTATCCATTCGACCTTGAAAAAGCTTTGGATCGGTAGACAATCCCTGGTAACAGAGAATCTTTCTCACAAATAAATAGCTTAATCAATATGAATATAAAACTATAGGCCAAATACTTTAAAATGATCGACACACCAATGTGTACTCCCCACGCCTTCTTTCGTAGTTCATCTATTAGTATTAGCAAATTAGTAGCCTATATTTTTTAATAAAGCTTTTCTTCCAGCACAGGAAGGCGTTTACCTTTTACAAATTTGCTATTAACTTAATAACTCTAAGTCTAATAGTTTATAGAATAGTAAATATATAAATAGCAAATTATAGGCCTAATCCAATGCAATCAAATTTATTTTATTAATAAATAAATATCTGTAAAAAGTTTTATGATTATCATAATTATGATAATGATATAAAGCTCAACTATTTTATATATTTTATATTAATATATTAATTAATATCATTATCATTTATTCATAGTTACATAATATAAAATTTTATTTTAAATTACAATACAATAACAGTTGAATTTCAATTTTAGGAATTTTAATTTAATTTAAATTATATTTATATTATCAATCTTCTGTCTTGATGATTACTTACGTCAAACACACGGACATGATGGAGAATTAACGCAAGTTAAGCTTAACAATACAGTTACAGTGTTCTTGATGAAAAATAACACTACAGATTAGAGTCACTTATAAATAAATAGCTGTGTGGGATTGATTTGAAATGAAAAATCTAATAAATACTGCTTAGAAGCGGAGGTTCCACGGAGGTAGACAAGACAGCTGACGAGTGATCGAATATGAAGCCTTATAACCATTACCGCTCCCATTTACGGGGCAAAAAGAAAGCCCCCTATCTTCCAGTTTTTTGTGACTTTAACCTCTCGGTTTAAACAAGACCATACACACCAAAAACGTATTTAGAAAAATAAGCACAGCAATGGAAGCAGGGCTGTTATTCAATCTGCACATTGGCTCTTATGAAACCTAGTAGTCTATTGGCTGCAGTTCCACAAACGCCCAATCATATTAAACTAAACGACAAAAATAAAGCATGGCGCCCAAGCCAAAATACTCTGAAGGTAAAAAGAATAAATGCGTCTTACATTTGCCATCACCTTATATATCGTCTTTAGAACACACTGGAGAATAGCACAAGTAGTTCTTAATCGAGTTCTTTAACAGCTCATCAATTGCTATATTTTTTCAGAGATTGAACAACAAAACAATTACAACAAACAATACAATTATTATTTTATAAATAATAATTGTATTATAATTATATAATCATAATAATATAATAAATTATTATAAGATAATCATAATAGTATAATATAATATAATAATAAGTATAAGTCATAAGATAATCACAATGCAATCACAATGAATACGAGATGAAGATTCTCATTCAGTCATTCGATTGTGATCCTGACTATCACTATCTTTTCTTATTTTTTTTTTACTATCCATGTAACCAAAGTTGTTTGCAAGTTTTATTCTGGAAACTCAAGTTAGTTGCCATGGCCAACTCTTAGTTCAATAGTTGCGACTCTTCAAGTTACAAGTGTCAAGTCAATTCTTATTAGTGACTAATAAAAACTTTCAAGTTACAAGTTGAATATCAATATTATATTTACGTATCTCCAGAAACTCATCAAGTGATCTTATCTAGACTAACAACTACAAGTCAAGTTTCAGTTACAATTCAATTCTTTTCTTGAGTTGATTAACTCGAGTTTTTTATAGAGTCATAGAGCTATTATGGGTCTGTCCATAATCACCGTTGCAACATTCAGAGAACATATCTGAATGTAGCCACTTATTTAACATTGTCCAACCTTATTGAACAGGACAGGCTGATAGAGCTTAAAATTCTCTACAAAATGATATGTTAAATGTTCATGTGGGATAACCGGTTTGCTGACGCTGTCCTAAAATGTGTGTCACCGTTGCAATGTCAGAGAAATGGAATTCTAAAACATGTTCTGCCGTTATTGAAAATTCTGTGATTTGTGTCGCTTCTCACTTTTTTTGCTTAGATATGATGTTGAGAACCTATGCAGCTACACTAGAAACCAAAAACCTAAGCAATATCTTAGTGTGCCTTGCTCTGACGAGCTTAAATCGGTGTCACCGTTGCAACAATCCATTGTCACCGTTGCAACGCTTTCAAATTTAATGGACAAATTGAGCTTTTTAGGAAAATAAATCGCGTTTTTATGGTTTCACATCTACCAAATATGATGTTTATTAGGGTAATGGTATGATACACTCAAATAAAGCAGAGTTGTTTCAATATACAACAATTGTGAAATACTCGAATACTGAAAGGCGACAATGTGTTACAATGTTCTACCGTTATTAAAAACTCAGTGAATTGTGTTGCATCTCACTTTTCTTGCTTAAATAATATGTTGAGAACATGTGCAGCTACATTAGGAGCACAAAATCTAAGAAATATATTATTATGGTTCGAGTTGAGAAGCTTCAATCAGTGTCACCATTGCAACTATTTATCGTCACCGTTGCAACGCTGTAAAAATTAATTGACACTGGGCTTTCTAGGAAAGTAAATGACATTATTTGTATAGTTGTAGGCCTACATTTACCAAATATGATGTGTATTACGATAAGAAACCGATACAGGTAAAGAATGTGGTTTTCTAAGGTATTAAAAGTAGTGCAAAATATTCTATTGCTGAGAGACAGCAATGTACTGAATAAGGTGTAAAATTCAAACTAGGAAGGTATTCTGCCATTGCATGTTGCTCTAAAAACAGTGTTGATCTGATTTGTTCAGGATGGAAAATGTAGCAACATGTTGATATGATCCCGGCATACTCGAGCAACGTTTTTAGTATTGATAACAAACATCAAAAGCAGACCTGGCGCACCTCGCAAATTACAATCCGGTTTCGTGCGCATCAACAGAGTAGACAAGTCTTACGTTATTTAACATTGTTCATTTTCTTTCAAAATCACCTTCTTTTACATTCAAAACAATTTTTAAACTATCTGGGTCAATGCAATCAATTTGATCACAATTTCGGTGAAAACCTTCAGCATCAGCACTATCTACTTTGAATGAATGTTACTGGTGTTCCTCAGTTTGGCCCACCTGACTGGAAAAAAAAGAATTTTTACTAATTTGTATTGCATAGAGCAAATCTTCTTGAGATAAGTGAGCAGATGCAACTTTCAGACTGTACGCCTTAAATTTTTGATGTGTTTAGCATAGTTATCTGGATCTGCTTTTAGTTTTTCACGATATTTATGCATACGTTCAGCAGAAGTGGTCGTCCACTTTTTGATGCAGGGAATAAACTGACCCAACAATTTTAGAATGGCAAAGAGAACATAGCTACTCAGTCACACATAAAGTATTTAACTGGATCTGCTGTCTATCCACTTCATACTAGGAAAAAACATTGTGTAACAGAATGAGAAGTTTGATTTTAGGATTCCGTGTGTGTTAGCTGGGCACAGTCGACAAAGGAAGCTTTACTCAGTTACATTACATTGTTTTACAGTCTCTTTTATCTTTACCCATCTTCAATCAAGCAACATTCTCATATTTGGACTGTAATACAGTTCCATATAGGCTCCTTACTTTGGACTTTAGGGGCATTGCAACGGTGACACATTGCCGTTGCATCGGTGACACGTTGCAACAGTGACGGAAAATCAGGCAAAATATATGGGATAGCAAAAAATTAGAATGGTAGTCTTGTTAGTATCACAAAGTTAATTTAGAATCTCCAAAATAATGTTTTTAAATTAAATAGCAAGAGTGCCAGGTTAACTTTTTCATGTTTTCTGTCACCGTTGCAACAAGGGGTAAGCCTTCAAATAAAGACCTGTATTAGGAAAACCGCACTATTTTCATAACTTTTAATGGTTGTTATAAGAAATATGCACCACAAGGAACCAGCTAATATGAATTTTGGTTGTTCAAACAACTCCTTGTGATTCTATACGCGTTTCAACCTTTCTCAAATTTTGAGCTCGAAATGGCGTCCACATTGTTGTGCATCCGACAGTAATTTTCCCCATCAATACATTGTGGTATGTGTTGATAAATTGTGGAACTATACAATTTCAGATGTTCTCTAACAGATTTTAGAAGAAAATATGTGAAAATCTCATTTTGAAAATTTATCACAAATTTCATTTATTTATGGACAGACCCTTATTATTATTTAGCTTCTGGTGAAGTATTGTTAGGAAGTGGTGCCAGAAGTTCAAATTTCGAAGCAAAATGTCACTGTTTTAGTGTAAAATGTGTTATAATTGTGGTTATTTCTATTCATTGCAATTTACAGCTGCCCAATGATAACTCAAGTTATTGAATATTTCACTAGAACATAATTAAATTTAAAATTATTATTCAAGTTACAAGTTTTTGATAGCTGTAGGCCTATATTAAAGTCACGAGGCCTAATAAGCCACGAAATGTTGCTTGAATTAACTCGAATGAGAGTCTTTAACTCAAGTCTGGCATCTCTGCATATAACACTAACGTCATAGAACAGTTAAAGTAGTTCTGTAGGCCTACTATGCAACAAATGTAAAAAAATAAAATTCTGTTGAATACTGAATCATGGAAGATGCATAAGTTAAATACTGTAATACTTATACTTCTTTACTATCTATAACTATTGATTCAATTCTTGTATTGCCAAACACAGTACAACTCCCCTCTTTGAAGGTACACACCCCTTCTCATCCGACTCCCCTCTGCACTCCTAGGTAGTCTAGTCTGACAAAGATCACCACGTAAGCTCAGACACTAGGTGACTAGGTTTGGTGAGCAGAGTAGTCAACATTGATGAGTTTGTCTGCTTGCATGTGTCAACGGAATTGATCGGCCTTTTGATTTAAACTCTCTGACCGTTTTAGGGAGGAAACTGTAGTGGTATATTGATGTTCTTATTGTTATTAGGCCTATACTGTGATGATCAGCTCAGTAAGTAGATGGCCGTGGTTGATGGCCACATGAAGGTTACTCTAAGCCTACTTTTTGTGACCAATAAGCTATACCTGGGTTTTTATGCATAAATGGTATATATAGTATATCCTGAACCAGAGAGATGTACAAGGTACAACTACCTGTGATTATACTGCCATGCAACTACTATGAAAGTAGGGCTGTATACATTAATAACTATACAACCGTATCGACATAGTCTGGTCAATGTTCAGGCTTATATAATCATGCCTACTGACCGGGTATTGCTCCCAGTCCTGAGTATCAAAGGAAACTAGACTAGAAAATACTAGACAGTCCTAATCCAATTACATGTCCTAGTTTAAGGCATAGGGCTGAATGGGAGCTAAAAGCTTCGTTGGGGTCTTGATTGAAAATTTTTCATATAGAAATGCTCTAGTCAAACCGTGGTGTCTTCTTGTAGGTGAGAAGGTGCTGTGCTACCATGGGCCTGCTCTGTATGAAGCCAAGGTAGGTAATTGGTGTAGTTACAAAACTTGGTAGTAAACAGTAGAATGATGTGCTGTTCAATGATTGTAATCATATGCTAAGTTGGATAATTTTTGTACTTTTATAACTGTCTTTTCAATACAACTGGGTTTTCTGCATTTGAAAATGTAAATGATAAAATTAGGCTATCAGTCATATATCTGTAGATTACTCACATTGCAAAGGAGAAAGAAGTACTTTACCATGTTCACTATCAAGGTTGGAACAAAAGGTAAATTGACTCAGATGAATACATGTAACTCTTTCAACATATCAATGTTGGCTCATGCAAGATTCATGCTAGGCTAATTTAGGCCACATAATATATTATTTACTTTTCACAGGTTTTAGGATCAGACATGTAGCACATGATGAAATCTCATAAGCATAACCATCTTTCGTAAAATGGTCACTATTTAGTCATAGTTATGCTGGACTAGCACTTTTGGTATATCCGTTTGGTGAGGGTGCTAACACTCATGACTACCATTGCTACATTGTGCCTTTTTATTCAATGTAACAGTTGGGATGAGTGGATTGGCGAGGAGCGAATGCTGAAACATAATGAGTCAGGCTTACAGAAACAAAGGGAGTTAAAGCTCAAGCTATCTGGAAAGAGTGAGTATATACACTGTACAAAATGTAACTTGAACTGTAGAAGGGTGCTGCATATCTCATTCTTCATAGCAGAAAGTTTGTATCACTAGCTGTGCTAAATCGTAAGACTAAAAGAATTGGTTATAACATTTTGGTACTTGTTATATTTTTGTTCAAGTTTTGCACTAATGTCTTAATGGGACGTTCCATATTCAATTAGAAGACAAGAGTAATCTTTCTACTCTAGTTAAAATTAGAAGCATGCAACCAAGCTATTTGAACATAAAGCTAATTTAGTGAAAAGCATCCCAATGATGTCATCACCAGCTGCTACTTGGGAATACCAAAGCTTGATAGTGTCTTTCAATACTCATTTAGAGTATGATAGAAATTATCATGTTCACTAATTGTCACCAGTATAATAACTAGACTATCAGATCCCGGCTCCTTCTGTACCGTGCACTATTGTAAACCTTTTCTCCTTGGAGTATTATATCCATGAAATTATTGATTGTAAGAGCAATCCAGTGGTACACCTGGTGCTAAAAGAAAGGGTATCAAGGGTACGCCTAAGGTTGCTACTCCTCCAGTACCTGCTGAGCCTAAAGTGTCTACTTCCACCACTAAAGCTGCGGCAGCAGACAAAGACTCGGCTTCTAGGTCATCCACACCTTCCATAGATAGACCAAGTTCCAAACACAAGATGAGTAAGTACATCCGACTACCCTTCATAGGCGTTTTGACTGCCAGGGAATCAGTTATGAGTTGGTATATTTATTTACTTTACGTGGTGTTGTTGGTGATGTGAAGGTCTGTCTAAATCACTATTTCTGTGAATATCATTCATATCCCAAATTGTAGCATACTATCTCTAGATGCTTATGTTTGTAGCCAATGACACACTAACTGAGGGCTCGCGTAGAAAGAAGGCAAAGGTTGAACCCGCTCCAGTTGAAACAGTAAGTTGGTACTCTCGCATGCTACCATCTACCGCTAGCATTTATGATTTATACATTACATGTACATATTTGAATAAAGTTGTTTAACACCCAAATGTTAGAAGGCTTTGTGCTAATTGGCTTGATTCATAGATTTTGGTGTTCACACTGGCATGGCCGTAACTATCTAGGCGGCTCAGGCGGCCCTAGCCGCCTGAACTTTTTGTTAAAAGAAGAAAAAATTAAGCTAATATCGGAAGGCATAGTTACCGTGCCCCACATGATATAAACATACTCTAATGAAAATGATGCTACTATGTGTATCATTACATTAATGGCTAATTTTTGCGTGAAGCCACTGCTGATTTGATAGCGTAATTGGTAGAGTGCTTGGTCTTCATACATAGAGACACGAGTTCGAATCCCACTGAGGGACAATTTTTTTCATTTTAGTAATTCACTCAATTTGTTAGCTATACAATGACACTGCATGTGTAATTCTGTATTCAACTACAGGGATGCCATAAGATTGCATGCACAGTGTGCCCACCCACCTCATTTGTTCCACTTCTAACACTGTTCTTCAGAGTTTGGAAACCCTAGAATACCACTCTCCATCCATCAACTAAATTTGCACTATTTCCCGTCTTATTAATGTGTGTACATTTTTAGGCCTAAGTCATGTAATGATGTAAAGGACTACAATGGTACGTCATGGCCAAGCCAAACAGAGAAGCACTATTTTGCAGTATACTAATTTGAAGTTTACTATTGGCAGATTACTATGCAACATTTTGTACTTTTGTACCATCACGTATAGCTCAAATATGCATCAAAATGGCTGGTTTTGTGTGAATTTTCAAAAGTTTTCTTGTGGGAGGTGCCCCACCCTCCTTCCCCCATCCCGCACACACCCTCCCCACACCGCTACTGTTAGCCAGTCCAATTTTGGCCGCCTCAACTTTTTCAAGAAAGTTACCCCCCTGCACTGAATACTTGCTCTATTCTGGTCAGTTAAAAATTTAGGAAAAGTATCCTGGATGCCAGACTTTTGGAATTGTCTGATTAACAAATTCGTAGAGCAAGGGAAGACAACTCTGCAATAAACATATGTTTGTGAGGGAGTAACTGGTGCCAACTTTGATCGTAAAGAACTGTTATTGGAGCCATTGTGGTTGTGAAGTAATTTGTATATGGGCTTTTCTAGGAAGAACCAGTAATTCCCAAAGTAGAGGTTAACATAAAGCTACCAGAAACCCTCAAACCAGTACTTGTGGATGACTGGGACTTTGTCAATAAACAAAAGATGCTGTTCCAGTTACCCGCAGAGAAAAACATTGATGATATACTTAATGACTACTATGAGGCTAAGGTGTCCAAGGATAAGGATAGCAGGTACTTATTGTAGCATCAGCCGCAACACTGTAATTGTACCTGATGAGTGAATTTACCCTAACTATTTGCAAACTGAAGACTTCAATGCTGTTTGCGCGAATATGTATCACAGACTCCCCAGTTCTTCCAATAGGCTGTTGAAATCTAGAATAGAGTTGAATATCCTGTAGGGACACTGTGTTGGAGATCACCAAAGGTATACGCGACTATTTCAATGCAATGCTCGGTACACAACTACTATACAAGTTTGAGAGAACTCAATATGGAGAGGTAAGCGAGACAACTTGGATACATGCATGTAAATTAGTAATACAATTGGTGCTGATTATGTCATAAACCATGGTACATCGTAAGAAGCATCTTTAATAGTTTCACCTTTTTATCCCAAATATTATTTAGAAATTGTATACATGATAGCCAGTCAGATTTTGCAGAATAGTTTTCCATCTAAAAAGGATGACTTGTTCTACATGTACGTATATGGTGTAATAGAACTATTGTAGTGTTAGTTAACCATGGAGTTATTTGCCCTCATTTTATTAACTTAATGACAAGATAACTCCTAGAATATACAATGTTTATCTTCATTGTTATTGTGTTTCAGTTGGTGCGGGATCATAAAGACATGCAGTTGACCGATATATATGGATCAGTGCATTTGTTGAGACTATTTGGTGAGGATTACACCTTACATTACGTTATCCGAATAACTGAATTGTACTAGTCGTACATTGTCCACCCACTGTAGGTTGTGATATTGCTCCTGGTGTAGAGTATATTATGATTTAGTTCTATTACCCTCTTTGCATAGGTTTACTATGTACATTTTGTAAGTATAACTATAGTGTAGTATAAGCATTAGCATAGTATAACATTTATACAAGTCATGTAAATTGTTTTAGTTAAAATTGGGAATATGCTAGCGTACACTGCAATGGACGACAAATCTATGAGCGTGCTCATCACACATGTGCAGGACTTTCTCAGGTTCGTGGGTGCTCCTGCATAATCTGTGTAATGATACAACATGTTATCGTAAATGCTGAACTAGTTACTGATGCTTATGATGAAAACACTCCTCAGTGATGTGCCAGGGTAGCCCAGTGTGAACTTAGCCTAGTGTTTATTGATCATCTTAGTATGTTGCAAATTTAACCTGACCTAGGTGGTGATTTACACTTAGTAGCATGGTATACATTATACATTGGGCATTTGACTAGTATTTATAGCGCAATATTTATCTATTTTTTCTACGTTCTGACGTTCCGACATTTGGGTTATGTTGTAATATTCGGTGTTGCTCTTACATTTTGTTCAATCCGTTACCGTTTTAGATGGATGTCTAAAAACGCTGTGCACCTGTTCACACCAGCACATTACTATAGTGCACCTGCTGACTACCACCGGAAAGCTTTGTTGTGACTCTAATATAGTCTATCATAGTGACAGGTTGTGACATGCTAGTACAGGTGAGTGGCATAACATGCCACAAGTCCATTATGGACGTCACAGCTAACACTACTCTTTCATTCAAACTACCTGTTTTATACATTCTTTAGTCACTCATTCTCAAACACTGTTTACATAATATGGAACAGTGTTTAGGCCGCAATTCTATGTTGTTCTGAGGAATTAGTTAGCCTGGGGTTTAAACCTTCCAGAGGAAGTACTAAATGTTTTGGCCTCATTCTACAGTAAACTACCAAAATACTTGCCAGTTTATATTGGGGGCTTGGAACCCAGACTACTAAGGAATATTCATTTCCGGACATCCATATTTTGACGTTATCTTTGCTATATATGGAGTACTAAACAATGAACAGTAGATGTTAATACTCCTCCCTGTCAAATGACTGAAATAAGAAGTTGTCCCCTCTTTTCTCTTCTGGGGAGTGATGCATAATTATACCTGGAACTTTAGCTAATCAAATATCCTGTTACTCCATAAAACTTGTCAGTCTCAACCATATCAGTCATTTTCTATCTAACATTCTCTCTCCTAGCAAAGATTTGATCATTTCAGCAATTTATGTAATTAGATGGCTGCTCCGAGTTTGTTCTTTTGCTGAAAATACAGTGGTGCAGGTAAAATACAGTGGTGCAGGTAAAATGCCAAAATATAATACAAGGATAACTCTGTATTTTTGCAGGATGTTACTTGATCTTCACTAAAACCTTTCACTAAAGCCCTGTACAGATAAAAATCTTTCTAACATAAAAGCTTATTTAACCCATCAATAAAGTAATCTTCAATTAGTGTTTTATTAACACTATTTCCTATCAGTAATAAGCATCACCAAATCAGCTGTGCATAATCCTCCATCCCCAGACTTATTTTTGAAAGTTAATATTAGGTGGAAATTGTTGTTTAGGGTGTAACTCCCTTGAAAACACAGAAGGGGTCCCTTCTTCCATAATAAATCCATGCTGAGGAATGTTTTCTCAGATCTGTTCTAGACATTCACTTCTACCATGAAGCGCAAAGCAGTTGTTACTATATCATATAACTATGTCATATAACATCTTACTTGTTGTTTACTCAGAATCAGACATGTGTATAAAATACTGTATTCCTATGTATACAATGCTATAACATTTTTGGGTTTGAGCGAATTGCCCTTTTCAAGCATGATGCAACCCTCTCCTACTGACTATTCCTTGGAATTTTCTGTTTTTGATTTATTTTTTGTTGCTGGCATTTCTTAAAAGAAAGTGAATTTGTATCTCGATGTTGAACTTGTAATATGGCATCTACTTCAATGTATGGCTGTTACAGCTGTCATCAATATTTTTGTAAATAGCATTTCTGTAAATCTTGTAATGTATAGTCACTATGTAGCCTTTATAGTATAAACATGAATACATATTGTTTTATTAAACAACAACACTGTGACTTACAATTTTTACTACATTAGATTTCATATCTACATATCGGTTGCTACGTATTTGAATTCATAACATTACTTTGACTCTAGTTGAAGGTAAATTTTTAAATATTTCCTTTGGATATTCTCCTTTTATTTTGTGTGAATATTTCACCATTTGTTTGAAATCATCAAATGAGAATAGTAGGGGGATTATTATTGATATTGTGATGGTTTCTGTGATTTGGTGCAGTCGTCCTTGGACGACTATCGACCCAGAAATGAAGTGCCTATGAGTGGTAATAGGACTTCGCATTACATGAAAGATCGAGCGGTCTCAGTAGCCCAATAACTACCAGAGACGACCCATCTGGTCCCAAGTCTGACCTTCAGACTATACTGTGAAAGAGAGTGATCCGACCTAGTAGGCGGTTCGCTAAGCGAATGACCTCACAAAAGGAAGTGAAAGTCTCTGTATCAAGTATAGATGTGTCTTTATTGAAAGCCAAGTGAAGACTGAGACAATGAACAGTAAAACAATGCCCTTTATATAGTATAAGGACTTCCGGCCGACGTAGTGTCGGGAAAAGACGACGTGTGGTCGTCCGGAAGTTGCGCAACAAGATGGCCGCCGGAAGCCCGATGGCCGACCCAAAATGGGTCGGGTTCTACAAAAGTTGCTTATAATGGTCCAATTCATGTACAAAATGAATATCAATGGATTCTGAGAGGTCGGGCCTCTGTACATGGGTATAAAAGGCATTAAAAGACTTAGATATAATCATGTAACTATATACAACAATATAGAAGTGAAGTACAAGCAGATATATACAATTATGTGCACACAAGAATGAGTGTCAGATGTAAGATACGATTTGGCGTACCATTACAATATTTCTTTTGATAACTGAACCAAACTCTGCCGAGGTGCAGCAGTAGTGGATACGGAAAGAGAGTCTGGGCTCCAGTAAATTTTACAAGTACAAGTCCGTGGTGGTAATGTGTGAAGGGTAAAACATAAAGTGTGCACTATTGTATTATTTTATTTCAAGATGGAATAACTCCAGTTACCAATAGCTAGGGTAGTGTGCTTTTTGCACTTTTCTGCATGGAAAAATTGTTAGAGGGGAATTTCTATTAAGTAATAATGTTTAGAGATAACATTCTAGTCCAAGAATCTCTCAAGTCATGTAAAGCAGTTTGTTATCTTCCAAGTAGCAGATAACCAACAGTAGTTTTATTATACTACATATATCTTGCCCTAGGGTAAAGTATATGTAATATGATAAAAATACCCAAGTTAGTACAAGTTCGAAGCTGCTTAGTCATGGATCAACTCAAATTTTTCAAGATACTTCTGCTTTTCCTCACCTTCTGTGGGATTTCAGGTAAATAGTGTTTTTACTATAATATGTACATAGCAGCTTATGTAGTTTAGTTTTCTTACGCACCATGTATGTATTATGCAATATTGTTTGAAACAACTGGTGAGATTTGTTTCATCCCTCATGACAGGCAAGTGAGGATGTTACTTGTAGACCACCATTGATGCTTCAGACAAATTTTTGAACATTTGCTTTTTAAATGAGCGGAGATATTAGTAACTAGTTATTTCAAACTTGGTCATGTGTTCAATGGTTCTACACAGTTATATTTCTACTCTGCTGTGACTTTGTGTTTTAGAATCAACCCAGGTAGTCAACTGTACCTTCACCAGATATGCATTTGGATACCCTATACCTGACTTTACGTACTGCATGTTCACTCAGACTCTATTTGGTGATCAATTCAACTGGGGTCTTGCTAATGCTGCAACATCTACACCTGGTACAGGGCCAGATGTTGACCATACTGGTGACCTAGGAGGTAGGTGCTGATTGTGTACATTGAGTACCTTGTCTATCATTTTCTTTACAAATTTATGTTAGTTTTCTGTACGTGCGATTTATAGATGTAGACTGTTTTAGTTATTCTTTGTTACTGCAATTTTTCATAAACCGGCTTTTTTCCAACAAAAAATTGGCATTTCAGTGACATCACGTTATTAAAATGATTATCCCGGTGAATGGATTTGTCATTCCTCTCATGCCACAGGTTTTGAACAAAATTTGGTAGTCTCCTCCATTTACCCACATGTACATGTATGTTCTATCCATGTTTATTATTATTGTGTTGTTTATCATCAAAGTTCAGTTGCATCTTATGTTTCAGGTCACTTTGCATACATTGACTCAAGTATGAAAGTAAATGGAAGTCATGCTCAGCTATCGTCACCAAGTTACACAAAATCTAGCTCAGACTCTGGAGGTTGTGTCCAGTTTTATTATCACATGTATGGGGCAGATATTGGTAAACTCTCTGTGTTTGTATATGATAATACACAGGCTGAAGTGGTGGCTACCTTTGAGCGTACAGGTAAGTAATTAGTATTCTCACGGGTTAACTGCATTGCAATCCCAACAGTTATGTTAAATTTATTCTCAAGTCAAATTCTTTTTTAGAAAATCAGATATAATAGGCGTATTTGGAAACTGTACTGGTTCATATAGGACCGAACACCAGCTAAAGCGTTCAGGCATGACTAATGCTTGATCTGAAGGGGACTCCCCTTGTTAACAATAAATATTATTACCAGTCATGCCCTAACGTAGCATTATAGATAGCGTTATATTATTGAATAAAATAAATTTTTATTGCTGCAGATTGCTATTTATGAAGCTTGCACGTGCAATATCCGAATGCGCCTATTATACGCTGTATGAGATGACACTATTCTGCATCTGGTATTCTCGCAACTACATGTAGGCTAAATGTGGGAGTTGTCTTGTACTCAACATGATGTGGGAGTGGGAGATAACTCCTGGCTTCTCTTCTATATTGGCAGGTAGCCAAGGGGACCAGTGGTTGAGGGCAGATATGAACCTGAATCTTCCAGCTGGTCACGAACAGCAGATGCAGGTTGTTATAAATGCTTACACATCTGGAGCTAACTATGGTGATAATACAGGAGATATTGCTATTGATGATGTTATTATAAATACAGATGGACAATGTTCTGATATATCCGGTAGGTGGATCTATTTATTGTTTGATGAGTAGACCTACTTCCAGATCTCTTATAGGGGAGTGTACTATTCAGTCCAGCCTGATATAATCTGAAATGGAATATAAAGGATCTTTGAGTGCATGTACATGTGAGCTTGAACTGTCATTTTTAATATACGACCATATTTTTTGTTAATGAAGTCAGTTAGAAGCTATGTAATGAGAAAAATATACAGTTTCAACATTAAAAATGCAAAAGTTATGTAGTTTGCAACTTTTAATATTTTCACCATTTTCTGATTAGGATGTTGTAACGCATCTTATAATATACATGTACATAATAATTCCTGTTTGTCTTGTAATGCAGATACTCATCCACATACTCGTACATGTAGACATGTACAAACGCCTAAGTGTAATACTATAATGTAGCCCTAGTCGTTGAGTGGCTTATATGTAACTCTTTTATTTGTATATACTTATGCACTAGTGTCTATAACTCAACATAAATTCCAGGAATAGCAGTAACCACTGCCTCCACCAGTGTACCAGAAGCTGCTCCTACTACAAGAACAACTGGTACCACAAGGTATACAACTCCCACTACAAGGAAAACTACTAGAACCACAAGATTTACAACTCCCACTACAAGGAGAACAACTGCTACCACAAGATTTACAACTCCCACTACAAGGAGAGCAACTGCTACCACAAGATTTACAACTCCCACTACAAGGAGAACAACTGCTACCACAAGATTTACAACTCCTACTACAAGGAGAACAACTGCTACCACAAGATTTACAACTCCCACAAGGAAAACTACTAGAACCACAAGGTTTACAACTCCCACTACAAGAAAAACAACTGCTACCACAAGATTTACAACTCCCACAAAGAAAACTACTAGAACCACAAGGTTTACAACTTCCACTACAAGAAAAACAACTGCTACCACAAGAGTTACAACTCCCACTACAAGGAGAACAACTGCTACCACAAGATTTACAACTCCCACTACAAGGAAAACAACTGCTACCACAAAAGTTACAACTCCCACTACAAGGAGAACAACTGCTACCACAAGATTTACAACTCCCACAAAGAAAACTACTAGAACCACAAGGTTTACAACTTCCACTACAAGAAAAACAACTGCTACCACAAGAGTTACAACTCCCACTACAAGGAGAACAACTGCTACCACAAGATTTACAACTCCCACAAGGAAAACTACTAGAACCACAAGGTTTACAACTCCCACTACAAGGAAAACAACTGCTACCACAAGATTTACAACTCCCACTACAAGGAGAACAACTGCTACCACAAGATTTACAACTCCCACTACAAGGAAAACAACTGCTACCACAAGATTTACAACTCCCACTACAAGGAGAACAACTGCTACCACAAGATTTACAACTCCCACTACAAGGAGAACAACTGCTACCACAAGATTTACAACTCCCACTACAAGGAGAACAACTGCTACCACAAGATTTACAACTCCCACAAGGAAAACTACTAGAACCACAAGGTTTACGACTCCCACTACAAGGAAAACAACTGCTACCACAAGATTTACAACTCCCACTACAAGGAGAACAACTGCTACCACAAGATTTACAACTCCCACAAAGAAAACTACTAGAACCACAAGGTTTACAACTTCCACTACAAGAAAAAAAACTGCTACCACAAGAGTTACAACTCCCACTACAAGGAGAACAACTGCTACCACAAGATTTACAACTCCCACTACAAGGAAAACAACTGCTACCACAAGATCTACAACTCCCACTACACCAAGGCTGTGGTATAAAGGTCTGTATCTTTTTCTGCAACTAATATTTGGATGTTATTGCTTCTTGTAGCCTAGTTATTACATGTAAGAGCAACTCCTCACGACTGAAGTCACTCTGGCTATTGCAGGTGTCATATTGACATTGGTAGGACTTGTTGAAAGCCACATCCGTATTTTACACAAGTACAATATAAAAATTGTACCTGCCTAACCGTGTTACACCTACTAAAGAGATCATTGCAGATACCATTAGAATGTATTTTCTGCATAGGCATTGTCGAAGGAAATCTGATAAAGCTTGCTATAGAAGGTAAATACTTCATCTTTCCCTTTGAAAACAAGAATACTATTGGTCAGTTTAAGGAGATGGTTCTAATGACAACTCAAGTGTCTCCATGTGCCGTCTTAGATATGGGTAAGATGAGTTGCCTAATATAATATATCAATACTATTATGTGTGTCTGGAATCGTCTGCTCAGACAGTGTTACCGAACTCATTTAAATGCCTTTGATTTTGTAGATGGTTCGGAGTACATTAGCTATGTTAAGATATCAATGCTACGCCCTCCTTTTATAGTTGCTATAGGGAATTCTTACAACGTGATATCAGGTTGGTCTCTCTATACACTAACCCACAACATTGCATACAGTCAACGAGAGTATCAAGACATGTATTGCCAATGTTACTGTATTTCAACGAACAAAATTATTGATGTATGTGGAAGGGGAGGCAACCTCCTTGTTGGAATCTGACCAAGTTTCCACTGAGTACTGTATAATAGGCTAAGCTGCTAGTACCTCTTATCTGGGTCAGTCATTTTAGTATAAAAGACTTACCATATTGTTGCCGTATTGTTTTAGGTAATGGACTGACCTTCTAAAACTAAAATCTGCTAAAAGTTTTCGGAGGCCGTACAACAGCTGATCCAATGTTGGTACCTAGCATTACTAGCTGTGCTCAAAGCTGAGGTGTATTGGTTTAATTTTGAAGTTTTCCTCTTCTATAATATGCCATGCTTTGTCCTGGATGGGATTTCACCACAAAATATTATTTTCAACTCAACTTCATTGATTCAGATCATCTAAGCATTTTTCTTGACTGGGTAAACCTTGGATCCATATAATATGTTTTACAAGTGCAACCAAGTAATTGGTTATTAAAATTGTAGGGGAAAAGTTATCTCCTTTTTGTAGACAAGAGAAAACAATTCTAGTTTTCAATATTACCTGCATGTAGGCCTACTTGTACTAAGTAAGACTTAGATGCATAATTTTCAACACAAATGAATTGTAATGGTAATTTCAGAGATTTCAAAACTATTTTTATCTCCTTTGTTTGCATAATTATACAGAAAATATGCATATGTATACTAATCCTACTGTCAATCAAATAATAATAATATAATAAATTATTTTGTTTATCAACAGTATCACACATTCTGAATCTGACATTTTCTTCAAAATGTGTAAAAATATTCAGATATGTAAATCTTTGGCAATCAGATATGTAGGCAAAGGTAGACCCCATAACTGCATACCATAAATATTCATAATACAATACATGTAAATATATCAAACATGTAAACATACGATGCATGGTGTGATAGTTCCTGGTATGTAAATATGTGTCATGTATTGTGGCGTGATATATGGGTGTATATTATTGGCACACACAACCAGGAATTCATAAGATGGTCAATACATATTGCTGAACTGGAAGTGTTAATGTCACAAAGTGTTTGCATGCAGTTTTCTCAGGGAAAGTTGGTGCATTCTTGTTTCTTCTGTTGCTGCTGTTGGAGCTAAAGACTTCCTGTTGTTACCAGTATTGAAGATAGAGCTGATGCTTACTCCTCTACTATGTGAAGGTTAGTGCAGAGTTGCTTACCCCATATTGCAGTTTATCTGTGAATTAAAACTAGTTAAAATGATACTAGAATAATATTTATATTGTTATAGTATCATGTGCTCTGCTAATTATATTATATTATGAAAAATAGTTTGCAATTTTAAAGGTATCATTAGCTGTGGTCCAACCTATGTTCATGCCCTTGGAATAGAGAAGGGGAAGGGGGGGGGGCACTGCTGTTCATTTAAACCCTGGTAAGAAAATATTGTGTAAATCAAGTCGCAGAAATAACGTTATTTTGCAGGTTATTTTTCTGTTGCCATTCCTGATACACCTCCAGATTAATCTAAACAACCTGTAACATGAAATTCACTGTGCTTCTATTCTAATGAAGTCTACAATTTAGCAATGTTGTATAAGCTACACTGTCGCTATAAGTAAATATATAACAGTATGTACGAGTAAATCTATGCTGTGTAGGTAACAGATAGTAGGTATGTGTATATAGGAATATTATATAGAGAGTCATATGCATTTATAGCACTGGATGTGTTTACTGTCTAATCCCTACTATAATTATTATATAATTATTGTAAGTTTTAAAACCTCAAGTATGATGCTGGTATGTAAAGCATGTGATGTATATTATACAGTAATGTCAGCCTGAGTACCAAGCCCACCTAAATAATATTAGTTTGATCAGGTGTGTTGTGTACAGTAGGCCATCTACAAATGAATGTAGCTACACGTACAGTACATTGTAATAACTTGGGTTCTAGTAGCCTAATCTTCCCGCCTTTATTATTTTTTTCTTCAAAATATTACATAGATAATATCTACAACCATATCCTTCTGTTCTGATCAACACCTTTTGTGGAGCTAATAAGAATTTAGAATTTGCCATGGCTAGTGTTGGCTTTTTTATATGAACTACCAATGTCTGTATCCACCCCTGCACCCCTGCTATAAATACTCCATCTGGCATCATTTGTTCTAACCTAATTTATTGCTGATCTAGTTTAGCCTTCCCTCTAAACTTGCTTCTTTAACCCTATTTGTTAGTAATGGACTGTAGCCTAGTTTGGCCAAAATTTGTGGGCCTTGGGCTACACCCACACAGTATCAGTTTACTGATCATCCGATAGTGTATGCTGTGGCCTAACTAAGGTTGATACTCAGCTGTGATAAGATAGAGATAGGTGTGTATATTTTATCACTAAACAGTGTAAACAAAAATACTATCCTCCTGTCACATTATCATGCTTACAGATACTGCTAGCTAGCTCTGAGCTGGGCCTATTAACTCACTGTGCACTCAGGTACTCTCAGGCGCTTGCTGTCTTCAGGTGCTGCAAGGTGCTCTTCCATATCTCCAGAACCTACAGGTGTTCATCATGTGTCGGCTGCTAAGGAACTTTGGTTTACTATTTGCACTTTTCCAAATCTCAGGTAATATTCTAACATCTTTCTACAGGCTGTTATACTATTAATAATATTATATTTTAGAGAATAAGCTTTACCAATACCGGTAGATCTGTAAAACTGCAATTTATATACATAGTTTACCCTTGAACAAATAATAACATACTATTTTATAGCTATAAATAGGCTACTACATCATACCATTTACTTTGGTTGGAAGTGATATATCCCCAATGCCCTCTCTCCATAGCCTTGGTACAAAATCTCCAGGAGAACTTGTGGCTGTAAGGTCTCTTCAGGAAATATTATAGCCAAATTTTACTTGCTGAAGTTTAAACACGGATTAGTGGGTTGTTACAACTAATTAACCAACTTTGTAAGAACGTGGGCGGATTTCGTTACACTAAGTCCTTTATTTGGTATAAAACGTCAGTTCTGCAATTAAATTTTTCTCAGTACCATACCAACTAGTTGGTACAGCAACAAGGAATTCCACAAATCTACAGTAGATACAAGATGATGTTCAGTGCACACAGGTATGTTAGTCATTATGACTCCCATTGCATATTGAGTTGATATATAATATACTATACTTGTATATTTTATAATGTATATATACTATACTTGTATATTTTAGAATCAACCCAGGTAGTCAACTGTACCTTCACCAGATATGCATTTGGATACCCTATACCTGACTTTACGTACTGCATGTTCACTCAGACTCTATTTGGTGATCAATTCAACTGGGGTCTTGCTAATGCTGCAACATCTACACCTGGCACAGGGCCAGATGTTGACCATACTGGTGACCTAGGAGGTAATTAAAATGTTCTTGTTTCTATGAGCCAATTATACTAGTAATTGATAAAATAATTGTTGGCCCAAGACAAGTGGTACATGGTACATGGTATCAGGCCTATTATGCTTTTGGCCCTGTTCAAACATCAATTCTTTGTAGATTGTATTGTAGATTTGCTGTGTGTTTGTTATATTTATTTGTGCATAGATGTAGAATATTATAGTTAATGCTGAGATTGGTTGTGAATTGACTCTTGTGAATACACATTATAATTGTAAGTAATGTCTAACAGATGGGTTGGTAGTAATTTGGCCAAGAATCAACACTGGTGTCTTACTTGCTTGTACTTGGATATTACCTTTGCCTTCACATTCTGATTAACTCGGTTTTTTGTCTCCTTGATTTACCTTGAAACAATTATTTTACTTTCCATTCAGCTAATTCAACTTGCTGCCAAAATTTGATGCTGTATTTTTCCAATCATGTTGTGCGTTGCTGTTGTCATTGTGAGCTGCCAAAATAATGGTCAGTATTATTGTGTCCAGAGGAGAATATTTGTATATAGAGGTTGGACAGATGACATGCAGTCTACCCTCTTTCCTGCATCTCTTCCAAAGTTTACGTAAATGTTTGTTTTCATATCTAATCCTTAAATCTGCAGCAATTCTATAAAATGATTAACTGCAGAAGGAGTTGTCTATGTGCCTGGAAGTTCTAGAAATTGGGCTGATCTCATTGAATAAATATTGATGTAGTGGGCAAAGTTTGAATCGGTGAAACTAAGTCAAATTTGATTAGAGTTTGTAGCATGTCTCTATCCTTTGTGTTTGGAATTATTTGCTGACCCATTTCACTAAACAATCATTGTGGGCTGACCTATTCTATTACAAACACGGCCTGTAATCTACAATGCCAATGTTCAAGTGTGACCCTGATAGCCTGAGATCTACTTCTCTCATGATACTGGCTAGAAGTGCCTTGGATACAGCCCTCTTGACTTCTTTTGGTTGATTTCAGTCAACATAGTGTGTTACTGGAACTTGACGCTACTCTGGTAATCACTGATGACAATTTAGATAGTCTGCCATGAGGTTATCATCTATTGGCTGTTTTCCAATTCAACTGTGATGGAGATTTTGTAGGTTGGGTTGAGGAAGGTATGGAATTGTTATAGTCTTCCTTCTTCCTCCTAATAACTCTCAAAATAATATTTTTTGGTGTTTAGTTTTCCATTTTGTTCTATGCTTTACATCTTGGGTGCTGTTTTGATGCACTTCTGGTATTCAGGTTGGAAAAGTTTTATCTACACAAGGGTTCTTAATCTTTAGTAGTTCTTGAACATTGCTCACAAGGGCTCTCTTCGCATTATCCACATAATATGTATGAGATACTAGCTGTTCTGATCTGTGTATGCGTGTAACATATCATATTATGTGCAGTTGGTGATGTCAAAACAATTGTGAAAGATATAATTTGTGCAGTGCTGAAAATTTTGTATTATCTCCTTTCCGTGAATTGTACAGTGTGTAATATGAATCAAGTGGACTATTGTATTGTTGTAAGACAACTCCAAAATTTGTATAAACTATTAATACTAATGAATATACATTGTACACTGTATATTATTGCATATTATTGTTTGCACTTGTACTGACTTCCGGTCATTATATTTAATACAGGGTGATATGTTGTGCTAAGACAGTTCATTCAAGGAGTAAGAGGGGGTTTGAGGTTGGTTTCCCTCTTACTCCTTGATTTGTTTTATAACTCTCAATTCAACTATTTTATGCAGTGGATATCAGAGAAATTACCTATTGACTGCAGAGGTCTGTATTTCAAGGGCCGTTTTCTTTCTATAGCCTACATTGGGACTGAAAACTCCTCCAATAGGCTACTTAATGTTACAGAAGACATCATGCTTTGGAATCCTATGTTTATCATCATAGTTCATTTCCATATTATATTTCAGGTCACTTTGCATACATTGACTCAAGTATGAAAGTAAATGGAAGTCATGCTCAACTATCGTCACCAAGTTACACAAAATCTAGCTCAGACTCTGGAGGTTGTGTCCAGTTTTATTACCACATGCATGGGGCAGATATTGGTACACTCTCTGTGTTTGTGTATGATAATACACAGGCTGGAGTGGTGGCTACCTTTGAACGTACAGGTAGGAGTTGGATGAATATAGACTATTATAACAAGTGTCTTCGCTACCTCTTTGACTAACTTCAGTAACAAATAAAATAGTCTAGATGGCCACTTGACTTGGGCAAGAAGTGCTACCATCCCACCATCTGCACCATAGTGAGATGAAAATCTTATGGCCAGATTAAACTGTGAACAAAGTTTAGGTCATGAAGACATCTTATAAATCGTCAATTTTATAATTTCCACCCTAGTAGCTGAATTCAGTCATAGGGAACGCGTTATCGCTATGCTAGTAGAATGATGAGGTTGCTATGTGGTGCAGACCAGTAGCCTACAGTCGTATGTCCTGCCCGATCCCCTTATCCCCAGCATCGACAGTTATTGACCGAATTTGAACTTTGAACCTCTTGTTAATACACCCAGCACTCTTGACAGTTTATAGAATATTACACTCTAACATAATAACACTTTAACTATAGGTCTATGATTTGTGGTAGTCGCCCTTTCTACGATTGTGTGGGAGATAATTCCTGCATCTTGATTAAATATAGTACATTTTATTGGCAGGTAGCCAAGGAAACCAATGGCTAAGGGCAGATATGAACCTGAATCTTCCAGCTGGTCAGGAACTGCAGATGCAAGTTGTTATAAATGCTTACACATCTGGAGCTAACTATGGTGATAATACAGGAGATATCGCTATTGATGATATTATTATAGATACAGATGGGCAATGTTCTGATATATCAGGTAAGCCATTTTCTTCTCCCAGAAATACTGAGAGCAAACTGGTAATTTTATAGTTCACATGGACAGTGGTCAACTTGTTGATCTGTAGACTGGAAGGTCACAGGTTCAAATCTCATACACTCTCAAGGTTAAAAGGTGACCTGTTTCACCCGGAGCCCAGTTCTTACACTAGGCTCCAGTTTATGAGGACTACTACTCAATGCACAGTCAGCAACAATACAAATACTCACTGTTAGTGCTGCTTGTAATCTGCTGTTGGAGAATGGATTTGGAGGGAGGAGAGACGCATAAAATGAATTATAAATGATTAAAGTCTCAGCATGTTTACAAAGCCTACTCTACGGCAATAGGTCCTTCTCGCAGTGGGGACTATGTCATCCTTATTGTTCGACATTCTAATGCTAGCTAGTCAGATCTTGTAAACAGAGTAAATGTAAAATACGGTGATGTAATAATATGTTATGTTATTGGGTATGTCCCATACACTCTCAATGGGGCGTGATGTTTACTTCTGAGATATTTATCCAACCATTTGTGTATTCAATCAGCAATGAAAAGGCAAGAATGATTTCACGTTATCAGCTAATTGTTGAGACCTTCCTGTACAACTCTATCTTAATCTTGAAATTCCATGATAGACCAGATCTCGAGGTGGTACTGAATAATTTCAAAATCAGCCGATAGCGCTTATCTTATCTCTACTACTTACATTATACAAATAGGGTGATGGTTATATCACCCAGTAGCTGCACAAAGTTCATGGTACAGTGTTGAGATGTGTAGACTGACTAACTGAATGGCAGCTGTTAAGATGCTTTAGATTAAGTTTATATAAATGTACATACAGCGTGCTGTTCCATCATATTGCAGCTAATCAATGTGCACATACTGTTGGTTGTAGAGTTGCAGTACCGAATAAGCTATATTAGTGTTTTATGAAACTTGCTCACCACTTTAAACAATGTCAAAAATTTTCATCAACAAGAATCAGGGCCCATTGTTCATGAGAAAATTGATATGTTGTTATTGTTGTTACTGCAGAGACCCCTCCAACTACTGCTGTTCCTCCAACAACATCTTCTTCTGCTGCTCCAGCCTCTTCCTCGCCTACTGCCACTACTCAGCGGCCATCTTGGAGCTGTGATTTTGATGGACTTATGAGTCCATACTGTGGAATAACAAAATTTAATTATGGTGCTGGATTTACCTTAGCCTCTAGTGGCTTTAGATCTACAACTGGACCCTCTTTCGATCATACTAAAGGGAATGGTGGGGGTGGTACGTAGAAATAATTTTACAAAAATTAAGTGAGTGTAAAATTTACAATTTTGTTAGTAAATAATTTCTTGTTTTAATATATTCTAACCACATGGAACATGGCAACAAATCAAGCCGCAGGATATCTAAACTTTACTCTAACACAAATTGTAGATCCTTATTAGACTGTCGGATCCAAACGTCAGATAAGATAAGGAATGTAATTCTACAACACTGCGTGTGTAGTAATAGTCAACATGAACATTGTACGATACACAGCTATTCTGCTGTAGCGTGTATATATGAATGTTGATCATAATGTTACTTGAGTTAAAGTTTGGATTGCGTTGTAGGAAAGTTCTTATACATGCAAGGTCTTGGTGTGCGACCAAACAAATCAGCTGTAGCGGAGACTCCACAGTTTGATCAGACTTACTACTGTTTCAAATTCTGGTACCACATGTTTGGTTCTGGTGTGGGTCAGCTGAAAATATCTGCAGACGTTGATGGTCTTAGCCAAGAGATCTGGAGTCAAACGGGTAAACACTTTATTAAGTACACATACATCCTAAATTAGATTTGCATGAACACAGCGATGACTGTCACATAGTTAATCAGATTAACACATTTTCTTGTACAATGTGCATTCACTCATCTTCATTAGGGTGTGCTGTCTGTGTAAAAGTAATGGGATAATTTCAGCTTTCGGCAGTGCGAAGCATCGTGATGCGTGATAATTATCACATCACATCAAGAATCAAGCCACAAACAACAATTTTCAATTTATTATGTTCCTGCATTTAATGTTTTACTGAATACCATTCCTTATACTTGAAAATGAAACTTCGATAGTCATGGAACGTGAAACATTGAACAAGCATTAGCATTTAGAATAATTATATCAATTGCAATATTTTATAGTTTTCCCCTCTTGGCTTTTCCTCCGTCTTCTTTCCAAGGATTCGACTGAGTGTCACATACTTTGAACTTCTTCTAGCCAGTATTTCTAGAATTGTTTCCTTTATTACTAAACCTTGTGAAGATAGGCTATGGTGTGCAAATGTAAATGGGAGAATATACACATAACACTCTATTGTACTGTTACAGGTGACAGAGGTAACAAATGGTATGAAGGGAGTGCACTGTTACCAACAGGTTCTGTTAAAGTTATTATAACTGCTGTAAGAGGAGATAACTCTGACTCAGATATTGCTATAGATGATGTCTCTCTCTCTACCACCAACTGCCAAGGTAGCATCTCTTTGTATAGTGTGTGGTTATAAGCATGTCATACTGTTTATTGAAGTATGTCTGCTTGTCATTGATTTATTGGTCCACCTTACTAGGCTTACTAGGCTTACTGTTCATGAGTAGTAATGTGGTAACTTGGAGCCCGAACCTGCATATTATAATGGGTACATTCAATACACTATGCTCCAAAATAGGATAGTTTATGATACTGTGTTACAGCGTTTCCACAGAAGCATTGTGATTGTTAATACACAGAGTCATATGCTTGATGAATTTTACTCTTGTAATTAGACATTATCACCTTTGTATTATAATAAGAATTATCTATTGATGACATCTCTGCAGATGATGTCACTACAACTAAACTATAATATATATCGTATGGTGTTATCCTAGGGGCAACAATAACCAGTATGTCCACAGCAGCTCCAACCACCCCTTCGACTGTCCCTGCACAGCCTCCTCTTCTGATTGGCTGTAATTTTGATAGCGACAAATGTAATCTGTACCGAGACTCATCAGCCACCATTGAATGGCAGAGACACAATGGACCCACTTATAACTCGGATACAGGCCCTAGCAATGACCATACACAGGGTACTTTTGCAGGTAATTATTTCCTGTGTAAGCCGTTTGATAGGCTGATATTTGATTCTTGTGTATGACTATGGATAGGCTAAGCTCCTATTTGTCAAACTCTACAAATAACTATTATTGTACATAACTTTCACTTGGAATTCCCTCAGGAAATTTAGCAGAGTTATAATAGATTGCCTTTGTTCTATAACTGTCTTACTTGTTTAACATACAGGCCACTATATGTACATCAATTCAAACTACAAAACCTCTGGCTCTAAGGCTAGAGTACAGACTGGTCTGATGGCTGTTACCTCAGGAAGCAGAGCTTGCCTTAGGTTCTCTTACCACATGAATGGTACAGATATGGGGACACTCAATGTCAGACTGGGATACCCTCCTGCAACACCGACAACTATATTTACAAAATCAGGTAATACATGTATAACAAGTCCATGTTGTCAGGATTTTATTGCAGTTTTTGAGTTGAGTTCAGAATCTTCACTCTTGAGTCATTTACTCTGATTAAAACAGCTTGTAATTATTTCACAATCACTGTGCGTGTAAATAGGTGAAAATGGCCACAATTATCCTAGGTGTAGAGGCAGTGTAAAGATAACTTTTGAAAATAGACTATGATGGTCCAAACCTCAGTGGCAGTTGAAAATTTTTACATCAAAAATAAATTGAGCCATTTTATTGACCAATGGGCAATGAGATAAAGATGTTTTATAAAGCAGGCAATTTATCTAATGTGGTCATAGATCCTAAAGATTTTTGCTAAATATTTACTGTGTACACCATGTTATCAATCAAAAACAGAAGTTGTCTTCTCTCTTCTTTACTCCCAACTTCTGAGTCACCACTGCTGACTGGTCTACATTATGTTAACACTGACATACTGATTTTACTTTGTTGGCAGGTAGCCAAGGAACAGACTGGAAGGTTGCATCTGTAGATATAACATTTAGCCAGAATCAAGTATACTTGGAGTTTGAAGGTACCATAGAGCACAGCTATACAGGATTCCATACAGTAAAGGGAGATATAGCCATTGATGACGTCATACTAGCCCAGGAAATTCAGTGCAGTAGTCTTGGCAGTAAGTAGGTCAATTATTTGGCATTTGGCACTGTGATGTATTTCTTCTCATCTGGAGGCCTTCAGCTGGCTGATATGATGGCTATTATTGGTCAACATGAGTTACCAAGTGGACTGTACATAATCTAGCCATCCTGACAGCCTCTCTGTCATATTCCCCATCCTTTATGCAGGCAATCTCAGTATTGACCCACATAGCTCTGCCGTTTCACCCAAGGTATTTACATGTAGGACTAGACAGGAGCATTATTATTTAGCTGTACGTAATATGACTATCAATAATGAGAGAGGGCAACTCCTTAGTGTGACCAGTAATCATGCATTCTTGTATTATCTCTACTAGTAAACCACAAAACTGGAGTGGGGTCCACATCTTTGTAAAGCTCTCCTACTAATCATGAAAAGTAAATTTTTTTGAAAAAAGCATTCTAGTTTTTATTCTTGACTACTTGACCACCAGAGAACCACTGTAGTCTGGAGCATTGGAGACCATATGATAGCACAGATGTAAGAGATAGGGATTGTTTATATTCTACTATGTTATTGTGCTGGTGCCTGTGATGTGTAGCATAAGGTTACATGATTGTTATATTCTGTTATGCAGTTGACAGAGTACAGAGTCCAGTGACAGTAGCTACCACTACAGTAGCCACTACAGAGGGATCTACTGTTACCACTACAACACCTACTAGTACACCTACACCACCTACTACTACACCTTGGACAACGCCCACCACCACTCCTTCACCTATTGTGGTAAGTACTTGTACTTGTAAAGTCTACAGAGTTATCTTCTCTCTTTTCTTTTTTAAGAAAGAAAGGGGGGGTAACTTCAAATTTCACATCACAGAACCACTGTACAGGCATGACACCATTCAGAGGTTCAGGTTTTCTAAAGGTTTCTAGACTGATGACTATCATGGTTGGTAACTGAAAGAGTGTATCATTGGACATCATAATATAGAAATAATTAGCAGATATTTTATTTCATAATCCAGAACTTATTTCTTAATATTCTCCATATTCTGTACGAAGTGCTGCATATTTTGTGCCTGATATGCCTGTATTGTGCTTACAGACTTGCACATTTGATAACAGCGCCCTCTGTGGTTATAGTCAGGAAAGAGATGACCAGTTTGATTGGGTCCGTGCAAATACTAAGCTGTGGTCAGGTGATACGGGTCCAGCTTATGATCACACTACAGGGAATGGCACTGGTAGGTAGTTAGCATACTTTTAGATACCAATGTATTTGTGGCTAAGAGATATTTATATGGCAGAGGGTAGCATCTGCTATAATAGTTATGACTACACATGTAAATGGTATAGGTATGGGGGCTAACGATTGCAAGAGAGCTACAAAGTAAATAGCATACTACAGTACTGTATTTTATAAAGAACAAAAGTTCTAGTAGCCTATCTTCTGGGGGGGGGGGGGGGGGGGGAGAGGACACATTATTCTGGGCTGCACTTCGTCCATAGAGTGATAGTCAGGCATTTACAAGTTAGTCGTGTGTGACTCGTTGAAAATGAGGGTTCTATAAAAATAGCAGTCAAAACAATTGTTGTTGGAGAGGACACATTATTCTGGGCTGCACTTCGTCCATAGAGTGATAGTCAGGCATTTACAAGTTAGTCGTGTGTGACTCGTTAAAAATGAGGGTTCTATAAAAATAGCAGTCAAAACAATTGTTGTAACATCCATGGTAGATGTTTCATTCTGGGTAGCCTGTCCATCAGGTGAAATATGCTAGAGCAGCTGTTGAAGCTGATGTCCAGCCTACATTCCAGTGTAATACTGTAAGTGTAACCCATTGAACTCAGTTCTTCTTCTGCTAGTCATTCGAATAGCATCAAGTCCACAATACAGCTGTGCAAGGCTGTACATTCAGGTCTTGGTCACTTAGGCTATTTTTCTCACTCGGTAATCTAAAGGTTTAACTTATGTCCAATTCCTTGAATGTAAAATTTGCACAAATACAAATGTAGTATTGGGCTATGCTTTTCAATTTTTGGGGGTTGTTTGATAATATATTAATTGGATGCATACGCAGATGCATACATAGAGTAACTTCTTATGGCGCGGTGTTGATCTTGTAGGCTACTTCATGTACATCAGAGCATCATATAAGAACAGTGGATCAGTAGCCAGGTTAGCCTCTCTTCCATATTTCAAACTAGCATCTAACACTGCCTGTCTCACTTTCTGGTACCACATGTGGGGAACCAACACTGATATGGGAAGCTTAAAGGTCACACTTAGAAAAGGTTTCTTCCCACCTGTAGAAGTTTTTTCTAAGAGTGGAAATCAAGGAAACAGGTGGATCTCCCAGTCCGTTAACCTAGATCTATCATCAGCCTTGGACTTCCAGATAGTATTTGAAGGTGTAATTCAACATAATCATGACGATGGTCACTTGAATGTTGTACTTGGAGACATAGCTATTGATGATATTGTAATAGACAGATTATCATCATGTAGTAATATTCCTTCTACTAATCCTACACCTACGAACCCACCAACTAAACCACCAGTATCTCAGCAGACACCATCAACCGCATTACCACCATCGTCCACTGCTTCGCCTACTACCTCTAGTTCTACTACCTCTAGTTCTACTACCATCTCCACAATTACACCTACTACGAAAACCAGTGGAAAAGATTCAGGTAGCTCTAAACCTATATCAACAGTGAAACAAACCGCCAAACCTACGTCAGGAGGGAATGTTGGAAAAGCTCAAGGACAAACCGCAGGTAAACAATAGCATTAATAAATTAGATTTGTCTTCTTCCTAATAATGATACCGTTATGAAGTTCCGTTCCTGCTGTTGGAAGATAAGTGTGGGTGGGGCACCAAGGTTCACATAAATACTGCAATCCATTGTTTATATTCTACTTGATTTCTTGCTATGTTATTCGTAATTGAGAAGGTAAATTCAATTTAGTTCTGTTGGTATGTACATGTAGGTAAGATTTTTGACTCAGTTCTCTGGATCTGCAGGCTAAGCAAACTATAAAATATTGGTAACAACTATGTTTGATATATTGATAAGGGATAATTCATACTATTTACATATCATGTACGTTATTTTCTTATTTGTAGAAAAGGAGAAAAAAGGCCTCAGTAAAGGCGGTGTTGCCGGAATTGTTGTTTCACTGGTGATTGTGGTTCTCGTAGTTGCTATGGCTTTTGCAGTGGTATTTATGAGAAAGAGGTTAGTACATGTACATAACTACACATTGTTCCAAATTCCAATTTGTGTTGAATCTTCACTAAATAATTGTTTGGTTCCTTAGGAATTATTTATTAGTATAGCAATGCATGTCTTCAGGATAAGTGGATGAGGTTGATATATCATTTAGATCCAAAAATTCTTAGTAACTAAAACTGAATGTTATGGATTAGTTAATCGTCTGAAAACTGATGATCAAAAGCCCACACTTTCCTTCCAAAACTCTAAATATCCATATTATAATATTGTCTAAGGGCTCTTTAAATGAATTGTGTCCGAGTTGGGATCGGTATAAAATATAGCACACGCATATGTTTGCATAGGAAATGTTTATTTTAGACAAATATGGCTGTTTGCACCTGGTAACAAGATGTCGGTCATGTTCTCCAGATCGACTCCCGAGGAAGCTGGTTATATCTATGATAAGTTCTCAAATGAAGACTCTACTACTCAGCCTAACCTTGTCATTAATGGCTTCAACTCACAAATAACCACAAATGGTTTTCATAATCCAAATTCTGTAGAGTCTACAGATGCATAATCTCTATTAATGTTACATTAGAAGTTATAATTATTATTATGATGACCATATCACTGCCCTCAGTTATAACTGACTGACTGTCAAAAGTAAGCAGCCATTTTTCCCAGGTTATAGTGTAGATTGGTGGAGACCATGGATTGCATGCAAATTCCTCTTTCCAAAAGCTTATTCTTCCTTCAAGGCATACCAAATAATAATGAGCACATGTTCAAAGGTTAAATTAGCATATTCGACAATAGTATTATAATTATTATAGTGTCCCAAACATAGAAGTCGTGTACTGTATTAACAAAGATAAGAGGAAAAAAAGTGATAATGGTATTTTTCTACAGCTAAATTATGAAATGAATTCGCTCAAATGGTTTTTTAAATTTTTAATTCGCTTTTTGATCATTATAGTGATAAATAGAAGTGGCATATTGAATATATTTTAATATAATTTATCTATTATACAACTGAAGTAATGAAATACTATTGCTATGACATCAATGTATTATTGCACTGCCATTTACTCAATTCAATTCAGATTAAAGTATGGTATGACTGTGTATGGTATTAACTCTGAATGTAATATTATTCAGTTGAATTTTGTAATTACTTACACCTAGTGTAAAGAGCATGAAATAAATGCAATATATAATCTCTTTTATACCAGAAAATGCTATAGTGAAGCTCTTATATTACTGTTACTTTACATGTATGATCACATTAGTATTTTCAATAATAAATATTGTATACAGACCAACATTACAATGCACTTGTTCTCAATGTCCTATTACACAATCAAGACAACATGAGCTAGTGATTACCATTTGAAGTTGTGTTCTCTGAATTTCATTATCCAGAAAAAATAACTGAAAGAGGCCAACTTTGAATTGTAACCAACTATTTAATGTAGTATTATACTCGAGCCATCGACTTTATATCAACATCATCGCCAGAAAAGAGTAGCTAACCAGAAATGTTCAATAATTGTGCAGAATAGAAGGTAAATCACGAAATATAATATTATCCAACTAATAGATGCTCTTACATACACAGTATATTTAGTGAGATTAAAAATATTGATACTAGTTACAAGGTGCCGTCAGATGAATATATAAAACATCACAATGTTTGGTATGCTATGCATAGGCTTCATCTAGAGTATTACTTGTAGCCTATATTTTTGTATTTATCCATTGCTAGAGCTTTAAGTAACATTGATGTTTACTCCTTACTCAAACAGTACACATCTGATAGCTAGAAAGAAAAAAGTTTCTATGTTTTGTTACAATTGAATTCATATAGTTTGCATGAGCATTATATTTTATTTTTATCCTCATATAAAAATATTAGAAGAGTACTAATCCTTGTATGATATAAGTTTAACATGAATATCAATCCAAAAATAATGATAGCATGATGTATTACAAAACGTTTTGAAATGTAATTTTCATATACACCACATCATATTGTGGGGCACTATGCATTAAAACAGAGTATTAAAAGACAGGTGTCCGTGCAGACAGAGAACAAAGATCAGTGTGAGAAATAAGGCTTTCGAAGCTACGATAGAATAACTCCAAAAAGGATTAAAGGTTGGCTGAGCTAAGTTACCCACAAGTAGTGATGGTAGAAGATGATAAGTAGAAATAGTCTACTCATAGAAGAGTATTAGTACTAATGATGTATACTTTTGAGAATTCATTTAAAAATGTTAAGTTGATAAAATAACTGGAATGCTACAAAAACTTCAACCAAAAATTATTTGTATTCGAAACAAACATTTTTGGCACGATTGACCATAAAAATATTTACAGCGTCGCTTGCCTTCGTGGACACGTACGTTAAAGTGTTCGTCTATCAGATCACTCTCCAGACATTTGATAAGAGTTTCCTCATCTGCGATACTCTCCCATGGGCCTAAAACAGGAAGTGAGAATATGTATGCCGTAGTAGGAATAGCAGTAGTAGTAGTAGCAGTAGTAGCAGCAGTAGTAGCAGCAGTAGTAGCAGTAGTAGTAGCAGCAGTAGTATCAGTAGTAGCAGCAGCAGTAGTAGCAGTAGTAGTAGCAGTAGTAGTATCAGTAGTAGTATCAGTAGTAGTAGCAGTGCACAGCTGTTACTATATCTAACTAGTTAGTAGTAGTGCACAGATGTTACTACATGTAACTTACCTATGCTGATATGAGCTTGGTCAGCTGAGCAGTGGTGGTTAATGTTAAAATTCGGAGCCCGAGGAACAAACTCAGTACGGAATGCATAAATCAACACCTCCCCTGTCTTGCTGACTGTCGCATTCTCCATTGCTATCTGTATTATCCTCTTTTTATTCTGCAATGTTAACACAACTATTAACTGTGAACAATATGGTAGCAAACTACCAATTGAGTAATAGGTTTATTAAGACTAGTGAAATTAATGAAAGGGTTATGTTATAGGGGCATCGGTTGTAGAAGCCTCAATGCCATCTCTACATGCATGCAGGAGAAGTAACGTGCCAAACCAAGTCTACAATTCACCTCCTGGTAGTCCGGGAACTGGGCCCGGTGGTTTTCCTTTACTATAAGAGCAGATATGGAGGGCACTACAACCATTCTATCTTCTAACTCCTCTAATCCATAGTACCTAGCTTCCATGAGGACATTCAGTGCACATTCATTGGGTGGTAATGTACTTGTCCTACAACAGATTGCATGCATGTAATACAACAGTCAGCCAGGAGTAATACTGACACTCAATGATAACAATTAGCATCACACATTTTTTACTATTAATTTTGTAGTTGTTTTACCTTTATTACAAAGTAAACAATTTTAATGGACCAGTTACACAGTTATTGAACGTCTGCACTGTATGCTACGGCAACAACTAAGACGCAGTGCTGTTGATGAAAGATAGCTGCACAATCCTTGCATGCTATAGGCCTAGTCTTTGGAATTATTTAATCTGGGTAGGCGACATATTTTAGTTAGAGTAGCTGGTCTTAAAAGAACAAACATGTATGTACACGTAGGTATCAAAACAGTTCCATTACTAAGACATGCCTACCTACCTGAGGAACTCTAAGATGTAACCAAAGTATGTCCCGTTTCTATCAATGAACGAGGCCCCTCTACTGTCCAGCTGTAACTCATGTCGACCACTAAACATGGCGGCTAGCATCGAGTCAGGGTATCTAAGTAAGGTTGTACGAAGTGTAGTATAATACACTCCACCAACATTTAACGAGATAACTGATGGTACCTGCAAACAGTAGCAAACAAACTAACATTAGAATGTACAGTAATATTGTACTATAATAAAATTTTCTTGTAACCATGTAGACTGGTACAAAACCCAACTGGAAACTGAAATTTTGTATGTAAACTACATGTATATGTGTGCAAGCAAATTATAATACAACCACGGAAAATAATAAATACTTATAGTTCAAATTCCAGCATGCAAAGAGCTTCATATCGATGCTCTGCTAGACACTTGTATGTAAACCAATAATAACTCCAGTAGACCTGCCTTGTTTGATGATTTCATAGCCTTAGTTCTATCACTCGGACTTGAATCATATGGTGAATGTTGGTTGAACTGAGGCCGTGGCTTTGGCCAATGCTGCACAGTGGTAGACTTATTACTATTGCTTGTGTGATTTATTGATTTATGATTCCACGTTGGCCGAGTTCTAACTGGAGGTTTCATATTTGTATTATCTTCATTTAGAGAAACTCTTGATATGTCTGGGATATGCTCTATCTTTGTGGTTGTTTCTTCTTCAAGGTCAGCTATCTCCATATTGATAAAAGCGTTTAATACCTGACAAAAATATATAACAGTGCTGGGCAGTTTTGACTGACACTTGCATTCAGTTTTTTGTTGTATTTCCATAGAAAGCTGAAAGGATAGCGATAAATCACAACCAATCAAACAGTAGATTATTAAATTGACAAAATTTAACTGATGAAATGATGAATAAAAAATATGGTTTTAGAATTACAGAGGATAGATAGCCCCACTTGACAGCCTAATACTTTTGGTTTATTTGCTTTACTGTTACTTTTCCGGGTGAGTCAGAACAGTTCTACATGTATTTCCATACTGTATTGACAGAATTAAATGGGTTAAGGGACTTTTCAAAAATAGCAGTTAGAAACAGGACGTTCTGAAAACATGCGTGTAGGGTTGGGGTGTGATGTTTTCGGAACGTCTTGTTTCAAATTGAAATTTTCGAAAAGTCGCAAATTTCTTCAAATCAGGTCTTAGTTTATGTCAATGTTAATTAATTAACAGCCACTAGATTCAGATTGAATCAACAATTACATGTTTGTACATGCAATATCATGAATGCAATTGAATACGATTAGATAGGATTATAACAATCACACCATAACGTATAGGCCTAAGCCTATTAATATTATACCATCACCATATAGAATATAGTTATAGTGCAATATTCAGAGTATTAATATTTCATTATTTGATAGCAAATAAAAAATAAAAAACTCACTATAAAATTCACATTTGATATTAAGATATTTAATCATCATAAATTTATTGGTGCACTAAAATAAATGCGTATCATTAAATTAGTTTTTCGATACGCATTTATTTTAGTCGTTAGTGCACCAATGAATAGCTACATTATAACAATTGGGATTACAATGAATAAATCATTATTATAAATTATTATTCTCAGCATAGCCACCATAAAGATGAGGACTTTCTTAATCTTTGTTGGCTATATAATAATATTAACAATAATGCTTGCCTCCGCTCCTTTTTTTACATTTATTTATTTATCCTCTGCTATAAACTGTATATAATAATAATATTATATATATTTATATGTGTGGTCAACAAGTAAGTTACTTTTAACAAATGTTATCCGAAAACTTTTAGAAAACCTCAATAAATACAAATGTAAATCATATATAATATAAATATAAATATTATATCAAGGAGTAAGAAGATATCAACTCCTTGATTATATTCATTATCATTATGGATTATTATTTATTACTATAGTATAGTAATAGTAAATAGTTGTAATAATTATTATAATAATATAATAATTATAATTATGATCCGACAACGAACTTACATCAACTTACATCAATGACGACATTACGCTAGACCGCCTAGGGTCGGAAGGGGCGTGCCTCAATTTTTGTACATAAATTATCATAAGGACATTGTTCCATATACCATCTCATGGGTAAGATATTTGGTTTCAGAGTGGGTACCCATGTAGTATTTTAGTATTAGTTGTGTTGTTCTTCTGCTAATGTTTATTCTTTTTTGAGGTCTCGTATTGTGCGGGGTAGAAAGCTGTTATGGAAACAGTTCCCAGTGGCTCCAATAGACCGCGGTTCGTTTCTACACTGTGATCTAGTCTGAACTGTTGTCTGAGGTTGTTCCATGATTTCATCATATGATGCACAGAGAGCAGGATGGGCTTCTTCTCTTGACAGTATATCTAGCAAAAGCTTTACCCGAGAGTTCCTGCGTCGGATGTCCAGCTGTTGGAGTTGAAGTTTCTCTTTGGCCTCTGTGACACCTCTCCTTCCTTTGATGCCACAGATCATTCTCACACCCTGGTTTTGCACCATCTCTAGTGCCTCAATCTCTTTACTTGTAGAGGGATCCCACGCGCAGGAAGCATATTCTAGGTGAGGAAGGCAGAGAGATCTGTATGCTATTAACCTAGCTCGCTCAGGTGCCCAGTAGAGGGCTCTCCTGATCATCCCAACTTGCTTTCTGGCTTTGCAGATTTTATCAGCTATATGGTTGGTGAACTTCAAGTCTGACTGCAGTATCACTCCCAGGTATTTGCAGTAATCTGTGTGTTCCAGCACTAGATTATTCATAGTATACTCAGGGACTGCTCTTTGGGGCTGGAAGGCGATGATCTTACACTTTTTGGCATTGAAGCACATTCCCCATGTTTTAGCCCAGGTGTTCAGTGACTCAAGATTGGTTTGAAATCTTCTCTCATCGGTTGTGTTGTTTACATCTTGGTACATAAGGGTATCATCAGCAAAGAGGCCAACAGAGCAATCAACATGGCTGGGCAGGTCATTAATATACACCAGAAACAACACAGGGCCCAGCACCGAGCCCTGCGGAACTCCTGATGTCACTGGCAGTGAGCTAGATCTCACACCATCCAGCACCACAGTTTGTGATCTGTTGCATAAGAAATCATGTATCCAGTCCAGCAGGTAACTTTCCATACCAGGAATCTCTGACAGTTTTTGCATTAGTAGTGTGTGTGGCACACGATCAAAAGCTTTTGACAGGTCCAAAACTGCGGCATGCACACTAGACTTTTTGTCAGTCGCCCCCATGATCTCATGCAGAGTGACACATATCTGAGTTTCACATGAGAGCCCTTTTCTGAATCCATGTTGTCTTTTATGGAGCCAAATGTCCATCTTCTCTAGAAGATTTCTGAGTACAACATGTTCGAGCAGTTTGCAGGGGATGCTTGTCAGAGAGATTGGTCGATAGTTGTTGGCGTTTTGTTTACTCCCACTTTTATGGATGGGCGTAACGTTGGCAGTTTTCCATTCAGTTGGCAGTTTGCCATGTTCGAGGGATTTGTTGAAGATGAGGGATAAGCAACCTGCAGTCTGCTCTATACCTAGTGTGAGGTCTTCCTTCTTCAAACCATCTCGACCTGGGGCTTTACCAGACTTGAGGCCCTTTAGAAGCTTTATCACACCATTCACTTCTATTTCTCCACAGCTAGGATTATGTGCTGATGGATTTTGACTGCGGAGGGTATGTGTTTTGTTAAACTGGTTATGGAAGTGAGTGTTCAGGATTTCAGAACATGATGCAGGGTCATCGGTGATGACACCATCTGAGCTGAGCAGTGAGATGCATTGTTTTGGTTTTTGCCCATTGAGATGTTTGTAGAATGGCTTGCTGTTACCCTCAAGCAGGGGCCTGCACAAGCGGCTTTCCACATAAGTCTTCTTTGCTTTGTTGAAGTATTTCTTAGCTTCTCTCCTCTTGCTCTTGTAAAGGATCTCACTGGTTTTATCACTTCTCTTTTTCTTCCAGTTGTTGTAGAGTTGTCTCTCCTTAGCAGCCAGCTTGCGACATTTTCTGTCAAACCAAACTGGTTCATCATATGGCCTTGGGCTCACAACTGTAGTTGGTACACACTCATTGATGGACTTTTTTATGCCTAGTGAGAAGTGCTTCCACATCACATCAACATTGTCAATATCTGCCAAGTCATGTTTCAGTCTCCACATCTTGTCATTGAATTTGTCTACATCAGCTTTGTGGTATAGTTTCACTGTGTGTTGCGCTTTTTTTAATGTCTGTAGATTAGCATCTATAGTTGCTTGGATAATAGAGTGGTCACTAAGTCCAGGGTATATGATTTCTATATCATGCATCATCTGAGAATTGTTGGTGCACAATAAGTCTAGAGTGTTTCCCTGTATGTGGGTTGGTTCCATCACCAGTTGGATCATGTCAAACTGGTTGAGAAGGGCCAGGAAACTCTGTTTTAGCTTGTGTTCCTGTGTGTGTGGGTTGACTGTGCTATTTTGCCAGTCTATACCTGGTAGGTTCATGTTACCTACCAAAACTATGTGGTCCGTGGGATATTTCATGCATATCTCTTCTAGGGCATTTGAGAGGGTATTAAAACATCTGCTGTGTTGGGGTCTGTAGTAACAGCCAATAATTATTTTCTTCTTCACACGGACAAAGATGAGTTCAGTATTATCAGGATTATTGAAGGCTAACTCGGTAGTTAGGAGTTTTTGATCAACTGCAATGAGGATTCCACCTCCATAAATGTTCCTGTCTTTGCGGTAGATTACTTTTGAGTTGTAGTCAAATATCTGATGATCTTTGATAGTGTCATCAATGTGGGTTTCTGTGATACATACAATGTCTGCTCTATATGTTATAGAAGAGAGTTCAATAGTTTTGCCCTTTAGAGATCTGGTATTCATGTGTTGAATGGAGAGTCTTTTTTCAGTTACAGGGTGCTGTGCTGCTGCCGGGTCCTCCTGTCGACCGGCAGGTATTCCCAGTCCCCCGACGCCTTACTTTGGATCTTCATGTTCCTGATACGGTATTGTGTAGGTATCTCATCCTTTTTTTTCATTTGTTTAATTTGTTGTCTCAGTTTATACTGCTGGTCACGCACTGCTTTACTCTCATCCAGCTTGCAGTAGATCTCCTTTGGTCTGAGCTTGGTATTAGCCCTTTTCACAAAAGCCCATTTACTTTCTTCATCAGCAAATTCTAGTTTGATGGGACCAGGTTTGTTTCCCGAACTAGAGGAATTTGTTTGTAGCCTTTTGGCGGTCAGTGGTTTGGGTGTGGCTGAGAAGCTATCATCATCGAGGAGCTGAAGTATTTTTTCCATAGTGGTTTTTCCTGTTTCAGGCTCAACACCATAAATGATTGCATTTTTCTTCCTGTATTCAGCTTGTTGTTGTTCAAGGATTTGATCAAATTGGGCTTTTGCATCACTGTTGAGCTGGGCCGCAGTCTTCACACCCTCCATGTTACTAGCGACTGCTTTTACATGACTGGTTTCTAGGTTTTGCATTCGTTCCTCTAGCTTGGATTGGTTGGTACTCATGGCAGTTGTTAATCTCATGACCATATCCTCAATGCTACTCAGCTTACCTTTCATTGTACTGTTGTTGGCAACAGAGGCCATTCTATTGTCTCCACTTCCCTTAAGAGCTGTTTCAATCTCTATGTTGCATAAGCTACAAAACCACTTGACACCCCGTTTGTCCTTGAGTTTACGAAGGTTGGTGACATCTTTCTCAGCCATGTCCTGACACATAGCATGGCACCACTTTATACATGAATCACAGTAAACCCAGCTAGGGCTTGAGATTTTTTGTTTCAGACCTTTGGTAGTTGTCACATAGCATTCAACCTGCTGGCAGGTGAAGCAGGGTTCAGTAATCTCCCCATCTTCTTCTTTGCCAGATTTTTTTGTTCTGTCTCCAGGGGTCATTTTTTTTTGGTTTGGACAAGGATAATTACCCGGGTTTAATCAGTATGATTATTATTATTATTATTTGATAAAAATGAGGCACACCCTACCCTAGCGGCTAAATTAATAATAATTTGGACCAAGAGGTATAATTTTTTAAATTTTAGCGTCTTTCACTACCGGAACCGGAACTACATTTAAATTAATAATTATGAATAAATATCGAAGTATATCTTAATTATGATGTCTTCCAGGCATAATACATCACGATTATATAAAAAAATGGCCAAACCCCCCAACATCTTAATTGATATTAATCCTTCCCATCATATTATCAATATCACAATATCAATATGACAATTTATTATTATTTTGGTATTATTTGTTGGTCTAGGTTCCTATTTTTTGATCGTGACGAAACTGAGCCCACCTAACCTCACGTTACTATACTATTATGACGCGTAGCTAGGTTCAAGGTCATAATTTTGTTGCAAGCTACTCCAAGCCAAAATGTTATGTATTACTGTGTATTACTTTGCAGTTTGCACCGACTCAATATGGGCCCAGTGGAATTTGCATAGGCGACCACAGTTAGGCACATATTTTGAAAAATACTTACCTACACTATTAAAAGTCGAAAACTTACCCAAAACACCTCGGCTACAGCCTACAGTCTTTCTTCACATGTTGTTCTTGATTACTTACTAGCACGTGATTATTTGTAGCTCACAGGCTGGTTATATTTATATATATACAAGTTGAACTAACAATCTTTTCCCTCTGTAGTGGAGTGGTCCTGTCTTATCTAACATTATATTATATAATTTATTTCATAGTTGAATAGCATAGCAAGCTACAAAGCTTTGGCTCAGCTTTTTATTGGCTTCATTACTTTTCATTTCCTAACCAGTGCCCAGTAGGCCTGTTAGTCTTGTTTCAACCATAAGTTAATAATGCCATAAATATATATCCCTGCTGATAACTTGCACCATTTTAATAATTCAGCGTCATCAGCTGTACAATGGCGGACAGCTCAACACCCCAACCCAAGGCCAATGGTAAAGTTGCTGAAGTAGCACACCAATGACCAATCGTACTTCCAATTTGGGACTCCTACATAAAAGCTAGTGCTGGCTGGTGTTTCGGTGTCATTCAGATTTTTGGTTTTTTTTTTTCGGTTCAAAAACCGTCAAAATATAAAATATGAACCGACACCGAATGCGGCGGTGCGGTTTTATTCGGATTTAAAAGTCAAACCGCGCCTGGCCTCTTAGCGCACCCACTTTCAATAATGGCTGGCATTGAAAACACGTGAATTCATGTTATGCTTCTTTCAATCCTTATAACTCGATACCATCCTTGGACTGCAGCTGCAGCCATAATATCATCACCCAGTGGTTATTTATTGTAGTTTCACTCCATTATAGCAGTTACGATTGCATATTATTATAAATAATAAATATTTAATAATTGTTAACTATTAAACTAAATGAAAATGGCTGCCATTTTAGTGCTTCTTTTAACCCTTATAATTTGATGCCATCCTTGGAATACAGACTTAGCTGCAGCCATCAATGTCACCCAGTAAGGTTTACTGTAGTTTTCATTTGATTCTAGTAGTCAAACTTGCATATTGTTATAAATAATTAATATTTAATTGTTGCAAATTATTGAACAAAATAAAAATGGCGGCCATTTCCGGTAATGGCTGAAACTCCGAACACGTGAATTTATGTTATGCATCTTTCAATCTTTATAATTCGATGTCATCCTTTGAATAAAGCCTTCATTGTCACCCAGAGATGGTTTACTTTGGTTTCACTGAGTTTCCAGTTGTTATACTTCCATATTATTATAGGTAATTGGCATTTAATAATTGCAATTTATTAGAGAAAATTACAAATGGCCGCCATTACAGCATAAAAGCATAAAAGCAGAGTGTGACAACTCCCAATATTGAGTATTTAATTTCCGGTGTTTTTTTCATGAATAAAAAAACTGAATTAAACCGAGGGTGAGAAGACAACTTCGGTTTCATTCAGTTTTTTAGAAAAATCAGCAAAAAAACTGAATGCACATGCAAATCAAAGCTGCCCAGCACTAATAAAAGCCCAGAACTCTAACCACTAGGCTGCTCCCTATGTCTATGTACATAGTTAGGCCAAGGATAGAGTGTATGGAGACAGAATTCCAACCAACCTATTTATTTCTGAATCTTGGTGACAAAAAGCTGTTCAAATCCAACTGCTTGGTCAGCATGCAAGTTATCAAAACTACATGATATAGGCCTTTGCAATAGAAACGTCAAAGCTTTTTAGTAGATACACTAGAAGTGTAAATGTGTTTTAATGCTACTGATTTTAGTAATTTAATGTTATTAATATTTATATCTGTCATTGCTCAATTGTTCAGGAAACTTGCAATTGATAGAAAGATGTGAACTGAACCTATCTCACTAAAAAGAACTGAGAGTGCGTATTTGTCGCTGAGCACAATTGGACAAAATATTAGCCTTGACCAATGTAGTTACTAAGCAACCGGAACATCTTAATGAAAAATCAACTCAGTCAAACTAGCAAAAATATTTGGTGGTGTACTCAGTAAAATGAGTAGGGTACATGCCGTATACCCTCTCCAAACACTGCATTACTTCCTCTTTTTCTATACTAGACACACCCATTCCGACCCCTAGCTGATTTGCTATTAGTTTGCTTCATCCTTTATGCATACTACGGCTAGGGCTATCCAATGGCTTGTGATATTTGCCATTTTAACTCCTATTCAATCATATGGCTATGTAAGTCTATATCCATGTTCTTTGTACCTTCAGGCTGCTGTAAAAGTCGAGGTATAACAGAATAAAGGGAGGAAACGAATGTTATTTGGCCAAGAAACTGCATAGATTAGCTGCCGCTATCAACATGCCAGTAAGCATAGTACACATTAGTAGCAGCTCAGCACTCGCTCTTTCACTTGGTTTTATCTTTGGACGTATTCAAACTTTCTCACTGTAATAAGATGTGACACATTCTGATACATCAAGTACGCGACAGTTATAATCCACTGATTGTTTCATTGGGAGCCTCTGGACTAAGAATATCAAACTGCTTACAACCTGTTACCCATGTTTACATGTAGCCAATATGCTCACAGTGCCTTAGTCTTACATCGCAGCATATCCGCCATTTTGATTTGATGTATAATTTGTGCAACGTTGTTAATAATGTGAGGTATAGGGTTTTTTATGTAAACATTATAATACATATCAATTAATAACAGATGTTGCACTTACAGAGAGCTAAGCGACGCAATGTGGCCAATTCTGGTGTACATTTGATAGGACCTGATATTTTATATGGTGCCAGTAGTCTTTCCCATGGTCCGGTGTGTTTGCGCCAACCTCATCTCATCCCTCGGTCAGCTATATATATATCTAGGGCTCAGCTGAATGAAGTCAGGAAAAAAGGTTAGTATTAGTACCCCATGTCTTGGTATTACCACAGGTGTGGATCACAGAGGAAATCTACATCGCTATAGATTGTGATGTTCAATTGATATACATAGTATAATAGCTTTGCATGTGCCTGTAATATTTACTCAGTTATGGTAGAAGTTGATACTGCACTGCTATGTTCTATTAATATCTACAAGATAATTGGCAGAATATGGTTTGCAAGACTGAGTGTATTGTTTGCCTAGAAATGTGGTGCAGGACTGTTATAGGTTCAGTTAATCTGTACGAGATCAGAAACTGTCTTCGTCACACTGTACTCCATGTTTATGTTCCAGTTCAGGCCATCAATGCAGCCAATCAGTCTGCTGCCTCCGCTGACGTCGACAGTGGAAACACAGCTGAGTCGACTGAACCTGTGGGACTAGTGGACTCCACTGATATAGTCAATCCTGGGGACTCGGAGACAGGTGCCAATAACAAGGGTAGAGATGATGTGATATACCAAACTAAAACCAGCTCTAGCTCTAGAAATCTTATCAAGTCTGGAAAAACAGCCGTCAAGCATGTACAAGGACTCCCTCCAAACTCTGATGGTAAGGTTGGTGGAGCGAGTGTAGTTAGCAGTAATGTGGCTGGAACTGGTGCAGTTGAGGGAGAAGTTGGTGGAGGCCATGTGGTAGATGGTGAAGTGGACAGAGTTAAGACAACGGGCCATTCTGTAAGTACAATGGAGGGCAGTACCAACACTGAGAGTGTTAAGAAAGCTACTGCTACAAGTTCTGACACTTCGGATAGTTGTTTGGACACAGTACAGCCCTTAGACAATGCTAATGGAGAGAGCTCAGAACTCACCCAGCGCTGTTTTAGTCAAATAAAGTCTAAGAACAATAATTCACCTCCCTCACTCATGGGTAAGCAACTCTCTTATTTTGACCTTGACAATGATACTGAGGATGCAGTTCATGTACCTTCCAGTCCACACACGTCTGCTGCCAATGTTACAAACAAAGTTAGCATACGTTTAGGTAGTCAAAAGTCTAAAGCTATCAAAGTTATGATGAATTCTAGATGTGATATGGACACCATACCGACAGTAGATGGAGAGGATGCTGCTATTGGTCACTATCCTCTTGTGTATGACTGTGTATGTTATTATCTAAAGCATCACTATCTAGACTCTCTACCCTCAGTAGTACTGTTAGATACAAAGCATCAATCCCATAGTCTACATAGTATCAAACAGCACCATGGGACATGCCCAGCAAACAACAGTAAGTACTTCCATTATAGTTATATGTCACTTTTCAAGTGTATAGGTTGTGGTGCATTGGAAAGTTGTTAATGGGCGTGGTTACCCTGAATATTTCCAGTTGTGAATTAATTTGATTCTTAGTTGAACCTCCAATACTCATCTCCATGCTCCATATACTAATAATGTTGTTATTGTTCGCAGCCGATGTTCATAAACAGAAGTTGTCCTCTCCCAGAAACAAATTAAGAGAGAACAACTTTGAATTGTAATCAAAGCTTGCCTCTAACACACCATTTGAGAGAGGACAACTTCTTATTCTGGTTCACCTCCATACATTCTCAATCTCTCATTAAATTATTCTCCTCAATTTCTTAGGTGTTTCACTCAAGAGGGAAAATGAATCGAATAAGAATCATAACAGAGACTAGAAGTATTATATACTTTATTATTCAATAAATTAACAGTTTTGAAATTACTCAGTTACTGTGCACAAACCTAGATATGTTTTATACTCGAACCATTTATTTTGTCACCGTTCAGTGTTCATTAAACCTAGCCTACACTGATAATGTTATACAATGTTTGTGTTGGAAATATTTTTATAATTTGTAGTACTGTGAGCTAGATAATAGTGTTTTCAATCAGGTACATTAGTGTGCAATTTCCTACTTAATAACATTTAGTCTAAAGAGTTTTTAATCAGAATTTTTTGAATCAATTTTACCTGCAATTGAACATGTATGGTTATCAATAACATTGTGCATATTGCAGTCTAATTTAGCATAGTTTCATATTCTATCAGTTTTATTTTTCAATTAGTGGTTGAAGGATTGTTCAATCTTGTACATTGTATAATTATAATATACTAACTAAATAAATAATAGTAATAAGGGTAATAACTACTGTGTATGATAGCTATATTGTAGTGGTATACTGTTGTATGTATTCTACCAATCTTGACTCCCAAAACTATGTCAGTTTATCTGTTAATTGCAAATATTCACTTTGAGAATCCACCATTGCTTCTTTGAAGAAGAAAAAAGGCAGGACAACTTCTAATTGTCTTAATTCATTATCAGATTGTAATATGCACAGTGAAAACTTAAGATAGGGAAAGCTGTTCATCAATTATACCATGAATGTAAGTGTACATGGTTATATCTATAGATATACATGTAATATAATAGGTGTTCTACTGCAAAACTTTATAATACACTACCGCCAATACAATGCCAAATATGAGTTGTTCAAGGGAGAACAACTCCCATTATATAAATTGACAAATGAGATGATACAATCATGTAGCTCAACTATTGCATTCCCTGAATTCTTGCAGTAATTAGTTGGGTATAAATGAGATTAACAAGCCATATAGGTGTAACTCTAAGTCTAGGGTAGGGTTAGACAGACTGATCACTGCATAATGCTAGGGCCACACTGACGCGATTTTTTGTGCGAATAGCGAATTTTGGCCAAAGGCGAATTCGCAAATCGCAAATTTTGTGCAAATTCGCGCAAAATTTGCGATTTCGCACTTGCTGATCTCAATCAGCTAATTTGCAACTCGCTAATTTGTGATTGGCCAATTTTTACTTGTCACGTGTTCAGAGCCACGAATTTTCAATCAATCATGAGTATAAATTATTATATTAAAATTTTTATTTTAACTGATGAATAAAATGACTACTTCCGTTTGCAAGAATTGTGTAAAATGAATAAAAGTAAGAATAAAATAATTATTTTATTTTATTCTATTTTATTTATAATTTCATTTTACATTTTTCGGAGTTCTAGTTCTGCAGTGAATGAGAAACGTGACCGAGGATAATAATTTTTGACCCCTCATTGGGTGAAATCAATGCGAATTCGCTTATAACTTTTGCAGTGTGGCACGCTCGATTATAATTTGCGAATTCGCCTTTGGCAAAAATTCGCTATTCGCAAAAAAATTCGCGTCAGTGTGGCCTAAGCTTAACAGGGCATCAGTAGCAGAGGGAAGACAAATCTCAGAAGTCACTTCTTTAAGTTGTTAAACCTCGCAGCTTGACTCAAGGTCATGTTTATCATCAGACATCTTGATGTCCACAGAGAATCTAAATGCTCCACCTTGTAAACGTTCCGTATAGACTTTAAACGCCACTGCTAGACATGCAGCTACTTGTTTGGCACTTCTAGACGAATCACATGCGTACACGTGACATTCCAATGACTTCTTCTGAGAGGACATTTCCTTTACCATTATAAAGCAGAATATTCTAGAGTATACTGTATCCTGTAGTCCATATGATATAAACTGGATCGGTATTTGCACAGGTTTATAGCATTTTATTTTGTTCTTACTGTGTGGTCTCATTGATAAACCCTGGTGGTAGACGTCAAGGTTGACTAGAGGTAAGTCTGCATCTTTTGGCAATTTGCTAATACTATCCACAATGTCTTCAACTGCTGCCCTAGTATGCTTAGAACCCCACAATCCTTTCGTTGGTCGTCTCCCCATGTATTTAACTATAAACCCTTGAGGTAATGTCGGTAAAACAGGCGCCTCTATACTATTGCTACCATTCTCTGTTGTTGAAGATTTTCTTTTAAACACGCTTTTCATTTTATCCTTTTTACTAGACTTTCTCTCCTTCTTGTTAGAGACATCCTCCGATTGTGTATGTGGTATCGTGCTACCCCTACTTAGGGTAGTCTGTATACCCATATCTTGAGTGTCTGTGCCTATACTAATACTGTGCCTACTAGCTCGCTTCCCATTGCTACTTGATTGTCTAATGTACGCTGGGTCACCAGAATCCACACTGTGCCCACTAGCCGTGCTACCAACACTACTCCTACTGGCTCTACTCGAACGACTCACTTGCCTCTGGAAATCATGTCTGTCGGCGTGAGATCTGTCTTTTCTGTAAAATTCCTCCAGTTCCTGATCATTCATTTCAGGCTCATTGTCCTCACCATCCTGGTTCTGTGTGGATCTAGACCGCTGTAAGTAATGTAATAGACCAGTTAATGTGGTTAAAATAATATTGGGGAAGGGGTGAGAATGAGCCCCCCTACCTTCAATCAAGCATGAACTTGTGAGAATTATAAGACTAAGATGGCAGCATCTCTAGTGAGATGTGTGTCAGCAATAGTTTTGGGTGCCAATGTTGTTTAGTGTTTCACAAATTTAAGTTTACAACAAAAAGTTTTTCGCTTGTATTTGATTGCCTAAATTTAAGTTGACTGTTAGCCGATAGCCGAGACTGTTTTAAATTATTTTATTATTTAATGCTATGTTTAACGCATACATTCATGTGTTTGCTGAGCATTTATTTCTCAATGAACTTCTACAATACACCATATCCTATAATATATGCAGTATCGATGCAAGGAATTAATCAACAATATCACTTACATGTTGAAAAGGTAGTAGACAGGCAAGAAATAATAACAATTATTCTTGCACTATATAACATACACGAATGCAAGACAGGCTACAGGATTATAGAAGTTTAGTCTATAATAGTTTAGTCAGTAACACTATTACCAAGTTAATTATTTAATATGTTACCGTAATACTACACCATATTATATTGCTATACAGAATCTATACTACTGCAAGAGAGGACAAATTCTAAGTTTAGCCATAAATGTGACTATATTGTGTCTACTGCCCAGTGGACTAACTCGGCCCAATTTATTGACCAAGAAAGGCCAAGAAAGGCAAGTCGTACCTTGAGTTGATCTCGTCTCAGTGTGCCGATATGTAGTCGATCTAAGATATCACTGACGTCTTCTGTGTTCAAATCATTTCCATCTTCTCTGACAGGGTATGTGATCTCTGAGGTGGCATTGTCTTGTCTAGTAGGGTACGACCCCTCACCATCCATATTATGTAATAGACAGCAGTTGGGCCTCAGCTAAATCATACAATAAAAAGATAATAGTGTTTTGCTCTTGATTTGCATTACTGGGATATACGAATAGTTATTAGATTTACACTACATTAGGTTATCAGATGTGTGAAGAATTTTTACTTTGAAAATGACACGGACATAGAAACTATACATGTATACCAGTATTGACTGACAATTTCTCCACCTATAAATCATATTGGCTATTATACATGTAGTACATGCACATATTCATGTAGCCTACTAAATATAATTGTGGTGCAGTGACCTGTGTGTGTGTGTGCTTGTTCCTTGTATGCTCAAATTACTAGAACAGTCATATATTGTGTAAGTGGTGACTGACTGCTGTCTACCCACATGTACGTGTACTATGTAGGCTTACACCCTTGCATCCAGTATCCAGTATATAACATGTAGTCCAAACATGACATACAGACTGTAACTGTACCCACCTAGAAACTCAAATTACTGTATTTTGATTCTACTGCATGTATAAAATCTGAATGTTATTTCACTGTCATTGAAGCAAGGAGTTCATGTTCTATGCAAATATACTTGTGAATAGCTCCTTTACAAGTAATAATATTTACATACTGAGTGCTAAGCTATATCTACCCAGTATAATATGCATCTTGCTATTGATATTTCACATTTTTATAATAGTTAAGCTGTAATATTATGCTACATGTGGGCAGTGAAGGTTGAGGCTACAATGAGAAGTAAACTACTACATAGCCTGTGTTCTCCATTTGACTTGTAGCCCCCATTGAAACTTCCAGTGTAATATGCAGAAAATTATAAACTAGCATAAATGATAAAGGGATATGAAGAACCTACAAAAATTTCCCATTTGACAGCTGAAAATGCATCGTTCGGGTTGCCATGTTGAACAAAGAATTATGGGAATTGACAGGCCTCATTTGATCGCCATAAAACTTGAAAGTGACGTTGGAGACCCAACCATGAATGAAAATGGTGAAGGACAATTTTATGTTTTAATTCTGTAGTGAAGTGTGTAGAATATAGCTAGTTGATATGTTTACATATTTTTCGGTTTGGATGTTCTCATAGCTGTCTTTAGTTTTGTTCTGTTATATCTTATGTACATGTAATTATTCAAAGGAAAGACCCAATTCCTATTATTAACATAAATAGGCTACCGGTTACATTACACCTCCAAAAATAATAAAATAATATGCTAGTGATAGACTGGTAGTGTGGGCAGTAATAATTCTATGCCAGTATTCCCAATTCAACTTTGAGGACGCTGTTCACTAAATTGTTCAATTCTGTTACACCGCTTTCACATTCCTTACAGTAGACCCTACTAACTGTACCTACGGGTACCAGTTGTGGTAGTAGTGAACTAATTGCCAGTAGTTTTAGCAGTAGCCTAGTAGTAGCAGTAGTAGCAGTAGTAGCAGTAGTAGCAGTAGTAGCATTTCTTGTCTTGGATTTGAATGGTGTTTTCTAATAAAGAACTGGTGTTGTCCACCAATAATCTATTGTTTACTGCAACATCATGTGCCGGTTATTATTGGATATGGCTGGGCAGCTGAACACTGATATGGTTAGGCTAGAATGTAAGAACACTACTAGAAGAGTTACACAAACGTTCCCCACACATACATAAGCCTATACATACATGTATCGTATACCTATTACTAGACTAGTCTGTCACTAAAAGCAACAGACGGTTTCTCCCATCCTCAATGTAATATACTGTACATACATGTATATAAAAATGTATTGTCTACTTACGTATAAAAGTGAAGGGTCTACAATTCGTCTGCTGCTAGTAGTATAAGTAGCACATACTATGATGCTAGTTCACCAGTCCCAAGCCACTTATTCAATGATATTACCTTTAGTATTCATTACAATAATATACATTGAGTGAGCATTACTATTGAACAATAGACTTGAAACCTGATGTTTTGTGTCTATGCTATTCTATTATAATAGTTATAGGACCTCACCCTAGCATTCAATATAGTCTACTAACAGTGTGCAAATTATTCTATTTAATTTGATCCTATAATATCAATAAAATATTGATTAACAGTAAATACCAGCAATTGGGAAGGTGAAGGTCAAATTAGCTGACTACAAAGCTTCTTTAGCTGATCAATGTATGAAGCTTGAAGGGTATTCACACAATATAGGCTGCACACTTACTCTTTCATGCAGTAGATCATCTTCAATGAGACTGCTCTGATCACCTAGACCTACTCCCAGCTAGAATTGCTATTACTATTTTACTAAAAGCTCTCAACTTTTTATTCTAAACTAAACTTGTGAATAAAGGCAACATAGCAATTTGATAGATTATAACAAATGGATCAGTGGGAGGAGGGGAGGGGTTAATACATATATTATAAACTATCACATGATTGTTTAAATCATCACTTTTGTGCAATGAGTGCTAAGTTTTTATTGATAGGCCTATTAGGTTTTGCCATATGGAGCAGCAGTGGCCTAGTGGTAAGGGCTCTGGACTTCCATGTGGGAGTCCAAGGCTCGATTTCCATAAGGGTAATTGGTGGTTGTAGGAAGGGTATCCAACCTTATAATGCTCCTGTGCTACATTAGCTCACTTCACCATTGGCGAAGTGCCTTCTCCATCCCAAATTAGGAAAAAATGCAGATTAATAGCAGGCAGTAAAATTGGTAAGTAAGTTATTAGTTTTTGTCATGAACTGACCTTCACCATCTTTGTTTTTTAAAAAAGATAGCAACACATTTTGCTGTTCAATATCTACATGTGCATTTATTTACCTAAATAACTAAGATCCTGAAGCAATCTAGGAAATGGAAGACTTGATTTTGATGTGAAATTGTCCCCTCACAGATGAGAAGAAAGAGGAGACAACTCCGTCGATACTACTGTGCCCTAAAGCCATGTCTTATACATGTTGTACATGATAATATTATGTAGTTTGACACACATACTGCAGAGAGATAGTCATAATAAGGCAATAACTCTTTATAACTCCTATAACAATACAATGTTTATTATGATACATTCTTGTAATTTGAGAGACCAAAGCAGAACACATGTACTAACACCCCTTTCTTGGAACTCGTCTACCTTCATGTATCCAAAGGCGTATATATGTCTATATACCCCTTTGCATGTATCTGCCAGGGTTGAATTCATGGGTATAACAAACATAAACATATTTCACTTTTGAATCTATAATATTATTTATAAGCACATTTCACTACCTTGTTCACAGAATCCATTGATTCACAGTTTGCTTTGTTCAATTTCCCTACCCATATTACTACCCTATATTCATAACTTGTAGAAAATTTTAGCTAGAAAATAGACCAGTGAAGTGTTTACCTCTTTTCTTGCATTAAAAATCGTCAACCTAAGGTATAATAATTTGATTTTTAGTTGATCATTCATTAGCGATAATTATCAAATAATGTGGAGCTACTCTTTCTCTTTTATTATCAACTAACTTGAAGAAACAGCTAACTATTCCAATTGCTAAATTTTTGGACCTATTTAGGCCAGTGAAACTTGAGGATGAGATCAAATGAGGACATGGGTGTCCATGATTCTGAGTTAGGTTAGTGTTTGCCTCATTCGTTATAGCCTAGTGCCTATTAGCCTAGTGTACTGGATCAATCAATCTGAATAGCTACCAAGAAACAGTTGAGATGACTTTGATTGACACCAAGCTAGCTATAAGCACACTAGGTAGGCCAAAGATATAGGAAGAAAAAATATGTCACTGTGACCATGTGTGAATTTTGGGATAGAGGGACATTATTATATTATTTAGATTTATAGCCAGATACCAATTTGTACCACATCTAAATCTTCTATAGTATTTGTAATTACATGTACAACACTGCATTTGTTAATGGGGGCGGGAGTAGTTTTTGGGATATTAGAAATCTGTAAACAAAATGCATCTAGAACTACCTTGCATCTGTGCTTGGCAACTAACTTGGACTTGTTGAATTCAGTGAGTTGGTTTTCAGCAATAAACATTGGAGTTTTACTTTTAGAGTTTTATTTATATTTTATGACAGTACCAGCAGTGGGTTACACTATCTGGACCGTAGGCCGAGAGCGTGTCTGTGACACTAAGCGCGATTCTCCTAGATAACACCAGCTGCTTTATATAGCAAGTCGTTTACACAACGTGCTGTATAATTACCTTATGTGCAACTATGTGGTGTTGAGGAGAATCTATCTATTAACGCCGCGGGAAAATGTTATCCCACTATTACTGACAACACCTTCGAAGCAATCATCCAGCCTATTATAAAGTGTAAGTAGATGGGTGCGTTATATTTGTAAAAGTTATGTGTTTAAGAGTTATATATTTTTATATTAATCAAAACATACTTCGCTACTTGAAACTACATATATTTGTTTTATTTATGCAATTATAAATTTGTAACTTAATTTATAATCTTTCTATTTTTAAAATCATCCATCTATATCTCTCTCCAGCTTACGGAAATACCGTCACATAGATGGCTTATTAAGTACATAATTATAGCCCCAGTTTATAGAATGATAAAATATTATATACGCTGATACCGCAATACCCCCGTATATTCTGTTAAGATATCAAAAGTTCCACGCTAAATATGTCACAGCTTGGAGTAGTCTTCTCTTCTCAGTATGGGAGAACAACTTGTAAGTTCAACATAACTGTTGTTTTAGTGTACAGCTTACCCAAGTAATATTTCCTTAGCCCTTAGGGTAGACTCAGAGCGTATTTTGTTGTTCACTTGTGCTTGACCTCCCTGTCACTGTACACTATATTCATAGGCTGTTTACTGCTAAATTCTCAAGTACTTTAAGTTTATTCAAATATATTGCTTACAGTGGTACTACTAACTTGGTAACTATAGTATAAAATTTAATATAACAAAATATAGTGTGACACTGCACTTCATACTTGCCTGTTGAATTGACACCATCGTTCAAAGTGTGAAACATACGAATTATTTGTAGTTTGCTATAATTACTTTGCTAGTTAGCAATTACATGGTATAATATACTTATACATACATGTAAGTTGATATAAATGTGACCCACTTTGACTAGGCTTTATGGTTATCTAAATGGCTCTTAGCATAGTCTGAACAGACACATCAACCATTACACCAGCTCAGTTTCCTTGCCATTATAATACACAGGTATTCTTCTAATCCAAGAATATTTTGCGGTTGTTTATGCCAAATATGGCATAACATGAGACAGTATACATGTACATTATAGTAAGGGTTCTTGGCTACATGCTAGAGTTAGCTTCATACACATGTCTGGTATCTACATGTAGCATCATAGTACGGATGTCTAGCATCATAGTACAAGATCAACATGCTTTTCAAGGATTCTAATTATCGTTTGCAACTTTGTTCAAGAAATAAAGTGCAACATTATTTAATAACATAACAATTAAGTGCTTGTCTACCAGTGGAGATTATAGGTTTATTAACGCCATATTATGTAATACTATAATTATCACAACTAACAATTAAACATTGAAACTAGTGACTAGGAATTAAATTGACACTAAACTCTGCAAGACGTTAGCTGTGGCAGTACGTCTTATTGCATCTTCAGTAAATACTTATTGGAAGGTATATCCTCTCATTTATCTACAAAAAAGTAAAACAGTACTATTAATGCATTCAAATGCAAGTAGGAGAAGAAGAAAAATTGTCATTATTTACATGTCTCAGTCTCAGCGTATGCGTGTTATGGAATATGCATAGACTGTATTATCGGCTGAACTCATTGACCGTTATTATGTGTATGTATAGGTGTGAATGTAGTTCAACTTAATGTAAAATCACAGAGCTATTGTGAAAATAGTATATCGTCTACGTGGTTGTATCCACTGTAGATATAATATGCAACAGCCGATTGTGATATTTACGGCATATAGGTTTATATGCTTAGACTTTATCATTATTATAAATTTCAATTAAAAGTACGGTTTTTCTAAATGTAAAATATTGTTAGATTAGATTTAGTAGTAAGCTGGCTACTTTGTAACTTTTTATATAAATGTACCATAAATCACATAATGGAGTAAATGGTTATTTTTATGCACAGAATAAGGAACTTTATCAAACATAGCTTTAGGTCATGTTCCTACCTGACTGTGTCAGCTGTGAAAGAATATGATGGAGTCTAAGAGTAGATGAAGGATGCATGGAACCAAGGCTAGAGAATGTTGGAAGTCGATAGACTTTATATGAATTGAAGCCGTCCTCTCCAATGATAGCCCTGGGTCTATCTGAAATGTGAATGCTTCTTTTCTTTCTACCAAATCCAAACCTGGAATTAAAAGTTTATAGAAATACATAATGTTTACTGATTAATGATTTAGCAATTGGTTACATTTTACCATTTGGATATTGTTATTTTAAAGTTCATAATGACCTCCCACAGTAGAACATAGTTATGAATGCACAATGGATGTGGATTATTATTGTGAATTATAATATCCTAGAAGTTTCTACACTTCTGCATTGCCCAAATAGAATAGAAATGACGTCCAAGTTAATGTTAGAGAATTAATCTACTAATGAGTGGAAACTGTAAAAGCAAACCAATTTTTTTTCCAAATCAATAAAATTCAAATGGAAATAAGCTGACTACTAGTAATGGGTCGGCTTGCCAATTGAAGTCTACATTATTGTTGTAGAAAAGAGAACTGTTAGCAAGTTGCTACAATAAAGTCATTGTTGAACTACAGCAACAGTCTAAATATCTCAATATACTGCATTTTCTAGGTGAGATTTTAGAGCGTATTAATATATTGCTGAAGATTTATTTGAATGCTCATGAAATTATACTAGCACTGGATTCTACATTAAAATTCTAGGTGAGAATGCTCAAATACTTACCTATGCACTTGTTTTCTAATTCTAAATTGCACCTCAATTAATAATATAGCAAAATATTGATATTTGCTATGTGTTTTTACTTGGGGAGACTTACAAGAGCACTCAAGGGTAATAAAGGTTGTCACTCCATTAATTATTCATGTGTGGAGTTGTCTACACAATCACATCTAGTGTTTTGTACCTGAGCCCAAGTATTGTAGAACACTGGCTATTTACCAAATACTTGTAGACTACGGGTTGCTACCAATAGCAATCTCACCAAATGCAGTAATTCACAATTAATAATTTCTAGCAAATTTTATAAATAGCGCAATTAATCATGACTACCAGAGATTGCTTTTTGTTTTGTGAAAGTTTATACGCGTATACCATGTACCTTACCTCATGCCAGTGTCTCTGTAAGCATAATAATCTTGCATCAAGCGCGCTGCTTCCTCAGGTGAGAGGGCTCGGTCAGGTTTGTCTATGGTTGCTATGGAAACAGTAGCTAGACACAGTAATAGTAAAGCTCTCCACATCTGTTTGCTGTGCATGTCTATAGACTACAGAATAGAACAGGTTGTATGTTAATATCTTTGGTACATAGTACTCTTTGAAATTACAAAAAGATACAATTTTTCATTTTGCTCTAAGTTACGGTACTGAACTATATTTTAGAAACACATATTTTACACTACCATAATTATATAAACTCCCTATTCTGGTGTCCCAGCAATAACAAATGTATCTTGTCTGCATGTCAGAATAATTAGTCAGAATCATACAGAAATATTGATTACCTTATTTCAATATACACAATGATTCAAGTTATTATTACCTAAAATGTACATTGCAATAAATAATAAGTTTATAGCATATTACATGTATATGTAAACTGTCTACAATTTGAAATTTATTCTAATTAAAGCTAGTTGAACGTACATGAGAATAGTGTAGTCTACCCAATTATGTTCTATATTGTATGTAGAGATCATAATTGCAGTATTTTACCTGATGGAAGAGATAAGGAGTGTAATTAAAAGTAGCTACAACCTCTGATGTGCTGCCTGCTGCTTGTTGGTAAGGCTGCTGAGTGCTCACTGTATGAACAAATAGGCAGGTAATCAGTTTAATATATAAGTGTCACAGTGTCGTGTGACAGCAGGTGGTAGGTAGGGCTGAAACAATCCTTCGTTTTTATGTATTATAAATCACTGGATTAGTTAGGTTTGCCTAAGTAAAATGCATTAGCAGTAACATAATAGCTACAGATTGTTGTAAAGGTGTTATAATGCATAGTACTTTTGCAATGATGTGAAAGAGAATTAATAAATTTCTGTTACCTGAACATCCCTAGAAATCCTTGTTGAGACCACCTTACTCCACCATATACATGTAATTAATTATGTTATGTGACGCAAAATTACCAAAACTTTTACATGTAATTAACTTCAAGAGGCGGCCCTATAAATTGTTTTATGAACTAAATGTTTGTTTTTATTAAATGAAAAGGTAAATTAATTAGATATTTAGATAGGCCCCATGTGATATATTTTACATACACCAGTGAAGGGTGCCATAAGGCAGCAACAATATTAAAGTTCTTGGACCCACATTTCTGTTAATAAATTCATGCATATATCATCTCAGTACATTATTAGACGGATATGTGGATATATCAGATGGTGCCCTAAGCCAAGTTATTATAATATACAACACCTCTATGACATTTAATTTATACGTCATGAATATATGCATACTCAGGATGGATGTTAGCACATTTCCAGTTTTTACATAATTTATTAAATTTTCTGAGAGTATAATGTACTTAAAAACATGGTCATTCATTGGAGAGATCAATGAGTGCATGAAAGATGATGATAAAACTGTGAGAATTACCTCCCGATAGTTTGGGGAGGTAATTCTATGAATAAAACTAATTTACAACGCCTTATTTTAGCATCACACTATTTCACTATTTTCCGTATGACAATTTATCTACTGTATCTAGATGAACAGTACAAATCTTGTCTTCTAGCTGGGAGATATGGATACTAAAAGGTCAAAAGTGACAGCTATGCCTATTACTTGAAGGTACTTGAATTAATATACTACTAACTCTGTTATTATTCACCCTGATGTAATTATATGTTTGCAGAAAGCTATAATAATCATTTTACTGTTGTTGATGAGTTTTAACCTTAGAACTGACTGCCGAAGTATATGTAGAGTAGGGTACGGTTCGGAAGACTCTCTATCCTCCGCTGCAGGCAATTATTCTAGCCTAGGAGTTCATATATTCTGTGATAGGGTTGAACTGAATTATATTTTGATGAAATTAGCTTATGTAAGATAAATATTTCTTGGAACTGTTATGTTATTGGTATACTATAATAGATACTATATGCTTGTGACTGGACTAGAGATAGACTAGAGTCTAGTGGGGTAGCTATAGGCCTGCTGTTGTCTACTAACAGAGGCAGCGTTCTCCACATTGATAGCTTTTATGATGAAACTAGTTCTGCTGTTCAACTTTTACTGTGGTAAGACATTACAGCTACTACCTATAGTTTGTTTTAGTGTAGTATAACTATTTTAATTATAATTCTATTATACTCTATTATACGATGAGAAATTTGAAAAGCAAAAGTTAGGGTGTCTATATCGTATTATATAATACTTTCTCAGTTCTAGCTTTTGACAATGGCACTGCTGCCGCTGCCGCTGCTGCTGCTGAATCTGTGAGGGTAAAGCCAGTAGAAGAGAGGGTACTACTGAAGATAGGAAATGTAGATATAAGGGTATCTCCACACAGGTCAGCAATACACGGAGGTGCGACTCAACGGCTTAGAGTTGTCTGCACACAGTTTGATGTCCATAAAATTATTCGCTTAGTAAGTTCTCTGGTAGAGTTTTTATATAGTATTATCATGTACATACTAATGTAGTTATCTACATGTACATTGTATACATAGTGTTTAGAAGTTTAATATGATTGTATAATTATGTTGTTATAGACACTGTACACTTGTATGTAGGTACCAGGTAACAGTAGTAACACTGTACACTTGTATGTAGCTACCAGGTAACAGTAGCAACACTGTACACTTGTATGTAGGTACCAGGTAACAGTAATGACATGGTACACTTGTATGTAGATACCAGGTAAATAGTGACATGGTACACTCGTATGTAGGTACCAGGTAACAGTAGTAACATGGTACACTCGTATGTAGGTACCAGGTAACAGTAGTAACATGGTACACTCGTATGTAGGTACCAGGTAACAGTAGTACTAGTAAAGCAATTAGAAAATATAACGTATACTATTATTATGCAATAAAGATTAAACTTATGAATGGAATTCAGCAATTATTGGCGTCAGCCAAATAATACCAGAAAATACGTCATTTACAGAGTCTATGTTTTACTCAGAGACGTAATCTACAAATTATATTGTTTCTGTAAAACAGTGGGTGTATAATATGTACACAATGTATTGTAATATTGTCTAATATACGTTGTTCAGCATGTAATATAATATACAATACACAATCACACACTTCATGGAGTAGAGAATATGCATGTAGTACAATAGTGTATTGTAGTACATGTACAATATAGTAAATAATACATAAAATGTTTTGTGAATAATATTATCAAATAGTGTGATAAATAACTTTATGTTTAGATATTATTGCTAAATTGTTGCTGTGTGGGCCAGCGTTTATATTTATTTGAGTTTACACCCACATGCTATAATATACTACTTTGTATAGAGTAGGTGTATTATACTGTTCCTTAGAGAATTACAGTTAGGCCTGATATTGGTGGTAGTGATGGGCCACTCCTACTCAGTTGTTAAGGTGCATTTATGAGGGTTTCCGAGCCCCACTGAGATACGGTAAAAATAATTCTCTCTAGTCATTTGTAACAGATTCTATGTTTATTTCAAAGTAAATTAGAAGTTTGAAATAAAATTGACAGACTGTTGCAACAGAAATAAAATACTGAACATGGGATCTGAAATCTGATTGGCTGAAAGCCACCGAGATGAAAAAAGTGCCTTTCAACTCATTTTCTCAATGGGTGCACATGCACATGCACACCTGGTGAATACTGAATTCCAAAGCAGCTTAAAGAGATTAGTTTTTTCTAAGGAGCAGCCGTGGCCGAGTGGTCAGAATGCTGAACCTTCATGCTGAAGGTTCCACGTTCAAATCCCGGTCACAGTGGTGTTAGGAAGAGCATCCAGCCACAATTGCTCCTGTGCCTCAAATTGTCCTTGGTGTCATGCAACCTAGCTTGGCTTCAAGGCAACTCCTCTACCCCTGCCAAAAAAAGGTCATGTCATCTGGGGCTTTCTCACAGGGAGTTGGCCAACACTGGCACCTGGCAATGCAAGCTGCTAGGGGCTGGTCAAGCCGAGGAGTGTAAGCCGGTGAGTTTAAACAGATCAGTTTTTATCAGAGACAACTGACTCCAAAATGGTTTCTGAGATCTCGATCTATGGCACTGGATATATTCGCATAAACCTGTCTTAAGAATTGCCTCGCACCCAATTCTGTTGTTGTTGTTATGTGTGACCATCAAACTCATACTTGACATTAATTAATAGACGTCTTACTACAGCAGGGGACAGTCACTTCCTGCTGAACGATGAGTGCACATGCTTTATCTCGTCACGACATGGTCTTAAAGATAAATACCAACACCCACTAGGTTAATAGTTCAAGAGTGCCAAAATTTCTTAGAACTAAATATTCATTTCATTGTACTTTTAAACGGAATTCAAAAGTTCATGGTCAATTAATCACGAGTCCATCACTGCTGATAGTAGCGTACAGGATCCTAACATCCTGTTCCAAGACACCATGTGTGACTGGTGCAATCATAGACCTACTATAATACTACAGCATGTCTATGGGTGCAATGATATCGATATCGATGAAAACCCAATCCTTGTAATTCTATCCTGCATAATGTAATACCTAAGTGTAATACCATAATGTAATACCGAAGTGTAATACCATAATATAATACCTAATAGTGGAATACCATAACGTATTACCATAATATAGTACCATTATAACGTAACACTGAAGCATACACTTCTAGTATATTATGTATATTATGTATATTATGTGGTGGTAAGTAGAGATTAGTCCTATAATATTCAGCACGGAACTCATATCGATATCCCGATGGTCTAGAATCCTTTATATCATCATTCTGATGTGCATACAGTCATATGCATCACATTCAAATTACAGGACAAAAAACTTTACTAAATATTTATTAGTATAAAAACAATCCTTGAAATATTTTACAGTTTCAGGTCGATTCCCAGAAGAGCAATGGTGTAACTTTGTATAGACATCAAACATTAACTTTTTATATAGCACGTAAGCACAACTCTAGCCATTGTTAATATGTTTGTATAGTGCAACATTACATACCTAGGACTTGAAAGTTTTTATTTTGTTTAACTGTCAATGAATTTGTTTTGTTTGGCACAATTATTAACTTATAAATATTTTAATTTACTAAATATTATGACAGCTGATAGCACGTATGTCATCATAGTCATTACTGATGGTAGCATTTTAGTTAATCGATTTTATGCACTACTCTCATGGAAGAATCTAGTGTTTGAATTAACCTACTTACATACTAGTTTAATATTCTTCTATTCCGGGTTTTATTTGAATATTTATTTGAATTCAGTTCTTAACATATTCTGACCATTTGCATATTGTGTCCATATTTACATTTTCTACCTACACGAATGAGTAATCGGTAATCTCCAAAAAAATCAATTATGATAATAAAGTTGTGTTATTTATTATACTGTATATAACTCAGGTAACCTACATGTATGTGTTGCTAACGTCGTACAATATATTTATACACATGTGGAAAACAAACAATCATCAGAAATTCTGGGCAGCTGCTCCGAGAAATAAATTGTTGATTTGGTGGATATAATACGGTGCCGTCAGCTGGATAGGATTGCTATTGGTCGGCCCTCTTGACACACACGCAGTTTATTTATTGCTGCATAATAGACCAATCAAAATTAACAATTTTATTTGCTGTATTATATGAAACCTCTGGTCCACCTCTGTTATGACACTACAAATATAGAAATATATCATAACTAGTAAACATATGCAGCGTCTTTCCTTGTCCGTAGTTCGGCAGCCTATATTGTATACTCTGATAATGATTTATGTTATGCGTATCCTTATACAATTGCTGTACTCTATACATTATTATTATTAGGACCCAAAGACTCAGCAACTGGATGTTTTGGTACTAATCAGTATATTTTGGTATGATAGACGGCTGTCATGGGTTGATGACCACGTACTCTCTGGGATAAGACAACTCCGCATGCCTGCTAAGAATGTTTGGTTGCCAGACATTTCTCTTATAAATGGGTAAGCACTTAGACACTTAGAGGTTATAATACAATACATTCTATTATAGTATTTCCATTTTAGTTTTTAGGTCACTGATAACCTTATTTGATGCTGTATTTGCCACTGAATTTGTAATCAACACACATCATTCATAGTACATTTAGATTTTGCTTTGTTTTAGAGTTGGGAATCAGGTGCCATTCGATGATCCTATAGAACATGATGACAAGTTTGTCACTGTCCAATCAGATGGTAGGGTTGAGTACACTCTGCACATAGAAATAAACAGCGTCTGCCCGGTGGATGCCAGAATGTTCCCATTTGATCACCAAACGTGTAACCTAACCTTTGCATCTTGGACAGCCGCCAGCATCCAGTTTATTATGGAACGTAAGATACAAATAATATTAGAGTTTATTTATCTTCATATAGAAGGTATTATGTAATTGATGTTCTACCTCTCAGTTGGTAACAAGTATTACACTATGCCATCTTTCGCTACGCTATACTATACTTGCAACTTACTATTTTCCACTTTTGTAACAGCTGCCTGTAAATAGCTTGTGAAATTTATGCAGTAAGAAAGCAAGCAAGACAGAGAAATTGAAAAGGATTGTTCTATGGAGTGGAATAACTAAATATTTCTGCTCCGTATTAGCTTTTGTATGAAAACCAAATAAAATTAAGAACACTATAACGTGAATAGATTGATAGGACCGGTACCAACTTTCCCTGTAATGACCAATATTTATTCAATTCATTCTGTAATACTGAATGAAGGCGAATCCAGTGTGACCACAAGCCAGGAGTTTTACGGAGACAGTGAATGGTTGGTAGACAGGGCTACATCATATCCTGCCACACTAAATAGCTCTACGCCTCAGCTTTCTCTTACTGGTCAAAACAGGTAATAGTAGCATACAGTGAATGTATTCGCCGCATAGGTGTAAATTTGACTTCAAGAATGCTAAATACGGAAATACTGACCTTTTAATGCATTTTTAGATTTTATGTGCTCATTATAATCATGTAGCACTAAATCGGCTATTTATAAGACACATATTCTATTTATAAGACACATATTCTATTTATAAGACACATATTCTATTTATAAGACACATATTCTATTTATAAGACACATATTCTATTTATAAGACACATATTCTATTTATAAGACACATATTCTATTTATAAGACACATATTCTATTTATAAGACACATATTCTATTTATAAGACACATATTCTATTTATAAGACAGATATTCTGATAATTGCGCATAGAATAGCAAGCATGTCACACACAGGATATCAACTAACTCAGTTTAGTAAAGGATATTTTGGGGTTCGGAAGGATCTACCATGTTGCAGAATCACCAGGTCTCCATACTACATCCTTGTACTGGGCCTAGTCTGAACTTCGTATACCTCATAATGTCGTACCATGTGGGGCATTGGCAGGTGATTTTGGCTAATAAAGAACACTTAGTTGTGGTGGACACAGTAGGCAATTGCTTCACAACTGTGACTGCAATGTCATTTCTTGGAAAGTGATCTTTATAGTACAGCGGCATTGTATAGAGGATATGATTTGGCTTACCTTTACAGAGAGATAATGTCATCAAATAACAAATAGAATGGTAATTCCTAGTACCAATGATATCTTCAGGTGCACACACGTTTTATAACGATGACATCATAGCTGTACATTCTAGACCAATTATCTATATATTTCCTGCCACAATTATTACATTTTTATGAGTGAAAAGAATAGGAAAGTACAGTTTGAGAACTTATTTGCTTCATCAGTTTGGTGGTAGATTGCTAAGAGAGGTGAAACATAATCTTGCTATGCATCTCATGTCAATAGATTCGATACATTGTATGTACAAGTCATGTATGTACGTGTACGTACATACACGTACGTATGTACACGTACATACACATACATACATGACTTATACATACGTGTACAAGTCATGTATGTACGTATACATACGCAGGGTTGGGAACTTTGATCTACTTTTGCATTCGATTTCCGATTTTCGATTATGCTGACTAAACCAAAGAATACAAGCATTCGATTGTTACTTTACCAAATCAATGATTGTACTTCAATCGATTTTACAATCGATGATGATTTTAGAAAATGCACATGTATATGGGTATAATTTTTGTAAAAATAGAGAAATTTATTGTCTTTACTAATTTTGTCTATTACTTTAAAATGTTATAACAACTGTGCCTAATATTACCAGTTTTATTTGCATTTTCTCATAGTTTAGAGTTATCTCCTCTACCTTTATGTTTCTTTTTAGCATTCAAATATTTATATGCACTGCAAATCTTAGCCAGAAATTCCAGGCTATTATTTCTTATTTGGTGCTAGCCACTCACATTTTATTTTAGCTTGCAAATAGAAACTATTATTTTGTTATTAAATAAAACAGCTCATCATCATTTTTTTTGTTAAAAAGATAAGAACTAAGCTACAAGGCTTTTCATTTATTTCCTGTACTAAACACTAGCAGATTAATTAGCAGCTTAGTGACAATCGAATGCAGCTGTAACCCTATAAAACCAACGAATACATGCATTTCGATGGCTTTGTTGGAAACCAAAGATTAGGTGGAATCGATGGTGAATAGACCAAAGAAAATCACCATCGAATATCGAATGCTATTGGCGATTCCCAACCCTGTACATACGTACGCGTACGTACGCGCATGTACACATATGTACATGTATGTACACGTACGTACATGTATGTACATGTTTGAACTGATTTTAGATTTCTCTCAAAATCTAATTTGTATGAAAGTTGGATTTTATACCATACACGTATATACATGTACATTGTAGAAGTAAAGTAATAGACTATACTGCTATAATATTGGTTTGTACGTGTGCTTATATTTTCTATAGAAGTGAAGAGAAGAGGGTTGGGATTGTAGTGAGCCTATATGTGCACAGGAAGTCACATCACTACCTGTACACGGTGTTTGTACCAGTCACTATGCTTACCATACTAACACTGGCTAACATACAGATCCCATCTAACTGCTTCAGAGACAAGATAATCATGAGTTTGAGTATATTCATGGCTGAGAGCTGGTACCTCATTATGGTGGCTCCACACCTACCAGTAACAAGGATCTACTTACCAATTATAGGTATGCCCGGTGTCCTTGCACTAAATATTAGACCGATAGTGTACTTTAGCCTGTACCTCTAATGTTTTATAGTTATTATTATGGGGGGGGGGGGGTTAACACTTTGATGAACTCAAATAAACAAGTAACTACATGCATTATTGAGCAAAATTTCTCAAAAACTAGAAATTTGGAAACAGCAATAAAAAAATTGAAAACGTTTCTGCGGAGCGGAAAGCTTTGTGGTGATATGCACTAAGAGACATACTTTGTTTTGTTGTTATCCTTGTACTTATGTTACTATCTACATGTAGTAGTCATCCTCAGAAAAAAACAAATGCAGAGTATGTGCTACATGTACAGCATGTACATCTTGTTTATTAGTTTTTCGACTGTGTATTATGATATAAAGTAAAATAATATGTCGATGTAATGAACATACATGCATTACACATGTATAGAATAATGTTTTAAATCTTTAATACGCATGTGAACAGACAATTCCCAATATTTATATTAGTACTATGAGACTGCATGCCTACTGTATATTATCACATGTGCATGTATGAGTACTATATTGTTGTAGGGGTATGCGTAGTGCTTTCTATGGTATTCTCATGTGTAACCCTCATAGTCAGCATAGTGGTGATACACATTCATCTTCAGACAGCCCGTGTAAGGGCTTCTCCACCCACCTGGCTGTTACAGTTCTGCAGCAATGTGTTGGGCTCTACCAGGATAAAATCATTGAAGTTGCAAAACTTGAATGCACCAACAAATGAAGTAAGACTTTATATTATGCATGTATTACATAATCATTGCAAAATGACAGCTTCAGTTCCTTTCTGCTGACTAATGAAGGTCTCTTGGGGCACTAGCTGCCTGTATTATATAATTACACATTGCTTTTTGCTACACCTACAGGTACATAAAAATTCAAGGCTATGATTTCAACTTGCACTTGTTGAAACACTTTACCCTACTTGGCTCTGCTCTACAGAAAATTATTCATTACTTTGTTTTTCTGTTGCTCAGGAAGTGAGTGTAGCACACGAGAATCACTGCAGTGTACTTGCATCTTGTTCCTGTATGCAGCCCGCAGGTAGCAGTAACCTTTTGCGCGCAAACAACAGACTGGGCGTACACCGTCATACTATTAGCAATGGCAGCAGACAAACTCACAGCCTCCAGGTAAAGTCAACTCAATTGCCTTAGTTACCAATATATCTTCTGCACGTTGTGTGTCATTTTTAAAGTTCATTGCCCAAAGTCCTGATATGATTGTGATTTGTCATTTGGGAACTACGGGAACTAATTAATGCTCTTTTTGTGTTTCAACTAGCAGCTTTTGTTGAGAATTGCTAAATTGCCACAATTATATTTTCTATTACACATCAATCAATCAACCATAGCATTATAATAACAATATAGGCAACTGGGTGTAAAGCGAAGTTGTCTTCTCTTTGCATTCAAGGTGATGCAACTTCACATAAAAGTCAGCAGCACCTGAATGATCATACCGTAGCATGCAGATTTCAGGCTAACTTGTAGAAACCAATTATAGTTGTGCGTTCATAGAATATACATCATCTTGTACACATTTACTAGCCAGAAAAACATGGCTGCCGACTTAAGTCGACATGCGCAGAGAATTGGATCAACATGGAGAATATTCAAGACTCTCATAATAAAAGGTTCAATAACAGCAATGAGCAACTGTTGTCAGAAACATCAGCATCAAATGGCCGAGTCAAAGTGTTGCTAGACCAATGCAACCTCTCATTCAGTCTTGGTAAGCTCAATAGCTACAAGAAATTAAAATATTATATTCATAAATCGACGATTTCTGGCATAATGTGAAAGTCGCTGCTTTATTTTTAGTTCCAGCAAGGCATGTGTAACGTGTTTAAGGCACAGTCAGTATTACCGCACATGCTTTCCTAGTGTACTTTCTCTGAGATCCAGTTGATTTTACGTTGGATGAAAATTGAAGACTGAAAAGACTTGGTGTCCTACAGCCTCTCTGTTCAACAGGACAGGAAGTTGACGACTGGAAAAGTACCACAACTCCGACTGACACAGTGCTAATAGTATATAATATACATATAGTTTCATAATTATAAAGTCACCTGATGTTATTATCATTTTACAGATGAAGCCATAGCACTAGATCCTACAGACGATGTACTAACAGACTCGCACACTGCTGCTGCAAAACCAATTTCTTCTGCGGATGGCAGACCACAGGCTATCAGTGGTCAAAAGAATGTGGAGTTGTCTTCCCATAGTCTCTCCCATTTACTATTTATGCACCATATCTTACAGGTACTTGTACACACATTTTATATAACACAATTTTACATGTATATACATTGTACATATAGATATACATGTACATTGTACATTATGTAATATACATACACATTATCTAACTGTAGTTTGCTACATAATACTTGCTACTGCTGGACTTGAAGCAACATTTACATCACATTGCATTCAATTGCATTGCATTGTATTTACGTTACATGACAATGATGGCGCATACAATTCACACACCTGACTGTGGGAACACACCATGTCCCGTTCACAGCACACATGTTTTGTCCTAGATTATATTGTAGAATGCAGACACTAGGAGACTAACTGTTTGTATAGTGCGGTAACACAGTTAAAATTTTGAAAACAGATGCTAGTCCATAATTAATAATAAATATTGATCTCAAGACTTATCTTATCAATCTTTTCTTTCTGAAGAAAAAGAAGAAGAGAGACACCAAGTTTCACGGGAGAAGCAAGACCAACGAATGGCAAATCATTGCTATGACGGTGGACACCATATTCTTTTGGGTATCACTTTGTCTAGTTATATTTGGAGTACTGATGCTGGCAATGCTGAATCATGTATAGACTAAATGCCTTGTAGCTTCTCTCTACACGTTTTGTGGTAATAATAGTTGTTGTGGACTTGTGTGTGACTACCTACATGTATACTATGTACATGTAGGTCCTACTAGCGAAACTGCATTAAATGGTATTCTCAACATTGGAGTTAGTTGCGAAATATAAGCCTACTTGTATATGTTGGCCGGAGAGATCACCTATTATAAACTATACAAACCATATCATACTACTGCACCGGCATGGGTACACATAAGCCACTGCTGACAAAAAGGAAGTAGAAAGTTTGGAACAGATGTATGTTTCAAAGTTCTTTCACTTTTTATAACTAGTACGTGCATGAGTTGAAAAAAACTTTATTTTGAAACCACTATTAGAGATTTATCAATTGTGTGATTCTAAAAGTTATAAGTAATAATATCATCCATAATTATCATGTAGTTAGTTTTGACGGTGCGGATGACGTCACTTACTGCATGACGTCACTTACTGCATTGTAATGAGTTTGCTGTCTGCAGTACATGTATTTACAGGTGTGTTGTACTGCTCACTGTGTGTATCTTGACCTCACCGTTTGGTTGCTGATTATTTGAATTGTTTCTTTTCCTGAAGTGCAGCAATACTATGTCACTGATAAACTCTATGAACTCAAACACCGTCAGCACTGTCCAACCAATCCACAAACCGAACGTTCCTCCTACAACATTGTAGCGGCACACTATTATCTTAGAAGTTGGCATATTAATCTTACATAGATATGATTCATTAAAGTTCGATGAATTGATGTTCAAAGTCTTCATCAGATATTTTGACTAACCAAGCTCAGAGACAAATTCCCCGTCCTCTGTGACAGGAACGTCTTTTATAATAGTTGTGGTCATACTTGAGAAATAGATCTGTACTTTGAGGAGATTCTCTCTAATAAATTCTGGTGTTATGGTGTGGTTTAGATTGGAGTTCTGGATATGCTTGGTTACTCTTGGCTGTGTATCACAATAATACACCCATCAATGCATTGTGTGAAACTCTGCTACTAACTTGGAGTTGTTCTCTCTTTGCTTATATTGAGAGAAGACAACTTTCAAAGTTCATCTGGTACATGTACATGAATCATTGGTGAAGTACAATGTGTTTCAGAATTTTCATTTTTTAACAAACTGTGAACTACAAACAGGAAACTCTTGTTGAGATATTATTGTAGAGTGAGGAAACTTCAAGGAGTTGTCTTACCTCTTACATGTATTATAGTACATGATTGCATGAAGGTCTCAATCGTAATATAATTCATGGAAATTTTGAGACGCATATTGCATACACATAATCATGTTATAGGCTTGCAACACATTACAGTGTATGTAGACTGTCTACTAGGGCCTTGAGCACCTTGTAACTTAGTAATTATAAGCTCAACTCACAATGGCTGCTTCTGCTGGCCATTCTACCGCAGTAGTATCCACTTCATATATCACCTCTCTACAATGATTCATTCAGTTCAACATTGATCAATACAAATTCACAGGAAGTGCTACAAATTAATTCAACATGAATTGATACAAACTGCAAAACAAAATAAAAGTAGATGAGGGCATGTGAATGTGCTAAAACTATAATAATTATGTAAGTGACTTTGAAGGAACATTCCCTACCTTCATTGTTGGTAAATAGAGAATATACGTACTTGCACTTGTCCTTACATTGGTCACAAGATAATATTCCTGTATCATATTTATCCCACGCTCTTTTCCAGCAAGCTGAATATAAAAGAGAAAATACATGTTGTATCATAAATACAGCCAATCGATAAATGCATAATTTTATATCACACCTTGCATTTTGATTTAGTAAAAAGGCATATTATGTGAATAGAATACGAAGAAAGAGGCTTGCCATGAACTAAGCATATTTATATTTTACTGCTACATACTATCATTGTCTAGACATGCGCGAACTTTCTCCTTAATGCACGTGTCTGATTTAGACTCTCCATAGGCTCGTGTTGGAATCCATGCGTTACTGAAGTTAGACAGATCATAGTTCATAATCTTTAATGTGCAGCAGCAGTTTGAAATGACCTGAAATTCATACCAAGCAAAATATCTCACTTCATAATGTACAGTAGATTTTGGATGAAATAATATGGCTCCCTATTGATATTATATTCAAACTGTTGTTATGCCACAACGTAATACCTAATAATGGGCCTAACAACGCTACTCAGGTTCTACACTGTAATAGCATTATTGCGGAACTCTGTAAGCGTTCTATCCACACAACTTGCTCAATGCATTGCACACACATAGTGCATGTACACGTACATGTGCAAGTACAATATTGTCCAAGATGCATTCTGTACGTGCAGTACATTTACATGTACATGTACATGCAATTAACGTAGGCCTACATGTACACATGAGTATGTGTAACTATATAATAACAAACCTCCCGTTGTAAGCATGTGCTCTCACAGTGTTGTTTTGTGTAGGAGCCTGTGTAGTATGTGCTAGGGTGCTGCTCTGTATCAGACAAACATGGACCATATTTTCCACCACGTCTGTTTATAACTGTCTGCAAGAATAGAATTACCTAGGAATTAGGCAGCTTTAATACGTGTAATTTTATTGTTATTTTGTGTTTAATTAGGGTATTCTGATATGTGCAATTTAATCATTTTCTGTATGGCTCTAACTTTCCAGAAAAAAATGATGACAATGTGGACATACATTGTAGTAGAGCATTAGAACAATGCTTAATTGGGTTGATTTGGTGCACCAGGTGTTCCAGTTACTCAGCTGAGTACAAGAGAGCTGAGTGCAGTAGAGCAGACTTTTTTATTGTTTGGAAAATTGAATTGGGGGTACTTAAAATTAAAAAAGATGACGTTCTATCTTTTAATCCAAGAAATAACTCGGGCTAGCTTAAAATTTATCTATTTCTACAATTGCATTATGATTCCAGGAGAGTTACCTCCATAAGTTAAACACTAGAGTCTGATTCAATGTAACCCTTTGTTTGTATCTTCAATCTCCAATTGATAGTCAATCAAATTCAATAATAATGAAAAGGGACAAGGCTTCAAAACATGACAACTCCAAATACCTTCTTAATTGCCAGCCTGTTTAGTGTGTTTGGAGCTAAAGTATGCCCACATTCTTGAGGTGTGGCTTCAATGTCAGGGTCGTGGATCTTGACTATGGCTCCCACCCATTCTGTTGGATGGTAGACCCCGGGGTCGTATGCATACCTCTCTATATTCAGTACTAGCTCCAAACCTGCAAGAAGAGGTATACCAGGACCTGTCTACTAGTTATCATTCACCATAATATTATTTTAAAATGATTGTGGCAAGAAATATTTTGAACAGAACTAAAGTATCTAGATTGCTTGTAGTTATTTGTCGTCATCATATTATTATATTAGTCCAAAACAAAGTTGAAGAAAAAGCATAATCTCAAGTATTGGAAGGAAAAATTTGATAAAAATTGCAAACTGTAGTAAACAGACAAACCAAAAAGTATTTCTGCTGTATTTTTATACCATATCCATGGAATGATCTCCTTGTCTTTCTGTTGTTGTTTGAGTTGAACGTAAAACAGTTTCCTAACTCTGCATTCAATGTGAGCACAAACTCTTTGCTGATGTTGATGGCGTAGCTGTCAAATGAAGCTCTCATTATTAGGTCTTCTTTCTGGTGACCCAATTCGGTGTTGTTTACTGTCACTGCAGTGCAAAATTTGGAATATGATCAAATAAGCTAAGTATGAAGATAAAAATACAAAGAGACAACTTTTTATGCTCTGTAATATAACTAAATCCCTGACTGCGAATAGATTGTACAAATCACATAATTTATTCTTAGCAATCAAGATATCATGACTTTGTATCAAATGGCACAACTAATTTTACTGGATAACAGTATTATTTTTGTGTCTATTGCAGGTGACTGATTTCTTAATTGTGGAGTTGTCTCTCTCTATTCTTAGAAGATGGAAAGATAACTTACAGATCATAGGAAATAAAAGTTCAATACCCATATCTCCCATATCAGTCTGTCGCTTGGGGTTTGGCTCAGTGGACAGTAAGGCATATACATGTACATTGTAGGTTTTCAAAACTTTGAAACATAGACATGCGTTTTAAATCTAAACAATACCCACCAGTAATCAGATAATCTAGGATTGTATTTAGCTTAACTTACAGTAGTCCACTCGATCATCATACATGTTTAGCCTCTTTGCAGACTGTGGGGTCAAGGCCTTTACCGCAGGAAATCTTATCATATTGCTGTTGCACACTGTCACTGCTAAATACATGTACATCATATAAACGGTAAGGGTTAGTAATTATTATGACATGAAGCTACCAAGTGTACTAATAAATTGTACAACATTATTTGCTTCCAAGACCACATGAAATCGGTGCTGCCGTCTGACATTCATGGTGAACTTACATGCTAGTCTGAACCGTTCTGTTATAAATGCGCGGAATCAAGTCTGCTTAAGATGTGTTAGTAAGTCAAGGGTCAAGGTTATTATTTGTAGAATAAAATAGCTTTACAACGTATACTTCTACATACCTGGAAAATCCAGAAGCTTCTGAGGAACCACTTTTACTTCAGTCGTTGTTTCAAACAGGATGTATTGAGATACTATAGTCTTCAAGTGAAACAGCAGCACAAATGCAGCAGTCAAACTAATAACAGTCCAGAGCAACTTTTTTACCACACCTAAAACGTGCTTTACTTAAATAATTCTATAGTGGCTAAACAAAAGAGAGATATTTTGTTATAAATTTTTATATACATTCAGTTGTAAAGGACTGTACCAATTCAACCATCCATCGGCAAGACACTAAGCTACCAAACCAATACATTGAGCTTAACTAGTTTGAATTGTTGAGGCTGATGCAACCATGTATAACAAGAGGAAAGAGAGAGGACAACTTTTTGTCATCATCTGTATTTAAGGAGTGCACTTACTTGAAGCCTTATAAACTTGTGTGATACCTTGAGATGAAGTCTTGCTACAGAATTCTTTTCCAACTTCAGCCAATCGTTTTCTCTTATTAGTAGGCCATCGCTATGACACGTCATACAGGTGGTTTATAATAATAAGATGTTACTCTACACAGAATTATAAATAACAATATTTATTCTTATGACATGTCAAGTAGAGATATCTTATAGCTCATGCACTGCACCTTTCAATTCAAACACTTGGAACATCCTACTTGCAAATATGTCATCAGATTACTGGCAGACATATTGCTGTTGACAGAAAATTCTATCTCCAAACATAATAGTATTAGCAACAATGAAAGAGGATTCGTTCGTTGTGTTTGTTATTTCACCGTACATCATTCTATGATATTCTGCTATATGTACCGATTCGATTTATTAAAACATTAATAAATCTGCAAGAAAAATAATTAGAACAAGTCATATGAAATTGAAATATGGGACCGTGCTTTGTATATGCCTTGAAATGTTAAGAAATAATAGTTGTTATTAGCCATGTCCTTGATCATTTGCTACAGCCTGGTGCGAAATATATATATATATGTACATGTATATGATAGTTGTACTACTTGTTTACAGCGGTTAATATTAGTTTGCATCAAATCTACAAACCTTACATTATAACATCATTTATTCTTTTTTAATTAACTGAACAATATTTTACAACATTCAAAATATTTCATAAGTTATGCATGTCTCTACATACTTGCAAAATTTTTATGAGATTATGACATCACACCTTAAGAGTTCTTAATTCATTTAGATCGTCTTGCCAAAACTGTGGATGATATTTCTTCTAGTTGGACATGATTGTGTATGTTATTCTATATGATTATCATGGTTATACTGTGCAACATGCATTAGTAATTCTTTTAGTCTTCATGTTGGTTAAAATATTAAATTATTTAAAGTTTATGATAAATGAGTCACTAGTGAGACTCCCAGACACAGCCATAACTGTAGTTTACAATATGCTAATTATATACCATGTTTTACTTCTGTCAATGGTTACTTGCAAGTATTATGTATTTATATAGCTATGAAATCTCCAGATTTTATAGGGAGACTCCCTAGGGCACTAGTAATTCTCCCTATTTGCTCTAAATCTTATGATATAAGACATTTTCAACTTTCAATTAGTAGTATCATCTCATTAAGCGATTTTATCTGTGTATTTCTTAAACCTAGTCTTGATACAACTACACTACATTTAGTTCAAGACTGAGCTGAAATGATGCAGATTTTTCCGGAATTTCAAATCACCTGAGAAACTGTTGGAGAATCTGGTGTCATTTTAAGTGTTTCTCACCTGGAGAATCCCTGAAAAATTGTGCTGATCAAAACCTCCAAGTTTTTATTTCTGTTTACTTGACAGGTATAATGTTATTATAATATTAGGCCTGCACCATACTCAAGTTTCACCTGTTAGCACTCATATTAAGAAGTTATCTTCCCTCAATTTGACCGCATTCACATAGAGAGAAGACAACTTTCTATTATACTAAATTGTCTATTATAAATTGTATAAATATTTGCTAAAATGAAGACTATACCTAAACAACAAATCATGATTGGCCAGCCAGTGCTATCTTTCTTTCATAAATGTTTATTTTACTAAAATACTGATACATTTAAAATTGTTAACTATAATTATTAATATTATAATGCAATGTGTAATCCCCATGATTGTATTTTATATCAATTCATAGGAAACCACCTCAAAATAAGTTTAATTGGCATTTAGCATATTTTAGGAATGGCGAAGGTATTTCATAATATTGTTTTCTAGTTTACCAAATATTTTGGTGAGAGCTACATTAATACTTATCAACTAATAATATAAAGTATAAAAACTGTTCAGAAATGTTAATGTGGGTTAAACTTAAAGTAATCAGCATCAGAGTATAAAAAATTATGATGATGACAATAAAAATAGTATGTAATCACATTTGTATCATAAAACTGTATTTCTTTTTATTAAATTTACCATAATAATATTTAGAAAATGTAAACATGGAATGCATCTATTGAAATATTTTGAATGCTTCATAGGAACTGTTTTATCCAAGTACATGGGGTAAGTTTCTTAAAAATTATCATAATAGACCAACTAATACGGTAAACTGGAAACTTACACAAATTCCTGTTGGTTTGAAGGCCTTGTATGTTAAGAGGGTTTTCCAAGTTGTGTTCCTCATCTTGTATCTATTAATAGATTATTCTATTAAAAAGCGGTAATACTAGTAGCACAAGTGGTGTAAGCATACAAGTCATATTAAAGTAACTTTAATTATACTTTATTTAACTATTAATATAAAATATAGAATAATATATTATGAATTATGATATATAATAAATTATATAATTATTACAAGTCATATTATATATCATGTGAGTTCATATTATACCACCATAATGTATTATGATTGTTATTATTATTAATTTGTTGTGATAAAATTTGAGCTCTACTCGTATCTTCCATATCTAATTGAGCATTCTCCCTTGTTGCCAGAGTTCCAAGTCATCAAAAAATATCAACTATCTAACTTTAGGAGCCAGGGCTGGAATTGATTCTCAAGTCAACCATCTACTCAGCACTATTAGTTAGTACCTACTTGTACTTGTAAACCAACCGAATGCCTATCCTATAACATTGTACTTGTACAGCGTTTTGCACGTAGTTGTTGCATGGAAGTACACAGCTGGTACAAATACTTGCAGTATGTACACTGTACATGTATGGAGTTTACTGTACTGTACTTATCTATTTACTAGGTTTTTCAACAGTGAGTTACAGTCTGGTTGTCGCTCATTCTGAACAATATTATTAATCCACAGGAAAGAGATTGCCTATCACAATATTAGCATAATATGGTAAGTGATAATGTATAGCGTAATTATATACACTATACTTTATCAACTTCATTTTGCAGTGTCCACATCTCCTTTTCATGCTCTCATCTGAGACCATGAATGTAAACAAAGAAGATAAACTTCAATCTCAGGTTAGTCAATACAGATTCAGTCTGTATAAGCCTTTATCAGTGAATACTCATTATTCGTGTTATATACATGTACATTGCACTTAATAATTCTGTGTACTGGTTTGGTACTGGTAATTTATATTTCCTATCCTTTCCTATGCTGTACATATGCATGACTATAGTTATAGTGTTTACCTTATTATACACTGTAGATGATTTGAAGGCAGAAAATTAATTTTACATTGCTACCAGTGAATGTGTATAATATTATCATACTTTATAAATTCAGCCCGAATCTGCTTAGTGGGACTTATGAGAAGCTACAAAAGTTTGGAATTTTGGTCACAAACTTTGCTGGAAGTAAAAAGTGTAGATTAGTCAGTATCTCCATATCCCTTGATATATTACACCAGAATTGATTACCAAGTTATAATTATGAAATCCTAACAAATTGCTACCGTATTAAAAAAATGGTCACAAACAAGAAGTTGTCCTCTCTCTGTCTTCTTCTTGAGAGAAGACAACTTTCTATGACAATTTCTATCCCATAATCTACATTTTCAGTGTGCATGTAAAATAAATCAACAAATCACCTGCTTTTGTATCTAAATTGAACAGTATTTTCCCTGGTTGTTTATTTATTGGCATCAAACAAACAACCTTATTGCAATCATCACAGATAGCAGTTTCTATTGTGCAGATTACAGCCTGGTAATAAACTCCACATTCACAAATCTCATAGACCTGGAGATCAACCAATGCACGGAATAATATTTATATGGCTCAAACTATATGATTATACACAGTGTATCTATACTACATGTGCATGTACATTGTATATGTTGGTACTGGAGTGGCTGATGTCTGCTCAGTGTGCTATGAAATAGGTGCTATACAGTCAAGGTTGGGCTATTTCCACAGTTTGGTAGAGATGGAACCATTAGCCTGTGCAATTTATGTTTTAGAGCAGTTGTAGCTGTACAGGTTTGATAAGCCAACTATATAATAATCAATTTCAAATATAAAATATGCACAAGAACATGTTGTATGAAAGTATATATTGAAGGTAGGTGGCATATTGTATTAGCAGCAGTGGCACGCATGTAAATGTTTTGTCACTCCTAAGGAAAACTGTTATATGCATTGTATATATAACACTTATTATTAATTTAGTAAAATGTTAACAGTATTTTTGATTTGAATGTAATAATCACACTACTGAGTGAAAATGTGAACCCAAAGGGCACTGGTAGATTATACTGAGTATACACATACAGCTTTTTAAGCGTTAAGAGAAAATAGTTTAGATGCATAAATGCATATATGTGTGCTTGTAGGCCTCTATACATTACACGGTATGTTGCGATAGCTGTATCTTATGCCAACATAGATACAGGTGATGCCAACCTAAATGTCTATTTAACCCTATGATAGTCATGCTAACATACATGTAGATGTCAATTTATTAAGCCCTATGATACAGGCGATGCTAACATAGATGTCTATTTAGCCCTATGATAGTCATGCTAACATACATGTAGATGTCAATTTATTTAGCCCTATGATACAGGCGATGTTTGTCTTTGAAGAATAATGATAGAACATTTTCCTGTTTTATCTTTTTCGTATGTCATCATTTGTTCCCAGAATCCTCTGTTAGGGTTGACGATGCCCCTGAGTAGCTTGACGTGAGAGTAAGCATCGTACAGAGTCATCCTCTCTATGGCTATGAGGTAGATGATGCAAAGGGTAGCCGACCTGCAGTAACATATTGAATGTTTCATATGGCTATTATTTTGAAGCTATCCACAGAGCAGTATTATGTTTATGGCCACAGAGATGGACCTGCTGTATGGAGAATGCTCTGATATGTACATGTATATTATGTAATTTATGTACCTAAATAATTCAGTATGAGATATACAAAGAGGTCAATGGCAGTAGGAGCAATAATTTTACAATATATTATGTTATTTAATAGCAATTAGTCTACTGACTTTTGACTATAGCTACCAAGAACATCATTATCCTAATGAGTTATGATACCCTGTATTATAGTAATATTAGTGACAAGTAAAGTAAACTTCTTACCTACTCACTCCACACTCACAGTAAACTAACACTTTTCCTCCTTTTTCTCTCTCAGAGTTTACAAAATCAATGAAATCTTTGAAGTACCTGAAACAGCAACTAGAGCTGATACTGTCATCTCTAGCACAATAATCATTACGTAGCCTTGTATTATCCAAATCGTTTTGGAATCTAGAATTATCATAGACTATTAATAGAGTAGGGTGTTTGCTTATCAAGTTCTGCATATTACTATTAATAGTCTGGGTACTACAAGGTAGTCCCAGCGTCTGTGCTCTTTACTGGTTTGGACCTACGCTCACTGGAGTCAAACCAGTATGGGTTGTTGGGCGTGGTGCCTAGGCTAGCATATTATTTACAGAAGCTGAGAACTGGGAAACATTGAACTAACCTGCTGATCCTAGCTGCAGTTATATCACTCACAGCTATCCTCATCTTCTGTATGGGGAGATCACTGTATTGTAGGTGTGGAGTTACGTTCACCTTTTATAATAATACACGATGTTAGTGTAGGACATAGAGTATAGATGTCGTACAAGGTACATGTACAGGTTATTGGCAAACTATTTTAAATATCATGTTACATATTGCATGTACATGTATGAAAGTGTACTGTTCTGGTGTGGGCACAACCCTCTTACTCAGCGTAGAAATGACAACAAGCTGTCTTTATTATAGAAACATTATATATGTACATGTATATGTATTATACCTAGGTGCATACTTGTATATACCTAGGTGTACCCTAGGTGCATACTTGTATATACCTAGGTGTACTCCTAGGTATATCTCTGACCTGTGCTGATGAGGTGTCAAACGCCGAAACAGTACACTGTATGCAGATTGAGTACATATATACACCTCTCATGCAACTTTTAAATATTTATTGTGGAATAAGAAGTTAAAAAGAAATGCGTATCAATATGGTCCTTGGTACAATAAAAGTAATTATCTCTACAACACCTGCATCAAAAATCATATACTTATTATTTACAATACTAGCATTACATAATGTGCAATGTACGTGTACATGTATATGAATATAATCTATTATTTCTATATACCATTTACATTGTTCACAATCATGCAAAATACCTAGATGTTCCGCTTTATGAAGATCAATATGCTTACCTCTGCTGTAACACCCAATCTTCGAACTCTAGACGTCTGTAACGCAGCTGAGTTACTACACAAGTACAAATAATCCGTTATTTTAGCGAATTGATCCCTTAGTTCATAGAAATATTGCTGACTACCAACGGCAGGTGCTCTAAGTGCCCTAAAGCTGGCTAGAGTTGCTGACATCACTCTTAGTTTTTGCGACAGCAGATAAAACAGAGATGTAGACCAGCGCGCTCTCACAAATTACTAGTACTACCGAATCCTTGGGAAGAGTTTCAGGATATGTAGTTGATGTTGCTAACTGTAGCTGATACTGTTCTCTGTAGCTGATACTGTAAACTGTAGCTGGTACTGTAAACTGTAGCTGATACTGTTAACTGTAGCTGATATGATGGTGAGTAGAATGATACTACAGTATATTCTTAGTAATGGATGCTAACTGCTGCCAACAGTATACTGAATGATGGGCAAATGATTGCACTAAGCTTGATCCCAACAGTGAGATGTATTCACTACATAATATATGTATATGGCCATCATAGCTGTAATATTTGTTATTATGCAACTGTACATAATGAGCTGCTCATAGATTTATAGATACCAATGACCTTTACAATTATTAATTAACCTTACCAAATAATTGGTTGTGCCACCCTTTAATTGTAAGGGGATCTATTCTAGGTCCTTAGTCTAGAGCTATTCATTTATTTAATAATTATAGTTACAGTGTATAATATATAGTACAACATACAGTCATGTGTTCTGTAGCCTATGTTGTGTGGGATGTAGGTCATTATACAAAAAAGTATTACAGCTGCTGTATTTGTATGCCAGCGAGTATAGCGTTAATCAGGTGATGGCTGCAGGTGCCTGCAGGTACATTTGTATATTCTATTTATAGCAGAGGAAATTCTGATGGGCATTTGAATACATACATCTACTCATCGCTGCCCCAATGTTCAAATGTTCTAAATCGTCAAAATGCCAATTTTGAAAATCAATTTTTGAAGCCCCCCATCATTAAAACTTTTAAATTTTTCAATGAACAGAACAATTGGGTAATTGCATATACAGGTAAATATTGTAGATAAGAGCAAAAAATCACTTACTCGGTAAACATGAGTGTGTAAACTACCAACTTAGACAAGACGGTCAATTTAATTCAAAAATCATTTAGAACATTTGAACATTGAGGCAGCATCATGTGTATGTATGTGTTATGCTATAATTATACAGTATGCACTATGCATCTAACTGCTATGTTTAGCCTAGAATATGTTTAACGGGAAAAGCATTGCCCAAAACTGTAGCAAATCTGCTGACTTAGTTGTAATTGTAGAATAATGTACGTACGTAAACCAACAAAGTAAGACAGAAAATAGTATGATATCAAATTTTGAATTATTTTATTTTAAAAATTCACTTATTGTAGTTTATTAAATAGAATTAAATAGTACTATTATACTTATTGTAGTTTATTACATAAAATTAAATAATAAATTATTAACTATTAGTACAGGGCACTCTGTTAGCTTCAGTTTTTCACGTTTATTTCCTATATTGTACTGTGACTATGAGAGTTTGTTTGCATCAGTATACAATCAATGGGTACAGTGTAGTATCCCATTGTATCCTATCCACATAATGTTGCATTTACCTTACTGAGTTAAATGATTTATTGGGAGTTGTCAGAACATTGATCCATCAGTAGAATGAGAGAAGACAACTCTATAACGTGAACTGTTAGTTTGGTCATCAGGTAGGCCAGGTTTTAATCTGTGCTGAATAGTGGATGGAAATGTTGACTCTAAATGTTGAGCTTCGACTGCGGAACTGTGTAGGACCCACTTGCAGTTCAAAATCTGTGATTTAACAGTCAACAGTCATACATGTGGTTAAACATGTATATACAACAACACTAAGTTGATACTACAATGTGCTTGCAAATACAATTATAATTTTAAAGTTATGCTCTTTTTCTAATAATCCTAACAATGAGTAACTTGTGAATAGATTAATAAAGAGAGAGCAAGCTGTCTCAACAATACTACTGATTGTCCAGTTATTTTATGCGGACTGAATTGAAATATGATGAAGTCTAAATGCATGCATTTGCTGCTCAATATAATATAAAATATTAAGACGAATATTTATCTCAATTTAAAATTTCAAGATAATATTGCCTGACATGCACTTACTGTGTATATTGTCATTTAAAGATTGGGGGTGATAATTTTCAAGATCATAATGCAGCTAATTTCATGAATGAAACTTTACTATTGCTTCAGTACAGCACTATAATGTACACTACTTCAAGACTAATGCAATGTAGATGATTGTGCTGCACGATTGAATGAATGAAAAAAACAGTGGCATTGTTTTATTGGAAATGAATAACTGTTTATTCAAATGGATTTGCTTTTGTCCTGAACAAATATACATGTTCACGTGCTCCCTAGTGATGTCAAATATTATATTGACAGTCAATAGTTGCCGACTAGTTTATAGCGCCGAGAAGCGAGACGTGCTCAAGGTTAAACGTGATTGTTTTCCTTGGTGACTGGAGGATTAGCTGCTATACTACAAGGTGATAATATATGTAACTCTAGAACAAATGCACGTACAGTTTATATAATGTAATGTACATGTATATATTAAATGCATGTTTATATAATGTAATGTACATGTATATATTAAATGCATGGCAGTAGTAAAACTGTAATTGTACAGGTACATGTATATATTATACTCTCTTATCAGAAGGCTATTTGCTACTACCTTCTTTATCAGTTAGTATTTTGTGTACAGTAGTTATTAACACACAGCTACACCCACACTTATATCATACATATACATACGTGTAGTATATTATGTATAAATGTGTCATACACGCTATACCAGACGATCGCACAAATACACCTAGTAGCTGGTAAGTTGCACATACTTTGTACATGTATAACATCACACAGGTACATGTATAACACATAATCAGCTAGATTGTACATCTTAGTGCGTAGAAGTACCATACCATGTACCATGATATACATGTACATAGCTTTTATGTACTATGTCCATCTACAGGGACAATTACACCTTGATGCATCCAAGTGCTACACAGCTATTGTATATAATTTCATAGCTGTTGTTATATTAGACAAGTACATACAGGTGGTATCAGCATAGTGACTATAATATTAGTATAAACAGTGAGTGAAACAAGGTTGGAAAGCAAAGTGAGGCTAAAACGTGTCTTTGGGTAGAATTTACGGACAATTTTTGTTTAGTCATATTCTGGTCTCAGTAACTCCAGGGAGATGTGCATTACGCTTTAGCGTACAGATATATGTGCGCATTTGTAATGGGTTTTAGGTATGACAGATATTGCAATTGATGTAGAGCTTTTAAAAATCTCGTCTTTGGTGGTACATATTACATGGTCAGGATAATAGTTTACATGACTATATGTTACATCGCTCATGCAGTGTAGTGTTGTAAGCTATTGAATGTCACAATGTATATGTGCATGTGTACACTAGTTGGTATTGGTTTCTATGTACAATATTAAGTATTCTACATCTGGTCTGTTGATTGTTGGCTGTGTTGTGCTATGCGAACCTTCTCGTAGAACTATGTAATTTACATCAAAATACATGTATTATTATTGAACAGTTTTCCAAAAACTACTCACTTGGCAAACCCAGACATGAACATGCATGTTAGTAGCTTCTGATAAAAATGTAATAATATATACATGTAGCTCTGAATTTTATAGTGAAATGTTTTCAGATATCTCAATGTATGTATATTGTTTGATATACGGGTTACCACATGTTTGCTTAATATCCCTATATGCTGTTAAAATTAGCCTTTACTTCTCTAAGCTGTATTTGGTTAGTAAACAAGTGGCAAATTGATTTCCCCTCATCTCTAGGTTGCAGTAAGTGAGAAGTAAACACATGTAAAGGAGGAGGTGTCAGTATTTACAGTAGACTTACAGCTGCACTACTTGCTAGTTACTATCAACACAGGAAGTGGAAACACAGTAACATATGAGTTGAGTTGGAGGGAATACACTTGAGGGTTGAGACAGAACTGATAATCTGTATAGTAACATATTGAAAAATACGAACAGTAGAGCAGCGATAGAAAGTGGCTAGAGGATGTGATGTCAGAGATCGTCGGATAAGAAGATGAGCTGTATGAGTTGCTTTCACTGTTTTCACCATAAGGAGAATATTGACAAGGAAAAGGCATGGAGAGCTCAGAATCTGGTAATGCTCTAGTTACCCATAGTCTTAGTTGTATAATGGAGTATTAGGCTCAACTTTCAGTATTAGTACCTAGCCTCAGTATTAGTACTAATCTCAGTATTAGTACTAGTCTCAGTATTAGTACTAGTCTACACTGATATTAGTACTAGTCCCCATACCCTGAGGGTAAAGGGACATTTCGAAAATGTTAGTTAGAAACAGGACGTTTCGAAAACTTTCTTTTGGAGTTTGGAGGTTAGGGATTGGAGTTTGAGGATTGGGGTTTGGAGATTGGGGTTAGGAATTTGGGTTTGGGGATTGGAGTTTGGGGTTTAAAAGTTTTCGGAACGTCCAATTTCTAAATGACATTTTCGAACAGTCGCAAATTCTACCCTGAGCTAGCAATTATTTCTGAAATTCAGAATTGTATAGCATCATTCACTACATGACTGTTTGACTACTGGACATGCTAAAAATTGCTCAAAATCTCACATCTCCCTTCCTGCTCATTTAGGAAGTTGCAGAGAATCCTGTATACAAGCTGGTGAACATCATGCAGACAGGAGATTTGATGAAATTGTATGACGAGAAGGGACCGGATGCTGTCCGTAAGAGATGTGTAGAGCACGTCAGCGCATATTTATATCAGCGTGGAAAGCGTTCTGATGTCATCAAACATAAGGATTATACTAGATGGCGTTCACGTCTTCAAGGAGGTCAAACGGTGAGTTGAGATGGACGGTTAAATGAGTCAAATAATAAACATCAATATATAATAGAGTATGTTTATGTCAAAGCGCTCTAGCTTTGGTTTTTTATTTTACTAATCAAGAACAACACTAATGATTGCAAACTCACCAAGATACATACTATCAGTAGTTGGTGAGTATGCTGATAATTTTCTGCAGAGGTTGGTCCAAGTTCCGCATTCGGTCGCTAAAATACACATAACTATTCTATTTATGAACTTAAAAATCACAGGCTATTAGCAAACTACTGCTACTACAGTGCTTTAGTAACACTGTAAGTTGTAATATTAAGTACAAAAATATGTTGTGAATAGATTGGTCTGAACTAGATTTGAATTAAATTTTCTCATGCAGTTTTCTATAGGCTTATTTTTTCTACCAATCCCTTCCGATGTACATGTAAGTTTAAAATGAAGAAGTGATGTATGGTATTACATTGTATTCTTTCTGTACTTGAAATTATGTGTTACAGTGGAGTGCTAGGTTTTCCAACCTATACACAGAGGTAGGGGATGGAATGTTTTAACTGAGCATGACTTACTAGAGTGCCTAACCTTCTAGTATCTGTGCAACTCTTTTCAGAGTGTTTATATTCAACTTTCTGTTCTTGCTGAGTGTTTTGGTGTGAAACTAATATGGCTAACACAGCATCGATTGTTTCATTTCTTTATTAGATGACTAATTTTAGTTACAAATTAATTGGGTGGAAAAGTCTTTTCTTTTCAATAGCTGTGAAGTAGCTTGTATTGTGATGTATTATTTGTCTCTATATTCCATTTGGTTATTTACTTTTTTGTACTAGGCCTACTACTAGACCTGCTTAGAAATCCATCACTTTAATTGTTTATAATTTTGTGATATTTCACAACCTAAATAGTGCAGCAAATTCTTGAGAGATCGTGGTTAAGCAGACAATTCCATTTCCTTCAGTCAGTTTTCTTGTTATGCGTAGGCCACACTGCAGCGAATTTTTAGCGAAAAGCGAATTTTGGCCAGTGGCGAAATCGCAAATCGCAAATTTTGTGCGAATTCGCGCAAAATTTGCGATTTCGCACTCGCTGATCTCAATCAGCTAATTCGCAACTCGCAAATTTGTGATTGGCCAATTTTTATTTGTCACGTTACCGTCACGTGTTCAGCGCCACGGATTCTCAATCAATCATGAGTTTAAATTATTATATTAAAATTTTTATTTTAACTGATGAATAAAATAACTACTTCCGTTTGCAAGAATTGTGTAAAACGAATAAAAGTAAGAATAAAATAATTATTTTATTTTATTCTATTTTAATTATAATTTTATTTTACATTTTTCGGAGTTCTAGTTCTGCAGTGAATGAGAAACGTGACCGAGGATAATAATTTTTGATCCCTCATTGGGTGAAATCAATGCGAATTCGCTTATAGCTTTTGCAGTGCGGCACGCTCGATTATAATTTGCGAATTCGCCTTTGGCCAAAATTCGCTATTCGCAAGAAAATTCGCGTCAGTGTGGCCTAAGCTTTAGTGTCTTGCAGTTGCTTATCAGCAGCACAAGCCACATGCTGTATGGCATGTCCATCTAACTGCAGCAGTTATTGCTAACAATTCAATTGCACTGTGGGTGTCTGTTATGTATTCTGGTATGAAAGTAGCTCTACGTTCTCCTTGGGGTTTACTCCACCAGTAAGTAATCAATTATAACGTTACGTCAGCAATGTAAATCTAAGTTTTAGTTGATTGTGCACAATATAACAGGAAAAGAATTATATTCTCTACAAGACTATTATATTAAATTTTAGATAAATCAATAATATAATAATTTCATTATTTGCTGAGGTCACATACAGGCACCTGGTGGGGTTCCTTACATATAGTAATATGGATAACAAACACCAGGCATTGCCATGTAGTTGTCATGGGAAAATAACATCTTGAACAGTCCACTGCATCTAATGAATTCTGATTTTTATATGATGTACATAATATGAGAACAAGTGTTTAGAAAATATAAATTCTTTTCAAATGTTTCTCTTTGTATCCATTATACAACAAACCAATATTATATTATATACAAGTTACTTACATGTATAATACATGTACATGTATAATACATGTACATACATGTATATTATATCCCAGATTTGACAAATTTCAGATATGACCATATATAGCTTTTCCTAAAATGGCAGGTAGCTCTATGTCTTAACTAATTAGACCTGCAGACATGCTAACATATTTAACTTGATGTGCTTTAACAGGCATCTGCATGTACAATGTATGTAAAATGTGTTATGTGTATGTATAGTATTTCCTTTCTTATGTGAATGACAGAATAGTGTTTATATAGAAAATGTTGTATAAAACAACAATTTTTGCGAAACAATACAGCTCGGCCAAAATGGCAGCGCTAGCTTCTAGTAATGCAATGATAGGTACTGTTTAACATTAATTATTTACAAACATTAATGGGCATGTAAATATAAATGTGGTTGTCATACTTTGCTGTTAAAGTTTGTATTTACTTTTCTGACATTTTTCACTTTCATTTCCTATGTTGTGTCATACTCGTACCTGCACTTTGAACAACATGACCTACTTTTGATATTTTGTTGATTCTACAATATTTTATGTTTCATAAAAATTCTCTTAGATCCTATTATTTAATTAAGTGTATGCAATAGAACCTTTATAAAAGCTATTGTAGTTGTATCAATGGTGATACTAATCCTGGTCCACTGTGGAATGCATGTACATATTCTCTTCTTTCTTTCTGTTTGCAGACAGAACCTGGGGGAAACACTGGTGTACACCAGACAGGGGACTCCATAGATGGAGAGATTGATTACACTAAGGATGAGCTCATCAGATTTACTGACCATGAGGCATGCTGGGATTTAGAGTTTAGAGGTGCTGTAGGTGAGACAGCTCTACATCTCTGTTACCTGAATAATACACCAATACACCTGGAGATAGCTAAAATACTGCTCGATCTCTATCCTAAACTAGTATTAGATGTCTATGAAGCCGAAGAGTATTATGGTAAGTTCTTCTCGTTAGAGCAATTTCTTATGACACATATATATTTGCACCATTTTCTAACAGTTATATGTGCACAACGTCGAATTACTTCAAGACGTTCGCTGCCAGACATTGTTCTGCTTGGCATTCAAACTAAACAGTGCTCTCTGCCTGCTACTGATGTATCACTCACATACATGTTATACATCTAACATCTATTACATATTGTTTTACATGTATATCTCATGAAGATTTCCAATGTGGTAAACATTTTGTATTATATGCATGTACACAGTCTAGAGCTAGACCAACATGTACAATGTACATGCATATAATGTTCATGACACATATAATATATGTGATATCTGTAGCAGAAAGGCTGTCATATGCTCAATATATATTTTTGTCTGATTTTAGGAGAAAGTGCACTACACTTTGCTATAATACATGGGAACCTTGAATCTGTCAAACTGCTCGTAGAAAAAGGTGCTAATGTAAATCAGAGGGCTACAGGGAGATTCTTTTTACCTGAAGATCAGAAGACAACTCCCCGTGCTGCTGCTACAAACTATGAAGGTGAATGGATGGGGATGATACCGATATTGATATACATGTAGATATGAGAAGACTTGATTTAGAAAGTGAGAGAGAACAGATCATAAATTGTTTTCATGCACATACGATTTACATTTACATTGTCCACATAAGAGTAGCTTAGGTATGGGCACTCATAAGCTGTCGTTTTTCTCTCCCAATTTGATTTCCTTCAAATTTTTTAGAAGGTTATCAGATTGGGAGAGAACAACTTCTTATTATAATCAAGAGCTTGTGGGTGCACGTGCACCAAAGCATAATTAACACCCCTACTATTTTATATACATGTACATGTAGTGTTATTATTTTATAATGTAGTTTTATTGATATTTTGTAAGTGCTAGAATTCATGGGGGAATGACATAAACATCATTCATGACGTATATTATATGTTTATCCATTCTCAGACATAGATAGTATAATAATATTACTTATACAATATATAATATGCTTTAATGTATTGTAGCTACATGCTATCTCTGAATATGTTAAAGGTGATGCCTACTATGGCGAATATCCTCTAGCATTTGCTGCTTGCTTGGGACTTGAGTCCATCTACGACTACTTAATATCTCAGGGAGCGGATCCAAACCTACAGGACTCGTTTGGTAACACTGTCCTCCACATGACAGTGATCTGGAACCAGCCAGCGATGTACTCTTACGCAGCCAGACATCCAACCAAAAAAGCTGATCATTGGAAGAGGAACACCCTGCGGTAAAAATAAAATTAATAAACAAATATTGCTACATATATCCGAGTACTGGTGTACGGCAGAGATGTTAGCTGTGCATTTAAACCTAAAAGGAGAAGTTGTCCTCTCCCAAATCCTTCTCTTTGATTCCTTCAATAGAAAAGACAGCAATTAGAGAGAGGACAACTCTCAATTGTTATCAATAGCTCACGAATGCGCATGCAGTCAATACACCAAATGTTGACGTTTTTCAATTGTTTACTTTCGATAATTAATTCTGGCTGAGTAATTCTTTACTTTTAGTGATAGTTAATGAGAAAAGGGCTGTCACCAACAAAATATATACTATATTTTGAGACATCAGGAGTTTAAATGCTCTTCTCTCCATAACATTACCTCCCAGTGACTCTAACTGGTCATTCAAAATATGTAGCTCTAAGTATGCCCAGAACATTATCACAACGATTATCGTCATCTGCAAAGATATTTATGCAAGTAATAGCATTTTTGATCTGTACTAATTCCAGAACTATCTGATAATGGTTGTTGTCATAGGGAGGAGATAACTCTATGGTTAATGTAGTTGTTTGTAGCGCACTGTATAAATTTTCCAAAGAGAGAATTGGCAATCTGTTTACAGTGGATTGGTTATGAAAGTTGCAATTGATTGTAGGATAAAATTTTTTTCTGACTGTAGAACTGAGCACACATTAGCTGGAGAAGAGACAGGACTGACTCCTTTAGCTCTGGCTAACAGGCTAGGCAGACATAAGGTGTTCACGGAGATCATGGAGCTACAGAAGATGGAACTTTGGAGATTCAGTAATGTCCACTGCTCTATATATCCTATACTCGCTGTGGACACCATTGGGCCAAGTGGGAGAATGAGTAAGTACCCTTTAAACTATGATAATCAGATACTAACTATGGCTGTAGAAAGTGATACTGATGAGTAGATCAGTGTTGAAGTTGCCCCCTCTTCTCAAAGAGAGATACAAAGAGAAGACAACTCTGACCAAAGAGAAAACCTTTTATAGAATAATAACATACATTGTAGCTTGTACACATACAGTGTGCTATGATGTAGTATATAGTATATTACACAACACTGTACATATGCAAAATACATTGTACGTTAATGGAACAATATAGACTGTCTTTCTATATTATCTCAGATGTAAATAGCATTTAACCCATTGTTGCAACAATGCATCAGAAAACACCCAAAAAATATGTTGCTATGTATCTATAGTTAGCTTTTGTACCAAGCTCTAGAGAGTAATTAAAAAGAGCATCGCTAATTGCCTTGCAAAACATAACTGAGAACCTATGAGAAGAACATAGTACATAAATTCTACAGTCTAACTTATACATTATTATTGTATTTGTCAATTGTTGTGGCTGACTGGGAATCCAGGCTGTACATCACATTTTGAGCATTTCCTTCTCACGTACCACACATCACGTTTAGCAGGCAATACAACTTAGTTTATACAGGGCTGAACAGCCATTCAAGCAGCAATTTCTTTCTCTCACACTTAACTGTGAGTGTGTACTATATTATGTATATTATGTTGCAGACTGGAACTCTTCTCTCATGATCACATTGGACCAGCAATCAGAACAACATAAAGACATGCTCCAATCAGGAGTTCTAAGACAACTGTTGGATGAAAAATGGAAAACTTTTGTTAGAGTAAGTTGTTGTTAGTTGTTCGCTTCAATGATTTTCTTTAATTCGTAAGTACAATGCTTCGTAATATACATGTACATGTATATGTAAGCTTCAATGGGTAAAAAAAAATTTGCAGACTGTTTGGGTATCAAAACATGTCACACTTTTATATCAAAGATTTCTGTAATGAAAATCATAACATGGGTAGAAACTCAGCATTTTGTTTCTCAACATTTCTGGACCAATCACTATCACTTATTCCCACAGAAGCGTTTCTTCCTGAGGTTTGCTATTCTACTTCTACATTTGATTGCACTGTCTGTGTCAATATCATTGAGGCCGAAGGAAGATGTACAGCTGTTGCAGACAACAAATGACAAAGTAAGGCTGACTGCAGAGATATGTACAGTCATCTCCTGCCTTGTTGTCATTGTGCTGTATCTACAGGAGATCAAATTCCTCGGTTTTTACTATTCATTCGCCAATCTGGTAAGCTGATATTTTCCATTCTGTTTGCTGTACAGGAGTAATAAAACTAATTCTTATCAGCTGCATTATTTTGTAGAAAAATGTTATTGCCACTAGATAGGAAATTATTGATATCTTTCGTAATATTAAATTACCCGTTACCCATTAAGATGATAGAAAAAATACACATCAACATTGGATATACATGTAGGACCACAATCTTTGGCAAATAGCTTTTTTTGTTATGTTGAGTGATTGCTATAAAACTATGATTTTGCAACAACATAACATTATAATGTATCATGGACTTTGATGATGTTGTAAATTATGTCTACAGACCACAGGCTAGGGTTTCCATTGTAAAATTTAGTATTGGCAATGAGAGAAGATAACTTCTTAATGCAGCAGATGGCACACAGCATTGGCCCACGGCCATTGGTCAGATAAAGAAATAATATAATGAATATCACATAGTTAAAACTATGCAAGCTATACTCGTAGTTGTATGTGCATGCACATGGGCCCATGCACTGTACCATAACCATGTCAGATAAGATCCTAGGATTTCTTTATCATGTCCTTGCAGAGTGTGAGCATGTAATTTCAGTTCTTACGGTGCATTATACCTTTCGTAGAAGAATGCTCCCTTCAAAGCCCTATACCTGGTTGGCTGTGTTCTACAGCTGACATTGGTGCCAGTACGGCTGGCTAGCATACCCTACCTTGATAATAAAGAGATTTTGTTCAAGCTAAGGGTAGCAGAGGAATCTCTACTTATACTAGCACTACCAGTGACTTGGACTATGATTCTCTTCTTTGCCAAGTAAGAAACGGTATCTAGAGTAGTTTAAGTGTGGAAATAAATATAATTAAATGTACATGTACATTGTGCTATGTATCACTGTGTATACATAATGTACTCTAAATGTACATGTACATGTACATATTTATGTGCATTACTTCTTTTTCTCAGACTACTCCAGTTCGCTAAGCTGCAATTTGCAAACCCATAAAACTGTTGACACCCACTTACTAATTCATTATTGAAACACAATTTTCAATTCGTTGAGTTCATTTCAATAATTCTAACATAAATTGAAAGGTTAAAAAAATTGAGTTCTTAGCTTTCAATCATTAGCAATGTACTCATTGACTTATATGTAGCATTGTATGTATTCTTCATGTGTTTTACCAAATGACATGCTATGCTAATAACTATATGTATATATGCATAACAAAACCGATGATATACATTGTAAATGTTAAACAAATGATTTAGAAATCGTAAGTGGAAGAGTGTTTGAAGGTTGCTCATGGAAACCCTATAAAATGTACATGTATGTAATAGTTGTTGTTTATGATAATAAATGATGTGTTTGTAGAGTAACCATCCACATTGGACCACTCATCAATATCCTCTTCCTGTATATTAAAAAAGACCTTCTACCATTTCTAACCATAGTCATTGTCATGTATATTGGATTCGCTTTATGTAAGTATAACATAATAATACAAGTAATACAACAAGCCACGTTAATACAGTTAACATAACATAGTAATACAAGTGATATAAAACAGTAATACGACATAGTAATACAAATAATATAACATAGTAATGCAAGTAATAAATAACATAGTAATACTCTGTGTATGTACGTACATGTATATAGGTTGTCCCCTTGTTTTACTAGTTGATGACTACAGTGTCGACTCTACACTCTACACTGTGGAGTTGACAGTCTACATTATGTACTAGCGCATACAACATTCACAGTTAGGTGCACACTACATGTATAATATTGATGCTATGAAACTTGTTGCTTGGCATTTTACAGCATTCTATTGCATGTTCAAGACAATAAAAGATGAGAAAAATATAACAACATTTGACACACCACATGGCTCTCTGATGCCACTATTTCAGTCGTCTCTCGGGGAGTTTGAGGTAAGTGAATAACTGATCACTAAACATGTCAGTTATGACTTGCTGTTGGGTCAGGTGGTGATCATTACTACAGTGTGTTATCCTTTCATTGCATATTATTGTAGTACAGTTATGTGTTTCAATGTGTACATGTATCTAAGGATCATTAGATTGGGTTTTCAAGCAAAGATATATCATTACTTTTAAATTTCTGTGAAAAATCTAACATTTCTATGGCACAAATACGTATTCTATTTCTACACGAGTAGAAAATAAGCCACTGCCATGTTTATAATATCTGTCAAGGCACTATTAACTACAACATTTAGGGCAATATTGAAGCTGCCTAATTGTGCAACGCCAGCTGATTTCTGCCTCAGATTACCACATTCTCTCAAATGGTACACAGCACAAGCTGTACCTCAAATTACTTTAGATTTTACTAGCTGAACTAGTTACAATAATATTTTAATTTTAGTACGATGAGTTCAAGCTAACCAACTATCCACCGCTGACAATGCTGGTGTTTATGTTATTCATGTTTCTCATGCCAATTCTACTCATCAACATGCTGATCGCGATGATGGCCTCAACTTTCGACAAAATCATATTGAGGTCGGAGAAGGATTGGATACAACAATGGGCTAAGATTGTCATCATGCTAGAACGTACTTTCTCAAACGAAGAGCTGTTGAAATATCAAAAGATTTATTCAATCAAAATAGAGAATCCGTTGGAAATTCATAAAGGATTATACAGTGAGTGTAATAGATTAATAATCATTGGAAGGAGTTGTCTTCTTCTAACTATATTTTCATTTCTAGGTTGAGAGAGAACAACTTATTGTTAGGAATATTTCACCTACTAGTGTCTATGTGGGTAGAGGCAGAGCCAAAGGCATATTCTTCGTTGTACATCGATAACTTTGCCTAGCCAAAACTTGCAAATGGTTTACTGTTACCCAGTGCTTGGCCTATTCTATTTTTTGTATTGTATTCATTAATGTACATGTAACATAATACTTCACACGACATCCACTAAAGTAAAAACTAAAGGACATTTTGCAGAGTCCTAAAACTTGGCCAGTTTTTTGGCAAACGGTAATATTGTTGATGTGTGAGAGTCACTGTACAGTCATACATTGTAAGATAGCTCAGCTGAACCCCAACTGTACTATAACAATCTTTCGTAGACAATCCTGAAGGAGAGGAAATAGAATTCAGAGGTATAATGGTAATCAAGACAGCAGCAAAAACAAAATCAAAACAGAGAAAGGATGCAGTTAGGAACTGGAAGGTAATGTATATGTATATTGCATATTCATTGTACATGTACATGCAATGTATACTAATAACATGCATCAGCTTTAGTTTTTGACTTTGACATTCATGATAAAATTTTTTTACAATCTCGAATGTACATGTATATGGAACCCCCTGCAACATGGACTTTCTATTTATTTGTAGAGAACGACAAAGGAAGTACTCTCTAGGATTAAAAATTTGAAAGGGCTTCACCCGTATGACTACACTCTAGAGATAAACTTTAGCACTATATTCCCAGAAGCTGATAATCTTTATCTAGAAGGAACACTGTCTAATAGACAGGCTCGTTTGAGTATGTACGGGTCACAAGATTTGGCTGCTGCTGTAGAACAACTAACAGAAACTATGGCACCTCGGCAGCACTGAAGTATCGGCAGCATTGAAGTATCGGTAGCATTAAAGTATCGGTAGCATTGAAGTATCGGTAGCATTAAAGTATCGGCAGCACTGAAGTATCGGTAGCATTGAAGTATCAGCAGCACTGAAGTATCGGTAGCTTTAAAGTATCGATAGCATTGAAGTATCGGTAGCATTGAAGTATCGGTAGCATTGAAGTATCGGTAGCATTGAAGCATCGGCAGCACTGAAGTATCGGCAGCACTGAAGTATCAGTAGCATTGAAGTATCGGCCAATGGTGCATGCATACTGAAATTGATGCCTACATTTTGTCATTGTACATACATTTTTGTACATTATTGAAATTGGTAAATCATATATAATGCAGCTGCACAATTTATAGCAACAAGAAATGTTTGGTAGAAGTGGCAAACAGTAAATGCTATTGGCAAAAATATCAATGTGCATCACTTCTAATTGTAGGCCTAACTCCTATTATTGGGAAAGTCATTTGATATTATTACCAAAGTTGTGGGGAAAAGATTTTTTATTTTTCTATAATTCCGTCCTAAGAAGCAGTGCACTTAAATCTAATAGAACTATTTTTTTATTAATATATTTTGCTTTAAAATTAGTGTAACATTCTACATGGAGATAACAATGTATATATTTTATACACGGCATATTTATATTTCCATGTCGCCTTGCTATACATATATGAAACACAATAATTTATTTAAATATGAAGACGATTATAAATGTGGTATAAATTTGGCACTTATTAAACAATATTGTGCTGTTAAATGGGAGTGACGCCAAAACTGCTGATATTATTTGATATACATACATATTATATATTACTACTCTGTATGAAATATATGGTAATAGTGAAAGCTAAGAGGAAGTACTCTGTATAAAAGGAAAGTAATTCGTTGCACCCTTTTGTGCTGCACCATAACGCTTATAGAGATATAACGTAATAAATTTGATCTTCGATATGCAGAAAGAAAAGTAATAAATTGTGCAAATACATACATAAATGTAAGCTCATAGCCAATACAGGTTGGAATGTATGGTAAGTTCCACCTCCCATTAGATTGCAGTTTGGGGAATTCCCCATGACAAAACTAGGAAGCTAACATGCAATCATATCTACCGCACTAGTATAAAAGGACTCATTAGTAAAAGACATGTTCTGATAAAACTTTTTGGAAAAATATTGGCATATTGCATGCTTAAAATGTAAGGGCAATAGAATACGAATATTTGTTTACAAAAATAGCGAAGTCAAGGCTATGTTTAGAAAGGAGGTTTTAGATTTATAGGAAAATGGAAACAAAATTTGTGTAAATAATTATTATAAATATTTGAAAAAGACCAGCATTGTGAAAATAAAGAAATACGTTGTAATACCATGATATTCTACATGATGACCATGATTACTGGCTATATGCTAATGCCCTACTAGTTACTGGCACTAGGTATGTATAGAGTAGAGTTGACTAGTTGACTGGTGCGTTTATGCTTTTCACAGGAGGTCATCAGCCTTAAGTCCAGACAATCTAGAGAGGTCAAATGTGACCAGAACTAGCTTCTGAAACAATAGATAATAATAATACTAATAATGATATAATACAATATGTTATAGTGGTGCCAAACATGGTTCTTGAATGTGGCTGCCCGATAGCAGAGCTAATCGAGGGGCCGAGGCCACCGCGGCTTCTAGAGCTAGATATTATTATGGTCCGACATGATATGGAGGGAAAACCTTCTTCGGAACAAAAACTTTCAGGTCATTAGCAAGACTCGATCCCACGCCCTTGCAGTTAACTTGCATAATTGCTACAAGATCAGAGTGACTAGTACTAGCCCACTCGGCCACCAACAACTATTCACATGGCTGATTGTCATGCCCCCATTCACTTTTGAATGAGAGCATGACAATCAGCCATGTGACTTATTGCTATCACTTAAATTGTAGTATTAATACAAATCAACAGTTCTCACAAATTTGTAGATCTTTTCATTTCAGACCAAATAGGTTACACTGATTGATGGCTTGAAGCACGGCTTTAACAATTACCCTGTGAATTAACCAAGTAAACTTATCAGATGTGTAGTAGAATAATAGAAGAATGTTTATATGGGATTTGTAAGTAAAATCATTAGTACTGCAGTGCTGGAAATTCTAGGAGAATATAATTCTTAACACTGCTGGCCGTTGAAAGGTCTCCAAGTCTTCGAGACCATGGTCCTATTTGTTTGCACACACTGCTGCCGCCACAGCTACTACTACTACTACGACTGCTACTGCTACTGCTACTGCTACTGCTACTGCTACTGCTACTGCTACTGCTACTGCTACTACGACTACTGCTATTACTACTGCTACTGCTACTGCTATTACTAGTAAACGCAAGTAACGTAAGTACATGTACATACCTTCCGTTGCTGACTTGAGTTTTGTAATCTATATTGCTATTGGCTTCCGTCACTCCTTCGGAAGTACTTCGGCTCCTTATTGGTTCATCTACAACAGTGATTCATAGATAGAAGGAGTGCATTTTACTTGTTTCATCTCTTTGATTCTTGATACAGTTTTTAGTGCTACTTCTATTATTATACCACTCTTTTGCTGGACACGTTCATTCTATGCTGCCAAAGACTGGACTGGTTTTGAACTAGCTAGGAGCTGCAAGGTATGCTAAATATACAATAATATGCAAGGGAGTTGTTGGGGAGCAAGGGAGGGTGACTCCTTCTAAAATCCACTACACATGATGGTTTCTCAGTTGAAAATTGGATTGCCTAAGAAAATACATGTAGTTATAATATGTAGTATAATTGTAAAGACTGCAAAGAAAAGTGTTTGCTCTATCAAGATAGAAATATTAAAATAAGTAGCGTAAAATGTGAGCTGGTTTCTTTACTGGGGGTTACGTAAAGTTTATGTCCATCCTAATCTTTTAGAGTGACAAACTTTAGGGTAGTAATAGTAATATTTAGTTCTACTAAGAGTATACATGCGTGCATGTAATGGCTTACATGTAATTTAAATTATTATGTCTATATAAAAAATGTATACATACCAACAGCTGAGAAGAAAAATGCGCCATTCTCAACTGAAATATACAAGTGATTACAATAATAAATTATATAATTTTGTAATTATTGACAAAACCAGTAACAAAACATAGAAAGTTCTTGACAGATAATTTACTCCTTGGGTATAATTACATGTAATTACAAAGTTTATATAATTGTACATGGAAACAATTTGTCATATAGTGCATCTATTCAGAGTAGGTACATATTACATACCTACTCTAAATTAGTAACAGATGCATGCACATGCACATATAGCCTACTTACCACATCACATACATGTATACATGATAGGAAGAGACAAGAGTGTAGAAATAGGCAATGTTTTGAGCTAGTAATAAAATAAATTAGTGCATATGCAGTACATATATACAGTACAATGTACTCGCTTATTCAATAATCGAAGTTTAATATACATTTAGATTTTTATTCAAAAGTATATACCTGGGGAGCTGAGGGTCTGAGCTGGTGGTGGTGACATTGGAGGTGACACACTTTCACTCACTACAAATGTAAATGTAACAAGTTAAATCAGCTAAAGCCGTTTGGTGTTGCAGCCTTCACAATATTTCTAAGATGACACTTTATATTTTATGCATTGGTTCTACCAAAACCTACATTATTCCATCCTACAATACTGTAGTCTTGCTATGCAAACTCACACACAGGGGATTTCACTATTATCTGCACATAGCTGAAGGTTGGAAAGGATTTGATTATACAAAGCTGCTTAGGACTCAAAATGAACACCTTTGCCTTACCTGATGGAACACTTGACAAAGAGCGGCTTTCCCTTCTAAGCAGACTTGCCACTACAAACAACAAATTATTTTTGATAGCCAAATTTTCAATGAATCTACTGATTGAAGATATACACATCAAATATTAGATCACTTTGCACACATTTGGTCTGAAATGAAAGCATTGGTAATAATTGTCACTACAGGTTCATAATATAATGGTGGTTGGATCGAAATATGGTAACTGACATAGGGGCATTTCAATGAGTTAAATCTATTGTCTCGGTGGTACAGCTACCTGCAAGGACCATACCTGCCAAGTTATTGCTTCTCCAAAGAGGGAAGATTGGAGCACTGCATGGAGGGGCCACCCATGCAGCAAGAATGCCTAATCCACCCACCATATTTAATTGAATTATCATTATAAATAGTTCAATACTCTATAAAAAATATGGTTTTACTTGCTTTAGAAAGTGGAAATATCCATAATTATCCTGCAATCTATCACTAATACTAACTCGGCTGCCGATCCTAGTAGATTTGAGAAGAAATAAATGCTCACATGTTGGAATCTGCTTTCTAACCTGAGCCACAGAAATACCCCACTTGCACCACATGCAGTATTCTGAAATTAGTTGCTAAAATTATTTTTTGCAAATTGCAAATAAATTGTATGTACAGTAGTTGGAATAACTATAATAGTATAAATTATTCTTATTACTACCTGAAGAAGATTGAGAAAGTGCTGTGTACGATCTGAATGTCTGCATTGTAATACCACTTGTATCACTACCTACAAAAGACCCAGCTATGTAATATAATAGACATAGGGCATACTTGTAGATTGCACTCAGTTGATTTTGTACTATTTTAATTTGGCAATTTTTTGCAAATGAACTACAATGCATTATTTGTGGAATGCCTACAAAAACTTTCCATCTTGTTTACCTGATGATTGGTTGTCAATATTGTTGTCGTGTAGTGGCTTGCATCTAAAGCAGTATACAGCTACAGCTACAGCTGTACCGATGATAGCAGCACCAAGTATTGTAGCAACAGCTATTATAGCAATAACACCAGGAGACAGCTGTCCAGAACCAGATGATGTAGTCTCTGAAGAATTTGTAACTGGTTCAGAGGTCCCTTGTCCGCACACTGGCAGATAGTCTGCAACAACGGAATTGTTTTAGTTAGTATACAAGTATACACGGCTCAATTATTATTATATCAAAGGTGGCTCGACTATGATCTGCGGGTTAAATTTAGCAATCTGTAAAATAATGTACCTTCACAACTGGTTTAACACAAGGAGCATTGCTAGGAGTATGTATGGGCTGTGATATAAAACGGACATTTACATAATTAAGATAATGAAGCAGCAATGGCCGAGTGGTCTAGAATGCTGAATTTTTCTGTTGAAGGTTTCATGTGGTGTTAGGAAGACCATCCAGCCACAATTGCTCCTGTGCCTCATATAAAAGTCCTTGAGGTCATGCAAGCCAGCATGGCTTCAAGGCAACTCCTCTACCCGAGGAGTATAAGCCGGTGAGTTTACTTGCATAATTAAAACAATTTTATTAAGGTTATGTAACTGAGGTTCTCAAAAATAAAATTCCTTTTAACACTATATAGGCATTACTACCTGGAAAGGCATAAGAAAAAAATTGGGAAGGTCTAAGAAATATTTTTCAAGTGATGGCCCATAGTAATTTTGGGGTCCGTTTACTACAGCTCCAATTTTATGAAGGAAATGAAGGCATGACACAATGTTACAGATGCAAAAGAATAATCAATCTCATTGGCATAGTACTACATGGTGTATGGCTAACATATAATGTATGTTTTAACAAGCTTTTTTCTGTTTTTGTATATGTAATATCCCATGCAAAACATAATTATGTGTGGTGTATATTCTTATAAAATACACATATCCACTGTTCTAGGAAAGAATAAGGGCAGTTATTCTACTAGATATGTTTGTTGGGTTGTTTAGCAGCAGCTAGTGGCAGTCTAAAAGCCAACACAAAACAAAATATGCAAAAAAAACAATGATTTGATCCTAGATCTCATATTTGAATAATTACATGTACAGTGTGCAGCTCTGTGGTGGTCTAAATGGCTTGTATATGCGCAGTTTACTAGGAGAGGATAACTTCACATGATATACGTGCCCTGCAGTCTAATACTATCCTACCTGTTCCTAAACACGTATAGAAACACCTGCACATGCTAGTTTACCTTATGGAAAAGAATTTATTCTACAAATAAGACAAAACTTGGATAAGGTTTTACAGACAAAAAGCCAGCATAAGAAAAAGTTCTAGGAGGCCATTACTTTATTTTCTCTCTTCATAACACCAGCTTAGGTAAACATTCATGCATATTTAACAATATTATGCAATGATCTAACTGAAAAATAAATTATTCCACTAACAGCAGGCAAACTTCATAGCGCTGTTTTTGGTCTTTGACCCCCTGTAACGTTGCGTCATGTGACTTAATGCTAACACTGAAAGCTGTCCAGGCCCTTTCAGACATGGTTAAATATGTGGGAAAAATTTTGAACGGAAATTCAGACCCCAGTTACATAACCTTAAGTATGACATGTTTCAATGACTGTTGATATTTCACATTGAATCAAGTAACATCACCTAAAATGTTACCAAGGAGTAGATTGATGCTACTAACATTTACACTGTTCTCTGCAGCGAATAATCTCCCCTGTATTATTCTTGGATAGGCAAATACTCTTGCACAATCTGGGCTGCCACAATCCATCCACAAAGACTAAGAAACACGTTGTGTTGTAAGCACGTGTAAGATTATTTTTGTACAGCCGACACAAGTCTATAGTGACATCACACTGCACAGCATATGGAAACTCATCCTTAGTTGGAGGACGATGAGTCGTAGGAACTTCTGTAGTGGTTGTCTGGTTCATACATCTTGACTTGTACCCTGTGTAAATACTTGGGTATAAAAGTATGCTCATTTGAAATAGTTATTGGTGTAAGAGTTAGTGCAGTTTAAGCAGTGTTAAAGGGTGTTAATGCGGCAATCTATGTGCCCCACCGAGATCTTGGAGACGATTACCAAGTTAACTGCATGGGTATATCCAAAATTCGTTTTAATCTACCTGCATGGTGGGCTTCCTTACATGACTGTGTAGTTGGTGGGCTACACATGTAATGATGTCCACCAAGCAAGTAATTTAAAGACACTTTATCAGTCTCTTGGTGGCTGTTAGTGTCAAGTAAACAAAAATGTAAACCTGGAAATTCTGATAAGCAGACTGTCAACATGGTTGGGGAAAAGGGGATAGTAGACAGATTAAAAGCATAAAGAATAAAAATAATTTTGAAATTAAGTTGTGAACTCTATGTAAGTTAAAGAAATGATGAATGAGTCTTGTAGACTGTAACAGGCCAAGAGTAAATGACTCCTTTAATTATTTATTTAAAATGAGCTATACCTGGTATTTTTAAAAATGTTGTTATATAGATTATTCCATTATTTGGGAGGATGTGGACTTTTGTAAATGCACATTAAGGGAGACGTAGATTGAGAAGCTAATACCGAGTAGGATGTTGGCTCAATAGCCAACAGGCCACCAAGATTTTGGAGGAGATGTGGGGCACATTGGGAACCGCATAAACAAACTTTCATTAGTAGCAATAGGAAGCAACTAAGTAGGTCTAACTATCTTTAAAGCTTTACCTGTGAACCAGCTGGTAAGCTAGTAAGTCGTATGGCTTTTTACAATAACAATGAGATGAAATTTGTGACACTGTCCAAGAGACAGACCTACAAACTATTTTACAACAAGACTGTTTGTAAATGGTAGTACTTAGATGCTTAGCAACTATAATGTACTTGTGCCTGTCCTTGGCCCTGTATGTGCAAATACTCAGACATTTTCCAAAGTCACATGCTGGAGTGCGAAAGAAGAAGACCAATCATTACTCACTTTGGAAACCAGTACAATTAGCTCTTAGCAAATAGGTATTAGGAAGTTCACCTATTATTGAGTAACAAATCAAACTCTCACAAGATCATACAGCAGTGCAGGTATTTTGATAACCACATCAGTTTTATTTGTGAAGTTGGAGAGTTACACAAGTATGTCTAGAAAGAAGACAAACCAATTATTATGGTATAGGCAACGAAGCAAGGTCATAATTTGATATTTTTACCATGTTTCACTGATGAGGAAATGTAAATATTTTACCTTGACATTTGTGAGAACATAGCAGCTGTCGGCCTTCTCTCTCAGACATACACAGAGAGTAGCAGGATCTCACTTGACCATCATTGACTATACAGGATGCATTCCAGACAGCGGTTTTGTTGCCCTGGAATTGTTCACACAGGTCCCGTGGAACATCACACCGTGGGACAAGAGGGAATCCAGGTGCTTCAGAGGACAGAGTGGAGGGTGGAGTTGGTGTTGTCATGTCTTTAAGACACGTCTGTGTATACTCTGTAAGAGTTAGAATAATCACAGGTATAAATCTGTAGCTGTTGCTTAAAATGATTACTTGCATTTAAATAATTCTTAGCATTAAAGTGTTGTTTTTTCGTCCAAGTACTGTTCTGTCCAAGTATTATTCTGTACGTATTTTAATGTTGTTTTCAATATAATAATTTTGCCCGTACAATTGAGTAGCTACATCCATTATACACAATAAATGGATCAATAAGTCGACCTTCAAACTTTAAACTCTAAAAGCTCCTCTAAAATTTTCACTTGTACATTCCAAAATATTAATTATCATGAATAATCAGAGAATTAGGCCATCTTCTCTTATGATGTTATATCAGCTTGCTTTCAATGTTTAATTAGCTTATGGTAAATCATCTTGTAACAAAAATCCTACACTGAACATTTAAGAACAGCATTCAGATAGCCTTTGCCACCTCTGGTCTCCATCATGTATGTGTGCTACGTGAAGGTGCATTTTAATGTGCTGTTTAATACTGACTAATAGCAAGGTATTACAACACAGATACTAGGCTAATGAGGGTACGACACAGATACTAGGCTAATGGGGGTACGACATAGATACTAGGCTAACGAGGTACGACACAGATACGAGGCCAACTAGGTACGATACAGATACGAGGCTAACGAGGGTACGACACAGATACGAGGCCAACTAGGTACGACACAGATACGAGGCTAACGAGGGTACGACACAGATACGAGGCCAACTAGGTACGACACAGATACGAGGCTAACGAGGGTACGACACAGATACGAGGCCAACTAGGTACGACACAGATACGAGGCTAACGAGGGTACGACACAGATACGAGGCCAACTAGGTACGACACAGATACTAGGCTAATGGGCTACTACACAGATACTAGGCTAATGAGGGTACTACATTGACAGAGTGATGTAAAAGAAGTGACTACACTTTCTCAAGCAAAAGCTATAGACTGTACAACAATGATAATATAATGCAAAACAATATGCTGTTTAGCCCTATACCATTTGAAGCAAACGTAGACAAGTAGCAGGTACATGACGTAGCCTACAAAGCATTCACAATTCCAAAACCAGAAAGTGGTACATGCAAAAGCATGCAGATAGCACCAACCCTGCCTTTCACTGGTGTAATGCATGTGGTCCTCGAGCTAAAATTAATATTAAATGTTCCACCAAACCATGTACATAAGCATAGCATATGTCTGTAGTTGAATATTTTTGTCTATTTATGTTATATTACATCATTGTATCAGAAAGGGAACAAACCATGGACACCAATAAGCCGTTGATCATAATTAGAAGTTGTCCTCTCCCAATGTATCTTCCTCTTATTGGGAGAGGACAACTTCTAATTATGATCAACATCTTATTTGTGCCCATGGAACTAACATGTTTTGATGGTATTTGCATGCGTACAGGAACACTATATTTTGTAACAACTACGTGTAAGACAAACCATTGCAGTAAGAATAAGGATAAGCATACTTGAGCAACCTACCAGGACAGTTGAAGCCACATCTGGTGGAATATGGGTTTCTGTTACATATGGAGGAACATAGTTTAGCTGTTCCACTCTCCAGGTAGCATGTGATGTGCCACTCATCAGTGAGAATATGCTTGGTCTCATTACAATCATCAAGTGTGACGGAACAATCCACTACATAGGGGAAGGTTGAGGCTCTAGATGATGCAGTAGACTCTTGAGGGAATGTGTTACCAATTACTTCCTTAGTCGAGGTTGCTAAGGCAGGGGTGGACGGTGTAGTGGTGGATGGTGTGGAGGTTGATGGTGTAGAGACGGATGGTATGGAGGTTGACAGTGTGGAGGTGGATGGTGTTGATGTGGATGTAGTAGTTGTAACATTACAGTCTACTGAGCTGATTACAAAAGAGAATATTATAAAGATGGTCAGGAGTGGAGCTTTGAGACTGGTCATCTAAAAATACAGGAAGAAAACTATGTCTAGGCATCCATGCACTATGTACAATGTACATGTACATGTGTATAATGTCTACAATATTCCTACATACCTTAGGCATTGTATACAATGTGTAAATAAGACTGTGGGAGAAGTTAAAATAATTATCTACATGTAACTACCTCTAATGTACATTATACTCAGTGGTGTAGTAGTAAACATACCTTTTGACTATATATTGGCACCGAGGTGTAGAAGAAAATGGGGAAGCTTCTGTTTCTAATTTCAAGCTAAAGTGAGTTGGACAGCTTCTCCTTCTGCCTCTGATCAACAGAGTCAGAAATTCGTTATCCAAGAGCTGGACTGGTAACCAAAAGATCACAGACTGCACATCAACTGCTCTGTTAAAAAAGTATGATTATAATCATACTTTTTTAACAGAGCAGTTGAGGTGCAGTCTGATCTGATTGTATACAAAATTATTAAAACAACGGTTTTAAGCCTACATGACTATACTGCAGAACATCCTGTAAACTCGGGATATCCTGTTAACTCGGAACATTCTGTAAGCTAGACCTGTTTTCATCGATGCTTTATACTTTGTTTCATAAGTTATTAAATTGTAGCGTAATTGTATACCGCAAACTTCTGCTTATAGTTCTTCTTATTGAGGAGTAGAAGGAAAGCATACAGTACATTTCATAGTTGCTTAGAGATACTGTAATGGTTTCTGTGATTTGGTGCGGTCGTCCTTGGACGACTATCGACCCAGAAATGAAGTGCCTATGAGTGGCAATAGGACTTCGCATTACATGAGAGATCGAGCGGTCTCAGTAGCCCAATAACTACCAAAAACGACCCATCTGGTCCCAAGTCTGACCTTCAGACTATACAATGAAAGAGAGTGATCCGACCTAGTAGGCGGTTCGCTAAGCGAATGACCTGACAAAAGGAAGTGAAAGTCTCTGTATCAAGTATAGATGTGTCTTTATTGAAAGCCAAGTGAAGACTGAGACAATGAACAGTAAAACAGTGCCCTTTATATAGTATAAGGACTTCCGGCCGACGTGACGTCGGGAAAAGACGACGTGTGGTCGTCCGGAAGTTGCACAACAAGATGGCCGCCGGAAGCCCGACGGCCGACCCAAAATAGGTCGGGTTCTACAAAAGTTGCTTATAATGGTCCAATTCATGTACAAAATGAATATCAATGGATTCTGAGAGGTCGGGCCTCTGTACATGGGTATAAAAGGCATTAAAAAGACTTAGTAACATTCATGTAGTTATATACAGTTATATAGTGGAGCAATACATGAATAAGTAGTGAGTATAAACACATGGAGACACGTATATAGACAGTATGTAATGGTTTGAACATGCAATGCAGTTGAAGGTGAGTATACGAACACTAATTATGAGAGTGTGAGTGTCAGATGAGTAGCGCTGTAACAACTACTAGGCACTTAAGGTGCGATGGAGCTTCGTCCGGGAGTTGGAGTCGTATACAAATGTCCTGTACCATCACAATACGTCTATGTAGCATTCTTGGTGAGTGTGAGCCCAGGCTACACATACATTGTATGAATACAAATTTCCAAGTAGCTATAATCTCCAGGAGAAACTTTCCTCTAGCTGCTTCATAGAGCTGCCTTTACAGAATACTCAACAAATCAAATCAATGATCTGGTGTTTATCGTACCAGCTCTAACAGTTCTTACAGCCAGCCTTGCACTCTACATGTAATAACCAACATAAATATGACTAAATCTGCTAACACACTGCACACGCTATACTTTACCTTAGTAGTAGTACTTAGTGCTAGTAATACTGTATTCTTTATTCTGAATCCTATTCTTCGACATGAGCTGCACTCTAGCTGGCGGATTCACCTACACAACACTGAATACTGGCTCTAGAGCAAATGATCAATACATACCATGAATGCTAGCCTTTGAACAGTGACGGTGGAAATATTAATACGCAATTAATGACATTTGGGACTTCCCAAACTTATTGGGATATTGGAATTTACTGGGTACTGCGCAGTGTAAATCAATCATACCAGTCATATGGTAAACTGAGATCAATAATGGAATTTTTTCTGACACCTGCTAATCCACCAAGTTTCTTACTCTTCATTTTATGCAGTATTGTTATATACATGTAGCATACCCTGCACTTACCATAGCTAACACATGCATATAATACATGTACATGTATACATGGTATACTATAGTACTGTGAGATTGTAAGACAATGCTCAGTGGATATCATAGTTAATTAACTCTCTGCTCAGATCTGTTCACACAGCTACTACAGAAACTGCTGCTAGTAATGTACACCAACTATTTCAAGCAATGGTTATTTAGGATTTATTGTCCCTTGATGTAAAATTTTGTATTGCTTATGAGCCTACATCCTATCTCACTATTTGAGAATTTAAAACAACTACTTGTATGAGTACAATAACACTCTATAACGGTATGTTGATACAAGTGTTGCTTATAAATTCCCATACATACAATGTAAGTACATAAAACTACATATTGATGAACTGTACAGTAGTACACATATAAATTGTACCAGTAAAATCTTGTATATAGCTACTGTAGTTATATAACATTTAAATAAACATAATGCATTACAAAGTCATACAAGGGATAATGTTGATTTCAACCAAAAGCCACAAATGCACAGGCTCAGGCATGAGGATAAAGATTTGACGTAGGAAAAAATAGTGTTAAAAAATTAGCTTAGTTCAGCACCTGCACCCCATCAAGCTATTATAATAATGTGGAATTTGATAATGTCAGTCGGAATCTTAAAAAATTCCTCACTCCAATATCTCAATCCCAGCCCCCAAGGCAAACTCTAATCCTCAAACTCCAAAAGAGAGTTTTCAGAACGTCCAATTCGAACTGACATATTCAAGACGTCCGTTTACCAATAATGTGAATACCCGATGAAATAAGCGTTAGTTCAGCATGGGTGTCACGTTGTCTAAGGGAGAACATGTAGAACAGTACCCTGTTTATCCATGGGGCAGTATCCAAATAGGCCAGTAGTCTGTGAGAGAAATGATAATCCATGCACACAACATATTGACTGGTATAACTGTCTATATAGTGTGGCCAATATTACAGTAGACTGGTCAGTTCTGGTTGCATTCCCTCATTTCATTCCATCACACTATAAGCGCCTGCCCTGCTGCAAAATATATGCGAAGCATGTTTCATAATAGAGCCTGATGAACAATAACAATTTAAAAAGTGAAACTGATATTAAACTGGACCACACAGTCGCATATTTTAGTGAAAATTGGCACAAAACTGCATCGGCCAAGCTTCCAAGCATTCATTCACATCTTCACACGTTCAGCAGCATCACATGAATTTTGTGTGGTTAAACTTTAATAGCTACCTTATTTCTACCATGTCATATAAACATCTACTAGTGTGATGGTACGCCCAGTCGTATCTTACATCTGACACTCATTATTGCGTGCATACATGTATATATCTGCTTGTACTTTACTCTTATATTGTTATATATGATTGTATGATTATTTCTAAGTCTTTTAATGCCTTTTATACCCATGTACAGAGGCCCGACCTCTCAGAATCCATTGATATTCATTTTGTACATGAATTGGACCATTATAAGCAACTTTTGTAGAACCCGACCTATTTTGGGTCGGCCGTCGGGCTTCCGGCGGCCATCTTGTTGCGCAACTTCCGGACGACCACACGTCGTCTTTTCCCGACGTCATGTCGGCCGGAAGTCCTTATACTATATAAAGGGCACTGTTTTACTGTTCATTGTCTCAGTCTACGCTTGGCTTTCAATAAAGACACATCTATACTTGATACAGGGACTTTCTCTTCCTTTTACTAGGTCATTCGCTTTGCGAACCGCCTACTAGGTTGAACTACTCTCTTTCACTGTATAGTCTGAAGGTCGGACTTGAGATCAGATGGGTCGTCTTTGGTAGTATTTGGGCTACTGAGACCGCTCGATCTTTCATGTAATGCGAAGTCCTATTACCACTCATAGGCACTTCATTTCTGGGTCGATAGTCGTCCAAGGACGACCGCACCAAAACACAGAAACCATTACATTGGTGGCAGCGGTGGGATTCTAAGGTCGTACTCTTACGATACGAAGAGAAGGAAGGTGACCTCGGACTCGGGTGACCGGCCGACCTCATTCTTCAATACTTCTACGGCGATTTAGGACTCGGACCCGGGAACCTTGGATACGAGAAGGTGACAAACGCTAAAGTGCACCCATAATTCTCGTGGTTCCGCTGGATGTAGCCCGACCTACGCCGGATCTTCAATCAAAGACCGACCTCGGATCCAGAACAGATTGACGGTACTCAGTACGACCATTAGGCCGACACGGCCTAACAAACCAAAGCAGTTTTACTCACTACCCGACACCCTACCGACATGGACCAAATAAGGAACCTGCTTCAGCAGGTAATGTACCAGGCCGAGCAGGACCTCAAAACACTCAGCTACAACGGACAAGAGGACGTCGAACTCTTCATAGAAGACTTCACCGCTATGGCAGAGCGTTGCAACTGGAATGACAGAGCACGCCTCATACGGCTTAGAGCCGCCCTACACGGGCCCGCACAAGAATGCGGCCGACCCCGATCAGTCGAAGAGATATTTTCCCGACTGAGGGAACAGTATGGACTATCTGCCAGAGAAGCCCGATGGAAGCTGTCCACCCTGGAACAGCCAGCCCACACGTCACTCAGAGACTATGCAGCTCTCATCCGCAGACTGATGGCAACAGCCTTTGAAGGAGCACCCCCTGCATCTTTGGAAGAGTGGGCTGTAGAGAAGTTCTGCCTCTCAGTCCACGACCGTGGCCTACGCTGGTACTACACATGGTTACAGCCCGATGATATGGAGGAAGCCCTGGAAACCGGAACAGCCTTCCAGAGTAACAAGGGTGGCAAGGCCAACCCTCCAAAGCCACAAGAGGAGCTTCCCGCCGACCTCCTACGGAAAGCCCTACATACCCTCCTACAGAAATGTCAAGGCACAGATGACGAACCGACGGACACACTAGAACCCGTCCCAGTAGACGAACCCATTCCTACTGGAGCCCAGCAAGGAGAAGGTGGACCACCCCACATTGGTCGTCCACAAAGGCCGACGGATACATCAGAACCCGTCCCAGTAGATGAACCCATTCCTACTGAGGCCAAACCCAAGAAGAGTGGACCAAACCACAATGGTCGTCCACAAAGGCCGACGGATACATCAGAACCCGTCCCAGTAGATGAACCCATTCCTACTGCGGCCAAACCCAAGAAGAGTGGACCAAACCACAATGGTCGTCCACTGAGGCCGACGGACACATCAGAACCCGTCCTAGTGGAAGAACCTATACCCACTAAGCCTAAAGTCAAGAGTAGCCACTCCAAACAGAAAACCCCACGGGTAACTAGCCCATCACACTCCAGGCCGACGGTGTCACCTACACCCGTCACAGTGGATGAACCTAAACCCACTAGGCCAACACCAGGCAAGAAACGACCCCACTCAAAGCCGGACACATCCGAAGTGACCACAGATCACCCCCCAAGGCTGAAAGGACGACTCATATGTCCCGCCCCGTCGGACCAAACCTCACAAGGTAAACCCGACCTATCCTCAACTCAGAAGGATCAACAGGATCTGGCCACGTCCAGACCCGACACTAATCAGCAATTGATTCCCGCCCAAATTCAGAATGCCCCGACGGACGACTTATCGTGTGTAGAACTGCCAGACACTACAGTCCAAGTCCGCGGCCTGAGGATCGACACGGAGCAAACCGTGCTGGACCAAACCAGAGAGCTACCTCTGAACCTCTCGAAGAATGTTCAAGTTTCAACAGCCCGACCTGATCCAGAGGACGCGAAATGTCGCGTAGCCGAACCTCAAGACATAATCCCAACGACGGAGATACAGTCTATACTGCCAGCAGTTCAAGTACACAAAGCAAAACGCTCTTGTACGGAATCTAGCATTGCCGAACAGTTTCAGCCGAAGATACAGATTGCCGAACTCTCGAAGTCCCCTAAAGCGGATAAGAAGCAATCGAAGGCAACTATTGCCGTGTTCCCGCGCTTATTTGACGAGTCGAACAAAGAAAATGTGCCTGAGGCATTGCCTACAATTGAGCCAATTGCTCATCCCTCGGCTAGTATAAATACGGCAGCTCACAGACGAGTAGTCCTTTCTCGTCCAGCACTTCACCGAAGTACATGTATCCCTACATGTAGCAACTCCTGCACTCCTCGTGTCACTGGTGAAGTTAATAGCAGCACTCGTATCCTTTCTCATTCTCGTGCAGACGAGACGGCTACTCCTCCTAGTATGGATCACTCCAATCAGCCTGTCTTCACGGCTGAAGGTAAGCAAATCTCAGTGTTACCAGTAAGGACCGAATCAGAATTAGAGGTACAATCAACACCTGTGAGACTGTCAGGCATAAATTCTCTCTCCCTCCCCACTCGGCATAGACCAGTCGGGACAGAGGAGAATTCCCCTGAACATTCTCACAGGAAAGAGCATGAGTTAGAAGGCGGAGGCTACACAACAGATGAATTATGTGTTGTAGATGCATCTCCTCTACGGAAGACGCTCACGCCAGACGGCACGCCTCCACCCCCTCCACCTCCTGTTACCTCTACCCTGAAGTTAGCTACAATTAAGCTGCACAAACTCACTGACAAGCTGCCCATAGAGTCGTCCCAGCATTCCGGAGCCACTAAGCCATGGATTAGTACCTTCACTCAACAAGCCCGAGACGACTTGGCTAGAAGGAGTCAACCTAACCTCAAATGTGCAAAGTGTGGCTTCTCCGGCACCCTCAAGAGACTGAACATTCACATTTGGCAGCACTTTGCCCGCTTCTACTGTCGCTGCGGACGCAGCTCAGTTAGCCGTGATGCCCTAGGCCATCACTTCAGTCGGAGATCCAGTATCTGTGGGAAACGTCTTTTCCTCACGGACGGGCCCAGCTATGGGGCCCTCATGGAATGGTGGGGCGTAAAGGATCCCCCACCATTTCTATCATGTCGTCCTACTATGGACGGACAGTCGGGGACAAATAAACCAGTTTATTTGCCCAGCTCCTCCTCCACAAGGAAGCGACCTCCCAAGAGACGGCACAGCCCATCTCCAGAACAGACCCCCGACTCCGCACCTTCTGATGCTACCTCCTCCTCTTCCTCGTCGCCTACCACTCCTGCTGGACCTTCTCTCTGGCGACCTCCTGCTAGTACCTCCGCAGTAAGTGTCGGCCCCCCTGGCCGACGCGGACGTCTACCCTCTTGGAAGACAAGGCCTGCTCCAAGGAAGAGTATGCCTGCTCCTCAGTCAGGCCCTCTCTACGAAGGCTCTCCACCCAAGGTCTCATGTGCAGCTTCTTGTACAGCTTCTCCGACTCTACTGATCGAGCCACTGCAGTCCAGGCCCACACTAGAGGTCTCACCGCACCGCTCTCCTTATGCACCTGCCAGGGACCTACTCCGAGCCACTCCAGACTCTCCTGCCGTCCAGTCCCCACCTCCTGCATCTCCTGTACTAACTCAGCCGAATGCCACACGTCCTGCATCTCCGGATCCGTCGTTCATGCAACAACTTGCTGAACTCAAGCCACGGATTCACTACCTTGCCAGCCGTCAACAGGTGGGGGACACTCTACGCCAACATCTGGAACCTCTCTATGCTCGAGAAATAGCTCTTCGTGAACTAGCCAACCAGCATCTAAACCACCCCCGACAACTCCAGCTTGTACAAGCAGACTTGGATATAGTATCCAGGGAATCTACACTGTACCGTACCCTTCTTAACTTGACACTAGAGACACCCATGACCTAGTGTGAGGGGGCTATGTGATGGTACGCCCAGTCGTATCTTACATCTGACACTCATTATTGCGTGCATACATGTATATACCTGCTTGTACTTTACTCTTATATTGTTATATATGATTGTATGATTATTTCTAAGTCTTTTAATGCCTTTTATACCCATGTACAGAGGCCCGACCTCTCAGAATCCATTGATATTCATTTTGTACATGAATTGGACCATTATAAGCAACTTTTGTAGAACCCGACCTATTTTGGGTCGGCCGTCGGGCTTCCGGCGGCCATCTTGTTGCGCAACTTCCGGACGACCACACGTCGTCTTTTCCCGACGTCATGTCGGCCGGAAGTCCTTATACTATATAAAGGGCACTGTTTTACTGTTCATTGTCTCAGTCTACGCTTGGCTTTCAATAAAGACACATCTATACTTGATACAGGGACTTTCTCTTCCTTTTACTAGGTCATTCGCTTTGCGAACCGCCTACTAGGTTGAACTACTCTCTTTCACTGTATAGTCTGAAGGTCGGACTTGAGATCAGATGGGTCGTCTTTGGTAGTATTTGGGCTACTGAGACCGCTCGATCTTTCATGTAATGCGAAGTCCTATTACCACTCATAGGCACTTCATTTCTGGGTCGATAGTCGTCCAAGGACGACCGCACCAAAACACAGAAACCATTACACTAGGATAAACCCACCTTCCACATAAAGTTAAAAATCTAACCCGAGGCAAAAATTAACTTTCCGTGTTCTGAACAAAATATAACTGGAGCAAGGAATTAGTAATTTCCAGCTTCAGGCAAATATTTTATTATTGTTAGTCGTGATCAAGGACATCTAAAGTTCAAATAGGAGCCTTCTTTGTGCACTGAATTTATGGAACAATTGTATTGGGTTAGCAATGATTATATGGATACAAATTATTTACCTCTCTTCCTGTTTCGGCGCCAACCATTAGTACGACAAACTATAGTTGATATGACTGCAACAAGCAAGCCGATTGCAACTATAGTTTGCCAGACAGTAGGCCAATGTACGGCTTTCTTCCCTTTAGTACCAGTTACTTTTGGAGTTGATACTGCAGCTTCACAGCGACTTGAATAGCCTGAGAAACATGTCTTATAATCACTACCTGCCATGAAGACTACATTTTAGTATATTGTAGTGAAACGAACAACGCTGTGTAGTGGACAGGCAACTCCCAGAGTCTCATGCGTAGTGGAAAGGCAACTTCCCTGAGTCTCAAGGTCCATTACACTATAAACTGACATTATAGCCTTAGTGCTTACTAGTAACCTCCTTATATTGGGAGGACATGGACCCTTCCATGCATAGACATTATTATTGTAATAGCCTACAATAACTGACTGTATACAATCAATCTATTGTATTCATGCATATGCTTATCATTATCCAATTATACTTGCCTGACATGTTAGCAGTTATGTAATCACTTAGAATATTCTAGAATACACTTTTGTAGCCCGACTCGGGCACCTAGCCATAAATAGGCTTAATATTGGTATTATATTATTTCTATTATTTTTCCCATGATATATAGATCTTGTTTTACCTATGTGTGAATTTTCATATTATTCTGTTAACTCCGCCAAACCCAGTAATAGTAGACATAATAGATATTATGCAATACTTGTTATTATTGCTTCTCACCGGAAGCTCGTTATGTGTTGCGCTTGAATAAAGCAACATCTCCTAACTCAACCTACAGAGGCTTACACTTAGGCGGGCAGCTCTCCCCGAGAATCCTTTGGATTCAGTACGGTTTGAACTTACCTCATCCTAGGCTAAGCACATCTCTATCCACCCCTTAGGCCGATCCCGGGTTCTAATGAACCTAGCGTCGGACTTAGGCTTCTAAGGTTAGATACTCTTTCTCTATACTCCCTTGGAGTATAAACCCTGCATGACCTACGTCGGTCCTGAGCTCCAATGAGTCTCGGCATCGGCCTACGTCTGATATAATCTACAATCTACACTATAAAGAGCACCCATAACTGTTCACTCTTTTATGTAATGAGCAGAAGGTACACTTGGTCGGCCTCTACCACCTTCCAAGCCCTTCGCATACCTGTAGCCCTCGGCTCTCGTATGCAATAGTACTCAAAAACATTACAATATTATATGTATGTAATAATATAGACCTATGTACATTTATACCTCAGACTATAACTAAGAGTGAGTGAGTTTACAAACCGTAACAAACTTCTTGCTTCAAGTTTTGCATATAAAACTGAGTATTGAGCTAGCCTATACTTCATACAGAACTTCATATAATCAAAACGATTAATACTTTTCTCGCAAATCTATGCTCTCTCAACTCTGAGATGTCATCCAATCACCAAGCAGTCAAGCACAGTTATCATAGCAATATTCTTCCAATCAGCTTACCTGGACAATGTCTCTGACAAGCATCTCTAGTACCATCTTTCAATAAACAGATACTAGAGCAAATTTTTATCTCATTAGCACCACTTTCTCTATCTATGTAACACACAGTGTCCCAGAGTTGGACTTGTCTACCAATTTCTGACTTGCATTCATTTAGTGTAGCGTTGCATGGTAGCGCATCAAGTGCATTGATTCCTTGTGTTTGTGAAGTGATAGCCTCTGGCATACACAGTGATTTGTAACCTAAATCAGAAGATATGTGGCTATAGTAAGGATTGGTGCTGACAAATGGGCAGTAGCAACCCATTCCATATAGGGTATACAAGTTATTAGATTGATAAAGCAGCAAATTCGATGAATCCACAAAAAGGTGATGTTATTACATGCAAGCTGCAGGTGTATGAGCTTTTCATACATCCTGATGAAATTGAATTACATCTTTGTATCTATGGTACTATGTGTTCTAATAGTGGATATGGATCAAGTTGATACAATCATGTTATTATTCATATGATGGCACATCTTGTTTCAATACTGTTATTAATGATAATGTCGGTTGTTGGATAATACAAAAACACCATGTTATTTATATCTTATACTAACCAGGACAAACATGAGAACATTTCAACTGTTTGCCCTCATTATTTTCGTGTAGGCAGATTGTAGCGCATGCTCGAACAATCGGAGGGTCTGAACCAGTCTCAATATAACAGCTATTGTTCACAGCAGACGTGGCATAATCAAAGTAGGTACGGCACATTTCTTGTGTGGCTTGACAATCTTGTATGTTAGGAAATCTATCATTTCCTGTTTGTGTAGGTGTAGGTATTTGGGTACTAGGATTCACACATCTTGCTTCATATTCTAAAACAATAAACAATAGTGTTATTATTGATTATTGTTCAGTGTGGTGTTTAATCAGTCTCATTACATAATTATGTAGCTGAGACCAACTACTATCGATATTAGTTAGTATAACTACTAGGGTACAATCAACTGGGTGGAGAATTTAAATTTACATATTATACTGGAAGAATGGTACGCTATAGTTGCATTATTCAAAATGAAATAGGAACAAACAGACGAACAGCGTAAATTTTGCATAATTCTGCATGTATGTCCCAATAATGTACATAAGCTGATACAGCTGATATAGTATAGTCATGGGATTTTCACAGGCTTCATAGTATTCTAAAAATATACATCAAATATTATTGCCTAGACCTAGACTATATTATTGAATTAGGGTCACACACTAGTCTTGTGGTAGCACATACAATTGCCTTTGTATGCAAATGTTCTATCTGGTAATCTTTTTTCTCTTTAGGATGAAACAATGACAATTATTTCTCAAAGTCTACACAAGTTATAATATTACAGTACAGTTTTTGATTGATTATTCTAGAAAGCAGATATTTTCCAATTAAAAAATAACAACTCATTAAAAACATGGCATAACACCAAGATGGCTCAGGCAATAGTTGACATTTTTTACTTTCCTAATATATTGCCATCACCAGATAGGACATTTCTATTCTAAGGCATGGCCTATCTACTTACTACTTTTCTACCCTAAATATAGTAAGAGGTAAATAAGTAGGCTAATAAATTTGCAGAACAAGATGTATAATTATGTAATTGATACTCAATAGTATTAAATACTGAACACCTACATTGTAACTGCTTTATCAGATCAATAGTTAGAAATAGTTCTAAAATTCTACTACTCTGGCCATACCATAGCATTACCTTATATGTACATGTACATACATGTAGGTAATACTGTAATTCGGTGAGAAATACAAAAGCATATTTTGTTATAGTCTAGGTTCTTATTGACTTTCAAATAGTCAGCTTAAATAAACACAGATGTAAAGGCTTTACATCTGTGTTTATTTGGAAGTCTATAAGTAAAGGTAATTGAATGTTACATTATACCTGGACATAGATCCAAACATTTGAAGGAAATCTCTTTTGTGTTAGAACAGAGCTTAGAGCACGATCTGTATATTCTCAAATAAGAATCAAAGTAACAGGCTGGGTTTACGACCTTAATACCAGCTTCTTTGGTAACTGATTTAGTCAGCTTGCTGCAGCTGGTCATGTCACAATTAACAATGACTTGGCGAACTGTAGAACTGTAGACAAGGCCTGTCTCTACACTCTTAATTCTGTCAGCGAAAGCTGCTGTTGAGGTTGTTGGACCACTTGTTGATGTAGGGTATGAATTTGTTGATGTAGGGTATGAATTTGTTGATGTAGGGTATGAATTTGTTGATGTAGGGTGTGAATTTGTTAATATCTGGTATGACATTGTTGATTCAGTGTTCAGTTGAAGAGACGAGGTTTGAGTTATCCTTGGTGTATAGTTTTCAGCGAATGAGTATCCAATAGTAGAGTAGAGCATACAGAGGCTGATGGCAAACTTCATCATGTTTTTGACTTCTATACATACATGTATAAATATATAAACATAGAAATTAGGTCAAAATATTAATGTTTGTAGAATGCAGTCTTATAGCATACATGTAATTATTTTACATTGTAGTTGCATACATGTACAATGTATATAATACATGTACCAGTGTACATGTGTTATATACAAGTGGCGTGGGAAGGCATGATACATACAGTGTTTAATATAAAGGGTAGCACTTAGATAGGACCTTCCGACTATGCTGAAACATGCACATGATAAACCATAAATCTATCTTGCTAGACTATGCAGCCATCAAGAAAATTATTCTAAAATAATATTGATAAGAATATGAATATTTAATACCTGTAGGTGTACAGAGCAGTTCTAACCGAGCTAAGAGAAAATTCCTAACAAACTGTCAAATAAAATTTAGCCTAAGATAAATAGTAAAACCACTGACTGATCTCCAAGTTAAATACACAGCACACGAGCATTTAGAAGCAAATCTCTCTTAGAGATCATACTATTATTCTACCTAGTGTGGTTCTATGCAGATATACATGTACATGTAGCATACCCAAAAGATTATACAAGCATTATATCAAGCATATAACACAATCTGTGAACAGGTGCGTATAAACAACTACATGTATATGCTCCTAGCATGTGTCCAAGTTTTAGCATACTTGAACCAAGGAGTAACATTGAGCAATTGTAAAACTAATGTTCACATAATAATTATGATATACATGTACATGTAACACAATGCCTTCTGAGGCTGAACTGTACCTGAATGTGTGTGTCCATTCAGGGCCGTAGCGCCCTATACGGCCGTGCGGCCTGGCCGTCTCAACTTTGGGCATTGCAAAGTCGAAATGTAGTCAATTTAATATCATGGTCAGATCGGTGTTTAAAGTTTCTTCCACTTTCCTATTCGCGAGGTTTACAAAATATGTAAGGATATGGTGATAATAAGTGTGCTAAACATTTTTATATCAGAAAACTCTAAATACTACTGTACTTAACTACAATTATGTAACATTTTAGATATTGAATAACTGTCGGGGGAGATAAATCTAAATCCCAAGACTATTTCAGTATACAGTATAAGAAGTATACACAGTCCATGTACTGGGTGTGTTAAAAATATAAATCTTGAAAATCTAAACAATTATATTAGTTTTCAATTGAACAAACTTTTTTGGATTCGGCTATCTGTCTGCCCTACATTGTTGTCAATATATTTACTTAGGCATTCAATCTTATAGGGAGAAATAAGAAATATCTCTATGGTAGCAGTGGTCAAAGTCTAAGAAAAGTGGTGGGGGGTCTCTACTCTCTAGGATAGCAGACCTCGAAGCTCCCGAACGGTGTGCTGGTGGGGGAGGGTCCGGTAGGGGCGCCTGAGCACCCTCCCATAAATTGGAAACTTTATCAAAATTAGACATCGAAATGGTGCAAAATCCAAGAACCTCAGGTTAAAATATTTTCTAAGATCTTAAGATTTTAAGAGGAAATTTCGTTGCTATGAAACAAGGAAAATAAATGTGACAACATTTGATTTTTTATAACAGCAATCTGTAGGGGGTCTATCAGTCTGAGGGACTCCTTGAAATTTATGGTGGGAGACTGCGTCCCCCCACGACCCCCCCAACTTTGACCACTGTATGGTAGAAAAGAAACACATGCTTTCAGCTGCTTTTTGTAGATTCGTTAGCTCTACTTCATTTCATTGCATGTTTTTCATCATTGTAAAGGAGTAAAGTATTTGTAAATGTCATTAGAGTTGAATGATTTATGTTCAGTCATAATTGTGAACAGATACAATGTATACATGTACATGCATATATATGGATGAGGCTGGATTATATTTAATATTATTACACAGGTATATTTCATAAACCTGAACTGCTTCAAATTTGCTCTATTTTTCTGAAAAACACTCTCAGGGCGTCGGCGGCCGGGGCGCTGCCCCGGACCCCGCCAGGGGCCCTAGGCGGCCCCCTGGACCCCCGGCCTAAATTTTGGCCCCACCAACATTTCTTACGGCGCTACGGCCCTGTGTCCATTGCATAGGTGTACAAGACCTCTGCCTGTGACAGCTGATAGAAAAATGGCTATCTACAGAACCACACTTGTAATTAATGCAACAGATGAAAATCCCATTTTGTCATTCTGATGTATCCATGTAATTGTTCTATTGTCTTTTTAACTTGTAATCACTAAACAGATCAATGGAGGAATCCATGCAATACAATAAATACTACATATTTTAGTATAATAGACTGCAGTATATACACTGTGAATGTTGAATGCTATGATGATGATCTTATTCTTATTGAATCATGTTGGCTAGTACCACCTTCCATCGGTTTTCTTGCTTTCTACAACTCATGTAGCTCATTGTAGAGGATAGAATACCGTGATCAATCTCAATGAATATACATATACATGTACATGTACATGTAGTTAATAGCATTTTAATTTACAATTTGTCTATTATTTGAATGAAACTTTTATTGTGGTATTCAATAACACACCTACTTGGGTAAGTAAACTAAAGGGAAATGACATTAATTGAGGACTAACAAAAATAACAATTCAGACAATCTCATGACTTGTCTTTCTGTCTAGAATGCACACCCTAAACTTCCAAATTACCATTTAGGACAAGATGAACTTCAAAACTAATTTAAATACTATATTTTAGTGTTGGAAGTTACTCTTAAAAGATAAGGAAAATGGTAGCTTGCATGTAAATGTTATTATATACTAGGTTGCATACCTTCGCGTTTCCCGTTTTCACATCTGCTATCATGACATCATAGATAGACTGTGGTTGATAGGCCGTTGATGTTGTCGAGGTAATAATAAATTGATTAATAATTACATAAATTATCAGATTGTGTGTCATTCCATATCACCTGTAGTATATCATATTATATTCTATCGTTTGTATATGATTGCTTTGTTCATGAACATCGTGCTTGTGCGTCATCGTGAAGATGAACTCGCATGTTTGTTGTAAGAAGGAAGACTGTTATATGCTGCCAGAGATGTGATTGCTTCAGTGATGCGTTTACTATATCCCCTCTTGTACCCATTGGAACAACTGGTAGTATCTGTCGAAAATCTCCACACAGAATTACCAGTTTACCACCAAACAGCTCATCACTACCAACTATATCCTGGAGTGTTCTATCAAGAGTCTCAAACCCCAAGCGGTGGATCATGGATGCCTCATCCCATACAATCATCCGCGCCTCCTGCAGTAAGGTTGCTGTGCTGCTATTGCGAGGGACATTGCACATAGGCACATTAGATGATTTGAGGTCAAGAGGGATCTTGAATGTTGAATGAGCTGTTCTACCACCCGTCAAAAGTGTGGCTGCTAATCCGGATGATGCTGTTGCCAAGGCAATGTGCCCTGAAGAGCGGACTTTGGCAAGCAGGATGTTAAGCAAAAAAGTTTTACCTGTGCCACCTGGTGCATCGATGAATATTATGCTACCAGTCCCAGTGGCTATTTTGCCACAAATGGCATTGTAAGCTGCCAGTTGGTCCTCTGTTAACAGGGGAACTCTTTCTTCCACATATGCTTCCTGCTCAGCAGGTATGTAATTGAGTTCCCTCAGCACCTCTCTTGGTCTTACATTCACTTGAAGGGGAGCTGCCGGCAGCCCATAGGTTTGGAGGTATTTACCACCCATTTTTAACACCATTTCTTGAAGATCAGTTAATGACAAATCATAGATATGCTGATTCCGCTGGGCAGCATTGCCACCTAGCGCTTCTTGGTGCAAGAAATCTCCAGACATAGTATCACAATAGGTCTGCCAGAGATTGACTGCACTGCCTAGCTCACAACAGCAAAGTAGTATGGCAAAAAGATTGCGAGTTTGCTTTGCTGAGAATGAAGCTGAGGCTTCATCTAGGCAAGCATGCCAAAGTGCATCATCTTCTATCATTCCTCTGGCAAAACATGTTTCTCGGTATGTTTCATAGAATGTCCCATTGAAACGCCTCAAATCTTCAAAGTTTTTAGGCCCATGCATAACATTAAGTAGCATTCGCAGAAAGAATTGCTCACCAGCAGATGGACTTACTGTATACACTCGCCCTATCTGATCGCCTTGATAAAATCCTGGATGACCTTCTACTGGTGTACCACGCTTTCTTCTTTGCCATGCTTTCGTGCTCTTATTCCAGGTAAAGTACTGAGGTATGTTCACGTATAATAGGGTTTGAGCATATGGATCAGTCCTACAGAGTTCCATAAAAGCTGTCAGTGTAGTAGTCGGAGGGTTATTTATACGCTCAGTGGCATGTTGTTCTTGATAGTAAACTGTCTGTTGAGATGGAAGATGAACAGCTAGAGCTAACACCAATGGAAATCTGACATGCAGTGGCAAGTTGAGAATTCGCCATGCAGCCTCAGTTGAGCCAACATATCGGGCATTCCTATAGGTTGTCACTTCATCAGTGTTGTTCGCTAAGCTATAGGTTGCTTGATCGTTCCCTTTGTGAACATACTTGAGCACATACTTTATAGACTGTATTGACAGGCACAGCTCAACATTGAGATGGGATTTGAATGTGCGGCTCAGATAGGGATTATATGGCACAATCCAGCTGTTATCTATTTCTATTTGCTCTCCTCGCCTGTAGATTGTAATGGTTCTCCGCCCCCTCTGTTGGTGCACGGCGCCTGTACATGGGATAACCATCGTTTTCTACTGATGTATGTGACCTCAGAGGCTTGGGATAATGTTTGGTGCAATGGCCATCTTTCATGCATGGCGCTCTTGGATTGTGCGCTCCACATGGACCATGGACCATGTGGGCTTTAACTATTTCATAGAGTTCTGGGTCTTCGTCAGGGTCTGGAATTTCTGCAGTTACCACATTATCTATATCATCTCCTCTGATTCGGTCTTGCGAGTTAAGCCATATGAGAGAGTGCGAGTGAGGGAGTCCTCGCTTCTGAAATTCGATTGTGTTTAGCCAACAGACTTTATGACCAAGCACATGTTGTTTGGTTAGAAGATCTATGAGAGTGTCATTGTGCAACTTAAAGACCCTGGTAGTTATATCAGGCCTGTCATTTGCTGATTGTCCAGGCAGCAAACATTGCTGCAGGTCTTCCCAATTTGGATTTGTAGTAAAAGTTATAAAGAAGTCAGGCCGACCATACTGCCGTACATAAGTCATTGCATCTTGTTGCTTGGCATGCATATACCTTGGGCCGCCAGTAAATGTAGATGGCAATATTACACGTCTGCCTACATCGGCACCTGTTTGGTCATTTGCAAGTGCATCACACAATACACCATAGGACTCCGCTCTCAACTCTTTCTGGTGTAACTTAATATACAACAGGCGTTCACTCTCAATTTTGCAGTATTGGTCTACCAGAAACTGTTGGAAGAGACGCTTGAAGTACAGTATTGGGTTGAAGTCCTCCGGTCTGATCATAATTTGATAGCAGTAATAAGCCATAGGTGTACAACGCCTTCCAGACCAATTGGTTCTTGCAGGATCCCAGAGATTTAAATCACGGTGCCAGCCACTTGTACCATAAGGGAACAGAAGAGGATACTGCAGTGAATCATAGGCTCTATTGCACTCAGCAATTCTCTCCAACTGTCTATCCTGATGTCTTAACACTATATCTCTCGAGTTTGTGACCTCATCTGGCATCAACACTGCAACTTCTGAGCAGGCAGGAGCATTAAATCGTCTCTGGTGTTCACCTTGTGGCCGGCGTGTTTCCGATATAACTGCTCTTAATTCAGTGTTGACCTCAAGCAAATCCTTTGCAACTTTGAGATCACGAACAAAGGCATTCTGCTCGTTTAGGGTTTCTTGTAATCTTGCAAGAGTCTCAGGTTGCAATGTTCCAAAATAATTTTGGCGCATTTGAATTTGCTCATCTTGGTCATCAATGAAGTATATTTGGCAGTATTTTGGAGGCTGGTCATGCTCAGGATGCAAAGAACCAATGAAGTGATATACCTGACCTCTGATGCGAAAATTAGGGTCCCATCCCTGATTAGAAAACTCATCAGCACCAAAGCTGGTCATTTGGAAAGCACAATTATATACCCTAATTTGACGCAAGAAATCAGCACTTGATGGATTTGCACCTGAGTACATATCATGAAGGTATTGTGGTAATGCAGGTAAATGATCTAGCTTGACCTTACCTTTATTACAACAGATACCTTCAGGTTCTTTTGGAAAGCAAATGGCTGTGCAGTAAGGGCAAACACTACTCATGACACCGAATTGGACAGACATAGCAAAAGTGTCTGGTTGATAGCGATGTGCCACTTGATGCGTATTGTTAACAACCACTGCAGCTCGGGCTTGCCTATTACATCTGCGATGAACCAATAGTGCCAGCCTGCCCACTTCTGGAATGCTCGCGAGCCGCTCCTGTTGCCTTTCTCGTTCCTGCGACAACAGAGCCAGTCTGTCCTCCTCTGGCATGTTAGCCCGGCGCAGTTGTTGTCTTTCCCTCCTCTGCGACTGCAATGCCTGCCTGGCCATCTCTGGCATGCTCGCGAGGCGTTGCTGTTGCCTTTCTCATTCCTGTGACAACAGTCCCTGCCTGTCCTCCTCTGGCATGTCAGTCCGGCGCTGCTGCTGTCTTTCCCTCCTCTGCGACTGCAATGCCTGCCTGGCCATCTCTGGCATGCTCGCGAGGCGTTGCTGTTGCCTTTCTCGTTCCTGTGACAACAAAGCCTGCCTGTCCTCCTCTGGCATGTTAGCCCGGCGCTGTTGTCGTCTTTCCCTCCTCTGCGACAGCAGTGCCTGTCTGGCCATCTCTGGCATGCTCGCAAGACGTTGCTGTTGCCTTTTTCGTTCCTGCGACAACAGTCCCTGCCTGTCCTCCTCTGGCATGTCAGCCCGACACTGCTGCTGTCGTTCTCTCTTCTGCGAGAGCAATGCCTGCCTGGCCATCTCTGGCATGCTTGCAAGGCGTTGCTGTTGCCTGTCTCGTTCCTGCGACAACAGTGCCTGCCTGTCCTCTTCTGGCATGCCAGCCCGACGCTGCTGCTGTCTTTCTCTCCTCTGTGAGAGCAATGCCTGCCTGGCCATCTCTGACATGCTTGCGAGGCGTCGCTCTTGCCTTTTTCGTTCTTGTGACAACAGGGGCTGTCTGTCTTTCTTTGGCATGCCAGCCCGGCGCTCCCTCCTCTGCGACAACAATGTCTGCCTGCTCTCCTCTGGCATATTCGCAAACCGGTGCTGTTCCCTTATTCGTCCTTGTGCTAACTGGGCCTGCCTGCTCTCTGCTGGTATGCTAGCCTCTTGGTGCCAGCGTTGCTCCTTTCTTCGCGTTAGCCAAGCCTGTCTGTCTTGATTTGCCATGAAGTTCCGCCTTTGGTTTTCTCGTGCACGCTTATGAAATAACAGCTGCTGTTGCTTTTCGGATATATTTGATTGTACGGGATCATATTTTATCTTTTTGGCTCCAACTAAAATATTCAAAATAATACTTGTATTATAAAAGGTTGAGAAACATAATCAGCTTCAAAAATCTCACAAATGCATGTGTACTGGTTGTGGAAATGATAGAGATCACATTGCAGAATTACAGCATATCCTCACCCAAGTTATTTGAATGTAAGCTATGATAGATGTCGCATTGCACAAACACAGTATACCGTTACCTGAGTTATTTGAAAGTAATCTAACATGGCTTAACCCAGCCTCCATGCTTTCCACAGGTATATAAACTTTTCGCTTCTGGGATATGTCATGCATCACATTTACATATAAATCATCTTTACCTGCAACCAAAGCACAGTGTTAGCTACTATAATTAAAGACAAACAACCGTCATGTATAGCAAGTATGCATCAGATATTTCTCATGTCACAGGAGCGAAAACTAAAGTTCAATAAAGAAATAATACCATTAAAGTAACATGTAAGAATATATGCGGGTTACCTGTAGAAGGTGAGCGACGGCTAGCATGAGTATTAGCCTGCAGATCGAAAGCGCCTTTGTTTGCTGATAAAGTTTGTTCTTCACTATAACGTGACATTTTGCAAAGTATGGCCAATCACTGTCGTGCATGTCTTATATAGGTGGATGTAATCATGATTCATGGTCATGCGTGTGCATGACCTTTGGTGGAGCAGTCATGCCATACACATAATTTAGCACCAACGCTAACAACATTATTATACAAACAGGTTTGATACTCTCAGCCCTAGCAAAGCATCAGGCTTTTATAGTTTTAAACCCTCCACTAGCAAAGACCCTTTCCATACCCTCATAAAGCCTGGTGTTCAACCAGAAATATTTTCTCATAGGAAGTTGTCTTATCTTTTTTTATGGCCAAATCATCAGTTATCAACAGGGAGTGGCTAGAAACAAGACGTAGCAGTATATAGTAGCACATGTAGCACATATTAGCAGCATAGAATTATATAATATGCAGCCTGGGCACTTGCTAGGCTGAGCAGTAGGGTAGGGAAAGTCCTTTTCAGGGAAGTAACTTAATTCTCACATCACACAGATCCTATCAGGAGGCTCACCAGTTGTCCATATATTATTCTACAACTTAACAAATATTATTACTATGTGTAGTGTTTATGTTTTACCTCCGCAGTAGTCGTGGCACTGTTGCTGTTGATTACTTCCCCCAGACGTACACAGAGAGTTGCAGGATTTCACTTGACCATCATAGAAAATACAGGATGCATTCCAGACAGCAGTCTTGTTGTCCTGGAATTGTTCACACAGCTCCGGTGGAATGTCAAACTGTGAGACATGAGGGAATCCAGGTGCTCCAGGGGACAGAGTGGCGGGTGGAGTCGGTGTTGTCATCTCTTTAAGACATGTCTGTGTGTAATCTGTAAGTATTGTTAAGGCTAATCATTCCTGTTAGCCTGAGTAATTCAGTGATAACTAACCTGGTACAGGGCAATGTTTAGAAGAAGAAGTAAAACTTTAACAAAACAACCAATCAAAGCCTCTGCAAAGATAGTGGAAGGGAAGATCAGACACTCAGGCCAAAAACTGTCCGTCCCCCGCCTCTAAACGCGGTCCGAACAAAGCAAAGAGTTGTACTACCTTGTACACAAATCCGCTCTTGCTATTGGTGTTCCGCCGGCCAATCAGATAATATTGCTAACAGCGGCATCGAATAGACAATCCACTTATACAAACGATATATTATTAGAGAGCGCGCAACAGTTAACTCGTTGCTTCGCGAAACTAGTCTAGCAGCCATCTAAAAGTGCAACACATTTAAGGCGGGAAGTGGATCACGGAACGTCGGGACCGCCAAATTGGGCGTATTTGGTGGGACAGGGTTTTATCATTGAGTGTCCGATCTTCCCTTCCACTATCTTTGGCCTCTGCTCCGTTGTTCAGCTAAGCTAAGCTAATGTACAGCTGTAAAGGCCATTGGCTAAGCAATCAGACCTCTGAAACATACACACATATTTGTATAGTAACTTACTGGGACAGTTAAGCCTACACTCCACTCCAAATGGGTTTCTGTCACATATGGAGGAGCATAGTTTAGCTGCTCCACCCTCAAGGTAGCATGTGATGTGCCACTCATTGGTGAGAATATGCTTGGTCTGGTTACAATCATCAAGTGTGACAGAACAATTCACTACATTGGGGAAGGTCAAGGCTCTAGACGCTATAATGGATCTCCTAACTGGGTTGACTAAAGCAGGGGGAGCAAATGTAGAAGGAGTTGTAGTAGTTATTGTAGTAGTTATTCGAGTGTTTGATAAGTCGGTAGAGCCAGCAGCAGCAGATTTTACATCATGCGAGCCGCTAGTAGCAAAAATATTAACCGTTGGCCAGGTCCCAGAACCAACTATGATTATAATAATTGACACAGACAGCAACAGTGAGAGCCGACATTTATTCCTGGCCATTTAAAAATAGAAGATAGAGAAATTCATATCTGTCAAGATTTTTTACGAGTGTGAATATAGATGTAAATAGTATAGTGTGCTATTTTGGCTTGGAGGACCTCAAAACACATGCAGTGAGCATCTTCCCATCTCTCCCCTCATGTTCTTTATACTGTATATCCTGTTGCATATATTGTAAAGCTGGAATATTGTGAATATTTCACAATATTTCTTACTGCTTATAGGTACGAGAGTGGTTTATCGTCCTCGTTCTTTACATACACTGAGTGGGATCTGAGTGTTGAACTAACAATGCTGCTATATACCTGTACATTATTATGACCAACAGGTCCGAGTGCACCGTCTGTGTTTATCTGTACATAGGTACGACCTAACTAACTACTCTAGTTGCTCTAGCTGTTACTTATTGCAATCGCAGCAGCAACTGATTTAACATAATAAATTGCTCGTCTTATATAGCAAAACAACTTCTGGTCGCAGCCAGTGGGAATTATTCAAGGCTCGATCGGGGATCGGGAGGGACGACTAGGACATAACAAGAGGCCCCCGAGGGGCCGATGCAAAAAGGTCGGGCAGTGGATTGTAATGTAAGTATAATAATGATGCTCAATTACCAAACTATATAAAACTACAACTGGTTACAAAAATGGCTAAATACTAATTTCCACTAAGTTTACTACACACAAGAGTACAAATATAACATGGGGTATTCCGAAATCACCAAAATATTCATTTTCAAATATAGACAGGAATGCAAAAGAAGATTACTTGGTACACCGAGTACACATAAAAAGTAGCTTATGTCAGCACTGTGTTTATGTTGGTAGTACGAGTGATGGACACACACCTCCATCACTTAATGTCAGGTCAATATTCTACAATTAAATGAAGGGTACTTTTCTTTCTCCATGAATGAATATTGTAATGGTCAGGCCGACTCGGCCCCCCTCCCCGGAAGGAGTTCTACCAGACATTATGAACAATTTATACTTGAATTATGTATTCCGACTATACACTTATATACTTATAATGTGCATTACTGAGCAATTATGTCCATTTTATACCCATGTAAAGGGGGCTGACCTCTCAGAATTACTTGATAGTTGATACTTATTTTGCACATGAATTGGATTATTTTAAGCATCTTTTGTTGAACCCGACATGTTATGGGTCGGGCATCGGCCTTCAGGCCGCCATCTTGTTGTGCAATTTCCGGACGGCACTACATTGGCCTTTTTACCGGAACTTTTTCTGGAAGTTCTAACAGTATGTAAAGCACACTGTTTTTATGTTCATTGTCTCAGTTGATGCTTGGATCTTAATAAAGACACTTCTATACTAAGCTTATACAGAGTCTTCACTTCATAGTATAGTTCGTTCCAGTTACCAAGGTCCCCGACCTCGCCTCCCAAACTTCCTGCTAGGTCGAAACATACTCTTTCTCAGTATAGCAAACAAGTATTGACTCGGGACCACATAGGTCGTCTTGAGTAGTCATTGGACTACTAGTACCTGTTGATTTTTCATGTAATGAGAAGACCTAGCACCACTCATAGGTTCTTCATTTTGGTCAAGGGGTCGTTTTAGGGCGATATACACACAACCCCCCAAAACATTACAATATGTTGGACTAGGCATACATGTCAAAACCAACTCAATATGTCGTTAATGTTTGTAATCTTATAACTAAAACCAACCATGCACAGTTACCGCTATTGATTATACTTGTAACGGCCAACAATATAAACACAAGCTTCCTACATTGGATGTGAGCTCCAGGTACAGTCCTAGGGCTACCCGGTGCTGCCACTAGAACCCACTGCTCCAACGCATAATCAGTGCCATCCCTTTTGCACTTGAGGATTCTGATAGTCAGGTCATGTATTTCATGGTATAACTAGGTGCCAAGTTCCACAACTAGTATGCAAGCTAGTTGGGAATTCTGCCTTCCACTCCTCCTGCTAGGGTGGGTGCCTATCCTTTGTTAGACGACCTATGCAATAGTAAGTCATGAGTGACTACTAGCATTCAACACTTAAGCTAGGCTAGTACTCGTCAGCGTCTACCTGGCTGGTTCTGCTCTGGAGCTGGTATTATTCTCTCTCTCTCTCTCTCTCTCTCTCTCTCTCTCTCTCTCTCTCTCTCTCTCTCTCTCTCTCTCTCTCTCTCTCTCTCTCTCTCTCACCTATACTAGCATACGCTGGCAAATGCAGTCCCACTTTTCCTGCAGGCAAATGCAGTCCTACTGTAGCTCCAATACTAATGCACCTAGGAGTTACTGTAATACATCAATAAAAAGCTAATCAAAATATAAGCTTGGTGGGCTGGGTTCCAAACCTCTATGGGCCTTTAGAGTCTGAGCTGGTTTTTCTACTGGGAAATGAGGACGTGTGAGCAAAGCGTGAGTGAAGAGTGAGTTCTTCGTCAAATGGGGACATTCAACAGGAGACGACAATTTCTTAAAATGGTCAATTCTCCATAAATTGCCTTGAACCATCACAAGTATATAGTAGCGAATTATCTTTAATAAGTAGTGAGCAGATATGAATAAGTATGAGATCAGCAACTTATCTATTGCCTCTTATGCACATGCAGCACAATCATGAGGTGTTGAATAACTTTGCAATGTACTTTTGCATCTATTTACTAGAACAAATAATAATATGCCAAATATTGCTTCTGATTCTTAGCGCAGGCAGCAGCACAGTTTGTCACTCTAAATGAAACACGTGCAGTTTTAGCCTTCATTCGCACTTACTTTTGAGTATTTTTATATAACCCATCTATTGGGCATTGATTAGACAATTGATTTGATATTTAGTTGCACTATTTATTCGAGTAAACCTAATAGACATAAAAGGCGAAACACATTGAAATTAGAAGTTCTCTATCACTCAGATATAATATATCAAATCCTCCCCGAGAGCTTCTTCAATTACCAGACTTTTCTATAAAAGAGAAGAAAACAAAATGATGTAATTTCCTTATGGCTCATGTGAAATTGTCTATTATTGGTAAAATGGCCTGTCAAAAAAAAATCAACTTTGCATGTGTTTTAAGAGCATCAAAGGCTTACCACACAATTTGAAAAAACTTATGATTTGTGTACCAAGCATTGCAATAATAAACAGTGCTAGTTTGCTTCCACAGAGCTTAATACATCTATAGCAACTTATTCTGCGAGTTTGGAGGCCAGTTGTCTTGCACACCAAAAGCAACTTTTTCTACTAAAGATATTAGACTGGCGGAAGCACATTCTCTAACTATGCTGTATTTTAGACTACTTGCTTTTTTTCTGCAGGCAATTTCTTACTTAACGTTCTGCCTTTCTTTTTTGCATCCACGAGCTAACTTAAACACTTCAATGCTCCTGCATGTTTGGGATAGCGCTCCAAGACTCCCTGAAGCAATCACAAATAGCCTTCACCTCCTCCTCGGTATAAACTTCGAGTTTCACTAAAAATAACAAGTGAACAACGGAACAGTGAAATGTTAGTGTTTTTAGACATAATTACATTGTTCTAGCCAAAACCTCCACTGCCTAATGGAACAAATACACAGCTGACATTGTCACAAAAGTGAACTTGTTGACTTGTATGGTTCCTCCTGCAATATATCGCAATTAATTTTTAAGAAGGAAACTTGTGTGTCAATAACACATATCAAAAATTTGGAACAATACAAAAAACAAGTAAAATATGCCAACTCAGCCTGTAAAAGTTTGTGTTTGACAGCATGTGTAAAACGCTCGATCTATGTTGCCTGGGGTGAAATACACTAAAACTTGCTTAATTCCAACTCCAAAGGACTACCATAATTGGTGTGAATTAGGCCCTTGTTGAATTGTAAGATCACTTTATTTAACTTGTGTCATTATATAGTGCTCAGCAGAGACTAAGGCTCATAGTTAGAACTAACCAAGCTTTTGAATTATTCAGGGCCAAATTAAGCGGATTTCACCGTACACAAATGTTTTATCAATCATGACATTTTCCTATGGTGAAAATGTTACCCGATTACCTAGCTTATTGGATGCCTGTAGAATATCCACATGTACTATAGACAATTTCAGTAATTACTATGCTCAAGATACTACCTTCTTTTGTTCTTTTTGATAGAGCCTCGATTGGCTCTCCCTGTTTCATGTTTCTCTTGACTCCTAAAATATTTTATCAACCCTACATTAAACTTAAATATACTGTACACAATATTACGAGATGCACATCATAGTGTATTCGTAATAATTTACACAGCTATGCATTTCTAGCTAGCTAGGAAGCTGTTGGCAAATCATGTCTTAACGAGTTCGCAACTTTGCACAAAAAATTTTGGACAGAAATGGACACCGGTAGATTACAATAATATTTGATGCTACCAGTTCAGAATCATGTTGAGCAAATCTTACCTCTATGTGATGCCTTATATGTTTCTCTGGCAATGTCAGTTTCTGAACCACAGGTCTCATTTTCATAGGCAAGATCTTTGATTTCACCAGGCAATTGTTCACCAACTAGAATGTCATACACCATTTATACTTAATTCACAAACATTGTAAGTAAATTTGTTGAGCTGCACTCCGTTGAGCTGCACAGCATGTCATCATGTTTAGACATTAAATACATTGTTCATCCTACAGCGGGATGATATAACTTATAGGTTAGACCATATTGTTAAATTTTCGTTGCGAACAATATGAGTGTTAGTTACATGTACAGTAAATGAGACATACAGTGTAGTATATTCCGAAACCCAGTCTCAAAAACAAATTCACTTTAGCTTACCCTTATACAGGTATATTTTCCGACTCTAAAGGCTGTTTTAGAGATTCACAGGAAGTACTTCAAGATCTTTATCGCCCATTCACTTCTATTTAGTCGTCAGGCTCATCGTTCTCGAACTCATCAGCTAAAAATCATTGACAGCTATACTGTTCTATTGCATGTATAGCATTTATTGACAGTCTTGTCAGAACCCAGTTTCCTTCACTCATATAAGCTTTGCCTTCTATCAAAGTTCTGAATGTGCGGCAGGAAGAGGAGGAAGATTTTCGGAGAGTCAATAATATAAGTGTTGAAGGCAAGATAACTAGAGGTAGACTGAAACATAGGTGGATACTCTCAGAGCAGAGTGAGATGGAGGTCGCTGATAGAGTTAGCTACGATGCAGAACCCTGTTACATGCAAGGTTTAAAATAGCCACGATGAGAAATGCTGAGAATTGCTGAATGCGTGACAAGCAAAAAATATTAGTGTTAGACAAATCAGCTATAATGCAATACTTGAGTTGCACATATAATGAACAACATAATATAAGACAGGGAGCAATTGTAACTTTTCTACTACTTGCACAATAGAAAATAAACTTTAGAAAACTGTAAATTCAGATAAAAAAATACTCACAATCTAGTTCTTCTGCAATGTCAATTTCTTCCAAACTCTTGCCATGATATTTGAAACGATTTTCTGATACTGCAGCGACGAGCAGCTTGGACACCTTTGCCAACTGGAAATGTGTATATGATTGTCTGTAAATCTTCCTAGAGGCAGAAATGTCATGGCCCATAAAATCGGCTACAATCTCTAGTTCAAGGCGGCCAACTTCCAAATTGACATTGAACTTTACGAACAGAAAATGGTGAACCATAATATTATGGTATAATACCGCAGTAGCACAAATTCTATTTGCTTATAATAAATACTATATCAATCATCAAAATATTTAAAGGGATGCTGTTAAAGCTGAAGGTCTCTGCAATGACAGAGGATAGAAATAGTGCAGCTCAATAGCAGTGTGGCAATGATGACCATAGAACAGTACCCCCATGTGAATAAAGAATGCACATTTATGACACCTATCAAAGTGTTTTTTTTTCAAAGTGGCTGAGCTGGTTAAGTGGTCGGGTGTCCTGTCTAGAGCACAAGGTAACTGGGTGATGTAGATGCCCCAGGTTCAAACCTGGTCAGGCATGTAGTTTTACAAAATGTGAAATCAAGTTCCTAGAACCCGCGTAAACAAATTGAAAAATTCTTGTGTAAGCTCTAACATAAGACATAAAACACACCAAACGACGATTTTTTGTTAGAATAGTTACCAGCAAAATACTGATGGCCAGTCTCATTCTCATCCTTCAGGTCATCATTCTCCAGCTCACTACAGTTGTCACCTGTAAAATTTAAGTAGCATAAAGTTGATTTTGAAAACCGGTGTTTGTAGAGAGAATATCAAGAATGGACCTGGTCATGGATATATCTACACGCTGCTTATCCCATAGAGTAGTGTTTGCCTCTCTCTTGTTTTAACTAAATGAGGACCTGGTCAGTTTAGCCATGTACCAAATGAGGACCTGTACGTGAGAGTCACAATCAGTTAGTTGCTAAAGGAAGGATTGTTTGGTTCTCTCTCATCATCGTCAAATGAGGACAAGGTGCAAGAGATGTTATGTCCAGTTATGTACCAAATTAGGACATAGTGAGTGTGAGCATTGGTAAGCTTGTCAATATACCAAATGAGGACATAGTGCAGTGAGCAATGCTAGGTGCCAAATAGGGACACAGTGCAGTTAGTAGGACCTGTTCATCGATGTAACAATCAAAAGGAGTTGTGTTTGCCACTCTCTCATTTTCACCAAATGAGGACATAAGCAAACTGTATAGCCTATGAGTGTGAATATAGAAGTTTAGCTAATACCAAACATGTACCAGTTTGATTAGAGTAGTGTTTTTCATGCTTGCTAATTGAGAACATGATATCCAATGTCACAACTCATAAGTGTGAGGGCTACGACAGTCCCGTACCAAACCAGCACATGTTTTTCTCTCTTTTCTGTTAAACGAGGGCATATTAACAAGCAATGCACCTCATGAGTATGAATCATGGCAAATCCAGCTATATTATAACCGCTTTTGTTGATACTCATGAGAGAACTAAATTCTACTAATAACTTTACCTGCTAAAAGGTAATGGTCGGTGACATCATCATTGTTTTCCCAATTGTCCTTTTTCATGTCACTGTTTTTCTTATCTGTAAAACGCAACAAATGGTGCAAACATGATTATGGCAGAGGTGCAATGAGCACTCTGGAATAGCGAGCGAGTACAAACGGGAGGTAAATGTACCATGGACCAACTGAGGACACGTTCATAGATGTAACAGTCAGTTTGTTGCCGAATGGAGTAGTGTTTGCCCCTCTCTCATTTTCACCAAATGAGGACCTGGCTATAGACAGCAATCATCAATATTATGTAGGCTAACTTTTAAATTAGCAGCTTATTTTAAATCGCAAAGCCTTTGGTTGCAGCAAGGCAAAACTCTAGGTTTAATACAATGAAGTGTCGGGCAAAATTTAGATATACAGGAGAGAATTTGAGCTGAAAGTACAATTGACATTACAAGAACAAATAACTATTCTTCCTGGCTAGATTGGGGCTGATTTGACTATAGCTAATGTTACAATGTAACAAAAAGTAAAGACTCTAGACTAAAATATTTGCTAATATCATAATCAGCCATTGGTACTTTCGACCAACAATTAATGTTTAGAGAACCTATGCGCATGGACATGTTTGTCTTAGCACATACATTTGCATGATAGAATAACCTCAACTAAACAGCTACATGCAGTAATAAAAGGGCAATAAATGAAAATGTATTCATGTCACTTCAGAAAATAAATTATCAATTTTTTAGCGTAATATATAAAAAACATCTAATACAGATTAAATTCCTGCACCAACTACAGTCTGGAGAAAATAGTGTGACAAGGGGGCCAACAATATAAAATGGCGCTTTCACTCACCTTTTAATGTCTAACTTTTTGCGGCTATTCAGTCAAACTCTCTCTCAATATTGGCTGGCACAGACGCTAGACTAGTGGTGAAGCAAGGAAAAATGAATGAGCCTGGTTTGAGCCTTTCCTTTTAGACCATATAGGTGTGATGGAGTTGAAAGAGCAACATCTGTGACAACACTTTGCTCAAAGAAAGTTAGAAATAGGATAGTACTCATGTGTACTGTAGGGATGAGCACTTGCCACTTGGTTCATGTCTCCATGGACAAAAAGGGTAGTTGGACTGAGTAGAATGGAAATACCGAAATTAAGCCAATCGGTACACAGTATTACTGGTACTCAGTTCTCTGTACTTTGAATTCTGTACTGTGTCTTCTGTACTATAAATTCTGTACTGTGTATTCTGCTATTGTTATCACTGAATTATTATCACTAATTGCTGCTGAAACCTACTAATTATGAGAATGCAACAATGGCCAGCACAACCTACCCCCATTCATTGATACCTTGTCTAACAGTGACAAAGAAACCAAGGTAGAATCAACCCACATGTATAATGATGGAAATATTTAAATTTGACTTAACTAGATGGTTGGTGGAGATACAAAGAAACTTTTCATGTGACACAAATTATATTTTATGTACATTTCACACGGTCTGCGTAATACGGGTAATCCCAAGTGAAAATTATAATGTGAAGATAGTGCACACACTTCTCATGGAGAGTCCTGGTGCTGAGTAACATTAAACCCTTAAATTTCAATTTAATTAGCTCTTACAAAATTTAGTTAATGCATTTAAATGTAAGAAGTGTATTTAAGCTCTTCAAATGCCTTCTTTTTAAAATGTTATCCCATTAATGTAAACTGATACCAGATATCTGTTAATCAACCAACATATTTATAAATATCTTTTGAAATCGACCTTTTAAAATACCTTTCCATGCATTTACAAATTATATAGATTTGCACTCTAAAAAGTAATTTTGCTCTAGGTTCTACGCTCTGCTCTTCCTAATTCATGTCTTTCCTTCTTAGCAACTATGGGGTAAACTTAAAATTTTATCTCTGGTTATAAAACTAAATCTTGATACCAAGCATTTTACTGGTTTAAATGTACACATTGAAGTTAGGTCATTACTTGGTCATGTGTTGTTGCTAGTGATGGTTCATTGCAGAACAGATGTCAAACAGCTGACTTCAGCAGTAAGACAGTGTTTTTCTGTTTGTGTCTCATATTGCCAATTTCCATAGTTCAAACACAGTCCATAATAACTGTGACCCATCCTAGAGATGTCTACGAAACTAGCAAAAATCTATAATTCAGATAAGAGTTTGTCTTGAGAAAGTAGCCTATTCTGAATGATTTGCTATTTATTCATGTTTAAACATTTTATTTGTTTTTAAATTATGTTTCAAGAGCAAAATAATTACGTTTTAGGCTCTATATAGTTCATGGGGAATTTAAATGTTAATTACCTGTTTAATTGCCTACATGTTGTATTCCTCTGTTACTTAAACATGTAATTGGTTACATTGGGTTTAGATCAATTAGTCCCAATGTTTCCTAAAGTTGGTGCCCAAAATGTAACAATATTAACATGAAAATTCGGCCTGGTCGGTACATGTACTTGTACATCATCATTTTCACCGCTACAGCTGAACTAGGAACAAAAGCGGTGCACAAATAAATCAGATAGAATCTAAAAAACTATAGATCTGAAATCTGCCTTACACTTGTGCATCAACATTATGCATGCAGTCAGGAGCTGCTGCACACCATAATGAGTGCAGCCAAAGTAAGCCACTCAGTACTCCACAACCTTGATTCAGTTGGTACCCAGTTTTATTCAGTTTGTACTCAGTTATTACTCAGTACTCAGTCATTGTGATACTAGGTTTTAATCAACTTGCCACTTACATTAACAGAATTATTGTTATTAAGGGAGATAATTCTAGGGCATTGAGGTAAAAAATAAGAATAGCATGAAGATATATTAGTGTTTTGTGCTTCAAATTCTTAGCAAGCACCAAAATAACTAAACTAATTTCATTTCTTGCTGTACACCATATTCTCATGATGAAGTACATGTAGGTAAAGGAGATAGTTGCATAGTGTTGATTGTGCTGTCACAACTACATGAAAATAGACTAAGAATAAAAGCAGAGGTTGGGCATCGCTGGAAAAATACATCCGAAAGCATCTGATAAAGTATTAACATATCATACTTATCTCAATTGTGCGTACAACTGTCTTCTTGAATAACTATACCACCTATTACTGCCCATAAACTCCCAGAAAAGCAAATGAGGACATTATGTTGGAGAGAGGACAAATCCAATAATTACTCTGAGACAGAACTCTATGTACAAGAACTCACACCATGTAAATGAGGACATTGTTAGAAAGGTCAGACAACTTCAAAATCAATTTGATATGAGGAATCCCACCAACTAAATGGGGACACATGAATACAAATTCTCAAAATGCACATACTCACTCTGTGCCATAAATGATGTCAAGTGAGGACTGGCTTGGATTCTAATGAAACCAAGACCGTCCCGCATAAATTTTCTTGCTGATCAAGGAAATTAGGCTACGACAACTGAGGACGTCCTCATTTGACGGCATGTCCCCATTTGCAGGCGAGAGTACTCGCCAAAGACTGCATTTGACACCTTCCGCTAGTACTCTCTCTCTCTCTCTCTCTCTCTCTCTCTCTCTCTCTCTCTCTCTCTCTCTCTCTCTCTCTCTCTCTCTCTCTCTCTCTCTCACCTATACTAGCATACGCTGGCAAATGCAGTCCCACTTTTCCTGCAGGCAAATGCAGTCCTACTGTAGCTCCAATACTAATGCACCTAGGAGTTACTGTAATACATCAATAAAATGCTAATCAAAATATAAGGTTGGTGGGCTGGGTTCCAAACCTCTATGGGCCTTTATAGTCTAAGCTGGTTTTTCTACTGGGAAATGAGGACGTGTGAGCAAAGCGTGAGTGAAGAGTGAGTTCTTCGTCAAATGGGGACATTCAACAGGAGACGACAATTTCTTAAAATGGTCAATTCTCCATAAATTGCCTTGAACCATCACAAGTATATAGTAGCGAATTATCTTTAATAAGTAGTGAGCAGATATGAATAAGTATGAGATCAGCAACTTATCTATTGCCTCTTATGCACATGCAGCACAATCATGAGGTGTTGAATAACTTTGCCATGTACTTTTGCATCTATTTACTAGAACAAATAATAATATGCCAAATATTGCTTCTGATTCTTGGCGCAGGCAGCAGCACACTTTGTCACTCTAAATGAAACACATGCAGTTTTAGCCTTCATTCGCACTTACTTTTGAGTATTTTTATATAACCCATCTATTGGGCATTGATTAGACGATTGATTTGATATTTAGTTGCACCATTTATTCGAGTAAACCTAATAGACATAAAAGGCGAAACACATTGAAATTAGAAGTTCTCTATCACTGATATAATATTTCAAATCCTCCCCGAGAGCTTCTTCAATTACCAGACTTTTCTATAAAAGAGAAGAAAACAAAATGATGTAATTTCCTCATGGCTCATGTGAAATTGTCTATTATTGGTAAAATGGCCTGTCAAAAAAGAATCAACTTTGCATGTGTTTTAAGAGCATCAAAGGCTTACCACACAATTTGAAAAAACTTATGATTTGTGTACCAAGCATTGCAATAATAAACAGTGCTAGTTTGCTTCCACAGAGCTTAATACATCTATAGCAACTTATTCTGCGAGTTTGGAGGCCAGTTGTCTTGCACACCAAAAGCAACTTTTTCTACTAAAGATATTACACTGGCGGAAGCAAATTCTCTAACTATGCTGTATTTTAGACTACTTGCTTTTTTTCTGCAGGCAATTTCCTACTTAATTTTCTGCCTTTCTTTTTTGCATCTACGAGCTAACTTAAACACTTCAATGCTCCTGCATGTTTGGGATAGCGCTCCAAGACTCCCTGAAGCAATCACGAACAGCCGTCACCTTCCTCGGTATAAACTTCGGGTTTCACTAAAAGTAACAAGTGAACAACGGAACAGTGAAATGTTAGTGTTTTTAGACATAATTACATTGTTCTAGCCAAAACCTCCACTGTCTAATGGAACAAATACACAGCTAACATTGTCACAAAAGTGAACTTGTTGACTTGTATGGTTCCTCCTGCAATATATCGCAATTAATTTTTAAGAAGGAAACTTGTGTGTCAATAAAACATACCAAAAATTTGGAACAATACAAAAAACAAGTAAAATATGCCAACTCAGCCTGTAAAAGTTTGTGTTTGACAGCATGTGTAAAACGCCCGATCTATGTTGTCTGGGGTGAAATATACTAAAACTTGCTTAATTCCAACTCCAAAGGACTACCATAATTGGTGTGAATTAGGCCCTTGCTGAATTGTAAGATCACTTCATTTAACTTGTGTCATTATATAGTGCTCAGCAGAGACTAAGGCTCATAGTTAGAACTAACCAAGCTTTTGAATTATTCAGGGCCAAATTAAGCGGATTTCACCGTACACAAATGTTTTCAATCATGATATTTTCCTATGGTGAAAATGTTACCCGATTACCTAGCTCTGTGAATGTCTGTAGAATATCCACATGTACTATAGACAATTTCAGTAATTACTATGCTCAAGATACTACCTTCTTTTGTTCTTTTTGATAGAGCCTCGATTGGCTCTCCCTGTTTCATGTTTCTCTTGACTCCTAAAATATTTTATCAACCCTACATTAAACTTAAATATACTGTACACAATATTACGAGATGCACATCATAGTGTATTTGTAATAATTTACACAGCCATGCATTTCTAGCTAGCTAGGAAGCTGTTGGCAAATCATGTCTTAACGAGTTCGCAACTTTGCACAAAAAATTTCGAACAGAAATGGACACCGGTAGATTACAATAATATTTGATGCTACCAGTTCAGAATCATGTTGAGCAAATCTTACCTCTATGTGATGCCTTATATGTTTCTCTGGCAATGTCAGTTTCTGAACCACAGCTCTCATTTTCATTGGCAAGATCTTTGATTTCACCAGGCAATTGCTTACCAACTAGAATGTCATACACCATTTATACTTAATTCACAAACATTGTAAGTAAATTTGTTAAGCTGCACTCCGTTGAGCTGCACAGCATGTCATCATGTTTAGACATTAAATACATTGTTCATCCTACAGTGGGATGATATAACTTATAGGTTAGACCATATTGTTAAATTTTCCCCTCGAACAATATGAGTGTTAGTTACATGTACAGTAAATGAGACGTACAGTGTAGTATATTCCGAAACCCAGTCTCAAAAACAAATTCACTTTAGCTTACCCTTATACAGGTATATTTTCCGACTCTAAAGGCTGCTTTAGACATTCACAGAAAGTACTTCAAGACCTTTATCGCCCATTCACTTCTATTTAGTCGTCAGGCTCATCGTTCTCGAACTCATCAGCTAAAAATCATTGACAGCTATACTGTTCTATTGCATGTATAGCATTTATTGACAGTCTTGTCAGAACCCAGTTTCCTTCACTCATATAAGCTTTGCCTTTTATCAAAGTTCTGAATGTGCGGCAGGAAGAGGAGGAAGATTTTCGGAGAGTCAATAATATAAGTGTTGAAGGCAAGATAACTAGAGGTAGACTGAAACATAGGTGGATACTCTCAGAGCAGAGTGAGATGGAGGTCGCTGATAGAGTTAGCTACGATGCAGAACCCTGTTACATGCAAGGTTTAAAATAGCCACGATGAGAAATGCTGAGAATTGCTGAATGTGTGACAAGCAGCAAAATATTAGTGTTAGACAAATCAGCTATAATGCAATACTTGAGTTGCACATATAATGAACAACATAATATAAGACAGGGAGCAATTGTAACTTTTCTATTACTTGCACAATAGAAAATAAACTTTAGAAAACTGTAAATACAGATAAAAAAATACTCACAATCTAGTTCTTCTGCAATGTCAATTTCTTCCAAACTCTTGCCATGATATTTGAAGCGATTTTCTGATACTGCAGCGACGAGCAGCTTAGACACCTTTGCCAACTGGAAATGTGTATCTGATTGTCTGTAAATCTTCCTAGAGGCAGAAATGTCATGGCCCATGAAATCGGCTACAATCTCTAGTTCAAGGCTGCCAACTTTCAAATTGACATTGAACTTTACGAACAGAAAATGGTGAACCATAATATTATGGTACAATACCGCAGTAGCACAAATTCTACTTGCTTATAATAAATACTATATCAATCATCAAAATATTTAAAGGGATGCTGCTAAAGCTGAAGGTCTCTGCAATGACAGAGGATAGAAATAGTGCAGCTCAATGGCAGTGTGGCAATGATGACCATAGAACATAACCCCCATGTGAATAAAGAATGCACATTTATGACAAGCAACTCATGTCACCTATCAAAGTGTTTTTTTTTCAAAGTGGCTGAGCTGGTTAAGTGGTCGGGTGTCCTGTCTAGAGCACAAGGTAACTGGGTGATGTAGATGCCCCAGATTCAAACCTGGTCGGGCATGTAGTTTTATAAATGTGAAATCAAGTTCCTAGAACCCGCGTAAACAAATTGAAAAATCCTTGTGTAAGCTCTAACATAAGACATAAAACACATCGAAAGACGATTTTTTGTTAGAATAGTTACCAGCAAAATACTGATGGCCAGTCTCATTCTCATCCTTCAGGACATCATTCTCCAGCTCACAACAGTTGTCACCTGTAAAATTTAAATGACATAAAGTTGATTTTGAAACCGGTGTTTGTAGAGAGAATATCAAGAATGGACATGGTCATGGATATATCTATACGCTGCTTATCCCAAAGAGTTGTGTTTGCCTCTCTCTTGTTTTAACTAAATGAGGACCTGGTCACGGATATAATACTATATTTTCATTTGAATATTAAAATTAGAAATACTTTTAACCGATACCGGTCAAATGAGGACATATTACAGTGAGAAATGGTCAGTTTAGCCATGTACAAAATGAGGACCTGTACGTGAGTGTCACAATTAGTTAGTTGCTAAAGGAAGGATTGTTTGCTTCTCTCTCATCATTGTCAAATGAGGACAAGGTGCAAGAGATGTTATGTCCAGTTATGTACCAAATTAGGACATAGTGAGTGTGAGCAATGGTAAGCTTGTCAATATACCAAATGAGGACATAGTGCAGTGAGCAATGCTAGGTGCCAAATGGGGACACAGTGCAGTTAGTAGGACCTGTTCATCGATGTAACAATCAAAAGGAGTTGTGTTTGCCACTCTCTCATTTTCACCAAATGAGGACATAAGCAAACTGTATAGCCTATGAGTGTGAATATAGAAGTTTAGCTAATACCAAACATGTACCAGTTTGATTAGAGTAGTGTTTTTCATGCTTGCTAATTGAGAACATGATATCCAATGTCACAACTCATAAGTGTGAGGGCTACGACAGTCCCGTACCAAACCAGCACATGTTTTTCTCTCTCTTTTTTGTTAAACGAGGGCATAATAACAAGCAATGCACCTCATGAGTATGAATCATGGCAAATCCAGCTATATTATAACCGCTTTTGTTAATACTCATAAGAGAACTAAATTCTGCTAATAACCTTACCTGCTAGAAGGTAATGGTTGGTGACATCATCATCGTTTTCCCAATTGTCCTTTTTCATGTCACTGTTTTTCTTATCTGTAAAACACAACAAATGGTGCAAACATGGTTATGGCAGAGGTGCAATGAGCACTCTGGAATAGCGAGTGAGTGCAAACGGGAGGTAAATGTACCATGGACCAACTGAGGACACGTTCATAGATGTAACAGTCAGTTTGTTGCCGAATGGAGTAGTGTTTGCCCCTCTCTCATTTTCACCAAATGAGGACCTGGCTATAGACATGATATCTGGTTGTTAAAGAGAGTGCTGTACACTTCTTTTCCCTGTCAAATAAGGACATAGTGAGTGCGAGTGATGGCAGGTTCACCCATATACCAAATGAGGACCTGTTTGTAGGTGTCACAATCAGTTTGTTGTCAAAGTAAGTGTTGTTTCCTTCTCTCTTGTCTTGTCAAATGAGGACATGGCAACAAGCTGTATAGCCAATAAGTGTGAGTAATGGTAAGTTTTGCTATGTACCAAATGAGGACGCAGTGTAGTGAGTAATGGTAAGTTTGACTACATCATGCCAAATGTGGTCCTGGCTATAGACATGATATCTGGTGGTTAAAGAGAATGGTATACATTTCTTTTCCCTGTCAAATAAGGACATAGTGAGTGCGAATGATTGCCGGTTTAGTCATATACCAAATGAGGACCTGTTTGTAGGTGTAACAATCAGTTTGTTGTCAAAGGAAGTATTGTTTGCTTCTGTTCTGTCAAACGAGGACATGGTAAAAAACTGTATAGCTTGTGAGCGTGAGTAATGGCAAGTTTGGCTATGTACCAAATGAGGACATGCAGTGAGTAACAGTAAGTTTAGCTATTTACCAATTGAGGACCCGGCTATAAACATGGCCTTTGGCTGACAAAGAGAGCGGTGTATGTTTCTTTTCTCTGTCAAACAAGGACATAGTGAGTGTGAGTGTGAGTGATGGCGGCTTTAGACATATACCAAATGAGGACCTGTCCGTGGGTATAACAATCAGTTTGTTGCTAAAGGAAGTATTGTTTGTTTCTCTCTCGTCTTGTCAAATGAGGACATGGTCTACGTATGTGCCAAGTTAGAGACTGCATAAATGGCTACACCATATTAGTTTAATTCTCAAATAGAGTAATTTAATTTTGTTTCATTCCCGGTAATTGAGAAAATGGGTTTATTACCTTTAACAACTTGACAGAAACTTTCTCCAGATCGGCCTGAGTCTGTCACCTATAGAATAAGAAAGTGGTTTTCTCAGGACAAATCGATTAGTTTTACAAACATTTAGATCAAAGTCACTTCAACTACATAATTAGGCTGTCCCCTTAACAGCAATCATCAATTTTATGTAGGCTAACTTTCGAATTAGCAGTTTATTTTAAATTACAAAGTCTTTGGTTGCAGCAAGGCAAAACTCTAGGTTTAATACAATGAAGTGTCGCGCAAAATTTAGATATACAGGAGAGAATTCGAGCTGAAAGTACAATTGACATTACAAGAACTAATAACTATTCTTCCTGGCTAGATTGGGGCTGATTTGACTATAGCTAATGTTACAATGGGAGAAAAAGTAAAGGCTCTAGACTAAAATATTTGCTAATATCATAATCAGCCATTGGTACTTTTGATCAACAATTAATGTTTAGAGAACCTATTCGCATAAACATGTTTGTCTTAGCACATACATTTGCATGATAGAATAACCTCAACTAAACAGCTACATGCAGTAATAAAAGGGCAATGAATCTAACAATAAATTAAAATGTCCAATCTATGTATTCATGTCACTTCAGAAAATAAATTGTCAATTTTTTAGCGTAATATATAAAAAACACCTAATCAAGGTTAAATTCCTGCACTAATTACAGTCTGGAAAACATAGTGTGACAAGGTGGCCAACAATATAAAATGGCGCATTCACTTACCTTTTAATGTCTAACTTTTTGCGGCTATTCAGTCAAACTCTCTCTCAATATTGGCTGGCACAGATGCTAGACTAGTGGTGAAGCAAGGAAAAATGAATGAGCCTGGTTTGAGCCTTTCCTTTTAGACCATATAGGTGTTATGGAGTTGAAAGAGCAACATCTGTGACAACACTTTGCTCAAAGAAAGTTAGAAATAGGATAGTACTAATGTTTACTGTAGGGATGAGCACTTGCCACTTGGTTCATGTCTCCATGGACAAAAAAGGGTAGTTGGACTGAGTAGAATGGAAATATGGAAATTAAGCCAATCGGTAATCAGTATTACTGGTACTCAGTTCTCTGTACTTTGAATTATGTACTGTGTATTCTGTACTATAAATTCTGTACTGTGTATTCTGCTATTGTTATCACTGAATTATTATCAGTAATTGCTGCTGAAACCTACTAATTATGAGAATACGACAATGGCCAGCACAACCTACCCCCATTCATTGATACCTTGTCTAACAGTGACAAAGAAACCAAGGTCGAATCAACCTACATGTATAATGATGGAAATATTTAAATTTGACTTAACTAGATGGTTGGTGGAGATGCAAAGAAACTTTTTATGTGACACAAATTATATTTTATGTACATTTCACACTGTCTGCGTAATACGGGTAATCTCAAGTGAAAATTATAATGTGAAGATAGTGCACACACTTCTCATGGAGAGTCCTGGTGATGAGTAACATTAAACCTTTAAATTTCAATTTTATTAGCTCTTACAAAATTTAGTTAATGCATGTAAGAAGTGTATTTAAGCTCTTCAAATTCATTCTTTTTAAAATGTTATCCCATTAATGTAAACTGATGCCAGATATCTGTTAATCAACCAACATATAAATATCTTTTGAAATCTACCTTTTTAAATACCTTTCCATGCATCTACAAATTATATAGATTTGCACTCTAAAAAGTAGTTTTGCTCTAGGTTCTACGCTCAGATCTTCCTAATTCCTGCCTTTCCTTCTTAGCAACTATGGGGTAATGGGGTAAACTTAAAATTTTATCTCTGGTTATAAAACTAAATCTTGATACCAAGCATTCTACTGGTTTAAATGTACACCTTGAAGTTAGGTCATTACTTAGTCATGTGTTGTTGCTAGTGATGGTTTATTGCAGAACAGATGTCAAACAGCTGACTTCAGCAGTAAGACAGTGTTTTTCTGTTTGTGTCTCATATTGCCAATTGCCATAATTCAAACACAGTTCATAATAACTGTGACCCATCCTAGAGATGTCTACGAAACTAGCAAAAATCTATAATTCAGATAAGAGTTTGTCTTGAGAAAGTAGCCTATTCTGAATGATTTGCTATTTATTCATGTTTAAACATTTTATATTGTTTTTAAATTATGTTCCAAGAGCAAAATAATTACGATTTAGGCTCTATATAGTTCATGGGGAATTTAAATGTTGATTACTTGTTTAATTGCCTACATGTATTCCTCTGTTACTTAAACATGTAATTAGTTACATTGGGTTTAGATCAATTAGGCCCAATGTTTCCTAAAGTTGGTGCCCAAAATGTAACAATATTAACATGAAAATTCGGCCTGGTCGGTACATGTACTTGTACATCATCATTTTCACCGCTACAGCTGAACTAGGAACAAAAGCGGTGCAGAAATAAATCAGATAGAATCGAAAAAACCATAGATCTGAAATCTGCCTTAGACTTATGCATCAACATTATGCATGCAGTCAGGAGCTGCTGCATACCATAATGAGTGCAGCCAAAGTAAGCCACTCAGTACTCCACAACCTTCATTCAGTTGGTACCCAGTTTTATTTAGTTTGTACTCAGTGATTACTCAGTACTCAGTCATTGTGATACTAGGTTCTAACCAACTTGCCAATTACATTAGCCTTTTAATTATATATTATAGTTACCAGCCTCGATCTGTTGGTATGCACTGCCTCAAGTTGACAAGGCAATTCACACTAGCTAAATTTGACAAGGCAATGCAGGTCCAATGTAAGTCGTTGACATAAAGCTAAAGAACTCTCAAAATGCATTATTTTTGCTATCCTGTAAGTACATGTAGATACTTGTGCATCCAGTTAGATGTTTATCAAACCAACTAATAATTTTAGAAATCTGGAGCTTTCCAATGCAACCTCAACCTGTGTTATAAAGTTCAACCATTGTGATTAGGTGTCGCAGTTGCCAATAATCCAGATTTACATGTACATGTACATGGGATACTCCAGATTTTGAAGCCTTGCTGTCACTTGGAAAAAACTTAGTGAACCAATAAAATATAGCTTCAATGGGCAAAGCGATGGTGCTTTATAACATCAATGGCATTTATGTGGCACATGAAAACCTCAACCATCATGCTACAAATTATTAGGCAGAATGTGAAAAGTTAGTGGGAATTACATCATGTAGTTATAACATTATTATTTTGTTAAGCAACAATATTCCCTTCAAGTGCATTAAACACACTGTCAGAAGTACAAAAATGTAATGACAATCATGAACAAACAGCTTAATATTTTCATGGAAACCAACACATACAACATGATGCATGTAGTCAGGAGTTGTTGCACACCATAATGAGTGCAGCCAAATTAAGCCATTCAGTACTCAACAACCCTTACTCAATTTCTACTCAGTTATTACGATCCGTTTGTACTCCGCCCGTACTCAGTCATTGTGACACTAGGTTTTAACCAACTTACCACTTACATTAACAGAATTATTGTTATTAAGGGAGATAATTCTAGGGCATTGAGGTAAAAAATAAGAATAGCATGAAGATATATTAGTGTTTGGTGCTTCAAGTTCTTAGCTAGCACCAAAATAACTAAACTAGTTGCATTTCTTGCAGTACACCATATTCTCATAATGAAGTACATGTAGGTAAAGGAGATAATTGCATAGTGTTGATTGTGCTGTCACAACTACATGAAAATAGACTAATAATAAAAGCAGAGGTTGGGTATCGCTGGACAAATACATCAGAAAGCATCTGATAGAGTATTAACATACATGTATTATACTTATCTCAATTGTGCGTACAACTATTTTCTTGAATAACTATACCACCTATTACTGCCCATACACTCCCAGAAAAGCAAATGAGGACATTATGTTGGAGAGAGGACAAATCCAATAATTACTTTGAGGCAGAACTCTATGTACAAGAACTCACACCATGTAAATGAGGACATTGTTAGAAAGGTCGGACAACTTCAAAGACAATTTTATATGAGGAATCCCACCAACTAAATGGGGACACATGAATACAAATTCTGAAAATGCGCATACTCACTCTGTGCCATAAATGATGTCAAGTGGGGACTGGCTTGGAATCTAATGAAACCAAGACCGTCCCGCATAAATTTTCTTGCTGATCAAGGAAATTAGGCTACGACAACTGAGGACGTCCTCATTTGACGGCATGTCCCCATTTGCAGGCGAGAGTACTCGCCAAAGACTGCATTTGACACCTTCCGCTAGTACTCTCTCTCTCTCTCTCTCTCTCTCTCTCTCTCTCTCTCTCTCTCTCTCTCTCTCTCTCTCTCTCTCTCTCTCTCTCTCTCTCTCTCTCTCTCTCTCTCTCTCTCTCTCTCTCTCTCTCTCTCTCTCTCTCTCTCTCTCTCTCTCTCCTCCCTTACACTCTCTACCTAGTCAGACACAAAAGTATGTAGTGTAATATATTTACCTTCAGCTGCTTGATTATAATCCTAAAGACTCAAGACTAACGCCTTAACGTACTTTTAGTCTAAATGCAATTATCCGGTAAAATAAGGGTAAAATAAGCCGTAATACAACATTAGTTCTAGTGAATAAAATGCAAACAAAGAAACAGCCCATAAACCATTCAAATGCTACCTTATACATTTATATTAAAACAGGCACATAATAGCCAGCCACACCTTGGAACAAATGTACAATACAAAACAATACTACCATTATTAAAAATAATATTGTAATGTTTTGAGCTGTGTTACGTACGAGTGCTGATGTAGCACGGGTACCGGGAACGGGAAGTGCTTGGAGGTTGGTAGAGGACGACCAAGGTAACTTCCACACATTACATAAAGAGTGAACAGTTAGTTAAGCTCTTGTAATTATGTAGAAAGACATAGGCTGAGGCTGAGACTCATTAAAGAGTCCAGGGTCGACGTAGGTCTGTAGGTTTATACTCCAAAGGAGTGTAGAAAGAAGTAGTAGTGATCTAAGGACTTAGGCCCGACGCTAGATTTATGAAGAATCCGGGATCGGCTAAAGTCCGATGATGTAGAACTCACAAGGAGTGTAGAAAGAGTGCTTAAATGAGTTCGAGCCGCTTAGGTCTAAGAAGACCTGTGGGTGGAGCTACCTGCCTGCAAGGTTTGAGTTCGGAGATGTTGCTTTATTAAAGCGCAATCAACAACTGATTTGATACAGAAACTGTGCTGGCTTTTATACATAAGATACTTCAGACTTTCAGAGAAAGGTACGGTAAGATATTGGGCTGGTATGATAAGGTATCGAGCCGGAACTTGTGCAACAAAAAGTGCTTACAATAGACCAGTATGGATAATATATAAATATGGCTGTGTTCTGACATATCGGCCCCAAAAGTATACAGGTAAAAGACTTAGATGAAACAATCAGGATAATAAATAATTGCACACACAGTATGAGTGACTATGTAATAATTGCAACGGCCTGATTGGCTAATAATAACAACATGAGAACACATTACTAACGCAATAGTTGATTATAATAGTAGATCGTAATGTAATGTCCATGCATGCATAAGGTTACATATGAAGGTAATGTCAATGCATAAAATAAATATTGGAACAATGTCAGGCAAGTTTAGGTTCCAACAAGGAACTCTTTGGTTCCAAGTATACTATATTGCAGGGATGCCCAAATGTGTCCCTAATGGACACAGTGTCCCTTTGCATGGATTTTGGTGTCCCTTCATCACTTCTCAAATTCCACATGCAAAAATTGGCCTTTGTGGCAACTGCACTGCCCAAGTTACACTCAAAGATGCATCACAATGTTAAAAAATCCCCACATGCAAAAATTCCAAAATATCTTAGCATACACTGAAATAGATTTTCGTCAACAATTTAAAACTTACAAAACTTTGACGGCCTGATTGACCTAATCACAGTGTCAAGAGTTGAAGACAGAGTAAAGTAGAAAGAGCAGCTACTCCAAATGATCTAAAATTGCTGTCAAACTGATGACGCTCTTTGTTAGCACATTCTTGTAAGTATGTTCAGTCACCTGAACGGCATGCATATTGTATATCAAAAACAAAAATCACATAAGACTGGCTAACAAACATACCCTGCAGGGGTGTAACGAAACCACCTACCCCTACCCTACCCATGAAACCACCTACCCTACCCTACCCTACCCATACGAAACCACCTACCCTACCTTCGATACCACCTACCCTTCACCAAACAAGCATTGTAGGCTTTAAAGTAGTACAAGATTCAAAATATAGGTATTTTAGTTAGTAAGTTCATATTTTGGGCTTCAAAATGACATGCAACTTGGCTTGGTTGAACATGTACAAATGGCTGTATTTGAACCCCAAAAATCGTTGAAATATAGTGATTTTGTAAAAGCTCAGGAAATTTTGCCAGGAATTTCCAACTATTCATTGATGTCACTTGTCTGTTCAGTATGAAAGAGCATTCACATAGTTGAACAAAGAAACAAAGACAACCAATGAGAGAGTGTTAGTTATAAATAGGTCAATTGTTACCATTGTTACTGTGGGAATAATGCTGTTTACAATTATAGTTTAGTTTATTGTACTAGTGCACATGACTAGTTGACCTATTAAAACCAATTGTAAGCAAGCCCATGTTCATTGACAAATTTCAGCAAATCATCGGGAGAAAAGTAGAATCCCCTTTACACATTAGTAGTTGAAGAATTAAGCTATGTACATGTTGCATGAATACTAAATATAGACCGGTGATTCATAGTAATTTGCATTAGAACAATCAGTGTTTGCGCTGGCTCATAGAACTAGTAGTCAACGTGCCGCTTGATTGCACTAGTGATAACCTGAACAAGTGACGTCACTTATTCACCTATTGTTGAATAGCTGAGCATTTTTAGCAATATATAAACTTTACAGTCTGATTACACTGAAGTAAATAAAGTAAATATAGTCAATTTGCATATCATCTTGAAGCTAAAAGTGTTACCTAACTGACTAGAAGGGTCAAATCCTCAAAAATTGAATACTTTAATGACACATAAAAACTATTCCTAAAGTTGGGCTACATTCTCTTACCATCAAATCAATGAAAAGATTTTTGAAAAAGCTTGTAGATTAGCTGTAAAAGCCAATATTATTTATATTTATTTTTTATTTTTAGATTTTCTCTTTGCCCGGGTACTATAGATTAAATTGAACCGCACAGCTTTATTACCTTACTATAAAGAAGCTCACAAAGTTCATCATGAATCCAAGGCTAACATCAATGTTTTTTGTTCATAGAGTTATCTTCTCTCTACATGTCGCTTAATTATTTTCTTCATAGAGTTGTCTTCTCTATAGATATTTGTTACGATCTAAAAATGGTCTTAAAAAACAGGTAACACAACATTTCCCATTTCCGTTTTACTTATTCCTCATCCAATTTTAGATCTGGACTCTTGAGTTTCACAAACTTTTCAGTAATATGTAATGAATTTGCTTTCTTGCACCTTTTCTCTACAACCCTTTTAGTATCTTGTGATGAGCAAGTTCAACAGTTTATTTTTAGGCCTATTTCTTTGTTAGTTATTTGTAATTTGTTTTTACTTTATTTATATTGAAATTCTAATTCTTATTCCAATTCTTCTACTCATCTTTTCATCAATCTATCTTATTTTTATCGCTTACCTTATTGAACCTATCATGTGATAATCAATAGTGAATAGAAGTGGAAATAGTCAGTAACAGCTTCAAGATTAATTTTGGCACTGATGGCATTATAATGATTGGGTGCAACTCCCAAGGGCTTTACTATCAAGGGCCTGATAGTCTCATTTTTAGTGCCACCACCAGCTATCCAAATAACTCTTTTCTTATACTTACATGATCATTATGAGTGATATCATTAAAATACGATAATCGTATGATGGCATATTAAATAATTTGTGTGTAGTTATAATTGCTGCAGAAAACCAAATCTATCTATTAGTTGCAACAATGTATGTTTTTTGTTTCGCTAACTTGCAGTTTATGGCAGGCATTTCTGTTCAAATCTGTTGTTTATTGGTTTACTACTTCAATGAATCATTTCAAGACAAATGCTTCAGCTGGTAGTAGGCTTTCATATGTGAAGTCAAGTCAGGTTCTCAGTACAGTGTAAAAATAGAACACCTCCTGCATAAACCTCTCCGCAATTTGTGCTATTAATTATAATTATGGATCATTTTCATCTTTGTAGATGATCTTAGAAAGACCTATGACTCCCACCACCACAATTGTTTCTCACTCGCTAAAACAGGTGTGGGACACGAGGTGCACATCTCACAAGGGTAAACTTGCTTCACTAGACTCAGTGAAGACTCGGTGAAAATGCTGATCACAAGTGAAAAAGGCACCTTCACTCATTTTAGTGGAAGGTTCACGCTAACTGATAATTCATTTAGTATGTCTTTTTACAGATGAACACCTGCCACTGTTAGTGGATGTTTCTCGGGACAATTTATACACAATTTGCATTGCCACCACATTCAACTTGTGCCTATATATTTGCCCTTGTAATAACCTTTCGCTCAAGCAGAATCCTTTAAGATAATCTCACCACCCGACATTCATGTTTAGCTGCAAAAATATGATATTTTTTACTGATGTGAGACTGCAACAACTGAACCACTAGAGGGAGTGTTTCCCTGCAGTAGTTTGCAAAAGTGCATGTTACATCTTACTGACAATATTAGACGTTCAAACTGTAAATAGTGCTAGAGTTGTACCGTCAAAAGCTCAATGAATTTTTAGTGGTCATGGGTGCAAGGCGCCTTTAAATTCGTTATTAGTCACTGCTGTCAAATTCCGTACAAATTAGATTGAGCAATGGTGAACTAGCGACAAAAGTTCCTTACTCACCAATCTAACCATTAGTTCCATCTGATCAAGGCCTGCATGCTCGCACAGAACACCACCAACCTAGTGTCATCACAATCACTAGTGAGTGCAATCACCAATAAATTTAAGAAAGAATGACAACTAGGCAAATTTAGTGATGACACTGAATGAGACTATCAAGCTCTTAATAATAAAGCCCTTGGGAATTGCACCCAATCATAACAATGCCATCTGTACTAAATGAATGCAGAAAATACTAACAAACAAGAAATGCTGATTCAGTGATTAGTGTGAATAGATATTGACTACAGATTTTAAAGATCTCCATATTAATTATATAAATATACAGTTATTAAGCTGGTTAGTGGTTTGAACTCCTTTTTTCACATCTAGGAGCTCTGTTAGGTGCATTAAATTACACCAATTTTAGCTAGTTTAGTTGAAACCTCATTCATTACAATTACTAACAATTGAGCAACAACAACTTTGAGTTTTCTCTCTACAAATATTATACAATCTTTATTTTTATTTTATGGTAGAATTATGAGAATACCACCTTATAATAATAATTATAATATAATAATAACTGAAATCATTTTGAAATTATTAAAAATAAATATATAAAAATTATAAAATATATGCTTTACTAACTTTTACCAACTTACTATTTCAAATTCAATTTGAAATAGTAAGTTGGTAAAAGTTAGTAAAGCATATATTTTATAATTTTTATATATTTATTTTTAATAATTTCAAAATGATTTCAGTTTATTTTTAGGCCTATTACTATCAGTATACTATGTAAATTTCCAATTTGAAATTGGAAATTTACATAGTATACTGATAGTAATAGGCCTAAAAATAAACTGTTGGACTTGCTCATCGCAAGACACCAAAAGGGTTGTAGAGAAAGGGTGCAAGAAAGCAAATTCATTAGATATTACTGAAAAGTGTGTGAAACTCAAGAGTCTAGATCTAAAGTTGGATGAAGAATAAGTGAAACGGAAGTGGGAAATGTTGTGGTACCTGTTTTTCAAGACCATTTTTAGATCGTAACAAATATCTATAGAGAAGACAACTCTATGAAGAAAATAATTAACTGACATGTAGAGAGAAGATAACTCTATGAACAAAAAGCATTGATGTTAGCCTTGGATTCATGACGAACTTTGTGAGCTTCTTTATAGTAAGGTAATAAAGCTGTGCGGTTCAATCTAATCTATAGTACTCAGGCAAAGAGAAAATCTAAAGATAAAAAATAAATATAAATAATATTGGCTTTTACAGCTAATCTAGGAGCTTTTTCAAAAATCTTTTCATTGATTTGATGGTAAGAGAATGTAGCCCAACTTTAGGAATAGTTTTTATGTGTTATTAAAGCCTACAATGCTTGTTTGGTGAAGGGTAGGTGGTATCGAAGGTAGGGTAGGCGGTTTCGTATGGGTAGGGTAGGGTAGGGTAGGTGGTTTCGTGGGTAGGGTAGGGGTAGGTGGTTTCGTTACACCCCCCTGCAGCTATTAAAAGAGACATAGACTTTATGAAGATCTAAGAGAAAGGACAATTCCATGTCACCCACTAATAATATTATTCACAAGTGAATCATGTAGCATGCATGGGATATTCATTGCAATTTTCATTTAATTTTATCAAGACCGAACTTGACTAGCGAATATGTTCGCCTCGTTCCACCACGTTTTGCTAGCATGACGACTTTTTTCCGCTGAACAACTGTCAAAGATAGTGGAAGGGAAGATCGGACACTCAATGATAAAACCCTGTCCCACCAAATACGCCCAATTTGGCGGTCCCGACGTTCCGCGACCTACTTCCCGCCTTAAATGTGTTGAACTTTTAGATGGCTGCTAGACTAGTTTCGCGAAGCAACGGGTTAACTGTTGCGCTCCTTCTAATAATATACCGTTTGTGTAAGTAGACTGTCTATTCAATGCCGCTGCTAGCAATATTATCTGATTGGCAGGCGGAACACCAATAGCAAGAGCGGATTTGTGTACAAGGTAGCACAACTCTTTGCTCTGTTCGGACCGCGTTTAGAGGCGGGGGACGGACAGTTTTTGGCCTGAGTGTCTGATCTTCCCTTCCACTATCTTTGCAACTGTCACACTAGCGATGTTTCCTCCAATTTCTGGCCTGAGCATGTGTGCCAAGGCAGGCAATTATTTTTATCTATATCTCCTACATGCACATCACATAATAACAGCGACTCAATTTGGAATTTTTGATTACAGACGAAAGTGCAGAATGGAGTCTGTGAAAGCTTTGCTGGCCAATTAGAAGTCAGTATTATTGAGAGCTAAGCTTGAAATATTAAGCACGCTTGATATTCAGCGAACAGGGCGTTTTGCCCTCAAGTTTGTAATGCCCTGTCACTCCATCATCATTTCGCGACTAATAACGGCGCAAAATTCGCTAGTCTGCTTCTACCTTTATTCTATTTTGGTGTACTTCAAAAGTAGCTGACTATTCCTGTTATACTTTGGTTAAAACAAAATCAACAAATTTGCGTGTTATAATTTTATAAAATAACTCATTTTGTATTATAATGAAATTACCCATTTAATAATCGCAATAAATGCAGCAGCAAAAACTAAGTGTCCCTTGCTCTAATGCGCTTATAGAATTTGTCCCTTTCCACCAAAAAGTTTGGGCGTCCCTGCTATATTGGCACAAGTTATAGTCCATGCTATGGCAGGCTATGCTGATTCACCACAATATCTTGGGTTTCCCAACCCTGGTGACCTATGATTACACATGTATGCTCATCTATTAATAGTAAGTAGACTGTCAGTGGCATGACCTGCATACTTGCCAAGTAACCTGGGTAAAAAATCTGGACACATGCGCGGACCAGAGGGAGGACTGATGACATGGCCGCAGGCTATGCCAGCCCGCGTAGCGGGCTGCCAGAAAGGGTGCGGGAAGGGCAGAAGAGCACCCTCCCGCATTCAAAATATTTTTTGTGAGCCACTAAAATGACAGTAGTTAGGGCAATTTCACTTGTATTTGAATGCTGCTCTAGTGGTAAAAAATATTTTCATATTACATGCATATTGGAATGGTTTTAAAATGGTGGGAAGAATTAGAATACGAATGAAATTGCAAAGAGTGCTTCAGGTTGAATTATCTACAGAAGACCTATAAAACTTGCTACAACATAAAAATTTACTAGAAACCAAATTTTTGTTTCATTTTATTAAATTATAAACATATAAATAGCTTTGCTTATGAAAACACTGAATTATAATAATAATAATAATAATAATATAATTCAGTATTTTCATAAGTCAAGTTTATAAGTATTATATCAAAAATTATAATCATAATGTAAGCCTGTTTTTTGAACTTCAGAATCATTGAGAATAAACAAATCTTCTAAGCTTTTAGATGACGTGACAGCTTTTAGACAACAGCTTTGATATGCTTCTGGGTCAGCGTGTGCCTGGCTATGTCATTGGTGCCACCATCAGTAATACTAGAGGGCGCAGAAGGCATAATTATAATATTGATATTAAAAACCTAATTTACTTTTAGAAATAAAATAAATAAATTTGACCCATTGATTTTAAATTTGAAAATTGCAAAGTCTTTTGCTTGTCAGTACTGTGAGAATTGTTTGGCTTAACAGCTAAATTAACATCCAATAGACAAATAATGGAAACATTATTTGTACAAGCAGATAATAATAATTATAATATCAGTGAGTAAATTTTCATTTGCGCGGTGGTTGTCATTGACATTAGAGCGTTTATATAAAATAGCTATCCACTGTTGGGGAGGCTTTAGTACACTGCCAATATAGCTCAGGAATTAGTCAGAGTTTGGGCTATAACTAGTGGCAATTGGCATAGACACAACAGTCAGTAGACATCGAACTAATTTAAAAATAAACGGTGTGCAGCATATATTTAGCAAAATTCCCCAGGATTTGCGACGCTCAACCCTTTTTCAGTCAATGTTTTGGAAAATCCAAAGGAAATAATAACTAAATTTTTTTGGAGCAGCAATTTCCTAATTCCCGGGGTATAAATCAGGACATTGGGACAGTGTAGGGACAATTTTCAAATCCCGGGGGTGTCCCGAGAAACCCGGGACACTTGGCAAGTATGATGACCTGATGAACGAATATTCTATCCTGATACATTCAATAGAACCAACCAATAGACTGTAATAGTGGGCAGGAGTTGTATTTGATATAATGTTAATACCACAGACAAGGCTGACTACAAGTCTACGACTGAAATAACAAATATTATTATAATTACTACAATATCATCACATCTCGCTAGAAATCCTATAATAGTGTTATAAACTAGATAGGGTAAACTGTTCAGAAATATTTGTTATAGAGTTATTTTTGATCTAATGAACAGATGACCAGTAAAGAACGACTTTAGATACGTTTGTGTTCGTTTGTGTCCGTGAATAAACGATCTTGGTACGGATTCGCAAGAATATTCCCGAATTGAGTAGTTGATGAGAAGCAGGATTGGTATGTCATGCTTCTCTTATAGGCAGAATAAGTAACTAATAGTCTGAACAATCCGATTCCTGTAAAAACCAAAAGATTGGTAACAGCAAGAAGCAAGGGCTATCATGTGAACTGGGCCAAAGGTGTCTTCAACACTGAGGTTGAAGTATTATTAAAAACCAGTTCTAGTCATTCATATTGAAGGCATGCATACTAGACTACAGCACATGTACCAGATGGTTTGTTGGTTCTTGATGTTACTCATCATACAGATTCAGGTACATGTGTATGTGCATGTACAGGTACATGTGTACGAGTCGAGTGTACATAAATGTATGTACATGTGCATATGTGTGCATACATGTGCACATATAGCATGTACATACAGCCAGTAGATGTGGTGTATGTTTATATATCATACATTGTCCATGTAATTGTCCGTACTTGCCTCTATAATGATCAAGAAAACTTATCACAGACTATTAGTTGACACTAAATGCTTCTTCAGATGTTCTTTTGGGACCGAAGAGAATCTGCTCAAAACTGTCATCTTTCTCTGCACCGATATGCCAGGTTTTTGCAGTCATTCTACAGGAATGGAAGAGAAGTCTATTTACACGTAGATTTATATTGGGCCCGTGTTATAAGTGAGGGTACACATGAGCCCACTGAGTGTATCCAACACTCAACTTAGGTGTATACAGTATATACCCTGAAATTACATGTACAGTGTACCCACCTCTATTGTTCCACTTTCAACACTGCATAGGGCTAATTTGAAAACTTCAACAGCAATTAAACTCCTTGATTAAATTGTAAATTGTAATGAAGTCTTAGCAATAATCGCTGGCAACCTTCTTTTGAGGAATGCTTTTGTCCTGTGTTTAAGAATTTAAACTCACAATCAAAATATAAACAAACAACTGATATCGGAAAAAAATTGCAATAGATTGCTAATAATGGAATAGTTTATAAAATGATATGCAATTATTATGCACATGTACATTAAAGATAATAGAGTAACCCACCTGCCACCTATTGATATGTCTGTGATGCTGGGACCATGGAAAGAAGTTGACCTAATTTCACTAGATCTGAACTCTGCAGGCAAGTCCCTGTCTACCGTGCTTGGGAGTCGTCTTGTCACGTCAAATACTTTCACCTTAGATTTGACCAAGTGCAGAAGACTCCAGGCTGGCTTGTGGCCAAACTGAGGATATAAACGTGACAATGTAAGCGTTAGACTGTGTATATGTTGGCTGTTGGTCCTTTATATGCTTGTATTTTGAAGGTCAGTATAATGAAATTGTTACTGCAAGGAATGTATACTGTATATATTGCTAAAATAGCATAGACATAGGAATATAATGTATATATTGCGAAAATAGCATAGACATGGGAATATAATGTATATATTGCTAATATAGCATAGACATATGAATATATTGTATATGTTGCTAATATAACATACACATGTTGTTAGAAAGAATTAACTCACAGTTTTATACGACTTGTCAACTCTGATGTCGTCTGTCATGGAGAGAAGACTACGGCCTACAAGTGAGAGCAAGTGCTCCCTCTCCATCAGGTTCTCCATAAGCTCGGTCATGGTGTGCAGGTACTCAAGTAGTACTACATCAGTCCATTCTGTATCAATCTAAGTAATAAGAAGAAATTGTTCCTGAATACAGGTTCCATGGCTGACATACCAAATATTACACATTGCATTGAGATTTGCTACAATCACATTTGTCATAAATTAGCCAGATGCTATTTGATCAACTAATTGCTATGACTTGGTACCAAATGAATACTGGACTAACTAATCAACTGACACTCAGACAGACTGTGTTATTGACTGAGTGTTTGACCGACTCAGCAAGTCTATACTATGAAGTATGAATAGAGGTGTGATGGTAGTCTCTGGTCAACTGGCCCAACCAAGTAACTAGCATACTCTTACAAGCATATTATTGAGTAACATATAATTCTATGCTGATTAGTATTGATAACTTAACATTACGTGTGGCAATAGCACTGATAAGCTACTCGGACTGGCTGAGAAGCTCCTTGACTGTCAATGAATGACAATTGTTTCTTCATTTTAGAACAGCGTTTATTGTAGTATTCAATATCATACAGAACAACATGTCATAAATTGTATACCATGGTACGGAGAACAACTATTTATGCAGAAAAAAACCTTCTTCGAGGCAAATTCTTTGTAGCCAATGGTGGGACCAGAACCCATGTACATGCACTTGTAGACAACTTGTGTCACTACCACAGGTACTAACCAACTGTGTAACCAAGAAATAGTAAACCAATTCATATCCAGAATGAGAAATTGAATGAGGTAGAACAGCAATACTAAAATTGGAAGAGGACAACTTCTAGCTTATGATCATTAACTTATGGGTGCACACAAAATTAATTCATGTTCAGAATTTTTACTATAATGATAGCTAACATTAGTCCCATGTGATGGCAGCTTGAGAATATACTTAGATGGAATATTACACGATTTCAAGTTGTCTTTGCGTGTGGTTGCGGTGACACCATTATATGATTGAGAAGGCAAATTTTCCATCTGGAATTTTACCGAAGAACCCTAACTATGTCAAATTCAAGTAGAATGGCATCTACCTTTTAGAATACAGTAAATACTAACCTTGGGGCCTAATTACATACCTCAAGTCTGCGAAGGGCTGGGTAGCAGGTCCTCACTGTCTCGCTCCACTTGCTAGTCTTATGTTCATGTTCTAATAGGATCCTTCTCATCTCCTGCATTAGCCACTGTCTCTGTAGGATTGGCTCAGAGTGCTACAGTACATGTTATTATGTAACAAGAAGGTGTGATGAATATAGATATTGTCAACTATAGCTACACTATTATATTAATTACCATAAATATAGTGTTTATCTATTAATTTATATTGAAGAATATCAACAAATAAATAGCATCATCTGTTAATTGAATATCCTATGGCTATTCTTTACACAACCATCACCATACTCCATTTATTATTGCATTATTGCATTATTGTATTATTGTAATACATAATGTATTCCTTACATGCTTTCTGTTAAGAAATGCTTTCTTCAAGCTATTTAATGAAGGTTTTCTAGCTACACCAGGCCGCTTTACCATATCTAGCTCACTGGGTATAGCTTTCATTCTACAAAACACACCAGCATACTATACATGATATAGTCATATAGTACAGTATAGTATAGCTTAGTATAGCTTTCAAAATAAATCACATACTGTGTACATACATGTACATGTACAGTACAGTTACTACAGTATACATGTAGGTTGCAGATTATAGCAGAGCTTCCATTCTGCTTACCTAACACATAAGGTGTCTTCGCGACCTAAACTTCAGACCCAGGCCGATTTACGAAAATATTTTACGGCACACACCCGTCACAGGGTCGGGAACACATCGGGGTCGGGAAAGCAAAATCCTCATTTTCGCACGAAGAAATCAGGTGTACCGATGGGCTAGAGATGGTTTCGTCCGGCCCAGCAAAATCCCAGGCCAATAGATCTTTTGTCCAGGTCGGACGACCATCCTGTGATTTTTATTTGCGACCCGGGTCCGTCCAAGAAGTCGCGAAGACACCTATAGTGTATTCAGATTCACATGTGTAAAATAGTTTTGGTTCTACTTACATGCATTATACATATTACATATTACAGGCTATAGCTAGGGTGGTTAATACTGCCCTAGTGCCTGCACTAGAGGGTAAAGATAAAGTGACAGTTGGGTGCAATGTCTCAGAACTTTACAATTGGCTAATGAGTATTAGCAATGAAACCATATACAATAGAACAGATATTATTTCCTCTGAGTGGAATTTGAATGTAGAATCTGAAATGTGAATCTAAAACACATCAAGCTGCACCAGTTGCACATGCATCCCATAACTTATATAGTCCATGAGCACCAGCCAGTGATTCCATATTACATTAGTCTCTACATTTATATTTCTATATCTTACCTCTGTCCTCCCAAAGTATTCCTCATCACTTTAAAACTCTTGCCCTGCTTTCCCAGAAGGTTCTCTATCATGTTTAGTTTAGATTTGACTCCAGGAAGATTAAACACACCCATGGCTGACATCTTCTGCAGTTACAAATTAATAAATATATTCATGTTCTATTACATGTGTGTAATGTAGCTGCAACATCTCATATACCCCACACACTCAGTATACATTAATTGTAGGATAAAGATGGACATGTAGCACATTCAGTGAACTACTTTTCAGGAAGTGTATAGTGCTTTAATAAAGCGCACACAATGGTAATACTTACTTTCTCATTCTCTTCTTCAATGGAAAATGCTCTTCTAGACCTCTCAAAAGTTGCTGGAACACAATGAAAGTAGGGATCCCTATTACTACATGCGTTACAAGTGAAGAGAAGGAGAGGACAACTTCTAAACAAAAGAGCTACATTGTATATGCCAGGATTTGTCTATATTGACATCTTAGATAATATTTGCTTCAAACACCAACATCAAGATGGTTCCATGAAGCTTTAAAGTCAGTAGCTGATAAACAGATCATCACAGGATTCAAGCCAACTTTAAATTTTGATTAATTTGATGAATAATATTAAAACAATAAGTAATGATGTCACCAGATGATGTCCCAATCTGAACATTGGTATACACAATATTTCAATTGAATCACTGGCCTGTGGACATAGTTATATTATAATAGTAGTAGGGTTTATGGACTTACAGGAACGGGTACTCGCTCGCAATGAGCTGCGAGGTGTAGCGGATATTACATTGATCTCTACATCTCTATAATAAATAATCAACAACTGAGAAATACGTTCGTATATACAATGACTGTATGCATGGAGTGCACCGACAGTATATAAGACAGATGACTGCATTACCACAAATACATGACCATAGATAATTTAACAGGACTACATGATAAAGACTATAGAGAGAGAGACTAAATCATACTGAATAATCTACCCAGTGGTTCTCCATGGTTAAATCAAATTACCGTAACGACCAGTCAGCCAGCCAACTAGCTAGTTTGATCATGTCAGAATCGCTTATCACTATTATTAACTAGTAGAAAATAGGAAGTACATACAGTCTACGCACTGAGCACCATGATTTTAAGGTACAATATAACTCACATAGGGTCACCATCAGCAGACTCCTTCCCTTTGTTCTTAGCAGTATATGGTGAGAACATCTTAAACATCTGTATAACATTGATTAACTTGGTAGAGTAGGTGCTTGCACCACTATTCCTCCTATCTGGCCCCCTGAAAGAGCACAATAAACTACATGTATATATTGTTCCAATCTACTTGTACTTGCAAGGTAATAAGAAGGAGCAGAATATACATTACAGCAACAATGTTTTATTAGTGCATTCTATGAAAAGTGTCAGTCCACGAAACAGACAAAGCAAATTATAATTCAATTTTAGTTCTACCAAATTATTGCCATTAGTATTTTGCTTTTCATAATATTTATGTATCATGCTTTATGCTTTATAACACCTATTGTACTATAGCATTAGGCACTTTTTGATCTTTTAACATTCATGTGAACTTTCAAGGTCAAATGAGAAAATTTTGGTAGTTACGGTAGAAGATTTATTAAAATTGCCAGCTATCTAGGAACGATTGATTGCCCATTATCAGTAATTTTTCTGAGCTTCGAAAGCATTATGAAGTGTCAATTTTAATATTACCCAAAAGTTGTCTTGTGTATTTCCAGCTCTATGATAATAAGATTAATTCTTGGTATTGCCTGAGAAGCCAAAGAAATTTTCTACAACACTCACCATATCCTGGAGGTTTTTCTTTCACTTGATGCTCGGAACGTTCCGGCAGATGACTCAGTTGGTAAAGAGAGCTTAGGCTCTGGGAAGGCAGTGAGCATGGAACTAGCATTAAATTTGGAGGATTGGGTCTCCTCTGTCAGAATAGAAAGCAGTATAGCAAGAATAGTGGTTAGACTACATAATGGTACAAAAACACATTCCAACACGCTCTGTTATCGGCTGTTAAAATGTGGTAAAGCGATTAGAATCTGAAGAATCATCAGTATAATTGATTATATTGTCTCTAACAGATACTATTGATTGAAGTTCTTCTCTCACAAAGACTTTATCTTCAGTAAGATGGAGTACATTAAACATGCGAGTGTATAACAAATATATTATATACATTGCATGTTGATCAGCCGTTCATTGTTAACTTAAACATTATACGGTCACAAGGTCAACTGTTCATGTCATGTCGAGAATTCATTTGTAATATTATCATGTGGTGGTAACAGTATAATTAAAAAACTACGAGGTTAGTACCTACTTGCCCAATAAGAAATAAAAGAAATCAATATGGCTACTTACGATTTAGCTCAGCAGCAAACAGATGTGGAGAGATAGCTCTTTTCAGTTTTTGTTTAGGTGTTAGTGTATTGCTTGGAGAGGTCAATGTTGAGGACATTTTACTGCCACCAGGGCTAAGTGAATTCGCTCGTGCTCTGTGTTATAGATATACATGATATATTATCACGATAACACGATACATTCAATATACAATAATAATAATAATAATAGTAAAAGCCATGTGACGAAATTTTGACTTTTGCTGAGCCACCCTCTCGTCCACCACACTTCTATAGCAGTAGAGAACAAATCAGTTGCATGTTAGCATTACAGATCTTTATATAACACTCAGGTGAATCAAGGAGTAAGAGAGGTGAATTAATTGTAGAATAATATACTCATGATACATACATACAAATTGTAGAAATTTCTCTATCATACTGTAAATCACTAAACAGTCCTAATAATAAGACTTGTCTGCCATATAGCCTGATTACTCACCGTCCATTGTTATCTTCTGAGTTACTGTCCTTCTTCTTAGCATTATTGTTCTTATCAGACACTCTGGTGAATATCCTACCTCCAGCTTTAGTCCCACATCTAATAATAATATATATCCCATGACATCACACCACCCAACAAACCACAAGTACTGCTTACATAAAAAAGCATTATAGTATTAGTTGAAGCACTATCTCACATGAATTGTAAAACTCACATGAATCGAGTGCAGACTGTTAACATCAAGAATCAGTTTTTCGATGTACAGTTTAATGTTCATCTATGTAATAGCAATTGCCCACCAGATGAACAATGTACACTGGGGACTAGAGAGAGATGAGCCCATAGGAATATGAATCACACAGTAACCCGTGCTAACTAGTAGTGTACATAGGAGAGAATACAAGTAACATACTCCATAGTGTCATCATACAGATCTGTGTCACTACTTCCTCCTGCATTGTTATTTATGTCTCTCCTGGCAACCGGTTTGGAAGCACTCAGCTTGCTGATCACAGAGGTTCTGCTAGTCTCCTGTGAGAGTGGGGTGAACCCAGTGGGCATATCACTAGAAGTACTGTTACAATATTACCACAGATATAACAAACTAATTCATGTATTCATACATTTATATTTTACTATTCATTTATTTGTTACTGCCAAACTCTAGTTTAGTCTCTTGTTAAAGCTTGTGGCAGTAAAAGTTAAAGCTGGAAGAGCTCAGAGATTTCAGACAGAAGTCGGTGTGAGTCAAACTCCCTAACCCTTGAGCACAACTCAGAATACTACATCCACCAGCAACTTAGTTTACATGTACATCTAGTTGATTTTATAATGGAATTTATCAACATTATATTATATTTATTAATGTGATGTTAGTTTATGCAAGGAATGAATTTGTCCTTTGAACAGTCAGCAACTCAATTTCACGTTCATAAAAATACTCATTGATATTTATTAATAATATCAATCTGTGTAACTTCTGTGACTGCTAACTGGTAGCATAAATAAATATCAATATGTAATCTGAAAATTACCACAAATACTAATAGTATAATAGATAGGTAAATAAATAAATTGGTTGCCAGTAGAAGCAGAGTTCTGAGTCGGGCAAGAACTTCACACCAATTTTCATTCAGATGACGTGTTCTAGTTGGTCTATAGCAATACAAAATACATGTAGAATGGCACTCACTCGTAATATTCATCCATGCCATCATCGGTTAAGATGCGTACATCTGAAGAAGAGGCTAAACCAGTGTTAATATCTGAACTAAAACTCTTGTATATACTTGAAGCAGATTCAGCTGGAAATTGGTTTTCTGGAATTCTAGATCTGGTATCTTCTTTTGCAGCCAGAGTACTGGGAAGTAATCTAGATAATATACTATAGCCTCTGCTCCGGTGCCAAGTGTATGGCATATTCTGAGTCTGTTTACTTCTACAAAAAAAGGCAAGCTGTTGTGATAGGATTACTCATATATAGTAATTGCCGATAAACGACTTGCTTAATAATATCATGGGTTTAGGTGTCCAAGTGTCCACACAGCCCATATTGATTCATCAAAAACGCCACCACTTCTTTAGAAATTCTTACGTAATGTATTCCAAAATTCTACAAGTATATCAGCACACATATATCTAATATATCACATTCTTCAAATTTATTATATATACCATCACCATTGATTCTTCACCCATCAGAAAGGAGACAGGAGACAGAAAACCAAAGCAATAATTGTGGTAAAATTATACATGCCTTTGAGCGTTAGAAAGTTTTCCCCCAGTTTTCCCATCACGAGTAGCTCTCCTAGAATTGAGGCAAAAATTTTACAAACAATAAACTACACTCTATACTTTCAAGGTCCCTGCATATGGATGTTCATATAAGAATTTTCAAAGCAACAAACTAACTAGTGCTCGTTGTACACACAAGTGGTCAATGAACTTAATGGTAAATAAATCACGAGGTGACATTTAACTCAGAGTATCAACCCCATAAATGACATGCAAAAAGGGATGAAAGTACTCAGGAATTAACAGCTGCTAAATGCGTAATGCTGGGTTTTGGGGTAAGGGCAGACAACTTACAAAATAAAGAGAAGACAACTCTCAATTTTTGAAGATTCACAAAGTATTTGCTACATTGTAACATATACAAAGTATCTATCACGTATTTAGTGAACGTTAATGCCTAAGTATTACAGGAGATGCTACTTACTCAGCAGCTATCTGCGCTTTCAGGGTCCTAGTAAGCACTTGGCTAGTATTTGCAACCAGTCTCTTCACTGCCTCAGCTGAAATCAAAAGTTGTCACACAATTTATATTATAATGATCGTCTTATTGCAAGTAATTTATTTGTAAGCAATCATAGATTTGGTTCCAAAATAGTGAAAAAATACCAAGCCAAGCTGGTATATGAGTTAATGCACTCAACAATGTGCAGGGCCATTAGGTACCCTTGAGTCGAACCCTTGTAGGATGGGTTATTTCTAAAAATGTGGAGCTAAATAAATCCTTGACTGCTCACAAATACTGTCAATTCCAAACAAGAAGAAGATAACAATTATTACAAGAAGTTGTATTCTCACTACAATACTGGTAATCTAAGCTGTATATATTACATATTATACATGTATATTACTCAGAGCATAGACATACCGTGTGTACATTATATTACAGAGTATACACATACCTTGTGTACATATATTACAGAGTATAGACATACCATATGTACATATATTAGTATAGTACGGAGTATAAACATACCATGAGTCTTCTGGTGGCCATCAGTTGTTTCAGAAAAGCTGGCCATGTCCTCTGAAGCTATGTTATAGTCCAAGGCTAAAGTAACTACAATAATTTGCACAACCACAACTATAAAACCCTGTAATCATCTCATAGACATGCTAAAATATAGCGCTGACAGTGATATTAGTAGTCGTGGGTTTTAGTAATAATTAATATTAATAGTAGCCGTAAGCACATAACCAGGTAACAGACAACTGCCTGCAAGTACACACGCACACATGTTGCCAACTGTCTAACTCACACTCTTCATTGAATGCTGTTAGTGGTTTGGTGAGCCGCTTTGAATTGCTCATCTTCGGATTCTGAGGTGCCTCCTTTTCAGGTTCCTGCTTTTGTTTCCTTTGAGCTTTCTTAGACTTTGGGTTGTGATGCTGAAACGGTGTTATGTGAGGTTAAGAATAGAATACAAGGTTTATACCTGCATACAGGTATTTACTCATTAATAGGCTTACAGTAACTTACCGAATTAATTCATAGTATATGACATAACATATAAATATGTGAATAAATATTATTTACACTAGATAACAACGACTTTGCTGAGATTGAAATCAGAGATTTCGGTATGAGTATGTCACATAACATAACAGATTACATACCGAACCAACTTATACTGAACAACATTCCTCCCCCCAAGGCTACAACTAGCCTTAGGAGACACACATGTCCAACCTAAAGAGACACACATACCCAAACAGGTTTCTCAGAGTCCTTCGATGAGGGCAGCATTTCAATCAAGCTGCCGAGGTTACGGTTGGCAAGTAGAGGTTTACTGTCAGTAAGTGTAGGGGCTTGTAGTGCAATGGTAGGAGGTGCAGCTGTAATACCCAGTTATAATGTATAGACAATGAGTGACACTCAGTATTCATACTTACTTAAAATATCCTGATGCATTGTCAAAATGTATTAATACGGAAATTGTAGCATATCGGAAGGCAGTTCTACTTACAATCTATATTTTAGAATAATTTAGTACTCACGGTAGATCTCCGATTTGCTGGCAGAACTAATTCTAGGTGTAGAATCGCCCTAAAGTCAGATGATAGTGTTACGTGGTCACAAAAAACATGATAATTACCTCAATATAACATGATGATATAGTGGAAATAACGGAGAATTAACACATAAATATTGCGTACATGCATGTGCAACTACTTTTGTTTAAACAGTAGAGGTACAAGCAAACCAGAGGGCAAGCCCCAGGGGAATGTGTGCTAAGTTGACAAAAGTGACAAAGTAACAAACATTATAACATACTAGCACATGTTGCATAATTATGGTAAATGACCTTATACTCATAAAGGTGTCATTTAACATCAACCATACTGGTTAGCACATAGTAAGTTTCCTATATACTAGTACATGTACAATTACATAGATGGAGCTGTGAATGAAAGTACATCTGTATGATGATGTACTATGCACTAAGTGTGTTTATAATTACAAGTGTTGACAAATAACTCTAACTTACAGGTACCGTAGGATGAGCATAGAGTTTATCAAGGAACGTCTGGCTGATATCTACAGTATGTATGCTAGTATCAGAATAGGAGGTAGCTCTTAGCACAACATCTACTCCCATCCTCTCTGTAGCTGAAACAAGCAGTCAGGGACAATATTAAAACATCACAATCTAGATATCATTGTTGAAGAAACTGTAACAATGTAACAGAAATATTAATTCACAGAGAACGAAGGCAGGTAAACATGGTGGGATGTAGTAGAAAGGAAAACAGCTGCAATCTGAACAGCTGCATAGTATGACACCTACAAGCTGATTCCTCCGAGATGTTAGGCATCAGTGGCACTCTGTTTCCCTGTATCTGGTCTCCTAGATGAATGATCTCCATACTCATTTCTCTCACTATCTCAGCATGTTCTATCTCCTCCTTCAGCTTTAAATAGAGAGATCAATGCATACAGTACATAATATACCCACACCTAATTATAAACATGTACAATCATGTACATGCAATACACATTTTCTTTCTAGGCCATTATCAAAATACACTTTGAAGTCATGCCCTCCTGTTTTCATGAAAACTAGAGAGATGATAACTACCAATATAGTTATAAAGACAGGGATACTAATAGCCTGTACATTTCCAACATGCAGTAATAATGCTATGGCATTGAATGCGACGAACTGTGAGATAACAGTAGCTAGCTTACCTCATTTCGGATTCTCTGGAAGTTAGTAATGAGGAGAGCAGGGAACAGGTTGCCAAGTAAGAAAGCAGAGAGGAACACCCAGGTGAAGATAAAGATAGAGGAAGAGTAAACCTCATGTACCTCTATGAAGCTCTTGTAGAACTGATACCAGCCATCTAATGTGAACAGCTTGAAGATGATGAGGATAGACCTTCCTAGCCCTAATAAATATAAAATTATTGTGTTATAGCATGCCAATTACATATGACCGAGTAAATAAATAATACCAAATAAGGTCATACCGACACTGTACCATTCCTAAAGATGAAACTGATGGGTTTGCAAGAGGTTTTCAGTGGAATCTACATATACATGTAGTTATCTTATTGGCTTCAGGGTCTGGCACTAGTTATACTACATGTAAATTTAAAAACTAAGTAAACAGAAGACGTTATTATGCAATAAGATCAGTAACAAACAATTTACTTTGTAATAACACAGTCATGCTATTTTACCATAAAAACATGACAATGCATCATCAGTATGATATCATTAGAGTTGTCCTACCTTCAGCTAAGTTATAAAAATAAATACTTTAAACCGCATTGTTTACCCTCAACTAAGACGATAATTCTAAATTGGTGACACATTTGAACAGGAGAAGATACTCTTGGAAGTTATTGATCAACCGATAAACTAGACAAGATAAGGCAACTCCAAAACCTTGAGTATTGAATATGATGACGTATGGCATAGTGCCATAAAACTAATAAACATGCAAACTGTATTACAAGACATACCATAACTAAAAACGTAAGCTGGTTCCCATTCGCCAGCATTTTCAAATGAATTGTTGGACAAGGGTATAATATGAGTATCAAATAGTGTAGTCCCTATCAGCCCACACAGGTAAGTCAACATCACTATGAAAACAACCACATATACCTAAAACAGAGTAATATCGTGGTTAACATTACAAGCATTCAGCATGAATTCAAAGAAAATATTAAATACAATTGTACATCATATATATATAAAATAGTAGTAGGGTGAATTGGTAGTTTTAAATGGATGATTGCTATTATGTACATGTGAGTTACAGTAAGTACATCTGTATATAGTTTATGTATGTAGTTTGATTGATATTATATACACAATCACAGGTCTATGTACATCTATGTATTTAACAACTTACCATACTGGCCACAGTTAGAGCTAGTAGCTCAAACACAGCCTTCAGCGCATTCAGTTCATGGATTAACTTGAGTGCTACTAAAGTTCTACAGGCCTGCAGCACCGTCTCACCCACAAAATTCAACTCATACCAGCCAAAGAATGCTCCCACTACAATACAATGTCACAAACATTATTAGTTCATATGGTAATACAGTGTACATTTAGACAGGCTAGAGAAATGTTACCACCTAACAGCATCAGCCTTTGATAATAAAATCAAATAAAATATTAACTAACACATTCATCAGCTTGTGATGTGATACAGTTTACTAAGAACCAAATCAACCTATTTGGATTAGTATTCAGAATTTCAAGAGCTTTAACAAAATCAAAACAACAAAATGACTTACTGAATGGTGTTGTAATAATGACTCGCTAAATGGTGTTGTAGTAATAACTTACTAAATGGTGTTGTAGTAATGACAACAAAGAAGTCGACATAGTTCCAAAATCGTTTCCAGTATCCCTGAAACACATGTTGGAGAGTGATTAGACAAACCTTTGACAGGATGAATATCTGACATTGCTGAGAGTTGTCCCCTGTCTGTTCTCGCTCACAGAGGATGAGAGAGAATATCTGATGTTTCATACCTTGAAGTCTAGAGTCCATTTGATAGCCAGCTCCAGCAATAAGAGAATTCCAAGAGTATTCTGAGCAATAGCCAGGTTTGCCTTTATCCCATGTTGTGATATAGAAATATTAAACCCATCATCATAATATCCCTGGCTGCCATATTCCACATCCAAGACTAAGGTAAGATACAGGACGATTGACCAATGACTAAGATAAGATACAGGACGATTGAACAATACAAGGTAAGATACAGGACGATTGACCAATACAAAAAACAGTGAAGGAAGTCAAGCGCAACAGAGGTTGTACTGTGCAAAGTATCACTTAAAGCTATAGTAGTATAAAAGTACCAATTCTGGAACACCCTCCTAAGAGGATCTATTTTGGGTCGCGCTTGAGTAATTTATGACAGCCTAGACTACCTGGGCTACTAATTGAGATTTAGGGTTAAAGGTAGTTATGTATAATAAATATGGGAGAGAGAGAGCTAGTACCTTTTACTATTGATGGGAAAGAATTTATCCCTGACACCCAGTCGATCGTAGTAACAAAGTTGAGAGACCTGGCTGAACAAAGGCCTTACGAGGTTGTAGAGGTAGACCCTGATATAACTAGGTATGGTGATCATATTGTGACACTGAGAGATCTTAAGGAGGGTATGTTTTTGAAAGTTTACATGGGAGCCCGGTTTATGAATAGATGTCAGCCGGGTAAAGTACTAGTTTATAATGGTAAAGTTCCACTGAAAAATGGCTCTGGTCATACATATCATGACATTAGTTGGTATACCCGTAAGGAATAAGTAGCTGTGTGTCCATATAGGTAGACACCTATATAGACAGACATGGTGCTTGAGATGAGGGTTAAAGCTAAGTATAATAAAGAACTTTTTTGGTATAATAAAGGGGGGTGCGCTACATGGCAAGCTTAACCAGCACTTTATTGTCCTGCAGTTACGTGTCTTACGACAGCCGGTGCAACCTCCTTTTTTTGGAAATATCTCTCTTCTCCATGCCATTGTGCCCATAGGCCAAAAGCCTATGGAGACAATTATTATTTTTTATATGGGAAAATTATGCGAGGATAGTATACACAATGCCTCCAAGGACTATGCTAGTACCTATCGCTAACTTAGTACCCTCATGGACATCTTCTGTTTTCCACGGTATAGTAGCCTTTGGCTCGGCCAATTAATTGAAATATAGTTAAAGAAAATTTAGTATACAATAAATGGAGAAGAGAGATATTTCAACAGTCAAGGACTTGAGAGCCTTGGCCAAACTGCGAGGCCTGAAAGGGTACTCTAGAATGACTAAAGCTGAGCTATCGGAAAAGTTACAAAGCGATGGAGGTATAGCGAGGTGGATGAACAGCTTTGGTAGCGTTGTGCCTAAACCTAAGTCTGACTCTGAGTATGCCTACAGAGAGAGGGGTAGACAGTTGGGCATTAGAAACTATGACAAGATGTCAATGCCGAATTTAAGGCGAAGGGTAGACGCGACAAGCTACAGGCGCTTTCAAGATCGTGGAGAAAAAGAGCTGCGTTATATAGCTTCGCAGTGGGCCAAAGATTCTGATGAAATTGTGAATAATGTCCGAGGGAAGCTGGGTAAGATGAATAAGACTAAACTGGCGCAGCTATTCCCAGAAACTAGGAATATGAAGCGTGCTGCCGCGCGCCATTATGCCCAGGGTAGGTTTGACCAACAATTCCAAAGAGATTTTAGATTATTGGGAAAAGTGATGGGCTACGATCGTATGGGGAAGCGAGCTCTGCTAAACAGGGTTATGCCTAGCCTGGTTGAAACGGACCGAGCTATAAATGGGTTCTTTAGGACGTATACTTTAGCCGGGAGAGATCGTTTAGGAGCATCGGAATATCTGGACATGGTAAAGGAGAGGGTACTACGTCAGCTGCGTCACCTGATAAAGACTGAGCAGGGAGTTAGCTTTTCAGTAAATCTACTCTCTGAGTTTCAGCGTATAGATGAGACAACGGGACAGACTATATTGACCAACCCTCTGCATCATATACGGACTAAAAAGTTAGTGCTAACACCGAGCACGGACTTGGAAGCCGTATACAGAGAAGTTGTAGAAATAATTAAGGAGAAGATTGCCAATTTTACGGAAAAAGGTAGCAATTGGATCTTTAAGAGAGTTGTGCGAATGGAGTTAAGCACTAATTGGTGGCGACCGCTGCGTGGTTCATCATACATGGAGCTGCCCAAATTTCTAAAGAGCAAGAAGGCCATCGTAAATCCACAAAATAAGGATGAGGAATGTTTTAAATGGGCGCTGCTAGCGGCACTACATCCAGCTAATGAAAACCCTCAGCGTATAAGTCACTATACAGAACATGTTGATAAGTACAACTGGGAAGGTATTAAGTTCCCGGCTAGCTCTAAAGACATTGAGAAATTCGAGCGAAACAATCCGGACATTGGTATAAACCTCTTGAGCTACTACAAACGCCCTGGGAAAAGTTCTGTAATATATCCATTGCGGGCTGAAAAGACCGGTCGGAAGACAATTGTGAATCTGATGCTCCTACAAGAGGCGGTAGGTGTAGAAGGCAAGATTCAAACTCGCAGCCACTATTGCTGTGTCAGAGACATGAGTCGACTGCTATCTCTGCAGGTGAGTAAAGATGGTCACCGACGCGAAACATGTATGAACTGTCTATGCTCCTTTGGAGATAAGAAAGAGCACCATCACACAGCTCTAGAGAAACTGAGGGCTCACCAAGAATGGTGCTTTCAGAACGACTGTGTGAAGGTGGACCTCTTACCCAGAACTAAGGAAGTCAAAAATCCTGATGGTAGCGCCAGCGCGAAAGAAGTGACGATCAAGTTCACTAACCATCATAAGAAAATGCGAGTGCCCATAGTGATGGTTGCTGATGCCGAAGCGTTTAACACTCCCATCCAGTCGTGTCAACCAGACCCTGAGAAGCCGTATACCCAGAAACTTAGTAAGCACGATGCGAGTGGGTTTTGCCTACACGTTGAGGAAGATAGCGGTGACTCGGAGACGCTCATGTACAATTGTAAACCGGACGAGAGTAGCGATGACGTAGCGCGTGGATACCTTGATATGTTGGTGAAAAAGGTAGAGGAATTATACGCCAAGTACAAGGACAAAAAGACTATGGTTATGACAGATGGAGATGTCCAGCGACACAAGGAAGCTACGACCTGCCACATTTGTGAGGAACCTCTAGGCGATGACACGGTGCGTGACCATTGTCATGTTACTGGAAAGTATCGCGGGCCGGCTCATAACGTGTGCAATCTCAGATATCGAATGCCAAAGTTTATTCCGGTCCTGTTTCACAATCTATCAGGTTATGACTCTAAACTGTTTGTACGACAACTAGCCAAGTACGAGGGGAGGCTGACAGTTATCCCCCATACAGAGGAGAACTACATTTCGTTCTCGAAGCACTTGGTGGTAGACAAACGAACAAAGGAAAACAAAAAGACTGGTAAAATGGAAGAGGTGGACGTGACGTTCGAAATCCGGTTTTTAGACAGCTACCGATTCCTCTTAGACTCGCTCGACAATTTAGTGAAGGGTCTAAAACCTGAAGACTTCAAAGCTTTGAAGAAAGCGTACCCAGAAGAGAAGCAGCACAAGCTCCTTTTAAAGAAAGGCGTGTTTCCGTACGACTGGTTTGATGGACCTGAGCGACTGAAAGAAAAGCAACTCCCGCCTAAAGACAAGTTCTACTCTCGACTATACGACAGCTGGATAGGAACGGAGGACTACGAACGTGCCCAAAGCGTGTGGAAAGAGTTTGATATGAAGACCTTCCAAGAGTATCATGACCTCTATCTAAAAACTGATACACTCCTGTTAATGGATGTGATACAGAGGTTCCGTAAAAATTGCCTAGAAAAATATGGCCTTGATCCGATGTGGTACTACACCGCACCGGGTCTAACATGGGATGCGGGGCTGAAATATACCCGCCTGGAGTACGAACCAATTCGCGACGTGGAGATGTTGCTTATGTTAGAGAACGGGGTACGCGGTGGAATAACGCAGGTTAGCACTCGCCACGCTAAGGCCAACAACAAGTACATGGCTACACACGATCCGACTAAGCCGAAGAGATACATAAAATATCTGGATGCTAATAACCAGTACGGTTGGGCTATGAAGCAGAAGCTACCAACGAGCAAGCTGGAGTGGATGAATGATGAGGAGCTGAAGGACTGGCGAAAGCATCCTTGCTTTTTGGAGGTAGACTTGACGTACCCGAAGAAACTCCACGATCGACACAACTGCTTTCCCCTGGCCGTCGAAAACCTAAAAATTAACAAGAGCAACAAGCTGGTAGCTAACCTGAGAGACAAGAAAAATTACGTTGTTCACTATGCCGCTCTAAAGCTATATCTAAGACTGGGCATGCGAATAACTAAGGTTCACAGGGGGATAAAGTTCGAAGAAAGTTCCAAGCTGGGTAAGTACATCGACTTTAACACCAATGAGAGGATCAAGGCCAAGGCTGCAGGTGATAAGGCGAGTGAAAATCTGTACAAGCTCATGAACAATAGTCTGTATGGGAAGACGATAGAGAATGTTCGGAATCGTGTCGACATTCGGTTCGTAACCGAAGAGAGGCAAGCGGAAAAATTAACAGCGCAACCAAACTACGATCGGGCTACAATCTTTGATAAAAACTTTGTAGCCGTCCACATGCGTAGAACCACGGTGCTATTCGACAAGCCCATATATGTCGGTGCAGCTGTCCTAGACCTGTCCAAGACCTTGATGTACAACTTCCATTACCTATACATGAAGACAAAGTATGGCTCTCGTGTGAAGTTGGCATACATGGACACGGATAGTTTTGTATACATAGTGGAAACGGAAGACTTCTACAAGGACATCGCTCCTGACGTGGAAAGGTTATTTGACACTAGCAACTATCCAGATAACCATCCGTCAGGGATACCGACAGGCGTCAACAACAAAGTGGTCGGCATGTTTAAGGATGAGGCTAATGGTAAGATCATAGAAGAATTTGTAGGGCTGCGCCCAAAGATGTATGCCTATAGAATAGGTGACAAAGTGACTAAAAAGGCTAAGGGGGTGACTAGGTCAGTGACTCAGAAAGGTCTCACGTTTGACGACTATAAGTCCGTCTTATACGAGCATGCGGACTGGCTACAGACTCAAAGGTCTTTGACTCCTCAAGCCGAACCGGCACCCACGCAGTCGAGAGAGATGATGCGCATTGGCAGTGAACGACTCCGACTCTACCTGATGCGCTCAAAAAAGATAGCGCTGTCCGCAGATGATGACAAGCGCTATATCGTCGATGGAATAGATACGTTAGCACACGGTCACTGGAGGATTGTATAATAAATGGACAAACAAATAGCTATGCAACTTTTGGATATGGTAAGACCTCCAGTAGTCTACGATACGTACATACCATCACGACAGCGATATACGGTAGGAGGTTATAGTATGCGGAAATACGAACCCCCGAGACCAAAGCTATCCGAACTTCGATCAAAAGCCAAGTCACTGGGTATCAAGGGATATTACAAAATGAGAAAGAACGAACTGACAGAGGCCCTGTCTCCCTCTGCGGGGTAATTTTTATACCTGTGTTGGGTATAAAAACTACTATTTTTTAATATTCAAGAGCGACATGATGCGCTCACGTAGACCCTCCTCTAGATCTCCGGGTGGAGCCGTTGGCTGTACGAACGTCTTATCTATTTGTGCTAGCTGCTTATCTAGATCACCCATGTCGTTCAGTATGACGGCGTACTCTTCGTGGTCGATTTTACCGTCTTCTATGAACTTTGACACGCGGTTCAGAATCGTATTCTTTTTAGACTTTAGCGCCTCAGCTTTCTTCTCATGCTTAGCCAACTTATTTCTTAACCGTTTTCTAGGCATCTCGAGGGCAAGCGCGACGGCCCCGGATGAAGCTGCTAGAATTCCCAGTGGCAGTGCTACTATAACGCCTACACCGGTGCTTGCCGTAACCGTTGCTCCTACACTACATCCTACAGCCATCACGGAAGATGTTCCCATAACACCCTCAACGACCTTGTTGATAAGCTTGTATCTTTCAATCAGAGACTTTCTAGCCTCACACTTGCTTTCTAGGGTAGATCGAATACGGTCTAGCTCCGTCATTCTATATCTACCCGTGTCTTCCAAGTTGGGATATACCTTATTAGACATTTATTATAAGAGAAAAAGTGTGGTGTGGTAATCTAGGTAGAATTTCTGTAATTTCTATAAAATTACCGTAATTTCTATAAAATTACCGTAATTTCTATAAAATTACCGTAATTTCTATAAAATTACTGTAATAAATGGATCGATTGCAGAAATTATATTATTCACCGTCGGGCTACCAGCGTGGCTCTACTGCTGCTGGAAGGCTACAGAAGAAAGTACCCGAGCTTACTAGACGCCAAATTCAGCAGTGGCTCGACCGGCAGCCTATTTACCAAATATATAAGGCCCCGCCTAAGACTATAAGGTTCCCTCATTACGCGCAAGACAAACCGAATCACACTCATCAGATAGATTTACTATCTTTACCCGCGGATGGAAAATACAAGTACGCTCTAACGCTAACTGACATCGCCTCTCGATACAAAGAAGCAGAACCTTTGAAGACTAAGACCGCTAAAGAAACGTCTGCCGCTATACAGAAGATATATGACAGGTCACCATTAAATTACCCCCAGACTATCATGTCGGATAAAGGACGAGAATTTATGGGAGAGTTTCGGACCCTGATGAGGGAGCATAGCGTAAAGAAGGTCGTCTCTCTAAATAAGAAGAAGGTGGCATTCGTAGAAAGATTTAACAAGTACCTTGCTGAGAAGTTGTTCTCTCACCAATATGGCGAAGAAATGAAAACGAAGCGAACTAACAAAGAATGGGCGGGCAGACTATTGAAGGTAGTAGCGGCTATGAATGATGAGGAAACTAGGATGATTGGGATGAAGCCTTCGGATGCGATAAAGCTAGACAAAGTTCCACAACCGGAGTACGAAAAAGAAGATATTCCCGAAGACTTGCCCATAGACGCCTTAGTAAGATATCTGTATAAGCCGGGCGAAGAACACAATGATACTCGTTATCGGGCTACTGACGCGATCTGGTCTGTCGAAGTGTATGAAATTGATGAGATTAAAACTTTTGAAAATCAGCCAACACTGTATACGCTACAAAATTTAGACGAGGAACGGACCTTTACAAAAGAGCAACTACAAGTGGTACCGCCCGACACCGACTTTTAATAATTTTTATACTTCACAAGTATAAAAATTTTTATACAAAGATTTTGTCAGGCAATGTCTTGCTATCTTGCAGGGTCTTTGTAATATAAGTAGCAGCTGCAACCTCTACAGCCAGCATACCTACACTTTTTAGTTTAAATTCTATTGGTCGTTCTTTAAAGCCGAAAGATTTCATAGCGTATCTAGTAGCGACAATCCCGGTAGTGATTAGAGCGGCGTTGTACAGCCTGTTTCCAACATCTTTCATATTTGGTTCCATCTTTATTAATACATTAAAACTTTCGTTTTTTAACGACAGGCTTGGGAGCTGGCGTATCTTCCGCAGGCTTGGGAGCTGGCGTAACCACTGCAGGCTTGGGTGTAGGTTTAAAATAGTAGACTAGTCCCAGTATCACGATTATTCCTAGTCCAATATATTTGACGTTGTCCTTAGTTTGAGCTGGCGTCTCTTCTGGTTGCTTCACCGTTTCTGGCTGTATATCTTTTAACTCAGAACTCGTCGTCTGTACCCGTCGGGGGTTCTTCGTCACAGTGATGGGTTGTTCCGTCATTTATTATGTCAGAGTTTTTCGACCACAAACGCTCGTAGTCTACGTGTATAGCCGTAGTGGCTACCAAAGAGGCTGGAGCCAGATATTTGCCGTAGCGGTAATATATAGATGGAAATACTTCGTTGACAAAGGCTTTAATGAACACGTCTTTATTCAAAGTCGACTCTAATTCATCCGGATTGTCTAGAGGTATTACCCTGGCAATGGACATTGTGTAAGCCTTGGTAACCAGCTTAGTCATCTGCTCGCTAACGTTATCAATGACAGCCTGTTCGTGCTTGAGATACAACTTTTTAACGTCTTCACTAGACATTTTGTTAAGATCTTCTTCAGTCTTGACATGCGCCTGTGCGAGTCTAGATCGATACTTTTCTACTTCGGCGCTATGTTGCCGCGGTTCTTCTTCTGGCAGGGTAATGCTATCCATTTTATTAATACCAAAAACTTTCCTTGCAGCGAGGTACAGTCGTATCATGAAAAAAGTTGATACGCTAAAGAAGAGGAATCCACTAGCGTAGAAAATCTCTTCTATCATTTATCTAGAACGAGATACTTTCCCAGATCAGTATTTACGAACAGCATAAACTCGTTCACTAATCCTTCTTTTATAGCTTTTTGCTCTTCCGCGGGGATGATGTCATTTTCACTCGCTAAAGTTTCAAAGGACTTTTTACAGGTATTTTTAGTCACTAAGACCCAGTGTATGTTTTCTCGAAAGTCTTTGGGCGCGGAAACGTATCGTTGCGTTATGAACCACGTCGTCAGGTTCGCGTGTCGGCCACTAAACGCTATTTTACTCAGGGAAGTCCTATGTTTGTTCAAGTCTTTTTCAGCGCTACAGTCATCGATTATTATGAGAGATTTCTTACCTGACAGGTTTCCGCCTTTAGAATGGCGTTTGATTAGCTCGTCTAGATGTTTGACGAGATTGCCATCGACATAAACTCCACATTTGCTTAGCCACGGCCTGTCGTAGGTTTTATTATCGTAGAATGTCGGACAGATGATAAAAATGTGATCAAATCTCCCGCCATAATATTTTTCTATTATATTTAACGTATGGTGCGTTTTACCCGAGTTGGTTCGTCCGCAAATTAGAGCGTTGTGAGGATGCTTGGGAAGTAAACTGTCCATTTATTGCTCTACGGAGCTTAGCTGATTATTGACGAACCTTATCGCCTTGTCCGTGACTATGAAGACAAATGCCTTGCCGACACTCGTAGTAGCCTTCTTAGAAATCTTTAGCTTAACATAGTCCTTGACTTCACGACCCGTTCCGCTAGCCTTTTCATCGTCGAGTGTCCTAAAATCCAAGACTAGAGCAAACTTATCTTGGTAGAATGACTCCTGGTTAATGAAGGCTTCTACGCTACTCTTAGAGCCGAAATACTTTTTAGCGTCTGGCCAAGAATACACGGGCAGATATTCGGATGTGAATAGCTGATTGGTCGTGCCGTCAATGTCAACTTTAATGTCTTTAATCATCGGGTTCGCGTAAGTAGTGTTGACGGCATTGTCAGCCTTGAAAAACACGATAATGGCCCTGAGGCTGTCGTATGTCGCGTTGATGTCAATCTCAAAGTCGGACTCATCGTTGGAGATAGCCTTGGTCGTGTGAGACTTGTAGTCATTAACGATGTGATAGTGATTCAGATATTTTTGCCTTATCTCTTTGGCTATGTCGGGTTCGATAATATAGTCATACTCTAGGCAAATATTCTTGAGCGTATATTTTCCGGCGGATAGTTTTAGGTGGAACTCTACATCATTTTGAATAGCCTGCGGTGCAAAGGCGGATTCTGTCAGAAACGAACCTAGGTGAAAAGAGTACCTCTCTCCGTGAATCGATGCCAGGGTGTCGTCCGTGGCACCGTCTATATTATGACGTTTGTTTTTAGTAGCTGAAGACTGGATACCTCTATCGGTTAATTCCTTTCGGTACTTGTGCTTAGGATGCCAAAATGGCCAATAGATAGCCAATTGGTTATAGTTGTTTATATCCTGAACAGTCATACCGTTAATCGTAATTTTGAACCTTTCGACAATAGCGGCAGTTAGGTGGTCGGGTACATCCGCTTCTGTTCCGTCAGAAGCGAGCTTGAAATCACCCGTCCACACTAGCGATTTGGGATAAAGAACGCTGTTCGATGTGAGCTTTGGCATTTTAATTACGAGCTCGTCACCGGCACTCGCTTCAGATGGATTGTGATTCACTTTCGCGTGAATCTTGTTTTCTTTCAGACCCTGTCTATCTCGGGTAGAAAAGTTATGGTTTAATTCTCCTACGTGCATACTCATTATTTATTGTACTAAAATAAATGGCAGAATTCGAAGGTAGAGATTTTACAGAAGATGTAGACGTGTTGCGAGATGATGATATAGAGACGTCTACTTTCATAACACCCGACACCACACTCGACGAATCTACGATACAACAATCTCTCGACTATAGTAATGTTAATACGCGCTTAATACAAAAGGGATTGCCAGATATTAATACGATCATAGAAAATATGAAAGACACACCAGTGCGCAGAGATTTGTTAGAGAAGATGATTGTTGACAGAAATGTGGTAGATCAAGAAAGTTTAAGTCGAGTAATAGAAGAATATACCGATTACGTAAATTCTGGTGGTACGATAGAAGACTATCTCGCCGGAGGTGCTAAAGCAAAACTACCAAATATACCGACAGACACTCCCGGCATAGCGTTAGGCGTACAGAATAAAATCGATGTTAAATTGTCTGAGTTAAACATTGTTGCACGAGGTAATCACGATAAATTCATACCACTCGAAAATGGGGGCTTAGCCGTAAAGACGAGTAAGGGTTCAACTGTCATAACCCAGAAAAATCCTAAGCTGTTTCTAGTGAGCCCATTGATACCAACCTCTGAATATGAGACACTTTTTGGTGTTGATAAAGAATCGTACAAAACGAGAGTAAGAGAACGTAATTTTAGTGTTAAGAATGAGATAGAACGATCAACTTTGGAGGGTGTCAAACGAGTGACTAATGAATTTTATAATCCGGCGTTTGAAGGCGACGAACCGCTGTCATCCGCCTTTGAATCACCGTCAGAATGGCAAAAGAGACCACTAGGTGAGAAAGTTAAAGCCGCCGTAGAAGGTACGTGGACTACGGTTTCTGATTCTGTAAATAACCTATTAGCAAAATTTAAGCCCTCTGGTTATCAACGCCTAGCTAATGATGAAGTAGACATCCAGATGGACGAGTTGACACCTGAGCGGCGAGAAGAGATTGGAGGAGAAGTAGAGCGAGATCATGGACGCTTGCAAGAATTGGGTCCAGAAGTTGCTAATACAATCGATGAACTGAATAGCATAGCCACAGAGTACTCTGAGCTCCCACGAGATGATCCTAGACGAGAACGACTCAGTACAGACTTTGCGAGCAAAAAAGTCGAACTCGATGCTAAGATAGATGAACTTAGCAAAATAAGAGAACGTAAAAATACCATTTTAAAGTTAGTCGGTGTGGGATTGGCTGCTGTTGGCGTCGGCGGTCTTCTAACAGGAATATTCGAAGCTATAGCAAACGCTTTAGGTTCCGATGTCGCGAAAGATCTCCTCCCCAAATCAACTGACCCGAAAGATATAGCTGCCAGCGGTATAGGGAAGCTCATCAAGAAGAAGCTATCAGAATTGGCTAATTATTTTCACAGTAAGTTTCTTAACAGCGAAGGGGTTCTTAAATCTTTTTGGCATATGATGGAAAACGTCGTTAAATACATGCAAGACAATCTGTGGATAATCATCATGACGGTCTTGGCATTCTTGGCGTATGAGATTAAAAAGAACAAGTCAAAGTTATAATAGATAGACAAGATCTATTATAACTCAAGTCAAAGTGGCTACAGCGGTGGCAACACTAGCTACTGTTCCCGCCGTTATAAAAATATTCTCATACCTTTTTTGTTCTTCTGATGGAACGTAGTCAAAGTTTGGCTCCTGGAGATTAGGATGTGGAACTTTAGGTTTCTTACCAAATATTTTTTCGTACTCGGTAAACGAGTTATTTACAGAATATATGTCATTGGTAGCCTCTCGTTTCTTGGCAATTTCAGCGTTAAGCCAATCTTGATTTTTCGCTCGCTTAATATTGTAATCCATTTGCTCCTCATTCATCTTTTCAATAGCCGCGTTGTGTCGCTTAGCTTCTTCTTTAGCTCCATTTCTATCCATCATTGAAAACAAGTAGTTCCCACCGGTGAAGGCCACCGCATTCACGATAGCTCCACCAATCATCATTGCAATCGATGCCATTTATTTATAATACACAACACATTCTTTAGCGTGCTTGCTCTCTACATAACATAGTATCACTCCTCCTTCGGGTACGCTTAGATTTATGTCGTTGATTATATCTACTCGAAGGTCCTTGTATATACCGTAGGTCGCGTTGGCAATTGGCGATTGAAAGATTCCTATAAATGGTAAACCACCACCACTGCCATTTTTAGTTTTAAATATGACTTCTGTAATCGTTGAATAGCGTGGGAGCTCTATCAAAAACTGGCTATTATCTTCGCTATCATTTTTCCGCTTCTGTCTAACAATTTTTAAACTCTCTGTATGAAGTCTTCGTCCTAACATTTATTCATAAAAAAACTCGCATACATCAGGCTTCGAACTGGATATTAAGCACGATGTTACTACCCCTCTCGCTATATATAAGTCTAGCTTGTTTAAAACATTCGATTCGCACCCTTTGTATTCTCGTATGAGATCGGATCCCACATAGAATTTTATAGTCACATTTCTGAAATCTGTAAAGTTAGAAGATTTGTAAAAAGCTACGCTTCTTAAGATAGAGTTAGCCGGTACAAAGAGTTGGAATAAGGATTCATTATTATTAGTAGATTATCGAGCTACCTTTACTCGATAAAGGTGTTTGTCTCGTGATCTTTGTCCTAACATTTATTAATCGTGCAAAGTTAATTCTGCTTTAAATCTCCCCGTAAAATCATTGCCAAGATCGTCGACTATCTTCACTTTGAGATGGCTTATTGTATTAACACACATTTTTCTAAAATTTGATGTCGGCTGATACGTAACAATTTCACCAACATTAAAATTACCCAATGGTATTACGGCTAACAGCGATGATCGTTTCTCGTCGACAATAGATTCTGATGTATTTATTCCATCTACATACATAGACAGACTAAGCGGCGTCAGATATAAAAAATCATCATCCATTCGCTTCTTTATCCCACCAGTCAGCGTACCATTAACGGTAACCTTGAGGGTATTTTCATCAAAGGTAAAGTCATTAGGCATTAACCCCCTCAACTGTTCGTATGTGTAGTAACCAGGTGGTATAGTAATTATAGTTTCAGACCCCCCAGCCTTATAAGTACTCGCTTCGGGCAAGTTGTATAATTTTAGACACGCCGTTATCATATTCAGCGATATGCCACTAACTTTTATCGGCTCTAGCAACTCATGGTTACCAACTTTTGTTATCATTACTTTAGTCCCCATTTATATATATAGGGATATATAAATGGCAAAACTATCAAGCGGATATCCTATACATTTTTATAATCTCAACATTGTAGTAAGCGTCAACAAAGACGCGAATGCAACTTATACTTTTACAAAAAAGTTTGTTGACATTACCCCCAAGCCGGTAGTCATAACTAGTTTTGATGATGTTGATCGGTGGTACAAAGATCCAATGCTGTACTATTTCCAGCAGTACAAGTTCGCGTTGTATTGCGCCTCGGCTTTATGCGGTGTTAGTAAAGATCAACTAACGCGAGGTCTACACCTTACAAAATCTATAATGAATTTTCATGTAATGTATCAAACCAAAAAAATCTTGGCGCAGATGCAAGCGCGTAATCCTGGAGATGGTGACTTTAATCCGTACAACAACCCGTACAATAAAACAGAATATTATAAGATTTTAAACGAGTTTAACGCCCGACCAGGTGACATACCCGAAATAGATCAGCCCGCCAATGGCTTAGGATTCGCTTACCGTCGAGCAACAGGCGGTAAAGTAGAAGACAGCAATCCACCATCTCCGGCGTTGACCTTCCCCTCAACCGGTGCTAATAATATGTACCGAAACATTAAACCTCGTGGTACTGTAGAGCCGCGGACTGGTGGATGCGTTTGGGGTGGTTTCTACAATTTTGATAACAATGTTAATACGGGGATCGTCATTACTAAAGTTCAACAAGACAAAATCGATTACCACCGTGTTGTTCCGGATCACAGCAATGGTTTTACATCGGCGGGTCTAGTTAGAATTAATGACAGTATTCGAGCATATGTATACTGTTTATTGGGTGCGCAAGTACAAGCTAGACAGGCGGGTACATCTTTAGAAAGTCAGCAACAATTTCTAGTTTTAGTAAATGATCTCATAGCTAAACAACAAACGCTCCAAGAGTCAGTCGTAAACTTTCAAGACGCGTTGAGTAAGACAAAGGGTAAAGTAAATTACGTTATCGCTAAAGGTTTATATATATTACCATCAGATATGAATTTAAACGAGTTAGGGCAGAGCGTAAAAGGATTTAATGATCAAATACAAATAGCAAAACAATTTGACAAGATTGGTGTAAAACCTGACCCGCCGGCTCCTAAACCAGTAATAAGATTACCCGCTCCTAAACCAGTTATAAAACTCTCAGTTCCTAAACCAGATCCACCAGCTCTTAAGCCAGTTGTAAAACTATCAGTTCCTCCTCCTAGACCAATTACCTCAGCAGTGGTAGCTCAAAAACCAGCACCGGTATTATTAAAAGCAAAAAACCAAAGTACTCCATCAGTCGATATACATGAGGGGACTAAGTTGGTAATTGGTACAAGTATTGTAATTGGAGGCATTGTGTATACTATCCTCGCATAATTTTCCCATATAAAAAATAATAATTGTCTCCATAGGCTTTTGGCCTATGGGCACAATGGCATGGAGAAGAGAGATATTTCCAAAAAAAGGAGGTTGCACCGGCTGTCGTAAGACACGTAACTGCAGGACAATAAAGTGCTGGTTAAGCTTGCCATGTAGCGCACCCCCCTTTATTATACCAAAAAAGTTCTTTATTATACTTAGCTTTAACCCTCATCTCAAGCACCATGTCTGTCTATATAGGTGTCTACCTATATGGACACACAGCTACTTATTCCTTACGGGTATACCAACTAATGTCATGATATGTATGACCAGAGCCATTTTTCAGTGGAACTTTACCATTATAAACTAGTACTTTACCCGGCTGACATCTATTCATAAACCGGGCTCCCATGTAAACTTTCAAAAACATACCCTCCTTAAGATCTCTCAGTGTCACAATATGATCACCATACCTAGTTATATCAGGGTCTACCTCTACAACCTCGTAAGGCCTTTGTTCAGCCAGGTCTCTCAACTTTGTTACTACGATCGACTGGGTGTCAGGGATAAATTCTTTCCCATCAATAGTAAAAGGTACTAGCTCTCTCTCTCCCATATTTATTATACATAACTACCTTTAACCCTAAATCTCAATTAGCAGCCCAGGTAGTCTAGGCTGTCATAAATTACTCAAGCGCGACCCAAAATAGATCCTCTTAGGAGGGTGTTCCAGAATTGGTACTTTTATACTACTAGCTATCCATTCATGGATAATTACTGTGCATCACCAGAAAACTATTTTTTCAAGGCAATAACATGACCAGCAACTGTATTTTCATATTGTCCATTATTGACTTCTAATTGGAAGCAATACAACTCCAATAGCCTGAGTGCAGATTCTTGAGAGAGTCGTTGCATCACATGATATTCAGTAAAGCAGAGAAATGGGTGCCGAGGAAGTAATATTCACCTACCAACTGAGATCATATTCCAGATAACGACAAGATAGAACGTGCCCATGAAGAACTTGGTGGTAAGGAGCCACCTCATCCACCCAAATAGAGGATAGGAAACTGTGCTGAACTTGTTTGCTGCACGATTCTGCTCAATCATCAGCTCTCGAAGGTGTTTGTTTTGCATTGTTCGATTCCGAATCCTTTTGAGGGCATATTTTACCTTCATAACAAAGATATGGTACTTCAACTAAGGATGATGGTAATATTATAAAAACTAAGGCAATATTATATTATCATGTAGTATCAAATATTATTGGTGGCTGCACATATTGAGCATTCTTTCTCCAGAAGTTGTACCCAAAAATTAATGTGCATGTAACATCGTGCCAGTTGCTATTGGGGAAAACATCAACACCAGTGCCACAGTGGTAAGTATTTCTGCCCGTCCTTTGCAAGAATTCAGCTTGATTCCCTTCATTCAACCAATGGTATTCTACTGATATTAGTTGTTTGTGGATTGGTAAATATATTTGTTTGGAAGGTCAATTTCGGAAGAAATGATACTAAATCTAGTAGAAATAATTACCTTGGCATCTGGCCCATCCCTCATCATGTCATCCACTAGTTTGTTGTTAGCAGACAAGTCACTACATGTTGCTTTACTGAATGATATCTTGCTACCAATCTTCTCAGCGAGCCTGAACTTTGTTATGAGCAGATTCTACATGCATCGTCAAAATATGTTAATACACAGTAATAACTACAGCAATACACAGCAACAACTACAGCAATACACAGCAATAACTACAGCAATACACAGCAATAACTACAGCAATACACAGCAATAACTACAGCAATACACAGCAATAACTACAGCAATACACAGCAACAACTACAGCAATACACAGCAATAACTATAGCAACACACAGCAATAACTATAGTGCTACACAACAATAACTATACTGTATCAATACACAATAATAACTGTAGCAATACACAGAAATACCTATAGCAATACACAGCAATAACTACAGCAATACACAGCAATAACTACAGTGTTACACAGCAATAACTATAGCAACACACAGCAATAACTATAGTGTTACACAACAATAACTATACTGTATCAATACACAATAATAACTGTAGCAATACACAGAAATACCTATAGCAATACACAGCAATAACTACAGCAATACACAGCAATAACTACAGCAATACACAGCAATAACTACAGCAACACACAGCAATAACTATAGTGTTACACAACAATAACTATACTGTATCAATACACAATAATAACTGTAGCAATACACAGAAATACCTATAGCAACACACAGCAATAACTACAGCAATAACTACAGCAATACACAGCAATAACTATAGTGTTACACAACGATAACTATACTGTATCAATAACTGTAACAGTATCAATACTGTAACAGCAATAACTACAGCAATACACAGCAATACACAGCAATACATAGCAATAACTATACTAATACTATACTAATACTCTAGTCTAATAACAGTCCAAAATAAAGTGAATGTAGTAATATAGTAATACAACTATCAATGTTCCTTGTATAATATGTACATATACATGCACTTGGTCTATTTCCCATGCACAAAATATTTCAAAAGACTAGCCATTAGTGCAGATGACAAATTTCATTCAAAAAAGAATATGAATTTAAGAATACCAGATAAAACAAAAATATTACACAATATAAACACATTACTTATGTGTGAAATACATGAGGTGACTAATGAATAAAAAGTATATGTACATGTAATATTACCTTGAATATTGCTGCCCTTTGGTTTATAAGATCAGTATCTTGCAAACCTTCCTCGATATTCATGATGAAGTATGATTATTTAGCAGTCAGCTAAGCCATCTCTATCGCCCAAAACGTCACACTAGTGTTTTTACAACAGAGTGATTTGCATTGTATCACCAAATGTAAATCGCAATGTCACCAGGTATAAACAATATTATATTAAGGGGATGACTGTAAATACTGCAGCCCCATTGTTGGGACTGAGCAACACTTTGACCTAATAAAAGTACCAATATTATAATTCAATAATAGTTTAGAAAGTATTATTAAACAAACTAAATATTCTGTAAGTAAAGTGGAACTATTAATACACACTTGCATTCGTGTCTTGTCATCACATAAAGTATACCAAATAAACTTCTACATGATGCATGTGTCCCTAGCTAATTCAGCTGGTAAAACGAAAATGAATGAAAATGATAGTTCAGAACCAGACGCCTCCAGAAACATCAGTTGCATATATCAGTTAGCCAACTGTGATTAGCTTTTGAGCATTGAAATTGGGGGTTTTCAAAAACCTTACGTAGACAATTTTGCTTATAATGCCAGTCTCCAACAGGAGCTGCCAACTATAAACAAAAGAAACATTACATAGCATGTAGACTTGGAGCATAAAATAACTCTGATTATATGTCTAAATCAAAAGATCAATCTAAGTGTAAAATAAATGTGACACAATATTTATTACCTGTACGTTGTAGTATTATAATACATAGGAGAAAAACATGCAAAACAATTACTGGCCTATAACTGCTGTCAAAATTTTTAAAAAATTAGAACGGAGTATTTAAAAAAACCAATGAGATTCTTACCTACTATATCACTGTATTACTATATTACTAGAATATTACTATATACCCTGCTGTGACAGAAAAATTGTCTAGTATTTATGCTACTATACTTGTGCATAAAAACTTAAAAATAAATCCTGAAAAAAGAGTAACTACATGGTTTCAGACCTCAGGGTTTACATTAAATGGGACATACATGATTGTACACTTTTTGAATCGCCAGAAAAAATTATAAGAATGTGTATAAAATGCTATGTTAATTATCAAAGCAAGGGAGATCAGTCGAAATAAAGAATTAGGCAAAGGCTAAAAAATAAATCATACACATAAAAAGAATACCAAAATAGAATGCAAATGTTGATGTATGCAATTTCTTCTACATAAGACATTGAAAAAGAAAAAATAATTGTTAGGCCATCAACATGCAGCCATAGAAAACAATGTGTAATAAGTATTGAGTTAAAATTTTAGAAATGTTTCAAAATATTGCATGCAAATTCCTTCAAACACCACATGTTTTAGTAAGAATTGTGTTGATTAAAGTGAAATAGCAGCAGTCTGCATAGCAGGCCTAAGCTTAGCTTACATTTCCATTTTAGTACCAATAAATCATTTTCATATAATATGATATATTGCCATTGAGATAGTGTAATTAAAAGAAATGAACCCACCATGTTTTAGAATTTTAGAACTAAATTATGGGAGTCGTTGCTTCATTCAGCTCATCCATTTCTATATCCTCAATGGTTGCAGGAAATTCTAAAATCAGTCAAATAATAAAACCAAAATGTATGATATATTGATTTTCAGTAATAAAAATGGACATCATAAAAGTCAAAATGAATAGAAAATATACATCAAGGAACTTGTAATTCTATAACAGTTATGGCATCAAATCTGAACAGTGGAATACCCATGCTTACCTTCCTTTTGTACAGGAATATGTATCTTTCTTCTTGTTACTAGCCAATATATAAGGAGAGTTGAGATTACTATAAGTGTAGCCACAACTCCTATGACAAGACCAATCATACTGGGTGCTTCTGGTATAGCTCCCAATATATCCTGCGATATTGTGGCATTTTCTGAACTTGTGGAAGTTGGCAGATTAAGATTGGTAGACATTTGCAGTTAAAAGTCATCAATCCCTAAAAAGATCAGTGCTACAAAGAATAATCCGCGTACATTCATCATAACAATAATTATACTGATAGAAAGATGGTAAAGTGACTCCTATGGGTAAAGTGTACAAACTAAGATGATTAAATAACTTACATGCCATTCTTCTATGAATTTCAGATGTGCCAGATCCTAAGAGCTCCTGTTAGACAAAACATTATGCAGACCTATACGTACAACTGATCACATACAATACGTGTATAATACACCTATATACGATGTACTGTCTAATATCCCTATGAGTCGTTCCGATGCTTCTTCAATCACTACTCCCCTCCACCCATCTAGTCAACATATAAGACTGGGTAGCTCAGTTGTACTGCTGAATATTTTAATATAAAAATGCCCATGAACCTATACATAAATTATATAAGTAAAAACCATTGTTCTGATTGAAGTGGAAGTAGCCCAAAGGCTGGGTAGTCTTTCTGAGTTGTCCTCTTTTGTATGAGCACGGGAATATAATTGGAAAGTATTTAAAATCCGCATTTAGTTATTTATCTCTCTTTCGGCACTAATATTATTTTGCCACAAGTATGTTAGGTGTATTTTGGAAAAATACCGGAAAATAGGCTACCCACTACCTTTTTACACTCATGGGAGTTTTTAGAAATGTGAAGAAGTTGTCTTCTCATTGTAGTATACCCTCAAATAAATAAGAAGCTTCCTTTCTAATTGAATTTCGTTGATGTTTGATATGAAAAAGACAAGTGAATATATGTGGCTAAGTATCATATTATCAAAAGTGTAGAAGGAATTTATAAACTCTTGATTCAATGATTGATAGAAAAGTTACTAAATAAAAACCTTTCCATGGCATGTGCTGTTACTCAGATGACATCACAACATAGACTGCCTTTGTTTGAGATCAATTTGTGGCAGATGACATTATCTGCCCTCGTACTGGCAGACCTTTTTGAATAGTTCTAACTAAGTACTATCCAACAAGCTATTCAGCTTTTTGATTGGCTTTGGTCAATTAGAATGTATAAAACATTACTTACCACTACTTTTATTCCCAATATTTATATTATTAGCAATAGTGCCGTAATCACATAACATGAAGGATGGTTGTGATTTCCGCCCAATGTTGCTAGTGCGTAGCTTCAAGGTCTCCGCTATGATCAAGGCCGTACCAAAATTGCTGTCTCCAATTCAACAACATTAACATAATTATACATGTATAAATAGACTTCATTTGGCAACGAATCAATCAACACCAGGATTCAGGACATCCTACTGCACCTGACTTGTTATATATTTTTTGTTTAGGATTAGGATGTCCTTCACTCTACTTCCCCTAATGAGGGGTCTAAATGATCAGACAAAGCTAAAGCTAGAACTGCTGTCGGCCAGTGCTGCTGACTGACTGTGTTTCCTAAAACAATATGAATATGAATAAGAAAATTATTAATTTAATAAATAATTAATAAATAAATATTATAATAATAATTATTAATTATATAACAACCCAACGTATGCTGCGGCTCAAGCTGAAAGTCATCAATCCAATTTAAATTTGAACCCTTTCGTCGCATTTTCTCACAGTCACACAGATTACACTTGCGACTGCGTGTGTAAAGTCGTGAGAACTCAGTTATTTATTTTTGTGTTTTATGTTATATATGCTATTTTTTGTTTCTATTTTAATTTTAAATTAATTTTTACCTGAGATGCCACACTTTCGACTTTTACACTCATGTTAAATATTCATTCAAGAGGACTCGTTACATACAATTATAGCTATAGAGAGCTTAAAACTTGGATTGTAGTGGCTGTACCAGTTACTGTAATCGATAAAAATAACCTCAGTGTCAATCTAAATTGGTGAAATTATAACCCAAACAGACTAGTCACTATACACTAACATAGTGACATCCAACTTTGAACTTTTGACACCACTTTGTTAAAATACTGCTATGTATCGGCGGAGCAGCTGCACAGCATGCAGGTCGGAGCGCCGAGATCGAAGGAATATATTAACAATATCCATGGTGCCAAACACAACTCTTCAACGTGGCTGCCCATCACGGCTCCTAGAGCTGGATGTTGTTATAATTTGATATAGTACGGAGGGAAAACCTTCGGGACAAAAACCTCCAGGTCATTGGCGGGACTCGAGCCCACGTCCTTGCAGATAACTTGAGTCACTGCTGCAAGACCAGATTAACTAGCGCTAGACCACTCGGCCACCAACACCTATAAAGAATCAGGTCAACTAGGCAGGTGCTAGAGAATAATGTTCTCTGAGGGGGCCAGCCAGTTCAATTACTGCATGCCTCGAGGAAAAGAAGATGAATCTGGGGCTTGGCCCAATGTTGTGGGGAGAGATCTGCCTGCGACGAGGAGGGAGACTAGGGGGCGGTTGCACAGACTCATTCGAGTGGGCACGAATCAATGTGCCAGACTGCGTGGAGTCATAGTAGACTTGAGACAGCAGGCTGTGGGGTGAACTTCGGGTCCTAGTTACAGTCCTAGAGAACTCCTTGATTGCACTTGGCAACCCAAGCCTAGAGAGTACTTGTAACCTACTACTACCAATAAGCAGTAAAAGATTGTATAGTTCGCGAGTAAAGAACTCTTTATTGAACAACGGTCAATAAGCAACTAACAAGAATATGACTACTTATGTGTTAAAATTAGTAACGGACCTAGGTCACCAGTTTAATTAGATAAAGATGTCAGTCTTTTGCTGAAAAAGTGGTCCAAGTTACAATAATAGGAAGAGCTGTTTCAGATCACAATAGGAAAGGCGGCGTTATTAGATATCAGGCCAAAGAGGACTATTAACACAGTGTCAAATAGAAATTACTGGAATACCATTTATATGAAATACATTATCTCCAAGAATACAAGTAAGAATATGCAGGGTATAACAAGGAACGCAGTCATAAAAAGATACCAATTATAACATATATAGGGACACAGGGTAATTTATTCACATGGTATGACAATGCAATAGGTGTAAGCAGTAGTGTCAATGCATGTAAGATAGTGCCATTCAAGACACAACAATACTTCACTAAAACTTCAATAGTAGCTCCATGACTCTATAAAAAGAAAAAATGTTGAATTGGAACTTGACTTGCGATCTATAAAGTAATTTGATGACTTGATAAAACTTGAGTTTTTTGCTGACATGTAATTACTTCACTTATTACTTGAGGATTTTTAAAAATAATTGACTAAGCCATGGTCATGTAAACTGTGGTTTTCAAAAAAGAGTTGGAAGCATATCTAATTTTACTAGATTTTAACCAGATCTCTGGTCGCCTAATAATATGGACTCATTTGAACATTTGTTATATAAGCACTGCAGGAGGAAGGAAAACTGCTCTAAGGAAATAGGAAGGAAGGAAGGAAGGAAGGAAGGAAGGAAGGAAATCTTCTCTAAGATCATGAGATTACAATGTCCAACCACAAATGGAATGAAGTTTTTCAATGAATAATCATTGTCAATAGTATAGTATCAAGGGGTATCAACAGCACATTGTGATTGTCTTGCTTTGAGATTGTCATACTCATTATTACCTATCGCAAGCATTACCTTATGGTCATCAAGTTGGTATTATTATCATTAGATTATCATTAAACTATCATTCATAATAATGATGATAATATAATTGAGATTTAGATTATATTTTAATTTATTATTAAATGAAATAAGTTTCAATAACTTTTACTTTTATTGCTTTACTTGAAGTTTGATTGAAAGTACTGTAATATACATGTATATAGCCTATCAGTATAATGTAATGTAATCCAAAATTCCAAAATATGTTATTACAGTTATGTCATGGTTTTTATTTCGGTATTGCTACTTTGGTTATATAGTACGCCTACATTAAATATTAGTAATAGTAATAATAATATACAGGGAAAGCATCTAAGGCCTGGGCCAGCATCTTATTCAATGATCCCAGATTTCAGATATCCCATCCACAACATGCCCTAATGTTAACATCACTAGACTTCGCTAAGATTGTGTCATTATTAAGCACACAACATGCAGGATTCACATGAAAAGTTACATGTTCTCTTGATAGTTCTACATGTACATAGTTGCAATGTATAGACAGTTTATCTCCTCCGTTACTTGCAGTTTTAAAGGTGTGCCCAGTCTAGTTTTCCCAACCATGCAGGAGCTGGTCTTGGGACTGCTACTGTCTTGCTTGATTGCAACAGCAATTAGTGTCGAAGACTCGACGCTGGTAGTTACCAATGTGGTATGTAAATAATGTTGCTATTAAATTTGAAGTGCTTTTTATTGCTATGTTAACCCTATGTTAGCTGAACAATTATATATATTGTGTGTATTCTAGTAGGCTTATCTAATGATACGTTGAATGAATTGCTAGATATTTAAATTGTGAATACTATTGGAGTTTGTTAACTTGTGAGTTATATGTTTGGCAGACCGGATAGATCAGGTATTATTTTTAATTGAATTGTAACTCAGCAACACATTGCAGGAAAGAATCTACACGTTGATCTATTTGTATGCAACAATGTGAGAAGAATGAGTACAGCTAAAACTAGTCAGCAATACACAAAAATCATTGTTGTAATTTGTAATTACAGCCATTGTAGCCTACAGGCAACATTACATCGCTAGCTGCCAGTAGGCTACAAGATAGTTTCTAAGTCTCAACAGGCATCAAAATATGTTGACTGACTGTTTCAGCTATTCAGGCATGGTGATAGAGCACCAACAGAGCCTATGCCTATTGACAAGCATGGACAGGAGTCTGACTGGCCTTATGGTTGGGGTGAACTAACTGATGTAAGTATGGACTGTAAGTGTGGATGGAGCTACAATGTACATGATTGTAGTTCAAGTATCAGTTACTATGCTGAATTGTGTTCAACCTGTAAGAAATACTCAATAGTTTGTCTTGCTGTAGCCTATACAGTGCTGATTCTACATGTATAATCCTGAACTTTTACTATCAAAGTTCAAGCTTGCTTTTGATATTTACACTGTGATTAGAAGCCAGTATCATGTGTCTGCATGCTAGTTACATCAGTGCATGCCATGTGTGCATTCCCAAGTTCTTATGTAGACTTTGCACCAATAATATTTTTATTTATGCTATTCTACTAGATGTATTGTTTTACTGTATGCTGGTTGTGAATGCTTTTTAATGTAATTAGTACAAATATAAATGCATGTGAAATAGTGTCATATCGTCATAGATATATAATATATTTTAGATTGGTAAAAGGCAACAATACAGATTGGGGAAATTCTTTAGAACGCGATATGGAAAGTTGGTTGGAGATAAGTTTGATTACAAGCAGGTAAGGCAGGGGCGTTTCTAGAAAATTATCAAAGGGATGGCGAAATCAGCAGGCCGGGGGTCCAGGGGGCCGCCTAGGCCCCCTGGCGGGGTCCGGGGCAGCGCCCCGGCCGCTAAAGCCGCTGAGCGCATTTCAGTGTCCAAAGCTGCATCCAGAGCTCATCTAAAAGACAAAACTGTGGTATTTCAAACAGCTCTTTTTTGGATGCCGGTGAAAAATATTGTCAAAATGGACGAGTAATCCATGTCAGCCATGGTAATCCCCAGACATCGAATTATTGAAACCTCAGTGCTTCATGAATATATTTTAGACGACCTTGTATGTATGAACAGAGTGCATGCAGCTAATTCTTCCTAGTGTAGCTAAGCAACTGCTAGCCACAAAAAAGTTCTTGCCTAGACATAGGCTGATCATTTATCATAGGAGTTGCCTTGGCCTGTTCAAGCTTTCTAAGGAGTTTCCCTCTCTTCACTATAAACCAGCCAGGTATAGGAAGGGTAACTTTTGGAATAATAATGTCTAGATTTAATCATGCGGTATAGACAGACAGATTAGATACAGGCTAAAGTATATCGGTTGTTCAGTTTGGCTAGGTAATTCAGTTTACATGTACATACTTTCAAGCACTGGTTACAGTTATAAAAGTTCTACGACTGCAGTAGGCGTATATTATGTAGGATGGTATTTATTGCAATACAAAATCATGTTTAACACAACTTATAGTTGGAATACACCAAATGTGTTCTTTACTAATTACGAGAAATTAAGATATAAATGCAAATATATCCAGACCAGACTATTGAGTATTCAAATATCAGATAGGTCTATATCATATTCAAAACCTAAAGAGAGCAAGACAAGCGGTTACAAAAAGACTATCTGAGTATTATCAAGATATACATGTAAATATATCCAGACCTTTTAAAGACTAGTAAGCATTCAAATATAAAATAGGTCTACATCATATTCAAAACCTAAAGAGAACAAGACAAGTGGTTACAAACAGATTATCCAGGCATCGCACGTTACACCCACTTAGGTCTGTAGCGAAACCACCTACCCCTACCCTACCCACAAATCTGCCTACTCTACCCTACCCATACGAAACCACCTACCCTACCTTCGATACCACCTACCCTTCACTAAACAAGCCTTGAAGGCTTTGATAACAGATAAGGATTATCCCTAAGGTTAGTCTACATCCACTTACTATCAAATCAACGAAAAAAATTATGAAAATACTAGTATACTATCTATAATAGAAGCCAATATTATTTAAATTTATTTTTTATCTTCAGATTTTCTCTCTGCCTGAGTACTAGTAGATTATATCATAGCACAGCTTTATTACGTTACTATAGAGAAGCGCATAAAGTCAGTCGTTATCTAAGGCTAACATCAATACTAATTTTCTCCATGAGTTCTTAGGTTGTGGTGAATATACACAAGGGTCACCACAGTGACAGTTAGTAGTAGTTTTAGTTTACTTATTATATATTATTATCATTATTATTATTATAATAAATATTGTTTTTAAAATTTATTATTACTATTATTATTAACATCAATAAAAAATTCAATAAAATAAATACCTATTTTTAATTTTACTATAATTAGTAATTTTTGTTGTTTTTTTATCGCTCTAATTACACAATTTGCTTATTGGTTCACTAGCATAAGCTGTACAACAACTAAAATAATACAATATGAATATTTATTAATTTAATATTATTAATAAATAATAAATATTCATATTGTATTATTTTAGTTGTTGTACGGCTTATGCTAGTAAACCAATAAGCAAATTGTGTAATTAAAGCGATAAAAAACAACAAAAATTACTAATAATATTAAAAATAATTATTACTAATTCAGTAATTGATATTAATTATAATTATATTATTTATATTTATCAAATGAAAATTATAATAATAATTATTAATTATTGATTATATTATTTTATTCTCAGTAGTATTAGACTACTTCTACTACAACAAAAGTCACTAGTTAGTTATATATCATATGGACACAAAATGTTGCATTCTCACTTCAAAAAGTCAAGTAGATTAGTAGTGGCAGCAAATTTGCCATAAAACTTTCAATCCAAACGAAGAATGGTAGTTTTTTCTGTTACTCACAACAATTGAGAGAAGGGATCAAGTTAGCAAAGATTTGGTATACTAAACTCTATGAAAAAGGCATACCTCTATGGAAAAAGGTATCGTGGGTGACACAACTTTCCATTTTAGACGGTGCACACAGGCTATTGCTGGTTGCCCTGACAACCAACAAGGCTAAATACAATGTAGTACATAATCCGTGTTGACTTTTGGTTAGTGCAAAGGGGGGTCGCACGACTCCTGCGACAATAGCTAGAAACGCCCTTGTAAGGGAAGTCACTGCTTGTGTCAGTGGACACTCCCATATCTGCATTCGGGTTATACGGGAACAGTAAGCGATCCTTAGGCTTGCATAGTTTCTAAATACAATCTGATTACGGCTATTTTCATGGTAACTGAAAATTTTAGTGTTTGTGACCTAAAATTCCCATCTTGAATAAGAACTGGATTGGTCATATCTTTTTGTGGTTGAAAATGTCTCCACTTGAGACATAGTTACTGATAGGGAGATCATTCCCTGTACATTGCACATATTACGGCCTGTGTACTATGTCATGATTAGATAGTGATCTCAAGCTCTATCTACAATAGTATAGTGGTATTTCTACATGTACATTCTGTGTAGATCTACAATAGGGATTGTAGTGACAAGATTTCTGTCACTCTCTTTTTTGCAATGCTTATTGTTCACTTGGACTGAACTGGTTACTTATGTTACGCATTGGTTGGTGTTTTATGATGTTGTAATTATATTGGTAATCTATTAAATCAGCAGTCTAAACTATATGTAGAAAAAAATCACTAAGGGATTTACTTCTATTGATTTGTTTTGTTTCATGTTATAAAAAACAATCTTCAGGCAGTAAGGCTCCAGTTTTACCTTTGAGCACCATTTTATACACATACTACTGTGATATACACTCGTAATTCATTGAAATATCTCTGAAGTAATGTGTGCAATGGAAGTTTAGTTTTGATAACCATACAGTTCTGAAAGGAATTGCTGTATTATCAAAATATACTCAACATTTTGATCTGAAAAGATTTTCATAACCTTATTCCACTTCCTGTTTATTCTTCACTTGCTATACAATGTACTTGCAGTTCCTATGTGTATAGTGTAGATACATCTAGATATACCTATGTGCATGTATATACATGTAGTGTATATATAATTATGAACATGTAGGTATGTTAATTCCCATATAAATGTAAATATTCCTCTGTGTGTAGTGTATATACATGTAGATATGCCTATGTACATATATATGGTGTAGGCTATATGTATATGCATGTATTAATACATGTGTATAGGGCCTAATGTTTTAAACATTGAGCACTTTAGCTGAGAACTAGCAGTGTACAAACAAGTACATTTTCAATGTACCTGTACATATATGTGTATTTCTCTATATTCTAGATTGAAGTAAGGAGTTCAGACAAAGATCGATGTCTAGTCAGTGCCTATAGTAATCTAGCTGGCCTCTACTCTAACCAATCAGAGGAGGCTAAAGACATACAGCTTCCATTCTTTAGATGGCAGCCAGTTCCCGTTCACACGGCTCCTACAGACACAGATGAGGTATGTATCATTGTATGAGCTCATCTATTTAGTCCAAAGTAGGAAACAATTGCTGTGATAGCCCAACAGAGCAGATAATAAGGGTAGGATTGCGGTGGAACTGATAGCGGAAACTTTCTAAGAACGTAAAGGTGACATGCACCTTCTAAAGATATTAAAACATGCTAACAGTTTACACGGAATAAATGAATAATATCAAAAGTACATCTGGTAGACTAATACTACTTTTTATTGAAAAACTTTTTACCTACATCAACATCTTTAAATCTATCTGAACGATATGAAAGTGATCTCATATATAGAACAACAGCAGGTATTCCATCATGTGGGGATTTGTCACAGTCGTGTGCATGTAGGCTGCCTCCCCCTCCCTCCCCTTGATAATACATGCTTACTTGTCAGGTTCTAGCTATGGAAAGGCCTTGTAAGCTGGAAGAGACCGAACTGGACCGTGTGTTCAACACTTACTCTGTTGTAAAGATAAACGCAGACTATGCTGAATTCTTCAAAATGTTGTCGAATAACACGGGAGTGGATTTGGGAGATAATGGCTTTAGGAACATGTGGCCCATTTCTGACTCTCTTTACTGTGAGGTAAGATGGTGACCTACAGTTGAGTCTGACTTACTTCTGCACCTACTTTACATGTACATGTTGTATCTACATTCTACGTTGTTAGAAATGCTCACAAGTTTAGTGGTTTTAATTTCTCCCTGTTTTCGTTGTAAAATCTTCCCCTACAGAAAAATACCCATTAGATAGGATTAAAGGTTTCCCCAATCATATTTCAGTGCCTTATCCAACTACTGATGCTTCTCGATTTGACAAGTTTTAATAATCATCCCATGTACATATATATGTTATTGTTTATTATGACAATAGAGTGTGCATTATCCACCACTACCCGACTGGGCTGCTACCAGCAATGTATCCTGTAATGGAAATACTATTATTCCATGCGCCAACAAGAAGGTGTTTGATATACTGAGGGAGATGAACGACTATCAATTCTTTGTAATGTATAACTCGAGTGAACTGCATAAGTTGCAAGGAGGTATGTGCTGTTTATTGTGTCAATGGGTTTTATACATTAGATCTGAGATCATTCGTCTTCAAGAAGACATAGATGTACATCGTGTGGGGCAGTGTTGTTGACATAGCTACTGATTATAGCTGGCTCTAAATATGTTGGTCAAAGAGCTGTATCGTTGTTTCAACTCACTACTTGTATTATATTGTGTTACATTACACCACCAGAAGTCTGCAGCAACTTTTCTATAAACTGAGATGACTTGCTGACATCTGCTAATTGTTGCTTCATTATTATGGCTTTGTTTACTGCATTTATATGTAGCCCTAAGAATTACTATTCCACATAGTAACTGTGCGATATTCATATTTAGGTCCACTTTTGGAAGATGTTTCCAAGAAGTTCCTAGAATATGCTGCAGGGAACCGGTCAATTACCTTTAACATGTACTCGGCGGTATGTCACTATACAAAAATATGTAGCTCTACATGTATGTAATATAAATTATTGTATCTATAATGTGATATTTTTCTTGCTAGGAATTGCATATTTGTATATAATATGCTACTGATATGCTCAAGTGCCTTTTAAATTATGGCGACTGTTGGTTTTAATAATGATTCACTGAATGATAGAAATTTGGCACTCACCTGGTGTACTTGGAGTTGTCATCCCTTCATTTCAGTGTAAACCAAATCTGTATCATACAATTAAACGAAACAGATGACAACTCCACATTAGGAAAACTCTTCAAGGAATTGAGCAGTTTCAATAACTGCTTGTCGTGGGCATCTCTTCCTGTAGGAGTTATCTCTCTTGACAATTTGTTCTGCTTTCTGATTCATTTGTTCTGTAATATATTATTTAGCATGATACGACGGTGTCAGCTGTACTGAATGCTCTTGGAGTGTTCGATATGAAGCAACCGCAGTACACTGCTGCAGTTATGATCGAGTTACACAAGATGCAGGGTACGAGTGATTTTGAGGTCAAGGTTTTCTATAAACCAATCACAGATGACAATACAGTCATACCTAAACCTTTACCAGGTATGTAAGTATAGTTATATGAAGAACACTTTGTCTCGCCACTGCTGAAGTTATACAGGCTGGTTATTCAAAGAATTGAGTTTAGTATTAAAATAGTAATACTGACATGGCGCAAAAATTTCAAAGTAGGAAATGTATATTGATTTAAAGTGATCATGCAGCCTAGGGGTGTTTTATATCGTTGCACTCCATTTTTCAAGGCGAATCAACTGATTTCTAAGAGTTATCTTTTCAATGGAGCCATTTATCACTAGATTTAATAGTAAAATGGCTCTGTAATTCAGAGTTATCTTCCACAAAAATTGTTTTTTGGCTGTGCATGTAAAGTTGTCATCTCTCTACTTTTGTTTAAAAATAAGTTGAACTAAGAACACAAACCACAAGAATGCAATAATATGACTAATGTCATAAGGCTGCTCTGCCCTGACCACAATGATAACAAGAGCTGGTATACTGAGTGGATTGCTAATTATTCTACACTCAATAGCCTAGCAGCCACCTACATGTACATGGATTGGTCCATTTTCTATATTGCAACAAAAGGAAGTTAGTGGCTAGGCTACTGTTCTGATCACTTAGGATGTGATGTGTCATGCATTATTGAAAATAAGAATTTTTACTGAAGTAGTCCTACACTAGGCACTCTATAGGTAGCCTCCTCCCAACCACACTGGCTAATCAATGAGCCACTAGGCATATCACTGCCAGCCCAAGGAGGGATTTGGTGAAGACATCTGCCATTAGCACATGCGTGTATAACTGAATGGGCGTGGTATGCAATGTACATGTATGTGCATTACTTATTATAGTTACTATAGTTATTTATAATAAATTACATATATATCAGCTTTACAGATGTGTAAAAATCATAATGTTGTAGCCTATACATGTACATACATGTGCATCTTACTTATGGGGTACAGACATGAGTTATACACTCATGTAGTGCATGTATAATACATTTTTATGTGTATACATGTAGTACATGATTTTTATAATACATGTGCATGAACATACTGTAATAGTTTTGTAATATGATTCATAAATAACATTATACATGTTATGTACAGATACTGTCAGATAGAACATGTAGTGTGCAGTCTTATACATGATATACATGTACATGAACGCGAATTACAGAATATTTAAATTGTATTTAAAATATTATTAATATATGCTATAGATAAGCAATTATACCTTTGTACATTGCAACCAATATTAGCTCACAAGAACATGTGCATCCCTCTGTTGTTTTGCTCATACAACATTGAGTGTCTATATTACTAAATTGTTGTTTTTGACAGGGTACATTCACAATCTCTGGTTTGGGGGCAAATATGTACACAAAAGAAATTTTTATCACCAATAACTCACTACATGTACATTACATGTATTATGAGCCCACTGGATGGAAGAAGAACAAGATTATCACTGACCACTAAACCATTTTGTTGGTGCTTGTTTATAAGTTGGACACCATTGAAAAACCATTAGAAGTATTGTTATTTTATGTGATGACCAAATCTGCGGGTACACTATAGGTTAGCTAGCTAGTCTGTATGCTATGCCTGTAGCCACATAGAATGTTATAAGAAAGAACTCAGATTGTATTTCTTCTATCGTGACTGTATTAGTGAACATGTGCCATCATCATGCTACTTGATCACTATCAGTATAATTTTGGTTACAGAGGATAATAATATTCTCCGTTCTTAAAACATAGGCAGAAGGAAGAAAGTGTTTCCTAGGATCATATGTTGTGGTATAACACCTGAATTTTTCACTTCTGCAATAGTATTCAAACTTACCAGTAATACTATTTATGTCATTATAATATGCCAAATGAAAATGAAAAACTGCCCTTTTATTTATAGGCCTATGCAATCTAAATAACAAATGCTATGCTCTACTATCAGGACAATTTTTCCAACTGCTATTTGGTTTATGGAGTGCAACTTTTGTAGAGACTGGCTTCCTGATATGCATAAATATAGTGTTTTTTCACTAGCCCATGTGTGTTTCTACTAAACATCCTGATGGCTGCATGCCATTTGTTTCATATTTAGTACCCGCATAGGTGTTGGCAAATGCCCCTTCTATTGTGAAGGGATAATTTATGTGCTGCCACACTGAAATGAATGCTAATATTGTTATTTACTCGAATCATCTGTAGCCAGCATAGTCACAGGAAGATTTGGCTTGAATCACTCAATACTTGTGGCAATGCTATTTTGTTATTGATCACATTTTATTCTCATTAGTGGTTGACCTTGTGGTCAAAAGTCAACAACCCATCAAGTGCAAAGTAATGGTGGATTTCAGTTGTGAAATATTGGGAGTTATCTGACACCAAAATGCACGAGAGGACAACATGCAATAGTCCTCCAAATAGTCCTCAGCTTCTGCTTCTATGCTTCTTTATCACTAAATTGGCCTAAAAAACACTCAAAATAGCTGCCTGGGGCTCGATGTTTCCTTTAAAACGATATAAAACACCCCTAGGCTGCATGATCACTTTAATGAAATAGGTATTGTCTAAGAGCTGTTAACTCTATAACGCAGGCATGTACACTTTAATTTATATACATGTATACTCTTCCGCCTGTCACGTGCATTAAATATGAATGAGAACGTCAAACTTGGAGTTACCTTCTCTCTATTATTTTTAATCAAATTTTCAGAAAAACTGAAAATATTATTAATTCCATTGCAAGTGAATTGACAATTAAAAGGTAATTGTCTTTTTTTGTTCACAGGATGTGCTGAACCTTGCAAGTTGGAAGATTTTGTGAAGCTAGCAAATAAATTCAAGATTACTAATTGGGATGAGGAATGTGGTAACGCAACTCCAACCACTCCAGCCCAATCGAGTACAGTTCAACCTGGTCTCACACAAGGTTTGTACAGTACCACATACAAGAGTCCATTTGTCAGCAGGGCACGCATAAAACCAATTTGATATCTAACGTTGACCGTTCCCACATCTCATAGTAAATTGACTTTGTAATTTTTTACGGTTTCACAATATTCCATATAATAGTATGATTTGTTTGCAGAAGAGGTTGTGGTCATAGCGATATGCTCGACTATCGTAGTTGTGATGCTTATAATCTTGCTAATCATCTGCACTAGAAGAAGGAGCTCAGGCAATGCATACGTACAGATACTGGAGTAGTAGGTATCCATTACTAATAATCTATGCAACATACACTGTACCAAAGATAGAACATGTCGTTCAGTATATCTATAAGACAGTGTCTCTATTGGCTAATGCTTTCATTGAATGTAATTTCTTTAAAGTACGTTAAATTACTTAATTAATTGTATAATTTTGTGTCTTTTACGTCTTCTGCATAATAATATTTTATTTTTGATTTACAAAAATTAGTACTTAATTGAAATGCAGATGTTTTATGTTGTTCGTTGTTTGTAAAATTCATCTCATCCCTAAAATCAATTACAATATTTTGACTGGAAGATACAAACATGATTTGCACATACACATGCATATACATGTACAGGGTATGTAGCTCTATAATAATGAATGATACTGGTATACTGCAATACTTTTGTGCATATATAATATAATATCAACTGTACTAGCATTAAAGTAGTTCATACATTATTTATAAAAGTAGCGTAGTTGTTTGTATATGTATTTGTTTTATCTGTCATAATTACTGCATTGGCTCAAGATGTTTTTTTTCAGACTATAACATCATACTATTGTTATATAATTTTGTTTAATTTGTCTTACAAACCATGGAATGATATTCAATAAAGAATTCAATACACAGTACAGTTGATTTTGTAAGAAGTATTGCTCAACAAAATATTATACCTTCCAAGCAGAGGCGTATATTGCCATACACGACCCACGACTTTCCGTGGGTTGAAAAAAAGTCGTGTGTTAATACAAAATAGTCGTGGGTAGAAAAAAAATAAAAAAATAATTAAATAAATATTATTGTTTATTTGTCACCACTAGCGCCGCCGTTAGCTGAAAATTTACCGTGCCTTACGTCAACAAGAGCGATATCTTTACAAAACTGCTGTAAATGTCGGAGGTTTTATGTCGCACACTATCGTTAGAGTGGCGCTAAGCAAGTCTTCCGGGTATTCCGTCATATCTCTATGACTACCGCAAAGTCTTTTTATTGCAGCGTGTACAAACGTAAACCATGTCTGGTACCAAAAGAAGTTTTTCTATTGTGGATGCTTTTGCTAAAGTGTCCAAAAGGTAATTTATTGAATGATGCTCACGTTGTTATTGCCATTGCCCATGTACGCAAAAGTTTTCTACCAATATGAAATATGAATTATTGGACTAAACTTTTTTTCAATTAATTTCAATTAATAATATAATTGGAGAAAGGTTTAGTCCAGTGATTCATTATGGTTTGATTTGATTTGATTATGGTTTGGTTAATAATTTAGTATTTATACTTATACTAATTTTAAATTTAATGATTTATTTTACATTTACATTTTTTACATTTACTGGGGTTTTCTAAAAATTTGCATTTGTAGTTGACGTAAGGCACGGTAAATTTTCTCTTTGTTTATTTATTTATTTATTTTCTACTATAAGTTGTATATAAATAATAAAATAGATATTTATTTGTGATCAACAAGTTACCTTTAGAAAATATTATCTGTAAACTTTTAGCAAACCTCAATAAATGTAAAAAATGTAAATGTAAAATTAATTGTTAAAATTGGTTAAAATATCAAATTATTAACCATAACAATATAATAATAATTATTATAAATTATTCAACATACATAATCATCATGTATTTTGGATATTTTATGATAATTATTAACTATAATTTAATATTACATGCAGCACTACTACTAAGTGTAAACTTCGATTGCAGCTGTATCTATAAATTACTAAATGAGGATAAGTTTTATTTTATTTACTATGCTCAATTGATTGAAGTAAAAATATAAATTTAAACATCATGTAGGAATATCTTTCTGTGTGTCTATACCTGTGTATATACTATATTTCTGCAGAAAACAAACTGGTAAGCAAACCTGTAAATTTCTATTACTAGAAAGAATGGCTAAAGTTACATTTTACTATTAAACTACTATTAAATGCATCGGTGTCGAAGGGTACAAAAAGCTCAAGTAGTTGTCTGTTATAATTAATGTGCACGTGTTAGACAAAAAGTATATTTACCTAAAAACTATCTATCGCTTTGAGTATTCTGACTATCACTTCTTTCTGCATGCTGTCAAAATAATGGAATAGGCATGAAAAAGTAGCCTGTATTAACAGTATCACTGTGATTATTACCTAGATTCACTAATTTTACTGGCTTGATTAAACATGATGATCGTTGACATTTTACAGAAACTATATGTATTTCATCCGAAGATGATGAGCCAGATAAAGCAAGCCCTAGTCCCTCATTCACAACAGCATCTTGCAGTTCAACCTGCAACTTGACTACAAAAAAGTCATCTGAATCTGAAATCGATGCAGGTAATTTTATTTTAATTGTCTAAATGCTATCAAAGTGTAGTGACTTGTAGTGTCACTCTATTTAGATCCAAATGGAGGCTCTTGTTAAAATTTTAGTTCATCTGATACTGGTTCTATTTGATGTTACTTACATGTAATTCGATACTTTCTCTATTTAGGCATAGATTCACCATCTCTATACGAAGAGTTACTGGAATTAGGATTTCCTTGTGCTAGCATATCAGATACTCGACGCAACAAACTACTGTCAACACCACCCAAAAATAACACTAAGTTGTTAATCGAGAAGGTTGGAACTAAGACTATTAAACTCAACCCTAGCAAACTTGAAAAGTATAGCGCATGGCTCACCATTGGAGATCAAGGTGGTGTCTGTAAAGTTTGTAAGTTATTTATTAACTTCTCTCTCATACCTAAAAAACCTGGAAAGTTCCTCTCTAAGCCATGGACATCATACAGCCGACTCAAAGATCTAGATGAACACCAGAACACCAACTATCATGCAGATGCATTCATCTCATCCTCTGGATTTAGATCTACTTTGGTAGATGGCACACAGCTCCCCATCACTTCTCAAGTCAGTAATCAACAGCAGAAAGATTTACTTTTACGAAAGAAAAGGCTGAATTCGGTACTGCGGGCATTGATTTACAATGCAAGACAGGGCTGTGCGTTAAGAGGTCACAAGAATGAGGGCATACCGTTCAGGGACCCATCTGAATATCGATCTGATGTGGTTTTGGGTGACATCAATCGTGGGAACTTTTTGCAATCACTAGAATTCCGCAGACAAGCTGGAGATGGGAATGTTGACAATATATGTAGCAAAAAAGCGATGTATACCTCTCCGGCAATTCAAAATGAGCTACTTCTTCGAACAGCAAATCATATTACAAGGAAAGTGGTTGGAGACATAATGGGATCGCAATTCTATTCTATTATAGCTGATGAAACTCGAGACGTTAGCAACACTGAACAACTCTGCATCGCATTGCGCTACTTTGACTCTAACACTCTACAGCCAGAGGAGAAGTTTCTATCGTTTGTTCCTCTGGATTCTTTAAGGGGTGGGTACACTTAACTTTTAGTAATTAGGTGTTAGTTATTAGCAGCACTCCTAATAACTAAAAAATGCAGTTTGATGTAGAGCATGTGCCCACAGTTCCAAATTAATACTGAGGATGTTTATGTAGGTAGAAAGTTAGACAATATAAAGTAGTGTACTGAATAATGCATTGCAGATGGTTTTTTCCTGGTATTTTGATAGCAGTGTTGTTGTTGTCATCAGTGGAGAATTTTCTTTTCTCCTGACGATACCAGGACTGTTATCCAAGTGTTATTGATTTTTTTTATAGGAGAAGCACTTGCTAAGGAAATTGTCAGCACACTGAACCATTGGGGGATACCTATTGAAAACTGTGTTGGACAGGCATATGATGGGGCCTCGAACATGTCAGGCAAAACTTCTGGTACAGCCACGCTCATAACTCAACAGAACCCTCGTGCTATTTATACCCACTGTAAAGCTCATTTGTTGAATTTGGCTTTAGTGAAAAGTTGCTCCAGCATTCAAGAAATCAGTAAGTAGCAGTTTCCAAGTGCAGAGTATTCTCAATGAAATGCTTATTCATACATGAATCGTCTGCTTATGCTATCAACAGCTATAACAATCGTGTTTTCATTTACAGATAACATGATGAGCGTGCAAAAAGAACTGTGTTCTTTTTTTAATGATTCCCCAAAGCGCCAAAAGAAGCTAACGGAAGTGATCAAAGCAAGTGATGATGTTAAAGCCCCACAGAAAACAAAGCTATGCTCTATGTCTCAAACGAGATGGGTTGAAAGGTAAATATATTGCATGTCAGCCTCATTTCATGATATGGGTATCATAGTCACAAGCAGTGTGAATAAAGAAAGTGGAACTTAAGTAGGTCTATTATTATGCAATGTAGATATACAGCCTTGGAGACCACAGTGACTCTGCTACCATATATTGGTGAAGCACTTCAGGGAATGTTGGATGATCGGGATTTCCAGTGTGATTGGAGCAGATGTTCTCACATGTGCCGGGCGATAATGTCGTTCTCATTTATTTACTCCCTTTATATCTGCTGTCAGGTGTTGGATGCTACCAAGATGCTATGCACTAAGCTGCAAGGTAAGTTAGACATCAAAACATGATAGTAAGTTTGTGATCACACAACATGTGCTTTTACGTGCAATATTGCATGTGGTAATACCATTTCTATTACTCAAGGTACAGTTTTTTATAAATTTGATAGCATGAAGCACAGAAAAAGATTTAATAAGTTTCATGAACTGAATACTGTCAAGCGAATACTTATTTTTTAGAAGATGTGGACCACTCATTTCAAAAATGAATTGCTTAGTTTCTCTAGTATAGTGTAGCCCTTGGCCACAGTTTATATTTTTTCTATAATATTTTTGTTGCAGGAAAAAGTTTAGATATAGCCGCAGCTGGAAACCTCATATCTGGTACTAGACAACGATTGGCATCTTTTAGAGATGAGGTAAAGACATTTGAAGGCGATCGGTATGGATGTGCTGTCAAACTTGCTGAACAACTAAACGTAGCACCATCTATACCAAGGCGATGTGGAAAGCAAGCCCACAGAAGCAACATACCTTCTACATCCCCCGAAGACTACTTTGCCAGGTCCATTACCATTCCCTTTCTGGGTATGTAACTTTTGTACAGTATCACTTTGTGTATAAGTCCGTATCATGCTTTGGGGTCGTTAATAGAAGTTCTAAAATGATTTTGACATAGCTATATATGCGACATGAAAATGATGCTAACATAGTTCTCCACAGTTAACACATTCATGCAACTTATTGCATATACGCGTGTACATTATGGGCCTATTTATTTGGGAAAGAACCTGGTTGTGGTGCAGCAATAGTGTAATCTGAATCTAAATTATTACTGTTACCATTTCAGATCTACTTATGGCGGAGTATGATAGGCGGTTTAACAATACCTCCATTCTATCTACTCTAAACATACTACCAGATGCCATCATATCTAGCAAATGGAAAGATGACATGGATGGATGGGTTGAAGAAGTGCAGAAGGGCTTCACCATTTACACTGAAATCCTGCCATCTGTGATAACTCTCAGAACTGAGCTCAAGTCATGGAGAAATTACTGGTAAACTGTTTTGTGTTTTTATCTGGTGTTGTCATGGTAATGTTAGTTAGACTTCACCTAAACAAGTCAAGTCTTCCCCAAACGAAAGAAGACTTCCTATCTCATAGAAGTGTATACCTAACTAAATGCCAAATATCAAACCATTTTATCGAGTAACTTAACTAAGATGATTAGGAACATTGAATATTATTTGCAGCTTCATGAAGTTAGGAGATGGACACCAGTGCTGTGACATATCTACCTCCGTCAAGTGGGCATCTAGCGTTGGTCTGGACAATGTAACACAAATGCTAAAGATCATCAGTTGTCATCCAATAACAAGTTGTGAAGCAGAGAGATCATTCTCAAGGTTGAAATTTCTCAAAAATGAATTGAGGAGTACAATGGGTCATGAAAGGTATGTTTGCATATTTATATATTTTAGCAGAATCACACTTGCTGTCTTCTGTAATGCTACATGCTCAGTGACTTCTGTCTGCACCATATGAATTCTCATAATACGTCATGTTATTAGTTTTGAAATTCTAGATGAGTATTTATGTTCTCTACCCTCTAACGTAATTATTGTATTTTATTACACAGGTTGAATGCTCTGGCAACAATAATGATTCACCGAGACAAAGACGTTGAGTTAAACAAAATTATTGTACCGTTTTTGAGTGAGAGGGGGTACATGTAAAATACTTGTGTTTATGTTCGAGTTTTAACTAATATTTCATACACTATCTACATGGATGTCTACCTTTATATATTATGCAGCACTAATCTTGTATCATTACTTGGATTTTTCTTGCTTGCCAATAAATATGAATATTTACACACCGTACATACATGTACATGCATATATTATTGGTTTTGTGAATATTTTTAGATAAATAGGGGTCTTCAGATTCATTTGATGGCAAATGGATGACATTGGATACCATAATCAATATTAAATTTATTGCCAAATTTAGTGCCAGATTGCTGGAGATAGACCTTATTGCGTCGTAATTCCGAAAAAATTTTCGAACCCGGGAGGGCGCTTCAGCGCCCCTCCCGGACCCTCCCCGCAGCGTGCTGCGCACGCATCGGGCGCTTCGCGCCCTCTACCTGTCATCCTACCCATTTGTAGGATAAGTTTGAAAGTAGTGGGTTGGATTTCAAGCAATATACGCCTCTGCTTCCAAGGGAATTATTCTTATGCAGTTTTACCATTCAGAAATTATCAGCTGTAGCTAGTCCTGCCATTGGGCACTCATTAACACCATAGATCAGATAAGACATCTTACTATGGGCACCTACATGTATATTGTATGTGTAGATTATAATTGTGAACCTGTTGATTGGAGTTGCCTCCCCACCTTACGCTGATTGTGGCGAGAGTTTATCAGAGAGGTTGTGCTATGTGTAATCCTCCATCCCATACACATACTGTAGAATGACAACCTCAGTCAAAGGGTTCACATGCAGCTTGGTGCCACCAGAAGCTGGAGCCAATCAGAAGGCTACCATCACATGCCAACTACATGTAGTTATTAGTGCCAGCTGCCAGTAAAGATGTGGGAAATCTGTTCTTATTCCATATCCTGCTGAGCTTTGCCTTCACTCTCTATCTTGAACCTCACTACCTGTAAAGGGGTATTTTGAAGTAAAAGTCTTTGTATAAATAATTGTTGGTCTGCATATAGGCTGTCATACACTGCAGCAGTGCTATACCTGGTACACCATAGAACTTTATTGCACAGGCAAGGTACATGCATATAAGGATAAATACATATAAGGATACATGTATGTAAGGATACATGTATGTAAGGATACATGTATGTAAGGATACATGTATCATACATCTATCAGTATGTAAGGACGCATCATACATGTATGTAAGGATACACTAGTATGTAAGGATAAGTGTATGTAAGGATAAGTGTATGTAAGGATGCATCATACATGTATGTAAGGATACACTAGTATGTAAGGATATGTGTATGTAAGGATACATGTATATAAGGATGCACTAGTATGTAAGGATACATGTATATAACAAAGCCAAACATGTAGATTATGTAATGATGTTACCCTTATTCTTTGTTGTCAACAGTGCTTCTATATATTTTATGTACATCTCAGCTGCTACAGTCTACTGGTAGCCTGAGACTTCAATAGAATGGGTGGGCATCTCAAAGGTTGATAGTTGATAGAATTGTATATGTTGAACTTGAATAGGGCAGCTTAAACACCTCCCCCCCCCCCCCCCCAAAGTCGTTGTATATAGTCATGGGACCATGTAAAAATTTCCTATCATGTCCTACAGTTGATCACCACCATTTCTCTCAACCCACTGTTTGGAACCCGGGCTATAGTTAAAATGTCCAGTGTCTTTGTTTGTTATGTAGCAACACTCACACGACTAGCCACCAGGACCCGACTGCATTCAGCTCTGCTACAATGTTCCAATTGACGGAGCAGTATGGACAAAGTCTACACGTAAATAAATAGAAAGCTGAGTAGAAACTATTGGAGGTAAGTTCTTACAACATTATTTTATTGTATTTTTATGGTTAGGCCTAAAATAGTTGTACTTTTTGTGTCTCTAAGAACTGCATAGACATGCTAATTCTTGTGCACATGGGTCTGAGTTAAAAATGGCTAGGAAAGTTGTGAATGTAGAAGATGTAGATGCAGACAATAATGAAATTTACATACAGGTAAGTTAAATTATCAGGCAACTAATAGATATTGCACAAACGTATAATATGTGTAGGCTCTATGTGTGTAATGGCATGAAAAAAACTGGTTTTATGCAGTTGCATTATAGAGCAGGGTTATAATAGTACTATTTAGTGTATAACTGAGCAGCATGGACATTCATAAGCTATTGATCATGATTAGAAATTGTCCTCTCTTAATTGGGAAAGCATCATGTACATGTAGGCCTATATTTGTAGGTCTAATGATGACCTTGCTATAATTCTAATGAGTATGTTCCAAGTAATCTATGCATAAATCTGCCTCCTATCCTGATTCTAGGAGGCTGATACCTGTGTAGGTAATGATTGGCTATATTGAGTAGTGATCTGGTAAATGCTGATGTGGCTTTGTGGCTGATAAACAGATTATAATTGTATTCTAGATCAGTCTACTCAGAGCTCAACTTGATACAGTGGTAAGTTTATAGGTTAGTTTTTAAGTAACCTACTCTTTAGAGGACCTTTTCATTGTCTGTTGTAGCCTTACATAGCAAATAATGAATGAAGAACCTGTACAATGTAATCTATGAAGCTCAATGACCCTTATTACTTGTGGTACACTGTAGTGTAGGTCAATGTACAGCTCTGGAGGGCACCTAATCTCCATACTATTACACAATACAAAATAGGCCTAGAGGTTCTGATTTCACTTCAGCAAAGACAGGTGTAATGGAATGTACAGCCCTGTCGTTCAGCTACCTCTATTTGCTCCTGAAATTTCAGTTTTTCTGGAATTTAGATTTTTAAAATTCATATAATAATTTCCCACTTTAACAGTGTGTCCCACTATTACACACTCTTATTCCTTCCATGTGTATAAGTTAAAATCACTTCCTATATGCTCTATACATGTTATACACTCTATTCTATCAATATTCATGGAGATTCATGTGAACATGTGACCAGATGGTCAATTGCTCTCCACTCACTGGCATATAATTACATAGGCATGAGAATGATAATGTATCACAGATGTAATGTAGGCCTAATCTATCCACTGAATCAAGCATGTTATGTAATGAATCTGTAAACATAGATAATCTTTTCATTATTCTCCACTAACCTATCATAGCACATGTTTGGGGTCAAGGAACTTGTATAGAAATATTATACCAGAAACACTGCATGGTGATAACAGTTACTTCATTATTGCCCAAGTTTCCATTATTTATAATACACAACAAGATGATTTATTAAAACCGACTATTAGGATTCTCTTTGCTTCAAGTATATATTGTAAGTTCAACTCTTGTCTTAATCATTGTGTAGGCTAATATATAGATATCGGTACATGTAGGCCTATATTCTAGAGTTTTAGATATCTCAAACATTATAGTTTCTGTAATTAAATAAGTTATGACGCAGCAACTACGCTGCCAATAAATTCATGTATGTTGCATAACATATTATGTATTATAGTCCTGTGCAGTTCATCTAACTTCATTATCATCCAGGGTGAGAAGCCGTCCAAGCATTCCACTGCCTCGTTTCTTATTAAGTTCAGTAGTGATGAGATTAATGCAGCCATTAGATCTCGTTAGCGAATAAATGAAACAACTCGCTCTTCACTTTTAGTAAGAACCTAGGCTATCTCAATTTACTCTCACTGACACAATCCTTTTCTTACTAATATAGAAAGAAGAAGATGAATTCTATGTACATTTATGTTTATGTGCTGCTCATTCTTAAAGCAGCAGAAACTACTCTCTGTGCACATAAAAGTACCCTGATAGCCACCAATGTGGTAAGTTATTCCTATGGATAACTCTGTGGTTCATCTACTTATATAATTTATAGTTAGTAGGCCTATTACTTACTGAAACTAGGGTTGCAGACAGGTATGTACAATTACTGGAGTCATTCCGTTGTTTAGAATCAGTAGTGAATGCTACAAGAGTATGTGCTCAACCCAGGCTTGCCAAGTTCGACTGATGAAAATCAGGGAGATTCAGCATTTGGGTGGGGCGGTGTTCATTTTGAGTGGGGTGGGGTACCAAGATTTGAGTTGAAAGTCAGGGAGTCTCCTGTGGAATCAGGGAGACTTGGTAAGCCTGGCTCAATCAATATTTACTATTTCCAGGTTTCACAACGGCGCGAAATTTGGAAAGTCAGAGTCACTTTTAAAAAGGGGAAATCATAGTTTGGAATAATCTAAATTACACACTGACAATGGGGGTCAGATTATATCACTATTTCTCATTTAAGGTATACCGGCATGGAGCCAGAGGTCCTATCATTGTGATACCTAAAAGTGAATATAATAATGCATCCTACTGGACAAATGGTCTGGAAGAACTTACAGAGGTAAGTACCTCCACTTCCTGTCTGTCTGATCACTACTTTCTGTTTGTCTGATCACTGCTCTGTAGCATTATGTGTTGTGGAATATAACTGAGTACCTATTTCTTAGTTACAGTTACAGAGAGTTTACAGTCTATAGTGAGTCCTACATACATTATACTACATACTACACATAGTACATCTACTAAGTGCACTGCGTATAAGCCTACTACGTGTACTAAGCATGTACATAGTGTTACATTGCGCTCTACTGGTAAACTACAACATAAAGATTCATATTGTGATGGTACAGGACATTTGTATACGACTCCAACTCCCGGACGAAGCTCCATCGCACCTAAAGTGCTTAGTAGTTGTTATAGCGCTACTCATCTGACACTCACATTCTCATAATTAGTGTTCGTATACTTACCTTAAACTGCATTGCATGTCCAAACCATTAATTACTGTCTACATACGTGTCTCCATGTGCTAATACTCACTACTTATTCATGTATTGTTCCGCTATATAACTGCATGAATGTTACTAAGTCTTTTTAATGCCTTTTATAACCATGTACAGAGGCCCGACCTCTCAGAATCCATTGATATTCATTTTGTACATGAATTGGACCATTATAAGCAACTTTTGTAGAACCCGACCTATTTTGGGTCGGCCGTCGGGCTTCCGGCGGCCATCTTGTTGCGCAACTTCCGGATGACCACACGTCGTCTTTTCCCGACGTCACGTCAGCCGGAAGTCCTTATACTATATAAAGGGCACTGTTTTACTGTTCATTGTCTCAGTCTACACTTGGCTTTCAATAAAGACACATCTATACTTGATACAGAGACTTTCTCTTCCTTTTACTAGGTCATTCGCTTAGCGAACCGCCTACTAGGTCGAACTACTCTCTTTCATTGTATAGTCTGAAGGTCGGACTTGAGATCAGATGGGTCGTCTTTGGTAGTATTTGGGCTACTGAGACCGCTCGATCTTTCATGTAATGCGAAGTCCTATTACCACTCATAGGCACTTCATTTCTGGGTCGATAGTCGTCCAAGGACGACCGCACCAAATCACAGAAACCATTACAATACTACATAAACATGAGTATTACTTATGAATGAATCATGCCCATGTAAATATACTGTATAAAATGCCTACTATATATGTATAGGGCATTAGTGGCTAACATAGGATTTGCTGTGAACTGAGTATGGCACCCCACTGCCAAGCTTATATGCTACACTGTATATGATGCCTTATTATTGAAGAGCAATCAAAATGTATCAGAAAATTAGATAGGGTTATTGTTGACCTAAGCATATTTATATGCTAATATTCCAATATTCCAATTTCGTATGTGTGAGTGTGATACACATGTATATTTACCATTATTGTCAGCAGATTACCGCAGTGGCAGGAATAATATAATATAAGTCTCCAGAACGTGAAAGAATAAGAGGAATGGAATGGTGACATCATAGTTTAAAGTATTGTAGTTTTGGAAATTGCCCTTCCACAAAGCTCTAATATGTAATATTGGTCATATGTTTGGATATTTAATACAAAGTGGTTTTTCCCACAGAATGGCAAAGCTCAAACATACCAGTTGGGAAGGTTCCTTAAGCTTAGATATGGAGAACTGGCAGGAGATGAGTTTCACACAGCTAAAGTAAGCTACGCGTGTTATTCAGTAATCATCTGAGTCTTTGTGTGGAGTTGTCACTACTTTGGGAGGAGTGACAACTCCACATATAAGGTCATAAATACAATATTTTTTTGGCCAATGCACACTATGCTACAGTACATGAGATAAAAGCCACCCTTCTAACGAAATTATTTCATCTGTGTGATACTAGTTGAAAGTAGAGAGCTCAGTCTACAACAGAGCTCTAATGAGTGGGGCCATGGTTGTGGCTGGCCTGTATTCCAACTCTACTCAGGAAGAAGACCTCAACCTTCCATTTATAAGATGGCAGCCTGTTCCAATCCCTTCTACGTCTCTGAATTTCGATGAGGTAACAAACCAATTTACAGCCCAGCTATAATAATTTTTATATACAGTAACACTCACAATCATATTCATCAGCTAATTAAAACTAGAGCTGAAAATTTTGTTCATTCTCAAGACATACATGTATTTGTATTTGATGCTTGTCTGATTCTATGTAGTGCCATGATCAATCAAACTTTATTCATTGGTAACTGACTTTGGTAATTGGTAATCTTACTTCAGAATTATCTGCTCTTGACAATTCTGAGGTAATGGGTCATCCTATCTGCCACCCCATCTAAATATCTAAAGCAGAGCAGTTGATGGTCAATCGACAGTATTCTGCTTTAGAGGAATGTAGACAGCCAAATGGTACAAAACATGCTACGTACCATTTTGGTACACAGTTAGGCTGTGCAGTTTTATCTTTATTTTAAATAGCTATTCTCTCTACTATGCAGCGATGACAAACAGCATAATGAAGACATATTATGTACATAATACATATAATTTACATGCATTTTGTTTGGTGTAGGCCTATGTAGGAAGAAATGTGTTGATATAATATAAAATGCCAGATTTCTGCCTAAATACATGTAAGAGTCTCGCACATCATTCTGTCTATCATGTAGATCATAACCATCAACTGTATACTGTTTTGCCAACAGCTGATAGCCATGGAGAAACCTTGTAACAAAGTAAATGAAGAGTTAGAACTTATTTGGGATGGCTCAGTTGTATCTCAGATTAATACTGACTACGCTGATTTCTTCAAGATGGTGGAAAAAAGCACTGGTCTACCTCTTGGACTTAACCCATATAAAAACGTGGGACTCATAGCTGACACACTACAGTGTGAGGTATGGAAAATGGTTTGATAAAACTACTACGTAGCATAACATAACATGCATAACATGCAAGTATACAATGTATGTATAACTATTACTGTGACTATATACATGTAGCTCAAAGCTTATATACATGTATATTCATGGGCTAAGTTGTAGCTCATACCAGCAGTTTACTAAATATCATAATATTATTATAATTAAGGAAAATATATTTGAGAAACTTCAAGGTTAAATGTATACAACCTGATCAGTTTTTGTTAGGTCTAATATTGGTTATGCAAAGGGGTCTACCCATTTTTCAGTGTATGAGCAATCATTTGGAACCAAGGTCTCATTTAGACTAGGTACTGGGGTGTTACACCATGTGAACAAAATGTCACCCCAGACCAACAGAAGCATGTCGAAACATCCCAGTATGCTCCAAAACTGAGCCTAGTGTAAAATTCCCTCACATTTCAGTGGGAAAGGAAGGATAAACAAAGAAAGTAAACACAATGAATTAGAGAGCATGAGTCCAGAACTTTAATCTTCTGTTTGGGCGGCTAGAGCCATTTTGGCTGTTCCTGGTGCCTGCATGAATAGATGAACTGTCAGTCAGTGATCAACCTCATATGTATTGAGCGATTGGCTACTGATAATTATAGTACTATCACTGTTTCAGTATTCAGAGTTTAGAGTGAAGGCAAAATGGACACTCGAAAGAAATGTCTACTGCAATAATAACCCCACCATATCATGTGAAGGGAAAACTGTATGGGATGTACTAATGGACATGGCTTCATACCAGTTCTACCTCGGGTTCAGCACAGACACACTTAGAAAGTTTAGAGGGGGTTAGTATATTTAATGTCGATCAATCATACAGAAAACGATCAAGTCAGTTCTGTTTAATCTTGAAGTCAACTAAATCACTGTTTAGTGGAATGACAATTTAATTTGAAGTTGTCCTCTCTCAATGGTAAATGATTATTTCTACAGGTCCATTGGTGATAAAAATCGCTCAATATCTTCAGATGTATTCACAGGGCACCACCAATGTTCCCTTCAACATGTTCACTGCAGTGAGTATATTTGTGTTATCTGGGATATCTGTTGGCCAATTGAATTTTGTGTTAATATACATTGTAGTGGGTGTGTGGGTGTGTGTAAAGTAGCTATAGGTCTACCGAGAAAACAAACACCTTTGACTAATCTAGCCCCTACATGCACATGTATATCCACCTAGTCTATCTCCACTACCACTATAGATACTATATACACTGATTATGAGACAAATATGCCATTTTCATTTATATTTATACAAAATTTAGCATGATACAACTGTGACAGCCCTACTGAGTGCTCTAGGAGTATTCGATAAGAAACAACCAGGATATACAGCTACAGTTATGTTAGAGTTACATGAAAACAGCATTGTGGGTGCAGAAATCAAGGTTTTCTATAAACCTCATGCTGATAATCCTCAAGTTGAACAACTGAAGTTACCAGGTAAAATGGGTATTAATGATTCTACAGCAATTGGATATGTATATAAATGTAAACCTTTAGGCCGCCTCTCATGTTAATACAGTATTACTGAAGTTGGATTTAAACACTGCATTGAATAATTATGCATATACATCCATCTACTACTAACAGTATTTCCTTGACCATATTTAGACTGCCCTTCACCTTGTGTGCTGAAAGACTTCATTCAGATGGTAGAGAAATACAAGATATCAAATTGGGATAGAGAATGTGGTAACCCTATCATATCTGCCTTCTAGATATTTACATGTAGATTTTATGTCAAACCAAAATGAACTTCAATTTGAATTACTTAAATTCATATTTGAATCTAACATTTCAGATTTGCTACGCACTGTTTTATATCAGGCTTGGGATCGAACTCTATTGAATGTAAATACTTCGATATTGAAGATTGGAAACCTCAGTACTGGACATTAGTACTAAATAGTGAACTAGGTGAGACTTGAATAATAGATAATGGTATCTGAATATCAGCCTTGCCAGGCCTATATGGGAGAGTATTGGTATATTGGATTCAATGTCAAGTATTTGACCCAAGCCAGGTTTTTATAACCATAGTCCATTCTACCTGTATATTTCCAGAACACATACATGGTAGCCTACCAAGCAGGCAAACTATGGGCGCAACTAGTGTAGTTCTAATTTTTAGAACCAAAATCAAAACTATATAATATATGTTAAATGTTTCGTGCAATCTAGTATATGCATGTACTTTTCCAACCCATACACGTGTTTTGGTATAATTAAATGTTATATAATCAAACTAACTCTATGGATATCTATTTTCACTTCTTAATTATTGAAACAAGTCACTGTGGTAATAGTAACGTGTTCTTCATCATCATCATTGCAAAGATCTCTATAATTTCAGCTTTTATAAGTGTCGGGTATTGAACCATGTTCAGGAAACTGAGAACTATTTTATCCGTAGGTCATACACCCATAAAACTACATTGTATACCAACTGTTTTTGACACTAGAATAATAATATTATTAAATATTATTTACTATTCCATATTTTGTGGGCATCATGCCATGTATTTGAAGTTGAAATTACACATTTATATAAATATACTGTTTAAAAATATGAAAGAGCTCTTTGCTTTCTCTTAAATAAAAATGGATCTACAGTAAAAGTTTTTGGTTGTTTTTCTTCATTATTTGGTTCCTCATAACGTCTTGGTCGCTTTAATGGTTTGATTTTACGTCCGTGTAGACCGGTCTTTTTCATCCACAGACCACTTTTTGGCCGTATTCCTAACCATCTTGCTGCTCCTGCCTTACCTAATACTATTTTATTTCTGAAAATAAAGTCAGCAATAACAATTTTTACAAATTACTATATATTATTATTAGATAAATTATAAAGCAAAGTACCAAGTTAAAGGTGGATGAAGCTACTACGCTGTATCCAAACCATCCTATGGTTACTGAAATAAATATCTTATATCTTTATAACTATAGAACTGAATAAAGACTGAGTGTAATATTACATAACTCCCCATAGGTTGTATCTATGGGGCAATTAGGTTGGGGAGTGACACCATATTATATGACTGAGAAGATAACTTTATGATAATTTAATCAATGAACACGTACCTGTTGACGTTAGACATCCTTCCAACCACACAGAGGCAGCTTTCATCTACGACCATTTCTCTTCTAGATGGCATCTGTATATGTACCATATTATCCACCTTCTTCCTGATGAACGCGCAGTTTCCTGCAGCGTTAGCTACCTTACTCCCATTATGTGGGAATCGTTCAACTGCACAAATCTACAGTGAAATCAAATGGGAATAAATAATTGAAGAAGGTGCAGTTTACATGATATTGACAAAACCATGGTTCTTCATTGAAATTTTAGATGGGGGAGTTGTCTTCTCTACTACATTATAATACCACCTACAAACCCAACCTTCCTAGCCACAAAGATGCAAAAATGCAAAGATAGCAGTATTTCCCAAGTTGTGAGATAACCATTAGCTACGCAACGTATGACGAAATATGTCCTTTGCAACGCTTCTGATCAAACACCAAAACTAAAGTAAGGAACAATACTACACTTTACCTGTGTTCCTATAGCTAGAGCACCAACAGGGTGGCAGTCGCCTGCTTGTCCAGATACTGAAACATTTAAAGTCAGTGCTAATTTATACTGCATGTTGAAAATTGCTGCAATTAGTTCAAAAATATTAACCCAACCATCAGTAGCCTGTTTACTATTATATTATAGAAAATTTAAGTATACAAGCCATGTAGTATATGACTATAAAAGTGGCAATAACTGCAACGATTTAACCTAACAAAACGTCGGCATTGGTATTAAATAGTAGTGTGCTACTAGGACTATACTAACTTGCAACTGCAGGTATTTCTCTACTACTTTGAATAATGTCACCAACTTTCATATTCTCTGTGGCAAGGATCCATCTCTTCTTCTCTCCTCCAACCACAAGGGCTATAAAGGCGGATCTGCAAAAGTGAAAACAATATAAACATCATCACAAATGTAGTATTAATAAAACCACTCGCTACAATGAGTAGAGGGTTATATGAGTTAGTGCTCATTGCTAGCAGTCAAAAAATGCAAACAATGCTATAATTTCCTATTTTAGCCAGTTTTTAGCCTCAGATTGTAAGATTACTATGCCAAATTAACAGTTCACATTATTATTAGCTAATGAGTTAGCTACCAGTGCAAGCCACATCTGTTTTTTTTCATTTCACTTGTGGCAATGAACACGCCACAAATATATCACTATCAGAGCTACCTCGTTTGTTCTGGTATAATCTCCTTAACAACTTCAATCTTTGGATCTGCTTCAGTCTCTGTTATTCTAACCAGATCTGTCATGTGCCATGTAACTGGTTTACCTCCACCTATCCTCCTAATCTCCACCCGACCTGCCATAAGAGAGGACAACTACTCATTCAATTTAAGATCCACAAAATATTCAATGTATATATACATGTATACATGTACAATGCAAATTCTACGGCACAAGATTTGCAAGATGGCGGATATCATGTTTATAGTATTTTACAATCCCATCATGTGTATTTATAGTTTCCTTTAATCATAGAGACTGAATTTGACCACTACTTCACTTTGTGTTACAGGTACATGGATTCTGTAATGTAATGTATTTCAGAATTGTTAGAATTAACCAATTCAGCAAAAGGCTCCACTTAATAACACTATACTCTTACACAGTATCAATAGGCCTATTACGTCATCTAATGAATATACGAACCATGCACTCCTCGACCACCAGTTTTCACTACTTCTAGCGGTTTTGTTGTATACTCCTTTGGCACTTCCTTAGGTACCATCCCTCTGTGAACCATTCGTCCCCATGATGTCTTGATTGGTTCAGGGAGCTCATGTTTATTTTTAGGAGATCGTTTGATTTTCTTTTGCAAAGCAGCACTAAGGTGAAACTCTGATCTAAATTACAACAAGGTAGCCTACTTTATACCTAGTCAAATATTTCGTCATGGTCAGCCTCATTACATCATGGTAACCAATTATATAATTATAAAATAGGCCTTACACATACGCCTATAGGAGATATATAACGAAATAAACATAGACAAAGAGCGCATAATTACCAAAGACAAGCTGCAAGCAACAGGCTACAAGACACTACATATTTAATTTAATTTTTCAAATAATACTATGCAATGGAAGGCAACTTTTATAATGGATGAATTAAATACTAAAGGTGGATCTAGAGTCTAGCACTTACAAATGCAACCAGCAATTTGGTCAAATAGTCGTTTTATGCACGATTCAAATCGTGAGGCCGTTTAGCAGCCTCAATGCATTGCATCCACAGAAAGTTACAGATTGTTTTCTTACTAAACACCAGCTCTTCAGCCATGACTTTGAAAACTGGTATCTCATTTGCTGGCGAAACATTTCAAGACCACAATCAACATTTAAATTAATACTGACAGTTATTTATTACACATCAATGGAGCCGGATTGCTGGTTTTACTTATTAGGACATTCACTTTTGTGACTGAAGTTTGAACTTTCCAAATCGTACTCAGGTAAAGCGAGCAATCTTCTTCAACTTTGAATATGAATAGGGCATCAATCATGTGGGTAAAACTGCTCACTTTGACCAAGTGTAACAACATAAGTTTTTATGCACCCGGGCCCGAGGGATTCATTTAAATTCCAGATAGAGCTTGCTTTCTCCATTGCGATATTTAAGTAACTTAACTTCCATGTAGCCTATGATCTGACACTACCCAAACCCATTTGTCCCAGTTCAACGGCAAACAAAAGTTATCTTATCATAATTATCTTAGTTTCTCTGCGATAGTTAATTTCTTATTACCCCAACCACCAGACTAAGATTACTTCCCTAGAGCTATTCTAGTCTACCTAATTAATGCTAATTATTAAAAGTAAATAAATAGCAAGTGGACATTAAAAATGCTATAATTATAATATTCATATTGTAATCCGATTGTGTGACAACAATCTCAAAGAACATAACATACAATGTACATGCATTAAGATTAAATTTAAATAAGTCATAACTGATAAGAAGATGATCAAAGAATGAAAGATGAGATTATCATTATAATTATATTGTATAAACATAAAGTTTTACCTACTAACTAACCTCGTGACTTTGTAGACGAATTCTGCTTGTCGGGTAAAAACAGCGATGCTTCCTCTCAAATAATTCATAATCACTGAAAAATTAAATAACAGTTGTTTGCTTATTATTATAATACTTTTTCACTTCTGTTTCTATTAGGGGGCAGACATCTTTGAAGATTGCGCAGTAAAAGATGCTAGCCATACGATTGGCTGTGTAATGCATAGAATCACTTCGTAAAATACTACTTTGCTTCAAGGAAAGGCAATTTCAAATATTGCAACCCCAACTTCTTACAGAAGCACAGACCATAGGGTTATCTCCCTCTACCTCTTACCTCTGTGGCACAGACCACGGCCATTGTTATAAAGACTTTGCTGGAGTTGCACATGACTAGACGAGGTGTACGTCTGGTCACTGCCAATAAATGAAACACAAGACGTCTAGTTAAAGCAATGTGTTTACCTTGCTCAAGCATTTAGTCAATAACTGTTTTCGTTAGCAACTTAACAAGTGGGTTGATTCTAAACTTTATACAGTCCAAATACAAGGAGTTTGCTAGATGAGCGAGTTGCTAGTTCATTCCCCATACTCTCATTAATTCAATAATTATGCTTAAACGAGGCTATGGGTGAGACTGACACATTTTAATGAAAAAGAAGGTAAATAGCAAAATTATTCATAGAGATTAAAAATAACATAATTATTGTACAAGACCTATAATAAAAAAAGTAGAAGTGGTAGTAGTGGCTGTCAGAAACAAATATTTGTGTTCACCAGTAAATATATACAGCAAGTATATAATAACATAATTATATCATTTGTAGCATTCTAAGGGCCTATTACTAATAATGATCATCATTTTAGTAAATCAATTATAAGGGAGAAATTTACTCATAAAACAAACAGATGAGCTAATACTACAGTACAAAGTAAATAATAGTACAAATCAAATAGGGAGATATTTATATTTTTACTGAAGAAATGTCTATATTGAAAACCCTAGAAAATTTTTACCAATTCTTCCCCCAAGAGTTGTAGATATCTTGGATTAAAATTATCTGGTAAACCAGTGCTGATATAAAACATTTTTCTCCCGAAACATTTTTTCAGCAGCAGCTGTATTGCTAAATGTGAAAGTGTACACTGTATATCAATGAATAATGCCACTAACACCAGAACACTAACATTTACAGAATATAATAAAAGGGAATAAAAATCTTCACCCAGTAGAATATTTATCATACATTTAGACCGAATATATCAATAATAACAAATTATATAACTGGAATGCCTTCATAAGTGCAATAGAATCTGTAGTGTCTTGTTACTAAAATATGTGCTTAGTTAGACAGGAGCAGGTTCAGTGGCCGAGTCCTGTAATCATAATAACATGAATCCATGTTACATGCATGTCATGTGGTATAATATTATATACATGCATAATGGTATAATACGATATAAATTATGTACATAACTGTATAATGACTGTGTAGTATAAACATGACTGGTTTTTGGTTACAAGGAAATGGCTACTGATCAAGTTAGATGATACAGCTCTCAGAGATAGAATCTCCATTCCCATACACATAGACACTAGACATGAGAATATTGCAGTAACAACTGTGACACACAACATGTGAATGCTACATTTAGCTGTAGACAACATAGGAGCAGGCAGTTAGCAGAGAGATATGGGAACTTAGAATTTAACCAGAACAACATACGGCACTCAGAGAAATTAAACTTTGAATTGCTCCCATTATGCTAGATACACATAGTAAAAAACTTGTTCTTCGCTGCAACTTCTTAACTTATGCTGCATATTCTCATACTCTTTTCAACGCAGCAGTTAACTATCTTGAAGTGCACAAAACCATGGTTCAGGTCATTTCACTAACTGAATAGTAAACAACATGTTAAATAGACTGAGGAATGGGGTCAGGCAGGTACATACCCAGACTGATGGGACCCATTGAGGGGTGCTGTCTGCAGTCTCCAGAAGTTGTAGGATTGTTTTACATGCAGTTTCAAAGTTATCATAGGGAATGCTTGTATCGCAGAAATGGATGTACTGACGCTGAATCTTTTGTGTTTCCTCAATGATACGTCTTATTTCATCGTCCTGTAGTACAGTATGGTATTATAGTATCGTATTACAATTGACAAGTACATTCATATAGGTGCTTATATTACACGGTGCCATATTACATTTCATAATGGCAAGTGTAACACAGATTATACTTACATCATCTGTAGCCTAAAGATTGGAACAAGAACAGGGAAAAATAATCCTTGTGATATTTAACATTGTGCCAACAAAATATAAGTTACGCTTAGCCAGCTAAATGAAACATGAAAAAGGTTATTCTCATTGTAAGGCCAACAACTAATTGAGATGAAGTGAAGATATTATTTATTCCATGCTATGTTGCTTGAATACACATTCAAGAGCTAGTCTAACGTGATATATGAGATGGGACTATATGTAACGTAAGGAACATAAAACAACTCATCACAGTGCTAACACATGTTGTGTTTGAATCTGCAAAATTTCAAATAGAAATATTTACAATGTTTATAGCCAAATTCTTTTCCTATGACGGATTGGACGATTAATTTACTTACTGTCTTCCTCTGTGTGTCCACTCCATCGTTAATAGCTTGCATGTTCATCTGTCTGAGAGAATCAGCATTTGTGGGTTTGATGAATACAACATAAGGCATCCAGTCTACTGTCCTCAGCTTGGATAGAACCTGTGACATAGAGCAGAATGGATGGTAACCTTGCTCTGCATGAGTCATCACATTGTTATGTTGGCGTAACACAGCAGATCGGCAAGTTGAATCGCTTACAGCTGTCAATCATGATATCCCAATATATGCAGTACAATAATTGCAGCTTATCCAAATAGTATTCCGTTACAAAACTAAAACATGATAATGCTTGTCAACTGTCAACAATTTGAACATATTGTATTATCCAGCTATTTGTGACATTTGGTTTATACAATAACACAAGCATAAACCAGTTTTAACACGATTAGTTGATGAGAATGAATAGTACATACCGCAGACTTCGGATCCACAATGCACGTCTTTCCAGAGTCGATGACGACTTTTAGAGCTGCCAATGACGTTCCGTAATAGTTTTTGTTAAGCTCTCCAAACTCCAAGTATTTGCCATTTTTTATGTCTGAATCCATCTCGTCACGTGTGAGGAAGTGGTAGTTTCTGCCGGGCTCTTCACCATCTCTCATTGGTCTCGAAGTGTTTGGTATCGGCGCACCAAAATCCTTCGGCATCATCTGTATTAGTCTATTTTTTATGCTCCGTCTGCCAATTCCCTGAGCTCCAACTAACACTAGGCACTTGTGGTGGAATGGTTTAACTCGAATCACTTCTTCATACAGTATCATAGGCCCTTGGTCTGCAGCAAACATATTATCATTCTAGTTTTATACTTTCTATATTCATTGTAAATGATTACCATAATACTTCTTCCCAACATGAACAATATGAGTAGCGTCACTTTACCTTGTTTTACTGGTGAACTAGCTATATTGGATTTCTTCTTCTTTTTGCCGAGACCGCACAAGACTACAAAAATACCATACTAATGAAGGGGGGGGGGGGGGTATTGTCAACTATGGGCTATGCATATATTACTAGTCAGCTTTAGTATAGAATTCAGTTAACCTGAAGGCTATCACCCACAGTTTATCACATACATAAAAGAGAATGGCATAAGCTGATATATACTTAGGGAAGTTCAACCTCCCCAAGTACAACTATTAATACATGACAAATACTTGAGACTTGGATTACAATATTCTATATAACAAAAGGAATCTGTACTATCAGACATGCACGGTTTAACAAGCTTCTAAACAAATAACTAGAGAATTGGTGGATTCTTCTAATAGTGCAGCCTACAGTTAAGTACAATACAACAGGAATATACTGCCATATAAAGCATCTTAGCTATGCTAACAAGATTTATTGTGATGCTTGGTAGTCATTTCATAAATACTAGTAATACAGTAACAATAGGATAGATGGTGTTACTTTAGGCCAAGCAGGCTTATTGCTCAATCTTACAGAAAGATGATGCTTAGTAGAAAAGAATATCCAGCAACAGGATAAACAAACAGAAGATATGCAGATAGGAAAGTTTACTTCAATATACATCCACAGGTATTCAGCTGTCAAACCACCCATCTGCGTCATGGAATCCCACAACATATGCATAAACCTACATTCTTATAATGCATAGTTCAGATGAATGATGAGAGAACCAGAACCTAAAGGCAGCACCAATAGGAAGAGATGCTAAGTATGATACATACATGAACTCTTGGCCTTGTCTGGGGGTGCCTGAGACATCTGCCGCCTTCTCTCCTCGAAGGAAGGAGATGGAATGTTGCCACTCTGTCCTGTACGTAAGTTCTTACACTCCCACCAGTTCTTGTCATTATCCTGTATTCAATAAGGGTGAGGTGAGAGGGTGACTATACAACGTATCTATTCCACATTCACTGCAGGGTGCATAGCCTAAGTATAGTAATCATCAACATTGGTATGATGTATGTTACACTCTACAGTCTACACAGAATATGATCATATTAACTCTACCTACCTTTAGGACTGCCAAAATATCTTCTGGTTCAAATGAAACACCGAGAGCTGGAGCATTTATCCGACTGTCTTTAAATGGATTATAAGAGAAGTGAGTCTTCAGGTATCTCTGTTAACAAACAGCATACATCATCACACCCTGGTAATGTGATAAGAAGGGAAAATAGGGAAAAAATGATGCTCTGGAAATACTGTAAACTCTAAATAAAATGACTAATAATGTACACTAAGCTATACTTACGTGATTGGAAGTACCATTAATAGTTCGAGCTGTACCAGAAATAACTTTAAATCTAATTTCTGGTCCACTGCGACCAATGGCATCACCAAGTTGGTCAGAAGTGCTGACTGGTATACCATTAACTTCAGCAATCACATCACCAACATGTATAAGATTCTGTCTGGCTGTAGTGCTGTTCTCAGCTATCCGAATAACTACCAAGTCATCTGGATTTGCATTCTCATCATTGGCCACAGTGATACCCTAAGAAGGCATGGTATATTAGGCTGTTATAGGTATAGGTTATAAACCAAGGTTGATAAGTAGTTGTAAGACTACAACAGTCAACAAGAGATAGTAAAACACTAGAAATAGGAATATACCACAATCATACTGTACCGACAACGTGTACATTCTAATTATGCAAATGGTAATCATGAAAAACAGTTTACAGTACATTACCTGTTAGCATTAGTCAACTAAGGTGAAGTGAATACAGATAGTCTACTAGAGACTGTTACAGTTCATTAATCATTTCTAGAAATAGCAGTTCAACTTCCTAATGATCAGGCACCTGCAAGACTTGTAGCCTATATAAATAACAAGTCCAGTGTAGGCATGTAAACATTCCAAAAATGCTTGTAGATACAAGCTTGTGTTTCTATATATATCCGTAGTCTACTCACTAGGGGTTGGCCAGGCTGCCTTCTGACCGTTACTATTTTAACTCCATCATCCATGTCAGTCTGTTCAGGAACATGAGCAGGGGGAGGAGAAGGCTCTGGGTGAGCGATAGGTTCATCTGGAGGATATTCAATTGGTTGAAAAGTTTTACTGGAAATATCGTCGTGTGCCAGCAACACGGCCTGCATGTCTCGATCTGCGAGCAAATCAAACAGCTCTCTCGTCTCAGGATTGGTCTTCATACCAGGGTCCTGGTCTAGCTGATCAATGAGTTTATTCACTGTTCGAGCGGCGTGGTGATCAGCTGGTGCCATTGGCTCATTTTGTTTCTCATGAGCCTGTTAATAGAAGACAAGAGTAACGTATTATTATAACACATCTATTGTGGGTACGACATGATCTCAGTGGGGCTCAGTAGTTAAGCAGAGTCTAACCAATGGATAGAGTCTGTTGGCACCAGTGAGCACATAGCACTAGATGTTGCAATACGTAGCGAGTACAGCGCTATTGGTCGCTGATGTAACCACAACCAACGCTAGTCGGAATTGGGTTGTAGCTCAGCGTATTATATTTTGAATAGTAGAAACCCGTTGTATAGGTACTCCTCAGTCCACAAATATGGCAATGCTTCAGAGGGGACTAAACAATAGTACATGATATATTTCATGCTAAGACCAGGCATTTGATAGACAGTAGAGACGGAAAACGTTACACAGGATTGTGAGTGCGACAAACTGAATAAGCAACTGGATGCCTAACTAGTAAACATAGAGCTGCTAATAAATAGTATAAAGCACCCGTTCATATGTCATCACAATATGTAGTATGTTTACTTCAGTCAGTCAGTATACTATGCACGCTGAGTTTGGGATAACATAGTAAACTATAAGCGCATAACCACTTCAAAATGGCAGCCCAGTCAGCCAGATATACGTAGTATCTAACGACACCATGCATTTGTTTACATTTACACAACTGCAATAATCCTTGTTAACTAAGAATGGTTCATGCACGGTTCAAGATAAGAGATGATATTGAGAGCTAAGCAATAAAGCATACCTTTCAGAATCCATAAAACTTATAACCAACACTATAAAATATGCAAGTGTTTGCATCAGATATTAAACAATTTGACATCTTCATCGTTTATGACAGACTGTTTTCATAGACTCAATACTCTTGACATATTGGAAAGAATAACCGAGAACAAACATAATTTCAGATAAACGGGTAGCACAGTACATCACTAGTTAGTTGACTTACCTGAAACATAGCATCCACGACTACATCCTGTAAGATGGCCTTGAGAAAGACATAGTCGTCTATTGTACCTCCAGTTGGAGACTGATCTACTTCACTGCAGATTCTCACCAGTGCCTCTGCAACAGCCACAACCGATAAAATACTGGATGGAAAAGTGTTACAACAAGACGTTGATATAATTTACATGCAATTTGCCCAATACTTTCTGTACCAAAACATTTGATATTGCAGTACGGGCAATCATACATAAAATCTCTCACATAAGACAGGAAACTATGATAGATTAATCAGACCTACCGTGGGCAGTCTCTTGATTCGGAACGCCAGGCATGACTAAATACACAAGTCAGACTTTTAAAACATTAACCTAAAACACAAAATATAAAATATTATCTGTCAGAATGCCTGGAGATGTTCAAACGTTGTAGGCAATTGTTTAGTCTACATATAAGTGCAGAGATTCGTGAGCTAGTATATCATAAAACAGATTTATGCAAGAAGACTGGCAGCTCCTTTCTAATGGTTCAATTTATGCTCTTTTCTGATATCACCTCAACACTTCAAATTGCAGAGAAATCTAATGGCTCTATATTGTGAAAGTTCTAACCAAAGGTGAGATGTTTAAAAAGAGGGTCCCAAACTTCGCACCAAGACTCATGAATTGACTGGCAAAGTGAAATATAAAACACTTTCTTAGCCATAGACGGAGCATCCCACAAAGGACAAAAAGGGCAAATCCAACACGGACGAGGCTTTATTTAGGACTAGTTTATGTGAATGCCCTAATTCAGTTTAGAATTTGAATAAACACTAAAATATTTAGTGGTAGGCCTATCTATTCATCTAAGGAGAACATTGTTCACAAATTAGAAACTATTGAAAACACATAATGATTGTTTTTGTAAAAAAAGACAATCCGTAATGTCTTCTAGGTTTACTGTTGACGCATTAACATAAAAAGTGGCTATTCAACGAGTCTTTCTGCCAATGCAGAGTTTCAAAGCAATCTAAGTAATTTTCTATGACTGACTCTTGAGTATTCCAAATTTCATAAAATTCAGCTCATTGAAAAGCGATGTAGGTGTTTGCACATATAGGCTAAACACACTGCTGTTTAAGAATCAGAATGATAGATATATAATATTAATAACAATAAACCTAACTCAAAATTCATTGTGATTGTCTTGTTAAACAAACAACTACAAGACTAAACTAACTAAGACAATTATTATTATTAATTTAATGTCGAAATGTAAATGCATTGTAATGTTATGATTGTAGACCCCACCCCTAAATAAAATATAAATTATCTATGTTATATAACGGTTTTTAATAGCAGATTAATGGCGATTAAAGTATTTTGCATTACATTCCATCTGATGCTTTTCAATAAGATCCTTGAGGTTTTCGCTTACTACTCGTTACTTTCTACTAAAAATGATATTTACGTATACATCAATTCAATGGAGTGAGTAACTACTTTCCTTTGCAAGAAATGCCAGCTTTGATGAGGAATTTCCGTTACACTGTTGACCTACTTACCAGCCTTCGAACAAATAAAGATTATAGTATTATAATTTGTCAAGTTTCATTGGGTTTTATTCAACAAAAATGACCAATTTTTTTAGTTCAAGAGCAAAATTACACTTTTTGATATTTCCAATAAGTAATATTCATTTCGTCGGAAAACAGTTCAACAGATCAAAGGTTGTTACAAGTACTTAGTGTAAAGCTCTAAGATGCAGGTAAATTATTTAGTATTCTTATTGCGTAGAGGTTTTAAGTGTGCTATACAATAAAATCGGAGGGTTTGTAAACCCAATAATTTTTTATTTTTATTTTCATTTGATTTATTTTTTCTTTATTTCCTGAACTGGAAAAGAAAATTGTAACATGTTGCAGCATAATCATAATCATAATATATTCAATATTTTATAATCCACTGCAAGAGATGACCCTACAACTCTTCATTGTAAAACTTTCCCTACCCATCAATCACATCATAGGATAGTAACAGTAGCTATCTGCCCAAGACTACTTCAACTCAAGTCGCAATAGTTATAATCAATCTAGTAACAAAAAGGTGCTAATGTAGCATGAGCGTAGTAATTCTGACTAAACCCCCATTTAACTTTGCCCTTCATTTTAAATTTTACTATGTTTAATATTATTAATATTAATATATACATACATTAATTATAAATTATTTTTACTAATTGATTATTCATTTTTATTAGTTTCATTAACACGACTCGGCCTAATGGGTCAGGAAGATGAGACTACATACATGTATTTTATCTAGGGCCTACACTACACCAACTCTAACCCCAACTTTGGCAATTTTTACCCAACTCCGGCATAAGTTTGTGTAGTGTAATCTGTAAACACAATTTCGGAGTTGGAGTTGCCTATTGTCGGAAACGAAGTTGAAGCAACCAAGCAGTGCCCAAAAACAGGATCGGCTCTTGATTATGGATAATAAATCCAAAGCTTTACTGCAATCAAATTACAGTCATGCTTTTTTATCATTGTGAATGCCAATGGTCAATTATATTGCATGGTCAACAACTATTTGGTGTAGTATTAGCATCAAGTTGGAGTTGGGCTGAAAGTTGGAGTTGATGTCTCAGTTGGTGTAGTGTAGGCCTAAATGCACCTTTAAGCTGCATGTAGGAGACCCGGATGTGAGCCAGGTTAGACTTAAGGCCTGAATAAGACTATTTCTTGATGCCGTCGATCAGTACAGGGTACAGACTAGTGGGAAAATTGTTATTTCTAGCACATATAAGGTGCTGTGCTAGTAATTGAGAGCAAGACAGCAACTTAAATGTATAAAGTATATAAACTTCAAATGGGGTTGGCTAAACTTGGACAATTTAAAAATACAAATAACTCTGGAGCTAAGGCTGGTTTATGCATTTATATAGAAGCCTGACAAATATGTACAAACTGCCACAATTAATCAATGACATCATTGAGCCTGCAATTAAATTGAAATTGCATAATTTATGTGTCTGCATGCCTTTGTTAATTCATCAAATGACTTTTGATGTGTAGCATATTCTAGCACATAATGAGGCCTATCGCCATTCATATTCATTATGGTCTATGTATCATTGAAGGAAAAATGACAGCATTCCTTCATCAAATAGAATTTGGTGACTTAGTCCTTTATGAACGATGTGGCAGTGGCACCTATGGCAGTGTGTATCGTGCATATTGGCAAACAATGGAAAAAGAAGTAGCTGTTAAAAAGCTATTGACTGTTGACAAAGAGGCAAGTAATAATTGAATATAAAATTATTTTGAATTTGATACTAGCATTTAATGATAAAATGACTAGCTGGTTGATCACCCTACTAGTTACTAATTTAATTCATTTACTTATTCTGTTACATATAGTATTTGCACATTGATATGATCATGTGATTTAACAGGCAGAGGTTCTGAGTAAAGTTAGTCACAGGAATATAGTTCAGTTTTATGGAATCGTGTCATCTGAACACAATCACTGTATTGTGATGGGTAAGTATGGTTATAGTACCTAGTACATGAGTAGTTCAGATGGTGCTCATAGTGTCTTCGCAACCGAAATTTCAGGCATGGGCCAACTTGCTAAAAAGTTTTCCGACACACATTCATCACAGAATCGCGAACACACCGGCCTGGGCCGAAAGCAAAACCTTCATTTTCGTGCGAAAAACCCAGGTGTGCCGATGAGCTAGGGATTGTTTTCTCCAACCAAGTAAAATCCCAGGCCAATAGCCGTTTGGGCCTAGGCCGCATGGCCATCTTTGGATTTTCATTTGCCACCCAGGTCGGTCCAAGAGGTTGCGAAGACACTATCAGTCTTAAATTCTCATGATTGTATATTCATAGTGATTGTGACTCAAATAGTCATTAAAATATTGATGAACAACTAAACATCATATGAGTAAAGGTGAACGGTTATGGGCATTCATCTGAATATTGTTCACGATATCAATTTTGTGCTCATCAAAATATGTCTTGCATATCACTCAACACAGCATTCGTTTTGTATTCTCCTTTTTTATTAATAGAATACGCTCGCCAAGGATCTCTCTTTGACTTTATCAGAAGAACTCAAGATCCTAACAGCTTTAAACAGATTCTTCAGTGGGCCAAAGAAGTGGCTTTAGGTAAAGTTATTTATATAATGTACATGTATATAGTTTGTCCTATGGTAAGCATTGGTTGCTACACACATGTATATTACATACTTGATGACGTGATAGGCCTTGTTATGTTTAAACTACAGTAGTTCAATCAAGATTGGCTCGTTGTTTTGGAATTAGTCTCACATGAAGTGTAGGCTAGTCATTATATTCTGCTTCTTTTACTCTATTAAATATTGTTAATTATCTGTATCATTTTACAAAATATTTGTAATCTGTTTTCTGCCTGTCATTGTTGCCATATTGTGTGTTGTACTGGTGTGACAACTGCATTGTGCATTTTATACCTTTTTGTTGACTTACAAGTATACTGTAGGGATTCCTGTTTTAGGCATGAACTATCTGCACTGTGAGGCTCCTGTCAAAGTAATTCACAGAGATCTGAAATCTAAGAATGGTAATTTACCAAGATTATTTATTTGATGCGCATTCCATATTAATCACTGGAATTTATTTGCTTATGTCACTGTTTTAGTTTCCAAAACACAACTAATATAATTATATACACGGGTTCAGTGTATTTTGCACCTTTTAATACGCTTTGCTGTAAATATGTAGTATTGCCAATGTGTGTTCCTAGGCATATCTCTGAGTTGCACTGATGAGGTGGGAAACACTGGAACAGTACACTGTGTGCAGATTGAGTATTAATTATGTAATGTTAATATATTTTGTAGTGGTTATTACAAATGATTATACATGCAAGATATGCGACTTTGGCTCCTCCAGATTTGTTGGCAGTACGACGAAGATGTCTCTTGTTGGTACATACCCATGGATGTCACCAGAAGTTATACAGTCAAAGCCTGTTAGCGAGAGTTGTGACACATGGTCATATGGTGTGGTTAGTACAGTCAAAGCCTGTCAGCGAGAGTTGTGAAATATGGTGTGGTCAGTTGTACAGCAGCATAAACCTGATTTACTATCCATTTTGCTATACGGAATTAGTTTTCAATTTATCAAAATGTTACTGCTGCTGCTGTTGCTTTAAATTATGCCTTAGCCTTGCTACCGAATCTTGCAGCTATAGATACAGTATGCTGAGTAATATTTAATCTATTATAGGTGCTATGGGAGATTATTACCAGAGAGGTGCCATACAATGGTATTGATGGCTTCCAGGTAGCATGGCTCATTGTGGAGAAGGCAGAAAGACTCTCTATTCCTTCTAGCTGCCCAGAGCAGTTTGCCTGCTTGATGAGGTCATGTTGGGAGCTGGAGCCAAGAAAGAGGCCGACATTTAAAACTATATTAATGAAATTGGATAATATGTTGCATGATGGGCAACTGGCAGAGACCACTGAAAGTTTTTTGTTAAATAAATCACAGTGGGGGTAAATATTATATAATTTAATGTAGAATCAGTGTAAAACACTCTCTACTCAGCAGTTCTACACAGTCATACACTTGATGCCCCAATGATTAACATACAGTTCTCATAACAGTATCATTGCACTCATTTGCAAAGTGTTTGTATTTGAACAAATATTGTGCAGATTGGTAAATGGTAAAGGAATTGATATCAGTGATGTACATGTATGTATTCTTTTTGCGTATTTGTGTAGCAAAGAGATTGAGGAAACAGTGGAGAGGTTGAAGAAACATGAGATCCACTTGACAGCAAAGGAGAAGGCTCTGAAGCAGAGAGAACTTCAAATTAAGGAGAGAGAAAAGAAGTTAGAGCAGCAGTTCAATGTGGTGGTAGGTCCCATCTTCTTATACGCAGACTCTGCTGTCGTGTATGTATGAGTAATTGCTCTCCATACCTATATGTAGATGTATAATATTTTATTACCATCAATGTTCTGTAATATCGTTACTTTTAACTAATATGTAACTTATGTTTATTGTTTTAGCAACTTGACATGTACAATGTAAATACTTGGAGGGATGTTGATGTGGTAAGTACTAGTACTATAATGGTATCATGTGGCTCACTTCATGGGTGTACCTTTGCTCCACCCCTAAATTAATGTCATATGAAGGTAGGTTCTCTTGCCTTTAATGCCAACCTACAACACTGTTCATGGTTATCACTCGTGTTAGTCTCTCCTTTTATTGCTCCATAAACAATTATTTATTGACTTATTTATCGTCTTTATCAATGTTTCATGTTTAAACAAACATGAACCTTGTAAGATAGAGCAGTAAGATCTCACGTGTTGTTCACAAGCCATCATGCTAGACTAATAGTAAATATAAACTCATTCACTGTCAGTTACACCACATGTAAAGAATAATATTGTGCTTTGATTCAAACTTCTATGTACACATGTATATACATGTACATGTACAGTACTGCATGTATATACGTACATGTACACATATATTATAGTATACATTTATTTACTCGTATTCATGTACATCAATATACTATACACAGTACATGTGTATGCATGTATATACTATATACATCACATGTATATAATATCCCTAGCTCACATACATGTATATATACTATTTACATGCACATACAAGATAGAATCGAGGTACAATATTATTATATAATTGGTTTGAGCAACAACTGTTACTAAACGGAGTTTCTGAGTTTCCTTGTCTTCATTTTGGCATAAACAATTTTATATTTCTATGTCGACGACTATGACTGCAAGTGTCGAAAACCGTTGTAGAAGGACGGCAGCTATATGTCATTTGCAAAATCTTTGACATATTATGTTGCATAACATATTTGTTGCTGAGTTTTCCTTACTGCTACATGACCCAATTACACAACACATAGTTTCGTATTACCTCGTTACAGCTCCACACCATGGTCATATACAGTCAGTATTTTTGCATTACAGTACCAATGGGTGTCTACTCTAGGACATGGTGGGGACACCCACCTGATTGATATAGAACAGTATGCTAATAAATTCACAGAGCATCATATAACTGGTAAGAGACTGCTACAGCTGACCATGGGAGACCTCAAGGAAATAGGAATCACCTCTATGGGTCACCTTAACGACCTACATGTAAGTATGCACCGTATGTACATGCAAGTATACACCGTATGTATATGTAAGTATACACTGTATTTATACCTGCAGATGGAGCAACTCAGCATATTATGATTGTATAGAGTAAAACCTTCGTTGACACCGCAAGGGTATGTGTGAAATGCACATAACTATGTGTATTTTATACGTGTTTCCCTATCACTCCTCACTCCCACTACCAGACAGTGGTTTCAAAGGATGACTCATAGTATCTTCTCAACTTAATTTTCGGTCACTGACCAATTTGCTTAAAGGATCCCTGTCACTAATTACCTTGCTCAGCAAATGTAGATTTGTGTTAAAATGAAGGCAGCAGGAAAGTTACAAGTTGCAGAGTTGTGCTCTCAACATATTTCTGCTTCCCATGATGCATCGCGCGATGCGCTATGTGCTGCCCTAGGACGATTTTTTTAATGAAGACACCCTAAACGGCAATTTTTTTATATAAGTTGTATAGAGAGAGGTTTGGTTTTTTGAGAATATTTTCAAAAGTAGCCTGAAAAATGCAAAAATAATCCATGAGCATATACTACTTGCAACCATACACCCTTCAATTTATATTACACCCTCGAAAAAGTTTTATTTTTATAGCTGCCATTGTTTATCCGAAACTATGGATTATCATACTAGCATCAAATTTTATAAACAAAACAAAGTCACATGACCATGCTAGCGGTCTGCACGTGGTATTTTGTTTACAATACAATTGATCACAGAGTTATTGCAAGTACCAAGGTACTATACTATCTATCTTCGTCTATGTCTATGGATTGAGTTGAGAATTCATAGTGCACAGAAATACTAAGAATGGCGTTCGAAATTTGGATTTTCATTTAATAAATTTCATTTTCTAAAGAATATGAGCTTAGTTTATGGCCAGATTGTCAGCTACCACAATACTCAGCATAGTAAGCATTTAATATATGTACTCTTTTTTTTATTTATTTCGTTTAAAAAACAAATGACTAGGTTTGAAATTAAATATTATTATAATATTTATATTAATTTATTAAATGATAAAAAGAGTTAGATAACTTATAATACACAAAAAGGAAGTCATGTGATTATGATATTTCATAGTATTATAATGTTAATTAGGTTATATTATGATATAATTTAATATGATAATCTAAATGATTATCATATCAATCATTATGATTTTAACATATATTTATATTTATATTACAATACTGGTGAAACTAAATTTCAGTTAGTATTAAATTTAGTTTTGACAATCGGTCACAATGAACTTTGTAAAAGTGTGAAGTTATTGTATTGTTGTATTAAATCATCTACAATATACATATTCAAATATAATTTTGAATTTACAATAGAATATACATATCCTGCGAAAATGCAAACAATAATTCCATCATAAAGTTTATTTCTAAAATAATCAATTGACTGATCTGGTCTATCCAAGATATTTGAATTACTGTATTTAGTTTATTCACTCTTTCAAGCCCCCCCCCCCCCTTTCCCAGGCTAAATCTAAAAGATTGGTGGGATTGATACTAACTTCATTAGACACAACCTCACCCCTATCTAATGCAGCTGAGCTAACCTGGTGTACTTTTATGTATGTTTGCATGGTCAAAGTTTCTTTTCGTTTAAAACAGCCAAGTTTTATTTTTAAAGCATTATATGTTTTTATCGTATTTGTATCTTATGATGTACTCACTGTGTTGATTACAGGCTAGTTCCAATACTGTCAGCAAGTAACTTTCCTGACATTGATAAAGACAGTTGAACTCGACTGTTTGTTGGAAAGAAGGAATGATCTGGTGAGCAGGGTAAAGACACACACTCACCTTTGATGAAGAATATGTAAATCGAATGCCAACCTCAATTTCTACATCCAGTTCTTTCTACTGGTAGGTGTTTATAATTTATTATGTAGCGACAAGGCTCGTTACAAGGTAGCATTAAAACCGTCTTCTTGAATTTAACTTATGCACAAACTTATAAACTCATTGAGGTAAATTTCATCAGTTTATTCTTGCAAAATGTGAAACACACATGCTTTAGCTAATAAAACTGACAACCCATGTGATTTAGGTTTTCATTCCGAAAGTCTTCCTTCTGTGCCATATCGAACTATAATAATGTTCAGCTCTAGGAGCCGTGGAGACCCATTTGACTAGCTCTGCTATCGGGCAGCCACATTGAAGAATTGTGTTTGGCGCCATGAATATTATATTATTATCATTATTATTTAGCACAGTGAGATTCCAAAGCTGTATGAACGAACGGGAACAAAGCTAGACCAATTCCATGCGACCAGACACTGGTGTGGAAATTCAAATTCATCTATTCTCCAGCTTGCACCATATCATCTTTATCTCCAATGTTGGAAAAAGCATAGGTAGGTGTTGTAGCAGTAATATGTTATGTACATTAACTTGATTATCAGTACTAGTACTTCAGCATCATCTATTCAACAGGGTGGGAAATTCTGCTGTGAGAGTTGAACCCAACCAAAACTACATTGCCACTAACTATTGATGTGTTCTCTTTGAGGGTCACAACCACTCTTCTTAATAAAATGCTCTACAAATTTGAATTGCAGATAGTACATATTGGATTGCAAAAGAAGCGTTCCAAATGTACAGTTCAACCGTACTCCAAGAGGTTTCTTCAACAAGTAACTCTATAAAAAGTGAAGCGTTATAGTGCCTCAGCATTCAAGCTGAGTGATTACGATTGAAAACAAACTTCTGCTGGCACGCTACATGGACTGTGTATCTCATTATGATTTCTGTTCATGTTCAATACTTTACACATGTATTTTACTCTGGATTCGGCTGTTTTCATCGTTGTATTTTGTTATAAAGAGATATCGTAAATAAACAATAAATGTTTTCACATATCGAAGTTGAATAGTCATTTGATGTCCTCATATTAATAACTAAGAATGACGGTTACATTTTCAGAAAGTACGACAAATCAAATAATAGCCAGAATCATTTCAAACATTTTTGTTTAAATGTATATGAATCATAGTTGGGCGGATCTATACTTGTGCACGTGATTCCATGGCTATTGGTTTTAGTCTCCAGCACTTTGCCAAAAGTATACTAGTAGGCCTAAATTAATCTTGCAATCACAACTCGGTGTCATAAAACGGAGAGGGCAATAAAATTTGTCTAGAGACTGTATTGGTAAATAATCAGTAAATTAATGTTCATAACTACAGCACTTACATGTCTTTGCAAATGGAAAATTGCAGTTCCATCTAGTAAAATAAATCCTCCCTAAAGCTTAAGAAAGATAAGAAAAATAGTACAAAATAAATGTAAAATCAAATATAATAGTCTATAAAGTATAAATTTTGAGCTGCATGTATTTTCTATTTACTATGGCTGTAAACACAAAAAACATGAGTAATCTTGGAATTCAAAATAATGACATCTTGAAACAAAACTAAATCCACTCGGCTAGTTGCAAATAACCATGAGTGCATAATATTAGTTCTTGTTAACATTAAAGCTTGTGGATTACGGTCACTTGAAACGGGGCAGTAATAATCGACTTAGTAAATAGAAAAGATCACTAATGTAACTGCACAATATAGGAAAAAATCAAAATGGAATTGGCCATCACAGGCATCAAATACAACATGTACTGTACTCATTGAAATTCTATTTACTGAAAGATCATACATGAAATATCAGGCCAACTGCAACTAATACATATAAAATGAAAAGAATTCCAATTGTGGCAGAATATTAATATTTGAAGGTACCGGTCAATACTTTACAAACCATACGATTGATTTGGCTGCTCGAATTGTTGGTAAGTACTTCAGTTCAAGCATGTTGCTTGATAGATGTTTCTATTCTACAACATTATGTGAACATGTTATCATACCATTGGATCACTTAAAAGTACATTAACATCAACAGATGGTACCTAAAATCAGACCACACTAAGCAACTGAATATAACTGCTAGGTACAATGTAATAGATTGAAAATGATGAATACAAATCAAATCGATACCAATTTTGCTAGGCTACATTCCAAAAACCACAGTACAGAAAAGTAATATGTACATGCAGCAGTGTTTACAGCGAAAGTTTTGCTGTACTGATGCATCAACACTTCACATTTTTTGATTAGACAGAACCTTGAAAGTTGATGATGCACTTACCTTATGCATACCTATGTACAACGAGTCAACTCAGTGTCCAAGGTACAATACTCGTCACTCAAGTATGACTTTAAGAGATTGCCATTGATGGGACTTGACATTCCTGGGTCATAGTCTTGACAAACTGCTAAAAAGAAGCATTCATTACACACATTTTAGTCATCATAGTATTATTATTACAACAGAGAAAGCAAATGAGTTGACTATAGTGTCATCAAAAGTTTATTTTACTTACGGCTGCAATCAAAGGATACAATTATTTTGAAATTCAATAAATTAAGTTTTTGATTAGGTGCTGTATATAGGCCTACATATATGTAGATAGCAACAATCATAGTTAATCAAGTTAATATTATAATCCCAATAATTTATTTTGCATTTTATCCATTTTAGTAGAGTTTAAAACAGTAAAGTAGGCTACATTCATAATAATTAGCCATAAGTAACTAGTATGTTATTTTAACAAATTACTTATGTACCAATGTGGACAAAAAGTAAATAACAATAATTATCATTGCTATATCCACATGTATAAATAACTTTTTTTAATATCAACTACACTGGCATAGTACATTCACATTGACATTAAGAATTAAATTAAAATCAAAATTAATTTACTTTCATTGATTTGATATGATAATCAAATGATTGCAATTTTTGCTGTGCTTGCCATATACCTTATATCATATCATCTGTTGAGAGCATTTTCATCTTGCAACAATAATTTCATTTTGGCAAAAGCAAAATATTATATTTTATTCTAATTCTGTCCACAGCCAACTGATTCCCATCGATCACCCAATGGGTTTTCCCACACGTGTACATGCGCATTCGATTTAGTTAGCCAATTATAATAAAGTTCAAGTAACCAATCATGACGTTCGCTCTAGCGAGCACATGGGTGTCTCAAAATGTAAACAAAAACGGTGACACTGATCCTTTAAGAATAACACATTGGCCAGGGCCGAACGAAAATTCCTTATTTATTTGGGAAAAACCTGGGCGTGTCGATGAGCTAGGGATGGTCTTCTCTGAGCAAGCAAAATTCAAGGTGGCTAACCTTTTGGCATAGGCTGAGCAGCCAGCTTGGGATTTTGATTTGCAACCCAGACCTTCCGATCCAAGTGATTGTGGACACACTAACAGTTCTAATATATTATTTACTTGGGTATAATTTAGAGGGGCTAATCAACTTGTGAGCTGTGCAATACTGGACACTGCTTTAAAGATATTAATGTAATATATGATTGTTAGAGGGAGATAGAGCATTTAAAGGAGAGCTGCCAGCGGAACCAGAATTTTCCTCCACTCAAGAGAGTGGAGACAGAGTCATCTCTCTTAGATACATCTAATGGTGCATCAGTGTCTCGACTCCTTGTAGAAGATTCTGTGACATTGACGTTGACCTTAGGATGTCATATCAAACTATCTGAGTATATGGAGGTAAGGTATAAGTATGTATACTCTACTATATATAAATAAAGACCAGCAGAAATTTATAGATTAAACTTGACTCGCTTTCATCAAGTTGTTGTCGCTCTCCAATTCTAATAAAGAATAAATGCTTAGCAGAGTAAATGCATACTCTATATTGTACATAGAGGGTGTGACCTCATCTCGTCATAATTAACCCATAGCTTCGTTCGGATTATTTATAATGCTATGGTACTGTAGATTATTTTTATCAAGCCCTTTTGCAACTCAAACGTATTATATAATTGCATGAGTTCGTAACAGTTGTCTAAAATTTTATATTGTTTTTGAAGAAAACAAAATGGCTACCATATTTGTTGACGGAATACTCAGATGAGGACATAGATGATGCATCGTGTATACAGAATGTTTCCTTCTTCACGAACAGGAAATCAATATCACCAACTATATTAACTCAGGCACCCTTTAGTCCTAAGAAGTGGAGTATGGGCATACATCCTGCTATGGTACTCGAGTGTGTCATCAAATATTCCGTAAGTTATAATGAAGTGCAAGTACAAGTGTACAAGCGTACAAGTGTAATAGCAATTCCACTGCACTAGGTTAGATAGAGTTTTTTTCACCTCATATTTGTTTGGACATAAAACAGCTGGCACACTTTATAACTATTCTGATTATGTATGTAGATTATTTAGTGTTGAATCTAAGAATTAATCAGGGTTGGGACTAGCAATTTTGAATAAAAAGATTGGTTGGGGAATGCAGTCACTTAGTATATTGGAACAGCAGCTAAAACTGTATACAACACTGTAAGTGAACTGTCTGAAGGTTACTCTCCAGTGTTCGTTATAACTGCTGTGAATCCTGTCGACAAATCGTTTTTACTAACAATCGATACTTACATTAAATACATAACTTAATAGAGATCCTTGCATAAAATAACATCACATAATGAAGGCTAAGTTGTATAATTATTCTACATGGACATGTGCATAGAGCTAATGCATCACTGAATTCAATGTAACTTGAAATTGTCCACTCTTGCAATCCAAGAGGAGAGAGGACAACTTTGTATTGTTATAGAGCATAGAATTCTTTACTGTGTATGCTATTTGTATACAACCGAAGGTATTATTGGCAAAAGAATGTGGCTAAAGGAAGCACCTTTGTGCATTTAATAACAAAATTGACAAAGTTTTTGAGGTTATTATTTCAATTTATATTGTTTTATAAATTCAAAAAAATATAGGAGGCTTTAGTATACATTTTGTTACAATATCATAAGGCAAATGGTTTGAGTTTCTGAACAGATCAATAATCGTGCTATGTACTATTCTTTCGTGCTATTAGCCCGCACAATAATGAATACCAGTGAATTGCATAAGGCTATACCCAACCCTGTAATTAATATGTTATGAGTAAACATTTAGCACAAAACAACATGTGGTACATGATAATTATGTGATAACAGTACATGCTATTCAACATGACTGTAATTTATGCACCCAGGATTCCGTAATGAAGCCAAAGAGCACATCTCTGGAAATATCATTGGATCCACCTACAACTACTGATACTACAGAGAAGGTGGTCAACCTTACTCTACAAAGATTGTCTGATGGTGGGTTAAAAGCCAGTGTTATGTCTCAGTATTTCTATAAAAAGGAGTTCAATATTCCTTTGTTAACTTTTTTGCGAACATCAATAATTAATTATACTACTTGATGTATAGAAAGTGCATGATAATTCTTTTGGAGTTGTCTCATCTCATCAGTATTTTATTCATGAGAAGATAACTCCCATTTGTAATTGCACAGCATGTGCTATTAATAGACATAATATAATTATTTTTATGCTACATATACATGCATGCTATTACATTCAGGTAGTGGTGATTCGTTTTGTGAACCACTGCACGTATCTGTTGCTGAAAGTGTCCCCAAGCACTCTACCTTACACCATTCTGATAGTACAACTATGATAAGAGACATATTTCCTGCAAGTTCACCTGCCAAAATACCAGAGAAAAAGAGTTGGGCTTCCGTTGCGTCTAGTGCTAGTCCAGTCAGACATAAGCTCATCATGTCTGGCAGCACCAGAGGTGTCAACTCTGTTAAACAGGTTAGAAATGGTAGCATGTAGTCCTGGTGATAACATAAATGTATGTCTAATCATACACAGCTTGTACAGATTGTGATTTCTGTGTATACCCGTGCATGCATGTAGTATAAAACTAGGGTTTACTGGCTGTTTTTGTCGTTTTAAATATAATATGTTTTGCTTGAAGCTAAAAATGGTGCATATGTATTCTATTTATAGGTAGCAATACCACCTACAGGTAAACCTGGAGAGAAGCCTCAACCTCTCAAGGTGTATCCATCTACACACCCATTACTAGCAGCACCACAATCCTGGCAGAACTTGTCAAAAGCCTCCAACAGTCCCTCAGTCAGTGATAATGCTAGTGTCTCTAGTGATCAAGAGGGTAGTTTGCGTCCAGCAGCTAACCATGGTATCAGGCAATCTAAAAGTTGGCAAGGAAGTTCAAGACAGGAGAGTCGAGAATCACCATCAAGGCAAACTTCTAAAGTTTCATTTTCATTGTGTGGTGAGACAGTCAACAAACTGGTGCCATCGCATGAAGTGAGGCGTAGTCAGAGTGACTCACCCTCGCATGTTCCATCCGGTATAGACAGATGGACACCAGATTCAGGGTTAGACAGCTCAGCGTCTCCTGACCAATCAAACAACTCCATTCCATGGATGACTGAAGGGCATAGAAGACCTACTTCGAACAAACCATTCAACAATTCACATCACCATAACAGCCGTGGCAGTAATAGCCGTGGACGTGGCAATAATAGTCGTGGACGGAGCAGAGGTCACAGGCAAGTTGCCTATCGTAAATAGTGAACATTTCAGAATAAAGTCTTTTTCTTCCATCAGTATGTAACAATGAAGGCTCATTTACACTAGAGGTCATGAGCTTTAGCAGGCCAGCTTTGTTGTTGGAGGTGGGTGGGCTGGCTCAGTGGGCGAGATTAATATCCAGCCAATAGTCACATTCTATAATTGGAGTCGTTGCATCTGATATAACTACAAGTATTTACAACAGAGCTTTGAGATGCCGGGCGCGCTGGAAGACCAACATGTCTACTAAAAATGAACAATTGACTTCTAGTGTTGTCTAGGCTTTATACACATATCAATTATACTGAGATGTTCAGATGTGATTTACAAGGTTTATTTTTGGTGCTAATATTGGTTTTTTAACAATATTTTTTAATAATTGGCTAATTTTTTGAGTTTTTTACTCTTTCTCTATAATGAACAATGTACATTTGTGTTTGTATTGTGTAGTGTTTTATTTTATAATGTACATAACTTTTACTCTCTTGTGTTCAAAGCTAGTTGTCAACATCTATGTTACAACACATGTATTTATATTACACCATATTGTAAAATTATTATGTGTATCCAGGCAAAATGACAATATTGCTACTACATGCCAAAATCTGATGTTTCTTTGAATACTCTATGCAAATCTATAGTTCAATCAAAAAATTGCTTTGTGTTATAGTACCATTTATTTTTATTTGGTGAATGTATTTTTTGCATTAGATTTCCTTACTACTCATACAAGTTCTATAATATGTTGTTATGGGTTACATTAAAATCAAAAGACTGGTAGATGGTGGTGAAGTAGTAAAACCTTGAAGTATTAATTTTTATTTTTCAATAAAATGGATCACAACCTTACTCTATAATAAGTAAATAAAATAAAATATATAAATATATATCCTGTTCTAAAGAAAAACCTTGTTTGTTTGAATATCTGCAAAAATTTTCCGCAGAAAAGTAGAAGTTATCAGATGGATTACAATGCATATTTTGGTTAGTGCCATATATACATATATATAACACATCTGTTGCAACTAAATATTAGTAGTATCTAACTTTCTCGATCTACTGCATTTACAAATTCAAACAGGTAGCTGCATGTAGACATAATTATATAGAACTGATACAAAAAAGTGCATTTATGTTGACAATTATTGCCTAAAGCTACAATGAATGTGAATGCACAAATCACAATTGGAGCTATTGTACAATGTATATGCACAAGTACAAGAATTAGCACCCTCTAAAATATATACATTATAGTTGAATGATACATTTATATACTACTAGTACAAGTAATTTAGTCTTAGCCAGCAATCTATATTTGGCATGTGTTGTTTTACAATATTATAATACATGAGAAGCTGAACTCGGATTCCCAATTATATTTGAACAGGAGGTTCAGATCGAACAAACTGAAGCCTCGAAACATCAGTATTATTGTCCAGTAAAACTCCCTTCTTTTTAAACTCTGTGAATATTCTCCATGTTACAGACCTGCATCCTTTTATCTGCAGTAACTACAATATAGAGATAGCGTATAGGTTCTATTTGATAAAATACCCTTTCTCAGTCACCATAAGTCACAAGAGAGGAGAATGATGTCACATCTGCATCTACAGGTCTACATGTAATTACTGTAAACATTCATAAGCTTGGAATAAGCATAGGCATGTTGTAGTTGTACATGTATGTTGTACCATTTAATGTCCCTTTTGCTATTACATGTATAACATATAATACTTACACCTTGCTGCGTCAACATAGATTTGGAAACATAATATAGGCTACAACTGGTCAATTAGCAAACCTTTCCAAATAACCAAAATAGTTACTTACTCGTAAACTCTGGCAATACTCTAGGAGTGCTTGCATGCTACTATCGGTGACTCGCCAACACTCTCTAATGTTTAACTTCTTCAACTTTCCACAGTTTCTAGCCACTGCTTTGACACTAATATCGGTAATGCCATATATCCTTGATACATTTAGATCAGTCAGCCTTGCAACAATCATACAATAGATTAGTACATACAGAATAATTCCCAATTATTATATTGCATTGACAGACATGGTACATGTTACCAAGTTATCATTTCAAAGGCTCCATTAGTTTGTACATGTAGACCTACAGAGGACCAGTTTCAAACAGTTAGCAGAATCCTTTGTGAAGTCCTGGGATTGATTGACATGACACTCCATTATGGCTTATAATAGGCAGTGCTCAAAGTAGAATAATTCTTGGCTATTCTACAGCAGGGGCTTTGAAAGAAGATGAGAGCCACCAGTAGTAAACCCTACTCATGGAGCTGGCAGCTATGTAAAAATTATTATTGTAAAACCTGCACATAGCATTCAATACCTACCCAACACATGACTGACTAATGACAGACACTGTGTCATCATCAATGTTCCAACAGCCAGACAAGTCTAAAGTCACAAGTCCTGGGCACTGCAATCCAATATTAGTTACAGCTGGTGGAGACGCCCACACACAATCTCTCAGTGACAATTGGCTTATTTTCTGACAGCTGGTAGCAAGTGTCTGCAGGCTGTTGTTCGTCAAGCTGGTACACTGTGTGAGGTCTATTCTACTGAGTTTACTGTTTTTCCCTAACATTGGCTCTAATACTTGGTCAGTTAATGAAGATTTACAATTTTGAAGAAATAATTTCTGACAACGACAACTGTCTTTTAATAAGAAATGTAACGCTTTCTCAGTTATCCTACCACCATGTTTCCCAACATTAATAGTATCACATCCTCTAAAGTATTGCTCAATCATTGTTCTATAACTAGATGATGTACTTCCAATGCTGAAAATTGTCTTCATATCTAATCTACAAAATATGTGTTTAAAAATCACATCCTCCCATGGTAATTCCACTAATGTGACTGGGCTGTCATCAATGGCTGTCCCCATTCTTATCTTCGGGTGTACAAGGTGCAATCTGTAATGTGCAATAAAATTGACAAAAAAATCCAGTAGAAAATAAAGGTGGCAGCATACAGCTGTCTATTAGTTATATACTTTGGAAAACACGAACTTCAGACACTTTTTGGGGATAAAGCTAATGCCTGTAAAAAAAATTTAAAGAGGTATAATAATTATATTGAGATAGATTGTATTGTCTTGTTATTAGCATGAGCAACTTCTGGTGAGTGTTTATTAATGATGTACTAGTGCTTGTTGGAATAATGTATTTCAACAAAAATCTTACTGCATTGGCTTCTTAAGAACACCAATTACAACCCCTTTGCCTGTCTCTACTAAAACGTGGAGTAACACTCCAGTCTCAAGTTCTTACTCAGACTGCATACTAGGATCCATCAGGTTCAAACGACATAACAGCACTATCTACAGCTTCTCAGATCCACTGTATATAATAGCTAAATGCACGACAGTAACAAGTAATAAACAATACTACATGGTGTACACTAAATACCCTATTATCAGTTACATCTTGTGATGGCTGTCGCAATCTCCTTGATAGTCGGCCCATGTATTATCTTAATTTTGTAGTAAGCTGCCAATTTGGTTGAAAAATTATATGTCATGCAAGTGGTCGAGTTAGCACGGCATTTCGAGAATTATCTGCTCTCGGCATATGTAGGTACAGATGGTGTTCTAGTCTGCCCAACTACTTGGCTGATTATTACAATTTCATGAGTTTATGGTTCATGGTAGGTTTATCAAAATCGTCAGTAAAATCCAATAATCTAATGTAGTATGAACCAATTTGTTTGAAAGTTTAGACCTACTTATATGCACCTAAGCGATCTCGAACTTTTCAATTATTGCCAGGAGGTTCTGGATAATTATGCGCTCAGTTATTTTGATTTCACAGGGAATACCAGTCTGTGGCTCTAAAGAGAATCCTTCAGCGTCAGCTTTCCTTTTTTACAAGCCATGGGTAACAAAGGCCTCATTTCAGTAGATGAGAAGCTTTTGCTCTTCAAATGACACTTTGACTAACACCAGACCATAGATAACTTATTTTATATTTCATGCATAAAGTTAAGTATTACTTTAATTTTAACTTATTTAAATAAAAATAGAAAATTAAATACTTATACCAAGACTAAGATCAGTTGACTAAATAAAATTAACAGAGGTAGCATTAAATCAAGGATATATTTATATAATAATAATAATCATATTCGATATTCATATTGGCTATTGCATAGATAATAATTTATCCTCTTGTCCATTAACCTTTTACCTTCCACTAGACGTTCTAGGAACGTCCTAATTACTAGCCTTAACTTTCCACTCAACGTTCCAGGAACGTCCTTGTTTTGACAGCATTATTATAGCTAAGCAAATAACAACACCACAAAACTATTTAGCTCATCAAATAGAGCTCAGTCTGAGCATTCCAACAGTATATTGAACTGCTAGTTTTGATGATTTATTGCTGTGATAAGTGACAAAAATAGAGGTCATCTCAGTTTAGTGTAGCATGCAGTCAGGTGCTGCCCATTACATTTGACTATGAAACAGCAACATGGCAAGATTTGGAGTAGTTTTTCTAGTTTTGGAGGATATTTCAGATAATGACAGATACCATGGTGAAAAGGAGGACAGCAGGTAAAAAGCTGAAAGTTTTACCTACAAGTCAGTATTAAAATCTTAGCTGTAGCCCCAGTGGATGAGGAGTAATTGTAAGATATGCGCTCCATTGTCATATTTAGTAAAATTAACCTGGAAGGTAAAAGGTTAAAACTGTACAATAGGTGTCTTCGCGACCTCAACTTCAGACCCAGGCCGATTTACAAAAATATTTTCCGGCACACATCCGTCACAGGGTCGCGAACACACCGGCCTGGGCCAAAAGCAAAATCCTCATTTCCGCGCGAAGAAATCAGGTGTGCCGATGAGCTAGGGATGGTTTCGTCCGGCCAAGCAAAATCCTAGGCCAATAGCCCTTCTGGCCTTGGTCGGACGGCCATCTTGTAAATTTTATTTGCGACCCGGGTCCGTCCAAGAGGTCGCGAAGACACCTAATCACAACCACAACCGGTTCATGGCTACTTCGGCTCTTGGCTAACTCGTCACCCGATCTCATCCGAGCCATGGAGTTAGTCGATTATTTTCGTCCCATAGAATAACAAATTCTGTTTACTTGGACGATCGTGGCGCTGATGTTATCGCGCCGAAGGTCGACTTCCCTAATTCACTACAACTTATTTAACCTTAGAGTTATCTCCACCCCTTTTGAGCTAACGAAACTGATTCATTTCAAAGCATGGAGCTCTGGTTATGTTGCAAAGACCGACGACTACAAATTAACCAATACTAATAAGGTACAAATATAACCCTGTATGTGATTGGCAATCTATTTATAGCATATTCTCTACTTTATTATTAACGTTAATAATGCATTTCCGGAAAATTTTTAGGATATTAAAGCAAAGATAGTAAAAGAAGGAAGAGCTTTGAAGTTTAAATTTGCTTTTATTTTTTTATTTACTACTTTCACTAATGGCAAAAGCTGAGAAGCAGTACCATGATAAGCATGAAGATCAGGTAATAGGCGAACGTTATGCAAAATTGATATATTTTTTTAAAATACCAATATCAATATGTTGGGATGATCAGGAGACCCCTCTACTGGGCACCTGAGCGAGCTAGGTTAATAGCATACATATCTCTCTGCCTTCCTCACCTAGAATATGCTTCCTGCGCATGGGATCTCTCTACAAGTAAAGAGATTGAGGCACTAGAGATGGTGCAAAACCAAGGTGTGAGAATGATCTGTGGCATCAAAGGAAGGAGAGGTGTCACAGAGGCCAAAGAGAAACTTCAACTCCAACAGCTGGACATCCGACGCAGGAACTCTCGGGTAAAGCTTTTGCTAGATATACTGTCAAGAGAAGAAGCCCATCCTGCTCTCTGTGCATCATATGATGAAATCATGGAACAACCTCAGACAACAGTTCAGACTAGATCACAGTGTAGAAACGAACCGCGGTCTATTGGAGCCACTGAGAACTGTTTTCATAACAGCTTTCTACCCCGCACAATACGAGACCTTAAAAAAGAATAAACATTAGCAGAAGAACAACACAACTAATACTAAAATACTACATGGGTACCCACTTGTACCCACTCTGAAACCAAATATCTTACCCATGAGATGGTATATGGAACAATGTCCTTATGATAATTTATGTACAAAAATTGAGGCACGCCCCTTCCGTCCCCTAGGCGATCTAGCGTAATGTCGTCATTGATGTAAGTTGATGTATCATTGTGATTGTATGTGTATTGTGTATATACATTCTCATCGTACATAGACCTACAGGTACATTTACTTACCAGCTTCTAATTTATTTAGTACTTCACTGAAAAATTAACTTGAACTCAACCAGGGCGAAAAAAATCTTATTCTGTATCTTTAAAACTCGAAAGGCGAAGTTTTGACTCGAGAAGGAAGTGGAAACAATTGAAAGAGTCGTAGTCCTAGGATAGTGTAGCCAACGAACATAATTGATAAAAAAGTGTATCTAAATTATCAAACAGTGTGTGTAATACCAACTTCTCAAACTGTGGATTGGACTTGTGCGTTGTCTATCAGACGTAGACTATTTACCAACTATGGTATCAGAAAGGGTACAAACACTGAAATTTTCTACTAATCAGTGTTCGGGGTGGAAAAATTAGGTGGGTACACGGTGCATAAAAACTTGCAGATGAGCATTGTATAGCTATCCATTTCATCTTATAGTAGCTAAGAAATTAGTTAATTACTAAAACGAAAAAAAATTATGCTCTGGTGAGATTCGAATTTAAGACCCTATGAATGAGTATCAAGCACTCTACCGCTACACTATCAGGTCCACAGTGATTGTATGGGAAAAACTAGATATTGAAATGAGGGTACATGCCTGCTGGCCGTATAACCACTAAAATTGAGGTGGGTGCACACTATATACTCCCGTATAACCACACTTTAAACACTGCTACTAATGTTCAGTAGACATAGTTGATTGCAGCACTTGTGTTGAGAGCTAAGTACTGTACTTGCAGGGCATTTTATCTGGTAACATGTGGGCCTGCTACTGTAAAGTAGGGACCAACAATACTAGGCTTAATAAGGCATGGCGTCAGTTGTGTGTGCTGGACCTGATGGGTTCTAATTTGCACTTTGCGGTCCGAAGAGCATCGAGCCTGAACTGAGAACCCACGTTCTAGAAGAGAAAGCTTCTGATTATGTGTTGTTAAGTAAATCATATAAGAGGTGTTACTTTCTTAGAGATCCACAAGCATAGAAAAGTGGGAATGTGGTGAAATGCAGATAATACTAAATTACAGGAGGTGGATTGCAGGAATCTGGGACAGTCTATTAGATAGGACAATAAATGGATTAAATGACAAGTAGTAATTTAATATACATATAATATCAGCATGCTATGCTTCCTTGTGAAATATGGATAGACATTCACTTCGTCAAGCTTATGTAAAATGTGTGGTAATTTCTTTCATTTATTCTAGTAGCTTAATAGTTCAGTGAAACTTGTTAATTATCTACACGGCACAGCGATGCATGTATACTCTAGTAACTCCACTAATACAATAATTAACCTGGTATTTCTTATCTGTTGTTTTATTGTACATGTAGGTTCTATTAGGTCCATATCAATACATCACACAAATTCCTGGGAAGCAGATTCGGACAAAGCTTGCTGTGGTAAGAATAAACACATTGGTTTTTCTGCCGCAATAAAACAAGTTATTTGCCTAATTTGTATTTTGATATTTGTTGTAATACAAGTAGATATAACGTTATCTGTTCAGATCCAGCTCTATCATTTCCATTTCACATGTACCTACCCAGTTTCAATCATATTTTTAGGCATTTAATTATTGGCTAAAGATATCAGATGAAGTGATTGGCAAGATTGGTGAAGTCACTCAGATGCTACACAATGCGAGCCTGCTGTACGTTCTCATTGAGTAGTTCCGAATTTATACTTAGCATTGAAACTATTCTAGCCATGCAAAGAGAATGTATTACCATATTGTAAATTGTGCTGCCTAGCTACATGTATAATGAAGCTCATCCATACCTTTTAGATATACCATTCTGCATAGTCCAAAGAATGAGCATAGTATATAAACATCAAGTATACTGATGGTAATGCTGTGTACATATAAATGTATCTTTTTTGCCCTCCTGCAAGTGGTTGTACAATGTACACATACGTATATTTGTGTCGAAATGTAGTGGTCTATAAACAGCAACAAATTCACACATACATGTATATTATTATTATCAATGTTGTTTCTAGCATTGATGATATTGAGGACAACTCGACCTTGAGACGAGGGGTCCCTGTAGCCCACCATATATATGGCACACCTACTACTTTAAATTCAGCTAATTATGTTTACTTCTTGGGACTGCAGAAGTTATTGGCTCTAGGAAAACCAGGATGTGCTGAGGTAAAGAGACTTCCTGTTATTCTTGCCATACTATCGCATGAAAGAGCACTAACTGGAGCCACGATTGGCCAGCAACAGATTTATGCAGATCATATTATGTTAGATCGAAACAAACCTGCTTTTTCAAACATGTAGCGTTCTTGAAGTAAACAATATGTATGATCACTATTTGCATAATTCCAATAATGGTCAAACTTGTATTGCCCCATAACCTGAAAAGCATCCTTGCATATAACCATAGCAATGTACTTTAGCTATCTATTTGCTGATACTGTACATGCTGCATTACTTACCACAGGTTTTTACAGAGCAGCTGCTAGAGTTACACAGGGGTCAAGGAATGGATATATATTGGAGGGACTCTTATACATGTCCGACTGAAGAACAGTACAAACTCATGGTTAAACGAAGTATGACTGTATTTGATATGCTTTTAATAATACAAATAAAGTATAATGGAATAGTCTAGAGTTACTTGTACAAGTGACTTGCTTTAAACGTATTATGAACATTGCTGTACTTTTTGTAACCAATGGTTCAATTTTTTCCCATATTATTATTATGTACTATTGGTATGTTATCATATGCGTGCAACTGTACATGTATATACATGTGTTATATTGGCTGTTTATTTTAAAAACTGGTTAAATTGTAGAAGTTACAGCACATTTTCGAGTATCTTGGTAACTGTTGGTTGTATTATTGTAGAAACTGGTGGTTTGTTTGGATTAGCTATCCGTCTGATGCAACTCTTCAGTGAATGTCAAACGTAAGTAGAAGTTACTCTCTAACCTGGGCCCTTCAATCACAATTACAGAAATAGGTCAATAGATGACAATTACCAGGTCAAACAGGGAATACACAGTCAATAAACCAAGTGGTAAAACTCTCCATAGGGTCAAAATCTATCCATCATCAGTTCATAGGCTACATGTATATAATATAGCATCATGTACATACACATTACTGTAGCATTACACTAAAACTAAGGCTTTGTTTTTAAGTATAATTCTGTGTTTGAAACATATGGCTATACATGTGTATTCTGTATCTAAGATTAGAAATACACAAAGGTGAATGGTTACATTTGGTTGGGGACTCTTTGTAACTCTCAGTGAAAAGTTTATATGTATGCTTATAGGAACTTGACTCCAGTCACCGAATACTTAGGTCTTTACTTCCAAATAAGAGACGACTATGCTAATCTCTGCTCTACAGAGGTAGGTTTCGGCCTTCACACTAAGATCAGGGTGTACTTCTAAAACACAAATGTATATGCCCATGTTGATGTATTATACATGTATATGGGAGACAGCTATTGTTCATTTTTGTGTTGATATATACATGACGTCTTAGAGGTGCGGTAAGCTAATGCTTTAGCTTACAGTTCAGTAGATAGAATTACTCTTCTAATTCTATCCACTTGATTATAACAAGTATGGTGTGGTCTGGTCTTCAGTTAGGGTATTAGTCCATATGTTTCAGTTGTATATATCTAATCTAATTTACTCCGAATAGAAAACAGTACAACTCCAAATTGATGATGCATTTTAGTTTAAATAGACAATCGTGGAAGAGTCACTGTCTTCACACATCAAAGTAACACCGTTGAAGAATCTCAGGTGTGGAATTACTTCTTTTTGCTCACTATATAGAAGTGCTGGGTCAGCACTAGTACAGTATCGGCCCACTACTACTACCTAGTAGCTATCTGTAAATGCTAGCAATGAGTAGCTCTAGTTCTATTTATAGTATGAACAAAACAAAAGTTACTGTGAAGATTTGACTGAAGGAAAGTTCTCATTTCCAATAATATATGCAATCAATTCTCATCCAAACGATCATCAGGTGATGAGTAAGTTAACCTTCACCTTATACCCATACTTGTAATTAGATAACCTGAGTTCCTTACTGCATGCAATAGTGTAGCCTGAGTTCCTGCATGCATGCAACAATATAATATGATTTGCCGAATCTGAATTTGATGAAAAATTATATAGCTCTTTTGACAAGGTTGGCTAATTTTTGTTTTGATTTTACTTCATACAAAATGTAGGCTACATGTAGAATTGATAGGCAGACGCTAATCATACTCTTTGCGCTACTATTTTACTCATATGATGGCAGAATGTATGCGCAACATGTTTATATGCTTTGCACATTGTACATGTATATTCATACATTCATACATGCACACTGAAATTATGTGTGTCTATAAATTTCCTATCAGTACCAAATTCTGTTGCTCCATGTTTTCACTGTTACCCAGTGCCAATTGGCAGTGATAACTTATTATGTACATTGCTTTTATACTTATGCAGATATTGTACGCCAAAGAACTAATGATGTAGATGTTAAAAAATACTGTGTACAACACATGACAGAGTTGGGTGCATTTGAATATACAAAAACAGTTCTCTTTGACCTTGAGGCCAAGTAAGTATAGTCTACGTGTTCCTTCCTGCGCTATTGGTGTTCCATCCATTTGTATTTACAAGCTATAAACTGTTGTCTCTTATTTTTCCCTTTTTAATTTAAATTCCAATTTAAAGTCAAAATCTCTGTCTAGGAGGGTGACTAGGATCAACAAGTTCATTAATGATAAAGGTATATTATTTTGTGCACTTCTCAGTGGCCTCTTTATATTGGGCCAATATACTACTGCATTACCCTATCAGCCCAAGACTTTGTACTATTCTGAAGATAAATTTGAAAGATTTCTTTAACAATATTAATGCAGATGTATGTATCTGTTTTAGACTTCACCAAGAGATAGAAAATCTGGGTGGTAATCCACATCTAACTAAGTTGGTCAACGATCTCTCTCAACTCTATAAACCTTCTTCATCTTAGACTTTTAGTTTACCAACTATTACCTACAGTAGTTTTTGAGTGTCAACAACTTTGGTGTTTTTGCAGAGCGACCTCTACACATCTACAGAGACCTCTACATATCTACAGAGCACAAACAGTTCATTTTATAGATAAAAGTATTGTCATAAATGTTATTGGCCAACATTAAGTACCTAACTAAACTATAGGTAAAAATACAAAAATACAATTGACCAAAGTGCAGTTCTTTTCCACTATTTATATGTACTATGCATAAAAATTCTTTGTCCTTTACTGATTGTAAACCTATATGGATGAATATAGTTCAACGCATATTTACTGCTACAATATAGAATGCATGATTAATTATTCCTTGCAGAAGGAAAGACCACAGAATGTCAGGAGTAATGGATGAATTACTTGGTTTTTGCATCAAATCCCGATCAAAGGGAACTATTTTTCTTTCACATATTTGCTTCTAATAATAGTAATAGACATTTGACTCTTGGAATTAAGCATCTGTAGATCAAGATACTAAAGCACATTATGCAGTTATGATGTGGGATTTATTTTTCTATGCTTCATACTGACTGCTCTAACTATGCAATTTAACACTAGCTGCAAAAATAAAAATGTCTTACTGGCAAGATCATAATTAAAGTGACATGAGCATTTAATTATGTTATGAGCTTGAGGAAAACTGCAAAGTCAATTCTCTTGTGCCCCTTGGTTGAATGTGGTAGCAGATTCTACTTTATATTGTTTATTTGTTATTATGACAGTACCAGTAGTGAGTTGCACTATCTGGACCGTAGGCCAGGGATGTGTCTGAGACACTAAGCACGATTCTCCTAGATAGCAACAGCTGCTTTATATAGCAAGTTGTGAATACAACTAGCTGTATAATTACCTTATGTGCAACTATGAGCTATCAATGAGAATCTATTCGCTGCGTAGGAAACGTGGATATCCTACTATTGTCGATTAGAGGATCTGTTCGCGAACCCAATGTATTGCATTAACTCAACTCATAGGTGCCTCGCACATTAACATTTTGAATATTTTGTAATTTCCACAATACTTTCTTATTTTTATTTATAATTTGAATGTGTTTCCAAACTTTGTTTATAATTTTTAGTTTTTTAGATTGCTAAATATTTGCCCTACACTGGTACTTTAAGTTGAATCTATATTGCCTTTTTTATTCAATTGATAGTAAACACGGAAACTACGTATGTGACTGGGCGGTAAGTTCTTGTTGTTAGCCCTTGCTCCGCACTAGGCTAAAAAGTTTTATGTGGGTGGCGTTTGATCCTCCCAGTAGTTTCATTGTTTCGTCTTTTACGCTATCGCTAAGTAATTTGTGCGCTTTTTCGGAGTAGTCTTCTCCTACTATGGAGGAACTGCTGCTTTCATCCACTGTCCACATTCTTAGTACTCCAGACTCTTGCTGGCATATGCATATGGCCAGCAGGCCCGGCCGTACCAGCTTTTGAGAGTAGAAATTACAGCTTCAGCTTACAGCTTTGATAATGAGAATACAAGAGTTAAAGGCTTAAAGCCTACCTTGGTTTTTCCTTTTCTTTCAAGTATGACCTAACATGCATATTGCTAAATCAATGGATTATCTCTTGCATGGCATGCATGTGATGGCATATCTAAACCGTTTGAGCAAGGAGTTGGTTTGAGTTTGTCTCTAGCTACGCTATAGGAGGCATTAATTAAGGACTTGCTGTGAAGAAATAAGTTGTAATTCATCAACATTTTGCTCAAATATAGTACATAATATTATTTATATGAACATGCATAGGCAGAATTCAGACCATAATATTGTAGTGTACCAGCATAGCCTCCTGCAATCGCATTTTGTGCTATTGTTCTGATATTATGCATGAATCACTATACATGCTTGCTATTCACACTTATTAATATTATATTGTTATTACTCTTATCAACTACTGCTTGGCTAATGTGTATAGTATCATTATCAACCAATCAGGTCCTTTGCATTGTACTGCAGTTAATTATGCTACTGTTGAGCAATTACCTTTCTTACCTGATTATTGTTTAAAGTCTTTTACCTGTATACATTCATGGCCGATGTCATAGATCATGGTCATAATTAAATAATATCTTTTTCATCTTATTATAAGCACTTTTTGTGCAAGGCCGACCCTTTTGATGGTCGTACCTCGGGTTTTTTCGCCATGTTGTTATGCAATTTCCGGTACGATATTGTGAAGAATACATATTAGAAACAATAAATTTACAGCTCTACAGGAGCAGACAACACCAAAATGTGAAGAATGCAACATATTAGTAGAAACAATACCTCCCCCAATTTTACAGGAGCAGACAACATCGAAATGTGAAGAATACAGCATTTTACCAGAAACAATATATCCTTAACTTTACGAGAGTAGACAACTTCAAGAAACATTATCGTGATATAGTGCAATGGCCCACACAGTCATAGCTGCAGTGTTATCCCTAGCTGGCCCAATCATTATTAAATAGACTTAGAGCTCCCTACGACAACTGGATGGAATTGACTACGACATATTATTATTAACCAATCACAATTAGTTATCTCTTTCAATAATGGTATTATATTATAATATTATAGACTTTTGTCCTGGTATAAATACCAGATGCATCAAGTTTTTAAATGAGTGGGATTTAGGTTTTCTTATTAAGTAGTAGTATTCTTTGTGCGTATTTTCTATATAATCAGTCTTGATACCTTATAGTCTATTTGACAGTAAGATTAGTGTTCAAAGGTAATTGCAACTGTGTTAATGGCAGTAGTGTTCGTAAAATACTAAGTGTCTATGAGTCTATAGTAATCATTGGATTTGAAATTAGATATTATATAGGATTATCATGAGCATAACATGGATATGAATTGTTTTAATTATAATCCTGTATTGTCTCACCTGCGTATTATATAGTAATTGTATTAGTATTTTCTAAAGTGTCTTGGGTAATTAAAGGAAGTAATATTGAAGATATACGTCATCTTGGTTGTTCACACCTAATAAGGAACATTGGTATATTCGCAAACCACGCATATACATAGTATTTTGATCCACCGTAGAATTGGACAATTAGGGTTAATAGTAGGTTTCCAAAATTTAGATTGCATATACATATATCTTTATAGTTAATCCTTATCGTCGTAGTATACTTGCACAATATTTAGGCTGGTCAGGTTGACAAATTTCATAGGGACATAATTATTATCTTCTCGCTCGGTTGATAAATATTCTGCCTTAATTCTCGGACCTCCTGATGGAACCCACTCCATATAAATTCTGAATATAGCTTTAAGACATAATACTAATTAAAAGTAATCCAAGAGGCCCGGTAGTCTCGCCCATCACAATACCTTATCGTACCGCCCGATACCATATCGGCCTTTTCACCGGAAGTTTATCATGTATAAAAGCTCACGCATTTTGCTGTATCAAATCAATTGTTGATTGCGCTCTAATAAAGCAAAATCTCCTAACTCAACCTACGGAGTCTTACTCTTGCAGGCAGGCAGCTCCAGCCCTGGTCTTTTGACCTCAGCGCCTGAGCTCGTCTTCATACTCATTTAAGACACTTTTTACACTCCTTGTGAGTATAAACCATCGGACCTTAGCCGATCCCGGATTCTTCGATGAATCTAGCATCGGGTCTACGTCCCTAGATCAACATAGATGCTTTCTACACTCCTTTGGAGTATCAACTATAGGACCTACGTCGACCCTTGACTCTTCAATGAGTCTAAGCATCGGCCTACGTCCTCTCCAATAATTACAAGAGCTTAACTTAACTGTTCACTCTTTATGCAATGTGTGGAAGTTTACCTTGGCAACCCACTACCAAGCACTTCCCACACCCGTGCTAACATCAGCACTCGTGTGACAACCGTACACAAAAACATTACAATATAAATAATTTAGTTTGGCTACATTTATGCATTTAAATGTGTATAAATGCTTTTACATTTCTTGAGAATGTGATTTTTGTACATATTAGCTGCATGTATATGAATGAGAATTTTTCCATTAACCCCATGTTTTCTGTAGCTATGGTGTCACCTTTTCCATCTACCTCCCTTTTTCTATCATATTGGCCCCACTCACTTTGATATGGTGGATGCACCATTGCATGTAGTGCACTGCATGTTATAGATGTTTGGGAACAGAGCAAAAGAAGTAAAAGTAAGATATCCGTACAAATATGGTCTCGACTTCTCGTCTCTGGACAAGTAGTACCAGAATCCCTGGACATACGTTAAGTGTATATTATTTGGCGCAAATTATTTTAATAAATATTCATGTATCACTGAAAAGTATCGAATTGCCTATTTTACTTCTAATTAGTAGCTTTTAAAACATTTTTCAAAGTTAGTGACCTACTGCTATTTTTGTTTGTAACTTGTGTTTTATGACGTTTGGGAACATCTTCACCATGGATAAAAATTAAAAGGGCTAAAAGTTTAGTAGAAACAAACACAAAACTAGTAGGTGCTGCGGTCTAGACAAATCTGGACATTTGGGGAGTAAGAGGAATGACCCCACCACTTCTTGTTTCCACAACATGGTGCTCCTACAAATTGTAATCTATATGTAGCTAGTTCACAATGTTTATAAATACTTGAATAGCATCAAAAGCCTCTTCTTCCAATTGTTTATTGTAAAATATATCAATATTCTATTTAATTTTTGCAATCAATACAATTATTTATTTGTCAGTGGTAATTTAGAAAAACAAAACAGTCAAGTAATTGAATCTGGAAGCACTATAACATTGTCATCACCAGTAAACTGGCTCCTTGTTCTACATTATATAATATAAAAAATTGCAACATTCTTTTTTTAATAATAATGGTTTTCTTATTTAATCAAATTGATCGGGAAGAAAATTTAATACAGTTGCAATATAAAAACATTTGTGGTGCAGTTTTCAGCACAAAAATTTTGTGAATGATTGTTCAGTTAAAACATATGAGATAAGAACAAAGAGACTAAAATACTGCTGAGAACAGTGATACTGGTTATAGCATTTCTGATGCTGCTGTTATTAGGTTCTGTTGGAGGGAAACCATGATCACTGATCACTTGGGTGTAGAACCTACAGCATACATTATTATACATTGTGTATTATATAATATAGTTATACATGTAGTCTACATTTATATTTAATTCCTTGTAAATTTAACTTATATGATTTGTGTAAATCATGTAGCGTTTACACACTATGCTCATTATTTAAATGATATTTTATAATGTTTACATATATTACAATGTTATTAATTTTACTATCACTAAAATAATGAGCTAAGTGTGTAAATACTACATAATACAATTATTATGTATGACATTTCATTGTACATCATAAATATATACAATTATTTTTTTACATCATATAGTCAACTTATAAGTACATGTAGTACACACAATGTACAGCACTGTCCTCTCTAATTATTACAACATGTATATTGCATATTAAAGTTCGCTATATTCTGGTATATATTATACCAGAACGTAGTGAACTACAATATGCAATATAGGCCTACATGTATAAAATTTACACTATAATAGTGTAAATTTTATACATGTTACTATTTATACATCATGATTTCATAAGATTCTATATCTGCTACTTATTGTATGTTTATACACTAGGTGAAGCTGTTGCATGTACACTGCACCTAATCGCTTCAGATTTACCTTCTCCTGACAGCAGCATAATATACTACTAAAATATTTATACTACTCTGTATACTAAACACTTACACTGATTACGTTACTGTATATTATGATACTCATAAAATATTTTCACAGAGATAATGCTTTATTTAGATAACTTCTACTAACCTAGCAGAATCCTTTGGGAGTCTTGGTCTTTGTGGATCAGAAAAGTCGACATAGTGTAAACCAAACTTCTCAGTGTATCCCTGCGCCCATTCGAAATTGTCCATAAGAGACCAAGCTGTGTAACCCTTTACCTTACATTTGTCTCTGACAATAGCTAAAAGTACAGGCCTAGAACATTTACCATAATGTTATGAGATGATTTATTTATATTTTAATCGCTAATAGATTTGTAATTGTAACATGAAAATAGTATATATGAATATACATGTACTACAGAATTTTTTCTGATAGCCATGTGTTGCATGTCATATGATTTCAGCAACTAAAGATACCGAATGGCAATTATAGAATCTGCTGGGTGCAGGTGGACGATTCCTGGCAACTCTATATTACCTTATGCAACGTCAAGTTGTATAAGGAGGTAAGTAGCCTATCTAGGTCAGATGATGACCTACCTTGTAAAACATTATTAATGTAGTACTTGTAGTAGTCAACTCTGGCGTCATCCTTAATCTGTCCTGTCTTATCAGAGAAACCGTTTTCAGTTATATAAACATCTGGGTTGTTGTACTCATTCTTAATCCAAACCAAAACAGCTCTCATTAGTTCAGGTGTGGAGAATAGCCAGGCAGATCCTGATCTGAGTAATTAAATAAACTGTACAATGTACTATGTAGTTACCAGATATACTTCCCAATAGTTGTCCCATGTAGTTAGAAGTTATCATATCTATGCTGCTAACAACATGACAGTGTGTGTATGGGAATCTTGCATTGGCTCTAAGCCTCTAATGAGAATAATATTTTGACTATTAGAGAACAACTTCGAATACTACTGCTGACTGCTGAGTATCCATTGACCAGTACAATCTCCCTGTCTGACTCAATAGAATTAGTATCCTGTGTCAATGTGCTAAAATTCCGACCAGTTCCCTTACTGCAATTCACCATAGTCATAGCTGCTTCCACTATTGTATATACATGTACATGTACATATATTATACAATTATTTATAATGGTGTATTGACGTATGAATAACCACAGCTTCAGCAAATACTACATTTATTTGCAAATGCATTTAGTTATCAATGTGCTCAATTACATAGTAGCTAAACATAAACAAAATGAAGTTGCTTACCCAGTCCAGCTTGGCTCATGTCGTCCACCTGCGGTGGCTTTGTCATCGAAGAAGTTTGGGTCTGATGCACTACTATTCCATTTCGAATTTCTGTATGGAGAGTCCACAACATTTCCTCCCGAGTAAAAGTTCAATCCAAAAAAGTCAGAGCTACCTAGAAAAATGTTTGAATTTTCAAAATAAAATAGCTATTCAAAACTTAGCAATCTCTCAATGTACAGTTCAATGGTTTAGACTGGTTTTACATTATATTGATTGTGCTTGTACAATCTATAATATATGTAGCCGTTCTAAAACAACAGCGATATTAGTATTATCTGTTACCTTTGAGACTTGCTATTTCTTCAGTACTAAAGGCAGGAAGTCTTGACCCTGGCAGTTTCTGCTGCTCACTTCTCTCCTTGACCCTCTTCTTCATTACCTCCGGATAGTCTCCTGTCTGTGAGAATATGGGATGGGCGAACCAACCGAGGTCAAACTGCATCGCTCGATTGGCTGCTTCAACATCAGAGCTAACACTTGATTGGTTAGCTTTTGAGTAGCCAATATTCAATGTAATTCCACATTTCCCTTTGCCTAAAACCATGACAGGAGGTGGTCTCGAGGTATAACATGTTGTACTATCTAGCAGGCCCTGTGATGTCAGCTTGTCAGGGCCTCTAAGCATTCTAACGGCAAAAATAAGATAATCCCAATAAAATAATACAGTCATGTTTTTCTATCACGAGTATACAACACCATTTTCCCTCTAGTTGACTATGCAATTATACATATTATGTGTTCACATACCACCACTTGCCGCAGACCTGTACGTCTTGTCATACAAAGCATATGCTTTAGCATGAGCTAGTAAGAGGTGTCTACCACATGTATAACCAGCCGTGCCTTTGGTATCTTTGTATCCGGGTGCATGGGCTCCAGTGGCATAGCCAAGCAGGCAGATGATCCAAGGCTCATTAAATGTTATCCAAAAGTCTACCTAAAAACCAGAATTATTATAGAGTTACGGTTTGCACAACAATAAAGTGATGAGCCATGTACATAGGTCAGTGAAATGTATGTGTGTATTTTCTGACCTTGCTACCAAACGTTTTGAAACTGAAGTCAGCATAGTCGTGGAACCAGTCTACAATACTTTCATTCTGCCACCCTCCTCTGTCTTCAAGTGCTTGAGGTAAATCCCAATGATAAAGTGTAACCTACATAACATGATGTATACATGTGTATAGCCCTATACAAGTATATACTTTATGTGATTATATTCTATGCATATATGGATACACACAAATATGTTCTGAGGAGCTCAACTTTACTGTGAGGTACTTATATAACATGCAGTGTACATTGTATGATATACATGTGTTATAATAAACACATACCATGGGTTTTATCCCATTCTTTAGCAGCTCATCTATAAGATCATTGTAATACTTGACACCAGCAGCATTCACATTACTCATGGTGCCATCTGGTAACAGTCTGGTCCAAGAGAGAGAGAATCTGTAGTGTTTAACCTGATCAACCAGATAATATAAATTATTACATAACCTGTACCCAACACAGATTAGACAATACCAATCCTATAAGACGACACTAATGACATTCAATTGATATGAAAAATCCAAGCTAGTCCAAGTATCCCATAGCACCGTCACAGCTACCGAATTTATCAATAAATACTGTATATTTGTAATTCACTGCATTATAATGATGAACAAAATTGCTGTATAATCAACCACCATTCTGTTGCTCGCAATTTAATTTGATGTATTTTGCATTTAGTATTTTGTATTTAGTATTTTGTATTTAGTTGAGGGAGGATGCACAACACTGTTAATAAGTGTACATCAATAATGAGATATTCTACTGTGTATTATATAATAACATTTATTACATTACACATGATATCTACACTAATCATCACTACACTAACACGCCTAACACGGTACCCTAACTTACACCAAGAGCTTTCAACAGTTTCACATCCTCTCTGAAATTGTTGTAACTGTCACAAGCTACTTTGCCGTTACTTCCATCGACAATAGCTTTGTCTTTCTCACTAAATGTATCCCAAATATTTCGACCTTTTCCTAAAACAAAACGTCCATATAATTATTATTATCCTTCCTTTGCTAAACACTGTATATTATTTCATATGCATGCCTGCATATGATGTTAAAGTGACTAAATATCAGACACCTGTACTTTTCACAAATTATACGGAAATGGAGACAAATAAAATCGCAAGAAGTCCTCAAATTCTGTTTGTAGAATTGTTGCTATCAAGTCACATAACCTGTGAACAGTTTGTACTAGAAACTGTTCACAGGTTATGTGACTTGATAGCAACAATTTTTGCTTATTTATTTGGTAAAGTGGCAAAGCGAACCTAAATGACATTCTGCTTCTACATACTGCATAGTTTGTCTCCCTACGCTATAAAGTTTCCCTGCATCTACAAATACAATGTGTAAAATATCGCTTACCATCTGCATCCCATCCTCCTTCTATTTGATATGAGGAGGTAGCAGAACTCCATGCAAAGTCATCTGGAAATGTTCCATGGATAAATATTCTATCATCTAAACTCTCGTGGGCTGATATGGCACTCAATATCAGAACTATTGACAGTACTTTAACTAGCAGCATGTTTGTTGATCCTACTAGGCTTCTGGATGAAGAGTGACTTTGCTATTTGGTGTTTGTATAATTTGTAGGCCTCTGACACGCCCTTCTGCTGATAAATACTCACTCAGCTTCAGCAGTTTATTGATTCTACTAGGCTTCTAAGTGGAGAGTGACTTTGCTATTTGGTGTTTGTGTAATATGTAGGCCTCTAACAAGCCCTTCTGCTGATAAATACTCACTCAGCTTCTCCCAGTGGGTAATTATTAAGATAAGGGTACTAGTTTGATGCTATGGTCAGGGTATACACTGTATGGAAAAACTGCTGACAGCTCAAGTGGTCTTGGGTATAGATAAGGTGTGAGGGCTAATATTTGGTTCACAACGCATTGAGAATTTAAAATTGTATCACAGATTATGTAAGATAGCTGCAAGATAATAACTTCTATTTTTATGAGATACCTGCTCATCTCACCCTCTGCAGGTACACTTGGTTATATTACACTAGTGACTAATGGTAGATGCCAGAGGCTACTCATAAACAATGCATTATATAGCTATAGGACTATATACATATTATTTGTATATTATGCACATTGCAATGTATCTGAAAGGATCTATATACTGGTTAGAGTATGAAAACTACAATGTATAGCAATCCATTTATTATGGTTATTTGTATTTCAACCTCACAAGTTCTACATACACCTTCTAATCAAAATCCACCCTTTCTTTGGATTGAAAGTTGTTCTCCCTAAATTCACTGCACGGAACGACTCTATGACGCTGCTCTGTTAATCTCTACTTGGAAGCACAAACTATGCGTTGTACTAATCTCTAAACATGAGCCTGCATACTGCCATAGCGATTATTATGGACTTGTAGTAGTGTACCCACTACCCACCTCCACCTTAATTGTTTCACTTGTTAGTGTTACATTGTTTGTGCAGATACATGTATACATGTACACTGTACAATCATGTAAGCTATTAGTGCTTACAATTATTGTTATAATATAATAGTGTAATACAACAAACATATTAGGAAGGTGTATGAGAGGACAAACTTTAATTATGTACTTGGCAAAGCAAAAATCACACTCCTTGCAAGAGAAGTCTAACCATTAAGACTTGCTTCCCCTTGACTGTCAGAACCATCGCAATAGACAATTTTCTCCAGTTGGGTACTCTCAATGAATAAAACATTACTATTATACGAAGACGTCAATAATGCCTTTTTGAAGCCTGCGCGCCATTATTTCTAAATGTTGGTATGGTTTGTGATAGTAAGAGTGTGGTGGTGTTGTATTTCGCTGGTCCAAAGCCTTCGCGGTGAATTTGACTTTGACTAGTTTTTGCCTCGAGGTATATTTACACATCAATTTTGACTTTCAGACTCGTTAACAGACTTTCTAGGTCAACTTTTCACACAGCGTGTCAAGTACACCACATTGTATCAGCTTCCTTTCTAACTCCACGGAATGTAGATGCTTTTGTAGCTGGATGACTCTGACTGTAAGAACAAACTTCAAAGCAAAATTATTTAATTATTAAAGTTTTACTGGTAGAGTGTAAATTTTACTACTCATTTTTGTTTTATTTATGTTCATTGTTCAATTCATAACGTCTTCTTAACAAAAACATGAAGAATTCAATATATGCCTACTTCAGAATAATGGAGTGTAAAATAACCTTAATGAAGTCTTCGTGATCATTTTGATGGCTATACCTTGAGTTAAGAGTCATATTTTTATTGACTGTAAAATGTTGCGTGAATTAACCCAAGTGAGAACCCGAGTGAGAGTCATCAAACCCTAAAGTGGTATTTTTGATTAAATTTAATACACTTATAAATACCAGCTCTCATCGTTGGTTTAGATTAGCTGTACACAACACAATGGAGGTAAGGGAACATAGATAAATTACTGCGATTGTCATTCACCCGGTAGGTGTATCTGGAGGCTTTGTATCATCAGTATTGTATTAAATTATATTTTATCCAATTGTAATTTAAATATACCTTGGTAATTAATTTAATTTCATTAAGTTAAAATTTTAGAAATTAAATTCGATGAAGCTTAGTGTAAGCTTCACATTATAAATACTTGACTAGTCGATTAGTAGATGCTGTCAAAGTTCCTTTTCACTGATACTGTTAGGCATAACTATGATTAGCCTAGTTATAGGCCTAGTTGACTATGGGTTACTTGCTTGCACTACGAAGAAACATCTGAAAGATGTTGGCAGGGCAGACCATTGGGAATGAGTAAACATTGCAGGAGTAGCCTATATGGGACCAGAATACAGTAATGCAGCAACAGCAAGAAGTCAAAAATTAAGCATACAAATCACTATAAGTGATTTACTTTATGGCGAAGAGTTATATTGACATTGTTTAGGTCATAACTCACCGGCTTATACTTCCCAGCAACTTGCACTGCCTGATGACTTCATCTGAGGCACAGGAGCAATTGTGGATGGACGCTCTTTCTAGCACCACCGTGACCGGAATTCGAACCTGGAACCTTCAGCATGAAAGTCTCGTCGCACTGAAAACCCTTCATCTATTGATGACTGTACTGGTATTGGTCTGTATATCAAGTACATGTGCATCTGCCATTGACAGGTAATACCCGCACTGTAAAGCAATTTTTTTAAAACTCCTTGGAATAGCTAATAGAATATAGCAAATTCATCCAATTGAACGCTCCATAACAATACACAAAAACACTGAATGCAGTTGAATGTAAATCGATCTGAGGGGCATTTTGTTTCTCAATATAAGAAAACATTTTGTATTTGTATGGCAGTTAGTATCTGAGATATGCAACCTAAAATATGACCAATGACAAAATGACCAATAAATCAAGCCAAAACTTTAAACACATGATATGCCCATCTTTGCACCTAATGAAATCATAGTTCAAGTTACAAGCTTTTTATAGCTGTTGAACATTTGTTTACTTTTCAAAAATTAAACAATCGGAACACAAGATTTGGTATGATAAAAGGCTAATAAGTTTGTCGGTTAAAAATCTTCAATTTTTGTTTAGTTTAAAAATGTGGTAGCTTACTCTTGTTTCAATGAGTGCAAAATGTGTTTCATGCTAGTGTAGATATCTCTACAATGCTTGTTTTATGTTCGTTGGACTGTACTGAAACTTTGAGGTTATAAGCTAAATACACAATTAGAAAGCCTAGTAGCAGCTGGATCAGTTAGTACAATACCAGCTGGGCTACATGATGTCATGGTGGGTCTCAGCTCTGTTAAAACTAGTTAATTACATCATTGCAGGGACTGAATGCGAGACCACCATTATATTATTATAAGCAGAAAATTTTAATTGAGTTTTTATCTTTATTATACTAGGACTATCACAAAACAAAAAATGGGTATGTAGAACAAATGCCAATTAATATTCCTAGACAAAAAAAATCACAATTTGTTGCAAAAAATTATAAATTGATTTTTGATATACAGTGTGTCAGAGTTGAGATAATCAAAGAGGTATCAAGTAAGACTTACGTAGTTAGTTTGGTGAAATATATTTTTAAATTTGCAGTCAAACTTTAAGGATGCATCATTTGACTCTTTATGACATCACTCTAATTACTGGGACACCAAACCAATATGCACTGAACCCACAAATGTTATCAGTTATAATTGAAATCTCAGTGCTCCTACTTTACTGCAAGTAATAGCAAGAAATTATATTGTAATTGTAATACTTGCAACAAATGAAAACTTCTGGTGTGGGCCCATCTAACTATGCTGGTGTTTGCTGGCATTACGCTGGGTGCGTTATAGTATACAGCTTATTTACGAGCTATCCTCGATTTTTATTAGAGTCTATAAAATGTGCTCTGTATCTTTTACTTCACATGGTTAGAATGGCTCAACAGAAGGAAATTTGCTAAGTGTAATAAAAATAGCCAAATTCGGAATATCGAACAATTCCTCAACAAAAGTTTTGACTGATTCTATTATTTGTCATGTGAATATTAGTCAACTATTTGGAAATGTAGTGAATGAAAACTGGGATTGTATAGTTGTTGTCTTATGTACAATGTACATATTAGGGCCTATATAATCATTGTGTTTATTTGTAAAATTTCTAAATTTTAGGTGTTCATTTGGATATACTGGTCAAGTAGTATCTCAACTCTCAAAGAATGAGTTCAGATTTTAATGAGCAGGTAAGATTTGTGAAAAATTAAATTAGTAGTTCTATTGGAAGAATGCACGTGTATTATGGTTGAAATAGACTACCGAATATACTCGCATTGGTGCAAAGCTTGGCCAGCATGCCGGCATTTTTCCTACTGGACATAGCACATGTGCGATATTTAGTTCACGAAAGCGATCTCTAGTCTGAGTGTGTGCGCCAAGGCTGGCAATTATTTTTATATACGATTCAATGTACAGCTTCTACATGTACATCACATTATAACAGCTACTCATCTTTTTGCAGAAAAAAGTGTGGAATCAAGTTGGTGAATAATAGCCTGAGACTCGCTAGCCTGTTTCCACTTTTAGAGTCATATTTTTTACAGGTAAAAAGGCTTCGTCGGAAAAGAAAAGCATGGCTTGTTACAAATACTGATGGACAATCAATGTCAGATCAAGTAAAAATGTTCCTTCCTACTACTGCAGTAAGTTTTAAATATATTTTTCAAATGATACCTCGCAATATCTCTATGTTAAAATGATGTACATGCAATGCAATGCTATTAGTCATATTGTAATAATTTACACAGAAATTGAGACTATTGGAGCTCTGACACGTAAATATATAAAAGTTGCAATATCTTTATGAAGAAACATTGCAAATTTTGTCTCCAGTTCAAAATTACTGTCTCGTTTCACTTCTACTGTACATATTACTGTCTCGTTGCACCTCTACTGTACATATTACTAAATTTGTAGGTAAATCTAAACAGGTTGAAACAAGGCTTGCTGCTACTGATAGCAATTTCTGTGAACCCAGTGCTTCGGAAATAGACCCATTTGCCACTTGCAGCTCACATGAACCAGGACTTCTAGACACTATGTAAGTTCTACAATGTTTTGGTAAGCCCATAAGAGGTATGGTTGGGATTTTGTCAATGTATTGCAGTTTTATATACTTTGAATGAGATTATGAATGTATAACACTTTGTGCTTATATTCTAGCATCGATGATGATGAAGATGCTAAAGTGCTGACTACTAAATTGGTAAGGTTGTAGGCCTTACACTTACAAATGTATGCAGTAGCAAGTTTCATCATTACAGGTACTAGATGTAGGTTAGTACATGTGTGTGCATCATAAGTAAGATGGTAGTTGTTGAGTCAACAAGAAAGGTACTAATCTCCTCTTAGGTCTTCCCCTTTTTCTTGCTCTAGGAAGTTTGATGCCCATTACTATCCTCCCCATATAATTACCATCTCTTCTTACCACATGCCCATACCATATCAACCTGCTTTGCTTCCCAATCTTAGTGCACTTGCTGTGCCCCTGTTGTACTCATTCCTAATTTTATCAAGTCTTACAATGTAAGCATTCATTATTCCGCCATCTCTAACTCAGTCTCCTGCCTCTTGGTCAGATCTACAGTCTCCATTCCATGTAGTATTGCTAGTCAAACTGCTGTATTGTATATTCTTTCCTTTAGCTTGGCTGACAGCATAATATGTCTGATACTTTCTTCCATCCACACCATTCAGCTTGTATTCTCTTCTTTACTTTTCCTCCACACTCCCCATTCTCCTGTAATGTAGGTCCAAGGTATTTTCTCAACTCACTCCCCTGCATTCTTATTGTGCCTCCACCTGTATTTTCATTCAAGCACAAATACATATACTCCGTTCTGGCTCTGCTTACTCTCATTCCCCTCTTCTCCAGTGCGAACCTCCAACTCTCTAGACTGACCTTAGCTTGCTCTTCACCCTGTTTGCAAATAACAATGTGATCTGCAAACATCATGTCCCAAGGGGCTCCTCTCTCACCTCATTAATTAGCCTGTCCATCTGGTCATACTGAGTTTCCCATCTTTGCTTTCTTCCATAGTTTTCACACCTCTTCTTTTCTAATTTCCTCCACTATTTCATAATATGTCATCTTGGCTTTCTCTGTTCTTTCATTTAACGAACATCATGTATACTTTGTCGATGTAGCTTATTGATACAGTTCTGTTATTTTTAGTGTGCTGGTTAGATAGGAGCATTAACAATCAAGACGACCATTTCTATGAGAAGTAGAAATCGAATGAGCAGGTACTTACGCATATTGCTATCTGTGATAAACAGTTTTAGTCTTTTTCAAGTTTAAATTACATCTGCAAGGCTATTATACTAATGGAAGAATACTAGGTTAGCTATTAAAGTTTTTACATAATATATGAAACTTATTTTATGGTCAAGTAAAGTTTTCCATAGTGCTCTGCTCTGTATTTGCATGTACTTGGATAAGATTTAGGATGTATTTTTGTCTTACATTTAAATATTTGGAGTGAGCAAAGCATGTCTGTGCATCTTCCTGGATAATCAGTTCAGCACTGTGAATCTCAGAGGATGCAGTTGCCGTGGTCATCTTGAAAGCAAATGTCCGTTCATCTCAGCTGTTGAAAAGAGGTTCACCAGAAGAAGACCGTCCAGATGATGTACAGCTCTTTAAGAATTCTCTCGAAGAATATCAACCTAGCTATAGAAAAACCATGCAGCAGGTCGCTCATTCTTTCAAGAGAATAGATTTTTCGAGACCAGCGTGAGTATATTATGGTACTTATTTTGAAGCCGTTCTATGATCTTTTCTGTTCGGTGGTGAAGTGCATGTCGACAGTTTCTAACCTGTTATAACACATGTTATACTTCTGACATAGTCTTGCTATTGTATTTGCTGTTGTTACATTACATCCTTGACACATAGGCCTCTCAGGATCAGTAAGTTGACCAACGTGCTCTTCTGAGTTTTAAATGATCTGCTGGCAACGAATTAGATCCTCAACTCAAAGTGTTTAAGTCATTGAATCAGTTATCATGTTGGCTACTTATCAACGGCCTTTCCTGTCAAGTTGAGTGTTTAGCTCCATTGAGCAGATTAATTATCCAAAAGTGTTATGCTTTGTTACATCTGTGTCGTTGACTGTTGCTTGGTCCTGTGATAGTTCTGCTTATTGCCATAATGCTAAGTTGTACTGAAATTCTCTATACCAACAACGTGTCATAACATTGTTTTGTAACTTTTATAGAGCTGATAGTAAACCATCTATGGAAGCTGGAGTGGTTGCTGACACTTGCAAGAAATGTGGGAGAAATTTATTCTCCAGTCATTTCTTAGAATACCCATGTTATTCTTTCACTAGGAATTTTATCGTAGTTGGTAATAATTTTAGAAAACTTTAAGAATGAATAAGGTTGAAGTTGTAATTTTAATATGTTTGCCAGCACTTGCAGTTTGTAAGCGTAAAAACTCGGCTACCCGGGGGCTGATTGGTTTTTTTAGCCAACACGTTTATCTTTTCAGCTTTCACGGTCACGGAGCATCGTTATAGATTGTTAATATTAAATAAAACCTATTTACTTACATTGTTGTTGTAGTGCCATTCTTCGATGTCTAGCTTGTAATATGGAGGTCCACTGATGGTAAAGATGTTGGCATCATCAACATGGGTGATTATTCTGTGGCCCATGACTTACTGCGGGATTATCTGAAGCTCTTTGTTGGTGATGGGTATGGTTAGCAAGTTGATCCAAATCACTTAACTACTATGGAGTTGTTTGCACTTTTTTAGAGTAACTAGACATGGTAGCGCAGCTGACCGAATTGATGAGCCTTTGGCATAGTCTTTTCCTAATCACTTGGAGTTTTACGTTACTGGCAGCCTGTCCTACCCGCTAATTGTTATATTTAAGCATAAGCAGCATTAATTAGGTAAATTAATGTGAAGGCATTAACTTGAATTTGCATAAAAGGGCTATTATGTAATATAAACCACCCCTCCTAGAGAAAAATGCTAATGATTTATTGCTTGGTATTGATTCTGGGTAGATCCCGAGCCATCAACATTTACATTGTTACTTTGAGCTGAATTGAATTAAAAGTTGGGTTCAGTTGTAGTAATTGACATACACGTAATTGTTCTACTTATTGCTGATTAGGCGAAGTGTATGTACGTACTAGTAACATTATTTCCATGTATAATTAGTATTGCTGAACATAAGCGCACATTTCCAATAATCATCTTAATTTCTCTCTATTGTAGTTTAACTAGCTGCATAGCTATTACCGTAAGTGGCGATGGACAGTTGCTGAAGATTTCAGAGATCTACTTTCCAAGTGTTCCTCCCTGGGAGTGTTCCTACCTGCGATTCCGAGTTACCTAGCTGTGTTTTATAAATCTTCTTCAGCTTCCTGCAGTAAAATTCTTCTGTGAAACTTGTGGTGGTGAGCCATTTGGGGTAATTGCAGGTGGCATTAGTCTTGCGTTTCAAAAAGAGCAGTACTTAAAACTGGATGAGTTAGTTAATAATGTATCATTTGGTAAACCTCTACAAGGTTCTAGGTAAGAAGGTTTGCTAGAAATATTGATCCTGTAACTTATTGACTCAGTTTTACGGCCAACTGCATAATTATGTTCTATCACGGTGTTTTGTTTACTTAGAGCTGGTAGCTCTGAAGTAGAGCATCAGATATTTCTCTGAAGGTTGTAGGTTCAAATCCTACCTAGCTCAAACTAACATCTGTGAAAGAACTCTAATGTGGTTAAGTTGACTTGAAGTCAGGCAAACTAAATTGTCGGAATGCCAATTTACTCGTACATCATCTGTTTCTCTACTTAGAGAAAGGGGCAAATGTTACTCTTCTTTTGGTGGCAATTTGTTTAATAAATAATCACTTAGTATAATTATTTACAAATCATAGTTTTATGCTGAACTAAATGCTGACGTTTATTTATTTCAGATTTTCTGAGTACACCTATATCAAACATAGTAACTTCAGGAAGGCACTTCTGGAGGCAATGGAGGTTACTGATGATTTCCTAGCTAAAGCAAATTCAATCAGGGGATTAGTATCTTCCCTCTACTATCTCGATGCTTATGGGGAGTTCCCCAATCGTTGGAGGATTTTGTAAGTTTCTTTGTTCGCAATTTTGAAGTATTGCAGGAATATAAAGAACAGCAAATCACAGGTAGTTTATCAGCTGAAACTTTTGCAGGGATATAGACTGCCTCTCCTATCCTTTTTTAACTTCCTGTCTACAAGCTCAGAAGAAGACAGAGTAGCAATGATGTCTGTAGTGGATGAGCTACTAGAGATCGGACAGAATATTCAACAACCAATTCATCATCTAAATGTTACCACCCATGATTCCTCACTATCGTCATTCTTTCCATGCTTCCCACGGCTAGTTGAACGGGGCATGTATTAGATGGACAAGACCAAGACGAAATGCTCGAAAAAAGTCATTATTTCTGCTTCCAGGAATATTCCTTCTCCATTGCTCCCATGGTATGATAAATATCATTCCTCTATCAATAAGCTGTTTCTTAATACTGCTGGTCAGCATGGCAAACATATAGGTATTTGGAAGTTGTCCACTCATGCTTATACTTCGTGCTTTTAGCTATTGAACAAAGAAATACAAGTGTGCAAATACATACATATTTCATGAATATATGTGCATAAAAGCTGTCTGCCATATAATCCTATCAATGTAGGTATGTAGTTTATAATTATGGCTGACTACAATCATGTAAATAGTTTGCATGCACAGAATAACTGTTATACTTTGTGTTAACAGAGCTAGGCATCTCTTTATTTGAGGAACTTTATGTAATGTTACCATTTTAGGAGTATGCCTGGGTTATGAGTTGATGGAAACTGGGGAATCACCAAATATTCTTTTTACTATACTTCGCGCCAGGTTTGAGAAAGGTAAGACAGTACTTTTGTCAATCTCAAAGAAAGGTTACCATTGTAGCCTACATGACTGTATAACAGCAATTAGAAATCAATTTAACAAATCATGATCAGAATTTTTCGACTTGAAGTTTTCAACCTGTTTTAATGATTTAGCAATCTCAAGATATTGACAAAGGTAACACCTCTGAGCGGAGGATCTAACTTAAAACTAATAGCAGGTTTTCACTATCCTGTCTCTAAGAAATATCTGACCTTACTACTTTTGTCCAACCCCATTGACCTTGTTATTCTCATGTAACCATGAAACCTGTAAATATAACAATTATGTAATTTTTCCAAAGTTGAATACACATGCATACATGCATGTGTATTCATATATGTTATGTGGGTAATGTTCGGAGTTGTGTAATGACATCCAGATAACTGTGGTTTTATTTCGTTTTACATGTATGTAACGAATTTTTAGGGTTATTTTCATGAATGTTGAATGAAGTCTCTGGCTGCTCAATGGCAAATCCTAAAAAACTCTTGCATAATATGGAAAAATAGCTAAAACCCCCAACATCCAGGGACATATTTTGCCAAATCTCCACAATTATTTTATGAAAATATGAAGCCATGCCATTTATGATGACAAACAATTAAATTTAGCCTTTTATACGAGGGAAAGTGCAGTGAGTAATATTAACAATGACAGTCTGCAATGTACCATCTCTCAGTTTTGATTTAGCCAACAATCTCTAAATCTCTAAATGTACGCTGTACTCCTATAAAAGACCCAATGAATATAGCATATTAATTATACGACCGTGCCTATACCTGTTTATAATACACCTACTAGTTAACATCAGCATAATTATATATTATGTCTTTAATGACTATTGTAGCTCCTTCGGTAGTTGTATATGATAATGCTTGCAGCCTCCATCGCTACTGATTGAACAGAGACCCTGGCTTCTTCTGTAAGATCAAGTTCTTTGTTGACCGATTACATTGGTGGAACCACACAGGTGAGAAATTTTGTTGTATTAGCATGCTATGAATATTTTAACAATGCAAGCATTTTATTCCATATATAACGCAAATAAACACATAAAATCCTCAGAAACGTAGCTATGCATGCTTTGGTGTGGGATATTAAGTGTTGACATAGTATTCTAACTAATATTTTTCAACAATTATTTGACGTGTGTATTAGAGTGAATTTATTTTGTGTTAGACACTACCCTCCAGATTCTTAAAGTCATATTTTTGATAGCATTGTTTTGTCTGCTCTAATCTCAAGCAGTCAAATGTTTATACGTTCGTTTTAGGCTCCTCCCGGGGTTATAACATCCGGCTATACCATTACCACTATGACCTCAACAAGAGCAAAGAAATTCTGCTCTTAGACGGTTAAAGTCAATGCTTTGCTAAATGATTGAAGCTAATTTTCATTCTCACCTAAAATTATTTATATGTTTTCGGAATGCTATTGTTGTTTCTAAACCTGAGGATAATTACAACAATGTTCTCCAGAGCATTTATAATCAATGTGATAGAATAGAATATTATTAAGAGATGTTGCTTTTGAGACACCAAACAACATACATGTACATGTACCTAGTTGAGAAGTGAATAATTGTTTATTTTGTAGCCACTGGTGATTAGTAGCTAGTTGTCTAGTGTTATTATAGGGACTCATGTAAACTAGTAGTAATTTATTTGCAGTTTCACTTATACATGTATGTTGTTTTATTATATGAAATTATAATAATATACAATGTATGCCTACCTATAAACCAGTCTTGGACCCTGATTCATATGGAGGGTTGTGTAATGATTATTTTGCAGTAATTATTATATGCTGTTAATAATATTTTTTCTATTTTGTAGACAATTTATCAAAATTCTTGATAGCATTTATTTGTAGTTCTGAAACCTTGACTATTTACAATAGCTTTTTTGTACCTTTATGTCTTGCGAAATATTTTTACTGGGAATAGTTTTAGTATAGAAGGAAAAGCATTTTGCTGTTGATTTTGGCTTGTTCTTGGAACTGCAATAAAGACACTTCTATTACTCTATACAAGCTAGGGTGGTGCTTACAAACTAGAAACCTCTCATCAGGTTTCCCTTTTGAGATCTGACTCCATAGCACCTAGGCTAGGTCTACCCATAACATAAAGATGGTCGTAGCAGACAGTATATTTGGACCGACAGATCACCAGATAAAAAACAAGTACTAAGTACTGGTCATACTTATTTATACCTTGCACTCAGTACATGCAATTGACAAGGTCGATAGACCACTCCCAACCTCTACCCAGGTACACTATTGTATTCTATTGTTGTTGGTGATTGACTGTGGTAATGATAAGTAAAGTGGCAGTGGCAGTAGTATTTGCAGACATGGAACTAAAACGACAGAGTATCTAACCTGTTCTAGTTGCAATGTTTATTTTGATATGGATATGCTTGGAAACTTGTGTGTTCATCTTTCATATTTTCTAGTTTGGTATCTTCTACAATGTATTAGGATTATTAGTTATTTTGCACATATTGTGGAGTTATCTTATTTTCAATCTATTACGTGCGTTATAATAAAGACGACAACTCCAACGATATTGCATTACATGTACAGGACATGAGATACAGTACCATAATTATACACGTATAATATTGTGATGGTACAGGACATTTGTATACGACTCCAACTCCCGGACGAAGCTCCACCGCACCCTAAGTGCCTAGTAGTTGTTACAGCGCTACTCACCTGACACTAACATTCTCACAATTAGTGCTCGTATACTTGCCTTTAACTGCATTGCATGTTCAAAGTACTTAATTACCGTCTATATATATATGTCTCCATGTGTTTATGCTCATTCCTTATTCATGTATCTTACTATATGTTGTTGTACATAGTCACATGAATGTTACTAAGTCCTTTTTATGCCTTTTATACCCATGTACAGAGGCCCGACCTCTCAGAATCCATTGATATTCATTTTGTACATGAATTGGACCATTATAAGCAACTTTTGTAGAACCCGACCTATTTTGGGTCGGCCGTCGGGCTTCCGGCGGCCATCTTGTTGCGCAACTTCCGGACGACCACACGTCGTCTTTTCCCGACATGTGGTCGGCCGGAAGTCCTTATACTATATAAAGGGCACTGTTTTACTGTTCATTGTCTCAGTCTACGCTTGGCTTTCAATAAAGACACATCTATACTTGATACAGGGACTTTCTCTTCCTTTTACTAGGTCATTCGCTTTGCGAACCGCCTACTAGGTTGAACTACTCTCTTTCACTGTATAGTCTGAAGGTCGGACTTGAGATCAGATGGGTCGTCTTTGGTAGTATTTGGACTACTGAGACCGCTCGATCTTTCATGTAATGCGAAGTCCTATTACCACTCATAGGCACTTCATTTCTGGGTCGATAGTCGTCCAAGGACGACCGCACCAAAACACAGAAACCATTACAATATTATAAGCCAATATACTGTAATGACTTGAATGTAATAAGCGAAGCCGTTGCATATAGTTATTGTAGTTGTCTCCTCTTATCTATGGACCCAGTAATGTGAAAAGAAAGACAACTCTATAAATGTGCTGCAATTCTTCACCTACATAAAAATGACTGTGTATAATTATGCTTGTGCCAATTTCTTGCAATTTTTGTCGATGTAGATGTATGTACATGTACATGTATATGCAAGAACACCAGTGTTCATTGTTTTTATAACTACAAGTATTCTGTTGATAATCACCTGAATATCATTAGTAAATAATTACAATGAGCAAATATTATGATATTATCTTTATATCAACTGCATCTGTAATAGTAACTGATTAACTTGATAACCTGATAGAATATAGGCCAGTTTATTGCTGCTATTGATGTCCTGGAAGCGATGGTAAATAACGTCAAAGCAATCCATGCAGTTCAATGTCACAATAAAACTGCTTGCACATACACATACACATATGTGGTAGTGCACTAAGTGTAACAGTAGAATTGACTATCATGGGGCTATCACTGCATATTATACACACATGTATTATAGAAGAAACTACATGTACCTATCTCATTGACACAATGTTATGTGCAACTCTACACTCCAGTGTATAATTTATGAGCTGTGGACATGAACAGCAATATTGTCAGGATGACAGGTTATTGTCATTGTAGCTACATGTAATAGTAAGTGACATGTACTTACCATTATGCATATAAGCATACAAGCATTGTTGCTTACTAAAATTATATAATTGCACAAATTGTACTATGTACATGTAATTTATAATTATATTTTTACTATTCATACCCAGGATCAACTAACCGACTATACATTATTAAAAAGTTATACTACCAAAATTTTAAGTTTTATAACCTCCCAATAGCACTTTTTCTCACATTTTCACACATTGTGCCTTACAAAAATGTGCATGATACAGCAGAATTGTTGCGACCTACTCATATCCATGTAGTCATGTACGTATATCTGCAATATACATGTATAATTAGAATAATAGTTACATGTACACTACATAAAAAAAACAGTACTCCTGTTTGCTATCACTACTTGGTACTCCAATATACATTCACATGGCAGTATCCACTATCTTTTTGTTTAACGAGTCACATTCATTGGTTCTTGAATACAAAGTATAACTACTGTGGGTTATGGTAACATAATATATTTGGTATTTGTTTATCCACATGGAGGATAATAAATTAAAGCAGTGATGGCCAGTACTGCTATAGTGCAAGAGAAGACAAAACATCGCAATATTGTTTTAGATTATGCTGAATTTATCCCCTGGTAAGATATAAACCAAAGGTGTAGCATGCCCTTTAGTGTTATAAGTTTATACATTTTAGTGTTATGCAGCATATTGAGGGTAAGAGTGGGAGTAAGGGGTATTGTTCTTGCATACATATATACATGGTATACATGTATACATGTATAATCAACTAATTATATTCACAATATCCAAGATACTCACTACCCTACTGCAAGAAATGCTATCTGCACCTATAATTACACAGGTAAAAACAGACCGCAAAATAAACAGATGAGACATCAGCGAAAAATGCTGCTTAATGACCAACAGAAGAAAATGACTCTCTAGTCAAAAAATGCATGACTTACTATTTAAAACAACATTTCGTGTACTGCAGTGTCATTTATCTGTAGATAAATTGTTTATACAAATATACTTGCATGTACACATTATCAAGATTTCTCTATATATTACAGTTTGCTACATATTTACATTGTAGGCCCTACATCAATTCAATTTACAAAATTGTAAGACTAGACACATATATACAATGTTATGCATAATTATATTATAATTATTCTCTTTACATGCATTATTTGTATTCTCTTTACATGCAGTTGTAATAGAAATTTACCAAACACAATTGCAAGAGTTTATTACGAAGGGTTTATTCTAAAGGGAGCCACCACACCATCATGTTTTGAAGAAGATAATGCTGCCAGCAGCTTCTGGGTTGGATAACTACATGTATATTCTCTGTTGCCACTTTGACCGATTTCTTTGTTTGCTAAATTTAAATCGGCATACATAGTTCCTTAAATATATAATATTTTTATAAAAATAAAAATATTCAAAACTGTTAACCATCCAAGAAATGAACAAAATATTCAAGAATTAGTGTAATAGCAAACTTACCATAATAAAGGCCCATTTTAAAAATGCCAAGACAGACACACCACAATCATTCCCTAAAATCAAGTTATGCTAGTATATTAGCATATAAGCATTATGCACCACACATTACATGATTAACTAACTCTTGAATAGTATAAAACAACCTTGAGTAGGAGCTATGCTAGTTGTGGGAGCTTTCATCAATACCTGTGAAAAAATAAATATGTATAATTAAAGTCAGTTGACTAATCTAAGGTTCACTAGTCACTGTTTAACATTAGCTATATTAGCTCTTCATCTCACACCAAACATAGGCACACACCAGTGTATAACTAGTGAGTACCTAGAATAAAATAATGTAGAGTATAGGCAAAGGAATGCTGTAATATGTTACTATGAAAAAGATCAGGTTGTATGGTTTCAGGCATCAGCAACATTTCTAGCGATGGCAACCTACATGTATACAGTACACTGTATATTGGTTATCAAACTTATGGTGTAGCTGTGGATGTTCCAATAGTTCTCACACTTTCAGCAATGTGTGCAATTTAAGCAATCACAACAAAATTAAAGGTCCTATGAATGGTGCTTCAAGATAAAATTGAAAACATTCTACTGTATTATTGAATAATATATTGGTACCTGGCCTTGTGTGTACATATACCTGTAGCTACTGTGGTAAACTAAATGCTTTGCCAATGGCTATATTTACACCAATGGGCTATAATACATGCTTATTATATACAATGGCGAAGAAAAACATCATAAGTGCTTCATAAGTATAGTGTGACCAGAAAAAATATTGAGCCTATATAACCGCAGCTATAAGGACCAGGAAAATTAAAAAAAATTGCAAAAGTAACCATACACATAGATAAACTCTGTGAAATCATTATACTGAGGTGAGGAGAACAATACATTATATATATATGGCCTACCCACAATGTTCAGTAACCATTGATTAGTTACTATACTTGTACCCAAATTCCATGTCATATATGCTCTATTATTACCATACTAGTCAACTACTTGTTGCTTCACCTACCTTTATGCTTTGTTACATAGGACCAAGGCCCCTATTAATAGTTACAATCCATTTATTATACTAAGTACATTGCTATATGCATTTTTGGCTGTGACGTGGGTCGGCCCTAGTACCTTTTTCCTCCATGTTGTTACACAATACCTATGCCGATGCTATGTCGTACTTAACCGAAACTTTTGCCGGAAACGCAACTACTATATAAAGCAAATGCTCTTCATATGTTTGTTAGTTGTTGCTTGGATTTCAATAAATATTACACATCTCTTATACAGATCTACAGAGCCTTCTTTCTTAGCTAAGCTAGTTCCAGCTCTAGGTCCTTTCGAACTTAGAAGCCCTAACTTACTACTAAGCAAGAGCAGACAATAGACAATAACTCAGTATGATTTATGGGTCGTACCTACAGGTCACAGCAATAACTACAAGTCATCACACATACTACTTCAGTCTTTATGTAATGAGGAAGGTCTAGCACCACTCACAGGTCCTTCCCATACTTGTGTCTACCATACAATGCGCAATACAAACATTGGCAGAAACATCACAATATTCCTACAGTAATCTTTTTATGCAAACCACTAGAATTACAATTTCTAGATCAGACAACTGTATGGCGGCCAGCAGGATTGATGTTTGCTTCGTGAGCTTTTTAAATCTCCTGCAAAGTAATTAATATTATTAGTATATTACCCATACACATTTTGCTAAGCCACGACATTCACTTTCTATGTGACAATTATATGTCCAATATGGACTCTAGTATAAAGCTGCATGAAAATTCAATTCACAAAGAACTTAATATACAATTGAATTGACCAGTAAAAACCACAAAACATTAAAATTGTGATTAAAGAGCCAAGTTCAGACCAACAACAAGGGAATCAGGTTACAAGTTTTACTAACACCATTCTTTGGTCTTTTGCAATAGTACAAAATATATTCCAAGTATCATACATGTAGAACAAAACATTCTGAAATTTTTACAGGGATTCTTTGAACAGCAATACTCCAGCAAATCTTTGCAGTTTGCGATAATATATCTAAGGTGAAAACTGTATTCTCACCACTATGGCCATGGCTATAGATTGACGTCCCTGAAAGAAATCTGCGCAAATATAACTTTTAAAGATTCTGAAGAGCCTGCCAAGTGACTCATATTTAGCCTCGACTGATACGCCCATAACATGATGTCAGCAACACATGTTCACACTCTGACACATAGGAACTCTGACTAAGTGTCTCCGAACACACTCAATTTTCACATTTTCACTTAAAGATCATCATGAGCTGTAGCAGTAACTACATTTGTACATGTAGATCGCAAAGAAAACACTGTTGCTTCTAACAAAAATCCGTTTAGTAGTGAAACATCTGTACTGTAAACAGTTGAATTACCGACTTGGACCACATTGTTAAGGTAAAAGCAGGTAAGTAAACTATTAACAGGTAGATCGGATGTAAATCTGTGTATAGTAACCATCTCCCATGGGCATGTAGAACCGCCAGTGTTTATTTACTTCCTCTACCAATTCATTCAAGTAAAGTAAAGCAATAAACCAGGTTCTAGGCTATAATCCTGCAAAGCACACAATTTCCAACACTGATCACCATAAGATAATATAATAATCAGCATATTAACATTACTTACCTAGTAAATATCAAGTCAGTTTGGAGGCATGACCACCACAAGTGGGTGATATCCTCAAAATACCAGATACTAGTTTGAATACTCAACAGCTGCGAAAGGATGCCACTTGTTCAACCATGACAACTCAGAAAAATGATTACATACCTCAGCCATTACTTATCCTGTATTGTTGGTCTGGTCTAAAAAATGTCTATTCAAAACAATAGGGCTACAACATGTACATTTATAATAGTACATGTATATTCGAAAAAAACTTACCTAAAACTGCTCGCCGAAGCAATTTTCGCTTTTCTGCTGCATTCAGCATTATCAGGTCCATTTCATCTATTACAAGGAGAGGATTTTCATCTGCAGAATCCTCTGTAATAATATTATACTCGTGGCAATGAAATTACTGTTGAGTGAACTTTGCTCATCCTGTAAGTATCAGCAGAAAGACATAGTAGATGTATAACAAGTCTACTCACCAGTATCTGTTTCATATTCCTCTTTCATGGGAATGATACACTTACCAACTGCCTCCTTTATCACTTTGGCTGAGGCTTCGTTCACAAACATGGGCGAACCTAAAATTGTATTAAAACTACTGGGAGGGCCAGTTAATAAGTAAAAATGATTTCATTATAAAATTCGATAAAATAGTAGGCCTAACACAGTTGCATACCTAACTTTTCAAGAGACAAGAGACTATTCGCAGTATTCAAATTAATGAAAATACAAATGTAAACATAGTTCTAGTTCACCATTTCCATTATTGTGCACAAAAGCACATGGTAACTGCTATGAAAACTCCTCAACCTACAAATGCAACAATAGATTGATGCAATAGCACAGAATTTAAAACCGACTGCAATGTTGGCAATGAGGATAACATAAGCATAAAACTAACTTATTTAAGACGACAATTTATTAAAAGAACTTATTTTTTTATACACGTTTCGTTTGAAACGACCTCAATTTTCTTTCTTTGAAGATCTTTTTTGTACCTAAACATAAATAAATGAAACCTTGGTAATTGGAGTCTGGTGCCACATAACTGATGATTTGATTGGCCTATATTCAAAGATCTATGATAATTTAAGTAACAGTCTATGTATTAACAGAATTACCAGTTAACAAACTAGCCTACCAGTTACCAAACACAAAAGATTGTGCATTTTGATATGATGATGCGGAAACATGTAGGCCTACACATCTGGATGCATCAATATTCCACATGGAACTTTTGGAATTTATTCAATGTCTTAGCGACCATTTTTCAGGCATAGGCCAACATTCAGCCAAGTTTTCGGCCCACTTCTGTCACAGAGTCGAGAGCACCCCACCCTAGCATGAGCCAAAAGCAATATCCTCACTACCGTGCAAAGAACCGTGCGCCGATGATCTAGGGATGGCCTTTGGGCCTAGGCGGATGGCCACCTTCGAATTTTTATTTGCGATCTAGGTCGGTCCAAGAGGTAGTGAAAACACTAATAAGCTCAGAAATAAATATACTGTTATGATAAATGAAGATTGCATGCACAGCCCTTTCCACTATCTTACATGCAGCAATAACACATGCTTTGTAAGACATTACCTACATGGACTCACACAAAGTTCATTGTCACGTTAGACCACCTAGGGTGTGGAAGTGGCTTGCCTCATATGGGACAGTGGGCAACATGAGTTGGAACAGTATTTCATTTATTAGTTCACGAGTTATTAAAAGTTGTGCTGTACAGGTCAGTGCTACCTGTCATTTGGGGACTACTCAAAGTATCAGCAGGGATGTTCTATCTTTAAATCTCAAACTGCTCTCGGTAGAAAGCTGTTATGGTACTGGTTGTAATTGGTTCTGATGGATCTTGGTAGGGCCTATGCCTCTGGTCTGGGCTCTCATTTGTATCTGACTATTGTTGCAATGTTGCTGGACATAAACATATATCCAATAACGTCAACACTGTGAATAAGACATTGTGATATATTAAATATGCACTCCCCTATGCTTCTGTACACACAAAACTAGTAGCATACACAAAGACGTTTTGAAAGTGGACAGTTCAACACCGGACAATTTGAAATGCCTAGCCCCAACTACCAGATTTTAACTAATTTTTATTTACAATGTTGTTTTTTATTAAATTAAATTAATTAATTAAAATTAATTATCTGCAAGTTGTGCTTCTAAATGCAATCCACACGATTTCGAACTGTCCAGTTGTGAAATGTCCTGCTTCGAACTGTCTTTTTCGAAATGTCCCTTTACCAATAATATAATGCAAATGTTAAATGTATAAAATTTATATTTAACATAAACATGAATCATGATATGTTAATGTAATGTTTCATTTATTCTCAATGATAGAACATTTATACTACTTATTACTATTATTATATTTACATTAACATAATATTATAATAATTATTATAATAAAGGTAATATATTTTGTATTATAATAATTTAACTTTAAATTTAATAATAAAAATATAAAATAATAATAATAATAATTATAATAACATAATTATTATGATTGATAATGATATCAATTATAATTAATTATTAGCTTGGTTTCTCCAACAAACTTTTTGGACTTTCGACCTTCAGTATCATTAGATTACTGAAATAAGAATAGAATTGCCAACGTATATGTATAAAGATTGCAAAGATGATAAAAGGACTTCTAATCTGTAGAGTAGGCTAGTGGAGCGGCATGTAATATCGGAAATAACGGAAATGAGTCGTATAAATGAAATATAAGATGCTGCTGCTCGCTGTTTGATAGGTTGGGAATTCCAAATAATGCTTTTATCTCCCAAAATCTTTCTTCTGCATCTTAATCAGCTTATCTAATAATGTAACATACTTCTTTGTATACTAAAGATTAGTATACTATTAATCTTTTCTCAATTTTTTTGTTTTTAAGAGGAGAAACCGGCGAGTCTGTTAGCGAGTCTGAACGTCAAAATTGATGGGACGATATACCTGAGTTTTTGACAAAATGATATACATTACATTTTGTTCATGAAGTTTATGTACAATTCTGGTTTTCAACAGAGCTTATTGCTCTCTAAATTGTTTTACTTCGTTAATTTTATTATTTTTGAAAATCGAAAAAGCGCAATGGCAAAAAAATTAAGAATGTTTTTCAAGAATTAAGCCCCAGCTTATTTAATTTTGTTCGTTGTATATTATAATTATATATTCTATATTGTTATTGTAAACTAAATAAATGATCTGATGATTGATATGATAATGATATGATAATAATATGATTGTGATAACATTTAATTATAATCTAATGATGATGTAATAGAGTAGCGTCACTGAGTAGAGTGTAATGGTAAACCAAAACTAATCAAACATAAATGGAGTTATTATAGAAAAAGCTCAAACTAAAACTCAACTTCTTATTCTCCAAGAGACTAATGATAATCATAACCATAATGCAATTGAACTTCTAGGAAAAGAATAAGAATTTCTATAATAATTATTAGTACTATATGCAGGCATAAGCATAAGATAATAGTAAAATGTTTTGTTATAAGTGATTGGTAATACTTACTTATACTATAGTTTAGGCTGTTTAGTAATATTTATTCTCCTTTTAATCATTCATTCTATTCTTTACAAAAAATATAACTCTAACTGTTCATTTGGGGCTAAATTTGTTTATGTACTAATAATACTTTAAATAGAAATTTAATAAGAAAGCAATAGAATGTTATTGTTAACATGACATTGCATTTATCATTATCTAGTGAGTGACTGATAAATATACTAGGCTATTATGTATAATCACTGGCAGCGAGCTCATAACTCCTAATGACTAGTGTACCCGCAGTTTACTGAAATTACATCACCAATATTTGGGTTATGTGTTTTTGGTAAACCGTGGGCACAGTTGACATTTGTACAATACTCATTTGGGGTTAGGCCCCACTGCCCGTGGTTATACGACATATTTTTGCCACAATACTTATCTTATGATCATGAATTACCTCATTGCTTATGTTAATTTGCACACTTTGCGATTTACAATGCTGACTCACTGTAGTCATTTAGGCTAATGTGCTATAACTACAGAACTATGTAGGCTATTCTGACTATTTTTGTAGATTAATATAGAATATAATGTATATGTGTAAATATTGCTGTACTAATTGTTAGGCATTACTATTATAGTCACCATTGTATTGAAATATGGCAATCAAACTCATATCAAATTTTAGATAGAGACATAGGCTACAATGAGAAAGTAACAGAAGCTTCTTTGGAAGTTAATTGGGTTTCACTGTAAAGACAACTAGAATGGCCGCTGCAAATTCTCGTGAAAAGAAGTTGCAAGTTTTGAGAGACCTTAATAATACTTTACAACTGCACGCTGAACGAATGAAACTTTCCAGCCGTGCTGATCAAGTGAAGGCCCATGTTACAACTATTAGGTGTGATGAGCCTACAGAATCAGGGCTGAAGAATGTTGGAGTTGTGGATTCTGATGTGATATCAACTCGAAAAACTAGGTGTGATCATGTTCACTTTTTATAGACCTGTACATAAACTGTTATAAAACTGACAAAAATTTTGATTACAAAATTTTCTTCGCACTATGTGCATAATTTGCTACGAAGACAAATTTAGCAGCTTTCCCACAGCCTGCTATTATGAATACTTTTTTTTCCAATTTTTGACCTTGCACTTGCAAACTAAGGTTGTTGAACCCAAATGGGCGAAGAATGTCTCCTGTTAGGGTATGCTACAAAAATAGGCCACAATCTGGATGTTTGTTGTATTTTCTGTCTTCTGCTAAATTAAAATGTAACCCACTATGCAATGTATGCTGATGTTTACTGTTTGTATATTTTACTGAAATAGAATTTATATTTGATCTAGATATTTAGTTGAGAAAAGTAATTATATATGGATCCATGGTAATAGTTGTTAACTCGTGTTTTAGTTTTTATGCGGAGTTTTGGTAATACGGCAACTTTGTGTATTACTTTAGGATACCTGTAGCCAATAGACATGTCACCACACCAACATCGCCTAGGAAACGGCGACTGGCAAGGGATGTGGTAAAGAACTATAAACCGGGATATACATGGAACCGAGGAGGTAGATTGAAGGAATTGAGGATAAGGTATGCTTGGGTCTCATATATTACACTAATAGGTTTGTAATATACATGCACAGTTCGCATCATATGTTGGCCCATAATATCTATTTGCTAGCGTACATTTACTCACATTCTATCATATACTTTTACTTTAAGTGCATGCCTATTCTAATTGCAATAGATAAAAGACCTTTCATGATTCATTCCCTATCATGATTATAGGTGCATTGCCAGGAAATATCTGTCTATGTGGAAGAGGAATGTTTTCGGAAGAGTTTTACCATCTGTTGCCAGGTAAAGTTTTACTCTATATTAGCATGTATTGCTCTCTATGACATCATGCTACACTATTAATATCTGCACTCACTCTAGATCATCATGATGGTTTATAAATTGAACAATGTCGTGTTGGGTACAAGTTATTACTGTTTCACCATCATTATAGGTCATGTTGATGATAATTCATGATTTTATATACATATATAACATAATATTACATCTGCTAGGAGTCACTATGCTAGGAAGGTCTATAGAACTGTGTTTGATGCTTTACATGAGGAATGGTGGAGGAACAGAAGAGAGTGGCGGCTACAGATTAGAGCAGCTTGTCATGACAGGTTAGATTATTATTTGTCTCTCAAAAACATCTCAGTGTAAGTCATATGAGTTCTGGCTCAGCTTAATTAGTTAATTATCCTATTCAGGTATAGACTTTGGAGTAGGTGCTGGAAACGATGGAAACTATTTCTTTTTATTCAAAGAGAAAAGAAAATTGTAACGGATCACGCTGATCAGCTATGTGAGTAACTACACAAATGTTTTGTAAGCATATCTAATATATTGTTTGGTTTATCATTTTTGTATAATGACAAGATAGTTGAGATGAGTGTACAGATACTGTATGTTTATAGATAGAAGGAAAGCTCTTACTAAAGCTTTGGCTGTCTGGAAACTGTATACTGAGAACCAGGGAGAGAAATCTTTAGCTAAAAGGAGATCTGTTGTATTTCATCAGCAATACCTGATAAGGTTGGTGATGTGTAAGAACCTACACTATGTACATAGGCAACATGTTCCTTATGTACATTCACAGGTACACTATGATATTTTTAATGTATTAGTAGTACATACGTACATGTACACAGTCTTTGTTATTACTGTTACTATCAACATATGGGTAGCCGAGTTATAATATAGTATCCACCTCTACATGTTAAATGGAGCATTTTAATTGGCCCAGGTTCTGCTAACATGGCTTAATTTGCTGTAGGTACTTTGCCCTGTAGACTTGTCTACGATTAGTGTAATTAGAACATTCTGCATTTTTCATGCAGAACTTGTCTATGACTATGGTGTGTAGATAGTAATCCGCAGGAACATATATTTATATACTGTATATTTACTTGAATATGACTTCTTAACCATTCGTAGACTATAAATCTACAGTATACGCACAGACACATATGACACAGCAGTTTATACATGTACACAACAGATATAACCAGTTGTTTCTATAGGAATGTGTTTAGTGTGTGGAGAGACAGATTGGCTGCCAGACGTGAATATAGGTCAAAGGAGCAGCAAGCAGGAGAGTTATATGTCTACAATATAACTCACAAGGTAAAGCAGCATGTAAAAATGTAGCTCGTGACTTGCACGTATTTCCTGGTAACATTGCTATTACATGTACATTGTTTGTTGATATTTCTTTGGTTGGGACGTTTATGTGTATAATCTTCGTTTGTGATATTACACATAGTACATTGTACACATGTATACTGTTACAGAATTGTACACATGTATACTGTTACAGAATTGTACATGTGTATACTATTACAGTATTGGAATTTGTGGAGGCAGAAGATGGAAAAGAACAAAGAGGAAGAAAGAAAGCTATATTCTAGTGTTCAGCACTATCACAAGAACCTGATGGCTAAGGCTTGGGCTGCATTATCCCACTATGTTCATCTACGTCAGATAAAGACCAGTAAATACGGTATGTCACATGTAGAGTAGAAGAAGGATATTATTACTATTTTTCCTTTTTCTAAATGGTTAAGCAATGCAATGCTGTGTTATTATATGAAATATTATGTATAAGTTATGTTATTTTATTTGTTACTTTTATATCATGTACGAGTATTTATAACTTAATATGGATAATATAACAATGATGTGGTTGCACCTACATGTACACGTACATCAAATTATGCTAAATCAGAATGTGTGATGAACACTTATTTAGTTGAATATAGTGGTAATTGTTCTCATGTTACAGGCTACGCTGGCATGCTGTACCAGAGGAGTCGGTTGAGCCAATATCTAAAGTTGTGGAGAAAGAGACTCGCAGTGAAGATTGAGGTTGAGCAGAAGGAAGAGACTATTCTACAGTTAGCTAAGCAGAACATATGTCATAAATATTTCGTCAACTGGCAGCATTGTATCCTTTTTATTTCAGTTTGAGTTTGTATTTCTGTGAGAGTATCTTGTCGGTGCTAGATATGGATTCTTTGTCCATCAACTTGTTGGTAATCTTTGACTTTCTGGGTTGTACTACTGAAGTCACCTGCTTGTTGATCCATGTCATTCCTGTGGCCAATCAGATGCTGTCTGCTGCTACTAAAGCGGGACACACTACTTTCCACATCAGTTATAGTTGTCAGAGGAGTCGGGTTTCGTGATTGGTCGGATACTCTCATTTTGTTATTCGTAATTCGCTTTTGTGCTTCTGTAAGAAAGGTCATATTTCACATCAGTCGGAAAACTTAATTTATGCAAATAATGTTGCTACAAAGTGTATTGTTGTAGTGTGGTACTCTCTGCTGTATGCTAAAAAACGTAAGGCAAATGCAAGGATAGGTTTTGGGGTCTGTTGTTGTTATGTAATGTGCATGCAACTTGTGCTAATTGGGGGGGGGGGGGTTTATTTTCCTAACTACCAATGCACATATAGGCTACATGTTGTGTGCTATGGTCAGCTATAAATACAACTATTTGGCTATGCACGTATGTGGTACTCGTGTGCTATGTTTAGCTATAGCTACATGTATAACTATCCTGTCATGCACGTATGCACCACTTGTGTGCTATGGTCAGCTATAACTGTATGGAAATACGTACTGAAGAAATCAACAATATCATCTCTTCTGTATATAGTGAAAATCTCACAGCTTATTGCTATTCCCAGTAGTAGTAGGAGTAGGACTACTATAAACTTGTGTGTCCAACTGCAATGTGCAGGGATAGCAGCTCTGATCTTCTCGCTCTTGAAATTAAATCTAAAAGAAAATAGTGAATATTGTAAGTGTACAGGATGTACTTAGCATCAAAAGTGTAAAAGTAATGTAACTTTCGGCTTTTTCACAATCAACGTAATATCAAAGATATAACAAACACATGTGTATATATGCACCATATGTCGTGATGTCAAAGGGCAAGCACGCATATAATGTTGACGTATAATAATTTCATTTTCTAAACGTAAAGTATTCACCTGACAAACAACAGAGTTTGGGCTATGGTGCAATATTTTTGCACTATTACCTCGGTGACAATATTGAGCCCATTCCATATAATATTTCAGTTATAGTCAGTAACTCTTTTGAAGAATAATGTATGAAGCTTGATATCTACATTTACCCACCTCATAAATTTATGATACATATGGTTCCAGTCAATCACTCCAACACTGTCTTTCTCCATTCCACATTTATAGTATATCCAACCATGTGACCTTGAGAGTGATAGTAGCCCGTCATAGACCACAGGAAATATCACATTCCCACAGATCAGCCGTAACTGTAGAACATAATATATTCATCAGTAGAACTGAACTGAGACAAATTAATATATTGTTTAGTATAGTGTAACTCATTGTTATAAGTGGTAAACTGGTTATTAGAGATACTCTTGGTAAATGGTGAGCCTTTATTCTCTCTGGTCAGTTGGTTGGCTGTGAACCCGTTGACAAAAACTTTTTTGCCTTGAACAAAAAACTTTTATATCTCATTATAAGAATGTGTAGATGCACGTCTGCATCAAGCTGTCAATAGATTTAGACACGTACTGATAGGTTGTGTTGGTAGACATCAAAATCAACAATGGAGTTGTGATTGTCGGCATGCTCTTGTAGGGTCTGTACTAGCGGGTGAGTGTAAGGCGATGAGTCAGCTGTCTTATCAGCTGGGCATTTTTCTGCTGCTTCGACAAACCCAACTATATGTAGATATTTGTTTGGGTTTTGTAAATGACATTCATTGATTAGGTGACCTACAAATGTACAGTCACTACGTTCAGCGGATACAAAGTTTATAGAGAAAAATAACTCCCACAAATTGCTTACAAATTACTATAATTATAACATACAGTGGAACTTACTTAATTCAGCCTAGGATAATTCAAAATCTTGGTTAGTTCAAACTACTAGCCTTGGTCCCCGCTGAGCACTATATACATGTAAATGGTTTCAATTAAGTGAAGTGATCTTACAATTCAAACTCAGGCCTAATTCAAACCAATTGTTTGAATTAAGCAAGTTTCACTGTATTCTATAATATTATTTATTTATTAGTTAAAAGCAAGCATATGATGGATTGTGAGGTTTTCTGGTGTATAGTCTCTATTTTAGTCTAGAAGCTCACTGATGTGACACAGTTTTGGTTACTTGGACAATATTAGTAGATGCTTACCTATGTTTATAGGTTGCTTTTCATAGAGTGTCACTTGACTGTAATTGAGCTCTGGATCTCCTAACCCCAGACATTCCACTTCAACATCCAGAGCAGTCACTTCACTAGTGTGTAGCAGTTCTAGAAAATTTAGACAGGTTTGTGTTTCTTTTACATCTCAATTGAAAAGACTGTACCTGTTTATATTTGATCAAAATACTTTAATAAGTGACTATTTAAATGATAAAAATCAATGTTCTCTAATGTAAGGATACTGGACACCTTTGACCTTCCAAAGAGAACTCACTCATATTGACAGCTAACCAAGCCGATTTGCCAGTCCGATACATTTTAGTGGCAATATTTAAATTTAACATGCCAATATGCGTTAGAATTTCATTTGCTGACGTTTTCAGTTACAACTAGTCACAAATGCTTTGTGCATATGAGTGGAAAAGACCACACGAGTCATTTATTTTCGATGAAGCAGTAATATTTTACGAAATATAACATGTTATATTGGTATAAAGTTTGGTCAGTTTAAAAAGTCATAGGTGTTTTATTTTGCTTACCAAATCTAAAGAATTCCTCACACTGTTGCTGGTATTGGCGTAGATACAGGCTGCAGAAGTACCTGAAGTCATGTAGCTGAGCAACTTGTACACAGTCAGATGTGAGCATCTTCTCTGCTTGCCATTTTACCTAAATCATATATATACGAGCATGCAACAGTAGTTGGTCCATTCTCTGTGAAATACAAGTTATATTGTGTCTCTTTGTTCAAGTGAATACTTTTAGTTCCAAAAAGTAAGAACATAAACCTGCTCATCATACCTACAGCTATCCTGATGGTAACATGTTATAATTGTATTACATGTTATATGTATCAAGGGTGTAAAACAAATATCATTTTTAGATACTTCTAGAAGTTGATTTCCGATTTGTATCTTGTGGGCTGAATTTTATAAAGATAAAGCAACTGGTCTTGTCCATGTTTAGTAAACTATCAAAGTTATCTTATCTATTGTTTGGACATGCACTTGTCCCTCCTTCCTTGGGGTACCAGTTAGTAATCTCATGTACTAACAGTAGAACAGACAATGTACTGTAAATCTGTCAGAGATGCTTGTGCTTTGATCCATGTTAAACGATGCCTCGTCTCACCTGGTCACAGTTGTCATCTCTTGAACAGTTCTCAATCTGTGTCTTCAGTTCTTCTATATAAAGTTTACTTCTGTTGGCATGGCACACACTTCCTGTCTGTATCATGGATATGTCTCTGACAAATAGCGAGCCACTCATGCAGTCTGCTCTCATGTTGTTCACAGGGATATCCATTCTGTTGTGTACATGCCATCTAGATATCCTTGAGTTACCCATGTGGGTTTTATGGTGCCTGCAGTATGGATTCATTATTCCACGAGGTATTGTTTCACATATTATTGTCGTTATTCATGCAAGTAATGAAGAACCAATCTTTGTGATGTTGTAATATAATGGAGTATCAACTTGTAGTAACATTACAGTCATACCCTACCTTGTCTCCCCATGCTCATGGTCAGCTTTGAGAACAGAAATAAACAACAAAAGTATAAGCAGCGAACCTCTGCCAGATGGTACAGTCATTTTGTAACTATTACACAAGGTTCATCTGTCCAGTAACTTGATTTACTTTGTAGCTGTAGTAGCAGGTGTAGTTGGAGTTATGTAAAACAATCAGTTGTTTGTTGTCTGACTCTGCATTTTCTATTGTTTTAAAATAATAATCATGGAAAGTTCAACCAATAAAATAATGAAGTAAAATATCACTACTTGCTAGTCCATGCTTATCAATAGAAAAATATATATGTAGATTGTATTTGTTACAAATGTTTGAATTGTATACAATATAGCAATTTTCAGATGTTGTGAACTTGATTTCCATGGGATTCTAAGATTCCATTATGTCGTGAAATATTTCTCATATTATTAGCCTAATAGCCTAATAGTCTCTACTTGTATATATATATATATTAATAATGTATCGTCATGTAGAGATAGTTATAGGTGAAGAACTACATAATATCAGGGTTGGGAACTTTGATCTACTTTTGCATTCGATTTCCGATTTTCGATTATGCTGACTAAACCAAAGAATACAAGCATTCGATTGTTACTTTACCAAATCAATGATTGTACCTCAATGGATTTTACAATCGATGATGATTTTAGAAAATGCACATGTATATGGGTATAATTTTTGTAAAAATGGAGAAATTTATTGCCTTTACTAATTTTGTCTATTACTTTAAAATGTTATAACGACTGTGCCTAATATTACCAGTTTTATTTATATTTTCTCATAGTTTAGAGTTATCTCCTCTACCTTTATGTTTCTTTTTAGCATCCAAATATTTATATGCACTGCAAATCTTAGCCAGAAATTCCAGGCTATTATTTCTTATTTGGTGCTAGTCACTCACATTTTATCCTAGCTTGCAAATAGAAGCTATTATTTTGTTATTAAATAAAACAGCTCATCATCATTTTTTTTATTAAAAAGATAAGAACTAAGCTACAAGGCTTTTCATTTATTTCCTGTACTAAACACTAGCAGATTAATTAGCAGCTTAGTGACAATCGAATGCAGCTGTAACCCTATAAAACCAACGAATACATGCATTTCGATGGCTTTGTTGGAAACCAACGATTAGGTGGAATCGATGGTGAATAGACCAAAGAAAATCACCATCGAATATCGAATGCTATTGGCGATTCCCAACCCTGCATAATATGATTACCCTGTACAATTGTACATGTAAATACTTATACTCTACATTAGCTCAGGTTCCTTAACATGGAATATAGATGTGAAGTTGAGACAACAGGAGTATGCACAAGGGGAATTAGCTGTGCAGCACTCCAACTACTCTGCAGTGGTAAGTGTGTAGTTGACTGTTTGAGTGTTCAGGACAAAGTAAACTGATACTATGTACGTATTAAACGTATGTAGGTACTAGGTGGCCGGAGTTCTAGGGTTTGGGGTATGTACATGTAGTATGTTTTGGTCGTATAAATTTACTTGTAAGTTTAAGGGTTGCCTAGGTGTAGAACCGGGACTACCTTGAAACATTTTGTGGACCTAGTACCAACATAGTTGGGATTTAAAAGTTTTCTTCTCTTTATCAACTTTATCAAATTTATTGAGAAGATGACTCCAACCTTCTTGTACTTTCAGCTTGTGAGACTGCTTAACTCATAAGACCAGTGCACCTTGTGCATGAATAGTTTGCTGCGTGTTGTTTCCATACATGAACATGTAGATGTTCTTAAATTTCTGTTGCAATCAGCTGCATCTGATATGTAACTTGCAGTCGAGGTGTTTCACTGCACTGAGGCTATGTGCAGTACAGCGACGAGTAACAGAGCTACATAAGCTACAAGCTGAAGATTTCTACCACCAGTCCTTGAAGCGCAGGGCATGGAAAACGTGGAGTAATCGCTGTGATGAATGTGAGGAACTTAGGCTGTATCCTCTCACTAACACAGCTTATAATCACTACTGGTAGGTCCTCTAGCCTCTGGTACAAAAGTATAGTAAATCATATACTTACAGTTGATTCTATGTGCTCTCATTCTATGTGTGTTTCTATATTTATATAGTATGTTACAGTATATATTTGATTGCAAATTTTGCATTTTCTGTTGCCAAGTTGAGAAAACCAAATTGCCGAGGAGGTACACACAAGAATGTATTTTGCTCTGGACATTGTTGTTATACTAGAATATTTAACATAATATGTGTGTATTCGTGTGTTGTAGCACAACACTGCTATGGAAGGTCGTGGAACACTGGAGACAGTATGTGTATATAAGACAGGAGGAGAAGATTGTGACTGACAGATGTGATGTTCACTACTCCACTTCCCTTCTCTCTAGAATGTTCCGACAGTGGTGTGACTACACACAGACTAGACAGTGGAAACACGAGGCCAATGATCAAGCCCTCACATTGCACAGGTAATAGGTGTACGCCATCTACCAGCATAACACATGTACTCTATCTGGTACTCTTGCTATTGCTGTGGGCGTCTCTGTAATATTGCACATCTGAGTGAGGTAGTACCAAAATACATACAGTATGTGTATTGAATTGTAGAGAGAATATGGAGGCTAAATATTTTTATCTGTGGCGAGGTCGATACCAGCTAAGCATGGAAGTACGAACGATGGACCGTATAGTAAGTATACTACCAATCTATCAGATATACATGTATATGTGAACATGAAACCAATGCATTGCATAATCTTGTGTAGTGTTTGTTAGGCTGGGAAGTGCGAGATAGAACAATTATTGCTTCACTTTATATGAGACTAGCTTAAGTTGTGTGGTTATTTTCTCTTAGGCTACATTACACTGTCAGAAGAAGTTGGCGAAGAGGTTCCTCAGCATGTGGAGGTTGAGAACTGCATCCATTCTGGATGATTATGAGAATATGGTTATTATCTCTCCTTGTATATTAATATACATGTGTATGTGAATTGCATTGCAATTGTGTGTATTAGTGTATATTATGTGAAGAAGCTGTAGCAGCAGCAATATTTAGAGTTATTTATCATATTAGTTCCTGATGTGTATGCTTACAATAGCTGAGACAGCATCCCATAATGTATACATTCAACATCAATATGGAGTAGAGTTATATTGTTTAGTAAAACTTTTTTCCACTTCATATTTTAGACTTTGGCAGCAGAACATTACAGACTGAGACTGCTGACTACAACCATCAGGACTTGGAAACAGTGTGTCATAGACAGCTCCACAGAGTAAGGGCTTTCACTGACATCGCTTATACTTTATTTCATAATATCGCGTAATACAAGCTTAGGTGATGATACTCATAGTATAGTAATGTTGATGAGCTGGACTGTGGTAGTATTTCACTGTATGAGTATGACTTTATATTATGATCACATATTTAGCTACATGTGGATATTTACCATGTTATTGTTCTAGAGAGACTCAGTACCTACAGGCAGTTGGTCACAGAGATGTCTGCTTAAAGAAGGTCTCATTGAGTCAATGGCTGAAGGTAACAGTAATAACACTCATACATGTATCTTTTGTAATAGTCTATTGTGGGTGTTATGGGTTAGTAATTGAGAAATGTGACATGCCTAACCATTGATATAGCCTCCCTGTTAACAAACAAATTCTGTGATTATGAGGCTATTTCTCTTACACAAGAGGTCTCTGTTATAGTCACATGGGCTTGTAGATACCTGGTGTGAGTGAAATGCAAGTAAATCTAACATATGCAGTGTATGACACATGAATATGAAATATTGACTATCTTGTTCTATAGTTTGTAAGAGACCGTAAACTGAAGAGAGAGAAACTGCATAGAGCTGAACAGTATTCCAACAGAAACCTGCTGAGACCCATAGTGTCTGCTTGGTCAGCACACGCTGCCGAGTTGAGACGGAGGAAGCAAGTGGCAGAGGAGAGACTTAAAGTGCACAATGATATACTTCTACGGTCAGTTCACTCATACACTATATTTATAGGGGAATATACATGTACATGTACAATGTATGTATGTGTGGTCTTGTATTCACTGTATGGAGGCTCAAACACACCAGAGCCTTGGGAGTGCTGATGTACTGTTGAATAACTCTGGGTAAATGGGTGAACACTTTACCATGAGTGATCAAGTTGTCTATTGTGAGTTATAGTATATGGGGGTAAATTTTAATGGATGGAGAGCATAACTCCTACTTTGCTAGTCAAAGGTAATGTCCTGTTATTGTAAGCTCTAGCATTATGTGTAGTCACCATCTCCCTTCGTCAACACTGATTGTTGTCATGTGGATTGGAAGTAATAGAAATGCATACCAATATCGTTTGAGATGAGTGTGCGCCTGTAAGTGCTAACAAGTGCTGTCACATTCTCTCTACCTATACATGGAACTGTTTACTCTCAGGAGCTACATAGAGCAGTGGAGACTGGAAGCTAGACGATTGGTTAAACAGAGATTGAAGGTGGAGATCTTCCAGCAGAATAAAACTGATCAGTTCATGCTGAAGGTAATCACACTATTTCTAACTGCACTATGAAATCTGGGGTTATAATGTATTTAACCTGTTAGTACTACTCCTTGTTGAAGTTGTTGCTGCTTTGTTTGGCTCTGGTTATTCACTCGCTTGCCTTGAATGGGTACACTAAACATACATGTAGGTATTGTGTTCCTATTTCCGTTGTTTACAGTACATCTGTGCTGGCGATTAAAGGGTTTTACACATGTCACGGAAATGTTATTATTTTTACCAGTTATGCGCTCCATCTATTGTATATTAACAGCATACGGTAACGTAACGTTGATGTACATTGTGTTGTAAACTTACTAGGTGGTAGATATACAATGTATATAGTAACATAACTGTATACTTTGCAGGTGGTGAGAAGGTGGAGGAACTACACTTCATGTAGATTGAGAGATAGAGAGCATGATGAGAATAGAATAGCTCAAATGCAGGAAAAAATGGGTTTAGGTAATACATACTCCTACTTTGTATTAATATTCTATGTCTGGTTTTAAATTTATTGAGGATACAGAGGTTTTTGTTATAAATATGTGGTAACCCATGACTCCTTAAGTAAATCGTTGTACTATTGTTAAATGGAAGTACAACTCTAAAGTACAAAGCAGCTACACTAGTGTGATTGTAATGTAGTACTGTCTTAGATTTGTCTAATACATGTACAATGCTACAGTATTTGTGCATGGCATAATATTAATGTAGCATGGCCTGTGGATATTATATTTGGATATACGAGATATAATAAATAATATGTAGCCTACAAGTGTACAATTGTATACTTCAATATGTTGTACTCTGCAAAACATAATGTTGTGTATATTATATAATTATTATATGTATAACTTGGTGTTATCTGCTGCACATACATGTACATTATCTATACTATGTAATTATTGTAATGTGGTGGAACCTGCAGCATATCTGAAGGCAATGTTCAGCAAATGGAGGACAGCCAGAGATGAGAAGGTTCTGTATAGACTCAAGTATGGACAAGCCTGTATACACAGGGAGAGAAAACTCCTCACTGCAGCTCTGAGAGCATGGAAACACTTTACACAAACCAGCATGCATAAGCAGGTATAAGAATGCTACTAGCTTGTGTTTATAGTATAACATAACGTAAGGTATGTACATGAGAAGAATTATGTACTACATGTATATCATCAGTATAGTGTACCCTGTCACTAAATTCAGTAAAATGAGTATGATAATAGTTACATCCATGAGCATATTATAGGCTTAGACATACATGTCTGTGTTATAAATGTACATGTAATTCTCGCTGTCTCTGGCAGCTTGAGAACTTTGGTTCAGTGGATTTCACACCTTTTAAATACGCTTTGCTGTAAATATACAGTATTGCTAAGGTGTTCTCCCAGGCATATCTCTGAGCTGCACTGATGAGGTGTTAAACACCGAAACAGTACACTGTATGCAGATTGAGTATACATAATACATGTACATGTATGTATACAATGAGGGAATTGGCTATAGTGCATCATAGATGTGTCTGTGTGCTATGTAATGTACATAGACATAATACATATTATATGTACAGGGGCGTAGGTTAGAAAAATTGAGTGGGGAGGCAGAAAGTCGGGTGGGAGGGGGGCGCAGGGGGTGGGGTGCGGGCACCCCCCGCAAATGGACGCGGAAAATTTTCAAATCTCACTCTCTGAAGTGCAAAAATTAGACATAGCAGCAAGTTAGTTCTAGCATCACTACAACAAGTACTCATTACTACTTCTGCTTAATAAAGTTACTACTTCTGCTTAATAAAGTTACTACTACTTGCAACAGGAGTGAAAGTGTTACAGTACTATTACTAGTTAGTAGAATTTTATAATAACTACAATACTGCATGATTGTATATTTTACAAAGAGTCCATAGGCACAAGTGTATTTTTTAAATTAGGATTTTCAAATTTTAGTAGCTGATCAACAACTGTGGTTATTATAAATTAATTATTTAAAATAAAATGTATGTAAAATTAATATTTTTGCAAGAAAAGTGTAGCAGCCTATTAAAGTTAAGATAATATTAATAGTGTAATTATATTAATTATATATAAATTTAAAATTAAAATATTTAATTATTATTGTATTATGTTATTTTTAAATTAGTATTTTTCCTTTACAATACATATTTAGTTGTTAGCAGTGAATGTAGCAGTAGAGTAGTAGCTGTCAGTAGAGTGGCAATTGCTAGAATGAATGACTAAAATGAATGGAAACACTTTTAATTATATTATATTAAAAGAAAAAATCATAAATATTTTTAAAAGAAGCCAAGATAATATAATATATAATATTGGAATTAAATTTCATGCATCTGCTCGTAGTCAGTGACAGAGAAGAAACCACCTCATTGATAGCAGTGACCTACAAATTGATTCACCTGATTCAACTGTTCACTACTTTTACTTTCACATTTATTATTTTTTCCTTGGTATAAATAACTATCCATAAAAATATTTATTCATTCATTCACAAGATCGCAAGTTTTTAACCTTAGCATAACCATAGAGTCTTTTAGCAGATTACATAGTTTTATGGGCCTCTTTGTGTGCCACTTGCAATGTAGTGATTATTCCAAGATTACTGGTTATTGTTACGCCGCAACACCATAGAGTTAAAAGTAGAGTGATAACGCCATAGAGTTAAAACTATAGAGATAACGCTTTGGTCGTAAACCGGAAATGAAGCAAATATTAAGGAAAACAGTGTCAAACTTTCAAAAGTAGTGTTTTTAGGCCACTTTATTTTGAGAACAGGGGCGGCAGTGCCTCCCTGCCGCCCCTTAAAATACGCCCCTGATGTATAATAGTGATTTTAACAGAAACATTTTATAACATGAAACTAATAGTAATAAAAGACGTAACATACTGAGATCCTATCAAACATTACTTAGCTCTGTCTTAAACATTGAGCACTTTAGCTGAGAATTAGCAGTGTACAAACACGTACATTTCTATATATAGTACATGGTAAATGATTGTGTGGTCTGTACATAGACATAATATATTTACACCGTACATGCATTCCTTGTATAATACATGTAGGTACTGAACAAACAAGCTGAACTAGCTGGGAATCATAGGCTACAGGTGAAATTCTTTGTTCTTTGGACCAATCGTCTAAAGGAAGCGCAGGTAGAGAAAGAGCATACCATGTTAGGGCTATATCACTGGAGTCTTGTGGTACAGCGCAAGGTATGGCTATCTATCATATACGTGTAATGTGCCTGTTATTGTGGTCTATAATGTACTATACTGTAGGTATACATGTACATATACTTGTGTGTTATGTTATGTTGTTATACAAGCTCATTTCTGGTATAAGATATATGAGATACATGTAGAGATACATGATGATCTTCCCACGTCTTTACTTTCCTATTGCTAAATAATATCCTCTATGTCAGTATAATTGCAACATAAACTAATGAGATCAAAGTTAATGATCCAGTTTTTGCCACAAAAAGGTTTCTAGATTAAGTTGACCAATGGAATGAGCTCTCAGTGTGTCATGTTCTCTCATCTCATACCTAAATAGTTTACTGTCTATGTGTATGACTGTATGTGTGTATGTGCATGTGTGTATGTGGTCATCCTGTTATTAGTGTTACTGTGACACCACTATTTCATTTCCTCTTTCATCAAGCTTAACCACGGAATTGGAATATTGTATCTACATTTGTACAGTGTATGCGTATACTGTTAGTACTAGTAGCCTTGAGTGGTAATTGATCTGTTATACAATATATATAAGCCTATCAGAAGGTAATCCAGTGTTGCACCATCTTCACCCTTGGCTGGTTGGAGGGGATTTGTCACAAGCTATTAATAATACTAACCCCAGTTTTTCTGTTAAGCGAATTATTGAGAGATTGGTGCACTTGGAATTGGCCTGGCTTTCACCAATCAATTGTTAGTGTGCTTAAAATCACATCATTTTTAGTAATGTCAAACATTATTGAATTATATTTAATAGATTTTCTGACTAATGTTATGTCTGATATAGACACTACTAGGTGAATTAATTGGTGTGAACACAGTCACAGTTGTGATAATCTTTACGTTACCATTCTGTTATCTGAATTATTTACATGAGGGGTGTGGAAGTTATTCTCTCAGTGTATACCTATACACTTCATAAATATATTGTATAGTGTACATGTAAATAGCACTATGTATACTTGTATCTTGTATGCTATGCTGATATATGTGAAGCATGTATATGTAATGTGATAGGATGCAGTGCAGTATTTAGTGTAATGTGGTAACCATATATTATATAGTTGTACGTAATGTTGTAAACTGTCTTCTGCCGTAGTGTCTAATAGCCTGGTTCCACTACACATCTAAGAGAAAAGAGAAGAAGGCCATGTATGAAGAAGCTATGAAACAATATAAGCAAAGGTTGATGGTGGACGGTCTGAGACAATGTGTCGTGGTAGCTGACCATGTGGCTCAGCGAAGGCAGCAATTGGCTGCTGAAACACGATCTAAGGTACGACTGACAATAGTGATACTACATCGTGTACCAACCTTGTAATAATGCAGTATGATCTACATTTGTATGAAAAAACGAGTTGGAGTATGATGATCTTACTGGTCATCAAATAAAGTAGTAATCTAACATTACAAGAGTGTCTTACAGTATAATACAGATGTTGTGCTACTGTTGTAACAATGGCATACTACTAGACTGACTACTAGACTGACTACTAGACTGACTACTAGACTGACTACTAGACTGACTACTAGACTGACTACTAGACTGACTACTAGACTGACGCAGCATTTACTTGACTTTCCATGGCCAGAGCTCATTGTACATGGGGATTGGAGACTATTTTTTCAAGTGTATTAATATTTGCTAAAGATCTTATGACTGCTGCATGTATGTAATGACGTTTTATGAATCCAAGCAGATCAATCACTGGGTTTATACTGTATTTAGCTGCATATAACAGAGTTCAGTCCTGTCAGTATAATATAAAATAAATAGAATAAAATGATGACAGATGTATAATTATATTGTATTAAACCATATATTTACACAAGGACGGCTTCCACGTTTATGATTTATTATAGATTTGTCACAGAACTATGCTAACTGTCCAGAAATGTGTTGATATATGGAGAAATAAAGTGCAGAGGTCTAAGGAATCCACCACATACCCTCTCCCACCAGTATCTCTAGTACCCAAACTAATACAGACAGATCTCTCCAACTATCAGTTAAATGAGAGAGACACTGACAGAGTTGCTGCAAGCAGCTCTCCACATAAGCAGAGACCAGCCCCTAAGACACTGGACAGCACATTGACCTGTCCACTGCTGTCCACTGCAACACTGCCCGTTTTCAGGTAGTACATTAGCTCTTGCATACTCGACTGTGTTGCAAAGTGTTGTATATTATAGCAAAGTTTATAGAATTAATAAGTTGTTCCACGGCTTTATGCACCAATAGGATCGCGCGAAACCTGACCTAATGAACGGCCTAGTTCAAAGTAGTTGGGCGGCAACAAAAAATTACCGATAAAACAATGGAGTTTTCTCAAGATTGGCGGAAACATTGTCCTGAGATTGGCTAGAAGTACCTGTAATGCTAGCCCATTATTTTCATGATACATGATGTTTATACCGATAGCATCAATAGAAGAGGCAAGCATTTAGAAGAGCTTAAATATAGGGAAAAGGCCCAAAAAGTTTGAGCCATCCTACTGATCACGTGGTCTGGACTATTTATGCCTCATGTAGACCAAAGATGGTAAAAGTACGCTCTTTGTGCAGACTGTTAACTACTGCTGCCGACCTATATTTCTTAAGCCTAAGCGTTTGACCACAGGCTGGGCGCTCGTTAAAGAGCAACGGTTTGCCAATTTTGATGAAAGAACCACGGCAAATGACTATGCGTATCGTTTGCTGGATAAACTTGGTATATAAAAACTTTGATTATAGTTTACTTTTTTAGTCATCTCCATGTTGTGAGTTGCACCGATGCCTTACTATTGTAGTTATTCAGGCTATACTGATGCCTCAGTGTTGTAGTTACTCAGGCTATACTGATGCCTCAGTGTTGTAGTTACTCAGGCTATACTGGTGCCTTACTGTTATAGTTGCCCAGTAGTATTAGCCTTAAAAACACATTCATATGTTTTGGCAAAATTGCCCGAGTGCTTACCAACTACAGTAGGACAAGTAGTTATAAGGAGGATGGCTGCAGTATTGTACATTTGTCGTGTATGTACTTACATGTTATACACTGTAGACCAACTAGTACAGAGAATCTAGAACAGCAGGTTGATATGGATGGAGATCAACCCAAGAGGAGAAAGAGAGTTCTACCCCGACAACCTTCCTACCTCATGGAGTCTCTGGAACGGGAGGGATTGTGGAAACTATATGATACAGACTCCAGCCAAATAACCAGTGAGTCCATCAGTTCTTGGCTTCTTGATACCATGTTGTGCTAAGATACGGACTAATTCTTGCATAAAGCATTATACAATTTCACTATTTTAGATGCATTCATATATCAGTGAATGTATCAAATGTATTTAGATATTTCTTCATGTTGTAGAGGATGAAGGGAATACTCGAGTTTTGGCTGTCGAGGAGCTTGCTATGCCAACTGTTCAGCATCCTGTATGCAAGGTATCGTTAGTATAGTACACGATATTCTCATGTGCTCATGTATGCAACCTATAGCTAGGTATAATAAGGACTCTTGGTTGCCGTGCTGATAGGAGAAACTTGAAATTGATTCAAAAGTTTTTCTGTATAATTTATTATGATGATATCGCAGGAGGATGAAGATAGTTTTACACATTCCTCACCAGTACCTCAGGCTACAGTCATGATACCAGATGTGTCTAACATGAAATCACAGGCTATACCTGCCAGTTCTTTGCTCAAACCAAGTGATCTACACAACAAACCAGCAGCATATATAAACCCACATGTTAGTCATCTACTGCCACCATCAGCATTCCATGGGAGCCCTGCTTTACCTCATTTAAGGGAAGATAATTCTCTGCAGACGAAAATATCTGCTTTGACAACTCATGGTTTAGATAGAACTAGTCATTCTGAAATGTAAGTATATTATAGGTTATTATTATTGAACTGTATTGCAGCAGGCACCGAAATATAACATGGGTTGTTATTCCCTGGGTTGTTACTCCGAAATATATATAAAGTGCATACTAATTCCATACTAGATTATATACTACATACACATATACACTGTATAATATATTAGAATAGGATTAAAATTGCAGCAATTTTATTTGAAGATTTTACACTATTTGTACATGAAACTATACGTACAATGTCATAGTAATAAAATGATATTTACCTAAATTAGTGCTCATTCTTTTATATAGTATACGAATATTATGTTGTTATGCAGATCTAGCTATGAAAGTCATATGAATGAAATTGAGAACATTAAAGCTTTCCTTCTCCTCTACAAATCTGATAGAAGACGACTCAAGAGACTGAGATCACAGCTGTCAACTCTCCACAGTTGTGTAGACAGTCTCAGTGAAACTGGTAGAGATGAAGTCATAGATGAAATCTCTCAGGTACACCTCGTTTATAGCATTACATAATCATTAATGTCATCATATATCAACAAACTTCCTCGTTTTGGGCCCAAATGGCACAACCCAATACCTTGGGTCTTTTCAGAGCTAGTGGCACAGTGTGATACAACGCCTAGTTTCTATATTTATCTTAAACAAACTTTCCTTATTGGCGGAAGATTGACTTGGCTTCCACTGTATTTACTAGCTTAATGGTGCAAAATATTAAATTACGATGTGGTAACTTGGAATTATCCCCCTTTTTTATGAAATTATAAATGCCACAGCATAATATTAATTTCCTACAGTTTGATGTTGTTGTACGTTTTAGCTAACCAATGAAGTAGAACAGCTCTCACAAGATTTGGCTGAAAGAAGAAACCATTGCCACTCTCTTGCCTCTAGACTAGACCATCTTTCTTCATTGGTAGAAGGCTGAGCTTAGCCCCCTAGAGACAGTGTACTGGTAGAAGGCTGAGCTTAGCCCCCTAGAGACAGTGTACTGTGCTATTTGCTAGTTTGTGTGATATTGCAGTGAAATAATTATACTTTTTTATACATATTTAAATAATTATTTATTTCGACTTGTAGGTTAGTTTGCAGCTAATGATAAATGCAATCATATACTTTAATTAAATATAAACTAGTCATCTAATGATCAAAACTAATTTATACTCTCTTTCAATTAGAAATTTAATATAATCTTTTTGGTTTAAAATAGGTCACCAAAGTTATAAAAAACTGAAATCACAAAATTACTACAAACTTATAAGATGCTTTATAAAGACAGTTAACAGTTAATTAACTAAATAGTGCTAGCTGAACTCAGCCAAATCTAGCCCTTTTGATACCTATAGAACAGAAAACAGAGAGACCACAGTATAATGTATGCATCCTCAAATTGGTGTACATAATTGATGGGGTACTGGTGAAATGGTGCACAAATACGTATACTTGTCCCCCTAACTCCATACATCTTGGGCATAGCGACCTTTCTGTTGTAACTTCTTAATATAATCCTCTGCCTCATTGGTGCTCTTATTTCCTAGAGTGGTGATGACATCCACCAAACATTTGTGTACATCTCTAGCCATATTCCTAGCATCTCTGCAACATCACATACAACCATATAGTATAGTATGGCATGGCATGGCATAGTATAGTATAGCATAGCATCTCTGTAACATCACATACAACCGTATCTTAGTACAATATTATAATGAAATATTAGCGCCACATGAACACATGCCAGACATTATAAGAGAGCAGTTTTGTTCAAGTCAGTTCACTTGATTATAACAAACCATAACAGACCAAGTTAACATGAGTGGTTAACTAGTTGTTAATAGGTAACACTGAAGTCTTTGGTTCCGCCCCATTCACTAAACAGTCTAGGTCTTGCCTTTAATTCGCACAGCCATAACAGATTAGACATAACAGATTAGACATAACAGATTAGACATAACAGATTAGACATAACAGATTAGACATAACAGATATTACATTGTGTATCACTTACCCACACACATAAATGTGTCCACCATCTTCTAATATACGCCAAATCTCTTCCTTGTTCTGTTGCATCAAATGCTGGACGTAAACCTTATCAGGGCCGTCTCTAGAGAAAGCTAAATGTACCTTAGACAGAGTTCCATCAGCCTCAAACTTCTCAACCTAGCAAAACCATTGGTTTTATACATAAATGTATTTAACATGTACATGTATACATATCTTTCTTTCTAGCATGTAAATAATGCTGGTATCAGTGATAGCACTGTCCAACCATGAAAGAATCTTGCTACTATTAAGCGATGGTGGCAGCATAATATGGGAATATAACTTGTTTATGATAAATATTTGATCACTGATCCATAGTCCAGAATATCACCAACCTCTTCCTGATATATGAAGTCTTGGGCTTGATAACGGCAGCCAAAGTAAAGTACCATGTCACCTATCTTCTTTCCTGTGATAAATCAATAAACACAGTATGAATGATGAGCAATATCCTACATTTACGTTATATTACAAGAAGAAAAATATCAAATTCACACATTTACATTTGTACACTACCAAAGAGCAGAATACACATTATAATATGACGTGTGTTCCCTAGTAAAGCTTCGTGTAGTATTAGAACATAACATGGTCCACGATATGTACCTTGTTTCCTTTCATGGTCTCTGCTCTGTATGAAACCTCTAAACGGTGCGAGACCTGTACCAGGTCCCACCATAATAACTGGAGTGGTCGAACGGAATGGCAGTCTAAATTGGGATTTCCTAACCTGCAACATTAATATAGTGTGTTTGTGCATGTAGCAATGACTAATTTTGAATAAGAATACATTATTTTTAATAATGGTAATGTAATGTGAAGGCAGTATACTAACATAGATGGGAACGGTTGGATTCTGTGACTCTGTAGGCAGCTTAGTAGAGAGATATCTAGTAGCAACTCCATTCATTGTAACGCCTATCCTTGTCTCATACTCTACCAGAACTGCTGTGATATGTATTGAGGTAGGGTGTTCCTGTAAAACAACATTCAATGTTTCAAATGTTACAGTTATATAAAAGTTTCATACATTACATGTAAACTGTTGATGTGCTTACACACACTACATAATGATGTCATAGTTGGTAAAGAAGTAAATACAATAGCGCATTGGTGGACTGACTGACTGATTGACTGACTGACTGACCTTGGGAGACGACGATATGGAATAATATCTAGCGTTGAGTCTAGGCAGCAGTTCACACAGGTGGTCGAGAGGAGGCATAAGGCTTGGAATTCCCTCTAATATTGCTAGAATATGTCTGTGATCATTCAGTATAAATTCGAGGTAGGCTTTCTAAAAGCACAGCATTAGAATATTCAAATGGAACAGGCTGAGAGCAGCTAAGTAATTTAGAGTCACATGATATGCAGTGTTTCCTTGCAGGTAACTCAGTAATTCATATTCACAGCAACTTATAATTATTACAACTGAACCAACAGCATATTCCCACAAATCATCAGGTTTGAATTGTAAACAAACAAAGTTAATAATAATAACCATGTAAACAACACTCCCACACAACTATTTAGTCTACATAACAAGAACACAATAAACTGAGTAGGTGTAAGAACAGACTTTTCCCTCATCAGTAGATGATGCCATAGTCAACAGTTTCTCCTTGTCTGCTGGATCAGAGCAGTACTCAGCTAAATCTTTGAGCACATGGGTACGGGGCCTGCTAGTGATGTCTATGTAGTGTGTGAGAGCAGTCCTGTAGGAACATGGGTTAGGGAATGGGTGCTTTTTGCTGGCTTCCTCTACAATGACAAAGCATGAAAACGGTTGCAAGTCGCATACGACGCGTATTTATTAGTTGGTCGTTTGGTTAGGTGTTCAATCTGTCAAAATTATCAATGGTGTTAATAAAAAAAATATAAAAGTATGATCTATCGAGTACTTTAGGCCAGGGGTGCCTAATTATTTATGGTCGGAGACTAAACAAAGTGTGGGGGTTAGGTACATAGTACACAGACATGTGCTTACGTGTTTCAATGCGTAGACATGCACGCCATGTAACTGAATGTGACATGATTGGAGCATAAATATAAAGCACCAGTGTCAATGTTACGCTGACAATCCCAAATTTGGCAATAAGGTATTACCAAACTAAGCATTTACACACCCTTGACCAAACACTCATCCGAATTTCTACAAAATTTTGAATTTTTACACAACAAGTGGAGGGCTAAATGAAATTAGCTTGAGGGCCTTGAGGGCTTGAGGCCCGTCGGCCCAAATTTGGGCTCCACTGCCTTAGACATAATATTTTTGACATGCGGCTCACAATACACTGGTTTACCCAGTGAAAACTATAATAATGTGAAACAACAAATAAATATAGTGCAGTGCTGGTATGACAGAGACAACTACGTATTTATTATGTAATTTCACTTGAGTATAACCCTGGTGTTAATAATATAGCTGATTCTAGTGTAACATGTAACATGGCTTAGTCAGCATTTTTAATAGCTGTCTTAGCTGCATATATTGGATATATTTGAATAGACATATTGCATTATTGTCACAGCTAACAAGCTATATTACAAGCTCCCTATCACTAGCTAGCCAACTAGCTAGCTACCAGAATAGCCTACATGGCTTTATATAGCTTAGGACTATATATATCAGTAGCACACCTATGGGTGATCAGTAGTTGCTGTGAACAGTTCAGCATGTTAACTGCTGTGATTTGCAACACCAGGTGGTAAGTACCTTATTATCATAATTAAAGTTTGTTACTGACTACATTTCCTACCAATAACTCTGCATTGCAGCAGTAGGGTATGGCATAACCTGGAGCACTTTTCTATATTGTTATAGTGAATAAATGTACACTTTTCTATACCTAGATTTACTCGATGTACAACTCTATTACTATGTATCATTTCAGTAACGCAATGTGTGGAAATACGCCATAAGTCTGCCCGCCTCCCCTTCAGTTGGTTTTGTCCAAATAACCCAGAAGCTGTTACAGAAGGTGATGCCCTGTCTACTGCAGTTGATGTACAAACTTACCATCAACATTGTTGAGAGAGAAGACGGTGTCAAGATCGACACCGAGCCGCTTCCCAATCCCTTCCACAAGCTCCGAGTCGTTGCGGGGATACACAGCTACGTGATCACCAGCCTCGTATCGGATCTTGGATCCAGTGATGTCGAGCTCGAGGTGCATCACTGACCTCTCGCCCCCCTTGGTCAGCTCTCTGTTGACACTCACTGGAGCCATGAACGGATTCTTGGCATCAAATGGTCTGCAGACATAAACACATACATTGTATGTCAGCACAGGACAATGGGTAACACATTTTATTTAATCTGGGAAGCTATTTATATATAATGGTGAAGTTGTAACATGACATAGTCCATGTTTTTAGTATAAGTAAACAATTTTTTATTGTACTACTTCTAAGCACTAAACAGTGCCATCAGTGAATACTTGGGCCTCTTTGAATAACTTCACAATAAAATTATATATGTGAACTATTCCTATTCATTCTTGTGCTGAGATGAAGTTGGTTGAAGGTGGTTGGTTGACATGCTTGTACTATCACCATGTTACATAATATTATGTAATGTAACTGTTACATAATATGAATGTAAAGGGATAATAGCTAAATGCTGGGTTGCTGATGCAGATTATATAATATGTACATCTATCATGTAATATACAACCATGTACATAATTTTATTATGCACACTACATGATGGATATACACATGTAGGTGTTTACAAACATGATGGATATACACGTATACAACGTATTCCTTTAGGAGATTATCCAGTTATGATTCGTCTAAAACTATTAGTAGTTATTTTTGAATAAATTTATTTTTACAGGTACTAATTCTTTGCATTTCGCATTGAGTAATTGAGGAAATGATTTAATTAATATGAATTTATGCACAGTCTCTAACTACGGAATGGTAAAAGTATCAATATGCAGTTGCATACATATCTTGTGACTTGTCATTCATACTTGTATTGCCTTCATATGATATTTCTGAATAATAGATGATGAATGATTACTTGGAAGGTTTGCTCTCTAAGTTAATCAGTCGGACTGGTTGAATTTGTTGGGCGACACTGACTTGAAAAGCGACAGAGAGCATCTGGTCAGAATCGCACATATGCCGAGAATATTTATCAACTGAGTATAGAATAATTTATTTATTCCTCATTTAATAAACCATCGCATTGCAACTAAAAACCCATATATACCGAGTTATATACAAAGGCAGAGATCCTTTGCGCAGATATATACATATATATAATATTTACATGTAATTACATATATACATGCTAGAATATATGCTCACGGTTTCTGTGTGTTGAAAGAGTTGAGACGAGCTGGTTCCCCGCGAAATATTTTCTCTTTAGGCAGTGTATCGTCATGTGTAGTTAGTGTGTATTGCCTCATACTGATATCCTCACCAGTTGCTTCTATACCAAACTGTTCACATACAGCAGGCCAAAACCCTTCTCTCCACGTGACAAAATCATCCTCAATGCTATGAAATGAGAGTAACAACGCTTACACCATCCACATTATACTGTTAGGTAGGCTATTGTGTATAGTTATATTTAGTGTCTTCACTACCCAACTTTCATTTGTGTGAGAAACCTGGGTGTGCCAATGAGCTAGGGAAAGCTTCCATCAGGTAAGCAAAATCCCATGTGTAAGCTCTTTTGACTTAGGTTGAGCGGTCATCTTGGTATTCTTATTTACACCTAGGCCAGTACTAGAGGTCACCAAAAGCACTCAATAAAAGTAGAGTGGGTGTGATAACTGCTAGCAACAAACCATTGATTAACTATGGTAGTACATGTGTACTTGAGTAACGATAGCATATTGACCAGTAGCATAAAACGACAGCCGCTTGACTGCAATGTGGTTTATACATTGTATAGTACATTATTGCTATTATACAAATATCCACTAGCATACAATCAACATGGCTATTCTCCAGCATGAATTGAGCTACAATAATAGGAAAGTGTGGCTACGTGACTAACTGTTAGGCTGTGTGCAGAGAAGATATTCTATCTATAGAGCATATAAATCAGATAGTGACAATACAAGTACCAGTTTTTCACCCCAAAAGCATACTATAACTGTGTGTGCTACAACACTGCATTGCAAGTCTATTTGGGACTGGTACCATGTACATGACATATCTAATATCTTGCATTGCTATCTAAATGTATGTATAGCAAGAGTACTACCAGTACTGCCAGTACAACAGCAGAACTGTGACCAGCTAGTAACAATTACTAGTAATTTGTAAATATCTGTCAGTACTTATATGCGAGACTTACTTGGCATCATCATCACCAAGTCCCACTTCATAGATGCGTGTAGCTTGAAGTTTCTCCATTCTTTCATCAACAAGCAGCGCCATGGCATTATAATGTTCATATGTCTTGTTTCCTAGACCAAACACCTTCAATAGAAGCAAATATAATGTACACGCTACATGCACAGTGTATACATACATTGTGCAATACATACACCTATGACTTCTACTCTACTTGATAAATGTAAATGGTAAATGTAGATGTTTATCATGCACCCATAATGACGCATACACACTGTCAGCCAGGCATATATTCAGTATTAAAGGGATATTTGGAAAAATACAGTTCAAAACAGGACGTTTCACTGTCGGACAGTTTGAAACCGGGCAGTTCAAAACTTTGTAGATTGTATTTAGAAGAACACAACCCACAAATAACTAATTTAATTATCTGAATAAAAAAAATATTAAAAATAAAAACTAGTTGAAATCTGGGGGTTGGCGTTTAGAATTAAGGGTTTTGAACTGTCCGGTTTCGAACTGTCATTTTCGAACAGTCACAAATTAATATCCAGCATAGTCATGGGGGGACTACTATCTAAACACAACAAACTGATCATTTTGATGTATTTATTGATTATGAAGATGCAATTGCAACCATTAACAGTATTTTCAGAAGACTTTGGAAGCAGGAGCACATTTTATTTAATCATAATATCTTACTTATGCTCCCAATAGAAGTTAGTTCCTGTTCAAATAAAATGTCATACGATAATATAATATACTACGACTGGTACCTGGTGATAGCATTTACTTACAGCATATCTGATTCCTTCCAGATCCTGGTCATTCTGTAGCCATTCGTGTAGCTCATGTGCATTATCAGTGGGGTCACCCTCACCATACGTAGCCATCACAAATATAACTAAACTATTCTCTATTTCCCTCAGTTGTTGAAGATCATCCTGCAAACCAATTCATATAATGTGACTGCAGATACAGCAAATGGAACTCAAAACGAAATACAACACCTCAAAATTACATTGTATTATTATACAGTATATTATACATACAGTAGGGCTATACCAATATCACTACAATGGAGCAAGCAGGGCTATATTATTACATAGTTGTGTCGAATATTGGGGATATTGGAAACGCTAGGTTGGGTAGTGCTAGAAAACCCATACACATCATACATTCGGAGGCTAGAGTAAAGTATTGACTAATCTCATGCAGCAGACTATTCTATGACATAATATACTACATGTATACCACACGAGCGTATCATAGCAGACTATTCTATGACATAATATACTACATGCACACCACACAAGCGTATCATAGCAGACTATTCTATGACATAATATACTACATGCACACCACACAAGCGTATCATAGCAGACTATTCTATGACATAATACTTATACAACATGCACACTACATGAGCGTACCATGTCAAACTCTTCAGGGTCGGCAGCCATTCCTTTCATACCGTATCTGTTACAATCTTTAGCTAACCGACCAGCAAACTCCTCTGCTGTCCCAGTTTGAGAACCGTAAAATATAACAACATTTCTACCCTACAAAACACCATCACAACAGAGTTAGCTAACTACGACTCTAGAGATCATTATTTATGTGAAAACTGTCGTAAGAGGATATTATCAAAGGCAGATGTTTCATTCATGGATTTTCGTTGGGAAGCTTAAGATAATCTTCCCAAATGTGTGTCTAACAAACACCTCCTTGCTAATTCAGCAACCTTAACAAGCTTATATGAGGGCATGAACATGAGGTAGGCTTATGTATAAGTTATAACAATAACCAAATATGGTGAAGGTATGCTGTTAAAACTCAAGAACCTTCAATCTTGTGGTGACTTATAGCTAAGAGGTGATCAAACTGTCAATGAGTATATTGAGGATAACACACCTTTATGTTATAAGAATGCTTATCTGCATTGGATTTTAAGTTTCAGTTTTGCTTTGTACTACCTTCACCATTATATGTATTATGCACATTATCAGATTCTATACTGTTAGTTACTACTAATACTAGCCTCTTGGCATCAGTAAATACTTAGTACAAAGTTCAGTCCCTTGAAGTCATTGATCCATAGAGTCGATAAGTAACATTATGTAACACACCAAGGAAATATGAAATGCTCATATATGGCTGATCAGGTAACATAAACACAGTACTATAACTTATATACAAATGTAGGCCTAAGTAGTAGAGAGTATGACCAACAGTGGACAGTAGTGATGTAACCAGTCATTATTGCCTTATAAGTACTGCCTGCCAGTCAATGCAATGATGATAACACCCAGCTGACAGATGGTGATGTAATAGTTCATCAATTCATATCACCATCTCCACGTGTAGTCTATCACATTGAATCATACATGACATTAGAAAGCCAGGGTTTCCGATACTAATGGCTAGTAGATATTATATGCCATAATTTGCATCATGTTGCGTTTTTTATTGAGTGAAAACATTGCATGACATCAGCTGAGGGATTGCCCTATTCCACTAGCTGCAGGGCAACCCCTCACAGCTGATGTCATGCAGTTGTTTTTCTTCAATGAAAACGCACCATGCTGCAAAGGCACGAACTATGGTGATGCCGTTTACTATAATAACAAATAGAACAGGATGAGATGTTTGGGCATCCTGTATGATAGCCCCATGTGGGCTAAATAGCACAACATGTACGTAAACAATAGAAAGAGTTAGCCTACATAAACAACTTACTGTTTTTTTCATCTTGCCGATAAACGATGGGTCATATGATTGTGTTCTCTGAATTGTCCTACAAAACATTGCAACAGACTCACTTTAATCCGTGCTGATACTGTATAGTACATGGACATACACTTATAAATCCCTTGCATAAAAACAACATTCATAATTATATAATTATTGAGGACATTCGAGGTTGGGTTCAGAAATACAGAACATATAAATTTCAGTTCGTTTTATTTCAGGGTAGCGTTTATTTGCATTGCCATAAAACATGCAAATAGAGCAAAATCTACAACAACTGAATAGTTAAAGAAGGTACAAGTGCTATACTTACATTGGTGCAAGGCGTTTAATTTCTGTAAATTCCTGTTTCTTTTTAGTCCGAATGAAAAACCAGTAGATGCAGAATCCAACAGCGCCACCAATAACAAATACATCTAACATGCTGACCATAGGCTCTGAAGGATCACCCATTTTGGTAACTGAAAAATATTCCAATACACCAGCTATTTACATTTAGGGCTATACCATTTCTAGTACTTAAAACTACAGTAGTACCACTACCACTATCAGCAAACATCCCATTAGGCCTACATGTATATAACAGATACACTATTCCTACTCTGGAACCCAATAGTGGAATTCTATATAAAATATATGATGATCATCTGACAGTTCCAGCAAGATCACACAATTCTCCTTGAAAATTTTATGCAAAATCCCAAATACGTAATTTTAGTTTCATGAATAAAATTTGATAATAGCAATTCATTTTTGAGTGTTCACACTTTAGGTCTCCTGATTAGGAGTAGGGTCCAAGTGATAAGCACATCAATACTATTGGGGTATATAAGCTACATGTGTAGGTCTATTGTTTGTTTTAATTTTTTTGAGACTAACAGCAATTATAATAATTAAAACGATCCAAAACGGCTAATCCATTAATCTTATCGTTTCATAGAAAATAAAAATAAGGGTTTAACAATATTATATACTAAACAAAATAGGTCTTTGCTAACTACGGTGTCTATTAAACAAGTTTATTAGGCCTATAAATAGCCGACACAAAAACTAATAACTATAAAATTGGTTTTATTTAAAATCTAACTGATGCCTATTTAAAGTTTTCGAGTAGCCTATATAAAATTTGATTTTAGTAATAGCTAGTGTCATTACATTAACAAGTAACACATAATATAACAAATCTCGATGAAGATAAATTGAATATCCCATATGAATAATGTAAATTAAAATATACCTATATAAACATAAAATTGAAAGTTCTCTAACTACAGCCTACTATTCTACATTAACAAACATAGTAGGCCAATATATTTTTATTTTTTGTTCCACCATCACATTGACAATACAATACTTATGCTGATGGAAATGTTTGTATTTAAATAATATAATATTAATATTTACTAGGTCTACATGAAACTAGCGACAGCTCTTACAGAGAGAAGGATAATACCTTTCGCTTTTGGATGTCTAATATTAAATATAGGGTAAATAATATTAATAAATATACAAAAATTTTAACATTCCTAACATTTGATTCTAAGTTTCATTCAATTTGAATTCCATTTGTTTTTATTAAATCATGTTATTTATAAAATAATTATAATATGAAAATAAAAATAATCATAATGCTAATAATTTATTTATTTAAAATTTTTCTTAGTTTACCACTTTACAAGTGATTATTTATAAACAAAGATGAATTCCAACAAATAAATAAACTTTTACTTCAGCTTATTTTAATTGGTAATACATTGTAATGTTAATGCAATTATTATTATATTATCTTAATCTTATGTAAAGGTTTAGTAAGTAAGTTAAATACAAAACTATACGTATAGGCCTACCACTCAAATTGATAGAGATATGTGAAACTTTAACTTAATTTACTAAACTACAAGTCGAAGTTAGAAATAATTATATACAACAATACAGTAACAGTGCAGTACTAACTGGTCTACGAATACTTTACTAAAGCATTTACAATATTCATATGGTTTTATAGTAAAATTTCAATGTACTCTCTCCATAACCGAGCATGCATAACAATTAAAGGCCATCCATGTAACTATTTCTATTGGTTGGAAAGAGTTAATACATCCAAACTTTATAATTATTGACCTTGGACCAAAGTTTATAGAATTTATAAATAGGAACTTTGCTTGCGCAGCAGAAATCTGAAATTCAGTAAAGAGATCAAGGTGCAACGTCACCATAAGTTGCAACAAATCTCGGGTGGCTTGGCGATTGTAACCTAACAGAAGCCGGAATTTTATGTAGATTTTGGGCATTATCCGTAGAAAGAAGATAACTCTACTTCCCAACCTGAAAACTGGGCATAGGTCAACTTGGTTCCGAGCCTCCCGGCCTATTGCCACCATATGGTCGCGACCACAACCTATGGCTCGTTTTCGGGCTACCAGCCTGGGACCTTTATGTACGGTCCAGTCCGGTTCAAGAAGTCGTGAAGACACTAACACTAACATCTTTGACAAAGATAGTGGAAGGGAAGATCGGACACTCAATGATAAAACCCTGTCCCACCAAATACGCCCAATTTGGCGGTCCCGACGTTCCGTGATCCACTTCCCGCCTTAAATGAGTTGCACTTTTAGATGGCTGCTAGACTAGTTTCGCGAAGCAACGAGTTAACTGTTGCGCGCTCTCTAATAATATATCGTTTGTATAAGTGGATTGTCTATTCGATGCCGCTGTTAGCAATATTATCTGATTGGCCGGCGGAACACCAATAGCAAGAGCGGATTTGTGTACAAGGTAGTACAACTCTTTGCTTTGTTCGGACCGCGTTTAGAGGCGGGGGACGGACAGTTTTTGGCCTGAGTGTCTGATCTTCCCTTCCGCTATCTTTGTCTTTGACACTAATAATATAATTGGTTGCCGAGTTCAAGGATAACTCGCGAGAACAAACGATACAAACTAAATGTGTTCTTTTTTCTTCTAGAAAAACTCATTGATTATCATTATCCTTATCCAGTTTTTTTCAAAGCATAGTCAAAAAGTCTTACGATGTCCGCTATTAAAAGTTTAAATCCCAAGGCAGAGGTAGCTCGAGCAGCTCAAGCTTTAGCTGTCAATACATCGGCAGCTAGGGGATTGCAGGATGTATTGAAAACAAATTTGGGACCTAAAGGAACATTAAAAATGTACGTTTCGGTATTATTTATTATGATTCTTCCTTGTTGGTTTAGTTTTATTATTATTATTTGCCTTTCCTCCAATTACTGTGCACGCTAAATTACCTAGTAATTGGTAGAAGAAGCATGCCTCGTATGAAAATAAATTGGTCAGCTGAACAATATTTTATTTTTATTTTTTTTCTAAAAAATTCAAATTGAAATTGACATTAAAACTGGTCAGGCCTACATTAGTTAATAACGTTACATAAGCTGATGAGAAATTAACACAATATTACTATATAAGTAATTGTAGGTTGTGTTATAAGATGTAGTATATATTTACCTGTAGCTTATCAGATCTATGGTAACCATAAATGGTAACCTATGGCTGGCCAGCCCAACTACATTAACTAGTTACAAGTTAAGATCGTTTTTTGTGTGATTTAGTTTTCATCGAGATGGTTGTCCAATGTCCATATATAATAGCGATCTTAGTGGTGTGATATAGTGAGAGCGCAATTCCAATGTAAAATAAGATAACTCCAAATCTAAACTAACTGCAACAGGTTGTATTACTATTATAAGTAGGTGTTGGTGCCCAAGTGGTCTAACGCTAGTCACTCTGGTCTTGCAGCAATGACGCAAGTTATCTGCAAGGACGTGGGTTCGAGTCCCGCCAATGACCTGGAGGTTTTCGTCCCGAAGAAGGTTTCCCTCTGTGCCATATCGAACTATAATAATATCCAGCTCTAGGAGCCGTGGTGGCCCCTCGACTAGCTCTGTTATTGGGCAGCCACTTTAAAGAATTGTGTTTGGCGCCACGAATATTATATAAACATAGTTATTAATATAATCATAATGATGAAGTCAAAATAGATAGCTTCATATGACAGGCACTGGCGAAAATTTGAAAGCACACTACCCAGAGCTGTTTATTGGCTCTGGCACTGACTACCTAAGCCAGTTGCATAGTTTATTTATGATAATGGTCTGATGTCGCCACTCACTAGCCCCTTCTTGTTATGCCCAGGTTCCAATGTACAGCCCGAGTCCATCTGAAACATTAAAACCTAAGTGGTCTATTATTTCGTCTTTTAGGTTGGTGTCTGGTTCTGGGGATATTAAGTTGACGAAAGATGGGAATGTCCTGCTTCATGAAATGGTAAGAAAATAATTATTGTTCTTCTGCCATACTCCTGTTGTTTGGTGCAGTTTATACTCTCTATTTTTTCTTCAACTTTTAAAAAATTTCCAAAAGCTGTGCAATACGTTGTAGTATAGTTGTGTTACTGATTGACACCGCAGCACTACATTTCTTTGATTGGTGTATTTTAGCAAATTCAACATCCGACAGCATCACTGATTGCCCGTGTTGCAACAGCTCAAGATGATGTAACTGGTGATGGAACGACTTCAAATGTTCTTATTATTGGTGAACTTCTTAAACAGGCTGATGTGTTCATCTCCGAGGTAAACAGTGAATTTTTCCAGAATTATTCGCTATTGTGTATGTTAACATTATTTACATTATTCTATTATCTGGTGACACTATAAGAATTGTAAGGTTTGCAATCTTTGTTGTTTGCAGGGCTTGCATCCTAGGTTGGTAGCAGAAGGCTTTGACTTGGCTAAAGCTAAGGCACTGGAAGTACTAAATGATCTGATGGTTAACCAGACACCCGATAGAGATACTCTAATCAATGTAGCTAGGACTTCTCTTCGAACAAAACTGCAACAAGATCTTGCCGATGCTGTCACAGAGGTAATTGATTGCAGTCAAACTTCTATAGGCCTGTGTTTATGATTGTGGTGTCTCTAAACCAAGCCTTGATTGCCTGCATCTTTACAATTGTACATGTCTTGTTTATACTATTTGCTGTTTTCAATACTTCTGGTCTATGAACAATACTAATGGACAACATTGTAATTTTTTGCCTTGTACTGCTTCATTTTCAAAGCCTAATATTTGTCATTAGCATGTTGTGGATGCAGTACTCGCAATCCAGAAGGAAGGAGAACCAATAGACTTACACATGATTGAGATACAACAAATGCAGCACAAGACTGCTATGGATACAACTCTAGTAAAGGGCATCGTCATGGATCATGGAGCCAGGCATCCAGATATGGCCAAGAGAACAGAGGATGCGTATATACTAACCTGTAATGTATCCCTGGAATATGAGAAGAGGTATGCCATTCTGACCTTAGTTGACTTTGGTAAAAATAATATGCGATTGGATGTTTCTATTTTGTGGTGAAGCAGGTGAATTTCGATGAACACTGAGGTTGTTAGGGCAACAAGGAAGTTGTAATAATTAAATTGTGAGTACCTACTTCAGTTTTCTGTGTTTTTTCAGTGAAGTCAACTCTGGAATTTTCTATAAATCGGCTGCTGAAAGAGAAAAGTTTGTTCAAGCAGAAAGAGCCTTCACAGACAGTAAAGTACAAAAGATCATAGACTTGAAGAAGAAGGTCTGTGATGCTGGAGATAAAGGAGATGGAAAAAAGAAGGGGTTCATTGTAGTTAATATGAAGGTTGGTGTAGCATTCTTAATGGTTGACACTAGTCCTCCATCATTTACTATTGTGTTAGGCAATATGACCATACAACAATTCATGGTTAACAACTGTATTGGATGGTATCACTACTGGTCTCGTTAATATAACCCTGAAGTTTATTGCTCCATAAAGTCTGTTGTTTGTGATCAGTTTGTAAAAGACGATTAAATCTTTACGAAATTGTATCTACTTCTCTTAATTGCTTTTAGCATAGTCGTTTCAAAACTGTTTATAAAATTATATAGGTACATGGGGGTGATGGAAAAAAGATGTGCTTCCATTAATAAAGTTAAAAAATTCCAGCTCTTCTCTTGTACAGGGTATTGATCCACTATCATTGGACATGCTTGCTAAAGAAGGTATAGTAGCATTGCGTAGAGCTAAGAGAAGAAACATGGAAAGATTGACACTGGCGTGTGGAGGCGTGTCTATGAACTCGGTGGATGATCTGACACCAGACTGTCTGGGACATGCTGGTCTGGTATATGAGAATGTCCTAGTAAGTTATTAGATAGCACATATAGTATCTCGTGTGATAACAATATACAGTGATTTTATGCAGCTTTTTATAATAAAAGTATTCTGTTCTACCACCCATTTATTATCATGAAGTTTTTTACCAAAAAAGAACATCTGAATATTAGTTTTCTATTCCTTAATACTTCACAGTAGAATATGAATATGCGTAAGGTATAGTAGTATTATAGTCATATAATAATTTTGTTAATACTTTACTGGTTGTCTTGCATGAAGGCTATAATACATGTATCCATTCATATGTATCCGTTGCTGCCTCTTAGTACTGATTTACCTTTTATAGAAATATTGCTTATAATACACTGTGCTTGTTTGTCTCGCAGGGTGAAGACAAGTTTACTTTTGTTGAGGAGTGTGACAACCCACTCTCAGTTACTCTGCTCATTAAGGGACCAAACAGGTACACCCTCACACAGATCAAAGATGCCATTCATGATGGGCTCAGAGCTGTGAAGAATGCCATCGAAGACAGTTAGTAGCTTATCCATATACATGCAATCTCTCAACTCCCTCTTTTGCAACCAAATGATGGGTTATTAATGGCGGTATGCTACTCCTTCATATAATTTGTATGTGTTTTTTTTAATATTTTATTATACACTTGTGTCTGGTATTATATAGAGGGTGTTGTACCAGGAGCCGGCGCCTTTGAAATAGCTGCCTCTGCATCTATTATGAAATATAAGGAAAGTGTGAAAGGAAGAGCCAGACTAGGCGTACAAGCCTTTGCAGAGGCCCTTCTGGTTATACCAAAGACTTTAGCTGTTAACAGTGGCTTTGATGCCCAAGAGAGCATGGTAAAACTTCTAGAGGAATACAGCAATACTGGGGAAGCTGTTGGCTTAGATTTAGAAACAGGTAACAAGTCTTGTATGTGATAAAAGCACCTAAAACCCACACCATGGGTTTTGCTTGTTCTCTGTTTCTCATGCCATCATAGCAATGCTTGATTCTACCTACAATGTATATTATGTGTATGTGGTTAACTTCTGAACCTTTATTGTAGGGGAAGTATGTTTGCCTGCTGAAAATGGTATACTGGATAACTTTAGAGTAAAACGACAACTCATAAATTCTTGGTAGGTTTTTCTATTTTTTTAACGTTACAATTTGGGTGTGTAGGATAAATGAAATTATTTTGTGCTGTACTATTTATGATTATTTGATTCTCTAATCAGTTGCTGTGCCTTACTACCCACAATAGTTGTCTCCTCACTTATGGGACTGTTTTGTATTGTAGCACTGTGGTAGCAAGTAACCTGTTACTAGTGGATGAGATCATGAGGGCAGGGTTATCATCTCTCAAAGGATAGCACTGACTCACTACATTATTCTACTACATTTACTTCTCCTACCTTGGATCAAAATAATTGTGTTGTTTGGTTTTGATAATCATTTTTATTAAATACAAGTTTGGATATCATTTCAACTGGTGAATTATTTGGAAAAGCAACATAATTAGGCTTTCAAAATCAGCTGCAATTTTCTATTTGTATATCCTACATTAGCTAATACCTCCATTGGGAAGAAATACTTTTAATGCCAGTGCAGCCCTTGTTGTGACCAGGCTAGGCTAAATGGGATGCAACACAAAACTGATGCTCTGTTGAACTTGATGCAAGACATTGCTTCTTTGTATTATTGTTGTTGTCAACTGGCAAAATGGTACATGTAACTAATTCAGTTGAACAAAACCACAAAAGACTAGGGTAATTATCAGGTATGACGGCTGTTTGTATAATCTTACTAGTTTACCTAAGCATCCAGATGTTGGATTGAAACATAAATCTTTCTACTCCCAATCTTTCCTGTTGAACATTATTGTACTGGTGTGGTGTGGGAGTTGAAACATAGCATAAGAAAAATGAATAATTATTGATGTAGTTGTTATATTATATTGATATTATTGACTGATGGGTTGGTAATAGATAGATGAATTTGCGATTTATTATACAACTTCTAAAAGTTGGTTTCTATTATAATTTGACCTCCTTATTAACAGCAATCAGCACCAAGTGACTTAATAATCATTTGAACAAAGTAATGGTAACAAAAAATGTAATACTGTTTATTATTTGCAACCATTTCTTCAGCGAACTTGTTTGCATGATAATTCTTTTGTGTAAGATATTAAAAAAGTTAATATCTGCCTACATTTTTAGGGTATAGGAAGGTCAATGTTTGGGTGATATGATGAACGAAACACATTACTCCACCTTCATTATCTCAATAGTTATTCTAAGTATAACACTAGCATCCTATGTGTTATTGCTTGGAATATATTTCATCACTATTTACAAAAGGTAGGATCTCATAACAGAAATTGGTTTAAAATTAAGTTGTTACAAAACATCGTGTTGTGATCTCTTCTTATATTGGCTGTACATGCTCATGTAGTTGTAGGATTATTACTACCACTACACTATTTACTCAACTAAATCGCTAGGTGTTTCACTTTTCAATTCAACTCAAATATGCACCAACGGCAGGGATGTGGACTAGATCAGGGAGAGTGTTTGCTAGGCCATCAGCTACCTTAGGAAGTTGTCTGCTCTTTCTGTACCCAAGCGCAACCCAGTAATTTAGTTCTGCTAGAGAACTCCATTGATACTTAGGGCCAAGTGTTTGGTAACTCAACCAAGCAAACTTGTTTTCACTCCCACTTTGTCATTTTTGCTGTGAATCCTGTGCAAGTACATTCCCATTAGATACCATAGGCCTACTAATCGTACGTTAACAATTTGCAAATTTAAACTACATGCATTTCAATTTACAGAAAGAAGCATATAAGGCAGCTAATGAAAATCCCAAAGTATGAGCAAAACCCAAGTATGAAGGAAACAAGGCATGATGCATATGCTTGAATGAGGGAATTACAGAGCAACCAATTGAACTGGTAGAGATTAGACCCAGAAAACTAATTTTCTATTTTTTAGCATTATATTCAATGATCCTGAAAACTTCAGTAATAAATATTAAGGAATGCAAATATGATTTAAATGATTTTATTTTCCCACTCGTTAAACTAGCAGGCCTGGTTACTAGGAAATGTACATAACAATTTGTACATAACAATGTACATAACATATTGGTAAACAGGTTCTGAAATGCTGCAGAAAATACCAAATTCCACATAGTATATTATTTTACACTATTGACAAATAACTACCAACTAAATCAACTAGGCAGTATCTCTGATATAAAGCCTATACAATAACATGGGTTTTGTAGACAAAGAAGATACAAAGCCAATCGTTTACAATTTCTAACTAAATTGCCTTTTTTTACAATACACTGCTAAAACACAATATTTTGCTTATACTATAAAGAAGTATATTACATCTTGTATACTATAATAATTATACTAAAATGAAGTAACATATTTGGTGAACTGCTCACCAAACCAGGTACAAAAATATATTTTACAAAGTTTGATAAAGGTATAATAAATGTGTTAAAACGAAGTAACATAATATACTAACTTTCATCATCTGATAAAGTATCATATCTTTCAGACAGTAACGGGCGGCCATGAGAAGTGGTCAAAGAGTTTAAAGATCTAGCAGCATCTATTGTCTTTTGAGACATTGATCCTGGTATATCGTTCTCACTAAGGCTGCTATGTCTAGAGGACATATCCGAGTTTGTATTTAGATGCATAGGCACCCTTGGTGATGCTGGTGATTTACTTGTAGTAGATATTGGGGAACGTACTGTGTTGTCCATGGGTGACTGTCTACTAACCAATGGTGACTGTCTATTAGGTAGTAGAGGAGAGTTCCTATTATTGGAACTGTGAGCTGAATTAGAAGCACCCGGTGACATTCTGTTGTTACTAGCACCGGAGGCTATAGGTGACATTCTGTTGTTACTAGGTGAAGCTGCTACAGGGGATATTCTGTTGCTCATTGGGGCACTTGCCAGAGATGGTCTATTCATGTTAGTAGTGTTTGTTATACCTGACAAAGGGTGAGCAGAGGCAGCAATAGGTGACGTTCTGTTTTTATTGCTCAAACCAATTGATGAAGATGGCTGGGTAGCGCTAGGTAAACTAGATTGGTTCATGGAAGCTGAATAGTTAGAGGGGTCCTCACGCTGTGATGGAGACTCCATAGACTTGACAGAATGATTTGAACTCTCATCAATAACCTGGAAGATCAATAAATGATCAGGTATAGACTAAGTTTCATAAGTATAGTCTGTGCTTTTGCTCTGAAATTGATAGGAAAAAAGAATCTGGGATTTTCACAATGGAGGATCTAATACAACATTGACTGCAGACCTAAGAGTTAAAGGTTGCACAAAAGTTCTTCATAAGCTACGAGATTCATTAAATAGAATGGTTAAATACACAACAGTAATAAAATGCACACATGTAAATAATAGTAAGCATACAGCAGCTTACCAATTCATTCTCAGCTTTATCTGTACTGGAAGACCTGCTAGTGGAAAGGTTCTGTGGTTGGGAGTAGTTATAGGACTGTGCAGGACTCCTGGACCTATGCTGGGTGAATGACTGACCACCACTCGGCTGGCTATATGAGCTGGTAGGTAGAGAGCCAATCTTCACTGGTGATGGTTGAGCTATTTTAGGAAAGCTCGAGTAGATTGTGGATGGAGATGTAAATGTATTATTAGCATTATACAGTGTGCCAGTAGGTGAGAAATACTGCGGCCTATACGAGTTGGAGGTAGGGTATGGGTAAGTGTTTCCAGCGCCAGGTGGTGGTCTGTTGTGTGCATGGTGGGAGATGCCCTGAGAATGGTAAGTGGATGGCTGGTGCTGGCTCCTTTCTCCACTAGAACTAGTATAGAGTTCAACCTCCTCAGGTGACTTAGCTCTACGTGGAGATAGGGCCATACGTTTACTATTAGGTGCTAGCATTGCTTCCAAGCTTCTCTTCTTACTCCCAGAGCTGGCGTCCCTTGAGCTGCTGTCCTCCGCTCGGTCATCTGAAACAGTTACAATGTATGCAGATGATAATACACTGGTTATAATTAGGAGTTACATAGCCTTGATACGATCACGTCATTAATAACGTAGAGACATATTACAGTGTACATGTACGAATTGAATAATTCTATTTCGAGTAACACTTGGAACCTACTAAATGTCTTTTCATAGAACATACGAGTATTACAGGTTCAGCTACATAATACACATTAGTAATATACATGTACACGTATGTGAGAATGGGAGGTAAATGGAAAAGGATTATGTACCTGATTTATCCTGGTATAGCGATGTTGTACCAGTGATACTCATTGGTGGGTTTTGTTGCATTTGCATCTTTTTAGACTCAGCGTGAAGGTCAGAGTCGTGTCGTATTATCGCCTCCTCTATGTTATTTTTGAGTACATCCATTAGACTCATACCAGTCATAGCTGGTTCGGATGTCTGCACTTTATTATTTGTGTTATTAGATGTGGAGTCATTAGATGTATTGTCTGCCCCTAGCAGTGATCTTATACCAGCATGCTTTTTCACACCAGAGGGAGCCTTTGTTGTGGATAAATTGGCTGATGTTGGTTGGCCTGCAGAGCCCATGTATTTGTTCCTCGATTGACCGCTATCTGTAAATGATGAAACATAAGGAGTTAACACATCACAAAGAAATATTTCTAGCATTATGGTTTGAATAAGTAAATGTACATGTATATACTTGTACATCCATGTGTGTACATACACTTTTACAACCCATGTTTATAAAAAAGTCGTGCGGTCGTTAAATGGATTCAGTTAAAACCCATGGATATTGTCTTACAGCAACTGGCCAGTTCCCATGTAAGTACAAACACCTAGATGTATATAAACAGTGTTAGTAAGTAGAATACATACTTGGAGGTGATATCGGCTCAACATCTTCCACCCTGTATGGTTGCTGAAGGTACGAGCCAGACGTAGTGACAGGTAAACCTCGACTACCATCAGTATCTGCTCTGCTCTCGCCATTACCAACAGGTTCCTGTGTAATATACACCATTGCAATATAATACAACGTACACCTTTAAATCAACAAACATGGTCAATTATAGAACATAATTACTCTTGTGAATATTTTGATAGATATACAAGTTTCGTACAGTGATGAGATGATAAAACGGCGATGTAAATGTACCTTAACTTTGTTGTAATCATTTGTAATAATCTCGTTGATTTTATCTGCCAATGTGATATGACCACTTGACCTGGCTGAGAGAGCGTTAGATGCGGCATTGGAGGCGAGAGTAGACATGACAGACACTGGGGAGGAGTTACTGGTAGAGCTAACCTCTGTACCACGTTGCAGCTGCTGTGTATGGTGCTGACTGTAGTTGGTAATGTCAGTGTCCGATCTACTTTGATGTATAGGCCTAACAAAAAAGGGAAGAAAAACCTTACCACTTCCTACAAAATCTAAGTTCTTTCCAAAAAGCTAGCTGTAGAAGTGTTACCATAGTACGGGAAGTGAAAGCCATTATAAGTATTACCTAGCAAGTGCTAATGGAAGAATATACATGTAACATTGGATAATTGAGGAGCACCACACTATAATATGTACCTTTGTTTCTTTGGAGGTACTATAACAGAGGTGTGTTGATGGGAAGCCGATAAAGCAGCCTTTTCAGCATTGCTCTCATTGTTTATCTGTTTGGTAATGATAGCATCTATGATGTTAGCAGTGGTCAGTCCAGACATATCATTGGGGGCACTGCCTGTCGAACTACTTCTCTGTAACAAAAGATACCACAATGGTACTAGATCATATTATAGGGTGCACATGTACCAAATTTATTCTTTTATACCTTCGACTGACTTCATTTACGCATGCAACTTTAGCTTTGATACAAAGTAACATCGAGTATCAGAGGTTATAATTGGTTCTGGCACAATTGACACAATAATATTCTATCATACACTCGTAGGGACATATAGACCTAACTGGTACTTGACTCGAGTACAACTCTTGCTTGAATAACTTACATGCTGATGTACGTCCTTTTCAAATGATGAAGAGAAGAGTGAGGAGGCATCCTTTGGCAGGTGTCTCTTTTCTATTCCCTTCGACACTTCAGCCAATTTCTTACTCACGAACCCGTCCTCAGCCTGAGATTTGTTTGGAGATGGTCTACTAAGGTCTGTAGGTTTGGAGTACATTTCAGCTCGTTTGTCTGCCTCAGCCTGAAACAGATCACACAGTAAGATGCAGCATAACCAAGTAACACGCAGCAAACAGCAATACATAATTATATCCTACCAGCATGCAGTACTCTCACTCATCAGCCAAGGGCATATTGTTTAGAACACAAACTATTTAATTATAATAATTACAAGTAAACACATGCATACCTTCATCATGTCGGAGAGCTTCCTGTCTTGTTCCAGTATTATTTTACGCTCATCCCTAAGACCCACACTATGTGTCATATCATCAGGTCTTGCATATGGTGACCTGCTGTGTATCCTATCCCTATAACTGTCAGACGACTTCTGGAAGTTCCTCCTTTGGTCTTCAGACATCATACTACCCATGGCTTTGTAGCCAGACAGCTGCTGCTGCTGGTGGGTCTTGTTCAGGTAATTGCTGCTGTCTGCTTTCAGAGAAGCTAAATCAGTGCGACTTCCTACAATGTATACCAACAGTAGCTATGAGCAAAGAGAAAATGTGAACAGTTGCCAATGGCAACATTAATAATACCAATAATCAACATGTGATAATACCATAATTATGTACATGTACTTAGTTCTCGCTACTTAGTTGGCAGAAAATGATGTGATATGTTTAGTTACCAATGGGTAGGTATCTAAATCTATCTACACACCTTACAATACCTACACCCTCATATAAACTCTGTACAACAAACCAGGTTAAATACCTGCAGAAGACCGGTACAAAGTACACTAACTACTTACCAGTAGAAGATGACCTTGACATAGTTGAATAGTCTGCTGCTATTCTATTATTGCTACTGTAGGGGGTGGGTAGTGAACTCTCGGTATCTGTGAGAGTTCGCTCACTGTCAGTTCTGGCACGGTGCTCAGAAAGTGACCTTAGTTTCACCTCTTCTATCTCCTTCTCATACCTCGTCTTGTTATCCTTCTTCATGTATGGTGACGGAGCATTGTTCTGCTTGTGCAAGCTCTCCACTGTCTTGGGTATCATGCCTTGCATAATACTTGGTTTAGCTTGCCTGGCGACTTCTAAAAGATAATTTTACAATTATACAGTCTCATAATGTGTATAACATTACAAATATTCTATATTATGGGACTTATACACCTGTGCCCTTTTCATGTTTTATAAAAAACCTTAGTTCTACTCTAATACTACACTTCGACTCTCCAAAATCTAATAAAAAGCTTCCATTTCATTTGATTGCAGGGCAATGTGTTTTGCAATTCCACCCACCTATATAGAACTAACAAACAAGAATTACATGTTGCTCTCCGTGCATTATGTAATATTAACAATATCAATTACATGTACATTAATAAACTATCTGAAGTCAGTAGAATAAATTTACCTTGTGAAAGGTCATAGATACTCAATAAATACCTGGCTTGTGAGTTGTCTGCCCATGCTGACCTATAGATGGCATATGAGGCGGCCAACCTCTAGGTGCATCTTCTTTGGAGTTACTGCCCATTGCAGAGGAGACAGGCACATTCTGAGATGCAAGTGGTCTTTGTCGTTCAGGCGTAAACATGCGTGGCATCACCATACCTCGCTGTTGCTGGTTGAACAGCATTAACATTGCCTGCTGTTCCATAAAATTAGCTGGCAAACCTATTAAGAACAACAAGATAAAACATCACTATTCTACAATACATTATATAGTGAATCATTTATTTGGCACTGACAGTGCTACTTGGCATAAGCTTACAGTTTACACCAGATAGACCAGAGGTGCCCAAGTGCATTAAGTTTCTCTGATTTTCTCTTTGCAAAGTTGTAGAATAAGTGCACTGGGTGATACTGAACACTGTGTAGTCAACTAGTTACATGTGTACAATGTATATACGTACCTGCAGCCATGGAACTAATCAGCTGGTCACTAGTAGGAGGGCGAGGCGACGCTTTGCCTCCCTTGTCCTTATCTATACCAGCTGGGTATCCCGTAGCAGAGAGTGGTAAATTGACAGAGTTGCTCGACATCTGCTTAGCTGTGAGGAAATCATTCTGTAACACCGACTTGGTCTGCATTTGCTCGTGTAGAGGGTTGTTAAATGGTGGTGGCACGACCCCAGTGAAGTTAGGCATACCTGCCCTCCTCATTGCCTCGTATTGCATGTACATGAGCTACAACACATTAGTATGCCAATTAGTCAAGTGGCTGTTTAGGTGATGGTAGGTAAAACTAGTTCTATCTGGCATTCTATGGTACTCGGCAGAGACTTGTAGTTGGCCTGTTGCATTCAAAGGTCTTCAAAATGGGTTACAAAACATGTTTACAACTGACCAATCTGTCAAAACAAAAGTAATTAATTTCGCCGATGGATTTCTTGACCCCGACATTCTCCTTCCGCAACCAAATACCACAGGTGGTGAAATGCAGTATTACCAAAAACTGTATACCACTGATATACTACAAATGCACTGAGGCATTAATATGCAAACAAGAACGAGTATATAATGACTGACTATGTGTACAGTAATTACAATAAAAAAGATGTCATAGTGATCTTAAAAGTGCACTGACAATATTGATCAACTACAGACAACAACCATCAAATTCATTTCACCAAGATTCCAGGTCAGTGTTGTGGTTACATTAGTATTAAATTTACCTGGTGTTCGGCTAGCAATCTATCATAATGCTGCATTTGCTGGCTTGATGGTACAGATGCGGGAGAATGTACAGGAGGCTGGGAGCGTGGAGACCTAGATGCAATCTCTTCACCTCTAACAGCTGCTGACGGGGGATATAATTTTGCTTCTGGCTGACTACGCGGAGTACCATGTGAAATGCTGCCCCCTTCAAACCTATAGACAGCATACGAGACACAGCATAAACATGTATGTAAAGTGTAACAGTCAACATATAATAACATGAGAAAACGGAGATGAAGATTTAGACCGAGAGCTCCAACTCTCAGCTTTACATTACTTTACATTACAACAAGAAGTTACTGTTCTATACAGAGCTGGGAAGTTGTCTTAGCCATGCCAACCACATGACTGGTTTATAACCTTAACAAGACTAAATGCTGTCTATAGGATTCAAGTAGCAGTGTAGTAACCCAAAGGGCACCCCATGACCTATATGCTACTCACCTGTTAGCAGAAGGCTGAGAATGTGTAGCAGAAGTTCCCTGTAGTATAGAGCCACCAGCATGGCTGTTCTCCTTCTTATGAGAAAGAAGCTGGGAGTTTGGGTGATGAGGAGATAGGCCACTAGATATCAGAGGTGGAGGGTGACCAATCGGTTGCCGCACATGTGGAGACATTCTGGATAAACAGTGATCACTAGTAGTGAGAGCATAAATGTACTCACATAAAATATAACGGGCAGACACACATCTCTTATACCAGCTCAAAATTAGATAATTTGTCCAATATAATATGTAATATGAAAGCATATACTACATGTATGTAATTATTAACCAATTTTAATCAAAGCGGAAATTCCCACAGTGATGCAATTATAAGGAAATGATGTGAAATCTCACAGATGACATTAACTATATCTATCTGTCAACAGCATAGTACACTTAGATAGTAATAAAGTATAACAAAGTATAAGACAATTTAACTGGATAGAAACCTGCTATTTGACGCATTGACCTTTCCATCATACACAGAAAAAGGGGTGTCGGGATAAGTCTTGGCAGCGACTGCAGGGGACTTGCGGTCAGCAGAATTCCTTATATCCATCTGAGAGGAAGTGAGATGGTGGGAGTGTGCAGGTGGTGGGGCACGTATTTGATTGACCTCTCCACGATGCATACTCATAGCATGGCTGTTCGGCTGCGCATCCCTCGATACTGAGAAATCTCGTGGATCACCATAAGGTGCATTAGTAACCGGCCTCCGTGGCTGCAACATTAGCAATTCACATATAGCACAGGATCTGCTACCATCCATATTAAACTAGCATACCACATAATCGGCTAATGTATAATACTACATGTACATGTAGGTACTGAAATTGATTAGACCAGGAAAATTAATGCAATACAATGTGCAAGTTTAGTCAAGTCATCTATGACATAAAAATCCGTTTTAAATTTTAGATGTAAACATAATGTTTACTTACCAGCACATCCTCTTTCGTCCTGCTAGCTGGCCGAGTAGGTGTATTAGCTCTCTTGCCAGTGGAGGAAACATTACTGTAGCTATATGGTGATGGAGAATTGTGCTGCCGCATATCCATCCTCATACCTTTAGTGTGATTAGGTTTGTTTCCACTGAGGTAGTTAGCAGATTCACCTCTAGAAGGGCACTGGTTGATGACGGATTGCCTTTGGCTAACTGCTACAAATATAAAAAGTTATGTACATACGAGCATTGTGTGTATATGGCGTTATGTATAGTCATGGTGGTGAATTATGGTGGCACCCCTATCATGTATGAGTATATACATCTGGTCATACTAAAACAGAAACATCAGTTATTCAGGGAGCCTTTCTTACACATCAATTGAACTGTTTAACTAAAAAGATGATGAAAAGAAATACAAGACCAGCACTTTACGTATGCTAAGAGCAAGTTCAAACTTGTTGCAAAATCATGTTTGTGACATTAGCATAAAGGAATGGCTACCCAACCAGGTGATAATGACAATCTACAGTACATGAAACCTGTATCTTTATCAAACGTAAATGTAAAATATTGGTTATAACATGATTTATCAACATGAATATGTTATTGGGAGGATGATTGTAACAGTGGACTGCAGTGTAAACAAAGTTTTCACTAACAGACAAATCCTTTGTAGGATAAAGTAAAATTTTCATGACATTTTTAATCTGTTATAATGGTAAAGATGCTGTGATATGGACAATACACCAGTGTAAAATCCATGTATGCGTACAATAATTACACACAAACGCATTGTGAGAGATGATGATGCTGGTAGCCCATTCATTCTGTACTGCCCAATTATTAATAATAACCCATATATTCATATTGGAAAGTGTGATGGTTTGCCAGAAATAAAGTTGAGGATATGAAGTTCAACGGAAGGATAACGTAATGCCACTACCAGCAGCTAGACCGGCACTGTGAAATGTACACTATTAACCTACCTGGACTACTCTCTTCATTCAGAGCATCTTCAATGGCCAATTCAATGAGCTCCCTGACTGACGTAGAGGCCGTGTTGGCTGGTCTGGGGTGAGAGGATGCCTGACTGGTAGTTACATCAGGCCGACTTGGCCGTTGGTACGCAGTGCTAGCATCATGAATCATACCATCCGGGTTATTCCACAGCTCAGGTTCACTTTTCAAGAATGACAGCAGTTGCTAAAATGAACAATATCAGAACTTGCAGAAACAATATATGCTTTTGCTGATGTGAGAAATTTTAAAAACATCAATACACAAAAAAGCTATAAAAATTCATATAGTTTACATTATTACTGCAAAATAGAAGAAACAGAAGCTATCAATCAGCACTTTACCCCACTTCCAGCACTTGTAGTATCAACAGGTGTATAACCCATTCAGATCATAGTCTATCAACTACATTGTATATGTAATGTATGCATATAGTGTACCTTATTTATGGTATTTGTCTCTGTTTCCAGTAGTTTGCGATTTGGTTGTAAGCTGGAGTGTTTTGGTTGGGGCATTTCCTCGTCAGCACTAGCTGTGGCACTGCTGTCATAGTCAGCCTTTTCTACTTTAATGAGTGGTTTACCCGTGTCCATATTCTCAGTCTTAAATGGGTCTGGAGGCACCTCACCATTCACTAAGATATACATGTACATGCCAGTATTTGTTGTACAATGTTAAGACAATACGCAACCAGGCCAATCCGGTATCACAGGTTTGATAACAAATTCAATTGGAACAGGCGAATTTAACAGAATATGTATAGCATAAATGTTTGATATAATTAACATTCAGCTATGTATAAATACATACTGATTTTTGGAGCTTGAGATGGAATTGCATCATTTAGTGATGAAGATAGTTTGGTTTCTATGCTGTGCGATGATGTAGATTCTGTAGAATCCTTTACAGACTGCTGACTGGTTGGTGTTGTGGATGAGGTAGTAGAGGTGAACTTGGTTAGTATGCTGTTAGACGGAGCTGGTGCCGACTCATTCTCACTACTCAAATCATTATCCTCTAGGTTATCATCATCATCCTCATCGGCACTGTCATCACTATGCTCAACTTCCTGTCCCAGCACCTCGGCCTGTCAAGCATAAAAGTCAAGGTAACACTATTATTTCATTCGGCATACGGTCATCATAATATTAGCCGGTGTATCTAATAAGCAGTTATCTGAATATCATACGATACTAATAAGCATCTAAAGATTATAAAACATTCTCTGATATTTATGATTTTGATTACTATTGTCACCAAGAGCACATATTATATACTAGTAACAATAACAATAGTAGTCCCGCTAGAACCTACCTTCCGTTTCTTATATTCTGTGTAGATTACATCCAAACCTTGTTTCTTTTTGTTCCTGTAGAAGTACATCTTACACTGCTCCTCGGATTTAGACTCTACCATGGGTGAAATACTCTGCCAGTGTTTACCATGTTGTTGTATTCCTACAGATATTTACATAAGAGGAATATAATTATATGAACGTTTTGTTTTCTTCATCAACATGTTCACTCATTTCAAAGGCATTTCATTTCAATCTAGAGAATTACAACATTGTGAGCATTCCAAATGATCTACTTGGGAAACAAAATACCAGATTGCGTATGGCGGCTGAGGCCCATTAACCATTTGCTGTCACTATTACTATTCAGTTACAAATGAATCAAATATAAGATATACAGAGATATACATGTTGTACGTGTGCAATTTTTAGACGGAGGAAATATTTGATGGATAACTATCCAACCAACTGTAAGTAATCTGTACCTACCCTCTTTCAGAGCATTGATGTCACATTCCGACCATTTTGTAATATAACCTGAAAATTGGAACAGAAAAATGTCACCTTTAAAAATTCACACTGTTTAGTTATCGTTTTTCTTGAATTGACCAACTGAACATACATGGACACGCAAGTCCCGAAACACTTTTTATAACTACATATCGATTATTTACTGCTTATTGCTATCTATTTATAATTATAACGCAGAATCATTCTGATATAATGTAGGACTACGCCACATGTATTAATCGGCAAATGCATTGTGAATGCCTACCATTCCCCTCACCAGTGCTAGTTCCTCCTTCGTTACCGCTGGAGCCGAGTAGGTCTGCTATTTTATCGTAACAAGATGAACAGCATCTGTGGACCTCTTCTTTCATACCTACACAAGACCACATGTTATGTTAACCGGCTACCGCTGAGGCATGGAGCAACAATATTCGACTATAAGTAATTGGTTAAAGATTCACAAGTAGGCCAACTTACTCAGCTCTGTCATAATAGTTTCTCTTGTCTTTGCGGCTATTTGATCCCATTTCACGGGTAAGTGACGTATTCGCCGACGTGGTGTTGTACATGATGGAATTGGACAACTAAACAAAAAACAAATATTGTTATAAATCATTTGAAAAAGAAAAAAACTTGTAGCTAATCTCAACTCTTCGAGTTGCGATATGTCCATTTAGTGAAAATAACAAAATCGCTAAAGTAAAAAGCTTCAAGCAACTGGATGCAAATAGTGAAAGGCACCTACGTTTTATTTCTCCGCCGTCGAAGTTTAAAGCATGTTGCACACATCCTCTGATCTGGCACATAATTTTGTTCGTCGAGCCCGAATTGTGCACACATGCTCCGATTGAAATTATGACTGACGGCATAACTCTCAATTTTGACTCCACATGCACAGCAGGTTAGCTTAGAATCTGTAGGAACACAAATCGAAAGAATACATATTGACCATGCATATCATTTAGTACAAGTAATGAGTGGGGTATATGTTGGCTTATCTGCTATACTCACCTTCAGCTGTCGACCTCGTAACCCTAACGATATCTTCTTCCTCTGTGGGAGTATTCTTGGTCCCACTGTAAACAAACAATATTCCCTTAACGTAACTTTAACATGAAACTGATTACAGCTACAATGTTTTCTCACTAAAGCTCATAAGAATATAGAATCTAACCTAAGGCTGAAACTAATTTCCTGTGTTCCTGTGATTCTGGGGAAATATAAGTTCATTAGTACTGCTATGATAACATTAACATTACTGTCTTTAAATGAATACAATCTATGATTAACTAGTAACTTATAACAATAAATACCTGGTGGATTCAGTGTTTGTTGCAAGTTGACCCTCATTGCTCGTACGAATACCCTAAATAAAATACCAAAGTAAATTTAAAACATTTCACAACACAGTAGTCTTTAAATAAACGTGATAGATCCAACTTTGGATAAAATTCATCGAAATTCTAGTAATATCTAAACTTACCGGTCGCATCTGTGGTCGTCTGGGTGGACGCTTGACTTGCTTCTTTAGTAGCTGTTTAAAATTTTCACTCTTCTTCGACATGTAGTAATGCAGTACACAGTCATTCAACGTCTGTCAACATAAACAATACTTTTTCAACTGTCAATCTAAGCTACAGTAAAACTTCCAAGCGTAGAGAGCACTGGAGATGGACAAGCTGAACTACCTGCGGATGTCCAACCACTACTGGCTAGCACTATGCAATGATGTAAAGAGGATAATGACCGTCTTGCAACATAGAGTTGCACAATAGTACAATATGCAACAGTGAGAAAAACAATGAATGAACAAGGAAGAACTTCTGGCGTACACTTGGTCACTGATATAATAAATTAACTCAGCTAGCCAACAATATTGAAGTAGTACAGGTCAACTGTACCAACTTACTCCAAAACATATTCAAAATGGCGATATAGTACATGACCGATGACATCATCATGCATATTTATAGCATGTATAATGTTATATGGAACCTTTATAGTATTACAAAACTTGTACAACTGGGTAAAAATAGTGGTGGCACCAAATTGAAATACAGTACTATGACATTTTCTGGTTATATAAACATTCCATGGATTGCAGTGTTATTATTGTAAAGTAGCTACAATGCCAACAATCCAAAGTGGACAACTCCTCAGCAAGATAAACTTTCAATCACAAGGTATCCCACTGCAGAATGTTGTTTGGCAATGTTTGCCAAATCTGTTGGTTGATATATGAAACATTTCTGAGAAAACAGAGAGTCCATGAATGATTGGGAGAGGGGATGTGACAAGATGCCACTCCACCATGTAATAGCAGATCGTTTGGAATAGAAAGGAACCCACCTGGCAAGAGTAGCAAAGGTGCTGATAACTCAAGAGTGATAGTAAGCAATCAAGCAAGCAGAAGACAAGAGAAGAGCTGCATGGCAAGTAATTTGGCTGCAAGTGAGAAGGCCAGACAACTTACAATACCTTAGAATTTCGTAGCAATGTTAATCCAATTCATGTAATTTACTCAAGTTTTATCAATATGTATATTTGATTGAAAAAAAATTTTTGAGTTCACAGAATATGTATACATTTAGAATGCAAATGAGGGAAACCGAATATAAATACCAATAAATTTACAATAATTACAGATTTTTGATTGATTGATTGATTGATTGATTGGGGAGAAACAAACATATGAATATGAATAATGAACAGAAATGGAGAAAAGAGAGGAGTGAAGGAAGACTGCAGAGTGTTTTCAATAGATGTTAGAGAGATAAATAAAGGGAACTATAGTAGACAGGAGCACTTAATTTACTAGAAAAAATAAATAGTATGGAGTAATTGAGCAGCAGAACCTAGCACCATATAAGGAATTAGACACTTTGATATTAACTACTATCTATGTCTAGCCAAATGTGGTCTAGCCAAATGTGGTCTAGCCAAATGAGAGTGATGTGGGTAAGGCTTCCGTTTAGGCACCGCTACCTTTTTTTCAAGCATGTCAGCAATTTGCCCGAACTGTTTCGGTCGATCCAAGTACTTTTCTTTGAATGTTTCTTTTTCTTCTGTTGACCAATTTGTGGAAAGTTTTCGTGCTTTGTATTCAGACATAGGCTCAGAAATTAAACCATTTCTGTTGATGAATCGAAGAGGTCGCTGTACTTGACTAAGCATTGGAGGAATAATAGCATATGCTCGCATTTTCTTATCCTCCTCCTTCAAAATAATAAAAAGATAAGACAACTACTATATGTGACACAGATAAGACAACTCCAAAATGGGCCAATAAATTTACTGATAAGCATTATAATACAGGACATGTAATAACTCAAATATAACATAATGCCAGATTTCCAAACAGAACACTGAAATTTCAAAGTGGTTTCAACAATCAATGGATCATTGGTACTGGGATATATGCACAGTCAGACAACTCCTAAGTCACGTCTGACTCTCAATGATCTCACTGTGATTTCCCATATGTGACAATTACGGCGATATTGTACTATTACTAGATTCTTGATGTTGGGTTTCAGCATTGTGCCAGCTTGCAGGTATGACTAATAATTGTCCATAATTTGTTTGAAAGAATCCCATTGGCCTACACTAATAACCGATTACGACATCTTTACCAAACTTTTCATGATTTCAATATTGATTTTCTTTAGTAATTCATTTAGACAGCTGCAAAGCGTGAGAAAAATATATCAATATAGCATGCCCTCTAATACATATGGATACTGTATGTACACATGTATATACAAAAGTGTATAATATACATGTACATGTATGCCGTGGAGAGACTTACTTCCTGCTCGTTGATCCCATCCATAATCTGCTCAAACTCTGCCTCCGTACGTGCGTAGCCGCCCCCAACACCTCTAGCACCAACACGACTAAAACACGCCAAGTATTGTAGCATAATACTTGGTAGAATACAGCAGAAAGATGTATTATTCATAGTTCCAGGGCTCATAATGATAATACAGCTGAATATGTACACACTTACCTTGTGATTCGCTCCTTATCCTCCCTGGATTTCTTTATTTCTGGGAAAACCTTTTCAAAATACTCTCTGGTCTTCAAATCTTTTATACTAAAATAGACAAGATACATGTAGTAGGCCAATGAATGAAGCATTTACAAGTGTCCAGACTAAAATCTTGTCAATTTAGACATGGACAGACATAGAAAACCACAGAAATAGTCACTCAACTGAACTACATTACAGTGTTGTAGTCTAACTCAATAATTGACTGTTAGTTGAATGTCAGCCGAAGGGCATGCCTCATTTCAGGTACCGAATAGTGTATAGTGTCATGTAAAGTTCATACTGCTACAGCACATGCCTCTCATTGTATATAATCATAAGAGTAGAAATTAACTTACTTTTTCTTAATAGTTTTTGTGTCTACTTTTTTCAGCCAGTTAGTCACTAGATTTTCGTAAGTTTCTGCATAATAATGCTCCGACCGCGTCCGATCTTGCGTCTTCTTCTTGAAATATTGTTGGAGCACCGATTTAAATGTCTCAAACCTTTTCGTATTCTCATGAAATACTTCAGTATCAAATGGCTGGTGGAAGAGAGGTAGTTCTGTTGGGGCTCCATATTTATATAACACACCATGTGCCTGCTGGGCTAGTTTCTAATAAAAATAATAAATTAGAATATTTCAACTGATTTGTTTACCAGATCATTTTCTTGTAGATAGGCTGATGAGACTAATGGATCAGACATCCATTAAGATTAAGTAGATATTTATTAATAGGCATGCATGCCATCAACAGTACAATCTGTGGTCAAGTCTCTATTCCATAACAAGTCTCTAAAGACCATAAGGTCTGCCACCTTATTCAATATACCATATCACTTACTCTGTTTTCCCTATACACTATTTGAGCAATCGTTAGAGGCTTAGAAGATTCATTGTTTGATTCCTCGTCAGCAATATCTCCCTTGGGCTTGGCAGCTTCTGCTTCCAGTTTTGACTAAAACAAAACAATGTAGATATATAATTAAAATTTAAGTGCAGGTGAACTAGGAGCAACAATGGTCACATTACTGGACTTCCTCCACCAAGCGACCGATGATCCTGATTATGGGATTACAACCCATCCTCAGGATCATCGATGGTGTTTCCGACCCAATGCAGGATGCGTCATGGTAAAGCATGGGGAATAGAACTAAAATAATTAGTTCTGGAGTCTGAAACAGACAGTTTCACAAGCTGAGGTCCTGAAGATCCTACATCACATCTCAGTACATGACTGAATTAAATGAACTGAAGTGCTACTAATGTTTCTATCACTAGCTACTCTCATCAGATTTGGGATCAAGTACATGTATAATAACATGCCAAGTATGGTATCGCCATGAGGGTCTAGGAAGTAACAATTCTATTCAAACATGTCGCAAAATATGGAAGCTGAATACATAAACAGACAAAGAGAAATAGGAAGGCGTTTTCGAAGTAGGCTGTGGCATATGCAGCTAAGTGAAAACTTTATTCTATCTAATATCTACACACAGGTTCCTGATAGGTTATTGTTGGATTGCAGCCAACACTCTCTCACAATCATGTGTGACATGATAATTATCGTCTTACCAAGCATGAACAAAAACCTTGGCTTTCTAAGTTAAAATTGTCAATGGAGCCAAACAACGCAAAACTCTAGCATTTTAAGAAAATCAAATTATATAAACTAAAATAATATATTTATCACTGTGCAGCAATGGGCAAAAACTGTACTGTACCTCATGTTATCACCATCCTTTCATAAAGGTCATGATACCAGTTGAGGTTGTAAGTGGTACAGCTGCAGGTGGACAACAACACCCTCAAGGTAAGGTCAAGGTTGCACACAAAATAGCTTTATTACCTGCTTCTTTTGGAGTTGCTGGATTTGGTTTTCAATAAGATTTATCTCCCTATCCATCTCATTAATAGAGTGAACTATATCAGATTTACTGTCATGGCTCTCAGTAGGTAGTGTGGGTGATATAGCTTCAGTCTCTGGGTGATAGCCACCAGGGGGTTCCATCTATCAATGACAAATAGTGTACATTGTAGGCATAGTGTGCATGTATTATACAGCATAGGTAGCCTAGCTGTGTTTGTTCAATATTACAAAATACACTGCTAACATATTAGGTACATGTAGGCCTATGTATACTGTTATAACACCCCACTACAACGGTAGTGTGGGTATGGGCTGAATATAGCCTTCTCCATAATATAATATACTAAAGGGGCAACTTCTCCATTATATTGGCAACACTTCCAAGTATCAACCCTATTAGTTAGGACAACGAACAACAGGAGTTTACATTTGATAGAAATCCTATTTATGGTAAAGCTTCCACTTTGCAGACATGCTACATGTACATGTAAAAACCTGTCAACAACAGGCCAAGTGTTGCAGGTGACCAGACCAAGTCACCAGCCCGAGTAACTACTAGCCAACCCCATATCTGCCATGTATCCACACCCACACACCCACCAGACCAGAAACCCCTGTGTTGTGTAGTTATGGGCTCACAGCAGCAATATCATTGATTGAACTGCTCTGCCTGCAGGTCTGACTTGGGCTACAACTAGCAGTTTACTGAAGGATGACAATAAAATATGGCCCAGCTTCCAGGTGCATCCTTTTGCTTGTGTTACCAGCTAGTACCTGCAATACTATAATGGGACTAATGCTAGACACCCAGGTGGTGGTGGACTGGTGGTCTGGTGGTTGGTGTGTATGAGCTCTGCACTCTCTGTCCAACCATAGAATTAGGAGGGAGGTAAATCCAGGTGTTTAACTACTGGACCATTGCACAGAAGACACAACAATTATATCAGTCACAGTTTTCAAACAAAACCAGGGCAATTAATTTACTACATTAGAAGAACTGGTATTACATCATATTTGATGGTTGATATGGAATAAAGCAGTGATTAGTACGAGTAACATGCACTCTATTGCGGACATGGGATTTTATTATTGGTCTGATGTACCTCAGCATTACTGCTGTGAAAGGTATGTTATACCGATACTTGTTCCAGTTGAACGATTCACCGAAACAGATGTACATAGTACATACAACACCAGTCACTAGTACTACTGCAACTACCAACTAACCAACCCACAGCATAGACAATACTACACGTATCATGTGGTGTGTAGTTAATACCTACAGTACTAGTATATTATAATAGCAAGTACTTGAATATGCTACTGTATTATAATATAGGTTAGCCTTCTTCCCTGAGAACAAAATCATATTTGTCCAAATGAAGCCAATGATGTATGGACAGCTGTTAATGTTCCATTGAAAAGTAAAATTATACAAGCAGAGCTAAAGGTTTGTGATAAGTTGAGCAGGCAGGCTCCATTAGCCAGTCAATCATCAATGTATGTGCAGTTTACTGTATAATGTAGGCATATCAAGGTGAGGTCATGTTACAGCTCATGATAGGGTCAACGTTACTAAATACAGTACAGGCCAACCCTGGTTGCTAGTTGCTACATGATTTAGCGTTTAGATAATTTTACACGTCATATCAGCCACTAGTACTTGTGATAACAACGCTAGTGCTGTATGCTTACCTACATACATACACATGAACACTACAACTGGATGGTTTCAAGATACTGCACTGCCTCAACTTGCACAATATATATATGCTGAACTATCTCTAAATGTATACTGTATAATACATACGACTTTTCCCATTATCCAGTCAGTTGAAACAGGATGAAATAGTAGTAGCAGTTGCAGTAGTAGTAGTAGTAGTAGTCAATGGCCTACCTCAATTACACTGTACACTATAACAGACAGCCCTAATGTGGGTACTGCTAGCCCAACAATCAGTTACATAATATTACATAACCTACAGCCCTCTGGTAAAACATTGTACCTTGCAGTACACAACACAAGTTGTCCATCTCAAAAGTATTATGTAATACTTCATACTCTCTATTACTCATACTTACTTTCATTTTGTTTGAATCTAAAGTTGTATCAATACGCAAGGGTTGTGCCCAAGGCATTGGTGCGTTAGATGTAGTTGCCATTCTTCCATCATGATAGCGTGGTTTCTTTGGTAGCGGCATCGACGATTCGGCAGATGGCGGGTGAAGTGGGGCATTCCTCTTTTCTGGAGGTGGGGGATGTACCCTCTGCATTGCACCGGCATGAGTCCTATGAATCACAAGATGGACAGCATTCAACAACAACGAATATGATACTTGTATATAGAATGCGGAGCTAGAGATTGTACTTCATGACTAGGTAAAACACACGAGTTTGTGTAACCTGGTCCCACACCAGATAGGAAAAGTATATGGGATACTGGAGAGTGGTATTAGCTAGAGTAACTTGAACCAGTAACTTATACACCATTTTAATCTCAATGAGAAATGGTAGAGTACATTATTTAGATTTCCTGCCCTGTTACCACATGTATGAAGATAGTCTACATCTCTGTACATCTGACCAGTTATTGTTGAGGGGAGTTATCATTGTACAGGTACTACTAATAGTCTGCTTACTACCTACTCGTGGAGTACAAGCACAAGTACAAGCTGACTAAATGAAATACTATATTAGAGTGGTCGGTTTGCACTATACAGCCTACTTGAGGTGGCGAACTTGCAACATGTATACATTTCAACATTATAGGTAGTTCATAGTTAGTTATTCCGCTACATATAGGTGTATTTACTTGTTGTACGATATTAGCCTAGCCGAGTGTCAGTTTCATAAATCAATATCTAAAGGAGGCAGAGATGTGGCCACACCAGGTTTAAATTATGTACTATTTATTTTCACTCCCAACCCAATGCAGCAATAGCCCATGAGTTTTGATAAGATACATGCAAAATTTCTCTCCATACAATGGATTTGAGAGCACAGCGAAGTTCAATGATGCTATGGAACTCCAATACCTGAACGGTAAAGGGACATTTAGAAACTGTGTAAATTACACTTAAAAGAACAGTAGCAAATTCTACCTGAACTAAGGCTAGTTGGTGGGTCAACTAAATTACAGGCTGTATTATCAGTTGGGTTCATACGATTCTCCATCTACATAGCTAACAGATATCCATGGGATTTCATGAATGCGGTTGAACTGACACATATTCAACCCTGTTAGTGGAGGGAATTACAGTGAATAATGATTTACAAATGAAAGTACATGCAGTACATGTTCCAATGTACTTTGTACACAGCTAATGGACATGTTCTGTAGTTAGCAAGTAGCCCATGGCCATTAGATAGCAATGTACATTGGCATTCAGATACTCATCATATAGCGTTGTTCTACAAATACTGGTAGAATTACTGTGTATATTATAAGTTATCAGAAACAACACTTGTATCACGTAGCCTTTGCTTTGATATATATTTTGATTATCTTTTATGAATGTACAACACTGTTATTTGAGGTAACAAAGGTGAAGCTAGTATTAGTAACTAGGAGTGAACTTTGTCACCACACAATTCAGCAATAGACTGAGAACTGACTACTGTTATGACTCTGAGGTGTGAGCTCAGGCTAACCCCAGTCTGACCTGGCCAGCAAGAGATTAATCAATGGAGAAATTAAACATTCTATTGTTAGTATCAACTAGAAGGAGAATGGGACCAGTTGAATGTGTCAGCATCATGCAACCCAACGCTACATTGATGACAATTCCAACATATAATAATACACAATGTACTAGCAGTAATGCTAACACAGCAAGTACAGTATTATGGCAATCGTTTGGAAAAAACTGCAATTGATTCAACAAGAGCTGATTGATTCAACAAAGAGCCTGATTATCGCAGTGCGTTTGAACAATGGCAATGAATAGTGAGAGGGGTAATTGTCAATAGCGTGATTAAATACAATGAGAAATACTCAAATGGGCCCAAAAATTCACCTATAAACATAAATAGACCAACAGACAGTAATGTGTGTGACAGTACTGATTAGGTACAACCCGAGGTAGAGAGATAACATAATATGGAAGTGAACAACCTGTCTATCATGATTGCATCTAGTAATATTAAAATTATGTTATTGACAGTTACAGTATATTGTAATTGGGTGGAAGGGCACATTTCCAAATTCTAATTAAATGCTGCCATAAGCTAAACTTTATAGACTTGTAGCAGTGAACCACACAACTACAAACTGATACACAGTTTCTTGGTCAACCTACATGTATAGAGGAAGTCTCAGATAAACCTCATGCCACATGGCTAATATTATTAGAAGCTAAACTCAGCTAAGACTGCACGTCCATTATAATATAATGCCATGTTTATTCCTACAACTATGAAATCAATGACTGTCTGAAGAGAGATATTATTTATCTCAAGACCAAAGACCCAGTGCCACTCCCACTAATTGATAACCACATTGAACTTTTTATATATTAAACTGTACCCACATGCCCGGCTACAAGCAATGATTGCCACATAAACATGATACACAAATAATGACAAGAGAATAAAATTGTCACTTCCTTTTTGGATGAAAAAGATGTGACATTGTAGTAAGTAATATTGTACATGTACACACATCTACACCTGGAGGTAAAATTATAATACAATATGGTGATATTTCAGACACAGGCATAAGTAACTGCTTATACCACTGACTGTATAAGGGGATGACTAGATGTACTAGTAGCACAGAATAATGAGTGGAAACCAGTACAGCTGCTACTACTGCCAGTAATTAGAATTAGCTCAGCTTACATAGAATTGAGGTAATTATTTTTAGAAAACAAGATTAGATGGCTACACACAGTCAAACAGCCTGCCTCAATTCAAAGTTGAGAGGCTGCAAACAGCCATGGTAACTGGATGACTTAGAACCATTCTTTTAACTGAGACTGTTTCAGTGTTAGGGTTTTTTGAGGTTAGGCATATACTTTCACAAAAAATACATACATTAATTTGCTAACTATCCTTTTTGAACAGTCACACATTCATGGTCTTTGAACTTCCCACATTTGGGTCCATCATGATAAAAAGCTACACTAACTGCATACTTTATCCTACTGCATCCTCATATAGCTAGAACTCATACTCATCTTACAAGGATGAAAATGGCCATCAACTTGAGAAATAAACTTTGGTTATCAGAGGGGCTTTGGGTTGGATAGGTACCCGACTAGTAATAATATGAACATGCAGCCATTATCAGCAGCATATGGTACACATTCAGGCCGATGTTAGGATTAGTTCCAGCAGTTACTAGTAGTAGTTTCGCAAACAATGCCTGATGCACGTGTATTGTTCATCAAGGGAAGGGGACTGAGCAGGTTATCATTCTCAACCTTTGCTTAGTTGCAGGAGATTGATAAGGCTATGCAACTAACATCAAGGGCGCTTTACATTTTACCTGATCTGACTGTTAGCTACATGCACTTCACTAACTGCCATTGGACTAAGCCATGATAAAATTGGCTTACAATTTGACCCAGAATTAAAATATGTTGACCTATATATACTAGTAAAGAACCAGTGATTAATGATGATTTCCCAATCGTTTGAATGAGGATGATGGATGCTAGGAAGCATAACGGCTAGAATATGGTTTGGTTGGAGACCACGTTACCAACACATGGATCATTTTGGTGTTGAGACTATTTACTGCTAAATCTCCATAGTAATATGAATAGAATGAATAATCTACCTGAAAACAAGTCTTATTTTATTGGAATTGTACATCATCAACGTAGAAATCCCTCTGTACTTGTACATTGAGTTACATACACGGGTTTGGCATAATACGTAAATGTGCAAATGATACAAGGTTATACAATGTAAATGATCCACAGCCATGTGAAATGTGACTAGCAGGGGAATGTTGCCTTGAGGAGGATCCTGTCCCACAAATGACTGGTAGTTACAAAACTAGTGCTCAAACAACCAAGGAGTGATGAAACCTTTGCTACTTATGACAATCCCTTTACACTAGTAGTTTATAGAGTTAGTGTATTAGTAGTGAATGAGTATGATATCTTTTCAGGATAATGTAGGTAGCTTGTGATGATTCATGACTGATAGCCCTAGTAATGTTTAGTAAAGCTGGTATCATCTCCAGGCTACTACTAGTTGCTTTACTAACAAAGGCTTTGAATATAACCAAGTAGTACAATATACAATGTAGTAGCAGCAGTAATAATACCACACTGTGCAGTTCATGTACATGTACACTGCATGCTATACCAGTACTGTGTACTGACAGTAACCATACAAGCTGTAGTCAGCAGTGTGTATACCTACACACAGTATATCAGCATCATAGCATGCAGGCTCTTGCATTGAACTGGTTGGCAGTTGCCACTAGGCCTACTAACAAAATCATGTATAATGTATAAGTAATGGGTATGAAGTAGTTAGTAGGATATGCTTTCCTCCACTCGTAAGCTTACTGTCATGGTCACATGCCTACGCTGAGCGTTCAACTACTATGTACCTATTACATAGCTTAGTATTGATCCTACGCCATCTGGGAATGGCACTTGCTAATATCACCTGATATTTAGGTTTTAGACTGTGCCAACTCAGTGATAAATTGCTTCATTGTTAGTTTAGTAGATCAGTAATCAACCTTTCAAGTCGGCTATTAGCTCAACATAATTTAAAGGCTGCTCAGACCCATGCCGTGGTCCATAAAACAGCACAAGTTACAGACAAAAATTAATATTCTGCTGAGAGTTACAAAATTTGGGGTGTCATCACCAGCAAATGTGACCAAAGCCTATACATTTAATAACACTATGGAACAGAATTATTCCACATTGCAGACCAAATATAATGTCATGTGTAGATTGGTATTACTGGTGCCATCTGCCTGTAATATGGTTATCACTATTAGTAACATAGATCATGACTAAACATGTCGAAGGAATCCAAAATTTGCCTCGTTGAAGCAAAAACGTTGGCATTTACAGGACATTTTCGTGGCCTTTGAATACAACCAGAGGGAGAATTCCAGGGATTGTACAATCATGCAAGTTATGTGATACATGGATATGTGCAATAAGGTTACCTAGTAGTCACTACTTCAAGGTAACCCAAGGTTTTGCACCTGACTGACAGATTCAACTAACATGTAGCAGTGTGCTTGCAGCTTACACAATATAACTATTAGATTGGCACCAACTATGAGTCATCCCCATATATTGGTAAGTGTTATAGATTTTTGATCTGTACCCCTATGGCCTATACTCTGGTAAAAGATGTTCAGTGGCACTGCCAACCCTCTCCTTTAAAAACTAGCCAATAGAAAAAAATGATATGCCTGTATATTACCAATCTACAAATACTGATATGAATATGGATAGCAGTCAACTGACCCTTTAACTTTTGAGTTAGAGGGTGTTCAAGTATTGAGACACTGAGAGACAATACCTACTGCTATCTAAACCACATGAGATATTGTGAAAGTATCGTACTGCACTACCTTTCTCTGCTCATCGGCACATCATGCCTGTCTGAAGGGTGATTAGATGGAGCCATAGAATGGGGACGGTTAGGTAGTAAGGCCATCCTACGACTGTGTTCATGTTGCAGAGTTAATGAATCGGCACTATGGGTAAGATCAACTGCAAGAGGCCTCGATTTTGACTGCAACAGAAAAAACTCAGATCAGATTAAATTAAAATCAGGCATTACATTTAGTACAATGCAAGCCAAGATGTGAACTAGACCCATACATATACTACTATAAATATTACATACTGAGATTATTATTGAACAAAATGAGCTGATGTGCGTCACAACACCAGGCATTTCTGAGTACCTTCATATAGCTAACAATCTCTATTTAGCTCTACAATAGGCTGATATAGGTTTATTTTACTAAAGGGCTTTGCATTACATTTTCATATCAACATAACTAGGCTTGATTCAATAAGCAGGCTGAACACCATGACTAAACCATTATCAGCAGGCTAATAAAACCAGCCAAGCGATCAATAGCTATTGACCTAGTTTGTTTAGAGTAACTAGGTTGTTATGTCCTATAAATATATAGGTCAGAAGCAATTATGGAATGTTGTCGAGTGAGACAGTTGAACTAGTATGGCTAGTTCAGGATTGAGCTAGCATGCAGGACGCTGGTGTAGACAGAGATAATAGTGTACACGCAGCAACGCTTTTATAAGGCATGTATCCAGTACATCACTAATGACAGTTGTATAATAAAAGTTCACCTATTTTAATATAAAGAAGGATGAAATGTTAGGCCTCAGTAAAAGAGTAGAGCAATGTCTACAAGTTAATAAAATGATGTTATGTTAGTGTTTGAGCTTAAAGTCGTCTTACCGCTAAATAATGTTGTGAGAAGCCCTCTCCATGGTAGGTGTTGCTGAGTGTACTGCTCGGATGACTGGGATGACTCGTGCCCGAGGGTTTGCCAAACTGTTTACTGTCATGGCTGCCGCTCAACATTGACCTTGAAAGAAAAATTTCAATAACAGCTAGGAAGGAGTACCACAGCACAAAACTCATTTGAACCAGTTACCCTTGAGCAAACTTAGGAGCAAAATCAGAACAAAGGGAGCATAAATGCAATTTCATTACATGCCTCTTGAATTTGTTTTATAAAAAGCAAAGGACTTGCAATTCAGAACTGCGTGATAGACCCATGATTGTTTCTATTAAATGGTTGGAGCAGTTTAATCCAATGTAAACGTAATCTGAATGATAGAAATACAATATGTATGTAGATATCCAACAGAATCTAATAGCTTATTGCACTACATTAAACCACATAAGAATGAATAGCAGATCCCATCTTTTGTAGACTAAACTAAAATAAAAGATACAAGGATAGCATTGGTCAGTTTCTCATCACCTTGTCTAATCAACACCTCCCCCTAGTTTGACTGAATGCTTTGGAAATAAGTAACCAACCTGTCTTTTGGCCTGCCACCTGACATTCTAGTGCTCCAGCATTTACGTATTCTATGTATAGGTATACCAAACTGTAGATTATTATAATTGTTCAGCTGCGTTGATGTCTCAATGATAAAACAGTATTACTGAGTAGAACACCAAATACACTGCATGTCGCGGCTTCTATCTGCCATTGTCACACCTACAAAATTATAAAGTAGCCTACTGTATAAACTATCCAACTAACTCAGTAAAGTATATACACATTGAACCTACATAGGTTATGATGTCATGAGACCAGAGACACAATCAGGTACAATGTGGGTTGTCAATAAAGCTTGTCCCATGTGTCTGATCTAAGGTTGATGCTCATTAACAGCTGTTAGACAGTATTTCCATGTTCCATTACAAACTACACTATAGGCTCAGCGGCCAGCCTAAATACCTCCTAGCTACACCAGTTCTCTTGTCGAAAACTTCAAAAGCCCTTGTGTTGCTGTTTATTCAGAATAATTTAAAAATTTTAATACTGCAGCAGATCTAAAAATCACACACAGCATGGAGTATGTCTCAACCATACATGTGGCGGCCACTTTTTTTACTAGTTGTTAAAACGATTCTGTGAGAGAAAGAAAAAGAATTACAGGTTTTTGTAAAACGACAGTTGTAGATGTACTGAGAGAACTGTCTTTTGCCCACAATAGACCACATGAAAATGAAAAGAATGAAAATTTGATTGCGCACAAATGACAGAGGGCAATATGTGACATCTCAGGTTAAACTATTCACAGAACTGAAATTCAATGACTTGCTACATTAGCTAAGAGAAAGAATATTATTTATGATTAACAATAAGATAGTATTTGATGAAATGATACATGTTTGTTACACTTTACATCTATCTAGATATAGGAGTTTGTAGTTGCACTTACTATGGCCTTCATGTATGTAGTAGAAATATCCAGGTTACATTCAGTAAGTAGGTGGTCAAGTTGAAATAGTTGAAACTAGAATCTGCCAGTCTAATTCTGTAACACATACACAACAGGCCTACATGATAAAATTAATATCAGAAGCAATACGATTAAAATAATTATAATGTAATACAGTTACCATATGTATGGCAAGAGCAATCACAACAAATGTCAAACCATAGCATAGGAAAGGATGATTCAAATAAGACAACCATAAAAACAAGAACAGAAAAGAGTATATTTTAGGTATCCAAGTCTAGTAAAAGCTGCAAGACTAGACTGTATCAGTCTGAAACTCGAATCCAGTATGAGTATACTGTATATACCATACCCTACAAGCCTACATAACATTCATTTAGGCCCATATCCGGCATATGGCAATGAGTCGGTGAGCATTGGGACTTAACTAGTCTTGTCTACTCTAGAAGAAGTCACTGAGTTATATGTACGTTGGTAGCAGTTGCTTACCTTGCCCTGCTATGACTCTGTTTCAGACTCGCTCTTACTCTCCCTCAGACTCACTCTCCCCCCGAGTCAGTCTGAACCTGTCTCTGTCCGAGTCTCTCCTTGCAGCCTTGGTTGTGGTATAAATACGTCTTGACAGCATAAACTCTCACTCATAAAGAAAGGCTATACGCATACACTAAACACCAGGCACCAATAGCGGCCACTTTAATGCTGCTAAAGAAGATTATATAAATAAAATAAAAATTCTATACATAACATTCATTTAGAAAATTGATTTTCAAAATTATCGTGGCGATAACCATAAAGCACAACTTTACTATAAAGCGAAAGTAAAACGCAGTGGCTTTCGTCGATGGAGCGATCTACCGGCCCAAAACATAGAAGCCAGTATGGTACTGGTCCATTACATTGTATTAATCAGATGATAAATTGTGTTCCTACCAATGCTATCGTACCGGTGTAGGTGAGTGCGGATTCAGCGCTGCAACCTGAAGTAAGTCGTAATACAACATGAAAAACCGAACCTAAATAGGGCGAGACCGGGCCATAAACTCAGAGACGAGACATCATTATTTGCTGCGGTCCAGTTTTGTTTCGAATCAGTGCCCATAGAGATGTTTTCCTAAACGCCTGACTGAAAATAATAATGAATCAATTTTATTCCAAACCATAAATAGTACCAACTAAGAAGTAAATTGATAGGAAAATACTGAAATAGTCGAGGTCCACAATAATGTCTAGAGATACAGGGATATCCGACTTCGGGACTGTATTTTACAGGTCCAAAGACAGTATCAAAAATCTGAAAATTAGGTGAGACCAGATGTTTAATTTTATTATCAATTCAATTTGTAACCTTTTGGTTTTTCTTGCTTAGTGTGGACAAACATGTATATATATATTATTTTACCTTTAATTTTGCTCAAGTATAATATTAATATTTCATTTGGAGATTGTGTAAGAAAACTGTAATTCTTATTCTAATGATTACCAAATTACCAACATTGAAATGGTACAAAACAGTGCTGTGCGTTACATCTGTAACTTAAAAGGTAGAGTTAGCATATCTGCTGTTCTCAAGGAACTTAATCTTGATACGCTTAGCAACCGCCGCAGGAAGAACCGACACAACCTCCTCTTACGCATTTTGGCGAATGAAGAACACCACGAAGCTCTTGCTAACACTTATGATGAGCTGATGAACAATCGTCCTACTAATACAACTGTCACTAGAGCTACTACAAGAGGTGACCCACCCACTATCTACGCAAAAACTTCTGCTTACCATGGTAGCTTTCTGCCCAGGACTATACGTGAGCTTAAGTCACAGTTATTACAATAAACATAGCAACAAATCTATATTAGTGCAACATGTTAGCATAACATAAATATATGACCATAGTAATCTTGACAAAAACCAAAATCAGATGAGGCGTACCCCTTGCATCAAGCTCTAGTACGTTCTAAAGAAGAAGACGACGTAAGACATATCACTAATATGTAGCGGTTTCAAACTTTTACCATATACATCAACTTACACCAATGCCTGCAACGCGCTAGACCGCCTAGGGGGCAGAAGGAGTGTGCCTCATTGTTGTATAGCAGGGTGGAATACTGTGTTCCAGTAGGAAGCTTGTGCTGGCAATTTAGGGGCAGAGTGGATGCCTGGCTTGTACCCATCCAGATGGTTTTACTAGGCGGATGCCTGGCTGTTAAGATAATTGGTTTTATCATTATTCTTGAGATCACTTATGGTATGGGGGAGGAAACTGTTGTGGAAGGGTTTTCCACATGTATATTATATTTTACATTAATACTTATGTTGCCATTGTCACTGTGAAAACCACTCGATACCGCACTAGTCTTCTTTGTCTCTCTTGCTAATCCCTCATAACCTTTGACAAGGAACGGATAGATTTAAGTTGATTCCTCACCTCTCACCAATAAAAATCAAAAAATGCTATATCAGGCTTGTGTGTGCTGCCCATGCTCTAATTTGTATTGTGAGTAAGTGAAATTATCTATCAACCTGAGTTCAAATCAAACGAATACATTTAGAAGTGAAACATTTGAGGTGGGTACACTCATAATTGAGTGAGCACCGCGCATGAGCCAAAACGGCTGGGTTTAGGGGATAGTGATACTCTTGAAATGACTGTTTCAACAAAAAGTGTACATTTTTGAAATAAAATGCTCTTAGCCACCCAATAGTCATGTATTTACATTAAACAATTGCAGTCTTGAAACCTATCACCAAGGCTCTCAAGTTGGTTAGTCAGAAAATCCGAGCAAATGTACGATGTACTGCAGTGTGAGCAGTGTCAGTAGTAGTATTACTCTATTAGCAAGTGGTCAGATATACATGTATAAATAAAGCTGTTGATCACCTACATGTACATATCTGTAGTTCTAAGGAGTTAGCATTAGTAATTTCTCACACTCTAATAATCTCAGTACATACATGTAATTCAGTCCTCACCCTTAGAAGGTAATAGAAATAGTAGCTTTTTCCTAAGAGTCCCTAAGCAACTCCCAAGCTATGAGATAAGCTAAAGATTAATTCGGAGATTATAAAGCATTTCAACTAAAAATATAGATAATGTCAAAAAATCTCCAAAAATTCGAGCAGATTATTATTTATTAATAATGGAAAACCTCCCGAGCTCTCCTAGCAAGCACTGAAAATCCGAACTGCTCGGGGAAAATCCCAGAACTTGAGAGCCCTGTTATCACTTTTATTGCTAGTGAAACTAGCAATAAAGTGAAGGTACACACTTTCTGATCATGTACTCAGTATAATGGAGGTAGGCACACACCGTATACTCCTGCGTACTCTCACTTCTAACATTTCATATTAGACACGTGAAAAGCGCCGAACTTTTGAGTTTGGTGGAGAAGTTTGAGCTATTCATTTTTCTTCCACAAATTGAAGCAGGAGAAATTGTCTTCTCTATATATTATTGGTTGACAGCCCAAACACCAACCACAGACAAGAATCTAAGGCTATTTAAATTTCTCCACTGCTGCAGCTAACAGACACTTTTAGAGTTACGGCACTTGTTTTTGACAGTGGTTTCAACCATGAGTAATCTGGCAATCAAATTGTAATAAATAATTTTTTCTAGTTCTAGTTTTGGGCGATGGTGCCTTCAATGTATAGTTTTCCCTGAAAGTATATTGGAAAGATTTGCTGTTGAAGCCTACCTCACATTTTTGTACTATTCACAAAGTCATTTGATTCTTCAATTGCAGTCTTCACGGTGAAAAGCTGTTGGGATACTCATTTTCATTTAAACAGAGGGACTTCAAAAATATTTTAAGTCATGTTACTGCTACTTGACTGTAGATCAGTTGAGAGAGTTTACTCAAAAATCATAATTAATGTAAACATAAACTCAATGTTTAGAGTAAGAAATACATGTATATTCCATTGATAGCTTTTAACGCTATTAATGTCGTAAATTAATGACTAATATTTACACCCTTTCTTATAGAGTCCATTTAGAAAAGGTTACTTCATCCAGTTTAGTACCTCAAGCTGTTATAGAACAGAAGATTGGTAGTAAAGCCTCTACTACCGCCGAAATGCGTGAAATAAGAAGACAGCAGGAAATGCTTTCCCAAAAAGAAGAGGAAGACTTTACATTTCATTGGCAACAGAAGCTTTATTCTCAGGTAAAAAGATACATATACATCTCTGCCCCAATGTTCAAATGTTCTAAACGTTTTTTAATTTAAATTGACCGTTTGGTTCAAGTTGGTGGTTTACACACTGATGTTTACCGAGTAGGTGATTTTTTTCTCTTATCTACAATATTTATATGTATATGCAACTGTAAGACGAATGATATATTATTGTACATGTATTTCCAATACATTCAATGTGACTCTGTTACTTCCCTACATTCTACATATAACTATTTTTCAGCGTGAGTTTGATATGTATAAACTTGATCAAAGTTGGGAAGGTGTAATCGAAAAAAAATATCATAGCGATGTAGTCAATCAGAGGTGAGTTGATATCTAATAAGATAATAATATGTAATATGTAGTATTTTTTTAATTTAGCATTATGATCTAATATTGTCGGTTATAGTGATATTTCTATATATTGTCTTATATACATTAAATTCTATCTTTTATACAGTGAACGTCCAAATAAAAGACTCTTTACATATGTCAACCATGACAAGTTTACAAATCAAAAAGAAGTAAGTGGTAGTAATACAATACTTCGTCATTCACATATAGAGCAAATGATTTTACCTGCTATATTTAATAAGCATAGTGCATGTATATTGTGCATGTATGGTATCCGTGTACTACTCACTAAATGTCTTTATATGATTTTATACTGTTAGAGCATTCAGTTGATGACTACATCACCAAATGAGCGACCAACTCCTCTTGCAGAGAAGGTAGCTAACGTTCGGAGACGGAGAACAGCTGCCTCATCCCGATTTGCAGACGGGTTAGTTTATACTTTGCTTTATTGCTACCAAAGCATTTTAAAGGTATATTTATCATTAACTGCCAGAAATGTCCGAATGGGGCAAAGAAACTCAAGATGTTGACTATATAACTGCTTGAATGGTGGAAATTTCTTTTTCAGCAGCGTAGAATTTTATAGTAATAATTGATGTCATGTGTACAAAACTCAATAACTCATGTTTTGACATGCATTTAATACGTGCATGCATGCACACTGTATACAATGTGGTCTGCGTTGTAGTGAGGGAGTAACTCCCAAAGTCAATATTGTCGACTCCAAACCAAGCGTGGAGTCACAAAGACGAAACCATGTCATTGTAACCCCTGAACAGACCTTCATAATCATGGCTGATCTTAGTGCCAAGGATAAGTAAGTTTATTTATATTTGTCATGTTTATTTATATTTATATAATTAGACTGGTTTGCATTTTAGTGGGATATTGACCATTTTACTGGACACCATGCAATCTTTTACTCATGGCGCGTTTTGCTGCAGCTTTGAGTGTAAATGGACTTTCTCTAATCAGCAATATAGCTTTCAACTTTGCTCATTATGTTGAAATATGTAATTAATATTATTGTTGACGTATATGGTCTGGAATATGTTGATAGAGAACCAACTGAAGATGATGAATTTGCTCTGTGTACTATTAAAGTGGATGCTAATGGTGTGATCACTATGAAACCAAACTTTAGTAACAAGAGGAAACCTTACAGGATAGAAACTGATAGCTTAGGAAAAGGTAAACTATTATATTCTCCATTTATGGCAACTGTATACCATAATATTTAGTTTTTATTTCTAGCCTTTGAGCTATTGCTAGTATATTTTTACATGTATTTATACGTTTAGTAATATTTGTTTACATCCAGACATACATATAAAAATAGTGAAGTTTTCAAGTTGTAACTTCTACCAACTTGGGCTGTACATATCTATTACAGATTTTATTAAATTTGTCTATATTTTTGCAGAGGTTTACCTGTATACACTGGAAAACTGCAGCAGCACAATGAATAACTTGGAAAGGAACAGAGAAGAAAAAATGTACAGAGAAGTTAGTCGCTATTATTTATAATAATTTGTTATGAAATGAAACATAGAGCTGGCATTACTAGAAAATATTATTGTAAACTACACGTATTCTTCATTCAGAACAAGTTTCAAGAAGAATATTACTTTTATTTTGCTATTGCATTCAGGTGTAAACATATACTCAATGTTTGTGGGTACATGACACTATTACTCTTGTCTGTGCAAATATTTCTAGAAACTTTACAAAGCCATTTATAATCTTTTCTATGTATCGATCTTTCATTGCATAAGTTACACGTATACATGTATGTCTCTTTTCCCTATATATACATGTACATGTAGATACAACTCACTCTTTAATTGTTGTAAACTTGAAGAATATAGTAGACAAACCAGGGTTATGAGACCAAAATGTCAAATTCTATTGCCTTGTAGGAAAAAATAATTATTTGTCATAGCTGTCAAATCTCCCTGACTTGACAGGAGTCAGTTTTCATTTAATTTTTGTACCCCACCTTACCCAAATTGGACCCTCTCATGCAGAATCTCACTCTTTTTCATTGAATGTACTAGTACTATACACCATGCTACCACACATAAATTTACAGATATTATTTCCAATTTATATACATTTGTATATTTATAGCTGTACTCAAGGCATTCTCAATACCTATCCAGCCTGGTTGGCTCAGAGTTTGAGCTACCTCCTATTGGGGTCCTGCGTCTAGTCGTATATGGTGAAATTCTATCAGCGAAAAACTTTGAGTATGATGACCTGTTTGTGCGTTACGTTGTCAATGTCCCTTCCCGTGGTTAGTACTCAAACCTTTCTTGTACATTGCACCTGATGTGAAAATATATTTGCTGCTGGTATTAAAATTTCTACACTATCATGATAGGTATGGGCACTAGTTCAAATCATACAAGCTACATTGTAGTTACTGAACCTACGTCGGAGTTGTGTTTCCCATATACAGGGGATGGCAACTCCACACAGGCATTCAAACGATTTCAGTATTTATGCAGTTTTCTCTGTTTTACAGAGCAAGGTTGGAATGTAGAAGGTGGCTGTTCTCTTGCTGGAGTCACACAGACATGTGTTACTAAAGTCGAAGGCAGGGTGAGTCCCTCTTCTCTTTTAGTACCTAAATGTAGTTGGTATGTATAAAAGGTAATGCTCAAGTTGTCTATTTATGTTTGCTCTGGTATAATCCATCTATATTGAGATAAACACAGTAATGGCACTTTTTGAAAAAACAAAAACGGGTTTTGTACTCTATTGTTCCATAATCCTCTCTCACTCAGCACTTATACCTCAAATTTATTAGATTAATGATTATCATGTTGACCAGGTTTAGGTTTGCACTAGTAATCTGTTTGATTTTTCTGTTGTCTTTTTGGTGGCTATACTTATTGCATCAGCAGAAGGAAATTTTGATGAACGAAGGAGCTAGATATTCATCAAACCAAAACTGTATCTTACCACAGCACTGCACTAATTATAATTACCTAATTTTATCTTTTAGGACAATGTGGCATATTTCTCTTTTCCTTTTGAATCAGAAATGTTCTACAAGAAGCCTGCAGCAGATGGTGATATTGAAGGTTGGCCAATTTTTTTACTTTTTCTTGAAAATTGCTCAATATACTGATTTCTGCTGTGCTTTATTAGCAATATGTACGTTACAGACAATAGGAGTCTCTACACATAGGTTTGTGTATTTTAGCGTCATTGTCATTGTTTGCTATCCCTTTACATTGTAGATCGTATCATCAACTCTTGGCCTAAGTTATTTTTCGAAGTCTGCTCACTAGACGGTTGGACAAGATTTAGGCCCGAAGGATACTGTGCAATAACGATCCCAAATACTCCAGGTATTGTACTTAATTTTGATAATTTTACATAATAGCTAATATGAACAGCTAGCATCAACATTTTTTGTTCAGTAAATCTGTATTCAACATCAATTGCTATTGTGAGCTATTGGTACAGTCTTGTTGATTGCAGTATATGTATGCCAATTGCACATAGGAGCAATATGGTAGTGCATATTCCTCACACTATAGCTTTATGATGACACAATGTTCTATACAAATTGGTGCTATAGGAGAGCATGTGCTGGAGTTGAATTGCTGGCGACCAACTGGCCCATCTATAGTTTCAAACTTGAGGCGGTTCTTTATTGGTGGTGCACCTGAACTGGATGATCTCACATACACCCACATTCCTTCCAATTTCCAGGTATGTTGTGTCTTACATAGGCAATGTGTATGATTACTATTATACCCTAACTTGTTATATAATCATACCATGCATATCCAATTCACATGCGACTAAATAAATTTCATTGCAGCATTTGTGAAACAAGCCCTTATGTACATGTACATGTATATCTAATTAGAGAAGACCTATTAAATAGTACAATGTATTGTACTGTCTCTCAACACTAACAGAATTTTGGTTTAATTTGACAGGGTTCCCGGATGAGCAGATTTGGCTTCAAAACTGAAACCTCAGGTTCATTAAAGATTAAACTAAATGTCATTCTTCAGTCTCAGTAAGTATTTTTTCTGCATTATTTATCAATACAGCTAAGTTATTTGTCAATGATATGACTATATATCTTACACACTATTTGTGATACTGTTGAGCTAGTCATTGATATGGGTTGCTTTCTTAGTTATTATGAGCTGTAACATTCACTTGCAGAGAGTTCTGCTTCTCTAAGACTGCCAAGAGGGCCGGGAAGAAAGATGCACTCATGACTCAGCTTGGGTAAGACAGGATTATTTCATTTCCTAGTAGGCAAGGATTTTATCTATTTACTTTTTAGCTCGTCTACCTGTACTATATTTTACTTTGATATACCTGTGCTTTCAGGTGTGTTACTTTTATAGTACTAATAGTTTATTTATGTTTACTTATAGTTCTGCTGTTGACTACACACAGATTAGAGCAGTTATTGGTAAGTAGGTCTTTAGTTTTGATAGCCAATCAACCAGAATGTACGCCTGGTTCACATACATTTTTATTACATTTCCTTCTTTTGGATAGACAATACGAGTAATGGTGTATATACCAAAAGACAATGAAGACAATTCCGTAGACAGAAGATAGCGAAACAATTCACTTGTACAGTATATATGATCAAACATGGAAATAGAAATGTTTGAAAAATACATTTTTATTGTCTGTGTCCAAATCTACAATTTAGAAATTACCTGGCATGTCTTTCTAGACTAATGTACTCTTTACATGCATTCATCAATTCTGCAAATATATTCATCTTTTTAATTAGATGCATTCTCGAAAGCTCATGATAGGATGAAGAGTGCGAGAGAGAACGCATTAATGAGCCTAAAAGAGTTAGCATTAGACGAGACCACCACTTTGGCTGCAGAGGAAGTGTACCAACAGTGACCTCTTAGATCTATTGAGTCTTCCGTCCACTGAAATTTATTATTATTCTGTACACATTTTAGAATGCAGTAAATCATAGAACAGTTTTAATTGGCCCCGCATTTTGTAGTTTGTCAGGTAGTACGATGCAACTATATCTGTATGTTATTGCATCGGAGGTAGTTATTTGCTTGTACTGAATTTGTTGTCTTTACAAAATTATGCCAAAGCTAACAACTTCAATTCTGGACATGCCATTTTTCACATTCGCTATCACATTGTGGTAATTATTTAAATTTGAGAATTTAAAATTTCCTATTTTCCTTTTTATAAACTGAGATTTCATTGTATTGACCATTAGCATACTGTAGCTATGTAATTATGCCCAAATAAATTCTGTGCATGTGTAAGCTTGAATATTACAAACATGCCTTTTTTTGGTTTTGCTGTGTAAATATGAATCAACATGGACATGGCTTTTGGCTTGTATCCCTCCTCCATTTGTTTATGTTGGTCAGCTGCCTAAAGAGATCAAGTGGGTGGCAATTACTGATGATGCTATTTATATTGAGTATTGACACATGTAATAAGCAATAATAGCAAGGTAGTATGCATTTTTTAGATGTGGTACTGTATAAAGTGTGGTGCTGTGCTGTTGTGTGCATTTTAGACCAAGATGTTTTACTGCAAATACATCTCATGGGCATTAACAAGCTATCGATAATAAATAAAAGTTGTCCTCTCCCAATTTATTTTCTTCTAAGATGAATTGGGAGAGGACAACTTCTAATTATTATAAATATCAATAGCTTATTAGTTCCCGTGCATGAAATGCATAGTGTAGTAAAATTGAGCAGTTATCTATTTAAAGTTTTTAGGATTTGTCTTCCCTCTTGAATACTAAAACGTCATGGAAACTAGTTTACAAATAAACAGTTTCGTATTTTACACTCTCTTTTCTTTGTTAGCAATTTGTAGGACATGTTAAAAATTGTTTGGAAATACTGCAATTTATAATTATCGGGCAATAAATTATTACTATGCTTCTATATTTTGTTTTCCGAGCGATTACCAAAACACTGTCATCTGTACGAAACGCAGCATGCCACTTCCTTTTTAGGTGAGCTTGGACGAGTGGATTATTCTCAAATTTATAGGTATGCATATATCTATCCGCCATCATCTATATGGGGCATCCATCAACTTCAAAACTAAAACAAATTTCAACATATGAAGCATCTATTTACTAATTTTGTTCTTTCTTAAGAAGTATGCTGCCACAGTAAATGGGAAATTTCCTTAAACTTTTCCCTTTTCAAGACTAGACCTATCCTTTTGGTTCGCCACAATATGAATGTATTATGGTTTACAGTAATAGTGATCAACGTAATCGGCCCATAAAAATACAAAATAGCAAATAACCTCTCCATATCAAAGGCCGCACGAGAGTGAATCACTTTAGTGGGCTTATGTTGATAGTAAATTAACTCTACCTCAAGGTTTTATGGTAATTATTATTAATTATTTTATAAGATGAGATATTTTTCCTAAACAATCCAGCAATTTAGGTCCTAACTGCTTCTTCAGTCAATGTTGATGCTCTTTCATGCCATAAGTTGGTAAAAACTGCTGTATTGATTTCTGAGCTACAACAAGAACAACCTGTCTTCGGCCAAAAATAATGAATTTCTTGAAAACAAAGTACAAACCATCTCTTTTAGCTATTGGCCTAATGGTGATCAAACTGAAACCTATTAAATTATATATATGTAATATCAATATGCAATTACTTTCCTCATATGGATTGCATGCGTAACCCAAACGGCCTATTGTTGGCCTCCATACCGCTAAAATTCATTTCGTTTATGGTACATGTAGCTCTGCTTGTTGAAATCTCTGCTTTATATTTGCAGAGAATTTTCACTAAAGGAGTGCCACCATGCCACGTCAAATAATGGAGATCAAAGACTTTTTGCTGACGGCACGACGAAAAGATGCCAAATGTAGGTATTTTTCATATTATGATTGATTAGACATTGCATATATATATATATGTATATACTCAATCTGCATACAGTGTACTGTTTCGGTGTTTAACACCTCATCAGTGCAGCTCAGAGATATGCCTGGGAGAACACCTTAGCAATACTGTATATTTACAGCAAAGCGTATTTAAAAGGTGTGAAATCCACTGAACCAAAGTTCTCAAGCTGCCAGAGACAGCGAGAATTGCGTAATGCCACCAGTTCAGTGTATCTCCCAGGTAAAGTGCTCAAGAAATTGGTATTGCTACCAATTTCGAGCATTATACTCAATCTGCATACAGTGTACTGTTTCGGTGTTTAACACCTCACTTACTTTGGTTTCATTGTGATAATATATATATATGTATATATATATTATCACAATGAAACCAAAGTAAGTGTCCAAAACCATTTTTGATATTACTAATAGTTTTGTATTAAAAACACTCATCAGATAAAATTGTTTGAAGTAGTGTTTTTTAATGTGAAACTTAGTAGTATTGAAAATGGTTTTGGCTTCATTGTGATATTTTAGCTCGAAACGTGTTTTGCCGAGCACTTTGCCATTAATGCAATTTCATATTATATGTAGAAAATATTCAGTAATGGTGTATTGCTTGACATAGTCACTGAATAGTGTTTTTTAGGTCTGCTGAGTTTTTCGAGTTGGGAAGATCCTTTGTTTTCAATATTTTGTTTGTTGGAAGTCTCGGTCTTCAAATGAGTAAGATGAACAGATCTTTAAAAAACGACCTCGTATATCGTAGAAGCAACAACAGTTACAGTGTATAATATTGTATATCCTACAACTTGGCTTTTTCCTGTGTTATAAATCATGTGTGCCTTGTAATACTGTTTTTATTTCAAGTGTTTTTGACGGTCAGCTAATGTAGATACTTTAGTATGACAATATTGTTATTGCAGCTGTGAAGATTAAAAAGAATGAAGACAATGTCAAGTTTAAAGTAAGGTGCAGCAAATATCTATACACATTGGTTATCCAAGACAGAGAAAAGGCCGAGAAACTCAAGCAGTCATTGCCTCCAGGTGGGATATGCATGACCTCTCACTTTAGTTTTTATATACCTGTGCATGTTCATGTATATACACATTTATACTACTCGTGTAATACATGTTCATGTATTACACGAGTAGTTGGTTTTTACAGTAAGTTGCGCATAGAATTAAAGTATTTGGAGATTAAAAATTGGTTTTTATATTATAGTGATAAGGGGCTGGTCTGGGGAGCGAGTTTTGCTTCCCGCATGAAACATTACAGCATGGGTATTACTTAGTTCCTATGACCATTCATAGAAGATGATATAGTTATTGGATCTTTGAAATTGTTTGGTCTAGTTTGAAAGCAAAGCAACTAACTCCAAATTGTTGTCGTCGAAATATTCTAGACTATGAAAATCTATTTTGTATGTCCTTTGACACTGTGGACTCTGACTTGAAGGAAAGACAACTTCAACTTGCCAATGATAACATGGGGTAGATAGTGTGGGGAATCTTTGGTGTTAGTAAGGATATGGTGGCAAACTTTACTATGTATGGCAGGCATTTGCAATGTGAGGTTGATATTCCTAATATTGTTTATTATTGTTTCAGGTTTGTCAGTCAAAGAGATCAAGTAAAGACATGAATAGAGTATGCAATCTTCTATTGTATTTATTATGATCTGGCAATAAACTGGAGATAACAAATATTCCGTTAATTCCTCAGTTCATATAGTCATATATTATATATTGCAGTCATGTATATGCTTGATTGTACTAGCATACAACATGAGCATAATTTTATAATGATGTACATGTTCTCATGTGCATAATATTATACATCGCAATATCACAATTATTCTTCCAGCAAAGATTATTATTTTATAAAGAGAATATAAAGTTATAATAGTCAGTAATAATAGTGAAGATCACTGTTGGCCAACTTTTTTCTGATCAAGAAAATGAAGGCAGCAGATGGTCAGGCATGGGCCAAACAACTTCTACAAAAGATGAATACAAGTATTGTATGTACTGTACACTATATGACACTGGTGCACCAGTGATCAAATAAGCTATACATGGTCTTATCACTCCAGATGCATGTAATTGTACTCACCACTAGTTGGTATGACTTTGTATGGGGCTTCGTAAATATTTAGAAAGTCTTCGACATGTTGCAATGTAGGATCTGGCCTTTCTAATAAATATTCTAGAACATCTGCAATAAATAAACCCTTGAGTGCTAGAGCTGGTGGACTGATTATTTTACAGTCACTTGAGCAGACTACAAACTACATGTATACTCATGGAGACCTACAAAAATCTTTTCATTTAAAAAGATTTCTAATGTCTTGCTAACTAGTGCAAGTTTATATACAGTGTATATATTACCTTGTTGGGGCAGTGCTTCGGGTATTCTTTCATGCAGTGCTTGAACTGCCGAGTTGTAACTTAGCTGTAAAATTTACCACATTATTAAACACAAAATAGCTTGCTACATGTATTGTTCAGTGTGCATGTTCTTCGGTTGGAAATAGCAATACCACAGAGTGAGGAATTTTTTTGTACTATTTCCATCCCATATGTTCAAGAGGTTTAGCTCATATTTTACTATTCATAGAAAGGGCTAACCTTGGGCTGTTTAGATAGATGGGCTCCTATCTTGATCACATTGACGACTATTTCAATCACTATATTTTCAGTAGGTTCAGAGGTCTCATATTCTCCAATTCCTGTGGCTTGAATATCTAATTCATGATACATCCAGTTCTATAATACAAGATATAATAAGGCTTGTTCAAAAAAAGCAAAACCTAAATCTACTTTTGTGTTTGTCAAAGTTCATCCATCACCTTATTTAGGTGATGAAAAAGTTCTTGTATTATGTTATAAGTTTGTTTTATTGTGCTTTAGTGGAGATGTTGTCTCTGTATTGCGCTAAAACACAGATAAAGGAGCGCTTCTCATAATTATGAAGATAAAAGGTACTAGATATTTAAACAAAATGCAACCAGTTGGTTTTATTTTTTAGCCAATTTTTATATAGTATACATGTGCAAGAAAGAAAGAATGGAGCAAAATTAAAGAATAGCTTTACTATTATGGAAGAAGACTGCATACCTGAAATAGTATTGTGGTTACGTTGTGAGCGACCACAAGCATCTTTGAATTTGAAAATAGAACACTCTTTTGTGTGTGAACCTCTCTCAAATATGCCAACAGTGTCTCCGCTGCCCCCTTTCAAATAATGACAACACACTAGAAAGTCAGAAACTTTTAATCAGTTAAATCAAGCAAAGAATGTATTTACAATGTATACATTCAAGTACATAGAACATAATGCACGGCATTGTAACATCGCACAGAGATGTGCTGCTATTTTAGATATTTAATCAAGTTACCTCGACTATGTGAACGCAGTGCATAGGAAAGATTAGTAGCAATCCAGACACATCTTCAGGTTGAGGGATCTCTTTGACAACACTGGTGAAATGCTCTATAGAAGAATAGTATCAAACTGCAACACTACTATCCCAAATGATTGCATCCAGATGTCTGTTAGTTACAAATGTTAACAGAAAGATATAGAAAATCCCTTAACCAGCATGCACATTATTTACCTCCAATCTCTTTTGTAGACGTCCCTGATACAATCTTTGATATGCATATCATTCTGTGTGTTTGGTATTTCTACAAAGAGCAGAGTTGTCAAAATAGAATAATAGATTAATATAAATCATACATGTTTTACATACTTTGTACAAGTCTGAGAAACTCAAATCAGGATACCTTTCCAGAGAAAACTAAATTACCCACAATTAAGCATTAAATGTGAAGGTGTATTATACATGTATTTAAAGATTTATTATGTAGGCTGCAGTTTCATGTATTGTATCTGCCTACCCAATAACACATGAACTGCAAAATTATAGTTATTACATAAAAAGATGAATGCTACTATTTGAGGAGTTCTTACGTCTTTATCTCTTTACAAAAGTTTTAGTTGGAAATGAAAATTCAATTAAGAAATAATAATGCTTCATCTTCCAGTTCTATGTTACTTTAACTTTAGTCAACACCGATTCTCATTCTGACTTTAATTGAATTTTCAATTTACGTAGGGAAATCATCATGACGCAACAATTTTAATAAAAAATTACATACCTTTTCTCCCATAGACTCCTCAACTGCATGCAAGATGCTGTGCTTGGCCTCCAAAAAGGAAGGCTCAACATCTGTAAGCCTACTATTTGGGCTTCTCGTTTTACTCCTCTTTGCGCTCGCCATGTTGGTAATGTAAAATGCTGTTACTCGGATACGCGACGAACGTATTCTCAATTGGGTACAACGGCAACCAATGAGCTACGCTCTTTGAAACTAGCCAATAAAATTAAAGTTTTTCGGCGCTTGCGGACGACAACCCGTACGAATTTTTTTTGAAGCTTGTAAGTTATGTTTTTATTTTACAATTCAAAGATAATGTAAAAATGTAATAACTCTATTTGCAGTCAGAAAACTTGTGCTAAGTATTATTTGGATAAATATGAGCAGGGAGTACTGAGTACTGACTACTCCTTGATATGAGCAAGTAATGAGCATGTATACATATGGTTTCGTGTTAATATTAATATAAATATACCAATTGAATGTTGAATATTTATTTATTCATTGTAGTGGTACTCCTAGGTAACTAGAACTAGGCAATGCCTCAGACTCATTGCCTGCCACCCTGGGGTGTCTCACAGGGATCGGTCCTGGGACCGATTCTAGTTCTGATCTTCATAAATAAACGATCTGCCTGACTGCCTTGACTGCTCTTGTGCCAATTAGGTGCAGTAGTGGAGAAATTTAGATAGCCTTAGTTCCTTGTTTGTGGTTGGGGTTTGGGTTAAGGGCGGTCAACCAGCAAAATATAGAGAAGACAACTTCCCCTGCTTCAGTTTTGGCGAAGAACAAAGGCTATCTCAAATTTCTCCACTTCTGCACCTAACTCTCTTGTGCCCTGTTTGCAGATGACACTCTTGCTTACCAGAAGATATGCACAGGATAGTTGATGACTGCCAGAGTTTTAAAAAAAAAACCTAGAAACACTTGGCGCCTGGTCAGAACGATGGGGCATGTCCTTTAATATAAATATATCTAAAAGCAAAATCAGAAGAGTCTGAGTGTACAGAACAAGGAAGAACCGGGAACAAGGTGGCCACAAAATGGATTTCCTGTGATACTTGTAATAAGTGGTACCATGGAGCGTGTCAAGACCTGCAGCCAGCTGATGTAATATGTATAACAAAGCTTGCAGACAAAGGGGTAAGTTGGGAGTGCTCTGACTGCATAAATGATAAAACTAAAGGGCGTCACGAAGAAAATCAAGATCAAGCCTTAAATCCGAAAATAATCCAGCAAATCGACAACATAGAAAAGATGGTGAAGGGAATCGCTGAACATGATAGTAAAGTGAGTGAGATGGAGAAAAAGTGGTCCGATGTGCTTATCCAAAACCGAGTTAACATTGATAAAAACAAAAAGATTGCTACCGAAGCAAAATCACTGATGGAAAAAAGCCAGAAGAAAGTAGAAAGAACAACGCCATAGTCACTGGTGTCATTGAGAAAGATGGCAACACAGCAATGGAACAAATAAAAGACCTGGTGAAAATGGAATGCTTCACCAGAAGCAACCAACCAGCCCAGGCCTTCAGACATGGGAAAAAGAAAGAAAGTGGTGAACAGAAACATCCCATTAAGGTGAGATTTGAAGACGAACAATCTAAATGGGAGTTTGTTAAAAGATTTAACAACCAAACACTGAGAGAGAAGGGTATTTACTGCAAACTAAATGAAAGCAAGGAGACTAGAAGCCAGCGATTCCAACTGCGACAAGAAGTTAAGAAGCTTAGGGAGGAAAATACCTCAATACAATACCGGGTGAGAAGTATGGAGATACAAGAGAAAGAAGGGTCGGGGGAATGGAAACAAATGAAGCAAGTCCAACAAAAGAGAGACAAGGAATGCTAAAGATGTTCCTGTCCAACACTAGATTTGTTAAAGGTAAATCCACAGAACTACAGATTCTCTCCACGGAGTCTGATATCATACATGTATGTCTCACTGAGACACATTTAGATGATACTATACCCAGCAGTAATGTCCTACCAATTGAGAACAGAACAGTATTCCGTTGAGATCGTAGCATCCATGGTGGTGGAGTTATGATTGCTGTGTGCGTCCAATTAAATCCGAAATTAGTAGACCTTAGTAAGTACACAAAGGAAGTGATAGCAGTAAAAATCCAACCGCACACAGTCATCTGCTGTTACTACAGGCCCCACGCACATCTTCCAAATACAGATGTCATAGATGACATCTTAGAGTATCTGCAGAAGGAGTACCAGGGGCACACAATCTTGTTTGTTGGAGACATGAACTTTCCAGGTATTGATTGGAACAAAGGAGAAGTGAAGCTGTCAGCCACAAACAGGAGGATACATCAGGACTTCCTTAATGTGTTGCATAGTCATGGGAGGACACAACTAGTCACTGGATCAACACATGTTCCTGGTAACACACTAGACCTAGTCTGCACCAATCAACCTCGAGCCATATATGATACTGAAATCATAACCCCAGGCCTTAGTGATCACTCATTAATTGTCACTTATCTTCGGAACCCAACTATAAATGTCTCGAACCAACCACGTACCCTCAAGTTGTACAAGAAAGCCGACAAGGAAGCATTCCAGGAAGATATGCAAAGTACTTCAAATGCTTTAGCAGAAATGAATGACCCAGAAGAAATGTGGCAGCTCTTAACCAAAAGCCTGAAGCGAAGCATAGATCAACATGTTCCAACGAAGCAAGTGAAACAAAGGCACCCTTCTGTTCCAGAGTGGTTCAATAAAAGAACTGTAAAAATAAGAGAATTAGAAAATCGCATAAAAAATTGAAACTCAGCTTTGATGATTTTGATTGCGAACAGTATAGACAACTAAGGAGAAATGGCAAGAAGGAACTAGAGGAGATTCACAAAACTTTTTATACAGAGAGAAGATATCGCCCACTGAAGAGAGGAAATACAAAACCTTTCTTTAAGCTACTCAGGGCTGATAGGAACAAAAAACCAGTGCAAATGGTGTTAAGAGACAAGGAAGATAATCTGACAGGGGATCCTGAACAATGCTGAGTTGCTTAACACTTTGTTCCAGAGCCAGTTCCAAGTGGGTTACATGGCAGGAGACTTTTCCAGGGTTGAAATTGATGTGCAAGATTCCATTGATGTCTCAATAGAGGGGGTCGCCAAACTGATCCGTGAGTTACCGAATGGAAAATCACCTGGGCCAGATGGTCTGAGGAAACCTGACATGCTCATTGACCTGGAGGGTACTGCAAAATGTCTGACAGTGATCTACAAAAGTCCTTTGGATACTGGTAGGCTGCCAAAACAATGGAAATCTGCAAATGTAACACCAATACACAAAAGCGGCGACACTGGGTCCCCAAACAACTTCAGACCCATATCTTTGACGAGTATACCATGCAAAATGATGGAACACATTGTGCTGCACCATCTGGATGAAGTATTAGATAGTGGACTTCACCATCAACAACATGGTTTCAGAAGAGGGCTGTCATGCCAGACACAACTGTGTGCTACCTATCATGACCTGGCAAAGGCAGCAAATGAAGGTCCCACTACACACACCATCGTAAAGGACTTCAAAAAATTTTCGACAAAGTACCACATCTAATGTTACTTCAAAAACTAAAGCAGATACCAGGGATAAATGGATACCTTTTAAACTGGATACATGATTTTCTCTCTGACAGACAGCAATCCGTTGTGCTCAAAGGAGCTAGTTCACAAAAGTGCACAGCAACCTCAGGAGTGCCACAGGGTTCTGTACTTTGACCGACTTTGTTTTTGTGCTATATTAATGACCTTCCAGACCTGCTGTCATGTAAAGTTATCCTTTATGCTGATGACACTCTACTTTACCAAACTGTGAATACAAATGAAGACGCAGAAATGTTCCAAAATAATCAGCACATACATGAGAAATGCATAATACACAAATGCACAATACTTGGAGGAATCAAACATTTAATGTACCATGCTCCAAAAGAGGCCAGACTACTGGCTTACACAAGTATATGCAGACCTATACTTGAGTATGCAGATGTAGTATGGGACCATTCAACTAAGAACAAGATCCATGATATAGAACTCATCCAGAACAGTGCCATACGGTTTATAGCTAACCTAAGGGAGCGTACTGACAGTGTATTAGAGGTGAGAGATCAGTTAGAGATCCGGACCCTGGAAAATAGAAGAAAAAACCACCGCCCGTGTCTACTGACCAGGATTTTTCAGGGTGAAGAAAAACATCCCACTCTATCCAGAGCATATGATGATATTGTGGGTGACAGAGAGATGGTAACAATGACCACTAGAGCAGCTGCCAGAGGAGAGCCAACCTCAATATCAGCCAAAAGGTGTATTTACCACTCTAGTTTCCTGCCACGAACAATTCAAGAGATGATGATGAGAAACCGACCTCCAATCCTAAACAGTGATATACTGTAAAGATTGCAGACCCCTTAGTCCAAAAATAGTTAAAACTAGAGGCTCCCTTATAGATTTACATGAAATTGCTGGCGGAGTCCTACCTCATCCGAGGTAAATTCTGCGGTAAATTCAGCTCTACTGGGTGTACACCAGAGTACAAGTTGAATGGATCAGTCCTGGAACATGTTGATTTGGCTACATACCTGGGTGTGATACTGCAGCCAGACTGCAGGTTCGACAACCATATTGCAAAGAAGGTGCTAGATGCTAGGAGACAACTGAGTGTGATAGAGCATGCACTATATTGGGCCACTGAACGCGCAAGACTCATTGCCTACAAAGCCCTGTGTTTACCTCATCTGGAGTACACCAGCGCTGCATGGGATCCATCGAGTAAGAAAGATATAACTGACCTTGAAGAGATACAGGCCGCTGCTGTGCGGTATATTTGTAACATCAAAGGTCGAGGCGATGTTGAGGCAGCCATGACCAAGCTTGAGCTACAACCACTAGACCAGAGGAGAAAAAATTGCAGCGTAGTACTTCGACTGCGGATCCTGGAGAAGGAAGTGCAACACCCTGCCCTCAACGGGGCATATGATGATCTACTGGACCAGCCAACAGTGGAAACGGTACAGACCCGCTCCCAGTCCTGGGGGCTCACCCGATTGGTAGGGGCAAACAGCAACCGGTATCTCAATAGTTTCTTACCAAGGACTATAAGAGTTATGAGGATTGGAACCAACCCAAGAGTCCTAGCTGAGCGGCCTACAACCGCAACCTACATGCAGTCAGGCTAGATAGTGCTGTTCAGTCAATACTGACAAACATATACCCTAATAGTATGAATACTGTCCACTAATTGACTAACCCATGAACCATATGCGGCACACCCCTTCCTCCCTCTAGGGCGGTCCAGTGTGATGATGACATTGACAGTTAATTCCACAGGTAATTCGACAGGTATTTAATTTAGTATTTTATATACAATTTATTAAATAAAATTGTTTAATAATAAATCGTATATAAATATTATAATTATTATAATATTTAATATTAAAATAAAAATATCTAGACCAGATGAAGATTATGGAATCGCATGTAGATGTGAGCAATTTCGAGACGAATGTCAATATTAATGTGATAAATAGTCTATCACTACCTCTATGATAAAGTGTTCGAAGTGTGGTTGTACGGGAGTATACGGCGTGTACCCACCTCAATTTTAGTGGGTGCACGACCAGCAGGTGTGTACCCTCATGTGAGGACTAGCAGTGGAAATGTTAAGGCTCAAAGTGTTCACTGCTTCTGAGCTTCTCTTGTTAGAAATTAAAACACCTAGAGTTAGTCTTTTGTAAAACAGATTCCTCCAAAATAAAATCATCAACTATGTCCGTATTTTCAAGGTTTCCAATCTCATGTTAGATGTAAGACCTTTCGAAATGTCATAAATATAATTTAAATACCGGGCAGGCCCAAAAGTGACTGCTTGATAAGATAAACATCGTCTTGTGATTGTATTGTAAGATTGTATTGTAATTGTTTTTGGTGACAGTCTTGCTAGGTGAGCAATACCAAGTTTAAAACATTAATATAATGGATAATAATATAATCTCAATAGAAATTTTATTTTTTTCAATATACACTTTTAATTTGTATTATATTAATATTATAAACTTAGTATTACTCACCAAGCAAGACTGTTACAAAAATTAATTCCAATACAAAGACAAGACAATGTTTACAATTACAATAATTTATATCATTATTTTGATATCAAATTACTATAATATGATACTAAAATAATGATATATTTTAATTTTGTTATTATGGTTATTTAGTTTTGTTATTGTGCCCCTGGTATGCAACTATTTGTTTTGTAGAAGGTTAAATCATTTAGAAAGCAGTCTACAGACAAATGGGTGGACGAGGTCGACCTTGGAGAGGAGGTGGCAGATGGAGATCATATAATAGTCAGCGCAGATCATCTACCACATCATCTAACTCTTCAGTCTCCCAGGAGTTCCGGGAGCCCCCTTTACAACAAACTCAACCGTGCCCGTACAACCTATGGAAGGATTATTTCCCTACTGAAGGTAAACCCTTTGTCGAAGCATACATTTTAAGCTAGCTGTTTGTTTGTGTAGAATTCCACAATTAAATTAACATTTCTAATCAGTTCAATTTGCACATGTGCATCGACCAATATGTGTTAAACTTGATTCTATTAAAACAGAAATAATCAAGATGAACTCGCCATATTATAGCATACGATTTAGTGGCATAGGCCTTATGCTGTGTACAGTTGCTTGATTTGCGTAGGCCTATATAGTTACATTGAATTGATATAGGTTGAATGTAAGTTTATAGATTGATGTTGTACTATTATGCAGAAACTGTACAATCATTATTCATTTGTTGCAGTTTTATATGCCATGAGCATGTTACTTATGTCTGAATACTTTGACTGTTTTTTAAATTAATATGAACTAGGTTAAAACCAATATTCTATTTATAGCTTATAATCCTCTTTGCGAGAGTGCACGTCTTATACAGTTCCTCAAGCCGTTTTTCCAGACCAACCTCGAGTTCATCGATATAGTAAGTTGTCAAATACCCGATAGTTTTTAAGTTCACTTTTAACGTTTTAAATAATATTATAGTTAGTTTCGGTGTTTGTTATTCTTTTCCCTTGGGAGCTAGCATAGCATAATGTTTTGTGTGTTTTAGGAGGCACTGGAGCAGTCCAAATGCTATGAGATAGACTATCAGGATCTTGTTAATAATGATGCACTCATGCAAGCTGTACCTGAACTCCCTTCTATGGTTAAAGATAAATCCGAATTTGTTTTAAGTGCACTAGGAGTTGCTTTCACAAAGGTTGGCTGACTACATAACATAGCATGTCATCATTATGGCATGCTTTGTTGACATTACTGCTCTTACACAGATGGTCGTTCATAGCACAATCTCCCGAGATTACACTTTTATGTTTTGCAGGTTACTATGGTCTAAAACATGTTAGGTCTTGTAGTCTGAATATTGGAGAAATGTAATGCAGATTGCCCCCACAAATCACTGGTAACGAGTGCAAGATGTCAATGGCTGCACCTATGAATTAATTTAGGGTCAGGAATCGGGAGTATACAAACAAATCAATCTTCGTACTACAATAGATTCTTTGTTTTGCTTTGGCTACTTAATTAACATAATGCACTTGAAGGTTATTACGTGTATTTACTGATTAGTTGATTCCTCATTTTATTTCTTGTATATGCTTCAGGTGGTGGATGACAGACAGAAAGCTATGCTATCTGATGGCACAGAAGATGTGTTGCATGATGTACCGTTTACCACTATGCGACTAAAGAACATCGGTCCTCCTATACTCTTCAGTAATCTTAAAGCCTCCTATTACGGTAAACCAATTAATTCTCGTCGGGATATTATTATTATTGTTTCAAGAGGCGAAACGGTTTTTTTCACAAATAGAATAATGATCTATATTTATTATGTTGCAGGAAAGTTCATATCGTTAAAAGGTACGGTGGCTAGAGTCGGGGCGATAAAACCTTTATGTACTAAACTCGCTTTCAAATGTGCCTCTTGTGAGAATACATTTGCTGTTAGCTTACCAGATGGAAGGTATGCTCCCCCTTCGCTGTGCTTAGCACCAGGTTGTCAAGGTCATACATTCATTCCTCAACGGACACATCGCCTTACCAAGACAGTTGACTGGCAGCAAATACGACTACAAGGTATTTTAAGGTTATGTAACTGGGGTTCTCAAAAGTAAAATTCCTTTTAACACTATATAGGCATTACCACCTGGAAAGGCACAAGAAAAAAATTGGGAAGGTCTATGAAATATTTTTTAAGTTATGGCCCATAGTAATTTTGGGGTCCGTTTACTACAGCTCCAATTTTATGAATGAAATGGCTAGACAGGGAACTCCGTCGTGAAGGTATGACACAATGTTACAGATGCAGAAGAATAATCAATCTCATTGACATAGTACTACATGGTGTATGGCTAACATATAATGCATGTTTTAACAAGCTTTTTTCTGTTTTTGGATATGTAATATCCCATGCAAAACATGTGTGTGGTGTATATTCTTATAAAATACATATATCCACTGTTCTAGGAAAGAATAAGGGCAGTTATTCTACTAGATATGTTTGTTGGGTTTGTTTAGCAGCAGCTAGTGGCAGTCCAAAAGCCAACACAAAACAAAATATGCAAAAAAAACAATGATTTGATCCTAGATCTCATATTTGAATAATTACATGTACAGTGTGCAGCTCTGTGGTGGTCTAAATGGCTTGTATATGCGCAGTTTACTAGGAGTTATCCCACCTTTTAATTAAGGGAAAACTTTGTTGTTAAGCAACTGACAGGTTCCGGAAGCTCCGCCTACCTCCATTCATAAAAACAAAATGGCTATAAGAAATAGCAAAGTTGATCGTTTTTAAGCCAGTTAGCAGCATTAAAGGATCAGTGTCACCGTTTTTGTTTACATTTTGAGACACCCATGTGCTCGCTAGAGCGAACGTCATGATTGGTTACTTGAACTTTATTATAATTGGCTAACTAAATCGAATGCGCATGTACACGTGTGGGAAAACCCATTGGGTGATCGATGGGGAATCAGTTGGCTGTGGACAGAATTAGAATAAAATATAATATTTTGCTTTTGCCAAAATGAAATTATTGTTGCAAGATGAAACTGCTATCAAGAGATGATATGATACAAGGTATATGGCAAGCACACCAAAAATTGCAATCATTTGATCATCATATCAAATCAATGAAAGTAAATTAATTTTGAATTTAATTTAATTCTTAATGTCAATGTGAATGTACTATGCCAGTGTAGTTGATATTAAAAAAAGTTATTTATACATGTGGATATAGCAATGATAATTATTGTTATTTACTTTTTGTTCACATTGGTACATAAGTAATTTGTTAAAATAACATACTAGTTACTTATGGCTAATTATTATGAATGTAGCCTACTTTACTATTTTAAACTCTACTAAAATGGATGAAATGCAAAATAAAATATTGGGATTATAAAATTAACTTGATTGACTATGATTGTTGCTATCTACATATATGTAGGCCTATATACAGCACCTAATCAAAAACTTAATTTATTGAATTTCAAAATAATTGTATCCTTTGATTGCAGCCGTAAGTAAAATAAACTTTTGATGACACTATAGTCAACTCATTTGCTTTCTCTGTTGTAATAATAATACTATGATGACTAAAATGTGTGTAATGAATGCTTCTTTTTGGCAGTTTGTCAAGACTATGACCCAGGAATGTCAAGTCCCATCAATGGCAACCTCTTAAAGTCATACTTGAGTGACGAGTATTGTACCTTGGACACTGAGTTGACTTGTTGTACATAGGTATACATAAAGTAAGTGCATCATCAACTTTCAAGGTTCTGTCTAATCAAAAAATGTGAAGTGTTGACGCATCAGTACAGCAAAACTTTCGCTGTAAACACTGCTGCATGTACATATTACTTTTCTGTACTGTGGTTTTTGGAATGTAGCCTAGCAAAATTGGTATCGATTTGATTTGTATTCATCATTTTCAATCTATTACATTGTACCTAGCAGTTATATTCAGTTGCTTAGTGTGGTCTGATTTTAGGTACCATCTGTTGATGTTAATGTACTTTTAAGTGATCCAATGGTATGATAACATGTTCACATAATGTTGTAGAATAGAAACATCTATCAAGCAACATGCTTGAACTGAAGTACTTGCCAACAATTCGAGCAGCCAAATCAATCGTATGGTTTGTAAAGTATTGACCGGTACCTTCAAATATTAATATTCCGGCACAATTGGAATTTTTTTCATTTTTATATGTATTAGTTGCAGTTGGCCTGATATTTCATGTATGATCTTTCAGTAAATAGAATTTCAATGAGTACAGTACATGTTGTATTTGATGCCTGTGATGGCCAATTCCATTTTGATTTTTTTCTGTATTGTGCAGTTACATTAGCGATCTTTTCTATTTACTAAGTCGATTATTACTGCCCCGTTTCAAGTGACCGTAATCCACAAGCTTTAATGTTAACAAGAACTAATATTATGCACTCATGGTTATTTGCAATTAGCCGAGTGGATTTAGTTTTGTTCCAAGATGTCATTATTTTGAATTCCAAGATTACTCATGTTTTTTGTGTTTGCAGCCATAGTAAATGGAAAATACATGCAGCTCAAAATTTATACTTTATAGACTATTATATTTGATTTTACATTTTATTTTGTGCTATTTTTCTTATCTTTCTTAGGCTTTAGGGAGGATTTATTTTACTAGATGAAACTGCAATTTTCCATTTGCAAAGACATGCAAGTGCTGTAGTTATGAACATCAATTTACTGATTGTTTACTAATACAGTCTCTAGACAAATTTTATTGCCCTCTCCGTTTTATGACACCAAGCTGTGATTGCAAGATTAATTTAGGCCTACGAGTATACTTTTGGCAAAGTGCTGGAGACTAAAACCAATAGCCATGGAATCACGTGCACAAGTATAGATCCGCCCAACTATGATTCATATACATTTAAACAAAAATGTTTGAAATGATTCTGACTATTATTTGATTTGTCGTACTTTCTGAAAATGTAACCGTCATTCTTAGTTATTAATATGAGGACATCAAATGACTATTCAACTTCAATATCTTAAAACATTTATTGTTTATTTACGATATCTGTTTATAACAAAATACAATGATGAAAACAGCTGAATCCAGAGTAAAATACATGTGTAAAGTATTGAACATGAACAGAAATCATAATGAGATACACAGTCCATGTAGCGTGCCAGCAGAAGTTTGTTTTCAATCGTAATCACTCAGCTTGAATGCTGAGGCACTATAACGCTTCACCTTTTATAGAGTTACTTGTTGAAGAAACCTCTTGGAGTACGGGTGAACTGTACATTTGGAACGCTTCTTTCGCAATCCAATATGTACTATCTGCAATTCAAATTTGTAGAGCATTTTATTAAGAAAAGTGGTTGTGACCCTCGAAGAGAACACATCAATAGTTAGTGGCAATGTAGTTTTGGTTGGGTTCAACTCTCACAGCAGAATTTCCCACCCTGTTGAATAGATGATGCTGAAGTTGCTGAAGTACTAGTACTGATAATCAAGTTAATGTACATAACATATTACTGTTACAACACTAACCTATGCTTTTTCAAACATTGGAGATAAAGATGATATGGTGCAAGCTGGAGAATAGATGAATTTGAATTTCCACACCAGTGTCTGGTCGCATGGAATTGGTCTAGCTTTGTTCCCGTTCGTTCATACAGCTTTGGAATCTCACTGTGCTAAATAATAATGATAATAATATAATATTCATGGCGCCAAACACAATTCTTTAATGTGGCTGCCCGATAGCAGAGCTAGTCGAATGGGTCTCCACGGCTCCTAGAGCTGAATATTATTATAGTTCGATATGGCACAGAAGGAAGACCTTCGGAATGAAAACCTAAATCACATGGGTTGTCAGTTTTATTAGCTAAAGCATGTGTGTTTCACATTTTGCAAGAATAAACTGATGAAATTTACCTCAATGAGTTTATAAGTTTGTGCATAAGTTAAATTCAAGAAGATGGTTTTAATGCTACCTTGTAACGAGCCTTGTCGCTACATAATAAATTATAAACACCTACCAGTAGAAAGAACTGAATGTAGAAATTGAGGTTGGCATTCGATTTACATATTCTTCATCAAAGGTAAGTGTGTGTCTTTACCCTGCTCACCAGATCATTCCTTCTTTCCAACAAACAGTCGAGTTCAACTATGTCTTTATCAATGTCAGGAAAGTTACTTGCTGACAGTATTGGAACTAGCCTGTAATCAACACAGTGAGTACATCATAAGATACAAATACGATAAAAACATAAAATGCTTTAGAAATAAAACTTGGCTGTTTTAAACGAAAAGAAACTTTGACCATGCAAACATACATAAAAGTAGACCAGGTTAGCTCAGCTGCATTAGATAGGGGTGAGTTTGTGTCTAATGAAGTTAGTATCAGTCCCACCAATCTTTTAGATTTAGCCTGGGAAAAGGGGGGGGGGGGGGGCTTGAAAGAGTGAATAAACTAAATACAGTAATTCAAATATCTTGGATAGACCAGATCAGTCAATTGATTATTTTAGAAATAAACTTTATGATCATGATGGAATTATTGTTTGCATTTTCGCAGGATATGTATATTGTAAATTCAAAATTATATTTGAATATGTATATTGTAGATGATTTAATACAACAATACAATAACTTCACATTTTTACAAAGTTCATTGTGACCGATTGTCAAAACTAAATTTAATACTAACTGAAATTTAGTTTCACCAGTATAGTATTGTAATATAAATATAAATATATGTTAAAATCATAATGATATGATAATCATTTAGATTATTATATTAAATTATATCATAATATAACCTAATTAACATTATAATAGTATTAAATATCATAATCACATGACTTCCTTTTTTTGTATTATAAGTTATCTAACTCTTTTTATCATTTAAAAAATTAATATAAATATTTATATTATAATAATATTTAATTTCAAACCTAATCATTTGCTTTTTAAACGAAATAAATAAAAAAAGAGTACATATATTAAATGCTTACTATGCTGAGTATTGTGGTAGCTGACAATCTGGCCATAAACTAAGCTCATATTCTTTAGAAAATGAAATTTATGAAATGAAAATCCAAATTTCGAACGCCATTCTTAGCATTTCTGTGCGCTATGAATTCTCAACTCAATCCATAGACATAGACGAAGATAGATAGTATAGTACCTTGGTACTTGCAATAACTCTGTGATCAATTGTATTGTAAACAAAATACCACGTGCAGACCGCTAGCATGGTCATGTGACTTTGTTTTGTTTATAAAATTTGATGCTAGTATGATAATCCATAGTTTCGGATAAACAATGGCAGCTATAAAAATAAAACTTTTTTCGAAGGTGTAATATAAATTGAAGGGTGCATGGTTGCAAGTAGTATATGCTCATGGATTATTTTTGCATTTTTCAGGCTACTTTTGAAAATATTCTCAAAAAACCAAACCTCTCTCTATACAACTTATATAAAAAAATTGCCGTTTAGGGTGTCTTCATTAAAAAAATCGTCCTAGGGCAGCACATAGCGCATCGCGCGATGCATTATGGGAAGCAGAAATATGTTGAGAGCACAACTCTGCAACTTGTAACTTTCCTGCTGCCTTCATTTTAACACAGATCCACATTTGCTGAGCAAGGTAATTAGTGACAGGGATCCTTTAAGATGAGTGGATGTTCAATATTTGGTAACATTGCAAAGGAATATCATTCCACCAGTACTATAAAACCTTTTAAACTGTAGAGCTTCTTTTAAATAGCTGCATGTCAAATTAAATTAGCAAATTAATATTTTATTTTCTCAAATTTGAACAACTATTTTAAATCTACTTTATTAAGAGCTTTATTTGAATTATTAAGGATTTGTTTATATGTAGCCCCCATGATGAAAGCTTGCTGAAAATGAATTTAGTTAGATATCTGAGCAAATGCTGCTCTATTTCGCTGTAGTTGACGCCAAAAGTTGCTAGTTTTAATTTTGATAGCGGTTCAAAAAAGGGATTTCCCAGAGTTTTTGAAGCATCCACAAAGCCAAATAACTAATCAAAGACAAGCCCGCTTCTTCATGCTTCAATTGAGCTAAAACTAATAATAAATTGGCTACTACTGCAAAGTGAAGCGAGATAGTTGACGCCAAAGTAATGTGAATAGCGCAACGTAAATTGGCCAAAATCAAGAGGGGATAACTTCACATGATATACGTGCCCTGCAGTCTAATACTGTCCTACCTGTTCCTAGACACTTATAGAAACACCTGCACATGCTAGTTTACCTTATGGAAAAGAATTTATTCTACAAATATGACAAAACTTGGATAGGGTTTTACAGGCAAAAAGCCAGCATAAGAAAAAGTTCTAGGAGGCCATTATTTTATTTTATCTCTTCATAACACCAGCTTAGGTAAACATTCATGCATATTTAACAATATTATGCAATAATTCAACTGAAAAATAAATTATTCCAGTAACAGCAGGCAAACTTCATAGTGCTGTTTTCGGTCTTTGACCCCCTGTAACGTTGCGTCATGTGACTTAATGCTAACACTGAAAGCTGTCCAGGCCCTTTCAGACATGGTTAAATATGTGGGAAAATTTTCGAAAGAAAATTCAGACCCCAGTTACATAACCTTAAGTTGCATATTTCACTATTTGCAAATATAATTTTGCTAATTATTTTGTAAACTTGCTGGCATGGAACACGAGGATAAAGTACCTATATAATATAAATTATTCAGGAAAGAATTTTCTTCCAAGATATTTGAAGTTGTGTTCTCTGCAACTTGAAACCAAATTAAGGCCAGTCACTGCAACGCCTTATAAGAGAAGACAACTTCAAAATGAAATGTTTTTATAGATGTTTTAAGAGTTTTTGGAGTATACTGCAGGTAAAAACTGTGAAAGTATTAGGCTAATAATTAGTCTTTGGTGATACCGATAGGTTTTCATTGGTTGTATTTAGAAAACCTAACAAGTGGAGATGGGGACAGTGGCAGGGTACCCCGCACTATGGACTGTGAACTGACACTGGATCTTACAGGTTCCTGTGTACCAGGGGATGCTGTGATCGTATGTGGTCTAGTAAAAGTTGCAACACAAGAGCAAGGTAAAGCTAAACCAGGAGCATATGATGAATTGATCTATCTATGTACCATTCAAGTTGTTCCCCTGACCTATTCTGTCACAATTAAAATGGTGTTTTGCAATAAAGGCCAGTGTATAATGCAGTGAAAATACGTGCTTCTAATTTGAACGTAGTGTATTATTTAGATATTGAAATTATTTGGTTGTATCCTGGATGACTGTGTCGTGGTTAGATAGAATGAGAGAATGCCCTGATTTTTAGGTGATATCATATACAACTTGTTTTCTTATCTCAGGTCGAGGTAAAAACAAAGACAAATGTACCTTTACTCTCAACCTGCGAGCTAACTCTGTTACTAAGTCAACACGTAAAGTCAGTGCTAAAGAAAAGTCTAATAAGCACTCCCGGCAACCATCTGCTAACATGTCCTTAGCTAGGGGTTCTCTAGAGCTCAGTACTAGGGACCTCTACTGTATACAAACTATATATGACCAGGAAGATGTTTTCAAACTACTTGTGAGTACTTGTGTATCAACTGAGCACTAAATATTGGCAGCCGCTGAGTTTCTACAATGTCAAATAGGATATTTTATTTCTATCTCACCATTGGACTTATGGGTGCTCATGCGTTTTTGAGAGAGGAAAACCTCGCGTCATTATAATCAATAACCTCTGAGTGCTCGTGATTGACTTCATTATCTAAAAATTTGTAGAAATGTATCATTTTGCCATTCAAAACTGAGCATTTCAATTGGTGGAAGGTGGTTGATCCAATAATTACACTCTTGCTGTTTTACTGTAGATTCACTCACTTTGTCCTTCGATATATGGCCATGAGTTGGTAAAGGCGAGCCTCTTGCTTGGCCTCTTTGGAGGTTGCCAGAAACATGCTGACAGTAACACCCATGTGCCAATCAGAGGGGATCCCCACATACTTGTAGTGGGTGACCCAGGGCTAGGGAAAAGTCAGGTATGTGCAGTAGATTAGCCACTTATTCGCGCTAGAAAAGACGACCACTATTTCTATCATGCGCCGTATATTTGGTATCCTATTCTTGTAGATGTTGCAAGCAGCTGCTGCTGTTGCTCCTCGTGGTGTTTATGTCTGTGGTAATACAGCAACCTCTTCTGGACTTACAGTATGTAGCTATTACCATCTGTTTACATGTAAGACTGTAGCAGCAGAGCTTAGCATTCTCTAGAGACGAGATTGATTGGATTGATCAGAAGCCATCAAACTCGGTTTTTAGACCAAAGATGTTGGTGGATAGATGTGTCTCTGGCTCAGAAATTTTCTGACCTGCCCACGAATGGTTATTAGGCCTGGTTCTGACAACTAGAAAAACTTTTCAATTGAAATATCAATTACATGTTAGCACCAGTTTGGTTATGCTATTAAAATGAGCATGCATATGAATGATTGCTATTGTTAGTGGCCAGCTTAGTATAGCAATGCAATGGCAGGCAAGTGCATCACAAAACATTGGGCCCTGTTAGTGAGTTAGAGAGATATATTTTTCTTCACTATTTTTTCATGGCTGCCTCCACATATAAAAAGCTTTTCTTTTGTTAGGTTACACTATCAAAGGAGAGTGGGTCTGGTGACTACAGTATTGAAGCTGGTGCACTTGTTCTTGCTGATCAGGGTACCTGCTGCATAGATGAGTTTGATAAGATGGGACAGCAACACCAGGCACTGCTAGAAGCTATGGTATTTTATTTTATATATATTTTGTATATCAGTTGTATCTACTAGTAGTGGTTGTGGTATATTTTAGAATATAACAACTGATAGATTTACGATTTCATCTACATATTTTGATAAAATTTGATGGTCACTTGGTAATCCTATCTGCTTGATATATTTTCATCAGTTTTCGTTTACAGTCTTAGATTGTTATTAGAGTACAATTTTCTTTCTCTAGGAACAACAGAGTATCAGTATTGCCAAGGCAGGCATTGTTTGTAATCTACCAGCTAGAACTGCGGTGTTGGCTGCTGCTAACCCAATTGGTGGACATTATAATAAAGCTAAAACTGTGTGTGAAAATCTCAAGTGAGTATATTTTACATGTAATACTAGTAAAATTTAGATACATAAGTTCTTTTGTGTACATGTATATGAAAACAGGTGATAACCAATTAAACGCTGCATTTATATGAAATGTTTTGTTGGTGAAATTGACTAAGCCAACAACTGCAAAACCAACTCATTTAAATATATTTTGGACTTGTTAATTGCAAATTGAGACTATTTAACAGTGGTCTGGCCAAGGTTTACAAAATTTTTAGTATCTACCAATCGGTATAACATTTACCATATGAGAATAATGGTTCACTCCAGATTTAGCCGATGGCGAGATATGGGGCTCCTACCGAGATAGGATTGTTATGAATGGGATCATAAGGCTGTCGTTATTGATACAGTCATCCTGAACTTGCATAGTCGTTCAGCTTCACACTCTCAAAGGAAACTTTTGTGCAATCATGTTACTTGTAAAGTTTAAAGGGGAAAATCACAAATTTTGAAGTGATTCTAAAGTGATAGTTCGAAATCTGGCGGTTCCAGACGTCATTTCCACAAATACCAAAATCCGCGTTTTTATCCAAAAAATCGGTTTATCTGATTGGTCATGGGCGCATCCTTGTTGGTAGTCTAAGATCTGCAGACTAACACCGATATGCGAGGTGATTAATATATGCCCCGTTAAAACCACTATATTGCTATAGCCATGCTGTTTCCGGTAAGTTTGCGCATTCACAGTTTACTGGTTTGCGACAGCCACTTGTGTTTTTTTAGTAATTTCCAAAGTTTTCTGCTACTTACACTTGCTTGTTTTTTATACTGACTAATATAGCTCACGGCATATTCTACAATGCATATTTATCCGTCGGTAAGAAATCAAATCAAGTTATATTATAATAAGTATTTGTTCATTCTTTTCTAATCCTACTAGATTATTTCCCACCGACTCTGACTGACAGTCACTGCAGTTTCACTGAACTATAAAAAACGCTAGTTTCAATTTGTTTAAAATAATTATTTATTATCAATTATGTTTGTTTTTATTTACTTCTGCACGTAATTAATTAATAACTGTTCTACCATGGGTTTCATTGGTAGTTCAGCGGAGCTAGCAGTGACTCTCAGTCAGATTCGGAGCTAGTAGTGACTCTCAGTCAGATTCGGAGCTTGCAGTGACTCTCAGTCAGATACGGAGCTAGCAGTGACTCTCAGTCAGATTCAGCTAGCAGTGACTTTCAGTAAGTTTTCGTGGGAAATATAACATGAACTCAAGCTGCAATAAAATCACTTTTATTTCTTTGGCATCAGATTGCTGTTGACTAGACACAAGACAAATGAATCACCAGTTACTGCTTACTTGCCGCTGTAAATTGATGATTAAAAGTCAAACAATCAATTGAAGGCAATGCAAATCAATATAATAATATATCATTCAATTTATTTAGTGTGTTGCTTTTACCAAAACAGGCTAAATATAAATGATGAAAGCTGTTAGTTGGAAATGGTAAAGCAACATTTCCAAAAAAAGACAGTTCCAGCAGGACGTTTCTCAACTGTGTAGATTACATTTATTAGAATACAACTCAAATGAAAAAAATCAATATTAAAAAGGAAAATTTATGGGTGGGGTTAGGGGTTCGAACTGTCACGGAGAGGTTTAGTTTGGAACTGTCTTTTTCCCATTGTATTGGATTGCAGTACATCACTTCACCTCCATACTTTCCTGGTGTTCTATTTCTTTCTTTTCTGCCTATTTTAATTTTATTTTAATCTTGCTAATTTTCATTTCATGGCGTGCATTCAGATAAATAAAATTAAAATAAGCAGTAAGTAAGCCCAATGACTGAAAGAAAAAAACAGAGATGCCAGACTCAGTTAATTCAAGCAACATTTTATGGCCTATTAAAAGACTCGTTTCCAAAATAAAACTTGCAAACATCTCTGGAAAAAAACTAGTATCCTATGTATGTTTGTGCAATATTATGAATCTGTTCCACAATGCTGACCATTAAGAAATTTACTTTAGCCTCAGTGACTGTGACAAACCCTATTGATACTCTTAACTATTCTCTATAATGGCATAGGCCTATGTGACTAAGAATATTGGGCCTACACTGTGGTGTCTTTGTGACTACTATATCTAACTACTACTATTACTATTGATAATTCAACTTCTGTTGATTCTATTGATACTGTAGCTACTACTGGACCCTCTGGTACTACTGCGACAACTTACCACTTTTCTACGACTAACTATTATTGTAACCAACTACTACTATTACTACTGCTGATTTTAACTACTTGCATGATTACTACTAATGCAACCATAACTAACTACTGAAATCACCATATTACTGCTACTACACTGCTATCACTTTAACTTACTGCTAACTAATTACTATAAGTAACTACTCCTACTGCTAATACGAACTACAGCTAACACCACAAATGGTTCTTTTATTTTGCTAGTAAACTGCTGCTGCGACGACTAATACTGACGATAGTGGGCATACTATCAATGTTGAGCTGATACTAACACATACAGCTTGTTGACTTGTGTTGTAGGATGTTGCAGTGTCTGCTGCAGTTGGGCCACCAGATGCTGATATGCTCTCTTACTTTATTCTATGAGTTTGTAGTACTGAAGCACTAATGAGTTTTACCATGCACTAGCCGATGCTTTCAAGAGAATGCAGTCTCATATCCATATAGCTCTTCAGGTAGGTAGTTGTATGAGTATCTACTCGGAATCCTGTATCTTAAACATTGATGCTTTATCGGCAAAGAAGATTTAGAATCTGATACTCCTTCAGAGTCTCTAATAATTTTGAATTTGGTTATTATAGTAATTACACTTACATGAATTATTCATTGTTACACATAAAGACTGTGTGTGTAGGCAGATCTATGTGCAAATGAAAGTAATTCACGAGACAGTCATTTCTTGGTTGCAGATAGATTCTGGTAAGATGTTCCAGACAAAATGTTATAGCCTTGGAATATCGCAAGAGACACCGATGGAGGGTAAACTATCCAGTTCAACAGGAACAACTTTAGGAAGAAACCTCATTCACCATTGCAGTTGGTCTGGTATCCTTGCCGGCAGTCTCCTTGAGGTTAAATATTTGTCCATTGCTTTTGCATGTAGGTGCAGTAGTGGTGAAAGCTATATAGACCTCCTTACTCCTTAGTTGGGGTTTTGGAGAAGGGGAATAAATCTAGAAAAAGCGATTTCTGTTTAAGTTTTACTGAAAAACAGAGGTTATCTCAAATTTCTCCACTTCTGCATCTAAACAATTATTGACCTCCATGGCCTGAATCTTGCAACCATTTGCTATCAGCCATTATGTTAGCTGTCAACATAATATGGTCAACAAGGTCAGTCTATAACTGTAGGGCTTGCCAGTGACCTCTACCTCACCAACTATGCAAGTGTTCAACTGTTGAAACCCAGGCAGTGAAGTTGAAGTTTGATCATAACACAGTCCACTCTGCACTCTGCTGGAACTTCCTCCACTTGTACACCTCTGCTCTGACTGCTCAATACTCTCTAGCACAAACTGTTGGCTATGTTATAAAACCATAGTAGCACATAAGTGCTACATGATGGTAATCATTAGTGCTTTGCCATAGATTCAGCAGTTAAAGCTATCATATAATCCACAGGAGCCTAGCCACCTGCAGTATAATATTTTAATGTGTACTTTTAATAATACTATTACCAATGTTTTTCATGGGTAGCAGAGTGTCAGAAATTATTCCCAATGATATTGTGTAAACCTTTTATACATACATGTATATGTAGATATAATAAAGAATTCGTGATTACATATAATGTTTATACAAATACAGTGTGTTGTGCAATATGGTACCTTCAGCATGTACATGCATGTTTATTTGTCACACATAAGTTTTATAATAATAAAATGTATATTATATTACTGATACATGTACAGGTATAAATGCATTTGCATTGTTGGCAGACGATGCTAAGGTCTATGTGATTGCACTGCACTGACAACTGCAGTCAAGAAATTGAAATGAAAGTAAGGAAAACAAATACATGTATAATTAGCATAGCATTATGTTATGCGGATAATAGTATAAAGTTACCTCCCCAGGAATGGTCGATCGCCGGAAACCATAGTCTCACAAAATAGAATGGCGAAATCTCAAAAAGGAGATAACTCCTAACTTTTCAATCGTTTAGAAGGAGTTTTAATTTCACTAATTGAGGCATAAGGAGGGTCATAAAATACAAATCCTTTGTTATTAATAAAAGAACATATGTTGATTTAGTATACTGTACAATAATTGTTCGAATATCTTGTTTAGAACAGTACAAAAACTAACTTCAAAGTAGGGCACAATTTGTGAATTTCTCCTTTAAGAAAAGTTTACCTTGTTTATCAGTTCATTCAGTATACAGTAATGTCATATTTAATGCTGTTCAAGTGAATGAATTGATCACGTAGGTTAAGTGGTCCATTACTATCACGATTCGATCTGGTATTTATATTACTGGATAAGCCTGATGAGGAGATGGATGCTCTGTTATCTACACACGTTATGGCACTTCACGGCAGTAAGCAACTTTCTTCTAGTATCTCAATGGTATGTATGCTTTGCACATTATACTTTACAGTTTGTCTGCTTACATTTAGTGTGAATACATTGTTTTATTTTGTTTGATATCTGTCTGAGTACCATCTCCTGTGGATGCATGTTAGTATAATGTACTGTGTGCACGTATGTGTACTGTGTGCATGTAAGTGTACTGTATGCATGCATGTGTACTGTGTGAATGTATGTGTGCTGTGTGCATGTATGTGTGCTGTGTGCATGTATGTGTGCTGTGTGCACCTATGTGTACTGTGTGCATGTATGTGTACTGTGTGCTGTGTGCATGTATGTGTGCTGTGCGCATGTATGTGTACTGTGTGCATGTATAGGTGTGCTGTGTGCATGTATATGTGTGCTGTGTGCATGTATATGTGTGCTGTGTGCATGTATGTGTACTGTGTGCTGTGTGCATGTATGTGTGCTGTGTGCATGTATGTGTGCTGTGCGCATGTATGTGTGCTGTGCGCATGTATGTGTACTGTGTGCATGTATGTGTATGCTGTGTGCATGTATATGTGTGCTGTGTGCATGTACGTGTGCTGTGTGCATGTATATGTACTGTATGCATGCATGTGTACTATTTATTTATATGTGCAATTAGGAATTGTACACTCACGTAACATTTTTATTTTTTTTAAAACAAGTAAATTGTAAGAATAGCTAAATCTCATTTATCATGTCATATACAGCTGAGCCAGACTGCATCCCTCAGAACATCTCAAGTTTCATCTGTGCTCTTATCTGACAGACCTCTACGAGAACGAATTAAGCTCAATTCTGGTGAAAAGTTAGACCTGCTACCACTACCTCTCCTCCGAAAGGTATAGCTAACAATTTTCTACCAACTACTCAAACATGTTCCCTTATTTAAATATACTCAATATCCTTCTCACTGTCTAGTCCTGCTCAAACTATTTTAATGGTTTGTACCCCTGTATTTACTATATAGTATAAACCATGTACATGGTTTTAGTTAGACAGCCTGTTTCAGGTTCTTGTGTTCTGTTGCAGTATATAAGCTATGCCAGAGACTATGTGTATCCTAAACTAACTGAACCAGCTGCTAAAGTCATACAGGTAAACCACTGTTCATAAGGCCTGTTATTCTACAATGTGTAGTAGTGCAAGCAATACTATTCTGTATGATTCATTTACATAATATGCAACATCTAATAGCAGAAATTATAGTGTGGACTTTCATTTGGTTGGTAGTCTTGAATTTGAGTATTCTGCTCTAGAAGTCGAGTCTTGTCATTCCTGTCATTCTTGTCTTCCCAATATAAGCCAGTTCACTAAAAGTAGATAGTTCTGTTATTGTTTGATCACTTCTGCTATCATACATTATTGCAATTTTATATTTGATCAAGGGAAACCACTTTATAGAAGAAAAGTAAATAGCATTGCATTTAAAGACAACCCACAATTACACATAGTTTCTTTTTTCATAATGTAGGACTTCTATGTGGAGCTACGACGAAAGCATCACACATCTGATTCTACACCAATTACAACCCGACAGTTGGAGTCGCTAGTGAGACTAACCGAAGCTCGGGCTAAGATGGAACTGAGAGAACAAGCTACAGCACAAGATGCGTTAGATATAGTGGAGATTATGAAATATAGGTATATACACTGTACATTGTACACATGCGTGTATGTGATAAAAATACGAAGTCAATATTTGTGTACAGTCTGGCTATGGGATTTTTTACCCACGTGACTACTCCATCAAAATTAAAATAATGTTGCTTTGGTTTTCAAGTAAAGGATAGGCCCGCATATTTACGCATAAAGCGAACTATCCCTAGAGGTGGTACTCCATCATAAGTACATATATGTATGTTACCATATACATGTAGAACGGTAAAATAAAGATTTAACTGTTGTTTTAAGCCAGCCATTAATTGAGATGTTAGTTATAGCAGAAGTTATTAAGAGATACAGTAATTCAAATACCCAACTCAACCTCTTTTCCTGGTGACAATTTAACAGTCAAATGGAGTTAATTATAATTATGTTGTAAAACGCAATGTACTGAATGTTATTTAGTATGGTGGACACATATTCTGATGAGACTGGTGTGTTAGACTTTACCAGAACACAACACGGATCAGGAATGTCCAATAAAGCAGCGGCTAAAGCCCTTATTAATGTTATGCAGAGACAGTTCAAGACCACCCTAGATGATATGTTCACTGTTGCTGATATTAATCTACTTGCTCAAGTGAGTAAGATCTTGGTATTAATATATATTCAAAGATGCTACACTCGATTAAAAGACTCTCACTGAAGTTAGTTCAACCAACGTTTTGCAGCATCTTGAATATGTAACTATGAAAAGGTTATTACTTGAATTGTGATTTTATGATGACTATGTCCAATTGCAATGAATGGAGAAAAACACAATTAAAGTTTATGACATGATAACATATTTTGCACTAAAATATTGACGTTTTGCCTTGAAATCGCACGTTGTCACTTGAAAGTTCTGATTAGTCACTTGCAAACATCTATGTATACATGCAACGATAGGGCCTACTGTACTGCATATATAAATAAATTATACAGGTGGTGCACATATGTTTATATGGAATAGATGTGCACTGTAAAGGAGATGTCCGGTCTGTAATATTATGGGCATACCACTAACCATGATATTATATAATTGTAATAGCTCTAGGTGTGCACTAATGAAATGCATGTAAAGATTTGGTTGCTGTACTTTTAGAGACATGGCATCAAGGTAAAAGACTTCGACAGCCTGCTGGCTTCCTTGAACCAACAAGGATACCTTTTAATGAAAGGCAGATCTACGTATCAATTACAAACTACCTAACCCACACTGGAACACAGACTCCAGGCATTTCTAGCATGGGCCCAGGTATCTAACTTCTTGCTAGCATGGGCCTGAGTGTTGCCTTGCTAGTATATAAACATGTAGTCTCATTTGGAGTTAGGTGCAGAAATTAAGAAGTTCGAGATAGCCTTTGTTCTTTGCCAAAAGTGAAGCAGGACAAGTTTTTATTTTGTTGGTTGACCACCCTTACCCCAACCACAAACAAGGAACTAGGGCTATCTAAATTTCTCCACTACTGCACCTAACAGTGCATTTGAGAGACAATGATACTTTTCTGGTATTGAGTTTTTAGCATCTGCAGAGTTGTACACTGAACATGGAAAGTTACATGTCAGCCAAATTTTCTAGCAACCCCATTGGGTCGGTCTAAACTCTCTAAAAAATAAGTGGTAAAGGTAATGCCATTCCCAAAACGAGTAGCCTACACACATCCTGTATTGTGTTGTAGGAATCGATGGCAATTTGGTTTTCATTTACAGTGGGATAACTTACAGGTCGACTCAGCTAAAGTATTCATTGGACCCTTTGCTTTTGAAGATCTTCACTTTATAACATGTACATGTAATTTTCAGCCGTAAGTAGATTAAACGCACTCATTCTTTTGCATTCATTTACACCACATCAGCTTTGGACACCCACCCATAAAGCACTACCTTTTTTTATGTTGATAATGTGTGTATTGTAGAATGAAGATCCACAGAATGAGTCAAATGTGTTCTATGACTGTTCCAACACCAACTTTAGACATTGACCACCAATTAGTATACAGCCCATGGCAAGTTGTAATTCTATTGCAATATCTGTATACCTGCCATCACTAATGCAACTTAATTAAGGGTTATTTGTTAACCAGGAAGATTATATTGTGGCTGCAAGTAATGGAGGAAGGTATGCGCAGGGCCTAAATGTAAATAAACCGTTATTGATTATTCCTCGTAAAGTGGCCTTCTTTGGACAAGTGTTTTAGTAGTGCTACACGGTCTTTCAGTATCATTTAGTTTTTATTTCACTTCAAAAACCGCCAAATTTTAAAATGCAAACTGAAACCGAATGCAGCGGTGTGATATGACTCAGTTTTACAGCTCAAAGTGAGCCTGGCCCCTTAGCGCACCCACTTCAAATAATAGTTTCGTGAACGCGTAAATCAATTTTGTGCATGTTTCAATCTTTATAATTCAATGTCATTCTTGCTATGCCGACTTAGTTGGAGCCAACATTGTCATCCAGTGATGATTTACAGTAGTTTTACTCAATTCTAGTATATGTTGAAAGAGGAGTGTGACAACTCCTAAAAATTAGTGTGAAAATTTCGGTTCGATTCTGTTTTTTTTTTCTTCATTGAACCGAGGGGTAAAAGACTACTTCAGTATCATTCAGTTTTTTTTTGAAAAATCAGCTAAAAAGTCATTATAGGTAACCTCTACTGCATGGGAGTGTGTGTAGGTAACCTCTACTGCATGGGAGTGTGTGTAGGAGACCTCTACTGCAAGGGAGTGTGTATAGGTGACCTCTCAACCCTCATGCATGTGAGTGCGTATACATGTATTCTCTACTGCATGTGAGTGTGTGTGAGTAATCTCTGCTGCATTCGAGGTAGTTTAAATTTCATTAGATTTTTTTCCACAAAATTCCCATAATAAACTTATTTTACTTGATAATACCTATTTACAAATAATAGTAATTCAAAACCGGCAATCTTAGAATAAAATAGAAAAGATTGCCAAGAACACAATCATGACCCTTTGCTGAAATATTGAGTCTTTTTGGCCATAGTTCTTCAGCCTTATTATCTCTACAGATGATGGCAGACTAGTTGCCATCCCTTTAATATTCCAGTACTCCATTGATGAATGAACACAAGAATCTGTCCATGAATCATAACGTCCACCGTGGCCCCTCGGTAGATTGTTTCTTTCCAACTCTCTCGGAGCCCTTGTTACTTGGCCCTGTTGTTGGAACATTTAGAACTTACTGTAACAAATGCTGTCTGGACTTTGTTGATATTTTGTCAGATTAGAGTAACTATGTCTACCGTGGTCCATCGGCAGACATATTGTCATCACCTTTCTCTGAACTTGTGTTACTTAGCCCTGTTGTTGGTAAACCAAAAAGTCCATATCTGTGATTATGCATGTGTGTATTCATTTTTTAACTGTTAATGATAACTGAATGTGATCTCTATTCTGTTAGAGAGATTTTGGTCATGGCAATTCTTTCAAAATCATTGCACTCAATTCATTCTACAAATGTAGTTTTATAACGAAAATATTTGGCTAAGATAATTTGACAAGAGTTTTTCACACCCTGGGGGATAAAGAGAAGAGAGAATAAAATTTTCTAATTAGTGCCAGTTCTTGTATTACCTGAATATATTAGAAGTGTTTAATATATTACATTGCCTAGGCACAGCTTCAATCAATGTGAAATTTAAACACCTACCAAAGTAACAGGGAATTTTAAGGCTGTTTAACAGTTCTCTTTCGTTGCTTGATTACCTCTGCCACTCTTGCAATATTTTCTGAGACTGACTTAGAATGTTTTGCATCATTCAGCTCACTACCAACTCTTTCTCCAGGATAGATTATCGTTGGTGGTGAGGATGTCTACCGTGGCCCGATAATTGTTATTGTAATAATCAGTTTATTATGATGATCACCATGCCTTCTGCAAGTCTTTATATGCATTACTTCCAATATCCTGCAAAATTGAATAAAATGTGGTAACATGTTTACTATTTTAGTGAATTTAATGGGGTAGTACACTTTGTAGAAAGTACACATAATATATGCATGTATATTTTTAAAACATGTATCTACATGTAAATAATTATTATTAAACTATCCATGCCATAAATAAAGCTAAATACAATTTATAAGGTAATTTGATATGAACCTTTCAAATTTGTCACTAAAAATAAAAAATACAACCGGCAAACACGTTTTTTAGAGCAGTTTTTAAAAATATCCACTGTGACATCACAGTGGATTATTTTGCAGGAGTTGGCAACTAGAAACCTCCTTTTACATGAAAACAAGCCTCTAGTGCCTGTAGTTGACAGAGAACAATGTGATGCTCATGTGTGTATGTTTTCTATGAGGATGTAAACCTGTGCATAAAATAGAATATAGAAATTAATAATTACTATTGTACAATAAGATAAACAATAGGACATGTGAAAGGAGGTTTCTAATTGCCATCTCTTGCAGAATAATCCACTGTGATGTCACAGTGGATATTTTAAAAACTGCTCTAAAAGGGTGCTTTCAGGTTGTATTTTTCATTTTTAGTGACAAATTTAAAAGCTTCGTATCAAATTACCTTATGAATTGTCTTTAGCTTTATTTGTGGCATGAATAATTTTATAGTTACAGTTTTATTAGTTTATTAAAATACAGCAAAGTAACCCAATTCAAATGCAGATCAAAATTGCCCAGCACTAATATGGTAGTGGTCCGGAAAATCTTACCTTTAAACTGTACGTGTTTGTCACAAATTGTTCATAATGTGAATGCATGTTGTTATTTGTTTGAATAACAGGCTGACTGAATGATGTTTCCTAACTATGGTATTGATTAGTGGTTTTTGTGCATTTTAATTGGTGCTGGGCGGTTTTGATTTGCATGTCCATTCAGTTTTTTTGCTGATTTTTCTAAAAAAAAAAACTGAATGAAACCGAAGTTTCTTCTCACCCTCGATATAATTCGGTCTTTTAAATTGGAATAAACCGAAACGAACCGAAAACTAAATACTCAATGTTGTGAGTTGTCACACTCTTCTTTTAAACTTTAATGACAGCCATTTTTAATTTTCTCAAATAAATCGCAATTATTAAATGCCAATTGTCTATAATAATATGAATGTATAACAACTGGAATTGAGTGAAACTAAAGTAAATTTTCTCTGGGTGACAATGATGGCTGCAGCTTTGTCTGAATTCCAAAGATGACATCAAATTATAAAGATTGAAAGATGCATAACATGAATTCATGTGTACATAGTTTCAGTCATTACCAGAAATGGCCGCCATTTTCATTCCGTTTAATAATATTTGCAGTAATTAAATAATAATTATTTATCACAATACGCAAGTTTGACAACTAGAATTGAATGAAAACTGCAGTAAACCCTTACTGGGTGACATTGATGGCAGCAGCTAAATCTGTATTCCAAGGATGACATCGAATTACAAGGATTAACAAAGCATAAAAATGGTGGTGATTTTCATTTCGTTTAACATTTAGCAATTATTAAATATTCATTAGTTATAATAATATGCAATCATAACTGCTATAATTGAGTGAAACTACAATAAAGAACCACTAGGTGACAATATTATGGCTGCAGCTAAGTCTAAATTCCAAGGATGGCATCGAATTATCGAATTATAAGGTAGAAAAGAAGCATAACATGAATTCACGTGTTTTCAACGCCAGTCATTATGGAGAGTGGGTGGTGTGCTAAGAGACCAGGTGCAGTTTGAATTTTAGAACTGAATCGTACCCGCACCGCCACATTCAGTGTCGGCTCGCATTTTAAATTTTGGTGGCTTTTGAACCGCAAGGAAAACAAACTATAAAAAACTGAATGAAACCACAACACCGTACAGCACCAATCTTTATACTTACTTATTTTTAGCACTCGACCTTGGGGTCCAACCTTGTGCTATCGGCCCTCGGATGCTTGCAATTATGTCCCTTTCGACATCTAGTTGTGCCTGTTTTTATGGCAATAATTTTTATGATTGATGTAAACTAACTTTAGACCCTTACCAGAACTAGCTGAAGGTGCTTTTTGTATAAAAGCTGAGACGTTTACATGCGAGTCAGTGGTTTCTGAGCAAGCAATAAAGGAACTTCTATTGAACTTATATAATTCTGGAGTTTTCGATTCTAATTAGTAGTCTCTTAGCCTAAGTTCCCATGGTAACTGCAGCCTGAGCAACTAAGGTAGTATTGTACACATCAACACATAAGTACAGGAACATTCCATAAATTGTAACTTGAAAGTTCTAATTAGTCGCTAAAAAGAAATGGCTTGTTGTGATTCAAAGGGTCACAGCTAATGAAGCTTGCTAAGATTTCTGTACACATATTTGTATAAAGATGCTGTACTGTGTACATACATAAATTATCCTAAAAGCAGATAAAGTATGCATGTTTAAAATATTTGAGATGGACATTGTATTCACTGGCAATTCCCAAGAGTACCGGATTCCTCACAACTGGTTTGACCATAGATATAATATAAACACTAGATAGGACACCCTGTGTTAATGCTCCAATGCTCTTTGTCCTACTAAATTATGGAAAATCCCCACAACGTAACGTAATCTCACCATGATACTTGTAGCCTGCAATCATGATTCACACTATATATTATAATGGTGTACTGCAGCATAAACTAGCACCACTTTGGTTTAAACCAAGCCCTGCTGCCATAATATCTGTATCCTGGCAAATTGATGTCTGCATAGCACATTACCACATAACAAGCTATCAAATGGTACTAAACACTACCTATTTACCCTATCTAAAAGGGCTAAAAAGTGCTAATGTAAATCTACTACATGCATGTTTCAATAGAGCACTGCACAATAATTAGGCTGCTTTAATTATAAAACTGTTTCCAAAGTCCTGTGTTTTGACATATTAATGTTCTGCAAATTTATTACCATGAAAAAATCTGTCAAGTGAGGCTAATGTTCATTGCCACCTCCCCAAAAGTAATTAATTTGTTCAAATATTTAAAATTATATTTGTGCTAAGTATAAAAGTTGGAGCTGCATGTTGTTTTGCCAATAGCTAAACATGTGCTGACCATGTAAAGTATATCTAAGCGTCACATGGATAATTACAGACCTATCAAGTGAGGATAAAAGTATTATGATTATTTTTAAAAGCAATAATAATGCTGTGCATGCACGTGTGAGTAACATAGCTTAGTTTATTGACACTGCATTATAATAAAATATTGTGGCATGATTTGAACATGTCATATCAGCCCATGGATATAAAATAACACTGCCCATGCTCACAGCAGGCAGCCTTACGGTGTGTAGATACTCCTTACTCCAGTGATGTTTCACTTTGCATTTAGCTTTTACACATGCATGACGTATAGTCTATATTTTCTACGTATTAGAAAGTTTGTTAGGTCTTGGGAGACTGTAGGATTTGCTAGATTTTGAACCATGGATAAGCAAGATTATGAGTCAGCATCAACATCTACTACAAAGGTAATAACATTTAAAACTTGGAAATCACCTGCAATGCTGTAATGCAACCCCAACCCTATTGTCACTGAACTCTGCCAGGTTGCTGAGAAATCTATAAGACCGATATTGCAAGCTGAAGGAATGTGTAAGCTAGTACATAAGAAAACTGTTATCAGAACGCTCTCCTATGCTGCCACATTAACATTCCCTAGCTACTTTCATGTGCTAGCCATAGCACCTCTGTTATAAAAACAGTTATCAGCAGGTACTGCACTATTCGCATACATCATGAAACATCTGAAGTGGGCGATAAAGGAAACCTGCGACAGAAGCTGAGTAGAATAATTTTGTACAACAACATTTTGAAAGGGTAACCTTCACCTACACTACCAGCTTTATAATTATTTTTATAATCAAATTGTTGGAGAAACTAATAACTACATTGCTGGAGAACATAAACATTGTTTTGCAATTATCTGTGGCACTTACATTTGTAGATATACTGTAACATGGTCAGCACATGCTTAGCTATTGACAAAACAGCATGCAGCTCCAACTTTTATACTTAGCACAAATATAATTTTAAATATTTGAACAAATTAATTACTTTTGGGGAGGTGGCAATGAACATTAGCCTCACTTGACAGATTTTTTTCATGGTAATAAATTTGCAGAACATTAATATGTCAAAACACAGGACTTGGGAAACAGTTTTATAATTAAAGCAGCCTAATTACTGTGCAGTGCTCTATTGAAACATGCATGTAGTAGGTTTACATTAGGGCCATTCCATGGGGACTGATCAAATTTGCGTGCTGGCCCGACTCAGATTCTTTTGAAAATTTACAGGTTGAAAGAGCACCCTTGAATTAGTAGGAAACCACCAATTCTTTTTCTATTTGAGCCCTGTGGTTCCGGCAGCAGCTCGTTGAAAAGTGGGAAAATGTGGTGGGGACAACTCCAAATTGAATTTTTTGAAATTCCTAAACATTCAAATTATTACTGTGGCCACTGTATGATACTTAGAGCTGTAATTTTTGTTACATAGATACTTTTATATATGTGCTTCAGCTCCATTATTTATTCAAGCCTGTATGGTCAACATATTGAGGGTCAGAGGTCACCGAAAACACCTCTCGGAGCTAGTTTGACCCAAATTCACTGAAAATCGACCAAATAGACGCTGCTGGATCTGATGAAAAAAAGATTAATATACAATAACTAAGTATTGAGGATGCTCAATACAAGGATAAATGAATTTTTGAGAATAAAAAACACTCTCCAAAATGAACTGTATGGCGACAGCGGCTCAAATTCAACATGGCCGTCGTCCGAGTTGGCGTTTTGGGGTGTTATTCAAGGCTAAATCTACTAAACTTAGTAGTGAAAATTAATGGTGAAAATGTTGCTATATACACAATTCACACCTGTAGAGTCCATTTCTGCAATAAAAACTTTGTCTTTTTGGGTCTATAAGGCTGAATTCTCAGATTCAAATTTTACATACATTCGCTATAATATTGTGACTATATCACCAATGCAGTTAATTGGCTATGGCCATAAAGGCCAATCAAGACTTAATTTAAGGTGCAGTTTGGGGCTAGGCCTGGCTATGCAACCTACTTTGGGAAGAAAAATGGGTGAAATCCGCTTTACTAGCCTAAACATGCAGTTTTGTTAACATTGCCATTACTCTTCCCTTCACACGTTTGTTAAATGAGGCAGAATAGCTAAGCTATGCAGTGTTTCCAGGTCAGACTTAACCAAGTATTGTTTAATGAAAAGGAAGGGGAAGAAGATGGAGTTCCATAGAACTAAGGCTTCTTTAATCAGTGGGTGAGGTTGTTTTAGCTCGGGATTTTTTTATGGTCACCATTAGTTATCAGATTTTAATCAAAAATATACATGGAAAATTATAACCACAGCCCACAAACAATAGTTTTGACAAACTTACATACATGTATATATACATGTACGTGTATTTAGCTCACAATTAAACCAGTCTTTACTAATTAGCTTCAAAAATATTTTTTGTTCATGATATGTGAATAGTTCCTTTTCCGGTGTATAAGTGTTGTACAGTATTTATTAGAAGAGATTGAATTTCAGCAGTCTATAGTATAACAATTATTATGCCCAGGTCAATATGGTTGTCTGCACTTAGAAAGGTGAGATCTGCTCTTCTTTTATTCACTGAGCGTAATTTTTTTCAGATAAGTGGTTTTGTCTTTCGAAGGGTCAAAACTATCTTGATTGAAGATCGAGTTGTCGGTATAAGGACCGGTAAATTTGGCGAGGTGATGCTAGCAAGTACATTAAACATTATTACCTTTGGAAACAAGCGAACACTTGTAATATAATTTCAACTTGCTAGGTACAACTAAAACTAAGTCTCACAAAACCATATTCATATTTTTGATCACTCTGTTGATTAAAAGTTAATGCATGTCGCACCACTTACCTTAGTTGTGGTCATTTATATAGGACCAAAAAGATATTTTTGGAGTTAATTAGCAAACACCAGTTAAATTGTCAGCTACATGTAAATATATACAAAAATTGTTAAAAGTTATTGTTCGAGGGCTGTGGCTATAGTTATGCATGTACATATATTTGAGTAGAATTTGATAACTAATGGTGACCCCAAAATTTGTCTTGAACTAGTTTAAATAACCTTTAACTCCTCAGCCTCACCCACTGATTAAAGATGCCTTAGTTCCATGGAGCATCACTTTCTTCACCTTCTTTTTCATTAAAAAATACTTGGTATAACACACACCTTGAAATGCTGCTTAGATTAGCTATCTTACCTCATTTAACAAACGTGTGAAAGGACGAGTCATGGTAAAGTTACCAAAACTGCATGTTTGCGCTATTAAAAAGGATTTCACCCATTTTTCTTCACAAATAAGGTTGTATAACCAGGCCAAGTCGCAAATTGTACCTCAAATTAAGTCTTGACTGACTTCTATGGCCATAGCCAAGTAACTGCATGGCCATGTAGTCACTATATTATAGCGAATATATGTAAAATTTGAATCTGAGAATTCAGCCTTTTAGACCCAAAAAGACAAAGTTTTTATTGCAGAAATGGAATCTACAGGTGTGAATTGTGTATATAGCAACATTTTCACCATTAATTTTCACTACTAAGTTTAGTAGATTTAGCCTTGAATAATGCCCCAAAACACCAACTCGGACGGCGGCCATGTTGAATTTGAGCCGCTGTCGCCATATAGTTTATTCTGGAAAGTGTTTTTTATTCTCAAAAATTCATTTATCCTTGTATTGAGCATCCTCAATACTTAGTTATTGTATATCAATCTTTTTTCATCAGATCCAGCAGTGTCTATCTGGTCGATTTTCAGTGAATTTGGGTCAAACTAGCTCCGAGAGGTGTTTTCGGTGACCTCTGGCCCTCAATATGTTGACCATACAGGCTTGAATAAGTAATGGAGCTGAAGCACATATATAAAAGTATCTATGTAACAAAAATTACAGCTCTAAGTATCATACAGTGGCCACAGTAGTAATTTGAATGTTTAGGAATTTCAAAAAATTCAATTTGGAGTTGTCCTCACCACATTTTCCCACTTTTCAACGAGCTGCTGCCGGAACCACAGGGCTTAAATAGAAAAAAAATTGGTGGTTTCCCACTAATTCAAGGGTGCTCTTTCAACCTGTAAATTTTCAAAAGAATCTGAGTCGGGCCAGCACGCAAATTTGATCAGTCCCCATGGAATGGCCCATTAGCACTTTTTAGGCCTTTTAGATAGGGTAAATAGGTAGTGTTTAGTACCATTTGATAGCTTGTTATGTGGTAATGTGCTATGCAGACATCAATTTGCCAGGATACAGATATTATGGCAGCAGGGCTTGATTTAAACCAAAGTGGTGCTAGTTTATGCTGCAGTACACCATTATAATATATAGTGTGAATCATGATTGCAGGCTACAAGTATCATGGTGAGATTACGTTACGTTGTGGGGATTTTCCATAATTTAGTAGGACAAAGAGCATTGGAGCATTAACACAGGGTGTCCTATCTAGTGTTTATATTATATCTATGGGTTTGACTCTCAATATTGAGTCATGCTAGGTAGATGTTTAGCATGCATCATCTTGCAATCTAGTTTACTATGACCTAGGGAATCTGCAGATCATGCTCAAATTGTATGTTTTTTGAGAACAATTGAACATCTTCAAAATCAATGATTTAATACTTCTTTAAGATATTAGCGCTTGTTATCAGGCTTGCCCAATATGCAGTGTTAGTGATTCTGGTCAAGAGTTATTACTAGTGCTCTGTAGGGATGATCTAATAAGCATTGGTTGAGGTGGAAAATTCAAAGCTGATTGGTTAATTGCACAACCAAGTTTGGCAGCTGAAAATGACAGTAATCATTACCAATAGTAGGAAATATTGCTTAATCTGGTAATTTTTTGTTATCTACAGCATGTACATGTCAAACTAGTTTATAATGAAAATTGCAAAAGTATTTTAGGTGTGGAATTGCCCTCTCTCTTGGCGTTATAACATCCGAGGTAGCTAATATTATGCTGTTCGTCTGTCATCTCCCGCTCAATGGAAAACACCTGCAAGCTTGTAGTTGAATTGGGATTTTCAAGGGTATTATATCTACCATTAGAGTGACTTGAGACCTGAAAATACTTTCAACCTGATAGTACAAAAAAAGATGAATTGAGAGCGGACAACTTCTAATTATATGCCTATTCTAATTATACATGTACATGTACTGCCTGCTGTTCTCAGTGTTTTGTCTCAGCTCCGAAGTGGCTTATTATGCTAACTATCATCTTTCTTACTCTTTGCTTTCACGAACTGTAGTTGCAATTGTTTAGGTTTTTGCGATCTGTCTCCTTATTCTCGTTAGACAAGACATGTTTTAGCTACATGTACATGTAGGCTATTCAGTCGGTAACTGAGTGAGACCAAATTAACTTTTCGGCTCTTAGTTTTGTATTGAACTTACCGTCCTTGATCATTAAAATATTATAAATGCTTAGAATGCAGTCCATTGATAGAGCCCGGAGTCTTTTGAATGTGAACTATTCAGGAGGGTATATCTACGTGTGGCTGTTCTTAGTCCAAAATCCCAAACTATGAACAATCATGATAACGTAATAGTGAGATATTGCTAATTATTGCAAAGCTAGTCACGTTTGCTTCACCAACGACTAATTCTCCAACATATCAAAGGAATAAAAATAAAGTCGTTACTTACTGATTAGTAGAGGAAATAACAAGATGTATAATGGAGCAAGACAGGAAATGTTTATCAATGACCAGTTCAGACAACAGTAAAAGTACATATGAAACGTGATCTCCAATACATGAACATTGATGAACCTGGAATCCCATCAGTGTTTTTCTAAATGCATACAAAGATATTTATGGTGACATTTCAAGTTGTTTATTGTTTTTGTTACTTAACCTGATGCAATGCAAATGAATTCAGACGTTTTGCAATACTCTTTATGATAAGTTTCTACAGCTTTGTATTGAGTTTTGTTAGCTATGGGACTTGCTACAAGTATTATTTTGTAGTACCAGGTTTTTGTACTTCAATTCCTGTGAGTTGAGAATAATTGTTTTTGTTTGTTTACAGACTGTTAAGACCAAAAAGAGACCCACCTACTAGAGATTACTTCATGAGCATATGTTTTGTGCTGCTAATAATTTTGTGTCTCATTTCAGCAGTCATGAATCAGGCTCAGTTTTTATATTCCAACATGAAGTCGTCCGCTCTTCATGATATTCATTGTCATAAAAGGGCAACTCCTAAATCAACTTGATTATTCTTTTCATTCTTGTACAGTATACGTGCACACAGAAATTCAGTTTCCACTCTTGTCAAACTGGCCATTGATGTAGAATGAGAGCCTAATATTTCTTTATTTTATCACTGAGATGGTTATGATTGAATAAGGCGCAAGGGCTTCTGGTCATTATATCCATAAATTATACAGCAATTCATTGCATTTACAAAAGTATCAGGCTTACCAAGTCTCCCTGATTCCGCAGGAGACTCCCTGATTTTCAACTCAAATTCTGGTACCCCACCCAAAATAGACACCCCCCCCCCCCCCCGCCCAAATGCTAAAACTCCCTGATTTTCATCAGTCGAACTTGGCAAGCCTGAAAAGTATGCAAATCATTGCTGGCATGAAGATGTGTTTAATCTACATGAATAATGTGCTGAAAAAAGCTGAGTCTACCTAATTATATTTTAGAGCAGTTGAATGTATACCCATGAGCTATATATGCAGAATGGTTGTTATCCCCAAAGGTTCTTGCGCTCTGCTGCTTAGTTTAACATAATTTATCAATTCCTGTTCAGTAATGTTTAGCGTAAACCCTACACATACAATGTAGCAGTAATCTAGTTTACTGTGAACCTGGATCAGTGGATGCTTGTCTATATCCTTCAGGGGTTTGATAATACCCTTTACTTGTATAATACTGTTTCTTGCGTCTTATCTTATGTTAATTATATTTTTCATTAACAATGCAATAGTTGAAAAATCAATTATTTTAACCTCATGTGATGCTATAATTACCTATCACTGGGTTGCTGTCATTTATTGGAGAAGTTATTCTGCTTGTGGAAATGTAACAGTTTGCTAGCTCTAAAGACAGAGAAATAGTTTTGTGGGTCCTAAGGTGAGTTTTTAATTAGAAAAGGTATACTTGTAATATAACATCATTTGAATATAAACTACTATTACATATACTTCACCTTGTGTATAAACCAACATTCTTATTATTCAATTATTTCATTATTTGCATTTATATAATTATTTCCTTGGGTTTATTCTACTGCTTATTATGTTTTTGCAAATCCACATCTCACTTTCTACATTAGTTGCATTTATTTGCCTACCCCTGTTGATTTCTTTTAGCGTAGAGCGCCACCATGTACGGGTTGTTGCTGGAGGGCATATACTACTACCTGCGAGTGGTTTTTGGGGAAGAGGTATTGGAAAGAGTCAGGGTGAAAGCCAACATAACCCACACCAACTTTTCTACTCATAAGGCAATGATTATCTGAATTTTTCGATTATTTAGGGTCTGGTTAGCTGAAAGATCTCTGCCTTTGTTTATGCTGTGATAGCTTCAAGTGCATTATCATGTTCAAATAGCAAACAATTGTACTGTCTTTTTACATGTAATTTCTAATATTTTGGTGAAAAGTGTTGATTGAATTGTTGAAACTTGGTTCAAATCATTAAAATTTAGTGAGAATATAATCACTCTAAGCACTAAGGTATACAAATATATATGTAGGCCTACGTTGTATATCTTTATTGCACATTGATTTGCTTGCAGTCTAATTGTATTCATGTACATTTAGAGCTAGAGGTTTATTTGTGAATAATTCTGTATGCATGCTTTCGCCTTTAGGTATACAGTGAGAGTGTTATACCACGAATAGCTAAAGCAGCCCAGGAAGTAACTGGCATGCCTCAGGAAGAGCTCATGGAGTCCTTTGGTGTAACGTTTGTCTCATATGTCTCGCGCTATGGCTATGACAGGTTTGGACCACATCTGAATTCTGTAGCATGTGACACTGTTTACAGGTATCAATTTATAGCCTGCTATAGTGCTTGTACATGGGGAGGGTGTTAGATCTTTATAATTATGCTACAAAATGAATGTAGGCCCTCTAACTGAAGTTCTAATAATGACCATTAAAACCTACATTTTAGAGTTCTCAAGGTTCTGGGACGTACTCTAAGTGATTTCCTGAATAACTTGGATAACTTGCATGAGTATCTCAAGTTTAGCTACCCAAAAATACGACCGCCATCTTTCTTTGTTACGGATGAAACAGCGGATGGATTGACACTGCATTACCGGAGTAAAAGAAAAGGCTTCAAGTCTTATATGAAGGGGGAGGTATGTTCTGCTTAGCTATGGGCTACATAATTAATATGTGCATTGTTGTTGTGTAGATGCTTGTAGTTGTAGAATTCAGCAAATATGGCTATGTTCCATAACAGACCGTTTGACTTCTCATGGTTGGTTTACTTGTAATAGGTTAGACAAGTTGGAAAGGAGTTCTATAACACCAAAATAAAGTGTGAGGAACTGGAAATCAGTGACGCCCATGGCACCTACTATTGTAAAATGAGAATTAGTTTTGATAATGCTGAGAGTATTGCCTGTCAGAGAAAGAAAGTATCACCTCTACAGACTAAAGATCTACCTATCACATCCAAAGAGTTCTTTGACTTGTTTCCTTTTCATTTGGTTTTGAATAGGTAAACCTGTGTACTTAGTATTTGTGGTTGTGGTGTGCGTGATATTAATCGTAGCAACAATCTTTGGTGGTGCTGAAGTAAATATTTGTAAACTATTTGTAGAGACCTGGTGATAATCTCTCTAGGGGAAGCAATCCAATCTGTCCTACCTCATCTCATGGGCTCTCAGTTGGATGACCTGTTTCACCTTGAGAGACCACTTATGGACCTAAGCTGGGAGGCTGTAAGCTATATTCTAAATCATAAAATTCAGTGAATGGTTGCTTATTAGCATATATTATCTTATTGAAATAGTTATTGTGGGCACAAGTAATTCAACTTACATGTAGTTACATCATTGACGATAATTTTCTTGTGTTTTAGATCTTGAGTCACACAAACAATGTGTTTGAATTGCAGTCTGTTGACACAGTAGAAAACAGATATGATGGTGGTAATAATTACTACGTACATTATTCATAGTAATATCACTAAATTGTATTTTTGTTGGTTGTATTGTTGATCATTATTTTGCTGTCATTGCCTTTTCCTCTCCCTAAAACTGTAGGTAAAATGTATATACTGTTGTTTGCAGATTCATTTGAAGATAACGACAATCTTTCCGAGGATTGCAACAGTCTTGTGAGTACTGATCCTAGCAAATTTGCAACTCGCAGCAGAAGCCTGATTCTACGAGGCCAGATGATACACATGGAAAAGTGGCAAGCCATACTATTTTTGGGAACGCCTGTGTATGTGGACGTTGACTTCATTTGCAGTTCCTTGACTTGTATAATCTAAATAGTGATACTAATTTTAAAAATTGTGAGAATTAATTGGTCAGTCTTGTTAGATACTTTAAACTTGGTGACATCTAGTGTTACTTTGTGTGTACATGCATTCTCTAACGCACCTGAATAGTTTATATTTACTGCATTAGATTGGATGTACATGTAATGTGTACCATGCATCATGTCATGTTCTACTACCCTATGTTAAAGTGCATGCATATACTGTAGAGTGTAGATGTTGTACCCATTTGAACTGCACAACTCTGTCTGGTTAATCTGCCATTATTGTAACATGTTTCCTAAAGTCTAAAACAGAATGTGTGCAAGAAGTGGATTGTCACCAAACATTCTGGTGAAGAATAGAGATTTTAACATTGTTGTAGAATGGAGGATTTGAGCCACATGTTCAGGCTAGGACTGTATATCAATGACTTGAGTATATACGACTCTAGCAGGGAACTGGTTTTGGCTGGAACTCAACAATCTGCCGAGCTTAAGCTTCTACTCGATCAGGTTGATTATTGGAATATACTTTTATGCATCAATTGTTACTTTTAAATAGTATTTAGCAATCCACTTAGAATCATTTACATGAAGTGTTCTAGACACAATTATTCTATAGTATTTGTTTGTATCCACAGTTCATGATTTGCAGTATAATGGTTTGAGGTAACTATCCTACATATGGATACCTTTTGCTCTTTCATCATATGTTGCTGTTTATATTGATCCCCAGGAGCAAAGCAAAACGAAAAAGCTGGAGGAAAGCATGAAACAACTGGATGCTGAGATGAAGAGAACCGATCAGCTTCTGTACCAGATGATGCCCAAAACTGTTGCAGATAGACTGCGGTCTGGAGAGCCATCAGTTAACACGTGTGAGGTACATGTAAATCTAAGGATATGAGAGATTATTATTGATGTTGAATGCTTAATATTTCAGTGTTGTTTCTACATTAACTTTCTGCTGCCATTTGCAGAATATCCAAGGGAATAATACAATTTATATTTTCAGGTATTTGATATATGCACGATACTGTTTAGTGATGTTGTTGGCTTTACAAAGATCTGTTCGGCTATAACTCCAATGCAAGTAGTAAATATGCTGAACGGGATGTACACAACCTTCGACACTCTAATTGAAAAGCATCAGTTATACAAGGTATGACACTGACACTCTGCTGACAGCCTCCGCTCAGTAGTTCCCTCACCTCACCGAGCATCCATATATAATTAAAGTTTCAATGTATTTAATGGAATATTGACACGTCTTTTAGATTATGTTTTCCCGACTAGAGATACAATTGATATTGTGTCATGGGTTCAATTATATCTTCATGTGTCAATTATATCATACTGCTATATTTTCAGGTGGAAACTATTGGAGATGCTTATATGATTGCTGGAGGTATTCCTGAACCTTGTGATACACATGCTGTCAGTATCGCTGATATGGCTTTCTCTATGCTAAGTGCAATGGCTACATTGAAGGACCCTTCTGATAAAACAAGGCAAGGCCACCTCAGACTCCGTGTTGGTAAGTCTGGCTGATCTTTCTAATCGCAACCCTGTTCACTATCAATGGATCTTCTAACTATTTCATATTGGTTAAATTTTTTGCTCAGTGCAATGGCTACCTTGAAGAACCCTTCTAATACAACGAATCAAGGCTCCGTAATGGTATGTATGCTTTGGATATCTTCATGTTATATCAACCACTCACCCTGTGAATGATGACCAGACTTGGTAATATTTTTATACGGTTTAACATCTTGCAGGTATACACAGTGGTACGGTCGTAGCTGGAGTTGTGGGTCTAAAGATGCCAAGATACTGTCTATTTGGAGACACTGTGAATACAGCTAGTAGAATGGAATCTAACGGAGAGGTACTGCTATATAAGTTCACGACCATAGACATTACTTCGTATATGTTTAAACATTACTTCGCCTACATGTATATTCATGGTCTCTATGAAAATGATTTGTTGATATTTGCTGTGTAATTTGCAATTTATTATTCTGCATGAAAATTTGGATACCACGGCAATTTGGTGTCGTTTGGTTCATTGGAAACTAGTCCATACTTATGCTTGATGCCAAGGGGTCTAATCAATCATGCAGTTATTCCTTGTATATAGCAGCATGGCTTGGGGTGTCAGCTTTCCCAAGTTTGTTAGTAACTTCAACATCAGGTGGATGGTGTTGATATTTGAATGACTGGTATATCACTAAAAGTTTTTATGGTTCTGCCATTGACTATCCTAGCAGCAGTGCTAGCAATGATCCTTTGACAGTTCTTTACTTTTTAGTTCCAACTATATATTATTTTGCAGGCAATGAAAGTGCACTGTAGTCAATCTACCAAGGACTGTATGGAAGGCTGTAAACGCTACAGTTTTGTGCATCGTGGCACTGTTGAAATAAAGGTAAGTGTGTAATATGTAAAGGGATTCCTGTTCCATAAAATGTTGTGAAATAGAAAGAGTTCACATACTTTAGAGATTGGTTTTCCATTAGCAAAATTAAAGTTGCTATAATATACTGAAACAATTCATGTGGTATGTACATGTATGTACTGTACAGCGTATATATATTATGTATATACTCACTATGCATACAGTGTACTGTTTCAGGGTTTGACACCTCATTAGTGCCACTCAGAGATAGCCCTAGGAGCACACCTTGGCAATACTGTATATATACTCATATACATGTATACATCATGTACATGAAATTAAGCTATATGTGTACCAGGATACTGTTTTGAACAATTTTTTGCACTTTCTATAGTGTTTTATAGTATTCAGTGTATTTAGATTATCTCAAAAGTTAGTGGATTTTGCGCTGGTGTAACCAAAATAAGTACACGTACATATACATGTAGTTATGTGGTAATACTATGTTGGAACTGTAATGCAATTTTAATATTTCTTATTACATTTAGGGTAAAGGACAAATGAACACCTATTGGATGAGGCACACCTAAGAGATGAATTGTACTATCACTTACGTTAAACTAACTGCATATTGTATCCATAGGGAAAAGGGCCCATGCTCACATACTGGCTGAACCAAGCGAATGGTTTACAACGTCAACGTGCTGTTGACACAGTAGCCGACATCCCCACTGCTACATCAACAGTAAATGATACTTCAACCGAGCACAGTGCTCCTGATGACCCACAGATGTCTATCCCAATGGCAGCATCATCACCATCTCCACCAATGATTCAACTAGGTGCCAGAGATCGAGCCCATTGCGGTAGTACGGACCTCCCTGATGGGAATAGCTATTCACTACCAGTAGCTGATGGTCCTATTACTGCGGTAACTGCTGGCGGCAGCATGACAACGTCTAATCTTGGATCCAAACCCTCTGTGACACGATCCAAAGGTCATCATTCCATACTTAAAGTATCCAGTGAGGATAAATCTTTGACCTCTAGTGCACCCCTCACAAGCTCTTCTGCAGGTCAGCCAGCCTCCTCTTGCAAGATTATACGTGATGTACCTTCCGATCAGGCTAATACCGCAGTACCAGACTCAACCCTGCTTAGCCAGAAACCTCTGCCGAGCTATGGTGAACAGAAAAAATTATCAGCCGGTCAGCCTATTATTGTTAAACCGATGAATAACAGTTGTTCTTCTACGTGTACTCTATTGTAGACTTATTCTATATAATATACAAGGAGCAAAGCAGTTTTGTTGTTCAATCTATATTAGCCAATTTTGAAATGTGTTATAATATATTCTTCTGCTAATATTTGATGCATATTATATATATACATTGTAACTCTGATAATGGCTCAGAGTTTTGTAAAATTTTAGTTCAAAAGTTTGGCAAAAGCATTACTCTAAAATCTATGTTTCGGTACTCAACTAAATTTTATAGGATATCCAAGAAAATGTTTCCGTCTGAATAACTTTTACCAAATGCTGAAACTACCTTCAAATTCTAACCTCACAATTATTTACTATATCTATTGTGGTATAGGTACAGGATTGCCATAGTTCTTTGATCCTGTATCATTGCTTATACTTAATTTTCAACTTATTAATAAGTTGAGATTTAGGTATAAACAATGATACTGTTTTGAGTAGTAAGCCTGTGGCCCTGTGGTTTCTCTTGGTGTAATCACTACCAATGAACTGGCATTGCCATCATTATTAGCCATATATATAATTATTGTTATAGTGATGGATTCTTCACCATTTTGTATTAATATGTTCACTGTAAGCCTACCTGTAATGTATAATAAATTGCCAATCACAATAAGTTAGTTGTATTAAAAGATATAATACCATAGGTAACTTCAAATCTTATCTGGTATGACGCACTTTCACCAACTTATCATTTTACTTATGGTTAAGCAAACAGACTAATTTTGGTTTAGATAACATATGTCTTGATATTTGACATTCCTCTAAGATAAGGTGGTAAATTCTAAGGTGGTGATTTAGTTGGCTTGCTGCTGCGGAGCAAGCTGCACAACAATGGCATTTTTGAGGAAAGTCAATGTATTGGCTTTCACTTTGTTAGCTTTACAATTAGCCAGTGAAGTACGCTCAGGTAAATAAATTGACATTGGTTACACGGGACAACCACTCAAATACATCACACTTGGTATTTGTGACATTTAAAACTTAGCACCTAGTGGAAGCATGGCGTACTTCATGCAAACTGTTTGTGCTTTTCGTTATTCTATTCTTGTTACTAATAAGATGCCTAGTGACATATTTTGTCTTTGAAAGAATAAATAACAACTGTTAGGCATTTAGCTATCCCAAATTATAAGCTGAAGCTTATATACATGTATATGAGCTCATCATTCACTACAAGACTGTACGGGCCTTAAATCTATGATTCTGAGTCTACAAATCGCCAAGTTAACCACTATATTGCTTTGCTTTACTTTTACTATGCTTCTATACGTTTACCCTTAGATTGGGGAAAGTCTGGATGTGGTGGAGCTGGTGTACTCACTGCCTTTAATGGATTCATCAAGTCACACACAGCACATGGCTCGATGAAATACAGCAATGATCGAGACTGTGCGTGGGACCTCCGGGCTCCTAGTGGATATCGCATCAGACTGGAGTTCCTAACTGACATCAGTATTGAAGATCATGATAAGTTAGCTCATCTCCCCTCTACCAGTAGTACCTAGCGTACAATTGCAATGAAGTCCACTGCATGCAAAGTACATTTTAAATATAGGCACAATGACTAGTTTAACAATTCTTTATCTTGTTATTAAGTGATTACAATATTATCTTTCATTATCTTTTCTATTTAGCTGCAACTACGACTACCTATCTATCTATGATGGTCCAGATTGGTACTCAAAGAAAATAGGAACTTGGTGTGGTAAAGGACATATTCCAACCATCCTCAGTTCATCAGAGGATCTTTATATCGAATTTGTTACCGACAGCACTGGAACAGACGATGGATTCAAGATTAAGTACGAGTTTTTCCGGACTGCTACATGTAAGTTATTGTGCTACGATAGTCCTATACATGTATGTATCCGTATATAAATGGGCAGACAGTGCACATGTCATCTTTATGCATAGATGTAATATGCAGCTATCGATGCCGTTAATTAGAATAATTATAATACTGTGCTAGGTAATAATATATTCCGTAACATTAATATAGAATTGTCACCAATGTTGATAAGGCCATGGATTGTAATTACATGATGTTGTAAGAATAATTTAAACAGTGATATTGTATATTGTAAGAAAGAAGATGACCTCACCAGTATTAATAATACTCGTACACTACAATTCTAGGCCTCTTTAGAAGCAATTATAAGGTTAAATATATAGTACAGTCTCTCTGCTGCATCAATACAATGTTTATACATTTTTAGATACTGGATGTTATACGGATGAATTTGAATGTAGTAACAACCAATGTATAGACATCAGTTGGCGTTGTGACTTGTCAAATGATTGTGGAGATAACTCTGATGAGAAGGATTGCGCAACTGTTCAGCCTACTTGTAAGAGCAATGAGTTCTTGTGTTCTAGTGGTGAATGCATTGCCCAGTCATGGTAAGCATATCATTATCCTTTCAGTGGTAGATACCCCCACCTCTCATTTATTATTCATAGTAAAGGTAGGAGGTGGGCTGCAAGCAGGACGATTGTACTTGATAGGTGCTACAACAGCGCAGCAACTCTCACTATTCTATTGTTACAACAGAAGAAGGAACTTATGGGAGCTTGTGTCATACAATTTAGATTAATATAATTATATTATACATCTTTATGTTGATGGAATGTATAAGTTGATTATGGATTTGTTTAGGGAATGTGATGGAGAAGCTGATTGCAAGGACTCGTCAGATGAGCATCAGTCGTGTTCTCAGTCTTGTAAATCCAACCAGTTTGAGTGTGCAGTAGGCGAGTGTATCGATGCTTCATGGGTTTGTGATGGTCAGTATGATTGTAACGATGCATCGGATGAGACCGGCTGCTCCTCTGGGTTCGTACATCTATCAACTAATTGCTCATGAATATTCAGTATCTAACGGGATATTGAGTACTATATTCCCGGGAGTATCCCATCTTCTGCACAGTGTTCTTTATAATAAATACTGTTTATATTAGTGAGTTGTATCAAATACTGTACATGTTGTTATACCTTGTTATCTTCCATTCCAATTAAATCAAAGCGAAGGCCATAATGTTGAGTTCATCACCTGGACATTAGAATATTGATGCCACTGACCCTGGTCATTGTTGAAATCTACCAGGAATATTTATCTGTTAAGACAGCTGATTAATATTATTGTTTACACAAGTAGCATTATTATTACTAATATCCATAACAAACATTTGCTACTTCAATTGGTTAAAAATTGGAGTCAATAATGTGAATGATTTCATTTAGATTATGTATTAATTTTATGGACCTATTAGTAGTGATGAAAATTGAAGAGTGTCATAATCATAGTATATTACCATGTACAGAAGTCATTGATCATTAACCTGCAAATTTCTTTCTGGTATTGTTATATAATAACATGCTACTTTACAGCTGTGCAGCTTACGAGTTCCGTTGTGGTGTTGATAAGTGTGTACCACAGCGGTACGTCTGCGATGGTGACAATGACTGTGGAGATAATTCTGATGAGAAGAACTGTACTGAGGCTGTCACTAGTAAGACCCCTTTGTCAGCACATAAATAGTGATTTATTATTTTTGGAAATTCTATTATCTATATGTTGTTAGTGTCTATGTGCATGGCTGGTACAATAATAGTTAATATAATATGGCAATACAGTTGAGTTATTAACGTATTGGTGTGTCTTTTTTCTTATATTTTACAAATATAAAACATTATTATGGTCTAACGGATTGCCAGGACAATCATGATAGGTTTTTATTACAGCGCTATCACCAGGCAGTACAGTGGCTACCTCTGCACCTGTTAATGGCGTCACTGATTGTGGAGGTCCCTTCAACTTGACTGGTTCCCAAGGGAGATTCACCTCTGCAAACTACCCTGCAACTTACTCTAAAAATTCTCTTTGTATCTGGACGATTGAAGTGGAGGAGGGTAAGGTATGTGTACTCTCGTAGATCACTCATGTCAGGGGCGGTAAACTGGCCCCAATAGTTGAATGGGACACCCGTTCATATCCTATCAATTTAGCTGGACTATAAAGTTGGTACTTCGCAGACAGAGAGCAATATGCTATTATTTTAATTTCTGGCCAGGTGCCAAGTTGGACATTTTAATTTCACATCTAGTGATGTAATACCTATGCCACAGTCTATGGACCAATTCTATCAGGTATATTTTCAATGATAATATGCACCATATAGAATAACAATAATTATACTGTACTGTTGCATGTGAATACAATCTGTAGGAAAACATGTTCAAATTAAAAGAAAAATCTTTAAAAATATGTTTTGCATCTTAAAAATGTTGCGTACTGATTTATTTGGTCATGTTAATTGATCACATCATCATATACTATAATCTAGAAGTTAAAAAGCATAACTATAAACATCTAAATAAGATGTTGCCAACTTGCATATTACAGCTGAAGTATATTAATGGTATAGTGAAGTCTGATATTAGTTGATATCTATTGACAGAGGATAGAGCTGACTTTCGCTGACTTCCAGATTGAGACTGGCAGCGAGGAGCTGGGAGGTTCTCGAAGTTGCAAATATGATTCCGTGTCAATATATGATCGTAGGGTCAGCATTCACCAGCTCATGGGTTAGTAGTGTACATACTGTATATTGTGAACTATGGTGCTGGCTATACAACACAATGTAATGATATTCCATTATACTCATACTACATGTATGTTATACTACGTTGTTATATTATACTAATATTATATTATATTATGTTATATTGTTGTTCTACCATGTTACGATGTTGTCATCTTACAAGTAGTTGCATCACATTTAGTTATTATTTAGGATTTCAACACTTATATTATCGCAGAAATATATATGACTCTTTGTTGGTTAGAATATATTTTTACTAGTATGTCAATAGCTGTTTACACGATAATATACTGCTGTGTGTATTATACATGTAATAAATATGCTAATGTAGCATGTTATACACACTCAAATCGTCCATAGAGAATATTATATTCATGCAGTTTTATGTTCATTAACGCAGGTAGATATTGTGGCCAAAGTAAACCTGCGCCAATAGTATCTAAGACTAACAAGATGGTTGTACAGTTCCTATCTGATGATATAATAAACAAGAAGGGATTTGAGGCATACTGGAAGGCCGTTTCAGGTACATATTGTAAGATACAGAGGTATATGATATACAATATACACATGTGGAGGGCCTATTGATAGAACATACATGTACATGCATAATGTTTGTGTACACACCTCACTATGTTACATTGTACATGATATAGTTTTTACTGTGTTACTTTTAGTGTAGTATCGATTAGGATTTGTCTTCTCATCATTTCACCCCCCCCCCCTTTGATTATGTTTATAACACAATAGAATATTATTATTATAGTTACGGTAGGTTAGTATTACTGTGTGCTGCAACTTTGTCAAAAGTACATACAGTTCTTGATCTGAATTATTATTTACTTGAGTTTGGGAGTCTCTGATGTAATGTTGTGAACAGAGGCTAACTTGTTATCTAATGTTATCGCAACGATAGTAAGTCTAATGCAATGCTATGATAAGATACATCAATGGAACTCTAAAAGCTGTCTATAACTCTATATGTGAAGAGCATTTCCTAATAGTAACTGATATGAATATCAGGTGCTGCTGGCGCTGTAGATGGTAAGGCATTGTCAGGTTGTGGCGGACTCCGTGAATTGACCGACTCCTCTGGTACTATCAAGTCACACGCCACAGCTGGTTCCACCAGTTATAATGAGTCGGAGTGTGTTTGGGTGATTGGCAGGATGCCAGGAGTGCAGACAACTCTCACATTCAACGTCTTCAACCTGGAGCAAAGTGATGATTGTAAATACGACTTCTTGAAGGTTTGTTGCTGAACAATGAGCATTAGTTCTATGAAAATAAATACAGGTATAATAGACTAAGTTGAATTTTATATCATTATTATTTCTCACTCTAATCAGCAGCTGTGCTTCAGGTTCCTCAACAGTAAACAGATGACACGCGTGTGGGCACTAATACACCCTAATTGTTGTGTGTACCACGTAGTGATGGCAAACCATTTATAATTACTGTAATGTGTAGTATAATTCATGCATGCATGTAATCCTGGTAAAGGAATAATTATTGTAATTATTGTATTTAGTGCTTGCTGTGTAGATGCCCATACACACATGCATAATGTGCAAGTCAATGTGTAATTACATAAATCACTGAATGCACTTAAACAATAAGCGCGTATAGGTATATTCCCATTTGACATTATATGCTTATTGCATATAACCTCGGCCCACTTGTGACGATACAACTAGCGCCTATCATGACTGTTGTAGGCTGTAGATACATGTGCGTGTGCACCTGCACTGCATACACACATCACATATACTGTGTCAAATATATTTGCTGTTATATAAATGTGTGAGTTTTACAATATATAGTCAAGAAGATTATCTATATTATATTTGTTAAGTTCGAGTTTCCACATTTTATGTCAATAGGATCTATACCGCAGGTTAACTAGAGATATCCCACAATGCTGTTCCTATGGTCAAGAACTGATAATTCCCACACATACAGATATATAGTTTCTATTTGCAGGTTTATCTTGGCAGCAGTGAGCAGTCAGCACTAGCTGGAAACTTGTGTGGATCCAAGCTACCTGATCAAATAACTTCCTCAACTGGTTTCTACTTGGTGTTTAAGGCCGACTCACTTGCCAATGGATTTGGGTTTAGCATTACTTATAATAAAACAAGCATACCAGGTACATATGTATACTGTTCTATCTATAGGTATAGCGTTATATAATTGTACATGTGTATTTCTTGAATAATAGAGTTGTACATTTACATGTATGTAATTATGCAGCATATTATATGCATTAATTATCATGATATCAGATTACATCACTACTATAAATGTATACATGCACTGACAGTAATATTATACAACATGTGCATGTACATGTGCATATTGTGTACTACACCTATAATACACACAATGTTTTTATTGTTCGCGTAGCTGTCGTCCCGACTACACGAGCACCGATGTCTACGGCTACACCAGGGCAGACAACTTCTCAGCGTCCATCTACACCATCCACTACACCAGGTATTAGCAGTGCAAATATATTAACTTGTCTAATTCAATGAATATTATTCATTCCAAGGCTTGCAGACAGTTGTATATTACTTCTATTACGAGTGACATATTCACTTCATGTACATGTACACTGTATGTACACTGCATGTACATGTACACTGCATGTACACTGTATGTATACTGCATGTACACTGCATGTACACTGTACGTACACTGCACGTACACTGCACGTACACTGCACGTACACTGCACGTACACTGCACGTACACTGCACGTACACTGTATTGTATTTTATCTTCATGTATCCAGGTGCTCCTTCAGGATGTGAGGGTTCAAAGCACCTCACATCTCCTGCCACCATTCAGTCTCTGAACTACGGCAAAGTGTCTAGCTACGGCACACACCTGGATTGCTCCTGGCTGATTGAAGCACCTGCTGATAAGGTAGCAGATCTAATAATATTGTTATGCTAATCAGTGCATGCTTGTTGACATTTTGTTAAACAAATTTACTTCTTGATAAAAGCATTTTGATTACACTCCCATTAGGGTGCATAAGGAAGCTCCTGAACCCTGTGATACTAGTAGTGTTTAAAGTTCACGGTATTTGTAAAGGTTTAGTGTTCTCAGTCAGGCAATTGCTTTCTCTAAAATAGGGCAGTACTATCAACATTACACTCCAATTCACAAAAGTAAGGAATATAGAATGCATAGAAAAATTACAATTACATGAATGTAACTATGCAGTGGCAAAACTTGCAACATTTGAAAGATCACAGTTACACGTGTGTTGCCCGTGCAGTGCTGTTGAAACAGTGATCTGAATGAAAGTTTATTGATTTGCGCTATGGTTTACCCATTCACAAGCTATTGATTTTAATGGGAAGTTGTCCTCTCACTAAAAAAAAATGAGAGAGGACAACTTTGCATCATAATTATTAGTTTGTGGACAATATTCCTCTAAAGCACTGAGAGCAAACAAACATTAAGTTATAAAGGTTAGAGATGGACTGAATGAGATTTCCACGCTTCACTCATGACTGATCACTCTCATAAGTCATCAGAATTGCGTTACTTGCCAACAAAACTAAACGTTTTACAATTGTCACAATTTACAAGGTTAATGCCAAGCCACCAGTCAAAATGTTTTCTAGCAAACTACTACCATATTATAGTCCAGTAGGCGTTTGTCTTAATGTATATTTACTAAAACTCTAATATGTGTTTATACTGTATGGAAGACAATATTTAAAATTTAGGTTGTGAAGATAACATTTGAAGACTTTAGTCTACAGTACGATGAGTCTTGTGGTTATGACGATGTCTCAATATATGATGGCAGCTCAAAATCTGACCCTCTACTCAAACGAGTATGTGGAGATAGTCTACCGATCCCAGTTCAGTCTAAAACCAACAAGATGTTTGTGCAATTCCTTACAGATGAAGATACTGGAAGCAGCGGTTTCAAGGCTCACTTCACATTTGTAGATCCACCAGGTTAGATATTTTAAACTGCTATTGGTAAAAAAAGACTCATTGTTTTTCAATGAGCAATACTACAATTCTTGATGTATTGAAGGCTATTGTATTCTAGTCTGTGCTGGTGAAAGGATATTTCTGTACATTTTAATGTAGTGGTGTGCAAGACTGGTCAGTTTGCTTGTGATAATAACAAGTGTATAGCCTCTAAACTGCATTGCGACAACAAAGATGATTGTGGAGATAACTCTGATGAACAAGCCTGTTTTACTGGTGAGTCCAAAAGTACATGTATGTGCGCATAATTATGCCATATCTTATATAATATTGTGCATGTATTTATTTGCTGTCAGTCATCACTGTGCATTGGTATGATGTTCTGTACATCATTATTACGGTTTTAAAGGAATTGAGTCGTGTGGAATTCAGAGCCCCAAGTATCCTCCAAGGTCTGGAAATACAAGAGTTGTTGGAGGCACTGAGGCTAACGCTCACAGCTGGCCTTGGCAAACCTATGTAATGTACAACTGGTTCTTCCTGTGTGGTGGTACACTTATTCACCCACAGTGGGTCGTCACCGCAGCTCATTGTTTTGAGAACAAGTAGGTATAATAATAAGTGACTACATACATGGAGTTGTCTTACTTTTGTTTCCAAAGCAGAGAGAGTGGGGGCAACTTCCTGTCACCAAATAATTATTTTCATACTTGATAAAAGTGCTACCAAATATAGTAGAAGGGAACAGTTGAAAGACTCAGTCACATGTTAGTATCAAAGAGTACGAGTTGCATACCAGAGTACAGACAGATGCATGCCTTTGCAATGAGCCATACAGCCCTCAGATGACAAGCTGACCAAACCAAATTCTTTGCGGACTTCTTACTTTACTACAATGGACATTATTATTATGAATAATGTCGGGGTTCAATGCTACAGAAAGCACAGTTAATATTAGAATTGTTATCTTAAGGACAACATATGACCAGCCAATCACTGTGCATTGTGTACATGCCAACATACTGAATGCTAGCGCTTTTGCCAAAGATGGTCACATAACTGCTTGCCATTTCAGCATTTTTGCCAAAACGCAACAAATTTGGCGTGATTTGCGATAGTCTAAAGTGTTTGCTGTTGATGTTCCCAATCCACTATTTTTGGTGTAGCTACCTTCATTTATAATCATGCTCCCTAGATATAACTTATGTTGTTACTGTTATTCATTGTAGAGTTTTGTCACCTTCAAGATGGCAGTTCTACTTTGGCAAACACAGATCCAACTCCGAGTCGAATGCTGTAAGGTTTTAGTTACATTATACCATCATTGCATTTTGTGTATACATAATATAACATTATATATTTATTGGATTCCAGATCCTTTATGATGATCAATGCATATAGTACATGTACATGTAAAGTATAATATATGCTGTGATGAACCATATTTGAATGTCTTTCTGTGCACAGGTGAAGATGAAAGCCTCCAAGTTCTATGAGTACCCACACTATGACGAACAATCAACGGATAGTGACATTGCTCTTATTAAGCTAGAGCATCCAGTTAAGATTACGGATGAAATTAAACCCATCTGTCTACCAGCTAAAGATTTACCAGATAGAACAGTCTGCTATGTTACTGGATGGGGAGAGACAAAAGGTGCATTTAAAGTTACGAGTCTTATTAATTATTAATAGTATATACATTGTAGTATTAAATTATTATAATAGACTCTCCTTATGCTGTGGTTGAATTAGTCTGGATAAGTCCAGGCTCTGAATCCCTTAATGGTCTTCGGTAGTGTGACATTAAATTATTTTCTCTCATGAGAGAAAGGTACAGTTGTCTTCCAATCTTTGTCCTTCTTCCTGGGTAGTAATAATAGCGACTGGAGGTGTCAGCCAATGGCAATACATAAAGCAAGCAGTCATTACATACAATTTGATTGGATATTTTAGGCACAGGCTACCAAGATGTTTTGAAGCAAGCTGCTGTTCCAATTATTAATCAGGGAACGTGTAACTCCCGGCAGTGGCTATCTGGGGATGTGACCAATAACATGATGTGCGCTGGTCATTCTAATGGAGCGCATGATGGATGTGAGGTAATGTATATAAACAATGCATTTGGGTGGATTCCTAGTTGGCGATGGTTAGTACTACCAACTTGATGATCGGATATCTCATGAAAATAGCTAGACCACAAGAGGAGCTATACGTAGTGACCTTTTACTTTGTTTAAGCTGACAGAGCCATTTTTGCGAAGGTCAACATGGTTATCTTTTGAATGTCAGAGTCACTGAGCAATTTTCCCGTTGGATGCAACAATGAGAGCAATTACTGGCGTTTAAATTAAATTTTTTCTATTGGCTGTATTTTGTGGAAACATGGGCTGGCACTACTTCAGAATTCTATTAGCGTATGTAGCCAGGCTGATGAACAAAGAAGATGGCCATCTATAAGCTCACAGCTTTTACAAAAATGTTACTCTTTTCGCTCCTCAATACCTTTATATTGCATTTTTTACTAATTAATCTATTCACTTTGTATGACTGACAAATGAATTTCTTTGTAGGGAGATAGCGGTGGCCCATTGTCATGTGAGGATAATGGAAGATACTATTTGCAGGGAGTAACTTCTTGGGGAGTGGGTTGTGGCTGTAAGTAATACACATACTGTAACATACATGGTCTTATGGTGCAAGGATGGGGCACTTTTGGATTCAAGTCATAGCCTTTATAATGGAATTGTCCTCTATTTTTTTCTCATGACTACATAGGGAAAGAGAGGGGACAACTTCGTATCATTATTGACAGCATAATAACATGAATAACCAGACAGTCATGTTGTTCATCGTTAGAGCTACTAACATGCATGTTTAATCTTTAACCAATATGCTGTGGGTACCATGGTTTATGAGTATTTATGTTGGTTGCAACATTCAAAGGGCAATTACTCTGGGCACCATACCTCTTCTATGCATAGATGTACAAGTATAACATCATTGTCTCAGATGAATGAAAAAATAGCAATTTTCAAACAGCCCCCAAAAGATGACCACTTGGTACCAGCATTTGTACCAAACAATTACTTTATGTACACTCTCATTACAGTGCCAAAATCACCAGGGGTGTACACAAGGGTGCCAAACTTTGTCAAGTGGATCAAGGAGACAATCGACAACAACTAAGACACTAACCTATTACCCAACTAATTCTAATAATGGAGAGTTATCTTGAATTATTATCTTGTCTAAATTATTATTCATCTAGTTAATAGTCATATTGCCTTAAAATAAAACAATGTGTTATGCAGTTCCATTTAATAAGGTTGTATTTATTGTGTTATGATTTAAGCTGGTATAAGTTACACTATGTCATCATAATAAACCATACACTCCCGTTTCATAAAAGCAACTGGAACTGTCTTGGTTAGTTTACAATTTCAGTTTGGTTCTCCTCCAGTGTCTCCTCTTGGCATTATACCTACAACACAGGATTATACCCGTTTAACAAAACTGCAACAGAACAAGCTGATTATGAATGCACTGACATTAGATATAAGTGTTGTTTCTGAAAGTACTGGTAGACTGATCAATGTGGCTTTAAAAATGTTAAATAAAATATATACTATTTAAAAAGTTGAAATTTTAGTTACTTATGGGTAGCCTAAATTAAAATTGAGAAGACACCTTCCTAACTGAGAATCCAGACTAATACAAATATTTCTGCTGTTACACCTAACACAATTTCAATCAAACAGAATTAAATTGTTTAGAAAACCTGGATTAAAACTTGTTAAAAGCGAATAGACAATCTCACTTGGCTCGTTCATATATTTATACAAGACTAGGTCTACTGTCATTGCGTTGTTGTGTACACCAGGCAAGTACCAGCTTAGTTTAGTGCCATACGATACTGTGAATTTTTCGTTTTTGATCTGCCGAGATACATGTTTGTGATTGCGTTGGGGGCTACAGTTTGACATAAACAAAAGCCATCTCATTTATTAATCATTTACTCTGTCAGTAAATGGTCGGTTCTGCACCTACCTCACGCAACAGCTAGTTTATTTACTGCAGAACCCTCCCAGCAGAGCAACATTGAACGGAAGTAATAAAAATAGAGGGCAATTGGAAAAAAATTCTTACTAACCTGATTTTGTTACCAGTTTTCATGCGAGTCCACTGAGGAATTGGTCTGTTTTGCTTCATCTTTTTTGCGAGATGTAACTTGATCTTGAGAGATTTGTGAGACCCCTAAAATAAAATAAACCGTATCAGCATATGCGGAAGGAACGGAATTTTCCCTCAAAATGAATACAACCACCGTAGCAGGTCAGATTTTATGCGATATACTTGAGCTTACCATTTTTTCTAGACGTCCACTGTCTACTTTACAACCGGAAAAGGACTGCAACGCACTAAATCCATGAGGTTCTTGCTATTGGTTAGATTGGTACGCTGTTTGATAGTCACTCACATAGAGGTGTTACCTCTATGGTCACTCATTTATTTATGCACATGATCAATAGTTACCTACATCTATATGTTCCCAGGCTATACCGTTGCCATACAAGCTTCTTAGTTTTTTCCAGAAGTTAAGTGAAATGTAAAAGTTTTTATTTTTATTTTACAAATTATTGAAATTAACTTGAAGCAGACTACTATTTGTTATTTGGCGGCTATGCTACTATCTCATCGTTAAATTATTATGAGTTTGCTGCAGTAGCACTTACCACATCAATTGGATATTATCATCATCATGATGACGATCATCTGTTCTGTAGTAAATAAATTAAAATTCGAAATTGTATTGTTTAAATCTACACCAGTTTTAGTTGTTGAAATTAATAGTATTAATTTAATTTAATTTATGTTGGGGAAGCGGTGACTTATGGCCAGAAGCATATTCAACTTGTTATTTTTATTACATCACTGGTCGACTACATGTATGTTCTACAGATACTTTACAAGCAGTAGCCTAGTAAAAATAACTCGCTGACTGCACCTATAGGCTACTCTGCACAACGTTAATGGGAATGTGGTATCGTGCATGTAGTTATATACTTTGATACAATGTGTAAAACCATATATAATATAATTGCAATCAACAAAATAGGCAATCTTAAATTGTTACCATAAAATAATTATGTGCCCTTTAATATTTACAATAAGCCTATTAATATTGTTTTTAGTTTTTCATTAATTTACACTCTGACATGCTGTTTTTTTATTTATTAAATACTAACAATTGTAGGGTGTACTCAGTACTGACAATTACAATCCACTCTAACTTTTTAGCTGTGTTTGTAAAATACCGCCATTGAATTATGCTTGTGGCTGTGCCGACCCTTTTATTGATACAGGATTGTCATGCAGTCATAGTAGTGGGCTTAGATTTTGCATTACTGTTATAAAAACTGTTTGTTTTCTAGAATCTACATGTATATGTTGATAGACCATAACCATGATAATATTTACTATGAAAGTATGCATCAAGTTTAATGTTAAAATGCATAGAAATATTTTTGGCAGGGAAATTTTCTGTAGCATAATATGATAGTACCTTATAAACAGGCACATTGAAGTACTAACTAGGCAGTCATGCATACTGCGTAAGGCAAGGGAGAGTGTGCCAGCTGGGTCTAACTGACCATTAGTCCAGCCTGTGAGCTAACCGTTAGGTCAAAGTATTGCAACTGACACACTTTTGTGACCTTGAGATTGACCTTGGTCAGTTATCTACAACTAGTTGAATAGTGAATCGTTATTAACAACTATATGCATATTGGTGTATGGGTGTGTAATTGGTGAAAATTAATGCATGAATATTTTACTTGTATAATTTTCTGGTATTGCATGGTGGAAAATATAAACAATGTCCTTAAACAATATTACAGATTCAACTTCTTTAAATTCTTGATTTTATTTAGTTATTCACATTATTTGTTTTGTAGATGTAACCACACAGGACCATGCCTAGCTATAAAGCTCGAAACACTTATGAACCCAGTAGTTTCTCTAGTGTGAGTATCACTCTATATTGTAGGTACTTATAGAAGTAGTAACTTACTAGACCAGTTTTGGTTGACACACTGCATAGTCCTTGATAACAAAATTCTAATGATTAGGATTACCTTCTTTCTAAAAGTTGTTCCATTGAAATGATATGTAGGCCAGACATGATAATATAACTTGTGTCAGAAGGCAACAAGGCAGTAATACCAGGCTATATAAACACAGTAACAGCTGATCATATGTTAGTATCCATGAGATGTTTTCCGTATAGTATTATCTTGGTCCTATTTCTTGAGTTTATTAGAATGCTCATATATTTATGTAAATAGAGTAATGACTATATTACTATTGTTGTAAGAAATATACAGTAGGTCAAACTATTATACATTTACATGATTTCTATACTAATTGTTATAAAACAACTCTAATCCATGAGAAAAATCAGCCTACGTACTGCATTATATGTTTTTCCTCATTTATTGGTTTACTGTACTTACAACTAGTGGAACTTTTTGTGTCTTCATAGAAATTCTATAGCCTCCATTCTCCTGTATTACATTACATGTTATTTTTCTTGTAATTTAGAATCCATATGATGATTTCATGAAAAAGCATTTGTCCTACTATGGGTACTATACAGGTAATCAATAGCTATATTATATAAATCTGATTTCCTTGCTTTCAAGTTTGGTTATTAGTGTGAGTAGGTGTTATTAGAATTATATTATAGTTGCTTGCTCTGTTGCTTGTAGTATAAACATGTTATTCTAGTAATTGGATGAATGAATACATCACTTTGAGATGACAACATGTGCCATTTTGTACTGTACATGTACCATTTTATACTGTACGTGTACCATAAATACTGTATGTATACCATTTATACTGTACATGTACTATTTGTACTGTATGATTGTGCTGTATATTCCAGGTCGAAACACAGATTACAATAAGAACTCTCCACTATTCAATGATTTTAACAGAACTCATGGATATCAACTGAGCAGTTCAGATAGTGACGATGATGACAAACAGAATGGTAATATATACCCATAATATCATATACTATGGTAATATATGCCCATAATATCATATACTATGGTAATGTATACCCATAATATCATATACTATGGTAATGTATATCCATAATATCATATACTATGGTAATATATATCCATAATATCATACACTATGGTAATATATACCCATAATATCATATACTATGGTAATATATACCCATAATAACATGTGCTATGGTAATATACGCCCATAATATCATATACTATGGTAATATATACCCATAATATCATATACTATGGTAATGTATATCCATAATATCATATACTATGGTAATATATGTATACCCATAATATCATATACTATGGTAATATATGTATACCCATAATATCATATACTATGGTAATATATGTATACCCATAATATCATATACTATGGTAATATATATCCATAATATCATATACTATGGTAATATATGTATACCCATAATATCATATACTATGGTAATGTATATCCATAACATCATTGCAAGTTCATAATTTGATATTGATTAAGGCGTCATCTAAGTCCCCCCAGGCTATGTTTTAATACTAGCCTTACCTATTGGCCTTCACCCTGCAGTTTCTAGACAACATTTTTCTAGCATAGACAGTAGTCCCACAGACGTACAAGTAGAATAATGCACATGCATGTACACATATAAATAAACCAATGTACATTTAGATTATATACTTTTAAGTGTAATAATATTAGTTTTATGTAGTCTGAAATATGTGCCCCTACCGTAATAGTGTTATAAAATGATAAAGCATATTGACACACTGTATAGTTATGATGAACGTTGACATTTCCTCAAAATAAGATAAACAACAGCAAATATCTTATAAAGTTACATCTAGCTTAAACATCAAATATAAAATCATTATACTTTATACTATTTGTAAGTCAGCTACAAGTATGATATATATTATATTATATTATTATATTGGTGTTCTTCACATTTTCTTAGCCAACGGTGCTAGTTGACCTAAATCAAATTTTGTTTGCACTAGATAAAATACATTACATGAATAATATACATGTACATGTATATTCAGATATGCTCCTTCTGTAAATTTAGTCGTCCTCTCTCCATAAGGCAAACTAAAGTGCAAATAATACTTTAACAAAATATTTTCTATAAACGCTATTTTGACTGCCTACTCTATGAAGACAGTCATTGCCCAGTCGGTGGGTTTTATTACAATTCAGTCTATGGATACCTGTGACGCCAGTTTCCTTCATATTTCAGATGCAAATCAAGATGCAAAATCTAAACAGCTGGAATATAGATTTGAATCTGGGAGATTGGTGAGTTGAATTCCACCTGAGCTGTTGACTTTATTTCTACTTTCAATATTTATTATTTGTCATGTATAGTTATACCCAACACTATAGTATATAATAGCAGTCAGTATTGTGTATTTAGAATAGTAATGGTTTCTAGTTCACTGGGTTTCATTTAATTTATTTGTCTATCGGGACAAAACAGGTATTTTTAACTCTCTCACACTGAATTAAAAACCCTTATACACACAATAGTAGATTGATTGACGGTCCGTGCTGTAATAATGATCTCTATATTATGCATGTCTAAATAACATAATGTGAGTTCATTAAAATCTATTTACTAATGTTATTTATCCAATGATAAGGTGTCGAGATTACGAGAGCCTAGACAATTATTTGCTATAACTAACCCAACACTTGGACCCCAGCAGTTACCCAGATGGCCTGCAGAGCTAGAGGTTGCCATAGAGCGAGTTAAGCATTCATTTAACGGTCCACCAACAAAGGAACCATTTTATGTCAAAAGTAAGTGCACTGACCAAATAAATGAATTATTTAATTCTATTGACCCATTAACTTGATTCTTTTTAAATAACATGCACCACGCAAATTACTGTTATATAGTATCTCCTTTTTGCTTTTTATATAAATATATAAACATACTACAATATATAATATTATATGATACTATAATATACATGTATGTCATAGATATTATGTATTTTATTTAGTTTATTTGCACAGCCATGTGAAACTGCTTAACAAGTGTGAACATTTTATATCTCACACTGCAATGTCAGTGTATTCCTTTAGTAGACATAAGCACTAATTGAGATACAAGTATTTTCCATATGAACACAGCAAGAGAGGAGACAATTCCTCTGTCTGTATGAGGGCTATGACCTCCCCGACCTTTCTGTTCTACCTGATAGACTACTTTCGCTTTCTTTTACAGATGGTAATGAATCACAGCCTACTCTGGTCAGCTTGGAAGAAGGGCGGACAGTGTTTCAGCTACAGAACCCTTCTACACCATTTGTATGTACATTGTATACCTTCCACTCCATTTGTATGTATTGACAGGGTGTGAGACAAGTGAAGTTGTCCTCTCTATATGCATCTACTGTGCCAGGGGCCTAGTTTTAGATTTACTGTGGGCCATTGTGATGTGCCTGTAATATTACTGGCCTCGACTATACTTCTCATTCTGTTTCAATTTGCATTAAAGATGCACAAATTGTGAAGAAGTTGTTCCGGTAGTTTTGCATTGATTTGCAGGTGCCTGTGTAGTTTTCTCATGAGTAAGCTGTCTATTTTGGGCCTCATTTAATATAAATTTGTATATATATATATATGTATTATATATTTAATAGGTTTGCTAGAAATATTGATAAAATGTTGAATTCCCTTCAGACAATCTTATATCTGATCTGTATATGTAGCTTCTCATTGCACATTGGGTATTGCAGTATTATTACTGGTAGAATTAATTTCTGACAAACTTCACTTCACAGTTTGTTCATTTATTAGGCATTTTTCTGCTGTGCTGATATATACGCTAATATTTCTGTATGAGTGCCTGTAGTTACATCTGAACAATGCATATATTCATGTTGAGAGGTTGTTTTAAGGAATATTTCTAATATATTTTAGAGGAAACACAAGGCAGGTTGTCAGGTTTTATAGAAAAATCATTCTCCCCTCTTTTTTCTCATCTATTTCTTTCTTGGTTACATATCCCCTTATGTTCTAATAAATACTGTATCAGTGATACAAGTCGAATTATTACCAAATCTAGGCGTTATGCAGTTGTACAATATAAAATGTGTGTTGGCAAAAAATACCGTAATGTAGATATTATCTATCTTACCCATTTCACCCTTCATGGTCTAGACTTAGATTATTTCTTCATTCCTTTTCTTTATAAGCTCTCTTTTCACCTGCGACAAATTGAAGAGCTTCAACTTTTCTCCGGTACCTGAGGGTACCACTAGTAATCTTGTTAAATAGGAACCAGGCTAAGTGAAATGAAAGCATGTGTTTCCTGTTGCTTTCAGTTTATGCATTCTCGAGTCGGAGGGAACAGGAATGAGCTGAAGCAGGCTGCAGTGTCTCTCCGAGGACCTGATGATACAACTTTGCTATTTGAATCAAGATTTGAAAGTGGAAATCTGGCTAAAGCAGTTCAAATGTATGTACTTAAGTAACCCAAATATCATTACCATACAACAAACATATATTCTCTTATAACGAGGTCAACTCTATGTGACACATGACACAAAATCATTTCCAAATTGTCTGCTCTCGATATAAGCTGTAGATTCTTACATCTTTACATCAAGGTTGGTATGAGAGAAATAGCTCAACTTCATTGCATATCAACATTTGAAAATGGCAAGTTCTTTTTGTAGGTCGTTATAATGCCATATCAAGACATTGTATTGTCTTATTATTTTAGCGGAGAGTTTTCCTATGAACTCTGGCTAAAGAACGATCTCTATACGAACAAACATACTCAGTGGTTCTATTTTCAAATCAAAAACACAAGGAAAGGACAAAAGTACAGGTTCACAATATGCAACTTTATGAAGGTAAACGCTTGTTTGATGATGAATAATAGTACACTATAATGTATGTTATATATCCTATGGTATATACTAGTGTGTGATATACATCTAGCTAATCAGTTGGACCTACATGTACATGTACGTATACGCATAATATACAGTAGTGGAAAGCCGTATATATAGGCAACCGACATTTCTACTGACATTATAACACACTGCATCGTGTAAATATACCAACTTCACATTACAATAAATATGCACATGTGTCTATGAATGTTTGTATATACATGTACCTGTGTCAGTAATATCCACATGCATGTTGTATACAGTATATTGGATATAGACTCACGGATATAGTGTGTGTATGTTATATAATACTTGTAATAAACTGCTGATGTACAATACATGGACTCTTTTAATATCTTTTAGTCCAACAGTCTATACAATGATGGTATGAAACCGTGCTACTACAGTGAACAAGATGCCAAGACGTCTGGCCTGGGCTGGAGACGGATGGGCTCAGATATAACCTACTACAAGTCTAACTACTCGTATGCTGGTGGCAAGTCAGACAAACCGTACTATGCACTTACGTTTACACAGACAACAACTCATGACAATGATACAGTGTACCTTTCTCACTGCTACCCTTATACCTACAGTGACCTTCAGGTAACTTTTTCCTACTATGTGTACTGTATAGTATTGATATCACTGTAAGGCAATATTCACCCATTATATGTAAATTTAATGTGTATGGTAGTATTTAATTTCTCCAGTATATTGTATGCAGTCTTATAGGAAGAGCAATTGTATATATTATCTCTTGGACAGCATCGTTACTCAATCAAATGGAACTACTTGTTCCAACTAGTATACAGTTCAGAGTTCAGTGTTCACACTAATACCAAACTAACATGTTATACCATGAACACTAATAGTTGGTGTGTAGTCACTAGGGTAAAAGGACATTTCGAAACATCCTGTTCCGAACTGTCTTTTTCGAACAGTCGCAAATTCGGTCACTAGTCAGCTAGCATGACTGTATACTGAGACTAACCACTGACTGGACTGCTAATAAACATTGTGACCTGAATCACCCTCAGCTCTAGCTGAGTCATCCCTTAGCTCTAGCAGAGTCATTCCTTAGCTCTAGCCAAGTCATCCCTTAGCTCTAACTGAGTTGTCACTTAGCTCTAGCCGAGTCGTCCCATAGCTCTAGCTGAGTCATCCCATAGCTCTAGCTGAGTCATCCCTTAGCTCTATCTGAGTCATCCCTTAGCTCTAGCAGAGTCATCCCATAGCTCTAGCTGAGTCATCCCATAGCTCTAGCTGAGTCATCCCTTAGCTCTATCTGAGCTTAAACTGCACTCAGTTTGAACCATGGGAACCCATTGTATGTCATTTGTAGATAGATATATTATATGAATGTTGGGAGATATAGACCAGAGAATGCAGATGTAATTCTTCTCTTTCTGCTTTGTAGAACTACCTGAATGACATGGTCGAAGATGAACAAAAGTCAAAGATGTGCAAATTGAGAATTTTATCGAGATCACTCGCTGGCAATCTCGTCTATTTGCTCACTATTACATCACCCTATGATGAGAGACAGCCAACGGTTGTATGTACTTCACATTTCTACGTAGCCATATGCGTGTATATGTACATAAGCATACGTATATTGTAGGAAGTAAATAAATTATATTCACGGTGATCATCTAAATCGTCTGCAATTGCACAAAGACTCAAATATAGTTACATGTCCACCATATTACTAGTGTCTGTGTTATAGGGCAAGAAGGCAGTTGTGGTGACTGCTCGGGTACACCCTGGTGAGACTAATGGTAGTTGGATGATGAAAGGTTTACTAGACTACCTTCTGGGCAACTCTGCAGACGCCAAGGTAAGTAAGGAGTGATCACTAGTCAGTCGGTGAGGTGCGCCAGTGCATGCTATCAGTATGCAGACATTTGAGCTGGCTCTATGCCAAATATTAGTGAGAGCTCTGGTTGGCTTAGCTCTACTATTTATCCATTACTGCTATTAGTGCAAGTTGTGTAGCAGCTCAAACGATGGAAATTTAGTGGTAATGTGACATCATGGGATATACATGTATACTACATAATATATTATAAAAATTATATTAATGTATGCTATTTGTTTTATGTTGTATTCTATAGGTTCTTCGAGACACATTCATATTTAAAATAGTGCCGATGTTGAACCCTGACGGTGTAATAGTAGGGAACTACAGATGTTCTCTGGCTGGACGAGATCTCAACAGAAACTACAAGTCACAGCTGACTGAATCATATCCTACAATTATGGGGGCTAAAACCATGATTAAAAAGTAAGCGATCTGTTCAACTTATGATTGCAAAGTTTATTGAATGAGACATTTTATGTCGTTTTGTGTTATACTATATTACGCAATGTTACATGATGTCTTGTCTGCTGTTCTTATACAGACTGCTGCTAGAGAGAGAAGTGGTGCTATACTGTGACCTGCATGGACACAGCAGGAAACAGAACGTCTTCATCTATGGCTGTGAGAATCGTGCAGATCGAAGTAAACGACTGCATGAGAGAATATTTCCAGCCATGCTAGGAAAGAACTGCCCTGAAAAGGTATGCAAGTATTAGTCTGCATGTACATGCATGTGTACTGTAGGTAAAACTGGTAACAATGTATTTTCAGTAAATACTATTAATTTTATTTTTGCTAAAATGCCATTGAAATTGAATAAAGAACTTCTGCATGTTGAACGCTCACAATAATATGTTGTAAACTGGATATTATCAAGTTGTTATACTTCTATGTTTTAGTTTGTGTTTGATGAATGCAGTTTCAAAGTACAGAAGGGTAAAGAAGGTACGGGTAGGATCGTCATGTGGAACATGGGAATTACCAACAGCTTCACAATGGAGGTGAGTAGTATTGTAGTTATGTAGTAATGGTGTTCATTCCTCTCATTTCCTCAAGCAACAAGTCAATATTGATTCAACATGTTATTGATGTTGAGATGCGATGTTATTCCTAAATGTTGTGTGAGTTGGACGAATGTCAAGGCATGATATTGGTTCTGTATTGGTGTTATATTGGAGCTAATGTTCTGCCACAATACTCTATATTGGGTCTAACAACTTACTTGTTGCTTTCATGTTGTTTACTGTCTTTTCCTGATTCTTTGTCAATCTTTTTGTCCATTTTCAACCTAAAACGTTCTTTTTGAAAAATGATGGCTATTAAACAGTTTATTTCAGAAAATAAATGCACTACCATACTCTGTACTACTCACATGTGACACAGCTACTGGTATCCGTTGTAGGCGACTTTCTGTGGAACTTCCGTTGGTAGTTCCATGTCGTACCACTTCAACATGCGAGACTTTGAATCTATGGGCTACCACTTCTGTGACACTCTTCTAGACTATTGTGATCCAGATAAAACTAAGGTAGGAACTGCTACTGAATGCTAGTAGTCAGGTTTGTTCTAGAACATACGTTGGATATCTATATGTAGTGGTAGTTTTTATTCCTCTCATTAGATAAAGTTTCATAGATCTGCAGCGTATTGCTGTTAGTAATGTAGATACATGAAGTCAATGCCAAAAACTTCGTAGAAGTATACATTGCATAATCTACAGTATTGCAATACATTACCTGTAGTATTGCAATACATTACCTACAGTATTACAATACATTACCTGCAGTATTGCAATACATTACCTGCAGTATTACAATACATTACCTGCAGTATTTTGGTGGTGAAAGGATTCTTATAGATTGTTTTAACATTTACACTGCATCAACAATTATTTATTTATTACCACATAATGATTTACTAATACTTCATTATTTATAATTTTGCTGGCAATCTTTAACACTGGCTATGCAACTTCTCATCACTTTCATCCAATGGTAAATATTCTAGAATTATCTTAGTTTATATTCTGTTCAGTTGCACTGGAAACACCTATGTACCTGTCGCCAACAGCAAGCTCTGCACTTTACAGCCTTTCATTGCTTCATCTCCATAACTTGAGTAAAAATGGCTGCTTTGTAGCTAGTCATAAAGATTATCAGCTACATGTATGTTATTTTTTATTAATTTTCTCTTATTTTAGAATTTCACATAATGTAAGCCACTTCACCTCTCGTATACCTATTGCTAACCTGCAAAGACTGAAAACTAACATTAATTAAGTCAATCGTTAAACTTGGTATTGTAAGCATTCACTTCTGACATGAGGGTTAGTTTCTAGTCTTTCAGTGAATCAAGTTGTGTCAAATGTTGTGAACTGTAATAGTTTGTTCCTATCAATCAACATTGTGATGTATACATTACGTTATACTTGTTTGCTGTAGCTTTATTGTATGCTCTATTGGTCTGGGGTCGAGTTTTCAAAAGACAACAACTTTTGGGTCCGTTATTCACATGTCCACTGTTAATCATGCTGCGTACTACATGCCATAATATGAATTCAAGATACCTAATTACTAAATTACTAACTATTACTAAAAGTGAAATAACTTTTATCAATATTCTCCTTGGTATTTACTTTTGTATTATTGTTTTACGTTTGTTTCAACTCTGGTTCTGTACTATATCTTTGTGGAAGAGTGTAGAGTGACACATACTTGTGTTGTAGTGTAGTTGGTAGTCCTTGAATCTATATAGACATTTTGTAATAACCTGTAATGCTGTTTACTGACCAGCATTATCAATTATGTATAATATATTTAATATGAAATTGATTCTGATGCTACACTATAAGCTATATTACTAGTGACAAATCATTTCTGATTTTACATTCTTGTATCTGTATTGTAAAATACGAATTACCAATACCCAAGTATTGTATTACAGTTGTATATTTACTGGTAGGCCTATATAGCGTATATTTTATATACATTGATATTTTGCAGTATGATATGATTCTGTCTGAATTGGAGGATGCTCTAAAGAATCAGATTCTGAGCCGGTTTGCCAGACTTGGTAAAACCAATATTATGCTCAATGGTAAGTCTGTGGACTTGCAAGACCCTAATCTGAACGTAGAGGAACTCCTGGCTGCTGGAGTGGATCTCAGGTATTGTTGACAGTTGTGTTTGGGGGAGATTGAATTGTTGGTTCTAAGTTAAATTGGGTTAAAATTAAATTAAATTGGGTTAAAATTACCATACAGCATCACTCAGTGACAGGCACTGACGATGGAATTGATGGTATACATACAAGGCTGCAATGGCTGCGCCAAGTTTTTTGCTCTCAGTTACTTGGGTTGGCGTGTTATACATCTGGATAAAATGGTGGTTTGTCTACAGAATCTACGATTACAATGCACAGCTGATAATACACTTGGCTTACAAAACCACATATAAGATCAATGGTTGCCATGACAGTACACATAATATGATGACTATTTGCAGCGATGATGATGGTGGGTCCGATAGCTCAGTATCTGATGGTCTACCTGTAAACATTGAGTATATGCAAAATAAGGTAGGTGAGGATAACTTCAAAAATATGATCTAATTGTATGAAAAGGCCATTTTCGTTGAGTATCTATACCAGGTTAGCAGCTACATCTACCTAAATGGTATATTTATCACATGAGTGTTTGTTATACATGTTTAAATTGTATATTAACTCTCTTATCTCCTGGAATTTAGGCTAAGAGTCAGAAGAAGAAGACGCTGAGTAAAAAGGAGAGAGATAAACTGAGAAAGGCTGCCACGCAGGTAATATTTATAGAATGCATATACAATGTATTTATATGCACTATATACATATAATTGTCTACACTGCTCTGATTTTTCATGTAACAGATTTTGAGAGACCATATGGCAAGGGAAAAAATTTTAATCTAGTTCTGTGTAAAGAGGTTCCAAACAAAAGTATAACAGCGCTTTCAGGCCTACTTGTATTTACTATTTACATGTAATTTTATTACCCTACTGTAATAATATGTGGATATCATATAACGTTAGCTTATAAGTTCAGATGAGAGTTCACTCCAACCCTTACAGTCTTGTATCTATCCTCTTACATTGATTGTCTCCTTGATCTTTCTATTGAATATAATTATTCAATTTAAAGCGTTTGAGAACTGAATAAGTGTTATGCATCATTAGAATGATCTCTAAAAGTGAGTAAAGCTATAATTATGACTATTTGTAGAGGTTGTTTATGCAGGTATTTCGTTGGATGGAAAACCAAATCTTTGTCGTAACTTCCTCCTAACAATACTCAACTAGTTTTCAGTTTCCTTACTGTCCGTCTGTCTTTCTCATTTTCTTCAAGACTAATTTTTTCTCCCAGCATACAACTTTAATTCCCCTAACGATCATAATTGATGTTCAACCTTCTAGTTTGCTCTTTCTGTGATAAGCATTGTCTTCCCTCAGTTTAAAGGAATAACTTCTGTAGGGTACTTCCTCAAATGGACTGGGGGATGGTAAGCGTAAACGTTCCAATGCATCTTCTAGTGCTAAGGTAGGAAAACTCCCGAGTATTCGAGATAATAACACTATTTATTTCCTACTCTTTTCTAACCCATAACTCTTAACCCATAATGCTCTAAATGTATGCATATTGTGTTAATCACTAACTAGAGGCTTGTAGACCATAGCAATGTTTATTTACAATGAACCAGACCACAGACATACCTATTTTTACTATAATATTATACGAGAGACTTTCTGTTGCTAGAAGTTTTAGTTGCAAAATATAAAAATCCAACTCAACTTCTTTAAGTTATGTCTACGAGCATACAGCTTTATCATTATACAGATGTAGATAGTTGGATCTATTTTAGAATGGTTCGAGGGTGTCCAGTGCGACATCACGCCATGAGAATTGCCACCATAGTCAATCAGTGGTCAAAGACAAGCATGGCAGACGTTGTCTCTCAGCTAAGCATTCTGGTGATTTCCTGTCTTCCGGCGGCTCTGATAGGACTCCACCTTATCGTGGAGATACGGAGAGATCGGTTAGTTGTTTATATTTACATTATCTTATTTTACATCAATTTAGTTGTCTGTGTAGTCTGCTTGTGTCAATACCACAAGTCATATTATCACATTGACTCACTCTCTTGAGGAACAATTGCCTGATGTGTAGAAGTGTCTTGAAATCTAGAAGCATAGTAATAGTTATTCCCACCTACTACATGTTTTTCTGCTAAACCTAATCACGATTTTAGGATTTTAGATTTTGTCACATGCTGTATATTGTGTAGAATGTGATGATGACTTAGTTAATTATATACCCTACTGATTTTTGGTACTCACGGCAAAACTTTCACAATATTTTCTGCTGCAGTGATGTACTTGCTTCAGTTTTCTGCAACATGCACTGCGCATTTATATAGCAGATTTATACCTAATAGTTACTCAACTGCACATGGCCAGCGGGTACACTCTTATGGCTCTCACTCATAGATTTTACAGCCAACCATGAACCATGTAATATTGTGAACACTTTGTTCAGGCAAATACAAAAGGTCAGTAGGGTAGAGATATACATGTACATGTAGTGTACAATTAGAATGAGTAATTTTTTCTACCTGACGCAGGCAAGGAAGCATGAGTTGTACATGCATCAGGTAACAATGTTGATCCTTCTGTGAGTTTACCTAGCTCTTGCTTTATTTGATCATTTCCTTGTTGTCCCCTTTTTATGTGATTGTTTAATGTTGTATGCTAGGAAGAATTGGTAGTCAATGGTTTGGGGTTGATAGACCCAGAGGATGAGGTACATGTATATAGAAACTAAATAGATTCCTAACAAAACTTTTTGCCTAATGTTCACAATTAATCTCTATCTATCAACACTCCTCAAAGAGAGGATAACTTTGAATACTATTAATCGTGTACATGTAGCATAGACATATAAACGTAGTTGGCTGTAGTTCACTGTAGGTACAGAGTGTAACTATCATGATAACTTGCATTTACTGTTAGTAATAGAGTGATAGGCAGGAATTGCTGTTTATGTGTAAAGTAACTAATTTAATGGAGAAGTGTGTCTTGGTTTGAGGCTTCAAAATAGACCATGTGTTTCTGCTTGAAAAGAACAATGAGATGGGAGTGGATTAAAGATACATGCAGTTGTAGACTATTAACTCATTTGATATTTATTTGATTTTTATTGCTAAAAAGCATAACACCCATATTTTTATACTACATGTTTCTTAACACTTAATACTTTTAGATGCACTTTTACATAATACTTTACTAAATGACTAAATGAGTGATATGACTGTATAGCCTGTATCTGTTTACTAAAATACCTTATTCTATCTGCTATTAAACTTTTAAACTATTAAACTTAAAGTTTTATATCTTAATTCAAACCATATTAAATAATATTTATTAATTAAACAGGAAGAGGATATTCCTGGGGCTGAGGAACAGGTAGTTATGGCAATGTGCTGTACTGCTGTGACATTTGCTTATGTTTATAACAGAAATTGTATTACATTAAATTAACAGACTGCTCAATGCTCAGGCTTCCTCACATAGTTTACAATAAAAAATTCCGCTGGTTGTTCTAGTTCTTTCTAATGCAATAACTTGGGTTTAAAAGTGATTGTTTGATGTACAAGAGATCAATTTTGAAGGGTTCTGTCAGCATCTACTTCTATATACTTGGTATATATGCCTTATGGGGAGCTGTCATACAGTTTTTGTCATTTTAACTTATTGTCTTGTAGAAAGCATATCTAGCTTCAATCACGAAGGATATGATGTCAAGCACAAATCTGAAAGCAAAACCAGTAAAAGGTAATATTGATATTATCAGTGTAGTGTACATACAAGTCATGGGTGTGCCCAAAATCTTAATTTATAATTTGAATTTGTCCTCTCTTGGTCTATTGGGAGGGGAGAAAACGACTGCATATTATGCAATAGCACCAAATATACATGTACATGTATATTCTTTATGATTAACAATTGCCTGTTTATATAATGTATTTATTAGAGTATTGCCTGGTATATGCATATTCCACCATACTCTCTGTAGGACATCTCAGATACTCCACTTCTAACAACAATAGACCGTTAGCAATGAACTTAAATGATCTGACTGATAATCAGCCAGAATGTTCATTTGCTGCTCAATACTTGTTGACAAGGGTTAACAATTCAGGTAGTGTAAAACCAAACCGCTTGTCAACTCTAACCTTCTGTTGGTCATCTCTTTGACCTTTTGGCTAATTTAATGATACACAACCATTTACTGTGCCCTCAAACTTGCCCTAAATACTAACTCTGAAGCACTGAAACCTAATTTGTTGCTTCCAAATTTCGATTGACTCTTATGCCTCTTAGCCTACTAAATATTTGAAACTCTATAACTCATAAGTCGTACTGTCTGAAGAACCTGCTGTTTTATGAACTCACTGGTCAACTCCTATTTCATATTTGGGAAGGGGGGTCCGGTCCGGGTCCGGTGTAGGATGAAAACCATTTTCTAACCTCAGGTTCTTCACACAGTGCGAAATGCGATGCTCCTTCAACATGGGTTTTACTAAACTTACACTGTATGATAACCTCAACCTCTGCACTACAGTCCTGGTCATGATGGGTAATGGTACCTTTGACCTTTTGAGCTATTAACCTCTTCTGTTGACCTTTCACCTTACCCTGGTATGACCTGATGGTTGTGATGTCATATTATTTTTCTGTATTATGTACTATCTCAATATCTTCTAACATCTACGTGTACACGTAACTTCTTCTAATAATTGTTATTAGTCGCCTTGGCTTTGATTGTTACTACAACTCTTCACATATACAATGACGTTGCACTGATACTTGGAATTCGGTTATTAGCTGTAGTATCATGCATTACTTGGGGTAATATTAGCAGAGTTAAAGTATTATATTATTTATTACAGATGTCAGCCATCTAGGGGGCTATGGTGATGGTCCTCCTAGGCTACCTAACGCTGTAACCACACCTGAAGTAGAGCGGTTCCTATATCCATTATCTGTGAGTGTTGTCATATGCATGTATGTGGAGTTGTTCTCCTTTTTTATCATTATTGACACGTTGAATGGCTGTGATAATAGCACATAATAATAAAGCTGTTTGGGTTCTTTAGGAAAACACATATGGAGACAACCGATCACCTACATCAGACTCCAGGGCTATGAACAATTCCTCATGGAACTATACAGCTAGGCAAAAAGTATCTGATAGAAAGGCTTTGATGTCTTTTCATAAACCACAGGCTATTAAACAGGTGGGGATGATTCCATGGTTTATACTTGTATGATCTACATGTATTAGTGAATTGAAGTGGAACATATTGACTTCAGTTTTACTTAAGTGTAGTGCAAGTCACTCCAGTAAATCTTAAGCTGATATTTTAATACTCGTATACTTTCTTGATGCAAGTCGTGTTAATTTAAAGTCTTAGCTACAGTAGTGATCTCCTTACGTAGATGTTGAACCTTTTTACGAAAACATGGAATTATTTTACAGTATCTGGTCTTTGGACTCTATCTTACCATTTGAGGTAATTATTTGTTTATATACCATATATACATGTAATCATATGTCTCTTAGGTTGATATGTCGGCAGCACTGGAAGGAAATGTTATAAAGCAGCATCCTCTGCCATTTGACTCCGCATCCAAAACAGGTAAAATTATGATATACAGTAAATGTGATATAATATTTTGGGGGGTTGTGTTAGAAAGGACCTATCATTTCCTATCCTCACAGGATGCCATTTTTATGTACAACTTTTAGAAATAGTATTCGCGTGCACAATGTAGCATAGTCTCTATAGTCATTCCCTATCATATTATTTCCTCTTCCTATTTATTGTTTAAAATGATTGTGATCTGTATATTTTATGATGAAACAGCTCGGTTGCCGTCAATATGGCAGCCCTTAACGGGTAGGTAGTACTCTCTACAATTGTATAAGTGTCGACGTGCTTTAGTATTAGTGGAATGACCCCCAGTACCCCTAGTGGCCACCTTATGCTATCTGTTCTTTTAATTGCGTTGTCGATCATCTGTAGTCGACATTTATATATTCTTGCTAGATGCTCCCTTCATATTGCTTGTAGTCAAAAGTTATGCATAGCCAAGGACCATGTTCATTATTATTCAATTTGTTCTGAAAACTTTTGCAAGTTTTCAAGAGAGATTCAATTTTTATAGTGTTTATAGTAGGAGCCCGAGATTCTACTCACCATTATTATTATTAATTTCAAAATAAGTTTTAATTCATAATACTGTCATAGTATAATATGCATATCTGTCGACTAACTCCTTATCAACTGAGTAGACTATAATCACATTGATTGAGTGATTGAGTTGTAGGAGTGAGTAGTAAAGTATTCATATTTGGTAAGCATCAGCATTCCTTTAATGCTATAAGCTGGCCTCTAGTTTAGCTTTATAATTCAGTTCTGCTTACAAAACATTCACATTGGAAAGAAAGAAACTTCACGGTTTAATCGTATTAATTTCAAATTATTGTGTTCATTCTAATCTAATAATCACAAGGTAAAAGTTGTTATCAGTATGAGCTTGTACATATCTAATTCTTTACTTACCTATCACCGATGTTGTTAATTTTTTTGCAAAAGAATGTTATAAAATAGTAATTTATAAATCTAACTATAGACTGAAAGATATCTACACGTACATTTTATTAGTCATCAACCTATTATTATATTCGTGAACATCTTCAATTCTGAATATATACATCACAGTATCTATCTTCTAGGTCATGGATCTGTAGAGAAAGGACAGTCATCTGGTGCACAGTCTGCTAAGCGATCATTACGCCAGCGTTCTGCAACTTCATCTGCTACAGCTTCTGCTACTACTACAAATAGTGCCCCTACTACTAGTGTCACAACTAGGGTACCTGCTACTGGTGCCACAACAAGAGTACCTGCTACCACAGCTAGCAATGCTACCACTGCCAACGCTCTTCACTCCGGGAAGTTGCAGAGGCAAAGGATTCCAGTAGATACAGGAGAGTTACACCAACAACTGACCAATGAGCTGAATGATATTGAACAGCTAAGGGAGAGTCTCTGTGCTGACATTGCTAATAGCAACATACGTTCATCCAGTGGGTAAGCAGATATTGGCCTTTTAAATTAAATACTCCAAATGGGCATTCTGTCATAGGTTATCTCTGTTATGGTTATTATTATTATTATTAGTATTATTACTATATGATTGTCCCAACATTTACATCATGGGAATAGTCCCCATATTAATTAAAAAACCTATAATTTTGAAGTTCTAGAGGCTTTGTTACTCATGTCTACCCAATTTGATGTTAACATGATTTTTAATTAATAGTTTGAACAGTGTATCCAGGTATGGCATACGCTATGAGTTGCACATCTGTTGTTGTTGTTATTGTTGTTGTAATGTGACTGATGATCGCTGGCATACTTTTGACTTTACTAATGCTTCGCTGCTTACAATATATCTATCGTTCATATCACATCAATGGTTACGGTATGTTGTATGAACCAGTGATTGTAACTTTGGATTGTCCTCTCTATTTCTATGAATTGTATAAAGAGATATGGTATGACGAATGCAGAGATAACTTTGCATTGGAATCTTGAGCTCATGAAGGGGGGAGGGGGGAGCATGCCAGTCATGTGACTAAGGCTATTTCCTGTTAATGTGAAATGTGTCAGCTGTAATGATTTATTGAATACTTATTCTACACCTAATATTTATTTTGGTTGGAGTTGTTTGCACCATAATATTATAAATCCAGAGAGAGGACAACTCCTAATTGCTCTGTGTAAATGTTACTGGTCAGAATTGTGCTTATAGGAAATATCTAGAGAAGATAGTAATGGAAACAGACAATGATATCGAGCAGTTGAGAAAGGAGCTAACTGAGATGAATGCAGAGAATGGCAACAGACCAGCCAATAAGAACACAATACTGGTAGGTAGATGGCATACCATAAGATGTTTACTGTCACCTGTCCTTAGTTCTCACTGTCTTTGTTCATCCACTGTGATGCATTATTAAGCTGGGAACATTCACCCCTTCATTGCACTAAACAAAGCAGGCAAACCTTTCACAAACAGTCTGAAATTCAACAACCCATTTGTTATATTAGTATCATAAAATGGTCATACTTATCGGTACAGGAATTGGCAGCAAGACAACGCAGGCTGTCTACGTCTCAGAAACAAGTACCTCCAAGTACTTCCTCACCACCCATTGAATCTCGGAGTCAACACCACAACCAGCTACCTGTTGCTAAACCAAGTGCTAAACCAAGCGCTAAACACGGCTCTACTCGATCCACCAGATTCAATGAACCTCAACAGACTAACCAGAGTAGATTTCTAAACCAGTACAGACCAAGCACACAGGTACACCTATGCTAATCACATACCTATAATGGAACCTGATGGGTATAGGTGTAACTGGAAATCACACGGTCTACCTGCCCCCTCTACACAGAATATACAAGTAAATAATGTAAATAAATGGGAATAGGCTAAATTTTGTTAGAAAAAGTTACTTTTTGCCTGTTCTAAGGTAACTCTTGTGTTATATGCAGGTAAAGCAGGAGCTGATTCAAATCACATCAAAAGTGTCTGTCCACATGACCAACCACCCAGTACCAAGTGCACCTAAAGCCAGCAGAAGGGGACAGGTTAGAAACATCCCCTCCTCCAAACCTGCATAGCTATATTAGATCAAGTCTATTGTATATTACCACAGTCTATATCTCTAACCCCCTGGCAAAGATAGACATGCATTATTTTGCTATTGTTCAAGTGAAGCTTTGGAGTTGTCCCATTAATGTACTGTTTTGATGGCACTATTCAATGTGAATAAAATGTGCTCCTGGGGATTGATTTCTAAGCTTTCTAGTGATATATAGTTGATAACTGTAGTAATAATAGCAGTTTTCTTCCTACAGGTGTAATTGTCAATGTAACTAAATTACCATAAAGTGTAGAGCTATAACTTACATGTAGATATAATTGTATCATTTTAGGACCACATAACCTCCTACATTAATATATTCCTTGCCATTTCTATAGTAAAATATTTTTATACCAACCAAAGTACATTAAATACTCAAAGAGAAACTGTGCACTGTATTTTGTTTTCCTTTTGATCACAAAACTAGTATACCATTAGTATATAATATATATTTATTACTGTTGTCAAGTTTAGCTGTAGTGTAAATAGTATAGCAGAGAATATATTACAAACTATATCTTCTAGGTGCAAGCTATTAGTATTACTTCACTATTTGTATTGATGTATCACCAACTAACTATTGTGCTTCCAGCTTTCACAAACGTTTGATATTTATTGATGTTAAATGGCCTTTACCAACATTATTTTGTTATTGTAATAATGTATATTGAAAAATAAATTAATAAATACTGCATCCACATACAATAACTCAAATACATTGTAATATCAAAATGTGGCAGTCATAGTACAGGTAATACTATTAACTAAATTTTATTAAAAATCATAAAATTTCCTAATTTTATTGAATTAAAATATCATTTCTTGTTTAGAATAATATCAACATAGAAGTTCCAACCATTTACTAACCTTGGCTGCCATTGGTCTACTGGAATCTATGATAAAAGCATGTCTAAATCCTTCCGTGCAAAGTTCAATTTTATCATGGCTGGGGAATCTGTCCTTCATACTATAGTAGTGTTCTTGAGGGCACCAGTGGTCAGTAGCCCCGTAGTAGTATCTAGACTTATCTATATGTCTCCTTACTAGCCTCTCGTTCAGCTCATCTACCTGACATATATATAACACATGCATATATCATAATGTTACCGTTAGGTGAATCTACCTTAGATAAATAATATTATCATCTCTGATAAAAGCTGCATATTAAGTTTAAATACTGATAAGTGATAGTATAATAATCTGTAATGACAGAGCAAAATATGCAAAATATAGTATACATTGTACATTTAGTCCCATACATGATGAGAACATCCAATTCTATCAAGGCTAAGAAAACTTTTGACAAATTTTTGTTGGTTTACAAAGAACTTGACTCAAAGAAGACAACTCTTAAAAACCTTAGAACAGTTACAATGTACATGTATATGTACTATATATATTCATGTACACACATGGCATGCAAGTAGTTGTAACATACAGCATTTATAGCAAGGAACCCATAGATGAGTGTCTCATATGCATTTTTTCAAGAAAAAACACCATATTCAGCACATAAATTACACCAAGTATACACAGTAGGATGGAGAGAATGACTTGACAACCATTCTACTTATATACTGATCCTACCTCCTTCATTTCAATATTAGCCATATAGAGCGTGTTGGACAAACAATAAGGATCTATAGCACTGTGAGCTCCCTCCTGTATACAGTATGGTATGTGACGAGACACATGTAACCTTGACCTTCTGTTGTCAAACAGGTAGCTGATCATCTTACACTTAATACTGTATGGGATGAGCCAAAGCAGAGCTACAACTCCATACAAATGGGATGAAGTTAGTCACGACTAGTACAAATAAACAGGTGGGAATAACTCCTACGAGAGTGATGGTTGTTCCTTAAATGAGTATCATACACAAGTATAGGATGCAGCTGTACAAAAGAAATTAGTAAGAAGTCACAATAGACCGAGAGGAAACTACATACACATTAGTAGGTATGTTATAACAGACTGAAGGTCACCTGCAACCAGTAGAAAGAGCCACCTCATATTCTTTAGTAATGGAGTAAGTCGACGACCTTTAGGACTGGCTGCCATCTTCTCAATAGTAGGAAAGAGTAACATGCCTGAAATATGGCAAAGATTTTATACATTGCAATGAAAATTTCAAATGTTAACTGTCGATCTATGGGTGATTAATTCATAAAACCAAATACCTAAAAATGAACTTAATAAAATATTAATTAATTCAATTATTAGTAAGTTGCTGGTACCAGATAATACATGTATCATTATCTATTGTTTGCATGACTTCGCTTACTACAAGTCACATAACCATCCTAAACACGCGAATGCATCCAGACACACACATTGTATTTCTGTACATGATTGTACTGTATGATTACATATTAGGCAATCAATTTACCCTCCAGAACCTTGTCTTTGGAGAGAGAATCCATCATCTCTAATATGACATGAGCTCCAATTGAATGGCCAATCAGCACGACCTTAACATCTTCTGGAATATGTTCATTTACAAAGCACACCTTGTGCTCTATCTGACCTTTAACTGTAAACACTGATTGATCTGGATCTAAAAATAGACAAAAAATATCAGTCAGAGGGGTTATCTCCTCTAAACTTCAACGTCCAACAGCATGTATTCATGTCTATGAACTAACAATATATTGGCATAGAATCTTATTTGATAGATGGAGCACCCCTGTAGTTTTTATAAATATATACACACATATAGGGTCTACACATACTACTTCTGCAATTCCTGACACATATACTGCTATTATATAACTTACGCTGCCAGCCAACATGTTTTGGAACTATGGAATGGCCGGCATGAGACAATCCCCACACTGGCCACTGTGAATGTTTGTGGAGGGTTTTCATGAACTCTTCATAAAACGCTACTGCACCAGGATTACCTATTACAATACAGATGGAGTTAGAACACCAAAATAAAGAAAACAGCAAGGAAACTCAACAGATACAAATAACATGTAAGAGGCATATACACAGAAGTACATGTGCACAACTGTTCCAAATAGATACTGTAGAGAGTATTCAAAAATTTACATTCTATCAGTATTTTGTACATAGCAATCGAAGGCTCAATATACTAAATACCGGAATAATATTATGTTACCTGGTATAACAAGGACCAGTCTCTTCTTGTCATCTAACTGTCCATACTTTATAACATGTGTGTTAATGCTGTGGATATTTGGATATTCATGTATTGCAGAGGGTTCGGAAGCACTTGCTCTGGAAGAGGCCATTATTGTCTAACAATTGAAATCAACTGCAAGCATTAGTAGATACACGATTGATTGACAACAGTGAAAACTATTGCAGATGGTTATGATTTGTTATTTTAATCCCTAAGAAAGAACCAAATATTAGTAACAAACTAGCTTAGTTTAGTTTACTTACATGTAGCCTTCATCTGATTATTGTATTTCAGTACAAAGTAGTAGCAGTACATTTTCTAACTTGTATTACCGATCTTTTGATACCAGTCCTGGTAACATCATCAGAGAAAATAAATTTATTTTACTCTGACAATGATACCAGGACTGAGATTGAAATATCAGGAATAAAAAATGAAAACATATGTGTCTAGTACAACTTACAAACTGACAGCTTTTTATGTTGATACCAAGTAAAAATGCTAAACTTGACTGAACAACTCATGTTGTTAATGTTCACATCATCTCCATATAATATTTTTAAAGTCAATGGTTATAGATTATGGAAGATTACACTGTACTTGAAAAGTTTGTTTACTGAGTGAAGTAATGTGGTTGGCTGGTTGTCTTTGTTGGGTGACACTGGCTGATGTGATCGAGTGCGTTCGTTCATAATACGTGAAAAGGATCATGGCCAGCCTATCTCACATTGGTATTAGTTAAGTTTATTATATTTATTATTTATATTAATTATTAATATTTATTTATTTTTATTTTTATTTCAATTACATTTTTATGATTTTATTGAATTAATTTCAATTTCGAATTTGTGCAATTCATATACACTAACACTAATATTCATTAATTTATAGTGACAGTGACTTATACAATACTCACTAACAAAATTACAGCTAGAAGCAAAATAGTTTTATGGTAAAGTCACCTGAGCCTATGGATGGGTTCAGCAAATTTAAATCCTTTCACCAACCGTTGGGACAACAATGATGAAGAGGGGTGTTTGGGAATTTATTAAAGCGAAAGCATCCTCATCCGGTGGCACCAATAATCTTTAAAACATCCGTAAAGTACAAAGGAAACTTGACTTGATCTATAATATTGACGTTACGACAAACTGACGCTTCTTGTTTTACAGAACTTGCTTTTCCGGTAGTTTCAACAGCGGATCATAATTTACTTTTATCTTTACAAAATAATCTGTAGTCTGAAAATAATATAATTTATTCGAATATCAAGATTTCTATCTTCACTGTTATATCAATAGCCAGAAAAGAATACTTGCGCACGATAGTAGATTATTTTGTCTTCCAACTATTGGCCGCTACATAATTAATTACTTGCTGGATTTTGATTTTCCATTTCCCCAACTAAACTAAAACTAAACTTCAACTTGAAAAACGTAAACTTTACTTAAAACTAGTCTATTAGAATTAGTGCTTACGCTGACTAGGAGTACTGTTAGTGTTTACTTTCAATTACTGACAATCAAACCGTGACACATACCTCTTGGTTGTTAGTTGACTTGAATATCTGCTTCCATATGGCTGAAGGTGGAGGGGATAGACCGAAAGATGGGAATCCCAATCCTTGGTGGAATACGCCTGATGGTAATATTAATATAAATATTGTATTAATATTATAATAATAAAATAATATTATTTAATAAGTCTAGATTAAACGATGAGTAGAAATGGTAATGGTATTATTAGCTCTATCGTTTCATGTAAGGTAGATTATTTACATGTAGCTACAGTGGAGTGGTGAGGAGATTTTTATAACCAATAACTTTGTGATGGCTGAAATTAGATTGGTGTAGGCCTACCCAGAAGTACATTAAATTAAACTAGAATCTATTCTTTCTGTCAGAGTTTTGGCAAAGACCTCAATGTTGTTAGTCTCCACTCCTTTATCCAACACCGATAGATTGGTTGTGATAATGACAATTCTTATTGTATCAAAACTTGACACCTTGCTACATTGATAATTAAACCTGTAGTTAGTTTCTTGCAGATCTCTGCAATGTCAAATTTTATCACATTCATTCAGATTACGCTGATGCTGATGAATCAGATGGCGGAAAGCAACGGATTGGAGATCAAGCTAGGGTTTTGATGACACACTTTATTCAAGATAGAATAGAACAAGATGGTCTTGGAGATCAAATTAGAGAGGAGGACTTGTATGAGCCAGGAACTCCTCGAGGTAAGCTGTTGTTGATTTAGCAGATAAATTATTCCGTGTACTTATTTGAAACACATGTGTAATGCACCTAAGAACGGATAGCAGTTGTATAGGCCTACTGCTGGTTATCATACGAAGTTTTCCTCGCTTTTCTCTCCCCTCACCATTTCCTCACGGCTTTATCTAATAATTCCCAACCTTTTAGTTGAATCACTCAATCAGTTTAGTCAGAACTCACTACCTACCACTCTCTTTCCAGGCATGCCAATTGAATTTTGACCTTTAGATCTTGAGTTTACGAGATGTTCTAATTTGGGGCCAATTTATAGCTATAGAATGAACAAATTACACACTAGGCCCATGTTTCAGACTTCCTCTAGCTGAATGTATACCTGTACTGTACTCTCTAGGTCCCCCTGTGGTTGGAGAGAATTTTAGAGAAATAGCTACAGCATTGAGGCAGATAGGCGATGAACTGGATATGGATTACAGATTACAGGAGTGAGTGATGTGCCTATAGCTAAACATACATTATGTGACCATTTGCTATTAATAGTACATGTATGTAGGTCAGTGACTACTATGCATATTCATCATTACATGTACAGGTGTTTGTGCACTAAGGTAAGTGTAATATCCTTGTGAGTGGTATTACAGCAAATATATATATAATGTTTACATTTACATTGTGCAATCATATTCGTAAATATTTGACAGGACAGTCATTAGAGCATACTTTGTACAATGGAAAGTATTACATATTGTATAACAATTATTTGTAGTATGATAGACGGAGTATCTGTAGAATCCCCCCAGTCTACATTTCAGAGTGTGGCCAGAGAAATATTTGATGATGGTCAGTTCAACTGGGGCCGTGTAGTAATGCTCTTCTATTTTGCATATAAAATGGCTAAAAAGGTAAGTAGTGATATATGGCTCATTCTGTACTGTTGTTTATTAATTGAGATTTTATCGTAGATATGTCATCTAATGTATTGTGGATTAGTTTATTTGTATTCTTAGATGTTAAATTCATATTACCAGAATGCATTGGTATACTTACAGGCAATAACCAATGTCCCTATCATACGAACGATTATAGAATGGGTGGTGAAGTTTATTAGGGACTATGTAGCTAGCTGGATCATATCACGTGGGGGTTGGGTAAGTCTATGCGTTGTCATTACTATCCAGTGCATCTTGCTATGTGCTTTCCATTTAGTTATTCGTGACTGCCATTATATTGGTGTGTTGAAAACAAGTTTGCAGAAAGCATTCATTTCTGGCATCATCTACAGTTCTAGATTATAATAATAGTCCTCAAAACACATTGCCAAGTATTATTTATCCAATTGTGCTTTATATAGTAGTGTACAGTATCTATACTCTAGACAGTTAACTATGTAGAGCCGTTTGTATCATCACAGTATTTATATGCATGTTACTCCTGTATGCTGAGCTTGGTTGTTGTGTTTTCATTTATTTGCTGTTGTGATTTGTTTTCTATAGAGTGCAATCCAGGAATACTTTGGCTCCTCAACAACGCAGGCTCTAGGTGTGTTATTAACTGGTATACTGGCAGCTTTATACGTATATAAAAAATACTCCAAACCCTAATAGGTATGCTTTAGCTTGGTACTATTAGGCTCTGTTACTGCCAGGCACCATCCCTGTCCTTCTTTTCATACCATTCTATTATAACTGAAGTTGTCATCTTCTATCAAGGGAGGATAACTTTAAATTATTACAACTCATGAGTGCCCAAGTTTTTCAAACCTTATCACTTTCACTCTATAAAGTAAGAACTAGGATGGTGGAAGCTAGTAACAGTAATGTGGTAATAAATGACAGTCATGCAAGATGAGACTGGAAACTCAATACAATATTATCTGTACAGGTTGTTTTGTATCACAGCTGTTTAAGGGTGTACAGTTTGGTAGTTTGTATTCGGTTACCTCTCTCATCTTGCATGGATGTAAGCAACTCATCTGCAGTAGTAGTATACACCTTCTTACTTGTTGCTAACTTGACTTGCTTATGAATTTTATGATAATGGTTGCACTGCCATGTTATAAAATAAATAAAATGTGAAACTTTTGAATAGTTTGTATTTCCAATGTACAGCTTGTTATACATGTCTGCTCAGTACTATGCACTCTTGGTCCATTGTTGTTATGATGCACTATGGATGCCAGGGAAAACTAAGTTTCTGTTTCTCTTAAATGATACCTACATGTACGGACATCATTTTGTTTTCTCTTAGCCAACTACATTGAAGGACAAGCAGCTCAATTGATGCAGACTTGTGTGGTGTCATGAAGGCAACCAGCCCATCTAGTGAGTGGAATACTTTACTCGCACTAAACTGCTATTGATAGTCAACTTCACCAGCCGATATAAACTGAAACACTTACTCAAAGTAATAACAATAGTATCAGTATATCTAGGAAATATTGTGCTAAAAAGAATTACTTTGCTAATGATATCTGTTTGCTTGCTTGCACTTAGTCAAGTAACTCTAGTTCAACTTCATGTATTGTTATAAGTCTGTCTTTCTACCAAAGACTGAATTACTTTTTTCATCACACATATTTTTCATATAGATTGTTTGTCTCCTCACTCATATATTTTAGGTTTCATAGTAGTTTTCTATTATTGCTACACTTGTTATATTTGGAATCAACCTGTTTAGCTTGAATACTGTAGGGTAATACCAGTCAACGTACAAGATTAATTATTTCAATTTATTCTACTTTTGTACACTGTACATGTAATTGAATAACATAAAGGTAACAATGGGCTAACTACCAGAGGATTTTAAAATATACCAGCTTAACCTTGTTTGCAGGCTTTCCATTATTTGGAAGTGGGGGAACAACTCCAAGCACCCCTCCAACACTATTATAGGTATAGGATAAATCAATCTTAAATTTTGCTAAGGTCTATAAAATAAATATTTTTCAGTAGGTATAGTATAACAGACAGTCGTCCATACCTACACTATAGAACTAGCACTAATATCTATACCTTAAATAATAATTTGGGATAAAAATAATAATATAAATGACATCCTGAGCAACAAAACCACTGTGAATATCAAATGCCTAACTGCAACCAATTATGTTTCAGTAAAGTTGAGCGGAAATAAAATAGAACAAAGAGTTAACAATAAATTGATATTATTGCATACTGTCAGTATCCGTTCTTAGACAGCTGTGAGGTAACTTGGAAGTTAGTTGTATGATGATATATAACTTGTATAGGATTTCACTTAGTATGATATGACCATCCATATACACAATCCAAGAGAGTAAAAGTTTTACATCTTTATGAACACAGGATCTGTTAGAATCACAGCGATATTTGGCAATCTGGGATATACTGTACTGTAGACCAATGAAGTCCATGTTTGCACTCTACCAAATAGTGCCTATGCTTGAGATTCCACTTAGACCCCTCACTTATGCTACAACCCTAGAAAGTAAGCCATATCTTAGCATACTCAGTAGACTAGCTTGTGATCCTATTCTGTATTATATCAACCCATTTGTGAGCAGCATCTGCAGTGTCCGCTAGGAATACATACTGTCTCTTGACCGTCCTCATCTACAATGTAGGAAGATAACAGCTATATGTGTATATGTAGTACAGTCTACATAATATATGCCTCCCAGTTGATAATAATTATATATGTACACTAATTGATAACATGATGCAGTTAAAATGTTTACGTCTCGTTTACGTATAAATACCATACAACATATCAAATTACGAGTAACAACCAACAGCCAATGGCTATGAAGATAATAACTTTCGGTTTCAACCAAAGATGATAATATAATATATAATTTTGAATCAATATTTACTCCAAACACAGTCCGTGTTGTGGTAAATACTAACTTATAACAGAGTATATGAGCATGAACAGTGACAGTGATGGATCTGCAATTGCCCGAAATTAGTCTGAGCTAACTTTCTAGGTGTCTTGTTTGATGTTTTGATATACAATGACTAATCAATTTTACAATTCACCTCAAAGAATGCAGTCTCATCAGCTTTCTTAGGAGCACCAGGAAGAGGCTTAGTTGAAGAAACATGCACTACGTCAGCGAGTTCGATAAATCCTCGACAGTGTCCATCATCTTTATCGTCATAATACCTCAGCTACAAGTAATTTACACCCTTCAACATGGTCCTATCATCAATATAACTACTGTGAGATGTGATACCTTCATGTGACCTTCATATGTATCACATAATTCTGATATAAACCATCCACTCACCTGATGCTTCATAAAGTCCAACACAAACCACCTAGACTTCCACTGTTTGAGCAGCACTCCCTGCTTGTACAGATAACCTTCATATGTCTTTGATTTCTGTTCTGACTTTGAGCTGGAGATCTCCACTATTGTTCTCTCTTCTACCAACATATAAATACATGTAAATAACCACCATCAGTTTAGTGTTTGAGCACCTAAAATTGGGTTAAATGCTACCTCCTGTCAATGGTGGTGTATGTGTACATACTATTGTAACAAATGTCATGATAATTAAAATTTACATGAGTTGTGTTTTTGTCTAAGTGTGACAGGCATAGAATTCTACGCTATAAATATGTAATATGTCTGTGAAGACTATAATCCAACTAACCATCGCTAGGAGATTGTGCGGAGTGTGCAGACTGCGCCCCTGTAGTGTTAGCATGAGATCCACTGGCATTAGCTTCTCCTTTCAGTCTATTACTTGTACAGTTCTTAGGTACATGTGACATACATTTCTCATGACAGTTATATCCACAACCAGAGCATTTCAGTCCTACAATATACATGTATTGTAGCTACACATAGAACATACCTTACATCTGTGCAAAAAAATTCTTACATAATAGTGACCAATCAAAAATGGAAATAAAGGCTAGACTATGGAACTGGTGCCATATAAATCTATGCAATCATATAATATATTATTATAAAATATAACCAACCTGTTTTCATGAAACCCCAGAGGATGTGAGAGCAGTAGTCACAAGCCTGTGGGGTATTGTAGTAGTACTTCTCAAATGAGTGCGGTTGACTGAACATCTTTGTGGCTTGTGGCAGCATCTTACCTTTCACTGCAGTAAATACACATATGCTAAACTACCAGTATATAATACACACATGTTACACTACCAGTATATAATACACATATGTTACACTACCAGTATATAATACACACATGTTACACTACCAGTATATAATACACACATGTTACACTACCAGTATATAATACACACATGTTACACTACCAGTATATAATACACACAATCATGTTACACTACTAGTATATAACACACACATGTTACACTACTAGTATATAATACACACATGTTACACTACCAGTATATAATACACATATGTTACACTACCAGTATATAATACACACATGTTACACTACCAGTATACGATACATACTATTTACAACACATCTTCTCCATAATAACCACAAATGTCATAACTACATGTTGCTGTCAACTAGTGAATTTATTAATTAATCAAGATTAATAAATCAGCAGATGATATACATACACATACATGCATATGTGATGTTTTATACACACCTAGGAACTCTATAGTAGATCTCTTGTGTACATTTCTACCGTGAGATCTAGAGTAGCGCGTACTGAGAGAGTACTGTCTACGGAATGAATCTCTCTGTGACTCCTGTAGTCTATCTACCACGTCACTCCACTTACTAGGGAATTGGTTGAGCTCCTTCTCTATCCCTGATATCTCCTGGTATACAAACATAATCATATATATGTACATATAAGTTATACTGGTGAAGATGTCAATGTGGGGCTATTCCCACATTATAATATATAGCGCATAAAATAACAGAAAAACAGTCAAAATATTCACTTTTGTTAGCGTAACCTTAGTAATGTTGTTGAAGTACATACATGTAAATGTACACTATAAATAGAGGGAAGTGGAGTGAGTCACTAAGTTTTGGGTAGTCAAATAAACCAAATGAAATAAAACATTTACAGATGTATTAATTTGACGCAGTCGCACGTGGTCTCGGCTGTACAATAGCTAAGGATACCACACTACATTATATGACATAGCCCACGACGCCACACATAGCATATATACACATATACCTGCAGATATGAGGTGAACGCATGAGGCATCTTCAGTCCTACGTTATCATAGCAGTTGTTAATGGTAACTCTACCAGACACCTCACCATGCTCCTCACCAAACGCCATCTCACTGGCATGTTGCTGTGTTTCTTTATTCACCAGCTCCAGGTCATACGGTGGGCCGTGTGCCAGGTTCTCCTCCAGATAGTAGTCCCAGACCTCCAGGTTAGCCATGTTAGAGTGAGGTCTCAGCACCTGCACACCATGTACAGTATATGAACACAGGCTAGTAATGTATACACAACTTCATCACTCCAGTGGTAGGTTAAATGCATTCTATTTTGCAGCCAACAAATAGAGATGACAACTCCGAACAGGTGACACTCATTCATTTAATGAGTGGATCGTCCTGGAGTCCTAGCAGATTTATTGTTCAAACTCTTGACTGTAGTTAGAATGCTTTATTCTAAGTCATATTAGTCTGTAGTATTCAATACAGTAGGTTAGTTATGGTGACGGACAACTCCAATTTATTCCAGTTGCTCCCAGAGCTAAGATAATAACATGAGCAACCTTTGAGAGAAGCCTATGCACTATACAAGTATACTCACATTTTCTTGGGTCTCTTCATTCAAATAGAAGAAGTTATGGAAGACTGAAGACTTAGCTCTGTGCAGATCTATGTAGTCCCACAGGCTATTGCCCATGTTAGCTGTAAACTCTGCAGCAGCCATACCTAGTGGACAATACAATGATCGCCAGAATAGAGTAACTTGTTCTCGTACACAACCAGATAGAAAGGCTATAGATTCATAGTAGGAATATGATGTGTAAATATCTATCCTCTTATCCAAACATTTTACTACTAGCAGTTCTATAATAGAATAAATACATGAAGTATTACACAGTGTTGGTACAGCTAAAGTACTAGTACTCTCTAATACCTATTCTGGGTCGATCATCTAGCAGCCAGCCGGCTTCCAGTCTATCACACTCGCAGTCCAACATGAAGGTTCTGAATCTGTTGGAAAGATGGTGGTACGCCAGGAACTTTAAGTAGAACTGGTTGAACTCAAATGACATTGGGAACTGGGTGTGAATCTACAGATAAATACACACAATGGCATTAAAAGACGTTTGAAAACAGCACATGAGTTGCATTTTAGCTTTAAATCTAACCAAGTGACAACACCAAGACGAAAGACTAGTATTACAGTTCATAGGTTTACTATGGCAGAAAACTCGGCTATTACAAGTTCTGGACAAATAATGAGTCCATCAGAAGGTATCACAGATCTCCAAGGATATATATAAAGGCCCTATAAATACACATAGCTACGTGCTATGATATACCAGGACCGTCCATCTGATGGCCGATTCCAGACAATAGATGTCATACTAATAGCATAACAGCACCTGGTGTACTACATCAAGGAATTGGAGAAAGACAGGAGCAAATCCACTAGCTTGGTTGTTGGCAGTCTGGTAGCTTCGATGAGAGAATCGGTGACCAAATGATAGCCACTCTTTCTCTATGAGAGTGTGGAAACCTTCAAATGTCCTGTAGTAGGGATCGAGTAGTAGCTCGGCTACACTGATGATCTACAAATGAGAGAAGAGGGTGCAAAACTCTATATAGTATGTAGCAAGCCATTCAAGGAACTAAGGCTAGTATCTAATAGAATGGTAACCATGGCTCGCTTAATGGAATCATCTGTTTAGCAAACCAGAGTCCAAATGTCCTTTAGCTGGTAACCTGGTTTAAAATGTGAAGGAATGCCATTGTCTGGAGGTGTCTTATTGACTAACACTCATGAAGCCAAAGAAGATAACTGTAAAGTCCAACACTAAAACCATGGCCTCAGCTAGGCTGTAAGCCAGGCCCATTGCTTGTCAGCCTGCAGTGACTATACGTTATAGATACAGTCAATACAGTTGAAAATAACACCATTCGAACAGGGAACTCATAGACTTAGAACACAGAATAAACTAGATCAATTACCTGAGAGGTGATGTCCCACCCATCCTCTAATGCTAGTATAACCGAGGCTCCCTGCGAGTCCAGTAAATCTACACATGCTCCAGCGTACTGGAGGATACTTTGTATCTATAAATTACAGTGAATACACTAATGTACATTGGAGTGTCAAAAGTCATATTTATGGAATAAAATGGTTTACTTTCCCTTTGCCTTGCAATACAATATGGATTCTATAACATGCATACATATACAATGTACATGTACATATTATTACTTATTTAAATACTTAGTAAATAGCCCCCAACTGATTAGTACTAACCTGTACGAGCCAACCAGAGTCATCTACCAGTTTGTTGAAGGAGTGCTCAGGTAGGTTAGACTGTACTCCTGGTACACAGGCTCTCATCAACTTCTTATAACTCAACTTCACGCTGGCTACATCTCTGAAGTCTACCGACACAAACTCACACTTGCTCAGGTGCTCCGTCTTCATACCCTACAATACACGCACATGTCACCTCTAGTCCAGTAGGTGAGATGTGTGGGCTTTGGATAAACAATGAGCAGGTAGATGTCCACTCACAGTTTTCTACCAATAAGGCACAGTTTTCTTGTTTGGCAACGAATACTTATAACTGAACATTGAATATTTAACATAGTACATGTACTTTGACCACACCATGACTTGAATAATATACATGTAAGCTAGACACAAAAATACGAACAAATGTATCTATTCATTAGTAAAGAGAGTACTCATTTTGATACAAGATAGTTTGAGTATTGATATACAAATGTACACTATACACAAACTGCACTACTACATGTACATGTGGAGATAACTCTCACCTTAGACTGGTTCTTCTCACAGAGTATGTAGAGAGCAGCTTGACCAAAGTCCTGCTCAGCCTGAGCTCTCCTGTCCAGTGTAGCTGTGGTCTTAGCTGGAGAAGGGGACGTGTACTCATTCTTATTACTGTTCCCACCAATTGTGAAGGAGGTGACTGAATTACGTCTCTCTGTTACAAGAACAACCAGGACACATGTACAAGAGTAATGCATCAGCAGTGAATTACGTTGTAGTTCTGTACTCACCATGGTAAATTTTACAATCTAACATAAACTTTTACCTGATAGTGGATGATATAGTGATATAGGTGAAATATCTGCAATCGTCTATCCTAATCATAAGAGAAAATCAACTGCTACTAAATATGAAAATCCACCTCCCTCATGGTGACGGAAAACTATTATTACTAAAAAAAGTTCTACAGTTAAATAACATATAATGAAATAACTCATTATAATTAGTAAAATAATATTGTAAATGAATACAGTAGATTACTATAAAATGCTGTCGTTAGACAATAATAACACTGCGGAATAGCTGAAACTAGTCTGGAACAAATAACACGTTGGCAACAACAAATCACAACACCAGCACATACGTGGAGGCCTGGGTGGCCGAGGAGGGGGAGAATGACATGTCATGGCAGCTGGTCCCATGTCATTATTCAGTGCTGAATGACTATTGTGAAATTCGGGCTGGTAACAGGAAGTAGGTTCCCTGTTTTGAGCTAACAATAATAACTTTATGTTGACTTACTATCTAACAGTTACACCTACGATATTTAGTGAAAGGTCAGGGGTTGATTGACCAGCCTGGTATCACAATGTTATACAGTTCTTACATGATGTTAAAAATATAAACTTGGCATTTAATACATTTGCTGTAGAAATATAGAACATATACATGACTAAGTAAACTGCCCATACATAGTACAAGGGAAAGACAGTGGAAGGGAGTAAGTATGTTAGTATTAAATGGACACACACACCTACACACGTACACACATGGATATTAATGTACTAGTACTATGCTATTATTAGTTGACATACAAACTTGGGAGACAAATTGTGAGCATGTCCAACACCATGGTATGTTAGTTAGTGTGATATTGGATGTGGTGATGAGAAGAGAGTGAGGAAATGAACTAGTAGCATCTAGACAATGCAATGCAACATGCAAGGCAGAGGACACTGTAGCTGAAATGGACAAATCAGGTGTTCTGTAATTAGTTCATACATTTCATCTGCTGTGGAAAGAAATCCAAATCAATTCTTAATCACAAGACTTTAGAGCGAATTGGTCTTTTCCACAGATCCGCTACAGCAAAGGCAGCATATCAACATTAGCTGGTAGTAGCTGGTAGTAGCCATAGCAACAGCAGCAGCCATAGCAACAGCAGACGTTAGTTACCTCTTGGACTCTTGGCAGAGAACGTTATACCAGAGCTAGTATGAGCCATTGTGAAGTGGGACATTCCTTTGTTATGATCAGCGGCTGAACCCCGACTTAGAAAGCGAGATGTTCGTTTATCAAACATACCGCCAAGAATTCCAGTCGTATTGCGAGATGGAGATACTCTAGATGAGGTGTCATATGATGAGGAGGGAGTGAGGGTCATAGACATGGTGTTGGACATACCCAGAGTATCTGAACTACCATGCTGAGATTTACCGGCAGGTGTCAGTGATGACAGCACTGTTAGGTACTTCTCCATCTCGTAAGATGTTGACAGACTTCCCGTCGAGTCTCTGTTGTTTGCTGATCCTAAAAATAAAGTGAAATAGAGATGAGACACAGGTGTAGCATGCTACATGAACTAACCACTTTAATTCTTACCACTTAAAGAAGACAAAGATTTAGATAGTAGAGTAAACAAAATATAGTATCAAAGAAAATGTATTTCAGTGTTGACAGAATTGATTACCTTGTGAGGCCTTGAATTTTCCCATCACTGATTTACTATGAAATGCACTAGCTCTGAGTAGTAAGGCTTTGGTTCTATGGTGACGCCATGTGATCACAGGAAATCTACTCTGCCTGTGACTCCGCCCAAATCTCATGATGCTCTCGTCAGATATATTATTGGGGAATATCAGCAGGCCTGGGTAACTACAAAGTCAAAACCAGCTTTTATGATTCAAATTCTAGCCATAGATAAACAAACCTCTAATGAACTAAAATAATAACTATATCCATGCTCATCATGTTACTATGACTTCATATTATGATGCTACAAACAACACTACATGTAACAGGGTCAACAAATCCCTAGACTACATGTACATATCCTTTCCAAAGGCTAACATAGAGATCAAATGTTGGTTGGTGTTACCTGTGACACATCTTGTAGCTAGAGTTGAGATTGCTGATGAAAAAATTCTCTGATCTGGTTCGCTGCCCAACACTTCTTTGAGAGCCAATAAGATTTAACCGTACAAAGTCCCTGTAGCACAGCAACTCAGAAAGCCTTTCCTGGGTTTTTGGGTCAGTTTGGAGACCCATATGTACATCTTCATGACTCATAACTGCAACAATTCATTACATCATGTCATAAAGATTTCTTGTACATGTATTATATAGAGTGCATCAATGCCATCAATACGTGAATAGTAGTACATGTATATAGAAACAGGTGATAGTGGAAAATACTGTACTTCACATTACACTGCATACATTTAAAATAAATTTTGGGAAATGTACACTTTGTAAACTAAAAATAAAAATCACATGTAAAGCTTATTAGCAAACTTATTAAAATAGGAAAAGGAAACAATATTCGGGCGCCATTATTTTAGTAAATATACCATTTGATGCATGTCATGTATTACTGTAATAGTTCTACCTTGCACTATCTAGTATGGGTTCAAGTACTAGTGCACTAAGTCTAGCAGGACAAACATATAGTATTTATATAATGTGTGTGATACTGGTAGATGAAATACTGAAGAAAAAAATCCTACACTATAGGAAAATATATAATATATAATAGAAACTATATCATCAGGGTGGTGAATGTTAGACCAATCTCAAAGGCTCACAGGGAAGTTATACTCAAGTGTATTTACTCTAAAGATGAACAGCACTACTTGCAGCAGTTACTAATTTCATAAACTGAAATAAGCTCAAATCACACACTTTTCATACAAACCTTGCTCAAATGTCCCTACAATTACAGCATGCATACTCATTTATCTCACAAAAGGGTAATATTAACTTCACAGTACGCTGCTGTCACCAAAAAGTAGATCATTCCGGAAATTCCGAAAGTTAAAGTTGAAACATTAAAGTTCTACAGTCACCTCACAATCAGCACAGCAACAATGCAGCATGGCTGCCATGTTTATTAAAGCCGATTCCATGCCGAATATAAAAACTGAATAATCACCATGTTCCAGATGTAGGAGCGAGAAGTATGCCCTCCCTATAAGCAAATGCTAGACTATTGCAAACGCCCAGATGCCGAACACAATAGGATTTAGTAAATAGTGTAATTATCCTACTACAAATTACAGAGTTGTGAGCCCGCAAATATTCCGACCGACATTTTAATTTTTACATCAACTCTAATACAAAGTTCAAATAATATAATAATAATTATGTTCACATAGCCAGTCAAGTTAAAATTATACGTAAATATATTTGTTAGTCATATTAATAAAAGCTCTGATATGGTAGTTATTGCATAGTTGGAATAAAGAACACATATTCTATATGCTGTCTAGCTGTCAATTATCACTGGTAGACAGCACACCATGCTCAATCTTACGTGGTGTGCTCACAAATGCTCGCCATGATGGAGGCAAAGTCTCAACAGTTTGCCTATAACCTAAATATATAATTATTGTGTTCCACATCCTTAATCCACACATATAAGTAGTAACTCATAGCTTTGTGACCAAGTTTCAGTTGGTAACAACAATACAAAACCCCATTAGTCAGCATAATTGAACCCTCTGGTCACAAAAGTGACCAGACATGTAGTCATTTATGATTCATTTGACACAAGAACTTCCGTGTAACTCCATTAACTGAAAGTAGACTTACTGGACCAGCTATCTTCATCTCCATATAGACTGTCAGGTCTACCATCCAGTTCTTCAGTAAGTGAGGGGGGCATACCTCTCATACTACCCCGTCCCGACAACATGTACCTTGTTTTGCGATCAGAAGGTTTTGCAGGTTTTAGACCAGCGGTTTTACGAACCGTCTTTTTCAGTGTTTTGCCAAGATCCCTGCAAACAAAACCACTTGTTTATAGACTATAGTTAAATATAATGTAAAACGTTACGCACATAACACCCAAACAGCTTACTGTGCCCCGAAGTTTTCATACTTTCAATAAAAGCATAACATAATCAATTTTGTACTCTACTAAAATGCTGATCAATATAATATACAATGTACCTATTGTTTAGACAAGGAGAGTGTACATACAAGTATATAGCGTAGAGTATAATAGTATCTACATATTGTCTAGACAGGGAGAGTGTAGATATCAACTGTAGATACTATAATAGTATCTACATATTGTCTAGACAGGGAGAGTGTAGATATCAACTGTAGATACTATAATAGTATCTACAGTGTATATATTGTATAGACATGGAGAGTATAGGTATATACCGTAAGGTGTGATACTTCTCCTTTCTCTTCTGGTCGACAGCTACTGGTATGAGTGAAGCCCCACTGAAGGCAAACGTCTCTAGAACACTGAGAGGAGACCTTCCCTTAAGCAGAGCCTTTCTGAACTGTTCCACATTCTCCTCCCCCACTTCCTCGTCAAACCCAATCTTCATCAACTGTTAACAATGAGATACAGTAAACATTATACATGACATTAATATTATATATTGTGTACAATAATGCATTTACTGTACGTGTGTACGTAATATGTAACTATGTAACAGGACTGACTACATGAGTATAATAACCATTTACCTAAGCAAATTCTGTTTATTGAAAAGATAGTTTACATATCCATAAGCATATTCCATTACCCCAACTAAGAGTTTACATAATATATGTAAACATATTCTATTATTCAAACTCAGGGGTATATACATGTATATTCATAACCAATAAAAGTATGGCTATGGATGTGTTTACTCATGTTTAATGGAAACGAAAACATTTTCTATCATGCAATGTCCACCCTGCTAAGCACATACTTATATATTATATAATTACATATAAATATGGGTAATGTACCATAAAAGTAAAAATACATGTACATGTATATTGTAGTTGGCCTACATTTTAGTTACTTTTAGCAGTTGTCTTCCCAATAAACTAGATGAAGCATGAGATAATAACTCCAAAATCAAAATATTTATTACAATAGTGTGAGATGGGAGCGCTTGACCAGAAGAACACATCATACCACATAAACCCAAAGATACTTTTCCTAGTCGTTGAGGTATGCATTAGTACGAAATGTAGACACTATAATATTAGCCATTATATTGGCTAAAAAGTGTTCTGAGATCCCTCCTCAACTTATTGATACACAGCATTTCTGATATTACCAAACTATATTCATCTAATTACATGTTTGTATGTATGGCTAGAGGATTCACCTGAAATGTATGAGATCTGATCTGTATTATATGCTGCAGATACATCTCTAAGTGCTGGAAATATTCACTTCTCATCTTCTTCTCCTTGTTTATAGCAGACAGAGGGGTTGATCTGATGACGTTTAGTTCACAGGCTACAAAATAGACAATTTTTCATAGACAGTTTTCCCTATACAGAATAATCTAGACTGGTCAAACAATTGTTTTATATAAAAGTGTTTAGTCTTGTATACCTTACTAGGATACTATTTTCCAAATGAATCATATTACTGCATACTGTATGACAATAACTAACCGTATTGGTCACATGGCGTTCCTTTAAATATCACTCGATATGATGTCAGGAATATTGCTCCCTCTGCTGGCATGAACTGTGGCCCGGGTTCCGTAGAATGATACTCATCTCGTCCATCGAGTAGTAAGTACGCCCTCAACCCATCTATAACCACAGCCTCACCAGGTAACAGGCATGGTGCTGTTATCTTAGGCTATATAGGGACAAGTAAAGCATTCACATTGTAATATAACCAAAAGCAGTTAGATATGCACAATATTGACAAATCGAATGGGTATGCCACAGGTACTGCCACTGTCCAATGTTACAAACATAATATATTTACATTAATCCTAGGTGTATTATTTATTTATAAATCACATAGATTGATGTACAAATGTAGTTGTAGTGAATAAAGACTACCTTTAGTATTGGTGGAAGTCGTTTACTCTCTCTGCATACATTGTCTATCGTCTCCACATGCATAGATACTAGAGTGGGTACATTCTGATGCAATGACTTCATATGATTGTCACTAACTCCACTCTCTCTGCATACCTGGATGTAGCCCGATAGACATATTATAAAGAATTGATTTGATCAAGTTTTAGGCTTGATTCCAAGAATTAGAAACATTACATATATTATATATTATACATGTATACAAGTCATTATAGATATGAGTCATTTAACAAATATTTGATCTTTTACTGTCTTCATGGTGTGCAGATATACCATTATTCAAGTATAATGTCTACTGAACATTATACTACACAACTACTTAATATATAATATATTTTATTTGTCATAAAATTGTTAGCTCTATACTATTAATAGGAGCTATCAACAATGGTGAGACCAATTAATAAAGAGAGGACAACTTCAGAGATATGCAACAACTAGCCAAGCTAATGAAACACCAATTCATAGTTTATACAGGTACTCAGTCTCTGTATATTATGTAGGTACTCAGTCTCTGTATATTATGTAGGTACTCAGTCTCTGTATATTATATAGGTACTCAGTCTCTGTATATTATGTAGGTACTCAGTCTCTATTATTGGCATGTAAATGGATTATTTACATGCCAATATACTAAATTTTCTACTAAACCTACTAAACCATATGCAAACAGAATACCAACAAAATTTGTTGAATATTTGTAGTAGTAATAGTAAAAAATACTGCTAACTACATTTTACGAGTAAAACAAGCTTTATACTTTATTTGCATAACTCTAATCTAAATGGACTACATAGTACACTATTTCTTACCTTTTCGATGAACCTTGTGATCACCTTTGATACCCCAACACTCACTTCTGAGACTTCCGCTTCCTCAAACCCTGACTCACCATCGATACTAGCGCTATCAGCAATACTGCAAGATTATATACAAAACAGATATAAATATCAGTGATTCCTGGCAATATTATATTCATAAGCTCAAAATAAAACAACTTCAAATAAAAGTTAGTGTAGAAGGTCCAAGAATTTTGTACCTGGGAGTAAAATGGCTACTGGCACTCTCCTCTCCACGAGGTAAGAAAGGCATACCACGACTGGTATCAAGCGGAACTTTTAGATAGACCATTCTGTTACAGAAATGCAATGCCTGAGAGTAGACAATTCCCTCTTCCTGTGAGCTTAGGTTCTGAAGCTCTGCCTCTTTGGTGTACTTGACCTTACGGAGCTAATCAAACGTAATATTTAGTGCTACATCAACTTCCCTTGAACAGTAATTCAGAAAACCTCTAAAATGTTTCCTACAATTTCTTCCTACACTTTTATTAATAAAATACATTGATGAACTAAAACATAATTTATTAATATAATTATTAGTAAAAATCCTGCTGACTGAAAGCACCTCTTATGACCAAATGCACTTATATTTCTACAAATCAAACATCTTAGAATGTCACCAGATACCTGTTGCATGTAACAGGTTTACCCGTAGCCATGTTTAAGTTATTTAGTTTCCACTCACCTCTTCGGCAGCGATGTCCAGGCAGCTGACGTCATCAGTCACAAGAGATTCCGTTTGTTTAAATGTTTGATCTGAGTGCCGTTGAGGACTATCTGTGGACTGAAGAGAACTGGATGAAGAGCGAGATGTGCTGGGGTTTGTGGACTACAGACAGACACGTTCACAAGTATAATAGGCCTATACATTGGTGATCAATATTGTACAATAAAAACCATGTACATGTACACCCATGTATAGGGATGTTTTAGGATTTTCAGTAAAGAATAAATCCTCTACAGCAGATATTCATGTGAAGGAAAAAAAGATAATTTTGTACATAACTAACAGTGTAGAGTGTACTTTGATAGCCCAACATACATGTAAAACGTACAGGCCTGCATAACAATGTATTAATACACACATGTTGTCGTTATATACACCACACATACTTGACTAGACTGTAGGGTTTTCTCTTTGTACATAGACTGATATAGACTTCTAATCTGCCTCTGGACTTCCTCGTAAAATGTAGCTTCCCAGAACTGCTGGTTGCCCCACACAGCATGTTCCTGTATGCAGGTGTATGCAAACTGTATGACTCCAGGTGATAGTCTCTGCAACATACAATACCAGTAAGTGTGTAGGTTTTACTAAATGGCAAACTGTAAGACGTACTTACTATAATACAACTGTGAAGGTCAGCCATTATTATATCCCAAATATTTCTAAACAGAAAAATAATTCAACAGCTGTAGTGCCAATAATAAATGACTTACCAATACAGTGACGTTAAATAGACTGTAATCTGCTGAATATTATACAATCAATTCTGCATTTACATATATATACCACATACATGCATTACAGACTAAATATAATATATGATGAGCTTTCTATTGCATGAAATTCACAGTATGTTTCTGTGCTAAGGTTAGCCTGGGTTCTTCCAATAGTGTTGGTGGGTTTGTTAGTGATTTACTGTAGAACTTAGGACTAGAAATCTCACGGTTAATAACCAACATAACCAGGTTATATTAGAGAAGAAATAGTCCAGTAATGACTTTCACATGATGATGTACGACAAATCGGCTGACTACTGATATGCCTGTAACTATGTCTTGCCTACACTCCTCCCTTACCCGACAGAAGGTATCCCCAAGAGGAAGTAACTGCGCTGCGATACCGTTCTCATCTAGAGGGGATTCATTCTGCAGTAGAGCATTAAACAGTTTCACAACTATTAAGAACTGCTGGTGGTCTAGATTGCACTTGTTTTGAGCGGCATGATGTTTCAGATCTTCCGTAAGTGCGTGCCGTGCCGTCTTATTCTTGAGAGCTCGGACAACAGCGGGATATATCTATAAACATAAACAGTAGCATTATAATTAGCTTAGCGTAGCAAACACTACTACCATGTGTTTCAAAGAGGAAGAATTTTGCAATAAAGCAACCAAAACCTCTGTATGGCATATGAGAACAAACTTAACGCAATTTTTCAACCATTGCTGTTAATCTGCATAAAACACACTGCAATTTTTCATACCATCAAGTCTTTAAAAATCATGCATAATTACTATCACTATTTCTGTGTATTGACTTTTTTTTCCACATAATATTTTCAGTTCTAGGCGGCTTGACATTATGCTGCATTGCTGTATGCTTTGCTGATCTAAACGGCAGCGTAGACTAGCAAGTTCATCACACTGGATTAGAATCATGTTGACTATGTCTGGTTTACTTTGATTTCAGTTTGAACAACTTAGATAACTTCACTGAGAAGAAGCGATCTAGTTTACATGTAAATTATAATGCAGCTTCCTATAATAAGTAAACATGATGAACACAGTAAAAAGATTTCCAGTTCGGCATAGAATATTACAGTAATGGAAATACAAATGCACCTATAATCTTAATCAGTGTTGTCAGTGAGTAAAATTGATTATGATAAAAAATTATTTTATTCAGAAATCCTATTTTTATTCACAAGTGGTTTCTTCACCAAAATCATGATGTAATCGGAATGCGCCCGTTTCCAGATGAAGGTTCCGGAAGGATTTCAGGATTAAATTTCAGCCAATAGAAAATTGTTCAACAGCCAATAAGAGACAATCAAGAAAAATCGACCAATAGTAAACAATCGCGATTGTTCTTTCGACCAATGAAAGGAAAATCGAAGGGTATAAAAGAGCCCGTTTTGCAATGAAAGTTCAGTTTGGAACTTGGAAAGATGGGTACCAAATCAAGATCTCGATCAAGAGGGGAAGAGACCGGTAAGTCAACAATATTAAATTTATATATAATTAAATAAAAATTAAATTTAAATAAAATTAAATTCAAATAATATTTTACCAATATTAAATTAATAAATTGAAATTATTTGCAATTGCATTGACAATTAATTACTAGATGTATACATTTATAACAATTTTGCAGACGTCATGAGACGGTCTTCCGCTCCCTCAGACGACCAGCTGATGGGCCGTAAACACAGAACCACCAGCAAGGGAGCCAGGGGGCCAAGCAAGAGGCGCCGCACTGTTGCCAAGCATGATGATGAGCAACAAATGAGCAGACGTAGGCGAAGACGTAGACGCAGATCTGGTAGCAAGAAGCGCAGCAGGTCCCGCAGGTAAGGATATATTTTACTAAACATAATTAATGCAATTTTCAATTAAATATCTTCTAAAATACGCTCTTGGGATGGGTTTCTGACTGTGATATAAAATAGAGTGTTTGTGATGTTCAGGGGCCGCAGGAGGAGGAGGAGATCTCGAAGGAGATCCAGGAGAGGCAGTCGCAAAAGGAGCAGAAGCAGGAGATCAAAAAGATCTCGCTCCCGACGCGGCTCAAAGCGCAGGCGTAGGAGGAGGAGGAGAAGCAGGAAGGGCAAGAAAGGAAAGTCCTCCAGGCGTTAAACCATATAATCCCAACAAAAAAGATGTACAACTTGACATTGTGTACTCAGTGTAGTGGCCGTGTATGTGTTAGAAAAAAGTCACATCGAGCTAAAAATAAAGAAGTACTTGTACCAGTGTTGGTGGATGCCTACGTCACATGGTCGAAAAAATAATATATTAAAAATTCCTCCATGTTTAGTTGTATCTCCAGTCTATCAAAATAAAAAATCCAAAACCAAAATTTCATGTCCAGTTGCTGCATAAACAAACAAGCAAACAATTATTTTATTATTTAGCAAATGCTTACTTTTCTAGCATCTGATATCTTGTTCTCAAAAATAAACTTGACACAATTGTGGAGCACTTCCAGCCTTCTAGTTTGGTTAGCATAGTAGCTAGTCTGTTTATTATACAGCATACCCATCGGTACGATACGCTGAGGAGGAGTCCTTGAGTGCGTGTGCCTGCAATGATACATTGGACTACTTAGCCATGGCATTAAAATATTATTAAAGATCGTAAAACTTTGATTCATGCAAAGAATACTTTAGAACTAAAAGAGATACACTACACTTTCTACCAATACTACTATCAATACCAATCCCATTGGTATTTAGAAAAGCAATCAGTGACAGAAACGGCTAAATTATCGCTATTATAAGGAATGTTCAGCTAGAAGAAAATGGAACAATATTCACTTCATTTGATAAAATGTATACACATTGTATGATCAGCGACACCCATTGAAATCAAGTAAAATATTGGAATGGTTTTATCAGATGAGTTGCAACTGTACGACAGAAGTCAACTTAATGAATTGGGTTCTGCATGGGATAAATTATTCATCATGTCACTGCAAATGTCTTGTCCATCCATCACTGTAGAGCCCATACAATATATATCGTCATTTAATAGCCAAATACTGACTTTTTATAGCTGTCCCTCTTGGCCTGCCCCTTGTCTACTATTTCCTGTACATGTAGCCAGTCTATGATGGGGAACTTTGGTAAGTGGATTCTAGAGAATGCTCCGTCTGTAGGTTTGGGTATCTTCTCTATAAATGGCTGAGAGCTTGTGCCACCAGCATTCATTAACGGGTTTTCCTGCGTAAACATAATAATAATTCACAATATTGTAGCCAGTTATTAGCTTCATTATATTCATATAGTTACATGCATGTCATTTGTAATACAGTATATAACAGAGATGTTACACATAACCATGTAGATAAACAGATTCTGTGGACCATTAAGTTTAATGTTTGGGTTAATGAAATAATATTACACAATTTTTAAAGAAATGCTAAATATTTTATAAATATTACAAGCATGTAATATTTGTTTCAGAAAGGTATTCTGTAGCTACCAACTCTCATGAGTCAAATAGTACTCACTTTCTTCTAGTAACATGACTATTTTATGAATTCACAGTGCACTAGTTGTGTACTAGTTGTACATGTATCTACTACATTGTAGTTGTATATTATACATGTGCTACATGTACTACTCACATTGTGGTACAAAGTGTTTGCTATCTCTTTAATATGCTGCATCACCATTGTAGGATCAACCTGTTCCTCATGGAAAGCAGCAGAAAGAGAGGAAAATACCTGAAATATAAGTCAAACTAAACTCTTCTCCCATCCTGACATCTTACATGAATAAAATGATAGGAATATATATAATATACATGTACACCAACCATTTAAATAATGTATCTAGGTTCGGCCAACTGCAATAGGGACTACAGAAAGGTTTTGAGGCAAGTCCTTTACTGTATGAAATGAAGGTTAGATTGCTTGTAACCAGTTGCAGCTCTGATCAAACCATAAATAACACACTGGTTACATTTCCATGATGATGTTATTATACTGATGGTCTAATGATTAAAGGCACAGTCTAACTGGAAACCCACTAAGTAGACAATTATGGAGATGATGTAACAGAGCTCAGCCATCAACATTCATTATAATGATGAAGGAACAGCAAGACATAACTTACCTCATCAAATATATCACAGACACGAAAGGGAGCCCCTCTAGATTGTACAAACGATGCAAAGCACATACTTTCCAGCACTTTCTTGGAGAATTCACATTCTACTAGGTTACGCATGCCGAGAAACTTGGCCTAAAATATCCAAAGATATAAGTGACCAATCATACGATTACACCTCATTAACATGAACTTATACTTATAATCATTACAGAATGATGTACTTTGAATAACATACAGTCAGATGCTGTACTCATAACATCTTTTTACCCCTGGTCCACCACAACTACAGTGATACTATATGCTTAGTATATTATACAGACAGATTGTTAGTAGTTACATGTACATAAAATATTACATATACATGTATTCGGAGTTGTCATCTCTGTCATACTAACAATGACTTGCCATGTAGGACTACCAGGCTATTCACTTATATTAGATACAGTTGACAGATAGAATTTACTGTGATATTTACAAACCGTAGCAACCAATTACTTCCCTAAAACTACCACTGTTTAGTTACTTGCATCTAGTTTTAGTTCTAGTTTTAATATTCAGAACGAAAACGTGTTCAGCCCTACATCAAGCTCACATCATCAAAAATAACACTAGGGGCCTACATGTATTTTATTTGTAGGTGCATTAGCTTAACCCATTGAGCTACATTATTTGTTTTGAAGCTAAAGTAATGGTTTCCTACTGTGTTCACTGATTGGGCATTGAGTTAAAATACTTAATCAAGTAATACCATTAAATGACAAGAATTATAATTCAGTGCTATCTACCAGATATGATTATGTAAGTTCATCAATCAGCGACTGCCTTCCGCTGCTGCCGCTGCCATTACTATAATCAATGACAACCAACACTAGTAGATGATGGACAAATGACTCAATCAGAATAAATCATATCAACTCAGCTCTTGTGCACTTTTTACTAAACAATCTAAACTTCAATAGATTTGGATTGCACATAAACAATGATTAGAAATCTTACTAATCTAAATACATGAATATTAAAGACAGCACCAGCTGCCTTACATAAAACAGCTAGACATCAGACCATATCATCCAAGATTATATCAACCCATAACAGGCATAATCCATGAACCATATAACCCTGTGTGTTAATTTGAGCATGCAGCATTTTATCATAGTATCACACTAAGCATTGGTGTATAGATTCTATACCAGCAATCGGATCAACTAGTAGGAGTAATCTCCACATGTTTTTCAGAGAAACCCCAGAAGTAATTACCATTTTTTCCTCCATTTCAGTCCATTATTTACCAACTTGCATAACAATAGATTAAGACCGTGCCAACGAAACTGGCACTTGATACCAGTATAATAATGCAATAAAGTTAGTTGGTATGCTAGCCTTGCAAGGTTGTTGTGTTATGTTGGTATATTACTGTGCTTGTTTTTCTATACATGGAATGATACTCCCTTCAACTGCTGTCTCATAATACATGTACATGACTGTATACTATACAGTCATGTTATTCATGTACATGTATTATGACTGTATGTATACAGTATGACTGTATACCAATGATATTTACTGAGAGTATACAGTGTATACTATCAGTAACTATCATAGAATTTACTACAAAATGTTATAGCAGGTCTATGTATAACTCATACTTTACATGTATGATTATTAGAATTCAGGTAACTGGTACTTGGGTAAGCATGCCCTGTACAATATTTTGAAATATTTCTCCATTATCTTTGGTCAAACCATTACAGAAGTGATATGCAATGTTAACTTACCTTGTGGAACTGTATGACTGGGGGAGTGTGAATACGAACTATCTGCAGACAAGCTCTGTATCCACTGAACAGTTCGGCAAAGAACCTAATAAACACCGCTCTGATCTCTTTATCTAACTTCTCTATGTTGGAGGTCTTGCTTACCCTCTTAGGGAAGGCAAAATCAGCATGAGAGAGATCTGGATTCAACACCTGTACAGATAAACATAGATTAGTTAAGAGACTTTCACATTATAATCTCTCTACTAAGCCCGTCATACACCTGACTACTGTCATGTATGCTACACAGATTTGTAGAATGTTTCCTTCAAAAGCTTCTGATTAGTATAAATCAACAACAACTGGGATATTTCTAGCAGTAGTCGGTCTAAAACAGTTGGTAGGGTGTATAATCAGACTCTTCCCTTTCCAGCTCACTGGTCACTTCTCTCTGGTCACCAAATATAGCTACAGCTGGCTGCTATGTGCAGAAGTAGATAAATTTCTCCACTACTGCACCTAATTCTGTTAGAAATTATGAATTATCAAGTGGCATGTAGTAACATGTGCTCAAGGGGATAAGAGCACACAGTCAAGTACATAGTACTTAGAAGTGTACACACTAGTAACTGTAGATAGTCGAGTAATTTCTAGGTCAGTCCTGCTATAAAGCTGAAGGTGTGAATGTCATGGGTTGTAACTAATCCACCTACACACTAATGAACACTAAGACTAGGCAACACACACACATATCTAATAGTATATATATTTATAATATGTACAATATATAGAGAATGAATCAGAGGTAAATGATATTACTGTTGAGTAATACCAGGTGATATTAATACAACACAACTGGAGACAAATAAGCCCATTAGTAAGTTCCTGCTATTATAATAGTATATCCATTCTACATGTACATGTAAATAAGTCCTATCTAACTGCATACATTGTATACAACATCACACTTGTCTGGTCTGATAGAGTAGATCAGACACCAGAGAAGTTCTGAAGTGATTGCTTGACAATCTAGTCTGTTTGGGTAAATATCAGTTATTATCCAGTTGGTCAACTGACAAATCAGACAGCTGTACGTTCTCCTATTAATACCCCTATACTAGTCATGGGCACAGCGGTGTGTGCCGCCCATCAAAAAGATCCCGTAGGTACACCGTTCTCTCGTCGTCCCAGAGTTCCTAGCTATACATTGGAATATATCGCTGTTCTTACTGCTTTCTATTCCAGGTACATATTAAGTTGTATTAAATACTTATATTTTGACCATAAATACATTGATTGACAAGGTGAAGTAGCAGCATGCCCTTCCTGTCACAGGATTATGGAGTGAGGGCTACCTATAGTACATACTGTATACTTACAGAGCTGAGGCCATCAAGGAGTCTCGCATGCATATGCTCAGGCATACTGGGTATATGTACACACTCCGGTATCACTATACTCCCACTGTCACAGTCCACTATGATGACGTCGAGCAAGTCTAGAGCCTGGTTTCTCACAGTAGAGTGAACTCCGGCTATAAAAGGGGTGGGTGTGCTCAACACCTCAACTAATGCAGCTGGTAGTACTGGGATGTACACATAGCTACAGATATACACAAATACATACAATAATATTATGTATTAGGCTATACTATATGAACATAACTATGTAATATACACATACCCTACTGTTGCACATGCACCTAAGTAACATGGACTATCTACTCTAAACAGTTCATGTGAAAATACTGTTATCTTGGTCATTGGTGTGAAGGAATGGTCTAGGAAATGATTCACAAGGGTTATTCACCTGTTTTACCATTATTTGAATGCAAAGACAGTATGAAAATTTGCCCACATCTCAGTTGACATATTTTCACCAGAGCCATCTTTGTTATGAAGCTCTATTATAATTAGCCTTTTGGGTTCCAGCAATTAGAAGGAAACCCTAACATGATATCAAAGCAGACCTGAGTGACCCAAAGGGCTATTAGATGTAGGGCTCTGATTTGACCAAGGAATATATTATTATAATTAGGACTACACAGTACAAGTCCATGCTTAGAATCAAAGAACAATATGCAAAGAACAATATGCAAGCGTATGCAAGTGTCCAATTACTAATGGTAGAGGTAGAGTATACCGTATACATACAGTATAAATTAATACGTGTACTTTATAAATATGCTGTGAATACTCAGTAAGTGTTGGTTAGACAGCAGTGCATATACTCTGTGAGTGAATACAGCCTGATATATAAGTAAAACTACAGAATACCGACTACAAGTTTCAGTGAGTAACCAGTATGGCCTAATACCCTACATGTACATATAATATCCATGTACATTCCTTCCCAGCATGCCTAAATAACTTGATGGAGAAATTTATAGTGTTTGAACCCTGTGAGGATATTTAGGTTTATACTGAAAACCTGCATCAATATAAGTGTGTTATGAGAGATAACAGAGTAATAGATAGCTATCAATCATTAAGTATAACAGTTACTGTGAAGTGTCACCAAAATATTTATAATTTCATGCTCTAAAACATGGTGGGTGGAAAGGCAAGCAGAAATAGAACGGAATGACATCCCAATGTCACATGATAGAGTAAAATGATGTGTGACAAGAATATGGGTGTATTACCTGTATTTCAGTGGGTATAGTAGAGCTGAGAGAGCAGTGCTAGCATCTGCTAACCTACTGTAGCTACGAGATGTGAACAGTATCTTATGGTCTGTCAACGCAGCACACACCAGCAGTATTACACTGTGTATACCTACAATATACATGTACATGACTATAATATAATAGTATTATATACAGACACACTGTGTATAGCTACAACTATATACATTGTATATATAGCTATATTATACATGTATATAATATAATACGCAGGGTGGTAAAACAAGGTATGACCAGAGACAGGTGGCAACTCTAGCCTATATAGAATTTTATTCTGCAACTACAATGTAAGTAGCCTCCACAAAAGAACTTCGAAGTGAAGTCTAGGCTATCATACAAGTTTAGTTAGTGCTTAAATAATATATCACCAATACTCCAAGTTATTATCTAATATTCTCACAAAGAGGTCACACCTTCTGGTTTTACCTCAGAGTAAGCTCTCAATACACATGTGCTGTTGGTCTATCTATCTGCCTGTCTTCTTATAGTGTGTTTGTTTTAATAGTTTATACACTGAATACTTCCTTTGGTATACAAATGCAAATATAACATAAATATATATCTATAATACTTAATCTTGTAATATAATTATAACATGAATTGTTTATTTATTATACATAACTCTCATATTTCCACAGAGCTCTAAACACTTCCTCCTGTCTGTCAGTCTCTATGAGGAAAATAGAACTTCCTGATGAGAGAAAGTTCAATACTGGTGAATAATTGGTATGAACATGCCTTATAATTGTGTATGATATTATACATGTATGTATATGTATGTGTATATAGAGGAGTGTAACACACACTTATCCAGTCATCATATCTACTAGCTATTCAGTTATTAACAGGATTATAATATCATAAAATAAACAGGTCACTGTCCAATGATAAACCCTATGGAATTCTGATAATATAATAGTATACATTGTGTATAGGCTACATTATTATACATGTATTTAAGACTACATGAGTCTACATGTATACAGGAATAATACAATACTATTTAGTAGAAGAGTCAGACAATAATAGGGTGTGGAGCAATGGGAATGTGCTGGCAGCAAAGAGAGAGGAAGAGTCAGCACTTGTACACACCCATCATCATTGTGTCTACTAACTGTATTACTGTATAATATATGTGTGAGTAGTATGTGTGGTAGGACAGTCTACACTACATGTATGTATGCCTACATGTAGTATACATATAATAATAAGTGTATGTATACAGCTGTCTAGTTTCAACCTCCAACAGACTCCACTAATATCTAAAGATGTCCAAAGCTGACCTTTAGCTAGTATAATACATCAGGCCAGATGTACAGCCAGTCAGCCAACCAGCCAGACGTAGGCATACCATTTAGACCTGTGTATATCCTAGATGGGGTTGCTAATACAAGTTATAATGTACTAGAGTCACTACAGTTATAACATTTGTACTTGTGCATATGTTTATATACATTAGTACATAGATTATCAATATATGTATAATAGGATATAAGGCTAGTCTATATTACTATCATGTAGCCCTGTGCATATATTATAGCACATTATAATAGGCTTATGAATATATTGGGAAGTAGAAATTTGCAATAATAGTAAATGTGATTGCTCATTAGTTGGTGTATAAGCCCTAATTATGATATACAATTAATATTTATGTCAGTGAGTAAAACAGCATTCATAACTATAATAATAAACTGGGTTCTATCTACATGTATCTTACTATGACAGTGCTCTGCAGTACACATATGCACTGTGTAGTCCTATTCACTAACCCATAGCACAGGAGCATACTACACCAAATATCTCTACACAGTGTGGACCCTTTTATTACACTGCTATACATTGTATACCTACATAGACATATCTTGCCATATAATTCATCCTGTTAAACCTTGACTTGAGCTCAGATGTGAGAGCCAGAGGGGTTGTGAATTATAGAGTCAGTGTACTATTGTATTACATTGATGTGCTAACATAGTAGATGGGTGTAACTAGTGGTAGTATATCATATCAATATATAGATTACTACTACACCCTATATTCTATACTACTGCATGTAACACCATCATACTATACATTTTTATATACATGTATGCTACGCACCTAGCTAATGGTAGAGAAAAATATACATGCACTACACATGTACACATACGTACGCTACATACCCAGCTCATGGAAGAATATGGCTACAGTGTTCCGTGTCTTTGGAATCATATTATTGGTCACTGGCTGGAGAGACTGTCTGTCCCCTGCACCAATAGTAAACCTCACTAGAGGTCCTCCTGCAATATAACAGTTATACTTACATCAGTCCCCACACAAAACCACATAATATATAATGTGTAGGCCAACTGCACAGTATACAGAATACTAGGGATAGAATCACAGTTCTTTATTACTACAGTAGTCATGTACTTTGACAAATTGTCACTCAAATGATGAAAAACACAATAAATCACACAACTATCTCCCTTTTGACCTCACAAACACATTGTACATTTTGACATAAGTGTTTGAAGTGAATAGGCTACTGTGTAACAGTGAATAATACACAAGATTAGCATAAGAGTAGCTCTTACTAGTACAGAGCCCAGGCCTATGGTAAGTACACCCATACACATATAGCAGTAGCCTATGTTAGAGAATACAGCTCACACACATGTCTATGGGGAGTTGTATTTGATTAGCAGTTCCTAGTACTGACTACAGAGTCCTGAGTACTCAACAGTAAACATGTCTTGTGATGTACTACAGTACAGCTATTAGTGTACTGGTCTGCCACTTATAGGCTTACATTGAAATCAACTTTATAACATTACATTACCTCAGTGCTATTTGTATATCATTTATATAGTATATTCTCTTATACAGTAATATACCTCTCTACCAACTCAATATTAGTACTACATATAAGTTACTAACCAAATACTTGAACAAACACTTGTTTACAATAAGTAACATTTTACAGAGATTTACAACTTGGCTGGTAGAGGAGGCGTTGGCGGAGTGTTTAGTGCTTTTTGATGAACGTAGAGATACTTTTATATACCAATAAGATGGCTGTGTTTTATCAATATAAACTAAAGAAATGAATGCTTCAAGTATCGGTATGCCAAGAGTTGAATGTACTATTATACATACCTGATGGTGGAATCATCACAGTGCCAAGTATGTTACCTACAAGCTCTTCTACCTGACAGCTGTAGTTTCCTTCCACATACACTGTGTATATTACACCCAAACAGTCCTACAACATAAGGCAATGCAATACTGGATTGTTATACGTGTACATGTATATACCCGTTGCCCATTGGTAGTATGTCTTTTATCTGATGAATGTTATATTTTATATTCCAAGGATTTTAACTGAAACATTTTATAACATGAAATTAATAGTAATAAAAGACGTAACGTACTGAGATCCTATCAAACATTACAATGTATATTATATTATATATAGGTCCACTGTATAGATATTATATACATGGGAATATATAGTGTATCTGTATTCACTGTAGTGTAGGTCCTATATAAAGTTGGAATAAAGGTCAGCAGTGATATGAAGAATAACATAGATGGTATGTGTGCACACTGCGTGATAGTAAAATGGTGAGCTACAGTTATCATAATAATAATAAAACCTGTAACTGATGTTATGGTAGGAATTCGCTGGCGGTACTATGTTAGAATGTAGAAACAATATACTTGTATAGCTACCAAATTAAATACCAATAATGGTGTTTGATGCTGGCATCTATATCATATATATTTCAGTGAACACAACTGCCATAAATAGCATTAAGTAATGTTAATTGTTATTTTATATATTTTGACATTTACCAAAGAGCAGTATAGGTAGGTAGGTAGGTAGGTAGGATAGATGCAGTGGAATACTAGGTATAATTATACAGCAATGTATAGGCCTACAACATGTACTAGCTGAGGTACTGGACAGCAACCTTACTCTATGTTCCTGCCAATGAGAAGTGACAGGGTGTTGGGAAAAGACTGCCCCCATTCTCAAATACCAAAAAGTCTACTTGCAAATTTAAGTCTAAATACACTCAAGGAAGCAATCCCAATACAATTATGTTTATAAAACAATTTTGACTGTAAAGGTAATACAGGTTTAAGATATGTGGCCCAAGAAATATAATAGTTATCATTTACCTTGAACGTGTCAAAGTAGTCCAGCTGCGAAACAAGGACTATACTCTTAGGAGCAAACATCATAGAGTGATGAATAAGTTCATCCGACTCTGTGCTGCCGGTACCAGTGGGGCTATCCTCTGCCGAATCTCCTTTTTGATCATCGTACGGCTCGTGGAAGGTGAGACAGGCACAGTAATGCCTCTCCCCATCAATATCAGTGAGAACACTAACAAAATATGTTGGTTCCTGGCGTCTTTCCGTCAACTCCCACCCACCTGGCTGACAAAACTACAGACACAGAAGGGGGGACAGTGATTATCAACCTACCACGGTCTGAGGAGGTCACTTCCTTTGCACATACGAGAATATGACAGAAGAAACAAGAAGAACAGTGATAAGTCTATCACATTCTATAACATTGGTGGATAGGAAGGGGTTTACATGATATCTAATAGAATATGCATCACCAAACATCTTCTACTACGCTTCTTCATCAAGTATAGCAGAAGAACTTACCAATTCGATTCCTGGAGTAAATGGAACATCTAGCCAATCCTTCTCAGGAAATCTCTGTACAACCTTACCACCACCAGTTTCTCCTAATACAACAATATTTTACATTTCTTCTAATATACTCAAATAGGATGGAATTATACATACATATAGCTATAATATATATACAGCAGAGTTACATCTGCAAAAAAAAAGAGTAGCGACAGCAACAGTTCCATGTGCCATTTATCGACACCAGCTGCTACTGCGTCGCTACATGGAACCAGCTTACAGTACAGAATATTATGTATATTGGGCAACAAGAAGGAAGTGAATGTGCTAAGTGTTAATAAGGACTACGCTAAAAAGTTCAACAGCTTTTATGCAATTCCTAAACGTAGGCTCTATGAAAGCTGCATAAAAACTACAAACTTTCAGCAATTATATTATTCTGCAGTAATATGAATATTGGAAATTGTACGCTCTACAACATCTATAATGGGTTACAAATCACTAGATTAGCAATACATAACATGAAGGTAGACAGATTTCATCACTTACCATCCTTGTCTTGTTGATAGCCAACAACAATGAAATAGTCCGCTAGCCTTTTCCAAAGGGCCATCACATTGTAATAGGCAAGCAGTTCAATCAAACAGATATAACAATTCCATATATTATATCCAATGAGCACTTTGATGTGTTTCTAGTTCATAATAATCCAACCGATGCTACCTGCAAAAATGATCTTGATCTAGAAAATTTTGCTACGCTACTCATTATATCTAGATTCGCAATGTTTCCAGAACTAAGGTCAAGTATCCTAATTGTAATTTTTAAAAACTTTTGCGCTAGCAGCGCCCTCTTTGCAGATGTAAGTTATTAGTGTTGGATCAAACCTTCAAAGTATAATCACAATAATAAAAACATTACAAAAAATAAAATTTTATTTTATGATTATGATAACAGTCATATAACACAACAACTTCTTCTCAAGAACTACCAAGGTATAAAATTAATACTCTGTTATGCTCATAGTATTGTGTAGTGATTTGCATACTGATACTCCAACCGGTACTCACTCAAACTATTCAACTCATTCTGTCGCTTTTACATCAGAATCCTACGGGTAAGAAAAAAGTGATTTCCTAGTCTAGTACCAGCTAGCATGAGTCAAGTATTAAAATTAATTATAATTGTATTGTGATGTAGCCTATAGTTGCATAAATAAAAACACACTAAATCTGAATCTTAAATCGAATCTTTGTTTCAATTTTAAAAATCAACAAAAGAAAACTCACATGACTCACTCTTTTGACTCTCGCTCAAGTGGATGATATTTTTTATATAAAACAACATTAGAGTTGTAATAACTAATTACCATTATTATAGCTATTCTTCCATAGATAACATAATGGCAATCATAATCATAATAATTATTGTTATAATTATGTTATCAATCAATTAGAATTACATTTACTAACTTACTATAACTAACTATTACGATAAATTTTTATTTATATTTTTAATTTTATTATTTATATAATGCTTTTTCTCGTTCTGGAAAAATTTACGTGTATATGCTAGAAAAATTGGCAGTGTAATAATAATCATCATCACTAACAATAACAAGTTATAGAATATCTATTAAGAAATGGCTGTAATAATTAGTTTACAATTCACTAAACTCTGCTCTGCACGGCTGCTTCTTCTAATTTTTGTACATTTAGTTTCCGGTATATTATTGTAAATCCGCCTTTTAATTCTCTTGCCACGGTGGCTCAAGTACTAGGTTGCTTACCTATCGAACCCGTAAGCCAGATACAGGGAGCAACAAATCCTAATTTACAAAGTACGGTGACCTATCCCTAGCCTATTACAAAACATTGTACTGTCGGAGTTTTCTTTTCATGCCTTTCTCACGGACGCGCACGCTCGTGGTCCGCTCCTCAGCTGACTTAATCTGCAAACAGCTCAAGATGCCGATAATATCTCCACGCCTCCTTTAGTCTCATGATAGGTAAAAGCAGATTGGTTTTTAATATGTTAAATGGCCGTTCGGATTTTACATGCAGGTGATAAAAATGGGCTTAGTATTGTGTTTTCAATAGAAACACAAACTTCCTTGCTCAGTGTATATTATCATTGTCCTTGCTTTACTGCAAGCAAATCAGAGGCAGGTGATGAGACGTACAAGAATTAATTTTAGAATGTACTTTGTGATTTGAAATAGTCTAACTAGTGGTGGCAGTATATTATTATTAATATTCCTATCAAGTTAGGCTAATCGACTAAATTATGGTTAATAGTTAGTTTGTAATTTAAATTTGCTTATACAATACTTAATTAATTATTAATCAACATCAATATTATATTTATAATAATAATTGATAAACTTTTCTGGTCTATCTAAGACTAATCACAATCCGTGATAAATAATGTAATATTATGATCATCATTGTGTCTAATATTGTCATTACTAACTATAAAATAGTTTAACATAAAACATTAATATAAATATAATATCAATATGAATATCAATATGTGAATAATTCTAAAAGTATATTAAAATAATGGAATAAATATTAGTATGCGAATAAGCTATAAATAAATATACCTGTTGTACAACCAATAAAAGTAAAAACAGACATTGAAAAGCATTGCTTACTAACATGAACAGGCACTCTGCTTAGTCATCAAGCAGAGTTCCCGCTACTGTAATGTTTGTGTTAATCTTCGGCCTGCGAGGCTTGATGTTGTATTCAATAGGCAGCTCATTAAGCTAAGTGTTTCAGTGAGGTTGGAACTTAGAAGTCTTTATTAGGTCTTTGACAGTTCTCGTTCTCGACAAAATCTTTCATGATAGGCTAGAGTTGAGTCGAACACACAGCTTAGTAAGCCTCTTGTGGCTGGTCTCTGATCTGGTTGTCACTGTTACCAAGGCACTGTGATCGATGAACATGAACCTCAGTCTATCTCGAGAGTGTCGAAGGCTGCACCTCAATTGTTGATAGTTATAGTAGCGTAGTAATTATCAAATGTGAGGTCAATCGCAATCAGAGATTTTGAATGTTATGATGCTCATACTAACATTCCGAGCATGACCAAGGTTTAATAATTACAAACAGCTATCAGATTTCTGATATTTGCAATCAATAGTCGATCATAATATATTTTAAGAAGCACATGTACATTCTCATAAACTTAGGTTTTAAATCTGGTTTGAAAGCAAGTCTCTTGTAATATCATCTTTTATTGACTTTTATTAGGGCCCTTTAGTAATATTATCGGTGTTTAAAATATACTTCTCAATACGTACATGTATTTTTATTTTTATGGTCTACAGTCATGCACTGCATGCCCAGTCCAACATTGCAGACACTGTATTGCAGGACTGGCAACTTGTTAGGCTATAGGCTATAGTAGGCTGACCAACTCACTAACTTGCCTTACTAGGAAATTGTTTTGCAATTTACTTTTGCGCTTCCACAATGTTGTTATACCTTCACAACTTGGATGAAATTATTTTATGTTTCTCGCTTTATACCTGCTTGGTTTAAGTTAGCCAATAAAATCGATACCTTTTTGATATTTTTGGACATCAGATAACAAAACATCATTGTATGCATCTCATTTGTTATTCGCTGCAAACTGAATATCTCTACGCAGTCACCGTTGAAACACCTTGCAGGGTAACTTGTGCGGCTTGTCAATTCTTCAGTCATATGTTTAAACCAACCAACTGTGAAATTCCTTTACAGAACATTTAAATTGTGATTGATTTGTTTTGTATCTGTAACTTTTAGTGAGTGACACAGATTTCATCTGAATGTTATATGAGTGAAGATAAGATGAGCTACCCCTCTGCAAGCTCTTCGCTCTTCGTCACTTACTTCTACGTGAGTAGTCATGTCGCTAGTGTACAGTTACTATACATCAACTGTTTATATCACATAACCCCTATCATAATTACATGTACATGTATGTATAGTGATGTATGCAGTGTGTATATCAAATATTGTGTCTATTTTGTAGTTAGACCATCATGTGGTGTAGTCTATGTGTGTGTTTTAGTTATGTACATGTGGTGTGTATACTATATGTGTGTGTTGTAGTTACATGTATATACATTGTGATGTGTATGCTATATGCGTTGTTGTAGTTATATACATTATGGTGTAGTGTATGTGTGTATTGTAGTTATGTACAATACATCTTCTGGTGTGCATACTATGTCCTAGATAGTGTTAGTTCTGTGACATATGTTTAGCTTTCACTGAGATTATTACTTGGTATGGTTGAGCTAGTTCTCTAGTAGCATATACATATGCATATAACTACTAGTTCTCTAGTAGCATATATACATAATATACATATAACTACTAATTTCCTGAATTACATGACAAGATTGCAATCTCTCCAAGATATTAGTCTCATGCTATGTAGGCCATTACCTGTTCCCTCACCCCATGTTAACTGGTCAATTACTATCTATCTAAGGTGTAAGCTTTGGACGGACGTCATTATTATGGTGATGAATAAGGCATCACTTTAGGCAGGCCAACTTCCTTTTTGCTAACGTAATAAATTATGTGATAAAGCTATTGTGTTATGTACTATGTAAACATGTAGTAAGCTAGTACAAGGAATGCCAATGTTTCCACTTTGGGGCCGGAGAGGGAAGTCAACTGGTACTATAAAATAATACAGGTTAATTATCAGCACTATGTAGTAATATAAATTATTCCCCACGGTATTGGAATGATTGGAATCCTGAATTAAATAGGTTTTTATTCTGCAGTATCAGAGTAGGATCCATTCAATTAACCTATAAGTATTATAGATGTTTACCAATGAATGAGATATGAGATAGTAGTACTGTACAGCACACAGCTAGAATTCATTATCATGTGACCAAGCACCTGCTTTATGTTGTATGTTTGGTGGCCCTACCTCCTGGTGCAAGTATACAATACGATTAATATACCTGTAATGTGGTCTGTACCACATTTGGGTCCCAGTTCAACGTTATAGCATAACTTGTGTGTATAATATGATATACATTGTATATAAATATTTAGTTTAGTTAGAAATGGTGTAGTAGGCCCTAAATGTAGTAATATAAAACTTGACCTTGATAAACGTGCATGTAGTTGGAGTCAGTGTGGTTTGTATAGGTCTATCTTACATACATGTACATACATCATGTGAATGATTGTATGCAATGTAAGCAGACTAGATACTATATAATGCCAAGATAAATGCTGTATTGTTTTTATCATGTACAAATGGCATACATGAATTTTACGCAACAAAACAGTTTGCCAGTAATTCTGAAATTGTATCAAAGCAAGCGTATAGAGTGTAACTACTACAGGCAGTTATGAATGATATGGATAACATAATGTAGTGTAATATACCTAGATATTGGTTATAGAACACAATTGACCTGCTTAATCCATTCACTCAAAAGGATATTATGTTATATACATGATGTAACTATAAGCATATTACATGGGATGTGGGTTTACTACATTATTATCAATGTACTACTAGTTAGAGTTCACCCTTGTCCAGTCTATAGACTGGCTAACTACAGTAATTTATATACCTAGCTGTTAGCTTATCTGCAGCTTAGCTTCATTATATTATCAACTTAATCCCTACACCTATTTCTGTAGTGTCACCATTTTTACCCTTGTTGGAGGAAATACATTGTACATGTATGGCAAACTGAATGCTATCCTAGTCTAGTATAATAATGAAACTTAGTTTTAGCAGTTTACATTATTTTAAGACTAATAATATCATGGAGTCATGTGTCATATATATACATGTATTATACTGTATGTCTATGGTAAATAATTCCTAGCGAAAGTCTGGAGTTATCGCATTTTAGTTGGAGTTGTCTGCACAATTGGATGCTACATATTTGCTGAAGTCATTTACATTGTAGAAGTTGTCTGCCCTTTCACCTTGTTAAAATCGTGTCCATTTTGGCAGTATTATATTATTATACATGTCGGTCAAATACTTGTCACCATCCATATAGCATTCTATGAGCAGTACATTGTTGGTCTAAATCTATCAGTGAGTGTATGCTGTGCATGCACTTACCTATACTGTCTGTGTACCTTACTAGTTGTGTAGAGTACTTGAGGGAGTGAAATAGTAGTGTGTGGGTGTGAAAATAATCTAATAATGTATAACTTCAATAAATTTAAAATTGCTATAGAAAATATTTAAACACTTGTACATTGTAAAAATATCCTAATTCAGCATACAAATTTGTTGGTAGATGACATATATGGTTTTAGTGTATATTAGAATTGTTGTTGGTTTATCATCATGTTGGTGAATAGAACAGAAATGTCTTTTTCAGTCAGTACACATTCGAGAGTTCATCCGTTCAACTAACAAAATCTGTTTTCAGATTAACACCTACAGCAAACAAAGGAATTTTCTGAAATTTAATTCAAAGTTGAAAAAGAATTGCCCTCCCACTGTTTCTAATAACTCATCTGTTGATTGCTAATCTAAGTGACAATAAATAGCCCTTTATTGTTTGGTACTATATAGGCCTACATGTATATGTTCAACTGTGCATCAAATGTACGTATACAGAAAAATCTTGTCATTGATATCCAGGCCAAGAGAGTAAAAGGAAAGAGAGATCACTCCAACCAAAAATTGTCCGTTGTCCGCCTCCAAACGCAGTCCGGATTATGGAAGGAGTTGTGCGGCCTTATGTGCAAATCGGCTATATTTATTGGCGGACCAATAAGAAGCGCTTCGTATAAACCCTCTATTTATTTTAGTAATTGATATTAATACAGGATGCTAAATAATTATTACAATCGTTAAGCTGTGATGCCAGTCGAACAGCTATCTAAAATCTCAGTAGACAAAGGGAACGTCTGGCATTTGGTGGGTCAGGGTATTATCATTGAGTGAGCCATCTTTCTTTTTGCCATCTTTGATCCAGGTTCATAAAATATCTTCCCAAAGATGCCAAGAACTACATCACAGGATCTTTCCTTACTGGGTTCACACATACTCAACATTCTGCAGAGTAACTCAACTATTTGGAATTGCTCTCCCTTGTATTCTAACCTTGCAGATCATACTGGCATCTGATTGGATAATAGTGTAATGGTTTCTGTGATTTGGTGCGGTCGTCCTTGGACGACTATCGACCCAGAAATGAAGTGCCTATGAGTGGTAATAGGACTTCGCATTACATGAAAGATCGAGCGGTCTCAGTAGCCCAAATACTACCAAAGACGACCCATCTGATCTCAAGTCCGACCTTCAGACTATACAATGAAAGAGAGTGATCCGACCTAGTAGGCAGTTCGCAAGGCGAATGACCTGGCAAAAGGAAGAGAAAGTCTCTGTATCAAGTATAGATGTGTCTTTATTGAAAGCCAAGTGAAGACTGAGACAATGAACAGTAAAACAGTGCCCTTTATATAGTATAAGGACTTCCGGCCGACATGACGTCGGGAAAAGACGACGTGTGGTCGTCCGGAAGTTGCGCAACAAGATGGCCGCCGGAAGCCCGACGGCCGACCCAAAATAGGTCGGGTTCTACAAAAGTTGCTTATAATGGTCCAATTCATGTACAAAATGAATATCAATGGATTCTGAGAGGTCGGGCCTCTGTACATGGGTATAAAAGGCATTAAAAGACTTAGATATAATCATACAATCATATATAACAATATAAGAGTAAAGTACAAGCAGATATATACATGTATGCACGCAATAATGAGTGTCAGATGTAAGATACGACTGGGCGTACCATCACATAGCCCCCTCACACTAGGTCATGGGTGTCTCTAGTGTCAAGTTAAGAAGGGTACGGTACAGTGTAGATTCTCTGGATACTATATCCAAGTCTGCTTGTACAAGCTGGAGTTGTCGGGGGTGGTTTAGATGCTGGTTGGCTAGTTCACGAAGAGCTATTTCTCGAGCATAGAGAGGTTCCAGGTGTTGGCGTAGAGTGTCCCCCACCTGTTGACGGCTGGCAAGGTAGTGAATCCGTGGCTTGAGTTCAGCAAGTTGTTGCATGAACGACGGATCCGGAGATGCAGGACGTGTGGCATTCGGCTGAGTTAGTACAGGAGATGCAGGAGGTGGGGACTGGACGGCAGGAGAGTCTGGAGTGGCTCGGAGTAGGTCCCTGGCAGGTGTATAAGGAGAGCGGTGCGGTGAGACCTCTAGTGTGGGCCTGGACTGCAGTGGCTCGATCAGTAGAGTCGGAGAAGCTGTACAAGAAGCTGCACATGAGACCTTGGGTGGAGAGCCTTCGTAGAGAGGGCCTGACTGAGGAGCAGGCATACTCTTCCGTGGAGCAGGCCTTGTCTTCCAAGAGGGTAGACGTCCGCGTCGGCCAGGGGGGCCGACACTTATTGCGGAGGTACTAGCAGGAGGTCGCCAGGGAGAAGGTCCAGCAGGAGTGGTAGGCGACGAGGAAGAGGAGGAGGTAGCATCAGAAGGTGCGGAGTCGGGGGTCTGTTCTGGAGATGGGCTGTGCCGTCTCTTGGGAGGTCGCTTCCTTGTGGAGGAGGAGCTAGGCAAGTAAACTGGTTTATTTGTCCCCGACTGTCCGTCCATAGTAGGACGACATGGTAGAAATGGTGGGGGATCCTTTACGCCCCACCATTCCATGAGGGCCCCATAGCTGGGCCCGTCCGTGAGGAAGAGACGTTTCCCACAGATACTGGATCTCCGACTGAAGTGATGGCCTAGAGCATCACGGCTAACCGAGCTGCGTCCGCAGCGACAGTAGAAGCGGGCAAAGTGTTGCCAAATGTGAATGTTCAGTCTCTTGAGGGTGCCGGAGAAGCCACACTTTGCACATTTGAGGTTAGGTTGACTCCTTCTAGCCAAGTCGTCTCGGGCTTGTTGAGTGAAGGTACTAATCCATGGCTTAGTGGCTCCGGAATGCTGGGACGACTCGATGGGCAGCTTGTCAGTGAGTTTGTGCAGCTTAATTGTAGCTAACTTCAGGGTAGAGGTAACAGGAGGTGGAGTGGGTGGAGGCGTGCCGTCTGGCGTGAGCGTCTTCCGTAGAGGAGATGCATCTACAACACATAATTCATCTGATGTGTAGCCTCCGCCTTCTAACTCATGCTCTTTCCTGTGAGAATGTTCAGGGGAATTCTCCTCTGTCCCGACTGGTCTATGCCGAGTGGGGAGGGAGAGAGAATTCATGCCTGACAGTCTCACAGGTGTTGATTGTACCTCTAATTCTGGTTCGGTCCTTACTGGTAACACTGAGATTTGCTTACCTTCAGCCGTGAAGACAGGCTGATTGGAGTGATCCATACTAGGAGGAGTAGCCGTCTCGTCTGCACGAGAATGAGAAAGGATACGAGTGCTGCTATTAACTTCACCAGTGACACGAGGAGTGCAGGAGTTGCTACATGTGGGGATACATGTGCTTCGGTGAAGTGCTGGACGAGAAAGGACTACTCGTCTGTGAGCTGTCGTATTTATACTAGCCGAGGGATGAGCAATTGGCTCAATTGTAGGCAATGCCTCAGGCACATTTTCTTTGTTCGACTCGTCAAATAAGCGCGGGAACACGGCAATAGTTGCCTTCGATTGCTTCTTATCCGCTTTAGGGGACTTCGAGAGTTCGGCAATCTGTATCTTCGGCTGAAACTGTTCGGCAATGCTAGATTCCGTACAAGAGCGTTTTGCTTTGTGTACTTGAACTGCTGGCAGTATAGACTGTATCTCCGTCGTTGGGATTATGTCTTGAGGTTCGGCTACGCGACATTTCGCGTCCTCTGGATCAGGTCGGGCTGTTGAAACTTGAACATTCTTCGAGAGGTTCAGAGGTAGCTCTCTGGTTTGGTCCAGCACGGTTTGCTCCGTGTCGATCCTCAGGCCGCGGACTTGGACTGTAGTGTCTGGCAGTTCTACACACGATAAGTCGTCCGTCGGGGCATACTGAATTTGGGCGGGAATCAATTGCTGATTAGTGTCGGATCTGGACGTGGCCAGATCCTGTTGATTCTTCTGAGTTGAGGATAGGTCGGGTTTACCTTGTGAGGTTTGGTCCGACGGGGCGGGACATATGAGTCGTCCTTTCAGCCTTGGGGGGTGATCTGTGGTCACTTTGGATGTGTTCGGCTTTGAGTGGGGTCGTTTCTTGCCTGGTGTTGGCCTAGTGGGTTTAGGTTCATCCACTGTGACGGGTGTAGGTGACGCCGTCGGCCTGGAGTGTGATGGGCTAGTTACCCGTGGGGTTTTCTGTTTGGAGTGGCTACTCTTGACTTTAGGCTTAGTGGGTATAGGTTCTTCCACTAGGACGGGTTCTGATGTGCCCGTCGGCCTCAGTGGACGACCATTGTGGTTTGGTCCACTCTTCTTGGGTTTGGCCGCAGTAGGAATGGGTTCATCTACTGGGACGGGTTCTGATGTATCCGTCGGCCTTTGTGGACGACCATTGTGGTTTGGTCCACTCTTCTTGGGTTTGGCCTCAGTAGGAATGGGTTCATCTACTGGGACGGGTTCTGATGTATCCGTCGGCCTTTGTGGACGACCGATGTGGGGTGGTCCACCTTCTCCTTGCTGGGCTCCAGTAGGAATGGGTTCGTCTACTGGGACGGGTTCTAGTGTGTCCGTCGGCCCGTCATCTGTGCCTTGACATTTCTGTAGGAGGGTATGTAGGGCTTTCCGTAGGAGGTCGGCGGGAAGCTCCTCTTGTGGCTTTGGAGGGTTGGCCTTGCCACCCTTGTTACTCTGGAAGGCCGTTCCGGTTTCCAGGGCTTCCTCCATATCGTCGGGCTGTAACCATGTGTAGTACCAGCGTAGGCCACGGTCGTGGACTGAGAGGCAGAACTTCTCTACAGCCCACTCTTCCAAAGATGCAGGGGGTGCTCCTTCAAAGGCTGTTGCCATCAGTCTACGGATGAGAGCCGCATAGTCTCTGAGTGACGTGTGGGCTGGCTGTTCCAGGGTGGACAGCTTCCATCGGGCTTCTCTGGCAGATAGTCCATACTGTTCCCTCAGTCGGGAAAATATCTCTTCGACTGATCGGGGTCGGCCGCATTCTTGTGCGGGCCCGTGTAGGGCGGCTCTAAGCCGTATGAGGCGTGCTCTGTCATTCCAGTTGCAACGCTCTGCCATAGCGGTGAAGTCTTCTATGAAGAGTTCGACGTCCTCTTGTCCGTTGTAGCTGAGTGTTTTGAGGTCCTGCTCGGCCTGGTACATTACCTGCTGAAGCAGGTTCCTTATTCGGTCCATGTCGGTAGGGTGTCGGGTAGTGAGTAAAACTGCTTTGGTTTGTTAGGCCGTGTCGGCCCAATGGTCGTACTGAGTACCGTCAATCTGTTCTGGATCCGAGGTCGGTCTTTGATTGAAGATCCGGCGTAGGTCGGGCTACATCCAGCGGAACCACGAGAATTATGGGTGCACTTTAGCGTTTGTCACCTTCTCGTATCCAAGGTTCCCGGGTCCGAGTCCTAAATCGCCGTAGAAGTATTGAAGAATGAGGTCGGCCGGTCACCCGAGTCCGAGGTCACCTTCCTTCTCTTTGTATCGTAAGAGTACGACCTTAGAATCCCACCGCTGCCACCAATGTAATGGTTTCTGTGATTTGGTGCGGTCGTCCTTGGACGACTATCGACCCAGAAATGAAGTGCCTATGAGTGGTAATAGGACTTCGCATTACATGAAAGATCGAGCGGTCTCAGTAGCCCAAATACTACCAAAGACGACCCATCTGATCTCAAGTCCGACCTTCAGACTATACAATGAAAGAGAGTGATCCGACCTAGTAGGCAGTTCGCAAGGCGAATGACCTGGCAAAAGGAAGAGAAAGTCTCTGTATCAAGTATAGATGTGTCTTTATTGAAAGCCAAGTGAAGACTGAGACAATGAACAGTAAAACAGTGCCCTTTATATAGTATAAGGACTTCCGGCCGACATGACGTCGGGAAAAGACGACGTGTGGTCGTCCGGAAGTTGCGCAACAAGATGGCCGCCGGAAGCCCGACGGCCGACCCAAAATAGGTCGGGTTCTACAAAAGTTGCTTATAATGGTCCAATTCATGTACAAAATGAATATCAATGGATTCTGAGAGGTCGGGCCTCTGTACATGGGTATAAAAGGCATTAAAAGACTTAGATATAATCATACAATCATATATAACAATATAAGAGTAAAGTACAAGCAGATATATACATGTATGCACGCAATAATGAGTGTCAGATGTAAGATACGACTGGGCGTACCATCACAATAGTTTACATTACAAGCAGTAGTTACTTTATGTAGTGGCTTTTATTGTATGCGTTGTTATTGTTTCGTATTTGTAATACTAGCTAGCTACCTTCTTGTATCACATGCTTCACTACACTACTCAGTCATAAAGGAAGGATAGGATACTATTAGCTTAGTATTCAGTGAATGATAATAGTAACCTACATCATACGTAGCTATTACCGAAACCTGGATTACATTGGCAACACTTCACTCCTAGTGTGACCTAAAAGATAACAGTAGCACAAATATTTGTTTATATAACTCAAACTGATAAACTAGAGGTACTTATTGTGTGGCATGACATTAGCATGCCTAATGTACTAGTGGAAACTCACAACATAATGTCAATGAGGATAAGACGCTACGTATCATCTAGTATTGGGTCGTTTCGAGAGAGGAGTAGAAGTCGTAACCGCAGAAGGACGTATCAAGTGAACGGCACACCTAACAATACTGTACCCGCTGCTTCTTCATCTAGTCAGCCGGATTTAACCTATCAGAGTAGCAGACGATCTCAGGTTATTGAAGTATGTGTTGTTATTTATCTGTTGTTGACAGCTATTATTAGACTCTGTTCCTTAACATTGTTAGGCTTCCTCTCCTAAAGCTGTAGTTGTTGTAGTATTTTGGGTAGATTTGGTCTCTGTCTTTCATCTTTGTGCTTTCTTTGTTTTTAAAATGATTTGACATACACAGCATGTGTAATTGTGATTGTCAGCACCTGCTGCTGATCAAATCATACACACCATGTCCAGCTCTGTAGCCTACAGTCCACATTATTGGTGTAGCCTACAGTCCACGTTATTGGTGTAGCCTACAGTCCACGTTATTGGTGTAGCCTACAGTCCACGTTATTGGTGTAGCCTCCAGTCCACGTTATTGGTGTAGCCTACAGTCCACGTTATTGGTGTAGCCTATTAACAGTCCACGTTATTGGTGTAGCCTACAGTCCACGTTATTGGTGTAGATGGTGAAGTCTGGAGTCAACAGTTCTGGTTTTACTTTCCAAATGTGTTTCCTTCATCTTCTGGATAGAATGGTATAACCTCTATTCTTCTATTTCTCCGAGTAGCCTACTAGAATCATACTACTTATACTAGGCATGCAGATAGGATTAGGGTATTCTATTACAGAGTGTACTGGGTCCTGTGTAAACTGACTGAAATATAGGACTGTGGGATGTAGGACTGTGGGATGTAGGACTGTGGGATGTAGGACTGTGGGATGTAGGACTGTGGGATGTAGGACTGTGGGATGTAGGACTGTGGGATGTAGGACTGTGGGATGTAGGAATGTGGGATGTAGGACTGTGGGATGTAGGACTGTGGGATGTAGGACTGTGGGATGTAGGAATGTGGGATGTAGGACTGTGGGATATATGACTGTGAACTGTTGGTATAGACTGTAGATACTAGATAACTGTAAAATTAAACGTGCAAGTTGGTATTCATAACACCTATAACATGTATCCATCCATCAACTTGTCTCTCAACATCAACAACTACTAACTATTAATAACCTGTTAGTTATATCTTTTACTTACATTGGGAAATAAATCGCTTTTGAATTGAGAAATATTGATCAATCATCAGTTAAAATGGTGATTCTACTCTTGTACTAGGATGTGTACTAGACAGGCAATCAATATGATTACAATACTATGTAAGTGTCTGGTGGGGCAGTGTAGGCTATGGATGGTATAATTAATAAGAAGTCACTAATGTAATGTTATAACATACATGTATTTCTCTTGTTGGCCGATAAACTATGGTAAAGACTGATCTCACAAAATGAACATCCCGAACTGTGTAGTTAACTTTTTTCATTTAAATCTACAGGACTGGTGTAAAACATGTAACATTAGTTCCTTTACCTGTTATTATATAAATAATAATATATTGTAGTCAGGAGTGGAATAATCTTGTTTATGATTTTGTGTAATCTGATTGTGAGCAGTGAACTTGAATGGTTTTGGGTTGAGTTAGGGGTTAGGTGTCTGTAGAACAGGTTGGTATCCTTATTGTGTAAAGCCACTGGTTAATAACAAATGAAAATGTATTTCCCAGCACAACAATAATAAACAGTCATAACAATAGTTACCTTACATTGTATAGAGTTTGTAGAGAACAGAGGTACTGTTTAGTACTGGTACTTATCAGTAGTATAAATAGCCTATGCTAGATAGTGGTTATAATAGTGCATTTATTGCTATCATGATTATCAGCAGAATGACTAATCCCATTCTCTACTGCCCACCACTACTACATCTCAGTGTGTCCAGTTGGTGGACAGGCTAGGTAATGAGTAGGCTCCCAAGGTACATAATTTAATTACCACATGTATGTAACATATCCATATAAATAGAAACCACTATAATACCACCACAGTATAATTATTTCTATAGGCATACCATAATCATGGTGTAATATATAGTGTACATAAGTACATGTACCTACCAGGTGTCTGGTACAAGTGACATTCATTAATGGATTCTCTATCTGGTATTTACTTGTACCAGAGAGGGATATATTTACTTACCATTTAGTAGTAGCACTGGGTAGTACACACACTGTTAGTACATCTCAGTACTAATATTACTAGGGTAGTATAATAGTACTATGCATCAGTAAATAATTGTAAATATCACATACCAGTATAATATGCTGGTACATACTGTATGATCATTTATTGTAGTCATGCAATGTGTGATGTATGCTCAGCAATCTCAGCTACTTCTACTTATTGCTGTGTTTGCTGCTGACTGAAGAATTTGATCAATGAATAGTTACTGTGCTGCCTGTCCTCCTCCCACCCCACCCCCCCCCTCCTGTACATCTACATGATCTACATGGCCATACTGTCTACCCTTTGACATACACAATGTTACTCTGTTACAACCAACATATTTACTACACTAAATCACATGTGTTTACTCTGTACATAACATAGCACACACCATGCAGTAGTCAGCTTGTCTCACGTACACTCTATGGACATGTGACTAAGTAGATACCAATCCTTAGACTACATTGATACTGCACAGATATATGCAGTCAATGTTGTTTGTGCATGTCTATAGGATAAGTTTATCTCCCTCACTACATGTACATGTATGTATATATTTCATATATCAAATTTAGGTATCATTACATTGTATCCATTGCATTGTATCGTAGGATCTACATATCATTACACTGTGTTGTCTTGGATAAAAGGATCTATTGTGAATAGCAGCATGACATCCATAATTACTCTTGTACACTGACTACTCTACAACAAACACAGTATCCCTCCATCTCCTCATCTGTCATACATACAGTATATTCCACTTGGAGTAGACCTATATCTCTCCCTTTTACTGTTACTAGTTACATATTTACTCCCCTACTGTAACACAGTACATGTACTGTAGTGTCACAAGGACACAACTCCACCCACTACTTATCTAATACTATTAATCAGATAATCCAATGAGTAGATATTTTAGCACATGTATATCTCTATAATATAGACTCTGCGCTCACACTATACAGTACATGTTGTCTCTTTGCAGGGAATAGAAGGATTTGATGAACTGCGCCATGTTATAAAAGCTGGCTCAGATATCAGCAGAGAGATAGCCTCTATTATAGCTGATAGGTTAGTTCTTATATTTGAGGAGTTATGTCCCTTGTAACACTGGCTGTGCTGATGACATGCTTGTAATTGTTATTAGAGTGCAAATAATAATTCAATGGATTTAATTCATATTCTAGAGCTGCCTTAGAAATCAGTTATGCCAAGTCTCTACAGAAGCTGAGTAGCAGATTGATCAAAGCCTGTTCTAATAGGCTAGGGTAAGTTATCATCTTATACTGTAAGTACTATCTATTCTACTGTCAAGTTATATACTAGTATTAAACTCTGAACAGACATTACACTTGAAGCAGTGTCATTCCATTGATCTATTAGTCTTCAACTGAACAGAAACAGAAGCAAAGAATTGCAACATTTTATCAGGTCATAATCGGCTTGTCTATGTGAAGACTTGAACACTACTATATCTATGGTCTATGGTCTATTGTCTATGGTCTATGGTCTATGGTCTATGCTATACTAAGGTAGATGTCTCTACATGTATACATCTATTTAAGTATCAAGCATGTCTCTATGTCTATAAGTATGTATTGTTATACAGGACTGCAACAGCAGCATGGGAAACTGTGGGGGAAGAGATGAACACAGAGTCAGAAACCCACCAGTAAGTACTTGGTTATGGTACTGAGGCTACAGTACCCCTTCTACAATAGATGGTGTACAATGCATATAGTATAATACTGTGTACCCTTCTACTACTTCCACTATACACACTCCACTACTAGTCCCAACTAACTATCACCATGACTTGGTAATCCGCCCATAATATGATTAATGTATCATTAGATGGAACAGAGGCAAATCATCTCCATGATATCTATTAGATCTAATCTCTCTGTAAACAGAGCATCCCCAAGGTCTCTTCTTGATGGTCCATTCCTTAGGGCTATTTACCTGATGACTGTATGAATGGTGCATACCATGTAATACATGTACATGTATATCCATTGTATAACATAGTGGATTACAAACAGTTGTCACTTGTCACATACCTTGGATACTTGTTCTACCCAATACAAATATGGTGGAATATCTCCCATGATTTGATGAATACACTAGGGTTTGAGAACTAGTAAACCCAGGGGAGAATAATTACCAATACAATAGCAATATCTACATGTGCGTGTGTGGTTGTTTGCCAGCTACTCCTTTGCATTCCTTACCTGTCAGGTTTCTCTGTGAACTCCTATGTGCACGTGCACGTACATATAGGCCTACTACTAACAGATATGGGGGTACAACAGCCAACAGGTGACAGCTATACAAGGATACAGGCAGGTGTTTAGGATTATGTTGTATGCAGTTTTATCGGATATTTATGAAACTGTTTACTTGGTCTGCTTACAGGAAGATAGGGGAGAGTCTAATGGAGGATATATGTAAGCCTCTGAGAAACATGTGCGATAACCATGTCAAGGTTAAAAAACCCGTGAGTGCATACGTTATATATATCACCTAGTCATATCAGTATCTGTATCTATATGTATCACCTAGTCGTATCAGTACCTGTATCTATATGTATCACCTAGTCGTATCAGTACCTGTATCTATATGTATCACCTAGTCGTATCAGTACCTGTATCTATATGTATCACCTAGTCGTATCAGTACCTGTAACTATATGTATCACCTAGTCGTATCAGTACCTGTATCTATTTATATCACCTAGTCGTATCAGTGCCTGTATCTATATGTATCACCTAATCGTATCAGTACCTGTATCTATATGTATCACCTAGTCGTATCAGTACCTGTATCTATATGTATCACCTAGTCGTGATGCTAGTACCTTAGGTTAGTATTTCAAGTTAGTTTTCAAGTCAGCCCTGGACAAGTCAGCTAGTGTCTGTACATACAGGACTGTCTCCATATGGAAGTACTAGCTGTTGGTATAACTATTAGACTGTTAGAATAATGTTGAGAATAACAACAGTATTATGCACATGTATGAGATAGATAAATACAGCCTAGATAGTATTTGGTGTATGTATTATAGTACAAGTACATAGTGGACTATTGATACAATACTCTATACTGTGTGTATCTCCCACCTTAATACATAACATGTGCACTGCACAAACACTACAATCTAGACAGTGATGGGCTAAAACAAACTGCAATTGTTTATAATATTCTACAGTTAAAGATTATATACATGTAGTTGCAGTCCATTGAGAAATTACTGTAGACATTAGGTTAACAGGAGTGGATATAACATACCTAACTGCTGTCACTAAACATAAAATGATGTACCAGTGTATCGATTGATGTCTGTCAACTGTCATCCTTAATGTTTATTCACTAAGTATATAGTCATATAGGTACTGTACATCGTGTAGGTACTGTACACCGTGTAGGTACTGTACACCGTGTAGGTACTGTACATCGTGTAGGTACTGTACATCGTGTAGGTACTGTACATCGTGTAGGTACTGTACATCGTGTAGGTACTGTACATCGTGTAGGTACTGTACATCGTGTAGGTACTGTACATCATGTAGGTACTGTACATCATGTAGGTACTGTACATCGTGTAGGTACTGTACATCATATACATGTACATGTAGTTGTAGTGATCTTATCTTACTGGGTCAACCATTGATATGTCTCTGTATTGTGTTCAGCATTGTAACTGATTAAAATAATTTTAACAGGTTTTTCTTTTGAAAACTGACATGTATTGTGGATATTGGTTGATAAGTTGGCACCACAGTAGTACACTTCTTACACAGTGTACTTATTCTACAATATATTACCATCACAATCATGCTATACAGTACACCTACATGTAGTACTAGGGCCTACTTACTAACTATATGATCTACTCCATATACATATACATATAGTGTTATACTATGCATACTAAGTAAGTAGGAAGTAGTATACACCGTATTACACTTATTCACCTGTTAGGGGAAACAGACCATACAATGTAGATAGACCCTGGTGATTGATAGTATTCATTAACATGTCTTTTAACATACAATAGTTGACTACCATCATATTATAATATATTTGCTGTACCTGTACATGAATATAATATTATGTACCCACTACACGCTGCACACCATATAGTAATACACGTTTATATGATATATACTATCTTGTAGATAGAGGCAGCAGTGGAAAAGGCTACCAGAGTGTTATCTGATAGGAGGATAGATGAACAGAAGGTATGGATATTATTGTTCATCACAGCACCCTTGTTTTTCAGTCAAAGATAACTTTTCGTGACTTGTTCTTCGCAAAATTGAACTATGACCAGTTTTAGGTTGCAAAGTTAAAAAGCTAATGAATTGTTGAATTTTTTAGCACCTGCTACTATTGTTTACACAGGAAATGACCGTTGAGAGATGATATGCAGTGGATTTATGTAATGTTTCGTGTTAGTTTACAATACAACATGCAATATTCGAACGCATGAATAAGTATATCATAATAATATATTGTTCTATATTTGGCAGTACAAAATCAAGTCATTCCAGTCATTGGGAGAAGCTGAAAGACTACATTCACTAATTATAGAGAAAAGAACTGTAGCTAAAAAGACTCCTGAAAAAGAATTGTTAAAAGTAAGTTTGGCCCTGGTCCAAGTCTTGTGTCGTTGCTTATTGATGGCTTCCAGATTAATTCCTCAGCGTCACTAACATAAACTTCTTGTTGTATTGTATAAACAAATACACATGGCAAAAAGTGTTGTACTGAAGTGTAGATTTGTCAGGGATGTTTTAGATATCACAGCTTTGTCTACTTTTTTGTCAATTATACATTGCGTAGAGTCTTACATTTTAACATAGAACTGGCCCAAGAGGTCATGAGATCATTTGCTTCACGTTTACAGCTTTTATGATGTCTACATGTAGATACAAGGTACACAACAGCCTACTGAATATGGGTAGTACATACTAATACTATATGTGTTACATGTACCTAGATGACAATTATTATATAATATAATGTATACTGTATTGGTAGATGGACAAGAAGTTAGCTACCCTAAAGGAGTCTATTAGAAAGAGTGGGAGGAAGTATTACTCATGTTCATTGGGTTCAGAACGTTCTCGACAGGAATGGGAGTGTACGTCTATCAAGGTATGTCCTCTCTAACCATATTCACTCACTGCTGCTATCAGTATTACAGAGTATGTACAGGTATGATATAGTTATATAGTATATATTTATGGTATGTATTACAGAGTATGTCCCAACTCCAACAGCTGGAGGAGGAGAGGTTGAGAGAATTACACAGATGTCTAACTATGTACAGACAGACTCTTGAAAGTGTCGCACCTCAGATGACCACTGTGAGTTTACTACTATTATATTACTATAATGTTGTATTATATTACTACATGTACATGTTATCGTATGTTACATGTTGTATTATATTACTGCATGTTGTATTATATTACTATATTGTACTTGTAGTATTATATTACTACTTGTAGTATTATATTACTACATGTTGTATTACATGTATATTACTACATGTTGTATTATGTGTAACATAATTATAATACTATTATGTAGATAATATATCAACCATATGCACAAGTAGTCCAAGCGTCTATTAGCCAGCATGTATAACATTATGTACACAGTACCAGCACGAGTAAAAGTAAAATATGTACAACTCCATGTACAACAGAACTCTGGTGTAAAACTAATGACTGCATTCGGCTGCCCAATGTGTCAAATTATTCACTAGTCAGTAGTCTACACTATCAGTATACAATATCCAAGACGCTGCCAACAATGTGGTGATGTAATGAAGCTTTTAATTGCTAGCATTAGTTCTAAGGTATCTATCTACTCACATTCTATCCAACTCCCAGAGGTACTTGTATAATTATATACTAATTAATTCAATTCATATAAACATGATTACAGACTTGCCAGAGGCTGGGAGAGGCCGCAGTCTGTATAGACTTTGAGAAAGATCTACGGAAAATAGTTGAGAGCAGGCAGAAAGCTATAGCCCAGCCAGAGCAGATACTCTTTGAGACCTATGTAAGTGGTGTAGAGTTGGTTCTGGAGTCTTCAGTGCGGTGCTAGAGGGGAGGCGGTCACAGAGCCCCTAACTTATATGCCCAGGGTGCCATGCTCCAAGACCTATGTTGCAGAAGTTGCTCTACTTTCCAACATGCCATTACTTTGTTGTATTATCCAATGTATAAACCAAAAATGCTGTTACATTGATGTTATTGATAGTGTGAATTTAGCCTCTCTCTACCCCTATTACATGTATTGCCGGAAGAGTGTATGTTACATCCAGGACACTAAAAGTGCATAAAACTTAAACTTCGTGTGCCCAGCACCTTTCTAATGTCTCAACATTTTTATGTGTATCTATTACATATTATACAAGAGTTTTGTTATTGACCCAGCACCCGGTGTTGTGCAACGAAATTGTAGCCTAAAATCTAACAAACAAAGCCCTTACCCTTGTAGGCAGAGGATATGAACCACCAAATGGACAAAGAGAGGCGGAGGCAGGCTCTCACACTATATATATATTACCTGGCTCAAGATATCGATGTAGAGAGGAAGGGAGTGGAAGGGGTCCAGAAGCTCGTAGATATATATAAAAACCAACCCGACTATGCGGACCGGGAAGCTATGGAGGAAGCCAAACGTCAAGCCCGTCAGGTGAGTCCACCAACTCACCTTATTACTTCTTGGGATTTCCCATGTCCAACTTTGTATTCTATGCATATGAAATACAAATGGTAGAAACAGACAAGCCGTCAACCTGTAGTGAAACCTGGTTGTTTGAATAAATGAAATGATTACCCCAACTGGCTAATGTGTTATATTTAGACTGTGAATGGAATAATTTTATTTCATTACATTCAACCTCTACAAGTGTGCCCATGTTTACAGGTACACGCAATGCTCAACTTCCTGGATGCTAGTCATTATAAACTATCACTAGCTCTAAATCAACTGAGTACAAACCAAGAGATACCACAGTATAAGTTTGCCTCATACATGGAGACTACTATAGATAAAACTGTAAGTATATAAATTAATATAATATATTATATTGTGTATCGTACTACTCTCCTTGCATCTACAGTGTGGTGTTGAATGTACAGCAGGAGTTGTCCACCTCTCCACAATAAATAAGAGAATTGATATTGTATGTGAGATAATACATGATTATGCCACATACTTTTATATAATTTTTATAAAAATCACAACAGGAAATTCATAAACTAAATTACAAAAGCATAATTGAAACCTACAGCACCACCCTTATTTTAGACAGTGTAATGTTAAGATAACACTGTTCCACGGCCAGTGTTCCATAGTAATATTACATTGCATGTACATATATTTACACCCTAATAAATTATTATGGTTTGTAATTGCTAATTGCTATAATAGGTTGAGTAACACCCCATGATATATCTACAATACTTACTAACACATTACTACAGACAGCTTCCTGTAGTGTTTACATTAACTAGTTATAACTAATACAGTAAATGGCAGCATATAGGCTCCTGTTATACAGTGTATTATCTCATCTCATCTAGGGAGGTGAAATAGTACAATATCGTTACATACACCAAGGCCATTACACATAACCATGTACATGTATATATGAACATTATGAATATTGTATGTTATAGCCAAAATACTAATTAATTCTATACAATCCATCACATGTGTGTATTATACAATTGTACTTATTACTATATACATGTATTATGTCATTTAATGTAAGAATAAGTAATATGTAATTAATGATATGGATATAACACACCTAACTACCTACTCTACATCATGTTGCTGTGAACAGACGACTTCTATGTATTTATCAAAAAATATTTGTGACCAGAAATATGTTATTCTTGAAATGCTTTGATATTTTTTTCTAAGGGAGATAACTCTGAACTATTCTCATCACATTCACACCATTCACCTGCTCCTGGGTTGGATGAGCTTTAATTTATTATTGTTGAATGACATTATTTTCTAATATTATGTTGATGCTGGCATCCATTGTGTTTGCATTCTACACTCTATATAACTACTACTAGGCATGTACTATGTACTGTATACTTGAACACTGCAGGGTCTACCTACTACAGTGCTCCGAGTACCTGTACATCTCATAGCTGAAGGGTTTAATGAAGCAGATTTCTCCTCTAGAGGTAGAGCAGACGGTAGCCATGACTCTCCTACTGATGGAAGTAAGTGTCCTCTAGTATAACTATTGTACATCAACAGATAGTGCATGTACATTGTATAGTACTATAGTACAGTATCAGTTGATGTCAACATACGAGTATCTACCTCCATTCCAGACATTCTCTCTTCCACCATTCACTCCACACCAAACTCATGGTTTCTGTGCTATACCTACCCTACAATTACCCTACTATATCTGCAAAGTACAACTAATTCTCATAAAGAACAGACAACTCCCAATACTATCGACTACCAACAATGTCATATTATATTACAGCTCCATATGAGAGCATAGACCACGATGACTACTACTCAGACAATGAGGTAGATGATGAATTTGAAGATAATTATGACGGTGCGTCTCGTGTCAGCTCTTACGGTGCTACTGAGGTCAACAACCATCAGTCAGTGTTATGTATATGTAGAGTATTATATGACTTTAATGGTACACAGTCCACGGAGCTCAATGTCAAAGAAGGTATGTGTTATATTTATATATGTATTAATGCACTACTGTATGTAAATACTATATAGTAATATACCTAGTGTCATGTCTAAGCTATCCTCCTTTGACAGCCAACAACTTGGGTGTGACAAAGTTAGCAGAATTCAGGGTTGTCTACCCCCAAGTGGGGACAACTTCAATATTGCTATTCAAATAATTTCATTAGTTGAGCTTCTTTCAGTTTTTCTTTAAATTTGTGTGCATTGAACTCGTTCGTTATTATTTATGACCATCTTTTGAAACATTTAGATTCTATAATTTTAGTTTTATGTGCCATCTACTATACATGTATCAATATATTATTGTCTGTTTAGGAAATGAAGTTAACATACTGGAAAAACATAGCGATGGCTGGTGGAAGGCGGAGCTACGGGGTTGTGTTGGTGTGATTCCCGAGACATATGTTGAAGAGATCAGTTGATTCTGGTAAATACTGAGTATATGGTGGATATTACAAGGATCTCTATAGCCGATATAAGCTGTAATTCATGTGGAGACAACTCCAAACATGGAGAAACTTGAAGTGAAGTGTATAGCATAACATGACAGAAATCTAGCATGTTACATGACTATCGCATGGGCTATTCACCATTTGCCTGAAATAAAAACGTATATCTACTGTACATTATAACAATTAAAATTTTAAGTTTACTACATACTGTAATATTTCATATAAGATGTGCATATATATCCATGGTAATGGTAATACTTGAAACCAGCTGAAATATATACAGTGTATATTGATAGTGTACGTCTACTTGCCTCTTTTTCAATTTTGTGCATAATTTATATTAGTTTCAAGGGAATTATTTTGCTGGCTATTGCTACATTATAGGAGTCAGTACTGTCTCAGACGCTATTATACATTTTATACTTGGGAATATCAATGTTGTACCTAGTCAACTTGTAGAGGATATATTTACACATGTTTATGTAGTTGTATGCTTATATTTTATGTATTGGATTATTTATTTTTATATTACTGTTACCCAGTGTGTGATACAAAATAATCAAAATACACATGCTACCAGATTCACTATTCTGTCTGTGTGTCATTCTGTGTATCATATTATGGACTACGTGTATAAACAATCGTACATGGTGGTAACTCACCAAGATATGTTGAGAGATATTGTGCCTTAGGAAAGTAAGTTTATGATGAAACTGGTCAACTTTGGAGTTGTGGCATCCCCAACACATACTGTAATATATATTCTGATTAATAAAATTGTGGAGTTTGTTTCCTCCCATACATGCAGCAGCTACAGTATATATACTAAATGCCACAATTCTCCTTTCTAGATGTATTATTTTTACACAGCTACCCAATTTTCACAACATAACTCCTTGGCTTTGCTTTTCTGCCTGAATAATGACTAAATAATTACAGGACCAATAAACAGTTCCACTACATTGTAATGGTAAAAAAGTTATTTAGTAAATTAGTAATTTTTTAAATGCCTTCCTGTCAGCTGTTACAGTCTAAATGGGAAATTAACGTGTACCTGTACATGTACATATAAAACCATAGTAAGGCATATAGAGTTAAAAATTATAATGATGATAGTGGAACCATTTATGTGCATCAGGCCACACAGTCTTTGGCATTCTGAACCAACGCCACCCACACCCTACAGTGCATTGCGTTTAGTGGTAGGCCCAAACTATACCACCGTGCTCACTGTACAACATATTGATCTGTTACACAGTAGCTGAACTATAATTTCTACAACCGTGCATATGGCAAATCTCAAAATGAAAAATATTTCTACCATTTTAGGACTGGCATAGCACCAGTAGAACCAGTTCTGTAGCAAATAGATTTCCTAGACAAGATAATCCCATAATACAATATGGCACATAATGCTGCATCTCATAGTTGTATGTTAGGATTCAATCTTTATTCTGAGGTTTTTATTTTGCTGCCATTGGAACAACACACTCACACAAGCCATGGAAATTTTTGAAGCACAATCTAATGGATATAATTATGGTTTTGTATGAAGCAATGATTACTCTTGAGTAGTAACTTAGTTATAACCAGTTTATAAATTTGCTTTTTGTAAGTGGGTGGAGCCTAAAACAATGCAATGTAGAACATGTGGTGTGAATAATGTTCATTTGATAACACTGCACCCATTCAACCAGCTGATCCCCCATTGGGAGCAATCTGATTCACTCAAGTCTACTTATAGATTACATACATAATGTGTGTAACTAGTACTTAGAGTAGGAAATATGTCAGCATGCTGAAGGAAGAGAAGATTAGGAAAGAGTCATCTGCTGTTGCAGAGGTTTTATATGTACATAATATAATATTATAATGGTCGACGTTGAAATCGTAAAAGCATATAATCATAGTAAAATGTGGAAGCTAATATTTTTATCCTTTTTACTACGTTCAACTTTAGCTGCCAAGGAAACGCAAAGGTAGGTGGATATCTCTGATAACAGACATTCATCTTGCTGGTATGTTTACACATGTCTATGTATAATAACTAAGAGGTGTACTGGGTATTTATGATATATTAGTATTATATTAACAGTATACATTTACAGAATATCATACCTCCAGGTTAATTAGATTGAACTTATAATCATGACATTGATAATTACATGTATATTTATATTATGACAAACCAAATTAATAAAAAAAATAATGCAAAGAATACACGGCGTAGGTTATCATTGTTTGAGCTTTTACACCCCATAAGTTTTAACTGCTTGGTAATTTGCATTCCCTAATGCTTATTGTCTAGTATATTCATACACTGGTTTGTTTGAACTCATTCCTACATGGAGTAATAGGGATGTAAACTGTTTACATTTCAAACTAGACTATTCAATAGCATATTGATTTAGCATTTTAGTATAATTTGGTCAGTTTGAATACTTTCCATTCCATTCTTTGTAATCAATTGCTCAGGTAAAATAATGAAACCTTTTGTCGTAATTTTTTAGGAAAGATGTGTCAGATATGGAGGTAATAGTAGTCGATGTAGCCTCTCAATGGGCCCAAGATCAACTCCTCAAATCCTTAGAATATGAATTTAACTCGGGGCAAGAAATTGATCAGGTGAAATGTTTTATATGTAACTAGCAGTGCAAATATAATACATGTATGTATAACAATGATAGCAACTTGAAAACGGTCATTTGCTTTGTTGCAGAGTATAATTACATGTATATGTATAATTCAACTGTGAAAAACCTGATGCTACAAATCAAACCAAAGGTTTTTAAGATATTTCAGTGACTTAGAGCTCTCACAGAAAAAATAACCAAGGTTACCTGAATTCAAAACAAAAATGGTTAGCTATGACATAACATATTAATATTTTAGACTAGCCTTCGATTTTTTTGTGCACTTTTAATTCCATCATTAAAACACACAGTGACTAGTGAAGATGTTGACTGTAATCTAGCTAAGTAGTTTCCTACTCTTAGCTCACAGGCTAGAGAGTAGACTAGTGGTGCCAAGCTGTGATTGTAATTGTAAATGACAATTATTATTGTTCTCAAAGGAGCCAAGTGATGTAGTTGGTTTTTATCTTTGTTGTGTCTTGCTATTTTTTGACATTTATTACATGGAATCAATCCATAATATTGGTGCTAATTTATTGTCTATAGGTTCATATACTAAGTGTGCTAAAGAATGGAACCATAGCTTTACTTGTCCCTAACGAGGCGAGGAAAGAAGCCCTCCAACTCATCAGCAAATATATTCCTAGTCCTCAGGCTATCTCTATCAGCAGGTAGTAGCCTACAATCAATTGGTTAATTTTTCAAAGTTGTGAAAAATGAATATTTATGTAATTGTAAAGGCTATCGCACCAGAACAATCTATTTTCCATAAAATCTACATGTCATGATAAGAACTCGTCTACCCAGTGAGTAGACAGTCAACTGTCTGGGCTGTTTCAGTTGCTTACTTTTTTATAATAAACAGTTTAGTCTGGAGCTTTAGATATTCAAAATCCAGGCTGTATTTCTGAACAGCTTGACCATAGAGTTATTTATCTATTCTACTAGCTAGACACTCAAATTAATAGAATAAAGATATACCTGATATATCTATATAACATGATCTAGTTTCATGACTACTGTGTTGGAAGATATTTGTAAACAGTTTTGATATACTTCACACATCAAGATATGGGTTTAAGCACTGCAGATATCATCACATCTTAAACCAATCTTTTGTTACTAATCCGTTGATTTTAATTACAATATTATCAGCCTTGTGTTTGATATTAGATTGCTTTCAATGGATATATGTAAAATTTAATAAGGTTAATTGTATTGTACAAACTAGAATACGAATCTGATATCTAAAAATTTTACAAACTTGCTTTACATTCTGTCTCCTTGCTTGCTGCAGTCACAAAAGATTTTAATACTCAATACATTTCATCCTATATAATGGAGGCATGATTATGATAACAATATATTGTAAATGGGTGCTAGTAACACAGCCCAACCTTTGTAGTTATTGTTAGGATAGCTGCTTGGCTGCAACAGAGCCAGTTCTGCAAAACATAATTAAGCTTGCCCAATTGTTCCAACTGTTGATAAAAAACCTGCAGTTTCTGCCACCGCATTGTTTTAATGTTTATGAAAGCGGAGTAAAACACCCTGACTGTATTCTCTCTCGGTCATATACATTGCATTAAATCAACAAGACTACGCTTTCATTTGTTACAATTTTGAGTTCGGTCTTGCAATTTTGAATGACTAGAATTCCTAAGCAGTACATACATAAATATACTGAAATAGTATACATGTTTATAAGTTCATCCTAATCTACTAAACATACATTCAACAATGCTGCAGAGGGAGACAACTTTACTAATTCACCCAAGATTTCCTACTAACCAATACAATCGTACTGTGTAAAATATAACTAGATCTCTCGGCACAATGCCTGGCTTTGTAAAAAGGAACATTTTTAGATTTGTCATCAAGTAATACTAATACATACATGTGCATAGGTATAGTTGTAGTTCTATATAACACAGCTCTGTTTATTATAGAGTACCCAATATACAGATTACAGATGGATGGACTCATAGCAGAAGAACTAAGAGATCTTTAGATCAGTTTCAGTTGGAGTCATATAATACGTATAGCAGTGCGAGTATTACATATACATGTAGTTCCTAGATGGTTGTGTCTCCCATTGAATTACCTATAAACTTGTACATATATGATGTCATCTTAGAGAACACTGGTCTTTAAAACCCTAATGTTACTTTCGTAGGTAAAATCAAATGGTTAGATTTATTTCAGAAAATACATATCCATGTATGTTCATGCCATTTACAATCAGAAGTTTTTGTTCTATGTGATTTATTTAAATATAACATATACATGTAATTATGCTAAGGGCAGCATCAATATACAGATAGCCTAATGAGTTGGCCCTCTTTATGAAACAGTTATTCTACAATAGCCTGCTGCTATTTCTATAAGCATAAATTTATGCACAGAGTATTGGCACTTCTGCTGGCTGACCTATTCTGCCATATTAGATTAATCATCTTCTAGTTACAACTTATAATCAGCTCTCATGGTTATTATAGCAAAGTAGTGTTGTTGTTTATGCTTTGTTTATTTACTTGATTAGATAATGGAATATTTGGAAGAGCTCTCAGCTGTGTATCCCCAGATCTGCCAGACAGAGATAATTGGTTTAACATTTGAAGGTAGAGAGCTCAAAGTTATCAAGGTATTATAATAAATATAAATAATATAATACAAATAATAAATATAAATGATATAATATAAATAAATAAATATTTCATTTGCTTAGGAAAGAAGTTGTCAGTAAATCAAGTATATTATTTTCAAAAAAGAAAATTAAACTGGTTAATTTTCTAAAAGGTTTCTAACTGAATACTCAATACTCTCACTACAATAGTAAATGGTGATCCATTACATCTGTGGGCTGACCCAAACATACATGTGCATACGCATACTATTATATAATGCAAACACAAAGTTCTTTTACAAAAAAATAATAATACTTCATCTCAGTTGAAATCATTACTATAGAAAGCTCCAATCTTCTTTGATCGATTTTGTTGTGATTTGAATGCCACATAAATCAATATTAACCTTAGAGGCAAAAAGTCGGTTTGATCCAAGAGATAATATTGTTTTCATAAAATGGCTATCTTTGAAAACATCACAGTCCATTTTAACATATTCTGCATTTCTAAGAAGTAATACATGTGCATGTATTAATTTGTTTGAAACTACATGTGTATCTATTATTATCAATTTTTAACTTGCAATTTGTTTCATCAGCCCACTTACCATATATCTGATTATAGCCACATGCATTTCTTCCCAAGTAAGGAATTATATTTGCTCAACACACATAATATAGTGTACATGAAAATTATTACAGATACTGGGCTGGGCACAGATATAACCAAATAAAATGCTAAAGATTCAGTTTTTCTGTTTAAAGCTACGTGTATAAACCAGGTTGTATAATAGTTAGAGTCACTTAGAGAAACTAAAATAAGAGTTTTAGAATAATATACAATGTATAATATTAGTACTAAAACCTTCCCTATAATTGACTACAGATTCAAGGAGGACAAACTGGTGAATCCCGAGTTAGAGTTTTCATAGAAGGTACTCAACATGCCAGGGAGTGGATATCACCTGCAGCCATTGTCTATATGATACACCAGGTAATGTCACTTAACAATGTTTGTCTTAGATGAAACATTTGCTTTGTTATAGATAATTTAGCAAATACTTTTTTAGCTACTGTCACAGCTGTGTCACTTTGTTATGAATCAAGCAGTAGGACTTTGAAATACAAATAAAGCTCACTTCTAGTAGTAGCATCTTTGTATTATCATCAAAGATACCTGGAAGCCATATACTCTGTTGGAGACATTGATCTAAATATTATTATGATACAAATAAGTACAACGCAATACTACTTGGATAATAAAAGTAATAATTTTAGACCCTGTTAAGAAATGGATATACATGTATTTTAACAATAATTTTACATAGCCCAGGGTTCTTGGTTAAAATTCTACATGAATAGAATATTCACAAATGTCCCCCCCCCCCCAACCTTGATAAAAGCCAAGATTTAACACTACAGTATGTGGAGATAATTATGTTGTAATGCTTGTGCAAGACATTTGTGTCAGATTGCTTTCTTCGTAGAGTAACTGTGGATCATCCTTATTACTTTAGTAAGAAGTTGTTCACTCTCTTCAAATTTTGAAAGCAATATTCGTAATAGATGGAGTGATTTGGTAATGACATAATAATTATAATGTTGGAGTGAGATTTGAGGGAACTACCTTGTACATGTATATCAAGACCAGTTAACTGACTTTCTGTCTACTTCATACTTGCATACATTTCCATCTAATATTTATGGAATATATTTTTATTATAATATTCACACTCACAGATCCAATTAACCATAAGTCACTTATCAAAATATGAAGTTGTCTTCTCTCTTCTCACTATTGTCTCTGAGGAACAGAGAGCAGACAACTTTATACCTTATTACAATCAACAGCTGCTGATAGTGTTATGTACATATAATATACATGTACTGTATTTGCAGTTGGTTACTGGTTACGTGAAAGGAGATAGATGGATTGTTGAACTCTTAGATAGATATGAATTCCATCTGCTGCCAATAATGAACCCTGATGGGTACAATTATACATATGTCTCCCCAAGGGTATGTATGCTGATTATCAACTTCAATTATTTCATATTTTATTAGTATACTGTATTTAAACAGTAATATTAAGGGAATGTAAAATGTGAAATAGCTGTAAATTAAATGTACTAAAAAACTCATTTACCAAGTGAATTACGAGATAGGAATGTACATGAACAAGTAAACCCAAGTCTATAAGCATATGCTAGCCGTAACTTTATTTACAGACCAGATATTGGAGAAAGAATAAAAATATAACCAATAATTCTACAACATGTATAGGAGTTGATTTAAACAGGAACTGGGGCTTCCAATGGTCAGGTACATTTGTGTTTATCTATTTTATTCTCTACTTGCAATGAGGGGGAGCTTTATAAAGTATTATTTTCAGCTGGTTTGCAAGCAAAGGCTATCAGCTGAATGGTTGGTATACCTGTCAAGTGTCCAGATTTCACAGAGACATTCTAAGTGTTGAAGAGTACGTTTCTACCTCCCAGATGAGATTCTTCCAATTTTTACAAGATGACATGAGAACTTTATAACAACACATAAAACTCAATAGAAAAAGCGTTTTTTGAATGAAAAATGCAGAAGCAAATATATATAATATATCATCTACAATTATGAACTTCGAAGCTGGATATCGAAACAATCTTAATGTAGCTAAATTTAAGTTGAATTAAATTTGAAATCATGTGTGAAAAATTATTTATTCTCTACCGCAAAAATTTTTTCCGGAATTTCGAACGAAAAGTTATTGCGTTAGTAAACTCATATTTAGCCATCTTCACCTGAAGAATCTCTTAAAAATTGTTCTACTCAAGCATCCAGGTTATTATTTATGATTATTTGATGGGTATGATGAGCGGGGGTTTGCGTTTTAATAAATTAGTAATAAACGGTGTTACTGCGAAACCAGCTGAAAATAATACTTTATTAAGCTCCCCTGCAATGAGTGTCTATGCTGTAATGTGGAGATAACTTCAGAGCTAGTAAAATTCTATTTGTCATTGTTTGGAGCAACATACGATGTAATGTAATAGTAGCCTAGTCACTACACTATTTGTAGATGCCACATGAATGATGATGTACAGTATGAATATAATAGATGGAAACATACATGTAAATATCTTTTTTGCATATGACAAGGTTTACAGCAATTAAATGCTGCTAGAATTGACTAGAGTTGACTGACTTCAAATTTAGAAAAATGCATACAATGTACACGTACATTACATTACATAGAATCTAATCCCTCCTTTGCCCTCTTACCTATTTGCATGTAATTAATTTACCCTTATATTTAGGTAGAGGAGGTAGTAGACATATATGCTCAGAACTATATCGAGGGAAACAAGAGTTTTCAGAGGCAGAAACAAGATTAACAGCCGACTATATCAACAGATACAATGGTAGTTGGCATTCCTATTTCTCATTCCACAGGTAAGTAGTAGAACAGAAGAGACTCAAGTCTACTGTTAGTAACTGTAGTGGTACCTACATGTATATGTATGTTACATACCTCTCTTATCATGAACTATTTCCATGAGCACTGATTAGTAATTACTTATCATGAGTAGTTGTCCTCTCTATTTTTCTACCACTTGCATGTAATTAATCAAAGAATCCCTGAGATGGTAAACTTGAGCATAGGCGAAAATGCTTTCTCATGTAAAATAGCCTGAATTTATAGCTGATTGACTGTCCACACAAAGAAATTTTTATGAGTGAAAGTCACAGTATCGTTGTCTTGAGTAAAACTGAATGATAGGTGAAGTGGTACCTGATACAACTGTTGTAGCTATGGTCAGTTGATACTATTCCCTTGGTCACACTCTTACACCAACTCACCTGACCATCACTATCACTCATCTGCTGCCCAGGAGTTTGCAGAAGGATTGAGACAGAGGAATAACATTACCTACACATCGGGTTCTGTTACAGATATACTTTGTAAGTAGCTGCCTGAAAGAGAGCGGCGAATAAAATCCGTTTGTTGTTTTATGAGATATACCAATAAAAATAAAAGTAGGGCAAGTAGGAACATAAAGCAAAGTGCTGAAAAGCAAAATCAAATAAATTTTGATTTTCAAGAAATGCATGTTTTTTCTCAAAGTTATAGCAATGAAACTGTTTACTTACAGTAATGAGTATGTGTATAATATTCCTTACATGTGACAGATTCTTATTCCAGATGTGGCATCTGGTAGTTCAGAGTCTTGGGCTTATGGTAGTGCTCACATACCTTATGCATATACCATAGAACTACCAAGTTCCTCCTTTGTACTGCCCAAGGAGAGGATTGCACCTACAGCTTTAGAACTGCTTGATGGATTTAGGTAAGTAACTTGTTATAGCTAAGGACACTAATAACTGTTGGTGCTAGCATAGCAAGCTTGTAAGAGCTTTATTGTGTATAGAGAAAAGAGAGTAGAAGAGAGTAGGCAACTCCATAATTTAGTGAGTTTATGCTGGCAATACACCCAAGTACTTGGTGATTCATTGATTTAGGAGCCTGGGGTGAGAACAATCACTCCAGGCTAATAGGTCTTGAGAGACTGATAGCAAATGCTGAAAATCTCTACATGTGTTTTTATCTTTGAGTAGAAAGTTGACTGGGTAAGCCAACTACATGATCGTTAACAAATACATACATGCAGCTGTCTAGCAAGAGTACAATTTAATAAAGCACAATCCTAGCTCACAGAATCCACCCTGCTTTTGGCCACTCTTCACCAAACATCTGTATAGCCCCAACCCCCCTCCCCCCCCTCACACTAGTAGCTAATGCTATCACATATTTTACTTGTAGATATTACTTCCAGCACATAGAGTCAACGAGGCCCGAGTTGTATGACCTGCTTCTAGACAGGAGCACAGGCTATACTCATTCTATTGAGTCTTTTACTTCTACATTGGATATACCTACAGCAACAGAAGCCACCACACATATCTCAGAGACAACCACTGCAGGTACTACGCAGGTAAAACCAGTGAGCTCAACTACTATGGAAACAGTAACTACACAAACTGCGACTAGATCAGCGTCATTAGACTATTCTACTAATTCATCAGCACGTGTTACACATCATACACTCATCAGTTCTAGCAGCTCTGTGACTTTGAGATACGAGGAAAAAAGTGCAGTGCAATATAGCTGTGGCTATGAGTTTAAACATGGTATTATTCTATATATTTTAATGTTCTATATTATTATTAAAGCCATAATGTTTCTGTGATATCCTGTGCACTAGAACAAAATAGTTATAGTATATATTTTAGTTTAATTTTCTGCACTATTTTTGATAAGCACTATATTTATATAAATAAATACACATAGGAGTGCTACTAACTTTCTCAAGTCCACTTATAATGAAAATAATAATCATAAATGGCTGACCTGCTCTTCACAATAATAGTCACACATGTAATTTGTATGCACATAGATTTTTGATACTGGTATGTGTTGTTTAGATAGATTATACAGAGTACAGTATATACACTTATATAACCAGACATTGAGTAATATTAATAAAAAAGCTGCACAAAGTAACCATCTGTAGAGCAGACAAACCCTAACTCTGTTGGGTTTTAATGCTCATTATGTAGAGACTACAAAAAGATTTCTCACATGTAAGTCCATTTATCAGCAGTAATATCAGTATACAAGTAATGCTGAATGTATGTGATATATAATAACTACTAACATGTATAAAGTATGTACTTACTACTACTTGCTAAAAGACAACAAGCAACAAGCTGATTATTTTTATGCCCGTCGTCAGATCAATTTTACGTCTTGTTTCAAATTTCTCAGATTAGACTTTCAATTTTGATCTATTTTTACAAACCTTGAGTAACTAAACGGATGATTCCACTATTGTTCGAAGTAGCCGTGGGTAAATACCAAAATACTCCAGTTTCGAAGCTTTACCCTGAACCTCTAGATTTGCTTTGTTTCTTGGCTTTCCTTTACCTAGTCAACAATTATTTCCAACTATCTGCACAGCTTCATTAGAGAGGAGGTTGCCAGGGGTGGACACCTGGATACTGTTTCTTACAGCTGTTAGCGTGTGTGATGAAGGCATTTCTTCTTTGTTACAATCATCAGTGGTCTTCACCTCTCTGTATGGATGGTATAATTTTCGTGCAACGCAACGACAGAATGTTTTTAGTTTGAGTCGTAAATACGACATGTAAATTAATGGGTCTAAAATGGAGTTTGCTAGAAGTAATGTATATGACCACAGCTGCGCTATAAGCAGTGTCTTCATTGTCTTAACAGGCATTAGGTATTCTAAACTCCTGGAAATTTGTAGGCGGTGTATCTGAATGACGGTGGTTAGACCAAAACATGGCAACCAGCAAATAAGAAAAGTTCCACAGATAACTAGAGTAGTGAATAATGCCCTCTTGGCTTGTCCAAAGTCCTACAAAACAATACAATCATGTACATGTATATATGACTCTCACTGGCAGTGACCGCTTTCATAGATGAAATACAATTAATATGTGTACAGCATTATGAAACATATTAACCAGTTGAATTGAAAAATCAAATTTACACGAAATTTTCCATGGAAACTACCTGCTGAGGTGGTGGAGCTATTACAAGAGCTTTGATCTCCCTGAAGATGGACCAATAAATGATTATCATTGCCACCAGACAGATTGGGGCGAGCAAAAGGAGGACATAGTTAGCCTTGTACACTCTATCGGTCTGCAACAGTAAGAGCACAATTTAGAGTCATAGGTGACGTTAGTGTATGGTTGATATTCCGTGTATATTGTATATTGAAACAGTAGGCTGATCATTGGTGAGGATAGTCTTCTTGTCACTAGATACACTTGCTTGCAGGTAATAGCTTTAGACATGTTGAAGATAGTTGATGTATATTTTATGGTATGGTAACACAAACAACCTACCATAAGCAGTTCACACAGGTGATAGTTATCATTCAACTCTTCGGCTAGTACTCTTAGACCCACCACGTATTCCGATACTGCCACTAGTCCTCCAAATACCCAGAAACATGATGTCATCACAATGGCTCTTTTCCTGCTCATCAACTGGAATAATGGACAACTATCAGCCTTTTGCACTTCTAACTTTATGTATTTAATATACCATGAAGAGTGGGAAAGAGTTGAACCTTTTCCAAATTATCGTGAACAAATTTCACTACTTTTACTCTGAATTTCAAATCATTTCATACTTAGTGATTAGAATTTGCTGATATTGCAGTGATAGGCAGGCCTACACTGGCAAAGATTTGCTGTGAATCCTACCAGGCAGTGTTAGAAGTGAAATATCTTAGGTGGGTATATTCCCAATTGAGGGTGTGACGCACCCGCGCCAAACAGCTGGATTTAGCGGCACTGAGACTCTTAAAATGCCTGGGCACCATTTAGAACAAAACAAAATGTGCATTTCTGGAATAACACGATCCAAGCCACCCAATATCCGTGTATTGACATTCAACAATTTGCAGTCTTGAAGCCTATAATCTTTATGCTGGTGAAACCAGCAATAAAGTGAGGGTACACACTTGCTGACTGTGTACCCAGTAAAAAAGAAGTAGGTACACACCGTATATTCCCGTGTACTCTCACTTCTAGCACTGGCTGTCAGGTATAGATTAAAGTGAGAATATTATTAGACATCATTATTTTAAAATAAATCATTGTCGGTGTATGGAGTTCTTTGCACAGGCTTTGGCCTGCAGGTTGCCTATTGGGCATCCCTGGTTTACCTGATATTTGCATATTTGAACTAATTCTAAAAAACGTATGTAGGGCATCCATTGTTACAACTCGACAAATTTTCCATGTTGGCATTTATAACTTGAGCCATTGGGGAAATATAGGTGAGCTGGCAGCTATGTTAGATGTCCCATGGTAATACTGCAGTTATATATAAACTGTATCTATATGCTCATTGGTTCTATTAGAACCGGATGGACGAGAAATGCAAATATACAAAAAGATGAAGAGTTGAAACAAGCCAAACTATGTAATGTAGATGTCATGGGCCTGTTCTATTCTGTACATTCAAGTTAAAGAAAATAGTATAACTCTCAAGAGGTTAGAAATCCTTTAGGGAATAATATTTTATTAGTGCATGTGCCATAGATTAATTATTTGCAGTTCAGCACTTGAACTAATAGCCACTTTTAGTATGTAGGAAGCATACATGTACATATACATGTTTTTGTGAGCTATGCATCATGGTGTGTCGAACAATATCAAAACCTACTTTACACATCAAGTCTATATACCAACATTTGGCTCTAAAATTTATGCTTGCCTAGCCAACTACTCAATAAAGTTTTAGAAAATGTAATATAAAAAAAATAAGTTAATATACCCCAGGTTATAGAATAGTACCGAAAACCCCGACCTACTACACTTGTGTACGTATTTCAGGAAATTATTTATTCTAGTACTATATTGGAAATTCTGTATTAGCCAATTTCGTCACACCTCAGGGATTTATGTTTAGAGCCAACGCTGTGTTGACCTATCACACACTTTCCTTTTTCTCAATGAATTTGTATAAGACTATACGCAGAGTTGTAGTGTTATTGAACCAGCGTATTGTGAAACCAACATTAACAAGAAATTACATATATAATTAATGGACCAATTCTAAGTTTCTTAGGTAAAAATTTAATTAATTCTAATTTAATGTTCTATAATTAGTTATTTGCCCTAATTCTGCTGTCATGCTAATCGTACTGTCTACACGGTATAGGATAGGCTACACAGTACTGCATGATGTTATATACAAAAACACCTGTAGGCCTACTTTGTGCTGAACAATTATTCAATACTACAGTTGAAAATAGATATTTCTGTCTGAACTTAAACTAAAATAACACATGTAAAAAAACAGAACATAATTATATTTTTATTACCACAGCAGTGAGTCTTCTCCAGTGATTAAAGTTTGTTGTTTTATTTACTGCATACAGCCAGCAAATTTATGTTTCTTTACTGCCTTAGCATGTGAGTTAATACAACGGGCAATTATTTATACTAAATAGTGCATGTACACTCACATATTATATATTGTTATAAATATACATTTTAGCTGTTCTAGTTTTATACATAATCCTACTTTTACTCAATCTGCATGACAGCATACTGTTTCAGTGTTTGACACCTCATCAGTTCAGCTCAGAGATATGCCTAGGAGCACACCTTGGCAATACTGTGTATTCACACAAGGCATATTTAAAAGGCATGAAATCTACTGAACCAGAGTTCTCAAACTGCCAGAGACAGCTAGAGAACTATTATATATACATATGAATATAATAGTATTATGTACAATGTATAAACCGTTGAAATTCATGACATTATATTTTTGATTGTATGTGTACGTGCATTATTGTATTTTATTATAAAAGTTACACTAAGGTACTAATTATTATAAATAGTGTCATTAATATTATGTGTGGTTATATTGCTACATATTATGCAAGTGCATGTTTTGATATGAATAATAGGCCTAAATCAGCATGATACAATATACATGTAAAGGTGAAGTCCATATACATGTACATGTACATGTAGGTATACTAAAGAGTATCTATGTACTTTACTGTATTATAAAGTACGTTATATTATTATACTATTATATCATGCACTGTTTTACCCTGTTATAAGTATAAGTATAGCTTTATCTTTTCATCTTGTAACTTTATTGTGTAAATAACTTTGTAGCTTTACTCTTAACCTAATCCACTTCCTTAGCTTTTTTCTTTGATTTACTTCCATTATATAAAGTAGCCCCTAATTTTCAGAACTTCATTCATCCTCTGATGATGTTACTTGGACAAGTAACGAAATATTAGGAAATAAATCTATATAAAAAATGCGTCTTGTACTACCATTCATAATTAAAATATTATCCCACACCAACATTTTTCAACATATGAATTCTATATTACACACATGTAAAGTTGAAAGATGCTTACCACAAAGTAGCTGAAGGGTTTGGTAAAGGTTATCCAGTGGTCTATTGCCATGCCGAGCAGGTTGAGGAGAGAGATGGTATGGAAGGCGGGAAAGAGCACGTTAAGGAATGTCTGAGTGCAGTAGAATGAGAGAGGAGATGTACAGTCAAGTTTAGTGCGGCGGAAAGCGTAGGTAATGTACAGCTTAAGGGGTACACATACACATGTGCAAATATCTGAGAGAGACAGAGAGATAAGGAGGACTATGCGAGATCTCGGGCATTCTTTCCTGTTTCTCTTCTGTTGAAGTAGACTGGAGACTCCAGCTATGTTGATAACTAAAATCACATAATGATAACAACAAGTTATTTTGGTGAATTAAAACAAACCCAACAAAGCTAACATATACACATGTATCATGTAGGTCTACATTGTACAGATAGAGTGTCCATTACGTATAACGATGTCTTAATTGGAGTCGGGTGGTCTAAATTTGGGAGCAAAAATTTTTGTATTTTGAAATGTAGCCTGTAGGCATAAGTTGCATAATATACTATAGGAAATATAGAAATGCAATAATAATAAGAAAGTACATTGTATATAATACAATGTATGTATATTTATGTACTACACAGTGCTATCTGCTTTTTAATAGTGCAATGAGTAATAGCTAAAAGAGTAACAGTTTAGTCCCATGTGAAAATTATTTTCATATTAAAATGCAATTTGTAGACCTAATCTATAATAATATTATTGTGTGTGTTGTTTGATGCTATCAAACCCACAGCTATATTATACAGTACGGTGCAATCCCATGTATATATATATATATATATAATAATTTATACTATGACGTACATGTAAACTGGTAGACTGTCGTGTATATTTACAGTGTAAGTGTGATGCTTATAGGAGACAAGATTTGACAACTACCACAAGTATATTGTGTTACTTACCTATGCCTATAACTGCAAGTATGGTACTCGTTACATTGTATGGTCTCAAAAGAATATCTATACCATCATGGTCGTAGTAGTCACATGACCAGTAGCCATCTGTAGTCAGTTCTGAGTAATTCATACCCATCGTGTCATCCCATCTTTCCGTGGTCGTGTCCAGAACAGCTGATGCAGCCATTTTGAGCTGAAACACATTGGAATAAAACTGTCCATTTAGAATGGTAGCAATAGTACAAGTATCGGCCCTGTATAAGGAATCCAGCAAAGTATCCACTGTCTCTGTGAGTGTGGAATAACATACTATGTGAGATAATGTTATTACTTGCATGGGAAAATATTTATGCTACACCATAAAGGTGAGGGTGCTCACTACAGCTGAGGGGAGTCTGTAGTGGTTATATAGTTACGTTATCACTGTAAAGATGTTTACATTTTTTCTAGATTGTTGGTACTGTCCACTCGTATTGACCAATCGTAATTATCTACTATGATTATGTAATACTGGAGTTTAGCTTTTGGCGAATGTAGGTCACATGATGTACAATACAATGTACATGTAAGTGTAAGTGTACAGTAGATACAAATGTCAGCCATCTTCAAAGATGTAGAATAACTATTCAAAGGTTTAGCAGGTGTTAGTGCAGTGCAATGTATTATTCTGTGATGAATAAAAAACCAGAAGAAAAATTATAAAATATAATTTTCTATTGCTAAAACACAATTATATTATCATGAAGCGGCTGGTTATTGTTGGTTTTATTTGGTAATTACATCTACAGTGTATATGCATAACACTAGAGAAATAATAATAATGTACTTGTATTATATTTCTTGTATTAACAACTATTTGGACGTTTTGTTGAATAGCTATAGGATGGTAGATGGACAAAGCATAACAATAATATCAACTGTAATCAACAATCATATACAAGTACATGATGCAGTTATGAATATTTATCAACCAAAACCAAAAACATTAACATCACATACATAGATACACATGTAAATTAATAATTATATATAAAATAATAACATAATTATACATGTATACATGCCTTATATAGATGCATGCATTTGTGCTGTACTTACATGGGATATGAATTTTAGGTTGCCCTCACTGGTCAAAAATGCAAAGTCTTGTTTCTAGTATATTTATTAAGAACACATCTACATGTATATATCTGCTAATAACGACACCTTCTGTCATACAAAATCCCTATCATAATATTTTGAGTATATATACAATAAATATGGATAATGATATACATGTACTTGTATAATTATAGCATAGAGTAGTCTTAGAGTCAGAGCGGAGCATCAATGTTATTGAGGGCTATCTTTAGGCCAGCCTCAGCGAATAGAATTTGTGTTTGATTTAGAACTCGAACATTGGAAGCAAAGATAGCTGTGTCTCCAGGCAGTAGTCTTTAGGGATCACCTACCTACATACATGTTGCAAGTATATGTGTAAAATCAATGGATTGTCATCTATATGTATCATTCCACTAAACTGTGTGACACCTAGCAGTGAGCTAAGTGCAGACTGCTCTCTCTCTCTATGTGGCAGTATGTCAACATTGTATAGCCTCCGGAAATAATGTTCTGACATTTTAGTCAGCAATTATTTAACAATGACATTAATTTACACACAGTCATGTAAAAGAACAGAAACATTGCAATAGCAGGTATAGGCAATATTTTAATAGTTAATAATAAAAATTGCTTAATAAAGGCAGCAGTTAATATCTAAAATTATATATAATTATACATTAGATTGCTGATTAGCCTTGCATGCATCCAATGTTACTTGTAGATGCTTGAGCAATTGGTAATCAATACAACAGCTATTATTGGGAGTTTATACCCAGGTTATAGCTTGGGTCTCCACCACTGGAAGCAACACCATCATGCCAGGATAGTTTATATAAATTAATAATTTTTCTTGTTGAGAGAACTGGCTCCATGCATTAATATGTTCTGACTGTTATATTAGAGGAATTTGTCACCATTTCTACCCATAGTTTGAACAACAGAGCATATATTTATGTACCTACAGCATAGACAACTGACTATGCACAATGCAGTATAAACTAAAAGCTGCTGAGCCTGTATATCTCATCTCTAGGGAAAAATATACAATAGTGTATGTTTGCTGTTTACACAATATTAGCAGCGTGTACGCTTAAAACAGTGACAACACAGTTTATATGCAGTTTCTGTGTACTATACAGTTGTTTACCTGTTAGCCATTTAGATGATACATCGTACACCTTTAGCACCTATTAAAAAAAGGTAAACAACTCAAATCTAGATACAACAGTAGATTGTTAGGGCAATGAACAATGCTCTAGGTCAGATAATTTATTCTACATAGAGTATTAAACAGTATATATGCTGTATACAGAACATACATGTGCAGTCATACATCGTATTCTAGAGCAGGAAAATAATTAGTGTTATGTTGAAGTATTTTGTTATATGCAGGTATAAGCTGCCCCTGGTATACTTGGTATATAGTGCGGTGCCTGACTACTTTGTACCTATAACACTGTGTTGCAAGGGCTGTTTCAGTATCAGGCCCATCATTTCTAAAACCCATCTGTTCAGTATAAAGAGACAAAAAATTTTGTACTAGAGTTAAACCATTCCATTTGTATTGCTACTGTCATCTTGCATTTCCACATATCATTGTTATTGAGGTTACTGTTAGTAGTACAAGCCCTTGAATCACTGCAGCAATGAGGTTGGAGTTGTCCTCTAATATTCTGCTTCTTAATTTCGACAAAGTTTTCTCAGCTATTATTAGCCTTTAATTCTTTAGCAGATAGTTAAATGTACCGTGGCTGCATAAATGAATCTATCAACAAAATTGCCGATCAACAGCTCAAACACACAAGGCTAAGAAAATGCTGCAATTTTACTAATTTAATTTTCGTGTGTTGATGGCAAGAAGCAGAATGAATCTAATAATTTATTGTAATTTATTATAATTATAATATCAATAATTGATCTATAAATATATCACACAAGTTTTGCAGAAATTCAAGCATGTTCACATTATATATCTATTTAGTTGAGTTCCAAGTTCACTGGGCTTCAACATATTTGATTTGGTTTTGGAAATTTCGAATTTCTAATTTGAATTTCAAATTGAATTTGACTTTTATTTTTAGAATTTTTATTTTTGATTTTAATTTTGTAATAATAATAAATTATAATTATTTCCGCTTTTAAAAATGAGCTATATTTGTAGTCTGAATGCTTATTTTTAAATATTTATTTTATATTTATTAAACAAAATAGCTAATTATAATAATAATAAATAATTTAATGAATAAGCCTATTTATTATTGTTATGATAATAATGATAATTAAAATTTAGAATAATATTGAATTAAATACAGATAATAAATGAATGAATGAGTTGTTCTTACAGCGCCCATGGTTCGGGTGCTGCGCACCTTCAATAAATCTCCTTGGTGGGCAAGAGACCCCTTTCTGAAAGTTGAAAATCCGTCCCTGCAGTCATAAGCTTACTTGGCTGATGATGTTGAGATGATACAACAGTAACAGTACCATCATCGGGTTTTTTTAAAGCTAAAGAATAGAGAGAGTGTTTCTGAAGCTTGTGTGAAGCTCCAAGCTGGCTGGGAGACGAGCTAAGATAAAACACAGCTTGCCAGTGCAAGTACTCTCACGAAAAAGTCATCAGGTTTTGTGAGGAACATGGGATTAAATTTGTGATACAACCGGTCTGTTGAGGTGCCAATCACTAGAGTAACCACACAAGGTGATCCACCCACTATGTCCACAATAACCATGATTTTCTCTCCAAAACAGAATGCAAAGTGACGGAACTGTTAGAAAGCAGATTAAAAATTTAAAAAGTTATGATAATCATGCAACAAGGCCTACTTCCTACTTACCACATGGTAAGTAGGAAGTAGGCTTTAATTGTTGGTTGGTTTATCGATCACCAACACGTGTTGTGAGGTTCAGTGTTTACAAAAAATACTGCCATGGAAAACAACTATAGTAGGCTTGGAAAGTGCTGACTGGTTTAAAAGTATTAGGCCTACTTAAAAATTTTGTTTATGTGAAGTATCATGGCTCTAAGGAAAGCATATCTTCCCCATACAGTTCTACATTTAACAGTTCTGTATCTACCAGAGGGCAGTTTGGTGAGATGATCATGGATGAAGTGTTCATCATCATGTTCATGTATATAGCGTAGAACGAGATTTTGAGTTTGTTTGTCGACTATGGAATCAAGCTCACCAATACCTGAAAGTCCATATTTTGAAGCATCACTGAAAAATTTCCGTGTTGATTTCTTGTCTTTTGCATACACACATGGGTAAGTAATAGGGAGACAACATGTAAGAATAGACATGATGAAACTATTAAATAGCATAGTAGTCAAAGTTTTGGTACTAGATAAAGAAAAGTTCTCACAGCATGCATGTATGGTTAATAATAATCATGATTATTCACAATGACAATGATTATGATAATTACATGTACATGTATGTTATATTAGTAGGTTGTTATCAGCTAGTGTTGCGATTACAGCAATATTTTGAATGTGTATTAAGAATATTGCTGTAACGACAACACTAGTTTATAACAACCTAATAATATAACATCGATTACATGTATCATAATTATTGTCATTGTAAATAATCATAATTATTAAATTGCAATAGCGTACTCATACTGCAAATTTGTATTCACTTTAGTATTTGTGATTATTTATATTGTAATAGTAGCCATAAATAATTGGAGGTCTGTAACATCAGACTTTATTTTAATGCCGTGATATTGTATTGTCTGATGTCCGTGGTATCGCTAGTCGGTACTAACTAAGTGTCTATTTTTACATACACTTAGAGAAACTGGTTTGCTTAATTATATGGTTTAAGAAGACCGATGACTTGCTATTGTAATGCATTTACAGTATGATTAATTTGCTACAGGTACCTGCTACTATGTCTAGCACTACTAGTACTCGGATGAAATATGCTAGCCTGTGCTTCCTTTCTTTCCAAACGGCGAGTCATGTTATTGCGACAAGGTATTCCAGAGCAACCAACAGAGACGATCCATATTTACCAAGCACAGTCGTAGTGGTGGTTGAAATATTCAAGATGGTAGTAACCCTTACTGTGTTCTTCACGGAAAAAAGTAAGATTCTACATACACAAGTAAACTTTTATTGTGCAAACTTGTCTAAAATTATAGAATAATCTTAATAATCTTTGCTTAAAAATATGTACTGTTACCTTTATCTTAATAACATACATGTATATGTACATGTATATGAATTGTTACCCTTCTCTTAATAACATACGTGTATATGTACATGTATATGAATTGTTGCCCTTATCTTAATAACATACATGTACATGTACGTATATGAACTGTTACCCTTATCTTAATAACATACATGTATATGTACATGTATATGAATTGTTACCCTTCTCTTAATAACATACGTGTATATGTACATGTATATGAATTGTTGCCCTTATCTTAATAACATACATGTACATGTGTATGTGCTGTTACCCTTATCTTAATAACATACATGTACATGTATATGAATTGTTGCCCTTATCTTAATAACATACATGTACATGTATATGAATTGTTGCCCTTATCTTAATAACATACATGTACATGTGTATGTGCTGTTACCCTTATCTTAATAACATACATGTACATGTATATGAATTGTTGCCCTTTGCTGGCATCATATAAACATATTCATGAGATGGTGGTAAAAAGTAAAGTCACCAGTTCTGCTGTGGAAGTGAGGTTGTAAGACATTCTACTCTTAATATTGATAAAATATAAACTGACTATGCTTGATTGTTTTAGACTGCAATCTTGGTGCGACGGTGCGTTCTATATATGCAGAGGTATTTGGGAAACCAATGGAGACATTAAAGCTTTCGGTTCCTGCTGGACTTTACGTCATACAGAATAGTTTACTGTTTATTGCTCTCAGCAATCTAGATTCTGCCACATACCAGGTTACATTCTACCTTATATTGCTATTACTCTAAACAGGAGTATTGATTCAGATACGATTTTCACTTTGAGATTTGTTATTAGTGATTTTTTACTATAAATACTGACTACTGCAATATTTGGTAATCTTCCAACTTCTATTACTTTCTATAGTTGACAGTTTATATTGTCTTACAGGTATGCTACCAGCTGAAGATCCTGACAACAGCTCTCTTTGCAGTAATTATGCTGAGGAAGAGATTAAAAATATCTCAGTGGTTCTCCCTGATTATCCTCACTGTTGGGGTCATATTTGTTCAGGTATTGCAGCCGTTTCTACAGTATCTTCTATTTAGACCTTAATATGTAGCTACCAAACAAATGCACTGCACTAAATTCTACTTCTATATCAAGCACTGTAAACAAAGTAGGATTCAATGGATTTTTGGGAGTTATCTTCCCTGCAATAAACATAGGCAGGCAACCCCAAAAGTGAAAAACAGACTGTAATTTGAGGAAATTGACTAGCAGGCATAGGTTTAGTTGCTAGTAGTTAGTACATGTAGTTTCTAAATTCCCTTATGTGATAAAACAAGTCACTCAATACAAAGCAGAGTGTATGCAAATGCTGAGCTGTAAATGGAGGAGATAACTCCAATTAGCCCCATGTCCTAAATTTCCTGTATGCTAAGATTATATGGATACTTTGGAGTTGTCAATCATGTTTCATAGAATCTTAGCATACGTGTGTGATGTTTGTCAAGAAAATATAATTATGAGATGGTTAATTGGAGTTATTTCCTCTGTTTATGGGTTTGCATTTATGTACACACTGTTTTGTATTGAGTGACTTGTTTTAACTTATACAGTAGTTGGTTTCTATACAGGATCTACTTCTTCTTGATTCTTCCCTACTTTAACGACTGTTCAACCCAGAATAGCACTTCTTACACAACTACTGGTGTTATTAATGGCTTCACTACACATTTCACAGAAAACTCATCAATTATGAGTCAAGTATTTCAAGATTTGAATCTTGGTAAATGTTCTGATAGCCTGAACTGTTGGGATTACACAACAAATTTTGAAGTGAAAATAATATTGCCAATATAATTGTACCTCTGCTTTGAAAGTTTCCTCAGTTTAGTCCAAATTTGTAGGCCATGCTCCAGTTCTTGTTCATTGATTAGTATTCTTTTAATACACTCATGGGTGGGTTCAACCCCCACCCCATGTACCTATAACTTACTGTATGTGAACTATTTCTCTAGCTGGCTAAGACAGATGGATCGGAGAGTAAAGGGAAGGATGGTTCACCCTTCATAGGTCTAGTGACTGTCCTCGTAGCTTCCTGTCTCAGTGGATTCAATGGAGTCTACTTTGAGAAGGTGCTAAAAGGCTCTAACCAGTCTCTATGGATCAGGAACATGCAATTAGGTGAGTGAGTGTATAAGTAATGCTATGAGTAATACTTACATGTAAGTCCTGGCAACCACAATGTGTAATGTACATTTATAAATATTTGGCTTATATTCGATGTGATGTGTATCAATGCTAGTTATTATTGTTATAGGTGGATTCAGCATCATATTTGCCTTCGGGTCAGTGTATGGGAAAGATGGTGATGCTGTGTTAGCCAATGGGTTCTTCCAAGGATATACGACTGTAACATGGATTGTTATAGCCTTAGGGGTATGTAGCATCCACTTTATACCTTATTTATACACCTACCTCCTCTCACCCTGCCATCTGATGTATGTACATGTATGTTGGTAGTCAGTTTAGTAGAGTTTAGACACTAAATAGGTGTGATACTAGAATGCTCCATGCTCATTGGTTGAATTTTCCTTGAAGTCCTATCCTATCTTTGACAACCACACTGGACTATGCAAGTTACCTGATCAAAGTTGGGGTAGCTATATTGTATATACATGTAGAGGTAATGTCTTGACGGCCATTTTTAGTGTGCAATCGACTACTGACTACCAATGTGACCACACCCCCATTTTATTACAATATTAGTCCTATAATACCCAAGTTCACATGTACAGGTTGGAAAATGGTACTTTATCAAACAGAAGTTGGTAATGTTATTGTTATTGTAATGGTATTGTTATTGTACAATATATTTTACAGGTGCTAAGTGGCATCACTGTAGCCCTGGTTGTCAAGTACGCAGACAATATTCTCAAAGGATTCGCAGTCTCCATCTCAATTCTTATCTCTACTTTTGTATCGTTCTATTTCCTCAATGACTTTGTGCCAAGTTCAGGATTTTTCGTTGGTTCTTTTATGGTTATTATAGCAACATTTCTCTACGGACTGGACTTTGGTAAAAAGTAGTGTAGGTAAAAAGTAGTGTAGGTAAAATGTAGTGTAGGTAAAAAGTAGTGTAGGTAAAAAGTAGTGTAGGTAAAATGTAGTGTAGTGAACTTTTGTAATCAGAGTTTAAATTGATTAGATGCTTCCCTAATGGTGCTATTCACTTTATTTGTATTGCATGTTCCTTGTACATCTAGTTCAAATTTTTACCATTCAAGTTTTCAAAGCATCCCAAAGCATTGATAAACTACATTAAATCATATTATGTTGTTGTTTGTAGTTTAGTTGTTCTGTATAGTGCCTAGAGTTTAATTGTTTAAAATTATTTAATTACACTACAATGTGTCTATATTAACCTGATCTTGTGTCATTTACAGGAATACTTTTCTTTCTTTGTTTATTTGTACTCTCTCTCTCTCAAGCTGAAGCTATTTCAATATTTTGTAAGTGAGGGCTGTAGAGCAAACTCTCTAGCTATTATAGTTGAGTTTCAACAAGTAAAAGAACTTTCTTATTCAGATGGTACTATTTTTGACCAGCATTATTTTTAAAATTTGAAGTAACATTATGTTATTCTGATGTTCTATAGAATTTAATAAGCAAAAATCTCCAATAAAATATTCTATTAGTCAATTGTTAACTAGTTTGTTGTATAGATGTCAGCCTGAACTACCATTGATTTTGTGTTTGCTGGTTTCAGCTTACAAGAATGTATATTTTACAATTCTGTGTCCTCAACTGAAATTTTGCACAAATCTGTAGTTAAACACTGTTACTGTATATACAGGTGACAACCCAACAGGATGTAGCACATCATGGAGGTAGTACGGTTGGTAGTTAGGTTAGGTTAAGATAACAGTGCAATAACGCACAATAATCCAAAATGTTGAAATGCCAATGTTTTTAAAGAATGTTTAGGTAACAGCTAATCAAGCTGCAGACAAGTAAACAACATCATAATCCTACTATTTCCTAACTTGAAAAGTTTTGATTAGCAGCCAATTTTAAATTATATATTCAAATTGTACTGAGCACGTAACATTATTTAGTGTTTACAAAAACAGTGGATTAATCCTTTTATTGTTAATCTGACTGATTTCATTGTTTTGAAAAAAATGAATAATCTGTCATGCATACTTTACTTAGTCAAAATGTTAACAGTTGATTTGATTATAATACCTCTGCTTGTTGATCAACTAGGCCTACATGTAAAATCAGAATACAACTTTGATTAATATAAGTATGTAATATTGACCAAAGCTGTGGTAAATTTTTTAACTGAATGTGAAATAGAATTTTGGAATAATGAATGTTCTAGATCTTGGAATCCTGGAGAGGGAGGTAAGGGGGCACAACTACATAACATTATGTTGGAAAATATTGCACAATTATATACATAATTATGCTTGTGTTATATACAGGTACATTTTGTATGTGAAAGTTTGTGATTTCGGCTTTTAGGGAACATTATTATTTTACAGTTTCATTGTTTTTAGGATGATAACCATATATATTGATAGTTCTTTCAGTGCCAATATATGCCAAAACAAAAAATCAATGCAGCCCTATATTGAACTGAGTACTGGGTGGGGAAATCAATTGAGGCCAAGGTGACATCAGTGATACAGTGGATTTGTTTTATATGGACAATTATTGTAAATATTTTTGTCAATAACTATTGATTTACTAATTAGTAGAACAAATGCCATCAACTGTTAACCTCAGAGGGTGGCTGCTATGTACAATAGAATACTATCCAAATCTGTGATATCTAATCTTCTGAACGGACTGGCCTCTATAGTTCCTTTATATATAGATAGTTCACATACCAGGGTTCCAGGAGTATAGAGTATTAACAACGTGGGATAGCATAGGGTTGAAGAGACCCATGGCTGTTATACACACCAATATTAGATCTAATTTAGAAATCTACACTTTTGGACATCAGGTAAGACAAAACAACAAAGTGATATTTTAGGTTTATAGTAGTCTAGAGTATACTAGCTTAGAATGTTAGGTTAGATCCATACGGCTTCAAGTTAAAAATGACTTAATACCAGTTTGTATAATTTTTGAATAGAACAATTCAATACTATCCAGCATATAATCCCTCCATGGTTCTTCTTAGCACAAGTTAGCTACAAAATCAAAATGATATTGTGGTGGAACTGTCCAATTGGTGTGTGGGCTGGTAGTCGAAGCTTCCTTTTCTGGGGGTTGCCGACATGGTAGCACTTCAGACACATGCTATACGCAGTGCAGTGCTCCCATGAAAAATCCACAACAATATATTGAACAGTTTAAAAGTTTTCTGTTCATCAATTTGCTGATGGGTCAATAAGTGTCAATAGGAAATAAAAATCTTTAGTTAAATCAGGATATAAAAGTTGATTGGATAATGCAGCCTAGACGTACACTTGTTTCATAGAAATGATAAATTCTAAAAATGACCTCACTCACAGCTTGCAAACATTGACTGACACACATTGTTTGGCACACAGGGAGGGGTATGTATGAATATTCAGCTTTTAGACAATTCAATATACATGATGCAATTCATGTAATAGTCAAGTGGTTTGCGTATTCGTACCACATCCCTCCGTTTCTAAAAACTATGCAATTCAAAACTAATATCTAGTCAATAGAGTGTTGACAATAACTATGCTTTCACCACTGAGGGTAAACCTTCAACAAGCCAGAGGCTTGGACAACCATGACTATTGTTGTCACTCAAGGCCTAAACTGGTTATTTACTGAAAGATTTCCACTGCAATCCGTTGTGCTTATAAGTTACAATGTATATACTCTGCTATAGCAATATTATCTAACAAAAGAATAGGTGAAAAATAAAATGCGCCTGTACAGTATACACACAGTCGACTCGGGGCCTACCACTTCTAGACTGTGCTCCACATGAGCCTGCACTGGATACACCTTCCCCCACCATTCATAATAAACACAGAAACACAAATGCTGTTTGGTATAGTGAACGAAATTAATAAAAAGCAACATGATGCTGTAAAATACCACAATATGAAAGTTCCGTTTCGTGACAGCAGCATTTTAATTGGTGGTTATAACATCCAATCATACCTATTGCTTGTGAGCTAGTGGCATTATTTATTATCTTGCAACATAACAAAAAATATACCAGCAATTATTCCGCTATATCAATGATACCATCTACCATTACACAGCAGTTCAAAATATAGTTACAGGATAGATTAAAATCATGTGATTAGACACGTTTGTCGATAAGACAGACCATCATTAATCGGATTGATGAGCTTATTTTACTTTTACTTGCAGGTACAGTTGGCAAAAAAGTACTTGGAGCAGGTGGACAATACTATTACACTAACCCACAATAAGAACCTGATGGAGAATGTGCAGTTTCCAAAGATCAACAGAACACAATCATGGAAATCGGCAGTTTTACCGACAAAGCCCACTAAAACGACGAGGGTAGGTTTGTGTCATAAGAATGATTCACACTGGTTCATTCTACTTTCTCTCCATGTAGCACTTGGTACAGGTCGATTTTGCATGAGCAATCACTCAATATTTATATAAGCAACTTTATATTAAGCAAAGAACATGTTATTTTCGTTTCAGGGTTCACTATATAGATCAAGACTATCAACAGTCGCTAAACCACTCATCCATCTTCCCATTCTTCCACAGATACATTACCAACAGATATGCAAGCAGAAGGCTGTGCACAACGGAACCGATGAACCAGCAGAACCAGTATTTGAAGGACTAATAGTTCAACAGATCAATAGACCAATTCAAGTACCAAATTTACAATTCAATCAGAAAAAAGCATTACCACCTATAAAACGAAGGAAATCCAATTGCAGATTAGCAAAGGAACAGACAAATCATGACAATGCAAAACCTGATGTTAAATGGAACGATAATTGTAAATGCATGAGATGTAGATTAATCAAAAATGACTATGAAGTTGGTGTAAGTGGTCAATACAACCATTGGGGGCAATACCCATGTGTTCCAGATGCAGTCATCAATAGGGAGGAGGATGAAAGCTCAGATGAAGAAACTAAAAACTAATTATTGGGAGTTGTCCTCTCCATACGTGCATTGTTATCATGGTGAAGCAACTCCCACCATTTAAAGCAATATTAGACCCACAGTTGTACATTCATGTTGAGATTGTAGCTTTATAGCAGAACCTTTCAATTAACTGTAGAATGTTTGTTTAAACGACCCATTTTTCCACAAGTGCTATAAGATACATGCTAGTTTTGGTTCCTCAATTCTGATAGGATTTCAGCACTTTATAAATTTGAATGTTCAATGTGTTCCAGCAATAAGCAAGCAATCTTTTGTAAAATAATAATCTAATAATGGAATGTGTCATTGATTTCTGCTTTGAATGTTAAACCATTTTATTATTCTATACAATGCAAGTGTAACTTGACAGTTGAAATTGTGTAAGAATTGTAACATTATGATATTTAAAGAATAATTTAAAGTAATGTGAAACATTATACACATGGAAAAATAATTTACAGTGAATAAAACGGAATGGTCTAAGATCTACAGTCCAATAAAATATACATTATCTACAAGTTATATCTATATAATTATAGTGCAATGCTGATGATGTGTATAAATTACAATAAAAATATAAAATAAGTTAACTTCTGATTTATAATGCAACCAAGCTGTCCACAGATGGTGTGTTGATTTACCAAGACTAGATTAAGTAGATGAAATAAATTGATATCAGTCCAGCTGATAAGCAGAATAGAAAAATATACAATGTTATAATATGTAAGTTTCATTATTAATGCTTGGCACTCAAGTCTAAAGCTTGGTCCTGTGGAATAATAAAACAGTCAGGTTCAGAGTTTGGAGACGATGCAGATATAGATATTGCAGGTGAAGATCTATCACCATATGACTCACAATCACTTGTCGTTTCAGGTTTCACCAGTTGTTGGAACTCTTGTTGTTTCTTCAAGAGGTTAGCATATTCAGTAGTGAGTCTGGGATCAATGTAAGATGATGGAAGTGCCATAGAAGGGAGTGGAAATAAATATGGCCAAGCATACTGCATCATCAGCGAGGAATAAGCTGCCGCGACATTTGGTGATGTTCGGTTCAACAGCGGATTGTCTAAGGTGTGAGTTGGCATAGCCAATGTATTGTATGCGGTGACCGATGGCATAACCGGTGGTGACATCGATGTCGAAGATCGTGGGGAGTATGATTGGCTATCTAAATGTGGTCTGCTCCAACGGTTAACAGGCTGTGGTAGGTTATCGATTTCTCCAGGCTTTTCCATGCTACTACCTGATACAGATTTAATATTGCCTTCCAAACCTTCCTCAAGTTTGAATCTCTTCCTTCGTCTCAAAAATGAACCATTTTCAAACATGGTGGAGCATTTGGTATGAAGAGCCCAATAACATCCTTTGCCTGAAATAATTTCAATAGTTTGTTAGAAGAAGAAAAGAATTGCTATTTTCTCCAAAAAAAAGATGTCATGGCAATCATTAACAAAATACTGACAGTGAGAATCATAATATAATATTGTCTTTATAATTACCTTTGCCAGTTGATTTTCTTTGAATTTTGATGAAGCAGTCATTGAAAGAAAGATTGTGTCTCAATGAATTCTGCCATCTCTGTGTGTTCTCTCGATAGTATGGAAAGTTATCCATTATCCATTTGTAAATTCCAGATAGTGGTAACATTTTATCTTCTGAACTTTGAATAGCCATAGCAGTCAAAGCAATATACGAATACGGCGGCTTTCCAGTTACGTAAGAGCTTCTGCCTGGTCGAGGCATATTCGACAATTCTGTTCTTAAATGTTAAATAGATTTCTGTGTCCTTTGCAGGTTGCTTGCAAACTATGTTATGCCTGGCAAGGAATGGATTCCCTCTTTTAAACTCTACGATTTTTTGTTTACCATTGGTATCCAATCAGAAAGTGGTATTTCAATCAACCATATCTAAGCTGGAATCTGATTGACAAATTACTGTGCTAATCATTACCCTACCAATGCGTAACGAACGCTTAAAAACCATGCATTAATGCCATAATATTGCAGAGTTCACAATGCCCTTCAAGATCTTGAAAGATAAGGACAGGCTGTAAACATCTTATTTCATGATACTTGAAAGTTTACTATTGCAAAAGTATATTAATAACTTATGTGAAACATGACTTTGTATTTATGAGATGGTCAACAACATTAATGTTGTAAGACTGCCGTTCAACATTCAACCAAATGAAATGTTGCAAATAACCAGTTTTTAATTAAGTCTGTAATATTTTGTCATATGAAAGGAAATATACCTGTGAACTTATTCTCCTGAGATATTAAAATATACTGAATACTGAAATTTGATGAATTATTTCAAGTTTCGGGACAATATGTAAAAGTTGTAAAGAAATAGCTACATATGCCACGTCTTTACTCAGCGATCCTCAAAATATTGTCACCATTTGATAGAACCAAGAGTGAAACTTCGTCTCGCTTTATTTAGCAGAATTGGTTGTTTACAGATATATATTTAGCCATTGGCACTTGGAATGTGGCATCTAACTACAGGTGATATCACAAATTGATGATCACAAGCGGTAATTAACTTAATTGATTACGTCCTTATTTAGTTTCGTAACAGAGACTTGCACAATTTCCTTTTCATTTTCCACTTTGTAAGAAGCCATTACTGTCAATTTGTATTTGCATATAATGCACCAAATCTTAACTCAGACAAATTATGATTGCTGAAAATCATATTGAGGATTAATGATTAACAGTAATGACTCACTCACCTAAGACAAAAGTTGGTGCATAAATAAATAACCATCACAAATGGTGGCAGTGGCATATAGAATAATACCAGTTGCCACCCAGCTCGAGCTCTGTCTTATGATTCACAATTCATATAAGGAAAGAGGGAGGCCTCCATGATAAACTGCTAGTAAACAGTATTATAGTTTGTTCTAAGGACTTTATTAGCATAACATAATAAAATCCTAAATTGACATGAATACACTTATGACAGGTGCACTGTGAAACCATTTGTATTTGGTCAATGTTTTCTTGTTTATGTTTACTGGAGAATTAATAGATTCTTAGATAAGATATAATAGGATGGTGATGGAGATGAACAGTTTAATATGTACCTTAATCAGGTCAGGTAAGTCAACATACTGATTAGCCATGTCACATGTACGGTCATTAGTAGGAGGTTCACATGCCCCTGCACAGTATACACTGCTTATACTTCATGCCTAACATCACTAAAATCCTCATCTTAGCGAAAATAAAAGCTAAAACCTTGAAAGGCGGTAATAAACAAGTCATCCTCAGATTATTGTACTGAGAGGATCAGTGTAATGGGGAATTCATGTACATACATATACATATTATACATAAGTACATAAATGTAATACTTTACACGTAACATTATCAAGTTTATGTCATATACACTATAACCTGGCCTTAGTTAGCTCAACTTCTGCAACATTGATAGCTTCCAAGTAGAGTCAGACGAGATCAAAGGTGCCCTCTTTACTTCCAGCTCTAAAATGGTTATTTTTGTATAAAGTTCGATGCAATAAATGACAGGCTGCGTTTGCTATATGTTGTTGATATATTCGGGGGTATTTGGTATTAATTTTAATTCTAGCAAAAAAAACTGGCTGGAAAGAATGCTTATTTTTTTCAACTTAAACTAGCATTAGAAGGAGAAAAGCAATTAGGGTTGGTTTGCCAAGAACCACACCGAAAATAGCTGTGGAAAAATGAATGATATTTTATGGGGACAATCTAGTATCATGGCAACCAGTATCAACTAAAATACACCAATATAAACATAACACCTCCCATTAATTATACCGCAGTATAAACATTTACACAAAAAAATAAAAATAAGCATAATATATCTATATTATATATATCAAAACTAAAGAGGCGTGCAATGATTGCATTTCCTAATTTATTAAACCAGAGACACTGGCAGAATCATGGACATTATTTACCCTTGCTATTGCACCACTGTCTGGCATTTACATGTCTTGAGGTGGTGGCAGATCCCCCTTTTTTGCTCATAAAAATGCACATAACCCTTCAACTGGTTATGGCAACTTGCAGTTCAAGTAAAAAGTACTTTATACTGCGTTTTAGTCTATACTATTATAGGCAGGTATGTACATATTATAGTGATCTATGAACTATTTTACCTGCAGATGTTGCTGTGGGATTTGTAGCAGAATTAGAAATGTTGAGCTTAGCCATGGATTCTAGAATACTATTCACCGTGCTATGTTCTCCAGTCAGCTGCAAAAAATTAAGGAGTGTGTGAGTCACTCATATCAATCAATCAATCAGACTCAACTACAGTTCTAGCGATCAGCATGATATTACCCCAATCATTGTTAATAGAACAAAAATCATTTAGAATAAGAAGAAAGACTAGTAATATGAATTATATGGTCATTTGTTCCACCTCCATTTTACTCTGAATCTAAATCTTGCAGGTAATTAATTAAAGACATCAGTATAAATCTAAAGAGATACTGAAACTGAAACTGGGTAACTACTATGATAGATGAGAGTATATGTGTCAGGTTTAAAGCTTATCCCCAAACTAATATCTATTATGATTATTTATGGATTAATATCATATTATATTCTTTATAAACTTGGGATTATAAATATAGAAACTTGATGACTACATGCATGTAATAGGTACATCATTGCATCGGTACATATTCATATGGGTATTAGTCATAAAATAAATGATTTATTCAACGGCGGTAGGCAAACGTAGGTACGGCAGGCAAACGTAACTATGCTAATCACACCAAACTTTAGAGTTTAGTGAGCCATACAAACATCACCACTTCCTTGTTGTACAAATATACCTAAAATTGTACTTTATAGTGTAAAAATATGAAATATGAACACCCTACGCTGCAAGCACAGTCAGATTTTATACTGTAGGTGATCAATATTATTATTGGAGGCATAAATTAATTTTAATTTGACAGGTTATATACATGGTTAATCTCATTCCTTATTATACTTATAATAGGATATAATTATAGTTGATAGGATTCTGTTAGTTTTTTTCACTCTATAAATCACTTTGATTATTTAAATAAGTTCACTGGATACTGATAATTAGCCAATCAATGGCAGGAAATTGTTACCGATAACTACAACTACATGTACAGTTTAGTTTGGATTAACAGGCAGCTGGAAATATAACTTAATCTGTGATACCAGTACATTACCAACCTATTACTAACAAAAAATAATACCTGGGCCGAAGAATTCACTACTTCTGCTGACCAAACCTCCGGCACTAGAGAAATGGTAGACGAAAGAGCTGAGGAGTAAAGGTCTTGTAGTTCCTTGGCCTTCTGCAACTGGTTAACTTTGACCAGAGCCAATAGTAGTGATCTCACATCCTCTACGAATTAACAAACAACTATAACAACATTGGGGTACGTTAATATATATATGACAATGACAGCCTAGATGTCATTCAGCAAGACTACATATTTACAAACTTTGTGCATACCTTCTGGATTCGATATTTTGACAAGAAAATGTTGACAATATGTTGAAAACAGACTGACCATCAATGTTTTGAAGACTTCTAACACCAAATCTTCAAGTGGATGCAAAGAGTTAATTATTTTTGAGAATAAATTACATACTGTCAAGCCCTACACTACCTAATCTATGCATACTTGAACAAGCATATGATGGGTGGGTAGAAGGTGTTGGTCCAAATAAACTTCACACTAGACAAATATTATTGACATTTCAATTGTTGTAAAAAACCTATGACACCAAGCAATGACACTGCAAAACAATTAATTACCTTGAAATTTTTGATAAATAATTTCCATTAGAATTGTACATGTACGGCAATTATTTGGGAATCTAACACTACAATTCCTATAATTTATTCAATGTTTGAAGGACCAAAAATAGAAATTTGATTTTTAAGTAAACACGAGGCCAACTGTGATAGAATACCAGCCAGTAGAGAGAAATGTTTCATATGAAGGGAAAGCTTGGAATCTGGTAATGTGATCATAAGCTTATGTGGCCAATTCCATTTACACCATTTCTTTCTTGATCTTGAATGGAAAGGAAATAGTGATGCTTGTTTCCACATAAGACCAAAATTGTGACACTAATATCATGATAAATTATGTAGTGATTCAATGGTTGGTAAAAAGATAGGTCCACACAAAAACTATTTTGATATTTGGAGCAGCAGCTATATAACACATACGAAGCATACCAGTAATGGCGATGGAAACTGTTACTATAGTACACGTATTTGTTTTCTGAGCTCTCCATCATCTGATGTAACAGATGACCAAATCAATGTGATGAGTTGGCAATTTATAAACTAATTTAATATAATTGACCTTAAAATCAACCTAATAATAAACTGTCAGGGCACTTGAATTGTTTCTTATGACTCAACTAGTTTTGCAAGGTTGCAAACATTCGCATGATTTACCACAGGTCAATGGTGACCACTTTAGCAAGTTTAAGGAAGCGAGGAAATAGGGTCCATATTGTAAAACTCTCTGATATGTTTCTTCATGAATATAGAGCAGGCCATTCTTACGCTCAATGACTTTAACTAATCAATTAGTGATCATTGGAGAAAGCACTCATCATAGAGATCAACGGCTCAAAGGTGAAGAGATTTAACCTATTTATAGAGAAATGTCTCATGATTGGTATTTAAAAGTGCGCAAACTTGAAAGATGGTAGATTTGGCATTTGGTGACAAAAATTTACAGAGAAAATGTTATAGGTATATGAACCTATTCATAGTGCACATGTACATGTACTAGTACGGCTGTAGATGTATTATAGTATGTCTGGAGATGTATTATAGCATGTCTGTAAATGTGCATTGTAGGATGTCTGTAAATGCATTGTAGTGTGTTTATAATACGAGAAGTACAGTATTGTTTGTAGATTATAATATCTATGGCAATCTTTCGCAGATGAATATTGTGTTTGTAAATGCCAGTATGTTTATTATAGTTGTATAATTGTAGTATGTTTATAGATGTATACTATTGTATGTTTATAGATGTATACTAGCATGTTTATATATGTAAACTAGTGTGTTCATAGATGTATTATAGTATACTTGTAGATGCACACTCATTTAGTTTATCAACTTTATCCCATGAGCTATATTTTTATATTATTAAATGTTTTTAATAAAACATAACCCTCCTAGTAAATAGACATTTTAATAGAAATATTTGACACCTTCACTCATGTTAATTATGCTACCAGCAAGTATCTCATGTGATATAAAGTTTGTATAACAACACTTAGAATAGTTTCAAGTGCAAGATAGTCATTTGAAGAACATTGATGCTGAGTGTTATAGTTGCAGTAAATCATTTTTTCAAATTATTAGCTTAGTAGCTGAGTGTCAGGAGAAAGTTTAATGGATGATGGATGGACTTCTAAAGATAAAATAACCCATCATAGCTCATATATCCATAACATATCCTATGAGATAAGGCATCTCCCATAACTCAGGCGTAAATTGAGAGGAAATGTAACATGTCAAACCTGCTCGTTGATTAGTCAAAATAGTAGCCAAGATATTATATTTATATATTTAGTTACATATATACATAATAGATGTGTATAACGAGAGGATGACCAATTAACTAGTGGCAATAAGCTGGGGGAAATACCTGTGCAGCCGAAGGCAGACATATATAATATATTTGCATATGATACAGTATAAATAAATGTTATAAGTTAATATTATTTAGCTAATCATGGCCAGACATTATGTGGTTAAGCAATTTCACTTTTTATCATACATATTTAATTAGGAAATAACTTAAATGGAGGTAAGAATACTAAATTGTGCATTATCTGTTACTATGAATATATTTGCTTAATAAGCCTTTGTTGGATTAAATAGATGATTAAATTATTGATAATTGATCAGATAATTGTATGCTGATAACTCTTGTAGGCTGCATTATAATTACTCAAGAGCAATTAGCTAGAGTCCCATTAGTAGTACTGCCTAGTGTTACACATACATGTACATGGTGAATGCATCTCCCTATCTTTCCAATTGGAGTGTATTAATTATTATGCAACCACATAAAATGTTAAGTAATTAGTTTTAAAGAAAACTAGCCCTGCGCTAATTTCTAATATGCTATCTCACTTACAACATACATAATAATATGATGGATAATTTATATTGCTTTTCATTGCAAAGCCTATTCTTTAGGATGGACACCGGACATATTGGTTGTGCACAGGAAGTGGTTGGTAACGCTATACCTGTTATAAATACATTGTAACTGTTAGAGGATTTACATGGGGGCTATAACTTGGCTTGGTTTAGTTTTTAAGTATCTAGAAAGTAAAACTATTTCATAATTAGAAAAATAGTGGGAAAAGTACATTATTTGTTGTTATGACAAAAATGCAAATTCCAAACATTGATTTTTTATGATTGACGCAGGGTGAAGTGTAGGCGGTGGCGTAGGTGTATATGGTAAGCTTGTGTAATGGAGAAATTTAAGAAGTCACCTGAATTGATTTTTTAACCTATCAATATTTGCTGAAAGTGTAATATGTATACTCAGTCATTGCCCAATGTCTAGGTATCCAATGGGATTTGAAACACACTGTCTATGGAATGCATAATACAGTAGCTTGTTATCCTAGAACGGAACGTGGATATCTGATCTAGTTATCTCTTCCATAATTGGGTTCCCCTATGAGATTTGTTATTCAAATGACCAATTTACAAATCTGTGGGAATCTCAGACAAGAAGTGATAAGTAGATGCTGATAATTACAATTGGAAATGGACAGGAATTTTCAATCGCCTGGTCATAGACATCTTGCTTGGAGACACCTATACCTGGTTTGCATATTATTTATCACATACAGATGCATGGGAGGAGAACTGCTCACCCCCACCTGCCTGTATGTGTAGTAGGCCAACATATTATTCCATAATTTATAGGAAAAATATCTGGAAAAACATGGGTGGATGAGAAACCGAAATAAATCACTGTAAAATCTAATGCTGAAAATAACAAAATGTTGTTATTAAAAATATATTAACAATGTAAAAAGTGACCAAATCCAGTAAATTATTTCTGTCACAATAATTGCTAGAATGCAGCTGTGCTAACTAGGCATTACTCATATAATTTCAAGTTTTAAAAACAAAATATATATTTGATTATAAATTACCCTGTCTGCTTATGCAGATGAAATTCTTGTAGAATACTTTTATCGACACCATCAAAGTGGTTAAAAGTGGAAACTGGGCACTTGAGACTGCTCTCACGGCTTTACACTTGTTGACACTGTTCCATTTTATGGTATTTTAAAATTACATTTTGAAATCCTATACTCGAAGTACCACTAAAATTTTCGGATTATTAAAAAATGTGTTTTTTAGGCTATTCTGAGATAGGGCATTGTATTGGACACTTGATTTGAAATCAGTTGATCGGTTTTTCTTACTTTTAATTTGTTAACACCAAAGTACTACAATGGCTGTTGGAAAAGGTACACAGCTATGTTATGGGCCTGTGATTTTCTTGATCGGCATTACAAATCACTGCATTAGATAAACAAAAGAGGAAATGTCTACCTAGTCTTTCTATGGTTGGGGACGGAGCACCAACTGGTCATCCAGGGAAGGTGACTGTTAATAGAAAGCACAGACCGTTCCTTTTAAAAAAAGAGAAATCTTCAAGTTTCAAACAGGTATTTTATACCGTGTGCAGGCAGGTCCATAATCAAACTCGATCATCTACCCGTAATCATTTTTGGTAAAACAATTACTAATTTTTGATGTTCACGTTATTAATACACACAGACTATAGATGATAAAACTAGAGAACAACCCAACATTGTTCAATCAATAATTGCCGTTTCCTCCTTTGATATTTTGGCGATACTTCACTTTAGAGAGGAGATCTAATGGAGTTTAAAAGAGTCGACACTCTGTTTCACTATTTACATTTCCTTTTATAAACAAATTACCACATAAAAATATGGAAATTGGCCAAAACGTTACTCAAATCAAAAAGGTTTTATTACCCCTAATTGTATCGATCCTTCCAACCAATCTTTTCATCTCGTCAAGCAAAGCCAGATCTTCAAACTTGCTCCCTTCTTTCAAGCTCCATTTTTTTCGTTGAGCCTTTCGTTGATTCTTCGAGGTACGCCTATTAGCAAATCACAATCTTGTGTGGTCACAAAAATAGACAAATCATCTGAAAGTCTGTGTCGGATTAATAACCAATTACTAATTAATCAACAATAATTTTATCAAATGAGATAGGAGTACATAGTGCAGATAAGATGAGTACACTGCAGTCTTCCTTGTTGGACAAACGTAAGTGGCCATCTGCAGACGTGCTAAGTATTCCCAGATACCATGAGTTGACAAAATATGCACTTAGTAATGTTCGACTAGATAACATGTGTGGATGTGTACATGTCTAACCATACCAATCATGTTTACATCGGTCATGCCATAGTATATAATATTATTAATATTTCATAAATTATACAATAATTACAGATGTATCACTGGTATATTATTAGCATGTCACACATGATTAAATGCCTTTACACTAGGTGTAGTAATTATGTATATTAAATGGTCGAGGAAACGTTACTGATGGGTTGGTGATTGCAACAGCACATAGGATATGCAGAGAAAATTGAAATTTGGGATTCAAAAATGGTGAAAAGTGAAAAGAATGTGTAAATGCAAAACAATTAGTGTATTCAAGATATGAGAATGGTGATAGACAAACCCTGTGGATCTAGAGTGGGAGGAGCTAACGGCACTAACTCCAGTCATACTGCTTGTATCAGAGTACATGTCGGCATCTACGTCTCTGTATTCCTCACCTGAAACAGCATAAATGTGTCGCTGAATAACATCTGTAATGACCTTGAATATTACTCTGCTGTGATTTTAGCATATTATATCCGCAACAGCTTGCTTGAAAGTAAAACATTGAATAATTAAAATACATACTATTCAGTGAAGCACAAGGCTTTGAAAACAAAAACATTGCATAATTTTTAGCTAAATTAAATGTGAAATATTGACCAAGGCAAGGTTGTTATTCTTTGAAATTCGTTTGATCGCTATCTGAAATGCAGTATGTAATTGATGAGCCAATAGGTAGGCTAACAGGTTAACATAATTTCATGAAATTAATGTGTTATGTTATGGGACTATGTAACTGGCTTCCTCATACTGTTTTCTATGAAATCACTAAGTAGCCATGGATGACAACATACGAGCCTTCAAAAGGAGAAAAATCATCTTCTTTCCAAAAATAAATAAATAGAGAGGTTTGAAAACACAGAGTTGGGTTCTTGCCAGAGGTCTGCTCTTAATTCTTTTTAATGTTAATCCTATGACAGTAAATGAAATAACCCCTTTGGTATCATACTGTACAAGGGTTGGACACCAAAACTATTAATAACAACCATTATCACTCGAAAATATTTGCCATTAAGCCCAGCACATTCCGACGCATTGTATGCATATTGTAAAGCAAATCCCCATGATATAATGATATAAATAGGAGCTTAGGGTGGTCTCAGGCTTTGTAAAACCTTTATAAACTTATACAGAAGAGCATAGCCCCAGATATCACAGACATGCAAAAGCAATTTTTCAAGTAGAAACCGGAATGGACACTACAACAGTATGCTATACTTTGTGTGTTGTTGAATGGTACACAGTGTCTGGCAAAACACAGTATTAATATCTTTTGCGAGATCTCTAGTTGAGCAGTTTTTCAAATTGAAAATAGCTGTCTGGTTAATTACGTTGGGGTATTTATATTTTCCGAGCATGTCATTTTGGCTATACTAGACAAACATGATACATGTAAACACAAACTAGTGGCAGGGGTATTACTTACTACAAATCCATTATGTCTGCTACCAGTTGGAAGGCCTATTAATTTACTAGACAAAAAACAATGCACACAGCACCTCAGATAATAAATATTTATACGGATGTGTCTGTAGCAGTCAATTTATCATTTTGCAATCTCATAACCTCATTTGATTTGATTTTTTTTGTACAACGTGTTTGAAAGTGATCCTTCGCACAATCAGGAAGGATTAGGCCTAAATATACGATGTAGTGTATGTATAATGCATAGTATATATGAATGCACAGAATGACTACTGTATACATAAGTAGTTTATATTAGAAGATTATCTCAATATGTATATTATGATAAACTGTTCAATACTTTGAAATGAACATCTCGAGCCCTAAGCTGGTGTAATTTATGATATTAGAATGCCAACAAAAACTAAATAGTAGAGAGCAAATCACTTGAGAAATATTATCATAAAGGGGATCAGCTCATTCATCCTCCTGGCAGCAAATATGAAAGTACCCAAAACGAAGGAAGATCACTCCAACCATTTGGCAAGGTTTAGCAATATTGACATAAGAGTTATATTTGATCACTTTAATCCCGGCTAAGCCACCATGACTGTATGCCAAATATTGATAGATATAATCCGACAGAGGATGTTACTTCTTAGAGATTTGGTTTAAATAAACTGCTTATTACATAATAAAGTAGCAGTAAGATGTTCTATTCTATATCCTGTGCCAAAGGATTAATATCGATCACACCTCTACAGACTGACGTAAATACTAGTCTCTCTAACATTCCATTGCAATGGAGGTGCACCAATATACATTTACACGTGTATATTGGTTTAAAGTACGAGTTCAACTTTCACTACAGAAATGAGTGTTGGTAAAGATGCAATTGTTTCAACTGCTACATCTATATTAGAGGAGTTCTACATATATGTGAGCAACTCCTGCTAGTTATCAAATTGTTACACAGTGTAATACATGATAAGTATGTAAATACCAAGGTTCATTTATTTTGTAGAGCCCCATTTCCCTGTCTAGTAGTCTGAAGTGTTAGCAGACAAATATAGCAGTTATAGCTTCACTTAAGCCAACATGCCATACACATTTAAGCCAATATTGCAATGAAAATAATCCACAAGTGTTCAACTAGTGATTTATATGTTATTTTCTACTTTTAATTCAGCTATGTAGTAAAATAATCAACATTGTAAACAAAACTCAGACAATATGTCATACTTGTTTAATTTATGCCTATGATGTCACTAACCTGTCTGACCCAATCACTCCTAAAACGTTATTTTGTTTATTTAGATTAAATATTCATATCGGTTTAACTATATTGACTATGTAACATACAATACATAACTATACGTCTTGCCTAGATTCCTAAGTTTACAATGCATTGTCCCTGTAGGGGTATTGGTGTGCCCACACCTTAGGAACACTTGGAACCATCTCTAAATAATTGCAAAATGAGAATGATTGTAAGATGGTGCAGACTATGGCTGATTAATGAACCAGGATGCTAAACTAAGTTGATTATACATGTGCACAATAAGTCTATGGCTGGTATTGCCTATTACCATAAAACATTATTGTCAAACCTACACGTATGTGTTGTATTAACACTGACATCAGAGGTTAAACATAAGTTTAATATATTCACAGTATTATTGTGTCTTTAGTGAATCATAAGAGGGTAAACTTACTATATCACTGATTACATTGTAGCCTACTCTATGGAGTACGACACCTGAATATCCTGTGAGTGTATTATGTGACCCGTGTAGGAGGAGAGGAAGGAACTGGATGGTATGTCTGTTCTCATGCCAGCAGATAGTAAGTCCACCTAAGGATACAGCAGACTGGATGGGTGTGGGGTGTCGGGGGACTGAGAGGGGTACAGTGGGTGTGGTGGATGTAGTGTGTCGGGGACTGAATGGGGTACAGTGAGTGTAGGGTGTCGAGGACTGAATGGGGTACAGTGAGTGTAGTGTGTCGGGGACTGAATGGGGTACAGTGAGTGTAGGGTGTCGAGGACTGAATGGGGTACAGTGAGTGTAGTGTGTCGGGGACTGAATGGGGTACAGTGAGTGTAGGGTATCGAGGACTGAATGGGGTACAGTGAGTGTGGGGTGTCGGGAACTGAATGGGGTACAGTGAGCATGGGATGTTGGAGGAACTAAATGAGGTGCAGCTGATGGGGTGGGTATGGGGAGAACTGAGTCAGTAGATGGGGTGTCAGGGAACTGAGCAGGACTCAGAGCCGTGAGGAGGTACATGGTTCCCCCAGGAGATCAAGAGAAAGGAGGGAGAGGATGTCAACTAGTGATCTTAATACCATACAGTTTGTGAATAGAAAATTCAGCTCACACCTGAACTTCTTATAAAATAAGATTTGTTCCGTTAATATAGGCAAGTGTTTCTTTTGAACAAGTTATTCATTAAATATTTAATTTTCCTACATAGTAGTTCAGTTATTTTTAATATAAATACTATAATTATGATGTTGCCATGTGACATCATTCACACTCCACAGTACTCTCGAGGAGTCAGTATAGTTAAAATACTGATAGTTATTACATGCACTGTTAAATACTTTGCAAAATCACATTTAAAGTGAAACACAAACTTGAACCTAAATGGTTATCTCAACAAACATATTAATATTCCAAGAAAGTTAATTATTAAAAGCAGCAAACTGGTGGCCTCCCATAGTTCTGGTTCTACAACTCCTCTAGTTGTATTACTACAGTAATATATAATGGAATTGTTACTAAAAACACACAGAGTTAATTGTTAATTACACTTTCGATTAAGCATGAAACTGATTACATATTGTTAGTATAATTATTACAGTTCATATACTTTTTATAACTTTATTATAAACATAAAAATAATGAGTAATTTCCTATTTCAATTTATTTTTATTAATCTCCTGATTACATTCAACTTCAAAGTAAAATAAAGAACCCAACATAATAAAAGCACCTGGCTCACAAATTCAAGTATTCTAGAGATTCTGTAAATAGCCAATGGTACTTATTTCCTGATCATGATAGAGGTCTATGGAAATTTATGGGTTTCTGGCCAGATTCTTATCACACAGCGTTTTCTCATAAAAACAAGGCGATGTCCTTGAATGTTTCTAACCAACGGGAAAACTTGGCTCCAGAATAGAAATTACAATACTAATATTTTCAATATTTGACTACACTTGTAATTCCAATTGTTGTCAAATGTTACTAAAATCCTTGCTGAAGTGGAATTGTGTATACATTGACACAGGATGGTTTCTTAATCCGAGTTAAACTTTAGCACTTGACTATCTTGTGGGGGGGGGGGGGGGGGGGAGTACTTTGAAAAGTTCACCTTTTGCCTACCTTTACACTTTGCAGAATGCTTCGACCTACTGTATATTTTTCAAACTACAGCATAAGCCACTTTTTCATGAGTTATTTAAAGCTCTGCTCAAGAGCAATTTTCACATAGCTTCACGCTCATAGTATCAGATATACATGTATAATACAGCATATAGTCAATCCAGCTTTTCCATCAGATACTCTTATTGAACTAATATTGAACAAATTATTACCAATGAGGTCTGCCTTTGATTTGTTGGTTTGAAGCACAACCAGGAATCTCTCCTTATATGCCAGAAGTTCTGATATATCACTGGTGATGTTGGAGAGCGTTTGCTGACGTACATCTTCTACTGCTGGCTTCCAATCCGTCTCTATAAAGTCAGCCCTATTGTGTTTGTGAATCTGCATAACAAAATATACACCAAGTTGAGACAGCAGTCGGTATCACTATTCTGTGTAACACAACACTCTAGTAGTGGAACCATCACAACACAAGTAGGACTACTAAAAGTTGGAGAGTAAGCAGGAACACCCTGCAAATCAAATAACATATCCTACGTGTTTAAAATTTTCACATAATACAACATTTCATGAAGGTTAAAGTGTACAGAATTTAGATCCTCGATACAACTTAGGGGTAAGTGAATTTTTGCATCCGCTGAGAACGTGGGAAAGTGGATTGTGATGTAATACCATGATTAACATAACCATAATAATTAATAACTTCTCAAGTTTTGTATAAGAGGACATGCTGTTTCATGGTCTGTAGGTAGTCAGCTGTTACTAAAAAACAAGTATTACATAACACAACATCTGTGATTACTCAAGTAGTGTTGGGTTTGGCTCAGCAGATCTCTGGTTTGGATACATCTGCAAGGGAAAGTAATAGCTTGGGAACACTACAAAGAGAACTAATCAGGCAAACCATCCTGGTCTGTCATGTAAAGAAACATGTGGAAATCTTATAATAAAAACAGCTTAAATTCTTCAGAATTGTTCCTTTTTTATAATTTTTTCATATAAGATTATGGGTTGACATCAAAGCAATAACAGGGCCTTGGAATATTGAGTAGAACAGCCAGAGGAAGAGAATAATGCAAATATAAAGATGGATTACTGAAATGACAACACTTAGACAAATATTTACCCCATTTAATACGTAAGAGAAAGAATAGATCACGGACAAGTGATAGGAGTCTGATCTAGTCTATGCAGAATATAAATCAGAATGTTAATGGAGCTCATCATACGACGTGACAATACTAGAGATTAGGCTCTAATTTTAGAAATTCTTCAGTTATTATTAGAATAAAGCATACTAAGATTTGTTTATCGAACTGAAAAAACAAAATGGAATTAGTTACAACCAAAAACATATCATAACAGATGTGATAGAGAGTACCGCTCCTGTACATAAGGCCAGAACAGAAGAAATTATTTGAAGATGTTAGTGTGGGTCAATAGAGTAATGATAAAAAGTAGTAGAGTTGAATTTTTTGGTTATTCTCCTAATATTTCGATAACTATTCATTTGTCATCATCAGAAGACGATAACAGGAGAGTTATCAAAATATTAAGAGAATAATTAAAAACTTTGTATCAGAACTACTTGCAATTATGTTAGTGTACACGTGTAGTATAATAATATTATCTAGTGCAATATTGCTATGAATAACTAATAATCATACATATTTTCTAGAATTAATAATTAATAAATAATAATTTCATGAAATAAAATAGTATGCTGAGATTGAGGAAGTCGTACTGGAGAGCTCTCGTAAGCCAAGTCATGCATGTAGTAATTCATGAGATTCCCAACACCCACTTTCTACCAGGTGGTCGGTCTCCTAGGGTAGTAAACAACTCACATTCCAATAAATACCTGTAAGTACACTTGAGGTGTGCTCACCTAGGAGGGCAGTGGGACTGTTTGGAAATGGTGGGTTGGGACGGATTTCTAGCACTTGGGACACTGGGGATTCAGTTTTGCGATGTAGGCCTATAAGTTCTAGCGGTGAATATCCAAAAAATAGGTGGATAGCATTGTGAACTGTTCACGTTCCATCCTCAAATTCATGCAGATTAGTATTTTTTCTTTCCATATCTGTGTAAACAGCTGAGAGCCTAATTAGAGTCATTTAGAGCAAAGAAATTATGATAGAATAATCTGTTTGTTCTGGTATGAGAATTGGAGAGTAAACTACCGCAATCTTCAAGGTTGTATTGTGCTGCAATCCAGCACTTATACAATATACTCGTATTATAGTAATTATTGTACATGTATATTACTGTATTGTATACATACAATTATTATGAATATTGTGAAGATATTGGGTAATTTTGTACTGGAGTACAAGGGCATGATTACCATGTAGTTCATAAATTAATCCATTGCACAAGACAAAAATTTACTTTTAAAGAGAAAGCTCCTTAATTGATTACATTGTAGGGAGAATATATAAGCTGGTCAAACAAGTGGATTTGGATTAATGATTATTAATAACCAACAATTTAATCATTTTAACACAATTGAAAGTTGCATCACAAACAAAAGATAAAATAATAATGTACTAGATAAATTATATTTTTTTGTAAATTGTGATCAAAACAGTTCCCATAGCTGAAAAGACAATAGCTACTTACTAGCCTGAGAGCTTCCTGCCAACGATGACCTTCAATGAGGGTGGTAATCGCCTCCTCCGGTTGTTCAGCATACACTTCTAGCAATGTTGCAGCCTCCAAGTGTTTCCTCTTAGCCTTCAGTTTTTCTACAAGAGAAAAGGACACACACTCATTTCCGCACGTTTCTTCAAAAACAATAATATTGGTCAATTTTTTGGATTGATGACAATAACAATGGTTTTACCACTTTCATAGAGGTCTACCCAAGCTGTATATTACATAACTGTGGCGTACAGGGTGAGGTGAAGAGATAGGCTCAAATCTGAATCATATGGTTAAACAACAATACCATTAGGTCTTGCGATGGGCCTCATTTCATTTGTTTGTGGGTGTGAAGCCCATCATTTTTACATGTGAACAGATATAGTGGTAAACTAATTTATTCCTAAACCCCTGAGCTTTACTCACCATTCTACAGATTAAACTAGGGAGATTGTACTATAATAATGTTGACAAGTGTTTTGTGTGAAATAATGGGAATTTAGATAAAGTTCTGTAATTCTGACAAGTATAGTGTGGTCTGTCCATGAGATGACAAAATTAACCGAATTTTTTTTTTTACAATAACTCAACATTCTGACCTATTAGTCATCAAAAGGAAGAATATGGAAAGATATTGTTCTACCATAGACATTTTAAGTTCCTTGATCCATAGCATCACAATGGTAGTAGTACGTCTATGGTGTATATGGTTATGAGTTCATAGGAAGTACATAATATTCGTAAGGAAGTAAATACAGCGGATTGTTTCATCAAACTCTGATAAACTTTGTGTTTTTGACTCAACTTTCACAACCATCTTTATCAACTGGCTACTTCCTCTTTGGATCTGTTGACAATATTAGCAATGAAGTTGCACCCATTCTCTAACCATGTCTATGTATATTATGCTTGTAAGACATGAGACTACACTGTACATGTGTTTGTGTGTTACACACATGTTACCAAGATTATAATCACATGTAGGTTTCCGTTAGTTTTCCGTCAGCTCCGCGTAAAACACGAAGCTGAGAGATTTTCAAAGGCTATGAAAACACTGAATATAGATTTATTAGAATGCAGTTCCCAAGTTAGTGTTGGGTGTCCTTATATTTTATTGCTCAATGTGCATAATATTTCTATTCTTATCATGAGAAATGAATTAATTGAACAAAAGCGAAATGACCAGTTAGAAAAATTGGCAATGTCTACTCACTTAGTATGAGTGCAATTAGCATTTTCGTAAGCAACATAGATATAGCATTAGTAAATAATGCTCCAGCCCATGATTAGGAAATTCTTTATTGTTTTGTCATATCGTCTGACATATCTTTCTACTGATACTCATAAATTCAGAGTCTGCCTAAATCGCTGATGATTGTGACTACTGATAACTACATGTAGATTATATAACTGTTTTATTAATACATTATTATATTACAATTAATTATATTGCCTGGTGAAGTATATCTTTAACTGTGTATTACGGCACATAACAGGGGTTTGCTAATGATTTATTTTATTCCTCCAGGACAAGTAATTCGGTGGAATTAATTAAATTAATAATGTTGACATATTTGATCTATTTTAACCTTAAAATAGGCCAAGTTTTGATTAGAAACTGTATTTTGGTTACACTAATAATAACTGTACCTGAGAGTTGGCCAATAAGCTGGAGCCTTTCACTGCTAGGTAGAGATAACTCCTGTATAGATATAATAGCCTGCTGCCAGCTGCCACTCTCTATGAAACAGGTAACTGCCATCCTACAGATCATAATACAATATATATTATATATTGTATTAAATTATACACTCTATAGTCTATATAGTGCAACCTAGAGGGCCAACAAACAGAGAGTTGCACCTCATTTGTCTATTAATAGCACTCAAGGGTGTTGATTTCAAAACAATAATAACATTACAATTATTTATGTAACCAGTCTACAGTTTCACAGTTTCGGTAACAACCACCCTTGGCATTGATCAAGTACAACCGAGACTTTTAAAAAGTAAAAACTAATAAAATACCGGAATAAGGACAGGCATGTCAACAAATTTAGGTTTGTCAAATGACTGGCAAACCAACATCAAGATAATCATTATATATTTATGTCTATGCAGAAAACATCACTCAATGGAGTTACAAATTATGCAGCTGTAATGAATGCGTTTGCAAAAAATACAGAAAAACACATTAATAATATTATTTCAGACTAGAAAGTGAAAGGTTGCAGTTATAAAACTGATTCAAAGAGAGAAGACAACTACCCAGCTACACATTGCCGCAGTGACTCCCAGTGCGTGAGTACAAGTACAAGTACATCATGTAACCATATTTAGTGACACAAAACAAACTAGAACAGAATTCAATTCAATAAATAGACTACTTGCGAATCTACTGGATCAATAACGTATTGAATCATGGAAATATGGGGCCTGCCAAACGTAATATAGTTAAGTTTTCCTTCATACATGTAGTTACGAAGAGATTGCATCACTAATTTCCTAGAATATGTTTCAAAAAAGATCATTAAACCGTTCTGGTACTGGGTGAAATCAAAATTCATAAACTCATAGTTGACTTGGTATTAAAAGTTCACATAACTAGTGTGTGTATTATGTATATACAGAGCTATGCAAACAGGATATGGAGAGAGAGCACATTAGAATAACAACAGTTACCCAATACCTACTCGTGGTGATTGACTTGGGAGTAGAGGAGTGCAGCCTCTTCGTGCCGATTCTTTACTTTTAAATAGTCTGCGAATGCCAAGATCACCTCCTAAAACATTGACATCGGCTGCAGGTGCTACCATTCTATATGCATGTCACCCAATTAACTGGTGACAGTGACATTTAATTATATACACACCTTAATTTGTATTTTTAAACCGACTTTGATTTTTTGACTGATTTTATTAACTACAGATGAGATGGCCACAGATTCCTCCCTGGTCCCTACTAATCAAATTGCATAATACGTATATATTGATGGCAAAATCTATTCTTGCGGCTCACATATCATTAAATGAAATAAATTAACTCTAAATATTAGAGCATCAAGGCATCTAAGGTATCAGCTGCGATTACATAAGGCATAATTTATCTTGATAGATGGTGAAAAAGTGGGGTGAAGATCTGGTGAAGAATGTCACCGTTTTTTAGACATTGTGGTCCACATTAATTCAACATGACCAAGTATAAAAAAAGAAAGTTAAAATAGTTCAACCACAAGCAGACTATGAATCTTGTATACACTTAGTCATGCTTGCACATGTGTGTGAGGGGTGAAGGGGAAAAAGAGGTTGGGACTGCATGGCACAAACCTACATGAAACCATCAGTCGAGGCATCTACTGCACATTATCAGACATGATGGTACAGTAAGTTAGTCAATCAAATTCCGATAAGATAGTAAGATATTACAGCACAACACCATCAATTTGTTTAAAAATTGAAATCTAATGCACCAAAATATAAAACAATCCATCAAATTTTATCAAACAAATTTTAGCAATTTGTCAGGCTAATCAAGTGACTCATACTTAGCTAGGGTAGAAATTTGAGGAAAAGATAATCTAGGGCCATGACTAAAATTGCTCACTCAGTTATTAACATATTTCATATCAAATACAGTGCAATGGATGTGTGTCAATATGTACAGAAACCAAGATGAGATAATCCGATGTATTTTACTGAGTCATAAATATTTTTCGAAGCTTTAAACACAAACAGCATTTTTCTTACAAAAAAATAAATTCCATAAAAAAGATTGAACTTCATCAGCCGTCATCGCAGACATGAGTCATTGGTGTTTGATATAGATGGTTTGAGAAGTCATACAGGTAATAACTGAACATGTATATAACATTGAGAGAGGAGCATTGTCCAAGGTGGTCGGAATGAGCAAAAAATCAAGGTGTATGACTCAGTTTTTTACCTCAAAGTAAATACTGAGAGAAGTTCATGTCCTCCAGCAGTGGTAAAACTCTGTGGGGAGGACAATACTACTGTTCAATATGTTTGTCTTAGAGCAACTGATTTGACCACTACAATGTATATTGGTTGTTTAATTTTGTGGGAAATAGGAAAATGTAACACGGTCACCTCCGTTTCATGCAACGTTCCCAGGGTGATGCAGGAACTAAACTTTTCTTTTAAAATCGTCAGTATTCATTCCGTTGGCTAATCGGAATTTTCTTACCAAGAGATAAAAGTGTGACACCATTATATGACACGGTTAATTGTTATTTAACAACTTTTTTCACAGATTAAGGGAGAAAACTCGGATGTTTAACTTGCTAGGCCCTTACATGTTTTTGCCCATAGAAGGTATCAGGTTTAGTATGAGATGTAATAAAAGGAAAATCACGTTTATACATCATAATACAGAGCAGTCAAGCAGGTATTATCAGTTTCCCTTACTTCTCTTTCTTGTGATGCAGAAGGCAAGATTTCCATTGCTTCCAAATACAGTTTCTGTTCTCTCACCAATGAGAGCAGCTCGGAGAATTTTTCTGGTACTAAAACATACGAAAGACAATAGAGCTGAAGCTAAACAACTAAATGATTATCCGCAAATATTATGCTAAGTAGTAGAGTAATGTCGAGTCAATGAACAGATGATGGTAGAGAAAATGGTACGTAGCTCATGACTCTAAATGAGCCAAATCTCTTAAACACAGGGTTATTCAGAATAATAGGGATATTGTAATGGAGTGACCCATAGTTAGCACCATAATTATTCTACCAAAATAGTTCACCTTAGCAATTGGCATGCCTCCTTACTTAATATCAAATCGTCCTTCACTTTCAAATGATAGATCATACAAATTGTTGGGCTAGTTTTTAATTTTTTTGCGCTATGCAATATTGTGACATGTTGTTTAATCTTGATTCAATGTCACACTTGAGAGAAAAATAATTGTTTTTTGTAAAATGAATTTTTATGGGCATCGAAACAGGATTTAACCTCCCTAAACCCAAATTGAAACGAACAACTGTTTTTATTTTGAACACCTGATATCCTTTTAGTCACAAAAACATCTTCGTTTGACTGTAGATTACACAACACTTAATCCGAGCCTGAAGTGACCCATAACTAAGAAGGAAATAGGGCCACGTTTCATAATACAGTATAAGATAGACAATTGAAACTGAGTACCGTCCGTAAGCGACTAGAGGGCGTAAGGGTATAGCTGAAAACTTTGATGAAGGCAATTGTTTCAATGGCAAATATCAGTATAAGATGCATTTTTGTTGTCAGATTAAAACAGAAAAGCTGCCAAAATATATTACGAATAAATGTCTCTGACAAACAGCGGATGGCATAAAGAAATAAGGCTACAAAAATTGGCAATTTAGAAAGGAGAAAATACTGCCCGAAGTTGACTCATGCAGCTAAAAGCCGATATTTTGTCTAAACAGAAATAAATCAAATTTGACAATATATTATATTACTGATAGTGCTGAATATCCAGGGTTACAGCTAAAACAAAATAGTTCTGAAATATTTAGAAACGACTCATTACATCATTTGTGGGCTAATTTTGGTCCAAAACTGAGGTGAGCAAAATTACAGCTGGCATTGGACACAACAATAATGACACATATTCATAAATGATCAATTACCACATTTGCATATATGAGAAAGAGCTTTCGTGTATCTCTTCAGATGCCTGTCTATTGTGTACTTCTGGTAGTTTGGTTCAAGTTTTTTTACTTCGTTCAGGAAGAGCAGATATTCTTTAGGGTCCTAAAAGTAACGTAACATGTACGCTTACGTTCACTTGCACATCTACGTATAACAGCCGACTATTCGTAGGTCTATTGAAACACCATAAATAAAAAGTATTAAGAGATGCCGGAGATAATGTCAAAAGACTATACCAATATTGAAATTTAGCCGAGAAAACAGTACACAATGATTTATCATAAACTACTGGCATTTCATAATGTGGCATTTTAATGAAGAATCTCTTACTGGATAAATCCTGGATACTTACGAATACAAACAAATACATACTACACGTCATGTATAATCAGTTTGATTACTATTCATATCTAATGATTGGATAAGAAACAATTCGCTTATGATGGTCGCTTGCGAAAAGCAAAACAAGTTTCTATACATGAAAACCTAACATATATCACTTTTTAAATTAAAGATGCAAGTTGGAATAGCCCAATCCTGGAGATGTTGAAGAGTTTGGTAAGGTTAAGGGTGGTGATCCAATTCACCTCAAATATGTGCAGGAGCAGGACACACACAAACCACCAAATAGTATTTATTATGCAGTTTTTACAAATTAACTAGATGTATTACATGACACCTTGTTAACATGGTGTTCAAAGCTGTCGTTTATTTAACAAATATCTATTTAGCATATAAATCAACAACACCTACATAAAACATATCGGATTTAAATTTGCACATGTCATTTGAAAAGGACAGCAAAAAACCGGATAAATAACAACATCTCTTTCCGTGGCTATAAATACTAAAGTTGAAATGATAAATATTCACCAACTTTAATTTAATTAAACCAGCTAATATCACACCTCCTGATACCATCATATTCTCTGAAATCTGTTTTGTGTTCAATAACAGTTTCTAAGATGGACTCCCAAGAATAATTTCGATATATGACCAGCTGTCTCTACTTTCGGTTACAATCTTTCACGGCAGTGCAGCATTAACCGGTACCATTTGCCATCAAAGAGCAAATATATTTCGACTGGCTTTATTCAAATTCATCCACTATAGCATACGCATGAATATAAAATACATTCTAATTTGATCGTAAAGCGGCAAAATGCTCAATCACCGGTCAATTAACGGAAGTCGGCAGAGGCTTGGCAACGAACAACTGGACAAGGCATTTTGGCAAAATATCGATGCAATACTACAAATTTTTAGCATGCGCGAACACTCCTCCTCTTTCAAAAGGAAATTTGGAGAACGCTTTTAGACAATTCCATACTGATGATGTATTCCGAGTCTATACAGGTTACTTCCCGTGGAATACTTTTGATACAGCCGATATAAGAAATACAAAACATTTCAATGTCAACATGTAGGAATACATAGCAAACTGCATGTACATACTGTTACCCTACTGCTAACAGCACACGGACATCTTGTTATACCTTCTGAGATTTCTCAGCCACAATGAGAACTAGGTCGAAGTCGTACATTCCCAGAGCTACATCATATAGTTCATTGACATCTACGAGAAACATGAGGTACTTTAGAGCTTCTTCTGATCGACTCTTATCTGAAATATTTACACATAGAAAGCATGGATAGGCTACGAATGACCAGCTGACCTGTTCCCAGCCAGTAAGGTTGTGCGATGAGAGAAGTATCTCTGTTACACTACTCAACCCTACAAGAGCGGTATGTTGGATCTTGCAAACTTTATTTGCACAAGTACATTTTCATGCAATTTTTCATAACCAAATATATATATATAATGTTATGTTATAATTCAACATGATTTACTGGGAGGGGAGGAGACAAAGCAGGAAATCTGCCCCTGGCAAGCATTTGAATGGCTGCTTAATCAAAATTTCATTTTCAGTTTTCAGGTCATGTGAGAATTCCTATAGTTCATATTACAGTATTGTAGTTTGCCAGAATCACAGAATCAAATAACTACGTATACAGAACCTTGTTTAGCTATGAAACTCCATAGGTGTTGTACATTGGCCTATATGTTGACATAAGGTTGGTTACTCAATACCCTTTACCAATAGATACTTGTACGTCAGGGTACCTGTTAGCTAGTATATTATAGTTGGACATGCAGATGATAGGGTTAGCAGTCCACTGGAGCACTAGTTCCACGTTACTCACCTTCGTGATTGATTTAAACATGAGTTGGCAAAATTTACTCCGTGGTAAAAATTTGAATAAATACAGTTAACCAGTGCCAAATCTACAATTCCAGTTTACATAATAACAACAATTTGGAAAAGGTAGTATATGGTTAATCTAAGCATTCCTTTTGGGCTATGTAATATGAATTAGAATAATCCTGAGTACGGCCATAATATACATGCATAAGTATTGTACTATACATGACACTGTAGGTTAGGTAATAAACGGCACTAGAGTTGGCAACTCTTACTGCTTGCTGTATATTATCATCTTGCGGACTGTAGTGCACATGTACATGTATGGCCAGTTATCTGGACGGACAAGTAGGCAGACACCACAAGTCCAGTCATAGATCTAGCCAAATTTATAAACTCGCTCATCAGCTAAAGTTGTAATAGTTATGAATTCACCTCTTGCAAGGAAACCAGGAATTGAAGGAACAATGTGTCTTACATTGGGGCGGCTAAGATGTTTTTGTTAACGTGTAACCGGCAGATAGAGATAAGATGTATGCACACACACAGTACGAACTAAATGTCAGCTCATATAATAATCTGCTGCTGGCCCAACCCTCAGGGTGAATATTCCCATTTTTGCAGGTAACTTTATGGTAAAATATTCTAAATGAAGTTGGCATCGACTTGAGCCAAGGGCGATGTTAGTCTTGCTCCATTTACTAGTTCATCAAACCTCAGATTTACTTGTGTATATAGATAGTAAGTACTGGAATTATATAATCTATAATTATGTTTGAGATATTGATTCTATTCATAAGGAAACAGGCATGATTAATCATGGATTTTTTATACAAGCTGATGCTATCTTGTAATGATTAATTGTTGCGGATAGTGGTGGCAAGTGGCATCACTGGTCTTAAAATAAAATCCATACACACTGCAATGTGCCAGGACAAATTATAATATAATAATTATTATTATTAGTCATCAACCAGGGATTTGCACTAAATGCCTACTGATAGGTATAAATCGGCAAGGATAGTTACGGACTGACTGAGAGGTTGTACTTAGGTTTTACTATGGTGGAGGAATGCTTTAGATTTGTGACCAGTTTTATTATGCTGATATTATCGCATAGTACTATTTGAATAAAAAAAATGCAAAGAATAATCTGTTATATGATTGCACATTGCCATGAAAGAAAGATTATTGATAGTGAAAGTTAGGGAGGATTGACAGTATATGCTTATACAACAAAGCCTCAGTACCTTGCAAACTTTTGATAAGAGTAAGAGCTGTCTCCAACTGCGGTTCAGTCTTACGCACGTGCGCAGTTAGGATACTAAGCAAGTACCTGTAACATATATATCAGATGATTATGAAACGCATTAATATAACAGATACTTGCATACCAAGCGTGCAGTATAAAGCTTGTAGACATTATTGATTAATAGAATTGATTACCAAAATTCCAATAAGGAAATGTTGCAAGGGCTGTAAATAAAAAATGCAGGTATTGCTGAAATTTCTGAACCGCTAGAACAGTAAACCAGAACAGTAAAGTGGGCCAGAAGAGTGAACTAGAAGAAGGAACCAGAGCAATGCCTCCCCCTCCCCCATGGGTAGAACACCAAGGAGAGAACCACAGCTAGATATTTGATAAAACCCCAGACAAACACAAATTAAGAGCTGAGTGAAGTATATAAATTCACACTATAAATAGGATAGGCAGATGGTACAATGGGCAACTCCTTTAGCCTTATTTCCATCAAATAATGCTAAGTGATTGATAATTTTATGTAAATCTGAAGATGGTGTATATAGTTAGCCTTAGAAGAGAGATAGAGAAAGGGTGTTTGGAGAGATATGTTTTCATAACAAGAGTGCACTATGTATTATAATGACTTGCTGTTCCTAGAGCAAGAGCAGCTTTAGCTTACAGTGATCTATTGGTAGAACTGATGGTAAGGGAAGGTATGAGGAAATCACCGCAAATATTAGCCCAACTATGTAGATATGAGGCTAATATTGAAGTATGCTTATCAATCCATAATCAACTCGTAAATCATAGGTAAGGAGGGAGCTCAAAAAGTTGAGATGAATATATAAATTACAAAACACATAATTATAAGGGATGTACTGATATCTGGCCACTTGAATATTACTAAACATAAATAGCTGAGGGTCCTCACTTGTCAGGATCCAGGTTTAGTAGGGTGGATATCAAGGCGTTGCATACACTGTCCACTTTGCGGATCTTCTGCTGATTTGAATTAATCGCCTTAGTCTGCTCAGAATAAAATGCTGTATACATTGTCGTGGTTACATCTTCCTCACTGCCATGAAAATTAGCAAAAAATACATGTATTTGGACGCAAACAAATAGATGTACATTAGTAAGTAAAGAGCATATTTATATCATAATATTTTTACTGCTTAGTTGCTTACTTTTTACGTAAGAAGCTTTTGAGTCTAGTTTAAACGCCATAATCATACTAAGCTGTACCGCAACAAAAATAATTTCTAGTCTTATAATAATTATATTTGGTTCACATTGCAAAATAAGAGTTGGTGATAAATATTAGTATTTAAATAATAAAGAATATCGAAAAGGTTCCAAAAGGCGATAAATATCAAGGCAAACACTTGGTCAGCTTTGGAATGGTTAATTACTGGTAGGGTAAACTTTGGCGCCATTATGTTTGTTGGTGATGGTAGGTTAAGAGTTACCTTAATTCTCACAAACTTCACTATGCAATATCAAGTTTCTTCTATTAATAAAATGGAGGATATATTTCCACGAGCAGATAACTTCATTGACCACTTGGCTATAAACCGAACGATATCAATTTAATACAAGTTCCTAATGATTAAACTGGTGCACTTAGAATGAACCAACATAATATCAACAGCCTTGTTTTGGAACACTCCAAAAGAACTTTATGTAATCTTTTCGTTCGTAATAAACAAAATGCTGGAATAATTTTAGGCTGCAATCATCGGTGATAGATGTATAATGTTTAATTTTTTGTACACTTGAGCATTTTTGATAATTGACCAAACCCAGAAGTTTGGCGTGCCAAAGAATGTACAGATATATATCAGTGGGGTTGTTAAGAGAAAAATATTGTCGATAATACGCATAACTGGCGGCGATGGCGTGGTTCCACTAAACCTTGCTACAAATAATATCATTAAACTGACCAGCGGAGGAGTTGCCCAGCAACAATATACAAAAACAAGAGATGGCAAACTTGTTGGCCGTTTGATCATGTGATTTCATTTTGCACGGAGGGACCAGAAAGACGGCAAGATTCTAGATCTAATTTGACTGTTAAACAGCCAAAATTATAAAATAGAAATAGAAAGTGTCCATTAACGATGCTTCTATATCCAGAAGAGGAAAAAAGTGGGAGCACCCACCACCTTATCATTTTATCGTATATCATGTGACATTAAGACAATTACTGCAAACCTTCTCATTGTTACAAGTCCACGAGGACATACAGATTTAATTAAATATGTAAATTAGAGAATACTATACCAAAATAGAATAAGAGGACTAAACAATCTACTAACTGTAAGTCTGTGACAAACTGATTGAGATAAGTGATGGATTGAAGCTGTCCGATGAAGAGATGGATATTCTCCAGGAAGAGTCTCCTATCGTGATCACAGATCAGGTTCATATTAATACGATGCCGATGCATCAACATGAATGCCTGCTTGTATTGCAACCTAAAGAGAATAGACAGCATGCATGGAGATATCCAGCAGTCACAATATTTTCTGATAAATCACCATTGCAATACTAACAGATACCAATATTTTGTTTAACATACATATGTCTACGTGTACACAGATCATATCTTTTTGATAATGGGAAATCGATGATTATATACGTATGGGCTGTTAGTCTACATTTTTACAGAAAGTGCAATATCATGTAAAGACACATGTAAAGCATCATAGCCAGACATATTTTTACCTCCGTTTATGGAAACCTGAATGTCAGGAAAAAATAAATTGAAAAAATAAGTAATAATTCCAAAAAAAATATAGGTAACATTGGAAATGAAGGTCTTTTAAAAGAATTAAAATTAAAAATTGTTTACCAATTAAAAATGTCACTTGGAGGTCGTTCAATTGGCTGATACCCAACAATACCCAATAATTCGTTGTCATGACCGTTGATAGCCTGTTACCATTTTTGGGAGAAGAGCACCAATTGGTGGAGGGCTCCATCTCCCACCAGCAGTAGGCAGAGCACGGCACTTCAAAAGGATTCATTGCAACATCAAAAGTCGAGTGGAATTTATTAACTATCAAGTAAACAAGAATATATTTTAGAGTTGCGGATTTACTAAAATCTGAGAGCTTGTGATTTAAATTCTAAAATAATGAATGTGGTTGGAATCACCCTGATGTGTGCCCAGATTCCATTTATGTGGGCAGACATGTACACCTACAACATATTATATCTAAGCACATGTGCTTATATCTTTTTGTACACTTGGTCATTTGACCTGGATAGTAACAGTAATTTAACATGACCAGTGTTATAGAAGACTGAGTAACTAGTTGTTTTCTCCAGTTTGAACCTTTTCACCATGGTACCATAACTAATAAATAAGTTTGAGAATAAAAAGCTCAGTGTCGTCTAAGCGTATCATCACATCCAAAGAGCAATAATAGACCTACCTCAGTAAATATCATTCTACTGTATACAAACTTTTGAATTCAAATCTAGAAGTAGAAAGGTAAAATACTGACCATATATATGAAAAAAAAATTAATTTTTTTGAAAATTGCAAGTTGTTATTTTGGATTTATATAATATATTAAATTTGGAGTTAACAACACAGTGAACAAAATCCCAGTAGTTGTTATACTGTTGTTGACTCCATGCAGTATTTTAATATTTGTTGGCATAGTAATATTCTAAGATAAAAACACAATGTGAATTTGGGTTCAACTATGTGCCTGGGCAAAGATAACCACTTAATTAAAATTCTTATCATTTTGGTTTTTCATATTTTTGTATTCAAATTCAAAGGAAAGAAAGCGTGTCTTGGCAAATATTGCACAGAGAAAAATCACTGCAAATTCATCATATTTTTCCAATAATAATCATTGTTGATGTTTTGTTGTTGTTGTTTACGGTGGGTTCACTAGTTATAAACATAATATACTACGCTATGCTACACATATGGACCTCTTGACTGGTTCAGGAAACGAGAGATAAGGGTGAAATGATCGCTGATGAACCGTAGGTTCTGACTAAACACCAAACCATGTCAGGAATATCAACATATCAGATCAGAAACTATTTTTTTGGCAGCAGATCTAATAATTAGTTTCGCCATTCAACCTTAGGTAAAGGTGAACAGAACTGTTTACGGGTCTCAGCAATTGTTTACGGGTCTCAGCAATCGTATGCGTAAGGGTGGCACCAAATGACCAAACAAAATTGGACTTTGAGTCTATGAATAACTTGATTCAAGGCAAACTTCAGATTAGGAATATCCCTCAAATCGATTGGGTATACTTGTAATATAACTCTCATTACATTAGCAAATAGGTCTATATGGACCCAAAGCAATGTTAGCATTTTTTGTTGGAAATATTTGAATATAGATCCAGTGACGATAGCAATCAACTGCAGAAAATAAATATCACAAAAATCCATCAAATCTGACCATTTAGAATTTATCAGAGATAAAAAAACTTGTTATTATAAGAGCTTTCCTGGGCCCACCAATTTACCAAACATGTCACGGCTGATTTATGTTGTCTGTTGATTAATTCTATCATAGCATTAACTATTGGGCAAAAATATGCGTCCACACATACATAAAAGTGACCAGATGTTACCATTTTGGTGTTATATATTCTAATTGATAGAATATTGCAATCCAATGCCATGATGACTAAGTCTACATGTATAATAGCGGTTTCCAAACCAAATAAATAATTACCTTTATAAATTTACATATTATATTACTTGAAGATAAATGGAGAGATGGCAATATAAGCCTGTTAATATTCTGAGACAGGAGAACTAATTATTCTCTTCTGCTACGTCTGGTTGTTACTCAACCAACTAAACCAGCCAATAACATGCTTCAGTTCCTGATATACCATCCTGGTGACGTTGCCAAATATTCGATTGCATTAATTCGCTGAAAATAGTGGAACATATTAAAAACACAAGGTTGGTTTGTTTACTTTAATATACATTTCAGTACCAACCTGTCCAGTAGCTTTCTAACTGTAGCAAGAACTAGTGCCCTCGGATGAATGGCCTCTAAGTTACCCCGGGGCATCTGTAGGACTACTTTAGTTCCATCAGCAACACATGTGACAATACGGGAGCCCCTTTCTACCCGCCTTACTGTCTCATCAAATATATGGGTCTTTCCATCAGACAGTCCAGCTAGTTCTACAAGAATCCGTAGCAATGCAAAAGCAAAACAGAAAATACAACTTTGACGTTGGTCAGACAGAAAGGTTTAGATATTTATACACTTATTCACACCATGAGACAGATAATAGCAACAAAAATAAGTCAAACATTATCCACATCATTTCTATCATTTGCAAAAAAATTGTTACTGGGTGGCGAATTAAATGATTTGAAGTATGTAAAGATTTAATAAACCAAACAACTTAATATTGCTAATCCAAGAGCGGTGGGTGACGTGATAAGATTAGGGGAACCTGCACAAGTTACAGCCTGATAGAATTATCATAATGTATGCATGTAAATACAACAACAAAAACAACTAATGTTCCCATGTCAACAGGTACAGGGCAACACTGGTGAGCAGCTAAATCTACAAGCCAAAATATTTAAATCGCCATTTTCCACTCAATTAAAATCCTGTGATTTTATCCATTGATGTGCAGGTCTTCAGCAAATTAGAAAAGTGTTTTCGCCTAACCATTGCTGGCAAATGAGTATGATATATATCCACATTAGTGATAACCCAACCTGAAATGATATCCAAATATTTATAAAACTGATAGGTACTACAACAAATCTGCCAAATATGACATATAATTACCACAAAAAAAATCATATATGAAGCCACAACCACTGCCAACTGGCAGTTGAAAATAAACACTTTATGGTTGAAAAGAAATTCAATACCAGTTTAGAATTAAAAATAAACATCAAGGTAAACAAATTCTTAACATTAACTAATAGCTGCGAGGTATTATAATTCTACCATATTACATTTACTTGCTATAAATTTATACAAAACATAGACGAAGCAGTTTTATAGTGCTACTTCCACCAGTCATAAGTAGGGTGGAAGTTGTCTGCTTACTGTTTAAAGGAGTAGCTCTACTGATACATCTGATAGTGTGAGCATGTGTGGTCAGCAGAAGAAAGTCATCATGCAGAATAAATGAGGTGCAGTTAGATGATATCTCAACATTGTTGACAAACAACCTGTATCTTTGAGACAATCCTACAACTGCTTCCTGCAAAATCAGATTATGTTTTACAACATAACGCTGCCAATTTATCATAAAACATCATCCAACACTAACTGATATTGTACAAAAATATCATCTAACACTACTGATATCCTACAATATCCCCCAACATTATTAATAACATACAATATCATCTAATGCTACTAATATCATCAAATGCTTCCGATATCATACAATATCACCCAATTTTACCGATATCATACAATAATATCTAACAATACGGATATCATACAATACCATCCGATTCTACTAATATCATACAATATCATCCAATGCTACCAATATCATACAATATCATCTAGTGTTACCAATATCATATAATATTATCTAATGTTACCAATATCATATAATATTATCTAACACTAGTGGAATCATACAGTATCATCTAACACTACTGAAATCATACAATATCATCTAACGCTACCGATATCATACAAAAGCATAAACTTTCAAATTGACTATTTTGTAAATCCATAGACATAGCAAAAAAATTATTGCATGATAATTGGACAGGTTTTGAAATCAAACCATAATAATTATTTTTAAACAAGTGTGCGTACATGTGACTTTGCGATATTAGATCCTGTCTAAGAATGAAACGGCCGCAGCAGTTGTCAGCCAGAGCTTACGATGTTAGTATTTCCAGAAGCAAAATGAGGACGAAATTATTAATCAACTTGAATTCAGGAGGACGAGTTGATAGTAGCATTACTTTGTAAGTTCATCATGATTCAACAAAGTGTAAAATAACACAAACAGTGTGAAATAGGGATAATCTTAATGAATAAGTAAATTTACAGCTTGTTCTACGTAAATTACACTAAGTATAATTAAACTATTACAATATTATTCCTTATTATTATTACAGCTTGCATGAGTGAGCAGTTTGACATAGCGTAGCAGAAGACGAGTCATGTTGTAATCTGTGCAGCTATTGGCTGAGCTGAACTTGTAATGACGTTTGAAAGAGCAACATTATGACAAGAATATCAAATGAATGATGTTAGCCAGTTGCAATATCAACAGTGTATTATATGAGGTAACAGGAAGAACTGTATTTCATACATTTTTAATAAATATGTCCATTTAGGTGTATACTAAATACATATGAATATTATATACTAATGTACTTGGAAACACACCATGGGCTAACCATCAGACAAACTAGCCTCTCTAAAGGCATAGTTACATGTTGGCAATCACATTCACATGAGCTGCATGTAAGAATCATGCAAACGTACTTGTCATCAAAGACGAGGAACTAATGGTACTAGTTTTTTATAATAATATAATAATAGAATGCCTTTACCTACAAATAGACGGAGAAGCGCAACCATTGGTTGGCGCTTACTGGTTGGCCCACCCGTGGGACGAAGAGCTATTTATCTTATCTAGATCAAATAAGTGAGCGTATCAATTAATAAAACTCCAAAGTCATTCTGGATGAATAATACCATATATACATACCTCGCCAGCAAATGTACATAGATCTATCCACTGGCAGGTAACAGGAAACACTAAGCTTGAACCATTCTCCAATTGATACGGTGAATATTCTGAAAAGATGCATGTATTATATTAATATTACAATTATTATAATTATTATTGTATCTTGTGCCTACACAAACAATGTCAGGCAGTGAGTAGGTGGCAGGTAAATAATGACTACCAGGCGAGCACGTAGTTCTGGTAGTGGTGGTCTAGTGTCATGATCTATGGTACGAGGATTAGTGTCATCTGTGTACCCACCAGTTGAGTTGTGGAAACTTCACAAACATCAACAAACCATAGTATTATAGCATCCTCTGAGATGCTGCGAATACAGATGAACACCCATTTCGTTACTCTTCTCCAGCAAAAAAACTTCAATCCTGCACACAAGGCGAAATGAAAAGACTTGTTTTTTAGTTTTGTACAATCTGAAAAGACCAAACTTTACGTCCATAAGAATGAGAAAACCTGCTACTCACTATGACACAGCATATCAGGTACAATACTAGTAATTACATGTACTATTGTGATACTTATGTGTCAATTAAAAGCTCATCGGATCCTGTTCAAGGTTAAAGAAAATGTAAACAAGAGGCTGGGAAAACAGATTATTGGTGAGCTAGGCATTGTGGGAGATAATTAAATACTTTTAGAAATACTTGAAAAACCATTCTTTTCTGTAAGGTGGTTAGAGTTTACCACTATTGATTAAATCATTGATGTTATGTAACATTCAATATTATAATAACAATGATATTATCAATATCCACTAATCTCCATTGTGTTACATTCTTTTAAGTGAATATTTAGGTAAAGATTGAGAAGGAAAGACAATTTAATAAACCGAGGTTTGGTAGAAATTGAAACCACCTCTTGTCGCTGAAGGCCACAATCACAAATGTTATTCGTTAAGTCGACAAGCATCAACGACAGTCCACAGCTAAGTAGACAACCACATTAGCAACCAGATCTTACCAAAGCCGCATTAAATAATATGGGTGTAAGAGAGATTATATCATAAAAAAGTAAACATTTTGGTCTGTTACGTAATAAGGAGTCATAAAAAAGCAAAAAATGATAACAAAATCTTAAACATTAGTATTATTGGATAGTTGCTGGGTGGTTATATGAACTGTTCAAAGGATTAGGAAGGTATGATAGGTGGAGATAATTACTGTTATTAGTGTAGCTCCAGACAGATCCATCGGTGTGCTGTAGGATCAATCTACGAGGTGCGGCACATGTGGCCCTTACTCTTCCCACACTTATTTCATCTCTATAAATACACATGTAGGTGTATATTATACAATGTACATGTGATACAATGGTACGATGATACAACAAGTACCTGGTAAGCATAAAAAATGATAAGATCAAAAATTAATAAAATTCGAGACTAGAGAAATTGAATATTTTACACCCACATCTCCTCTAGCAAAACAGTGATTAATCAAAGTCATTTGCATTATATACGAAACCTTACGAATAGCAATTATGAATTTAGACAAAGTAAAAAATACTATGCAAATATTTAATTGTGTTATTCTGCTTTGAACATTATAATATGACAACATCACAATGTAGTACGTTTGACAAGTTGGACACGACTTCTCCGGTAATGTAGTAGATGAAAAACAACTCCTTTCTTAGTACTTTAGAGCGAGTATCTCTATCAAGTAGTTTGTGATTTTCTCAGAATCCATAAGTTATGGTTCATTGGGTAGGTTGAAAGATGACGTCACGTAACTTGGTGAAGTACAGTTTACTACCTATTGTTTCCATAGGAAATGGGTTGCTTTAGGGTTTTAAGAAGGTCAATATCAACGTAAGACAGGTGCGTCAAGGAAATACTCTTCTTAGCTCTTCATGAGAATCTCATTGAATCTGATCACCATGACATATGAGGATCCATAATACTCCATGTGCCAGTTTGTTTAGGATGCGACATTTCCTTGAGTTTGGCAATACGATAAAGCTTCACAACATTGTTATAATACATGTACACATATAATTAAACAATTAATTACTCAGTCTTGTTCAATTCATTGCCTCATTCATTTGGAAGTATGTAATATTCTGATACTGATACTGATATATGACTTCACTTTGTCCTGAAAATTGGACATTTGGATGAGAAAAATTGAGGGCCCTATCTCAAAAGGGGATAATATAAAACGGTAAATAATAGTAAATTAATAATACTTTGTTATTGATAGAAACTATCGTGTCACTCACATCACGTTTAAATGACTTTGCTCTTTTTCTATATCTAGTATGGCCAAGACTGTGTTCCCTTCACCATCATTTCTCACCAGACAGAGCTGGGTCTCTGAGAGCCAGTTTATATGGCGGATTGAGTATGAGTACTTCAGCAGACTTTCTGGTCTGAAATAAAAAGGTTCATTCAATGAGGTTAATGGCAATGAATTCTGTCTATTCGCTATGCATACCATAAACAGAAGACCCAAATAAAATAAGGTAGAGCAATTATGCACCATTTAATCTGAATGAATAATAACCTAGAGTTTGGCACCAAATAAAGTGTCATTTAATTTTTGAATTTTATTACTTGCAAATGAGCAAATTATTGAGAGTCAACAGCTATTGCTGCAGTCACGGACCACAAAAATCTAAATATAATATGCCTCAGCAGTGAATACTAAGCAGTAATTTACAGTAATTTATTTCTATACACCTATACATGTACGAGTTTTACTGCTAAATAAAAATCAAGGGTGTGTTGACACTGCCTACTGTAGGATGATTTGCAAATTGATCCTACAAGATCTGACCTTCACATTACATTGCTATGGATTTATTAATTATTAACACTATAAATTGGATCACAATCACTGGTCACCCTCTGAATGGTGCTAGTTATGGTTAGTTGCAGTCAAGCAGCCCATGAATGATTCACATATAAATATTCCAAAAAATGAGTGATATCGCATCAACGGGTGATCAAAGAGAAGACACATTCTACCTAGGCAAGCTAAAGGTACCCGAGCAGGGATATTCTTATGTCCAGATATGAACAAGAGATATGACTAGAGAGGTTTAGTAACATGAGGATTGTAGAGTGAGACAGCTGCTCTATGTGTAAACTCTCTGAAAGCAGACGGAACATGCATAACAAATTCGGTGTTGAATCACAATATAAGCACTAGAATAAGCCTAGACTTTCCAGTGCTTATGTCTAGTAAATAAAGTCTAGACTAGCACATAGCTTACAGTTATAATAAATCACCAGAATATTTAATTGTCTGCATCGAGTTCATTGACTGAGTTCATTGACTAGACATGAACTTTAAAAAATACATAAATAGCTTCAATATTGGCACAAATACATCAACGTACTTTTAAAGTATTTAGAATTATAAACGTTTTGCTTTCAGATAATAAATAAACCTTAGCAGTGCTACTAGTACTAGTCTATGAACAGTGGGCACTTCCTTCAATGTTACAAGTACATAATATGTTAATTATAATAAAACTGGTTATAAACAAGTTATATTTCACTGGTTACTGGAGTTTTATTGCGAAATTTCGCTTAAATCAACATATAAAAAACATGACCACAACTTTACAATTATTCATTGAACACCAAACAGAAAAAATTGAAATTCCGTTTTTGACCGATTAATATAATTAATTTTGTCATTTATTTGAAATTTTTGCCTTTTAGAATGCTAAAAAAAATGAAAGACTGGACATAGACTAATGGCTATTTAATACACGTGTAGCATAAACATACACCATGTGATACGAACATGTGCATATTGATATATTATTACAATTATTAGTAGGACAGGTACAGATATACATACAGTTTGTATGCTGTGCACGAGAATGGAAGGAGTGATTTGACTGCAAATCCTGTTCCACCAGCTGCCTGGATAGCAACTCCTTCTGCCACCCCTTGACTAACAGCATCTGGAAAATGGTACAAAGTCATGATAGCAACTAGAGTTGTCTGTCCGTTAATTTACAGCACAAAGGGAAAACAACTCCCACATAAACACAAGATGTTTCAAAAGGGAATAACACCAACAAAGCAGGGGCTAGTAATATACGAAACATAGGGATACAATTAATCTTAGTTATGTTCATAGACTCAAGTTTGAGAACACAAGTAGTAACTAATCCAAAGCAACGGCAGAAATTTGGCACAAAAAACATTTTCGGCTGAACCGTCTCCAGGACATAATAATAATTACACTCTTGATATGAATGATGCAATAGAGTTAATGTTGATGAATTGTTGATAGAAAAATATTGCATGATCATAAATTACCAATACTGTACCCAAACCTGTGCTGAACTTGTATGTTGTAACATCTCCATTTGTTAAGTGTACGGCCACTTGGTTACTAGACTGACAGAATGCCACACTGACGATAGGAGATGAAAACTCTAAAGTATATGCACACATGGGTGGGGGGACAATCATAGTACGGAATGGAGTTACCAACAACCTCCCTACAAAAGAATTTAAATAATTGTATTCCAAAAGGTTTTTAATTAAGTTCAGTGAATTGACAAAATATTTTTTTCAAATACTTTAACAGGTGTCTCTATGAAATGTGACACCATCCTTGTGGGAGTTGAGCCAAGCAGCACACAGTAAACAAGCACACAATAGATAGTATATTATAATGTACTTTAAATAATATAAATTGACATTTTGACACATGAGACAAATGAGAAAATAGCTAGTTCCTTAACCAACACACATTATAGACAGCTAAACAGGCAGAGTTTGATAAGTCAGTCATATGCACGTCTGACAACTGGAAATACTGGAGCTTAATTTAGGAAAATTATGAAACCGGTTTGATTTTTACTCGCTACGCATATCAATCTTACTTCCATTTACAACAGCAACTTCGTGGTCACAGCCAATGTGAGTGTTAGCATTAATCAGCCAGTCAAATGTATACTTAGTAAGAGATCCATCAAATGAGAGTAGGTACAGTACGGTAGCATCCAACACGTCCCACAACACTGATTGGGGCATTGTATCAGCTGCAGAGAACTCCAGGCTCTGCTTCAAATACCAATGATAATTGTTCATCGTCCATAACTGAACTGTAAAAATATAATATATGTGTTACCACACACTGATATATTTATATGGTTGTGTTACCATACACTGATATATTTATATGTGTTACCATACACTGATATAAGTGCATTATGAACCTAATATCAGACTTTAACAGAATTAGGGAGTGACTTGACTTTCCAAACAATTGGAAATGATAAATTAATATAAATATTTGGTCATATTAGTATCATTATTGTTTGAGGTGGTAATTCTGTAAGTAGATCCATAAACATATAATTACATGAACGTTACATTGTCAATAGTATTAACTACCAACAGACAGATTATTTGATGATACATAACAAGTTAATCAGTCTAATCCTACCTAAAGATTTCCTAGTCTTTTGAAATAGCCACAGGTGTCGTATGTTGACATTAAGATATTGGATAGATTTAAAAGACCTTAACTGAATAACGTTGGATATCCTGATAGGTAAAAAATGAACTCAAATATATACAAGTAGCACTTATTAGTTGACTAACCTACATGTGGATATTAGACTAAGGGCAAAGGCACTAGTACTTCAAATCAATTTCATGCCAAAACAGTTAAAAGGTTTTTTGGAGAATGTATAGTATTTCTTGGGAACTAAATAAATTTGAGTTGCCACTCTAGATTATGAAGTGGACATTAGAGACCCAACAAAGTCAACCTTAGCTTAGGATCCTGAATAGCCTACAATCAGCATACAGCATATCAGTGTTTATACTTCATCAGTGCAGTCCAGAGATGCTACTGTCTGTATGTAATTGTTATAGGTCATTTGTGTGGTCTCACTAGTAATGACGAAACGCTGTTAACTGTTTTGAAATGAGAGGAGATAACTCCAAATTCACAGGAGTGAACTTTTCTTCAAGTTTTCAACCAGTGAAAATGAACTTGTGAGAATAGAATACACTGGATAATGAACTTCAGCCTATAAGTTATCAATAGCACTAAATTAATCACAGGATTAAGGGAAAACATGCATAAACTGACCAGACCCTCTGGTTGAACTCAGGTCTTCAAGCCACACACAGAGGATGTTAGATTCATTATTCCACATCACTTCACGCACCTGTAAGAGAAGACAAATACCAATACAATGTACATGTAGTTAGTAAACCAGTGTAGATCAAATAGTGAACTTATGGCCTTACGGATTAACTGGATTAGGTGTACATTAGATTATGATGGAGGACCCATGCACTATCCAACACTATCCAGTCAAAGATATACACTGAGATAGTATCCACCCATTTCTATGAGCTATGGTAGACCATTCCCCTTATAACTAACTTTCCAAATTGCATTGAGAATTGTATGTGTCTTTATAATAACTGTATGTATGTATGGCTAATAACTGTATGATTACCAAGTTTTTTTAGTGATAATTTAACCCACACAGATTCCTTGAGGAAATACTGTCATTATTAACATATTATTATATTTTGAAATATCAATCTTTGTAGGCTTATCATATAACATATTTTCATGATCATTTAGAATAAGCCAACGCATATCACCTTAGAAATAAGTTTTTATGTTGTCAACAAATACCTTAGTCTAATTTAACAATAATCTATCAATATTCTGTCATGGGATACAGCATTTATTTTTAGTATGTTTGTAAATTCCTCTCATCAGCGATCTGGTGACGTCATAACAGACATGTCCAAGGGTTGTTTTTACTGGTGATGCTGGCACAGGTTGAGCGGTCAGTAGCGGCTAATAATCTGGCAGATGAGTTCTACATCCAGGTATGATAGACTAAGTACCTGTGAACTCGCTTGTTATCCAGTGATATACTCCTATGTGCTAGACATAGTGCTATAACTTAAATCAAAACAATGATCTGCAAGTTTTTATAATACCCTCGGCAGCGAGATAAAAAAGTTAATCATATTTCCACAATGACAGATGAAACAGTAGTATCAGTCGATGACATCTGACACAAACATTTATCAGCGCAAAAACAAACGACATATGATGTAATTACGCCGAAAATGTATAACCATTTCCCTTAATACAATTATTACAATGTCATAATGCTTACCAGCTGTGAACGACCAGCAAACAATAGTAATAATAAAATAGCAATTAATTATAACAAACGTCTATGGGATGTTTCTTTTTATGTACATACACTGTATATTCACACTGCCGATAGGATGAGGTACTACATGTATAACACGTACATACATTCAGTGTCTATGGAATAAGATAGTATATGTACATACCTTCACAGTGTCTATGGGATAAGATAGTACATGTACATACCTTCACAGTGTCTATGGGATAAGATAGTACATGTACATACCTTCACAGTGTCTATGGGATAAGATAGTACATGTACATACCTTCACAGTGTCTATGAGATAAGATAGTACATGTACATACCTTCACAGTGTCTATGGAATGAGGTAGTGTGAACTCTCCGTGTCTCAGGCCATTTCTCTCAAAGAATGCAATCTCATGTTTATTCTTATGTGATATTGAACTGGCAATTAGATTACCCGACGGCCTACAGCAGAGTAAATTATATTGTACCACACTAAAATGGGACTTGAGCTATATTTGGCCGAGCCATATTGATAACGAGTCAGTATCAAAACATTTCTTCAATATATTTTCACATAAGTTCTGTTATTAGCAAACAGCTTACAGTTAATTTTAGTCACATGTTATGAGAAGACTTTTTTACTCTCGGCTACTTAACTTGATTGCGTAAACTAAATACACCAAACCAATTACACAATGGAAAGCTTGTGCAGCGATATTTTTAGTTAATCTGTTTAACCAAACAACGAGGTTTAAATTATACAAAAAATGCTAAAACGGTGATAGACGCAATGAGTATACAGTGTTACCTCCAGTCCAGAGCCTGTTCCAATCCAGAGAGCAACTCAGATGTGGAGTGGAGGGTTCCCTCACGAGTGTATACTCTGATCTTCCTCGTACCAAGTAGAGTGTCAACAGCAGACACAGCAAAGAACCTACCATCTCCTATCCATCTAAATACAGTGCGTGATATTTTATTAGATTGCATTGAATATAGCTATGACTGGGAGTTGCATTCTCTTGATAATATAACAGAGCTGCATCTCCACAGGTACATGGATAGCATCTATTCACCTGATAACAACTGGGAACAGATTAATTGGGATGATGATTATATTATATTATGGGAAGGAAACTTACCAATGTAAATTTAATCACATGTAAACAAAAATCAAATCTGATTCTTTCTAGCACAAATCACTCATTGTACTATTTCCAATATAAAGTATACACGCAAAGGGAATATTAAAACATACTACAAAGAATACAAACTAATAGACTTTGACTCCTAGCTACCAATCTGTTCTAACAACATCATGGTGAAGATAACTCCAAACAGTAAGAGCAATCTAATGAATACCGATGATCGAACAGATGCTAATATCCTGTTTGAGGATTGTTCCAAGGCCAGGATGATTCAGGATGAGGCCTGAATACTGTGTAAACAGAAAGGAACTTCAACTACGAGAAGAAAACTTCCTCAATAGACGATTGTAGACTGTTTATTTTAGAAAAAAGAAGGATAAGACTCTTTATCATGTAAAATCGCCAAAAATATTATGAGCTGGTGAGAATCCGAAAGGCTAGAGTGGTAGACTGAATGAATTATGTGGCCCTGGTCCATAAATGAAGTAATGATGACCAATTCAAAAGGCAGCCTAATAAGAATGTAGGCGATATCAATAACATTGAACAACCCACCAACGTGTTAGTTGGAATGCTTTATAATTGAAAAGATGTATTACTATAACTAACCTAATTCTTGGTTTACCATCATCTGTTGGTCGCACACCCATCTGTACAGTCTCTTTCTTTGTAGCAGCACCTTTACCCTCTGACCCATGAAACTGTGTCTCCTTCTTTCCCCACCCAACAGTAACAAACTCAGCTGTATAGTGAATTAGTGACACAATTAGCCATTGCAGCAACTATCTACGTAATGAACACTCTAACAATAACAATAATGTGTGTCTTGCAATCTGTCTCAACATTTCCAATTTTGACAGAAAAAACTGGAAACATTACATAAACTATTAATAGAGTGAATTAACCATACATTAGTGGGATTTTCAACCAACAAGAAGATATTTTGGAGACGCACCTTCACCAAACTCTGTGCTACAGGAAGGGAACTCTGTAAGAGGCTCCAGCTCAGAGCCATGGCAGACAAGAAGATATATACTAGCAGGTTCTTGCTCTCCTTGTACTGTACACAAAGCTAACAGCTCTCCATCTGGACTCCAACTCATTGTGGCTATACCTTCAGCTATGCTACCAATTACCTCCACCTGAACAGTGAATATAGAGCTCCACAGTTACTAATGACAAGACATAAGGATGAGAAGACTAATACTTGTAGGTTTAGGTCGGGTTAGAAACCTAAAATCCTAGCCCAAACCCTTCACTCTGAATTCAGATGAAATGGTTTACCTGAGAGTCAGGTAGCTCCGCAGACCATGATAGTATATCTCCCTGGGCTAACGCCATACATAGTGACATATCATCAAGTCTATAATGCAGGGACACAATGGAATCATCCTTTGTAAGAAATCCATGAGCCGTTAAATTCAATTCTCTAACAATCTGTAAACATACATAATACAAAACTATTACATACATGTACTGTACATACATATTACATAGAACTATTACATACATATATAGGTCTAATCCGAACAAAAACTAGAACTGTCTGGATACCAAAATAGAATACCAATTAACATATAAATCTTTTACAACACATAAGATATGATAAAAAATAAATTAACAAAAAAATGATAATACAAGTAATATGTAAATCTAATTTCTAATCTTCACAAACGATAATGAAATATTAAGCATCAAAGAAACATGTACAACAGACAGTCATTGCATGGCAGGCTGTTGTAGATACATGTACATACCTTCCCAGTGTTTATGTCCAATAACAAGACACCATTAGACGTAGCCCAGTAAGCAATACAGTTGTCACTGTCTATGGTAAAGCATGGAGACTGCTGATCATTCAGAGGAATGTTCGTCTCATGACGTATGACATCAACCACAGCCAGGTTCCGCATCACGGAATAGTATAGTATTTGCAAATACTAGCTACCTGCTAGATGAAGAGAGTTAACAAGATGTACAGAAAAATTGGGGAGGCAGAATACATTTCATATAATAAATATGTGATATAATAGCTTAAGATATTAAATTTGCTTTATAGTAAAATGACTAGTTCGTTAAAGATTCCACAATCACAAATGCAAGAGTGAGTCAGTGGTGTTGTGGTCAGTGAATATTAGGCAAAGCCCACAGGGCAACAGCAGGCTTCATCATACTTTTTACAGCTTACAGTTTTCCAACAGAACCTAAGCATACAGGGACATGAAAGGCTCGTTATATAATAATAGTTATTAAAAGCCTTCATAGAGTATAAATATGCATACAGCATGGTATAACAGTACAAGTAAGGAAGACATTACTCCAAATATCAGTAGATCTAAGTAATTATGGTGTTTACAATATACCGCAATTAACTAAGTAACAGGCAACATACATGTATATGTATGAATACACTGAGTAATACGAGAATATAAGAGGTAATCAGTATTTGTACAGAGTAGGTCGGGTTGAACCAATGGGTCAAAGATTAGGATCCAGGAAAGTAATAGCTTACAATTAATGCAGAACACAGATGTGTATACACAGGGTGGTGTAACCACCATTCACTAGTGCTAATCGCTGGTTTTGCATCAGCGGATCTGTTGAAAGTGCTGGTTTCATTTGGTATAAGCAATTAGGGTTATTTGCTACTTTTCTCCATTTAGAAATCCATATTGCTTGTTTTTATGCAATTTTAACCAAGTACTTATCCAAGCTTCCTAAACCGAAATTACAAGTCTATGGCTATGCAAAGGTGTCCTTCCCTCATTTTTCAATCTTGAGATAGGACAACTTCAGATTGTGGCTATATATCATATATATCATTTTATCAATGATTGTTAAAAAAGAGAGATATTTTCACAAGGGAATTCACAGTAATGCAATAACGAACACTGGGGAGTGACTTTCAGTCAGTTCTTTCACAGTGCTCCGTATCCTCTTAGCTGCTGTTTCAATCAGAGCATTTGATTATGGCTCTGGTTTCAATAATATACACAAGCAATAATTTAATTACAACCAGCAATATTACAATCCCTGTTCTCTGGTTTTATATCTTACCAGCGAAGATAGCAATTCTCTGGTTTTTAGTAGTCTATAGGGAATAGAAATCTGTTTCATATTTTCCAAACTAGCTAGTCCCAAGCCTGATATAATATCACCTCATTAGGTGAGCAACGAATCATCTAGAGTTACTAATCATTAACGGAGATATCGGTTGTATGATGCTAGGACACAACAATATAGGCCTACATTGCAATACATCTCATCATCACGAGAAAAACAAATAATATATAACTATGTAATCAATATACATGTAATATATTAAATATTAAATTATTATATAAAAAGAAATTATTAAATCATTAGATTAATATATCAATTTACATAAATGTCTGCAACTTGCTAGGCCGATGGTGGGGGGGGGGGGGGGGCAGAAGGGGCATGCCTCATTTTTGTACAGTGGTTAGCAGGGTAGAATATTTTCTTCCAGTAAGAAGCCTGTGCTGGCCAGAGTGGATACCTGGTTAGTATCCATCTAGAAGACTTTATTAGGCGGATGCCTGACGGTCTAGATCTTTTGTGTGATCACTGTGCTTGAGATCCCGCATGGTACGGGGAAGGAAACTGTTGTGGAAGGAATTTCCACTTGCTCGGACAGACCATGGAACTCCCCTTAATTATGCAATTGATTCTGACTGGTTCATTAGCACATCATATGACTCACAAAGGCCAGGGCAAGCCTCTTCTCTGGCGTGAGACGTTCTCCTCCTTTCCTAGAGGGGTTGTGGCTTTAGCATTTCTTTGGCTTCAAGAACACCTCTTCTTCCTTTGATGTCATACCTCACATGCACACCTTGGTTTTGCACTAGTTCAAGTGCTTCCACCTCTTTAGCCGAGGAAACAAACTTACTAAAAATGAGTTGGAAAGAGTGACTTGTAGGCTGTTAGCTGTGCATTCTCAGGGGCCCAATACAGTACACATCGTATCATAACTATCTATTTCTTCAATATCACAGATCTTTTCAGCTATATGGATCTCATATTTAGAACAGACTGCAGATGAACACTAAGGTATTTACTGTGATCTGTGTGCTCCAGAATAATGTTGTTGAGAGTGCAATTTGGCACATCCTTTTGGGGGCCTGAATGCAATTATTTTGCATTTTCTGGAGTTGAAATATATTCCCATCTGTGCAGTGAGTTTAGATCAACTTGAAACCTTGGTTCATCAGCTTGGTTTGACATTGTTTGGTACAATAGAGCATCATCGGCAAAGAGTCCGACTGAACAGTTGACATACTCAGGCAGCTCGTTTATGTAGACTAGAAACAAGACCGGTACCAGCACCGACCTTTGAGGCACACCAGCGGTTGAGGGGAGGGACTCGATTTGTATCCATCTAGAACAACTGTCTGAGATCTATTTAGCAGAAAATAATGGATCCAGTCGACTAAGTAGTTTTCCGTGCCTGGTACTCTTGACTGTTTGTCGATAAAAAGAGTGTGCGGAACTCTGTCAAAGGCTTTGGTTAGGTCCACTACTGCAGCATAGACACTCTGATTTTTATTTGTAGCGCTGAGTATCTCATGCATGGACTGGTGGCACATATTTGCGCTTCGTAAGACAGACCCACGTGAAATCTATGATTTTTCTTAATAAAATATTAATATAAACATGTGTCGATCTTGCCAATCTTTGAGTAATATCAATTATCACTGTTTTTCTTACATGTATGTGCTTTAAATAATAACTTTTTAAATATTAATATAATAATAATATACAAATAAAATTTTTTACTTTAAATAATATAAATATTAATATATTATAATTATATTTAATTAAAACAATTACAATAACACTAATTATTATTTCAAATTAAATTCATATACCAACACTATACTTTCTAAACTAAATTTCATTTTATGATCAGCAGTAAATACTTGGGACTTCAACCTACATGTCATGCATAATGTGAGCAAAATATTATTATAATTATCTAACATGATGATAATCATAATAATACACATGTAATTTACCAGCTTGTGGCTTTCATTAGCAAATGTGGAACCTTATAGCCTTCTTCAACACTCGGTCAGTGTCCTTTTTATCCTGTTTTATCGATTGCTCGCGTTATGTCCTTGAAAGTGGAGCGTTGAAGATTTGTCTATACTGGGTCAAGGTTGTGTACCTTTTCAATCGCTATTGTATATAGTGTTCAAATAAGATTCTGAAAAGACAACCCGTAACAACATAATATATGTTAGCTGTTATTGCGGGACACCTGTCATTTCCGTACCAGTTTAGGAGAACTTGAAGAGACTATTATTTAATTTTTGGGAGCCACTCCCATTTTGAGTTACAGGAATAAAGAATACGCTCGCTGAGACTGAAGCATACACTTCTATTTCTCTTTCAAAATGGTAAAAACTCAACTTTATAGATTATTGTAATAGTTATATTATAATTTATAGGCCAATAAGAGGGTAAGCATATAAGACAGTAAATTATTATTTTAACTTTTGGGTTTTATATTTAATATTAATTGTAATAAAATATTTATATTAGTATTTGCTATCTACTATAGATATTATAAAAATTAATCTCAATATCATATTAATAATAATAACAATAATAATAATAACTGAATGATACCGAAACACCGTGCAGCACTAGTATTTTATATGTATTAATTTTAGATTAAATAGACCAATACAATCTGTATATAATAAATTATATATATTTATATTGATTGTTATATAGTAATAATTTTAGTAATAGGATCTAGGCCTAAGATTAATGATAATTCTCGTTATTTATGTTATGCTCACGTTCATGTCTAAGTTAATTAATCATGTCATAATATAAATTATATAATGATAATCATATATGATATTAATAATAGATTAAGATTATTGTATGAAAAGTCAAAAGGCGAAGTGCTTGATTTTGGTCATCTTGGTTCTATTTGATAATTTGAATTATGTATTATTGCTGGGCCTAAACATTGCTTCACTTCTGTTGTAGTCTCGAGCTGGCAGTTTAACTGAGGAAATGATTGGTGGTAAGTTCTATTGCTATCAAGACCACTTATTTCTCTTGTTCATAATATTCAAAGGGATGCCTATCGCTATACATTTCTTTGCTTGTTGTACTTGCAGGCCTACATTTAAGTTGTAATAAGCCAAAGAGTATATTTTACTATAACAATGTATAATATGAAGAGTGGAGTTGTAAGATTCATAACTGAAGTTAATTTACCACTTTTTAGTATTGTACTAACAACATACAGTACTCCTCAGGTAGAAAAGAATTTACTAGTAGATGCTTTGTCAACTTGGTGTGTTTTAGAAAATGCGGTGCGAAATATGCATTGAAACTTGACCTACAGTTTGATAAATACGTGCTTGTACAATAGGCTAAATGAATAGTTATATTTGGTGCTAGGAGGTTTGGGTATATTTTTTATACAGGCATATTCATATAATATATTTTCTGTTTTAAAATATATATCCTTATTGCAGAAAACATTACATAATTATGTTGTTTTAGAATACCAAGATACATTCAATATATTTGATAACCGTGGGGATCAGAAAGTTCATGTGTGGCAAATTGGGGAAGTCCTAAGGGCATGTGGACAGAACCCTACTGAAGCAGAATGGAAGAAATATATGGGAGATGATCAGGGTAAATATTGAGTCACTATTTTACCAGCACCTGTGAGACGGTGATGGATTTATGTATAAGTATATAACTTGATGATGAGGATGAGGTGTAGGTAATGCTCTGCGGCACCTCAACCAATTCAATCTTTGCCTTTATTCAAACATATGCTCTCTAGCTATATATTCATATGAGGTGGCCATGAACTGCTGCCGCATGGCTTACTTCTGTTAATTTTGTGTAGCTAATGTTCTTTCTATGTAGTTTGTGGAATGCACATCCGGTGATTAACTCATGCAGTTCCCGATTCCTTCTTTGTAGACAGGAGGATAAACTTCAATGAATTTTTACCAGTGCTGAAAGAAGTGGCTAAGAACAGAGACATGTCACAATCTGCTGACTTTATCGAAGGATTCAAAGTATTTGATAAAGAACAGAATGGAACTATAGGCTCAGCTGAACTTCGGCATCTTCTAAGCACTCTTGGTATGTTGTTCTGTTGTGATAAGTTCTTTCCATTCTTATGTAATCATAAGGCATACTCGGAAATTGCGGGCTAAATAAATAGCATTTAATGAACAAATTTAGTTTTATTTAATAGAACACTAGCCGTGCCTGCTAATAATTATTCTTTTATTACAACAAAGGGGACTCTCCTTTACAATGAGCATTAGTCATGCCTGAGCACGCACGTTGCATTCGGTTATTAAACGCAGCCTCATATGAACCAGTGCAATTTCTGAATATGCCTATTGTGGAAATTTTGACTCGAGTTTTCTGAGTTGTCATGTTTGTATCTTATCATTTGAATGGTGAAGACTGCTCATTGAATACTCTTCACAGGTCTTTGTTTCTACGATTGTGTTGCTATTACATGGCTGAATAAAGGCAGATCATTGTTTTCCATTTCTTTGGAAGAGAGTCGATATTCACCAAAGTGATATACCCTTCCTAGTATCTACCTAAACTATTGGTGTTGTTGATGCATGCTACTTTTTAGCTGTATTATTGGTTTCAGGTGAGAAAATGTCAGAGGAAGAATGTGAACAGTTATTCCAAGGGTTTGAGGATTCCCAGGGAAATATTAACTATGAAGGTAGGTCATGTTATCTACATGTATATACTCGTTATTTGTTGTGCTGGTTAGTGGTTACACTGGTTAGTGGTTACACTGGTTAGTGGTTACACTGGTTAGTGGTTACACTGGTTAGTGGTTACACTGGTTAGTGGTTACACTCTCAAGTGGTGTATAGTTTGTATATATATATTAAGACACATTATTATCCAGTTTAATTTCCCATCAACAGTAGCCTGTATTGTATTGTGTAGCATAATCTTAGCTACTGTGGTCTAGAACCAACTAATTATACTATATCAGTGTCTCAATAATTGTTGTGAAAGTTGCATTTGCATAGAATTCAAACCACTTTTTTGGTTGTCACTGGTTTGTTTATATACATGTAGTGATAGTAAGGATCTCATCAATAATAAATGATTTGATTTTAGACTTTGTTAGGCATGTCATACAGCAGTAAACTGGGATTAGCCTCATACCACAGGTATCCATTGGGTTGCCACTTTACCACTGATATTTTGCTTAGACACCCAGCAAGCTTATCAGTTTCTGTCCTTGATATTGTGTTCAAAGCATGTGGTAGTCAGGGTAGAATTACTCCTGCAATTATGGTTATCTTATGTTTATTCATGGGACTGTGATGCTCAGCGGAGCTCAGTCTATCCTGACTATCAATATGATATACATGTCATTCCTTTGGATACATTCTCTCTCTCCCTATCTACTATGTATGCACAGTAGTAGCATAGCCTACATCTTTGTACAGTACGCCGCTGTGTTAACACTGGTGTGTTGTTGGTGCATGTAGACGTACTCTAGTTAGATATCATTGATTGCTAATGCCAGGTACCGTTCACTAACCCTGTGAATTTTGTTCAACTGTCGCCTTGAAGCAAATGTGAACAAATGCTTGTAGACTATTTTAACTCGAAATGTTTATTTTGTATATTTTTAGTTATCAGGCATGTTTTATGTGTCATGTATGCTTACTTTCTCAATGGTAGAACTGCTATTGGAGTTGCTTTTTCAACATCTCTTGAACAGGTTCATATAACACTTTATTACCTTACAAGCTAAGGTCTGTTCCGATTTACTAGAGTATTTTTTTTTCTTTTAGATCTTGTAGCAAATGTCGTTTTCGGAGAAGGCAAAGGTTGATTACTCGGTTATTTATCCCAGTTCGTATGTACAGGTATATAAAACATAAAAAACAAATGAACGATACGCATTACTTGTTAGGTCCCAATACTGTGAGATTTAAAATGTCATAATCTTTTCAAATACAGTTTGTTGTTTGAACTAATACGTTATAATATTATGCATAGAATAGCTGCTTACTAGGATATGCTTGCATTCTCCCAGCAGTATATATCTGCTGTGCATAATCTCAAACGATCTCGAGGTTGCACTACGTTATATTGTTTTGATTCCGGGTGTCTATCTTTTTACACATTTACCTGATAATCATGATTGATTTTATTTTCTATATTATTAGTTACCTGATTGCCAACTTTGATGTAGAATTTACTTGTTTGCACATACGCTTTAGAAACTACTACTGAACATGATCAGAGAAAAAGAATTACTTAGCCATGTTCAATGTTGTATGATTTCATGTTTGACTAGATTCCTGGCTTATTGTTGCTGCTGTTGCTTTTCCCAGATATAGCTAGATTGAGTTTTTCTTCAATAAAAAGTGTTAGGCCTATAGAAGTTTTAACTAACATTTGATTGGAATTGTTGTTTGAGTCCAATGTCAAATTAGTGGCTAACATTTGTGCTAGCAAAAACTTATAATAGGATTGTCAAAATAATATGTGAACCAGTTACTGGGTCTTTGGTTAAAGTCTTCATTTTCTATAAGCCATAAATATAAGGAGCATCCTCCGTTCATTAAAGCTATTAATTTAGTGTCTGTTCTTATGTAATGTGATGTGTTGCGTACCGTTATAACATTATTGGATTTGGTTTAAATTTACATATTTGCATTATTGCCCTCAATGTAATACGCTGCGCATAGCGTTGTTTCGTTGCGCACAAACAGTTACTATCAAATATATCCAGGATGAACCGATCAAGGCAGACTCGAAAAGAAAAGCGGCAGGCAGCAGCGGCTAAAGCGGCAAAGGCAGTACAAAAATCCACAGCAGCTGCTGCAGATAACAAATCGGCAGCCAACCATGTAAATACAAATAGTCAATTGTCAGGGGGTGCTGCAGCATCATCAGCTACAGGAGGTGCTGCAGCATCATCAGCTTCAGGGGGTGCTGCAGCACCAGCAACTACAGGGGGTGCTGCAGCCTCCATGGTGGGTACACAATCACCAGCAAAGTCTAAAGCACGGACCCCTGTAAAGAAAGCATCAGAAGGGGCTAAGAAATCTGCTACTGCTACACCAGCAAAATTAGTTACATCGACACCTAAAGCTTCCAAGTCTACAACCAGTGCAACAGCGAACTATAATATCTTGGTGGCAGACGACGAATACCCTTCCAAAATATATGACAAGTCTTTGGACTGCAACCGCTCATCAAATGAGGATCTATCTGAAGCTGGTACCGCCAATACAAGCCAGTCTGATGAAAATGTTGGGGTTACTCATGATTCCAGCGTTAGAAAAAAGTTGCCCTTAGATTCTTATTCTGTAAAATTGGTGAACACTCATGATTTGTCAGGTGGAGATGGGCCTGCTCTTATGTTTAATTTAGTGCAGCAAATGAAACTGATGAGAGCTGAGCTCTATGACATCAGACAGCATATTGCCCGATTGGTAAGTCTGGTCCTGAAAGGATAGATTAATGTTTACTTAGCTTGTAGATATAATTAAACGTTTGTGTGGGTGTGTGGTAACTGTACTAAATTACAGTGTACATAGCAATATCTACAAGATAAGACTGCATAATATCACATAATGCAAGTGAGTTTCTAAATATTATATGGTCAGTAATTGTTGGAAGTTACTCCTACATAGGCATGATTATACACTAGTGTACATTTACCCTTATAGTTAGAATGAACAATGTTGCCATTGAATAGCATTTCTGAACTTTACAGAATAGAGATGCTATCAGAAGATCTCATTGTATAAGTTCGCTATCTATTCTAATTCATACATAGGCATAATCATTAGCCTTACAATTTGAACTTGATCATTCAAATGTTAGTTAATGTTAGAGGAAAGTAGGGTACACTTAAACAAATGTGCCAAATAGAGTGGAGTAGAGACAGCAAACGGCAAAACTATAAGCATTTGTTAGAAGTGTGTTTTTACTAATGGTTGTATTCATATAGTACACCATGATTGTATGGTAGTGGTACAATGTAACATCTTACCAGAAAGGTTATCATTATCTGCACCATGCTATCAATACAATCATGTACATTTGTGTACAGTGCACATTCGTGTAACTTGGTGTACTATTCTCACTATTTTGAAATTGTCTTCTCTGTATCAGACAAAGTAGGGGAAAACAACTTCAGTATTACAATTGAATATCCAGGAATGGTGGCGATACACATACATTACATGTATAGCTTTTTCATGATTTAGGATGCCCAGACAAGTGTTGAGAGAGCAAATATGGATGCCTCACTAAACAACATAACAGTTATATCACAGCAAAACATTACTTCTGCGGTCACTAAGGTAGCCCAAGGGTTTCGACCTTTAGAAACCAAAATATCTCAACTTGGTGACCGAATATCTCTTCAAGACCAACTGATTGTAAGTCTTTCAAGCTGGATATTGTATTGCTACACATATAGATGGATATAGAGTAAAACAGGAATCTACAGGACTATGTAATAGTACAAGGAAAAATTATCTTGGAATAATTATAATTCTCCCCATAGTCAGCCCATGATAAACATTGTACAGGTGGCTTTAATTTGAAGAAACCGTGGTTGCTCTGATAAGGTGCTTTTAGTGACCAACAATGAAGATACATGTAAACATTTAACACATTAATATTATTAGTTATTCTCTTTCAAATAGTATTAGGTATCATGTATTGAGATTAAAATAATATGTAATTGTTTGTAATATTTCATGTAATATAATGCTCTCTAGGTTACCAAAATTAATGATCAAGTGGCAGGAGCACTATCAAAGTATACTGAAAAGGAACAGTTAAATGCTGAGAGAGATGTGCTGAGGATACAGGCTACAGAGCAGGACCAGCAGCTTGCCATGCTGAAGGGGCACATGTGTGCACAAGCTAATTTGTTTCAAGATTTTGTTGACCTGTACAGAGACAAAGCAGCGGAATCCAGGAATTACAAAGATAGCGTTAAGGAAATAAAAACTTTGTTAAGAGAACAGAAAGATGACGTTGAGAGATTATTTGCTACTGTTGAAGAATATGCTAATAAGGTTTGTGCAGTTATTTAAATCATTCACCATGGCTGAATCATTTGTGCACATGGCGATGTTTACTTGAGTTGTTAATTAAGATAGCTATGTCACTTAGGCCTATATAAGCTAACCAATGCCCAATTGTGAACTCGTATCATTTGCACGGCTTGAGCATTTTAATATGTAGACAAAGTCAAAAATTAATGTTTAACTTTTTTGTTTGATTGAGTTGTTACTCATCAGAATGTAAATTGGTTATTATTCTCAAAGTTAAAATGTTCCAACTGATAATTAGTAAAAGTACAGTTGGAGAATTGACTACATGCTCCAAAAATACAAAACATCCATTTTCTCCCGAAATTTACACAGCGCCACTCCCATAGCGAATAAAGCCATATGGGTGCTGTTACAGACAAAAACTCATTCATTGGAGGAAGCAGGGGCCTCTGATAATATCCGCCGTTCTTATGAAGATAAATCAACCAAAATGGTTGACGCCCTTTTCGTAAGTTATATAATATTCAAGTATCTTTATGCACATATTGCATAAAATAATATTATACTTTCAGTTGCGATCAGTGTCATTTACAAAAAATAACTAGTTTATATCACCTGAAGTTTTAGTTCAAATTTTGTATGTTGTATTTATTGGGTATCGAAAGCATGCAAAAATATTTTGTAGGTGAATGGGAAAGAATCAAATCAAAAGACTTCGGAAGATGTTGCTTTGAACAAGGTAATATTATCATCGTTTGTATCATTATTTTTCATGGAGTAACTCATATGCTCTGACTGAACTGTTATGAAAGTTCAGTCAGAGCATATGCATTTAATATAATTTGCTTGGTTGATGAGCAAAGAGTAAATACATGTATATACCATTTAACCAGTACCTCAGGTAAATTAAGAGTAAGTCTAGAAGAACAGGAAATTAATATGCTGATTTTTAGATGTCAAAAGACATGGAAACGCTGACAATGGCAGTTGATAATGAATTCCGGCCACCAAGGGCAATAAATAATTTTGAAAAAACTGGGACCACCTTGAAAAATGTAAGCTTGCTACCCTAACGTATTTAATGTCGAGTGGTGAGTACAGAAACTATGAGTTGTTTTATGCACACACTATTGTGAATGTGGGCTAGTTATACAAATACGTATATTATGTATATAAATATTGTTTTTACAGACATGCAAAATGATCCAAAATACACATAGTAATATGATGATGGGCAATAGATCAGCTACAGCTATTCATAAGACCAGCATAAAACAGGAGCAGAAGGTTAACGCCCATAGAAACTCAGTCCTAGGCCAGTCTGCATTGGCGAGACCATCTGCAAGTGCCTCCAAAACAGCACCTGAAGGGTTGATACCTGGTAGTGTGGCTTATAGAGCTGCTACGCAAGGAGTTGGTGAATTGGCTAAGGTGAATTTTGGCTTAGCTAACTACATGTATTTGCACTGCACCAATGGTTTCAAAGACATGTCCTGATGAATATGTAATAAAGCTTATTGGTATAATTATTACAGCCCTTTAATTCTATTAGTATCATGTACTACCTGTATGCAGGTGAACAAAGATGCCAGTGCTACCACTCTGACATCCAGAGCAGGAATAAAGTCAGCTCTTGGCCTGAGTAGGCAGCAGAAACCAGATGTATCAAGAAGGTGGAGATTTTCTACTGCTACTGGATCAATTAATGGCAAATAAGTTGATTATGGTACCTTGGTGTGAACTACGTCATGGAAGTACAGTCTTATAGATTGTACAAAACTATTATTTTTCGTTTGGTGTCTTTATACCCCAAGCACCCCATAATTATCGTCCACAGTTATTCATCTCATATGTTATTACATTGCAAAAGGAAATGGAAATCAGTAGCATTATTGTACACTGTAGATATGCACCGATGGTGAAATAAAGTCTAAAACTGTATTTATAGGAGACTGTTATATTTGTACAGTCAAATTTTAGTTTAGAACAAAATGTCCAACTGGCAGAATATAACACTTACTTCACGTAATGCACTAAAATTGTTAGAGTATTATATTATCATAATACATTACAATGTTACCATTTAGTATCTTTTCAGTGGTGACTGAATGTTTAAAGGGTGACAGTTTAGCAAGTATAAATTAAAAGAGAGACTCACTAAACATTCACATTTCTCTTTCAAGTGGATGGGAGTTATAGAAATAATAATATACACCATTTCACATTCTAATATGCAGAAGAACAGCAATCCAATCAAACTTAAGACATAATGCAAATACAATAGATGCTCAATTTACTAAAATACTTTTATCTAATTAATATTCATTAAATATTCTACCACTATAAAAAATGAGTAATTACTAGATAATTATAATTCATAATGGCAGTTGTGGTATGTATAAAAGTAATGCACATAATATTTTGGGAATTAAAACTACACATTTATACGTTGTGAACAGAAAAAAAGGATACAAATGTAAGTGATATACACAACAGGAAATGTTACTGCTAGTCTATGTTCTATGAAAGCAATTGTAGTCATGGATACACCATACTTGTACTACCAATGTTTATAGAGAGAGAAAGCACAAGCTCAAAGCTGGCAGCTAGAATAAGTGACACATATAAATAGTTAGAGACATAGTCTAGAAGGTTCTACAGGATGCTAGGCAGGCTTTCCTTCTGCTCTTTTGATATACAGGTTGAGAAGTTTCAACTACAATAAGGAATAAAAACTACAATAAGAAATAAAAACTACAATAAGAAATACATCATAACCCAAACATTTTTCTATACAGGCTGATAAACATTGATAGATATATTAAGCACATATTCCACACTGATAACAAAACTACATTTACATGTAAACTTTTACACTTGTACCAAGTACATAATGGCAGTTTAAATGTTTCATATACACTCCATGTGCTGCTACCTGGTAACCAGATGAACGCCGAAGTACATACCTTGCTGCCTGTTAAATCTTTTAGGTATGGCATGAGATTATCACCGATTTTCATATATAGTGCTACCAGAGCAAAGCAACTGGCTTTCCTGCATGTTGACTCATCGTGTTCATATCCCTAGACAGACAGATACCAAGAAAGTTATACGGGTGTAAATTATCAGTAAATTATGTGTGATAGCAATTCTACAAACACAATCACAAACAATGTGTAGTGAGAAAGGCCAAAATATACCAATAAGCCCTAAACCCCTTAACCAATAGCAGGTAAACGAAACAATTTTAATTCATGCATCTCAGCTAAGGGTAATCTTTCGTTTGAGTTATGGGAAAGCAACTTCAAGTTTGTCTTTACGAACAATGGAAAACTAATGATGGGTCCAACATTGATTGGTATACTAATAAGTAACAATAGAAGTGTAATATTGTCATATACAATGATTATAGGTATACTGGAGGGGCCATGCTTACCTTCATAAGGCCAGGTATGAGCCTGTGTATAACATTGAGTAAAGCCTCTTTAGACATAAGTTCTATGACATGAGTAAGAGTCTTGATAGCTGCAACACACAGGGGGTAGTCCAGACTGTCCGTAAGCTTAGCTAGCACCACAACAGAGTGCTCAGGCTTCAGTGACTTGGCTAATGTTACTGCACATTCCTCCGCTGCTCTAAACACCTGATGGAATATTATATTCACGTATTACAACAGATAACAGCATAACAACTTGACAATACTAATATAGTATATATCTAGTTATTGTCCAAAAGTAAGTTTGAGTGGCACCATTGAAGAATATGATAATTATCAGAGTCAACCAGTGGTCAGGGTCACATGATTAACTATATTGCTGTGAAGCGGTTACAAGGATATACCAACGTTGTAGTTCTGAAAGTACTACACTGTATTGCAATATAAAAGTAACACATAACCCCTGCAACATACCTCTTTATTTGTATCCTTGTGAGCTTGTATAACATTAAGTATTGTGAGCTCAGCGTAAACATCAAACCTGTGTTTCTCCCACTTTATCAATTCTCTGAGAACTTGTAGTGCCTGGGCTCTTATTAGATCCTAAAGGAGAGAAAGTATATAATGAACTAACAGACTCACTAAATGTCGAGATACAAGTATGTTATGATTCACCAGTTCAATGCTATGCATGTATACTAATAACACCGCTCTACAGTCACATGGGATAGTAACAGTAATAAGAGCCTACTTACGTCTTGGTCACCCAGGGTCTCAATCAGCAGTAGTAGCAGTGTCTTAAAGTGCTCATCCCACCTAGCAGTGTTACCCCCCTTCCTGGTCATGTTGATTAGGTCATCCATGGCCCTCTTCCTCTCTTCATGTCTAAAACAATGCACACAGTCATGTAATGTAATGGATCATTTCCCCCATCTTCCCGTTAAGCTTTCACTCTCAAAATTTTTGCAAATTATGATATATTACAGAAATTCCAGTGTATTTAAAACAAATGACAACCAGTACAGAGGATTCTAATCCTGCAGTTATGAGCATAGCCAGTCTTCACTGGTGGGAAGTTGGATTTCAGCTGACACCTTGATGCTGATGATCGGTGGTGTGAAATAAACCCTAGTGACCTTTCGTATTAACATGCATAATGTATTTGTTGATCACAATTGACTACCACTGTGAACATCAATAACATTAGTAATCTTAGATTTCCAAACCAACAAGTGGCTGGCTGTTAGAAGCATATGCTAGGATGTTAGGATACTTGGATATTGCTACACGTCACAGTTAATACTAAAGCCTAGCAAATCACTGCAGGCATGAATGTGTAGTTTGTGAATACAAAAGGTCAGCAGGATATATTGACAAGTGTACAGTGAGAATACTAGACACCAACCTTTCATCATGGTTTGACAAGTCTTTGAGTATTCTAGAGAGGGGATCAGAGGGATCCAGTGGCATGTCTTCATCCGAGTCATCTATCAGGAACTCCTCACCACCTTCCGCACCTTGCAGGTCAAGGCCATTCTATAATACAAAACAGTGACGATAATTAACTACACGTCTTATTTATTCTAACAAAAAGATGCTACATATGAATCTAGTTCTAAGGAAATTATTCTAGGAAAGTTAATTTTGAGAGACCATAAAACACTAGCCAAGAGATGTTCCTACATACAGAAGGAGTCAAGATGATATGCATAATATCATAGTAGATCATTCAACCAATAGTACTTAGCGCTACACTGAGAAATTAATCTCACCGAAGGGTGGTTAGAACGAGACGGCTGTATAGGAGGTGGCGTGGAGTAATTCGAAGGCTTATATGTCGCTCGATGGTTTAGAGGTGAATCACTCCTGACATCAGGTAAGGAGTTCTGTATACCGCTGTCTTGTGAAGTGCTGTCCCTCTCCTTTGTGGCATCGTCACCATCTAGTTTACTAAAACAGGAAGTAACATATTTAGTAGAACAGCTGTGCGACAGCAATATAGCAAAGCACCAAAATACAGCTGATAATCAGAAGTATATTCACCTTATATGGCACTATCAAGCACCTTATTTGCATACCATGCAAGTCAACCAATTACGGCATTGTATAGTTTTTGCACAAAAGTTGCCCAGCCCAATGCTGTTTAACAGAGTGTCCAATATATAACATATGCATAGGTGTGGCACTGCAATGTTAAACATGTGTATTGCACATGTGTACTGCATACCGCATGCTAAGCTGTATTAACCACCGGGATTATACATGCTGTTTTTGAGCGATTTAGATAGAGGAAAAAGCCTGAACAACAAAACGATACACAATATAATATGAGAGTGAGCGAGTAAAGGAACGACAGCAAGCAACGTACTGTACACATGGATATAACCCGCGGCTTATAGCCTTGTACATACCGTAGTCTAAAACAGAGCCACATCGTACATTAACATAACTCTCATAGACTAGTTGACGAGTAAACAAGAAGGTGCGGTAGCACACACTACCACGTAAAAAGTGTTAAATCTGTACGTCTACACACATATTGATGAGTATTATTGACAGAAAGATATTAAATAAAATAGGTACACAAAATAGATAATTCCAGAACCAAGGGGTAGGTAAGCCTAGACTGTAAAATGAAAGGTGCACAGCATTCAGGACAGCATACCTATTAATACTAAGGTTTTGTATATCAGCAGTGGTTTGGCGAATAGATTTGAATATTTCATCAGGGTTCATTCTATGAGCCGACGTAGTCATGGCAGTAGGAGAGTCTGTGGCAGAGGTGGTGCTGCTATTGGAACCATAACGTGGCCTATTTCTTAAATATAAGCAAAGTCTATGGGTCAACACAACAGGTTTGAGGTTATAACAAACATACAGGTAGTTATGAAAGTGACAGAAAATATTGATAGAAGGTTACTGGGCTATTAATCATCACAGAGATAAGGAAAGTGAATAGTTTACTAGTAAAGACAGAGATATAATTATTATATACATTGCTATGGAAAGAATATAACACAAATAACCAACCACCATCTATTATGTGAAACATACGTAGCTACATGTAAATGCTAACACAATATTATATACACATATATTCTACTATAATACATAATAATACATATGTAAGTGTGAGAGTAAATACCTTGGAGAGGCTCTGGGGTTAGGAGAGTTACGTTTAGGCCTGGTTCCCATCTGATTGAGAGGGTTAACTGGTGATTCGAGGGCGTCTGTCAGACCATGTACATGTGTAGTCAGCACTTTGTGGGCAGTGTTCTGTAAGCACATGGCATATATACATGTAGAGTACGATGTCCATACAAATACTTCATCAAACATTCATACGGAATATACGATGTCATATAGCATAGGTTATACAAGCAGTTCAGGATAAACTATATCTCTGTGAACTGTCCGAAACTGTTGAACTGTTGTGAGATTTTGGTGTCAAAATATATTATGCTGGTATCATTATATACCTGGAAGGTCTTCTGTAGACCCATGGTAAGGGCAGAGAATTCAGGTGGGTTGAGGTTGAACATGCTGACTACTATAGACTTAGCTGCAGCTCTGATCTCTGCTGACTTGGGCTCCTCTACCCATGTGATGATCTTAGCAACTGCTGAACGCGTGTCATAGCTGTTAATAAACTCACTCATCTCCATCTGCTGCATCAGCTGGTACAAGTAGTGCAGGTACTGTAGCTTTACCTGCAGGGTGAACAATCAACTGTTACCATAGCAACCTTTTACACAATTGACCAACTACGGCATCTTAGCAAAAAGAGTATGTGGAGATAACTACTAGGTCATGTATTGAGAATGACAGCACAACTTGGAACATTCATTACCCAGAGAAGTCTTCTAAGTCCTACACAGATTCTATGATTAGTTTAAATAATAACTCACTTGACATCCCTCAAAAATTCATACCAGCGATCAGTGGGGTACTAATGGACATGTCATTTATCATATCAAGCCAAAGCAACAATTTTAACGGCTTCACATAACACAGAAAAAATCAAACCAAACTGTTACAGCAACTGGAATAAAAAGGGTTAACAATTTTTATTAAACATCAGTTCTAAAAGTAAAATATTAACATAAAAAGCAACAATAAAACTGATCAAACAAAGCAGCATAGATAACTTGCCAAGGTAGGAGTTGTGGGATATACTGAAGTGTTGCTGCACATGCTCTGTTTAGAAGTTAATCATGATGCAGTTAGACTCAGAGCTTTAATGGTAGGATGGGGAGGGGATGTATGCGATGCAAATGCAGAAGCAAGAAGAGTATGGGCACAGGCTAAGTAATATATAATCAGAGTAGAGGGTAGGGACCTATTACATGATGCAATGATTATTATTGAAGAGCCACAACAATTTGGCAAGATGCACTCTCAGCCTATACAATACAGACATCTACTACCGATACAACACGGGTCTACCATGTAATAAGCATCACAACCAATAAACTATGCCCAGTAAAATACAGTCTCTGGAACCGTTAGACTAAGTAGTAATAGCCTAGTTTCTTAGTAAACGGACAGTCTATATCGGCCAGTTTACTCATGCATCATTAACAAAGGATAGTTGCAGAGGTATATTTACAACTAGCAAAGCTTACAGGTCTTTAGATCACAGTACCTTAACTGACTGTAACAAGATAAAATAGGCACAATCAATGAATTATTTACAGATAAGTAGTTACACAAATTTATCAACAAGTGGGATTCCAGAAGAACAGAGAGTTAGTCTAGCAAATTGACAAATGAAGACAAAGTTGTCAAGCGGAGTATTGCACCAATTGAATACAAACGAACGCTAGCTTATTGGATGCTTTGGCCAAACAGGCGGCTACTGTCGGGGACTGGCTAGCATGTCCTCAATTGAGACCACGTTCACTGCACAGGGCATTGTGGCATTATGAGGCTGCCAATAAGGATGCTGTACCCTGCAAATTCACTTACCTTGAAGTTGTGACTCTGTGTTGTCTCTCCTAGGAATTTCATCAAACAGCTAAACTGGCTCACGTTATCGAACGTCTCCCTAATAAACACGTAAACACACAGTTACACACTATTTGGAACAAATTTATGACATACAAACCCTGAGAATTACAATAGTGATATAAGTAGGTATAGATCTTCATCAAATGGATTTTAAGCTGAAGTCTATGCAACACTCCCACATGAAAATCTTCATTTGAGTTTGAAAGTTTAGTTATGAACAATCCAGTATCCAATATAATGAAATATACTGTATTATAATATCACAATGCACATATAGACTTACAGAATCGTATCAAGTGTGCGGAGTGCTTTAGCTGCAACAGAGGCAAGCATTTCCCCGCCACACTTGATGAACATCTTGGTCATGAGCGTGTAGAGCCAGTCGTGTAACATGTGCTTGTGTATACTGATTATCTCCACCAGTGTGTCCATAAATATGCTAAATACCTGGCAGATATACAAATACCAGGGTTATAACCACATTCACGGAATAGACATTATAGTAGTAGTAAATGTGACAGCTCTTCCAATCTTATAAGGCGTCATTATAAGAGTTGCTTCCCCATTATCAAATTAAACCATGGACAGACAATTCCAATATTTCACATAAAATATGAACCACTATCATAGGCTGGGGACCAAGTAAGCTCACTATGAAGATCTTAACATGGGGATCATTACTTTAGACAATGCCCTTAGCATGAGAACCATGAAGTTTACATGAGACTCATTACCTTAGCATGAGGATCATGGAACATCTTGGTAAAGACTTCGGTTAGTCTGCGTAACTCTACTGGGGTTAAACTCTTAATATTCCGCACATAATATTGTAAAGATAGGAGACCCTCCTTCCTTTCATGCCATTGGCTACTACCTAGCAGCCTGTAAATAAACGCATGATTCTACAAGCTGCAAACAAATAATATTTTTGCATACCAAACAATGTGTCTCCTGACATTAAAGGTAACAGTTACAAGTGGGTAGAAATTCAACAAACACATTATGCAGAGTTCAAAGACAGACCTGAGAATCTCGTTCACATCATCTGTACATCTGGAGGAAGCACCAAACTGTGACATAGACTCTGAGTGTAGGGAGGATACTTCGCTGCCGACATCATCGTCACTGTTGTAGTCATACCGCCGATTCAACTGCCCACTCTAAATATAGCCGTATGGTAGCAGTAATATTAGTATACTATACATCCCAAAACAACAAGGAATGATTCCAACTACATCAGGACATATAAACTAAACATACATACAAGTCATGTATATACACATTGTACACATACACTATATTATATGCAATAGCAACATTATTAGATGATGCAAAAGCAGTGAAACGCACCAGTTTCTGTGCAAGCAGGTCAGCTGTGTCCTGTGTTCCGTCTATGTATCTGGGAGATGCCGAGTTGGATGATTGACTAGAAGTTCTCTGGCGGATTGGGGTTGTGCCTCGTCCTAACAATATATAGTTAGTTTAGTGTCACGTGTATATCAGGCCCATTATAAACTAACATCACAAACATACAGTACCAGCCAATAACATGAAACCTTAGATACCATCACTACCACAAATTACAAGCTAACATAAAATATTATTTGAATGGCAATGCATTAGTAATGTCAGTGCTGGTAGTAAAGAATGTTACCCTTAAATAGTTAGCCTACCAGAAGCAAAGCCGTATCGAGCTGGACTAGTTTCCCTGCTTGTGCCTTGGCTTCGAGGTATGTTAGATTTGCGTCTGGGTCTACCGGTGGCTGAAGGTTGACCTGACGAGGTTGAGGATAGGAAAAGTCTAGAAGATGGAGAGTTAGATCTGCTACCGGCTACAAATCAACAAGCACCTGTTGTTAGTCAAAGGGAGATAACTCCAAGTCCACGTGAGTAAAGGAGAGTCTGCTAAAACTATAGATAACTCGAAGCCCACGTGAGTAAAGGAGAGTCTGCTAACACTAGCCACACGGTTTAGTTGAGATGGCATTAGAGTCTATTTTATACAGAGATTATGTCCTGCTAGTCAATGTGCCTATGCTGTACGGTTACTTCAATGTTACCTATCAAAGCTCTTGGTCCCAAAACCACAAGCAAAAACATATCCTGCTGCAGTTATTATTAAGTCTTACTAGTTAGAGTAATTTGCATAGTTTATCTGGTGCAATTAGAATTTGAAATTATCAGCATTGGAAATATTATGAAAGATCATATTACTGGACCATGGAATGCATCACCCTATAATAATCAGAAGTAATATAGTAATAAATAGAAATGGGTTAATCTCCAGCATTGTTAAAACAAGTACGAGATGTGGCCAACTTTGTGGATAGAATAGAATGAAGTAAACTGAGTGAAAGAAGTGTTACGAGCCTAATGAGCGCTTAGCTTACCATCTGTGGGAGGCAACTCCAACTGGGTACTCTCAGTTGGTGATGCTAGAATTAAATTCGTAACGTTTATAGATACCATAAAAGTATGCACACATACCACTGCATGTCAATAAAGTAAACATTCATGACAATATAAGTAAAATGTATAGCGGTTAATACAATTGCTGTACGGGATAGGATGAACTTACGCTGTGATTGTGAGGTTCTACGCTTTGGTGCTGTACCGGTGCCGCCGTTAGTGGCATGATCTGTGTATGATGTGGTAGCTGAAGGTTTACGAGGTCTCGCTACAAAGTGGAACAACAGTACAGTGAGAATAGCAATGGCACAGTGCATGGAAGTGGTGAAAGTTGATAATAGTAGCACGTAGGCAACATGATTGAATCCCAAAGCATATATAAACTTATATTCTAGGAGTACTTTGAAAAACCTCTATAAAAGAAGCATAGGCATATTATTTGTGCATGCTAACACGCACACGAAGCAAAACTGTGCAATCAGTTAGCACACCAAATGTTGATTAACCTGCAGGCGTAGGTCTATGCCTAATGTTAGTGCTACGAGCATTAGTATGTTGGCGTCCAAGGCAGTAGTCTGAAGATGCACGCGACATGTTCAAGTATTGCTTGGCCACTGAAATAACACAGCAATACACAGCTACATTGATATTCATAGGCTATAGAGCAGAGTGACAGTGTGTTGTGGGCAGTCAGTCAGCCTGGACTATTGACTATATGCAGTATGTACATCATGATGTAGACTATATGGTACATAATGGATAGGAGGAGTCCAAGGACACATGGATTATTCACATTATGGATTCACATGCCTAAAGAAGCGGGTTGAGTTGAGTGAACCATGCAGCAGATTCATTAGGAAGATGGCCAGCAAAGTAGCATGCTGCACGGACTTACGAAGTGAACTATATGATCCTATTGCCAAGTGCTGACTTCCTGTCAGCCGATTTGACATGATTCTAGGCGATGGCTTAGACACAGTATGGGGCAGGTCATGGGCACTAGAGGAACGGCTCATATTACGATTAGGTGGCGGGGCAAGATAACCATAGCCTGAACCTGTCATTGTGTACAATCAAGAAGATATCAGAAGATGAAGCAGAAGGATAGAACCTAGACTATATCAGAGGAGCAGGACGGTTTTCCCAGGAGGAACTGCCTATGTTATCTATTACATAACTTTGTCACATGTTCAAACAGTGGCATCAGCCTACAATCTAGTAATAGTTCCTGGCCTTGAGTATACTTGAATATGACCAGATTCATCTCTGAAACAATTATCCACTAACTAGAACATACATGTATAACAAGAGTTGCAACGCCTACATGTACATTGTACAATATTATATGTATTTTACTTACTCATTATACCAGTTCTGGTTCCACCGAGTCTGCCACGAGCTGAACTTCGGGTGCTGTCTCTTCTGCAACACATAATGAGAATGTGAGCTAAAGAATCAGACCATACTACCACAAATTCTAACGAGTAGAAACATGAAATTAAAAATTTACTTTTTAAAACTTCTAGGTAAAGTCATAGTTTCAAGGTTAGAGTCCCCACTAAGAACACTTAGAGTCGTTATGAGGTGCATCGAACCAAATTTTTCTGGTAGTTCATGAAGGTTCTCTTACTCCATCATCAGTTTACTGAAGCTGCCTTTTCTAGCTATGACATTCTGTGGTAGGATTAATCTATAGCGCAAAAAATGGGTGAAATATCAACAAAATTGTTTTACAAACCCAACAGAAAACCAGCCAAGCAGTGTCAAGCTAACATTTGAAGCGTTTATCAAAATTTCAAACTAAATCCCATGCCTAACAAACTACATGTATTAAGCCAAAGTCTTTAGTCTCCACAGATATGGGCAGATATGTGCAGGGAAACCAAAGAACTATTTATTTAGAGGTGGAGGAAGAAGAGTGTTCAGTTGCACAAGATATGAGGTTGCCAGAATACTTACGGACTTGTCTCATGACTGGGTATAAACAACAACAATAACAAATATTTATTCACAAGTAACTAATAATTAGTGTAGTATATAGAACACAGAGAAACGTTACATCAAATGCATGTCTTGGGTTAGTAACGAGCAAGGAATAAAATCCTGGCTAAATTTCAGCGAGTTATTGCATAACAAAAGAGGAAGGAGCACAATGAGAATGCACATCAATTGCATCTAAGTACTGCTGCCTGTCAGAGCAACATACAGTTTATGGAATTGTCTACCCATTGCCTATGATAGAAAATCTTATCTAGTATCTGCTGTATATAGTGCACTATGTAGTGTTTATTGAAAGTGTGTGCAGGTTTACCCAGTCCACCTAACTACAGGCTATATTTTATTAATATTTAACTATATCTGGTTAATCATGGATGGGCGAAGTCATCTACAAATATTTACTCTGAAGATAACAACTGCCAATAATTTTAATGCATGATTTCTAGTCTGACAAAATACTTTGCAAATTACTACTATCATTATTATAACAGAGTTGAGATACGCTGCAAAATATTATATATTGAAAAGCAATGCATGATGTAAACTTGCTGACCAGTCAGTATTTGGGGGATAAAAGTTGGCCCAATGGCAAGTGAACTTATAGTCCGCTTACCTGAAGTTAGAAGTGTGGGGCGCAGCAGAGTCCAACCTGTCATTGCCAGCTGAAGGTAGCCTGCTACTAGGCTGACTATTGACAGAGTTGCTGCTAGAGGCATTACTCAACTCTCCCTGTAGCTGCTTCTGCCTGCTGGCATCTAGAGTCTCGTAGAGTGCATCAGCGTGCTGCTTGAAGTGTTGTGAGTACAACCAGAAAGCCCTGTATGTCAGTAAATATCATACCAATCAGTGTGTGTATGCATACAGGAATCTACCCCCTCCCATCCTACCTACATACATTTCATACCAGTTATATACATCATATATTATGTATAGTGTAGCTGTGTTCTTATCAAACACAACAGATTGTTAATAATTTGTGCTGCCGATATTGAGTGAGTTAGACTAGACCAGTGTAGTTCAGCCTATGCGGTGAAGGAACCCACAATTCCAACCAATCAACAAGCAGTACTGAAACCCTATGTTAATACAAGCTACATGATCGTAGAAGCCACACTGGTTAGTTTTTCCTTTTTCATTAACTTAATAAATGACGCAATTTGAAATACAATGTATACATCAGCTATGAATCTGTCTTCAGTGTTCAGTAGAACTGAATCGAAGCAAATGTCTTTCCAAGATGATGTAGAATAGTTATGTATAATCCTACATTGAAATACCATTAGTTACAAAGCAGTTAGACTTTGGGCTACAAATAGGCTCTGGGCATAGCATCACTTTATATATATCATACACAGAGATCCCCAAATGTACAAACAGGTGGAGACAACTCACTTTCTGGCAAATATCCTAGACTCTGAGTCTGCATCACTGATGCCTGCCTTTATGGTTTGCTGTAGATTAGTCACATGTCTCTCTATATGATGTGTTTGCCATGACTCTAACACTCCTTCTATTAACTCATATGAATATCTGTAACATAAACAACAAATACAAACATATACATGTACATTATTATATAATATGTAATAAATACATGCATTTTATAATAATTTACTAGCCAAACCTCAAATATTAATAGTAAGCCAACTGTTTTAGGTGCAACATGGAATAAAAGGGGAGTGGAGCAGTGTTTTTATTGGCAGCAAATGATGTTATCAATTTGCTAAGTGCATGAATAGACATTCTACAGGAGAAAGAGAGCACAATCCAGCTATTGTGTGTTTGAAACAAAAGTTAACATGTAACAAGTGAGTAAGAGCATTGTTAAATTAGTAAAGACATTCATAATTAACCACAAATTGTAAAACTTTACTATAAATACTTGATACAATTCCTACTGCATAACCTCTGCTAGTAATAACAAAATTGAATTGATTAGGTGTAGGATAACATAGCAAGCAGTGGTTCAGTGAAATGTTAAACCGGTCACATCAAGTCAAAAGGCATTTGGTTGCAAGTTTAATATTCTATGCTCAGCTAACATGCTGCATAAAAAGTTAACAGTGTCACTATTTGGCATGTAGTAAGGCCATAAAGATACAATTCCATTATGTAACGTGTAGTAGCTCTATTCAATATAAATGGTTTTTATTCAAGCCCAGATCCTAAACCTCTGAATCCATCCAATAGCAGTGTGGTGTTCATATGAAGCAGTGCCACCAGCTACACGCGGAGAGGAAGTTATGTTACTAGACTGTTAGAGTATAAACTTACCTTCTGATGACATTGGATTTACTCTTCGTGTGTTCTGTGAGAATTGGTATTAGGCGTTGAGAATGAACATGCTATAAGTAAAATACATTCAAGATCAACTACAAATTTAAGAAGTAGTATACATGTACCTTATATATACCTATGTATAATAAAGTATAACTCAGTAATTAATATCATTTCTTACATTATACAGTGTACATGTATGTCAGGTATATAAAGTATAACAATGTAGATGTGAACATTGTACAATAAACTAATTACAAGCCATGAACATGGCCATTGGTAACCATGGAAACCAAATGCTTTCCGGATGAATAACTTGCATAGTTTATGGCATAGTTGACCAAGAGAGGAAACTGCCTGCCAATATCCAATTTGCTAGGTGTCACTATGAATCTACCAACACTTACAAACTACCAGTGGGCGGCAGGTAGGTTAGAGCCTTCTATTATCTACACTATTAGGTAATATCTGGCCAATTCTGAATCCTTTATTAGGACTCGGGCTAATTAGGGGAATCCGAGTCCCAAAACTGACCTGTATAATGAATTTAAGAGCCGTGCTACCAGAGGTGGCCATGACCTTTGCACTGTTGGAGACGAGAGCCACCAGAGAAGGAAATAGAGTCTCACAGAAGTGATCTAATCTAGACTCTAAATTCTGTGCATAAAACCTGCAATTAGATGCCATAAAACATGAACAACAACAACAATAGATGCAGGTTTGTACTGTAGTATTAGAGCATATTGTGATGCTAACCAAATGCTAGTAAATATTGACACGCCTTAACCTATGCAACCAGTATTATTACTGCAGAGGGATGGATACACAGTGTAAATATTATTAGAATTAGGGGAGATGAAGCAGGACAATGGAGTGTGAGAGAGGTCAGACAGAGGGGAGAGTATTGACTATGGCGTGTAGAACAGAGTTGAAACAATGCAAAGGGTACTGTTGGGAGAAAACAAATCTTTTGCCCCAACAATAGAATTTAGTTTTTTGTAATGATGCTAATAGAGTCCTTCAATTCTAAACCTAATCATGACTGTGTAATTATTCATTAAATTAGAGAGGGGGAGTGTATAGGACTGAGTATTACTAACACTTGACTTTATGCTAACAACTTACTCTAGAATAAAAAAAAGTTCAATCACAGAGTTACTGATTAATGATTTTCTCCCACACACTCAATGAAAACGATGCACATTGTATATACAGTATCCAGAGAGATATTACATCAGAGGAGAGAAATGCGTGCCTCTACACTTAATTCCCACCTACAGCCCAACTAGCCTACCAGTTGCACACCTCCCATTACTAACATATTTAGCACTTACGCTATGGTGATACAAGCCTCCCTCACCACCTGACTACGCAAGTCCTTCACTGCGAACATGAAGGCAGTCTCCATCTGTCGGATGGATGTATAGAACTCATCATAATTGGCTCCTCCCTCCAATACTATGGCACGACACACTTTCAGCTGTAAGCAGATACATGTTTCACTTACTCAATTGTGACATTAGGCATATCTTACATATTAGACATACAAAAATGCAAATGTATGGTCAAGTCTGCCTCATAAGAAATGCCATAGACCACTATGATATACAACATGTACATGTACATCAGGTATTCACTCCACTGAGAAATCATCAACATTAGTTTTTATTGATTTGATTTTTTAACAAAGAATTAGTAAATATTGGTTTAGTGGAAACTAATATCGACACTTGATGAAGTCAAACAGTCAGACCTGCGTGGCCCAGGGTATGAGTATGGTGACGTTGTTAGAGCAAGACACCCACATTCCAGTGGATCATTTCTAGTTCCAGAACCAAACCCTCCCTTATTACTATGAATGATAATTATATGCTTATTAGTTGCAAGTGTATGTAGAGACGAAATACAGGAAACGGTTCCAGTGGACTAACAATACGCTAGTGGTCATGTCAGTGGACTAACAATACGCTAGCAGACTTGTCAGTGGACTAACAATACGCTAGCGGACATGTCAGTGGACTAACAATACGCCAGTGGACAGTCAGTGGACTATAAACACAACATGTGACTGTGGTATATAGACCATGTACCTCATGCACACGTTTCTCCCAATCTGTGTTACTATTGGATAACAGTGATATAGCGTGCTGCAGCTTGTCTTCGACATCCCGACCAGAAGATATCTGCAAACAGAAGCAAGTCATGAGAATCCATATCAACCACACAGATGTATCAGACACATACTATCCCAAAAATGATAACAAACAGTGAAAACAGCCAAGTTCTGAAGACAATGTAACCACTTCCTTGCTGACAAGATCAAGGTTATATTCTGCTGATGAGGCATGAAATTATAAATGGAAATTTGCCAGAACATTTATTTGCCAGTGAATCAGAACAGTGATTACAAAAGAGTGACAGTCGAATATCAATAATGATGTCTATGTCTATGAAATAATGAAAAGGAGGCGGCGGCATTCCTACACCATTCCTGTGGAATACAATTCACAGAAACACTCGGAAACAATTAGCTAAAATTAAGACTTGAAGGTTTACTGTTCATGTGTGCCGAGGCGTCCATCTAGAGCAATTAGTCATTGATCTGGCTATTGATGTTTGTTTTAACACACAATATATTTAATAACCAGGTAATTCTACCGTTAATCATTATGTAATAAGCCCATAGAAAATCAATCACATTATGCTATTGATCACAACAGCGCTGAATACAAAATGTCCTCATTAGAACACGCATTATCTTTTGTATAACGGAACAGCAAATTCGTGAAGTATTCAATTTCTTCATATTTTTAACCATCCAATATTTTAATTAATCATTAGGCATGATATAACATCAATATTATATACACGTAATTATACAAACATCCGAATTACCACCAATGGCTAGAGACAACATCACGTACCATAACCCAAGTCATCCATGTTATAATCGAATACAACTTACATGAATTTTTGGTACTTGATCAAAGGATTTTGTAAACATGTCCTCGCTAACAGCCCCAGCACCTGGAAGTCAGAAACAGAAGAGATTATTAGAGAAATACAAATGAATGTTATTGCTAACATTGATACTTCTGATGTCGCTTGGAGATTGTTAATGCATGAAAAGGCGAACTCAAACAGTAGATGGAGAACGAAGTTTTTACATCTCAGGTTAACACGGAATGTTTTAAGGGCACAACACCGAGAGCGAAAAGCATACAATACCGGACTCTAGACCAAATAAACATGAAATGTATTTGATTGGAATAATTATAGCCATAAAAAAGGCAGTAAGATAATGGTATGCAGGTAGCTTCTATTGGGCTCCATTACGACTCCGCTGCCAGGTTTTTTTAACAAATATGAATGGTGTATAGTTCAGAAATTCCATATTTAATGGTGTTCTGTAGCACTGGAGACCTTGAAGAACAACTGAGTGACGGGGAGAATCAGCCACAAGGAAAGATTTACCACAGAAGTGAGTGGGCAGGGTGCAAGTGGTATATACATGTACATGCTTATAGCACATCAGTGGTAGCCTGGTAAGCTGTGGTTAGTTGTATATGGGTAAACTGACATAATCTCTGAGATTTATTACATCTACATGACTGTAAACAGATTATACCAAACTATCTCTGTCAAAACAACAACTCCAAAAATTACCATAATTTTAGAGTATCTAGTATTCATATAAACTTATATATAGCCATTACTTCTTCAAGGCTATTTTGTAACACTGCCAAAGTTGTATCACATCCTTGTGTAAATTATGGCACTTCGGCTACTAGGAAAGGGACAACACAGCCAGCGCATTGTAAAAACTGAAATGTGGGGTATATACAGGTAGGTGGGAGGCAGTGTTGTGGTGGTCAAAGCATAGACTGATACTCGACTAAAAGACTGAAACTGATAGGCGAAGCAGATCCAATAAGCAATATTCGATATGATGGGGGTATGGCAATGAGTACGCTATGGAACCAGTTGGACAACAGATGTGGATACCTGCAGGAGGTAGACTAGCAGACCGAGTACGGTGAGGTACACGACTGCCCCCGCCTGAAACATACAGGATAATCTAGTAAGGTTAGGCTACACAACATAAAATAGGCCTGCAAGTTATATTAGTCCGATGCATAGTCATAAACCTACAACACGCCGCTGTACATATACAACGGCGTTGTTGCATATCTGTATTTATGATAGTATACTGCTGTGTTGCTAGTTTTTACTGTCTACTGCACATATTATTTGAGACAAAGGGTGTACCTGCTTTAGACGAGCCAGAAGATGTCATCCCTTTGGTAGTTCTGGATCTAGAAGCAGACATGGAGGAGGAGGTACTTCTTGGAGGTCGAGAATGATCAACATCATCATTATATCTACCCACTGTAAATGATATAATAGCATACAAGCAAAATACTTACAAGTAGGCTATTGGTAGCAACATTGGCATGGGCAGCGGAAGTACAGTTGCAGCAGTCTATTACATTGCGTTATACATGAGACCAATCAGGTAAATGAATAGCATTGTTTATATATTTTATATTGTGACAACTTTAGATTTTTACAATTGAATCCAACTTGGACAGTATACAACTATTGTGCAAACAAGATTCTTCTTTCAATGGGCTCACATTAGTATAAACACTCAATAACTTTCAATTTGTATATAGTTTTGTTGGCTAACAGTAAAGTAACTGAAATACTACACCTTTCGTGACACTGCTAAACATCAACTCCACTCTATGTATTATACAAACATATATGGACTACTTAAAACAAGACGACTCCAAACAAGTAGCATACATTTTTTTAAAAAAGTACCTCCCAAGACATCTCCACTAGATATATATGAGATCGATATACTCTGCTTGCTGAGAAGATGGGAACGGACACTTTCACAAAGAAAGAGAACCAAACTAAATCTGATAGAATTATTTATCATTACGCAACACAAAATTGTTCCTTTGGTAATATGAAACTAGAGCATGCCTAACACTAATCTCGGGCAGCTACAAAAAGATGCAACCAGCTACAAGAACAAAAACTATGATTACAACCTTGTCCACAGTCTACAGTGACATAGGCTACAGGTACACCTAGTATATTATGTATTTACATGTAGAGTAGATGCATAGTTGTGTAGACATGGTTTACTACATAGCAACATGAATTCTATGATAAATGACATTCTCTAGGTTACATATGACTGTGACTGCTACTAGCCCATTACCTACTAATACCATCTACAACTGTAACCTTAAAAATGCCCATAAATAAGCATAACAGTGTACATAAATAGAAATGTAACAGTTAATTCTAGAGTTTTATCAGAAGTTGAGATTTGCAAATGAACACTGCACGAAGCTACTTCAAATTTTGCATGTTGTTCGAAGTTTACTTGAAGCATCTAGCATTCAAGTTATTTATTGTAAAGATATACAATGTATACAATGCAATATGCTTTTAAATGTACAGTTAATACCTGGCAAGGGTGGAGCAACAACCCGAGAGAGAAGTGCCACGATCTTTCTCTCAGCGTGAATATTATGCCGTTTGTCTGACTGCTTAGCCATTTTGCACTAGCTTACATGAAGCTAACTAAATACAGTATTTCATTATCTAGTAACTGTACTGCAGCAGTTATATTATAATACTCCACTGTGTGTTGTCTCATAGACATTGTTTTGACTGGGTACTTGTTACTCACTGTACTATCAATGAATTCAAGCTGTGCGGATGAAAACCTGGCTGCGGTATTACATGAGATAAGGCATCTTAATGTTAATCTCACCAGAAAATTCGCAGTAAGCAACATATAAATGTATTAGTAGGGCCTGCCGCAGCTGATGTACATAAGAAAAACATAGAAAAGATATAATACAGTGTATGTAATAAATTATAATTACTGTGCTATAAACAATTATTTCAACACCTGAGACGCTGTAACATTCTACGAGATGAACGAGATGAACGTTTATCTTCAACCCTTGCTGCGGTCAACCAAAACTATTTATACAAGTAGCCAAGCAATATTAATATAAATGGTGATATACAATGACGGCAGCGAGAGAAACTGGGTGATAGAACATGAATGCAGCAGCTGTATTAGTCTTGTAAATGAATGGCAGCTAATTACTTCTTAAAAACTATGAGTTTGCACAATAATAATTGTAACTAATATGGGCTAATAAACCCAAGGCTGGATTGTTTCTTTCAGCAAACATCTGGCCATTAACATTTGAATATTATAACAACATTTCAGATAAATTATAAACATAAAATTATTGACTACAAAGTAACAGCTACTGTGATTAGTATTACATATATCTGTATTCTATTCACATTATTTTAGGCCATACTTGAAATATTTCAATACCCTAGATGTTGTTATTTTCGTATGAATAAATTATCAAGATATTTATATTATAAATCAGTAGTAAAATACTTAGCTATTACAAGAATAAATACAAGTCTCAATTTATTCAAGTCACACATGATAGAGTTTGACACTATGGGTTTGAAGTATTTTGTGTATAACAACTGAACCATGAGCAAACGATTACTCAATTATTGTTCATAACATATTTATTGTGCCCACACTGTCCTGTAGATTATTATATTAAAATTACTCATCCCATTTTTAGAGCAGTAGGGTCTACAGGCTTGCCGATATTCTATAGCAAAGAATCAAGAGGATAAAACCGGGGACAGGGGGTGGTGTTTACGTTCCAACTAATTTTTGAATTCAAAAATACAATACTTCCTACCTTGTTTAACTTGATATGATTCATCCACTGACTGTATAGGGATTGTAGTCTTACTCTTCACAATACCTTTTCTAGACCAACTTTTGTCATTATTGTTATTAACATTCCTTTGCATATTATTATTATTATATTCTCCACATTCTTCTAGTTGTGAACTGGACAGTTCGAAGTTCGTCGGAGATTTCGTCATAACCAGGTTCATCTCATCGAAGCGAACCTTGGCTTTCGGCGAACTAACAGACCACTTAGATTTGTCAGAGAGAGGCGATAGGATAGCACTGTTGATGTCATGATTAGCGGAGTGATATCCTACACTCGAAGACTGTGAACTCATAGACCCTCTCTTCTCCGAGAGTCCAGAACGAGGACTGATGACCAGCGCACTGTCCTCTGTGAAGGCTGGACTGCCATTGCCAGAGAATTTGACAGTATCGTACCAGGTGTCATGGCTGCTGGAATCTGATATTGTATCAGAGACACTCCAGTCCCCCTCGTCATTTATGTGCTGCATACCTGCTAGTCGCGACGTAATAACATCCAGGCTACTCAGTGTTGAGTCCAAATCGTTCCAGATATCTGTGCTTGCCATTATATACAAAATGTTGGTTAGTAATTTCCACAGAGCAAAGTGCAGACCCCTATTCACTCATATTTCATCTTGAGATGTAGAGTATATCCAACGGATAGGTTGCATATGAACTTGCAGAACGAAGAAAATATTCCTATAGAGCTATGACAGCCGTTTTATTTCAGTTGTAATAGTCTTAGTGCAGTACTTTCAACAGTGTTCGATTTCTTTACAATAAATGTGACTTATATGAATACGCAACTTTTGACAAATGAATGGTGGAGTTGCAATTGGTTTGTGACGACACGTTCGAAAGTATTCGAAGCCACTCAAGCGCAAGTAACTAATATTGACAAGCATTCATATTAAGCTCTGCCTACACGCATGTCGATACATGGTAGCATAGTGGTTGAAAGAATAATATATTATTATTTTATACTTCCATGTATAAATGTACAATAGTAGCTGATATACATGTATATACACAATGCTATACACAATTCTAGTGCAAGATGCCAAAGGTGAGCTGACATGATGTCAATCCTTCCTTTTAGGGACACCAATTTCATGTTGTTGATGGTTAACGTGAGACAGATGCCATCTACATGGTGTATACATCTCATTGTGAGAATTGGTCCAAGGCCAATTTGAATGTGGTGCAAAAACTGTAGTATTAGATTGTTGTTATGTCTCTTTTTCCAAATAATAACCTTTGAATAGATTTTATTAATAAGTGAGAATCTGTGAAAACTCAATTATTTACCAACCTATCCATTCATATTTCATATCTTGGTTAGTTTATTAAAAACCACTGTTTTGTTTCAAACCAACCATCTGAAAGCAGTTTTGCTCTGTTCAGTTATTGATAATATACTCTAGTAAAATATAAAAACATGGCTGAATAACCTTAGGTGTGTATGCACAGCAGTGCTCTACATAATATTTATGCTACCTCAGATGGCCTAAGGACAGGCAATAAATATAAATAGTATTAGGCCAACATTTAAATGGATAAAGGCACATTTGTTACACCTTGATCGGAATAGCTGCATTTGAACAGGTCGGTATTTGTTACAATGACCTGTGGAGAGCTGGTAAAACTGACTTTTCCAAGTCAATGATTTTGAAAGTCATTGATTTCAGTCACCTGAGGATCAAAGTGTACATAATAGGAGAAATGTAAATATAAATAAATCTAGAATGGTATTCAACATTTAGTTGAGAGCTGCATTTAATATAATATTATTATTAATTGTTATGGAGTCTAAATAGAAACCAGAACAACAGTAGCAGGTGCCTGCCATAAGTTCTGGAGTGATACATGCAGTTTGCAAAAAGCGAGTGGGAACCACTGCTACAGCCAGTGGAAATGAGTCTGTGGCCATGATTAATTCCCTCTACATTGAACTGGTATCAAGCGGAATTTGTAGTTTTATATGCTATGCAGCTACACAAAGCAGCTCTGTATGACATACATGTACTATTACATTAATACATTTTAGAGGTTTATACACATGAGCATGGATATTTGATTTGCTACATAATACTCTTATTCAACTGCATATTAGATAATCGAAAGTCTGCACACAGCATCACAAAAACAAAAAGGGGACAACTCCAAGACCTTCAAATAAGAAAAGAAGACAACTCTATACTGTAGCCTGCAATTCATGACATAAGAAGAAGAAAAGCCTGGTGATTGCCTCAAAGATAACCTAAGCAGCTTAGGATTCCAGTGCATATAAAACGGAGAAACAAATACAGTCAATTTAGATAGCAGACACTATAATATAGGACATGGTTCCGTTTTGAGCACTGTGTTTACTAGCCTACCACCCAGAAAACATAGTCAAAGTTCAAACTCTTACTTCACTTAAAATGTGCCTCTAATAATACTACTGAAGTTCCAATAGAGATGAGATGGAGGCCACTTGTTTCTAAGCAGCCCTATCTCATATCAGCTGAAACATTTGCCATTATATTATAATACGGAAAGCATCATTAATACACTTACAATAAAATAGTACACATGTATTTTAATTTGAATGTATATACTATATAGTACTCTGCTTTTGGAACTCCGTACAATCTCACAACCTCTAACATCCAAGTACCTTAGCCAACACAACTACATCGAATATCATACCAGTTTGAAACACTGATATTAGTAGCTAGTAAGCATCACCAGCAGGCTTTGATTATCCCATTGAAAGAGAGGAGAGCTAATGTTACCAATCACCTACGATATGGTGTACACAGGCTACTGAAACTTACCAGAGGTGGTCATTTGTGAAGTAGTGGCGGTAGGTAACATTTCACCCAATGTCTGCACATCGTCAAACCTGTTGTTGATCATTGCCATCCTAAAATATTATTATAGATTTTCCAAAACTGCAAATAACTAGCAAACAGCAAGACAAACAGGTGTCATGTTTCCCTTACTCACTGAATCTAATCAGAAATGAATGAGGGCTAACATGCACCATTCTAAGGTGGAGGTGATATCGGAGAGTTATGTTTTCCTGAACATCAATGGCTGGTAGGCCTACGTGGCTAAACCAACTGTGTTGATGTCATAAACATTGCACATTGACATTTCATCTGATCAACGTCTGTTCATAATCTAATCCAGAAGACATACCAATTTCTGATGTTAGACTAAGTACTATCAATAGTTGCCACTAGTTAATAGACCCTATACTAATGCTGACATACCATGGTAACCAAGAACCATCGATATGATTGGTTACTGGGATACAGTGTTATATAATAGAGTAAGCCTATTATAGTACAGCAGGTAACTATTTGAGGGAACATACTTGCTATGAGGCAGGTTTTTCTTGAGTATGTCAGATCTGACCCTCTCACCAACATGTCTGTATATTTCAGCTAGTGCTGCCAACGCCGAGTCACGAACCTGTGGATAGATGTAATAACTATGTGTTGACTAATACCACAGGTATGTAGCCTATATATTTGCACATGCATGTACAAAGAGCAGGTAGTGTGAGTTATCCCCCTTGTATGTTACGGCATTGATGACACTAAATAGTTTAATGATCTAGCCAATACACTGCATATAAACTAGTATTTAGTTAAAATTTTGTGTGAAGCAATTCTAAGTGTCAGTGTCTTATTCAGCAATAATAATAATCGCTCCAATGACCAAAATAAGCAGACAACTCCCATTGATTTGCATAGAAAATGATATGATCCACTGTGACATTACAAGTACTGTATGATGCTTTCTAGTAACAGAGAATATCTGATCAGAACTGTATTTGTTCTAACATGACTAAAAGTACAGCTGGGGTAACTAGGCGTCCAACTATATTCACCAAAGAAAACCGTAACATGCTATTAGATAGCATGTTGCAGTTTTCTTTGGTTAACATCATATTATATTATGATGGTTCAAGTACAACTGGTTTACTGAAATAACTATAACAGAAAACTAATAATATACTTTATATAAAAATATATTAACTTGCATGTAATAATGTTTCAAGGTATAACTATGTGGAGTACGATAAATAACTAGTAGCTATCTGTTAGGTTTTATATATATTATCTCAATTGGAAAGCAAATAAAACAGAACTTGATAGTTGATACATTAAACAGTTTTATTATGATAGGTTTATCATGATAACTACACATACCTGTGCATTGGAGTCATCCATCAGCTTCAGCAGTGAAGGAACTATTTTATTCAGCTGTAGACTTTTTGCACCATAACTACAACAAAGAATAGCATTCCGATGTAGCAATACAAGTCCGACATAAAATGTAGTGTGAAACAGGATTAGTCAAAAGTATCTCCTCATAGAATCTGACAGTGACAGAAGTTAGATTCAGTACTAAAACCATCTCAGTAATCCCTCATGTACGTGATGACATCAAAAGACATAACAGTATTGACAATTAATGCATGGTTTGGCCTTAAGGGACACATACTGATGTAGCAACTACATGTACAAGATACGTTCTATATACTACAAGCAGTATTCAAACTATGGGCAGGTACTGCATATATCTGAATCTGCTACACAACACATCGGGAGTGTTGTTATGGTACCTATACAATGAAAGTGTACATTTTAGGCCACTAGAACGTGTAGGTACCATGACAGGTCTACGTACCTATACCTCTACACTGACAGAATGACCAGAGTATCTACGGTACATGTGAATAGTTACTTACTTATTTAGTAACCTTTGCAGGCAGATACATATCCCTTCCCTCACCCTAAACTGTTTGTGTGCTGATGCTTGTGGCCAGATACGATCAAACACAAACTACAATTTGAAAACACTATTATGGCGTACTAGCACTTTATGTATACCCAGTGTGCAAACAAGCATGTGCTGTATACATTAAACTGATATCATGTATGCATAATACAAGTACATATTAGTAGTATGTCAGTATACCACCTATATAATGATGTTATAATACACACAGCGTATACTAGGCCTAGTGCATTAACTTGGATGAATAACATAGTCATGTAGGTATGCATAGGAATTTCTTTCCAGTGCAAACAAGGAGTGGTATTAGAAAGTAGAAATAATGCAACACCCATGGACATGTAGGTATATTATGTACATGTAGAGCACGAAAATTGCGTACAGTGTACTGTTTCGGTGTTTATGTATATTATGTACATGTAGAGCACGAAAACTGCAGTACAGGAAATTAATAATCCTAATTTTGGAAAGCAAATACCCAGAATGCAATTTGATTCAAATTAAACCATTGACCTCAAATTTTGGTTTTCCCTTCAATCCAAAAAATATAATTACTCTAGATGATGACATAGGAAGCTATATGAGTATAGTTTGACTGTAACTTGACATACGCTAGGTGAAGAGGCAGGGTACATCAGTGAGAGGAGTAACTCCTGGGCAGCATCCCTCACATCATCATGCATATCACCGAGTCGACTTACTGTTGATTCCAAAACTAAAGCAGGGAAGAAAAGGAAGCATTTGATAGGCTACTAATTGGCTCTGATAGATTGTGGCAGTAACTTGTATAATTACATAATATCTATCCTACTAGATACATGAGAGATCTCTTGTATGTAACTCATTTGCAGATAATAAAACGAACATTAATAATAGAAAATGAATAACTAGCTTCCTATAACTGGATACAAATCCATCAGTAGTTACAGTAAGCGTAACTCTCCCAAGTTATGTCAAGGTGACAATTTACCAAATAGTGGTATAACAGCTAGACAGAACTCTGTTGCCCAACTTGTTTTCCAACGCAGCTGTTGGATATTGCTACTATTAATCCGTTAATTTGCCATTTATTAGTAAATAACAAGCTACTAAAAACTAAAATCTCTTTCGAAACACTTATTATGCCAATTAGTAAAATGAATGCCACAACTTTTCCTGTGGAACTAGCATTCTAATGCACTTTGCTTACATATAACTACATACAAGTACATTGTACTCCATACAGATCCACAAAAGTTTGAGAAAGAGTTAATGGACCAGGATGGGAAAGTAGGAACACTAGGTGATGGCATGTAGTTCAAGTGGATCCTGCAGAGGTGGAAGAGAGGGTTAGACTTACCATTGGGAACAAAAGGACGGAAGGACTCTCCCATGCGATTTACCAGTAAATGTAGTATGGTTAATCCATGTAATGACACCTGTAAACAATAGGAAACACATGGCTAATGTACTCCATAAATCACAGGACAACAACTCAGTGGTCAAACTGAACTCTATAGCAGAACATGCTATTAGTACAAGTTAACTACAGATAGTCACACATGAAACTGTACCAGCAATCACCAATAAGGGAAGTGCAGTACAGCAATCATAAGTGCTGGTTTGACAAATTTATATAAGGAATATAGTCTCAATTTGAAATATTACTAACAACACTAACCTTTTGTAAATATACGACCATTCTCAAATTAACATTAGTAATACTATCACGACACAAATACAAAAGCTCAAATCACTTTCAATAGCGAGCAAAATATATAAAACTATCTTGAATGGAGATTAAATAGTTAAATAGTTGAAAGTTGACACTGGAAAATTAAGACCAGTAAAAACATTGAAAGTCAATAACACTAAGTGAACACTTCTAACTATATTCTTCATATAATGGAACCTGTGGTATGAGCAAGTAAATATTTTACAATTAACAAGCAAGTTTAATATACAATAATAGTACATAACTGTTACACTATATAAAGGAGAGACCAAGAAAATAAATCACGTTTTGCTCATATAAGACTAAACCTAAAGAATCACAATGTCTCCGTTAGGTTTTCCATACTTCTCTAAAATTGGCTTGTAATTTTATTACACCTGTTATGGAATATTCATAAAGACCATGCAAGTACCTACCTTAAAATTACTGCTGCTGACCCAGTTGGCCAAGCCATCAATCAGCCTATCCAAGTTATCTGAACTAACCGATGCTGTCGGGTTCTGGAGAAAGTCGGCAAGCTGTGGGTAGGTGGATGTGCGCAGTTTATTATCTTGTGTGATAATTCCATCGTAGAATCGGTCTAAGTTATTCATGATCACAAAGTTTTTCTGATTTCCATACAATTACATCATATCTAAGGAAATATACAACATATACCTACACCGAATAAAAAATTCAAAAAACAACATAGGCCTAAATCCTTTGGCTGGTATCATGTAACCAAAAATGCAGTCAAAGAAAATATGCTTATCTCAAACACTTACCATGAGTAGCTCTTAAATATGTGAGAAGCACTTAAAGAAAGGCTTGAATTAAATTTCAGTGAAGAAAGTTAAAGCAAATGTTGGGATTCGAACATAGCCCTAATTCAAAGTATTTGCTAAACAATTTGTATCTTTATCTGGAGCAAAACTACTTAATAGAAATAGAGAAGCAAAATCACTTCAGTTTCATTGTAATTGATGTTACAGGAATAGAGGTAGACCCTCGAATACCACATCAATTGAACATAATTGTGCATGCAAAAGAAGACTACATGTAGGCCTATATAAGAAAAATCAGCGATTCATCTTTCTGCCTCTGTGTGACTTGATTGCAAATCATCCACATGTAGGATCACGCACTTCAGGCCACAGCTAACATAACATTTTTAAAACAATGCTGAAACCAGTTTGGTACCTATTTTCAGAATTGTCTGAACTGCTATGAGGTCAGGGCTGAGCTATGGGATAGTTCCTTCGATGTCAACGAAACCAAATTCATGATATTTTGAAGGGTGTTTTGTTAGAGCATATACACTGTAGACGTTGCTGCGGGGATGACACTGCAAGAAATTCTGAGGTTTGACCGCCATATAGAATATAAGACGCATGACGAGAGAAACAGTTAGGCATGGTTAAAAGGGTACTACACTGGGCCTTGGAGTAAAACAAGTGGCTGCATGCATGTGAGTATGCCTTCCACATCAATCGAGGTGGTGCACGACCATGCCTCCAGACTCATTGTGAAAACCAAGGGGCAAGAGACTAAATCGAGTTAAGGAGAGCCGGCTTCTTGTCCCTCCGAGTCAAAAGAAGAAAAACAAGACGAGCCAACGCTCACATGATGGTGCCTTCTAACACAGGGTTACTGTGGAGCCCTCACACAAGCCATGACAGTGCCTTTTGGGCTTTTGGAGAAATGTAGGTCTAGTTGTAATAACACCTAGTCTCTGGCAATGAGCCAAATTTTGTTTGCGATCTAGTGCCATAGCTATGAGATGTTGCTTTAATTTCTAAGCACATATTTTTAGCACTCCCGGATATTCTAATAGACTTAGGGACTACTATCACAGGCACGGTCAGTTATTACTGCAGTAAAATACCTCTGGCACCACAGTACTTTCGAGTATTAAATCTAAGGGGTAGCCTCTAGTAATTTGGGATCACAACTAGACCCCTATGGGATTATGCTCAGTTTAGTAGCAGCGCCTAGGCCTATCACATCCCAGATGGTCCATGGTAAGAGCTGTTAAGCTATATTTTTGCTTGTTGTTAGAGAATTAGGCCAAGTTAAAAATTGAGAAAGATTTTGATGTAAAACTTGGCTGAATTTTATACATCTATTTTGATGAAACTTTTTTTACTTTTGTGCTTGCAGAAGATATAAAAACAGCTTTGAGTTTCTCATTCGATTTCCTATTGAACCATATAAGATCAATAGTTAAGCGATTTTCCAAAAATTGGCCTGAACTGCTTATAGGCTACTCTCATTGTATGCTTTGGAGAGAGCATAGGTCATCCTAGCTAATTTTTTTCTTGAGTTGCACTTTGTTTGCTAAAGATTTCCATCGCAGAATACTTCAGTATTAGCAGAATCGCACAACTTTATGCATATAATTTCAACTTTTAGGGTATATTTAATTGCTAGCATAACTAATCACAAATGGCGGGGCATTATGATTTTTATAATATCAATACCAATTATTCTCTCTGTTTACTACTCGTATTGTCAATTCGACAATTGTCATAGTGTCCGAGAGTCACTGATGGCCGTTTAGCCTAGGTCCAAAAGGCTAGCAACCTGGGATTTTGCTTGTTCGGCCCATTAAGGTTTCTTGAACGAAGATAAGAACTTTCCGTTTGATCAGGACTGTGAATTTGCGACACTCATGATGAAGTGGGACAGAAAATTCTTGAGCATGCCGATCTGTGTCTGAAAGATAGGTAGCGAAGACACTAATTACTAATTGTGATGTTTTTGGAGTGTGGGTTCTATATTTCACGATAGGTGACGAGGTGCATATAAATTCATTAGTTAGATATCTCTCTCACCTTACAAAAAAATATAAGCTAAATAAAATAAAACTTCCATTTGTAGGCACAAATTGGGAAAAATAAAACTGAATGAGTATAGTTATAGTATAGTATTAGTCTAGAACGACTGTCTATGTAGAAATGTAGTATATGTAAACTATATAACCAACCCAGGAGCATAAATAACTCACAAATATTTCTGAGCAAGCAATTTTAATTTAGTTTGGCTTCTATGAATGTTAATCATTAGTTATAGTAGGTACCTTATCTTATGATCTATCTATTCATCATTCTTCTATCACCTTGCTCTTTCTAACTTCATTTCATATGATATTATATTAGACATATTTAGTTCAACCTTTCAAACTGCCTTTGAATTTATTTCACTTAATTAGTATTAGTTAGCCTCTTAATGTTTAGTGTTTGGGAGATCCGAGTGGAAGTTAGTTCATCCATTTCGATTTCGCATTGATTGCCATTTGCTTTTGGCATCTCAGCAAAAGAAAAACAAAAGAGACTATTTTAATTTTAATTCTATACCGAATGGTGACATTTATTTTACGCGTACTACCCATTATAACAAAAAATTATTCGATACATACCGCAAAATAAAATGTCTTCCCACATATGGACTATATTGCAAGAGTAATTTATAATAATTGCTTTTTTAAAATTTAAAGTGCAAAGCATCCGCCATGACATTTAGTGCAAGTTGATACATCCGGTACCACATTACATCTTCTTCGAACGAAAGCAATTACAATGTGTGAACAGCATCTGCTATTTGCTGATGGCATTAAATTCTTTTTAATAAATGGAGATGAAAAAATTTAATTATTGCTTATAACTAGATCGTTGAATGAGATGTGCTTCGAAGCCCTGGTATGACAGACCAAAACCGTTCTTTCATATTCCCACGTGAAGCAGCAATGGCGGACCGCGAAGAAGAAGAACAAACTATTGCTCAAGATGTTGTTGTTACCAAGTATAAAATGGTGGCAGAGATTGTCAATAGTGAGTATTTGAATTATTCTGTGGCTATGTTTTCCAGTTCTGTTTATTTGCCACCCACAATCACTCTTTATTTCTAAATTGGGATCAACAGATGGACGATACGTGACGTCTGGTTCAGTTGGAATTGTATTGTTGAACTTCGCCTCACATTCATGTTGATGTTAATATTCATATTGACATTCAACTCACTGGTGATATATAAGATTGTGTATATGTATGTTATGTATGTGTATGCAGTGGAACTTAGATCAGACTTCAGGGGACTAGCACCAGTCGAATAAAAAATTAAAATTAAAATAGTCTTGAGTTATGAAAATCAGAATTTTATTCTTCTTACCTCAACTTCAATGAATTTAGGACACTTTTCAACCACCATTATGGTGCAAACGTGGAGGGGCTCGTATGTGTAAGATAAGGGGAAAACCGGTGGTTTTACAGGTTTCTAGCATTTTGCTATGTTTGTTCAGGTTTCAGATGAGATTGAGATTGCGTAAGCGCATCCTTAGATCTCATATGGTTCCTGGTAGAAAACTGTTGTGATAGACATGTGATGCAGCATGGAAGGCCGGTTATGTGAGCTTCGAGTTAACTAAAGCCAATTGTCATAGCCCAGCAAGGTCTTAATGAGGAGACCGAGTTATCCAAGTTTCACTGTATTTTAATCGATGATATGGTCACGTAATGTAGACCTCAATTAGTCATAACCATTCTCTACTTCACTAACAGTAACTAGGTGTTGACTTGATATGGTTATATACTAGAGGCCTGCATCTAATATGCTCATAATCAGGTGAAAATGGCATCTTCATTTGACAAGCTTGGAAGCAACTTGTCATTCACATTGTCGACTGAACAAAGTGTCATTACTAGTAATAAGTAAAGTATCAGTATCATCTTTGCATATGGTATTTATGTAATGTTAATAGTTTTATTCGGTGATGGCATTCAGGTTGAACGAATTAGGTTTTGGTCTCTTGTTGGTAGAGCTCATATCCTTTTATGTAGTAGTTGTTGTTGTCGTCATGATCTATTGATTTTAATCATCAGCGGTAACTTTAAATTAGGCCTGCAGTGATGGTGTGAAAATGAAGGATTCACAGTTTACAACTTTGATGTTGTTTAGTAAATGGAGCAACAGTAGCAAACATGATAGCAACATAGAGTGATTTATCAGGTGACATGGAGTATTTAATATTTCCATGCTGCCATACCATCCCATTACTTAAAATAGTCATTTGTATAAAGCAATCTTTGTTTGAATTTGCTAAGCTTTTATGTTGCATTTGTTTTTAGATGTGGTTAAGGAGCTTGTAGGTAAATGTGTTGACGGTGCTAAGGTTTTGGACCTATGCATGTTTGGTGATCAACTGCTAACAGATGCTACCTCTAAAGTATACAGAAAAGATAAAGAGATAAAGAAAGGTGGGTGTGTTGGCCTATGTTGAAATCATCAGTATAGAATAATTTTGAACTTTGATAGAGTAGATTATATTATATGGTAGTCGATTACTGAGTGTGAAGTTAATAGGATTAGGTTGCTGTTTAGTTTTTGCGATGTTTTTATCATTCTTATTTTACATTTTAGGAATTGCCTTTCCAACATGTATCTCTGTTAATAACTGTGTGTGCCACTACTCACCGCTCAAGAATGATTCTGAGATGGTGCTGAAGAATGGAGATCTCGTTAAAATGTAAGGCTTGGCGCAATTTGCAATTTAATGCGTTGTTCAGTTGTAATTTCGTGCTGTACTACTCTTATGACATTGGTTATCTATATGGGTCTTTAGGCGTCTCAAGTTTCTGTTTTGAAAGTAGCAATGGCCATGCAATACATCTCTATAAATGTTATGCTGTTGTGTTCCTTCTGGTTAAACTCAGCATTAATTTCGCTCCAATCACTTTTAGGAATTGCCTTTCCAACGTGTAATTTCACAATTACTCTGAGCGTTTGAACTGGTTTGTTGTTTGCTCTTTGTAGATTATGTTTTGGGTGAAACATTGTAGCCTACATCTGCAACAATTGCTTTTATCTAGTGATAACTTTTCTGTCTGTGATGTTTTAGTGATCTTGGGGCCCATTTGGATGGATTTCCAGCAGTTGTTGCACACTCTCTAGTGGTTGGTGCTTCAGCTGGTAGCAAAGTCACAGGCAAACATGCTGATGTTATCTTGGCAGCACACCATGCAGCTGAAGCTGCCCTGCGCCTCCTTAAAGGTGGCAATGAAAATTACCTTGTAAGTGATGGCATTTTATTTTTACACGAAGTTTGAATATATCCTGACAATTGTTGTTCCTATCGTTGACTTCTGAATCACGTGCACTATCTCCTGTGTAGATAACAGACACTGTACAGAAAGTTGTTGAGGAATACCAATGTAAGCCAGTAGAGGGAATGCTCTCGCATCAACTTCAACAACATAGAATTGATGGTGAGAAAGCCATCATTCTGAATCCTACTGATACACAAAGGTATAACTGCTATTCTCCATTTATTCCTCTCAAGTTACACACAAACAAAGTCTTTCTTTTCTAACTGGCAACTTTTTAGTCTGCTTCTTTCATACTGTATCGTATGTATTTTTATATATTTTACATTTGGTGTGTCTAAAATTTTAATTTTAGTTCATGTATCTCGCCTACACAGCAATAACTATTCATGTATGTAATGTTTTTAGAAAAGAACATCCTAAATGTGAATTTGATGTCCATGAGGTATATGCGCTTGATATCCTAGTAAGTTCTGGTGAAGGTAAAGCCAAGGAGAAGGATACCCGAACTACTATATTCAAACGTAAAGCAGATCTGATATATCAACTAAAGATGAAGGCCTCGCGAGGTAATCATTACTCTGCCTTGGCTCCTACTATACACAACATTGTCTACACCGTATTTGACTTGGATTATTTTCCCCTGCCCTCATTGTAACCCATATTTTGACTTTATTGTAGCATTCTTGAGCGAGGTAGAGAATAATTTCCACACCATGCCATTCACTCTAAGGTATGCCATCATTCACTTACTAGCTAGTGTTCAGTACTATGCAATGTACATCACCTGTGATGAGTTTATCTAGGTCTCTGTATGATTTGTGATGACTAAATTATCTGAGTTGGTCAATGTTGAAAAGCTCAACTGTAGCATTCAAATGTGTCCAGGTATATGCATCTTTTTTCTTTTATTTTCTCATCTAGGGCATTCTCTGATGAATCGAAAGCCAAGATGGGCGTTGTCGAGTGTGTGAAGCACATGGTTGTGGAACCATTCCCAGTCTTATTTGAAAAAGAAGGTAAAATGTTAATCATTTTCAATTCAACTCATATGCTGTGAATATCGCTGCCATCAACATGCACACCACTATCTCTACGATATACGCAAAGATAGCATATGTTAAGTATATCTTGTTAGTGATGTTCATGTTGATCTATTACCAATATGCTTGCAGGTGAAGTTGTGGCACAGATCAAGTTTACCGTTCTAATGATGCCCAATGGGCCAATGAAAATAACTGGTGTACCAATTGATCTCTCTAACTTTGAAAGTGAACACAAGATAGAAAATGAGGAAATCAAGGTTTGTCTATACTTTTTCAGAAGTTTCGTCATAGTTCCTGAAGAGTTGTCCTCCCACCATATTATTTGTTTTGTTTATTATATTTTCATAAATATCCATCAGATTTTATGTTATCTTATGATTCAGGCTCTGCTCGCTCAGCCACTCAACTCCAAATCAAGTAGGAGGAGGAATAAAAAGAAAACTGGGGAAGCACAGGCTGAAGTTGCTGCGGCCACTGCTGAATCTTAGTAGAACATTTGACTGGTTCTATTTTTCAACCTCAATAATGTTTGCAAATTAGTCACTGTGTTCAAGAAAATAATTGCACATTTTACTGTGCCCCTTTCATTGAGATTTATTTTATCAATGGTATATTGTGATATGCACTATGAGTCACCTTGTTTACCTGCCATTGTCAAATTTGAATGAAAATATATGTTGAGACCAGTTTACATCATGTACTGTTGATTCATCTCCTGCATCTTTCTCTAAAATCTGACTTCGGGGAAGTAAGTTCTTTACATTATTTTGTTGTTAACCAACAGTGAGGAGCTGCTACCTTAGTGGTTTGTTAGCTGTGGTTGGTGTGTTCTACTATGTTGTAGCATTTGGTGAATTCATTTTGTTGTGCCCCTCAACCTTGCAAGAAGCTGATGTCATGGCATGGAATGCACTTCTTTTGAGGTGGGTCACCTGTCTTTTGATTGTAGGTCTACATTGTGCATGTTCTTTTTGAATTATTCTGTATAATGTTATGTTTTAATGAGTTGAACCAAGCCTATTGAGGAGCTGTGATGATGTTTTATGCTCAAGTTTCTGTGTTATCATTGAAGAATATATGACGATATTTCTGAGTTCCTTGTCTCTTGGTCATAGACGATTTACCTAAACTATTTCTTGTTGACTAAATATTGTGTTCTGCGTCATTTTAGGATGGTTGTTGGCTACTGAGATCGTGTGGTTTTCTCTAGGTAAGTGCAACTGTTTATGGTGTTGTAGAAATCTAGTGCGTGCTCTAGCTTTACAACGTTTAATATTGTGGGAAATCCAGCCTAGTGAGGAGCTGTGATGATGTTTTATGCTCAAGTTTCTGTATTATCATTGAAGAACATACGACGATATTACTGAGTTCCTTGTCTCGTGGTCATGGACGTTTTACCTAAACTATTTCTTGTTCATTAATATTGTATTCTGTGTCATTTTAGGATAGTTGTTGGCTACTAAGATCGTGTGGTTTTCTCTAGGTGAGTGGAACTATCTATGATGTTGTGTTACAGAAATCTGGTGTGCACTCCAGCTTTACAACGTTTAATATTGTAGGCAACCAAGCCTAGTGAGGAACTGTGATGATGTTTTATGCTCAAGTTTCTGTGTTATCATTGAAGAATATACGACGATGTTTCTGAGTTCCTTGTCTTGTAGCCATAGACATTCTACCCAACTATTTCTTGTTCATTAATATTGTGTTCTGTGTCGTTTTAGCATGGTTGTTGGCTACTGAGATCGTGTGGTTTTCTCTAGGTGAGTGGAACTATCTATGATGTTATGTGTTACAGAAATCTGGTGTGCACTCCAGCTTTACAACGTTTAATATTGTAGGCAACCAAGCCTAGTGAGGAGCTCTGATGATGTTTTATGCTCAAGTTTCTGTGTTACCATTGAAGAATATACGACGATATTTCTGAGTTCCTTGTCTCGTAGCCATAGACATTCTACCCAACTATTCCTTGTTCACTAATATTGTGTTCTGTGTCGTTTTAGCATGGTTGTTGGCTACTGAGATCGTGTGGTTTTCTCTAGGTGAGTGCAACCATTTATGATGTGTGTTGTAGAAAGTCTGGTGCTTGCTCTAGCTTTACAACTTTGCATATTGTAGGCAACCATGATGATGATAAATCTAGGTCTCTGAATACTTTGAAGAATATACCATCTGAGTTGTCTCATTTTACTACAGCAATATTGCTTGTGGTTTTTATTAGGTGTCCATTTTTTTATTTTTTGTTTCTAGTGAGCTGGAACTGAATTGAAAACTCAAATTCGGGGAAGAAATTGATGATTTCAGGTAACTAAAAAATTATGTCGTAATAGTATAATGTGAGGTTTATGGTCGTGAAACAAGAAATAGTCTGTAGTTATTCAATTAGGTAGAGGAACTATGATGGTGCTTTATGCTCAGGGTGAAATCAGAACATACTCTGTTGTCCTTTTATATTCATTGATTAGACTTTTTTCATGTCTAATAGCTATAGTATAGTTAATGCTTTGTGCGGTATCTAAAAGGTCACTAGAGTGCATCTGGTGATCTTACATTTTATCCTTGTTCATTTCTATTGTTATTAGATGATATTGTTTTACTTTGCCAACCATGGGTCGAGGTTTCTGAACATCCGAGTATATCAAGTGAGTTACCTATTTGTATTTCTAGTGAACTGGTGTAACGTGACTGGAACTGAATTGAGGAAAAGTCAAATTAAGGGAAGAAATTAATAATCTCAGGTAACTAAATGTATGATATTTATGTTGACCGCATTATAAGCTCAAGTCTGTGGTGGTGAAACAGAATGATATTCTTGTGGAAAAGTATTCTAATGTGTGGAGTACATTGCATACTCGCAGCCACCCAATTAGGTATAGGAGCTATGATGGTGATTTATGCTCAAGTTTCTGTTTAATTTTTGAAGAAAATATGACAATATTACTGAGCTCCTTTTGTCGTAGTAATGTTAATTTTACATCTGTAATTTTCTGCTTAATTACAAAATGCTGTATTCTTGGTCATTTTAGGATGGTTGGTTGTTGACTGCTGGACAGTATAGTATGACTATTTTTCCGGTAAGTGCAGAGCAATGTTGTAGATGTGAACTTGGTTATGATACCGGTTTTGTCTTGGGAAATGTTGTGCCACAGAATTTTCAACTTCTATTGGCTAATATTGTTTTACTTTGCCAACCATGATGATGATAAATCTAGGTCTCTGAATATTTTGAAGAATATACCATCTGAGTTGGCTACTGGTGACTTGCGTTCTCACTGACAGTTTTTGTTGCCTGTGTCTGTATACCTACCTTTGTTAAATTTTCAGAGAAAACAGCCGAGGCCTTGTTCAGAACTCTGAGCTGAGATATTTGAAAATGGCATACCTGAACTAAGTAAGTACTTGGCGTGGATTTCTTGTAGATGTGTCGGTCGGTGGGTACATGACAACTTGAGCAAGCTCACTAAATATAGTTTTATTGAAGCCGGAGGTTCACAGCTTTGCAAAGTTGCGTTGGGCTTGAGCACCCTACTACTACCACTTCAGTTATGGTCTACGGTCTAAATAGTTAAAATTGGTCTCTTACTGGTATTGGTATATTATGCAGGACCTATCACTGTAATCCACACATTATTAATGCCATGTTTGCAAGCGATACACTATTATGATGGTATTTCTGTATGATTTGTTATGTAATATTACCAATTAGTTCTGCTAGCTATACCAAGTTTTTCACTTCTAGTAATATGACCCTCAGGGTGAGGTTTTCGGAAAGTGACAGCCTGTGGAAATTGAGCCATTTTACAGTGAATGGGTGCCCTCATTGTTGTATTACGTCGTGTATGCTCAGATTTCAGTGTTGCAATATGGTCGAGCATGATGATTTTCTAAAACTAAAACCTAGGTTTATGGTCGTTGTTACTCTTGCAGATCACAAGTCTGTCGATGTCCAGAGGCATGCTGTATTGATGGTCAAGTACAAGTTATCAGCCTGCTCTCCTGTCTTATAGGAGATGGTTAATGCAGAGCTGAACAATTATTAACTATGAGACTAGGCTTATCATTATTATTAAACATCTTTTATTTGCAAAATAGAAATATTACTATTGAGAAAGCCTAAACCTGCATCTTGTGTTGTACAGCAACCTTGGCTACTAGTTTAGTTCAATATTCTATTCCTCAGAATCTGCTGCTTGCTAATGTGTGATTAAGAATGCATGGGTATTATACAGAAAGTGTCTTGTATTTGTAAAGGGTGGGTTGGGATCTTGATTAGATAGATAGTGGCTGAGAACCTGTCCAGCTGATTTGCAAGGTCAAACATGGAACCATAAGACAAATAGTTGAAAGTCATGTTACCACAACAGTAAACATTTTGATGCATGTAGGCAACTGCAAAACAGTATAAATAGCAAGCTTGAACCTCCCAACATCCTTGCTGCATATGTTGAGCTCATGCTGGGCAAGTGGTATATGCCATGTTGATGCAAGGTTGCCAGAGGTGAATTAATTGCCTTCGAACTACATTTGCATATTCATCTTGGTTGTTGCGAAAAAAACCTTTCCTCGAATATTTCTGAAATCTGTAAAAAACAAAATAATTAGTTGAAGCCAACATCTGCCTTTCTGCATTGGTAGTCAGAGCAATCACTAGTAGATTTCACAATGTGTTTGTGGAATTAGCAACTAAAATATGCAATTGTAAAAGTAAACTGCTAACAAACAGCTACTGTTACAGAGCTATAAATGCATAATACAAATCACTGGTCTTGAAAATTACTCTTATTGTCTCTCTTAGTCTTTGTCAAAAAATTGGGCCAGCGTAACAGCTGAGCTCATTGTGTAACTCGACACACTGTCATTTTGTTTGCTGATAACTTTGTTTGTTCAAAATTACCTGCTGGAACGATGTCATCGAACCTGCCATATGGTGTGCATGTTTGTAACCAAATTGTATTCATAGGGCATTTTAAAGTTTTGTTTGAAGCTGTGCAGTCTTATTTTCTCATCTTCTGAGTCAGAATGGCTGGACGGATTCTCTGTTCAAGTATCCTTGCAATTGTTATGTATGCACAGGTTTGTACACATGCTGTAGCCTAGTTTAGAAACGCTCAGTTTTTTTAATGTTGTCATTATTGTTAATACTGTGTACATGACTTGTAGTACATGTACATACAGTTATAGACAGTTACCCAGCAAAAATAATGGAACCCAAAATGGTGTTTGTGTAATGTACTGTGTGATGTACTCATTTTTTCTGCTACCTGTACTTTATAGAAATCATATTGCTTTATGCATAATGTGTATTTTAGAAGACGATCAGCATAATTATCCCAAGATATAGTTTGATTGCCCTGGGCATGCAGAAACCACCAAGTCTATAAATTGAGGATATTGTATAAAATTAAAGAAGTTTTAGGTTTCAGCCAAATTGTGATCAATCCACTATGAATTTGTATAAAATATTGTGCTCATTGAATGACCTTGTTCATCGTACATTATCTATCTCGCACATGCATAAATGTTTTCTAAAAGGTAACCTATGGTCTCCATATGGTGTGCTACTTTGAGAATTGGGCCCAATATCGCCCAGGAGTTCAAAAGATGGTTCCAGCTGATATTCCCACTCGTCTCTGCACCCATATCATCTACTCCTTTGCTAAAGTTCAATCTGGAGTCCTCGCTCCCTATGAATGGAATGATGATAGTAAGTCTACCAGGTGCTCCTCCCATTTGATCAAGTTGCCATTTAAAAAACTTCATTCACATCGTCAACAAATTGGTATTTGGCACTCTAGCTTTAGAATTCATTAGTTTCACTCCTTGTTACATCTACAGTATTGGTCAGAAGATTGCAGGATAATGTACCTGTATGTTCATTTTTGTAATGAAGGATAATTGGAAGATTATAGCTTTCTGAGATCTGAGAGGTCAGTGTCTACTGCTACAGTCATATTTTAGAAACCGGTATTTTCAAATGATAGTCGAATAGTTGTTCAATAGATCTGGTTTAAAAAGGAAGTAAATCCAAAATAACATGCACATTCCCGTATTCCACGTGTAGAAATGTATGCTGAGACAATGAAGTTGAAGATTGCCAATCCAAAGTTGAAAGTGTTGTTGGCTGTAGGCGGATGGACTCATGGCACTACCACTTTTACTTCCATGGTATGACATACAATGGTTCTCCTACGTACGACAAGTACACAATACAAACATGTATATTGTTTCACTAAATTTCAACTTTCCAGGGGCACACATGCATATTCTGATAAGGAGCAAACTTGTAGTTTGATAAAAAATATTATGTAATTAAAATTCTTAATTTCATGGTTGTAACATAATGAATGTACATGTATGTAGTGTAAAGTTGCAGGTATTATCCATCTTGAGAATTGTTATTCTCTCCCATTGTGGTAAAACTGCATGTAACCAATTTCCAACTATATAAACCATATTCATATACATGTACTTATTATGAATGCAAATGCTATTAGGTATCCACGGCAGCCAGTCGTCAAAGATTCGTCGCCGACACCATCAAGTATTTGCGAAAGCATAACTTCGATGGTTTTGACTTAGACTGGGAATATCCTGGATCTCGTGGCAGTCCAGCAGTGGACAAGCAACGTTTTGCCCTCTTGTGCCAAGTAAGCCACTTAGTCATCTACTATAACAACCAAAAATATCCTTTGCTTGATAAAATCTGTGTAGTGCAGTGTGTGAGTGAGCAACTATGTGTACTTACACTATGTACTAACTATGTATAGCACACTCACAATTTACATGTACAGTATGCAGAGATAATCAAATTGCCATTATTAACTTATCACTACAACATTACATTTTTGCAATTTGTCCTTTTGAATAATATATATGCTTTATAAGCACATTCTGTTCGCTAAACTTTTCCAATAAGTGAAGCAATTTTATTCAAACAAGGAACTGCGGAAGGCATTTGAAGAGGAAGCTCTTTCTTCAGGTAAAGAAAGACTAGAATTAACAGCCGCCGTTCCGGCAGGTCAAGAAACTATAGACAAAGGATATGATGTGCCCAGCATCAGCAAGTAAGTGTTACACTTTATGCTAACTTTTATTAACCAATCATGTTAAAGGGAGTATATTACATATGAACCAAATGGTTTAAAACCAGCAGCGTCTCAACAGCTTTTACCAACCATTTAACTGTTTTGATACTGATCATAGTGTTTATACAATCCGCATCTCTCTGAGCAAATATAATAATTATTCAATACCCACAATACTGAGCATATTGCTATGTAGGTCTCTGGATTTCATCAACTTGATGTCATATGATCTACATGGTTCCTGGGAGTCAGTAGCAAATCATAACGCCCCTATTGAAGCAGACGATAATCTTTCAGTTGTATGTTTCTTTTAAACAGCGATTTTATGTTTTACAGTATAGTTCGCATTTTTAACCAAATTATTTTCAAACCAAGAACATTTTAGTTTGCCTGATCTACAGTATAGTATAACTATGTTTGTTAACATTGTATAAAGTGTACACATATCTGTACATGAATAACCGGAACACTTAAGGAGTTGTTCTCTCTTCGGAAGATGTACTAATAAAGAGGAAGGACAACTTCAGTATAGATATAGCATGACTAATTAGTATAACCATTAAATCTGTTGATATTTTTATTTAGGATGCTGCTGCCAAATATTGGCACCAACTGGGCATGCCAAAAGATAAAATTGTAGTTGGACTACCAACATATGGTCAGTCTTGGACAATCAATGCAGCAGGACCCACCCCACCAGTTGGTAGCTCTGGTGCTGGACTCAAATCGGTATGTGTACCAATAGCCACCATTAAGCACCTTTTACTTTTGATGGAAGTTTAGCCATTGTATTGGTAGAACATTTGCCAATACCTTATTCCAACATAGAGCAAATAATACAAGTGATGCTTACACTATTTCCATATGAAAACTATTGCAGTATTTTGTAGATCTTTTACAGAGATATTTGCTCCAATCCTTCATACTTGGCTAACAGCAAATTGGACGTCAAAGCTGGTGTCCCATACACCTGGGCGAATAATGTTTGGATTTCATATGATGATGAGGCATCATTTGTGAGAAAGGTTAGCACAATTTATGAACTTATTATTTGTGCCCTGTATTATTACACAAGCTTTATATACATGTATGTATCATCCATTAGGAGATAAATAATATTTGTTATTTATATAACGGTAGGTACATGTTTCTTTGCTGTGTTCCCCAATAACATCTATCAGTATGTGGTATGTACTACTTCAAGTTGAACAAGCTTTCTGTATTTATTTTATGTCCACACTTGAAAAACTAGAAACAGCATTTTTCCTAACTTTTGTAGTGCAATTATATCAAATCCAACAGTTATGGCGGAGGGATGATTTGGGCTTTGGGTTCAGATGACCATAATGGTCAATCATGCAGAGGCAAGAAGTACCCACTCTTAACTGCCATTTCTGATTGCCTATTCAAAGACACATACACACCTACTTCCGGAAGTCGCCCAACCACTACTGTTCCAAGAACCAACCCTACAGGAAGAACACCAGATTCTACACCTACTATTCCAAGCAGAACTACACCACCACCACCACCTACCTGCCAGAATGGTATGTACTAGTTCAATGTTTTCAGTAAAATATTTAGCTGCTCTTTTTTCATCCAAAGTTTTCTGTAATGTTTTATTTAGTGTCTTTGCGACCTAAATTTCAGGTACAGGCCAACTTGCAAAAAAATTTTCTGACACACATCCGTCACAGGGTTGTGAACACACTGACCTGGGCCAAAAGCAAAATCCTCATTTTTGCGCGAAGAAGCCAGATGTGCCAATGAGCTAGGGGTGGTTTCATCCAGCCAAGTAAAATCTCAGGCCAATAGCCCTTCTGACCTCGGTCGGACGGCCATCTTTCGATTTTCATTTGCGACCCGAGTCCATCCAAGAGGTTGCAAAGACACCTAATGCATTGGCTAGAGTTATTAGCTATGCAACAGTCTCCATGTCTGTACACTATTCATTACAATTCAGCCTTCAATGGTTTCTTTACAGAATTTGATTGTCCTGCACCCAGTGGATTATTTAGAGATCCTTGTGACTGTGGCTCCTATTACCACTGTAATAATGGCTACAAGAACAGAATTAGCTGTGCTCATGGTCTGATGTTCAATGATGAACTAGATGTGTGTGACTGGCCATCTAATGTAGACTGTTCAGCTGTTTTGCAAGTATCTACCAAATCACCAAAGGTTACTGAAGCCACCACGACTGTTGACTCTTCTAGCTGCAAAGGTGGTAAGTTTTACAGCCTCTGCTAATTTGATGCTACCCACTCCCACTAATTTGACAAGATTCATTCACAAGTTATTATATTGAGCAGTTGTCTACTCTCATTTAGCAGAAGAGAAGACAACTCAAAACAGTAGCAAATAGTGCCCATAATTCTGGGCCACTTATAAAGGCATGTGCTATGCAAATGCTATGTGCCATTTCGGTACTATGTAGATAGTTTTCTTATCTTCTAACATTTTTCGATCTAGGATTATTTTACTTCTTTCATTCCAACTGAGATAATCATTTTACTGCCCTTAATGCATATGATATTGCAGTGAAATAAATAATGTAACCCATTGAACATCTTCCATTTGTATCCCTGCTAATAAAGGTTTTTTTTGTTAGAACATCGCTATCAGGTATACACCAAGTGCATGGTTTTAAAACAATTCAAGGTTACTACTATTTTATATATATATTATGATATATGATGGTATACAGCTATACATACAGGATTCTACCAAGTAACCATTGCAATTTATAGAGTTTGTCTGCCCCACTCCAAATGGAGTGTTTAAAGACCCATGTGACTGCTCCAAATTCTACATGTGCCATAATGGCAAACCGCACCAAACTGCTTGTCCTGGGAACCTAAGATTCAACACAGCTGCCTCCACATGTGATTGGCCAGCAAATGTGAACTGTGCCAATTAAAGGTGAGTAAACCGGCATGTTTATCTACAACAGTTAATGTGATACCAAAATACATCTCTAAGCATCACCAGTGTTGATAATATCATGATTTTGTTATTTTATTTTAGGAGTTCTTCCATTGGGAAAGCTTGGCCAGTAATACTAAGGGACAAAAAACTTTGAATTCCCATTATAAGTAATTTGAAACAACAGTTCTGTGAGATTTCCATTCTAAATAAAACAGTAACTTATGAGAGTCCAATTACATCTTTTGGGATTCTGGTGGAGGGGGACAACTCTTCACCCAGTTGTAGCAGCGCTGATATTGATAAGTTCAAACCTGTGAACCCTGTGTGTGGAGTTGTCACTTCCCTTCCAAGGTTGGATAATCCCACACAAAAGGTTCACATGATTTGAACAAGGAATTAATTGGCCAGGGAGTTTGAGGTGCACAGGAATGAGCAATAACATCAAATTAGCCTAAGTTTGTTCAAATACTTTTATCCCTTTGGTTCCACAATACACAATATAGTGTACAATGTAGAACTGAACATATAGTACTACATTAGCTCATTCTTATAATTCAACACAATAACCTCTTTTATGAAAACAAAAATTAATAAAATATCAAACAGTTTACTTCACTGTTTTACCAAACAACCTGTATCAATCATACATTATGGTATAAACTATCTCTGGTACTGAAATTAACAGGTGTGTAGAAAGTTATAAACCAACATTATAACAAACAGTTGACATAATAATAATAATAATAATAATAATAAGATGGACCATGTACATGTAGTATAGATCATAGTCATTAATATTGCAAAAAGTGTTCTAATAACAAAAAATGGCTGAAACTTCATACATACAGCTCAACAGTTGGTTAGGGTAGAAATGTCCTTGACCCTTGTATATATGTAGATATATGTAGATATTGTGTAGTTTTAGGGCAGCTACTCGAGGTGCTACCTGGCTGTGCGGAGGTTATTGTAAAAGGACTGTAAAATAAACATAATACTTTGTTGCAATAATCATACATTTTCATTATCTATTGTACAACGTTTATCACAGGACATGTTTCTGAAAGTCATGCTTATACAATCAAGTTTTAATGCCAAAAAATTGCTTAGTCTTGTTATACAGTTTAATGTTTACAAATTCAAAGCAATATCTAATGGGCCTTGAAATTGGCAAACAACCCCCCCCCCCACAAAATATTTGAATAGTGGCGTCTTGGTAGGGTTTGATAGATATAACTACAGACACAAGTATGGTAATCTAATGTTCTCACCTTAAGATACTCCTTCAAGTTCTTCTGATTGCCAGAGAGAGCGGCACAGAAGGCTTGGGATGTGGAGGGATCCATTTGAAGACTAGGGAAGTATTGGTTTAGAAGCCATGTGACTAGTGTATCTTTCTGTTTACTATATACTGTGTGAAGGCAGTTAGCTATATCACCCAGCAGCTACAAGTCAAGACAGCACAACATTGATATTATCATTGATAACAATGGCAGGTGGCACAGAAGAGAATACGGCAGATATTTTACATGCTGCAAAAAATTGGAGCCAGACGTCCTACTTACCAACACAGTCTGAGCGTCTCTCCAGTCAAATGTGTCTTTAGTAGGTGTGAGAATACAAGCTGGAACTATACTCTTCCTGGTAAACTCATCAAAACCTGCCACCCCATGTTCTGTATCAGTCCACTGCTCAACTAGGTTCTTTAGAATATCTGTATAAAGAGGAGATTATAATATTCACAGTGACTTTGGTGTTACACTGAAACAGGATGCAAATTGTAAGCAAAAGGCAGACTTATTCTACACCCTACAGCCTACATTAAAAGTACATTGCAGGAATACAGCTATTGCCATGACAGATTGAAACATATTGATCAAAGCATTCCTACCATAAATTATATACTAATCAACTTCAATCATCATGTATTTGAGAATGAGATACAAAATATATATCAGTTCTTGAAGGTGCCCTCTAGCTCACATAGTCCAAGCCTATTCATATACCAGACATGTATTATAGTGCATCAACAGCTGCCAACACGTATATACTTACTGAAACAGACTTTCTGGGAAGAAGGATCTGGAAGCTCTGAACATCCTTGGATAACCGTGGTCAGTACTTGGTGTACAGTTGGCCCATCTACAAGTAGAATGTTCATTAGTGTAATCAGCACAAACTAGGAAAGATAACTGCCCATGTCCACATCAATTTAACAAGCAATATAAAAAAGTCAGTAATTTAAAAATTTGGCAGCAGTTCATTTTGGAGTGTAAATACTATAATATGAATTAACCACTTCCTCTACTACATGTACATGCATGTACATTGTATTACCTGCTAAGCAATGAATGAGGCAGCACATGATTATCTAAATACTTACCTTGATTCTGAATGACCTGAGACAGATCAGAGCTGACCAGATTAGCAATGAATGTGAAGTAGCCGCGTCTCAGCAGCTTCTTGTCAGACATAGTAACAGTGTCAAGGCTGTTTGTCGGACTGTTGAGGACAGTGAATATAGTTGTAACTAACGGGGTAAAAGCCTCTTGTAGGAATGGAGACAGTGTGACCTGAAATATAATACTGTATATTCCCATATAAAATGATATGACAGGTGCACATTAACAATTAATTGGTGAGATAATTAACAAGCAGAATGTATCTGAGGTCCATTAAATAGGTTGGCTAAATGCAAGACAGCAAGAACAATTTCAATGTTACAGAGTTTTTGAATATCTATAAAATGTACATCACTAGATTATGCACATACTCATGCTGTAAATCCAAAAGACAGTCAGGGTTAGTAGCACACCAGATAGTCAGGACTAGTAGCGTATCAGATAGTCAGGGCTAGTAGCGTATCAGATAGTCAGGACCAGTAGCGTATCAAATAGTCAAAGCTAGTAGCGTATCAGATAGTCAGGGCTAGTAGCGTATCAGATGGTCAGGGCTAGTAGCGTATCGGATGGTCAGGGCTAGTAGCGTATCAGATAGTCAGGGCTAGTAGCGTATCGGATGGTCAGGGCTAGTAGCGTATCAGATAGTCAGGGCTAGTAGCGTATCGGATGGTCAGGGCTAGTAGCGTATCAGATGGTCAGGGCTAGTAGTGTGTCGCACACATACCTTGAATTTAGTGACTAGCTGATTGAGCATGGGAATAAAATCATAGAGTTCCTTAGCATCAGGAGTTTCTAACATTAGTTTAACCATAATGGGTACGAATGGGAGAATGTCTTCCTCTAGACATACAATCATTCTGTGGAAGAACTGACGCACACCTGTTAACATGTGACATATTAGTAACCATATATAGTACATGTATCACACACTACAGCTGCAAAATATACATTGATGATATGTATGCATGTAGTATACTGCAGGAGAAACACTTAATATCATGATCACAAGGAATACACAAGGATAAGCAGGAGAAGTTACACAGCACCGTATAGATATAGTGCATCAGAATTATTTATACTAAGGGATTACTGTATAGAGTATACAGATACATCATGTATATAGAATACCTTGCTGTAAGGTAGCACGTTGAAATGGAGAGTTGAGAGCTTGTATGAACATATTTAGACAGGAAGTGAACACCTCAATGCAACCACATATCTTCATAGTCGCCTGATTACTGAAACCTTTACTCGCTCGACTGCAATATATAACAAGTATGATTATATATGATTATCTGCAGTTTATTTGCTACAGTACAGTCAGTATATATAGATGAGCACATATACATGTATTTAGTATATATGTACATATACAGTGTATAGACACATAGCTTGGCAGAAAGTATGTGAATAGAGCAATATTGGAGTTGTGTCACTGTGCTGTGCAGTTGAGCAGTACATGTATTATAGTAGTGTCAGACTGACCTGGCAAATGACATGGCACAATTGAGACACTCGGCATACGACTGCTGGATTGCCTCGTCAGACTCCTGACATAATTTACTATATACACTATTGAAGTCTTGTATCACGGGGCCAAGTAGTGCCATCATCAACGAATTCTTTCGCTGCAAACACAATACATACGCATAAGGTACAGTGGTATAATTGCAAAACCGTCAGGATAAGTCTCACACACAAGCCCATGAGATGATAAGTCTGCATTGTCCACATTGTATGAAGTGTAACTCACCTCAGCTGGAAGTTCAGAGTTCACAATAAGTTGACTGGCCACTTCATATAAAAACATCTGCTCCTCATTTGTGAGCCAAGCCTGAGTACCATTAGTAATACCCTGAGGGGTGTGGAGGGAGAGTAGACCCTCCATCTGCTTGAGAATAGTCTCAGTGTATTGCTGTAAACTACCTCTGAAATCATCATGGGCAGACAAATAGAGTGTGCATGAGCAGTGTGTACAGTGTGTAGAGTGTAATCTGACATCATCATAACTACCATAGATATCAGTCACAGAGCATTATGTATTATTTTACATATTAGTATTACTATATTATATAATTCATACCTGACAGCTTTTACAAATCTTGTAAAGAGATAAGAAACTCGACTGCGAACTCTGGAACGAGAATTCCTTAAGCCTCGTTCATCTAAGAATGCACTCTGACAGAAAAAGAATATCAACACATTAACTCTTTCTCCACTAGAACTGTGCAATCAAATGTGTAGCTAGTACAAATGCTATTAAGTGAAGTATTAGCAATGAGAGGCCAAGTTTGGTACATGGCAAGTGCAGTATGCCGTGTAGACTAAGTTCTTCACCTTCCTATTACACACGTATATGTATAATACACTCACTAGAACTTCAGCTATGCAGTCTGGTTGAATCAGGTAGAACTTCTCATATCTTACTACAGTCTCAAAGAACTGCTGAGTAACGGCTTGGTGAGTGTGATGGGAAACTTCAGACATGATTATCTACAACATAAATTATATTAGTACTACAGACAGACTGTGTTAGACTATTCATAGTATATACAGTAATATACAACATGACTGTAGTGTATTCACAGCAACATATAATATCATTGTACCTTACAGAAAAAATTTTCTGCATTACAGATTATTTTGAACTACAAACACATGGCACAATAACATCCCACAAGAGATATCAAGTAAATATCCAATACAATAAAGAAAGTATAATTTCTATGATGGCAGCACTATTATAGTTTACATGATGTATAATGACTACACAATGAAAGTTACTACACTGTCTGATAAGCATACCAAGTGATGTACTCACCATCTTCAGCATATCCTTGAGAGCATCAGCTTTTTCCCGTGACTCTTTAGTATCGGTACGAAAGTGTTGGTTCTGTTGTGCCTGTAGAGATAGTCCATATTACAGTGGAAGCTTACAATGTCAATAGTACTGTGATGACATAGGAAACAGCAGTTCAAGTCATGTTTCCATATAATATTATTATAAATAGTTCATCAGCAGTTACTGTACAGATACATAGTATAACAAAGTATAACATCGATTGCCTGTGCTAAGGTAACTAGGCCCTTTCTGGATAGTTGAGCCTCTATTTCGCATGGAGATCACAGACGACTACAAACTATAAACTTACAGGTAATGCTTCACCCAGCATGTAGACAAGGAGTAAAGCAACTTCAACCTGCTTAAAGTCTAACTGTCTCCAATTCTCCAGCGAAGATGCCAGCATTTGCCTTACCATGAGCAACATCAATGATGGATCCTACAGTATGACAATCCAACAATCATTCAGGTATTATACAACAGAGAAAGTCTTGTTACTATGGGAACGAGAGAGTCAAATGTTTTATTAGGGAAGGGGCACATGAGCTAACCAACTATAATGTTTACTCCGTATGCTAATCACAGGTAGACACTTGACTCTTAGCTGCAACATTCCTTGTAACGACAATTGACATAGAATAATGAGTTATGTAATAGACTGAATGACCAGTGCATGTTTAAGCAATACTCATGCATGTATCCTGTTATTATTCTTATTCTACGACCAACCATCTTAGCTATAGAACTGAAGAGCATTTTCACTGTTTTCCTATACTCCTGGAACATGGCCTCGTCTTCCCCTTCATCATCAAAATCATAATCATCATCAAACTCAAGCTTCTTTAGTATTATCATCATTATGTTCTAGAAAGACATGTACTTTATAGAATCCAAAACATGCCGATATCAAAATATTCATGACATCAGGAGTTGTCCTTTCAGGTTGAACGTGACAGTACAATTAACATTGATAAGACAATTCTAAAACAACTTTGTGATACACTTTTTTATCCAATATTTCAACATAACGTCTCAATGTGGCAAAACTAAAGCACGTTTATGACATCTAGCCGTAGACATACCTGAACATTCTCTTTCTGCTTGTCAGAAATAGGCTTGAGTCGTTTTAATATTCCAATATAGCTCATAGCAAAGGGACACACAGTGCTAGAGACATCATCGTCTTCGTCTGCTAGGAACCTACACATCATAGAAACCTTGCCCTCTATTGATACTAAGGCAGCACTAGCAATTGCACCTCTAGCACCCTTCACTGACTTGTCCCATGCTAGCACCAGATTCTCTCCCATACAGTTTACCTATCAATGCACAAGTGCAGCTGTTATGAATTAATAATACCAATAATATCCGTGGCGCCAAATACAATTCTTTAACGTGGCTGCCCAATAGCAGAGCTAGTCGAGGGGCCACCACAGTTCCTAGAGTTGGATACTATTATAGTTCGATATGGCACAGAGGGAAAACCTTCTTCGGGACGAAAGCCGCCAGGTCATTGGTCTATGATATGCATTGTCGGAACGGTCAAATCTGAAATATACTTGGGCAATTGCCGACAACGTACATAGTGTAAATGAGGGTAATTCTACTCTTTTCCTTCTAACAATATCATTTTTCTACGTAATCAGAAGTATAGGAATGTATTTACCAGTTTAGCTAGCTTGAAGACAAAGTCACCTTCTTCGTCTGTGTCAGGGAACATAACTCCTGCACTCTCCAATACTGATGTAAACGATTCAATCAACTTGATCTAAATAATACAAATGAAGCAATAAACATGGAGCTAACGAGTACAAATATACTAAATTCAGTTACGACAACGTATACCAGCACATGATATTTTGACAAACTTATAGTATATTGTATACAAAATGTATATGATGTTACCTTAGCCTCAGGTTCCATGCCCTTGTGTACGATCTCTGTGACACATTCACATGCGTTTTCCCTGAGTAATGGCATCTTTATATATTTAATAAGTATAGGAACCATTCTATCATTAGCTATGAGATTTATATCTATCCATGCTACGTATAAACCAACCACATCTAGACATGAGCAAACCAACTCTGGCTGTGTAACTTCGTATGTACCCTGTCAACAATATCATAATATTCCATTATAATATGCAGCAATAGGCAAACAAAGAAATAACGTCTGTTTCATCATCGACAGCATACAATAGATGAGAAGCAAATGTTGTAAGATATAAATAGGAACAGCAATGGAATTATTTGGTTATGAAAAAAATGTGAGAAACAAAGTGAAAACAACTCCAACAGAGCAGACAGGACGCAGTAATTAAGACTAATACTAGCAATTCAAGAAAATATCACAAACGCAATAATAGATTGTTTTCCAACAAATAGGCCTACTGTAACCAAGCTTGTGGACAGCTAGCTGTACATGGAAATATGCAAGGTACGAGAAAGTATTATTTATATGAAATGTCTACTTACCATAACTTCATACCAGCTATCCACCAGTTGTCGTACACACTGTTCCCTCATAAAATCCTTGATGTTGGTATTTCTTGTCTGTTCCTGTAGCATTGAAGTGTTATTTTATACTCAACAGCCAAAGATATATCTCTATTGAGCAATATTGGAGCATACAAAATAATATAATACGCTAAAACAAATTTCCAGTAATGTCAAGGTCAAATGTAAACCAAGGATACAGGCTTAGATTTATATTATGCATGAACTATTGAACCAAAACTGAGCATCTACAGTGTACATGGATTGTAGTTTGTGCATGCTTTTTCTGTTTGTACCTTCATATATCTTCCATATATTTAGAAATACCCTTGCTAGTGCTGATAGAAAATAAATTAAAGGATAATAAATTCACCTCAAGAGAATGGGACACTTCTCTGTCTACTACATCCACATCTATAGCCTTTAGGATTCGAAGATACAGGTCGGCGGCTTCAGCACCTCCTAACCTCGCGAACTGCATTATATCAGTAAAGAACCCAGGCCATGTTGTTGGATAGTCCACCACAAACACCAAACTGATCAGCTGGGCTAACTTATTTTTGATGTATACCTTCTCACTTGAACTTCCACTGGCCTGTGGTATTTAATCAAATTGTTATATGATTGCAAGATGTGAATCGTACTAAAGCAGAGTAGCAATTAGAATATCCACAGCAAAAGTAATCACTTAAGATTATAGTAAACAAAATGGTTGCATACCAACTGCTGCAAGATGCTCTCCAAGAAATTTCTAACTTTTTGTTTTGTAGCAGGGTCCTGCTTGCTGGAATACTTCTTTGAAATAAAATGCTCAATCACTTGGTAGCAGAAGAAGCGTGTTTGTTCATTGCTGTAAACAAAAGGGGGTAGATTACTTTTTACAGTAAGCAAATAAACCAAAAACAAATGAAATAACATATTATATGTCACAGTTTGATACAACACATGAATAGCCTAGCAATTATTAGAAAAGAAGAAGGCAACTCCCACTACAATGCCTACCCTGCATATTGTCCAGAAAGCAAAACTTGTGCACAGACCTCCCAACCATCTTCAGAGACTTTTAGTTGCTCAAAATACTCCAAAACCTGCAACATTGAAGAAGAAGATAAGCACAGACTTGTCTAATTGATTTGCTTTAGAAGAGTATGTAAGCCTCATGGTAAAAAAATCACACATTTTATTAGTATAAAATGTTATGCTAAAGGTGATTAAGCATGCACCACGGATGCTGAAATAGGCATAATGTTAAAGTATGACAACATGATGATCATCTACTAAACCAAATGAAGTCTCCAGTTTATAACCAATACATAATAATCATGATGCTAAATATGTACAATAGTCAGCATTGGCCAGGTCAGATATATTCCACACAGGTACCTGCGCCTGAGCAGCTGGACTTGTCAGATGAATTCTACTAAGTATCTCGTCATTCATGGTGAAGTTGGTACCACGACATCAGTTCAACCATCACATTAATATCAACATCTAAAGAAATAAACAAGCAATATTAAAATTTAAGTAAAGTAAAGATTACAAACCTAGAGAACTAATAACCTCATTTTACTACTATTATCCGAGTTATTTTCGATAAACGTGTCTATCACATGGTAACATTCTTGTAATATTCAGAATTTGCATGCTCACAGTTCCAAGCACATGTGTTTGCATTGAGCAAGAGCAAAATTCGGTTTTCTCTGCAATTGTCCATCAACAATGTGGAAATTTCTATTTCTAAACCAGCAGTCTCTATGTTTCCTTTTCAACTTGCTCGTAGAGCTAGCTGTTCAGCTTTTAACATTGTGAGTGGCACAAAATGCTATGGGTTTCCAGTCACTATTTGTTTTTGCCTAACTGCAGCTCCTAAGAAGAGAGCTAGCACAGGACACGGCATCTTATGCTTGATCTGTTGAATTCAGCCCAATGTTCGGGCTCCATACCTATTCACAGTCCTTCAATAAATGCCTCGTGTGAACCGAGTCATTCATGAAAATGGTAGAAAACTCGCAAACATAGCTGACAATTCGAAAAAAATGTTACAGTTCCCTTGTTTCTTAATGGAGGGTATTTAATAACTGCTTCTAACTTCTCTAGACCCGGGTCAATCACTTCCACATCTATCAGATGACCGAAAATAGTCATTATCTTGAAAAATTCATATTTGTATTTAATTTAGTGCAATTCTTGTATTAGATACTGCCTTCAGGATTTGCTCCACTTCTTTCCATAACATTCTCCCGCTTCGGTACACTTCCGAATACCATCTACCTGACAAATTACACCACCAACACTGGCAAGTACCCACTGCATCTCTGTTTGGAATATCTCTGAAACACAACTTATACCAAAATGGCATCTCTTTACATAGACACCTCCCAAAAGCTGTCAATCTCTGAGACTTTGGTTTGAACCTTATTTGCCAGCACCCTCATGTGGCATCTAATCTCTAAATGAGCTTTGCCTAATATTACCAACACTTCATCTATTACTAGAAGAGGATGATATGCCCTCTTAACAGCTGCCATGAGTCTGATTAAATCTACACACACTCATGCATTTCCCAACATTTTAAGTAGTGCAGTACATGGTATACACCAATCAGTTAGCTCATCAACCTACTTAATGGGTCTCATTAAATCAAGGTTCTACTTTAAGCGGATATCAAGGTGTGGCAGCAACTTCTTGAAACTACTTGGGCAAATGGCACGATATCCTCCAACCGAATTTTCATGGTAGTCTTCATTGTCACAGGCGCTTGAATGGTAATAACATTGGGTTTAGTTATTGCTGGCTTACCCAGCAATGGATGCGAAGACTAAGCACCACATAAACTTCTCATTCTATTGACCTCTGAAACCCAGTTGTACTTAGATTACCCCTAGCGTTTTAATTTTAAAATTCCTGAGTTATGTAGATTGCTCTTAGTCTTCTTTAGGCACATTCAGATGTTGAACGCCCGTTCACAGTTGTCTTCACTGGAACGGGTAACATCTGGAATAGAGTCACTGCACGTGCAACACTATATTATGATTAGTTATTTGCCATTCAGTGTTGGTTATTTACTAGGAGTTTTTATTTTCCCGATTCTTTATACCATAATCAACCATTTCTTTTGACAATTGCCTTGAATGTTTATGAACGTTTGAGCTCCGAAAGTGGCTCTTGTATGCAGACAGACTCCAACCATAACATACTACCTTAGGCTTTGTTGTCACAACTGCTACAATTCAGTCTACCAAACCTGGTCACAGTGTGAAATGACAGAACTTTTAGAAAGCTGATTCAAGATATTAATTACTAAAACACACAAGTTGTGTGTCATAGGGCCTACTATAGTGTACAGAGCTGGGTCCAAGTCATATATTTGACTTGAGGTGCCAAGTCAAGTCAAGTCACAAATCGAATTGACTTGAACTTGCCAACTTATTGACTTTACTTTGACTTGCACATCAATACGACTTGACTTGGACACATGAATGAGCTGTGACTTTGACTTGGGTTCTGCTAAGTCAATTTGGTGTATAAAAATTTCGTACGGAGTATAGCCAACATGAAAAAAGGTCTTAATTGTCTACCTAATTATCATTTTTACTTCATCAGTGCTACTAGCAGCATTCAGAGAATATCAAGGTTAGCTATGAATATACACAACGCGGTAACATCTATGCTGTGTGTATGCGAGACTACGCCATGCATAGTCAGAAGTACACATAGTGTAAGTAGTATAAGTGTGATGTAAGTAGTGAATCCAATGTACACTGAAATAATTACTACATTGGAGTTGCAGGACGAGCCAGTGGACACTCTGTACTGTACCATGTGCTGTGTCACAATCTTCTGAACTGACTATAACTATATACATGTACATTAGGCTACAGCGTATTGCTTTTTCATTAGTTTGCAGTTAACTTTTAGCAATAAACAAGGATACATTACACTACACACTACATCTTCTCTGCACTAGATAGACCAAGCTGTGTGTCACTTGATTATCTCTGACTACAGTGACTTCACCGAACTCTCACAAGTACTACTATCTTGTGACAATTGGGGGCTGCTCCGGGAAGTCATCAGTCGCAGACAGGGAGATTAACAACGTCGGCATACACCGGATACTAATAGCTGCAGTTAAAGATGGTGTTATTGGAAAAAGTAAGTCAAATGGGCAAGGACCTTGGACTTACAGATCAGAAGCAATCCAAGATAGGAGGGATTGAACCAGTGGCAGAAGATGCTGACCGATATTTGGCAGCTCATGGTAGAAAGCTCTTCATGGAGAAGAAAGCTACCGCACACAATGATGAAGAAGAAACCCGTAGATGCTACATCTGCGATGAAGTAGGGCATATTGCAGTTATATGCCCCAAGAGAACACAGAAACACTGTTCCAATTGTGGAGTTACTGGACACTCCACTATGGAATGTAAGAGGTCCAGACAAGGAAATATGAAACCAGGCAAGGTAGGAGCTATGAAAGCGATTGTAAAAGGAGGAGATGACAGAGAACCTCAGGAAATTGAGATGGATGGGAAAAGATATGTAACTATTGTTTGCTGCAAACAAATAGGGGCAGATGAAAATAATGTTGATGTTAAAATGGGCTACGTGAATAACCAACCTGCGGAAGTCATAAGAGACACAGGTTGCACAGCAGTCATAGTTAAAGGAAAATTCGTTAAGCCAAACCAGTACACCGGAGCAAAGAGAGAAGTTAGGATGGTCAATAACACAGCCGAGCAGTATCCAGTGGCCAGCATACAAATCAGGACACCGTATTGCTCAGGGATGGTACAAGCGATAGTAATGGACGATCCTATGTATGACCTGGTGATTGGAAACGTACCTGGTGTGAGGTCATCAGCGGATCCTGACCGAAACTTTCACAGAGGAAACAAATACAAGACAAGTAAACGAGTTGACAATGGATAAAGGGAGATGGACTAAGGCTTGTTCAGAAGATAGTAGGAATTATTGACTGAAATTAAATTAATTTCATCTGGAAAATGGGGTTGTCACAATCTTCTGAACTGACTATAACTATATACATGTACATTAGGCTACAGCGTATTGCTTTTTCATTAGTTTGCAGTTAACTTTTAGCAATAAACAAGGATACATTACACTACACACTACATCTTCTCTGCACTAGATAGACCAAGCTGTGTGTCACTTGATTATCTCTGACTACAGTGACTTCACCGAACTCTCACAAGTACTACTATCTTGTGAGAGTTCGGTGAAGTCACTGTAGTCAGAGATAATCAAGTGACACACAGCTTGGTCTATCTAGTGCAGAGAAGATGTAGTGTGTAGTGTAATATATCCTTGTTTATTGCTAGAAGTTAACTCCAAACTAATGAAAAAGCAATACGCTGTAGCCTAATGTACATGTATATAGTTATAGTCAGTTCAGAAGATTGTGACATGCTGTCTATATGCTATGTAATACTGTACCACCGTTACTAACATATAATACCACATGATCAGTCTTGATCGTAGTGTCACTATTACAACATGACTAGTTCTTTACCATAATTGCATACCATAGCCTACATGCCCAGCTACACCTTGGCATGGTTTTTCATGGATTGGAATGTCTACCAAAAGAAAACAGTGATGTTTTGGAAAACGTAAATTTTTTGAAGTTGTCTTCCACTTGACTTGCATTTCTACTTGACTTGACTTGTAAATTGCATGGCAGCTGACTTGACTTGAGGCAGCACTGATTTACCTGAAGTCATAATAATTCATGACCTTATTTTTAATTAAAATTAAAATAATTTAAAATTTTAATTGAACATGCATTGTCAATTGAACGAGATAATTAATTTACAATTCTTTATTCTATGCATCACAATTATCTTATGCTTGGTCATAAACCATTCTTTCATTGATCAAAAGACAAATGTTTAATCACTTAACTAAATACATGTACGTTATGCGACAACGATCAATTTTATTTTGGTTTTCTATTGATTTTCATTTTGATATAGTTATAGTAATAGTAATAGTTTAGTTTTGTAGTTATATTCATTTGCTCTCTTTTCATTTTTGAGTTTCAGTTTGGAATAATTTGAAGTTAAAGTAAGTTGTAGTACAGTAGTTGTAGGAAGCACTCCTGCACTGCAACAATATACTTCTACTAGAAACATTACTTTTTCTTCTATTCTATACCCCCACTGAGTGTGACTGTCAACTTGTTATTCCCACACGTGACAATCTATTGGCGACAGCACACGAATAAAGTACATGTTGTATCCGCTAAACAATGGTATCTGACGTAGTTTGTTGTAGAGTTGTCCCCTTTTCTATTTGGCAACTCGGTTGACAGAGAGGATACAACTTCTTCAACTACAATACTTTTTTCCTTCCGAGCCACGTTTAGCGCGTCATTAATCAGGTCACGAGATCTTTCTTTTTGCCTCGTGCGGTGTAAAGATGAAGGCTAAAGGAGATGTAAGTAACTTTTTTATTTCACCCTCTTATGTCCTAATGGTCAATATTTTTTCCCATAATATGTCAGAATGGCAATATTAGATGGTTAGCTAATACACTGAAAATACCAGGGATATTAGTTTGATCTATTTAAATCAGAAATCGTGTTTTGCATTGGTGTCCACCTGTCCTCCCCTAGACCTGCTGTTTGTTTCAGTGTTGTGTGACCACTTCATCACTGTGCTTGACTCGGGAGTTGTGTCTGTAAGATATGGGAGTCTGAAAGTTTGTTAGGCTGTAGTTTAAACAAATTGAAATCTCAAATTAATGTTTGCATTCACAGCAATTGATTGTATTAATTGTCGTCTAAATCAAAAGCAGAAAATTCGACTTCGAGAAGGCAGAAGCATCAACGGTCAAGCAAGTCCATAACTAGGGATTGTAGTACTGTGTACTCAATTTAAATTTCATTTGTCTCGATGGGTGGGACTGCTAATATAAAAGCATATACTATACTAATACTTGTATTATATTATGTAGTCTGTTGCACACGTACTGTTTCGTGGTCTTGCCGATCACAGGAGCATTTATAGTTGCATAGAATAATGTCCTTTCGTCGCTCTTGCAATACCACATGGTGTTGCGAGTTGAAACTTTGGGAAACAGATTTTCAGCATTAGCCTGTCAGTTTTATCTCAACTGTCATATTTTCATATTTGTAGTTGAAAGAATATAGGGTTGTTGGCCGTAAGTTGCCAACTGACTCCCTCCCAACACCTCCCATCTATCAGATGAGAATCTTTGCACCTGATAGAGTTGTTGCTGTGTCAAGGTTTTGGTATTTTGCTAAGTTGTTGAAGAAAATTAAGAAAACCAACAGCGAAATATTGGAAATCACACAGGTAATTAGTTTTGGTTGTACCCAACTTTTTAATAATAAGCATTTGTCTGGAGAATGTCCATCAAGATCTCTTTGCAATAGCTCTACCTTGGTCACAAACTTCCTCGAATTATTGTTCAATCCATAATGCTTTAGCGTATGAACAGGAAACTCTGATACCAATTCGCTGATTGACACACTACTTACAGGTGTACGAGAAGAAACCAACAGTTGTAAAGAACTTTGGTGTTTGGTTGAGATATGATTCCCGATCTGGAACACACAATATGTACCGTGAATACCGAGATGTGACTGTCGCTGGGGCTATCACACAGTGCTGTAAGTTTTACTATCTCGATTCCAATAATACATATTTTATCAATGTAAAGACTAGTGTTGCATCCGTACTGTTTCTTGATTCAGGCAATCACAGAAGCAATCATGATTGCATAGAGTAACATCCTTTCGTCGCACTTGCAACATCTTGTGGTGTTGCGAGTTGAAACTTTGGGAAACACTGTGTTAGTGTATGGTCATTTAGTTGAAATTGTGTACTCGTCGCATGTTTATTAGTTGAGACTACGTTTTCAGTCAATTTGAATTCCTAATTCCATGTTTGTTCCAACTTAATAGACCGTGATATGGGAGCACGACACAGAGCCAGAGCTCACAGTATTCAGATAATGAGGGTCGAGCGTGTGTCATCTAGCAAGTGCCGCCGTCCTAACATCAAACAGTTTCACGTAAGTTTGTGATTGAACTGTTTCACTGAAAGAAATTGCAAGTTATCCACAAATACACTTGTTATACCTTCGAGCATGCAGTGATACTTGTTGTTACTGCCCTGATTATAAATGTCCAGTGCATTGCTTTGTTATCTTGTCTGCACAGGTTTGAGAGGTGTTCTCATGAGATATATATTGTTTGTAGGATATGAAGATAAAGTTCCCTCTGCCACACAGAGTGATTAAAGATCCTAAGGCTCCACTTTTCTCCACCAAGAGGCCCCAGACTCACTTTATGTAAATTGTTTCTAGTGTGTACTTATTATTACTATGCTAATAAATGTCACATGAACACACTATTATCCTGTGCTTATCAAAATGGCCATATTAGATAAACTTGATTTTTGTGTGTTAAAATTGGGAGTTGATGTTACAGCCTGGCAGGTTTATTTAGGTCTGGGCTGTTTGGTCACCAGGGCTGGGTCCAAGTCATAGATTTGACTTGACTTGTTAAGTCACAAGTCGACTTGACATGGACTTGCACATCAATGTGACTTACTTGAATACATGAATTATGTGTGACTTCGACTTGGTTTATGCCAAGTCAACATGGAGGACAAAAAATTTGTAGTCTCAACCGTAGTGCCAATGTTACTACACATATAGGCTAGTTGCCATAATTGTGCAACAACGTACATACCAAGTACACCTTGGCCTGATTTTTCATGCATTGGAATGTCTACTAAAAGAAAAAAGTGATAATTGTAAAATGTTTGAAGTTGTCTCCCACTTGACTTGTAAGTAGACAAGTCGACCTTGACTTGCATGACGGCTGACTTGACTTGCCTCCAAAATTTTGGAAATGACTTGACTTGCAAGTCGATTTGGACCCAACTCTGTTGGTCACAACTTTGATGTTTCTGATGAACATCCTGGCTTAGCTGTTAAAAATAGGTGAGGAACATCTCCAGTCAAGTTGTGAGAGGGCAACTTCTTATTGCACTTAGTAGCTGGGGTGACCATGTACAGTATGATAGATAGCTTTCAACAAGGTTCCCCAATGATGTTGAAATAGCTTACATCTAGATGCAGTATTTGAGCTTGTGTTCTCTTTAGAAAGGCGTCTTCGTTCGCTGGCCAGGAGGGAATCCTAACATATTCTCTACTACATGTAGTTGGTTGCAGTAGTGGAGACATGTTAGATAGATTCAAGTGTGATTACTGGGATAGAGTTCAATTTCTTTTCCTACATGTACCATCATTTCAGCTAATTACAATATCCACTCTTGTGCTAAGTACAGTTTGAAATAGTGTACTGGAGAAGTTGCATTCTCCACAAAAATTCATGTACAATTATGGTGCTACTCTATGCGTTGCAACTGCAAATCATAACCTATGGAGTATTTCATGCAGCTAACTTCATTTGAATTAATTGCATTCACATTTTACTAATTCGTCATCCCAGTTTCCTGGTGGGTAACTAATGCAACAGATGTATAGCTTGGCAATATCAATACAACTTTTTTGTAATGATTACAATAGTCGTGAGCCATGGCATGTATGCTTATGTTTTGTTTGCCAAATGCCAGTCATTGCTCAAGTGTAGTGTTATGTTATCAGCACATTGCAAGCATTAATCTACTTGCATTGCATTCTGCTTACTAGCCACATCTACTAGTACTAAATGTTAGCCTATCAATACTTTCGACTTCAGCAGTAGAGCAAACAAGTAGTGTTTTTAACTATTAGTATTAGACTATAAGATGAGCTGCCTTCAGGACTTCAGAGAGGAATTCCGATTACGAAAAGCTGGTTTTGGGGACATAAATTCAGAACTTTTCTATAAATGCAGAGTAAGTTATATTACAGATGTTCATGTTGTATAATAACCCAGTTTCGTGATCAAGAGCTAAAACTGAACAGTGAATAGAACTAATTTTGCATAGAATGTTGGGCTGGGTGTCACATCAATCCTCCAGGTGTGATTCTCACTATGATTTTATGGTTTGGTAACACATTTTATTTGAGTTTATAATAATATGTGATTACCTGTAATATATAGTATGGTAAATTAGATTTCTCATTAAGAAAGTCTCACCAAACCCAAATGATAGATGAACAAAAGGATAATAGATAAAGAATATTAGCCCCAATCTCAACGCTGTTCTAGCTTTTGGAAATGAACTTCATATGCATGTAGATATTTGTTCATTTGTCTCCCATTATTCTCCTTAATATTCAGCAGCTTAAATCAGCTATACTTTGAAATACTTTTTAGTACAAGTGGTTTTTTTATACATTGGAGTAAATCCAATAAGTGATGGTGTACATGGAATGATCCTGTGTTACTCATATTATCGTTTCTCAGCAGTTTTGTGTTTGCACTCCATTTAGATTTACAGCAGGGCCACTGACCACTCTGAGTCTGCCTTTATAACTATATAATATAGGCTGTATCTTGTCAGGTGCAATTAACAATGTATTCCATGCATATGCATGTATGCTTTTGGATAATTACTTTGTACATAATATAATTATATCAATTCTGTTGATGAGTAAGTGAAGTGTAGGTATAATACCTAGCTAATTGTGCTTTTACTGGTTTCTCAAACGGTTCATGTATTATACTGTCTTGAGTGTATTACTACGTGCAGTGTACTGTATTTAGTGTATATACCAGTTTTCATTAGGTACCCAAGACATTCGGTGTACTACAAGTATATGCCTACTCTATTATACATGTAACTGCTGGTATCATGTCCCAGAGGAATTTGCTCTAGTCATAACATTCTATAACTACATGTACATGTACAGTAAAATGAAGAATGAATGTGTATGCTTGATACAACAGTATAAGGTTACACATGGCTATATCACAGTCTACTTGGTGTATTATAGTATGCTATGACCACTTTTATTCTACTTACAAATTTATGGGATTGTAGCACTGACCGACTATATATAAAAAATGTACAATTGTGTAGGATAGCAAATTGGTAAACTGCCCTTTTGTTTTGCATAACATGGCAAATCATTCTAAAACTTCATAAAAAATTGCATAAATCATATTTTATATGAAAGGGTTAAAATTTATTTGAAAGTACACAATTACATCCCATGCTCATACTCACTGGTTTATACTCTTCGGCGTGACCAGCCCCTTGCAGCTTGCACTGCTAGGTGCAAGTGAGAAAGGTCCAGATGACATGGCCTTTTTTAGCAAGGGTAGAAGAGTTGCCTTGAAGCCATGCTGGCTTGCATGAGGCACGGGAGCAATTGTGGCCGGATGCTCTTCCTAACACCACTGTGACCAGGATTTGAACCTGAAACCTTCAGCATGAAAGTTCAGCACTCTAACCACTAGGCCATGGCTGCTCCCTAACATCCCATGCTCATGATGTACATGTATGTCTATTATACATGTAGCTTACTATGGAAAACCTTGACATGGGAGATAACTCTGTAACATTTCCATTTTATGCTTTCAGTGGTGGGATGTCAGGATTCCATTGCTACTCTTCAGGCTGGCTGTACTGATTCACTTCATTGTGGTGTTTATTGTTGAGGTGGTTTATGCATCCAATAGAGGAATTGGTAATATAATAATGGTAGCCTTCACTACTTGGAGTTATATTATAGTACTATGCTACTTTCTATTTGCTACAATCACCAGGTGAGTCCAACAGTACCCAGTATCACGGGCAGAGGGGGCATAACTCCTAATGATAACTATATACAAGATTACTGTGCCCATGGCTTATTGAACACACATGACCTACGTGGATTATGTGTGCTCAGTAAACCAAATGCTCAAATCTTTAATGGCTGTGGATGGTGGACGTTGTCAGGCATTTATATACAAGTAGGCTGGCATGACCAATGGTCATAGATTTCAGAAGTTCTACATGTACATACATTGTAATATGTAGCCAAGACTATTGTAGGACTATTTATGTTCCATAACACCTTAGACACTTAGACAGTAGCACATGCCAGCTTAGGTCTATAGAATGTAGATGTGCACATACTTTATATTATATGCATGCCTTCATTGGGTCCTCCAATAATGACTGTGCATATTTTCATATATTTGATATTACATGCATTACAGTATACATACAGGCGATAGGCTCACATAATATATCTATTACCTCAATGATATACTACATTATCATTATTTTTGTAATCGTTCAAATATTTACAGTGTGATGGCAGTGTTTCACGCCTACTCTGAACGTAGAGCTGCTAGAAATCGAAAGATTGAAGTAGACGCAGCTATGCCTGATACAAACGTAAGCGTATCCTTATATTCATACTGCAGCATGCATTGTACACATGTGTATAAAATATGTAGCCCTACCTTACACTTTACTGCTACTTGCATGTTATATCTAGTAAAATGGGGAGCATGGGCACTCATAAGCTATTGATTGTAATTAAAAGTTGTCCTCTTTCATGGGCAGTTCTTACAACACCGAGTCCTTTTCAATAAGTGTGACAATGCTTGACTTATCAACTTTCATCTGTGACGCCTTAATATTAATACACAATCTGTATAGTGACCATATAGGTCAAGCTAATGACTTGTGACACACATGTCATTACCTACAGTAGTACATGTAGGGTAGTCTACAGCTGGTGTGAAACCACAGATGGAATTTGCAGCCTGAAGCCTAGAAGTTTTCTTCTCCTGTTTTTTTTGACAACTTTGAAGTAATAAGTTCTTATAACGGCTGCACAAGCACACTGTTCTCTGTATTATTACATGCTATATATATACATGTTGTGCTGGTACCTACATGTATTGCTACATGTAGTTTAAAAGTTGATGCTCCATAATTACTATTATTTTCATTTGTAGGAACAAGCTGTGATGGAAAGTCCAACCCCTGAAAGCGCACCACCAATTCCTTGGTATATGAAAGTACAATGGTGTTTATACAATGTAGGCCTGCCCAGTTCTATTCTAGTCACTCTAGTTTATTGGATTGTGTTATATCCAATGAGGCAACAAAATAACGGTTTTGTAACCCACTACATCGACATAGCCTTACACGGACTGAATTCTGTGTTTATGGTAATAGAGCAGTACATTAGTAATATGCCCACCAGAATCGTACACGTCTATCAACCAATAGTATATGGTCTTATATATATGATATGTTCTGTTGCATTCTGGTCAGTGACTGGTATAGTTTTATATCCATTTGTCTTAGATTGGACAACTCCAATAACTGCTGCCTCTATAGTCGGTATATTGATCTACTATTTTGGAACACAAGTGGCGCTGTATCTTATATACAGAGCTCAAAGTAAATGTTTAAGTAGACGGGCTGCCTGGAACCTTCAAAGTACTGATTAAATTCATAGGTATTCTTTACATGTAGTTACAGATCATTACACTACGGCAGTTGGAGTTGTGCTCTCTCTTCTCCCTGCTTCTTGCTTTTCACTAGCTATTTAGCTAAATTAAATTGTTTTCCTAAACTCTACTATTCAGTTAACCTATTTTTACTTCTAAATTACTTTTTCCAGTACTGCTAGCAGATACATTATTCTTGTAAACTTCATATTTACATTAAGGGAGAGAAAACAGAGTGGATTACTTTGTATTTTAATTAATATGCCAAGCAGTGTGAAAATTGTGATACCACAGAACCTATACTTTTTATTTTTATACTTTTTACTAGCTAGAAAGCAATATACATAATATACAATCAGTCTATCTTCCTCACTACCTCTTTCTCTCACCATTCACTAGCAGTCAATAGTGCAAACATACATGTGGATATGATAGTATTGTAATGGTTTCTGTGATTTGGTGCGGTCGTCCTTGGACGACTATCGACCCAGAAATGAAGTGCCTATGAGTGGTAATAGGACTTCGCATTACATGAAAGATCGAGCGGTCTCAGTAGCCCAAATACTACCAAAGACGACCCATCTGATCTCAAGTCCGACCTTCAGACTATACAGTGAAAGAGAGTAGTTCAACCTAGTAGGCGGTTCGCAAAGCGAATGACCTAGTAAAAGGAAGAGAAAGTCCCTGTATCAAGTATAGATGTGTCTTTATTGAAAGCCAAGTGTAGACTGAGACAATGAACAGTAAAACAGTGCCCTTTATATAGTATAAGGACTTCCGGCCGACGTGACGTCGGGAAAAGACGACGTGTGGTCGTCCGGAAGTTGCGCAACAAGATGGCCGCCGGAAGCCCGACGGCCGACCCAAAATAGGTCGGGTTCTACAAAAGTTGCTTATAATGGTCCAATTCATGTACAAAATGAATATCAATGGATTCTGAGAGGTCGGGCCTCTGTACATGGGTATAAAAGGCATAAAAAAGGACTTAGTAACATTCATGTGACTATGTACAACAACATATAGTAAGATACATGAATAAGGAGTGAGCATAAACACATGGAGACATATATATATAGACGGTAATTAAGTACTTTGAACATGCAATGTAGTTAAAGGTAAGTATACGAGCACTAATTGTGAGAATGTTAGTGTCAAGTGAGTAGCGCTGTAGCAACTACTAGGCACTTAGGGTGCGGTGGAGCTTCGTCCGGGAGTTGGGGTCGTATACAAATGTCCTGTACCATCACATAGCCCCCCGATCCTTGGCACTATCTCTTCGAGTATGTCTAAGGATCTGCTCCGTGAGCCGTTGGTGGAGGGATATTTCGTCCTGTACGGCTTCCGTCTGCTGGACTATAGTAAGCCGGTCTCTAACATGTGAGTGAAGAAGTCTCTGCTGGAGTATGTGCAATTGGTGCCTGAGGCGTCCGGGACGATTGTTTAAAGTGGCACACAATCGTTCTCTCTCCTTCTGGAATTCTGCTGTAGGGGTGCGGGATTCAAGAGTCTTCTTTGTGTTTTTAGTATCTGGAGGGCTGGTCGACAATGGGACGGCCTTGTCTGATCCGGTTCTAGCCTTAGGCGGCCGGGGCCGACGTTTGGGTATGTCGTAAGTATCAGTCCCTCGGTGGTCCAAGGCTGGAGGGTCCATACGAGTCTGTGGTCGCTTTGGACTGCCTAGTCGCTCCCAGGGCGACTTTCTTTTACTTGTTTTCTTTGGGGCAGGAGGAGGTGTCAGTCGCACCACTGCTGCTCTGGCTTCAGCTTCTGGAGGAGCTGGTATAGTGAAAGGTTTCGGTCCTACGTCTGCTGGGATGCATGAGGGGTAAGCGACCCTCTTGTCGAGCTTCATCGCCTTGAGGAAAAGCTGGAACATGTGGGAATCCACTTCATACTGGATGGCTCCGTGGCCTGTCTGGCTTTGGTGCCGATAGACAGTCTCTGCATCACGGGCGCTGACTCCACAGGAACAGAAGAACTGGGTAAAGTGTTGGCGTGTGTGAGCCTTGATGGTGTTCTCCGTCCCTTCTAGCTTACATAGTCGACAATAGGAGTTCCTTCCTTTACATCGGGCTGTCCGACGTATATCACTACTGGTCCGTGGAGAGATCCAGCAAAGTTGAGACTGCGGCATAGGCGTCTCTGGAGAGGTCTCTATAAGAGAAAGTGTAGATACAAGAGGTTGATCATTTAGATTATCAATGTTTGCGTAGGCCGAGTCGTCTTCGTCACCCGACTCAGTCACATGGTGTACAATGTCATTGGAGTACATATGCGTGTCCGAGGTCGTCCCGGAGGGGAGGCGGTGCATGTCCGAGTCGGTTAGGACGGCATCGTCCCGAAGCACCGAAGGTACTTCAGTATGACCCGACCCGACTGGCACGACCTCATCCCTCGAGGAGTTCCCGAGATCAGCATATAAGTCGTCGTCGTCCAAAAGCAACAGTACCTCGTCCAAGTCTATTGGCTCACCTGGCAAGTCCATGAGTAGGCCGACTAGGGAGGGCACCGTCCTTGTTGAGAAGTCTCGAATAGAGTGCTCCGTTGTCCGACTAGGTGTTGACTGAGTGGTGGTGGTGAAGGTACTGGGGGATCCATCTGGATCCTGGCCTTTTATAGGTGTGGGGGCTGCCCTGGTTCTCCTTGTGGTGTGCGACGTTATGTCTGCAACACCTGGCTTCTCACCATGTAGTAGAACTACGTTGCGGCGGAAGTGCACTTGTCTGACCCCTGTTGTTAGATCTATTTTGATCTCAAGGTTGTCCGGGTCACCGGATCCGTCTGTGGAATTGGAGAGTAAACACGGGCCTGGCCGTGTCGGCCTACGATAGGTAGTCGTCTGGGCAGCCCATTTGTGATGAATTCTTTCTAGTATAACCTCTGGGGGTCGGCCTCGCTTCCACCGGGCCTTCCTCCTGTATGATAGGGGTCTGTTTTCCCTAGTGTAGGGCGTTAGCATCCGGACGTAGGAGGGTCTACCTTTTGAACCTCTGCCCCAGTCGGGCGGCGGGAATATCGGGTGCTGGAAATAGTCGACAGCACCTTCCTCGAGGCGGTTTGTGCCTTGTCTACGCTCCTGGATGCGCGGCTTTTTAGCCTGTCGGCCCTGGTCCTCTACTTGCCTCTTTTTCTTCGCTGTTCCTCCCTCGGCTTCTAGCCCCCCTATCGGGTGGCCAGGGCGTCGGCATTGTACTTCGACGCCATGCGGAGTTGTACTGGGCGGTAATGATCCTTTTCCTCCCTCGGCCCTGGATCCTCTGTGGGGGTGTCCTTGACGTCGGCATTGATCATCGACGTCGGGCGCAGGTGTACTAAGTGATGAGCTTCCCGTTCCTCCCTCGGCCCTGGATCCTCTGTTGGGGTGTCCTTGACGTCGGCATTGATCATCGGCGTCGGGCGCAGGTGTACTAGGTACTGAATTATCCGTTCCTCCCTCGGCCCCTGGTCCTCTGTGTGGGTGTCCAGGACGTCGGCATGGGTCATCGACGTCGGGCGGAGGCGTACTAGGCTTCATCTCAGGCATCGTCCTCAATGTATAAGGGCTTCCCGTTCTATTGACACACGGCCATTGATCTCGGCTGGTGTATACCTTAGCGGTATGGCAGTTTACAGAGCACTTGTGTTTAGTCAGGTAGGGCATCCCTAGGACGCCATCTTCTGGTATGGAGCCGATGAGGAACAGTTCTTGGCTAAAGGTACGACCGACTACCATAGGTAGCCTTACCATTCCCTCGAACCTGAGAGTCGAGCCGTCGGCCATCTTGCCATATGGCTGACTTACTGGTAGGACCTCTAGGTCGGGTCTCTGCAGCTTCTTCAGGATGCGGGGTGATATTAGGTTGGTCGTACAGCCCGTGTCCAAGAGTAGGGTTACATCTTGGCTACATAGTCGTCCTTGTATGTACAGGCTAGGTACATGCGGCTTCACATACGTCACTTGAGTCACTGTTTTAGAAGGGGGGTCGGCCTTGCCGACCGGATACTTGGGACGGTCTTCCGAGATGGAAATGTGAGAGGTGTGAGGAACTTGTAGGGCCCGAGTGCCAGCCTCTACTGTCTCGTGCCGGAGCCTTTTCCCGACTCGGGTACTGGCGGCTCAGGATATGTGGGGGGAGTGTTCCCATTGGTCCGTTGAGGAGGGGGACCAGGCTTTTTGCTGGTCTGCCAGGAGGGTCTGTTCCGAGGTCCTGGCGCTCTGGGGGCGTCTAGTAGTCCTCGAAGTCGTCTGACTTCTTGGCTGAGTGTCTGGATGGCCTCTTTCAGGTCGTTGATCCAGGTCAGGTCGGAGTCCACTGTATTTATTTGGGGTGTCTCCGGCTCGGGTTCTGTGACTGCCCTGATTTGGTGTGCTTTACTTCCACGGGAAGGTCCCTTGACGAGCAAGAAGTCGTTTCCGGCTCGGACGGCCGAGTCCACATCTCTGGGGTTTATTGCCAAGAGGTGTCTCTGTAGGTGTCCGTCCTCAAGAGAGTTACTGAAGTTTTCCACAGCCAATACCCGGCGGTGCGCTTCGGGTAGTTCCTGGAAAGCCACATGTACAAGTTTCTTGACTAAGGTGGCATGTTCTTGTAATGACATGCCGGGATCTTTCCGCAGCTGTATGAGCTGGAGTCTAGCTTCTTTATCAGTTAACCCGTATCGGGCGCGTAGAGCTTCGAAGATCCCTTCTGAGGTGCCGGGTCGGCCACATTCTTGTGCCGGTCCCTTGAGGGCCTCTCTTAGGTGAAGGTACATGGCTGCCGGGCTCCAGTCGTTTGCCTCGGCTATGGTCAGGAACTGTTCTATAAAGAACTCGACGTCTCCTTGTCCGTCGAACTGTGGTGTCTTGAAAGAGGGTTGAGGCGGCTGAGGTCGAGCTACTTCTATGTACTGTCCGATTACCTCTACTAGCCTGTCTATATCGCTAGCCATTGCTGAGTATAGATGGAGCCTCTTTGGTGAAGGGGACGTGTCGTCCTCGGTTTGATGTCTGTAGGGTGTCGGGTAGTTAGTTAACTACCGTAGTTTGTTAGGCCGGGTCGGCCTGATGGTCGTACTGAGTACCGTCAATCTGTTCTGGATCCGAGGTCGGTCTTTGATTGAAGATCCGGCGTAGGTCGGGCTACATCCAGCGGAACCACGAGAATTATGGGTGCACTTTAGCGTTTGTCACCTTCTCGTATCCAAGGTTCCCGGGTCCGAGTCCTAAATCGCCGTAGAAGTATTGAAGAATGAGGTCGGTCGGTCACCCGAGGCCGAGGTCACCTTCCTTCGCTTCGTATCGTAAGAGTACGACCTTAGAATCCCACCGCTGCCACCAATGTAATGGTTTCTGTGATTTGGTGCGGTCGTCCTTGGACGACTATCGACCCAGAAATGAAGTGCCTATGAGTGGTAATAGGACTTCGCATTACATGAAAGATCGAGCGGTCTCAGTAGCCCAAATACTACCAAAGACGACCCATCTGATCTCAAGTCCGACCTTCAGACTATACAGTGAAAGAGAGTAGTTCAACCTAGTAGGCGGTTCGCAAAGCGAATGACCTAGTAAAAGGAAGAGAAAGTCCCTGTATCAAGTATAGATGTGTCTTTATTGAAAGCCAAGTGTAGACTGAGACAATGAACAGTAAAACAGTGCCCTTTATATAGTATAAGGACTTCCGGCCGACGTGACGTCGGGAAAAGACGACGTGTGGTCGTCCGGAAGTTGCGCAACAAGATGGCCGCCGGAAGCCCGACGGCCGACCCAAAATAGGTCGGGTTCTACAAAAGTTGCTTATAATGGTCCAATTCATGTACAAAATGAATATCAATGGATTCTGAGAGGTCGGGCCTCTGTACATGGGTATAAAAGGCATAAAAAAGGACTTAGTAACATTCATGTGACTATGTACAACAACATATAGTAAGATACATGAATAAGGAGTGAGCATAAACACATGGAGACATATATATATAGACGGTAATTAAGTACTTTGAACATGCAATGTAGTTAAAGGTAAGTATACGAGCACTAATTGTGAGAATGTTAGTGTCAAGTGAGTAGCGCTGTAGCAACTACTAGGCACTTAGGGTGCGGTGGAGCTTCGTCCGGGAGTTGGGGTCGTATACAAATGTCCTGTACCATCACAGTATTATATAACTTGTACTAATAATAATATGTATTATGTTGGCATAATGCCACAAGGAGGACATTATACTTGTACATTGTATAATTATGTATGTTATTGGTATTAGCAACCACTGACATGCAGTAGTAATTATGACAGGTAAATACTAAATAGTGTTATTATTTCTCCCCATGGTGAAGAGACAAAATAAGTGTTGTATTCCAAGGACATATAAATAATATATACAAATCATGTTGGGAACACCATATAGGTAAGTAATATGGAACACAGGCCTGCTGCACAACACTAAGCTACAGTACAGCACATACTTGTACAATTTCACACTAGGTTGTTAGTTTTACCAACTAGGTTGTTATAGCACCATGGAAGCCTAACTTTTCCCCTGCCTTGTGCTAAAAGGCCTACAGTACAGAGCCTACATAAAGCATAAACTTCGTGAAGCAACTTGTTGTATATCTAAATCCTAGTAAACACTGATCAGTACCAAAAGTAATTGTTAAATTCGATGCCAATGCAATTCAAGATCTACAAGAATTTAGCATCACAAACAGCAATAAAAATCTATATTTTAATTATTAGGCGATCATGTTTGATGGCAGGAATACTCACCTGCCAATTGAAACATCCACCAAACAATGAGACAGTTTTCAGCTAGAGATGTATTTCACTAGAAAACTAGAGTTTAGAGATAAAAGGTTACAAATGCACCTACATGTAATTGTAATTAATGTAATGTACATACATTGTACATGTATTATACACTGTAATTTCATAGAGATATTTCCTCCAGGGATCATTTGGAGTTGCCCTTTCCTGTGATGCATATTCCTTCACAACCATTAATACATACATCTATGGTACATACATGTACATCACAGTACATGTATCTGTAAATAACCAATAACATTGAGGATAACAATGCATAATCAAAATCCAGAACCATTGAGTAGATGGCTCTGCCAAAATCTATCAAATCTGAATAATATTGATTACTTGACAGAGAACACTGCTGTTTGCAGTGTAGGGCACTTGAATTTTTACAAAGCTGGTGCAAAGGTCCAATGATAGAATATATATATATTCCATTTTTATTCTGGCAGAGAATAAGTCCAATGGACTTTTGTCCAGAAAACAAGAAGTTTAAGTACACTAAGTAAATAAGATTACAGTGTGAGAAGAAAAAAAGAGAAAAGTAGAGAAAAAAAAAGCTAAAGTTTGGATTTTACAAAGGCAAACAACTACCGGTAAATTAGTTATAGTAATACATATAAAAATTGCTAGCATGTAGTAAATAAAACCAGTAGAGTAAAAGATGAGTAAATAAACTAAAAGAAGTACATATAAAATTTTGAGCATTTAGTAGAATAAAACTAATAAAGTACAAGACAGAGTGTTGATAAAATGAGCTCTAATCAGGAAGCACAAGAATATGGTTTTTGATGGCATTTTTGAAAGATTGCAAAGATTGACTCATCTTTATGTGGTTGGGGAGAACGTTAAACCTCCCGGCACCAAAACCGGCAATGGCAAATCTGAAATTCTCCCTGGAGAGTCTAAAACCTTGGCTCTTTGCTAAGCGCGTTTCACTAGTTAATTTCACAGGTAAAAGGTTATAATCGATGACTGGAATTAGGTGGTTAACGAGTTTATAAAAAGACAACATATATAGATATTCAAATCGAAAAGTTAATTTTGTAATGTTGAATGCTCGGCGGGTGCTTTTTTTAGAGTTGTTAATGTCTATAATTTTTAGACACCGGTTTTCAATTTTCAAAAACTCATTTTTAACGTAATCAGTTGTGGTGTATAACAGTGGGGCACAGTATTCTAAGTTAGCTCTTATAAGACCTACATACCATAGAGCAGCTAATTTGGGCGATAAAAACTTTCGATTGCGCTGGAAATTGGTAACTATTGGATAAAGCTTTTGTTTAATCTTGCTAGTGTGAGACTTAAAATTTAACCGGCTGTCAAGAATAACACCAAGATATTTTATTTTAGAGGACTGTTTAAAAGTTTGATTGTCAAATTTTAGGTCAGGGGCTTGTATGTCACTAGTATTTGAAATAGTCATGACATCGGTTTTGGCACTGTTTAAAACCAGACAATTTTCACTGTACCAATCTGAAGCAAGTTTAATGCTTTTCTCCAATAATCCAGTAGAAATAGCTGGATTTTGACCACTAGTGACTAACAAACAGTCATCAGCAAATAAATAGCAATTGCCTAGCATCATCAAGTCATTAATGAACATTATGAAATACATTATGAATACATAGTATTACTAAGCAATGCAATAGATACAATAGAAGCATTGATGAATAGTACCACATGACTGCTACGGGATAAACCTGCAGTCAATAGACCTTGAAGGGTGAGCTGTGCAGCCAATCATCCACTCTTGAACAACTGAACAGTCTACTAGCTAGTCTAGTACTACTAATAGCTCTAGAATTCATCAACAGAATGGAAGATGATCTCAAGAAGAACATGAAGGGGGTAGTTCAGCATGTGAAGATACTTTCTGCTAGATGTAAACCAGAAGACATGCTGTTTATCAAGGTAGCTAGCTATGGTACTTTATTGTCTACAGTTTGATCAAGGAGTAAGAGGTTTGGTTTGGTTTGATGAAGTAGCAGAGCACAGCACTTGTGTCATACTCATTACAACTCAACATAGCCAAGAACTAAGGTTCCACATTGATGCTTCAGCAGTTGAGTTTACATATCACTCAGTTACCATTGAGCACGGTGGCAGTGGCACCCCAATTCAAGAAGTTATAGAAATTCAAAAACATAGATCTAATACTATATAATATTATAGTATTAGTACATAACTAAAGATTGATGTGTTTTAGTGCAATGACATAGCTTTCCCGCTGACTCTCTACAGGACATGTGCTCTCACTTTCTCCCTCATTGTCATAACTATGCAGCTTGTTAACAGTAAAGGTGCACTGATGGAATACATATGGCTGACAATATGGAGCTATACAATGATTGTCTTGTACTTTACATCAGCTACCTTATCAAGGTAAGTGTTAACTGGTTTCTGTGAATTGGTTCAATCTCCAGCTTCCAAGCTTCTACTGCATTTTTTCTGTGTAAAAATCTTTATACAGAAGTTGTATTCCGTGGAAATGAAGCAGCATTCTTCATTCTTGTGTCAATACATTGAAATACATCATTATTAATTACCTGTCATTATTCTTATCTTTCTATTTCAGTATTACATACATGGTGAATAGGAAAAGAAATGCACAATCTGATTACAAGTCTGGTTATTCAATGCTGCACCACAAGGTAGGCTATGGATCAATTTCAGGGCTCTCAAGTTCAAACATTGTTTGGACTAATTGACTAGTTTAACCAGCAAATATAACACCAACCATTGATTGAAGCTTGGTCTAGTATAGTAGTAGCAAATAATATATTGATATAGTAGATTCATGTACATACCATATACTATACTGCAATACTAGCATCCTGTTATGCATACAGCCTATTCTACCAACTTTATTCGGTTATTTTAGAGAGAGGGAAAATCCGAATTACCTTGGTATATGAAGATACAGTGGACATTGTATGATGTAGCACTACCTAGTGCTATATTAGTATCTCTACTGTATTGGTGTGTATTATACCCTATTGTACATTCGCCACCATCAACTGTCTGGACATTCACCAACATCTCACTACATGCTCTCAACTCAGTACTGATGATAACTGAACTGTGTTTGGGATCTGTACCATCCAGAATAGAGCGTTTGTACCAACCGCTTGTCTATGGTACAACATATATTGTATTTTCTCTTTTATACTGTAAATCCACAGATGGTGTAATATATCCCTATGTTTTAGACTGGACAAACCACCCTCTCATTGCCTTGTTTAGTGCATTTGCTATAATAGCTGTGTATATTATTATACAAATTGTACTCTCCTTCATGACAAAACTACTGAATTCACATAGAAATCATATCCACTAATTTCGCCAAGTGCAATACTCATACAACGATCTATGAATTGGTATATTTGTATAAAAAATTATATATTGTGCACATTTACTTTAAATTCCTTGCTTTAAACGAGTTCACCTCCTCTTTCTAAAGCAAATATTGTGTTAGTGGCAATTTAATTGAATTTAGACTTGCAGTTGAGTTTGCAAAGGAGACTAAAACTACATAATGTCCAAGTCATGTCTTCACTTTTTTTCTGAAGTCGTCCTTTCTTTTAAAGAGAGGGCAACTCCTAATGTTAATTGGGCATTTACCGTACTGTGTAGCAATATGATTTATTGCACCTGATATGTCAGCTCTATTTTGAATGACTTGTTGTATTTAATTCATTTCTGTATTACTCTAATATTACATTCCTCTGTTGGTCTTTGCTTTATACAGGCAGCCACTACATTTTTGCTCAATAAACCACCTACCAACAACACATAGTTAATATAAATAAACACAATCATACCTGCCAAGTTGCTGTTGCTTCAACACAGGAGTTAGAGAGTTAGGAACAAGGTGGAAGTGAAGTGGCCATCACTACCAAATAGAATAATTTCACGACTTTGTATAATACAAGTATACTATAACAATATTACCAACGGGAATTTAGTGGTTTGGTAGGAGCAGCCTTGGCCTAGTGGTAAGGGCTCTGGACTTCCACGTGGGAGTCCCAGGTTCAATTCCCATAAGGGTTATTGGTGGTGTTAGGAAGAGCATCCAGCCACAATTGCTCCTGTGCCTCATATAATACTTTGCCATTGGTGAAGTACCTTCTCCACCCCAAATTAGAAAAAATGCCGATCTCTTTAGATCCTTTTTTTCTTACCTGGGATTAATAGTGGGAAGTAAAATTGGTAAGTTTAGTGGTTTGGTAGTATCCCATTAGCATATGTTTTTAGAGCCAAGAGGCCTGGATTCCACTCTAATAGGTGCCTAGTCAGTTTTTATTTGGGTAGTGAAAGCCATTTATTCCAGCTTCAACTGCAACATTCTGCTTTCAAAGTAATCTTCTGGATAAAAGTCACACTGTCTCGCAGCAATGCTACATACTAGGCCCTTGAGGTTACAGTATAGATAACACAAAGTATACCAAGCTATAACCCAAGCTGTCCACACCACCATCATAAAATATATAGTATTAATACTAACTTGTAGTACCACAAATACAGATTATAACTAGGCTATATTACACATAGCTATATACTACACACACATGCATGTACAATGTACAAGGTTTGTGTACCATACAACCAACATAATGATTTTATCATTTCTGTGTCCTGTGTGATCTGGAACCAACACCAATTATAGTCAAAGTAACAGCAAAACAGGTAAGTAAGGTAAACAGTATACAATGGGAAAGTTCAAAGGAATGCCTACTAACAGGAATAATAGACAATATATTAATAATATTATATATACCAACTTAAATTAGAGATGGGAGCTCAAACGCTGTGTATCATAATGTGAAGTAGATAAAACTTTTTGAGAGAGGACAACCTCTGGTTAAGTTCTAAGCTAAGTGTTGATTGGTTTACAAAACATGTAGTTGATGATGAAATAGCAATAACCAACATTTTTACCATAGAGGTGCTGTCCTCAGTATAGCTGCACCACTGAGTAATTAGGCAGGTTGACAATATTTGAAGGTCTAGGGTTTGGGACGCTCTAAGCCAGAAGCACTGCAATATATACACCTATCTCATTTCAGACACAGTAATAGACAGATAGTTGTGTTTTTTCTGGAACATTAGGTCAATAGATAGTGTACATGTAGACCTCTTTGATGTACGTGTAGGCCCATGTGATTTCTACATGTGCATGTAAGCCTACATCTATATACAATGTACATGTATATAAGTTACACAACAATGGTAGTGTTGTAGGCCATTGTTTTTTTTTCAAATTTACAAGGGTCTAACATGATGTGAATACATTGCGTTCAACTCCTTATAAGTCAGATACTAGGCTGGAGCAAGACATGTGATGGCTGTAGTTTCACATATCAGGAGATTATTTACCTCCAAATATCAATGTCAGCCAGGAAATATGATATACATCAAGGTCAGCATATTTATTGGCTATTACAGCATACTGTTGTTGATTTTGTCAAATTATATTATAATCTTTTGATAAAAATGTTATTGATAAGGATTATTAGAACTGCAGTCCACAGAAAGCTACGTGTAGTTCTTAGCTTAGAATACAAGATAATACAGTTTTGTAGTATTAATTGGTAATGTTTCAGTGCAAGGACATAGCTTTCCCGCTGACTCTCTACAGAACATGTGCTCTCACTTTCTCCCTCATTGTCATAACTATGCAGCTTGTTAACAGTAAAAGTGCATTGATGGAATACATATGGTTCACAATATGGAGCTATACAATGATTGTCCTGTACTTTACAGCTGCGACCTTGTCAAGGTAATATTATACTCAAATCTTAACTTTATTCAGACATTTAAATTAGTTTTAAAATTGTGTGCACATAAATTTAGGCGATGAAACCAGTTCAATTTCTATTTTGATGATTATACACAGTTACGCAATAACAAATTAGTAGTAGGTATTTGCAGTATTTGAGCATACTAATGCCATCGGCGCATAGTAGTAAAATAGTGGAGTTGGAAGAAAACTCCTTGTGGACTTTTTAATTATGCATTGTCATTATTTGATGTTATTTCAGCATTATTTACCTGATGAAGGGAAAATCAAGTAAACAAACCTTAGACGGAGATGTTCTCAGCCAGGTATTTGTTATTTATTATGTTTAATTGGAAGATAATATGTTGAAGCCAGTCATTACAGAAATATACATGTACAATTCAAAGGGCAAAACATATTTTAGGCATTCACAGTCTACTGATTAATAGATGAAGTTGTCCTCTCTCTTCACAAGAGATGGGGAGAGAAGATGACTTCACCAGTAGATGGTCATGGCTCCTTACATAAAAGAACCCGTTTTATGCCATTGTACTTGTTCATATTCTTTAAGCATTGTATTATTTTAGAAACCCAAATCTCGGCTACCTTGGTACATGAGGATACAGTGGACACTTTACAATATAGCACTACCTAATTCAATACTAGTATCTCTACTGTATTGGTGGATTATATACCCTCTCAACAACTCACACCTAGCCTGGACATTCACCAACATCTCACTACACGCTCTCAACTCAGTACTGATGGTAACTGAACTGTGTCTGGGATCTGTACCATCTAAGACAGAGCACTTGTACCAACCGCTTGTCTATGGCACAACATATCTTATCTTTTCTCTTATATATTGTAAATATACCACTGAAGTGTGTCAAATGCATTTTTTAAACTGGACAAGTCACCCTACTCAGGCCTTAGTTAACACTTTGGCAGCAATATTATTGTACATATTTATTCAAGGTACACTTGTATTCATCTCTAAGTTCTGGAATCAACACAGAAACTATATTATTTAGTAATAAAGAAAATCATAATTATATGTAATGTACAGTACATGTAATAGACTTATAGCTTATACACTCAATGTGATGTTTCCCTCTTGAAATAATTTTAAATTCAGCACTTGTTTTGTGATTGATATATTACTTTCTAGAGGTAAACTGGTTCAAGTACTGGGTTTATGTACCAACTCCACTAGCCTTCTGTATATTATTTAGTAGGTTGTACCATATTATAATGGAAGTTATCCTCTCTCTCTGAATTCCAACTTGCACTTCAGTAGTATGAAGTATACCGAGGACAAATTTCACATAATAAACAACAGCTTCCGACTGTTGAGAACCAAATAGCACAGCAGGTATGGTGATAAATAATTAAATATACAGGTACATAATGTACTGATGTCCAGAAAAACACATAAATGAATATGATTGTATTGTTTAGCTCAACAAAATAAATTATGTGTTGACAATTATTATAATACATGTACAGTATACACTATCACTAGGGGGGATAGGATCCACCCTCCCAGCTATGTTTATAAAAGATAAATAACAAGAATGGATTATGTGGTGTGGTCCCCACTAGATCAAAAGCGACCAGGGGAGGACAACTTCAAATTGTAATAAATGGTCCAGTGGAACGTACATGTCAGTACATCTTTCAAGCGGTTTTTTGCCGTTTCAAGCAAATATAATATTTCAAAATAATTCCTATAACTGTGGCATGTGCAGAAATAAAATAAAAAGGTCCCACTTTGTAGATTGTACCTAGATAGACCAGGAAACTAATTCAGGGAAACTTTGGAGATAAAAACACAAACAGACACCTCAGTTCTACATTGAGGAAATATAAAATGTATTCCTTAACTTTCAAGAGGATAATATCTTTCACCATGTTACTTTTCTATTCAGTCTACTCGTATGTAAAACTTAAACCCTCACACTCAGCTAATAGAAAGTCTGTAACTCTATCAAACTCTTCGCTTTGAGAGGGAGTGAAGTATTCCTTCCATTGTCCTATCTTGCCTGCAAATAAAATCATTAACATCAAAATTCTCTACACAAATATATAAAGAAATAGGAATTGACTTGTAAGTATTATAGTAAAGAAGTAGCACATACTCTAACCAAACCATTGTGGTTAACAGGTCCTATGTTATTTCACTGGATAACAGAAATAAATTTCAAAGACAAAGAGCAGCAGTTTTGAAACGTATAAATTATTACCAATTCAATTACAATAATTGTTCTAACAATTATTTTGCTTTTTAGACACAAAACAATAATGGTGTACTACACTAACACAACCCTTGCTATTATCTACCAGCACTCAGTAATGTTTGAAGTTATCCTCTCCTTATTTGATTTTGGGAGAAGACAACTTTAACTGCAATCACTGTATGCACGACTACACTGTTCTTATACACTACAAATGCACAAACCTTGCCTATAGAGTTTAGAGAAGGCTATACGGTGTTCAGGGGGGTGTAAATTAGTAGCCAGCTTCTGCTCCTTCAGGTGATGTATCTCTGTTGCTGCATGTATGTCTTCAATTAAATCTTCATCTATTTCTTGACCTGTAAACTCGCAGATTTTCCTCACCTCTCCACAGAAGTTCTAAAACATATGCAGTGGCAATAAGTTGAGATAATACAATATATATAGATGTGCACCTCCCATCTAATCTAATGCTGTATACATGCCAAATCTAGGAATAGTTTGCTAATCTTTACTTATATAATTTGAAGGTCATTTCTATCTAAGCTTACCAGCAGCAATCGTCCCACTGGCCCACTGATAGTGCAGTCCAGGGACCAGGAAATGCACATTAGCACTACATTGCATAATTGTACCAAATTAAAAAAACTTTTAGAATGCCTGAAGACATTAGTTGGTCAATAATATGCAATATAATTTACAGATTTTATGAGTATGATGATGCTTCATGTTTATGGCATGAAAATCAATACTAGCCATAACGGATACAACACGTTCCCATATAAGCAATTATCCACTAGTTCAATACCAATATAAGTCTGAAACTGTCATGCAGAGAATTTTAATCAAAATGTGATGAACATGAACTTTGGTCAAGGTACTTGCAACTCATTAGATAAGGCTCACGTAGACCTCATGCTATTAGACTGCATAACCGGTATATTACATGTAGGGCCTAAATCGCACACCAGTATCATCATGCTATAATTCATATATATACAACATACTTACTCGAATCAAATCCTCATAGAATATAATAAGTACATTTGGGTCATTTCTTTTCTTCCAAACTTCCTTAACAAAATTCCAGAAGTTTTCAGCGATATACTTAGGAGACTCTGCAATACAACACACTTTACAGTTTAGTTTCTATACTCTACAGTTTATACTTTACAGTCTATACTTTACAGTCTATACTCTACAGTCTATACTCTACAGTCTATACTCTACAGTCTATACCCTACAGTCTATACCCTACAGTCTATACTCTACAGTCTATACTCTACAGTCTATACCCTACAGTCTATACTTTACAGTCTATACTCTACAGTCTATACCCTACAGTCTATACTCTACAGTCTATACTCGACAGTCTATACCCTACAGTCTATACCCTACAGTCTATACTTTACAGTCTATACTCTAGTCTATGCTCTACAGTCTATACTCTACAGTCTATACCCTACAGTCTATACTCTACAGTCTATACTCTACAGTCTATACCGTACAGTCTATACCCTACAGTCTATACTTTACAGTCTATACTCTAGTCTATACTCTACAGTCTATACTCTACAGTCTATACCCTACAGTCTATACTCTACAGTCTATACTCTCCAGTTTAGTCTACACCCAGCAGCACACTGCTATATCTCTACAGTTGAAAAAAATTAGAAGCAACTACGGCACTACTATAACATTATGATATGAAAAACACACTGTACCATGTACCATGTATATTGTAAGATGACAATAAGGTATTCACCTCTTGCTGTATCCATCCAAGAGTCAAAGAGATCGTCCCAATGAGCATCAACAGTATCGTATATTGAGATAATATGGTGATATGCAGATACCTTTAATACAAAAAATGCATACATTCTACTTTGTACTTTATGTACATGTATAACAATATAGGTTGCTCATAGAATAGTAATGATTGGTCTCACTGCTAGAATTCAACCATACCTTCGTACCACATAACATCATGATCCCATCATAAATATTACCACTTTTATATTGTGAGAGAACAATGCTAGTCCATCACAGCAATAACACAGATTACATATTACATACAATATGTTAGGGGATATTGGATATGATACTGGGTCACATTGGGCATGCATGTAATAACCAGAGAAACGAATAAGAGAAGTGCCCATTAGCGTGGCCGGCCAACTGAAATAGCTCCTGCACTGAACTAAATAAAATAAACTAATTATTTACTATTTATTTAGCTTTCACGTGCCAGTTACACATATGGTATTATAGCACGTCATTCAGTGATAACACACACTAGTATATGATATACACAATCAGCTGATTGGACTTTACCATTTAATAGACTTTCAGACACTAGACATTCCAATACAGATATACACAATGTACACTGATAATACTATGTACAGAACGTGAGCCTGTACCAGCTGAGATAACCGTATGAAATGTACCGTACAGGTGTAAAGGTAGATAACTATGACAAAAGGTAGAATTGCAACTACTTGCTACTGTAGCATGAATTAATAATGTGAATATTAAAAACTTACTGATGTACTTACATGTACACCGATATTAGTCAACAACATGTGAAACTCGTAGAGGGAATGTAAAAAGTAAAATAATCAGACTGTTCCTAAAATAACAAACAAAAATTACAGTTATATATGTGTTTATCTGCACTCACCATAACGTCTTTAGGGTTACGTAGCATTACTATTCTTTTGAGATCAGTGAATCCCTGTGGCATCTGGCTAGGGGGGAACTGGGTAGTGTATACAATAGGGTATGGTGAAGTCATAGGCAGTTTGTCCAGGGGTTTCATCTCTAGGAAACAGTCTTCCTTGAACATTGGTGACACCTCTGCCTTGCCGCGTGCCAACATTGATAGGACCTCCCACATCCAGTGGGTACCTTTAATATATTATACAGTTACTGGCCTGTTTAGTAAACTTTTCACACTATGTATAGTACAATATACAGCATATATTTTAGGGTTCAAATTGCCCATTACCTAACATACTGAATGCTGTAAACCATATAACATTCTGTAGCATGCTTACGCAATAGCAGGAATCTAATTTGCATTAACTGTACCAATTTTACATAATACCATATTTATGCATAATGTATTATGTGAATTGTTCTTTATACATGAAGTAATTACCAAGGAATTTGTACTACCCCAGGCAGCAGGTAGTATGAACTCCATGTAATTGAAGCTTAAGGCCTATTTAAACTGCCTTTTTATCGACGGCTGCACTAGCGATTGACAAAGCTTCAGCAGAGCGACCGGTAGTTCACAGTGCTGTCCACATGAGGTGCTTGTTTTTCTGACCAATCATGTACTTTCATTACTGTTGCACGTACCTTGTTTTATTTTGTAAACAAACAGTTTTGTAAACAGAGTTCTTCAGCTGATAAAATCAATAATAAAATGGTTATCTTTCAGCTTTCATGATAAATTGCTAATATCTGTATTTTTATTTCATATATTCATTTTTGCATACAATAATGCAATGGAAGCTCATTTGGAGCGTTTAAAATTGTAAATGTATAACTACACAACCATGTAGTATAACTCTTGAGTTTTTTGTTTTTTTAAATGAGTTCAACAAAATATTCTTAGTGCATTGTAAATAATAACAAAATAATTCCATTCAGTATGCTTATTATATTCTAATATTGTACCGTAATCAGCTTATATTACTAGCTTGCAGTTTGAAAAATTTGTGGCGACCGATGAGGTGTTTTATAAATTGCTGAATTCTGCTTTCAACAACCAGAAATTATTGGTTGGCACGGACCTATTTCATTGTAGCAAAATTCAGCAATTCCAACCCTGGGTGGCAGCTATGAATTGAGGTCCAGATTACTGGGACCGGTTCCATATTGGATCGGAGTCGTCTTTTTTGTCAAAAGGAACCGATAAACAGATTGTCTGAAGAGACCTTTAAAGCAACAGATTGTACTAGCAAGAGTGGCAAACTAGCAACTTGAAACTAGCAGTGTATGCAGTGTTTAAAAAGTAATAGGTGTATTGAATTACCTGATTTTGGAAAAGCATTGACTAGATAAGAATTTGGACGGGGAGTAAACTTCTGCAGTTTTTTCCATCTTAAATGAGCCACTTCAGCCCTTTTTTCCTCAGCTACATCGCCATCAAAGAATCGCGTGACCAGCATGAATACATTGCCTACATTCACCAGTGTACTGTCGTACCTCTCGCTACAGTACCTGTGCATTTTACCTGGTCACCGTGCTACAATGATTTAGTACATTATTATTACATACAGTAATTACATGCAACATTGTTGCTGATCTCAAATACAGCTAGCTGGTCTAGTCACAAGTATTAACAAGCAATTCAACAGCACCAGTGATCATTAAATAATTATATCTAAGTAATATACATGCATAATATTGATTGTATCTATAATTACCTTTTGCCAATCCTGTTGAAATGTGAAATTATTAAAATATATAACCTGTTAACCCTGTCCTCACCAGCAGAATCAAGTTTGAAGTGAAGTATAGAGCCTACTGATGGGACAGCACATGTGGTGTTCTTATATATACTTGTAACTGGTTATGTATACATGGATGTGGTTAGATTATGTTCAAAGTATAGTACATTATCAGTGATGGGCTGAGGGGGGTCAATGTGCACAGTATATAAATGGTCATTAAACTGATGGTCACCTTACACTACAATCACAGACTCTGTATGTTTGCCAATTTCATTGGCTGTATATTAGTCTTCCATTTTCTGCTATTTCTTTTAAAAATTGTCTTGTCAAATTAGACAATACATCTTATTTGTCTTGAAACCAGGATGTTGGCTGCTGCCTAATTTTAGTCCAATCAAAATTTTACATTGGCATGCAAAACAGCTGTTTTATTCAGTTCTTGCCAAAATATACTGCCATACTTGGCATAGCTTCAAGAGTGATGTGAATGAACGTGCACATTGGACATACTATCATGATTGTCTTGAATATGACTGTAGTATTGTATCTTATGCTGCAGAATAATATACAAACAGGACACTATAATAGTTTGAATAACTTTTCATTCTTACTTCTTTGTGCATCAGCAGTATTCAACTTCCTGTATGATGAACATATGTTTTCAGGATAAACAAAAACTTAGCCTGCTGCCAGAGTAGCCTGCTTGCATTAAAATTGTACGTGCACAATGCACACATACACTTAGTGTAATGTATAAGTCATAATATTACATTTGACTAAAAGAGAAACTAGAAGAAGACAACTTTCAACGAAAATCTATAGCCTGAGCGGCCATGACTTTCGATTTTTATAAGATTTTGTGCATATATAACATAATTGGGTAACCTAGCATAATGGGTAGACAATTCTATATACGAGCATCCTTTACTTCTGTGGGCTAGACAGTAAGAATGCTGGGTACTAGGTAAACACTTGAAATTAGAATTGGCCACTGGGTCAGCCAGTAGGTCACTGGGACCACATCATTTTTAAAACATCTGATGGGAAATAGTTTAAATTAGCTCAACAGATAAGTTACAAGTCGGAAGAATCTATTTAGCAGAAGAACTAACCATAAAAAGTGACCGCTCTGATGCTGATACTCTTCCAGTTGAGTGAGCAGATGTGGTCATCAACTCGGAAAGGTATATATGTACATACAATGTATGTATGAAGTGATATTCCTTGCACCAATGGTAGAACACTAGTCCTATTAAATAAGTATATGACGACTGTTTACCCACTTGATCAAAAACAGGATCTATAAAAATGTAAAATACACGTATGTAGCAAATGACTACCATTGACTATTAAACATAGTACATAGTAAAATATAACATAGGTATACTGTATAAGAAGTATAGCAAGTGCTTATTTATTACCAATAAAATGTATTCAACGTACATAACATGCATGTACAACAATACTATCGCTATTTGTGCAGTAAAAGTCGCATGGTTGCTCTGCTGGTGAACGCATGTTTTATCATCATAAAATTTTTCATCGTAAACTTACAAACTTACAAATTATTAATATTATAATAAATATTATAGTGCCATAAGTTTATCTTTTTTAGCAAAAGTTATATTAAATCACTATTGCTTTCATTGGATTGCCCATGGCTACAGCTCTCTTGGGAAGAGTTTATAAGAAGCGGACCTACCACTGTTATAACAGCAACATCATCTTTACTGACTCCAACATTCAGTAGATTGTCACCTACATGTACTCCACAAGTAAAACATCCAAACTGGGAAGATAGTGGTATGCTAAAATGTATAAAATCATCTATATCGACTCTAATATAGCAATGTGTATTCTAGATTTGATATCGGCAACTACAGTAAAGGATGCTGAGCTGGTATTGCAGTTAATATGTCTGATCACCGTGCTAGGGGACTATGTACAGTAGGATCCCGTACCGTGGAGTCTCGGATTCAAAACCCAGAGATGGGCTATTCCTATAGATATGAAACCAACACCCTGACTGCTCAAAAATATATTTTGGCAAAAAAAAACATAAAAAAGTTTAAGATTTATATTTCACTGACACTCAGATATAAGTGACGTATGTGCTACACGAATTATTATTAAACTATTTAAAAACGTTTAATGCAGTAAACTTCATTATGAAACAACAATAAAAATATCACAGTGAAGTTGTCCTCTCTCAATTACTAGTTGTCACGAGAAGACAACTTTATCTTATAATCATTAGCTATTGGGTACTCGCTGTCTATGCTTACTACTCAAGTCTCAGTTTACATATGAGTTTTGTTATGTAACAGGAATCTTCTGTCATTGATGGTAGATAGCTAAGTACACTTACAGGACAGTGGGATCAATGGTAAACAGACACCAGCTGAAGTTGAATGATCAGACCGTTTTCTTGCTGATGATTGCTGTGTAACTTTGGTAATGTTAAATCCTTGCAACTCCTGATTTAGGTTGATAGAAGGCATCGCTGTTTTCTCTAATTTCAAGCAAAAGTTCCATACAGATTGGGACTTAACCATAAACGCCTGATTCGATTAAAGCAAACTTAGCAGTTCTGTTAGTTTGTCCATTGGTTCAAACATTAGAACAATGGATATAGACATACAAGAGGGTAAATAGTTCTTCTACCTTACCTTTACTATCCCAGCTGTGTACCATTATAAGTTTGAGTAGTTTTCATCTAATAAATTACAATCAGTCAGCTATCTTTATTCTGACAGACTGTCCAAACAACAGCTCTATTTTATCCTTTGGACATTGGAATAGATGAGTCAGCTTTACAGTACAATAGGCAGCTTCACATGGACACTTTCTCTCTTTCATTTTTGTATCTCCCTTTCCTGCCACAGAAGTCATGTAGGTGTAATAGTGGCAATCTTTTCATTTATAGGTCTCTCTTTCAAGTAATGAGGCATTAAAAGGTTTGGTCACATGGTACAGAAAACATTAGGCTAATCTCATAAATTTTATGTTTATAATTGAGAGCTACCTAAATATTGATTAGTGCAAAAGTTTCTAGATCTAGCTTCCGCATTAGAAGTGGAAGAAATCAGGAGTTATTAAATCATGTCTACTTGAAATGAAATGTTATAAAGCGGTCTAAAACTTTTTAATAAAAAGTGCCAGTTTACATGCTACATGTATACATAGTCCAATATGTTATTGTATAAATCTTGTTATCGTAATGTTTTAAAATATACAGTATACTTCAAGTTATCAGTCATAAAAAAGACTTCTGTATAATGAGCTAACCTGTGCATCCATGTCTTCTACATCTTGTTGCAGTTAGATTCCACATTTCGGCTCAATAGACTCCAACCTGATGCTTACACCTGCAAAATATCAGATGTTGCAATACCATAACACAGATTAGGCAAGCCCATATACTGTGCCATATGTATGATTTTCATATCTTGAATAGTTCAAGGTACAAAACTCTGGTGGTATAGATTGTTGTTTGTTCTTAGGGATCTGGCTTGTCCTTTACTTTGGGATTTGGTTCGCATCTGGCCTAAGCTGTTTTGTTGGCCGATAAGCTCACCATAAGTGCAGAGTGAGAGCATTCATTTGAAATGGAAGCCATCAGGAGATACACTCTGCGCTTTCTCCGCCTTTTCGCCAAGGGCACAAGACCAAGCTATTGTAACATTTAATTGTAAATTTAATTTTTTAACATTTTGCATTGCCACAGCTCACAAGTGAACTGATCTGGCCTGGATCCATGCTTTATGAACAGACATGTATATGTATTGTATTTAACTACTACATTAGATTACCCAATACCCATTAATTATCATTATCCTTATGATCATTATGATTATCATAAATAAATGTTATTAATTATTATTAAATTGATTAATCACTATTATTATGATCGCTACGTAGACTTACGTGAATATCATTGTCATACTAGACTGCCTAGGGGGCAGAAGAGGCATGCCTCATATGGGACAGGAGTTGTGCATGGTTTGGTCAGTAGAGTATTCCGTATTCGATCGGTGTGGGCCAACACCAATTATATTATTTTATAATAATTATTATTTATTGTAATAATTGTACATTTCTATTGACCAATGTGGCAATGCTTAGCAAAGATTCAAACAAACCCCAGTCAAAGATAGGTTATTCTCACATGTGTAGCGTCGGAACTCTGATTGCTCAATGACAAAGTCTTTACAAAAAGAAAGATCACATAAATAAAATTATTTTTTATGCAAAACATTAATAAAAAGGAAGTACAACAAACGTTTGACAAGTGGATTCACTCTAAAAGAAGTCAACTTTCTTATAGCGCCTGTTATTATATCGGTAGAGTAATGGATACAATTTTTTACATCCGAATTGTGTTACCGGAAACTTTCATCAGACTACATAGGTTTTTATCAAATGTTTCAAAGAGAGTAAATATCTTTGGAACTGTTTTAAAAAAAGAGTATCTTTGAACTGTTATGTATGCATAGAGTTATCTATGAATATGTGTTTCCACCGGAATATTTGAACCACAAAATTACCTAGAGTTACGCTACATGGCTTGAACTACTTAAATATACTTACAATGTAGTAAAAAGTGAAGTATAAATAGTTATAGTAGTATTTTTAGCTTGAACAATGAATGAATGATGGATACAAAATAATAGAAAGAAGGAATACAATATAAATATTTAAAAAGAAGAAGCATGTTAAAATAAATATTCCTATGATAAAAATAATAAATATAATAAAATGTGCAATAGAATATCAATATATAACATGTATGTTATTTAATAATTATAACCACAATTTGAAATAAATAATAATATAAATATATTAAAATATGACTATCACTATGATTCTATGTTTTATTGCACATTAGATAAAGTTGTATATATATATAATATAAAATATTAATTATAGTTATAAATTAAAATCACAACAATTATAATTATTCATTATATTTAATATTGTTATCATTAATTTATGATTATGTAATAAACAACTGCAATAGTTATTACTAGGCCTGCAACGATTCACAAAATACTGTTTCGATTCTGCCAATAAACTTTTTCGATTCGATACTTCATTGCGCAAAATTAACAGAAAATACACTAGTGAGGTCAGTCAGACCAATAACAGTACCTCACAATTTTACTGAAATAATGTATGTAGTACAACAATAGACAAGTGTGTTGCTGTAACCCCAAGCAAGCAGTGAATGAAGACAATGAGCACAACTATCAATGTTGCTATTTGTTTGAATCATTTACCCTGACACCATTTACATTGTAGTAGTTCTTCACAACAGTATCTTGCAACACTGTCAGTTGTAGTAATTGATTTGATAATTCCATCTTTAGGATCACCAAAAAGAGTAGAATGAGTAGATTCCAGAAGTATACCCTTCTTTTTATGTGGAGTATCAAATACAAATTGTATGTTTGGGGCATTGATATAACTATAGACAAGTTTATATTAGTAATACATCTTAGTACATGATTATGTATTTTATAGCTATCAACTTATAGCCAACAAATTGTGCTTCACTGAGATCCGAACCCATGACCACACGTATGTAAAACAAGCGCTCTGCCATCATGCTATAGTGACCACTTGAGATTCCCAAGACTAAGTATATATTTAACAAGAATCGAAAATTGAGAGCATAAATCGATATCGAAAATGCTGCAAGTTAATCGTATCGACAATTGTTGACGTTTCATCGTTGCGGGCCTAGTTATTACATGTTTTTATTAATTATTATTATAAAATTAAAATCATTCAGAAATTATAATGTTTTTATTATAATTATTTACATATATTTTATTATTTCAATTTAATTTTCTTTGTAATTAATATTAAATGTATGCTTCGGTTATATTATAATTATTAGTTAATTGTAATATAGCCTACATTAAGTATTAATTAATTTAATAATATTTTATAGTTTGTAATTGTAGTTATAGTAGTCTGATGGTCATGATAACAAGCACAATTGAAAATTCAATAATAATCTAATATATACAATACGAGGAATACTTTAGTAATTAGTAGTTTCACTGTAATTTACGCTAATGAACGAGACTACTTGCTACTACTAGTTTCGTGTCGATTGAGCGTCCTATATAATCTAACATACTCTACACATAGAGTTAGGTGCAGCAGTGGAGAAATTTGAGATAACCTTTGTTCTTTGCCAAAACTGAAGCAGGAAAAGTTGTTTTCTCTATATTTTATTGGTTGACCGCCTTTACCCTAACCGCAAACAAGGAACTAAGGTTATCTAATTTCTCCACTACTGCACCTAACAGTACACTCAGGTCATAGGCCTACATAAAACCTGGTAAACATCACCACATTGGTCCATGTTTATCTGATAATTGTTTTGTTATATTTATATTGGCAATGTCTAGGAAACTAGCAGTAATGCATGCCTTGCTGCAAGTGACTTATTGGTAGGCTACCATTGTAAATAAGCTTGTATAGGTGCTAGGTCTATTAGATAGTGTATGAAAACAAGGTAGGACTGGGATATCAAATTAACTACTTCTACATGTACCATTTCATTAGAACAAATCGGTCCAACCTCTTTCACGGGATATACAAGGTATTAAATAGGCCTCTAGTTAATAAACCGAATGTTGAACATTGGCATTAATGAGGGAGAACTAGTATATTTTTTTGAATATAATTATGAGTAGGCTAAGTGGTTATAATTGAGTAGACCTACACTGTATATAATGCAAAGGCCTACGTATTTCTCAGCAAATGTAAACCAAGTGTTATTTTCATTTCACATCACTGATTTGTTGTACTATCATTCGTATCAAAACTGTTTGCTTTCAATTGACAGAGCAAATTATAAAATTAATTTGCTGCAACTGCACTAGCCTATTGTATGTTAATAATTGTTTACTGTATTAATCATTGTTAATAATGCGCCTCTGTATTGCCCAGTTGTTAAATTTCAGATTCGGGTAGCAATAGTCTGGATATCGATTGCTAATATGGAACCTCCTGCAAACCTACAAAGTAAGATTATCGTATAATCATTTTCATCTATATTATTTTATCTGGATATCATTCCAAACCGCGTTCTGATCTGGTGTAGATGTAAGTGAAACTTACAGAGACCAAGATTACCTGATATTATATCAGAGGAGTTTATTAGTATTATCCTATCTGCAGTTTTGTTCAATTCTGCCTATATCCACCGTAATAATTGAAAGAATTTCCTATCAATTCTATATAATGACAGTGAAATATGTCATTATAATTATTGCTGTGTTAGCTACAATGTTACCTGTAGGCCTACATGTAATATTACAAACATGTTTTATACCAACTATACACTCCAATACGTCATTGCATGTGTTTATTTTTACAGGTGGAATACCTTTCAGTCAACTGTTCATAATGCAGAATTTAGGTGTGATAGAATACTGCAGAACTTCAACAGCTGTAGCCTCAGGCTGCACTGCTGGAATTCTTGGTCTCACAGGAGTATATGGTTTCATCTTCTACTTTGTGTTTGGAGCAATTGTATCTGTACGTATCAGAGTTCAGTTAGCACTCTTAGGGTATTCACTCACTAAAAATATTTTCGCCAATCTGTCCCTTCTGGAAATGATCGTTATTATCATACACATGAAGTTTGTTGTTGGAGGGAAATGGAGATGTTGAGACTTGAATGGATAACAGAGTATTCAAATGATTACATAAGAAAACAGAATTTTCATTTGTAGAGTTAGTACTTACTATGGCACCACTTGATAATGATTCAGAGATTGTCTTTAGCCTGTATTACATTTCTTCACCAGAATAATATTCTAGTCGATGTTTTCCACAAGCCACCACTAATGTGTTGAAACCTGCACATAATATATTATTGTATATTTCAGATATCTCTAATTGCCATGATTGGTAAGGATTGGCAAAAGTATTTTCTCTCAAAGAAGCAGTTTGCTACACATGGATATATTGGGGGATTATTTGTATCCTTTTACTTCAGTAGTACCTTGTTCCAACTCATTCACACTTACTAATTATGTGTACATGCATGTCCGATGTGTATATGCATGTCTGATGTGTATGTGCATGTCTGATGTGTATGTGCATGTCTGATGTGTATATGCATGTCTGATGTGTATGTGCATGTCTGATGTGTATATGCATGTCTGATGTGTATGTGCATGTCTGATGTGTATGTGCATGTCTGATGTGTATATGCATGTCCGATGTGTATATGCATGTCTGATGTGTATATGCATGTCCGATGTGTATGTGCATGTCTGATGTGTATGTGCATGTTTGATGTGTATGTGCATGTCTGATGTGTATATGCATGTCTGATGTGTATATGCATGTCTGATGTGTATATGCATGTCCGATGTGTATGTTATTATCAGCATACCAGCTATATAATGTTATTTAGGATCTTGCCTCTTAAGAAATTCGAAACGGCTGTAGTTCGTATCACTGTTTAACTGAAAGGAACATGTTAAAATCAATAGTCAGGGTTCTGTGCTGTCGAAAACCTATGAGATCAAATGATTCAACCCATACAACACTTTCAGGAATTCAATCTGTAAGGTCTTGGGTTGCCAAGTATTTCCTTAACTGTATGTTGTAGACATATATATTATTTTGGACGTTCTTATATGGGATGGTGCATGTGTACTGAATACTGTTCGCACTGCCTAGGTCATTGGATGATAGAATTTCTGAGCTGGTTATGAAATACACAATCAATACAGACATTAGTATTATGATAATATATACATGTAACATTTCTAACCAAACACAGCCATAGTGCTTGGTGGGTGATCACAAATAACTCTTGGATACCAGTAACCATTCTACTGTCAGTGTACATTTACTAGTCAGATTTCATATTTCATTGATGCAAATTATGTAAGTGAGTAGTATGCACTTTACAAGATGCATATTCATATGGTATATATTTTTGATGTGATATTATTTATCATGTCATCTGTACATTCATTGTTGCTTCAATCGTCACACAAATTTTATTGCAATACATACAATATAATATATAAATTCAAAACATAAAATTGTAGTTTTGACTTTTTACCTCAATTCCACAATTAATTAGAAATGACGTACAAAGTTGCAATGTTATATACTTCACTTCCATTTTACCTGTCATTTGCATAAAATCTGTTCAAATCATGTTACCCCTTTGCTGTCACCCCTTTCTCAAGGCTAACAGCAGCTCCTCTAAAAGTACAAGTTTGAACTCATAAGCTAGATGTTGGAAAAGATATTTTCTATATGAAGTGATAGCGGCCTTCACAGCTTCCCTTCCCCAAGGAATATAATATAAGTACCATTTCTACATGTATTTTGAAAGTCATTAGCTATGACAAGGTTGGAGAGTTTGGAGTTGTCTTCTAAGTATGATTATCGAATCGGTCATCAATTCATGGATGAGATCTCTTGTAAATAGCCTACATTTCCCTGCGATAAATCTGTGACGGGCTCACAATAGCATCGGTAATCTTCAAGGTGCGTTTTTAAAAAGTCTGTCTATTTTGAGGTCATTGAGAGAAGTTCACGTCTATTCTGTTGGAAAATATTAAAACTCAAGAAATGTAATTTTTAGATAACATATTAATCATATTTATATTATTAATTATTTTATATAATTTTGCACAGGTGCAAATATGCAAACCAATATGTATATTAACTATATTGTGGTCTGCTTTCTAAAAAAAATAGATGTTCATATAAATGCTAAATGACTATCGGTGCACAACAAAAGAAAATATATTTCCTTTTAATTGGTGTAATTGTTATTGTATATTAATCTTAATTTATAAAATATTAGATAAGAAATATTTTATCATGATTATTATATTATTAAATTAAAGACCCAATATATGATTGATGATGATTATCTAGTAAATATAATCGAATATAAGTGTTTAAAATAATTAATTAATAAAATATAAACATTAATATATATAAAATAATATAATTAATAATTATTATTATTATAATATGTATTAACTATTTCGTTGAATTGATATAATTTTAATTATTTTTTCAATAAAGTAAAAATAAAGAATTTTATTATAATTGAAATTGCTGTCATTGAAATTTTGTGCAGCATGAGTATAAGCTTTCAGTGATGTGAGCTCGGACTATTTATTCTAAATTGGTTGTTATCTGCTCTGAGCTGCCACTGGCAAGGTTCACAGATTTCTGATCTAAATCTGATGGATGTTTTTTCCACTTGGGCTCTACATATATATATTGACTTGATCTGTAATTTGAACATTAAATGCGCATTTACTGGCCATCTAGTATTTTATAATCTTAAAGAATGGAGCTATAATGGTTTATTTGAAGTCTGCATTTTGCTGTACTATGGATGAAAATGAGAGACCTGATCAACCTGAAAGGCGGAAACGGAGAAACTTGTTGCAGTCATACTACGGTGCTAGTGGAGAAGCAGAGGATGACAGGAAAGTACATTCAGATCCATGTGATATAGGTGAGAGTACTTAGTACTATAAACATATACCCGCCTGTAGTATCTGGCAATAAAGTACTCAAAAAGACTGGATATTGTTGGGTCTTGGGTTATATTTATTCTAGGTTGCACTTTGCATTTGTGTTTCTATTATAGTAGTGATTCTAGTAGTTGAGATAGTTTTATAGTTGAAGACCAAGCATAGGTCTAAGTTTATGGCTGACTATTCATTTTGCAGATGGTAAAGGATTCCAACCACAGATGTATTTGGATCAGTTACTTCTTGAGAAATCACTTACAGAACTGATGGATAAGGAAGGGGAAATGACAAGCTCTATTAAAAGTCTAGATTCTAGTATGCAGACGCTAGTATATGAGAATTATAACAAGTTTATTGGTGCTACAGACACAATACGCAAGGTCTGTTGTCATTTCTATTTAAAACATAGGATTTTGGTGCCCAATTACATCAGGATTATGTAATAGAACAAACTGGCAATGGCTTACAGTATATTTAATTCTACTAGTAATTTTCATCAAAATTCTAAACTAATAAAGTAGGTAAAGCATTAACTATACAGTTTGGTCTAAAAAAGTAGGCTACATAAAGTTGTATGATTATTGCAATATCACAGTGTATGTTTTGGTTGATCAGGCCTCCGTTGTTGTTTTGTATTTCAGATGAAAAATGACTTTGTAAAAATGGAGGAAGAGATGGATTTACTGTCCCAGAATATGAATAACATTGTCACATTCAGCAGCGATGTAACGTCTACTCTTCATGAGCGTAGAGCCAAGATATCTCAGCTTCATGGAGTTCATAATCTTCTGAAAAAGGTTGGCTTACTCGCTCATTGCTTGGCATATTGTAGATGAAGTTGTGAACACATCAACCTGTGGAATTTGAATTGGCATTTTTGAAACTATTGAAGTTGCTACTTTTTATTTTGCAGCTGCAATATTTGTTTGATTTGCCTCAGAAACTACAGAGTTTCATTGATAATCAAGAGTACAGCCTAGCTGTCAGGTAAGCTAAGTATAATATTCATGTATTACATGTAGAAGACTTGGTGTAAGATTGTTTTTTCTCATCTTCTCATGTTACATATATATTTAGTATACTCTTTATTATCAAGGTTTTAAAATTTCACTTAACCTATGAAAACCTATTCATTTTTATGCATGGCTGTAGCAAGTATGTTATATTTAACTAATGCATTGTCACATGTTTGTGTGGAAATAAAGTCAAGGTTGTAGTCTTAGTTATTTTTTGTTCCTATGCAGGTCTTACTTGCAAACACAGGCTGTAATAGATAGGTATAAGGATATGCCATCATTTCAAGGAATACACTCTGAATGTGTTACGATTGTGAAAGATTTGAAGGATAAACTGAAGCTGCAGTTCAGAAATCATGAGGTATTTCTATTCACATGCATTGTACTTCTGTGTAAGATGTATTGTAATACAGATATGTAATAAAATGTTGTATTCGTCAATTGTTATTTAGCTATTGCAGGTAGTTTTACATGTATATCAAACAAAGGACTGAAATTATAAAAGGGTGAATACAACCCTGTAGCGACGACAAACGTCACAACTGTCACAACACCGACAAACGTCACAACAATTTTTCGACAAACGTCACAACACCGACAAACGTCACAAAAGTGCACCGACAAACGTCACAACACCGACAAACGTCACAACAATTTTTCGACAAACGTCACAACACCGACAAACGTCACAACAATTTTTCGACAAACGTCACAACACCGACAAACGTCACAAAGGTTCAACGACAAACGTCACAATGCCAACAAATATCACAAATCTTCAATAAAATAACGCCATAACACCAAAAATAATGCTTTTTGCCTTGATTTACCCTTCAATTGGATTATTTTTGTTTGTTGTGTTTTCAAAACTGAATAAAACCGAAGATGGTTAAAAGCAGAGTGGGACAACTCCCAATAGAGAACATGAAATTAGCAATTCAATTTTTTTGCCAAAAACCAATACAACTGAGCAGAAGTAGATCTGCTTCTGCCCAACCATCTTGATTTTTAGCGAAAAAATTGAATTGTTAATTTAGTATCTTCTATTGGGAGTTGTCACACTCTGCTGTTAACTATGCAGCCTATATAATGAATTCATTTAATAAATTATGATCATTCAACACGTATTTTGATAATATGCATGTACATGCATGATATACATGATATACATGTAAGTATAACATGTTAATTAGGACTGAAACAAGTCATTACTGAACGGCAACAATGATTGTAGCAAAATATGAATGGCAAGGATCACTCAATAAAGATGAAAACACCAGCTATTACCAGATATGGGCAAGCTAACTACATGGCCATTTAACTACACATACAGTGTATATGAAAATTGCATTGAATCGCATTCTGGTCAAAGGGCCGAAGTTTTGCATCACATTAGTACACATAGCCTAGGTCTCACATACACCACCACTTCTCTAAATTAAAAATACCATGCAGCTGCAGGCAACAGATCTAAAGGGAATATGTTATGACACCTTAGTCCGAGAACCACCTGCTTCTAAAATATGAAGACAGGTGGAACTCTCCTGCCTATTTATCACTATTAAATGTACAGTATAACTATAACTATAAATTCCTTGCTAACAAAGTACATCACTGTACAACTAAATGCAAGGATCTACATAAAATTAAAAATATATGCTACTCTACTACTAGACATAGTGCTACACAATGTTTTGATATATATTGTTTTTTCGGAAATTATTCGCTCTCAATTCAAAATCGACAAAATTGTCCAATAGAAATCGCATCAAAAACCGAGATGCAACTCGATGCAATTATCATATTGGGAAGTAACCTCTATCCCATAATTCGTTTAGCCTGACATTCCCGGCAATAACTGGTGTTTTTATCTTACCTGAGTGATCCTAGCTATTCGTATTTTGCTACGATCATTGTTGACATCCAGTAAAGACTTGTTTCAGTTTTAATCAACATATTATATGCGTGTGTGTTATTATACGAGTACATACATGTAGTTAGTATTAAAGGATTATAATCACTATATAGACTGCAGAGTATGACAACTCAACATAGAAAACATTAAATTATCGATTCAGTTTTTTTGCTGAAAACCAAGACAACTGTGCAGAAGTAGATCTGCTTCTGCTCAGCTGTCTTGATTTTTAACAAAAAAATTGAATCCTTAATTTCATGTTCTCAATTGGGAGTTGTCACACTCTGCTTTTAACTATCTTCAGTTTTCTTCAGTTTTTAAAACACAGCAAACAATAATCGAATTGAAGGGTAAATCAAAGCAAAAAGCATCATTTTTTGGTGTTATGGTGTTATTTTATTGGAAATTTGTGATATTTGTTGGCATTGTGACGTTTGTCGTTGAACCTTTGTGACGTTTGTCGGTGTTGTGACATTTGTCGAAAAATTGTTGTGACGTTTGTCGGTGTTGTGACGTTTGTCGAAAAATTATTGTGACGTTTGTCGGTGTTGTGACGTTTGTCGGTGCACTTTTGTGACGTTTGTCGGTGTTGTGACGTTTGTCGAAAAATTGTTGTGACGTTTGTCGGTGTTGTGACAGTTGTGACGTTTGTCGTCACTACACAACCCTCTATACAAATTCACACTATATTAGCGCTGGATAATGCCCTAGTCATACCTTATCATCATGCGCACTACATTGTATGTTACTGTTACAGTCGACAGCTCAAGAACTCTCAGAGTGTGTTGATCTGCTTCTCAAACTGAATGAGCCTGCAGCTAGTCTATATGAAGAGTATCTAACACAGTAAGTCACCTACAACTTACCTCTACTTGTACATTACCTCTACTCGTACATTTCCTCTACTCGTACATTACCTCTACTCGTACATTACTGCTACTCGTACATTACTGCTACTCGTACCTTACCTCTACTCGTCCATTACCTCTACCCGTTCATTACTGCTACTCGTACACTGTACTATCAGCAAATAACAATAATAATAGTGATAATAGCCCTGAACCTTCAAGGAGGGCCTATTTTGGATCACCAGACTGCGTCAACAAATGTTTCCTTTTCTCTAATAAGTATGAGCATGAAGAGACAACTCCTACAATCAATGCAATCTGTCCACATAGCATAAATTTATTACATGCGAGTTCCTAACTTTTACACTGCTAACGATTTTAGTGCACAAGAGAAATTATCAGGTGATCTTGGTGATTTACAACAAGAGATCGAGTTGAAGCAAGCTAAACCAGACGTTGATGACCCGGATGTGACATCACTTCCTGTTGTACGTGTTATATGTATATACATGCACAAATGTACATGTGGTTCTGTATGAGACATATATTATTCTTAGTGATTTAGTTCTGATGTAAATTTACAGAGCGTTAGCCATACATACATGTAATGTATGCTAACATAATCAATATGTTGGACATATTATGTTCCTTTACATCTTATGATAACATAATGGTGCATTATAATATTCCTTTACATCCAGTTCATTGTTTTCATAAACTCGCATTCTGCCTACCAAAGTTACTACTAAAGATATGGTACTGTATTTTATAATATCTGTTCAGGATATTCTGGAGTTCGTAGACATTGGATGTAACAGATTTCTTAGTAACATGTGCCTAGTGATTGCTTCTTACACGGAGATGTTCTTGCATGGAGGAAAAGAGTTGCAGTAAGTTGATTAACTTTCTTGCATCTACATGTTCTAAAATATGCAAACATTGTCATCATTGTACCTTGTATTATACTTGTAATAGTGAATATTCAGTGTTATAGAATAGTTACAATTAATGTTCTTCAACGTTCAGATGTGGTTCCCTAACTCAGTGGTAGCTCCTCTGTTGATGTTATTAAGGCTAGAGTTATAGTTATCATATACTTACATCAAGAGTCTGCTCTGTGTCCCCAGATATTATACATTGATCTGTTGTAAAGGGTCTTCTGCTGTTTTAGAGAAGACTTGGAGATGGTGGCACTTCAGATGCTCAACCAGTTTGTGTGGAGACTAATGGACCAGTACTTCCAGCACATTGAGACTAGGCTCCGCCTTGAGGTTTGTCTAAATGTTCTATATTCAACTTGATGTTATAAAACAGCCAACAGCGGATATTAAGTTTGTAATTTGAAGTTGTCTTGCTTTTGAACCTGGTCTGTCTTGCTTTTGAACTCTGATCTGGACAATTTTATCAGTCTAGCAAGCTCTATGGCTCACTGTGACTTTCCATCTATTAGTGCTACATATGAACAATGCTTCAAACAGAGGTGCCTACGTATGTACGTTACTGACCGCACACCCCTGTTTGCATTGGATAAACTGCCTTCTGGTAGATATCGTCAGCTGAAGTGTCGCATTGATCTAAGAAAGTACTTTTTTAGAAATCTGTGTATTAAATTCCTGAACTCTGGTTTTAAAGTTTACAGTTAATTTTTCCAGAGTAACTGACTAGCAACTGAGTTTTTATTTATTTACTCACCTCATTTTTTATTGCTCTAACAAACAAAATATTTCTCAGACATACGTTGGAGACAGGAATAAACTAACTAAAACTAACTAGACAACTAGCTAAGAAACTGCAATACTGGCAATGATTATTTAAGAAATCTAACCATTTTTATAAAGTCTTCAAAACTGGTTACTCCAAATTGAATGCAAGACAGTTTCAACTTGCTGACATATTTCAGCAGGTGTGGAGTGTGTTGAGAAAGTCGTTGATGCCATACAGCAGTTAAAAACTGCCTGTGTTCAGTATAATGTGTGGCTGGTTCAGGCGTTTGATAATGCTGCAGCCTGTATGAGAGTAGGTGGAGAGTATAAAAACTTGGTAACATACTAATGAGGGTTAGATTAGTACCCAACTATTAACCAGGGCTCAAGTTTCTATGTGCTTTTGTCAGGAGAGGAATACAGATACGTCCCTACTTGTTAGAGCTTTAGACAGATTTTCCAGGAGACTCCAGGCTATGAACAAGCTATTGGCTAACACTGACTTTGCCAGTGCTGGCAATGATATCGTACTGAAGATAGCATGTGAGCGAGTGCATCAGTACTTGGAGACGCTGAAGATGCAGTTTGCAGGTAAAACATGCTACCAATAATGATGGTTTTATAATTTCACATTGTGTACCTGCTTTTACCATCTCGTCTTGTAGCAATTTATTGCAACTTTTTGTACAATTATAAAAATAAACAATAAAACAAATGTGTCTACATGATACATGTAATTGGAGTGGTTAAAAATTTTGATATCATGGCTAAAAATAGTTTTTGTGCAAAATCATGTTCATTATTCGATTACTTTTAGCTATTATTCGTTTAAACTATGGTGTTGAGTGTTTCATTATTATCAGTTTCAACTTCCACACCAAATGTTAAGGTACATGTATTGTACATGTACATTGATTTTTGCCTACACAGATTCCGTAGCAGATGTGAGGCATAACTTAGCCTCTCCAAAGTTACTCAGTAAATCAGTACAAGACGGTAAGATGTCTCTCTCCGAACTGCTGGACAATCTGAATCGGTCAGTGGTGGACCAGGTCAAGGCTACACTCGACCATCTTCAGGTAACCCCTTCTTACGTACATAAACTGTATTGGAGAAAAATGAAATGAACAAATGTTGGCTGTTGTATTATACATTCAGGAATCATTCATTAACCGAAGACACCTGTACTAGTAAATCTTCTTGTCCTATAAGTTAGAATTGTCATTTTGCAGTTTTCAGGAGTTGCCTTCTTGTGAAATATTTTAACTCCAAAGATTTATTTTAAATTGGGTTTTTAGAGTTCTCTTCTCGTCGTCAACAACAAAGTATAATTTGTTTGCAGCCTTTTATCGCGCACACTTTACTTTTCATCATAATTTCCATCTACTTGGTAACACTCCAAAATCATGAAGCTTCATGGCTTGTTTGCATGCAGGTAAAATTTTGGTGCAGAACATACAAAAGTTTGCCATAAATTACCTGCCTCCTAATGTATGTCCACTATGTTATGTAATCAATCTTTAGAGTTTCATCGAATCTGGACTTACTTATGCAACGACTAGGCACTTTAGGAATACATATTGTTCTGAAGTTAGAAAACTACTGGTAACATATCTGGAGCACCTGTACTCTGTAGCTAAGGTAGGTCTAGATAATGCATAACAATTATAACTATTTACATGTTTCAATTTGTGTTTACAGTGTACGCTGTAAATGACAAAATCAAATTATATATTATGATATTATAGTCTATTTCTGGAAGTTTGTGTTCGGCAATTATAATTGCTACCGAGTTTTATTCATGTTACAAATAGGTGCAAGTGTATGTTGCAATTGCTAAGCTAAGGTAATGTTTATTGATGTTCACAACATATAGCTGGCTGGTTTGCTATCAGTTTAGTTTATCTAACAATATATTTTCTAGGACTATTGTGACACAAATACAGTCAGCGGTCCACCCTTACTGCTTATACTAGCCAGATTCTCTTCTGATATGGGCCATTCTACAGCCATGTATCTGGTAAGCCAGTCTATATGTACAGCATATATGTTATGGCAACACCCATTATGCAGAGTGTACCTACATGAACTCGTTATGTAGACGGTAACAGTACTAAATAGGAGTTATCCACTCTTTAAGGTTATGTGACCATGTAAGCACAACTCCAATATCTGTCACAACTTGTAGATTCTATCCAATATTGATAGCAGATATAGTGCTGTGATTTTTGTAGTGTAGATTATATACATGGGTGTATATATGTGTGTGTATGCTATTACTGCTAGCTACTAATGTGATTCAGATTTTACCAATAACTAGTTTTTAATTAAATAAATAATATTCCAGTGGCTAAATTCTCTCAGCTATGATTCATAGTACTTCCTTATTTTGGTGGGTAGCTTATAGTACATGTATTGATTGGTTGCAGCTGGCATATGTAGATGAACTGTTTGTATCAGATTCTAGTCAAGCCACCCCTATCGGAGCCTTGTGTGAGAACTTCAAGGACATTGGTCAGAAGTTACTCAACCACTATGTTAGAATACAAGGACAGGTTATATCACAGGTAACTAACTATGATACCTGCTAACTTCTGATACCTTCTTACCTCTGTCTCAGCAAAGGATGGGGGAATATGTGTATAAATACATACACACTATACACTACTGAGGAGTATTTCTACACAGCAATGTGTTCGAATAGTTTTGGTTATGGAGTAGTCTCGTGCTGTTATAAATCAGTGAGCAGACAACTGTGAATAATTTTACTAAAAAGCTAAAGTACATGAATGATCTCTGCATTTAGTCTATTATGCAGGTGCTTCTGCATAACTTATCACTTGGCACAACTGTCAGAACTCCTTGTTCAGATATGTTATATTTTAATTGTAACGACTTCACATCAAATTATTTTCCATTTACATGTAATGTATATAATTTTATCTGTGATTTGACAGTTTCTATTGATGACACAGATCGTACTGTTTCCACTGTAGCTACTCAGGAAGAGTGTGGAGACACGTGATTGGCTGAACACTATTGAACCTCGTACAGTGCGAGCAGTTATGAAACGAGTTATTGAAGATATTACAGCTATAGACACTCTGGTTGGTCAGCTCTTTGAGGAGGGAGTTAGAAAAGAGAGGAGCAGCGACTCTAGCAGACGTACATTGAATTACAGCTCAGCATCTAAACACCCGAGTAAACATAACTGGACATACGCCTCGAGGTGAGTGTATTGCCCTTACTGCTGGTGGAACAGATTAGTTGTGATATACACCGGGTCTGGGGTCTCAACATCCAGTATACAATGCTAAATTGAATGTTGACCATCTCAGTGTTAGATATTGATCATACCTTGTGTAGAATGAAGGGTGTTGGTATTGGTAAATGGGTGCTGACATTTCATTGGTGGCTTGACCCCCCTCTTGCCCACAGTCACTCATAAAAGTAATATAAATAAGATTCATTCACTTACATATTTACTTTCACCTAACCATGAATGTTAAAGTATGTTTAGTTATTATCCTGGAACAAGTCATGATAGAATAGTAATATTCTTCATATCCATGATGTATAGATATATCATACTTTCTGCTACAATACGATTGTTGCAGTGTCAACAGTACACTAATGAGTAACATACAGAAGCTGTTCTCAGAGAAGATAGAGATATTTACTGTTATAGAGTTTAATAAAGTCTCCATACTCACTGGTATTATCAAGATAAGTCTCAAGGTAAGAAAGCTGTCTTGTATACACTCTGCACCCTAAAAGCAGAAACAGAGACTTTCACAGTTTGTGGGAGTTGTCATTTCACAAAACTTTTTTATCTCAAACTATTTGTGCTCTTGGAGTGGTCTTGCCTTTATCAACAGTATGTATATCTGTAGTTTGTTGAGAAGACAACTTCAGGCAATATTGCAATATTATCAATAAGCAAATAGTTGGTTATGCATTAAAAATTAAAATTAGCAAATAATTCATGCTTATGTGGAAGCTACATGGTTATAAATTTGAGACTTTATTTACCCAGACAATCTCAGTGTAGATGTATGTATAGAGTTGTCCCATCTCTTCCAAGTAGAATCCATTCCTTTCTTTTATTCCTTATAAACGAGAGTCAGTAGGTTATTCAGAGTTAGAGATTTCTATGCTATTCTCTTCATTAGCTTGATATTGCTAGTACATAGGAATATTTACATCATCTGTTCTACTAATGGCAGTTAAGATGTTTTATTGCATATCTTCTTTAGGATTATCTACGAAGTTACTCCTTCTGGGCTTTGAAATGATTCTTTGATTTAACATTTTGCACAGGTTCTTCTCTTATATTGTTAATTATTGCATACTTACTTTAGATACTTACTGTATATACTTACTGTACGTACTTACTGTACATATTTGCTGAACCTACTTACTATTACCTGTACCTGGTTTACAGACATTCCTGGAGTGCGTGAGGTTGAGGTCATTCGGTACTTACGGTCTACAGCAGATCCAAGTTGATACTCATTACCTGCAGCTCTACCTGTGGAGATTTGTTTCTGATGAAAAGTGAGTTCACCTAAATACAGTATATCCATTATAGCACTGATCACTTCTTCCCTTCCGTGTTTGCTCTTATTTCTTTTTATAGCTAACATGTCTACACATGCATATTGGTGCAATTATAAAATTTGTCTAAGTTTACCCCTAGCTCAGATACTTTTTATGTTTGTCTCCACTCGATGCGTTCTCGCTGCATATATACATGTTGTTGGCTTAGAACTCAAACTCCTTTGCTGAATACTAGTTTTGTTGTCATCTTTCCATCTTAATCATTCACATCTCGATTACTGTTGTTGTGTCTGTTTCAGCATTGTGCATTCCCTGCTAGATGAGATTGTGAACAGTGCAGTTCACAGATGTGTTGATCCAACCCTCATGGAGCCTAGTGTAAGTGTTCTATGCTGTTCTATGCAAGTAGTAGACATATTATTTATAGTAGGATTTGTATTGTAGTAGTTTTATGAAGTCAAAATTAGTCAGCTTCGTAAAGCACCAGCTTATAAAATACAGATTCTATTACAATGTGAGGTAAAGCTATAGAATTTTCTGAAAAGGTGCCAGTGTCAATATAATACCTTGCAAACTTCCGAAACAGTATTGGATGCATGCAATAAATCTGTAGAACTGGATATCTAAAGCGCTTACTTCCAATCCATTTTCTCTTCAGCAGTAATATAAATTTCAATGTGTTATGTAACAGCTTATTTATGCTAATTTAATCAAATTCTACACTATTTAATCTATTACTTAGTGATCTTCCATTGTTGCATAATATGAACTTCTAGAAGAGTGCTTGCATCTTTTACCACAATTTCCAATTAAGAAACATCACCTACTACATTTTCATCTGGTTTAGTCATGCACATACTACTATGCCATAGCGGTTTGCATTGCATATTAATTACATAATGGATTTTTCCTTACATTTACAGGTTGTCGAATTAATTTGTGACCAAGGATGAAGCAATAGACCAAAAACAACCTTGATGCTGCAGCAACACGCAAGTTTTATACTGTTTAATATTATATCATTATATTATTTCAAATATTTATTTTCCCATCCATTAGTACCATATATTTATTATAATAATAAAAGATTGATACAGAAAACTGGTGTGTTGTATGAAATTGAAAAAAATTAATAGTCAGTTTCCTATAGAGCTTGTTGCAGTTAGTCATGTTCTGTATCTGAAGCATTTTATGTTCTCCTACCAATGATTTCCAATAGACTTGGTAGATACGGAAATTAATGTATAAAGTAAAAAGGGTGGGCCCAAGATTGGAGAACTGATGGCTGTACTTGACACCCGGCCTGTCTTCATGAATCATAAATGAAAGTGATTTAGAGGCTGGATTGAGATGATAATTTCTCATGGGTTCAGGATTCTAGAAGTTTCCAAAGTCATATTCAAACTGAACAAGCCTGAGATTCATACATGGATAATTATAGTATTAAGATTAGGATCTAATGCCACTCATGCTAATTCTGCATGTTCCATCAATCCTTTGACATGGCAGACAAGTGCTACCTAATCTCCATCCAGTTGTCTCTCTTCTCTACAAGTGATCTCCCATTATCTAAAATACCACATTGGGTCATGGAAAATTCCAGGCACTTAAAAGATCTACAGGCTGTAAAGTGTGATACATGATTCCTTCTTCATACAAGGTCATGCAAGGACAAATTTTAACCGGTTTTCTAGCTCTCCCTTTGTTTTACATTGTGTGGTTTCACAAGTGTTTTTATAAGGTGTCCCAAGTATTTGTTATTCAGGAATTGTTGATGTCTATTGTGTTTCCTACACAAGTTTAAAACAGTTCAGATGTTGCACAATAGTACATTCTCCAGTGCCGCATGCTGAGAAAAGAGATTACCTGCTACAAGGTCACTTGTCTCCACTCTTGAAGATCTTCTAGCAAGAAAGTTGTCTCTCATTCCATCTTCTAAACAAGGAAGACCATCCACATACATCATATTCTCTCCCTTGCTCTGCCTCACCTCCTTTACATGCCTCCATGTGCCTCCCGCTCTACCTAGTCGTAACCTCAACAAACATGTCTACACGTCTAATTACGTCTAATATTGTTGCTGAAACCCTAGGAAACTACATAATAGTTAATCCAATGTTTCAGACAGGACTTGACTCTCTAACCCAACCATTTTTATAGGCAGTACTAAAATTAATGATCACACTAAATAGTTAACACCCAACAGTAAGCCTATAGACATAGCTGAAATTATAGACAAGCTGAAACTCATTTCAATCAGACCTAGTCTCTACCATGATGAATTCTGTAACTGAATTTAGATGTACCTGAGAATTAATTAATTATTCATTTAACTGTCCTTGATAATATAAGAGATAATGAATACCCATTAAACAGTCACCTCATATCTCCCAAGTCTTTATTCCTTCCATGAGCAAAATCTGGAGCACTCCGTATTGAACTCTAAAATATAACAAGTGGGAAGCCTTTTGGAAATATCGCTTAGAAAATATGTGTTTCATAAAATTCTCCCTAACAGAAGATGTCATATTTTTGATGTCTTTTCGTTTCTGCATATTGTATGCTAATGTTTAGAATGTGCAGACAGAACAGAAGCAGTTAGTCCTAGCATAATCTGAACATGCATACCTGGTGGTAGCCATGAGTTGGTGTGATTTGCCTAGACATGGGGACTAGTGACTGCACGCCCCTTACTCTATTCATTCTGTACTGGTATTGTTGCAGGTTCCCTAGTCTACTCGATATGCTCAGTGCTGGTAGTCTTCTTTCTAACATTCTGGACCCTGATCTTGTCTATAAATATACTAATAGATAATATCATGTGTATTCTATAGTCTATAAACTGTGTTGTACATGTTACTATCCATTGGTACGGTTTATGTACTATAAAATATACATGTTATTATCTTTTACTACAGTTCATAGACTATAGAATAAGAAGTTTATTCTAAAATCTAACTAGTTAAATGGGCTTAAACACTGTTACTGGGGAAACTCTGAAGTTATTCTTGGGTAGAAACCAGACAGTTTAGACTTGGTGGTAAATTAAAGACATATAAATCAACCTGGGGGTCAATTAATCATATTATTTCTATTTTATGATAATCATTCTTCAGTATTGAGAGTTTATTAATAGCTTGTGGTTGTGTGTAAAAAATGGGATTTATTTGTTCAGCTAACCTTTTTTACAGTAGAGCTTATGTAATATATTATATCCTCCAGTCTAGTATTATCATAAACTTATTTTTGTTCCAATATCTGTTATAGATGTTGGCCAATAGGCTGTCTGGTAACTAAATATAATGATGGTTAGATGGAATGTAGCATGCATACGCCCATTTTCCCTTCACACTGCATTCCTGTCTAGTGGGCTACTCTGAATTCAACACTGCTCATAATCACTCATATCCATTTAGGTCCTTTCAATAAAATTGATATTTTTATGCAATTACTGATCAAGTCTGTTCTAGATGATACATTTTTTACAATTTTCTTTTGAAATTCTGTCTTCTTGTAGCTGATTGATGTTTAGTTAATGAGTTGTGGTCAGACTGTTCTGGTGAAATAGTCAATTTCTCCCCCTCCATTTTTCAAAGTCCACAATGTGGTAGATTGTCAAAGATAAAGTAGTTTGTTTTAGTAAACCTAACCCATTAGTAATCTAAAGGCTTATGTATCAACCAAATGAACACTTACCTGTGTACTGCTGCCACTTGATGATGGCAGTAAACCTGACATACCATCTTGTTTTCTTAAGTGAGCAGCTAAGGCTATTGTTCTACCATAAGTTGTTCTACAAGAATTAGTGTGCTAGAAGACGTAATACACATTATAATATATATGTACTTGATCACTTGGTTCTCTATAACTACAGATTGGTCGGTTGTTAGAAATGAAGCAGCATTTCATACAGTTTCATCAACAACTACAATTGGATTTATAGTAAGATATAATAATGTATATGACTACCTTGTTTCTCTATCATCTTCTGGCCTCCTGGCAGGCCAATACATCCTCATTTTAAAATCCATAGCCATTACTGCCAATAACCAAAAAGTGACTGCTTTCTTCCAATTCACATTTCATATGAGCAATTTTTGCCACCCACAGAATTGCTTGCTTCAAGTACCTCAGTATGAAACTGTTTATTGTTGAATAGCAGCTGACCTACTGATGATATGCCTATTAACTTTACCCAGTCGCTGTATTCAATAACTCTTTGTTGTTTTTATGAGTTGTATTATTTTTATATGTAATTTGTGATTTAATGCTATGTGTTAAGAATAATAACATTGTTTGATATTTTTCCCTGGATAACTCTACTTGATTGGTTTGGATGGCCACGGAGCACTATTATTATTTAATTAATTGAAATGAGCAGCAATTACATATTGTTCATCTAGCTGTTCTGTAATTGTTTATTTGATACATTGCAAGCATCTAATATTATATGAAAAAGTATATTATACTGTAATATATGAGTGTACAGAAATCACCAGCTCCAAGTATAGTTTGAACTAAAAGAGGTGTTTTGTAATATGGCAACGAGAATCCAGGTACATACAACATCCAGACAGTAAAATAAAATAGCTTGTTGGACAAATAATAAGAAACACACCACCTACCACACAAACATAGCCTGAGAGTAAAACTTGTGTTGGGAATTGAGATTATTGAAATTAAAAGATAATTCTAGTTATACAGGTACGTAACGGCTAACATAGGGTGTATAATAGAACCCTGACTATTTATCTAATAAAATACACAACACTATACAAAAACCTGAGAAATTCAAACTTGTGTTTTTAATGTCTATAGAACATGACTGGCGTGCTCGAGTCTAATGCTAGAAATAGTGTAATAATATAATATAATATAGTATAATGTAGTTTTAATATATGGGTGTTCACAACTCAGAATGGAGAGAAAGGGGAGGTAGCATTGTGTACAATAAAATACTGTTATAGGAAGTAAATATTCTGGGAGGTAAAATAAATGAGGTAGGGCATAGCACTAATATAGAATGTTGTAGACAAGATAATATAGAATAACAACCATAATTATATTTGTATAATAATAGTGTACGATAAAATGTTAGATACTAGTAATAGAAGAGTAAAAAGACTGCGGCACCTTTTATCAGTGATTGGAGAGTGTAGAATAGATTACTATAAACTTGACAGAGGTTGGTTGACAATACTGGCTACACCGTTTTGCAGTAGACTGGTTACAATATAGTAATAGTAGGCTCTAGGCAGTAAATGGATAGAATATACAGCTGGTGGGCGGCTCGAGACACACCATACATGCTGATGGTAGTGTCTTGCCAAAGTATTTGGACTTGCATAGTCCACAATTCAAAGAATGTGAATCTCCAAAACTGTGTAGTGACATTTCTAGTTTCCAGTTTTGTTCTACTTTCATAATTTCTGCTTGCAAGCTGGAATCATTCTTCTTCTGAACTTTCTAGAACATAATAAAGATATTTATTCAGTGTAAGTCAGCATAGTATTGTGTGCATGCGATAGGTAACATAGACCTGATAGCAGTGGTTAGTAACATTAGTAATATTAGTGACGTCTCCAATGTATGTTGATGGTTTCTTCCTTTAGAGAGTCCAGTGTTTGATGTAAATGAGGTTGAAGAGTTGAATAGGAATTTAAAATCCCATAAGATACAGAACTTTGGATGAATGTATACCCGGTGATGAAGATATTGTACCATAACCGAATATCTATCCATCTAATGTTAACTGCACTTATTTCTACACTTCGTCACAGTGATTTGTAGTTGAACAGTTACTCATTGCAATTTCATTCTTGGTGATATCCCATTATTCCATTTGTAGAGGAAAGTTATCTTCTTCTGTTTTTCTTTATAAGAAAGGGAGCACAATTCCAAATTGTCAACAGCTAATATACAAGGATGCATTGCCAAGGACACCAGCATAATTGTTCACATCACAGCAGTCACTCAAATAACTTGAGGAAGATGGCTTTAGGAGATGTATATTAGTGAGCATGCAGTGGTTGTTAGAGATAGGAACTAAAGGAGACATATTTATACATTTATGCACGAGCAGCTATTCAAAAATTGTTCCTTTATAATTAATGAAAAGTAATACATCAAGTCAAATTAAGAGTACAGTCAGTCAGCACTATTTAGACCTATATGTACTATGATATTTAGACAACAGACCACAATTTCATATTAATTACATCTACAAAGTGTCACTTTGTATTGGTTTATGATAGACATGCTTTGTGTGTGGTTTCACCGAATAATATCCACGTAGCCAAAATACAAAAGTTTTTTAGTTATGGACAATAAAAGCATGTTCAATCAATTCCAAAAAGACTGACAAAAATAGGCTAATAGGCTACTGCTATTGCATGAACATTGCATTACATTACATACTACAATGTTACATACCATTTCAGTGTAGTAGTGATAATATATCCCCCCTTCAATAGAATGCTGATATTCTTCATATCTATTTCCAATACAGATGTGTATTTGGACTAAGCAATAAGAAGCTATCTTCCATTCTTTTACAAGCACGTAGTCTCTCCCCTTACCGCAGACATTCTGCTCTAGTGCTGTAGACAAAACATCACTGATAGTACACACCTTATCACTTCACTTATATACACACTTCAAATTTATGCTGGTTATCACGTCCGTCATTGATACCTCATCCATATTCCACAGTGCTTGTCCTCAAATGAACTCAGTCTGAGTTAATGTAAATCCTCTTTATCTCTCAGCAGTGTCCTGTCCTCAGCTAGCACCAACAGAACTATTTAACAAGAGTGATTCACGTTTCAGGGCTACTAGCCAACCTACTTGTCTTACACAAAGAAACCGTGACCTGATAAATAGTATGATAGAAACGCCCTCTTTTCCCATATCTAGAGCCTGATTGGTAGACTAACCTACTAGGGTTGACTGTTGAGGGTTTTTTATCATTAACTCAAATGTTAGGCTAAGGCCAGGATTCCGGCTGATATAATGGCAATAAATCTTTGATGGAAATGATATGTAATGCTGTCTTATACAGTGTAATACCCCTGATACCACAGCCATATGATAATTGCCATCATCTTAAATCCTTGAATAATGCATATTCCCATAGACCTATTTGTGCAGACGTACTTAGTTATTACATTTCTTCCACTAAGGTAATGTCCACTAATATAATTTAATGTACTTGGAACGATGTTGATGGCTTAGAGGATGTAGTATGAGTTAGGTGCAGAACTGGAGTAGTCTGAAATAGCCTTGATTCCCAACCAAGTGAGCAACAGCCAACAGGAAAAGCTGAGTCTCCGTAATAGCTCCACCAATTTGCTTCACTCATGGGCTGGGATCTTAGGTTATCGAAATCCGTCCAGGATAGGATTACAGTCATGTAATTTACTTGGTGCTGGAAATTATTTTATTAAAATGCATATATTATATTCTCAGTCTGCTTGTATCTATTTTACTGCTGACAAGTATTTGGTAAGCTGATTTTGAGCTGGTATGATTTATGATCCAATCACACAATAATTGAAAAAGTCAGAAATGGGTCAGGGGGAACCATACTGTTCTAGGCCAGTTAATGATATATTTGTGAACAATAGTTAAGACTCAGTAAACTAAGTTATCAAGTATTGTCTGTTACAACTTGTTTGGAAAAAAATACTATCAATGATCAAACTTCACACCAAAGAATGTAACCCTGGTACAAGTTGATAGGAAATCCTGAGTAACATGAAAATATTATCAGATATATGGTCAAATAATTGATACACTAATCAAATTACCAAACCACATTTTGTTTGCATATAACCAATTTTTTATTATTTGTATAAATTTCCAAATAAGTTTTTCATCTCCTCACTGTTGCAACTACATTTTGTGGTCAAAGGATATTTTGTAAATGTCAATTAGTTGACTCCAGATCAAAATTTTTCTGCTTTACAAAGTATTCGTCTAATAATCCTGTCATAACAGTACATGGACAAGTATTGAATTCAGTGGAAGTTCAATGAACATTTAGCCATGGTCTACTTATTTGCCAACACAGACATTTGCCTACTTTCCACTGGTAACAATGTACATTTTACATGTAAATATTGATATCATTATTTTTACACAAATTTCAGTTCAGCTGTTGTAGGCATATGTATTGTGTGTAAGGCATATGCTCCTCTTGCTCAGCTATATGGGCTTACTGTAGAAGTGTTGGCCTCTCAGTATAGTTATACTATACCCACTCACTGCCTAGGGGCATGTTTGTTATGTCCTTAGGAAACTTGTATAGAAAAAATATATTTCAACTCAAGCTGGAAATTTGCAAGAATAACAATTGAGGTAAAGACAATAGAATCATGTTTTACTTTTATGAATGGGCTTTTAAAAATTTTCCAAACCTTGATAACAGTCACCTAATGTAAAAAGACAATACCTCCATTTGGCTAGTTGCTAGTTGTTTGTATTTTACCTCTGTTTAGACAAAGGATTTAATGCATTGTTGAAATATAAATACTAGTATAGAAATGCTTGAAAACCTTAACCACCAAATGGATCAAGTTTCTTCTTTTATCTAACAATGGGGTGCCAGTGGCTGGGATTTGATGATCAAAGTAGCCTATTATAGCCCTATACTAGCTACCCCTCTGGCTGGGGGTGAATAATCAGGTAGACTCTGTGTGGGTCAATATGTAGCGAGATGCTTAAAATGCTTGGTACTGTGCGATACTGGGGTTCCAAATGCTCTGAAATCTTGCTGAGTCCGTCGGTAGCTACCTAAGGATTTTGGGGTCCTCATACATCATGTTAATTGCTGAATGCACATTACCCTATTAAAACTTGTCTAACTATTCACATCTTGTAATCTGTAATGTATGTTTGTTACTGGCCTATTTGTTCTTTTCTTTTTCTTAAATCAACTTGTATGTACATGTACATGTATATTATGTACTTTCAATCCATGTTCCATGCAATATGCACTACCTGGCATAATCAGTGGTATTATTGGTTTTGTGTCCCTGAGCCCAACATGACTATTACTAAATTGACTGTTGCTACTAGTACTGCTAGTACTACTAGTACTTCCTACCAACACTATACTATCACCGTTATTGCCCAACAGCCACCAAAACCTAATTATTCACTAATTTTCATCAGGGTCTCCCACCAACATATCCTGGTAGGTATACTACACTTTCCACCATATTACTTGCACATAAGCAATATTCTGACTATAGAGAGAGGGTTGTCTCCATCAGTGAGCAGGATGCATGTGTACATTCATCATGATTGTCTGTGAAATTTGCTGGTACCTTCCATCTAATACATGCATACCAGTCAGACATGTGTATACTATGTAGAGTTCAGTTGAACAAGTTATATGTTATGCAAGTAGGTGTGATAAATGACAATCATGTGGGCAAATGAATTCAAGTAGAACTACTAATGTTTAAAAGTTGTCCTCGGCAGGTTCATGCCAGGACAACAGGATACAGAATATGTGAACAACAAGATAATAGTTTTAGATTATATAGGCTATTTAGTATTTACCATGTCTGTCTATCTATGCATTAGTGTGAAGTTTTGAGGTCACATAATTCAATGGAATCCTTATAATTATTCTGGTTGATTAATTGCAAATTTCCTTTTCCTTGCAAACTATGCAAGTATCATTTTATCTATGATATCTATAGTATAGGCCTACAATAGGTATTATACGGTTACTGACTACTGATACTGTATGATACTGTAAAGATTTGGGGCTAGGGTATCACCCGAACCAGTACCACTCTACAATGTGTCTGAGCTGAGGCTACCTAGTGATACTATATTGTCAATGGAGCTTCCAATTTGTGACTTTTTTGTGTGACCAACAGGTCCCATTGTGCTCTTTGTCTATATCTCATGCATAGGTACGACCTATGTGCCAGGTCCGAGTGCTTCTGCCTATCCAAACTATACTAGATGCTTCAGTTCCGTGAAAAACTCCTAGGATAATTTGAAAAAATCACGAATAGATTTAAGTAAATAGATATTACTTCAATGCACTCCAAATCACAACTGAACTAATACAGAAAAAGTGGCTCCTTTTATATAGAACCAACATCATTCTGCAGAACCGGAGGGGCAGAGGGGCTATCAGTATCCTACAAGAATTGTCCATGCAGTAGTTATAGAGATTGTCTGGATCACTACAATACTCTAGTAGGTCAAGTAGAAATTTTGTGTGGCCAAGTTGGAAATTTTATATGGCCAAGAGGATCTAACCAAATATTACACTGCAAAAAATTTGATGAACATGTCTCATTCCTTGTGTTTAAGAACTTATAAAAAGCAAGCAACTGTGAAATAACCAACGACTGTGGGGAATAAATATTCAATTAAAAGCACAGTGCTTGTCTACTAGGAAGGAAGCCATCCAAAAAAATCTAACGGTACCATAATAATTATATTGCACATAAAGAAAGACAGAACACTCTCTACATAGTCAATTGAAAAGTACTCAGTTGTCAAGCAGAAATTAATGCATATTGAAATCATGGCATTTAAAAGGTTTTGAACATTGGTCTGGTGACATTTTATCTGGCTGTTCTAGAGCCAACTATCAAATACAATAAATTGGCTCAACTCAAGTATTATTCAATTTGCATAATCCTAATAATAGTTGCAACAATGCACAATTTACTTACAATGTATCTACATGTACATTGTACATACATGATGTAATTTGTAATTACTAATTATACATAATTGTACACCACATGCACTTCCAGTTTATCACTAAACATTTAAGAATTATCTTCCCGTTGTCATATTTGGTTTGCAAATAAAGAGAACACAACTTCACACAGGTATATTGCAAGATCAATAGTTACTGTAGGCAGGAGTCATCACCTCATGTACAATATTAGTCTGGGAAAATGTTCAGAGCAGACTAAAGGAAATACCGTTTTTCTCGATTGGGCTCATGTTTATGTTAGTTAGGCAAAGATAGTGTCAGGCTCTGGTTTATCAAGAGCTGCAAATTTGAAATTTGCAGTAGAACTGAGTTAGTGAGAAGTAAGTTGCATTTCCAATTAACATTGTATACACATGTACATGTATAAGCAGCCTTCACTTTGTTGATCTACCATTTACTTTATATTATTCTAATTATTATCAATAAGCAATTACAATCATGATCATGTCTTGTGTAAAAGCATTTACGTAACGTTAAACAAATCATAATCATTACATAACATCAACATTCACAATGAACAGACAATCGATCCAGTCGGAAATCTTTTAACTGATCAGTGGATGATAATTGTTGATATTAATAATAAAACAATTGATTGATCTATTGATATTTCAATTCATTTATTGGTTCAATGCACATCAAATATTAATAATTCATTATAAATAATATTTATTTTATATTAGTTATAATTATAATAATAATTATATAACAATAATATCTTATGTAAATATAATTAATAATTAAATAAAGTATATAATAAAAATAGGAATAAAAGATTAACTGTTATTATTTATTTATATAGATAAAATATATTTTATCATTATATATATAAAATTAAAAGTAAAATACTATTTTAATTTTTATTAGTCACTATAAAACAGTTAATTTAATTGTATTACACATGACATTGCATGTAGTACATATGTTGACGCAGTATAGTATTGTGTGTACATGAAGAGCTTATTTAGGTACTGTACACTGTCTATGTAGATGTAGCTAATATTCAACCTTAGTCTCACCTCAAAAATATAACACCATGGTCTGGAATTAAATATGTTTAAAGGTGAAACCGTCTTGTATGGTAATAAGTATAAGGTGGCCTTGATATCAAATCTTTGACACAAATTTTTTTCCTTTTTTATACCCTGAACTCGGTGTAATTGCACACTCGATAGTGTATATCTAGACTATGCTGTATACTCTATAAATACACTAAATATAAATACTATCCACTTATTCAGTCAGGTAATATACAAGCACATGTACCTAATGAATCAGTTCATCACTTTCATCCACTTTCTCTAAGTGTGTACCCCAATTAAACAGCATGCCAACCATTGTTTGTGTAATTATAATCTATTCTTGAGCTGTAAATTAACTGGAGGTTAATAGCTGGATGGATCCTAGAAATTAGGCTGACCAATATATTGCTATAATATGTAATATCAGAGGGAATATATATACATCAGTGTCCATAAATACACAATAATACATCACATTACAGTCATTAACAAAAGTTTGAGACCACCCAATAATACAATGCACCACATTAGCTTTACAGCAATAAATGCTGTTTTCTTTAATTTTTTTGCTGAATAAGATAAATACATATTGGAAATCATAGACTAATGCAGTTTTCAAGTTCATAAAAGGTATGACACAATATTTTTAAAACTTTTCCCAGTATTTTGTGTGTCTACCAGCATTGCTGATTACAGCGTCGGGGCCCCCTCGGCATACACTCTATTAGCTTTCTGCAATAGTCTATGTTGATCTCAGTGCACAAGACAGTCTCCATCACTTGTGTAAATTCTACAACACTTGATGGCTGCTTTTCTGCCTCTTTGTTCTTCAGCACTGTCCATAAATTTTCTATTGGTTTGCCGTTTAGCAAACTCTGATCTTCATTTTTTTCGAAGCATTGGTGAGATGAGGTTTGGCTGTTAGCTTACATGATTTTAAACAAAATTATTTGCTAAGAAACTTTCAAATGGTCATTGTTGTGATGTTTACATCATTGTGATTTGATTTTAGTGAGTAAAGTTAATGGTGAATGCACCAAAACCCTTCGCATTATGCAGTCTTCCCTTGACGTAGTGGTTCATGGGCGTCCAGAGCGTAGTCGGTCTTCAAATTTTGGGTTTTGCCTCCATCAATCGAGTGCTCTGTTAACTGCTGTTTTGCTGGAGTAAAATTTTCTTGCTAATTGCCTTTCTGAATGCCCAACACCACAAAGAGCTACTATTTGATCTCTTATACATGGCGAGATTAAACTTTTTCACTCATTTTGAAGCAGAAATTGTAACAGATTGAACTGCAGCAATGCTACGATGTAGGCATGTTGCAAGTCACAACTCATGACACAATGTCTACTCAGGTCTATTTCACCCAGAACAAACCAGTGCATCACAATAAAACTAGGAAATAAACTCCCAAACACATAAAAGAGGTGATTTACACATACATTGTATTTGTCAGTTAAAGCAAAGGTGGTCTCAAACTTTTGTTAAAGTGGAAGTAAACAGCTTTTTATAATTAACTGCAAGTTGAGGCCAAGTTTTAGACATGTAGCAGGCTAGATGTTAATGAAATAATGATAATATTAGTTAGATTGGACCTTTTACTTGTCTGCTATAGAATATCTATTACAGAATTGGGCTGCATCATGTCAAATAATGGCATAAGCCAGCGGCGTTTTGACAAACATTTAGCCATAATTGAGTGAGAAATGGCATAAATCGCTCAAGCGGATCTATAACGAGACTGGTTCTTTCAGTTCATTGAACGCCGATTGGTCAAACTATTTGTTTGTGGCGCTACGGGTGACGCAATACCACCCGTAAGATTATAACAAAAGGTTGATGAACTGAGCTAAGCCAAGCCTTCTACATGACTGTGTTATAAACAAACTACTGATTTTATCAACCTTGTATTGGTTATACTAGCTACCCTGGAGAACTTCTGAATACATCAAGTGATAGTTACAGCTCTTCAATAGTGCAATCTCACATTATATAGCAGAACTGGAAATTAGACCACTAAGATATCACATAGGAAGACAATGATTAATCAGTGGTGACATTATGATATTATATACATGCACATGAGTTGAAGGAACCATCTGCAGAGAAAAACTTGTATAGAAGATTTATTGCAAGTAATTTCAGACAGTCAGCAACAGAAGTAATTCATTGCAAGTAATAGGGAGAGTGTAATGGCATAATAACAACATAATGCATATATTACATACGCATGACATACATTAATTTGTAACAATTTAAATTTTGATTATAACAGCTTATACAGTACATATTGCAATTTACATACATATTTTCAACTATTGTTCTGCATACAATGTACATGGATATGACAAGTTACATAATGCTAACACATTAATGCTAAGTTACAACATGACAAATTGGTAAGATTCAATCAGTGTTGCAAGGTACTGTGCTATGGCAATGCTCTCAGCATGGTAAAGTGACAATGTCGCATAGCAGAATGCTGGATGCTCTTCTTAACACTACCGCCTTCGAAGGACTCACAGTTGGATCTTCCTCATCAAAGTCTAGAACTGTAAAACATATTATGTTATATATCGCAGCCATGCCAATATACATGTAGGGTACATGTACACGTATTACAATATGGAACCCAACACAGAACCTCAATTTAGGAGTACAAAAGAGGTACAACAATATAAGGCAACAATGAAACATTAGGCCTAATAAGGAAGTACATGAACATGTAGATGTCTATTGAGCTTATTCACAATTTAGCAGTACTTTGCACATACTTACATGCTTCAACTGAGATGCATTTCAACAGCCAAAATTTTCGTCAGCCAGCACTCTGAGAAATTAAAATCAAAATAGGTGTGAATCTAAAACATTGAGAATGAGTACATTATGTAGATTAAGTATTAGGTGTTTGTCTATGAAGCTGCGTCTAAAGAGGCTGTTGCCTATTTGCAGATATATCACACTCAGCTCAAGGCTCTCGCACAACAGTTATGTGGCTCAGTGAAATTATTCATGACTTGAATAGGCCCATATAGCTATCAAAAGTTTCTAACCTAAAGTATGATATCGTATGAATAATCAGATTGCATATCATCATGTTGAAATATAATATAGGCTTATTCCATAACTTCAGTTTTCATAGAGAAGCGGGGCCTATTGTACATCACTATGAATATAAATAACTAGAATCAAGATTAATGAAATTATAACACATTACATTAGCCTGGTGAAATTTTGCAGTAAAATGTCAACTTGAACTTGTAACTTGTGGCACTACTAACAGCACTAACTTACAATAGGCTTATATACATGTACAATAGTATTTTTATCCTAATGAATCGACAAGAAAAGAAATTATAAATAAATAATAATGATTATTATTATTATTTATAGGCCTAACTCTAATAATATAATAGCACAGGGTATATATTTTTATATATATTATATCTAATAATATAATATTACAGCAGAATCTTATGTTCATGTTGGATGTACATGTATGTATTGTATATAAAATATGACAGTAGAAACTATCTTAGACTTGTGTTCAATAAATAGGAAGGAATATAATATTATTACTAATTATTATTATATCGTTATTGTATAAAATAATTTTAGGCATACAAAACCAAAAATAAAATATTGTGAGGTTAGTTTATATTGTTAGACTTGGCTACAACAACCTGGTTATCTTATAGGACAATATTATTAGATTATGATAGTATAAATATAACAATGATGCAATGGTCATGGTATGGTTAAAAGTTAAGTATCCCATCATGATCTTTCAACCACTAACATCTGCTCTTTTAACCACAGTTTAACTAACTTTAATTGGCAGCCTGATGAATTGGAGAGTCCTGTCCCTTGTGTCACTGTCACACGGAGCATACAAGCATCTTCCCATGATTAAATTAGAAAATAATAAAATATAACCAAGTATAACAAGTTACCGCTACAGTTGACTAATGCTCACTAAAGAACCGTTAAGACCGCAGTGAATATTCACGACGCTCCCATGCGAAATCCCAAATAATATTTGAGTTTTTTAATTTTCTATTTAGATTATCACCAAAACAAAACTGAGCTTTCTAATATAGATTGGGGTACTGCAAATGACATATTTTTTCTAATGTATACAAATAGAGTTGAAAAAGCGTGTTTACTTTCACTTTAATGACTGTATTATGACTATTATTATTATACTGTACTACATGTTGTATATTAACTACTTAGGTTATGATTGTGTTATCCAAATATGCAGCAATGTGTTTTGCAGTAGGCCTACAAGGTAGTAGTTGTTCCTTGGCTAATAGTAAATACTCCTTTACATAAAATTGGCCATAAGGAGTGTAAGTATTGACTATATTACAGCTGTGATTACTCAATGGACACAACTACATGCTCTTCCAACGGAATGTCTGATGTAGATACACAGAAAAAGGTGAGTTTACAATCAACATTACAATGTACATTATTTCTAGTTTCTATCAATGGGTATGTGACATTTTTTAAAATTCCACATAAAAAACTACTGCGGTTTGAAACCCCCATTGCCTTTTTGATAGTTTTTTTCTCATAGTTGTGATTGGGTTGATAGGTGGGGTAACTGGACTGGGGTTACCCAAAAATAAACAAAGCATTGGCAGCTTTTTGATGAGCAGCAGAGGCTATCTATGCTTCCTGCTTTGTTCTGCACCTTCCTGAGCTATTCATGGCTCTGTAGGGCTGCATGTAACTGTTGGCCAGATCCAATGACTTCAACAGTTTCTCAAGATATGGATAGTTTGGCCTGCTTAGCATAGTAACTATTATAACCTCAGAAACCTTTGATGATGTAATATCAACATTCTGGATAATGAATTAACTTAGCAGTCAATACACCAATAAATATTACTATTTACCTATGACAATATTATGAACAGATGCATAACCTCAGAAGCTGTCTGGACGAGTGTAGTATATAATAATATTATAAATAGCATTGTGCTATGCACAGCTCCTTACTTCAACAATCAACATCCATTTACTAAATTATAACAATCTATATAAATTTCTCCATCTGCCTAAAATCTGGTGTATTCACTCACTCTTTCACTGAATCTCCAAATAACATCACAATACATGAAAACAGCTGCTTCAAATTGGGCAGCAAATTTACACATTTTAAGTGAGCAGAGTCTCTGGAATATGCAGGTAGGGTTACTCCTACTAATTGTTACTGCTACTAATTACCAGTTTATATTGTGGACTAGTAAATAATATACATGAGCTTATACTATTATTAGTGTAGCATTATACATGTACATGTACTTCTAGTCGAAAGTCTGCACTACATGTACATGTAGTGATTGCCCGTAAATACGCTATACATTTATAGCAAGCATGAAAACATGTTGAATTTTTAACTATCATTTTTTGTGTAAATAATAATATGGTCTCCACCATTATATAAGGACTTGGTGAGGGATTGTTTGCACAAGGCAGTTTACAGCTGGATGTTTTGGAGGATGCTTTATCAACTGAGTTTGCATTTGTAATATTAGGGTCTATTATTCAGAATGAAATTTATAAAGCATTAAAATTCAAAGCAGACCTTTATACTCTGCTGTACCTGTTGCCTACATGCATTTGTTGCTGCAAGCTAATGTTGATGTTGATATACCAATGAACCTATATTACAAAGTTTTAGCTGCATGCATTGCTCCTAGTCTACTATAAAGTAGTATTACCACTAATATAAAGCATTATCCAGTATCCACTCAACCTTTGTGTAGTCAGTTAAAAGTTAGATAGTATTATATAATTGTATGGATTCAAATTATTATGATCACTATCCTTTGGTATTTAATTATTAATATGTAGGCTATAATATACAGTTATGCAGTTGCTATTGCTTATAGCGTCCAACAGATTAAAAGTGGGTAAATTTGTAATCCCACTACATGTGTTGGGATACTCTACTTGAGACAAGCCGTCAAACCCTAATCTCTCTTACCAGCCAGTGCAGCTGCCTAAAGCTACTTGTTTACTTGTTCTGCAATAATATAATATAAACATATAATACATGATATATATATTAGCTAGATATGTTATAGGCTAAATATTGAGCAGCTACAGGAAGGTTTTCATGTATCCAAATTCATATCAGGGTAATGTTAATCCAGATGCTAAGCATGCAGTTGCAGTCGCTTAGCGTCCCAGTAATAATGGTGATAGCCATAGTAGTCATAGTTATATGCTCAAGAAATTCATGTTCCTTGACTTGGGACTAGAGAATTGATTATATAGTGTATTGCTAGCTGATGTGAACACAAAATTTCAAAGTTCTCAAGGAAAAGGAACCAGTTTGCTTGGCATAATTATGTTTATTTAATAAAGATTTTTGCTATACTCTCTATAAAAAGGTTATTTATGGGTGGTAGGACCACTGCTTATAGATATTACTCATCTAATCTAGACAATCCTATTTCATACACAATAATAGAGGTCTATATTGTCACACATCTATTTATTAATGTTAATTTGCTGTTTGGGCAGGCTATGCATATTTTTTGTGTACTTTCATATATTATTTTTCTTGTCTACTCAGCTCTAAAATCTGACTTGATCATACAATGTATCTTGACTGCTAGAACCCAGTTTACAATCTATTACATTGCATGTACATGTATGTGATGTACTATTATTATAAGTATATAGGCCCTAACATACATATATTTTAATAGCACTGATAGTGTTTTATGCATCAGTCTCATTAGCTATTAATCCAAACTCCGAAATAGGAAATATATTATTGAGAGAAGACAACTTTTAATTGCAATAGATTGCCTGTAAATGCCCATGTTCAAGTATTTTCACTGTATTTATATATAATAATTAGGTAAGGTGTGCTATAGCTACATGTACATGTATATTATACTCATTGTCAGTTATACTATTATAGGCGGAACACAGGAAGTTCTACTACAGGGGAGAGCATGTGATACTGACAAGTAAAGCTGGGTGCTCGGTGCTGGAAGAGGCTCATCAACTACTCACTAAACAATATGCTGGAAAGCCAGTGATTCAGACATACTATGCAGTAGGGGACGGCCAGGTAGGTCGTGGGTAGGCCTACACATAGCCTACATAATATAGGCCTAATTATCATGATCATTATAATAATTACATATCCTTATAGCATTGCAATGCTGACTATCACTTTATAGAAAGTAAATAATGCCAACAGTACTACAATAATATATGAATGAGAGATATTTCATATACAGTGTAGTAATAGACTAATAATTTATATATCACATATGTATCATGTACATGTACATTGAAGAATTCTCATATTGTAACAATTGGGGCCTGATCATGTAGTCCTTTCTGGAATACAATTTAGCTCCACTGACCTTTCATCACTTCACCTGGTCTTCCATTTGATGATCTTATTCTCATTATTTTATTATCTTGTGTCATAATATTTAATTCCAGAGGCCACAGCACAAGATCATTCTGTTTGGACAGAGTCGAATCATAATCACAGGTCAGTGAGCATATTACTGTATTCCTGTTTCTAAACAAGTAACCAATGTTTGGTTTTTGTTGTAAGACAGTGTCATGGAGAGGGAGGTATGATTTTACGCTATTTTTACATATCCAAGGTTCCTCAATAAAATTTCAGATGGAGAAGTTGCCTTCTCTATTATATTTGACCTCACCCTAACCCACTTTTCCCCAACTACAAACAAGTAACCGAGTCTATGTGAAGTTATGCTGATATTACACAGGAAAAAGGTCCAGTGGGATGGTTGGCCAGGTACATGAGCTATTAGATGCTCACTTCAACTCTGCAGAATACAAGACTAGTATACAGCCTAAAGGTCTCACATCTGATAGCAAACACACCAGTGCACTGGTAAAGGTATTATATATATTGTATATACTGCAGCATATAAGTGTATGTTGTAGGCTAGTGCAGTTGACACATACATGTACTTGTATTATACCACTGGTGTTTTTACAACCGAAATCGGAAGTTGTTACACTTCTGTTTCAATTTTTAAGAGTAGACAACTCACAACTTTTAGCATCATGGTAATGTGCAACCATTGTAATTATTGTATATAAATATATAGTGTGTTTTATGTGTCAAATCACCAGTGTTACGACTGGTTGGTTGTCGGATTGAGGGTTTTATCTGTTTTTCATGTTTTACTGTCTCGTACTTGATTTCCAATCATTATTTTACACATTAGGCTTCTCGGGTAGGAATTTGGACTTGAGTCATATTTTTAAATTAACCTACAATAATTTAGTAATTTTATTGTATTGAAGGCACCATCAGGTGAAGATAATGATGTTCAACAGAAGTGGTCAGTCAATCAGGCTACAGAGGATAATGGATGGGACGAGAGTGGTTGTCATACTGATGGTTTGTTTTTTACTCATAGAGAGTTTTATAAAGCAATTAAAGATAGGTCCAAGAATAGAAAATATATTATATTATGTAAATTTTTCAGTTTTCTATTTCTGTGTCTCAAAAATGTCTTCTATTAGGTGGGTGCACGAGGTTGATAGGACAATATACTCTATAGTCTATAGAATATATACTATGATAGTAAATATTGAAGAGAGCAAATCAAATTGTACATGTAAGAGTACATAATCTCATGAGTTTGTACAGAGAATGTATTTATGTAGGTGTCTCAGCTGTCTCCTCTAAAGATCAGAGACGATTGGAGCTCAACACCCTATTCTCTAAGGCTGTAAGTTACTCAACTACTATTACCTCTTACACCAAAAGTTTAGCCTTGGTTCCTTCACACTACCAGAGCTATGAGTGGGCCCATTACAATGAAACACTACATGAAACGATGCAATAATTCTATGACAGTCGCATTTCATGCACAGCGTACATTTATTTGCATGTACGCTATATATAAACTACTACTCATTGATGATACTGATATTGTTGTTTTATTGTAATGATGTAATATGTACATTTCACTCATTTCACCCTAGTTAAAAAGTTAAGATCTTTAGCAGTACTAGAGGCTAGAATACAAGTTTATACATGGATTTATTCATTATTTTAATATGAATTAATTTGCCACTGACAGACTTAAAAATACATGGTTTTTGTACATATTACTGTATTATGTATGTGATTAATGATGTACTGCCCACCACACATTTATCGTATAGTTACATATTACCTTCTTGTAGATTACCGAACTGAAAAGTGGAAAAAGTTACAGGGCAAGTGGTTCAAAGTCGAATGAATGTGTGAAAAGTAGCAGACATGTTGCTAGTGTTCCCAAGTCACGTTCTGATATAGCTACCGACTTTAATCTTGTGGATAACAGTATAATCGAAGTGGGAAATCCAATCTCTATGCCAACTGTAGAAGAAGACGGCATTTTACATTCCAATTTCAACAAAAAAATTGCACTAAATAATAACCATACTGGAATTCCTGTCCTTGGTCAATGTATTGAAGTAATTACAATAGATTCAGGTTCGTCGTCTGCTGACAGTAGCACATGTGAAGAGAAAAAGTTATCTTCTCCTTCATGTTCCATGGATGATATATCAACATCAGATGGCAGCGCTGTTTTGGGGAAAGCTGGAACCAACAACAAACCTACAGGTATGTTGTTTGTAGCACATCTAGTAAGGTCATATCTGGGATGCGAGTTTAGAAATTAAAATAGTCTGCTCTGTATATCAGGGGTGGGCAAATTCACCTGAGCGTCCAATAAACCAAGTTCAGATTATGTAGTAACTGTTACTCTATGATATATCCTGGTATGTGTATGTGTGATAGATGCAACTATGTTCATGACTATGCATTATATAATTGTGGACTCAAAATTCCTATAAAGATTTTAAAATGTATCGAAAAAATTTTCTTACGCCTGTATATTGTAGGCCTATTCTGAAAGTTATAGACATGTAGCTAGACATGTTGAGTTGTCATGTCCCTACTTGCTATATTACAGGTGGTGATGTTATAACGTATGATAGAGAGTTTCTCCTACACATGTCTGTGTGTAAAGTAGCCCTGATATACCCTCACAGTCTTATTGTTACTAGTGACTGTGAGATTCTCATCAAAGGACCGGTTAGTGAATACCATACTGTGGTGTACTCTGTTGTGGCTAGTTCAATAATACTGTATTAGATCATGCAAACATACAACCTCATGAGTACAGCAGAGCTTTATTCACCTCCATCTCAAATCACCTGACTCAACTCTCAGAGCTAACCATAAAACTCTATGACTTTTTTGTACACCTTGTATTTGATAGCAGGTGGTGCGATGTTTATGTTACATTTATAAGAATAATTCATAAGGAAGTGTTTGGATGCAGAAGGTTCCCGTTATAATTACAAATGTTTTTTGTAGAATTGTCAAAAACCGTTTGATCCGTCCGCACACAGATTACCAGATGCAGAGTTGGCCATGTCGAACGTGTTCCCAAACTATATAAACCATAGCACCTCTAACAGAAGGAACATGGCTGAACAAAGAGAGCCTCAATATCATAAGAAACACACTCCATACACTTCAGATCCGTAAGCTAGTTATGAGATTAGATTCCAGCCAATATGTTGCCGTAAAATTTAATAATATACTAGTAGTTAGACATACTTATATTTTAGCAAAGGCTTACTTTCATCTTCAAGGTGGACATTTGAAAAGCAATGTGCTTGTAAATGGAACTGAGTTGAATATCATCGAACGAATGTCCCGTGTTCCTCCATTTTTATCCTTTTTCGCTAATTCATGTGCATTGCATTTATTTAAATGATAAAACTAATATCACGAGCTAAAGTTGTCAGAATTTATCCATTCATGTATTTCTTGTTCTATCTAGGAGGTCTTGGGGAGACTCAAATGGTAATACAAGGTATCGAAAGTTTATGCCAGGTAAGTGAACACTCAGCCAGAGTGGGTTAATAACTTATACTTGTATTACTGAACCCTGTCCTGATAGCAATGGTATTGCTGGGCCCAGTTGAAAGTAATTTTGTGTGTGCTATACTAACATTGAAGTCAAGTAGGCTGCTGGAGAATTTCAGGTGATGTATTTCCCATAAAATTTAGGACACCCTACATGCAAATGCATGTGTTGAAGTTGAACATAACATATTTACTCGTAAATTTTATATGGATGCGTTCATATACAATGTATGTATCTGTGCACTGAACATATTGTTATTGTTGAGCTTTTAAATAATATTCATATTTTTTAAACACTGTAATATGCATCATGTATCTAGATGAATTGTGTATTATACTGTTAATAGGACCAGGGGAGGTACTGTATTCAGAGAGTGCATACAACTGCATGGAGCCTGCTCCCGAGTCTGCTACGTTCTGCACAGAACTTGATGCTGTGTTCAAGAACAACGCAAAGGTTACTCCAGGTATCACATTCACCAAACGACCCAAACAATCTTTAAACAGTGAGCACATCAGAGAATTGTTGGAGTACTATGAGCCTCATAGTAATTAGCATTCACACTGTGTACTGTAGATAGTTTACATAGCTCAAGAAACAAACCAAGATATGGTGCTTTCCATTACATATATACACATGTATCAACCAGTTGGTTGATAGAAATAATATTTTCTGTATATTATTATAAGATAATGTTAAAAGACTGTAAAGTTTCGTTATATATTTTCACATACAAGTTTTATTTTTCAGAAATATAACCATTAAAAAGTTCATTGCATACAAAAGAACAAGACAGTATAGTGTGTTATGATCAATCGCAATAACCCAGCCTAGAAGATATGGTTAGTCTAATAGTGATAATGTCGGAAAATTATACATATATCTTAGTTCTTATAAATAAATATTTAATTTTATATCGTCGGGTAAAGTGCTCTATAGGACGTGGTATTGCCCTAGAGCTATTATAAACTATTATAACGTAGGGGGAATTGACGATTTTTAATTTATTTGATTTATTTCACTACTACGTAGTTTCATCTACGTGTTTGTATATGAAACTACGTAGTAGTGAAATAAATCAAATAAATTAAAAATCGTCAATTCCACCTACGTTATGATAGTTTATCTTAGTTCTTAGATGTGTACTGCACTACTGCTAGTAATTTTGGATAAAAAGGAATAGCCTCAACTTGGAGTAGTTCTCTCTTTAGGCGAGAGACGACAACTACTATGCTTCCAACGCGATTGATAGAATTGTCTTTGGGGGTAATCTTTTCATGTCCATGTGCAACATTTCTTAGATATCGATAGCCCGAATTACGTAAACTATCGGTTACTGTGACCATATGTAAATTGCAACATTACTTTGCCTGCACCGTATCCGTGATATACCAATTTTTAAACGTGATAAACAAAATTATCCTCAATATTGTCACGTTCGTTTATTTAGAAACAGAAAGCTTGTCAAACTTCAGTTATGGAGCGTAAACAGCAACATAAAAAGGGCCATCAAAAGGCTGTCTCAGATCTTAGGAAAAAATGGAAATCAGATACTTTGGGTATGGTAACCGAATTGTAATTTTAAATCATAAATTAATGTTATGTAATGTTTTATATAAATCATATAATTAATAATTAATTTAAATTAATGTTCTGCTTGACTGTTGTCGTGTTGATCATTTTGATGTTATGTTTTATTTTAAATTTTAATAATAATAATAATAATTTAATTTTCATTTATTTTGTTTTTGTTTATTTGTTATTTATGCAATAAGAATAACATTAATCATTTGTAATATAATAATAATAATGTATTAATTATGTTGTACAAATTAAATAAGAAATTAATACAATATACATGTACTTCTTGTTTATATTTAATAAAACATAAAAATAGATATTATAAATTTAAAATTATAGTTATTTAATTTAAAATTTTATAATCTAGGCCTATAGTCTAGTGATTATTATTAGGCAAGGCTATACATTTATAGACTAATATTGACAATTCTATTGTAAATATTAATATTTATTATGTTTCTTTTTTTATTGTTTATAAATCTTCTTTATGTAAGCTACTACCATTATAGGCCTATGTTATTAAATTCTCGATTGGCGATTCTAGAGTTAGGTGCAGAAGTGAAGAAATTTGGGATAGTCTATAGCATCATCAGTTCGAGTTGAACCTAAACTAGACTCGTTTATCTATTTAGGCGTATGCCTAGGACTTTTTTCTATTCTTTTCTATTCTCAATCGAGAATGATAATAATTTCAAGGACATTGATTAGGCCTATAGACTAATTTAATCATGCATGTGTATTTAAGTGATGATGGTATAACTACTGGGGTGTGTAAGTACTCAAAAACCCCCTTGGCAAAGCTTGCAGAATTTTCATTAAACCAATTAATAATTGATCCTAACCTGAACCAATAAATATGTGGTTTAGATTTTAACCTGAAGTTGTCCTCTCTCGGTTTCATCAACATGGGAATTAACAACTTCACATTGTAATAAACGGCTTTGGGAGCTCTAATTCAACTTGGTGATCTTTAAATAGTTGTATTAAATTATATTGTTCCCAGGTCATTATGCGCCTCATTCAAAATATTTGGCTAGGCCCCTGTGTACTGTCCTATTTTCATACTGTGCAATGTAATCAAAGGTTTTAGGGTTTTGTTGAAATATAGACTATCTAGAATGGCTTTTGAAGTACTTTGTGGTGTATATTCTAGCTTTGAGTAAAGAAAAGCGGTCTCAGCTGCTGGATGCTAAAAGGATTCGCCATTCTCCTGCTGCATCACCAACACATGGGGACACTGATGATGAAGCTGGTGATGACAACGTTTCCATTGTACAGGTGATGGATTAATGTGGTATTGAAGAAGCCAAAATTCGGATACTTTATCAACTTAAGTGTGAGAAGTTCAGAGTTTAGTAACAAGATTTTTATTTTCAGGTGGATAAAGCTATTGAAGATTTAAAGAACAAAGATGAGAGAATTGGTGCTCTGAAGCTGCTTCAAAGGGCTCTTGCTCAAGGTTCCCTTATCATTGACCACTTCATGGCGTAAGTTCTCATAAATGTAGTTATCCATTGTACCTATTTGATTAATTTTGATACTGGCAGCGTTGGCGCACTCTGGGTGTCTATAAGGAAAGTTATTTGAAATAATGGGGACTGGTATCATATCACTGCCTATACTTTTACTGCACATAGTCTGTCTAACTGTTACTATTTTACTAGTGCTGATGGGGCGTTAGATAAACTAGTTGGTCTACTCAGTGAGAATGATGCAGATCTTCAGATTGAATGTGTATGGTGCATCGCCAATATATCTGCAGGTGAACACGAAGCTACACTGAGAGTGGCCAAATCATCTGCTCCTTACATGGTTACATATCTCTCAAGTGATAACCATAATCTGCAGGTAAGGTTCATTTCTGCTTTAGATCAGTATCTCAAGATAGATAGTTATCAAAGTGTACTCCCAATATCATAAGATACAATATGTTTTTGCTCTTACTCCAATGATCTTATTGCAATGCCTTATTTTGTTTTCTCAATACAAGAAACGATAACGTTTAGTCATTTTAGTGGTTATATTTGGCTTCATACTGTACAATTAGTTTCAATAAACCTTGGCGGAGTGTCTGCTTGAGCAATACTAATATGAAGTCATTCCCATGCACAAGTTAAATCGAATCACGATAATTATATTCTCTCTACTCCATATAGTTATTTAGTCCCTTTCGATCTTCCATCTGCCATCATGGAGAATAAATGCTAAGCTATCCGAGGTTCAAAATCTTGTGCTATTGTTCAGCAGTAGACTTATAACTAGCATTGCTTCTTTCAATCAGCTATCTTTCCGAGCAACTAGTGTGTAAGCATCTAAGAATTCATTCACATCTATTTGTCCATCTCCATTAATGTCGATATGCTTAGCCATCAACTTGATCTGCTTGTCTGGCATTTCGCTTTTAGTTGCTTTCCTTAAAACCTATCAATTAAGAGTTGAAAATTAAGATTAAAGAAGTGACTCAAGTAGTTTTAAAGGGTTTGCTAACTTAAGAGCTCACGAAGATGATGATTGAAAGTTGCAATTTCAGTGATGCCCTATTGACCTGTAGTGTTCACAGACAACACTTTTGTGGATGTAACATGCTGGAAATGATTATTAGTTACATCGTATAATTATGCACTCATATTTTTGCCTAATATCCAGTCTATTAAAGCCAGTCAGTTGCACACGCGTCTAATAAAACAACAGGAGCAATATTGCTGTTCGTGATTACAACCAAATCATAGATTTTGTACAATTGAATAGATGAAGTCACTAAGGCGTATCGTACTCAGTCACGTTAGGCTTACCCTACAAGCTTCAATAAATTCATCTCTGGAGATGAAACCCGACCGATCCTTGTCAATGGTGTTGAAGATTTGTGTGAGAGTGACTCTGTGTTTATACAATGCCTCCATTTGCTCTGCGTCTGGACCATTGCTCATATGATTGTTCTCCAACCTCATCGAATCAAACATTGAACTGTAGGATACCTAGTAATGGTATGATGCAGATGTATTATCAATGTAGTTATGACTGTGATGGAGTTTTGACGATTTTTTATAATTAACCATGCACATGCCAACTCTAAACCGCAGTTCTTTATTTTAAACTTTTGGCACTACATATCGGTAACTGGATTGAAGTATAATACTATTGTCCACCACTTGGAATACCCCGTATTCTCTTTACTCTCGTGATCAATCTATTCCAACTTATAAAGTGTTGTTTACCTTGTTCCCCTCATTTGGACCTCCCGTCACAATTTTGGATTTCATTGTTCTCCATGGCAAGTCTAACCCTGTCACTGATTTCATCACTTCGCACCATTGTGTTACAGATAGCACCCCTGTGTTCTCTGGGTCATGTTTTCTAAAGCTCGATGTCAGCTCACCCTTCAGTGAAAATACCTAACCAAATATCAAAATGCGGTGAAATAGCAATATTTATATGCTTGATATCGTTCACATCTGCTAATATGATTGCACTCTATTAATAATTGTCATGCTAGCGGTACAGTAGAAAAATCTGACACTAGCTGCAGACCTAAGCACTGAAAAACAAATAACAATTTTTAGATGGTGAATTTGGTGGAATTAGTGACTACCTTTTCTTTGAGGCTGGCTAGTGCGGAATCTTCGGTTTTGTTAACTCTGGAACTGAATGTGGTTGCTTGTCCGACTTTTACTTGAAACTGGAATATCTCAGGTAGATTATCTCCCCTTGTTACACCTTTGTTGATTTTTATGAAGGCCCCTGCTCATTGCAAAAGATCTCACCATCAGTTTAAAAGTTGAACAGAACGAGTGCAACACTCATGGATTCCACAGATATTCAAATCGATCAGTGTCACTATTGCTGACTTGCTCTGGTGTTGTGTTTAATTGTTTACTCTTACCTTTGTTGCTATCTTCTTCATAGTAGTTAGAAGCAGAGAATATAGTGAGGCATTGGTTGTTGTGACAGTACTCATAACCTTCTGGTTTGCACTCATGAGATCGTATTAACATTTTAAATTTATGTTTTTTCAGTACCTAAATCAAAAGAAACGCAAAAATTGTCATTTTCAAGTCTACTGCACAGCAGTTCATTTGGGAAGATTGGCTTTGGTGTGACAACTTGACAAGTTCTAGTTGAAGTTCACTTACCATGTTACAGATATCGGGCCCAAAGTAGCATCCACCACCTCGGAATGTGTTGGGTTCACACCCATTCTGTGTCTTTGGGTCACTCCATAACATATCTAGAATCTGTCGCCATTCAGCAAAGTTGATTTTGTCTGGATGTCCATCAGGTAGATTCTCGTCTTGTGGAGGGTTGAGTACAGACATATATTGATGTCTATCTAACTTGTCTATCTCTGCTAGGTTGGTTTTATTGGATATGCCACCATGGCACACTAGAATTTTCTTATCAATAACGGTACATATCGGAATCCAGCTTCAATGAAAACCAAAATAAATTGCTATTAATACACAGCACAATATTCTGCGCCTGTAATATTCATCGACTAGTGAAGCTAGGTTATACAGCAGATCGTTAAACAGATTAGCAGATTCTACTCACCTGAAAACGTCAGAAAATAATTTCACCAGCTTTGCCGAGTGCTGGTGATATTTAACCATTGCTTCTTTAACAAACCCGTATCGCATATTCATAACCTAAAATTAAAAATTATCATCTGCGTATACCATGGAGCATCGGGTCCCCAAATTATAAACATTTCGAAATAGAAGAAACATTTCTTAAAACAATGGGTTTAACTACTTACCTGATCCTCGTGGTTTCCTCTGTTGATTATGACTGATTTTGGATAGACTAGAAAATAGCAAAAAATTAATAGTGCCACCTCTATGGACTGCTCTCCTCTATCCACTATATCTCCGTTGAAAATGTATGGGTTTTGTCTATCAGGGAACCCATTCTACAACCCAACAGTAAGAAATAGATTCATTCCTAACGAACATAGGTTCTACTTCAAAAGTATAATGTCAATCACAGATATTTCTCCTATATATTAGTATGTGACAGTTTCTCTAGCAGCCATCTAATAATTCGTGATGTAGCATTTTGCAGAATTACTCACTTTGTAAAATATTAGCAACAAGTCTTCCATCTGCCCATGTATATCACCACAGACGGTTACACCTGGTAAATTGCCTAGTGGAACCTGACAAAAATAATAGCATTATAAGAGTCTACAGAATGTCGTTTACAAGTGATTTGAGGACCATAGGAGACGTATTGTTGTTTACACATAGGAGTGTATAAATTTACAGCCTATGACTACTAGTCATGCTACATAACGAAAAGTTATACTCGCACACCACTTTATACAATTCAGACTTACTTGATGCCAGCTCGCCATTCCTTTAAACAACTTTCTGGCCTCATGAAGTATTTGCAGAGCAAACTTTGCGTGCAGTATGTTTTTATTTCTAAAAAATTCCACCAGAGCTGGTAGCTGTCCAGAGTCCAATGGAAACTTCAAGTGAATACCCTGAAAAAATAATTAGGTTTATATAAGAATGTAGTTTGCCATATCTGTAGCTGTGTGATGACATTAAAAGAAAACTCACTCACAGTTTGATAGAATTAGACTTACATCATAATCCGACTCGATGGCAATTGTTGATGGATCTGTAGATGTTACCAAATCATCTTCTTGCTTTGGCTAAAAACATTTAACCACTTTGAATTAACTGTATTGAAATAATGTAATTTTGCTGCCATAAATGCTTGAGTGAAGCCAATTTAACGATAGCATGTCATGCACGCGAAAGCCAAGAAGTGATTACAGAACTTAGCGTAGCTATGAGCTAAAGAGCTAAACTGTATTGCATTTCTTTGCCCCTACTACAAAACGAGTTGTGTAACATTATAGTTACACGCAGTTTTAGTATAGGCATACACATTATTCGGTACAGTACAGATTGTTATTTAGCTCACATGATCATCGCTGCGTAAAGATTTAATGAGCACATTTTCGTCTCCCTGGCCGTGTAGTAAAAGATCGTTGAAGAAGTTATAAAGACTCATCTGGTCTTTCTCGTTCTTGTACTCGAGTGACTGAAACACTTGCCATGTGGCTCTTCTTCTTGCTTCTAATCTTGCCTGATACTTTCTGAACCACTTCTGGATAAATATGGCGGCTCTAATTTGTGCCTCTTTATCTGCTAGCGGGTCTAGTTCACCTTTCTTGCGTTTCTTAGAGGACTTGGACAAAGTTCTTGTCTTGGCAAGAGTTGGTTCATTAGTCTTGCTGCAGAAGCACCCCATTCTATATACTCACCTCATATTTGTGTGCAAGTGATATAATGCTGTCTATTGTGTGATCTATATCCCCAGTACCTATTCAGATGCACCTAATAGCCCATTATGGCATCTACTGGTATAGTAGCAGCAATAACTAGAAACTCTATTATATAGATCCACCTGTAACAGTACCCTAGTATGTCTTTGGATATAAAATTAAGTTATGACAAATATTTCAATAATTTGTTCACCAATTCTATTGTCTTATTTTTGTACCGAATCTCATTAGATCTTTTTGGTTGTAATACACACTGTAATATGTTGCTGTTAATACCTGTAATATGTCGCTGTAATACACACTGTAATATGTCGCTGTAGTGTAATACACTGTAGTATGTCGCTGTAATACACTGTAATATGTCGTTTATTCTACATGTATATGAGCTCAGTGTGATGCTTTACATTACTGTATATCTATGCCATTCTTTTCTTTTTAAACAATGTAACGAAGTAAAAGTTTATAGTATTCAAAACAACTTTTAGGTTCATGTGCAACATTGTAGCAGTATTAATAGTATATTATGGCATTATTTGTGAGGGCTGATAGCGCATTGTTACTAATGTATTTGTATTATCCTAAAGCCAGTTACAGCACAGTCGTTGGTGAATTGTCCAACTGTTGATATATTTCCAATCTGTGTATCAACAACTATAATATATTTACAGGAACAATGTGCGTGGGCTCTGGGTAACATGGCTGGTGACAGTGAAGAGTGTCGAGAACTTCTCATCTCTCATGGAATTATCTCCCCTCTGATAGCACTTCTCAAGGTATATATTATGGCACCATCTTGTAGACGTGTACATATATCCCACAGTTGCTCTTGCTGCTACTAGTATTAATTTTACTTGGCATTATTATTGGCTCCTACTATACAGGAAATATTCTGTAGCATCTACATGTATATCTATATAGCCTGTACATGGAGTGCAGGTTTAATGCCCTTGCTGAGAACTTATAAAATATTCGCTGACAGACCTACATATTGTATGACATTGTATAATCATCCTGTAGGATATAACGTATACAGGATGCTGGTGTTCGTCTCGTGACTTGTAGTGTTAGTATAATATTCGTGTCAATATTTAGTCTACAGATACTGGCTGTGTTAAGAACGCAGCATTTGCCCTTTCCAACCTGGCCAGAGGTGACAATAGTAAGAGAACAAAACTCCTAGAGGCTGGTATACTCGACTCATTGCTGGGTCTACTCAGTCAAGACTCAGCAGAGGACATAGTTACTGAAGTCTCTTGGGTTCTCTCTTACCTCAGCTCCAGGTCAGTCAGCTATACCAGGTGGTCAATCGGCAGGAGGAGGATGAGCCAGTTTTATTAGATGGCCATACGACTTACACAGGCTGTCATACAGCGACGAGTCAATTTACACTCTGTTGTTTAATCAATCATTTGATGGGCACTTCTTGATTAGAGCAAAAGTATGCAGGGCTTAAAAATATCATATCTCCCTGGCTCCGCCTACAATGAAGGTGAAGGCTGTAGAGTTGCCCTCTCTGTGTTGCCGTATTGACCGCATGCAGCTCTCCTCCATTCCCAGAGGAAGACTCCAACATGGTGTCTCGGTGAATTAACCTTACTAGCTGGAAGATATTTACCCACGTTTGTACAGTGATAGTGCTAGTAGTTTATAAGGAGAGGACAACTCTACAGTGCTCATTCTCACTGTACGTAAGCAAGGCAGTTTATAGTTGGCAGTTGTATGTTGATTGAAGGGAGAGATCGACTTAGCGTAAATATTTTGTGCTGAATATTATGTTAATACCTACCATGTGGTTGTTATATTCAGTACGGAGAATGAGACAAAGATGTACGAGAGTGGAGCCGTGAGTAAGATGGTAGATCAGCTGATAGTACACTCTAAAGATGAGGAACTACACAACAATGTGGTCAGTACTAATTAGTGACTAGTGTACATTCCTTGGTTAGCTGTCACCATTCAAATTCTGACTTAAGAATATTATTGATGAAATTTGATATAGGTGAATCACAAAATTTAAACCCCCCATGGCCGCCCCCGTTATAGGGAGTCCATGATTTACATGTACATGTACACTTTATATATACATTTATCATTTAGCTGGCCACACCAGTGCTGAGGTTTCTGGGTAATGTATTCAGTGGCCCGGATGAGCTGAGTGAGAAGGCTTGTGAGGAACACCCCACCCTCCTCGCTACGATTAGTAAGTTCCTCTGCAGCAACCACAGACATGTGATCAAGGAAACCCTCTGGCTACTCAGCAATCTGGCCGGTAATATTATTAGAACTACTACTTCTGCTTACACTACCACAACCATATACCACCATAGTATACCACAGCTGTATACCGCCATAGTATACCGCCATAGTATACCGCCATAGTATACCGCCATAGTATACCGCCATAGTATACCGCCATAGTATACCGCCATAGTATACCACCACTACCATGTTTACCACGTTATGCCACTATACTATACCACCATGCATGGTCATTTACTATCATATTACCCCACCATGCACCACTAACTACCAGTTTCTTCTAACCAACTATTTACTCTTCCGAGACTAGCCAGAGTTAAATCCGATACAAATCTAAGTCTGGAGTCATCACCTTATTTGACAGAAACAGGAATAATAACAACTATCTTGGATACTTGGTCATTTTGCATTTTGAACAACCATTTACAGTTGTCTTCCCCTGAACGGTGGGATCCTACTCATGTGCAGAGCACCAGCTGTATATAATGTAACATACATTGCTATTACTATGTTCTGATTTCCTGTTGCAGTTGACCTGAAGGTGTGCAAGGACATTGTCAGCTCTGGTGTGATCGAGAAGCTGGTGAAACTACTTGCCTCATCATACGAGATAAAGTTGGAGGCAGCGTACTGCTTGTGCCACATTGCTACCCACCAGCAGAAAGAGTGGGCTGAGGCTATGCTCAAAGAGGAGGCTGTCAAAGCCTTTGTTCCTCTTCTCAAGTCACATGATGGAGAGGAGATACATGTAGCCCTCACATACTTTGAGGCCATGTTTAGAGTACTGGTTAGTGTTATTAAATGGTGTTTTAAGTCTTCGTCAACACTTTGTTATTTCACATAGTGTCTAGATTTACAACTTTCATCCTACCTATGTTATTCTACCCTACATTAGCACCATCAACTAATGGAACAAAATATTGGAATGTTTTAAAACCTGGAATTGTTTAAATCCATGTGACTATTAATATTTAAAAGTATGTGATTTTAGAAACTTTTGCATCTGTATACCATGTTATTATGGTTGTCACAGGGTTGTACAAAGCAATTTGAGGATGCTGGAGGTCTGTCATGCATTGAGCCGCTCGAGTACCACAAAGATGGGAATATTAAAGCCGTCACCAATGATCTCTTGGAGAAATACTTCTACAAGGAGGAAGTAACTGCTGCCGAGTAATGTAACGTCAAGTAGTGGCAGGTTAGATGTTCATCTACATCTACATGTATATATTACTGTATGGTATATAGGCCTACCCCTCTCAACAAGAATAAATATACAATGTAATACTGTAACTTGTATAATGTATCATAAGCATATATTATTATAATAATGCAATAATATTGTATCATTTTATACATTATGTTAAACTACACCTTCATCTTTCTCTATTATAATACTACTTGCTATGCAATATTATTATTACAATGAATAAGACTGCATTGAAGATTCGTGATAATAATGATAATAAGCTTTGTTATGCTCTGATACTAATAAGTCTGTTATTATATTGATGTAAAATACTGATTAGTTTATAGATTATTTTATTCTACGGGGCTTCTGATTTCTACCTTGTATTCTGCATGACTTTGTATGTATAAAATATGAACACTTTATTTCGACTGTATATTATGTAAATTCCATTGGCAGCAATATATCAATAAAGTCATTTACAGTATAGTCAGACATCATTGTAGTCATAAAAAAGATGTAGACTCTCTTGCTATTCTGAGTCTATTACTCATATTCTGTGCCAGCAAACTGGGAGTTTTCCCCTCTTTGTTCTGGTCCTATGGCCAAATAGCCTCCACACACAGGTATATCAGCACCTATTATATATGATGCATCTTTACTTGAAAGAAAGGTTATGAGAGCAGCTACCTCCTCCACTTCGCCCATTCTGTCGTTAACAAAGAACTTATGCCAGTTGGCAAGACCTGCCTCTTTGTCTCCTCCACAAGCAGAAGCAACCTGCAAACAGAAATATGTTCTCAGTACCAAAAACAAACATAACACATCCACTATGATTCAGTGTAAGGACTGATGATTCATAAATACTTGAAACACTTGCTGACTGACTAACTGACTGACTGACTGACTGACTGACTGACTGACTGACTGACTGACTGACTGACTGACTGACTGACTGACTGACTGACTGAGTAGGTAACTAATAGTCATACCACTGGAGACCATGTCCAGCCTGGTGTAACTGCATTTACTCGGATATCTCTGAGCCTCAGGTCTAGAGCCATGCATTGTGTTATGGAGGTTATAGCTCCTTTAGTAGCGGAATACGTCCATCTTTCTGTCTGTGCTCTTTTTCCTGATATGCTACTCATATTCACAATGCTGCATCCAGTATCTGTCATTAAAATAATCAAAACTTTTAAAGTTAGTGAGTCATAATTGTTAAGATTGGTGTCATGGGCCACAAAGTAAATAAAACGATCAACGTGTATTTTTTAATTCTATATGCAATAAACAATCCTGCAGTAAAGGGAAATGCTTCCCATGTGCTTCCCTTTTTCAGGGGGTTATTTGTACAGGTTTAACCCCATATTTATTTGTATTTTCATTGGAACTTGCCTTTCTGCATAAATGGAACAACTGCCTGAACCATGTTAGAGCAACCAATTACATTAACATCAAAACTCTTGATCCAATCATCCCTTGTAGCTCCTAAACCTGTAACAAATATGAGCTCAGAATTGAACATAAACTGCCATACAAAATGTCTGCCAAAGTTCTATTTTAAACAATAATATTTCTTTTATGAAACCTATCCATACCCCTACCATTTGGGTATATATACTACATACCTTTTGAGCCGAAATAAACAGCACAGTTCACCAACGTGTGTATCATAGAGTTGTTTTTAGCTGCGATGGTGTTTGCAACTTCTTTGCATTTTTCAGCATCTGTCACATCAATATCTACACAAGACACTTTGTCACCAAACTTGCTCTTCAGTTCTTCCTCTCTTTGTATTCTAGAAATATATGTGTGTACAGTAAAGTTTTGCTCACACTTCTTGTTATGCGAGAAGATCCGAGAGTGGTCTATCAGTCCTCCTCCTTTACATATACTGAGTGGAAGATAGGAATCAATAGCACTTGCTATGTGTTACTTTTATCTCGACCTGTAGATTCAAGCTGTTCCTTTGTGCATTTATAATTTCATAGTTACAACCCTAATCTTGTTGCTTTGGCTTTCGGTTTCATGAGAAACCATGAAGAAAAGGCTAAAAGATTCTTTGACTAGTAAGCACCACAAAAATTATTTATATAAGTGCTGTATAGAGAAGTGACTTTATTAAAACCCAAGGAACAACTAACTAATACAGGAAAATGTTCATTCATGCCTATATACTAAGTCCATTAGTGGTTACATTCGGTGAGGGGTCGATGGACTGTCGGCCTACGAATAATAAACAAAGAAAATATAATTTGCAAAATAGTATCGGGTATGACCAGGCCTTGGAAGGGACGACGAGGACATAACAGTAGGTGCCCGAGGTCTGACAAGAGAAGGTCAGCCTCACAAGCTGGACATAAACTTACAATGAAGACCAAATGACGCATTATTTATAGAAAGAGTACAGCAGCTCGGCCTTATATACATAAATTCAAGTACAATAAGAGTAAAGGTTACAGATTACATTGCATATACAGGCAATATCTTGTTTAACAAATTGTTTGTGTCACCACAGTACAATATACAATATTTTAAGTACTTGCACAACAATCAGTTTACTATTACTTCTACTGCAACACATCTTTGCAACTAGATATATCAAGAGGAAACAATTCTGCTGGCTTTAACCTCAAGATCAAGTTTTGCAACTAACAGAAATTCTAATTGTCACAATAGACATCAAGGGATTTAGCTGGACTCCTGCAAGTTATTTGGTTTTTTTTTAACAATTATGTTAGCACATAAAGTCACAACCAGACACTTTAGACTTGTTCAATGTATGTTAGAAATTGCTGACATACATGTACATGTATTAATTAATGTGATATAAAAGTTGTTCACATAAAACTCATATGAGTTGTGCAAACCTACCTGATGTCAAGTGCATATACAGTGGCCCCATCATTAGCAAATCTCTCAACAGTTGCCCTTCCTATGCCAGAGCATCCTCCAGTCACCAACACGACATACCCTACAAATCTTGTTGTAGTATCCTCAGAGTTTAGCTTCATGTTAGTAGACATGTTACTGCTATAGAAACCAGGGTCAACTGTCTGCAAAAGAGACAACTGTCAATTGCAGTCATGAAGGTCTATAATTATAGACTCACCAAAAGGTCAAAGAAACAGCAAAAATTTAAATATTTACATTACTGTCGGTTGCATATTTACGTATAAAAGCTACATTTATAAACTATTCAAATTATAGACTCAATATTGACTGGTGCATCGCATTGTACTGTCACAAATTCTGAGCAATACATATAGACTCTTCTAACGTACTAGCCATATTGGCATAATGTAGGAATAAGAACATTTTGTTTGTATCCATGTTATAATATAAGTACATAGTATACATTTATATTGATGTCATGCTAAGGGCAATAATGAGCCATACATTGTTTACACTGACATACCTTTATTACTAGTATAACTATAGGCTACTATTGCTATAATTATTGCGCAATATTGTTTACTACTACAATGTACTTGTATACTCTGGAATGTAGTAGAATATTCTTTCAGCTGATTATGACTAATTGTTATTGTAATGATGTAATATTTTGGTGGAGAACTCACTAGAACATTCTTCTCACATATATAAGCAAGCCCAATTTTATAATTATCAGTTAACTTCTAGCAATAAACAAGGATATATTACACTACATACTACATCTTCTCTGCACTAGATAGACCAAGCTGTGTGTCACTTGATTATCTCTGACTACAGTGACTTCACCGAACTCTCACAAGTACTACTATCTTGTGACAATTGGGGGCTGCTCCGGGAAGTCATCAGTCGCAGACAGGGAGATTAACAACGTCGGCATACACCGGATACTAATAGCTGCAGGAAAAAGATGGCATTATTGGAAAAAGTAAGTCAAATGGGCAAGGATCTTGGACTTACAGATCAGAAGTTGGTAGAATTTATTGACAAGAATCTACCAATCATAGAAAAAGATATGGAACGGGAAGAGCGTAGACTGGAACGTGAAGCTAAACTAGAATCTGAACGTCTGAAAATGGAAGCTGATAAGGAGAATGCTGAACGAGAGCGAGAAGCCGAGAAAGAGCGCCGAGAAGCTGAGAAAGAGCGCCGAGAAGCTGAAATGGAAGCTGAGAGACAGCGCATGGCACACGAACTAGAGGTTAAGAAGATAGAAGCCAGCACAAGCCTAGAACAATCCAAGCACGAAAGTACAAGGCTGGAAATAAATAATCGACCCAAACCAAAACTTCCATTTTTCGATGAAAAAGTCGACAGCATGGATAGTTATCTGGAAAGATTTGAGTGGATTGCTGAGTGCTACAACTGGGAGGTGAGTGATTGGTCTTACCACTTAAGCCAATACTTACGAGGCAAAGCCACAGAGGCCTATACTCGACTAGCGCCAAGTGATAGGAAGATTTATGCTAAAGTCAAGGAAGCTTTATTAGAGCGATACAACCTGACAGAAGAAGGCTACCGGAAGAAATTTCGACAGTCTGAAGCACACGAGGATGAGACACCTCAACAATTCTATACAAGACTTGAAGACTACTGCAAAAAGTGGGTAGAGCTTTCACAGAGTCAAGATATTGCACAACTCATCGTCACGGAACAATTTATTTCATCGTGTCCCTCCGACCTGGAAGTGCATCTGAACCAGATGACCTTCACAAACAAAGAAGAGCTAACACATGCAGCATCCAAATATCTGCATGCAAGAGGGCGCAAGTTAGCAAGACACAAGAAAATTAACAAACCAGATAAAGCAGATACTACATCGAGCAACAACTTCCAAAGAAGTGAAGGTAGTTGTTATTTATGCTCAGAAAAGGGCCATGTAGCGAGAGATTGTTACAAAAGAGCTAAGAAGTTTTGCTCAAACTGCAACATGAACAATCATAACACCTCTGAGTGCAAGAGGAATGACAGAAGGACGATTAAACAGGTTGGTGCTGTCAAGCAGATGGTTCACACGAATGAGGAATCTAGAAGAGATGGAATCAACAAGGAGAAACCACCTAGAGAGATGATAGTTGATGGACAAAAGTACGTCAACGTCGCACAATGTGATTATGTAACGGCCTCTAATGAAAACAACATCAGCGTCTTTAAGGGTAAAGTGAATGGGTCAAAAGTGAATCTTATCCGTGATACTGGATGCAGTACTGTTGTCATAAAGAAAGAATTTGTCAACCCAGAAGACTATACTGGTGAGCATCTATACCTTCGCTTTGCAAATAGCAGTGTAGAAAAGGCGCCATGTGCATATGTGAATATTCAGTCACCCTTCTATTGCGGACGTTACTGCGCAGCAGTGCTGGAGGATCCTTCACATGACTTATTGATTGGCAACATACCTGAAGCAAGATCAGCAGATGACCCACAATTAAATTGGGAGCAATGCTCAGTGACCACTAGAGCGCAAGCCAGTAAAGAAAAGACGGGGGAAAAACCTCTGTATGTTAATGACATAGAAAACACCGTAGTCGACAGAGAAGATTTTGAAAGAATGCAGAAGGAAGACGGTTCACTTAGAAGATTCTATGATGCAACTGAGATCAAAGACGGGAAAAACCAGTCGACCAGGTTTTATGTGAAAAAGGGACTCCTTTATCGTGAGTATACAAACAAGAAAGTCAACCATGGTCAACCAAATAGACAGTTATTGGTACCAACTAAGCTAAGGAAAGAAGTAATGCAGAAGGGGCATGACAGCATCATGAGTGGCCACCTCGGAGTGAAAAAGACATCAGATCGGATCTTATCTAACTTCTTTTGGCCTGGTCTCAACAGTGATGTCGTCCGATTCTGCCGATCATGTGATATATGCCAGAAGACAGTAAAGAAGGGTTCTGTAATGAAGGTGCCTGTCCAGGAGACCCCGCTTATCGACACCCCATTCAAGAGATGTGCTGTTGACCTGATTGGACCTATCAATCCTCCAAGTGAAAAAGGACACCGATACATTCTTACGCTTGTCGACTACGCCACTAGATACCCAGAAGCCATTCCACTCAAGAACATAGACTCTGTGTCTGTAGCCGAAGCTCTACTTGACATCTACAGCCGTGTTGGAGTTCCAGAAGAAGTAATTAGCGATCAGGGGACCCAGTTCATATCTGACTATATGAAGGAGTTTACTAGGCTGCTCGGAATCAGGCAGTTACCAACAACACCCTATCATGCCATGGCAAATGGGCTGGTAGAGAGATTCAATGGAACACTCAAGAGCATTCTGAAAAGGATGTGTACGAAAGAACCTCGGCAATGGCACCGACTGATTAATGCTGCTTTGTTTGCCTATCGAGAGGTTCCTCAGGAATCGACAGGATTTTCACCTTTCGAATTATTGTACGGACGGACTATCAGAGGACCTATGTATATTCTGAGACAACTCTGGACAAAAGAAGACGCAGATGAGGATGTGAAGACTAGTTACCAGCATGTTTTGGAGCTCAGAGAACGCCTTGATGACCTCATGGAAATAGCACAGTCATCACTTAAGGACAGTCAGAAGAGGTACAAGAATTATTTTGACAAGAAGGCAAAACCAAGAGGATTCGCTACAGGTGACAAGGTGCTTATTCTTCTACCTACTAACAGTAATAAGCTACTAATGCATTGGCAAGGACCATTCACAGTAGAAGAGAAGATGGGATTAAATGACTACAGTGTCAATGTTAGAGGAAAGAAAAGGACATACCATGCCAATATGTTAAAGAAGTACTATGACAGGGAAGGAGAGGGTCAACCATCGACTGTAGGAGCCATTTCAACACTAAATGTTGCAAATGTTGGCATCATAACTCCTGACGACAATTTGGATCTGGATGAATATCAAGATGGACTCCTGGAGTTGTTTGAACCCAAAGTACAGAAGGAAACTATAGATGATGTCGCGGTAGGCAAAGGACTGGATAAGGCTAAGAAACAACAACTTAATGCTATAATAGAGAGGTATGATAAGCTGTTCAGTGATCTACCTGGAAATGCAAAGGGAATGGAGCACTCAATTCAACTCATCAGTAAAGAGCCAGTCAAGTCAAAGCCTTACAAACTACCATTTAAAGTGAGGGAAACATTAAAAGATGACATCAAGGAGATGCTGAGTATGGGAGTTATCAGGCCTTCGACCTCTCCTTACGCCTCACCAACTGTGATTGTCAAGAAGCCTGACGGCACAAATAGGATTTGCATAGATTACAGGAAATTGAATAAAATTACGGTCTTTGATCCGGAGCCAATGGTGACTGGTGATAGCCTCTTCCAGAAGTTGAATGGCGACAAGTTCTTCAGTAAGCTTGATTTATCCAAAGGATATTGGCAGATTCCAGTCAGACCAGAAGATGTTGCAAAAACCGCATTTGTTACTCCGGATGGACACTATGAATTTTTAAAGATGCCTTTCGGTATGGTCAACTCAGGTGCCACCCTTGTGCGAGCCATGAGAAAGCTAATTGGAGACTTAGGTGGTGTTGACAACTATATTGATGACGTCATCATTCACACGGCAACATGGGACGAACATATACAACTGCTTGATAAAGTATTTCGAATATTGAGCGAAGCAGGGCTCACACTGCGACCTAGCAAATGCAATATTGGGGAAGTAGATGTGGAATTCATCGGTCATCAGCTACAAGATGGACAGATCAGACCTATAGAAGACAACGTCGAGAAAATCAAATCTGCTCCACGCCCGACTGACAAGACCCAAGTTAGATCTTTCCTCGGTCTTACAGGATATTATAGAGAATTTATACCTCACTATTCTACAGTGGCCAGCCCACTGACAGATCTGACCAAGAAAGGCCAGCCAAAGATTGTCAACTGGGGAGACTCACAGGAGAAAGCTTATAGCAGACTGAAGTCTATGCTCACTAGCGCTCCAGTTCTACAACTACCTGACGTTAACAAACCATTTGTGCTGAGGACTGACGCATCAGATGTAGCTGTTGGAGCTGTCTTACTCCAAGAATTCAGCGGCAAGCTATTTCCGGTGAGTTATGCAAGCAGAAAACTTCTGGACCGTGAAAGGAACTACTCAGCCATAGAAAAGGAGTGCCTAGCAGTTGTATGGGCAGTGAAGAAGTATTTACAGTATCTGTATGGAGTGGAGTTCACACTACAGACTGACCATCAACCATTAGTATACATTAACCAAGCAAAGTTCGAGAATAGCAGAGTGATGAGATGGGCGATGTACTTACAGAACTTTAGAATTAAAGTAGAATCAATAAAAGGCAAAGACAATGTAGGTGCTGACTATCTGAGTAGAATTGACTCAGAATTTGGATAATAGTGCGCAATTATTAAAATAATTCCTCTCAAATGGGGGGTTGTCACAAATTCTGAGCAATACATATAGACTCTTCTAACGTACTAGCCATATTGGCATAATGTAGGAATAAGAACATTTTGTTTGTATCCATGTTATAATATAAGTACATAGTATACATTTATATTGATGTCATGCTAAGGGCAATAATGAGCCATACATTGTTTACACTGACATACCTTTATTACTAGTATAACTATAGGCTACTATTGCTATAATTATTGCGCAATATTGTTTACTACTACAATGTACTTGTATACTCTGGAATGTAGTAGAATATTCTTTCAGCTGATTATGACTAATTGTTATTGTAATGATGTAATATTTTGGTGGAGAACTCACTAGAACATTCTTCTCACATATATAAGCAAGCCCAATTTTATAATTATCAGTTAACTTCTAGCAATAAACAAGGATATATTACACTACATACTACATCTTCTCTGCACTAGATAGACCAAGCTGTGTGTCACTTGATTATCTCTGACTACAGTGACTTCACCGAACTCTCACAAGTACTACTATCTTGTGACATGTACGTACAAGATGTATACAGTACACATGAATTGTAATTAGGTAATGTCTGTGCAGAATTTCCAAAGAAGCAGTACCATACCTCACAATTACACCCATCAACTTTTCTTGCATAGCACTTCAATCACACTGGTCACCAGCTGTAGTTAACAGATTTCCCATTCAAAGAAGGTTTATCGAAAAGTCAGTATAGTACTGTAAGAAACAACATAGAATGTACATTTTGCACATGTATTTCAGATGTGAATTACCCCTACCTCTAGATGTACGTACATGATGTCATGCTGTAAGAGCTCCCTCGAGCAAGATAATCAACTCCAAAAATTTGCAAAATTTGATGGACATGTAATTTTAAGTCTTTAGTTAACCCCTAATTACCAATCTGTAACAGTTCAAGAAATAACTCATGATCAGAATTAGTGATCATGAGCTAATGGTCTTAATAGGAAGTTGTCTTCTCTCAATTCATATTTGTTCCATGACCAGGTTTCTTTTTGAAATAGGTAAATCATAAGTCTGTTATAATATTGATGTAAAATACTGATTAGTTTATATACTATTTTATTCTACTGGGCTTCTGATTTCTTCTACCTTGTATTCTACATGACTTTGTATGTATAAAATATGAACACTTTATTTTGACTGTATATTATGTAAATTCTATTGGCAGCAATATATCAACAAAGTCATTTACTGTATAGTCAGACATCATTGTAGTCATAAAAAGATGTAGACTCTCTTGCTATTCTGAGTCTATTGCTCATATTCTGTGCCAGCAAACTGGGAGTTTTCCCCTCTTTGTTCTGGTCCTATGGCCAAATAGCCTCCACACACAGGTATATCAGCACCTATTATATATGATGCATCTGTACTTGAGAGAAAGGTTATGAGAGCAGCTACCTCCTCCACTTCGCCCATTCTATCATTAATAAAGAACTTGTGCCATTTGGCAAGTCCTGCTTCTTTGTCACCTCCACAAGCTTTGGCACCCTGCAAACAAAAATATGGGTGTATTATCAAAAGTAAAAATTGACATCCATACAGCATGATAATTCAGTGGGCTGATGGGCTGATTATTCACGCATACGTAGAATACCCAAAACACTTGCTGACCAACTGAGTGACCAACTGAGTGATCGACTGACTGACTGACTGACTGACTGACTGACTGACTGACTGACTGACTGACTGACTGACTGACTGACTGACTGACTAATTGACTGACTAACTGACTGGTTAGGTAATTGATAGTCTTACTTCTGGAGACCAAATCCAGCCTGGTGTAACTGCATTTACTCGGATATCTCTGAGCCTCAGGTCTAGAGCCATGCATTGTGTTACAGAGGTTATAGCTCCTTTAGTAGCAGAATACGTCCATCTTTCTGTTTGTGCTCTTTTTCCTGATATGCTACTTATATTCACAATGCTGCACCCAGCATCTGTCATAAAAAACAATTCAACTTTTACAATTAGTGAGCTAAATTTTTCAGGTTGAAGTTGTGGACCACAGAACAAATGAAACAATAAACTTGCATTTTTGAATTTTATGTGCAACAAACAGTTGGTGAGTGTACCCCCAATTCGTCACCCTGCAGTAAAGGGAAGTGGGCATTTGTACAGGTTTAATCATGTATTTGTATGTTTTAATTCAAACTTGCCTTTCTGCATAAATGGAACAACTGCCTGAACCATGTTAGAGTAACCAATTACATTAACATCAAAACTCTTGATCCAATCATTCCTCGTCGCTCCTAGACCTGTGACAAATATGAGCTCAGAATTGAACATACAGCTGGCACACCAAATGTCCGCCTAAAATTTTATTTTACAAAATATTTTTCTCATGAAACTTGTCCATACTCCTACCATTTGGGTATATGTACTGCATACCTTTTGAGCCGAAATAAACAGCACTGTTCACCAAGGTGTGTAGCATAGAGTTGTGTTTAGCTGCAATGGTGTTTGCGACTTCTTTGCATTTTTCAGCATCTGTCACATCGATTTCTACGCAGGACACTTTGTCACCAAACTTGCTCTTCAGTTCTTCCTCTCTTTGTATTCTAGAAATAGACGTGGGTAAAATATATTTACACAACTCAGCTTCCTACAACTATTTTAGCTGCAGTGCATCTTTGCTACTAGATATACCAAGAAGAAACAACTCTGCTGACTTTGATCCCAAGATCCCACGATAGACATCAGGGACTCTTGCAAAATTATTTATAACCACAACCACAAGCTTTCGCCTAGTAGAGTAACAGTGTATGTTAGAAATTACTGACTTGCATGACGTGTTAATGTGATATAAAAGTTTTTTACATAAAACTCATATGAGTTGTGCAAACATACCTGATGTCGAGTGCATATACAGTGGCCCCATCATTAGCAAATCTCTCAACAGTTGCCCTTCCTATGCCAGAGCATCCTCCAGTCACCAACACGACATACCCTACAAATCTTGTTGTAGTATCCTCAGAGTTTAGCTTCATGTTAGTAGACATGTTACTGCTACAGAAACCAGGGTCAACTGTCAGCAAAAGAGACACCTGTCAATTGCAGTCATGAAGGTCTAATTATAGGCTCACCAAAAGGTCAAAGAAACAGCAAAAATTTTAAATATTTCCATTGCTGTTGGGTTGCATACTTGCATATCAAGTTTATATTTGATATACAGTGTATACAGATGTATACATTGTACATGGTTTTTATTCCACTGCTTACACTTCAATCATATATTTGGGTGTTAAATCACAGTTTGGATTACTTGCAACAAATGGCACGGCTAGCCTGACCTGACCCCTGTAGCAAGTGGTCAAAGTTGGGGGGGGCGTAAGAGAACGCAGTCCCCCACCATAAATTTCAGAGGATCCCTCAGACTGATAGACCCCCTCCAGATTACTATGATGTAAGGTATGTTATTAACATAATTAATGAAACTGATTGGACCATATTTTACCTTAGATCTTGGACCATATTTTACCTTAGATCTTGGACCATATTTTAACCTGAAGTTCTTGGATTTTGCACCATTTTGGTGTCAAATTTTGACGAAATGTTCAATTTCCAGAAGGGCACTCAGGCGCACCTCCTCGCTGGCGCGCTGCGTGTGCCCTGAAGCAATTATTTCCGCTACCCTAGAGACCCCCACCTTTTTCTTAGACTTTGACCACTGCCTGTAGCATTGCTACCCTGGATTTTTGTGACCCTTTGAGCCCCAGCTAAGGTATGTTATTTTAATTACATACATGTACTATTTCAGGCTGGGTTTTACTGTAGTTGCAACTTTTAAACTCTTTCTCTCAAATTTTCCATCACTATTCCAAGTAACATATTTTCAGTTCAATGAAGAAATTGAATTTGCTACTACCACTAACCACTGCCATAATGAACAAATTTGTAGACAATGTACAATGTAGTTGTAAAGCTACTCCTGTTCAACCAACAGTGTACTATGAATTATATACAATGCAATAAAATAATGTACCCATGGTAGCACACTAACCTATTGCATTTTAGAAGGTTGTGATTCAGTAATGTTTGTGCATGAGTTTCCAAAAGATCAAACCTTCATTGTACCAACAAACTTTTCTTGCATGGTACTTTATTCATTTATCAAAATTTGGTATTCCACTTCGTCTTAGTTTTTCAGAAAGAATATATCATTGCAGTCAACATGTAATATATTTCAGATTGTTGAATTACCCCTTCTCTATAATAATATGCAATATGTGTATATGAATACTACTTGAGCAAGATAGACAGCTCTCCCCTGCAGTGCACAAAGAGCGTGGGCACTATGTAATATATAAGCTATTGATCCTAATTTGCAGTGTTGTCCTCTCCCAATCTATCTTCCTTGGGGGAGGACAACTTCTAATTATGATCAATAGCTTATTAGTGCCTATGACAAAGTGCCCCCCTTCATCAAATCACAAGTTGCAACTTTTAATGAACATTAGATCTGAAATTTTTGGACAACATATGATTACCAACCTCCAACAGTTCGAGATATAATTCGTGCTGAGCATGGATGATCACAAGCAACTATTGACCATCATAAGAAGTTGTCCTCTCTCAACTCATATATTATGTTCCCGCCTTGTACATGGAAATTCATAATTACAGCAACCAAGAATTTCGAATAACATTAACCATTGAATATTCAACAGGACAATTTTTGATAAATTTATGAACAAACATTTATTAAAATAAAACAACAAGATATAATAATAATATAATATTTGACGTAGTATAATAAGATCTACATTGTAGATGAAGAAACAGATACCATATTAAGTGAAGTCATCATTACTGTTACAACTCTACAGACAAAAATTCACACCCATGGAAACTATACATTCACAACACACTAGATCGAACACAAAATTGCTAATGTTCAAATACAAATTTTCAAAATAGTGCAAATTTTAGAAAACAAAGTGAATGAAGTAGCAACAACATTTTCAACAGTGTGCTGTATTATAAATAGTGCAGTGTGCAGATAATACTTTCACATTATGTCAGCAGGTCTGGGCCTGGTGGTGTCAAAACAAGTATAATATTAGATACAATCACCCATGCAATAATGGATAGTATAATATATGAAAATAAAGCTCAAATCAACAGGTTAGAATCATTAGCTCATTTCCTGGCCCTACCAACATAACACATAACATTGTATAATAAATATACATGTATATTTATATACTACTACAGTAATTCACACTCTACTGGAAGTCAAGTCTAATAGTAATAAAGTTGCCTAATTGGCAAAAAGTTATATTTTAGGAATGCTGGAAATAATTCAGATCTTTAAATGCAGTTTAACATTGTAATAGGATGGCAAGAGGCACTGCAGTGATGAGGCTCTCATTATTGTGTAGATATTATACATTTAATTAGTTACGATATTGTATATTACTATCTTAGGTGGACGCATTAACATTACAACTTTAACATCTTTCAGTGACTAAAACTATTTAACATCAAAAATGTTCTGGCCGGATGTTACAAACATACATGTAGGCTACGTATTTCTAGTAAATGCTGGTGCCTTTACAAGTCTTCAATCACATATAATAACTGGTGTAATATTATATCATTACATGTAGAATATATTTATAATTAAATATAATACATAATATATGTAGGCTATAATAGTAATATATATTATAATTGTTGTAGTTATACTATAATTATGCTATATATTATATTTATCTGTTTTTAATCTCAGCGGCCACTCTTTTGCTGACCCTACCACAGATGATACCCAGAGCTAATATAATAACCAGCACCACTCCAATCACACTGAGGAAGTACCATCTGGAGTCTGAAGAGTACATGTCATCCCACACTTGCTTCAGAGTCTCAGGAGGAGATAACTACAAATTAGATATTATCACACATATACACAACATTATAAATTCCACATGTACAAGTAGTATATCAATTACTAGCAATGGTCCATAAAAATGTTTTGTACATGTAGACAACTTGGTACACCGTATATATCCAAATGAACTGTATATAATATACAATATGGTTACATTGTGATGTAAATGGGAATATGTGGGGTGTTTATGGGAGTAACAGGGTGGGTTGTCAGACAGGGTGGTTGGTGATAACAATGAGCTGATGCAAGGATGTACTGTGCACCTGCCATCAGGGGTACAGTATGATAATTATTACATGAAAAGACCAGAAATTGTGTGTACGTGAACCGAGTTTGATACTCTCTATACTACCACAAAATACAAGACTCGTTACACTTATGATGATCAACAGCTTTGCAGAGAAACAAAAGTGACCAGTGAAAACATTAAAAAACAATAAAATAAAAGTTTAGAAAAGACCAGGTTCCATTTAGTTGGAAAAGAAAATTTGAAGTTCACAGCCCGCATACAGGAAGACCAAACTAATAACAAGCCCATTACTGATGCTACGGTCATGCTACAGCATAATCATGCCGACACTGCCTGCTTCAAGTGTCAGAGAAATAGTTTCTGTGTGTTGGAAGCAAAGATACAACCCAACATGAATACTGGCACTTCCCTATGAGTTGTGAGCATAGGTAAGACAACTAACAAGGAACAACGTAACTTCAAATGTTTATACATGTAGTTGATTTGAAGTTGGGCTAGAAATAAGATTTTATCAGAACCAAAACACAAAATGTTTCTATTGAGTATAGAGTTGTTCTCTCTATATTGGGAAAACGAATTCATGCCACTGAATCATACTACATTTGTTATCAAGATTTTTTAACCTACCAGTGAAATCTTGCAACCAATGAGAAGCGTGTGATATCGAATTGCTAAGAAGGAGTTGGGTGTCTAGTGGGAGAGGTCTGAACAAAAGCTTCTAATATGCAAGGATAAATGTGTGCCAAAGTGTTAACAGGTATTACAGAGGTTTCTAGTAGCTATACAACCAAAAGCCCCTTTTTTACCAAAACTGTTTCACAATGATTTATAGTACAATAATTACAAACACATGAATCAAGTAGATAACAAGTACACAATATCTACTCCAATTCTATCTGAGGTAAATTTGGCTTAAAATAATATGCAGATTTCTGTATATTCTTATAATAATGTTAGTTTAGTACACAATGTACTTGTTAGCTTAGTACACAAGCCTCGCCCACTAGCTATTACTACATTGATTGACAGCACAATCTCCTCCCACCAAAGCCTTACTTACTGAATTGTCTTTCATCATCTGAATCAACAATTGAACAATTTGAGCAACAGATTGGCAGAAAGTTAAAACTAGAACTAACACTGAACACAGCTTTGGTGGGCAGTAGAGATTTGTAACACAGCGGCAACACACACAATGCCTATAGTTTCCAGTGAGCTATTAATAGCAATGGTAAAGTACACAGTGACAGGAGAGCATAACTTCTATATTATAGGAGTGCGAAAACTAAAAATACTTTAACAGAATGTACAAAACTGAGGCTGGCAATTGTTAATGGTAAGAATACACACCTAGTCAGTTATTTGCATTATATTCTAAGCTGTGTACAGTTACAACACCTACCTTAGCAGCGTGCTCCCATAGCTCTTTCCTTGCTTTAACTAACTCTTTGCATTTCGAGTCTTTTATACTTTTAGTATCGTACAGGGAGAGTAAGCAAGACATGACTACAAGTATATCAATCATCCAATAAGTAATTCATGGTCTACAGACATTGGCTTCGAGCATACAGGTAGAAGAACAAATCATTCAAACTTGGAACAACGAATATTAGCAAGCAGTTTACATGTACATCTGCAATAACGTGAAAAGTAAGAATGGTAGCAGACTACCAGACAGGTCATGTGACATACCTCGCCCACTACCAGCTGGTATGTCCTTACAGAATGAGCTTCTAATCTCATGCTGACAGGCACCGTACAGTTCTTGGTCAGTAAATATGTCTACTCTGTTCTCTGTTATTAGTCTAAATACCTGCAAGTAGTATACATCAAAATATTGTCCCCATTCTATTCATTTGTAAGAGGTATACGGTACAGACTGAATAGAATATGTAAGGAATCATAGACGGTATAAGTATGTTGCATAATAAAGTAATACTACTAAATCCTTGTATGAGTTTAAAATGTGGTTCACATGTTAAAATTATTAATACAAAGTTGCTTTCTCTTTCTACTCACTCATGCAAATGAGACATACAGCATAACATGCACATTGTATCTACTACACTTACATCAGCCTGGCACTCAGCATCGTCTTTAAGTTTGCCAGCAAATAGTTTTTCTTTGAGACATTTTATAACATGATCTTCATCATTCTTACCACCTTTTGTGCAGTCTTTGATCTGTGAATACATAGAGAGAGTTAGTGAGTAATGTGTGAAGACAGTTCACTCGAGCATATGTATAATATTATATAGTACACACACATGTACATGTAGTATATTATTACTGAGTTGTAAGGTGCTCAGCCAACTGACGTTGCTGTATATGCATATATCTCAGCATATAAATACATGCATGAATCTATATCTTAACCCATAATAATATGTGCATTTGCCACTAGCATTATAATTGCGTCTGTGGGTATATGGGCATATTATGTGAACACTATTTCTAGTGTCTAGTAGACAGTCTAATGTTACAGTTGGGAGTTACCCACCTCCGCTTTGCAGTGATGAGTCAACACATAGTCTTGTTTGTAGTCCCTAGTCTGTACTTTTACAACTAACAGGTGCATCTGATTCTGGCACTGATCGGTCAGACCCTGCAGTGTATAGACATATATAGAGTATGTACATACATATAGAATATAAATAGTAAATATCATGTAGAACAGTGTATTATGGGGTATATAACATGAGTAACAGCATGGTTAATTGTAATTCGTACATGAATCTACACCATTGAGCGAAAAATATGACTCCACTTCGGACAGTATAACAACTTCTGTGTATATAAATAGCACACATGTAGCACATGTAGACCATAAACTGTCCAGAACAATTCATATAGCTGATAAACTCACCGTCTTTGCTCCCTTTAAATATTCTATTTTTAGACAGTTGATGACAGCACCGTGTAATGACTCATCGTCGTCATGTACTTTGTTCATCTCAGCACTGCAGAACTTGTCAATGTCCTCTCTACACGGTATGTACAGAGCTGGGTTCAGCCTAATATCTGTAGAACATAATCAGGTCAGTGGTGATGTTACAGATTGTAACTATAGCTATAACTTATATAAAGTGGTAGTCTGGACATGGCCGTATATGAATAGGTACAATATGAATAGTTATTGGCAAGTGCGTTTGCGTAATACATGAGCTGTTTATTTTATATACTCAATAACTACAGATAGCGGCGGGTTTCATGCCAGTCTATTGGGGAGACAAATCAAAAAGTTTAGATAACAGAGAGACATATGCACACATACAGGCACATAGACAGACAGGATACACAGCTTAGTGTAGCTGTAGTGAATTATATTCTTACCTTGGTTGTCTTCTTCCTCCTCTTCGTCGAGAGCTGCCTGACACTTCTTAGATGCGTCTTCGTAGTTTTCATCCAGGCACTCCAGTAGGGTCTCGGGGTCCTCAATATGTTCCTTACAGAATTTCTACACAGAACCATATATACAGGTTACTATGGAATGAATCACATGTCTTAAAGCAGAGAAGCTTTATGCAAGTGAGATGGCCAACATTGGGCCAAAGATATGATACATTATTACTATTAGATTACTATTACAATATAATGGCAAATAGGAGCAGGTGGGTGTATGACATAGCACATAGGAGCAGGTGAGAGGTCTTACCTTAATCTCAGTTTTACACTGTCTCATAACATGGGAGGAGGCACCTGCGACTGCATTGGCTAGTTTAGCTACCTTAAAGACATACTTAGCACATTTCTTATGCAGCTCCTCTGGGTCCACAGCTCTGATACACGTCATGTACATCTCATTAGCATCCTATAGGTAATACAACACTTGGTCAAACCAACAAAGTACGTATGTGAATATATATACATGTACAACACACTCCCACCTTACTTACTAGTCAAAGACCATCATTCTATCCAATCTCATCGTTGTAATTAGTTGTATTAAAACTTCACTGCAGATATGTCATATCAATCATGTATGAGGCTGAAATGCAAATGTCTGATAATAATTAGAGTTGTCCTCAACTTCACACACTAAACTAATGTAAAATAATAATGATGTCTGATGACAAGTTTGATCGCCTAAGGTTCAAAATGATGTTCTGAGATGGAAAACCTTTTGATAAAAGACAAAATGGTTTGAGGCGAAAGCAATAAAGAAATCTTCCAGATGAGAGGTAAGACAGTGGAGTGCAGAGATACAGCAACAGCTCGGGGCATGTATATAATACTTACAGCATTAGGGTGAGGCTTAACGTCTTTGCAATGCTTCTTAAGATCCACCTCACAATTTTCCTTGAACTCTGGGTCCATCTGTATGGTGTCCTCCAGTGCAAGTAGGTCTACTCTCAATTGATGTCTACAGGGCTTTGATACTCGGTGTTTTTGCTCCAATAAAGTGTCATTACGAATAATCTCACTCAAGCAGTAGATGACATCAGACCTAGATAAAATATGAAGAGAATACAACATGTCATAATGGTTACATACTTGTGTAGAATGAAAGGATGCTAGTATGCAGATGCCATATTGTGTCAATAGTCAGCATACTGTAAGCATCTAATCATATGGGAGTGAATCAGATGCTAGCACATGGCTCATTCCCTCACTAAATGCTTCAGCTAAACCTGCACAGCACCTGAAGAAATTCGCTTGCCAACGATTGGCTAACAAATTAACTGCACTGTAGTTTGGATTAGTTTGGGCAAGTGGGCCAATAACATTTCCAACCGCAGTGAATAATTATAACCTATGGGCTGAGACATAAAGCATCCAAATCTACATCTACCGTGAGTACATGTATTGTATGTGCCCAGTCTCCCAGTTTCTTTGAGTTAAAACCACAATTAGGTGTTACTGCATGAAAAGAGAAAACAATACAGCAGTGGAAATACACGATGCTGTGCTGAACTTACTTGGATTTAGCTGAATGCTTGCAGTGTGTCTGGAAGTCAGCTTTACATTTCTCTCTAAGCTGTGTGTTGAAGTTGAATTCCTGCATATTGATAATCTGGTGATGCTCTATTCCAATAAAACATTTCTCATCCATATCCTCATCAAACTTATGTTCCACCAGGCAGGCAAATAGGGTTCCCTCATCAATCTCATCCTCACCAACGTTTTTCAGTATATGCTGCAGATAATCACATAATAATATGCTGCAGAAAACCACATAATAATATGAGCCTCTTTACAAAAACTCAATTGGAGAATGAACATCATAATTAGAAAACAGCTTGGTAAAAACTAAAAGATTCACACGACTCTGCTGATATCCAGTTTAAATCAGGCCAGCAGAGGGTGGACAGTCAATTTCCTTCAACCCAGACACTGGAGGGATTTGAATACATGAGTAAGGGACTGACAACTCCTATACCCCAGATAATGTATTTCTTACATCACAATGTTTCTTGATGGCTGGTTCACAGGATTTCATGAGAATATAGTCTAGCTGATAGTCGGAGTCCTGCTGTTCTATTATCTCTGCCAATAGTTTAGAGCACTGGCCATCCTCTCCCTCTTTCTCCACAATCTTCTCGTAGTGTTCTTCCAGACAACCCATTTCCTATAGAACCAAACTTGCATGACTATAATATGTACATACCCTACACATCTACTACAGCAGAGGGTTAGATTTGATATACATGTACATTCTCACCATTTATTACACATACATTGTACATGTATGTAATAATAAGCTACTCTAGCAAGCACAACCATCTATGTATGATTCTAAACACGTATATAGATGAGCAGACAGTAGGAGACATACTGGAGATAGAATATAGCATAATATAATGTGATATGTGACAGTGTTTACCTCTCCGTGTTGTGCCTTGTTACATAGACTAGTGAGATGAGTTAGACAAGCTTCTTCCAGCTCTGGGTTGAGGTCGATACTGACAGCCCTTTCATGTACACTCCTTAGTACCTCCTTGAGACACTGCTTGGGTAGCTACAGTTTACACATTATAGTATGATAGTATGATATGTGTATGATACACTATAACAGAGTAGTGGATATACTGACTAGAAAGTAGGTATGTTTTAGCATATAAAAGTGGAGTTACCTCCTCTCCTTTAGGGCTGCCTTCAATCTGCAGGCGTGCTAGTTTATAGAGCTGAGCGAATACCAAACCATCAGATGGGGGCCCTTCCTTGTTCTTTGTCAAGTGATGGTCCAGGTTATGAGCCTACAACATTCCAATCATAAAAAACTAAGGCTATACTAAACTACTGCCACTATCAAGGTTATATAATAGTATGCAGTCATATACGTACATACATTATACATTAACATTATATACTACATTAACTTCAACTCCACCAATTACATGTATTATGACCTTGATAGTAGTTTAGTATACCCTCATAATAATTCATGGAGTTTGAGCTATACTACATGTATGCATATACATGATACATTACTGTACATGTATGTATAACTTCAGCTCCACCAATTACATGATTGTATTATGAGGGTAAAATCCTTATTCAGCATGAATTGGCAAGATAAATATGAACAGATAATCTGCACAATAGACTTGAATCATGACTTTCAACAAGCAAGAAGAAGGGGTGCAGCTAAAGTTATAGCAACTACAGAGCAACCAGAGCTGATCATGTGCTAGGTTAATACCCTAACATGGATAGAGATTATACAAGATTATGTATTGATAACGTAAGATTATAGTCTATACCTTAATAGCGGAGTGACAGGCCTTTACTAGTCTCATATCATGTTTATAGTTCCTAGAGATGAAGTATTCCAGCTCTAGCAGATGCTTAGCACAATCAGAAGTATGCTCTATGTCTCCTTTTCTAATGTGATCCATTAGACAATCCAGTTGGCTATAACAGAATTACTACAATACAGTCTGTATTTACTTTAGATATTCATTCTACATGTAATTACTTGTCCTTTACAATAACATAGCTGTAAGTATTACTGTGGGAATTTCCAAGCGTAAATACAATCATTGATAGCAACTGTGTGAATTCGGTCGTGGCTTGTAAACAGCAATATTGCTATGGCACCTTCCCTGATCCAGGAATTTACAAACTATGAGAAGTTTACTGCCTGTTTGGCAAATCTGCTTAGTAATAGCAAGAACGACTAATATGAGTGTAAAATCTAAAAGCATGGAGCATGAATACATAAGATCAGTTGGGTTTAGCACAATGTTGTGTGTATATACAAGTATGACTAGAGTAGCTACATACAATTTCTCCTTTTGGCAGTAATCATTCACTTCGGTAGCACACTGTTCCAGCAGGAAACCATCAATGGCAATAATACTGTTAGGTCTGGCCTCTTCCAGAAGTTCTGATACCTATGAACAAACTAGTAGCGTTAACACATCAGTAGCCATATTGGAACATCACCATACAGCTTATGATTTTGTAACATCCTTAGTAAATGTAAAGGCCTTGTTAATACAGACTCTATTGGCCACTTCCTCATAAGCTGTGTAAAATTAAAAATTATGTATTTGATAGCCTATATAACCTTTATTTTAGAGTAGTACTCACCGCTGCTTTGCACTCTGATGTGATTTGAGGTTTTGTATTATCTATATGATTGGTTGGCATAGCTAAAGCCATGAGGCAGTGAATAGTTCCATCTTTCTGGTGGGCTCTCTTTAAACCAGTACAATGATCTTTTATCTCTGTCTCGCATGTGGAGGCAATTTCTATTAAAAAGGGTAGTAATTAACACATCATATTTAAAAAAGTTCCTATAAGAAAATGAATAGGATATTCCAACGATATTCCAAACTCACAATGATTGGCATCCAAATTATGGATTTACTTGAGTAACTGTAAAACTTTACCTGCGGTTATTTTATATTCATTCATCAAGTTACTCTGGAAGACCTCAATTTCTTGTTGACATTCAGTAGGAAGGACAACTGCAGTAAAGCAGCAAAATGAATTAATATAATGCATGTGAGGATGTATAATATTGATAACAACAGTAGCCTGATAACATAGTACTGTATAAGGAATTAGAGACAGAATCATAAGCTTAGGCCTAGTTGTTCCCTTTTCACTGCTGTTACATTTTGACATATAGTGGTAGATTCTTAATATGATTAATATAACATTTCCAGTTAAAGATGTATAATATATGGGGAATGAATAACTGATGAGGGACCAACTAATAGCTAATTGAGGATGTCTCCAATACTGATACCAGACAAGAAAGGATAAATATGATGGTACAAAGTGTAACAGCTACCAGTAATGTTCTAATTTGCATAGTATTAGCATAGAATTACATGACATTTCACCACATGGCAACGTGGATGACCTACAAACACTTTAGTACACGTGGAACACCATTAGAGGAAAAGCAATTGGAAACAGTAGCAGTGAGAATGCACATTTTCTCCTCATCAATTATCATCTAAACTTCCACATCCTCCGCAATACGGCTAACTGACTGACAATAAGGTGTCCAAGTTTAGATCATTAATTCAATTCATGCTATGGTAGGCACCTTAGCTACGGTAGGCACCGTCATGTACCACTACACTCGGTGGCCGTCAATCATATCATCAATACTGTAAATATCCTCAGAGGTTGATAGCTGGAAGTTAACCAGGTCCTTCGCACACTAAATATGATTAATTGGATTTAGATCTACTTCTTCTAATTGAGTAGTGAACCCCAAGTCTTATTCCTAGGGAATGTAGCAACTGCCCTACTACAGCGATAAGTATATCAATGAGCTACCCTATGTGTATCGTTACCAGAAACCGCAACAAACAGAAATGATTTACAGATATCTTACTCTCTTTCTCGCTCTCTGCCATAGCATCCATAAGACAGGTGAGGGAATGACTCATCGATATGGCTGCATGGGTTTCACTGTCTGGTTCCTCTATACAGTCGTGTTCCTTCAGCACTTCTTGGCATGATTTGAAGAAAGTCTTGTCAGCCTTAGCATCTTCCTGTATCAGCTTCTCTCTCTTGATCAACTGTTCTACACACTACAGAGAGATAAGAGTGAAACATATTAGCAAAGAGTTCATGCTACACAATGGATAAGTCAGGGGGAACCAGGCTAGCTTGCAGTAGGTCATAATATTATTATATATAATGTTTCCCTAACAAAGCACAACATTCCTTGTATATCCAAATGCGTACATAGAATGCCTACTTCCTCCTTTTAGAGATCCTTCTTGACCATAATGATTATAGTGGATTGTATAATATTAGAGAGGTGTAAACTATCATTCCACATGGTCCATTCTATTATGACCTTGACATTTTGAATTTATAGTACACATGATGTAGAGTATAGTACAGTATAGCAAGTGTATGTATATCACTCAAAAGCACACAATGATCATACCTACCAGGAATAAACAATAAACCGTGTATAATCCAATACCAATGGAATTTTACAAAAAAAGTTTAGCACGAAGTGCATATAACCATGGGCCATTTGCATGGCAGTAAAATTTTTAGCAAGATACCACCCAATATCCAATACATGAAAAAACCTAAACTTAGCCAAGAACTTCATTATTCAAATGCTGATAGGTAAAAAAAATTGTGAGGGTAGTGGAGGCTGGAAACTTAATGTAGGGAAGCAAAATGTGTTGCAAATGGTGTGACCCAATAGGAATATGCCATGTAGACTGTACAATGTGTCATACTTCCTACATACTACCCTTTCATATCACAATATCTATCTATCACTTCCTCTCACAGGTTAATCTTCAATTAAAGTGGAGATAAAGACTAGCTGGGAAGTAGAAGCCACAAATGTGATTGGATATGCATAAATCAACAGGCCTAATTATACTAATAGGCTTCAGTAGGTCTCATAGTGGTGTAGTTTATACTACACTCTAGCAAGGCCAGAAGTAGATGCAGTCCTATTCATATGTTAATAGAAGTAATAGTAGTAGCATTGCATTATGTAAATACTGTATATAAAACAGCACTTTAAACACAGTTCAGAAATCAAGTAAGATCTGATTTCTAAAATGTTTATTAATTAATACTATATGTCTGAAACATATTCATATCCATAACTCTCTTGTAGAGTAAGAAGTCAAGACACAGGGCCACCGTGTCCTATTGTTACAGAGCTGAAGCTTTACCTTTGGTTTCATTAGACTGGCATCTTTCTGTTGCTGTTGCATAAGACAGTGATAGATTCTACCCTCTCCACTTTCTATCCCTTTACAGAACTCCTCTCTGTCGTGACGGCATGCAAAGAACAGTGGTCTGTCCAGATGGTAATCGTCAGACTACAATGTCAATAAATAATTGTATAACTGGCTCAGCAAGATGCACATAGACTATCACTTAGTGTGAACTCATGGGGTATCTCTGCCCTCACTCTGTACACCACAGGAGTTAGTAGAGCTCCATTCTAGACCAACAAGGCCATCACAATGGTTTCAATGTACTTTACTTAGTAAAACTATATACAGGTAATTCCTGTTATGACAACTGATAGCCTACATGTACTATTTAGTATTGCATAATTTGAACTCTTACCTGCAACTCTGCCACCCTCATGATCTGTTTCACACATTTTTTGCCTAGCTTAGATCTGTCGGTTTTGAGTAGACAGTCAATTACAGGTCCTTGATTGTGATGTTGGACCTAAGATATGAATAAATACACTGTAGGCTATATATATTATACAATGTCCATGTACTATCGTTATATCAACCATCAATTTGTATCTGTAATACTCACAGAATGCATGGGGAAAGCGTGAAGGCAATGAACATACATATACAGTAGTATATACATATACAATGTAAAGCCACATATACATACATTTGCGTCTTCTTCGTTCTGATCAGCGAATATACGTCCACATTCAAACTTTGATATCTCAGTGTGACAGTCCTCTTGAAACTTATGAACCAAGTGGTAATCACTATAAATTAGATGAAAATTAACCATTTAAACTGCTAGCAATAACAGTTAACATAGCAATGGTCATAGAATTACCAGAGCTGTTATTCTGAGAATTAAGTCAAGTACAAGCAAAGTACCAAGCCAAAGTACCAAGTCAAAGTACAAGCAATACCAGGGTCGGCGAGTCAGTACAAGTACCAAATACTTTCAAAATCTACTGGTAAGTATACTGAGTATACTTGAGTACAACAGATCTGAGAGTTACTATGGTAACAGTAACAAGTGTACAAGATTTAATGCTCCATCGCATACTGGAGTAAACTGTTGATAAGTATTAGGAGGAAATATAAATGCCACGTGTATTAATGTTGCGTGGTATTGGTATTTTAATAATATGGCTGAAAATACTACAAAAAGGATTATAAATAGTTCACTCCATGTCCATACTATATTCTCTTACATGTTTATGTGGGGCTAGAATAAAGCAGACATGCATTATAGAATGTGAACAGGAACCATACAAAGATACTGACAGCTACCACGCCTAGAGATGATATGCTACCCACAAAGACGGGTAATAAAGTAAATGGGACTTGACTGAACGTATTCACCAGACAAATGCAAGCTTACCTGAAAATAACTCTTTCCATTTTGTTAAGAAATATGAAACAATTTTTATTTTTATCTTCATCTCCATCTTGATCAACATAAGACAACTGTTCCATCAGACATGGCAGATAACCACCCTTTACAGCGTGTAGGCAATGAGATTCAACCTTGTGAGCCTAAGAATTAGACAACAACAGAACTGATACACTATACCACTCATCGAGCCTTATTCAGTGGTAGCCCAACATTCTGCAGCAATACAATATTCCACGACCTGAGCATATCAAAGTAAACACTTCACAACCCATACCTCGATTAAATCTTTGCAGACTTCTTGAGCTGCAGTTTCGAACCTTTTATCTGTAGTCAGTTTCATTTTGTAGTGATAGATCAGCTAAAATGGAAAGGTAACCTTTAAAGTCATAGAAACCTCCAGGAATGCATAGAGGTTTAAAAGAGAAAAGTGCGCTCCAATGTGAATGTGCAGTAAACATAAAAAATTCAAATGAAAACCACTGAATTCGCCGAGAAAATAGACTGTCATAGATAATTATGCTTGTGTATTAGAATATTACTTTCACAGAATTGTCGCATGAAGCCTTCTATTAGATTACCAAGAAAGAGGAAAGACCCTTAGTAAATTCAACTAGATATGTTTTCTAACATAGGCTATGATTTGATATCAAACCAATAAAGAATTAGACCTATAGTTCCTACCCCACTGAATTTTGATCATCAGACTATCTAAATGGAGAAATATTCACAACTCACCGTTTGACAGCCGGGGCTTGGTGGTTGCTCTTCTCCTTCATAAGACATAAAGCAGTCTAAAACCTCAAAGTTGTACAGAATCTTCTTTTTATCATTCTGTCCTTGGCCTCCTTCATCTCCCTCTGATTTATAAGATGGACAAATTCTTTCCACATCTGCTTTACAAGCAGGATCTTGAGCTATCATAGTCTGTGCATCTGGATCTGGTTTCTGGTTGTGTTGCTGATTCTGTTGTTGGTTGTTCTGTTGATTCTGGTTAGCCGGCACTTGAGGTTGAGCATTTTGATTCTGATTGTTATTCTGAGCATTGTTGTTCTGGTTATTTAGATTTCCCTGAGCTTGAGCAGGTGGATTTTGGGCAGCTGGTAGTGGTTGATTATTGTTCACTAAAGGCGGTGGAGCCACTACAGAGTTTATAACTATTAAAATAGGGAGAAAATATATTGCCGCTCGTTCAACCTTCATTTCATTTGATAATCGACAACTTAGCCCGACGTGAATGAAATAGATTCAATGAATCTGTTCCTATTTATTTGCGAAGTCTGTTTAGGAAAGAAAGTAGTAGACACGTCACCCTCTTGCTACCTTTCTCTAGTTTTATTTACGTTAGTTTCACACAGTTGACCAATACAGTGCGATCTTTCTGTATTTTATCCAATAGGAATAGCTATTGCTAAAGCAAGACATAAAGTGTTAGTGACGGGTGATGCGAGGCAAGGCGTATTATAACTGCACTAGGTAGTCCCGATTCACGAAATTAGTCAATTGAGGAATGCTGGTTATACAGGTCACGGTCAATTTTGGTTGAAATTTTAATTTGAGGGAGCTTTATAAAGAAAAGTATTATTTTCAGCTGGTTTGCAAGCAAAGCCTATCAGCATAGTGGCTGGTATACCTGTCAAGTCTCCAGATTTCACAGAGACATTCTAAGTGTTGAAGAGTACGTTTATACCTCCCAGATGAGATTCTTCCAATTTTTACAAGATGACATGAGAACTTTTTTATAATTTAATATTAGTTTTTAACAACACAAAGCTCAATAGAAAAAGCATTTTAATTTTTTGAATGAAACATCACATGCAGAAGCAAATATATAATATATTATTATCTGTAATTATGAACGTTGAAGCTAGATATCGAAACAATCTTAATGTAGTTGAATTAAAGCTGAAATCATCTGTGAAAAATTATTTATCCTCTACCTAGTTTCGAACGAAAACCTGGTGCGTTAGTAAAACTCACATTTAGCCATCTTCACCTGAAGAATCTTTTGGAAATTGTTTTAATCAAACCTTCAGCTTATTATTTATGATTATTTGATGGGTATCATGGGAGGGGTTTGCGTTTTGATCAATTAGTGATAAACGGTGTTACTGCAAAACCAGCTGAAAATAATACTATATAAAGCTCCCCTTAATTTGATGCTAGAAAAGTTAATTCTAGTAGAATTATCTAGAAACCTTGATGCCAGTAGCTGAGCCTTGCTCAGAGAGTTTTGGTTTTGGGTCTAAAAGGAGGAAAACACTATATTTCTAATCAAAGAGTTCTCACGCTTTTACTTCTTCCGAGGGTCTCAGTAGGAAAATTCAATTTAAAAAAATTGAAATGACGCGAGTTCATTGCACTAGCTATTTCAGGTTAATAATGTGTTATAATTATATAAATTAATGTATTTTAATATAAAAAATATGTTCTGTTGTTGCAGTGTATAGGCGTAGAAAGTGTTTTAGTCACACCCTCCCGAATATGCCTCACATGCGTGGGACTCTTCATGCAAAACATAGAAACAAAATAAATAAGGGGTTAAGAAAACATGTATGTATGCATTTTAAGTTTGAAATTAAAAACAAAAGAGCCATGGACATAAACCAAAACTTGTATAATAAATGTCTATATTAATTATAATAAGCTAATTCTAAATATGTTTAAAATTCCATCATTACACTGAACTGTATTGTATAATTAAAAGAATGCCTTCTGATCATCAGAAGGCATTCTTTTAATTATGCTGCTGCTATACTTAAATATCTTGTGTACTAGTTTACTAGATTCACCCACAAGTTCGAAATGGTTACCTCTACTTTCACTTTTATGCCCTATTGCGTACAATGTGTTGGTAGTTACAGTGTATTAGTACTTCAAGCAGACAGGGTCAAGGTGTTTCTGAAGCCTGCTTCTCAGCTTTCCCTACCTCTAGTTGCTTCTATGATGCCTGGAATATTGCGGTGAGTTAGGGGATTTTTCTGAATGACAGCCCTTGAGTGTTTGGTGGCCCCATGCAACTTGCTCAAAAGTTGATTATGCTTTAAGCTTGCTTCTCATACATTTTGTAGTGTATTTTGGGGCATTATAGCATCCCAGAGTTGCTCACACATGCTATAATACAAATCATTTGCATGAATACTTAATCATTTAGCTCTTAGCGAATTTTTTAACTGTAAAATTATGGTATTGTCCAATTATAAAATAATGATTACTAGCGCAATTAACCCACCTCTGCGTGTAATACTGGGCTGGTGCATAGTGAAAATGTTATGGCTAATTACTGTGCATAGCCATAGGCTTCACATAGGGCCTACCTTCCAGTACTTTAGGCTACAATATTTTGGTGACTGAGGTTCACATTTGCAGTTGTGGGAATTGGACTGGAGGTGACGCCAAAATGCACAATGAAGATAACAGCTTCAGCTTCCGTTTTGAAAATAGACTAAGATTTCATAAATCTAAACCAATTGATCTACAACATGGAATAGTTGTTATTACCAAATGGCATTTTATATTTTAGATCTGAATGCTGTGAGCCATGATGTTTTCTAAAGCAATTCATCTGATTAAAGGTGCAGTAGCTGATGTATGTAACAAACGGCATGTTTGTCTTGGCACATGCTTGTATTCTACAGTACCCAATGGTTGCGCAGTGACATTTACTAACACCAAATTCAAACTAAGGTATAGTGAATTAACAATAGTCAGATAAATATACAGGCCTGTAACGTATATGACTGTAGTGTGTGGATGTTTCTTTAGTATGCTGATTCTATGCTACAAAATTTGATGTTTCCACTGAGTGAACGTTTACCAAACTGTTTGAGCTTTAATCAGTATAGTGTACATCTAAATAGGCCTATAATTATATTATCTCAATCACTGAACCATCTTTTGGGTTTTTCCCGCTGTCTTCATAAGCTTCCAAGTCTCATCCTACATCTGTTGCCTTTCATATCGCAGTACAACCAAATTATACAGCTGTGAAAAGTGAAGCATATTGAAACTGACATTGTTGTAACCCATCAACACAATTCTGCTTGATAAAGAATTCACCAACTGGCCTATATTTACATAAATGCTATTTACATGTATGATCAGACATGTGTACTACTGGCCATGGTTAGAATGTTGTCCTCCATTATGTTTAGAACGCACAGATGTGGTGAAGTACGTACAGAGCATGTTGGTGGACTGGTGACATTACACGGATGGCTTGAATACAAGAGAGGAGATAAATTCTTTACACTGCGGGATGCAACAGGGAGCTGTCAGGTATTATGTGACTTGGGTATAAAGTTACCTACGAAGGAGTCAGTGGTGGCCTTAGAAGGAATTGTTCAATTAAGACCCGAAAAAGATATAAATCCAAATATGGCAACTGGCAATCTAGAAGTGCATTGCACTAAATTTGATTTGCTAAATAAATGTAGGGACTTGGCATTCACCCCGAACAATTATTCAGGGGTTAAAGAAGAAACTAGGATGAGACATCGATACCTAGATATTCGAAGTAAAATGATGCAGCAAAACCTGAGATTGAGATCTTCATTCATCTTAAATTTACGCAAGTATTTATGTGAGGAGCAGGGGTTCGTTGATGTAGAAACGCCTACACTATTCTGTAGAACTCCAGGGGGAGCCCAGGAGTTTTTAGTTCCTACTCAAAGGCCTGGCATGTTCTACTCTTTACCTCAGAGTCCGCAGCAGTTCAAACAACTGTTAATGGCTGGAGGTATAGACAGGTATATGCAGGTGGCTAGGTGTTATCGAGATGAAGGGTCTAAACCAGATAGACAGCCAGAGTTTACACAACTTGACCTTGAGCTCAGTTTCAGCACACAAGAGCAGATAATGACCATTGTTGAAGATATGCTTGTGAAGTGTTGGCCAAACCATCTTCCGACTCTGACTGGTCCCTTTCCTAGAATGGCATATAAAACTGCAATGGAGCAATATGGTGTTGACAAACCAGATACCCGATTTGGTTGCACCATCAATGACCTTACCAAAGAAACATTCAACTTACCATTATTTAAGGTGAATAATACTCAAATAGAGGTCAAAGGGATTAATATCAGTGGTGGTTGTAGACGACTTAAACCAAAACAAATAAATGATATTCAACGATCTGTGGAAAAACGGTATTCGGTAAAAGTGGCCGTGGTTAGAGTGGAAGAAAATGGCAATTGGAACTCCCCTCTAGTTCAACACATGGAAGATGACATTTTGATGCATGAAGTGAACAAGAAATTATCAGTCGAGGAGAATGATTTGCTATTTATTTGCTCAAGCCCATCCTGGAAAACGGCATGCGAAACTTTAGGTCAATGTCGAATATTATCAGCAAAACTATGTACAGACAATGGTCATCCACTTTATGTAGATGAACAGTTTAAATTCTTATGGGTTGAAGATTTTCCTCTTTTTGAATATGAGAATGATAAAATTCAATCTGCACATCACCCGTTTACAGCTCCAATTGATGAAGATTTTCCTTTGCTAATGTCTGACCCTATGAAGGCTAGAGGACAGCATTATGATTTGGTGCTGAATGGCTGTGAAATTGGTGGTGGATCTATTAGAATACACAACTCCGAAACACAAAAATATGTTTTAGAAACTGTCTTAAAAGAAGACTCGCGTCCTCTACAGCATCTTCTTAAAGCTTTCGACAGCGGCTGTCCTCCACATGGGGGTATAGCATTGGGTCTAGATAGACTGCTCTCCATAATGTGTGGCTCCCCTAGTATTAGAGATGTTATAGCCTTCCCAAAATCTACTGAAGGCTCAGATCTCATGTCAAATGCACCAAGCCAAGTCAGTGCAGAAGACATGACAACTTATCATCTGACAGTGCAGAAGACATGACAACTTATCTGTCAGTGCAGAAGACATGACAACTTATCTGTCAGTGCAGAAGACATGACAACTTATCATCTGTTAGAGAAACTTTGATTACAATTGAATGAATTGGCTACAGACTGTTCATACATTCTATAAAATTATTCTTTTAATAAATAGACTTTTATGATGTGATATAAATAGTATTTATTTATCTCAGAGGGACAGTAGATACAAAAGTAGCATAAATATAACTGGATAAATTACAATAATCTTAGAGAAGCTGAAGCTACATGTAGGGACCCTGAACGTACATGTATATTATTATTGGTAAGGTACAATGGGTAAATACAATGACTTGTGGTAACAATGACAATATGTGTACCATTTTGTTTTTAGAAAGGACTACGGTTTCTTAATAGAATGCTTATAATAAATTATATGGTAGTTAAATCAATGCATTCAGATCCTTAGGATAGACATTATGTTACTATTTACACAAGGCCAATATGTGAACTATTTACATAATGAGCAACATGCATTAAAATATTATTGCTGACCAACTATAACACATAATGTTTAGTATATCTATTTAGATTCATCGTCATCATCTACATCATCACCATCATCAATCTTACGCTGATGTCTCAATGCCTTCTCATATGCATTCATAACTGCTTTCTTGATGTTGGGCTTCCTATTGTCACTCAACTTCTGTTGATCATACTCTGAATCAACTCCAAGAGGTTCAAGCTTCTCCCTCGGCAACCATTGCCTATACCAACATATATTATATTGTATCATGGTGTAGAAAACCTGATAACATTAGCTCAATATATTTTGTCACACGGTACATAATTCTGCGTGATTGTGATTATAATTATACATGGACAGTAACTTAGAATCAGCATAAATTAAATCATATTTTCAGACTAAAATACTATACATTATGATATTTCAACTTGCACAGCAGTACTTACCATGTTCGCTTAGCATCAAAGAATAGTATCAGGTAGACTGGGTTATTAAACTTCTTTTGCAAATCAAGAACATGAGCTGGAGGTTTTGGTATAGGCACCCCATTAAATGTGTAACCTTTTGGTATTTTAGGATCCACTATCTATAAAACAATAATAGTAAAATGTAAACAATAAATAAAATTGGGCATATACCCTAAACTAAATTAAAAACAAAATGGATTACCCAATCTGAGTACACCAAGCATAATCTCATATACACTCAAATGCAATATCATGTATGCCATATCATATCTCCAGCATGTTTAGTTAATTCCCAAATGGAGGGTATATCCACATATTATTGTTAGAAAACATCTAACTTGTTATAGTGGTAACATTATTAAAATAATATAAATAGTAGAATCAATCACATACCATAGCGGGGTACCAAGGATAGCCCCTGCATTTTGCCCACACAAGATCTAAGGCTGTTAGTGGCACAGAATACTTGTCATCGGCACTCCTCAATCGCCTCCCTAAAACATGCACATTTGTGATCATATCAAAACTTACAAGGAAAGACAATCAACCATGTGCAACGACAGCAATGTGTAAAGTGCACATAATTATATGTACATACAGTAAGGCTGTGCGAACATAAAACAGTGCTCCATAGTATAACTAGAGCGTAAAATGTAAAGTGCTGATGTTATAATTACTCATACATGTGTGAACGGTGAAGGATAATGCAGTGGTTAACTTTTTCATCTCAATAGCATTTACTTAGAGGCACAGGTTCAAGTCCCACACTACTGTCATGGAAGGTGAGCTCTTCCACTCACAGCCAATCCCTGTCCCTATATATTTCTATCTTAGGCTTGTGAAATTCATTACATAGGATTGCCACTTGCATAGCAGTATTAATAGGTTTAGAAACCATAACTTATTGTACTCTTACCAGTACCACTGCCAGCTGATGTACTGCCACCAGGTCTGTCCTCAGCTGATGTTTCCTCAGACTCTGATTCGCTAGCCTCGGTATCAGTGGTAGATATCTGATCTAGCTCGCTGTTACTCAGTAAACCTGACACTAACTCTCCTCTATACTTTGTAAAACTCTCCTGCTACAATGACATTCAGCTCACTGAAATACTCCCTTATTAATAGTGGTTATACAGCTAGTGCAATAGCACAGGGCAGAGAGTAGGAGACAATTTACAAAGTCAAATTCACTGTCTCAGCTGTGAGCTGACTGAAAGAGAAGCATAATACTGCTTTAGTGTGCAGTAAAGAAATTAATGTGGATACAAATGGGGGAACTGGGTGGGATATAATTATGTATTCAGATAAAATGTAGTATTACACTATATGACTTGTATGGTCACTGTTCCAGCATAATCATACCACGTATATATGTATAATTATATATGGGCACTATAATTATACATGTAATAACGCTGCAATGTACATGTACATTGTATATGGGTACAATAGTATTCTAACACTACATATATATGTTTGTGGGCACTATTTAAAAAGTAATACACTAGTATATATCCTCAACTTACTCTCTGAGTGCTGGCAGGTTTACTAGTTGCCACCTTCTTGCTCTCTGGTTCACTAAAATCTGATTCTGCTGGTCTTTTCTTGCTAGTACCTGGGGTGGCCGTGGAAGTGGATGGTTTGACAGAATCAAACGCCTGTTAGAAGACATTTATTTGGATTAAATGGCATACAAGAGCAGTTACTATTCTTGTTCTTACATCGTTAGAATTAGTTTATTGTGCACCTTTACACAGATGTAAGCTTTGCTGCTTACTAAAGTTATAGTGTTATCAACCTGATAAAATTGCTCAAATCTAGGTGACAGGATCCCATGTTCATATAATATATGCATATGAGAATGACAAACTGGTTACAACAGTGTAAGAGAAGAACAACTCCCAGTACCCCTTGAAATGACTAAATGTGAGTTCGAAAACAGCTACCTAAAATACTGCTGAGTACAAAAAGATGAGTTAACAGGAAAAGTGGGAACTTTGGACAGACCAAACACAACATTCAACATAAGTTAGACATATAGAGATAGATGGACAATGCTGGGCAGGACCACACTGGAGGTACAACACATGGGTTCACCACCTTGATTACAAATTCATGGAGATTGTACAATGAGATATACCTGCTTATTACGACTTTGGGTTGCTTTACCCGTTACTTTCTTAGAAGTCGGTGCACTATCCGATTCTGTTGCTGCAACACTTTCTGGTTTATTGAAAGTAGCTGGTTGAACAAGAGGAGAAGTTACAGCATGGGAATGGCGACGTGGGCACTTCTTCTTATTAGCAAATAAAACAGCTGTTCTACGATTAACCTGTAACAGGAAATCATATTACCTACGGGACAGAAGGAGATAGAGAGAGTAGCGATGATAGACAAGCCAATACTTACCTTACTTACAGGTTGGTGATAGACAGATCTTGCAAAAGTTATGCTATTACAACAACTAACACAATAACAGTACTAACTACAGTGGTGGCAAAACGTATCATAGCAATATGGCAATAGATTAAATAATAATACTACAGTTCTTTGCAATTATGTTCATGTAAATAATGGCATTACATTTTGGGGTTATCCACCTTGACAATGATTCTAGACAAATAGAATATCATGCACTACACACCTACTCATTAGAATACTTGGGGTATGCAGGTGTCTTAGTTCGGACTGAAGACGGCAACAATTAACCAAACTACAGACAATTATGTTACCTTATAACAGGGGTCAGGAACAAAGACCATGAAATTTATCAGGATTATGTGAAGTTATTGGTCATTGCCTTGGCATCAGGCACATGTTTAGTGTTTAGTCAGAAAGATAGTAGGATAAAATAACATGGTGCACAACAATAAAGGAGGAGGATAGTGGAAAGAGGGACCACAGAAATAAATACAGGAGAATGATCAGAGAATGTGAACTAATAGTGGTGGCCCTATCTGAACATGGCTATTGAATACAAGACTTACGGTGCCAGGAGATGGGATGACCGGGTGAGTAGGATATGACCTCTCTGTTGAACCAGAACTGACTGATACCTCATCTCCTTTCTTCTTGCTTATACTCTCCAACTCCAACAAATCTACCGACAGGAACCAGAAATTAGTCAGCCTAATACTCACCACACAGTCAACTTATGGACAAGAATGATCTGAGAATGGATAAAACTACAGTGATCAGTAAGTCTATTCATAGTCTTGAGAAAATCATTATGTTTATACAATACAATAATGAGCAGAGTCCAGATGACTAGCAGTGTAGTAGCATAACAAACACAAGTGTTGCACCAAACACAAACTAAAAGAGAACATTGCAGAAACTCCAATTACCTGGCTTTGAGATGTCTTTTTTCAATTTACCAATAGGCCCTGATGGAGTACCTCGAGTTGCATCAGTATCATCTGCGGATGACTCTACAAGTAATTACACAATGTATTAGTCCAGTTGAGTCAACACATCTGCCATTGCCCTAATGTTGCTATTGTGTGACCATGATAAATCATTTATACCAGGGCCACAGGTTGGCAGTGGGTTGCACCCGATTTAAATGCCGATCAATGCACACACAGACCACATGTATAGAAATAAAGTATTATTCTGCACTAATAACAGAGCACGATATAGTTTTAACTCACCATCCATTGTGCTTGGAACTTCACTAGCCTGTCCATTAGAATTTTTTGAAGCCTTTCTTCTAACATTTAATATTTCCTTTCTCAGCACCTTGGCAACACGCCACTTTCTACCTAAAAGTATAAAGACGGGAACCACGCTATTATGGAAACTGATTCTCACAAAATCATGGAATTGTCATAATTTCTACGATTTCTAGCGCTACTTTGTTACATTTTCATGACATCACAGAAGCTGGCTTGACGACATCCCATGAATAATCGTGTAATTTCCTAAGCCATGATTGGATGAATGCTGGAGGAAAAACATGTATGCCCTACACATTTCTCCTCCAGTGTTTATAGTGTAGAGTTGGACAAGCACCACTAGAGTATAGTGTTATATTAATGTTCTCTATATATAATACTGGGAGAAGATTCCGAACATGTAGTGCTTATAAAGCTACAGCCATATGCTATATCAGCAAAAAGCTATGGAAGCTAGACGAATGGACAAAGCTCAGAAGTGATCAATAACAACTTGAAGTTTGTTAAGAACTTGCAAAAAACTTTGGTTACAGATGTACTGGTAATCGATTATAATAAATAAAAACAACTTCAAATAAAAAGACCAGGATTATGAATGGTACTGCTAACACCATATATTACATGTTTGACCTAGGCTCTCCATATCCTCCACACTGCTTCAGCTCTAGCTTACCCCATAGAACATGTACTGTAGAATAATGACTGCAACCTGTATATCGTACAATAACAAGACTAATAATGTACCTTTACATAGTATAGCCAGATCCAACTGCTCTGTAAGTTCCTTCAGATGCTCATCTGTACTGAGATTCTTTCCAGCCAGGTCTGAGATGAACGAGTCCACAGACTCAGATGAGAGGGCGTGGCTGTTATCCTGTGGGTTAACAAACCCATCTGGTCGGTCATCTAACAGTAGACCAGTTCCGTCCTCAAACCCAATGTATACATACATACGGTGGGCAGCCCTTAGTATTGCTCCTCCCTGTTTGTGAACATAGCAAAGAATTAGATAAGAGTTGACCAGAAACTAACACAAACAGCCTGGTTTCTTCAGTTTTATAGCAAAATTTACATGTAAATGTAAGTCGCCTCAACAAGAATGGAGGCTAAATAAGGTAACACAATATATATACACAGCAATGTATTGATGAACAGGTCGGTAATGTCAGGTACTTGTCAGGTGCTGCTTGTATTTCCAAAGTAGTGTTTTAGCATGTTATGTTATCTCATCTAAACTCAACTAGTAAATTGATATAGAAAATTTCAGAGCATTATACCTCAAGTTGCACATTTTAGAGTGAAATCTGATGAATTATTTTGGTCTCCAATACATAGTATAGACAGTATTTAGTTGAATATTTTATTATTATTATCTGTGTTAGAACGAGAATAGAAGAAATGACAAAGATACCATAAACTATAGAACATGCTGACCTGATCGCTCATGCGTAATGCTGACTTATAAAAGGGAGTGTCCTTTGCATTGTATAGCATACAGTTCCTTATCATCAGCAGAATATCCTCTTCAAACTCATCAAAGTTGTTGTACTCGTGGTTGTTTACCTTGCCCTGTATGGTCTGTAGATCCATAGGTGACTGTATATACTCCAAGTAGTCGGGTACCTACAGCATAGCAACCATACTAACCTACTTGTAGAGTAGTTACAGTGTAGTTAATGACTATAGATTGATATTAATTATAACATGTAGTTGTCCTCTCTCATTTTATCTTCTGTATTTCCCATGGGTGTGACCCACTTTCCGAAGCTTTTACCACGAAAGCGAAGTTAATGCATGTAAAGTCCATTTTATTTCCACATAATCTCAAGGTTTAAGTCTCACTGCTGGCAGAGATATTACCTTTGGTAAGCATGACTATCCAACGCAGCTCTTTTATAATGGTGACTTACCTCCTTGATATCAACTGGTGCAGCAAAAACTGACGAAGTATCTACCTCCTTTATCTCATCCAGGATCTTTTGCAGAAATTTTGTAAATGGAGTCAAAGTTAAATCAACAATGGCAGAGTGAAGTCGAAGCTACAAGTAAATAAAAAATATCCTACAGTAGTTATTGGTTTCTAATGTGGACTATAATTGTGCTTAGTGTGAACAAATTAGTCACATGCTCGACTCAGTACATCATCACTAAAGTAAAGGCCAGGGTTGTAGTGACATAACCGGAGTTTTTAGACCTGCTTCCAAAAACTAAACATAATACCTATACGTTTGCTTCAAGTTCCTACGCAATACATAAATAAACTTGGATGAATCACTGGAAGATTTAATTTTATATCTCCCAGAGGTAATGTACATAATAATATCCAGTACGTATGATGCAGCATGAGACAGTTTTACTACATGAAAAGATCCAGGTATTTCCCAAGACACAAGACAATCTTCATTACCTAAGTGTTTCCTGTGATAATAAATATTATGGTTAAATGTTACACGTAGTTTGGGATCAAAGCCAAATAAATGATTTAAACACTTTGCATAAATAAACACCTATAATACATTTAAACAAATTGTACAAAAAGTAAAATCACGTAAGGTTTTGTCAAGTTCTCACCTCTTCTCGTTTCAACTTTTCTCTCTTCCTTATGAGCTCCACCAATAACCTAGCTTTCTCTAGATCTTGTCGAAGCCGTTTCCAATACTTGAGCTGAGCATTAGCTGCCATACTCTCCTTGTCCCCGATTGGTTCATGTGGTTGCTATATGACCAACAGAACTATTTATGTCATAGAATGAACATAAAAAATGATGAGTTATTATAATTCTTATTATATTATTTGAAAAAACATGATAATAATATATTTTCAAACATTTTTGAAAAATGTGCATCAGAACTTATGGAAGGTGCTTTAAAATGTAAATAATTTACTATATTATATGTACAAACTACATAATTTTATTTAAATTTATTGTATTGACAACAATGTATACGATCCCTACCAACTCCTGAGGTTTAGAGCTGTTACTAGATTGTAACCTCCGAACCAAGGGAACACCATTCCTTGACTGCCTCTTCAGAGTCCAATATGCTAACAACTTCTGCAGCAGAGCCTCTTTCCTTGCTGTTTTAACTTTCTTTGCTATTACCTGTAGCCTACAAAATAGTTACAATACCAGGAGTAGCTAAATTAAGGAAGGTTACATGCCACTCTTATCCATCACATTTTCTGAATAGTATGGAAGAGTTACAAACACTGTTTCAAATCCAAGTGATTTTATTCACCAGTACACTATGCCAATCTTGCATGTAAACCATTTCAACTAACGTTGTGTACTATTAATACCATTACTAAATCTACACACAAGGCACTAAATTAACATTTTGAGGACTAGCAATAATAATAATTATAATATGAATTCATGTAATTCAACTCCACAATAAGTTCATGATGACTATAAATGTTACTCATTCCCTAAAATCACAGAAATTTTGTTGATTAAAAGCTAGGCTCTCCCCCACACCCCCAGTAGAATGTGAAGTACCCAGGTTACAGGTTTTATATTCAAGGTCAACAGAGTAGATACATGTATATGAATAGTAGGTGTGTATGAGTATCCATGGACATGATTAACAAGCTGTCTCTAATTCTCTCTCATCTCTATTCAAGTAAGATGAGTCATCAGATTGAAATATTAGTAGAGTCAATGTAGGGAGTAATTAACAAGTCACTAAATGATACCTCATGTCTACCATAACACTCTGCCCCATTCTTTGAGTTGCCTAATCGGAAACAAATTATCTACTAGCTGCAGCAGAATATGCAGAGAGAGGATGTGAACTAGTCTCATCAAGGGCATAATATTACAAAACAATCCTACCTTGCACAAAACAAATGTTATCCTAACAACAATAGAAACCCATGCATGACTAAGATAATTCTGCTTCTACCCCTATGCCAGCAATAAAGTCCCATACAAAAGAAGACTATATAAACAAATACTACTGTCTATTTAATACTACACTTACAGTAAATGCATAAATTGAGAGTACAAGAAGAACATTATTGTATGACCTCACCTCAAGAGCTCCTAATTGTATTTTGAAGACTATTCTAACACTCTCAATAAGATTAAGCTAGTAGCAAGCAGATTTATGATAGCCACTTCCAAAAAAGCCATTTTTTCTGCCTACATTCAATTTTTAACTTTGACTAACTCTATAATCTTTCATACAAGTGGGAGCTGCACCATCGACCTCACCTCTTCTCAGGAATAATAGGTATGCTGACCACAGGAACTGCATTCCTCTTCTCTGCTAAAATCTTACGAGCCTTTCTCATTTTAATTCTGGATTTCTCTTGAGCAGTTTTAACATCAGCCTCTGACTCACTGTTGGCTACCATTGACGTGCCTTTCATGTTAGCAGGAGTATGCAGGTCACAAAATGCAGTCTTCCTGATAGCAAGTCCTGTATATTACATGAATACAATCATGTTGTGTACATAGCATTGTCATATCGAGCTATGTATATGTATAGAAAACATGCACAGATACAGTAGATGTACTATAACTATATTGTTATTACAATTTAAAAATGGTCACCCACGATATCCATGTGTTTATTATTCGGATTGTGCACGTTTAATAAAAGCGGCTACTTTGTGCATGTACATATAAATACATAAGTTCACTCCGGCAATAATACTAGAACATACATGTAATCATTACCTGAAGGACTTGTAGGAACTGCCGATTTGACTGACTCAACCTTCATGTAGAGCCCAGCTTGCTGTGCACATGTTACATGGAATGCTGTATAGCAGTTTGTCTTATGGCACTGTATACATGCACCAACTCCCTGTAACATAGGTTTATCAATATACTGTAACAAGGCCTATCTATAAACTTCGAGTGAAACTAGAGGTAAAATATACTCCACTGTGTTCTCTGTAAGTAGATACTGTGAATAAATAAATTACACACCTTTTGTTTACAAATGTAGCAAGTCAGTTTCCATCTAGCAGGTGGAATATTCTTTATACCATCTATAGGCTCAAGGAAAACTGTATTCGCAAATATGACTTCGGGGATCCAAATAGCACACATTACATGACCCCATCGCCCATCGTCTGTCTGAAGAAGTCAATGTGTAGATGTTATAGATATAAATCACTGAGATTATTGTTAGTAACACAAACTTGATTACAATTTCAGAAAACACCAGAAATACATGAAAATAATATATTTTATATAACTCATTAAATAAAAGTTTATAAAATTTTCACCACCCAACTATATAACGTGTCAGACAAGCTCCCAATTAGAAAATAATACTACTTAGGGATAAGAACACACCATTTACACTTAAGTTACGTCAATACAACAATCAGAGTTCATCAGTGTGTTGAGTTATTTAAATTCAAATTAACAAGAAATGCACATAGGCCCATTAGGTATGGTAACCCAAAGGGATGTATATACCTGTTTGAAAGCACCCCCTTTGTTTGGGCATAAGCAGCAATCCACAGCACATGATGGTGACTGAAGACATCGTCTGCATAACCATTGACCTTCGGGTATGTATGGCACACCATAACACTCCTAAAAGTAATAACATGTATATTCTATCTACCAACATGCACACATACCTACGCACATGTACATTTCTATGGACTGTTACATAAGACTAGAACATTTACTGTATCATAGTTTCACATAACAACGTCCTAAAACATAATGCATTATATGACGGGTAATGAAACGAAGGTGTAAATATGCATGTGGTATCAGGCCCATAGATCAATATCCATCCGGGTAAATTACAATGAAAGCACATTATCTAACAACACCTATTATGACTGAAATAGTAATTTTATAGAGTTCAAATATTTTTATCTTACTTTTAGAAATTATTTAATTGTACACAGCCATAACCTCAGACCAGTTATAAGCTAACTAGTGCCACTTGAGACATGGTATAAAAGTTCTATAAATAGTAACGTGAGAATTACTCTCATTCAACCGCCTGAGCACCTAGTCAAGTATCTACATCAACTGATCTCATCATCTATGTGTTTAGAAAGACAATAGATGTCATTATTTGGAAAATCTCATTATTACAATATAACAAGATATTTTCAGGGGCGTATCCAATGTCATTTAGTTTATTTTTTAAAGTTTGTATGTTTGTGGTGAGGCACATGGGTGAAACCTGAGATTTCTTGTCAAGTGTTTACACAACAGTAATATGAACAAATGGAAATGGATATTTAGAGTAGAACTGGTCATAATTTATGAGATCTATGATTATTAGCATAGTCAACTGAAACTACAAGGTAGAAACAAGTAAATCATCGGTTGAGGACGCCACATCTTACAAAACAGTATGCTGACTAACAAAAGTAACTTTGCAATCAATGCTTTAGTTTCCATCAATGTTTTGTAGCACAATGCTATGACCCAACAAAATGCTATGACAGCAGCACAATGTTATAGGCGATAGAGTATATATTATAGAGGATGACATAATATATGCACTGCAGAGTTTACCTGATGTACAGCCAGATTACACATGTCACAGAACAATATAACATTACTGTTCTGACACTCTCCATCCATACATATTGAACAGACTGCATCTTCGTCTATCGCCGGCTCTGGAGCTGCTCCACTCGCCTGTGACTGGAAATGAGCCTCCTTTTCAAATCGATCCATAATAAACTCAAAAGTATCGGTACTAACAGCACTCAGGTTATCACGCTTTCGTAACATATTAATGAGTTTCAGCCATGCTGCATCCTGTTAATCAACAATGACATAACTTTTGCTGAGGAAACAACAGAGTACTTAAACATTTGCTATACTCTAACATAAACATAGTAGTGAGAATAACATAGAGTATAATAACATGCTAAACGTGAGGTAATGACTCATAGAATACAGGTTACAGGACATTAAAATAAGTAAATGGTGCAGTTTATTTAAAAAAACATTCTTCTACAATCCCAATAACATGCACCTACAATAGCTCACAGAAGTTGAAATTAATGAAGTAAATAGGATTTTTCTAATAATTATGAAGCAAAGTTTGAATGTCAAAATATACAATTTTATAGTATTGTCTCATAGATGGTACAATATAATATGTCAGATCACAGCACCTGATCATCCATGTCATATTCCACCTCATCATCAAGTTCCTCGACAGTCTTCTCTATATATCTGAAGAATCCCGATTGTTTGACATGTTTTCTGGCAGGTTTGACATAATCATCAATAACCTGAAATTTATAAATTCACCAATACAGTGGGAGTTGTCATTGGAAAAATGCAACAAAATACTATAGCAGTGAGGTTGAAGCCTGAATAATACAAAGTATAATATGAGCAAAACTACATTCTTATAACATAAAAAACATAATGGTATTTAAAACAATAGCATATAATGGTATCTTGATACCCTGAACTGAGCTTCTGGAAGTTTGCTTGGAGAAGGCAGTTTCTTTGCTGGGTTCGGTGTTGCTGCTTTTTTCTTTGGTACAGGAGTGGACTTGATGGCAGGGGTCAGCTGGGCTTTCTCCTCATGAGGATCCGAAGTCTCAACTTTATATTCCACCTAATCATTATAGTTACTGCTTTCACATACCACATTATCATATTCTTATAATGTACATGTATCATACATGTACAGTGTTTGATCAGAGTCAAACAAATTACAAATTGATTTAGTACACCGATCCTCACAGTACTTACTGATACAGTGTTAGCTTATATGTATTTTAAACTATCACATAAATACTAACCGCCCTGGGCACAACTTTAAGAGGTTCATAAATGTTTATTCTTCGTAACTTCCCGTTGATGTCCACTTCGACCAGGCGCTGTGCCTCTGCATATGTTAGCGTTTCACGGTGAGAGTTTAGCTTAATATCTGGTGTCGGTGACTTCCGACCCCTATTATGGAGCTTCCCTTTCTTCTTACTATGCCCAGAACTAGCCTAAATAAATACAAAAAGTGATTGTAAGTAAGTTCATCCTACATTTCATGGGTTCACCAGATATACATTTACTATACAATAATATGCCTCATAAGTAAATATGTCATAATTTACCACAACCTCACAAACAATAAGTTACTCATACAAAACCACTGCTGGTGAGAGAAGAACTGAGCATCTAGCTACAATGTATATAAGCTTTATATGCTATATACGCTATATAAGCATATATAAGCTACATGTATATAAGAACTAGTGTATTTACATACCATATATATAGTAAATATATACCACATTATAGCACAGGCATGTAGCAGTATTTGCCATTAGGTAAAGAAAATGCAGACATGCTACATATGGGACTAAGATACAAAATGAAAATAAAATAACAGGTAAGATTATATTCATAGTTACTACTGGTATGTTACGCCTACGTGTACATGTAGCATTAAAGTAGCCAAGATTTTTATCATCCAAGTTCTAAGTGTAGCCTACATGAAAAGTGCAAACTTTGTTATTAAATTTTTTTTTTGCTTTAACAATTTCTAATTTCTCGGTGACTCAGTTTGTAATACAGGCCTGCATATTGTACCTGCATATCTGCTTGAAAATATTATCCCTATTCTACATGTATATATAACTAGGACACCATAATATGTAACATATACAGGATACCATATATACTTCAGAAGCAAAGCATACCTTTTTACTTGAAGATACTGCTGGAGTTGATGAACCACTGTCCGGATTATCATGGTCATAATTGTACATATGAAAATGGATGCCAGACCAAGTTTTATAAATCTTGCCACATCCTTCAACCGGACATTTGTAGGGTGGCTTAGTCTCTTTGAGATTGTAGCAAAACGATTTGACGTCAAAGCCGTATTGCGTTTTGCTAGCCATGCTTCAGGTTTATACTACAACAAAATACTAGGCCTATATTATATATTTGCTTTGTTGTGCATTTGATTCAATTTGTATAAAATAATCAGGATGATATTTTGATGTCTGAAAAATGATTTAATATTAAAGCTTCTGATATTCTGGAAGAAAATACTTTATTAGGTTGGAGACAGCTTTTAGGGGTAACTTACACAATGCAAAGAGTAAAAAATATATGCAGTTCAAACCTACAAAAGTAAAATTTATAATTATAAAATGTATCGTGAAGAGGCCTCTCCCGTACCACAAATAGAAAAGTAATGGTAGGAAGTAAAAACGGCAAGTTTTTGAAATTATATCTATCTATTAGAGTGGCTTCTGATGATGTTCTTGTGTAAATCTTAAACAGTACAGTAGTCTATAGTTCTGAGTTTGCCAAAATTTACATGCTACTAGCACAAAACCACTCAATAGAATAAGACTTCCAATTAGGTCAATAGCCTATAAATTCCGCTAAAGGCAATTGAACATATACATTTTAATACCCATCAATAAGATGAATCATGAAGATTGAACTTCCAAAATTATTCTTTTAAACTATTCAATCAATCGATGAGAGATTGATTACTCAGAAGTAACAAACACTGACAGAGCTGAGTGGAGTCAACTTGTTGGAGTTGTTGTTATGGTGTAGACACACAAGAGTACTGTCTGGCGTCTGGCGAGCTGTCTGGCAAGTGTCAACTACTATAGTTGTGATAAACACACTGGGCGGCAGAATGGTGCAGTGGTAATCTGCTGATTTGTAGGCCTTCGGGTCGCAGATTCAAGTCCCATACACTCCTGTCGTGGAAGGCTCTTCCACTCAGAGCCCAACTGCTGTTACTCATATAAGCTTCAGCTTCTGAAGTTTATTAAGAGGAATGGCTAAATGCCCCAACAGCAACAAAAAACAAAAATGACAACTCTCCAGGTTTCACCAGGACCCTCCCGTTTTCAGAAACCATCTCCTGCAAACTCCCAAGCTCCTGCAAGCCCTCCCGGTTTGGGATTTTAGTCAATAATAACTTTTATTTGCTATTTTGGTGACTATTATGGACATCAAGCTGACTACCAAGCTAGCAGCTCATACATTTAATGTTTATATGATATAATTTGCTTTGAAGCTATTTTGCTTATTAACGCTATGCAAGCTTAGCCTCTCTAACTATATAAATGAAGAACTTTTGTTTGTTTTGCAATGGATATTAATTGGATAGAAGATAGTATCTCATGGTCACACACAGTATTAGATAGTAATTAATGTTCCTTCATAAACCACCTCAAAACACAGCAGGGACCAGATTGCTTACAAACAGTCAGGAAATGTAATGTGACAGCCTCTAAACTAATTGCAACAATTTGAATTATTATTATTTTATCTTGTATTATCTTCACGCTTACATATGAGGCATCATGGTTGCCTTAGTCTGAGACCTAGCCTCTCTTTACTAGTTTTTTGCGGGCGAACGACTCCAAACAACACTGTGTACTAGTATTTGTAGCAACCTAGTACATGTACTTGAAGCAAAACATTTTTCACCAGCTTAGTTTGTAATTACATGTAATTGAGAACTGTGCCCATAGGAGACAGCCCATAAAGTGTGGTGCTCATTGTTAAAAAACCCTTTAAGTATTTTAGCAGTCAAAGAGTCGGTGAGGGATGTCCCACGCATGTAAAAATCTCCCTCTTTGATGTCAGCCCAACTTGTCATGTATGCAATCATATAGCCTATATTGGCCTCTATTGACAGTGATGTTTACTAATGTAGTTTACCAGTCAACCAGTAGAGTGTAAATCGCCTCATAACTCCTAGGAAGACAGCTGGAGTGCTTTGTGAGGGTTGGGCCCACAGCATATATCAAATAGTGGATTCACACAGCATCGCTCTTACATGTTTTCAACTTCATTTTGATTGTCAATTTGAATTTCATTTGAGCTTGGTAGCTATATTTATATTTACTTACTTACCTAGCATACTTAGAAAGAATAGACTGGGGCGAATAGAAGGGATGCGTCTCATTTGAGAAAACTTTCGTAAGAAAATTTGCGTTAGCTCTTGTTAGATATGGCTAAATTAATTTCAGTTTATATTTACTCAACTCTATGAAATTTCATTTGACACAACGATATCTACGATTACATTGTATGTTATTATAAAAATAAATAATAATTAGCCTACGTAAAAACATAAAATTTAAATATATAATATAATATTACATAATTAATAACTGCTATATTTTATTATAATTGTTTTAAAATAAAAATTAAAAATAATATTCATATCGGTATTATTTTAATTATTATTATTTATAATTATAACTATAAAATTGCATTCATCAGTTCTTTCATTCACAGTGATGGATTTAATTTGATATACCGACCAAACTAACTAACAATACAATATTTTGTTCCAATTGGTAGAGTCACTTGAGTGTGAAGGTCGGTCCGACATTATAAAATTTAAATTATTTTTTTAAATTTCAGATTCTTAGTAAAATCATTGTTCAGTTAAAAACGGAAGTGTATATTCGCAGTTTTGTGTTGATGGCCATTATTGGACAATGTAAAAACCTGTCACGCCCATCTTTAAGCACTAGCAGCTCGGTATCTTTCTGCTTCTAATATACAAATATCCGAAGCTTTCACGACTAAATATTGTAAACAATAGCACGTGTATATTACACTCATGAAAAACAAGGTTCCACTCGCTGTTGATAGTAAGCAGCAGAAGATGCAGTTGTTCTAGGAAGAGGTGGTCATGCAGACAGTGAATTATTGAATGTTACCATCTGAAAGGCTGCTTGTACTTTGAAAAGTTACTCTTCATAGACACTGCAGTTCTAGACTCTTCTGGCTTGTGCATAATTTACATTTGGATAAAAGATCTGCTCCTGGAATAGTATAAATTGCTGAGTGATCTATCATCTTGCAATTACTTTAGCAGATTATCTTGTATTACTATGCTGCATTTGTGGACTATAGGTTGAATTAAATGTGATCAACATCACATGCTTTGGCTAGGATTATCTATCAGTCTGGAATAAGAGCGCAGTGGATAAAGCATGAAATTTCTTCATTTTTGGTAGCCTTCATTCATTATCATTCTCGCAATATTGATATACCCCTCTATGGCTGCCCGTATGTTTGATGCACAGCAAATGGTTAGGTTGTGTAGCTTGCTGGGTGTCTTGTGCTATCAGCATAAATTTAGTTACAGCAGAGTTGTACCACCATTCCACAATGATGCCGCGACCAACTTTTACGGAGAGGAAAGTGAGTACCAATATTTAATTCAGAGGCACATTTCTACTGTAAGTTTTGTAAGAGCATTATTCTCCATATATTACTTATAGTTTATCAGCCAAAGGATTGAGGCCATAGAATCAGTTTGGTGTAAATTTTTACTTGTGTATTTGAGCCAATCCTTCAGTCTGGTAATTATTACAATGCTCGACTTTGTGATTTAGTAATATTCACAAATTTGTTAATGTTGTTTGTAGCTGTTGAACGAGAACCGATTTCTCTTCCGAGATTTAATTCAATGAGGACACGCAGGAGTGTTAGTGATCAAGAGTCAACCAAAGTTCCAGAAAATATTTACTTGGAGTTCCAAGCATTTAAGAAGACGTTTCACATCAATTTCACCTTGGACTCCAGCTATGTTTCTCCCTATCTAATTGTGCAGAAAGGGAATTCCACATGGATTGACATGCCCTTCCTAAGTAACTCTTCAAGCTTGGCTGACCCAAAGTGCATATACACTGGGTTAGTCAACAATGAGCAGAGCGCTGTGGGGTCAGCCAATCTGTGCAACACTAATGGAATGGTAATTATCCCCTATTTATTATTATTGTTTGTAAACCTTGCAGGTATATTGTTGTCATTGTTTTGTTGTATTTTGCTTTTTGCTGATCAAATTTCAAGCTGTGGAATATAAAACCCTACAATTGTAAACAACAATTATGTAATTAATGCTGTTGCGGTTAGTTTGTGAATGATATTCATTCGTATATGATAATAAGGTAGAAACAACAAATTTAAAATGTCACAGCTATAATTTGACATGTTCATTATTTCTAGTGATTATCATTGTTGTTGTGACATAATCATTAATAAAATCACATTATTCCATTAGACTTCAATTTTGCTGAGAAAATTTGAGTTTTTCCTCAGGTTGTACATTTAATGCTGTCAAATTATTTTGATAAAGGGCTATAATGTATATGTTTTTGGCCATTTGTATATAAACGATCTGCATATTTAAAGCAGATGAGGTTGACATGTTTCATTTTCCACTTTCATGTGTACATGTTATATTATGTAGGCCGGTATATGTCGAATGATGTACAATAGCTAAATATTGTACCCTAATCTGCTCATTACTACAACTGTAATACCCACCTCAGTTACAAGACTGTGTACTCACACAAGTAATCTAAACAACTCTGATAGAATAAGATAAACAGACGTCTGATAGGCCTGCTTTAGCACGGAGAGAAAGCGTTTTTTTTTTACTTTCCATGCTAATACTAATTAGTTACATAGGATGCATGAATTTGGTCTAAGAATGTCTAGAGAGCTAATTTATGTAGTAACTTGGTTGTATAAAACATTTCTACAACATTGTTTTGAAATGTACTTGTCCACTTTCTCCCGTAGACTGCTACATTTCTACACCAAGAGCATGAGTATTCTATTGAACCTAAGGCTAGCAAGGAGGATGGCACTCACACTATTCTTAGAAGAGTTAGCAGATCTGCTAAAATGGACGATGAGGATGGAAGTCACCAATGTGCTACGGATACTACAGGTTAGGGCCATCTCTATATCTCTTGTCAGTGACACCTCTATTGTATATCATCACATCTTTCCTTCTCCCACTCCTGTGTCATGTTATATCTCACTCATTATAAATGGCTTTTACATGTATATCCCAATGGGTCTACACTAGTAGGCAGTAGCTTGATGATATAAGGTTACTTTGTCAGGACCACACTGAAAGTATTAATCTTCAGCCTACCTTATATTAGTATAGTGCCCACACGGCAGCAGCTAATAGTATTTTACTACGTTTGTTTTAACTACCTCAATAAAGACTTTGTTTTCAACTTGTCTTTTATGAACAGTGCTCTCTTTGTTCAACACCCCAAAACTACACAACAAGTGTGAATAATAAACCTTTATTTTGTTTGTACTACCTACTTTTTGCTCTAAAATGATTCCTATTTATGCTGTAGCCAATCTCAATTTTATTCCACAAATTTTGCTGCAATATTATATCTTACTATTTTCACAGGCTCTGAGCAAATATTAAACATAAATTCCTTTTTAATGTTAAAGTTCAAGAAGGGTGTGCCTGGTTGCTGTGGAATATTGCCCGACTATTCCCAAAGCCCTGAGTAAAACATTGCCTTACGTAAGAACTAAGAGTTAAATGTCAGTCAATCCAGAAAGTGATGTTTATCAGTCTGGGGCTATGCACATGCTTGCTGAAATATTCAACAAAATATTTTAGATGAAAAGATCGAGAGGCTGTATGCAGCCTCCCAGAAGTCAAATGACTCCGCCAATCAAATTCCCTGGACACTTCCTCGAAAACGGAGATCTATATCTCGTGAACACACCTTGGAGTTGATGATTGTTGTCGACAGCAAAATGGCTGCCTATCATGGAGATGGGCTAGAGAAATACGTTCTCTCACTAATTGCTGTGGTGGGAATATTGTCTATGTATTCGGAATGTCCAGTGCAGTCTTTTGCTTCTTTGTTTACATTTGCATATAGCCTTAGAATATATCAGTTCACGAATAAAATACATATAATATCGATCAGAGTTTGCAAAATAGTATTGTATATTATGTAAATTTTGTCATAAAATTGCTATTTATAACTGAAGTGTATTTTATAATTTTTATGCAGGCGTCTCGGATATATAAAGATGGCTCTTTAGGAAATTTTTTAAATCTGGCTTTGGTGAAAATACGAATACTCACAGATCCAAAGGTAGAGTAGCTAGTAGTTTACCATGCTATAGCTATGTTACATGGAGGGACAAATTTAACTTGCTTTGCATGCTCAGGCAGCACAGCAGTGCACTTTAGTTCTGTCTATAAGACACATCTCTTATGTCATGCTCATTATAGATATGCTGTGCTACAAAAGTTGAGTTGATAGAGACTATGAAGCCAGAATTATAGCATGATTTTGGTTGACCATCCATATTATTGCAGTATAGATATAGTCCAACGAGTTGGTACTTTCTCTCCATATAGCTTTAATCAGAGCCATTGGCTCTGGCTTTAATCACTATGTGACAGGAAGTATTAGCAGCCTTTAATTAATAATTGACCAAAAACAAGTAATACTATAATTATTATTATTTGCTATCTAATAGCAATAACTAATTTATTTCAAAGGGGATAAGAAAGCTAATTATTTGCAAACATACTGCAGCAGCAAGGGAAGTAATACCACACCCAATAGGTTCATTGATGCACCCTGCATAGACCATTGAGGTCACTACTCGCTTTGCTATTGGTCACTGGAATACACTAGTGTGTCTGAATATGTCATAGGAGAACTGTCATATGATATTTTCTGATAATTATCAAAATTCTGAATGTAAAAAATGTTATAAAACGGATAGGTAGATGTTTGATATGTGTAAAACAAAAGACTAGACTAACATAAAATGTTGGAATACATATTAAATGGAGTCTGGGCACGGTGGTGTAGTAGCGATTCAGTATTTCAGAATGAGTACATTTGTACTGTAGTTGTTTAGTGTTAGATGTTGAGCCTCGATGCTTAGGTAAAAACTTATTGTTTTTAGATCCCACATTTAGGCTAGACATGCAAGAGTGTATCTTAGTTAGATGCAGGTCGAATATTTTGTTGTACAATATATTACAGATCTCACAGCATAATGTTATCTGACTGCATTTTGTTGCACATTATTTAGGAAGGTCCAAATATCACCAGCAACGCTCAAGCTTCCCTCGCTGGTTTCTGCCGCTGGCAGTTTGCTGAGAATGAAATAGACGACACTCACCCCTATCACCATGATGCAGCTGTGCTCATGACTAGGTAGGCTGATGACAATCATATACTCATAGTTTCAGTTATATACAATGTAAGTACAAGCTTTAATTGTCGCTCATTGACCTGTGTTGTAAATAGGGATATACATATATAACTATTTCTGAGCTGAATAAATGAATGTTGCGCTTCGTTTTATCAGAGAGAGGTTGGGATGGGACGAAATCCTGATTTTCTGATAATGAAGCACATATGCACCCAAAATGTATCATGAACAATAAAACATACCTGTATGATTTTAGAGAGAATATCTGCAGATCGGATGGGAAGTGCGGTACACTTGGTAAGCTACCTGATAGGCTTTTGTTTCTTAAATATACAAACACAAGAGATTTCTCAATGATTTAGGGTAGTGAAAGAGAAAAAAATAGAAAAGGTTTTATTCAATCAAATATTCCTAATCGTTTGCTCAGTCTACCAGACTTCATTTCACAATAGCCTATTTGTAAAATACACTATACAAACATTTTTTATGTTACTATACATGTACACTTTCTTTTATTACTGTATTGTGCTCTAAAATGGAGATAATTTACTTGATATATTATATAAATATTCAGTTGAAGTACTGCAAGCAAGGTATCAATTATCAATACATATTAGGATCTATTGCAAAAATAAGTGGTTAGCTCACAATATTTAAACCAGGTTACATATTTGTTTCACCTATATTATAGGCGAATATCAACAAAAGTCCTATTTTATATTTAACAGCATGTGTACCTTAGGTCTTACAAACATATAATTCGGTTGCATCTATTAATAAATACGATATGTATATAGAGTTAAAAGCTCTGTTGTCAGCACTTACACATATAACTAGGTGTATGTACACATCACTGCTAGCTCAGTGTTATAAATACTACTTAATCTTAATCATTTCCCAAATATATCTTACAACTTGTAAAGATGTCATCTCTCAGCTATCTGGTGTCTTTTAAGGAATACAGGCCTAAAGTGAAGCAATCCTTATTATCCATAGATGTATATGTGCAGTTTATTTACTAGAAAATAACCTTGATTTTTGACTTAAATAGTATTTTTCAATGAATTGGTGTATTGTCAGCAGTTAAAGGCTTGATACCAGCTGCTGCAATGTAAGTAATATAATACAGATGCAGTCTGCTTATTGTTCCCCCAAATCAATGAAGGTCTGATTCCTCAATGTTTCTATTATAAATTATGTGATTACTTGCATTAGTTTTTACACAACTACCTGTGTTATATTATTTTAGGCCTCGCTGAACTGGATACGGCCTGTGATCCTAAAAGAAGTTGTGCTATAATTGAAGACAATGGCCTCAGCTCAGCTTTTACTATTGCCCATGAGATCGGGCACATGTAAGTTATAATAGTATCTTAGATTTTGACGTATGCATACAAATATCATATAGATAATACAGCATTGATACTGTTGCAATATAGTATCTATGTTAGGCCTGATACAAGTAACAATTTCTATGGAATTGGGGATTAAAATTTAATGAACACTAGCTAGTAGTTTGTTATATTTTTCTCAATCAAAGAAAAATTTCACCAAGCTGAATTTTAAAAGTAAATTTCGGCTAACAGCTGATTTGCACACGGCGTATACACATGTGTAGGTCATGACACCAGCATTTACTGTAACTATTGTATGCAGACTATTGCAGTATTTGAATTGGCCATTGTTTATGAACAATATCAATCTAATCCAATTTCTACAGGCTTAAAATTTGTCAGACTGAAATTAAAAATTAGAAAAATATGAACTGTTAAGGTGGGAACAATGGACTAATAAAGGCCAGTTAGGAATGCAAGAGTAAGCTTAGGTAATGTGTACTGATTAGCTTAGTAGTATGAAAAGAGAGTCTGTTGTAATATCTTACACCTCGGTTAACTTCAAAGTTGCGCTTTCTTTTTTAAACTCTTGATTTAATTGTTTATGTTTACTATAGAGCCATGCTGCTATTTACTAACATTGGCAATACTTGTATTATGAATACCTTATTCCAAGGAAATATATGACCTACTCATATATAAGTCTAGCTAGGGACTGTCATGCTACTAAACACAGTCATTTGTATTATAAAACATTGATATAGCATGCTATCATATATATTCTTATACCCCCTACTCTTATCGTTCTGTGGAAGGACGGTTTTGTTTTTTATTTGAAAACATCAGAATTAACCATCAGTTGCTTAGTACAGTTCATGTTATGGGTATAATTTTCACATGTGTCATTTAGCAGCCTTGGCACAGTGGATGAATACTGCCATACCAATATCCATGTCATCGTTATACCCATGGAATCCTCTATAAGTACACATTTGGAAGATTTGCTGTTTTGCACATAGCTAGGGGCTATGGCATGTGCATGTGCATTGAACTACAACAAGTAGATTTATTTGTGATTTTACATAATATAATGCAATGCAATGCAATGCAATATAATACATTGTACAATGCAATATGATGCAATGCAATGCAATATAATACATTGTACAGTGCAATATGATGCAATGTGTGTTTTTTACTTGTACCATTAGATTTGGAGTGCCCCATGATGATTCCAATGCATGCACTAAGAACGTGTTCAGTGGAGACACAGTAAGAAGGAGTAACTACAAAGAGAGTCAGTTTCACCTGATGTCATCTACTCTAGACTATAACTCTAAAACGTGGTCATGGTCTGCCTGCAGCAGACGATTCCTCACCAACTATCTAGAGTATGTCTATTCTATTACACTTATATGTACATAATATGATTTCTACTATATAAAATAATATACGTGTATGTGTATTACTATGTACAATTATACATTGTATATAGGAAAGACGAAAGTACGAGTATATGTCAGGGTTAAGTGAAATTTTAATGCATGTTATACGCCGACACGCTTCAACAATCATAATTGCAAGCATATCTGTTTGGGTACGCAAAATGCCTTATACAATGTATTAATATTCCATGTAATCACAAGTAATGCTGACGTTTTCTAGCCGTGCTGAAAACATCAAGTGTTTACAAGACAAGCCAACCACACCTTCGCAGTATCAAAGGAAGATGGAAAATGAATTTATGCCAGTAGAACCTGGAGAAGACTATGATAAGAATAGACAGTGTGAGCTGGTGTATGGAAAAGGTGCCAAGATATGTCCATATATGGTAAGCTTTACTCTGTGTGAAAACCACATTGACCTTCCATTTTGTGAACCAGGTTACACTTTGTCCCACAGCTAGGTCCGTCCTTAGAACAGGTTTAGTTAGAGGATGAACACAGCTCTTTCACAGAGTCTTCTGTGAGCACTCTGGGTTTTGGATAGAAGTCACATAATTGCTTGGAATTTATAATAGGTGCCAGGTGATCCAATGTAAGGCATTTGTGTACATGTAATTGTAAGGAACTAAACCAAATTTCATTGAAATAATTTGCCTGTATTGAAATTATTTCAGTAATAACATGAAAGGGCTTTTTTACAGGTATATTACTAATCCAAATGGAAGAACCACAGCATATACGGTCTACCTAACTAAAGCATTACCAACCAACATGATTTGTATTTCTGTTGGAAAATATTCCACAAGTAGAAAACAGATAACATGTAGTGTAGGCCTGCATGTACATGTAGGCTTGTAGTTGATTGGGTCAATGGAAGAGGGGGCTTGTAAACTGCAGTTAAATATTTATAACTGGAAGTGTTTATATCTCCATCCTGTAGTAATAACACTGCTAATGGCCAAATCCTATGTTTAAGATATCTGCTGTCTGATGCTGCTTGTTGTTAATTAATGAACTTTAATGGGCAGGTCTAAACAGTGGAGATTAATTTACTACTACTTACTACACCCCACACAAACAGATATTCCCTGCCTGTAAGCAGACCAAATATTGCTAACCTTCCAGAGTTCTCATTTTACAGATGTCTGGTATTTCTAAAAAATGCACGTTACACATTTAGAAATGTTTTGCACACACATCACAAGGTTGGTAATGCAAGTACACATAGTTATTATACATGTACCTGGTATGCTGCATTTTGTATGTTGTAGCCCGTCTGCAGGCGTTTATGGTGTACATTGGCTGACAATACAGGTTGTAGGACACAGCATATGCCTTGGGCTGATGGCACCAGATGTGGGGGGCCTAATGAGGTAAGCTTTTGAGGATCCTCAACTTTTTGAAAATTATGCTTTAAAAGTCAATACCAATAATCCGACTCTATAGACTGTCATTATCCCCACCTTTTACTTCAACTCACTTTACATGTATGTGCAAGTCTATGCACAGTTTGCGTTTGTCTCAAATACAGAGTGTTAAAATCTTGTGCATATGAAATATCTAGTTGAACTTTGCAGGTAGACATAGCATAACAGGGTGTAATAATCTAGCTACCAGATTGAGACTCAATGTTCAGTGAGATGCTCTGCGTTGATTGTGCATTCTTGGTGGTTCCACACAACTAATGTTAGAATATGGTAATATAACAAAGGGTCGTTAAAATAACTGGCATAGATTATTATACTCTGTCACTTTCTTCCATCTCAGTGGTGCCAGAGAGGTGTTTGTGAACCAAAGTCTCTGCGACCAGCTCCTACTGATGGTAAATGGAGTCTGTGGGAGAGCTGGTCTGAGTGCTCAAGGACATGTGGTGGGGGTGTTAAATATTCTGAACGAACTTGTGACAATCCCAGGTTGGTAAAAACCGTATTGATTTGGCTTTGATGATTAAAACTGGTTGTATGTGTTTGTTTTTTTTTAGCCTCCAAAAGTACAAGATCTTATATTTTTGTATAAACCTTATATCTTTTTGACATGGAGCTACAACACGTTACATGTACATGGTAGAGGAGATAATCTCTTCTTCTGGAATTTTAATGATGAGAACTGGCTATATCAAAAACTTGTAAAATTGCAAGTATCTCAAAAACTTCTTTTCATGCACCTTCTAGCCAGTCATGCGTATTTGTGATGCCTGGCCAACGCAACATATAGCCATATATAATATGTATATACATGTATAATGCTGATTAACAGCCTGCATAATACTGTTATACATAATAGGGGCCCTGTTTACATAAATATACTGTTGAGATTTATGAGTTATATCAGCAACTGCTAAAATTCACATTTATAGCATGTGTTCTTAGATATCAACTTTACATTAGTTTGGTTCCCTGGTTACATACCAAGTTCACAGGCTGCACTAACTGTTGATAGTCTACTTTGTATCAGTGATATAATATACCATTCAGTATACCTCTAACCCGTCGATTTCACATTTCTTTCATGCCATGCTACATATTGACCGACTCTGGCTATGGCTATTTCAATCAACATTATACTCAGAGTAATTACAAACCCTGTATCATTGTACAATATTCATTTTCATTCAGTTTGCCTCAAAATCATAATATAACTATATGATGTTAAAATCGTATCATAACATGTCGTATCATATCATATGCCATCGTAACGTATCATATCAAAACGCATCTTGTCAGTCAATGTTATCAATCAGTAAAGAAATTTACCAATAGTTGTTTTTCTTAATAGTCCACAATCTGGTGGGAAGTTTTGCATTGGGAAGAGAATCAAATATAAATCCTGTAATACAAAGGTGAGGACATTCTACAATATAAATGTACAATGATTATGTGAGTAATATCATGAATTAGATAAATATACATGTGAATGGTAGAATAGTGACATGTAGTATGTCAGACTTATGTTTGTATATTTAACTGTTATATTTAGCCTTGTCCACCTGGGTACCCAAGTTATAGAGAGAAACAGTGTGAGGCATATAATGGTAGAAGATTTAACTACGAAGAAATCCCGGCTAATCCAAAATATACCCCTTATTTCTCTGAAGGTAATATTTACACATCTACATGTAGATATATCTGCATCTAGAGTATCTACGTGTAGATATATCAGCATGTAGATATATCTAGATGTACATACATCTCGTCGCTGTGTTGGCATACGACAGGTTACATTAGAATTTTGGTATTTTTAATGTGGCGAGCAGAACCTGCCTAGTAATACCTGACCTACTGTAGTGAACCTGGCTTTTAAATATAGGTATTTTTAAATATGTATTTTCAAATATGGGATACTCTGAACAAAATAATATGTCAAATGTGTTAATAATAAAACTTATCAACTGTTAAGATGTGCTAAATAATATACTGTATGCACGATACAACTGTTGACTTGTAGTGCCTTCAGAGTTGTGCAAACTTTACTGTTCTGTGGAAGAGCTTCACACGACAAACTTCTACAAGATGAGTGATAAAGTAGAGGACGGTACTAAATGTACCAAAGATGGTACAGATATCTGTGTTAATGGAATATGCATGGTATGTATATGGTCTTTGCCCGCTGATATTATAGTTAGAATGGTATAATCTACAATTTACCAAGTATCAGAAATACAGTATGAAGCTTCACTAATAATCAATGGATACTTAATATGCTAGGCTAGCATTAATATTAGAGACCTTATTTGCTGATTCGACAATAGCAAATGGTTCTCATTCCTTTGCTTCTTCGACATCCAAATTTTGTCTACAGAACTCTATAGGTAATTCATTCTCCAGTAATCTTTAGATGAATAATCTCGTCTGGTTTTGACAAACAAATCATACATGTGTATCACCACAGCCAATCACACCATGTGTATCACCACAGCCAATCACATGATGTGTATCAAGTGTATCACACTCGCTGTGAGTCTAGTTTCTCGGCTGGAAAATTTTCCAGCTCCTGTCTAGTGTGTTGCATCCGACCATAAAACATTCCCAGTACAGCTCTAGTGTATTTTCATTTTACCTTCATCTTGCTATTATATGTCTAAAACAGCAATAAGTAGGACATTGTCCAGTATCAATATAACAAGACAGATACAGTTTTACAAGTAGCCTAATGAATATATATACAGTATACTAGACACTGTATACACATGTATGCTGTATTAGTAGTATATGCCTAACAAGCTACTCAATGCACTCTGTTGCATTATGATAATTGATGATACTGGTTATACACAAATGAGTAATTGTAACTATCTTATTAGTTGTTATAGGGCCCTGTGTTATCTTAGTTAATTTAGATGGCATTTATGGGCTCATCAAAATAAGAAAATGTTGAGATCATGCTGTGATCTTCAGTTCACATAAAATCTATATTTTAGTAGCCATCTCAGCTGCATACACAACTATTGCCTGCAAAATACACAGCAGTGTTAGCCTACAAAATACACAGCAGTGTGTAGCCTGCAAAATACACAGCAGTGTGTGGCCTGCAAAACTTGGGTCATCGGCATGTACATGTAGATCAACTGCAGCTTAATCGAAGTTGCGTTTCTTCAAGCATTGTTAGTTCAGTTCAGCACATATTACAATTATATAACATTTGAAATTGGGCCAAAATATTGACACCGTAAGGTATTGTGTTATCAAATATTTATTCTGAAATATCAACATGGATGAATCCAGGACTTCTCTACCCTATTATTATTATTAGAATACATGAACATCCTATCGTCCTTGCTCCTTATCATCCACTCTTATAAAAGAAGAATTTAGTAAAATTGGTGTTTGCTCTGGCAGCTGCCCATCACTGCATCACTGAGGTAATAGGCGTGTCCTTCATTCTCATTATTATTATATTAAATACATTATCCACACCTTTGCACTCTGAATACTGTTATACTGTTATCTTTGAAGTGTACACATCCTAAGTGTATCATTATTACTCGATTTACCCTTTAATGCTATGTTCACCTGTATGTTCACTTTCTATCCTTTGTAGCCAGCTGGCTGTGACAATGTCCTTGGATCCAATCAGAAAGTAGATGTTTGTGGGATATGTGGAGGAGATAACTCTACATGTCGTCTGGAGCAGTTCTCCTACAAAGCGTATGTAACTGGTCATATGTCATATGGCTACAATACCGTAGCTACTCTACCTATCAATTCATCATCTGTGGTCATAACTCAAACTAGTGTGCTATACGATCGGCCTGACGAGAATTACTTAGCTATGAGGGATAGTAAAGGTACCTACCTCTTTAACGGGCAGTTTATCGTTATGATGTACGGATTGGAAGTGAAGCTAAATAATGGTGCTACAATCGAGTTCAGTGGTTCAGAGAAAACTATTGAGAGAATTGCAATTGGAGATTTCATTTCTGAGGAATTAACTATTGAGGTAAAGAACACATTATAGACATGGTATACAGGTGTTTGGTTGTGACAGAGTTACATTTTAACATTCATTTATATGTTTATATGAAAGAAGTTTTATGTGTTGTGAGCTTTGTTTGCAAATTCTTGTATCATTTTAGTTGTATGATGCTACAAGTATATGATATCCATTGATGTATAAATACATGTATGTTATTTGGTGTACTACGGCAGGTTTTATCTGTGGGCTCTTTACGACCAGCCAACGTCTCCTACAGCTATGTCCTGCCAGTCAAAGGAAAGATTTCATTCCAGTGGAGTGTCAATGAGTCATGGACTGAGTGCAGCTCTGAGTGTGGGGGTGAGTCATTTACTAGTTCCATGCAAATCTATTATTACTGTTGAGAAGTTGTCCTCTCTCTTTCCCCTTCATGCAGTGGATACATGTAGACTATGTATATCTTTCTTCACTTGTTTAATTGATAATTTGGAGTAACCTGTATGCTACAAAACTGTTCCCTGCATTCCTAGTCATTGTTACTAAAGTATAATTATGATAACCAGGGCAATCAGCACAATATGTAATAATTAATTGGTTGATAAATAATGCAGCTGTTACAAAATTTCAATTGGTAATGCATAATAAAACAGCTGTAAATAGATTCTACAGGCTAAAGCTATCATTGTAGCGTAATGGGGAATTATTGTTTAATAATACTATGTGTATTCAGATACTGTGTTTGATGTAATATGCTAAAGTATAACATATTTCACAGGGACGAGATCACAACTGTTAGTGTGTCTGAGAGAGCAGGATAGCCTGGTTGTTAATGAGAAGAACTGCATAGAGAAGCGGAAGCCGGCTGTTCGGCAGCAGAAATGTAATCTACACTGCGTATTCAGGTGGGCTCTTGTTTCTACCTGCCATATTCATAGTCAACTGTGTGAAAATGTTAGAATATTTGTCTATATTGTTATCTAATTAATTATTTATACATGTATACCCTATAGTATCTAATATTGTTGTTGGCAGCATGGGTACCTGCTAATTTATCAATGAAACTGACAGGCTGGTTCATTTCTCAAAGCATTTCAAACTAAAAATTTTGTAAAATAATATCATGACATGAAGTTAATGAAATTTTTTCTCACAACACTAAGATCTATGTAGGAGTTTTGTTCTTTACCGTAATAAACTCGCATACTATGTAGAACTATTCATCACATGTGGTATTTGATTGACTTTGTAGGTGGAAAACAGAGAACATTGAGGATTGCTCAGCCAACTGTGGTAGAGGTTTTGTTCAGAGAAAAGTAACCTGTATTAAACAATCAATTGCTGCAGTAGAAGTCATTGCAGATGAGAAATGTGAGCCACCTAAGCCAAGCAGTGTAGAGGCGTGTCAAGGCCGTTGTGCTCCGACTCTCTGGCAGTTTACAGATTGGACTAACGTAAGCAGTGTTTATACATGATTTGGAATAATTTAGCTAAATGATTAGTATTTTTAATTTTTTTCACGATACATATTCTTATGATATTATGTATACAAGCTAGCTTTGTTCACCAGTCGATAAAACTATAATTTTGCTGGCAGTGTTCCAAGACGTGTGGTGGTGGTGTCCAATCAAGGCAAGCCAAGTGTACATTGAGGAGTGGTAGAATCATTGGAGACTTTGCCTGTAACAAACAGTCCAAGGTTGTGAGACAAGCGTGTAACACTCACGACTGTACACAGTATAGTATCGGAGACTGGGGGCAGGTACATAGTATTCACTAACACATTCACTAAGGGGGCAGGTACATAGTACATAGATCAGTCTTTTTTGCTTTTTGGATTTATTTCAATGTTTGTTAGACGTTTGTTTCGTCTTTCTGCTTGACCCATCCATCTTTGTTAGAATTAGATTTTGATACTATTCATTCACAAAATAATGCTTTTAGTGTTCGGTTTCCTGTGGCCTTGGTTCCAGAAGTCGGAGTGTTGTCTGCTTCGAGTCTGGTAGAGCTACAGATTTGAGTAAGTGTGGAAATAATCCCCCTCCGTCTAAACAGTCATGTCGAGCTGGAGCATGCCCACGGTGGATTACATCGGACTGGACAGACTGTTCTGCAACATGTGGTGTTGGGTTCAGGTTTGTAGTCATAGTCTATATTGCCTGTTAGGCTTCTCAATTATTATTCTGCAATTTATTTATTAGTTGATATATAATATAATTAGTTAAACAAATTGCAATATTTGTGATGCATTCTACTTATAATGTGTAAATCTGTGTAATTAGTTCTATGCATAGTTCTGTAATTCTGTTAGGAATATTTTCATTAGTTAACAAGATTTTCTAACATGAAAATAGGATTAGCTTAGTTGGTTGGAATTTTATACTACAGAGTTTGGGGTGTGGCTAAATAGTGATTGCAATCATTGTGGGTATGTGAATGAACATATTATACACTTTGATGCTGTGCACATAGCTTACTGTTCACATGCAATTGCATATATAGCTAGTTTGCAAATCAATGTCATCACCATGTATATGTAGATATCGAGATGTCAGATGTGTTCGAGGAAATGCTGACAGTGAGGAATTAGGCGATGAATATTGCGCAGACGACACTCAGCCTACAGAAGTATCCAACTGCACTATGGTCTCCACATGTCCAAAATGGCTGCCGTCAAACTGGTCTGCGGTTCGTTGAACTTTTTTCTCAACAATAATGTCACAAGTCTGTTATTCACCTGTAAACAAAATAATGTTTTGTTTTCAATCATGGGGAAGTGTTGTTCTGTTTAAATACCTATGCGAAGGTGTTTGGTTTTAAAACTATGTCAAGGCAAAACATGGAGGAAACACATATGTATTTTAACCAACCTATAAAAGTTAACTGCAACAAATCATTTGTTCAAATGTTGATTGCAGTGTTCCGTTACTTGTGGTGATGGTGGGATAAAGCGCAGAGCAGTAGAGTGCCGAGACCATGAGGGCTCTCTTGTAGCAGTTAATTTCTGCCAGATGGATCAGCGACTACCTGATAGTATGCCATGCTCTGGCCAGGTGTCCTGCTCCAGAGATCTTTTCAGAGGTTTCAACATATTTGGTCTGCAGAATAGACAGAGATACGTGTGGAAGTTTGGTCCATGGTCTGCTGTGAGTCTTCAGTGATATTCATCTTGTTACCAATCAGTAGCAAAACAACGTAATTACTAACTGGCGAATCTGGCCAAAGTCCCAAGCATAATTCAATTTCATAAAATAGGTTTTTGTGTGGTAAAATATACACATTGTGCATTTACATGGTTATGTAAAACTTGCACTATGGGTAGTTACATGATATGCACAACACAATTTGGTTTCTCAGTGGGACAAAATTTCTTATGCATAGACTCTGCAAATAATTGTGTACTGTACATATACAGTGACATATACATATACATAGTACTAAATAGTTCTCATTAAAAGACAATCGACTGAACAACGGTTTATGTTTATAGTGTTCAGCTACGTGTGGTGAAGGTGTAATCAAACGTCAAGTTACGTGTATTGTCAGCTCGACTAGTTTAGAAAGAGAGGTTACCGACTCATTCTGCAGAAAGCAGCCAAGACCGGCTGAAGAGAAAATCTGCAGAAAAGCTTCATGTGGAGTCTGGAGAAGCGGCATATGGAGTCAGGTGAGTTTTAACCTGCATGTTCACTATTTCTTCAACAGTATTTGCATGCATGTTTTGCAATATTTCATATATATTGGTTATAAACCATAACCTATAACACATAATTATACCGTACATATTTCATAGAATATGTTATAGATATGTAAACAAATACATGACAAATTAATGTGAAGTTGACTACATGTACTTAACTTTGCGAATTATAATACATTTATATATGTGTATAATAGGCGTATTCGGATATTGCACCGTGCAAGCTTATAAATAGCAATCTGCGGCAATAACAATATATTTTATTCAATAATATAGCGCTAGCTATAACGCAAGGCAAGCCGTGCCTGGCAATAATAATATAAAATATATTCACTTAGCGAGGGGATTTCCCTTCAGAGCAAGCACTAGTCACGCCTGAACGCTCAAGTTGTATTCGGATAGTTAGACCAGTGCTATATGAACCAGTACCAGTTTCCGAATACGCCTAATATGTACACGTAGGTATGAACAATATAGCGTAAACCAATTTTTCGTGTGACTAATATACTTGAGTGTCTGTTATAGTGCAGTACAACATGTCGGGAGGGTGTACAGAGCAGGGTTGTTATCTGTACGCTGACTAATGGTGAGTACGGAACCCACAGTGACTGTGATCTGCTGAATATGCCTGAGAGTGAGAAACCATGTGATCACTCTGAGAGTTGTCTACCCGCTGTCATTACGACAACAGCCAGCAGTAGTAAACCAACAACTGATAATTACTGGAGAGTCGGAACATGGACTAAGGTAAACAACATTGATAATGACTGTTGGGCACTATAAATCCCTGTGGGTTACAAACTAACATTGTGCACAATTACATGAATGATATTTATCTCACAAATCTTTGTTGTAAACTGAGTTGATCTTGTTTTATATGTCTGGTACATGTACATATTATTATTATATATAGCTAATATTGTGTCAACAATGTATTGATTGGTGAATTAAGATAAGCTATCTATTATTGACATTATTAATTAATGTTGTACATAATTGTATAGTAGTACTTCAGTACTCCAGTATGATACTTGGTTGTTATAATGTTGTTGTTTACCCTGAATTCTGTTTCATGTACATGTATGTACATGTATATTATATTATATTGCTTAGTTGTCGCAGGTTATTTTCGCAGGTAATTTTCGTACCATGGCTAAATCTGCCTTGGGCACTCAGAACCTATGGTTGTGAGAGGGCAACTTCTGAATAGGATCAATAGCTTATTAGCGCCCATGATTTTATCCTACAGAGCGGAACTATGCTATTCTACAATTAACACTATGTTTTGTATGTTTCAGTGCTCAAAGACATGCAACAGTGGGCTCAGGAGAAGAGCGGTGGAATGTTACAAAGGGTACAGTCGGGGGAGTGAGTGTAGTTTGCAGGAAAAACCTCTCGAACAGGAACTCTGTAATGAACAATCATGTCCTACTTGGAGAAAGGGAGGTTGGACTAAAGTATGCATTACTTCTCAAGTTTAAACGTTATACTGTGAGGAGAAACCGTGTCCTAGTAGTTATAGCTCGAGATTTCATGTGAGAAATCAGGGTTCAACTCCAAAGGTCATTGGTGGGGTTAGGAAGAGCATCCAATCATGTGATCCTCCTGTGTTTTAATTAAATCTCACAACGCTCTGGTATTTGTCATAGAAATGAAATGAACCAAAATATTTTGTTATTTTAGTTTTAGAGTTGTCTTCTCTTGTCGGGATCTGATGAATATGCTATTAGTGCAAAGAGTAATATAATACATGTACATGATTGTCAATGTTTATCTTTAAAATTTATACATAAACATTGATTTTGTATGAAACATATAATGTCAGAAGTGACCATATTTGTATTACAATATAACCTCACTATTGAACTCTACTCTATATTTGCTATATTCTAGTGTTCTTCTGCCTGTGGATATGGGAAGCAGCAGCGAATGGTTATATGTCAGTTGTATGACAAGTCATCTGGTAATGCTGACCTGTGCGATGGAGACGCACCAATCAGAGAGCAGGAATGCATGGAGAAACCCTGTGGTGCTCCAGTATGGAGCATTTCCCCATGGGGTCAGGTTAGTTGTACTGTTTATAATCATCTATAAGCAGTGTCTTCAATCACAGGAAATGTGTAAAAGCTACACAACTGTGTCAATGAAATTAGAACTGCATAATATTAATTCAATTTAGTTGATAACTTTTATGTTTTCCGCATACAATTTAGAACTGGAACATAATTCCTAAAAATATTTAGAAAATTGGGGAAAGAAAATTTGTTGTGACCTTGTTGTGTCATTGCTTGGGGATGAATTTAGATGAATTTAAAATCGAGTATTTTGATGTTTTGAGGTTCTCACTATAATCTATGACGTTGCAGTGTTCGGTCTCATGTGGTGCTGGAGATATGCTGAGAAATGTAACATGTGTGGACAGTGCAAATGTGTCACTTATACTTGACCCTAGTCAATGCTCGTTGGAAGCTCGACCAAACGAACGAGAAGTCTGCATTCAGAGCTCTTGCAATAGCTGGAAATTCTCAGAATGGGGTGATGTAGGTTTAGAGTTGTACATTACAGCAGCTTTCTTCATAGACTTAATATTAGTACAGGGTATCTATTAAAAATGACTGTTTATATTTATTCCAATGTTCTCCACATGTATTCAGTGTATCAGGTAGTGTAAACTCATGACAGTAACTAAAAACAAAACAAAAATGTGCATACATGAACCATAAATCTACTACATTGTACTTGTACATAATGTTCTGATGTACATAATGTTCTGATGCACATGTATTATGCAATTAAACTGTCTCTGTTTATTAGTATATGTATATTAGTATTTAATTATTTATATGCCAGCCTATTTCTAACACTGCTCAAAGTTGCATTAATGAACATGTAGGGGAAAACTTGTAAATTGTCTTCTCTTGTTCCCAATATATCCGCCTGCTAGGTTAAGTGAAAAGAGAGAGGACAACTTCACATTAAAATCAACGCTATTTATAAGTACCCAAACATGACATCTGTTGGATGTAATGGTGGTCACAATATCTTGCAATGGAAAATGGGTTACTGTTTATGTAATACCACACATATTTGTATATAAACAGTGTACGGGGTCATGTGCTAGCTCAGTTCACACAAGGAGTGTATGGTGCTCCAGCCTCTCTGGTATGGAGCTGATCGACTCTCAGTGTACCGATGCTACCAGACCACCTGCAGTAGAGCCTTGCAAGCAGCAGAGGTGTCTATACAGATGGCACACAACTGATTGGTCAGAGGTATGTGAGCTATTAATCATAGTGCAAAGTAACCCTCTCTCCATTCATTTCATGTTTCCAGCTGAATGAAGTAAAAAGAGGAAGACAACTTCAAAATTGCCCATATACATTGTAGCTAGAGATTGCCCATAGCATTATGAGCAATGATTCTTAGCATATAAGAAGTAATAAGAGCAAGAGGATAATTATGTTGCATGTCATGTTGTACTTTCTATTATAACTCTGATGTTCATGTTACCATATATATACATTTTACATAACACTTTTACCTTCAAATACTTGTATAGGTACACTAAAGCTCTAGTGGTTCGTCTGTCATTTGTAAAAATTCCCAGACATGATGACTGATCTATGAATGCATTAAAATTTAGGTTACTAGAAACCGATATATTTCTGTTAATCTTAATTTCCAGTAATATATTTTAGTGCTCAGCATCATGTGGAGGGGGTAGCCAGATGAGAAAGTTACACTGTACCGCTGACAATGGTACATCTGTAGATAAGAGCCATTGCTCATCTTGGCCTAAACCCAGCCACACTAAGACTTGTAACCAGCAACTATGTCCTGTGTGGAAGGTCTCCAATTGGGATGAGGTAACTAATTTACTCTATTCCTGCCGGAGTTAACTATTAAAGTGTAACAGATGTGATGCTCTAACCGACCATCAATTGTAAAATATAATCAACAAAATATATAATTATATGCTGCTTAACTTGTCCATTTTTTTCTCGGTCTGCAAATGTGATGTGATTGTCATCATAATGGAACTGGCACAGACTTGCTTGTAACATTGAACTATGATAATGAGGGAGTTAAGGGGTTAATGCTTCAAAAATTAAAATTCACAAAAAATATTTTTGAATGCACTGACGTAAGACTCTAGCCAATGTTTTAATATATTTATAATTAAACAGAAAACATTCATCTGCAAAGCATGACTAGTTGGTTAAAATATCAATCTACACATTCATGCTACATGCCTTATTGTAGTTGAAATATATTGTTCAGTAACAATAATTTTGGTTCAAAATTATTACTACAGAAACATGTGCTTTATACACCAATATTTGACCCGCTGCATTGCTATTATAAACGGTTTACCAAATAATGCAACGCTGCTGTTACTTAGTGCTCGGTCACATGTGGTAGTGGGCAGAAGCTGAGATTGGTCAAGTGTATCAATACTACAACTAATCTGACCCTTAGCAATGACCATTGTGATGTCAGAAGCAAACCAAGGGAGATAACTCTATGTCAAGTGGGTCCTTGTCCAATATGGAAATCTTCTAGCTGGAGCCAAGTAAGTTACATTATACAGCTTATGTCTGTGGCGTTTTGAATATTTGTAAAAGATGCTTTTAATGATCATTTAATTTCTGCCTTCCCATGGAGGTTGTATTTTGTATGCATATTTTAATATTGCTAAAATATATACAAATATGGTTTAAAGCCGTTACAATATCATAATTATATGTGTAGGCATTGCCACCTTCTCATGGTTTTCACATGCTTCAAGTCATCTTTAACAGTTGACTTTTCAAGTTAGGGTAAGCTAGGGTAATATATTGTTGCTTGTAGTGCTCTGGACCATGTAACTCTACGAACTCAAGTCAAAACCGGCAGGTATTGTGTGTGAATCTGGTCTCATCCAAACCAGTCTCAACCAAACAGTGTGATGAATCTAAGAAACCAGCTACATCCAGACCTTGCCAGAACTGTTCCTACTGGGTTACAGATGAGTGGAGCCGTGTAAGTTGGTTTCCTTGTTCCATGTCGGCTGATCAATTGTTTTATTAAAAAGTTAGACATTGTATATCACTCAATATCATCCCCATGCATGTGTATAATACTGTTGGTATAGCTATATTTTCCTAGAGAAAATCAAATGAATATAAATTATTAGATGGAAAAGTAAAGAGCTGTAATAATAATTAGTAGATACTCAATTTTGACAATAAATGCAAGTACAAGACATATATTTGCCTACTTTGTGCCTATCACACAGTGCTCGGAGACTTGTGGTGTGGGAATCCAAGCAAGGCGCCTGCAATGTGTTGGAAGTGGTGGAGCCATACAGCCTGATGAAAACTGCAGCAATGAACCTGCTCCAAAGCTTATACAGAGCTGTCAATCGCAACCTTGTGTCACATGGAAAGATTATCCATGGAGTAGGGTCAGTGAACTATGTTTTTGTTGATCTAGCTCATCACGTTATTATATTATAACTGCTGGGACTCTGCGACACATGCATATTCATCTAGTTTCAAAACTTTTCATGTCAGATATTTTTAACTTTGCAATTATAATGGTGGAGTTCATATGAACACCCATTAAGAGTTATCCTCTCCTACATGTATAATATATCCAATATGAATACATTATGTCATTGCGCATTTGTAGTGTTCAACCACATGTGGTAAAGGTACTAAAACTAGGATTGTCAAGTGTGTTGACATAAACACAGAAATGTCTGTCCCCAAGAAATTTTGTGCTGACATACCTGAGTTATCATCTCAATCTACTTGTTTTATACATCAGAAATGCCCTATGTGGTCTGCTTCTTCATGGACACATGTAAGCCTAATATACTATTGTACTTGTGTTATAACTCCAAAGTTAGCAAATACTTGCTAATTCTACTCAAATGCAATCAGTACTTGAGCAATATAATGGGCGTTTGGGAGTTGCTGTTCCTATTTTCATCGATTGGAGAGAAGTGGGAACAACTCCACAATACTGTAAAATATCAATGCATTCTATTGTTTGAATTCAAAGCAAAGAGTTAATTTTTGTTATGATTGAGACCAATTTTCTCACAATCGAAAGCCAGTGAATATGATTTGTAGGCATGATAACTATGCAGACGTACATCATCAATGACTATGTACATCATCTATACTGATGCTTGCTTCATATTTAGTGCTCAGCCTCATGTGGAAATTCAATAAAAAGAAGAAATGTGACGTGTACTTTATCTAATGGCCGTATTGCTGATGGATTCTGTGATGATGAGATGAGACCACATGCTGTAGAGAAATGTCCAGTTCCTAACTGCCAATCGGGGTTCCAGTGGAAGACAGAAAAGTGGTCAGAGGTAAATAATAGAAAAAGATCTCCGTTTAAATTGGGAGACAGACTGGAATATCTCTATTCACATGGAGCATGCCAATATTATTTCATCGATAGATTAATTTCAACCCTCCATGAAATCTTCCCTATTCAATTTTAGTCTATCTCCTATTCAAATAGGCCCTGCCCAATCAAGTTATATTACCATATTATGTGCTATTGGCTCTAGCTCCTGTAGGCTGTAGCAGTCCCATCCTTTACCTGATTATATGCACTGTAGGATTCTTACTTAGCGATTTCTATCTAACTGATTTAGAGCGACCCTCATCCTTCTATTTCTGCTATAAAATATCTGATAGAATGGACTGCAAAGAGATTATATTCCTTATGATTTACGCAGTGCTGATATTGGAATCAAACAGTATAAATTATTGAATGGTAACATCAGTAATATAACTGATGCTTTACTACCATTCTATTTTTATAATATATTTTCAACTAGTAATAGTCTTGGGCCAGTCTAGGGAAAACGGTAGCAACTCAATGCAAAATTATTCACAAATACATGTAATGACAAAACTTATGACCAGTAAAAAATCTAAAACAAGAAAAGCTTTTGAGTTTTATACTCTATTTAGCATGAGTTTTAAGGCATGTTTTTGGCACAGGAGCACAAATATTAATATTATTGGTGAAACACCACGTTTGGTTTCAGACACATACTTATAGATTGTATAACATACTGCAGACAGCTACTCCTGGTTAGTTCTTACTATCTATATATCCATGTAGTGCTCAGCTAGTTGCGGCTATGGTGTGAAGTCTCGCGTTCTAAAGTGCTATAGCATAAAATCAAAAAATCAGGTTCCACTTTACTTCTGCTCTGTTGACGATAAACCACCGAGTCAAAGAAGCTGCCAACGAAGACACTGTCCTTTCTCATGGTGGGCTGACAAATGGTCGCAGGTAAATTAGTGTAGAACGAATCCTTTCCATCTCTTTGGCCTATTATTCCTTTCTTAGTTTTAGTGCATGGTGTTGAAGTAGTAGATTTGCTTTTCTTTTCCCTACCTTTGCTGAGTAGTGCAATTTCATAAGCATCTGGTACTCTTTTCTGATTGGTCCGCATGATGCAAGGATTTTCATATTAAAGTAAGCCGGTTACAAAGTTAAATTTTTCCCCTATAAAATTCAGCTCGTGACATAATTCACTATGGGTTGCCTTTTGAAGACTTCAATTTTATCTTAGTGTTCGGCCAGTTGTGGAGATGGTAGACAATTCCGAAAGGTTCTCTGCAAGTCTGTAAGCTCAGAAGGATGGTACACTGGAAACTCAGGGTATGGTTGTAATATAAGAGAAAAACCCGCAGCTATCAAGTCATGTAACATGGGATCTTGTTATGCTACATATGTCTGGCAGCCAGGACCTTGGAGCAAGGTATGGTCTTATATCCACAAATATCTCGTGCATGTGTGTGTATCTCATACTATAAACTCTCCCACAAGTTAACAGGAATCTACTGTGTATAACTTGACATTTTGTAGAATTACAAAATACATGTACAATCTTCATGTACACGGTTAGTAGGCAATAATCATATATTACAAAGTTGTCTTCTCTCTCCTGTACAAAAAATCATGATGACTTTATGAAACCAGAATTGAAGTTTTGGATTTGTTTCCACTTTTTTATATTGTGCAGAGAATTTGTTGTCTTTTTGTTGACAAGCACATCACGTAATATAAACCTGTTGAGAGTAGACGATCGTGGTGTGAATAGGCATCATTCAAATACATGCAGCGTTAGTTCATTGAATATAAGCATGTATTATTTTTATGATGTCTATGAGTACATAACACATATACATGTAAGCATGCCTACTTACAGGTATATAAGCATACTTGCGCGTGCATAACCACATATAGAATGATTTACTTTACAGTGTTCTGCCCAGTGTGGATGGGGAAACCAGAGAAGGAAGATGCTATGCATCAACACTAATGGGAAACTAGTGCCACGGTCAAAGTGCAATACTGTGTACAAACCTGAACGTGCTCAAAAATGTTACACTGGGCCATGTATGTATCACTAGTATAAACTACTACCTTATGTAGTGGACTCTGCTATGTGAATGTATTATGAAGCTACTTGGTATTAAAACATGTAGAATGATACTGAGTCTGCATCAACATTCTGGTGCATTATTATACAGGGCATGACATATATATTATGCAGTCATTTTGACCGCTCACAGCTCACACTGATACGTGTTAGCTTTATGGTTAACTGAAGCCTCTCTTTGACCAATCCAGTTATATTTCAAGTTTTTATTCCTGTCACATGACATCCGACTTCCCCAACCTCCCAGCCATTGTCTCAGTGGACTTGTTTTAAACAACTTTATTAACAACCTGTTCCACAGTATTCATCGTAGGTTATGGGAGAACTATAGACTACGTTATAAGTTGGCAGGTTATATAATATATACTGTGTGTTTTGAAGGTAAATCGGGATCTTGCGGTGAGCTGAGACAGCGTAGTGAAATTAGGGAAGATGGAGAATATGAATTACTTGTTCACAACAGACTAATAAAAGTAGGTATTAGATCATTGAGTATTGGTATCGTTACATTATGTGCATTTTAGTACTGGTATTGAGTACTAATATTTCCTGCCATATGTTTTACTACCTGTTCTGTATTCAAACAGGCTACATTTTTCGAAATTCATTTTCTTCTTGAAAGCATTGAATCAAGTTATATCTAAGACAGGCAATGAGAGGTTGCCACAATATGCTATTCAATGCAAAATATCGATATTGTAGATATTTTGCTACAAAATGTATTCCAAAGATCCTGTGGAGTATCTAACGCTACCATTGGGAGCCAATGAGAATTATGCATCTATATATGGGCATCGCCTAGCACACCCATACGCATGTCCTTACGATGAGAACAATGTTGAGACCCCACCATTAACATGCAGGGAGTGCATATCAAGTCAATACCATCGGGCAGGTGAAACTAGATTCACTAAGATCAGGATCAACATAACAAGTCTCCGAGTAGACAGTGAGTTCACTCTCATGTAGCTCTTCACATAATTATACCGGCTGGAAACTATATATTAGAAAATTGCATGCAAATTTAATTAAGTTGAAAAACTGCTCTAATTAATTACAGTTATGAAGCTGGAATATTGTCAAATATCACTTTATGCAGAAATATTTTTTCATTTTACATAGAAAGATAGTATGCTTCAACATATCCAATGCATACAACTGGGTGGACAAGCTCTGATATTGCTATCTCATTAAATGTCTGTCTAATTTCGATGTAGTAAATGGTAATATTTTTACTTTTAGTAAAAGATTTTGAATTTTCAACTACCAACGGTTTAAATCAAATACCATACGGGTCAGCTGGAGACTGTTACAGTGCACTAATCTGCCCACAAGGCCACTTCTCAATCAATCTGAAAGGAACAGGTCTCAAAGTTGCAGCAAACGCCACGTGGAAAGTTGAGGGAAGCTACTCAAATAAGCAGATAGATCGTGAGAATGTGAGTAGGCTGACACTACTAGGTATTTTTTGCAAAACTATGCTAGCACACGTAAGTAAAATTCCTTTGAACTCATAGACCAAATAGGTCCAAGTAGATGAGAATGATAGCCTTTGTAGTTTGTAAAAAAAGTAAAGCAGCAGAAATCGTCTTCTTTGTATAACCCCAACCCAAACTGCCCGAAATCAAACAAGAATCTCAGTGTAATAAACTAGCATGCTACACTGGTACTATTACTTCTAGAGACTGAATATGTTTTGTGTTTAGGAAGGCAATGTGGTGAGAGGAAAATGTGGAGGTTACTGCGGCATTTGTACACCAGGCATTAGTGGATTGCAGCTTGTGATGGTATAATAAATGTTGGAAACTAATATTATGGGTGAGACTAGCACATTGTACTATCTAAAATACTTCAATTTCTATCTCACTATCATCAGGATGCACATACATGTAGATCACCCAATCTCATTGATTAAAGTGGTAACAGATTGAAATCCTGCGTGTATTTAAACATTTTGTTTACATACTTCTTGGCTGTAGCCATGTACAATGTAAAGTATAATGTACATGTAGGTCAATGCAACCCACCTTGGAGCAGGAGCAGGCACTTTGGGACAGAGTTTCATCTAGTCAAAATAACAGTTGCTTACAGCCAGTAACGTGATTTTTTTGTATACATGTGGTAACTTAACTTTTTACTTCCTCTATTATACACCATTTGAACGACAGAACATATTTCAAGAACTTAGCTAGTGAAATATTGTTATCGAGTTGCACAGGACAATTAGGCACATATCCGTGTTATTATACCTTTTGTACATAGTTTATTTTATATTTATTTTGTAAATACGGTACCATGTAATTTGTATGATCATATTTTTATTTGTTATTTATTTACATATTTATACCAGTACAATGTTTGCAAGCATTTTCAGACCTACATGTACAAGTTTAATTTATATAGAATGAATACTCAACAACATAATGTGGTGGCATAGAAGTAGAATGAAACAGTAGAATTTGTGCTGTTGTAGAATTAGGACTATTTGTACCCAACATGTTGTAAATTAATTGTTGCTGTCTTTTTAAATGTTGAAAGTAGTATAGAAAACTTATTTCATGAATATAATATTTTAATATTTATGCTACAAGCTAAAATTTTTCTTAAATATCTAAAATTATTATTTGCTATAAAGTATAAAAATAATCATTTATGGTATAAATAAAATATAAATAAATGTATAAATTTGTGAAATAAAAATAAACATAGTAGAAATGATTTTGCACCCGCCAGGTGATAGCAGATGAATGCATGCAATAAATTTATATAACACAGTAATTTAAATGTATATCATATAACAAAAGACGAAACGGTCTGCCATCCTCCAATCAGATTCGGGGTCGAAAATCGGGACGACTCCTATATGTTGCAATGCTGCCGGTCAGGATCTTGGCTCCAGGTGGTGCTAGGACCCCGGGACCCCTGCATCGCTACCGGGGCGGGTCCCTAGCCTCAGGCCCCGGACTCGACCAGGGGCGGGGTGGGTACACGACCTACCCCACCCGCCGAATAAGTGTTGGAACTCTGGCTATCCCGGCATTGATTATTCTCCTGGACCCGTGATTCATATATGTTACAATGCTGCCGGTGGGTCCATAGCCTTAGGCCCTCAACACTGACTCAGAGCGGGCGTGTACCCGACCCACCCCACCCAACTCATTAGTGTTGGAACTCAGGCTACGGACTTGGAGTTGTCTTCTTAATGCAAGGGAACGCAACTCATGGAATCACTGTAACACGCCTGTGCCACCAGAGGTCATGCACATGCATGACCACAGCACATGAACACAGGCCATCATTACAAGCGAAGTGCTTGTAATAGAAAAATGTCAATAGAGAAAATAGAGAAAAATACATTTATATAGATTACTAAAATAGTATCAGTACTTTTGATTTGAACAGATTGGACGGAAGGGGAAATCTACTGCTCCTACATACATGCTGACCTACTACATGTACGTCATGATCATGTATGGTTAAGAGGACCTACTATATATATTACATCCGCCTGATAGGAGATCTTGGAGCGGGTCAGGTATGGTCAGCTGCTTCAGAATTGGTATACTCCACAGCATCTGAGCTCTTGGTTTCCTTAAGAAACCTTGTCCTAAAATAACAGTAGGGATTATGTGGACTGTGTACACAAATCTAATAACCAAACTAATCAAGTAAGGAAAACACCAAATAATTCGTAGGAAAATACTTTTAACTTACCAGGTAACAGGGAATTTATCAGCCACATCTTGTGGTGTAACTTTTCCCAGTTTTTGCTGTTGCACCACCCAGTTCAAGTAGTCCGAGCCCAATTTCTGCAGAGTGAACAGATAGCATGTACATGTACACCAAATGTTTTGTCAAATAGAATATCCATGTATAATACATGTATATGCAAGTATGCAGTTATACAACATGAATGTCGGAACTGATAATTCAAGTTTGTTTGAGGAACCCTTCCGTCATCTAAATTGTATCAAAAACAGCTTTCTTCAGGTGCCCACAGTTCACCAATCGTGAATAATTCTACTACATGTACATTGTATTTTTGAAAGAAGCAATCTGCATATTTAGCATAATTATATGCATATTGTTTCCACATCAGTATAATATACTAAAAGTATTTCGATAATTTGTTATTTGGTACAAGTAAGCAATGTCGGTGCTGTTTTACTGGCACAACTGTCCTTTATACCTGTAGACACCCTGCCAATTTAACAAAGATATAATAAGGCTTACCTTCCAGCTCAGAGTGCTGGAATTGCAAAGGTGCAGCCATGTTTGTATTTGTCCGATCCTTTTGAATATCTACAAGTAATTTATTAATTTTATGACTTCCGATGGAAAATAGATTCACAAGGAAAAAACCAGAAGTATTATATGCACACTGCAGATCAAACACACGCAGTTCTAGCACCTCTAATGGATGCTAGTGAGTGAAGAAAGACGTGACGACCCGACGGTCAGTACACCATTACCCTATGTTCCGTCTCCTTCTGATCAAAGGTCTTTGTACTAGAGAGTGCATTTCTAACTCTCTCCCTTATAGCTCGACATATGATATACCACGCTGTCTTTTTCTTCAACAGACCGATCACATTTCGTTGTGCATCAAGATAGTAAAACACTTCTCCTTCGAACCCGTACTGTTGTCGGATCTACAACGGATGAATAGACACATATATAACCATTGCTTGCCAGCAACAAATGTTTGTTCAACTGGAGATCAGACCTTCAATGCCATATACTAGTGGTACACACATGTGTATACTATGGATTTACTGTACTTCACTAACCTGCTAGTAACAAATACAAAAATCTGAAGCCCTGTATTCATCATAGCAACAGGCACAAAAGCTTTTCTAATGGCAAAATATAAAATTACTATTACTTAGCATAAAGTGTAACACATGCAATTATTGATCAAATGCAAAAAATTTACCTGTAGCATATGGGTCTCGGCCTCCACAGCACTAATCTCATTATACATTACTGGATCAAAGCCCAAATGGTTGGCGAGTTTGATTGAAACATCAGGTGGGAGAATGCACAGTTCATCTTCAGCATCAACGTTGGTAGATGTCCAAGTGATGAATTTCAGAGCACATCTACGCATACACATGTGAATGTACATGTGAATGCACATGTGAATGTACATGTGCATGTGAGTGTACATGTGAATGTACATGTGCATGTGGGTGTACATGTGGGTGTACATGTGAATGCACATGTGAATGCACGCTTGTATACCAGGGCAAAAGAGACAGCAAGTAGCCCAGTGCTCACTCATAGCCATGAATTGAGGAAATACTCAACTCTTAATTTACAGCCATTTCAAAATGCAAATAAACTTATCCAACATAATATGGTAAATAGCATTTGTGTTTAATCACGTACAGCTACACAATCCATTATTATTTATGTACCGAATAATAAATTACACAACTTGTTCTACAACAACAGTTTAAAATAATATACGAATAGGATGGTACATGTATAATAAGTGAGGACTCACTTATCTCCAAGGTAGGACAAATCCTCGACGTGCTGATGGTTAGGGTTGAGGATCTCCAGCACAACTGTCAACCTTGTCTCAGCAAGGAAGTCTAAGAGTCTGGCAAGAAACTTTCGTAATGTATTAGCATTAATGAGTGTAATACAATCATGTAAATACGTATATTGCGGCATTAGTACATCTAAGACAGAACCAGCATCTGCTAGTTGCAGAAGTGAATTTAGGTCAGAGTTTATATATAGCAGGAAATTCTCTGGTGTGCAGTAAACGTACCACCCCCATGGGACAAACAACAATAAGTCTCGGATATAACGAGAATGTGATGTGACAATTTGTTACCTGATAACATCCTGCTTTGCCATAGCCGCCATGAAATCCAAGATGGCTTCAGCTATTTCACAAGCATACCGATATCGTGGTCCTGAATATTTCTGTATATCGGACTTCTTTCTTATAATTAAGTGGACATTCTAAAATATTATAGTAGAATGAAAGGTAGTATTTTAATATGAGCAGACATATTTACAGTTTCTTGAGTTCTGTACTTTCAACAAAGAAGTGCAAGCGTCCAATCCCATTAGGGCTGCAGATGGTGTATGGAAGATCATAACCACATGCTATGTATATTATCAGCATAATAACGTCAACCTTTCCTCCCATAACTGGGGTTAGAACTTGTCATAAAATATACCTAGCACTAGAAGTGAGCATGTAGGGCCCACTTATCAGACTCCTACGGCTGGGCAAATAGGAGTAAGTTCGACTATCACTAACATGGAAACGGTCTACAATACTTGTTAACAACATACATTTTGACACCTACATAAAAAACATGAAATTATTCTTACTAGAACATACTATAATTGAGGCATTCATGAGACACAGTAACTGTGTAATGTACTACAATAGCAGTATAATATCTATTGTACCTTAGAGCCAGTGACTATGTAGTGAACATTATGGATCTTAACACAGCTGAGATGTGCTGCCTCTCCATTAGCTTTCTTCAGGGATATGACAGACGACGCTTCACAAATATCCTGTAGAGAAGAGAATATAACAGAACATAGAGCACAAACTTGTCTTGATTGTTGCCTACCATAACTATGCTAACATTAGAGCTGAGTTAAAATAAGTAGTTCTCGGCCGACTGATTTATACCAATCAGTAAGTAAAGTTTATTTTAGTGCAGTGGTAGAGAGTAAGTCTGTGAAAATTGGTCATGACATTTGGAAGGTAATTGATGAATGATACTGTTATGCACTTGACTCTTGCATCAGAGCTACTACGCCTACACATTGCTCTATCCACTAAATGACAGGTTAAGGCGAGTTATTCAAATATTTCGACCAGTTTTTCCAGATCTGCTCACCACTACACTAAACTGTACTTACTGATTGGTTTAGACTCGTAGGCCTGATGCCCAGGCTACTATACATGCAGGTGCTTACTTTGGTAAAGTAGCGTTTCCATACAAAGTCATCCCCTCCTTTTGTCCGATCGTCATCATCTCCCATACCACCTGAGAACTTCTTTAAGGCGTATATCACACATTGCCACTGTCCACCATCTAACCTCAGGAATGTATTACCACGCGCTACCTAGCACAATACATTAACTTAAAACTATGAACATTTCTGGCTTGATGAAGGTAATTTAACAAATGTGTCAAATCAGAAAATACAATATTGCATCTAAACAGAAAAAATCAGAGTCCTAAGGTAGTGACTCAAGATACAACACAACATGTTAACAAAGAACCAACTCACTATTTTATATAATACAATCATGTAATGTACTTCCACTAATTCTACAAGTTTTAATGAATTATTTACCTTCGTTCACAAAGCAAACATGTAGCCTTGTATTTTATCCTCTCAATCGCCAAATCAAACTTTAGTAAGTGTATTCAGATAACGATCTATGTTCCAATACTTACTGGACCGGATACTCCTCATGTTTGCTCCAACAAATACGATCACGAAAGAGGGTGGAAACATGGTTATTAGCAGTTATAGCAGTGACACATGAAGCAGCATACTGCTTAGACTGAGCTCAATCTACTCTTTCTATTGGGCGAAGATGTACAGCCAACAGTGAAATAGGATTTCTCCTGCACTATAATATAATAGTAGAGCAGGTACCTTTTGTCTAAGCTCGGGATCATTGTCATAGGCGATATCATCTGGTCCTCTACAATTTACTTTAACATCAGCGAGAGTTGCCGAAAGGCCTTCAGGCAAGATTCCATCTGGGACTGGTTCTTCTGAGACTCTTACATGACTATGCTGGTAAGCCCAGGAAATGAAGCTAAACCAATAATATCAAAGTTATTAAATGCCAATAAACTTGTTGGTGCTTGCTTTAAATTCGGCTAAAATGTATTGGGATGCAAAATTTCACAGATCACACTTACCTATCTGCAGAACTGGGACTTTGTCGACTAGATTGCGACAACTTTTCAATATATGCATCAGGTTCATCACACACAGCCGCCAGAGCACTTCTAGTTACAGGTAAATGTTCACCAGATTTAGAAACAGAGCCCATAATCTAAAAACAGTTTTTAAATATTTATCAAAAAATTATGCAATCACAGCATGTAACCAACATGAATGTTCACTATTATAGACCATGTTAAGCAGTTGATGACGATTGATTACTTATTGGTAACATCTAAATGAGCTCATCCATATGATAAAAAAATCTCTTGGCTATCAATTAAAATTTGACACTACAACAGAATGTCAATCTCAGATTTCCTTCAATATACACAATGATTCCTTGTTGTAAAGTACATGTACATGCTTGTGCATTGTTGCTGAATATACTGGTATGTTCTTTTTATTAAAAAATTAATAGTGTGTGGTACCCAATATAGAAATATTGTGTGGCGTGAAATAAATGACTGTGACATCAACTTGAAGCCTCATTTTAGCATTATTAGTTTACTAATACAATAATTATAATAGTATAAAGGATAGCTTTATGTTCAGTAGAAACTGTTAGCACTGAATTTTTGCTTAAAACAAAAAATTCGAGGACCAGTGGTTCCCAGCTCCGAATGGACGGCACGTGGGCGCCAGAAATGCAATCGCCCCTCCGGGGGATCGAACCCTGGCCCCCTCATTTGCCAGGAATTACTACACCCACTACCATTCTACCACCAGGTCCTCTGGCAATTCTTCGGATTTAATTGTATATTTAGAGCATGGCTTCGCAATCAAACAGAAAGTAAAATTGCACAATATTACTTTCAGTTTCATTGTGAAGCCATACTATAAATTCAATGTAAATTTTGTATAATATTACACCTTTCACAGAAAGAATGAAGCCATCATACCAATAAATAAAAAAACGATTAATCTATTTTGGAAGCATTTACATTTCAAAACGGACCTGCTTTTAGGCAACTAGAACAGTTGAAAACCTGTATCGCTCAATGGGGGATTGTAGCAGAAGTATTCCTCCAATTTTGGGAGCCATTCAGCTGCCACACTTTCAAAGTAAAGTTAGTAGCGTCTTTGAGACCCTAATTTCAGACACAGACCAACCTGCTCAAAAAATTTCTAGCCAAACCGGCTTGGGGCAAAAGCTAAATACTCATTTTCGTTCAACAAACTTGGGTGTCCCAATGAGCTAGGGATGTTTTCCTACGACCAAGCAAAATCCCAGGTCTATAGCCTTTTCAACCTATGCCAAGCGGCCATCTCGGGAGTTTTAGTTGCAATCCAGGCCGGTTCAAGAGAGCGTGAACACACTATGGGAGGTTCAATAATTAGATGTTTATTCCTACAACTTCAGGTGTAAATGTAACTAATATTGAATCAAAATATTGAATAATAATAAAATTTGTATAATTATCATATTTTGTACAGGAAGAATCATGTGACCAACTTTAATTTATAAGTGAAGTTCCACTTGTGGAATTGATGTGAGTACATTTCGGATATAGTCCAAAAATGGGTTGAACTTTTGGAATCTCCACACGTGGGCATGGTTTAATCACAGCCGCAGATATCATAGTGTATCCCTTTTTGAACCTATCTTATCGTGGAATTCTTTCGATTTTTTCTGCATACTTCCAACAAACCTAGTTTGTGTTCCCTTTTATGCACATCCACCAAATTGATGCAAGTACAATTTTGTCTTATTCATTCTTATCAGAACCATCATTTCTCTCTAGACTTTACAATCATGTTGTCAAGTATTACATCGATACTTTCACACATGTGTGGTACAGCCCATATTTATCTCACTTGGTCGACTGAACTATTCATATAAAAAGTCTGTGCTCATTATAGTTATGGTAGTTTCTTCCCTGTGCTCAATAAACCCACTTGCCTATCTTGTTGGCTTTGGGTCACCGTTTCACCTTTAAGAGACAGAACAATTAGCTAACTGAGAACTCTGAATACAACTGCTTGTTTGCTTCCCAATTAGCTAGACACCACTCAACAATAAAGTTAAGTCTGGCTAATCCTAGCCTATTCTCGAGGCAAGGTCTAATGTGAACCTTTTTCACTGCTGCATAGTTGGCCCACAGCAAATAAATTCCACATATCAATACTCTAATACGACAAGTCTTACTAGTTTAGGCAAGCTTTTCCTTCCCCAGCAGTCTTTTGATTGTATAAAACTGATTTTAGAGCTGGCCTTAACGTGATGCAAGCTGAGAAATCGAGGTTCGACCTTACCTTTACACCGAGGTTGCTTTCTTTGACTTGAGGATGGTAGTAGTGTTGAGAGTGAGGGAAAATAGAAAGTATTGATGGCGCCGTCTTTTAGTAGAAAAGGTTAGAGAATGCTATGTGACCTTACTTTGGTAATTTGTGACCCTAGATGGTCTAGGTCTCTAGGAGGTAGAAGGGATGTGCCTATTGTGGTGCAGACACCAACAAAAAATTCAGTTATTTTTCCACTGATGATAAAGTACAGGTAGCTAAATCTGTCACATGGCAGTGGCGGATCCAATCATGGAAAGACGGTGGTGCAAAATAGTTAGCTGAGGTTTTTTAAGGCAAAACTTCACTTTTCATGTATGGACGTGAAGCGCCCCGTCACGCTGCATCGCAGCATCCCTTCAATCTGGGGGCGCTATGAGCCGCTCCAACAAGGTCTGGGGTAGCGCCCTGGCCGCCAAGCGGAATCCTAGCATCTGTGGGTCCAGGAGGGCCTAAGAGCCAGCATCAGTTCATTAAGTTAAATGAGTTTGTGGCAAGTTGAGTTAAGTTGAATAGTTGTAATTAATCTGTAATTGTTTTGTTTGAAACAAAACATAAATAATAACAAATAATATATTTATGCAATAAATAATATTATTATATAGGAGTAAAATAAATAAAAATACATGTGTTTATCTTTTTACCTATTTTATAGGGCCTAGAAAAAAAAAAGAAATAAATAAAATAGATAAAAAGTTTCTTGTGATTGGGATGTGACAATGGTTCTCATTCGTCTTACGTCTTCGTCTTTAGAACGTACTAGAGCTTGATGCAAGGGGTACGCCTTATCTGTTTTTGGCTTTTGTCAAGATTACTGTGGTCATATGTTCACGTTATGCTAACATGTTGCACTAATATATATTTGTTGCTATGTTTATTGTAATAATTGTGATTTGAGTTCACGGATAGTCTTGGGCAGAAAGCTACCATGGTATGCAGAAGTTTTTGCATAGATAGTGGGTGGGTCACCTCTTGTAGTAGCTCTAGTGACAGTTGTAGTAGTAGGATGATTGTTCATGAGCTCATCATAAGTGTTGGCAAGAGCTTTGTGGTGTTCTTCATTTGCTAAATTGTGTAAGAGGAGGTTGTGTCAATTCTTCCTGCAGCGGTTGCTAAGCGTATCAAGATTAAGTTCTTTGAGGACAGCAGATATGCTAACTCTACTTTTTAAGTTACAGATGTAGCGCACAGCACTGTTTTGTACCATTTCAATGTTGGTAATTTGGTATTCATGGACGGGATCCCAGACGGCAGATGCATATTCCATGTGTGGCCGACAGAGACTAGTATATGCAAGTAGTTTAGCATCTTTGGTCGATCCGTGGAGTGCCCCCCTGACCATACCCAGTTGTCGTTTAGCTTTGGTAATTTTTGAACTAATGTGAGAGGTGAACTTTAATGAGACTGGATGATCACACCCAGGTATTTAGTTTCAATTTCAGTGTTGAGTTGTGCATCATTTAGGGTGTAATATGCCGCTGGAGCTTCCGGTTTATGATTGAAGGTCATAATCGAGCATTTGGCAGTGTTGAACAACATGCACCAGGTGTCAGCCCATTCGGCTAAGGAAGTTATATTCATCTGAAATCTAGAATGGTCCGCGTCAGTGTTGACAGTCTGGTAAATGAGAGTGTCATCAGCGAATAAGCTGATATTTCATACTATATGCTCAGGTAGATCATTTACATAGATGAGAAATAGTGTTGGGCCCAACACAGAGCCCTGTGGAACTCCTGAAGTAACTGGTAGTTCTGTCGATTTCTCTCCTGCTAATATCACTGTTTGCCTCCGGTCACGCAGGAAGTCATGAATCCAAAGCAATATTTTGTTGCTATTATTTGGTATACGGGCTAACTTAGACATAAGCAGTTGAGGGGAACTTTGTCAAAAGCTTTAGCAAAATCCATGACAATGGCATGTATGGTGTTACCTTTATCAACACTACGAGCTATGTCATAATACATATAGGTGGTACAGAGTTGTGTTTCACAGGATAATTCTCTACGAAAGCCGTGTTGGCGATTGTGTAAAACTGTATCTAGGGTGTTGTTCAGGTAGTGTAGGATTATGTGTTCCATCAGCTTGCAGGGAATGCTGGTGAGTGAGATGGGTCGGTAATTATTGGGCTGATCCGAAGCACCTCTTTTGTGGAGTGGGCTAACATGAGCAAGTTTCCAACTTTGCGGAAGTTTAGAGCATGTCAAGGAGACATTAAATATATGTGTAAGACAGCGGGCAGTCATGATGGGGTCAATCACCAGATCTTCCTTACGTAATCCATCCGGACCAGGGTCTTTGTCGCTTTTTAGAGCTTGTAATAGTGTAGACACTCCTTCTGGTTTGATTTTGATATTCTCATCATTGGGGCCCACTGTCGGATAGTCAGGATCTTCAGAGATCTGGTGCTGAGAGCAGAACTGTTTGTTAAAAAAGGAGTTGAGTATTGTAGCACATTCCTTAGCATCATTTGTGCTGTTGCCACTTTCGTCCGACAACTTGAGCGGGGGTCTAGTTGAGTTTCTTAACCACTTGAGATGGTTGTAAAAGGGTCTGCTATTGCCCGATTCTAGAGGTTTGCAGATCTTATTGTCAATATAGGATTGCTTAATATCTTTTAGCATTTGCTTTCCTTGTCACCTTTCTATCTCATATTGCCTTAAAGTGATCATGCAGCCTAGGGGTGTTTTATATCGTTTTAAAGGAAACATCGAACCCCAGGCAGCTATTTTGAGTGTTTTTTAGGCCAATTTAGTGATAAAGAAGCATAGAAGCAGAAGCTGAGGACTATTTGGAGGACTATTGCATGTTGTCCTCTCGTGCATTTTGGTGTCAGATAACTCCCAATATTTCACAACTGAAATCCACCATTACTTTGCACTTGATGGGTTGTTGACTTTTGACCACAAGGTCAACCACTAATGAGAATAAAATGTGATCGATAACAAAATAACATTGCCACAAGTATTGAGTGATTCAAGCCAAATCTTCCTGTGACTATGCTGGCTACAGGTGATTCGAGTAAATAACAATATTAGCGTTTATTTCAGTGTGGCAGCACATAAATTATCCCTTCACTATAGAAGGGTCATTTGCCAACACCTATGCGGGTAATAAATATGAAACAAATGGCATGCAGCCATCAGGATGTTTAGTAGAAACACACATGGGCTAGTGAAAAAACGCTATATTTATGCATATCAGGAAGCCAGTCTGTACAAAAGTTGCACTCCATAAACCAAATAGCAGCTGGAAAAATTGTCCTGATAGTAGAGCATAGCATTTGTTATTTAGATTGCATAGGCCTATAAATAAAATGGCAGTTTTTCATTTTCATTTGGCATATTATAAGGACATGAATAGTACTACTGGTAAGTTTGAAGTGAAAAATTCAGGTGTTACACCACAACATATGATCCTAGGAAACACTTTCTTCCTTCTGCCTATGTTTTAGAAACGAAGAATATTATTATCCTCTGTAACCAAAATTATACTGATAGTGATCAAGTAGCATGATGATGGCACATGTTCACTAATACAGTCACGATAGAAGAAATACAATCTGAGTTCTTTCTTATAACATTCTATGTGGCTACAGGCATAGCATACAGACTAGCTAGCTAACCTATAGTGTACCTGCAGCGACAGCAGATTTAGTCATAACATAAAATAACAATACTTCTAATGTTTATTCAGTGGTGTCCAACTTATAAACAAGCACCAACAAAATGGTTTAGTGGTCAGTGATGACCTTGTTCTTCTTCCATCCAGTGGGCCCATAATACATGTAATGTACATGTAGTGAGTTATTGGTGATAAAAATTTCTTTTGTGTACATATTTGCCCCCAAACCAGAGATTGTGAATGTACCCTGTCAAAAACAGCAATTTAGTAATATAGACATTCAATGTTCTATGAGCAAAACAACAGAGGGATGCACATGTTCTTGTGAGCTAATATTGGTTGCAATGTACAAAGGTACAATTGCTTATCTACATGTATAGCATATATTAATAATATTTTAAATACAATTTAAATATTCTGTAATTTGCGTTCATGTACATGTATATCATGTATAAGACTGCACACTACGTGATCTATCTGACAGTATCTGTACAGAACATGTATAATGTTTTTTATGAATCATATTACAAAACTATTACAGTATGTTTATGTACATGTATTATAAAAATCATGTACAACATGTATACACATAAAAATGTATTATACATGCACTACATGAGTGTATAGCTTATGTCTGTACCCCATAAGTAAGATGCACATGTATGTACATGTATAAAACATTATGATTTTTATACATGTACATCTGTAAAGCTGATATATGTAATTTATTATAAATAATTATAGTAACTATAATAAGTAATGCACATACATGTACATTGCATAACACGCCCATTCAGTTATACACGCATGTGCTAATGGCAGATGTCTTCACCAGATCCCTTCTTGGGCTGGCAGTGATATGCTAGTGGCTCATTGATTAGCCAGTGTGGTTGGGAGGAGGCTACCTATAGAGTGCCTAGTGTAGGACTACTTCAGTAGAAATTCTTATTTTCAATAATGCATGACGCATCATAAGTGATCAGAACAGTAGCCTAGCCACTAACTTGCTTTTGTTGCAATATGAAAATGGACCAATCCACGTACATGTAGGTGGCTGCTAGGCTGTTGAGTGTAGAATAATTAGCAATCCACTCAGTATACCAGCTCTTGTTATCATTGTGGTCAGGGCAGAGCAGCCTTATGACATTGGTCATATTATTGCATTCTTGTGGTTTGTGTTCTTAGTACAACTTATTTTTAAACAAAAGTAGAGAGATGACAACTTTACATGCACAGCCAAAAAACAATTTTTGTGGAAGATAACTCTGAATTACAGAGCCATTTTACTATTAAATCTAGTGATAAATGGCTCCATTGAAAAGATAACTCTTAGAAATCAGTTGATTCGCCTTGAAAAATGGAGCGCAACGATATAAAACACCCCTAGGCTGCATGATCACTTTAAGTAGAAGGGGTTTGATGTTTTTTTTGTATTTGTTGTACATTTGCCTCTGTTTTTTTTACTACTTTACGGGTAGATCTGTTGAACCATATTGGTTCGTTAGGGTTTCTGGGTTTGATATGATTAACTGGGACTGACTGGTTGATAGCCTTTTTTATTTGGTTAACAAATAAATTCCACATGTTGTCGACATAGTTCATGCATGCGAGACTAACCTGCGTTGGCCATAAGAGTTTTTGAAACATGTCAACATCAAGTTTACGATACAGCTTTATGAGCCTAGTAGGTATAGTTTCAGTGGTTTTGTGATGTCGAAGTTCAACAGATATAATATAGTGATCGCTCACACCAGGAGATATGACCTGGGAAGACAGGTTTAGTGGTTGTGTAGAGCATACCAAGTCAAGGGTATTTCCCTTCACATGTGTTGGTTTTTCAATAACTTGCGTCATGTTGATTTCGTGTAAGAATGATAAAAAGTCTTCATGAAGAGACTTGTATTGACAGTTGTCTTTTATAGAGTCTGTTTTCCAGTCAAAACCTGGGAAATTGAGGTCGCCTACAAGTACGATGTGGTCATGTGGATATTTGTCTTTAATTTTAGCAAGTGATTCACGAAGGCTGAGAAGTGAGTTGCCAGCATGTGGACGATAGTGGCAAGCAAGAATGATGTTATTATTTATTTTTACAAATAGAATTTCTTCATCGCCAACTGGGATATCTATAGATTCAGGTTGTAGTAGATAACTAGCAGCAATCATTGTTCCTCCACCATGAATATTCCTGCCCTTCCTGAAGAAGATTAAGTTTTCGCGGTCTGATATTTCTCTACTGTTTATTGAATTGTCAAGATAAGTCTCAGTCAAGCATATAATATCATATTTAGTAGTTAAGGCAGCAAGTTCATGAGTTTTACCCTTAGCAGATCTGCAATTAGCATGGAATAGTTTTAGACAGTTGTATTCGTTTGGTTCTGAGTAGTTGCTGGCTTCACTAACACCCAGTTTCCCGAAGTTTTATCTTTTGTTTGAATTTTCATATCACGAATGCAATAGTTGGCTTGGTTGTCTTCAGACTTTAGCTTTTTTATTTGTTGACGAAGGTTATATTCTTGGCGTCGTACATCTCTGCACATATTAATCTTACAGAATATTTTCTTAGCTTTGAAGTTACCATTGACTCTTTTAACAAATTCCCACGTGCTTGCCTCATCATTGAACTTTACTTTTATTGGCATTGGGGTGGAGCGATTTCTCTTTTCACCAAGTCTAAAAGCACCGACTGGATTGGAGGATCTGGTGAAACACTCATTAGACATGAACTCCTGCACTTGCTCGATAGCCCTTTGGCCCTCTGTCTCTTCTAGACCATACAGTATGGCATTTAGTTTTCTAGTTTCAGCGTCGGATTGGTCGAGAGTGTGCTGGAGAATGGCTTGAGATTTTCAAATATTTTCTTGATTGTCGGAAACTGCTTTCTGGATTTTGTCTACGTTCGTCTTCAGAGCTTTGTAGTCTGGATTCTCATTCATAACTTCAACTTTAGGATCAGTTGGTTGGGCTAGTTTTTCGTTGAGCCTTTTGATGGACATTCCAATTTGGTCTAGCTTGTCATCAGTGGTTTTAGCAGTTTCATTGGCTCTCATGATCACAAGAGATGGCGTGCAGGTATGACAAAACCACTTAACTCCTTTTTCCATGCCCTTGCCAGCAAGAGTGGCTTCACTCTTCGTGAGGTTCCCACATTGGTTACGGTACCATAAGTTACAGCTGATCATTACTTGATTACTGGTCTTACCACTGCTATATTTTGGGCACTTGCCATTATTAGGCTACTGTCTTTGAGGGGCATAATAATATTATAATAATTATATTATAATTATCACAATATTGATGAAATGTTATCAACAGTTAATCTAACACCCTAAATCACTATTATAATTATATTATATTATTATTGACCACAATAATCTCTAACTGAGTTTAGTCACTAATTATACACAAATTCTGCTGGTGTATACTTACTTACTTAGCATACTTAGAGTAGTCATCACGTTAGACCACTAGGGTGAGTGGAAGGGACGTGCCTCATTTGAGTAAACTGTAGTAACAAAATTTGTGTTAGCTTTTGCTAAATATGATTAAGTGTCAATTTTTATGCTGTAGTGGCCTCAGCACAGGTCCTGTGACGGCCCTGTTTTTATGTATTGGCATTGTTGGCAGTGTATCTTGCAGGAGAATTATTTTTCTCCCTTAGGTGTGAAACGGATTTTGTTAAAATACGTAAGTTTTTTTCACAGAAAAATTTTTATTCCACCATATAGTAAAGTAGAAGTATTGGTTTCAGTTTCAAACTGAAACTTTTGGTTTGCTCAAATTATGGTCATGAGTATCAGATCAGTATCTAAGTGACCAACCATGCAATTCCGACTTATAAATTTTACCTCAGAATTTACCTCAGATGAGGTAGGACTCCACCATCAATTTCATGCAAATCTATAAGGGAGCCTCTAGTTTTAACTATTTTTTGGACAAGGGGGTCTGCAATATTTACAGTATATCACTGTTTAGGATTGGAAGCTGGTTTCTCATCTTATCTCACGAATTGTTCGTGGCAGGAAACTAGAGTGGTAAATGCATTTTTTGGCTGATATTGAGGTTGGCTCTCCTCTGGCAGCTGCTCTAGTGGTCATTGTTACCATCTCTCTGTCACCCACAATATCATCATATGCTCTGGATAGAGTGGAATGTTGTTCTTCATTCTGAAGAATCCTGGTCAGTAGACACAGGCGATGGTTTTTTCTTCTATTTTTAAGGGTCCGGATCTCTAACTGATCTCTCGCCTCTGATACACTGTCAGTACGCCCCCTTAGGTTTGCTATAAATCGTATGGCACTGTTCTGGATGAGTTCTATATCATGGATCTTGTTCTTAGTTGAAGGGTCCCAGACTACATCTGCATACTCAAGTATAGGTCTGCATATACTTGTGTAAGCCAGTAGCTTGGCCTCTTTTGGAGCATGGTACATTAAATGTTTGATTCCTCCAAGTATTTTACGAGACTTTGTGCATTTCTCGTGTATATGCTGATTAAACTTAAGATCTGATTGAATTGTTACTCCTAGGTATTTGACGGTTTCTGTCCATTCAAGACATGCAGTGCCTAATTTGTATTGAGGTATGGGTGTTACTCTTCCAAAGTTTATAGCTAGGCATTTCTTTTCATTGAATGGCATTTTCCATTTTGTAGACCACTCGTGTACAGCGTTGATGTTATTTTGGAACATTTTTGCGTCCTCATTTGTATTTACAGTTTGGTAAAGTAGAGTGTCATCAGCATAAAGGCTAACTTTACATGACAGCAGGTCTGGAAGGTCATTAATATAGCACAAAAACAAAGTTGGTCCAAGTACAGAACCCTGTGGCACTCCTGAGGTTACTGTGCACTTTTGTGAGTTAGTTCCTTTGAGCACAACGGATTGCTGTCTGTCAGAGAGAAAATCATGTATCCAGTTTAAAAGGTATCCATTTATCCCTGGTATTAGTTTTAGTTTTTGAAGTAACATTAAATGTGGTACCTTGTCGAAAGCTTTTTTGAAGTCCATTACTATGGCGTATGTAGTGTGACCTTCATTTGCTGCCTTTGCCAGGTCATGATAGGTAGCACACAATTGTGTCTGGCATGACAGCCCTCTTCTGAAGCCATGTTGTCGATGATGAAGTACACTGTCTAATACTTCATTCAGATGGTGCAGCACAATGTGTTCCATCATTTTGCATGGAATACTTGTTAAAGATATGGGTCTGAAGTTGTTTGGGGACTCGGTGTCGCCGCCTTTGTGTATTGGTGTTACATTTGCTGATTTCCATTGTTTAGGCAGCCTACCAGTATCCAAAGAACTTTTGTAGATCATTGTCAGACATTTTGCAGTACCCTCTAGGTCAATGAGCATGTCAGGTTTTCTCAGATCATCTGGCCCAGGTGATTTTCCATTCGGTAACTCACGGATCAGTTTGGCGACCCCCTCTATTGAGACATCAATGGAATCTTGTACATCAATTTCAACCCTGGAAAAGTCTCCTGCCATGTAACCTACCTGGAACTGGCTCTGAAAGAAAGTGTTAAGCAACTCAGCACATTGTTCAGGATCCCCTGTCAGATTATCTTCCTTGTCTCTTAAAACTACTTGCACTGGTTTTTTGTTTTTATCAGCCCTGAGTAGCTTAAAGAAAGGTTTTGAATTTCCTCTCTTCAATGGGCGATATATTCTGTCTGTATAAAAGGTTTTGCGAATCTCCTCTAATTCCTTCTTGCCATTTCTCCTCAGTTGTCTATACTGTTCGTGATCAAAATCATCAAAGCTGAGTTTCAACTTTTTATGCGATTTTCTAATTCTTTCTCTTATTTTTACAGCTCTTTTATTGAACCACTCTGGAACAGAAGGGTGCCTTTGTTTCACTTGCTTCGTTGGAACGTGTTGATCTATGCTTCGCTTCAGGTTTTTGGTAAAGAGCTGCCACATTTTTTCTGGGTCATTCATTTCTGCTAAAGCATCTAAAGTCCTTTGCATATCCTCCTGGAACGCTTTTTGGTTGGCTTTCCTGTACAACTTGAGGGTACGTGGTTGGTTTGAGAAATTTATGGTTGGGTTTCTAAGATAAGTGATAATTAATGAGTGATCACTAAGACCTGGGGTTATGATTTCAGTATCATATATGGCTCGTGGTTGATTGGTGCAGATTAGGTCTAGTGTGTTACCAAGAACATGTGTTGATCCAGTGATTAGTTGTGTCATCCCATGACTATGCAACACATTAAGAAAGTCTTGATGTATCCTCCTGTTTGTGGCTGACGGCTTCACTTCTCCTTTGTTCCAGTCAATACCTGGAAAGTTCATGTCTCCAACAAACAATATTGTGTGTCCCTGGTACTCCTTCTGCAGATACTCTAAGATGTCATCTATGACATCTGTGTTTGGAAGATGTACGTGGGGTCTGTAGTAACAGCAGATGACTGTTTGCGGTCGGATTTTTATTGCTATCACTTCTTCTGTGTACTTACTAAGGTCTACTAATTTCGGATTTAATTGGTCCCACACAGCAATCATAACTCCACCACCATGGATGCTACGATCTCGGCGGAACACTGTTCTGTTCTCAATTGGTAGGACATTACTGCTGGGTATAGTATCATCTAGATGTGTTTCAGTGAGACATATAATATCAGACTCCGTGGTGAGAATCTGTAGTTCTGTGGATTTACCTTTAACAGATCTAGTGTTGGACAGGAACATTTTTAGCATTCTGTCTCTCTCTTCTGTTGAACTTGTTTCATTTGTTTCCATTCCCCCGACCCTTCTTTCTCTTGTATCTCCATATTTCTCACACGGTATTGTATTGAGGTATTTTCCTCCCTGAGCTTCTTAACTTCTTGTCGCAGTTGAAATTGCTGGCTTCTAGTCTCCTTGCTTTCATCTAGTTTGCAGTAAATACCCTTCTCTCTCAGTGATTGGTTGTTAAATCTTTTAACAAACTCCCATTTAGATTGTTCGTCCTCAAATCTCACCTTAATGGGACGTTTCTGTTCATCACTTTCTTTCTTTTTCCCAAGTCTGAAGGCCTAGGCTGGTTGGTTGCTTCTGGTGAAGCATTCCATTCTCATCAGGTCTTTTATTTGTTCCATTGCTGTGTTGCCATCCTTCTCAATGACACCAGTGACTATGGCGTTATTCTTTCGACTTTCTTCTTCTCTAATTTGGTGGCTTTTTTCCATCAGTGATTTTGATTCTATAACAATTTTTTTGTTTTTATCAATGTTAACTCGGTTTTGGATGAGCACATCGGACCACTTTTTCTCCATCTCACTCACTTTACTATTATGTTCAGCGATTTCCTTCACCATCTTTTCTATGTTGTTGATTTGTTGGGTTATTTTCGGATTTAAAGCTTGATCTTGATTTTTTTCGTGATGCCCTTTAGTTTTATTATTCATGCAGTCAGAGCACTTCCAACTTACCCCTCTGTCTGCAAGCTTTGTTATACATATTACATCAGCTGGCTGCAGGTCTTGACATGCTCCATGGTACCACTTACTACAAGTATCACAGGAAATCCATTTGGTAGCTACCTTATTCCTTGTTCTTCCCTGTTCTGTACACTCGGACTCTTTGCAAGTGCCACATTTTTCTTTTCCTGATTTCGATTGAGATTGTTGATGCTTTGTCATATTCATATTAGTATTTTCAGTTTGGTGGCAACAATATGAATGTGTATTTCAAATATGAATTTTATATACGACCCCCTAACACTTGGATTTGTTTTTAAAATAGTTTTTCACTAGAGGCAATCCCTATTTTAAACAATTTTGATTCAAATTTGGAATAAAATTCAAACCAGAAAATTTTTGCGTCCGTCGGCCATGAAAACGTAACGTAGAATGCTGCTGAAATATTATAAAATATCATATTTTTTTAATTATATTTCAGTAATTTTTATTCCACTTTATTTCAATAATTTATATAATAATAACATTATTATTTATAATTAAATAATTAAAATAAAAGTTACACCCACTGAACCATAAGCACTACAATAACAATATCATGTAGAACACAACTAAGTTCAATACTAATTGGCAACTGGCTGCACCCCCTGAAATATGCTCCAGTGATTATACTCATAGCGTACTCCTTGATTAGGCTATTATATTATTGCATTATCGATTATATTTCAGTGTATTATTATTATATACCCCTTTGCATTGCACCACAGAATTCTATTATTATTTATTTATATGAATTGCACCATAGAGATAACTCTATGAATTGCACAACTAAATGGAAAAACACGGCGACTGCTTTTCGTGTCTCATAATCCATCGTGAAATTAACCCATAACTCGTAGAATTATAACGGATAACAAGTTAAGTCAAACGTGCGAAGATTTTTTTGAAACGGGTTTCACAAATACTATATCGCTGGAGGAGCAGCAACTCCAATACCGTTTTCTGATCTACTCAGGACGAGAGAGGACAACTCTAAATTGTCACAATAAAATAATGTAGTCTCTATATTATTGTTTTGCATGCCTACAAAAAGCTTATATTTCATAACTGATAAAATTTATATAATTTCTGAATGTTGTATAAATACCTGCATTCGTCACAAACTCAATTGCAACGCACATAATATAGATATATAAAATGTAAATCAGTAAGTCATAAGTAGTGCATTTTATCAACAGATGAAAAGCCCTCAGTTCTTCATATTTTTGCAAAGAAGGAAGAACCCTTCCAGAGACTCAAATTAGGCAACAGTAGAGGGTAGTGAAGTGTTGAGTTTATAATTACTATTATTTATAATAATTAATTATAATTTATTATTATTTATGATTATACGGAGGCACAGTCAAGCATCTACTACATTGACAACCAATCTTGTACGAGTTGTGATCTATTTATTTACAAAATAAAATTTAAAAATCACTGCGGTCAAACACCCTTATCCTTTATAGATGTAATCTTTCTAAATGTCCATACAATTTCCAACTAAACTGTAGGCGCTAATGTACACCAAATCAACACTTCCAAAAACTAAGTTGGCACAATGCTATCATTTTTAGAAGAAAATACAGCACGATCAACTAACCAGAATGAGCCATGGTAATGCAACTAACCTACATTTTAGAAAGTGACCATAGTTGTACAAAGATAATTCTCTACAAGATATTTACAAAGCATAACATTACACTGCAAAGCAAGAATTTACTATTTTGTCCAATTCTCCCCAGGTGATAAAATTTCAGCACTTCTTTGTTGCTCTAATAATTCTAATTCCCTCTCAGTATGTTCAGCAGCCAACTCTGCTTCTTTAGCTTCCCGGATTCTTGCTTTCTTCACAGGATACACATCTAAAAATCACCAAACAGTGGCTTTATACTACGTCTATTATGTGGCTGCATATCCTTTTTCAGAAACTTGGGAAGGGAGATTTTAATGGATCATACACTGGATGGCTAAAAACTAGTCACGCTTATAAAATTTAGGAGCAGGCTACTACATGTCCTGAAGTTATTAGCGAAATGCTGCAAAGAACCAATTTCACTATAACTACATGCTCAAATTGGTACTAGGGGTGCCCAGGGAAAGAAAATAGGTCATGCTCACTAAAACGGATAAAGATTAAATAATTTTTGACAGATATGGCAGGTGCAGGTCATGTTCATGAATGATGATGGAAACTGAACACTATTAGTGAGCCGAAGTTAGAATTACAATTTTGTACTCTAGAGAGTGGATTAGAATGATGAAGCTTGAGAAAAACATAAATACATGTATATCTGCTATCAACGCTGTAATCACCTTGAAAAAATATATTAGGACCACCAAACTGGTCTTTTAATACTGGATTGGTTATTGAAATACCAGTGCAAGAGTAGCCTATAGCATGAAGCTAATATTAATATTAAGCACATAGTTACGTACTATACATATAGTCTACTCCAAGAACGAAACAGTAAGCGCTTAGGCAAACAGTAGTTCCAATAAGAAACGAAGTTCCAAACTTGTGTAGACGATTGTAAAGTATTTCTTTTTTTGAAGGACCTTTGATTTTCATTGCTGATCAGTCGAATCACTGGTAATATAATTCCTTTCTGCTCTATTAGTCTGTAAAAGAATTAACCAAAGTAGATTTCATTATGCTTGATCAAGAAAAGAAAGAGTATGCTAATAAAAGTTTTCTGTTAGAGCTTGTAAATTTATGATTGCTGCAACTTCTGAGGTGTGCTCACATTTGCATATGCTTTTTTGACTAGGTTAGTAACTATCCCAATAGAAACTTATATTTAGGCTAATCATAGACCACTAAGTAAATATTTGTGGGTGACTGTGGTATTGTAATGTTTTTGATGTGTATGTATGGTCGAGGGACGACCTACTTGTACAAGTGAAGAGCCTATGAGTGGTGCTAGACCTTCTGCATTACATGAAAAATCGACAGATACTTGTGATTATAGTGTTAACCAAGACGAACCATGTGGCCCCGAATCAATGTTATTGCGCTATACTTGAGAAAGAGTATGTTCAGTCTTAGTAGGTTGTTCGGGCATCAAGGTCGAAGACCTTATCAGCTGGAGCTAACCTTAGCTACGAGAGAAGACTCTGTAAAAGTAGTATTAGATGTGTTTATTGAGATCCAAGCATCAACTGAGACCATAACAGTATGAAACATTCGCGTTATATAGTTTTTAACTTCCGGAAAAAGGTTCTGGTAAAAGGCCGATGTAGCGTCGTCCGGAAATTGCACAACAAGATGGAGGCCAGAAGCCCGAGGCCCGACCTAATATGGGTCGGCTACAACAAAATATGCTTAAAAACATGCAAAATACGTGCAAAATTATTTACATCCGATTTTGAGACGTCGGCCCCAGTTACATGGGTATAAAAACAAGACGTATTTACACTTAGTAACTATGATATATAGTCCAAGCAGTACATAACATGAAGATATGTAGGTATATGCTTGAATATACAGTAAGTACAGGAGTAATTGGAGGAGTACGAGTTGAGCAATGACAACTACAGGCATTTAAGGTGCAATGATGTCCATCAGGTAGGCTGAGGCCGAACTAATAAATGTACTGGCCATTACAGTATTACGCCTATAGTAGAGCTACTAGACTTCTAACAACTGGGCTTACAATTGCAGTTTTGACATAATGTGCAACCTTGTTTAGCAGACAGTTGATTATCTGGAGACCAGATTATTGCGCAGGGTAACAATGCAATCGCGTTTCATATGATAGCCTGCTAAAAGTCTAATCTATTAGCACTCACTTGAACCTGGCATTTAACTGGAACAATATAACAAAACAGGTAGGGTGTTATAATGTGGTAAGCATGTCCCTCAGAGAGTCGATACAGTTACTAGCTAGAGGTGGACAAGTTGCCATTTCTTATGATTCTGGATTCTCTCTGATTCTTGTATTAATGATCGAAAACATAATTACATGAGTCTATACTAAATGATAGTTCTCCCATGTCTGCTAAGCTAATTAACACTAGGTCAGTTTCAAAGTCATCAACTAGATCAGCCTAAGCTCAAACCAGGTTTTTATAGATAACTCCATCCCGAGGACGGTTCCAAAGATGGTGGAAGTAAAGATGGTTCATTCAATGATAACAACCTGTCCCACCAAATAAATGGTCTAGTCAGGAAGTCTCAATGTTCCTCGATTCACTTTCCTGCCATTCTTCTGCCAAGTTTTGGATAGCCATTACTATAGCGCACATTTGTCTATGCCCCATATTGCATGTGATAGTTTATTCAGAACTGGAGCAGGACAGCATCGCTGATTAGTCCGAGGTACTCCAATAGGAATAGCACATTACAGTAGGCTACAAGGTAACATAATTCCTAGTATATCAAGACTACCATTCTAGACAGAGAAGGACGACTTTTGGTCGGAGTGAACCATCCTTTCTTTCACTATCTTTGACAGTTTAGAACTTTTACTTTAGATTTCATTGACCACAGCCGCTTCTTATTGCTTCGACTGTCTTCCCTTCCTCGTACAGAGAAGTTTTGAAACTCAATCCAGATCCAAAAGCAGCAGTAGATAAGTAGTTTAGATAACCTTAGATGCTTGTTTGTGTTTGGGTTAGGATGGATGGTCAACCAATAATGATAATAAAATATTATAATATTATTATTAACAATAATATAATTATATGGACAAGATTACTGAACATCGTTTTGATTTTTTTCAGTTTAGTTTTGACAAAAAGCAAATGTCATCTCAGACAAATTGAAATTGTTCCACCTCTGCACCCAACTAACAATACATAGTTAAATTTATTATAATAATAATTTAATGCAATAATGAATAAGGTTAATATAATTAGTAATACAATAATAAGACTAGGTATTGTTTGTATATAATAATAGCAATCTACATGTACATGTAATTATTATTGCTTATACTTTACTATTATACTATTTCTTAAATAATTGAATTTTAAAATTTACTAAATTAAAATTATTATTATTCACTCATTGCCTCAGTCACTGTTACTAACTAACTCGAGCCCTACTTAGCAGTATAAGTCAGTGAACGTGTAGGCCTATCTAACATTAAGTCTACTGTATGCGAAGTGAAACGAGGAGCAAGGCTAAAATCTTTTTCACAATTTTTACAACTTCTCTGCAAGAACGCTAGAGAAAATTGGACGAGTTAGTGCTCGGTACCCGAATGACTGGGTGGCTTCTCGACCATTTAGAGTGCCGCTCTATGCAATCAAGATAGAGATAGACAATATTGATTGCATGTGGCCATTGCAGTTGTCGTCCGAAATTGAAATGTTTCCTGGTTCTGTACATAGAGAACTCTATGGTTCCACACGTATCGAACCCATAGCGTTTAGTAAATACTACACTGTAAGCCATATGATCGAACCCACTATCAATGGTCTCATAGCGTTATCGTTCTCCTGGAAAGACAACTCCATGAATGGACCTATCCAAACATTAACACTAAACATTTGACTATTGTTATTAGAAGTTGTCGTCTCTCAATTTGTTTCCTTTTTCCTCCCAAAGCAGAAGATAATTGAGAGAGGACAACTTCTAATTATAATCAACAGCTTATGAGTGCCTAAGTACACATGTACCAAGCTCTACAAAACCCAAAAGCAGTACAATAATAATGTAGTAAGAAGTCCAACTCTGGCCAATGTAAGGATGTTGTGAAACACGGTACTACTGTTATTTTATTATTTTTATTCAACACACATTTTAATGGACTCCTCCCCTCAACAAATGAGCAGATTATCGCCTAATTGCCATACAAACTTGTGGTACAAATATTACATTTAGATCCATATTCATTCTCTTTAGAACATCCCATTGTGATAGTAATACCAATGGTAATACAAAACCTCTAATAATTACAGCATAATATACTATTTTTGTATCAAAAATATTTTATTTGCTCAAACCATTTAGCATGAGGTAGAGGCATAACAATGTACATTTTATTACAAAAAGCTAAAAATAGATTACTTCTACAACTCATGGCCTGAATAAACTTTCTATGAGGCTAAACAGATCAGGCATTAGATATGTTGTATCACCTTCATATTCATAAAAGAAATAACTGATCAAAGGGAATCTTCTGTAACTATCGTTTCTGCTGTAGCCATCATCTCCGCTGTAGCCATCACCTCTGCTGTAGTCATCGTCTCAGCTGTAACCATCACCTCTGCTGCAGCCATCGTCTCTGCTGTAGCCATCGTCTCCGCTGTAGCCATCGTCTCAGCGCAGACATCATAGCGCAGACGTCTCAGTGTTCTTGCTGATGGCAGTGGTTGGCAGAGTTCTCGCACCTGCTCATAGCCAGAGGGTCCACAACTGAACAACAACTTTAAGGCTTTTTTCACAGTTGAGTCAGACCATGCCATTCCTCTGGATGACTTCCTCTTTAATGCATCAATCTGGTCAGGATTCAGTTTGGTCGTCATGCCTTGGATCTGCCTAGTAAGGGCCTTGTTCTCTTTTTTGACCTGGTGACCAATATCCAAAACTCGTCTTATTAGATGTGCATTAAAACGGTAAATTGAAACAAAACCGATGACAGCAATTCTCTACAATTTGTATATTGGTTATTATAAAACAACCTAGTAAATAAATCAATAAAATATAGTTGAGCAACAGTGTTACATTGTACCTTCTGTAGTGCAGCCTTCAGTTCACGGTTCTCAGAAATTAGTTCATCAAATTTTTTGTCTGAACCATCTTCACTCTCTATCACATTAGAATCCAACTCTGGTTGATAGTCATTCTCTTCACCAACTGCTGAAATAAATTAAATTACTAAACCAGAGAAATATCAAGACTGCATATAAATGTGCAACGGGTCTAAAATACATTTCCTGGTATATGGTTTTAACAAAAGCAGTGGTAAAGTTCTCCTATACACAGATGTTATTACAATAACAAGCATCACAAAAGTACAGAATTACTCTGAAAGCCTAGAAAAAATAGCAAGATGAAATGATGAGGACATCACATTTATACAAAAGCTAAAAGACTTACTGAGAGGATAAAAGCTGAATACCTTTTGTGACTACAGTGTGATTGTATGCATGCTCAGTAAGAATCACATCAACTTTCTGTTCAACAGAGACAGTTGGTGGTGTTATTTGTGATGGTGTTCTTGGGAGAGATTCTGTTTGTTTCTCTGTAGGTGGAGGCAGAAAGGAAAACAGAGTAGGCACAGCCGTCTTTTTGAGCTTTCTTTTTCCTGCTTGTGTTACAATATCATACATCTCCTCTTCAAAATGATCCTACGTAAATTAGAAACCAGTATTACAATCCAGACAAAAAACATTTTGAACAATGAAAGGCAAAAATTATTTATTCAAGAGCGGCTAAATCATGGAGTTCATAAATCGAACACTATAGAAGCATTAGCAAACCAACATCGAACACTATATAACATCGAACATTATATTAAACACCTAACAATACTTCAGCATTTGCATTAATGTGGAAATAATAAGGCAAACAAATAGCTAACCTCACATAATCTGGAGTTTCTGTTGGGTTGTTGATCAGCTCTTCTAACATGTCGGATCCACATCATTCTGCGTTTAGGATCAGTTGGAAAGCGGTGAGCAAGTTTCCCATTCTCACTTCGATTTGAGCATCCAACAGCCCAACACCCAACCATTGTAGGGTGACAAATCTGTAACAGGAAACCGGTAAATAATAATGTGAAAATTAATCTTAAGCAATCTTAGCAAAGAGTAATATTATTAGTAGTACTCACAGTCATGGCCAAAAGTACTAACGGTACCCCCATTGTCACCCTAGCCATCAAATATAAATGGAATGTATATTCAATAGACCTTACACAGAACATAATCCATTTAAACCATGCACATTATACATCTTTGTAAAGGAATTTGCATTGAATATAGATTTACTCAGTACTAGGCCCAAATTGACAACCAAATTTTGCATTTACTTGTCAGTTTATGCCCCAACAGAAATGTATTGTAAAGATCTCCCCACAGTTGTTAGTTATGTGGGAGGGCCCGAGAGTGGTCTATCGGCCCTTCATTTGATATGTACTGAGTAAAAGATGAGACTGACTAGAATGAGTTACTGTTGCTTATTTAGTGTTCCTCCTTGTATATTACCATGTCATGGGTACGATTCTAATATAGTTGCTCTGGCCATCAGCTCCCGTAGGAGCTTAGGCTAAGAGACCCCCAGTTACAAGGCACCACTCAGAATCACATGTATGTAGAAGTGTCTCAGCTTATATATCAAAAGTACTTCCTGTGAGGGGACTCAAATAAATGCTACCAAAAATCCCGATAATTTATACTAGTACAAAGAAAAAGATAATAAAAATGCATTTATACTATTATTTATGTACATGTATACGAATAACTGTCACTGGGTCTATCCTCGTACAGTTCGATGAGGTGTCAAGGTGGAGGACTAGGACATAACTGTGGGCACCCGAAGGCCGAGGTAGGACCCTGGGTCGGGCGGAAATAAGTAAAACATATGTACAAATCACATCAAAGATAGAAGCTACTGAAATAAGAATGTTAAGACACTTACATGGAATTAGTTGGGAAGACATGGTCAAAAGCGAAGATATTAGATCTGAATCCAATGTGAAACCTATCTCTGCATAAGCCTACATGAGAAACGACGTCTTCAGTGGTTTGGTCATGTGAGGCATAGAAATGAAGATTAGGATATTAGACATGTGGTCGAAATGCAAGTTGTTGGCAGGAGAAAAAGAGGAAGGCCCAAACGCAGATGGAGGGATGCTATTAATGCTGACCTGAAGCGTTGGGTACTTTCATATAGATAACACGGATGATGGAGTGAGATGGCAGTCTCTGATAGAGCTTGGTTCCCTGCAGAACGGTCACCCGAACAGGACTAAGACTGTAGAGGTGAGAAAGGTGAAAAATACGTACACATCAGTTTATAATTACATCTTACTCGATCTTAAAAGGAATAATATTTACTACAGGTAAATTCATTATAAATAGTATTTGAGAATAGAGCCATACAATTCAGAGAGTCGCCCTTTACCAGGTAGATTACTACAGTAGGATGACACCAAAAATGTCACTAAGCAAACAATTTTTAAATTTCACTAACCAGAGCTGGGTCCAAGTCATAGATTTGACTTGACTTGCCAAGTCAAGTCAAGTCAAGTCACAAGTCGACTTGACTTTGACACATGAATGACTTGTGACTTTCACTGGGGTTCTGCCAAGTCAATCTGGCAGATAAAAATTTTGTACAGTGTTTAGCCTATTTATCATTTTTGCTAGATCAGTGCTACTAGCAGCACTCTGTGCTGTACCATGTGCTGTTTATATGCTATGTAACACTGTATCACCATTACAATATACAGTATATATTATAATAATACTATATGACCAGTCTCGACTGTAGTGCCAATAATACTACTTATATAGACTAGTTCTTTACCACGATTGCATAACATACATGTACATGCCCTGCTACACCTTGGCATAAGTTTTTCATGGATTGGAATGCTTACGTACTAAAAGAAAAAAGTGATGTTTTGGAAACTGTCAAATTTGTTGAAGTTGTCTTCCACTTGACTTGCATTTCGATTTGACTTTGACTTGACTTGTGACTTGCATGACGGCTGACTTGACTTGAGGCAGCACTGACTTGTCTTGGACTTGACTTGCCTCCAAAATTTTAGCAATGACTTGACTTGTTGAGTTTAATATAATTCAAAAACAATACTGCAAGGGTGTAACAATTACAATAACAGTTATAATAATAACACATAAACGTAAAATATACAAAAAATAACTGAGTTCTTACGACTCTACACACATAAGTGTGGTTTGCGTGTTTTACGTCTTCTTCTTTAGAACGTACTAGAGCGTGATGCAAGGGGTACGCCTCATCTGCTTTTGGTTTTTGTCAGGATTACTGTGGTCATATGTTCATGTTATGCTAACATGTTACACTAATATATATTTGTTGCTATATTTATTGCAGTAATTGCGGCTTGAGTTCACGTATAGTCTTGGGCAGGAAGCTACCATGGTAGGCAGAAGTTTTTGCATAAATAGTGGGTGGGTCACCTCTTGTAGCAGCTCTAGTGACAATTGCATCAGCAGGATGATTGTTCATGAGCTCATCATAACAGGCTTGCCAAGTTCGACTGATGGAAATCAGGGAGATTCAGCATTTGGGTGGGGTACCAAAATTTGAGTTGAAAATCAGGGAGTCTCCTGCGGAATCAGGGAGACTTGGTAAGCCTGCATCATAAGTATTGGCAAGAGCTTCGTGGTGTTCTTCATTCGCCAAAATGCGCAAGAGGAGGTTGCGTCGGTTCTTCCTGCGGCGGTTGCTAAGCGTATCAAGAATCAGTTCCTTGAGGACAGCAGATATGCTAACTCTACCTTTTAAGTTACAGATGTAGGGCACGCACTGTTTTGTACCATTTCAATGTTGTTAATTTGGTATTCATGGACGGGATCCCAGACGGCAGACGCACATTCCATGTGTGGCCGACAGAGACTAGTGTATGCAAGTAGTTTAGCATCTTTGGTTGATCCGTGGGGTGCCCCGCCCCCCTAACCATACCCAGTTGTCGTTTAGCTTTGGTAATTTTTAAACTATTGTGAGAGGTGAAGTATAGATTAGGCTGCATAAAAAACAAAATGCAAAAAAATAAGCAAATGACATCAAATAAACAACTTACATTGCATTATTAAATTATTATTAATCATTTTATTATTATTATTACATTGATTATCTGTGATGATGATGTGATCATGATGATGTATAATCATTCAGATTATCATCTGAATATCACTGTAGATAACAAGTACTATAACAGAATTAGTAGTAGTATAAGTCAAGGAGTGATGCACCATAATAACTTTTTTAAATTAAAAAAGTAAATATAATCGAAGATTAAATTTCAATTTGAATCTCTTAAGTTATTCACTTTTCTTACCTATCTCAACTTTATCTTATCTTCTGACAGTCAACGTACTTATTTTAAGGGCGTAACATTAAAACAATTTGAAAATTGCAAATGTTGCCATTAATCTTAGTTTCACATACTCCTTTCAGCTCATTCAAATAGAAAATTACAAAAATAAAACTGAAACCGCTAGTACTGACCATAGAGGTATTAACCTCAAAGATGGAAACAAACATGACACTATGGACCACGTGACCATAAGCAAAGATAATTATTTGCCATAAGCAACATAGTCCTTGCTTAACGCTCTGGGGTCAAGGGCAAACGTAGTAGTTAACGAAATATGCTGAACTAGGGAGTGATCTGGAAAAGCTACCTCACCAGTGCTACAACCAAAGCAAAGGTTCAAAAACTAATTTTGATAATGATTTAGTACATAGAAATAGTCAAATAGAGTGACAAACTGTGCCATGATTTATTATGGATCTTGTTTATAGAGTTTTTGTTCTGTATTGACCCATAAATGAATATTCGGTTGGGTGATGTATCATATAACCATAAGATATAGATATAACATTTGATTTTATTATAATAATATAATTAATAATAATTATGATAATAATAATTATAAATAAATAAAAAAATATTTAAAAAATACATCATTATGATTATCTAAAAAAAATGGCTAAGCCCCCTACTTACTAAGCCCCCTACTTACATGTACATGGATGATGTAATGTGCTCTTAATTTTATATTTTTGATTAATACATTTTATGTTAATATTAACAAGGAGTTACTCCTTGATATTAATATTATTGTGATGTTTTTAGGCAAGGAATTTAAATAGAAAAATGGCCATTCCATTCTCACACTCACCCACTCACTCACCAGCTTATACTGATACTCCTCAGCGTGACCAGCCCCTTGCAGCTTGCACTGCCAGGTGCCAGTGCTGGCCAACTTTCTGTGGGAAAGGCCCAGATGACATGGCCTTCTTTTGGCAGGGGTAGATGAGTTGCCTTGAAGCCATGCGGGTTTGCGTGACCCCAAGGACTTTTATATGAGGCATAGGAGCAATAATTGTGGTTGGATGCTCTTTCTAGCACCCTGATATTATTTATTTTATTTTTATATATTATTATTATATTTATATATAGGCCTATTAATAATCTAATGATATAATTATACTATAGTATATATTTTATTGTTTATATATTTATATAAAATAATCATAAGAATAATTAATATTAATTATGATTATGTCATTATTTTGTATAAATTTAACATTCATGTATTGACCAATCAGTAGCTAACTATTAATTTTTGATGAGAAAGTGGTGGATTAATAAACTGGTGCACCATGACCATTTAATTTTTTATCTTTTAAGTACCCCTTGGTGTATTTATGTTTTATGTAAAGCTACCTGTAGGCTAAGTGTAGGTCAATAGAATACAATTCCATAAATTAATGTCAGTGTCATTGTCTAACTCTAAGGTAATCATGATCATGATAATCACCATCATAATGATAATAAAAAAAAGGATAATGATTTGTTGTGTGGTCAAATTATGAGTTCTATGTTTAAGTTAAGCTACACTTACACTACACCAACTCCAGCTTTTGTGCCCAACTCCGGCATAAGTTGGTGTAGTGTAAACACAAAATCGAAGTTGGTATTGGAATTTCTTATTGTCGGAGACGCAGTTTATTGTGGAAAACATTACTCATGCACTCATTTTCAGATTTTGTGCGCACAGTCCTAATGTTTGTTATGAGGTTCTCTAAGTTGCCCTATTATAGAAGAAATCTAGCAACAATTGTCAGATTAGTCTTTTAGATATAAGCTTAATCTGGCAATTGTTACTAGACTTCTTCTATAATTGGGCAACTTAGAGAACCTCATAATAAACATTAGGACTGTGCTCGAAAGATTGGAAAATGAGTTCCTGGGTCATTTACTTTAATCTTAGCTATCAGAAATCATACTTCAAAGTATAATTGTATGTATCACAACCAGCTATTTTACAAATCTAGTATTGGCTCTTCATTATAGACGAGAAATTCAAGGCTTTAGGGCTGTATTTGCTACAGTTCCTGCATTTGGATTCGATAGCTGAACAGCCATATTTCCTGTGGGCATTTGCTCCTCCACATCAATTGGTTCCAGGCTTTGAAGCTGTATCAGTTGACCCAGCTGCTGGTTTACATTTTAGTCTGCTGTTGTTGTTTAATCCCACCCATCAGTCATACCTGTGGCTGTGGCAGGACAAACAATTTCCTTCACCTGTTTGGCAGCTTCATACCTTCTGCTTTTTTAAAAACTGTGTTTGTTAGAATGAGGTCTGATTTGAACTGTAATTTTTTTCGAAGCAGGTCATCAGGCAGCAGGCCATAGTCTCAGAGTATGCTAGTGCATAGTGCACCATAATCCCAAACATATAATCTCAGCAGTTATATGGCTTCTGATTGCGTCTTAGATAGCTAGTTCAGTCATTCACCTATGGTTTTTGCTATTTATGTTTATGCATGTTTCTTGTTTTTAGTCAGTGTTGCACAGAAGGTTACTTTGGGTGGTGCAGACCTATGCTTGACTCAGTATAGTCTAGCTCATTCTTCATTTGCACACATCATGGCATACGCAATGTTTGTATATAAATTTTATTACTATTTCTTTTATCACTTTTAACTCTTAGATTTTCAATGTGTGGTTTTCTCTCTTCTGTATTGCACACTTTTAAAAATGTTTGATCAGTCATGTTCCACTTGTCAGAAATGTCATGGGCACCAAACTCTAGAACTTTGCAGCATTATATGTCACAGTTGTTCTTATTGGTGTTGATCGTTTACACCTTGTATTATGCGATACCAATTAAATTATAGTTTATATATTTATATTTTAGGAAAAGACAGAAAAGTGATCAAAGGCATCAGTCTAAGGTAAAATGAATAGTAATATTATATCCACTTTGCATTTGCTTGTTGAATGGTATTGTGCATGGCTTTGTAACTTGTTCAGTGTTTGTGTAGGTTGCTTTTTATTTCAGATGGCCCACAATGGTAGCTTAGAGGTATTGGAAGCTGGAATTCAAGGTAAGAAATGCATAAATGTATTTGAATAATTCCTTATCGCTATGGTAACCTGTTTTATTGTGATTGTGTTATTAAGCTAATGTAAAGTTTTGTATAACATCTTCTTAGAAACAAACATGCAGTAGTATTCTGGCCTGGTGCACGTTGCATATAATATACAACATGTAGATGCAGTACTAATTTTCTAATATGCATTATGTTATAAGATAGGTCAAATTTAGAATTGAACATTTTATTTTTTCAAACAGTTTAGTTTAGTTTCATTTTGAGTTATTACCTTGAGCATTGAGAAACATATTAAACTATGTGGTAGAAATTGATGTGCACATGATGTAATGTATCTTGTTGTACAATAAAGTAATCTTTATTGATTTTAGAGTTTGATAGCCTCCATTATTGCATCTAGTAATGTCTTGTAATGCCTACTTATTGTAGAGCCTGAGCCGACATCGTCTTCATTGAGTCGTCCCTCAAGTAGCAAGAAGGCACCACCAATACAGTAAGGGTTGATGTATATGAGCAACTAAAAGGGAACATACTCTATTTCTAACCTGTTAGGCATTGTAGTGGAAATATGTTGATAGTTTTATATTTGACATTTGTACTGGGCCAGTTACAATTAGGTTGAGGGTGATAAACATAATAATATGAGAATTTCAGATTTTCTCTGCAACAGTTAGTGGTAGATGTTTAATTTAAAACGCAACATGTGTTATGGTGTGTATGTTTCATGACATACAAAGTTACATGTATTGTAGTGGTGCACGACACAGTGTGAATTCTGTCAATGGGGTAGCATTGCCAACTGTAGAGAAATCATTAGTTTCTGTGAAAAGAAAAGAACCACAGAGGTAAGCTAACTGGTCGTATTCTCATATTATTATTTTTCCAATAGATAGCATGACTGTTGTAAGGTAAAAATGCCTATTATTGTAAGGTGACTGGTAGAAAAGCTATATACTTGAAAAGTTCAAATATACCTTGGAATCTGCAGTATCATACAGCCTATGAACCAAGCTTTCAGCAACAGTGTTTTACTCAAGCTTGTGTTCTACCAATAGCAAAATAATCTATTGCTCTTCCTAGAAATTGTCTTCTCTTTTACTCCCTTTTCCATCTTCAAACATGATTATGTACCATGTGGCCAGTGAAGCAAATATTTTATACTAATTTGCTCTAAACTTACAGGGAACTAAGGGTAGATATGGACTCATTACAGCTAGATGATGATGATGGTGATGACATAGTAGCAATGGCACGGTGGGTAACTATTACGTAAATAGTACATTTTATTAGATCATTGGTGCAGCTGGTAAACCTTTACATCCTATGGACCCTTTAATACACAGAAGTGTAGATTGCTGTGGTTTCTCACTTGAGGTTAATACTGGAAGGCAGGGCAATGAGCTCTAAACGTATATTCTGTTCATTAGCACGCTATGATATTGTAGCCTGGATGGTGGCTCTGCTCTCACAGCAACTGCCAGTACTTCATTTGGTGCAAGTAGTAGCAAACCAGATAAATCAAAATCACTCACTTCAAAATCTGGTAAGTATTAGTAGGATAATACTTTATCCATATCTTGTTCACTGATTGCTAATTACTATACACGAATATACCAGTTATCACCGGATTATTTTACTCTGCATGGCAATAAGATTTCTATTTTTATGTCTGAGGTACACACAAGTTATTGAAAGGTTACTGACTGTTACTGCAAGAGTTTTCTCATGTGATATGACTGTTGTATTTGATTCACAATATACCTATCAATGTGGACTCTGTGAAATAGAGGGTTACATACATGTATGCATATATTATTTAGCTGTTCTCATGCACATAATTTCTGGTTTAGACTCTGATTCAGATGATAGTTCAGAAGATGAATCCACACGGAAAGCACCAAATCAGCTGATCATGGAGTTTCTGCAGTGTGTCATGTCTAATGATTTAGAAAATGGACTAAAGTTATGTAAAATGAGTAAGTTGTACTATAGTCTGCAGTCTGCTTTATCTTTAATATTTTATTCAGTTATCCATGTAGGTAAATGATTGATAAAAGAAATATGAAGTGTGGGTAAAATAATAATATTGGTGAATTTGTTTAATGTACACATACTTCCATATAAGCACATAACAGACTGCATGTAGAGTGTAAGATGTAGTATGCATAGGTTGTGAAGTAACTGGTTTAGTGTATATTTTAGTTCTTCTATATGAACCTAATAACAGACGAGCCCTTGAATTCCTTCCTGTGCTCCAAGAGAAAATGGAACAAGGTAATTAATTATTTTGGTGTTATACTGTGTAATTTGAGTGCACATTTATGCAAGTTGGTAGCAATGGTTCTTGAATACTAGCCGTTCCTGTTATATTACAATGAATTGGAATAGCCTCTGCTAGTTTTTTGTCATGAGAGGATAACTACTGACTGATACTACTAAAAGGAGAGGTTCTTTACATATTTTTATCTAGACTAGTGTTATTCCCAAGATCAGCCTCAACAGGCTAGTGTATGCTGGACAGATACATATATGTTACTTATATTGTTACATTTGAATTAGTATGGCATAAGTTGCATACTGAGCTCAAGCACAGTATGTACAATGTATATATAGACCGATCTTCTAACTTTATAAAATTATCACAGTATATAATTAATATATAGTTAATTAATATAGTCAATTCAGCCTCGGATAATTCAAAAACTTGGTTAGTTCAAACTATTAGCCTTGGTCTCTGCTGAGCACTATATGAATGATTTCAATTAAGTGAAGTAATCTTACAATTCAAACTCAGGCCTAATTCAAACGATCCCTTGGAGTTTGAATTACGCAAGTTTTACTGTAGGGATCACACCAGTATATATAAAGAGGGCACATCACAGTATATACATGTATATGATACAAGGATTAGATCATAATAATGTGTGTAGGAATTTAACCTTCAAGATTATAGTTGTAGCTTGTAGTGAGCTGTGCATATTTATTCTTCTAGATGAAGCTAAAAAATTAAGGGGAGATGATTCTGAAGATTCTGATAGTAGTGATGATGATGACGAGGAAGAAGATGACGAGGAAGAGGATGATGAAGACGACGAGGAAGATGATTCTAGCGATAGTGATTCTAGGTATGTTATTGAATGATGGTCATAAATGTGCAATTTAATCAGATGTAAAGATATACATGTTTTCTAGCATATAAGTGAATTGTTACTGGTGCCCTTTCATTAATATAGTGGGTGGTAACTCAATATTAGTCCTTTGTGGTCATTATAAGACTAGCCCTAATGTTCATGTGATCAAAAAGTACTGGTTAATAGCTAGTTGCCCTAAAGGCAGAAGAGGTCTGAGAGCTTGAACTTGTGATGGTTTCGTGGGGTTGTTTTCTCATGAATAATCTATTTTGGATTTCGAATTCCGATAAAAACCACGCGGCGATTTTCTGATTACCACGTGCTCTGGCAAACACTATCTATTCATATCTTTATCTTAACAGCCGGTGTTGTGGAACTCAGGTGTTCATATAATAGCTGCTCACATACTAACAGCTTATGAGTTTAAGATGCTCTGCTTATAAATTCTGATATTCGCTGAGTCAGATATTTCTGTATTCGTCAATCAGAGGATGCTGGTCTGACACAGTGAAAGTGTTCGCATCCTCAGAAGACATATGCTTTTGCAACATGCATGTAGTTCTTTCAACATTTGATTTGAGCTATTTTCTGTATAATCCAATATCATATCCTGTCAAAAAATGTCATATATGGTGCTCAGGCAAACAATGTCTAAATTGAAATTGATACAACCGTGTCGTGTTGAGAAAAACTCGAACTATACAGGACGTGGTTGAAGTTACTTTCAATCTCTCCTCTTAGTGAAAGAGAGGGCAACTACGATGGATAGATAACATGTAGTTATATGTATAATATTGCATTAGAGTGCAAGTAATGTGTATATAATGACCTAAAAGCCTGTTTATTATGTTTTCTAGTAGTTGTTGACCAGTATAACATCTGTTTCATATTTGTGATACTTTAGGATTGAATAATAAACGAGGATTCTCTACTACTTTGTTATAGCTTCACCAGAGTACACAATGACCACCATTTTCATGCACACTCTCACCATATGTGTACACACTCCCACCACATCTCCACTCCCACCGCATCTACACTCCCACCGCATTTACACTCCCACCGCATCTACACTCCCACCACATCTACACTCCCACCGCATCTACACTCCCACCGCATCTACACTCCCACCGCATCTACACTCCCACCACATCTACACTCCCACCACATCTACACTCCCACCGCATCTACACTCCCGCCGCATCTACACTCTCACCACATCTACACTCTCACCACATCTACACTTCTATCACAAGCTACTCTACCATGTCATCTACTCTACTATGGTATCTACACTCCCACCATATCTACACTCCCATCACAAGCTACTCTACAATGGCATCTACTCTACGATGGCATCTACTCTACCATCATAACTATTAATGAAATATTTAAACTACTACCAGTATTCCATCATCTTTACCCCATATCGGTTGATCACATTGTTTCTATCGATTTATATAGTTCGGATGAAGATGATGGGAATGAAATAGATGATTCTAGTTTATCCTGCCGCGTTCTAGGAGCTGGTGACAATGACACGACTCTACATCTATAGTCCTGGATAGTACAATGATTCATCACTATATTAACTTGTCTGTATATAGCTCCATGTCAGCTAGGACACACACTACATGTACATGCATATATACATGTAAATACTGACCTGTAGTAACATGTAGTACCGGTTCTATTTATTATACAAGATAAAAAGTTAATGCATTCTTTATTCTGTTGGAAATTGTTTGGCAATTCAAAGATTTTATATTATTTTTTGCTATAGTATCTATCCTAATTTCCATACACAATGAATCCGTCCTAAGAAATTATTAATCTCCCTTGTTCATTATGGACCAAGTAAATTTGCAATACTGTTTTTTTGCATATTACATTACTTGTATAATATACAAATGTATAAAACTGGGTGCATACTATCTTCTTTGTAACCTCGTCCTTTTTAACAGTATTGAATAACATTATGTTATCTGTGATGTTGTTGTTATGCACTGCCATGCTTAGCATCTCAATAAATTCTAAACATTTTGCCATACCCTTGCAAGTTTGTGAATTTTCAAATTCACAAACTATATTTCACTAGTCGAAATTATAATAAATTTACATTACACAATCATCATGCATGTACAGCTATAAAATCATGTGAATTATTGGTCATACTCATAATTGCGTTTATTAATATTACTGCTTGATGGAGTTGGAAAAAGCTGAAATGACATGTGTAGTGCTGGTCTTGATAATTTTGAGTAGGGCAACTTGCTATTATATAAGTGCAAAAACCGACAAGATTGGCACATGATAAGGATAAGACTTGCATACAAAGTTGCACTTGTTGGATTGTAACAACGCAGATTAGAAAAATGTAACACGGTGCGGTATCATCCTATATACGCCGTATAAAAGTGGGAGGAGTTGGGTTCTCCTGCAATTCGCAAAATCCAAATATTTAGTTTTCGACGTATAACGCATTTTGTACTCGTAACTGAATGTGAAAATATCACGATAACAAACCGGGGTTATAAGGGACAATCAACCTTTATTCGACCTTCAAGGAGAAAGACACTTTCATTTTTATTTGGTTAGAAGTACATAAATATTACATTGTATATATTAAATAGTAATACACATAGATGCATTTTAAAAATTTAATTTTTAAAAATGTAATGATATTTTACGCCTGGCTATTGCTCTCAAGTGGCTATGGTGTTATAGTAGTTGGCCATTCTTCGGGTCTCAAGATCAATGACTGTCACGACTCACTATTAATTATCGACTATGACTCGCTATTTATTTCTATTAATATTATAAAATAATTATTAAACTCCATGAATCGCTGAATGACTTTGGAGGCACTGTGTTCATAGAGCTATATGTAGGCTACCTTAACCTTGCTACTATAATATTACTGAATGCTGTAGAGAACAAGATTTTATACTACATAGCATATGCATCTATCAGTAGAGTATCACAGCTAAATTTAGTTATATTATATTATATTTAATATTATAATTATCTTACGGTGTTGCTCAGAATGGAATGGAAACAATGTTTTAAACATGCACCAAGGTTTGTTGCTACACTTTTATATTTTTAAGAGTTTCAATTCTTAATTTTTATTTAGATAATCCAAAGTGAAATATGTTGTAAGGATGAAAGATCATGCCTCAATCTAACTTGTAAAATATAACTGTAGGTTTCAGAAATAAAAAAAAACTTAGCAGTATTTGATTATTTTCTTTCTAGCGAAGCATAGGCTAAAATCTCAATATCAAAATGAGTGATACATGGAAAGAAATTCAGACAGTGAGAAGCAAAACTGCTGGTTTAAGGGATAAGCTTGCTAAAAGAAAGCAAGAAAGACAAAATATCTTAGATGCCAACAAACTGCTCATAGCCACACCTTCAACGGCAGCGGCAACCAGTGAAACACCATCATCTGTAAACAGTGCAGGTACAAGGTCAGATAGTACAAAGAAAAATGCTGAACAAAAGAAAGAAATATCACTAGAAGCCAAAGATTCACAATATTCAACTGATTCCCAGCAGAAGGAAGAGGCCAGTGAACAGAAACTAAGCTCTGATGATATTGTGAGTTTTTAACTACCGAATATCTAGACTCTATAATACATGAGGTCATTTATATGTCATGCAATTCCTCATGGCCACTACAACAAAAATACAATGTAAACTGCTAATTACTGGCCATATTGCGGATGAAATGGGTTGTAGGCCTACAATATAGTTAGTGCAGTGGACCAAAATTTCAGCCTAAAATAACGTTTAGGCATAAGCTATAAAACTCTTGGAATTTGTTGGCTAATCTAATACATCGGTCTAAAATTTTTGCAGGTTATTATTAATTCTTATATTATAACACCCAATATGTGTGTGTTTTTAGGCCACAATAGAGAACTGGCTACTGGTGGAGTTAGATTTACCGGAGATTAAACTGCCTCTTGATGGTGTCACATTGTCTGAAAAAATACTTCATGAAACTAAGATATCACATACAATGTCTGATCTGGCAGATGTTCTACTTAGCTTTGAGTCTCGTTGCTTATTAGTGTATGTATCTATCATAGACCTACATGTATGCAATGTCATGGCATACAATAACTGTTCTACACTGTAACTTGATTTCTAACAAACTTTTTGCAATCTTGTTTTATTTTTTCCACTATTAACTGAATAATGTTAGTTTGACTTTTTCTTATGAAGAAGTTGTAAAAAAATAAATATCAAGTCAATACTTGTTGACGTTTTAGCCTACATAATGGCCAATATATTTTATTTTTATGCCATACTGTAAGCTGAGACGTTACTACTGTACATGTAGCTACTAACTATAACTAATCCACAAATACTATATCACTGAATAATAAAGTACTGTATTAACTGATTGTAGTATGGATAAAAGAACGGATGAAAGTATCAAGATCTTGTCCACTAACCATGTACAGGTTTGTACTCTATATAGCATGTATCTATAATAAAAGTCTCTATATGTCATGTATCTATTATACAAGTCTTTATATAGCATGTATATATAAGTCTCTATTGAGCATGTGTCTATTATATAAATCTTTACCATTCCAAGATCTTCACCTGGTCATAATATTCATATATTTTTCAGATTGAGAATCTTGCTAAAGAACGTGGAATCTCCCGAAAAAGAACAGCTGACAATAGCACATCCAGGTAACAGATGACCTTATTATATTAGATAGATGAGCATATTCACTGTTTGGCATCATACTTGTAGTTGGCGGTTTACATAGTGTGGTATTGATTGCATTAGATGCTAATATGGTGGGGTTTCTGTTATATTATTCAGTAAAGAAGACTTTAATGACAGTAAGAAATCCAAAACAGAAAATAAATTAAATATTGAGGTAAGGATTGGTATGTGTATTGAACTGAGTACATATTACTATCGTGTATATTTACCAGTATCTATGTCTTCGGCTGCCTGTTAAATAGTAGTACGTATACATGTGCTGACACTGCACATGGTGATGTATGTGTGTTATAGTAGGTCATACTGATTTACATTAAACTGATGTGTTTTATGGTGTGTATTGTGCTTCTGCTTCTGATTGTACTGGTGAGTTTTCCGGGTGTGATTGTTGATGTACATGTATATTATGATACACAAATACCTGTACTGTAGATGCTACTTGCTAGTGAAACAGCTAAGGAAAGAGAAACAAAGAAGATGAATGAAGAGATTAAAGACCTTTTAAATGCCGCCTCTGCCAAAGAGCAGATGATGTCATCAAAGTTCAAGTCACAGGGAGGTCAGCACTCGGCAACACGTATTTAAATAGCTTGTATTCCATAGAATAGCCTCCGTACCCCTGAACTTGAATATACTAGGAGTTTTCATACACTGGTCTAGTTCTGTATTTATAGTGGTTGGTTTACAGTCAGCAATAGCCACTGAGTAGCATGCAATACATGAGGTGTTTTGGCCTATGCAGTACATGTTTCCACTAGGGCGTGAGATAAACTTTTACTGTAAACATTTAACTCGTGCCAACTTTTACAGTAGCTACACAGTAGACTGCAGACTACCAGGCTACTGCATTAGCCCTTTAGGATGCTAATGGAATCTGTCATGAATGTTAATAGAGTTGCCTCCCTCTCTATCTACGTGTACATATATATTATGTACACGTATATTAATATTATGTACAATCTGTCTGATGTACAGGTACGATGAAAGAGTTCTGCTCGTATGGTACTCGTGGTGAATGTAAAGCTGTGAAAGGTTCGGCATGTGATAAAGTACACTTTCGTAAGCTAATCCACCAACATACTGATACTACACTGGGTGACTGTTCATTCCTCAATACCTGTTTCCATATGGATACATGCAAGGTGTGTATGTTACCATCTCACATGGCACATAATGTGTTTCATATAACTAAACAAGTAGATACATTCATCTCTAATATAAGTACACCCTACATGACTGCGGTACAGCATATAATATCTATACTGTAGTATGTTCATTATGAATGTGGTACAGCATATAATATCTATACTGTAGTATGTTCATTATGAAGTGGACCAAGATGATCTCAATAGAATTAAAAGAGCCACAATGTCAGCTGCTGTTAGATCACTGGACAGTAAAGGAATGTCTGACTTTAAGATGATGCCCCCTCAGGTAGTCTGTCTGTATGTTTATTTGCCTGTCCTGTCTATGTGTACCATGTATGCAGTTGTGAGTGTATATCCTTTCATCTGTTACCATTGCTAGATATACAATACACATTTACACATGCTCATAAGCTACTGATCATATTAAGGGGTTATCCTCTCTCAACCTGGGGGTAATAAATGGGAGTGGATAACTTCTTAATATGATCAGCTGAAACTACTTGAACATTGAATTACTTCTCCATGGAGGTTTAGGAACAAGGTTAAGAGTATTGCCTTATGACTGATATATTCTAATAGACTATTGTGTATATTTGTATAGTGGGTGCAATGTGACATGAGGAACTTTGACATGAGTGTGTTGGGTAAGTTTGCTGTTATAATGGCTGACCCACCGTGGGACATTCATATGGAGCTACCATATGGTACCATGTCAGATGATGAAATGAGGTCACTTAATATACCTACACTACAGGATGATGGCTACATATTCCTATGGGTGACTGGCAGGTACACTAACTACAAATACAACATGTTATAATCGGCATGTGCATGTATTAGGATTATCATCATTATTATTATTAAAACATATTCTCTCCCTAACCTAAGCTCCCAAATTCTGTCAGTTGTCTGTCAGAACTAAAGCTAGGGCTACGTTTGTATTGCTAACAAGCACAGACTTTCCATTCTGTAGCACTCTCCACCATATGCTCAAGTTTATTTGTAGTAGGCAGATAATTCTAACTTTACTTGCATAGATATGTTGCAATGTTGGCAATTTTTTAGGGCTATGGAACTTGGAAGACAATGTTTAGAGTTGTGGGGGTAAGTACATTGTAAACTATCAGGTAATAATACATGTATATTTATTTGATTAATATTGTAAGGATTAATCTCATAACACGCTCTAGCATTTTAGTAAATATAGTCATACTATATGCTATATTATATGGGTCTATTGAATGCTTGTATTTCGTAGCATCAGTACTGGTTCAATAAGTATAATGTAGTTATGGGAAAATATGCACACAATAATATTATGTTCACATAAACAACGCAGTTTTATATCCATGTAGGTATCGGAGATGTGATGAGCTGATTTGGGTAAAAACTAACCAGTTACAGAAACTCATACGAACTGGTAGAACAGGTCACTGGATAAATCACGGGAAAGAGCATTGTTTAGTAAGTGTGTTTATACTTGGCATATTCTTATGTTGGAATTGTCTTTTCTTTGTTGCATTGCTAATATTCAGGAATATGTTGTGCTGGGAATTTCACCGATGTATATAGTACAATGTAACAGTTAGTTATAATAATCTTTATTATAGATTCTGCTAACTCTCATCTTGTATTGCTGAGGTCACAATATCTCTCAATGTTGTCATGGATATAGTTCTAAACATTTCTGTTTTATCATAATGTTATTATTTTGGTTTGTGAATAGGGTACATGGCATAACATTATAAGAGTATACATAAATGTTACAGATTGGAGTTAAAGGTAACCCACAGAATATGAATAGGGGGTTGGATTGTGATGTCATCGTTGCCGAGGTTAGTACAATACTTCACGTAGTCTCTAGCAGGTATAACATGCATGTAAATCATACATGTATGTAATATGCGTACGTACACATATTAAACTTTTTATAGGTAAGGGCAACTAGTCATAAGCCTGATGAAGTATATGGACTTATAGAGAGACTCTCCCCTGGAACAAGGAAGATAGAACTGTTTGGTAGACCCCACAATGTCCAGCCTAATTGGTAGGTTCATATCTATTCACCAACCTAGTAACCCCAATACTATTGATTATGCCTGGCTGTTCCCAGTATCCCTTGTATAATCAATTAGGTTTAATCAGCATTTTTGTCATCTGAACTATCTAACTGATATGAAGCATGTTTAAAATTTTAACATGTGTATCATTGTTACCTTGTGTGAACTTCTACATGTAGGATTTATTAGCTTGTAGCATATAAAGTGTAATTTTGATAAACAGTTGCAGACAGTGGGATATTTTGTGCACAACTAAGTAATGCACAAGTGATACATTATGTACAATAGTTGATGATGTAACAAGGCTTTATCTAATCTAGTAATATCACTCTTTAGGATGACGCTGGGTAACCAGTTAGATGGAGTCCAACTTCATGAAGAGGATGTTAAACGTAGTTTTAAGAACAAATACCCGGATGGCAAATGTGTGTAAAACTGGTCACACAATGTAGTGTAACCTGTTTTGTATAGAACTAACATTACATCACAATTTTGTAGATACATGTACTATATTGCATTTGATTACCTATATATTTTTGTAAATATAATAAATTATCCTTGGAAAGTGAATAAAATTATACAACAAAATATTACTCCGTACATGGATATCAGAGCATATCAGATTGACATAACATTTATAGTAGTTTGACATTATACATTGTACATAAATTAATTGCAAAAATATAACAATTTTAATGAAACCATAAAATAAAGCCCATACGTTCACTAGTTACTGAAAGACTGAGCCACAAACAAGAATATAGAAAACCCTACATTTAGTCAGATTTAATACGTATTTGAAGTCTAAAGAGACAATGACAACATTATGTAATAGTTATTTGATTGGACACATAGTTGAGAGATCAAAGTTTAGTAACAGTTGGAGTCTCTTCTTCAGGAGGTTCGATTACAATCTCTATCTCGCCGTGGTTGGCAGTGTGGAAGGAATCTGCAACATCTAAGACCCCATTCTCACCACTAGAGTTACTTGACTTTTCTGTGAGAGGAATTCCAGCAGCTGCCAACTCATAACTTTCAGAAGCTAATCTTTCTCTATTACTAGGGTTAAACCTCACAGTACCATCTACTTTGTCAGATTTAGCTGGGCTTGAGTGGCCATCTTTACTCTAGATGTGAAATGTAACAAACCAAATGTTGATTCATTGACCTAATTTACAGTGTAAATATGCACATATTCAGCTTGAAGACCCAAAAAGATGGGTATGAAGTCACAATGTCAAGTTTGCTGTGTGGTTAGCGCGTATGTACACAACAAACTGATTAAATATTAATAGCTCACCTCTGATGTCTTCTTGTGTGTTATTGATCTCTCCACTCGTTTGAACGCAGACTTGAGAGGTTTTGTACTCAGTTTTATACTACTCAATATTTTGTTCTGTATATCACCGCCCGATGAAGCAGCCTTTCCATCGGTATCCGTGTCACTCTGTGATTCCTCATCGTTCTCAGGAGTTATGTCGTCTGCAACAAAAGAACATGAATATGCAGTTCAGTTAGGAAATAATTTAATAACATTTAATTAAAACACCATAGGATAAACAACTGGGGATATACATAATAGTGTTGGTTATTCAAATGTGGAAATACTTTACCTGGAAGTTTCTGAGTTTTGAAAGAAGCATTAGTGATGGCTGTTTGGTTGAGACTGCTTAGTATATGGGCAGGAGTAATGGCTATAGACAATCCCATTGGTCCGTCATATGGCTGTCCACTTGGGTTATGTTCTAATGAATTCCTTATTGCGTTGGTGAGCTGAAATTTAAATGCATGTTTACAAATAGAAAAGGACAATAAACAATGATGATTACATTGACATGTACATCTTTGGAAGCATGGAATATACAATGTAGCATTTTCACTGTCAACAAGAAAACCCCTAATTAGCTAAATTGACTCCATCGAGAGAGAAAAAATGGTTTGAAAGCACGCCTATGAAATGATATTATCCTGAACTAGCATGTAAGTCTATCCCTAGTCGATCTCTAGGTCTACCCGTTGAAGTGAATATATAATGCACAATACTAATTTACATAATTATTAACGTTCCTTCCAACTTCACAGCAATGACTACACTAACATGTACACTTACCAAAAGCACACTGGAGTACAGCTCATAAGTGGCTCTTTGGTGTATGCACTCCAGAACCTGTAAGCCCCGCTCAGGCTGGCTGTTGAACCTGAAAACCATAAAAATTTAGTTATAAAAACACTGACATGAATTTATCCAAATCTATACACTCTACACGCATAAACATGTTGACCTCATGCCATGCTGCTGGTGGTTAGGGTAGGTGGATGCTGGTAGACTTACATAATAAAATATATTCCATGTAAAATCTCACAGAGGAACTCTGGGCTAACCATTATCCTTGGTCTAGATATGAGGTTGCTCTCAGTTGGGTGTGAGGAGTGAGGCAGGAGGTTGTGGGATAGATATGTCTTGAATCCAGTACAACAAACTCTAGAAAATATAATGTAAGGCTAGCAGCTACACTTTACACACTGTAACCATAGAACATAGGATAAGACTACTTGCATACAAATCAAACCAGAACTAGCCTGATTTCTGACCCTAAAAATATTGTGCTCCAAATCTACAGTCAGTATCTACAAATGCCTAGAGTATGATGATAGCCTGTGTTCATGCTCTAAGAATAATATTCTAGTGAAAGACTGTAAAAACTTAGGCTAAGAAATTATCTGTATAATTTCTGCCGTCAATGATATAATTTACACATGTACATTGTATATCTACATATGCTACTGTACTGCTGCCATGATATGATAGAGGGACTGAGTTAGTTGATAAAACTTGAATAGAAAAAATAAAATAAAAGTGTCAGAGGGGATAATTTGAACTTACTTTACAGAGAGAGCACACAGGGATTGGTGTGATCTATCAGACAACAAGCCAATGTCCTTCGTGTAACATCTTATGAGGTGACTCAACACTGGTAACCTACAGTTAAACCGGAAATTCATTACAAAAACTCCAAACTGTACAAAAGATTACCTACAATGTATGGCTGTTTTACGTGTTATAGTCAATATTTATTACATTAATATAATATATCATTATCATATCATTATATTTATCATACAAAGTGATCTATTATAAGTCACATGATCAGTAATATTACATGGAATCGTACTGAATTCAACTAAAGTCAATAACATACCTATTCTTGGCATTTAATTTTTCTACTTGAGGAAATGGACCAATAGGAAGTTTTCTCTCTCCGGAATCATATTTGGTCAATGCGCTTTCTGTCAATGACTGGGTAGCAATATTCCCAAACTAAAACACAATGCAAGTCACAAATTAGAAGAAATAAATGGGACATAACATGTACATGTATGTGTGTGTGAAGAACTTTAGTAGACAGAAATCTAAAAAATATTATAAACATCAAGCAAGGAATCGAGTATTATTGGGTCTCCTACCTCATGATACACGGAGCTTTTCCCCAAAGAAGGTACAGTTATGTGTTGTGTTCCTTTTTCTGTCTGTAGGTTCTACAGCATTAATAATAATTTACAATTTAGTACAATAGTGATAGTCGATGCATGTCATTAAATGCATGCATACAATTACTGACCATTAGCATGGTGTGGTTTTCCTTCAAATAAAAACAGAGGACACAAATTCAACAAATATATGCATTACAGTTTGAAGTTATGCGAACACATAGCAAACACATGAGCGTAGGATAGCAGAAGGGTGTTATTGTAGTTATCTTCTCTCCACATTTTAGAGAACACAAAGAAAGACAAGCAGAGCTGGAGACCAGTGGTGGTTACAGAAATATGAACATCAGTTACAGAAATACATATATATGAACACCACAGAACAACGCTTAGCACCTCACCATGACCTTATAAAAAGGTGTATTGCATACGGTGCATAGCAGACAGTGAAAGAATGTGTGCATGAGAGAGCTCTAAAGTATGTGTGCATGAGAGAGCACTAAAGAGTCAGTGTAACAACTGCTGATATGGTATACTTCACTAGCAGCAGTGCTATACTAACTCTTTGTCACTCCATTTTATTGTTTTTATCCTCAACTCCTCACATCCAGTATAAGTTATGTCCCCTTGATTAATGCATCCAGTTAACCGAAGTGTAATTTATGTGACATTCAAACTGCTAGAGTCAATTTAATTTTGAGAAACATGTTGTTAATAATAAGGGTAGAGGGGTTGAGGATAAAACAAAACATGCGTTGTAAATGAGTTACATTTTATAGAGTCCTAAAATTAATTCTAACGTAAGTAAAGTTGTATAACTTTATTTTGAACATTTTCCTTTGCGTTAGATAGCAGGGACAGCAGAAGGCAAGGTTTATTCAAGGTAGAGAAGTTAGTAAATGGGGTCATGCGGTCTAAATGTTATACTACGCTAGTACATGCACATCATACTAAGATTACGTTATGAGTGTGATATACATGTACATGGTAGGTGTAAACTGTTAGTATGGAGTGATCAAGAGGCGAAATAAGCAGTATAGTAAGCAAAAGAGAAGAAACTTAAACATTGAATAAAATTTTGAAACATCTCTCAACAATGTATCAGAAAGAATAAGCAATAAAGCTATACGCAAAAATAACAAGATCTACAATGTAGTAAGACGGTCAAAGACTACCAATAAAGCAACATTGAAAGAAAACAATTAATCAAGCGAAAGTCAAGGCATCACTGCAATGAACTGTAAATACTTACTAAGTTGTATAACGTTAGAAGACATGCTTCTATTCCACCTAACACCTACAAGAACAACTAATCATTACCATATGCAATCATGTAGGGAGTTTGAAGGCAAAAACAGAGATCAAAGGTAGATATAACCAAGAAATAACACCCTCAAGTGACTGTAGTCTCCTCTAATTGGATAAAATAAGTTTGTAAAACAAGCAGTGATTATTAGGACACAGTTTGCCCTCACACCCTGTTATTCTACACAGCATGTGCTAACACCTATAATGAAACCCAGTAAGCTATGTGGTGTGATTTTACCTGATTTGTGGGTTAATCATTCAAATGTAATACTGATACATGTGTTTCATGTTTAGACTCCAAGTTAAAATAATAACCAACCAACAAATGAAAGAGGCTCAAGTCTATCCATCATCCCCTTATTTAATGAATAAAATGAGTTTTGCAATTTTCAGGTACACATAGTGCAGTCAATGCGATGAAATCCCAATGTCAATATCAATTGAAATCTCATTTACGTATGACTGTACATGCACATATGTGCACTACTAAAACATACAGGAAAGTAAGTACTAGTAATTCAAGTACCAATAAGATACGAGTTTTATAACTGAGTTGTAGGTTAATTCTTCCACCAAAATGACTCTCCAGATTGAAACTAAAAATATATCTAGTTCAATACTCGGCTATCAAAATATAGCCTTTATCACCAGCTACTACTGAAGAAATGAAATACTGAATACTAATATTAGATATAAACAGTGAAAATGAATTATGAAAAATAATTTAAATGTAAAAGATAATGTAAACTGGGTACAAAAATTTTTGGAAAATGAAAGAACAACAGAGTAAAAATGTTTTAGTATAAACTACATTCTTATTCAACTTTAACTGATAAGTAATCCCAAGTAATCTTTGCTGATCCAAAACTCATTTTACTATCAAAATGCTGGCTACGTACAAAATATTATAAGAACAAATACCTGTATTATAAGTCTACATGTCTAAGCAATCGTAGAAAGTCCATGTATGTAATTATATTCTATTTATGCCTACATGTAATTCTATTAAATAGGTGAGCAGTATCACATAGCCCAATATTCCGTCACAATAAAAGCAAAATTTACTGGTGAATGTAACCATCCTATCTATGTATCTATGGTTTACCTACCTAAAGCACACAGCACAACACGTAGAGTAGCTAGAACTGTTCTATACCATACTCAAACACTATCTGACTAATATACTATATCACATGTGGATTAACTATTATAGAGAATATAGCTTACATATCATTCGCTGATTGACCTATAACCTTAATGAATCAACAGCACCTCTGTTCTTAGGGCACCAGTAAAGATACAATATACAAGACGCAATATATATCATTTGATGATGAAAAAAATGCATGGATCCAGTAAAAATGTTATTTTGATTAAAACATACCATAATTTCAATGGGAGTAGACTACAAGCTAAAGATACATGTACCATAATTATTTCCATGATCTTATTTGTAAATAGATACTTGCTAATAAAATAGTGACTGATAGTGACTGATAGTGACTGATAGTTTTACAGTAATATTCGTCATATAAATTGAAACATAATTCAAATTTCACAATATTAGAAACCTGTCAATGATGGGTGCAAACTTTTCAAATAAAACTTTGCCTAGTATGACTTAACATCTTAAGATATCTCAACATTGATAGAATAAACAAAACCACTGTATCGTCAATGATTTGAGACACTGTATTTATAAAAGTATTTTCTGCATTAAACAAACCTGGATTGGCAACAAGTACATATATGCAGATTGTAAAACAGTTTTTTAGTGGATTAAGAGGCAGCATGTAAATTGACAAATGGAATTAATTAGCGCACAATAGGGTTTAGTGAGTGTGACTAATATAGAGAGTGCAAAATATTTCAGTGGCTGGATGTGGCTAAGTAAATAAGAACAGTAGCTCATAGTGCACACAACTAAATTGATCATTGTTCCCAAGAGAAGGGAAATTATAAGGCATGTCCTAGAAGTTGGGAATATGTACTCAGTACTGCGATGTTCTAACCACCCTTATAATGAGACTACAGTCTAATGTATCTAGTTATTTAAATGAAAACATGAAACACAAATCTTGTGAGAAAATAGACTATCTTTATTTGATTATAACATGTAATTCTTTCATTATATTGCAAGTTCAAACACCGGCTAAACAGTTACTATTTTTATCATAGTTATAACATCATCATATCTTATCCAACAGTCAATGCTTAGCGACTGCATCAACTAATAGATCGAATTTTATATTATATGGCTAATATTGGCACTCTGTACAAGTTACAATATTCAAAAAATCCAAATCACTGTCACATAAAATGTGAAAAAATATTTATTGCAAAATTAAATTTTGTAAATAAGTAGGGAGGAACATTATATTATTATAATACATGTACAGTATTGAATATTACAACTATCATCACGAATAACGAAAATCAAAACATGGATAATCCAGAGAAGTAAATGATAGTATCTACACTCTGCAGTACCAACTTTAACTGATGCTTTGGAATACAAGCTGCATCTTAGCCATATGTTTTAGATGTTCAGTGCAAAGTGACACCAGGTGCTTGGGATAAATTCCTCATTCAAGCACAAACTAGGTTTCTCTCAGTCTACTGATCTAATTTAATTATTGCTTTATCACTAGGATCCCAGTAAATAAATAACATAGTCCAGAGACTTCCATCAAATATAATATTATATACATGTAATGTATGTTATAATTTACCTTTGCATTGGATGATTGAACAGAGCTGAAATAACTCCATACTAAGACAGGTATGAACTCCTGGACTAACAGACGAAGATGCCTCTTCTTACTTCTAAACAAGGATACGAGTTGCTGGCAGACATCTCCCATCAACTAGACAAATGAATATGACAGTTGACTGTGTAATGTACCCATGTAAGACCACATACACTAATGTGTGACAACATGGACTTCACTGTAATTGAGTTAACTTTATACAAGCATGAAACATTAGATACTATTCACACTGTTGGACCAGTTCAAGTGAAATACATGCCGTAACTGGTATGACATATTAATTAATGTTTATATAATAAATACATTTACACCACACCTAATAATGTAACATGGGACTCACTTATGTATTGTATAAAATTGACTATAATCATTAATCTATCTATATAGTAATGATCTGATAACTCCCATGCGCTAATGCATCCCATTTCTCATATCTGCATGTATATAATGCTTTCTAGTCATCATGTTCATGTTCATACACTTTGCTTTATGTAAGACATTTCAGCGTGTTAGCAGTAAAATCGAGTTCACTTCATGATGCTTAGAAAGCTAAAACTAGCATACCTGAGAAGATAATCCAGTGCTAAAAAGTTCAAACATAGAAGTAGAGAGAGAAGACAAATCCTCCTGTTCGGCTTCACCCACATCTCTCTGGCTGTTGTTGTTGTTCTGAGAGAGAATCTCCTATAGACATTGCAGTGCAATCATAAGCATTCAAAAGCTGTTCATTATAACTTGAAGTTGTCCTCTCTCAATTTGTTTATCCCTCCTACGAGATAAATAGATTGGGAGGGGACAACTTTAAGTTATAATCAGTGACTAAGCAATACCCTTCATAGCAAACCATTAATAGTAATAAATGACACAATAATATGATCACATGACTAGATTATCATAACAAGAGAAACCATGTGATATGGTGACAACTCACATTTGTAAGTTTGATCCATTCTTTCAACTTTTTAACAACAGCTAAATCATCATCAGCCATACTAGCATTATATGACGGAAGGACACTAACTGCTGAAGTAAACAAACCATCCAATAATAATATGTAAACCTGCACGCTAGATAAACAACAATATCAATTAATTTTATTCAGTATTGCACAGCTCGCTATCATGCTCAGCTAGGCATGTCTGGTAAATATTTATTATAAAAAAAGGGGACTCCTCTTCACAACAAGTATTAGCCAGTCTGAACGCTTACTCTGCACCTTGTTATTAACAGAGATGTGTGCAAGTTTTATTTTGGAAACTCAAGTTTTCATGGCCAATTCTTAGTTGTGACTCTTCAAGTTACAAGTCAATTCTTTCAGTGACAGATCAAAACTTTCAAGTTACGAGTTAAATATTTACATGTCCCCAGAAACTCAAGTTTTTGTCAAGTTATCCAAGTTAACTACAAGCAAGTTTCAATTCAATTCTTTTCTTGTTTAACTCGAGTCTTTTTATAGAGTTATTGAGTTATTGTTTAGCTTATGGTGAAATTTTGTTAGGAAATGGTGTTAGAAGTTCAAATTTCAAAGCAAAATGTCACAGTTTTAGTGTAAAATGTGTTATAATTGTGGTTGTGGTTGGTGGTTATAACTGTGGTCATTACAATTCACAGCTGCCCAATAAAAACTCGAGTTATTGAATATTTCAACATAATGATGTGCAAGTTAAGAGTCTTTGATCATAGCCATAATTTAATTACAATTCAAGTTACAAGTTTTTGACAGCTGTATATTCAAGTTACGAGTCTTTATAATAAGCCATAAAATGTTGCTTGAATTAACTCGAGTGAGAGTCTTTAACTCGAGTCTGGCATCTCTGGTTATTAAATGCAAACTCATATGAACCAGTACGATTTCCAAATACGCCTGATGTCTCTGACTTTTAGAACAAAGAAAGAAACTTGCAGATTAAACTTCTAATGTCTATCTGACAATAATTTACAATATAAATAAAACTCTTTTAGTAATGTCTTCCTATGGAGAAATATGCGCTATCATGAATTGTCAGGGCAAAAACGGAGGTGGAATAATTTTACATAAGACATATATCCGTGTCCATGATGTACTTGTATATACATACATGTATATGAGTGAAAGAAAAGGACTCAAAGAGGAGCACCAGAACACTATACGTGCAATGCATGATGAGTTCATTATAAGATCACAAGAATGTAACTGTGACTATCAGATTCTCTGTTAGAAAACGACCTAAATTGATGTGCACACCATGCTAGATATACTACTGCAGTTTTCTATTGTGAACTAGCAGAGATATGGGATACATTAAAAGAACAAACTGCCAACATGTCAACTCAGAAGATTTCTTATACCCTGGTACAATCATTATATTACATCGATCGTTAAAGACTAAATTACGCCAAAATTAAGTAAGTATATATTCACTTCAGGTCAGGATCATTTAAGATGTTTTACTATTATAATTACTATCAAAAAAATTAAATACATTAATTAACATTAGATTTGAGCTTCATTTCAAGAAGATCAAGAGCAAATAGAGGCAAAAAATATGGATATCACATACTTATGAAATAATGCCGTGAAAAGCAACAAACAAGAATTAAATTTACAACATTGCATTAGACCATTATCATCATGATCATGATCATCACCAACAGAACAAACATAACATAATCACATAAGTAAGATAAAACAAAAACTAAAAAATCAAAATCTAAATTGAAAATGACAATCAATGACTTTGTAAGCATCGAATATATATATTTGGTGAATGAACATAGGTAAAAAAGCTGCTCTATTGAGTAACTTTTGTATGCCTATGCAGAATAATAAATATAATAATTGATTAATAAGTAATATAAATTTTAAAGATAAAAACCATCAGAATATTACTTTTAAAGCCGGAAACGAAAACGGTAACCTTGACATTGTATCTGAACTGTAGACCTTAGCGACTAAACGCGCACACAAAAACATACCATAACTGCACAATATAAGTATTTGTATGCAAAAAAGTTATTAACCAAAGTTTCCCAATCTGAGAGATTGAAGAGCTAAGGCAATATTTTTAGGTCAAAAATTAAAATCAAAGTAATTATAATTCGCCCACAGTCCATTTCCATTATATTTACATGTATATGGCAATCACTACGCTTTTCCTTTATAACAAAGTTTAGTGTTTTTTGATGATTGATTATAATATTTTTTATGTTTCAAATTTTCTTCCACTATGAATAAAGTAACACAGCAGATGATAATTATTATTAAATAATTATTATTATGTTGTGTTTAGTCTTACATTTTTTCTTATTAATATTTATTTATGATATTCATATTGATATTGGTATTGATTATAATTTTAATTATCTTATGATAATAATTATTTTTTATATAGCATCCCTTTATAAGCCAACTGCATATAAAAACTAGTAATGGTAAGAATCAGAATGCTAAGTAAGTAGTACCTAGATAATATAAGTGAAAGAACAATGTCATCACAGGAAATTGGTGTTAACTGCAACCATGATTAGTATGCAGTAGTTACAGAATAAAGGGAATATAAATTATCATTTCATTTTTTGTTGTGATCAGTTCTCTATTTCGGCTTTCCAGTAAAGCTTTGCTAAGTATAAACATAATAATATAATTTTGCACTCTCGAACTTGCATGCTGCATACTGTAAATTGAGGTTGATACCTCCAAGTGAAGGTATGGGGTAGTACTATCGGTAGTTGTGACAATTTGTTTAATTGTAAATTTGTAGATCACAGCTTAGTTCGTATATGTTTTTCAGCATAAGATGAAGTTTCTTTCAACTCGTTTTCCAAAGATTTACAGTGTCCTCAACCAGTTCAAACTTGGTAAGTTTAAGTTCATCACAATATATTTATTCATCTATCTTTGGTTTTGAACATATTATTTCCACAACAAATTGCTATTATATCGTATGCATATTTTAATGTTATAAACATGATGTGGGACTATAGAATCAACCAGATCTAGAATCAACTAAATTAGAGAGCACACAGCATTTCCTCAATCAATTGCAGGCATGTTTCAGCTAGTGCAGTAGTATTGACTCATGATTCTAGTATGCAGTTCAGTCTATCAGTAAGGAAGCCAAGTCACTATGAGAGCTTATATTATGGATTGTATATAGTTTTTTTTGATTGTCCTGCTTAGGTTCTGTACAACTGGTGAAAAATGGGAGGATTAGATACACTTTGAAACCAAAGAGAGGGGAAATATATACTCCTACGCAACTCATCACCCACCGAGAGGTAGGAATATGATGTTCTCATTATATGCGTGTATCGTATATCATTGGCCTGCTCTCAGCTGATTTTAATAAGTACAAAAAATAAGTCTTTGCGGTAACTGTAAAACTACTAAAGCCAAAGCAGGCTAGCGAATATTTTTGCTGCATTTGTACCAAGTTTTACCTGCGGGACAACGTTTTTCCCACTGGACGAAACACACTAGCAATATTTCCTTCTCGAAAGTGATGTTTAGTCTGAGCGTGTTTGCCAAGGCAGGTAATTATTTTATATATATCCCCTACGTGAACGTCTCATTATAACAGCGACTCAATTTGGAATGTTTGTTTCCAAACAAAAGAGCGGTAAGAATTTGCTGGCAAACCAGGAGACAGCATTATTGTGACTGAAGCGTAAAATATTAAACTTGCTTGATATTGGACAAACAGGGTGTTTTCGCTCTATTTTGTGACACCCTGATGCTCCACCACTCTTTCACGGCGGACAGCGGCTTGAAATCTGCTAGTCTGTTTCCACCTTTATTCAATGAGCTAGTACTTCAATAATTTCTCTGTTTGGTGAAATATACTGTATATTACAAACGTCTGATATGAGTTTTATACAATCCTTTACCAAACTAATCTGCTTGAAGTTTGGTAATATGCGGAGTTAAAATTTAGTGAATGGTTATGACAATTTGGTTTCATACCTGTAATACAGTAATACAGTAATACAGTAATACAGTCATTTACAATGCAGCTACTTCATCATTTTCAGTTTCTTTCTGATCTTCGAAAATGCCTTCCAGTGTTCATCATCTTTTGGATACCAATCATTGGACAGTGGGTTGCCATACCGCTAGCGTAAGTAATCTGTGTATGGCTCACTATTAAGTTGTCTGTGTGTCTGTCTGTCTATCTGTGTGTCTGAAGATGTCAAAATGTTTGCAAAACAACTACATGGTTTAGTTTTAATAGCGCAGGTATAGCAGCATACATAATATATATTGTCAACATCTGTGTGTTTTGTAGACTTCTATTTCCACAAAAGACTCTGAGTAGGCAGTTTTGGACAGATAAACAGCGGGTGTCGGCCTTAAATGGTATATTGGATGATCGTATAACAAGTTATCCCTCACTTTCCAGTAGTGTTATAGACGCTATAGACAGCTCCAATGTAGATAGTAAACTCTCACAAGTCTGTTGTGATGTTATAGAAAAGGTAATTCGTAATACTAGTCTCGTTCCTTCATTCCTGTGATCTTGTACATGTATGCAGGGCTGTGACAACTATTTTTGGCCAAAGAGGCAAGCAAACCTAACCCAGGGATCCTAGGCTGCATATGTGGCTTCTGTGACAGCACCATGTTACCTAATGCCTCAAGGGTGATTTTGCGCAATGCTAAAACAAATTTGAGGTACTTGAATACTGTTGAAAGTACATTTAGAAATGAACACAACATTTTTTTTTGTTTAAGCAGTTAAAAACTTAGTTTTCGTACAATAATGGCAAGCGGCAATGTTTTTGATTACATGTACAAGCTGCTGGAACTTCCATATTTATCATAGTTCAATGCATCAAGAGCAATAATTTACATAGGTGATGCATATCTTCTTCTATGTTAGTACTAGCAGTAGTAAGATTGTTACTGTTAGTAAATGAATGTATCATGACAATGGGTGAGATACATGATATAGTACTGCCACTACTACTACTACAAGGATAGTTGTGACCGTGACCCTATAACTTTACAAAGATTATATAGGTATCCAACATTGCACATTGTAGATAGGCAAAGGTAAAGAATTTGGTGAAGAAGAATCAACTCTGTTTAAAAGAATGTTTTTAGAAGCTAAGACACTACAGATACCTGCATTAACCCCAACACACCAGGTTACAGTATTACTACATGTATCGTTTTCCTTGGGTAGTTTTTGAGAATACGTGTATTTTGTAGTTGTCTTCTCTTAATGTTTTACAGGTGATTTCGTAGAAAAGCGCTCTGTTATAAAACTTCAATCAAAGCCGCTCTGACATATGCTGTAATGCTAACCCATATTGTATAGAACTGTACTGTGGTGTTGTAGAAATGCCTAGCTGTATCTAGTGGTACATATCTTATACGAGAGCACGCTTTCTACTTGGCTAACGTCGACAGAAGTTTACGACATTTCGGTTTGGAGTCAGATTCGCAATCTATCATAGACCTTGTAAGTGAACGTTGCATTCACATGGTGACTGAGACTTTCTTCGAACTTATGATACTTAGGCATTATACTCTCATGAGTGTAGTTTGTTAAAATGTTTTTTATGCATATTATGGTTGGAGTATAATGTTGACTTATATTTAGGTTGCCCATCAACGAGGATTTCGCCTTGATGAACTGCACCAGAAAAGTACTTCCGCTTACATTAAGCAATGGCTGCATTTCACAAAGAATATAAAATCTAAAGGTATAGTGTTCAGATATTCAACTGCTATGATTTTGACTTTGTTTATGCATGAACACATTCCTTGGGGACCATGTTTAGTCAAAGGACAACTCCAAAATAATTATCATGGCCACTTCCATTCTTTGTGTAAAATGCTGCATGAAGTAATAATGGCTATTATTGTATGAACATACAGAGAACAGTTTATTTCATACAGTGAGTTTTCTGTGAGACGGTGTTATTAATCTTCAGGTCAAGGTTGATAAAACTCATAAAAATCGTACCATAGACTCTGTATTATAATACCTCTCCTTTATGATTTTACATATTATACTGTGGGTCTGCAATACTGTCAAATTTCTTTCTTATTTTGTAGAAGCAGAACTGGGATATCTGTTACACCTTCCTTTCTTGATGCAAAATAATCATAAACTAGTAATTCAACATCAAAGAGATAAACAATAGGGTATTTTATATTTTTGTATTTGTGATTACAATAAAATTATTTAAATAATTTATATTCAAACTAATATCACTGTTTCAATCAGCAATCAACAATGAAGGGCTAACTAGATTAACATAAAAACATAAGCACTAAGCAAAAGCTTCCACATAGCGTGAAAACAAAAGTTGAATTAAGTTTTAAGCAAAAAGGGGATACAATAGTTGTAAGATGAGAAAAAGGGACATACAACACCACATTATTGAATATGCTATTTTACAATAGAAATAGTCTGTCAGTATCAATACAACAGAAAAAGTGAGAAGCTAGCTATGTGTATAATATTTCATATCTGATTATACTGCTTTAAATACAGCACCAACTTGAGAGGGACCACCAACAGAGATTGCCAATAACAGACATGGACAGGCTTAACAACATTACACATACATGTATGTTACAGATACTAATAAGCATCGAGTATAAATAAAGCATTGATAATATGGTGTACAGTTGACAAAAGTCACAATACATTAGTCAGTCATGTATTAATACTATTCATTCATTTTTAGTTGATGCTTTCAACATTTGTTACTAAGAATATTATATTTTCAGAGTTACCTTGTCACTGTGTGACTTCTTGACTAAGCTACCTTGTTTCTAAGAGCAGCATATTGGGACTAGGTGCTAGGTTCAGCTGACAACACAAGACTTGGATCCACATCAAACTCTGAATGCAATGCATGCACTACATTATGACTAGATGGCAACTGAAAAGAAACGGGTGAGGGTTTCAAGCCAGTGAAAGACAAAGGTTCAGTATCATCATCAGTCAAACTATTCCCCAAATCATCTTTACAGTCACTGCTCTGACTAGAACATTCATCATCACTACTTTTCATAGGGATAAGATTGTTAGTTGTAAGCAAAGATTCATGCGAAAGAGATTGCCATTCTGGTACAGCAGTTTCATCTGCTGCTGCTGCTGTTCGAGACTGATAATGCAAGCTAGGTAATGAATACATATCTAAGGAATCAACTGTATTTAGAATGGGGTTCAAAAGATCAGATATTGGTTCAAGACTTTCAGTACCACTCTCACACTGGTTATTAACAGAAATAGAAGGCAAAGCTAGTGCACTAGAATAGGCAGAGGATGTGCCAGCCACACAATTTTCACTCTCATGAGGTGCTAACTGACTAGACAAACTAAAACACTCGGAGTCAGAAACATTGGTAGCGGAAGCATGTGTGTGAGTGGTCAGACTACAATCTAAACAGCAACCACTTTCTGTGCTATTGAAGCATAAGTCGTCCTCACCTTCCTCAACTTTACCGTCATCACTAAAACGTATGTGCCGTGACTTCTTCACTGATGTAAAACTGGCTTCCCTATTTTCTTCATCTTGTTCAGAATTGGTGACTTGCAGCTCTTCATATCTTATTCTGTCCATGGTGTGCTTATAATGTTTTGCCACTTTGGTAGCATTAAATGCTACTCTGCCAGATGGATTTGCACAACCTCTCTTGGTGCAGGCACAGGGAAATGCATCCCTGTCCACTTGGCATTGTATACCATTGATGGCGCACAAGCATGTCTCTGGCAAACATTCAGTCACACAGCTACAGCCACACACTTCTCGACTACCACGCAGCTCCTTGCACTCCTCCCTCTCAGTAGCATCAACTTTCTTCACTCCAGATAACTTGAGTAGAGACCTTCTCAGTTTGATTGGAACAGGTTGAAGGAAGAAGCCGTCTGTCTCAGTATCGTCCTCTTCACTGTCAGTTTGAACAATCTCATCTTGACTAATATCATTGATTTCATCAATACTAAAACTATTGGCAGCCGATTCTTCTATGTCGGCTTTCTTTCTTCGAACAAGTTTTCGCAGCTTGCGATAATGCTTCAGGGGATATTCTTCTTTGTGAGCATGTTTCTCAGACATACCTGTGAAATATGCCGGATATATATTTCAAGCAAGAAAAACTGAATATTTGCTAATATAATTAGCAGGCCTACACGCCAATCGATAGTTATTCCAAAACTTCTTGCACATACATTCATGTGGATTGTTTGCAAGAAAGGTCCAATGATATTAGCAAGATTGGTAGCCCTATGCATTTAAAGACAAACCTAGTGTGGTTCCACCTTGACTTGGTACACAAGCGAATCCTTGAGCTCTTGGGAAATAGTAGACTTCTACCTGTTCAAAATTTACAGACTTTCTCATCTTCTTACGGGGGTGTCCCGATCCACTACCAACTACAACATAACACAGCGGACTATTAACATATAGATTATCATTTAGCTAACTAGATCAATGGTGACTGCAGGTTACATAATGTAGATTATTCATACTATTCTCAAACAACTTAGACGTAACATTATTGCAACATTGCACATTATTTATATCTAGAACAGCTGAAATGAGTAAGAATAATACATCTATAAAATATTGCTAAAATAATATAATGATATATGGTTTTACCACTGTTTCCACTCCCGTTACTGTCATCGTTGGATCCCAAGCTACCTTGGTTAGTTGCACAACTGTCACTTTCGTCAGAATAAACTTCCTTGATTTTTCTTTTGGGCATTATAAAAGGGCAACTACAACAATAAAATTCAGTTAATAGCCTATTATTAGAATACCAACGACTACCAGATAAATTCATATCTGGGTATGTTCATTAAAACTGGACATCTCATTTTTCTGGATACGATATCACACACTGTACAATATCCAAAGAATAAATATACCAAACCAGTATTCATTGTGTAAACATATGCACCAAACCCTGCCAAGTTTTAAAAGATATAACACAAGGTATTTCACAATTTTACAGATTCAAAACGCCCTGAAAACCTGCCCTGTTATACTCCCAACTGGTCAGTCTAGTTGCCAATAATGATGGATTCTATTCCATCTACAATGATAGCATTCTAGTCAAGTGCACTGGACAACCGGAGTTGCGTACAAGATATAACTTGATCCACTGCAACCAGTACACCTCATTTGAAATTTGTCGGACTTTAAAGCTGTAAAGATGTAGGACTTTAAGGCTGTAATCAAATATCTGATGGTTCTATGGCCTGGATCAAGAGCACAAATAGCTACCACGAGTGATAAGATTTACCTTTAAAAGATCTTCTTATCGTTCAAGAAAATGTGGACTAATGAATATGATATCGTAAGGTTGGTCACACACTTTCAACACCCTGAATATTTTAAATATTCGTGTTGTGTATTTCATTAGGGGGGGGGGGGGGGGGAGAACATTGTTATTAAATTTCGAATGTGTCTTCTAAACTAGTAGTGCTTATCCAGGACTAGCTGACTTTGTATCACATATTTATCCTCTTTCAGCATGGCACTAAATGGTTCAACAGATTCATATTCAGCAATTTGCCTATTTACACCAGCAACTACAACTTCATTGTACGTCATTAGTTCATCTTTTATCATTTGGTCGACCACCTGTTAGAGTTTATACACAATCCTAATCTCCTTTTTTCCTGCTTGTTATTGAAAGAAGTTCATGAGTAACAATTTAGATTTGCTGTTTTTTTTATGTAATAGTCCTACTATTACGTGGTCCGCAAGTTTGTTCTCGCTGCTACAAACAGCGCCTCATGACAGTCTTTCTTTTATTACACTGTTTCTGGGCACTGATAGCATTTACCCACCTCATACATCTCATTTCAGGTCGCATGTTTTACAATACAATTTGACCCTCTTTTCCCGAGAGTTGGTGTAGAGACCTCTAGAGTTTAAATTCTCTTATTCCCATCTGGGATTAGCATTAGATGTCAACGCTAGATGGAATGACATGATCATCACCTTAGGTTTATTATGATTTGGATAATTATTATCAATATCGAATATCAAATATGTTATTACTATCAATGCCATAATCATAATGATAATATTAAAAGATTAATGATAATAAAATATAAATTCATGATAAGTTTAGAACAGTCAACAATGATACCTGTTACCTGTTCTTTGCTAGTACGTACTAAAGCCGGTGTGGCAAGCGGTACGCCTCTTGTTTTGAGATCAAGATTTTATTAAGTGGTTATCGTTCATGCTATGTTAGCATTTATTAAAGGGTTTTAGCTTTTAACTCTCTTATGGTTTTTGGCAGAAAACTATTGTGGTAAGCCGACGATCTGGTATAGATGGTTGGGGGTTCCCCTCTGGCAGTTGCTCTGGTAATGGCTTGGACATTGGTCTCTATATCCACCAATTCCTCATAAGACTCTAGGAGAGCAGGATGGTTGTCCTCTTTTGAGAGGACCCTCATAAGAAGGTTGTGTCGGCTCATTTTACGACGATCACCTAGAGTGCCAATGTTTAATTCACTCGCTGCATCCGAGACACTTTCCCGACCTTTCAGGTCACTTATAAACCTAACAGCACAATTCTGCACCATGTCTAAGTCATGGATCATGTAGCCCAAGGCAGGATCCCAAACACACGAAGCATACTCAAGATGTGGTCGACATAAACTTGTGTAAGCAAGAAGTTTGGCATCCCTAGGGACACCCTGGAGAACCTTCTTAATCATGCCAAGCTGCCTTTTGGCTTTGGCAATCTTGGTCTGTATGTGAGTGTTGAACTTAAGATTACTTTGGATGATCATGGTGGTAAACAATTAATACAGTATACACCTAATTGAAATATTACTAATAATGAGAAATAATAAGATAATTAGTTAATTAAATTAAACATAAATTATTTTTATTATTATCTTATGAGCTGAAAGTGAATAGGCTACATGATGATAATCATCATCATGTCCCTCAGCTGCTCAGCATCAAGACGATTATTTATCATCATGGACATGGTCGATAACGAATCTATCTATTCCTGGCCTCCCAGGGAATACTGATAGCATAGAAAGGATGACAAACCATGGATATTTTACAAAACTAAACTGCAACAAGTACTAAGTGTTGTTTCCTCCCAACCTGAGAATCAAATTCTATGCCCTAAACTGCCTCCTTTGAATAAGTTGGGTAAGTATTATTGGCGTCAGTTAATGTCCGACGGAGGGGACAACTGCAATGATCGCAACTTTCAACACACTAATTACAGAGTTACCTCTATGCTTCCAATAACAGAAAAAATTGTACCTGATTGGACCATTACTTTTATCTTGAAGTTGTCTTCACGCCTTCAGGTTTTGCCTTGTCCCAAAAATACCAGTAATTTGGATTATAGGTTCCGGTGCCTTATCGAATCAACTTTTCTCTCATGCAAACATAGCCACAAAGTAAAAGCCAAGTAGGTAAAAAGATTTGATGAAAACAATGGTCCGATTTTTTGACCTGTAAACAATATTTAAATAAAATTGGCGCGTAATTTTCGCAAGCTTATTGAGAAAAAAATTAAAGTGACGGTCACAGTCATAGAGTTATCTCCCCTAGAGCAGGAACTCCGGTAAATTTTGTGATGCCACTTTTCATCCCTAGCGGCCATGATGTGTTGGGGTAGTTACCGTTTGTTTACATTAGTTACCTATGCGCTGCTATGATTAGTTAGTCATTTAGTTAGTAGTCAAAATTTGTTCTTTGCTGCCAATAATCTGAAATTTTCTGTTGCACACATATTTTCCAATTATTTCAGACCAACATAATTATTGTATTTATTATATTTTGTAACTTTGATAGTAACTGCATGATAATTGCAAATATTGTATATTAGTATATAAGTACATCACAAAATTATTATTACCCAGCTCCTAGTTCTAGTTATTTTGGCTTTCAGTAGGCAAGATTACTTTACTTTTACCTCAAATTACAATACAGCTAAAGCTACTGTAGTTGTTAATTGTCCTATGTCCTATGGTTTACCCTGGTATCACATGATTGATAGAGTATAAGTATTAATATATGTATTTCTATATGTAGAACAGATTTGCAGAAGTTGCATATTACAAATAAAAACATTTATGTAGACAAACAAAACTAATTCATAACATGGAGTATAAATGCCAATATTTTGACCAAATCTATTTTAAATATTTACTGAATAAAAATAGCATAAGAACTCTTATTCAATATTCAGAAGTCGCTCCTTGCCATTCTTAGGAATAAGGTCAGCCAGCTCTTCAAAATTCACAGCATCAGCACAGACCAATATTCTGTCTAGTAGACCTATATTAGGAAATTGATACCAGATAAATAAATGCTTCACGCTTACCACAGATAAATAGTTTACAGACATATAAGAGGTATTAGATCCAAATAATAAAGCAGTAACGAAACATGTTCAATGCCTACTGTCCTACCATAATAGTACAGCTATTAGTAGTTACATGATTCTTGCCAAATTGGCATCACATTATATAAAAGTAAAATAAAGTACGATTTCGATAAGACATATATGTTGATATAGTTGATCACTCTGGATGTTACCTATGAATTAAATTCATAACAGCTCTATAATAGACGACAGAAATCTACCAAGTACCTTCTCACACATATATATAAAACAACAAGCCTTCATTAAATCAAGCATCTCATTTTAGTCGTGAAACCCATTTCTAATTGGGAAGCAGTTGCTCCAGTTTGTGTGTGCACGAGTCCCAGGAAAAAAGTTCATAAACGTAACCTACTTGATGGGTATGATGGATGAGCACCACACATAGAGTTGTGGCGATGTGCATCGTGGTATCCAGATTTCACTTTAATCTCCAACCTATAAATAACAAATCAATGTTACAACTCAATCTGCACCTATTCTATTGTAGGTAGAAAGGCCAGGAAAGTTTTGGTTAAACAAACTGTTACCAAGAAATTAAATAAATGACGTAGGCCTATAAACTTACATAAGACTATTCAACGTTCTACATTATAATGTTTAATGACTAATTAACAGCCCTAATAAATTTAGATTTTTCCTTCCACATCATCTTTCCTTTCAGTTATAGTTTAGCTTGAAACCATTCTAAGATTATGCTAAGCTGGTGTAGATCTTTGATTATAATGTAGGCCTACTTAGGCTACTAACTGTGCTAGGCAATTAGATACTACAAAGCCTCGGAATCAAACTCTAGACAGGAATGGACAAAGGAAAGTTCACATCTGTGAAACAAAGTCATTGATAGTTTATAGATTTCTTAAATAAATTTCCTAGCAATATAAAGTTAGCCTATACTAACATTCAAAGTAATGATGATAGGCCTACAACACAATTACAATAATTATAATCATGATAGGTCTATTATATTTTTAGCCTATTATATTAATTATAATTATTATTTATTACAAAAAAATTAATTTACAGTCACAAATATTAATATTTAATTATAAAATAATTATATAAATATAATCAATTCAATGATAAACATGTTCATGTTGATAGGTAGTCTATGGAAATCACCTAAATTAATAAGATAATAGTTAGTAGGTATAGTGTAGTCACTGATCTAATGAGTGAGTGATTGTGATCTGTGACTATTGTAATAAATTGCTAGTGAGTCGCGATCACAACTTCACCTGATAGTATTACTGTATTTACAACGTAGTAGTAGCCTATTATCATTACTATAATTAATAACTATAGGTACAGCAGTGACAGTGAGCAAAGTTAATTTAACTCAGCCTCAATCAATCAATAACAGTACCGAGAGATTCCACTATTACTGGATAAATGAATGTGCTTATTAATTTTAAACAATATTATACTTGCTATAACTTATTATATTATCTAATTTTACTATTGAGTAATTTTTTAATTTTACAACAATAATTATAATATAATAATAATTCTACAATATTAAGAATAAATAACAATTGAATTTATTTCATTGTCTTTCCAGTTCTAACTCACAACAACCGTACTGTATTCCTACTAACCACACTGTTAGTCCAAAGAAACCCAAAGTACACCCTTGCAATCACACCAATGTTAACTATATGAGATTGTCAGATTGTATAATTATTGTTCCAGGAATGCCACTAGTACAACTAGCTCCACGCTCATTTTTTGAATAGAACAGAGAATTGTTCACGTGCTATCGAAAGTCCTTTATGGGTAGATAATTCTGTACAATAAGCCTATCATGTTAGCGATTAGACATTTTAATACCCAATAATATGCGGTTTTGTTTTGGTTGACCAATCAACGCATTCACAGACTTTCTACCGATATACGCTGCCGTGCTAGTCGGTTACTAGTATTATTTGGTCGAGTAAACATCCATTCTTATTTTTCTTTAAAGTCCTATTTTACAAAGAGATTTTTAAAATCACTATTATTGTGAAAAAGCAGAGATATTATTAAACAGTTTAGATATAAATTCAAAACATTTTACGCAAATAGTATCTGTAAATAACAGCGTTGAAAAATTTTATGTTTTATATATAATTGTAATGGTAACTAATGTAAACAAACGGACGAAATCCCCATCGCATCATGGCCGCTCGTGGGGAAAACTGGCATCAAGTGGCCAATCGGCGTTCAATAGCGGAAAATTTTTAAGTTCCTGCTCTATGGGGTGTTACCTCTATGGTCACAGTCAGTGAATCTGATACTAACCACCCCACTGAACTAACCAAAGAGTTGACTTATCAACAATTTTAATTTGGTATTTTTGTAATCAAAATTATAATTACACGTGTATAACATTTTGTGTTGATTTCTTTATTCACCGACACTTAATTTGAAATTTGTTTGTTGTAGAAATATGATTAATATTAAATTATATAAAAATAATAAAAATGTTAATATTTGTATTAGACTAATACAAATATTAACATTTTTATTATTTTTATATAATTTAATATTAATCATATTTCTACAACAAACAAATTAATTAATTAAGAAATCAAAATATCACTAATAATTAGTGATATTTTGATTTCTTAATTAATTATACAATATTACATTATTAAATCGCAGTAGGGTACAGTTATCTGTAGCCAGTGCTTAAATTGTAAATTAAGAAGTGGGGGGACTGAGATGATGAGGGTGGGAGGGGGTGCGGGGGGGGGGGGGGGGGGGTGGGTAGCGGAAAATTTTGCAAAAAGGCTTCTAGAGACATGTTCTGGGAAAGTTTGAGATGAGCTTTGATGATGTCTTTCTGCAAGGAATTTGTCTATTGAGCAGTCAGTTTTTGCAGATGAGTTTTTGCTTGTAAATTAGATAATACAAATTTAGCGTTGACTCATACCTTCTGAAAGAAAACACCCCTAATATTGGAGATGCAGGACTTACAAGATACTGCACAAATGAGCAAACTTCAGGCTTGCTTCTAGGTGATTAGAAGTTAGATTTAATTTTTACTATACCATAGAAATATATTTGTTTGTATTAATATTGAGCTCCATGTAAACGCTGCCAGCTGTAAAGCATATAGTAAATGCTACCTGATGATGCCTCTACTACTAGCTCAGTTCCATGTATGGATTGAGCACTGGTGTCACTATCATCCAGTTTCCCTAAGAATGGATGTGTACATAGAGGAGTATGAATGTATACGCTACCACTACTACTGGTTTTGTTGTTGAAGTAAGCAGTAGCAATACTAGGTAGAGTGTACTCATACTATTAGCAGTAGTAGTAAAGAGCAACTACTTGCGGTGAGCACTAGCATTATGGGTAAGTCTTTGTACTACTACTAATGCTACTAAAAGATGTTATTATTGCGTCAGAATGCAAAATTGTGCACCTTGTATTATGAAATCAGTTTTAAACTAAGGTCAAAAAGTTAACAAGTATATTAGGTTGGTCTGGGACCAAAAGGGGTGCAAGTTACAGAAAATATAAAACGGTCTTGGATTACAAGCACTACTACATTTCAGACTAATGAAAATAGACAATATTATAATGATCAAGGCATGTAGCAACAGCCAATAGCATGTATACAATAAAAGAAACCTGAAGGGGAAACATATATTCACACTGCAATGCATACAAGTTAAGCCAAGATAACTAGTTTATTTTAAGTTGGTTAGAGTTATAGTCAATCGAGAGTGTGGGCTCAGGACACAACAATATACAGTAGCTATCAAACGCTGAAGAATTCAATTGCAATGGCTATGTACAAGAAATCTCAACTCAGTTTTCTCTGAGAAGCTGTAAAGTGCAATGAATAAAGATAACCACAATCAAAATTAGTAAAATAGGACCTATTTCACACTAAAACAGTGACATTTTACTTTCAAAGTCTGAACTTCTGACACTATTTAGTTTCACAAAATTTAAATAGTAGCTCAAATAACTCTACAAAAATCTTGAGCTAAATAACGAAAAAATTTAACTTGACTTGCAGTTGGTCTAGATAATTTGATAACTTGAGTTTCTCTTCTGGGGCCATGCAAAGATCTTACTTCTAGCTTCAAAGATTTGATTAGTCATTAAAAATGAATTGACTTGTGACTAAGAATTGGCCATGGCGACTTGGGTGTCCAAAATAACACTTGCATACATCTCTGCCTTTAGCTGCCTTAATTGATGTTGTGTTATCAGTCATATAAGCTCTCTGGTTTGATGCTGATTATATGTATGATTACACTTTCTAGCTTAGCAGCCAGTGAGTACCAGTGTCCTATTATGTGCACAGAAAATTTACTTTGTTTCTGTTTTACATTCAAAAGAATTGAACACTTTAGTGGTGCCTGTAATAAAATACATAATTAATAATAAAATAAATAGCATTATTATAATCATTTAATAGTCCTATAAATTTAACAAAGTACTAAGTATCAAATTATTTAGATTACTTCGCAAATTTTGTAACTCAATGATTAATCAAAATGATTGTGCAATGACAAACATGATATAATTTATATTAAGTATCCTAGCTACAATCCAGTAATATCTAGCTATCAGCCTGTCTGCACTAACTAAGCCCAGAACAAAGAATAGCCAGTAGAGTAGGCTACCAGCACCAATTGTACTGGAAGACTTGTCTAATCATAATCACAAATGTATCAAATTATTTGGATTACTTAGCAAATTATATTATTTAATTTAATAATTAGTAAAAATAATTGTACAATGAAAATTGTGATACAATTTATATTTTCCACACTATCCTGGAGCATGAATCTTTCTTTCCAAATCCTATATCTACACTTGATTTAATGAGAGTCACACTTGATATTAACACCAAACATGCTAATGCTTTCAATTCTGTTGCCTGCAAAACTAATAAGTTTCTGCACAGCTTTATAATCAGAACTGTCCAGGAGCTCCGCTGAGACCATAGAACTAGCAAAAAAGACTTGCAACTGTAATAATTCCTTTTTACTTCTAACCTGGGACCAAGAAACTTAGCCAAGACAAGATATCATAGCTACAATCCAGTAACATCTATCTAACTATGATAGTTAGATAGTTACTATCAGCCTGTCTGCTCTAAGTGAAGGATGAAGAATAGCCGGTAGAGTAGGCTACCAGCTGGTGTAATCATGATCACAATTGTAAATACTAAAATAACGTCAAATTGAAAGCATTGCAGTGCACTGCTAGTTTAAGTTTGTATTTACCTCTGACTCTTAGAGTCTTGGTGCCAGAAAAACATTCAAATCCAACTGCGTAGCCAACACTGATAATTATTAAATCTACATGATTTGTGCTATAGAACCATTAAAGCTTTTTATTGTAATAACAGAATACACGTGAACGCATTTCAATAACATTAATTTAAATAATTTAATATTATTAAGATTTTAACATGACCATCTTCAGAAACCGTTGACCGATTCCTCAGGAAACTACAAAATAATTAAGAAACTTGAACCGAGAAAGTCATATATGAAACAAACTTGAAACGGTCCGTTGCTTGTTAGCTACTTTTGTATCAATAGAACGATACTATGGAGGCGCATATTTAATGCCGAAGAGAGAAGACAACTTTCTGATTATGAAGTGGGGGGATGTTATTGCAGAGCGTCCCCCTGGCTAATTTTTATTAGGGACGCCGTCCTCCGGCGTCCCCCCACAATTTAAGCACTGTCTGTAGCTGAATTTACTATTTTCTAAAAAGGAGATGTAACAAAACTTGGTGTCCGTAGATGTTGCTAATCTGAATAGAATTTCAACTGATGCTCATGAACAATGGGGAACTGCACCTCTCTCAATCACTTCATGAACTGCAATTAGCCCAACTAATGAAGACCTCCGTCTAACTGATGCCTCTAATCTTTGATAGAAGATGCACCGCTCCTGTTAGGAAAATGACTGTCCTATCTGTCAATGCCCCTTTATAGGTCCTTCCCCATATCTACTGATGGTTGCCCCACAGGCAGCCAGGCTAGTATTGTTGTGACTTGAGGTGTTGACTTCGCCCAAAGAGATGAGTTACTTAACCTCTATCTAGCTAAACTTCTAGATGCGTATAGTATATTACATAAAAGGTCTGGCCTACCAGTCCGACCTACATTATAGAGGCACTAAATGTGCCATTGATTACATATTGTGAACATTCCTATGCAATGCAGTGCCTATGTACTGTCTGCAGGTTTATATTCTTGATATATTTGATGTTTATATTGTACCTAGCGTTTGCTAGAACTTATCTGATATTTGTGTTGATGTGTCCTTGACATGCGTTGTGTATTTCTCTCATTTTCTACATTGTCTTATTGTTGTGAATCGCCTACAGTCATGCTGTGTTGCTTTTATAACAATCCAAGGCCTTTTGTAATCATCACTATAGCTTGGACCTTTTCATGTCCGAGTAAAAACTTTGATCGTATACATGACACTGATACTAAGTTAGGTAACCAGTGTGTGCCCATGGGTCATCCTTCCCCTAATCAGCCAGGTTATGAATGTGAGGTCGTCCTCTCTCTAGCGATAGCGTTCAAGTTAAGCATAAGTACTGTACTCAGCCTCTGTCTGGTTGGCTTTACTATTGCTAGTGGTGCTCTGGTTACATTTAGTATGACTTCGCCCCAGCTGTTGATCATTCCAAGGTTTATTTTGACCTGGCTACTCTATTACAAAACAGCTGATTGTAACAATAGCCTTCATGATTATAGTAGGCTAATTCCCAAAATCGTGCCTGTTCAATAATAATACACCTTGTGCAAAGATAAGAATATAATACTAGGTGAGTGTTGGTGTTGGCACTTCTTTCACTGTACTTTCATAATGTAATAGTTGTACCTTCAAGGCTGGCACAAAAAAGTTTTGCTAGTCTACTACTACTGAAGTATTCTGCGATGGAAACTTTTAGCGAATTTTTCCATTGGTAGAGTTCAAGTTCGAAACTTGATATTTAAGCTAAATAACTATGTGCTGTTTAAGCTAATATATAGAAAATTTTAAAGAAGAATTTGACGGCTATGAAAATTATTCGCAAATTTGCCACTCGCTCAATTTACAAAACTCGCAAACCATATCATTTTGTTTTTTTAGGGTAAAGTAAGTCTAAAGTAAATATAGCTATGTAATGAATACTTTCTGTAATTAGAAACAGTTAGGTGTCTGACCTGCTCATAACTTTGTCAATTGATGTAGTGTTGTCTTCCAGATGTCTTATCCACAACAATAGTAGGTTTATAAACAGGTTCAACAATGCAATGTATAATACTGTGTTGAAGTTTAATTGTTATCTTAAAGTCCTACAATGTAGTCAATTCTATTGTTGAATAGAAAAGACTAGAAGTGTTTATAGCTTTTTAAATTTTGGTGCAAGGTATGATTTGTACAATATGAAATCTAAAGGTATTATAAAAAAGGAGGATTTACGACGAAACAAGCACGTCAGTGACTTTATTAAAGCCCACAAGCAGACAAGACTAGCGTTCGCTAGAAGTGAAGAGAACCAAACATCTACTCCACAAGTAAAGAAGGCGAGAATTAACACAATATTATCTTCTTTTATTTTGTTACTGTTACTATAATACAGACAGGCTGTGTGTTATCATTATAGTTTTTTGTCATAATTAAAGTACCTGATTGTTTTGCGTTTTAGCATGTAGTAAAGCTGCCTGATTCTAGAAATAGTTCAAGCTCAAATTATAAGCAGCCTCGTGTTTCTGCTGTGAAAGAATTGCTAAAAACCCGGTATGTCTAAACTATTTTAGTTTTTTACTACTGTCTGTAGAATCTAGTGTTGAATTTTGCCAAATTATTCAATAAAATGGTGTTGACACCATTTGTACATATCAACCAGATGGTGAATATTGTATCAGCTGGTTTTATATACTGATAGGAAAAGGAAAGTCTTGGTGAAAAAGTACTCTCAAACTTTGTTGCTGAAAGCTGAAAAAGATGTCCAAGCTAAGAAAGCAAATAACAAAGAGACGACACCAGGACAGCAGAAGATTGTTAGGGTTAGTTTTGTACCATCCTTTAATTAAACTCACCAGCTTATACTCTTCGGCGTGACCAGTCCTTTGCAGCTTGTACCAGTGTTGGCCAACTCTCTGCGAGAAAGGCCCAGATGACATGGCCTTTTTTGGCAGGGGTGGAGGAGTTACTTTGAAGCCATGCTGGCTTGCATGACCCTAAGGACTTCTATATGAAGTACAGGAGCAATGGTGGCTAAATGCTCATCCTAACACCACCGTGACCGGGATTCGAACATGGAACCTTCAGCATGAAAGTTCAGTATTCTAACCACTAGGCCACGGCTGCTCCCTTCGCACCATCCTTTAAACATTCATTATTTAAGCAATTTTTGTACATGTATTTGTGCAAAAATACCAGTTGATTTTATATTTCGGTTTTCTTACAGACAGTCACAAGAGCTGGTAGAGAGCCACCAACAGCTTCTGCATGGGGTGCCATGACTATCCTATCGGTATGGTAATTACACCTACTTTATAGATCTAATCTTTAGTGGCAGCACTCAATTCAGTGGTGCCATATTGAAACCTCAAGTCTTCTGTTGTTAATAAAATTTATAGAATTATTTCTATGATGTACTTTTAGGCAAGGATTTACTTGTGGTGTTACTTCCACATGCAGTTAATGTACAATACATGGATATACATGTATGTAAGCAGCCAATACCCAGTGTATACAATCATTACCATAGTGATGTAGACAACATACATGCAATTGAAATTGTTGACCCACCGTCACGAAGACACGTTATGTGAAACATATCTTTTTCGCATGGAGCAGTAGAGTGTTACTAGCGGAGCAGCACAATTACATGTAGTAATTCTGATTGCTTGTTCCAGATGCATCTTATGTACGGATGCTCTGATCATTTCTACCTGTATGTTTTAGGTGGAACCAGATAGTAAGACCTACGATATAAGTGGTCATATGGTAGACATATTAGAGAAACAAGCTGTGTCTAAGATAGAGAGGTTAAGGTGTGAGCTGGCAATACGACTGCAGCAAGTAAATGCTCGAGTGGATAAAGCTCTCGGTCAGATTGGGCTGAGTAGGTGGGATGTAAGTTGTGCAAGCACTGAGGGTATTTTGTCAGCATATGACACTAAACACCAGTGGTATTATGTCAGCATATATCCTGCCAATAAGCACTGGTGGTGTTGTCTCAGCATATGCTCTGACTCTAAGCACTAATGGTATTGTGTCAGTACTCAAGCTCACAATTTTTTCTAGCAACCTTTGCTTATGATTATGGTTACGCATGCTAAGATATTTTGTTTTGTTGTGTGCAATTTTATTTCATTTCTATTTCATTGATTTCAAAATTAGTGCATTACTGTCCACCAACTAAAAATTACATGTAATACTTCGATGTCTTTTTCTCAATGTCTTCTAGTTTTCAAGGTTGACACGCAAGGTCATTTATTATTCTTCATGTGCAGATGAATAGACCTGTAGTCAAGGTTTAATTGCGTTCCCAGGTATTACTGAACTCCTTATAGCACTCTTCTCTGTTTGGTTGTTATAGAATCTGACCTCAATGTGTACGATAGAATATAGTTACGTATGTATGAACCACTCCATCCCCACACACGAATATTATGCCATATTTAGGTAATACCATCTGAAGAAAACATGGCAGTGTATGCAGCAACAAAACATTTTGAGGAACGAGAGCGAAGAGACAAATTTCTTCAGAATCTGCATGACCAGCTATTTGATGGATCTGAGCGAATGAGAATTATAGAAGAGTTGTATGAATGGTTCATGTTGACTAGAGGATTTGTGGTAAGTATTGCCAAGTTCTGTTTAAAATGCATTGGTGTAATCATGGAAGTAACGTGATGGATTGACGATTCTACATGACACAGTAGTTTGTTTATTTATTTACTAGTTTTGGTTTGATTATTCTTCATGTGATAATAATGAGAATGAGGATAAATAATGTGACCTCTGACAGTACACTCGAAAACATTTGGTTGATTTTATTGTAAAACACTCTTTGACGACAGTTCACTGATATACAAGATTATTGTCAGTTGACTGTTATACTGGTTGTATTTAGCATATTCTAGTAATGGTAAGTCTGTGCTGCTTCTGATTCTCAGATGGATGACGTGAAGACAGAGCAAGAGCTGATGGCTCAAGAAGACACCATTGACAAAGTAGCCGCTAACATTGAGTGAGTGCATAATATTATACTGTATATCATTTCTTTACAATTCTCTGGCACAGAATATCACAGGTTTCTAGAGTTGATATTAAATGTCACTTTATCATTGAATTGTAAGATATTTAGAAACTTTGTTGTGCTGATAGCAGGGCGGGATCATGAGTATTCATAACTCGTTGATTATAATCGAAAGTTGTCCTCTCCTATTCCAATTGATGATCTCGTTGTTATACTATTGACATGCATATAATATTAATGAGATGGTAACTTTGAATTAAATTCAATAGATGCTGATTAATGCTAATTGCAGGGGCCCACATGATTTATAGTTTCTGTTCTAGCATTAGTTATAACTGGATATATTCCATATACATGTACATGCATATTCTATATTATGCAGTACACTACACTGTATTATTAATTACACATTTACGATGTACATGTATATAAAGTGTGCATAAAGTATTGTAAACAACCTTATAATGGTGATTATAGTTTCTCCTGGTTGCGAACGTCAATACGCATGTTAGATTAATCTGGCTCCAACAGTTTATGAGCTGGATTTACGAATAGTTTTATTATACAGTGTTTTAGTCTAAACTTGTCCTAAACTTTCTTTACAGTGCTGCGATGATCAACACAGTGTATACTATTGGTAAAATGAAGAGATTAGGACAGAAACTGTTAGTTAGTGGAGGATATGTGGATACATTGGGGAGGAGGAGACAACCTCCAGTATTAATAAATGGTAAAATATTTTCTTTGCTAATTTATGTTTCATTCTAGGAACTGAAGTGTTGACATGTGACCGAGAGATTTCTTTAAAGTGTCTAGTTTATGTTAGTAAGGTAATCAAACAAACGCACAGCAGGCAGGAAGTTACTGCTTCCCTAGATCAGTCCTGAGAGCTACATGTATGTCAAGAGAGGATAACTGTGTTATGTTAAGAGCTGTCAGGAGACGATAACTCTTTTGTTATAAAGCAGATAATATGACTTGTCAACCAGTTTGTATTCAAATGATTCAACTTAGTATAATTACTAGGCGCTCTATATTCATAAGATGTATATAATATATGTGTGTGTACATAGAACAGACACTGATCTCCGACTATGGTAACAACCTGGATGCTGCACTTGGGGTCGTTCGAAAATGCCATGAAGAGTTAAGCAAAATTGTAAAGAGCCCTCTCCTAAAAATTTGTAAGTTTCATTGAGTGAGTATAATCAAGGAGTAAGAGGTATATTAATTTTGGTAAATTCAGTAATTTATAACAATAAGTGTTGATTACGAGAATGTAGCGGTTACATGTGTATAAAATATATCTATTCAGGAACCTAATCTTGCGCTACAAACGGGAGTTTTCCAATGTTCGAGAACCAATTAACCGATGAACTGTTAATAGCTTCAACTATTGGTTGCCTCATACCCAGTTCGCGCCCAGGCAGTCCCAGACCAGTGATCATTGATCATTTCATAGGTCGAGCGAGTTATCAGAACACGTTTATTATGGACAGTCTATAAGTGTGCGCACCTATCTTATATTGGTATAGTATTGAGGATGATTAATTGTCGTCACAAACAAGAATATGTTTTTCATTTGGAATGATATTGAGAAAGAAATGTTTTTAGTCTATATGTTTAATTCTCAGGGGTGGTCTCTGCTCGCAAGCAAATGAAGAGTCTCGCTGCTGCAATAGTGAAAGCATATGTGGATTATGTTAAACTCCAGAAGTCTAGTTTTGACCAGCACCATGTAAGTTGTGTTCTCTTGTTGTATCAGTCTGTATCCGTCTGCTGGAATTACTGACTGAATGTAGGTTATTAAACTCAAATCTTTTTTGCTCCAATGTTCTAGTAATAGGCAGCATATAATATTTTTTATCTTTCAACTTTCTCCCAACCATTCTACTAAATGGGTATGTTTAGTTTAAAATCAAATGCAAAGCTTAGAACTTATTTTCACTTGTGTTGCTTAATGAAAACACTGCTTTGTAAAATAATGTTGAAAGGTGTTTGTAACCTCATATTATGTTCTAGCCGTGGCCTAGTGGTAAGGGCTCTGGACTTCCATGTGGGAGTCCCAGGTTCAATTTCCATAAGGGTCATTGGTGGTGTTAGGAAGAGCATCCAGCCACAATTGCTCCTGTGCCTCATACATGTATAATACTTTGCCATTGGTGAAGTGCCTTCTCCACCCCAAATTAGAAAAAAATGCAGATATCTTTAGATCCTTGCTTTCTTACCTGGGATTAATAGTGGGAAGTAAAATTGGTAAGAATTATGTTCTAGCCAGAATATTGTATGGAGATTTTATTGTTTAGAAGAACTAGTTAAATATTATTGAAAGCATGGATAGGTTACTTTGGCCTATTGTTGCATGAATGTGATGTAGCTCTGGAGTCGCGACATATTTTTGTATTTTCATTTACCGTAATTACACTGCTACTTTTTCTAGAAACTTACTACATTGACAGGCACCTTAGCTACAAAGGACACGAATCTTAACAATATTCAGAAACAGCTCAAAGTTGCAAAAAATGTTATCATTGAACAGAAGCAAGATCTGGTATGTGTTAGCAATGTATTCCTTTGTTTTATTTATAATTCTGCTGTCATTATTCTAAAATACACATCACCACCATTACCCTGGTATTTTACCAAATTTAGCAAATCATTTGGCATATTTTGTTTTAGTAAAATAAGTGTTACTGAAAATTACATGTTGTAGAAATGTTGCACAAACACATTGCGACTTGTATTGTGCAATTCATATACATGTATATTTAGTAAATTTAGCCTAATATGTGAAACTGTTTGAATAAGGACTTCCGTGCGAAACAGGGACACTAGGTAAATGTGCACAAACTTGCACACAGACTACAATCATGTTTATGTGTAACAGAATAGCTGCATGGCATGCCAGTTAGTGTATATGACTATATTGCTATAATGGACATACACTGCGTGATTCATTTGTGATTGATCTTCAGCTAACATGCATGCACCAGTATGTAATCCAATTGCAACTAGTCTTGTAAATTTGGTTAGAAAAAGATGGACAGCATGCTGGCATCAGCTCATGATCGCACCAAATATTATGAGGATAAACTTATGAAGCTAACTAGTGACTATCAGAAAGTCACCAACTCTCTTTATTCAAATAAAGATTCGGTTAAGGATTCAAATGCACTAAAAGCTGCAATAGAGAAAAACCTAAGAGCAAATAATGGTATGAACTCTGTGCCATACTCACCCCATTTACGTTATGCAGCTAGTATTCAGCTTGCACTAGTAACAGCTGTGATCTACTGTACAGCCATCCCATGAGTTATTAATAACTCTCACCAATATTTGACGTATAACCAGTTCTGTGTGACTGATCTAGTACTGCGTATTCACTGACATCCTAGCGCTGTAATGAGTTGCAAACCATGGAACCCTATTAAAAATATAATAGAGTGGCAGGAGCATTGCAGTACCACCAGTCCTCGTTTCCTTGTAGTTAGTTCTTTGGCCACAAAATGTGCATGTATGTTTTATAAAGTAATATTGGTGCAATACATATACATGGACGCATACATGCACAATTACAGGTAAATGTATATGTCTATACAAATGTATAATTATGGCCATGTATGTCGTATAACTAGATTCTATATTGCAGGTTGATTATATAATGACTAATTTTCTACTGCCACCTTGCTTCATGCTCTGTTAACTTTAGATGTGTCGGGACAGACCCGTGAGATGGAGGCACAGACGTTAAACAATGGCCGTGAGAGTGGAGTACCGGAGGGTCTTGTCATGGTCGAGAAAGCTGTGTTTAATCAACTGCAAAACGAAGTTACTCTTCTTCGTGCTGTGAGTGTAATTGATCACATGATCTATTTAAGTAGCTATAAGACGAAGTGTTGATCAACAGCTTGGATTCGTTTTCAAATTAAAGTAATCTCAATTTAGACTCGTGTCAAGCCATCGACGTTGTACATGTTGTACGCTGCATTTTTTATGTTTCCTGTAGGTCATGCGATATATAATTGAGACTAACTGAATCCTGTGATTGTATAATTTATGTTCTGTCATTTTATCAGAAACTTAAACGAATTGAGCAGTCTAATGAGAGAAGCCAGTCTAGAGCTACTACAAGTGTATCACAGCCAAGGATGAGTGATGTTACTAGCATTGAAAGCGGTATGTAAGATATTGAAACTACATGTTTTGTCGTCTGTGATGTTTTTGGAATTCGGTAGCACGAAGTGACCATGAACTTGTTTAAATACCACAATTAATAGCCAGTGTGTTCATGCAGAGGTCCCCAATCACAAGGATGTTAGTAGCTATCGGGAGTTGTTTGCTTTATTCAATAGAGTCAAGTGATGACTTATTTCAACTGGTGGATTCTGTAAGAAGGTCGATATCCTCTGGGAAAGTTCTCTCACATTCTGAAAGGAAAATTGCTCTCACTTTAAAACTTCTTGATGGACAAATCAAGAGGCTGAAGGAAGATAATGAGGTATGATATACAAATATATACAAATGTAAATGTACCAAGAACTAGTATCATTGGCAATTATATACACGTATATTATAGCAAGACATAGTAACATCAGTTTTAATCTGTTTAACTTGAAAATATCAATTCCTGGTTTTAGTTGGTTATTATTTTAATTAATTCGAGCTGTGCACATGGTACATGAGTTTGCATAGAGAAAATATATGCCATTTTATAGAGAATAGTTTTAGTATTGCTCAAACTCTTCAAGGATGGATTTTATCAGTGGATAGAAGGCATGAGTCTATGCATTCAATAAATCTTTGAAATGGGGTCTGTTTTATTTGAAATATGGTTCTGCAGGTTTATCAAGATAGAATCACAGAATTGCAAGGTCAGGTGGAGGCAGCAAACCTTGAGTTGAAGCAAAGAGGGAAACACATGGAAGATTTACAAGGACAGATTATGAGAGATTTTGCCATACATCTTCCAAAAAAGCGAAAGATGCATGTAAATTATAATGTTCAATGTCAGATATCCGCTACAGAAATTTAAGATATATTAATTTGACAACCAAAAATGAAGGACACTGCACCTGATATACAATTAGATTTATTTTTACTTTATAGAAGCAATATGATGAGGGATTGCGTAATACTCAAGAAATGTTGAAGCACGTTATGGAAGCAATATCTGATATTTTCTACGACAACAGAAGGATGTCAAGTTATGTTCGCAATCGCATTGATAGGTGAAATGATGTATTCTATAGTCTGTGATTCTAGGAAAATATTGTATTCTGTTCATTGCTTTAGCCTGAAACCTCTCTAATGCTTACTAGAAGATAACAGGCAGTATCATTGCCAAAATCTGCTTAAATTTACTCAATGCTTACGTGGTATATTAGTGTTACTGCTATCAATATAGTACTATCTCCTTGTTTTTCAGCCAGTTCCCTGGCTCACTGAGTACATGGGTCTCTAAGGCTAAGGAACCTCTTGCTCTACAAGCAGTCAAAACTGAGGAGGACCTGATGGATGTTGCCAGCACATATGAGTCTGTAGAGAGCTTAGATCTTGATACAGGTGGTATGTAATGAACTATCAGCTGATACTACCTGTATTGTTTTCAACTACTGAACATTCATTGGTGATACGTGTATACAGAGTGGACGATTATGGTATCTAGAAAGAGCATGCAAAGTTTTTCATAAAATATTTTTACTGCAGGAAGAGCTAGTCCGGATCCTGACAGTTTGCAACCACGAGGAAAGAGTGATATGTAAGTAAAATAAAATACCTGTATTCAACTTTTTGTCTTATGTTTCAAATAGTCTTGTTGCAGAGACTATGTGTTTCTGTGTACTTCGGGGAGCTTTGATTATTTTTGTGTAGCATCCTACATTATCTTACACAGCACCAGTGTGGGATCAGCTACTGCAAATGAAAATGGAAGCCTTCGACTAGCTGATATTGTTGATGCTAAAAGGCGTAAGAAATCTAAAGCCAACAGGAAGAATTTGGCTCCTAATCAAAATGTGGGAGTTGAAAAGACAGAGAAATCGAAATCTGCTGGGAATGTTGGTGTCAAAGTAAAGCCCATGAAACGCCGCCTGGATGTTGGTAAATCATTATCCTTTGGTGAAGATAAAACACATGCTTCTACAGATTGGGATGAAGAGAATTCTCAAATACCTGTACATCAAGATTCTCACACAGCTGCTTTAAATAAAGTGGAATATCGCACACCAAAGAATAGAAGTGAAGTCAGCATGAAGTCTTTACATGTAACTGAAGAAGATGAATATGGAGCAGAAGATACTGTTGGATTAAATGAGCAAACTAGCCATGATAGTGTACATAAAACTTCAAAGGAATTGAAACAGACGGCGTCTCGAAATGAGGTTGAATCTACTCAGGAGTATGAATCAGTCGCATCTGATGAGGAGGTCACTGATACCAGACATTCTCTGGAGTATTCCAGTGACCCAGAAGGTGGAAGATCTAGTAGACGTCCTTTGAAGGAGGGGCGCTCTGTTAAATGGTCAGTACTTCTATCAAAGACCAATAGCTCGACAAGCTCTAGTCATCATTCAACAACTTTTGAAAACCTAATTGAGTGGACAGATAATTTCATAGCAGGTGTACCGTTAAATGACGATGATGAGTCAGATGACCAGAAGTATAGCCACCGTGATGGTAAGTCAGAGGTTGTTACATCCAACAATAGTAAATCAGAGGTAGCAGAACCCCGTGGAAATATGCGTCAAGTCAAAAGTCGTAAAAATGATACAACTGAAACAAACAAACAAGGTGATGCTAAACCAAAGATTAAGAAACAAGTAGTGAAGAAGTTTATTGAAGGTAAATCAAAATTGAAGAAGTACAGTGATGTTGGCCCAATACCAGAAATCAAGTATGATAAAGACAGCATGCCTTACAGCGATGATACAATAGGGGAAAAAGAGGATAACAATTATAGCACACCACAAACAATACAATATGATAGACAATCGGTACAGCAGCCAGAACTTGGGAGGGTTTCAGATAGCACATTGGCAACAACAATCTCATATTCCAAAAGGTCTCTGGACAGAAAACCCAATGGTAGGACAGACGTAAGTTTTAGCAGTTTCTTTGGTTTTCATTAATTGATCATTTACTTCTACTTCTACTTGTTTGGCTCAGTATTGTTGGAATTACTAGATTTTCCTAGCCAAATTGCCTTTACTTTCTTTATCTTGTTTGCTCACTTCATTCACAAAATTTGATGTTCCTCAAATAAGGTGAAGAGTAGAGACAACCCTTCACATCTCAACCAATGTTCTAAAGTCTGATCAATAGGTAGTACTTAGCAAGTAATGGTGATCAATATGTTCTCACTCAACAAGGTGTCTATTGGACCCTCCGTACCATTTAGGACCAATATTCTGCCTATATCTAGTCAATTACATTGTACATGTAGTTTGAATCTCAGTTCAGCAACCAACGCTACTTGCTGATTACATACCTGACTCAGGTTGGGGACAAATTTCTAAGGCTTGTTCCTAGCACTGACTTTGTGTTACCAATTCTGTGCTAAAACAGTCACCTGATGATTCTTAGCACAATCTCAATACGAAGATGTTTGCTTTTATTCAGATAAAAGATGTTGAATATGGAGCCTCTGATGTTGGTAAGTAAATATAGCCTTCTATATATTACTGTAAAGCAATACTTTTTAGTTAAAGTAACTTTCATCCTGCCATGACACTTGGTTTGCATACAGATTATTGTGTGAGTTATGTTTATACAGTGTACAGTGAAGACGATCTTACTGTTTCCTACCATCCTAGAGAAGATCATTTTGAAGCAAATTATGATAGTGAGTAGTTATCAATTTATTGTGGTATAATGCAGTGCTTGAGTGAGTTAGATATAGAGGGGGTAAGAAGTCGTCTTCTCTGTGTAGTTATGAGTGTAATTCCTTCAATCATAAACCTAGATCTAGGGTTATTAAAATTTCTCCATTGCTACTAATCTAATCTAGATGACTTTGGTCCGAGTTAGGTGTTTCTCTCAATTGTTTTTGATGAGATGCAATTACAAGTTCTGTTTCAATTAGTAAAGGTGGTAATACGCTCAATGCACTACTGTGTATTTTATATGTTGTGTATATCTATAATGCATGTGGTATGTGAAATGCGTATACATGTATACATATTGTTGGAACCAATGCATTCATTTGTTGTGATACTCTTATTTTTTTCTCTCTGGTACCAATCTCTAATGGGGTAAAGGAATGACAACTCTCTACTGATTTTGATTTGATTAATTAAATGCCATCTGTCATTGTTTGTGTACATATATAAATCAATATATACCATTTTAGACCTGCAGACCAGCAAACGAGTTGCAGAAGAGGTAGATGATGCAGAAGACATTCAACCAACCATTGTAGTAAGTTTTATCTAAATACACGAGGATAGATGTATTTACATAATCAAATTATTTTATTATACTTTTAGCATACAATGTAAGTCATGGGTGATGTCACAGCTATAGACTAAAATTATCGAGTTTATTGTTTAATATCTCGAATATTTTTTGATGAATTACCAACATTATTGTAACACGCTATGTAAATGTGGCTTGCAGAGTTTAGGCCCTGTCCATACAAAGTCACAGCTATCAGATGTTGACTCCAGACCAAGAAAAGTTGAAAAGGTTCCTTCATCAAGGTCAGAATCTCGTAAACCTGTGCAGTCAGTACGCTCTATCTCAGCTACTAAACACTCTCGCATCAGGTAAGGAACACGATGTGTGATTCTGTTGCTTAGCAGGTTACAGCATACTGCCACAAAGTGCTTTCAAATGATTCGCATCAAATAGTTGCCAAGATAAAACAGTAACATAGAATGACAGGCATCTGTTCACATACATGTAATAATAGCCAATGGTGTCAATTGTGCTAAGTTGTATGTGTACTCTAGCGGAGGTGAAAAGTCAAAGTCTCCAGCAAAACTGGTAGAGGAAATATACACGGAATTTGAGGCAGGTTTGCTGCCAGAAGTAAGTAAAAATGCTGCACGTGTGGTTTCCAAGAAATGGGTCGCTATGAAAGATAAAATAACAATGCGTAAGTTAAGATCTGCTCTTGTGTATTTATTACTGATATTGTGTATCGGCATGCTGTCGACGGGATAATATATATACATGTATATATGGAATATATTATTCCCCTTTAGTTATGAGCTTGAATTCTACTTCAGGAGATATTCCTAAGTTGGCATATGGCCAAATGGCGGTTTTTCTGAGAAATAGTGCCTGTCAATAGGAAAACGTGTTGTTTGTTGACAACAGCTGCAGCTACTATCAACATTTTGTTGCTATCTGGTATTGAAATATATTTGATATCCTCACTGAACTATTGCCATACAGGTTAAAGAAGATACTTTAACTAAAATAATGATTATAACTGTGAAAAGGAATATTTATCTGTAGTTCTAAAAGCAGTGAAGAGTCAGGTTCAGCTCTCCACTAAGAAATATCGAGAAGAGGCGGAGCTACATCAGAAGAAGAGTAAACAGCTCCGGTTATCTCTCACTGTAGGTTTCTGCTACTATTGCTGTACTCCATTATGCTATCCAATACTTTATTAGCCAACTATTCCTGAATATTCTACTCTAACTCTCACCAGTTACTTAGTTCTTTTAAGATAAGTTTGAATTTTTGGATTAATAAGTTTTGCACAGACATTTTTTGATAATTTGTCTCTGTTATGTTCTTGAGAACTTTACTTCTCTCATAGTTCTTGTTGGGAAGGTAAATAATGTCTATGGGTATTTTGCAATAACGTAGTCATATACAGAAATCAGTTCTTGTACAGGGTAAAAGGGCACCAATATATACACATTTACACATATATACACATTTTATACACATGTACCATGAAATAATGTGGTATATTATACAGTAATCCTGAGATGCTTATTGGATCCAAGTTGTAGTGGGTTAGTCTCAGCTTGGTTTTATATTCACAGCTTATAGCATGCATGGACCTACAATATCTGTGCCAGTCTATCTGCAGAAAATTGTCACTGTGGAAGGTATAACATTTATCAGTACTTCTAGTAAGTGCAGTTCACATAAGCTCATACGATATTGCCTTGCTCGTTGGTTTTAGAACACACAAGAACTGCTCCAAGGGGTACAGACAGAAAAGCACAGTCTACAAGAGAAACTAACAGTATCAGAAGATAACCTAAAACATATCAGTTTAGAAGTAGCAGAAAGGAGGCATAGAGAGGTAACATCTTTCCCATAGAGGTATCAGTGGGTCCACCTAACAGTCAGTTCGTAGTATCGAATCAGAAACCTGAGCTGGCGATAAGCCTATAGAATGCAGCTTTCGTCAGTATCTTGGTTATATAAAGTTCATCCATTGAACATCTACATCTACTTGCAGTTCAAAGCATGTAGGGGATGGCAACTTCAATAAAAGGGTTTGCATGATTTGAATCGAATAGAGCTAGCAAAAGCTCGAGTATACTAATTGATGGCCATCTATGCCCATTCTATACACAGTAATGGATATGTATAGAATATTCCAAGCATGTACAACATTGTATGTATACATGCAATTTTTGCACAATGTGTATTGACATCCTATGGCTTGGGAAGAAGGTATATTATATACATATCAATTACTATGTTATTAATTTCAGTCTGTGATCGCAATAAGGTCATTTACTCAACTTTAAAACCGTAGTTGCACATGCAATGTACATACAACGTAGTTGCTCATAGAGTTTGCCAGCTGGTTACTATCTATTGTTGTTTACATAATGTATTTATAACTGTAACAATAATTATTCACAACAATATAATTATTATGTTTTAGGAAGTGAAATGTAAAAACATTTCACAGGAGTTGGAGTTCTTTCGCCATGAGTATGAGCTGTGCCAGGCTGAATTGCGTAGAATGTAAGTTGTGTTTAAAATGTATATTTTTACCGGATGAAATGCATTATTTTTATGTCCATGTTTTCCTGGAGACAGTTAGATTTCTAGTCTAATGGAAACAATCTATGTTGTTTGCAAATGAGCTGTTTACTAATTACTCGTAAGGAACGATGAACATGAAGAGCGACTAAAAGCTAGTGATGAAATGTTACGAGATATTGCTTCACGCAGACAACATTATGATAGAATAACAAATCTACACAAACACCTGATTGGGAGGCTCGAGTCATATATGATCAAGGTATGTCCTTTGCAGATGGTCCTGTATTAGTAGTAGACCATTTAGTAGTGTAATGATATACTTTAACTCATGATGATCAGGGTCGGTTTAGGCTACATTCCTATAAAATAACATATTCTTGCAATTTCTACCCCAATATACTTTCTTAAGATAAAAATAAGAAGTAGTAACAATTCATTACCAAGGCCAACTAATAAGCTGATAGATGTTCAATTCCTCTCAGAAAAATCTAATTTTCCTTCAGCACAGATGTTTGCGGAATAACAAAATTATTAATAGGAATTGTGTTTTATTGTAGAACAACATGGCTAGTTCTCTTTCGCCCAATGTAGTGCCACTGGGTGATGAGGAACAGAGTAGGCGAGTTGAGAGGGTGAAACAACTCTGTCGTAGTAGCATACAGAACAAAGAGTTCAAACGGGTGAGTCAAATGCATGTATATTTCGAATCTGTTTTGATAAACATAAACATGATTTTTATGTTAGGATGCTGTTCTGTAATAGCTGCATAATAGTTACATCTCATTCTTACAGATGCTGGACAACTTGACTAATCATTTCAGTGGCATGTCCATGTCTAAATACCAGGTTGAAGAGTTTATACATCAATATATAGTTTTACCGAACAGCGGGAATATGGGTAAGATAACTCTTCACTTGGTTTCAGTTCAATAATGTTTGCGTTTGTCCTCCTTTGGTCTGCAATATCCAGTAATGTAGTAAATTTCTTCTAACCCAAGATCATAAACTGGAATGATAAAGCAATCTAATAATCTATATTAGTTCTTCCAATCTTTAACCCTAGCTGTTAAAGCCAGGCTATTTATTCCTACTAATGTACTATGTGCATTATTTTTCTATGTCTGTATTTTTTAATTTTAGACTTTTTAAGTTTGCAAGCTCTACAACAAAACAGTTTGCTGAATCAGAAATCTGGAACTATATTACAAGTAATAAACGATTTTAACAAGAAGATGAGCGAGCATGTTAGAGTAATAGTGTCCAAATTGGATTCTTATAATGGCACAGGGTGAGTTCAGTTTTCATCTAGGCATGCCTATTTATTATGTAGATTAGCACTTAGGAAAAGTTGATTTGGTTAATTTACAAATTCTGTAAAATAGCTAGGAGATGACTGATAATTTTGTCCCGAATTCTAAGGGAGAGTAGGACAGAAATGACGTTGACTGAAGCAGTAGAAGTTGTCTTCTCTATTCTTGAATAATTCTCAACCTACATGTAATTGCCCAATCACAAAGTTATCAGAATCTCCCCACGACTGCATCATAATGATAATAATGTTAAATTGGGGTGTCTATTATTTATAGATGTCGGTTAGCTGTATTCCATTCCTTCTTTGAAGTAACAATTTCATAATAGAGAATCTGTATTAGTAATCATTTGTACAGGACTGTTAGTTCTAGCTGTTCATATTGTGGGCTTTCTAACTGAAGTTAAGAGTATATAAGGGTCAATAATAGCATACTAGACTTCTCTGTTGCCATACAGACCCCTTCAGGTCACCCTTGTCTTACCCAGAAACCATGCTACAAAGTGGGAAGGTAGTTATTGTTTACTACAGTAATGTACAAGTAGCTCAAAATCTCATGTAAATATTGCAGACAATTTGGATCTAGTTCCCCTGAACCAAGTGGACCTGATGGAGAGAAAAGAGTTGTTGGCAGACGATATGAAGGAGAGATCAGGAAGGAGCTCCTTGGGCATGCTACAAAGTTCCTAGCTGATTCATTCAATGTATCCAGATCTGTACAACATAGGCCTACTGTAAGGAACACACACCACCCCCAGAGGGCTACTACTACAAAGCCACCACCCCCTTTGGTAACAGGTAATTTACTGTGTTATGTAATGATTTATTGTACTCTGTCACTAAATAATTATACACACTGTTATTAAGCAAGATTACACAGAACCATTCATATGTTACAAATTCAAATTACAATCTCAACAGTTCTAAAATCTAGAATGTTCTATAATCTGCATCACATGATATTATTCTCAAATATGCAATGTATGTTCAAAGTGTTACATGTAGGCTGTAGCATATACCACATTCAACTGCTAGTAAATAATGACTGTAATAATATTGTTTTCTTTCAACTATGCCAAGCTACTTTGGTGGATTAACTGAATGATGTTAGTATAATAATATTATATGATCATATCATGTAATCCAGCATTTCAATTATAACCAGGTTTACAGTGTTCAGCTTATAGTATTTACTGCAAATAATTCTAATAACATTATTCATTACATTGTAATATTCGGCTACACACAGTCCACCACCACATATAGCATGACCCTATTGACTGGCTGAATAAAATTCAGTTATTGTACTTGTGTTACTTCAGTTGCATTTAGAGAGGGCCCAACCTAAGGTCAACCAAGCTATGAGTACTAGTAGTTGAACCACACTGGGTGCTGTAGTGGATCAGGTAGTAGGAGAGAGGTCCAGAGAAATGTTGCCTTTGCAAGAGTTTATTTTTAATGAAAGGCTGATTGTTTTTTTTTTCAGCCATGTTGGGTCTTTTCAGTTCGTTGTGATTGGTTGATATTAGATACAATGACTCCAATTATATACAAGCACCAAATTTTGTTCTTGATATTGGGTCCATTTCCAAAGCCTAGTATTGAGTAAATATGTCTTCAATGGAAGACCTTTTGATACCATTAGAAAGCTTTACAATAATGTACAATTTGCTTGGTTTAAATAAATTATGTAATGTGCAAGGCCTGTTAAAAATACATCCCATTTATATTCGATTGCTAGGGTTACATTGGGGGTGGGGGGGGGGGGGGGTTAATATTTTTGAACATGACTGTATTTTAGAAATCAGCTTTGGTTATTGGTTGTGTATTAATCAAGGCCAGTGGTAGACTGGTACTAATAGCTGTACCCACCCTTTAGACTGAAGATTCACATGTCCTTTATACTATTAATTTAGGCCTATTAAACTTGAGAGGGGAGCTGGCCTGGGATTACCCTATACCTGAGCCCCAAAATACAACATGATAATCTCAAAAATTCTGATAAATCATGCATAGTAAAAATAATATAATAATTTACAATTCAAGTTTAGAGTCTGTACTCTGGCTCCATTAGCCCACATTAGCCTGGTGTCAGCCCCCTATGAGGTTGCTCCACCACAATATTATATTATATTTACAGGAGTGTCTTTTAAATCTAATGGACCTGAGATTTTCTGGCTAAGGGACAAATCTGTAGTTAAAAACAAAGGTGACTGGTCAGAGGCTAATGAAGTAAGCAAAACTTTATAGCATTTTTCCTCTTGTGTAGAATACATTATTATTTACAAATATTATATAAAATCATTTGTCTGTTATAGGATTACCAGCTTCATTTAGATGCTAAATGGACGGAACTTGATTACAAGAATAGATACAAGTAAGTTTTCTATTTTATTATGTAAAAAGAGCCATTCAAAGATTTATGTGCTTAAAATATTTTAGGAAGTTACTCTACTCTACTACCTGTCTGGTTGCCAGCTTAGCGCAGTTAGTAGTGACTACAGCTGGTTTGGATCAGTTAGCCTGGGTGTCCAGGCGGAACCACTTCATGCCCTTTTCAAATATTTCATTTAGAAGTACTATGTTGATACAGTCATGTACAAGGATTAATTGTGCAACATTATGTGAAATCTCCTGTGATTAATAAATAATATTGTATAAATAGATATTATAAAATACATTTATGGATAAAGCTGATAATTATGATATTTAATTTTTTCATGGTAGAACCAGAGCCAATGGCTCTGGGTAGAACTACCAAACTTAAGATTGGTAGTTTCTGCCATGAAAAATTTTTCTAGCAGCAGTAAATATTGAATGAATTAGACCTTATTCATAAAATTTATTTTATAATCTGCTCAGTTCTTCAACTGGAAGCACTATTGTTATTCTTCAACTAGAAGTCTTATTGTTATACATTTCTACCATATCTGGGCAAGCAGGGATTGCTCATCACTGACAATCAAATGCTTGGTAATGTCATTCTCTCAGAACCTGTATATTCCACACATAAGTGTACATGTTTTAGATATCATGGTGTAAAAGGTCTCAAACACCACCAGAGGTTGAAAGGTGTGAGAGGCTATACAGTAGACGAGACCATTATTCCATTGCCCTTTGCTGATAAACCTCCATCTAGACCAAAACCAGACCCTCTGAAACCTAGCTGCTATGGTATTGCCAACTGTGAGAAGGATATGCCATTTACTAGTCAAAGAAACACAGCCATTGTCTGCAAAACACTCAACTTTGTCGACTAATATAAAGTAACAGTTATTTGGGTTTTTCACTTTTTATTGTTTTTTTTTTACAATCCATCCAAAATCTTTGGTAACATCCTTACACTACACAACAGCAATAATAATACTTATAAAACTTGAAACACATGCATTTGCTATGGAAGGTTTTACTTGTTAAAACATTATGTCCCACAATAGTCACTCTTAATTCAATACCTGCTGAGTTCTCCATTCCATACTGCTTAACAAAATATTTTTTCTTTAGTTTTAAGGAAGCCCTCCATTAAAATTGGAGGTTTGGTAACAGTGAATAACGCTATATGAATATGTACACAAAAAAGATCACATCAAAATATGTATTAATAATTGGTAAGCTTAAATATCATATTTTTTTGTTACAAAAGGTTCGGCACTTGAAATTCTAACATACAGTGTAATGTAAGAGTTGACATGAAAATGCATGAGGTTAACAGTTATAATAATATTTGATAATTTAAGATGCCTATTTTTAGAAAAATATATTTTTAAGGGAAGAAAATTACAAGCAAAATTTTGTTTACTATTTAGAATCATGGTAACGTTTGTGCCTACTAGCTGTGGGCAATGCAAAAGCAACTTTAATTTTATCGATATACACAAGTTTAGTTTATACATAGGGACTAGGGTTGATGACAAAGGTATGTCTAGTGCAAGCAGCAGCTGCTAGCAGTATAGGCGATGGTTAATCTCAATTCTTTTAGATTGAGCTAGGTTGTATCCTTATTATATAACATTATTATCTACAATTCTCAAAATTGGATATTCAAAGTGTGCATAATAGCTATGTACAAAGAACTGTCAAAAATAATGAAATTATGTAACATGCGAAAAAGTGCTAGAAATAAACTAGTTTCTACTAACAGACTAACCTCCATGTCCCATTCATAATAATATAGTAGTTCCTTATATGACTAACTAGAGATTATACAGAATTGCAAAAATGTTGTCATTAAATAATTTTAAAAAAAGTTATGCATAGATGTAGGCAATGCTACCTTGCAACTACAGTAGATGTAGCAGAGGAGACAGCTTGTGGGTTACGACTAGGTGGACTGGCTGGACTGGTAACAGGGTTATTCCTTTGTTGTTTCGGTCCACCACGAATGTGCTGTGGCTGAGCAGGTTTTCGTGGAGCATTAGTGTTAGAAACAGTTTTGGCAGCAGTAGAGGAGTAGAGATTGTCTTGTTTAGTAGGGGAAGCAGCAGACTTGTTGTCTGCATTGTTATTATTGTCACCTGTGGGAGAGTTGAGCTGTGGTGCTGGACTTTGATCCTGACTAGGAGAGGTTTTCGGTTTTTGGGCCATAGCAGCATAACTAACCTTTTGATCCTACAGCACAAAAACACAAATCCATGAGTAACAAAACATAAGGTAGATTGAAACTGGTGCATCCCCAGGTAAGAACATTCAATGTAGAGATCAACATGCAATATATTTAATATCGCAAAGACACTGGAATATATTTCATTGGTACACTCACAGTAGGAGATGCTTGCATGCTTGTAGTCGATTTTGCATCTGAGGAACTACCAGATTTGTCAGTGATTGCTTCCTTTGCTGAAGGCTGCTTACTTTTCACTGGTTCAGAGGAAGACTTGATTGGAGTAGGATCTGCAGGTTTAGTTGAAGCCGTGGTTGATTGTTTGCTCTTTTGGTAGCTTTTGTTAGCAGAGTCTGGAGGCGTGTGCGTACCATTAGTAAGATGTGTTGGCCTGAGTTTTTGCTGAGATGGCCCATTGTGTGACTTGACTGCATTATATCTCCCAACATTGGAGGCTACTGCCTTCTCAACAGCGGCAGAGTCCTTGACTTGGGAAGAAGAGGACTGTGCAGCTGAATGTTTAGCCAATCCTTTCACTATATCTGATCGTTTAGCCTCGGGAATATTATTTTTAACAATGTCTGAAAGTTTTGCAACAGTCTCCACATTCCCAGCACTCTTCTCTACAGAAGCTGTTGACACAACAGTCCCAGCTTTGGTTGCTTCTGGAGTTGAGTCAACAACCTGAAACAAACATCACAGATAAATTCCATGACATATTATATTGACCTACATCTGGTGAAATGATCTTGTCGGAGAGCAGAGCACAAATAGTTTGGCAATCAGTATTGAAGACTCCTTGGAAGATTAGTAAAATTCTTTTCTGAATGAGTGAACAGAGGTTATGCAAAACCATTACAATAATACCATCCAACTAAATAAAAATTGATGGTCCTTGAAGATAATGTGACCCTGGAAACAAGGAAGGCCTTACTTGTTCCTTTTGAGTAACTTGCCACTTTACTGGCCCACTACTCCACATACCAGAACATTTGAAGTTATGACAAACTGTGCAATCACAAAATACTGGGCACTTTAAATACAATACCTACATGTACTTAGGGGCATAGGTTACAATCAATCCATGACCATACAAAGTGAGAATGAATACCTGAGTGCCAGCTTTAGTGGCCACTGGAGTATTCGTTGTCGTAGAATCACTGGTTATGTCAGCAGTTTGGTTGCTGTCAAGGGCTGTGCTGCTTGCAGTAGCAGACGGAACAGCAGTTGTAGCACCGGGTAAAGCTGGGAAGGCTGAAGAATCAAGCTCAAAGCTTTCTGATCGTACAACAGTGGTTTGTTGCTGTTCTACTTCTTTGTCAGGACTTTTCTACAATTTTACAACATACATTGTTACAACCCACATACAACAGTATCTCAATCCTGTTACTTGGCAAACTAATTTCTGACTCTTGTTGCAACATCCTAATGCCACGTTGAACTATGCTGTGTCCAGCCCATGTATTCAAATACAACTGATTAGACCGTGTAGATAAATGGTGATTTCTATCTCTACTGAAACTAGTATTTATTATAATACTTGACTAAACTTACAGAGTTACGATGAGCACCATGTGAGCGGGAGTGAGTATGTGGGTTGTGGTGGTGGTGTTCACCACTCTGTCGATTATTATGATCACGATTACCCCTGTCTGATCTGTTATTGTCATGTGTGTTTGATGGTACCCGTGTTTGATGATGTGAATTGGTGTACCCATTAGCTCCAAAATTACCAGCACCGTTACCATTAGGCCTTGAGTGTTGTTGATTAGTTGAGCGTCGTGGTTGTAGAGGGGCAGAGTGTATCTGTGACTGATTACCCTGAGAGATATGATGGTTGTTTGTGTGTCCAGTCGGCATGCGCTGTTTATGGAGGCGGTAATGGGCATTCTCACGATGCCTGGGCGGTATATTATCTGGATGGCTGTAGTACTGATCATTATTTGAATGGTTTCCTTGATAGTTGTTCCTAGGTCTGCTGCCGTGCTTATCTCCTCCACCATTGTGATGCTTGTGATAACCAGAGTCATTGTGAACTCTCCTATAAAGCAGAGAACACATATATGAACATTTTGAGTCAGTTAGTGTGTTGAGTGGCAGAATTGTGTATAGAAGTATAGAAGTGAGAGCACAATATACTAGATGTTATAGTAGGCATGCCAACTGCCCATATCGTTTTCACTGAATGCAGTTACTTGTTTATTGCTAACTAGTAATGTAGCTGCCTCCCAGTTACAACATAGCTAACATTAGTGGCTGCTTAACTTTATCTTATCTAATAAGCTTCTTATATATTGTATATTATAGTTGCAAGTTACTGTAAATATGCTGTAGTCTAAGTATCTAACATCAGTCTGTATGAGGAGAGAGGGAGGGGCAGATAATGTATCTATCATGTGAGAGCAAAGTGAGATAAGGCTGACAATTCAATGCATACATACATAAACATACTGTAACTACCAACATGCTAGTAGAAGGCTAAATACTGTCAGTAATATGGCCACGGTGTAGTATCAGGGCATTGCATACATGCCAGTCTCTAATCTCTAACTAGGTCAGTGTGACACACTGATGCAGCCAATAAACTATATACACAAAATGCTGTTCATTGCCAGCTGCTCATTCAAGTTTATACAATAAACCAAATTACAAAGGCAATTTAGAACAGTGTATTACATAATACTTTGTCATCACATAGCTGCAATGGTCTCTATAATGCTATTGTAACATTGATGTTTGTTTTAGTACAGTATTGTACTAGCATAACTCACCCATTGCCATTGTGGTATTGGGAGTTACTGCTGTTTTTTGGGGCAGTAGTGGTGGTTGAACTAGGAGTGGATGATCCAACTGGTAGATCAGTTCCCCTGTCAGAGGTATTGCTGCTGGCACGACTATGATTCCTCCTTTCAGGTTGATGCCTACCATTGTTCATCATCCCTTGCCTTGAGTGATTGGTGGCCATTGTTGGATATCCATAACCATTCATATCGTATCCCTGCTGAGGGAGAAAGAGAAGATGCAATGCTAACATTGATATTATACAAATCACTAGGTAGTGTGCATATAGTTAAGTAGTTGGCATTTGCCTGCCGTCCCACTTCCTCTTTTATAGACCACATTCACTAACATATATGAAAGTAATGTCATAATATATGTTGTAATCATTCAGACTAGAGTTACAACTAGTCTTGTTGACAGATAAATATGTAATAAATTCAGTTGAGTATGCAAAGCATTACTTCAATCAATACAGCACACATATGGCCTGTTATTCCGTAGAAATAATGAGAGCAGAGACCAACACTGATAGCAGCAACAACTCATAGCAATGATCAAGTCAAATTACTCATTACAGCCGGTAATCTATACTACAGATGATAATATATTCTTAGCTCCTATTGATAGTTACAGTTACAAACAGTTACTGCCAGAATCACTACATCACTGTGGACTAGTCAACTTACCAACACATTAGGGTCGGCATATCCTGTAGTGTAAGGATACATGAACGGGTGAACTAAATAGTTCACAAAGGGATTTGCAGCGGGGAGGACAAAAGGTTGACCTTGCACAGGGAATTGTGGTACTGGCATAGGATATCTGATGTGAGGCTGGGTCGCTGCTGCTGCGATGGGTGGGGTGGTGTGGGCTCCTCGGCCAGCATCCACTGGTGGAGCAGGCATCAACCCGTTCTGCCGAGACTGATCAACCACTCCAGTAGCTACAGCAGCAGTTGTTGTACCACTACCATTACCAGACAGTTTAGCTTTCATCCTTGCCTGTAAACACATTCCAGTATGACATAATTCCACTACACAGTATCTGAGCAGTCAAATTCAATGTATAGCAAGCAATAGACTACCTGAATAAAGCCAGGCAATACAATGGAATTCTAACTATACTACATACATAATGTTACAGGTTAGGTATACAATTCCATTACTTGTAACACATCAGTTTATGACAGGTACATAACTTAAACAAAAGACCTGATAAATAAACAGTGACAAACAAACAGTTTGACTGGCAGGCAAAAAGGACAGTGCCTCACCTTTATTCTCTGGCCTTTGAATATGGGCAAAGTTTCCCTGATATAGGTGTAGGCCTCCTGAGCTTGGTCCTCAGTATCGAAATAGGCATACCAACAATTAGCACTGATATATTCACAGGCCACAGCTGTGGGACAACTGCTATGGTTGAATATTTCCTCAAGCTCCTACATTAACAAAGATTGGTAATTTCAAATCCAGCCAGCTGTTACACAACAATGATGCACATTATAAACATGAGAAACAATGATGTAACTACTAGCTAGTAATTCAAATTCCCTTGCTTTATACATATGTTTGGGTGGAAATAGACAAAGTAGAGATTAGAGAATTGATTGCATGGGAAAGGCCAGTGATTATAGTAATACCACTAGCTGGACTCCTACCCATTCACCATTCCTAACAATGCAAAGCCAGTTACAACAATTGTATCAAGACAGTAATGAGTGGTCAAATTGTTAGTGGAGCATATCACCAAGGGTTTACACTAATAAAAACAACAAAAGCTATGCAAGACAGTGATGCCTAACAACAGTACCTAGTACTTAACATTTCAAAGGCCCATGCACAACCTCCCAGAAAGCAGGTACAACCATACTTGTAAACACACACCCACCTCACTTATGACACCCAACAATCATTAGGGAAGAAGGGACAAATTGCCCTCTATAAACATTCAAACTATTTTTGGGTTCACATTTGATTAAGTGATAATAATTTTATAGAAATGTAAGAATAGCCATAAAAAACAATTACCTCCTTGGTAGTGCCATCTGGAACATCTCTCAAAATCAGCACGGACCTTTTACAAAGAGGGCGAACTTTTTTCCGCACTTCATCAACTTGCATAGACACAGATGCTGCAACAACAACAGAATGAAGGGATAGTAGAATAATGGTACAAGAGAATACTGGTCAAAATCATTATATTGCTACTAGCCTAACTTTCGATCGTTCTTGCATTGTGGGAAGGCATAAATTAACATTATATCCTACCTTGCATTGCTTTGACAATGAGGTCCATATCTGACGTAAGTTTCTTAACCTGATTGAAGCCAGCAATAATTGATATATCCACATACTGGTCACCATCCATTTGTGAAAGAAGATATGTATCATGGCTCAAGTTCTCCCTAAAGCAAGAAAAACACTGACATTATGGTAAAGTTTCTCACAATTCCATGGTAATAATGATTAGCTACAAAACATCAAACACTTTAGTCCCATCAGATTAAAAACTTCAAGTCTTGTAGATAGTAGGGGTTACTGTAATATGTACAACTTACCGCGATAAGTAATACTCAATTTGACGTTGAAGTTGGCCTGGTAAATCCATGTGGACAGATGGTCGACTAGAGGGCCCTCCTAAAAAAGTCACACATTTTATATTGAATGAAAACAGCACTGCAATGAAACAGAGCACTGACTCTTGAAGGTGCAATATAAATCTATAGCCAATATGTTGGCTACAATAAACAATAGCTGAGTAGCCCTAAAGGAAAGCATTGAAGGACAACTCTATTTCTGAATAGCTTTGGAGAATTGGTAACAATGAGCACAAATAAACAAAACTACCAAACCTTACATTAAAGGCTCCTTACCATCAGTAGCTCCGATTGTTGGCGACGGTTGTGGTGTATGTGGAAACTGATAACCCTCCTGTCCATGACCAAAACCATTAGAATAGATATGTCCTGGATCTGATATAGGGTAGTTGGCAGAGTTATGCTGAGCACCGTTAATGGATCCTGTCTCACCATTTATACCTAGGAACAATAGGTTTAGAGTATCTTCCCAAGGTATTTCAAAGTCAGGTATTGCATTGACATCAGAATGTGATCAATACTACTATCAAATGAACATCACAACAAACCTAAGCAGCAGAAGAACATTTAGTTCAGATTCAATAACTTACTAATATCTTGTTGGTCTTGTACACTAAAAACCTCCTTGCCATACGGCACATCTGACTGCGACTCTAGCTCCTACAACAAAGGGCAATTATAGAATTACTTATTTGCGCAGTAAATATGAGTAAATTGGCAATGAATACTGCTTCAATAATGACAACAAAGTTGGGGAGTTCTAAAGAGGTGTATTATATATATTGCTTACCATGATAGTGGGATGACAGATGCCAAGACCTTCAGAATAGGCTATCTAAAAAACAAAAATTTCTCATACACAAATTCGACAACACCAATATACAAAACATAGCTAATCACTGTTAATTTAACACTCCACAGTTCAAAAATTCTGAATAAAACTTTCTACAGCGCATTTCAACAAAAACTTGCAAACCATGCATTCCGTTTCTCAAGTTTACTTTAGCAAAGGTGTGGGTCAATTAGGGGTTGTAATGACTAATGAATAGACAATGATCAGCTGAATGTTCTATGAAAATTTCGATATCTGCCAACTCTTGCATTATTACTGTAGCTTTCGCACCATTTACATAAAGGCTACCATGTTCTCTACAATAATGCAATATCATGAATATGAATATATATAGGTCAACATGCATATCAGCCTTCTGAATAGATGAGTCAAATGTTATTTTTAATTCTCTGTATTGAAATAGCGAGCAATTGCTGCTATTAGCAATAGTCGCTCAGTAGCGAGAACAAATAGTAAGCAACGTCTTAGATCTTACCTTAGCTATATACAATGTATAGTCATAGTGCATTATATTAATATATTTTATGTGTATATAATATATGCATGTATATACACACACAATTATTTTAATTCTATTCCAAAGTCATGTCAAGCAGTGGACCAAGTTTTCAAAAGTAATAGTTATTATAAGAATTAGAATACAATATATATTGGCTATTACTAACTTAAACTCAAACTCGAGCTTCAAACTTAATTTGAAGCTCGAGTTTGAGTTTAAGTTTTCAATTGAATTTGAAAACTTACTCTATTCTAATTCTTAGATTTTTTTAGAGCACACTCAACTCATCTGGTTACCTTACTAAGTTTGACTTACTAAAGTTTTGGTTAAGTAGATGTATGAACTTAAAACTCGCTACTACTTTATTTAATGCTCTTCTACTGCTACTCTACTTCTTCTAGCCTTGAGTGATGACTGATCAGTCTCAGTCTGATGAGTCAGTTAGAGTTACTCTAAACTCTGCCGAGTGGTCAGGCGAGTTTGGGAATTGCAAACCTGATGAATGGTGGATATGATGAGCCTAAATGTTGATGGTATTTGAAAGGCAAGTACCTAATGCAATAGTCCACCTATTAAGACGAAACTAAAACCAGCGGAGGGGAGTAAAGTGGCTCCAACCGTATAATATCGCGTCCTTCCTTGCAGTAACTTGTTTGTCGGCAAGGTGGAAATCACATGGTCAATTTGTGACCATAGTAGGAAACTACGCCGCGAGTGGATCAGGTTGCCAAAAGAAAATTTGTTGTTTTTACATTTTATTTTTATTTTTTGCAGCCCGGTGGCACTTTATAGTTAAATCCAATGTAATATTAAACAAATGTGTTTTTATTAACCCCAAAACAACTTCGAAGAAGCATATGAGATTATCAATATTTCAACGCAACTGACTCCATCCAATACCTTATAAGTTAGAGGTCCCCGTGCAAGTTTATACGCGAACCTGTTAGATTATCGCCATAGCAACAAACCAAGTTGTTTGAAGAGTTGTGTCCTCATACATCACATGCTCTCAACAAAATAATCGAAATCTAATGTCATGTGGAGATAATCCCAAAATATTGCTCATTGAATTTGGAGGGATGAAGCTGTGCTCACTCATTTTTGTGAAATTACTAATTAGAGTACATACGAAATAAAGTTCACGTCTAATCCAAGTAATAACAACTTGGCTTAAGCCTATAGTCTATACTTTCACTCTATGTTGAAATCTCAAAGCCAAGTCTGATCTCGGATTTGATTAGATGGAAAAATGTTTGTGGAACAAAAGAAAAATCTCAATTTGAATTTCACTTTGAATCTGGGATCGCATAAGCAAGCATAGGATAAGCATTAACATGAATATGAATATGACAAATAACATTTATTATTAATTATAATTATTTAAAATCAATCATTATAATGGATTATATAGGCCTGTGCATAAGACCGTGTTTGTGTAGATCATATGATATTTATTTATTATATTATATTCATATCGATATTCTATTGATTTAGTATCCAGTATTGGTGGTCAGTGATGATCAACTGTAGTCTTTTATAGGCCTACAATGTACCTATTGTAGACAGTAGACTCTATAGGCTATCACGTTTATATAACATTGATGTTAATTATAATATCTATAGGCCTATTCATTTTGTATTAAAATGTTCAATTTTAATTTACGAATATCCATTATGATTATGAATTGTATTAAATTAACCATATTAATATTATAGTTATTATTATATCAATTAAATTTTCTTCATATTTCAATGCAATGACTGTTGCATGAGGATTGATTTGAACCTGACGATGGCATAAGGATTTGACTACTACACTACCATTTTAATGCTTTTACTCATATTTATTAGATGTATAATATCATTCTTTGAAGCATAAGAGACCTTCGGATAGGGTCTCAACAAAATTAATCACAGAATAGCTATATGATAGAATTCAGTAAATACCACTGTACTAAACAGATGCCTCAACAAAAGAGACACTCGGCTTTTATACCACCCATGGTAGTATATGAGTGTTCTAAAATAATTGAGATAAGAATAAATTATTACTGTTCAATCTACCAACGGGTTGTTATGCTGTTATAATTATTCATCTGTGTATCTGCACAGTAAGTTATGCTCTACTGGCCATCAGTATTGGTCTCCTTTGGTCGGTCTCGATTAAAACAACTGAACTGGCAGATCCAAGACACTCCCCCCCCCCCCCCCCAACATTCAGGCTCATCAGAGTAGTACTGCAAGTTGCACTTTAGGGATCTCCTTCTTGCCTATGCTCTATTTTACCAGATCCACAAGATTCTTCAATTCGCCTAATACATCAAACACAAGGGAAACGACAGTGTCCGACATCCCCACAATATCCTCTGCTCTCTGGCCGAATCCTAATACTCCTTCTTTGCTTTCCCTTCGGTTTGTCTGGCTCTTTCATCTCCAGATAGGTAGGCTACATCTATGTCGATCAGCCATATGTGATCTAGCTCCTGATTATGGTATCTGGTCATCTAGCCTGCACGGCATGGTTTGTTTGAATATTCTTGTCCCACAACACCTTAACCTTGTTATTTTTCAATACAGTGTCTGGCTGGTGTTCATACCATTCATGAAGTGTTGTATCAACATTGTCTAGATAGATTCCAATGAACTATTTTGCATGCGTTCTATTCAGTTGCCGCTATTTTCCAACATTCACTCAAAATGTGGTATGTGTTATCTTCTCAATCTCCACTGAATCTACATAAATGTCAATGTTGCTTTTTTCTCAATATGCTTTTCCTCCATCTAATGCTTTCAGCACTCTTCTGTTTATATATGTCTAGGTCCTGTTGAGATGAAGCTGCCATGGTTTTATATTTGTTTTAGTATATTCACTTGTATTTACCTTCAAATTAGGTCTTCTGGTTTTCTCCATAATCTGTCCTAAGTCAACTATTCGTTCCTGATAGTAGCCCTTGCTTGCTTGCTTGACCTGCAAGTCAGGCATCAATCACCCTCATCCGTCCTCTGTTACACGATCTTCCCTTTCGTTAGGTCTGCTCCTTAGCTAGCACTCCACAATGGTCCTGCTATCGTCTTTGGCATAACATCTCGTTCTGCCAATAGCAGGCTGATGACCACGACAGGCGAGGTTTCACTGCTCTGATTAGCCCTCTCATCTACGCCATTAGTTTATGTTTCACTATTTAGCCTTTTATCCATTTTCTGTTGAGATTGAATCCACTAGCCTTTTAATTTGCAAATCTACATGGCGACAAGCTTTGCTGTGGGCTTGAAGAGGTATAAAAGAAAGAGTAAGTAAGTTTCTCAACTAAGCCAAAGCATCCATTATTATTACTATTTTTCGACTCGAATCCATTCACTGTGTTGCAATAAAATTTTGTATGCAGAGTGTAGGGGAAAGATTCTATGCCATTGTCAGCTTCCATGGTTTGAACTCAGTGCAGTTTAAGCTAACTCGAGCTATGGGACGACTCAGCTAGCCCTGTTTAGTGAGCTCAATCAGTGTTTACTCTAATGCCTGGTTTCTAGGATTGCAACTATTTTATACCTCATTTCTTGTACAGTTTGATTATGTCACACATAATTGCGTAGACTGGATATACAAGCTTCATTATTTTTTCCACTTTATAGATTGTGTCGATGATGGATTTCTCATTGTGGCAGGAGCAGTCAAGATTATGATTTAATCATGTCCAACAAAGACTACGACCCTCTTTTTCCTACATCTAATGAGTAAGCAACTTTTTCAAAATGTGCAACTTTCATTATGAAGTTAATTGAGCTCTTCAAAATAATTCATGACGTTTGCTAGTCATATCCTTTTCACTTTTGATACACATTAGTCATAATAGGATACATTTGTAGAGTATTAGATACTCGGTACTATAGGATGCATGAGTGGATTTCCTAAACAAAGCCATAGTGAAGCTGGTAAAGATGTATCATACAATCACTGTGGTTATGGTAAATTGGATACACATACAACTGTAGGCTTACATTCTGCGGTATAGAATAATGCACATGTTCAATTTATTTGGGTTTCCAACTAATCAGGGGCAAGATAGCCGATTTTCTGCTGTAGACTGCATGTGTATTGAATAAGTAGACACTTGCTTTATATTTGTTCTAAAAATGCTTATGTAATCAATTGAACGATTTTAACTCTGTGGTATTGTAGTGACGACTGTGTCTTTGTCTGCGAGACTACTCCCAATGACAATGAGTCAAAAATCTTGAGTATAGCCCCATCACCAAATAAGATGCTTGTGATGCCCGATTTGGCTAATATACCACTTCCAGGTGACGTCAACGACACTGCAGGTGACACCATTCAAAATATTTCAAAACCCGTTGTCTGTGAAAAACCTTCACCTGAAAAGTATGAACCCTTTACTATTCCTCCTTCCTCTCAAAATCTGCCTACTTTGTCTTCCAACGAAGCAAATGAAGTTGATAAAGATAAAGAAGCGGAAACTAAAGCACCTCCTCTTAATAAAATCCAGATGTTAATTAAACAAAAGGCTGAAAAGCTGAAGGGATCATCAACTGTTGATTCTAAGCCAGTCGCAAAACCAACAGGATTTTGTTTTGGTGTAGGGAAATCTAAACTTAAAACAACTGCAGAGAAGGTCAAATTTTCAGTCGTTAAGAGAGACAGAAAGGTTTTTGCATTTGATCATGATAGTGATGACGATGACATAGCACGCCCTGCACTGTCTCTCTCACCGCCCAAGCAATCGAGCGTTGCTCGCAGTTCCAGTTTGACTGTCAACAGTAGCCCTGATAAAATAAAAATAAAGATTTTATCACCTGAGATATCCAGGAACAGTCCTGTTAAGTCTAAATGGGATGTTTCACCGAAATCAATCAACAGCAGTCCTGAAAAGGTCAGATCAACTATGTCTTCACAGCGCCATATTACTCATGAAAATAACTTGGAACTGGAAAAGTGTGGAACACCGGCTGAAGGTAAAATGTTAGCGGGTGACCCAATTGCAATTATTGATTCTGATAAGTCTCTCCGAACTTCACAATATACATTTGACGATGTTTTAACTGAATCACCGAAGCATCTAAATCCACACGGGCAGCTGAGTAGGTCTGCAGACTCATCTAATGAATTTACAATTACTCCAAAGCAAGAATTGCAGACTAATGCAAATAATTCTAATCGATCTATTACTACTTTATCAATGCCAAGTGCCGGGATATCCCAAGTCAAGTTGACATCAGTAGAGCCGAAAAAACTCCTGTCGTATGAGGCCGATAGTACAATCACTGATGAAAAAGAACTTTCACAGCCAAAGAAGTCTGTTGAACTGTATAGTGACAGTGATGATGAGTACTCGACTAACGATAGATTTGTTAATAAGCCTTCAAGCTCACATAACGTCCTTAGCACAGTAACACCAACTCTAACTACAACTACAGCTTCTGTGGGACATCCGAAGTGTTTGACTTTAAACAGCGCTGCAAACCAGCTCACATCTAAGAATGATGTCACCTCAACGTGCCCATCTAAAATAACAGAAATCACTTCTATTTTTCCTGAGTTTGAAAACCGTTCCACTTTGGAAACTATGCCACCGGTTCTGCCTATTTCTTCAACTTCAAGCTCTCATATTGGAAATCTGTAAGTAAAACAATTATTGTATGTTTATATTATGTTATATAATATAGGCCTACAAATAGCCTATTGGAAAGCATTCACAATCAAGTTTCAAGTTTATTTACAATTCAGTTCATCTTATTGCTGCATGTAAAATGGACAAACCAACCAATCTCATTATTTTCCACGTCAAGTTTCAATTTCAACCGCAATGTCTCAAAACTACAACATAGATTTTCATCATCAAATGAATCACAATTCCGGAATGGCCTGTGACCTAATGCTTTTTGGTTCAAAGGGTTGAAAATATTTATTACATAAAACAAAATGAAACTATTATGCAATACAGATACCGATTAAATTAAGCGTATAATTTTACTTTATATTATACATCAATGTACTATCATAATGTTGCACTATTTAAATAAAAACTAGTACCATGTTATAAACATGGTGGCCATTTGCCACCGGTGAGGGCAATTTTGAATAGCATATGCAGTAGAAAGTAGATTAAATTGCCCATTAAAACACTAAAAATATTCGGAGTCAGTGTACCATTACAACATTGGTTTGCTACATTTTGAATTGAAAATGCGGCATTTATTCATTTGTGGCATCAGTGCCACACTTTTGCTTTCCACAACTGTACAGCTAGCTTACTGTTTTGATATGAAAATTTTTTCATCACAATGTTGCATTTAATTTCTGTTTGAAATTTAGAGGTTTGAAGAGTATGGAGGATTCACTCGGTGGTGTTGAAAAACTCTCTACCCCTTCTCCAGTTTTGCCACCTGATGCTATGTCCAGTTTCCAGGAAACCCCTCTTCCAGTTCCTCCATTGGTGCCTATACCAGAAGCTAATTCTCTTATTACCGACTTGCTTTCTCCTGTAGCAGCACCAATAGCAAAAGACAGTCATACATCTGTACCTACTTCTGTAGCTCGACCACTCAAAACTGATAATTGTGCACCAGTGTCTGATCTAAAAACTCTCTCGGTTGCTAAAGACAATATTGAGCCGGTGCCTGCTCCAATGGCAATACTGGTCACAGCGAGCACTTCTGCTCCAGTCCCGGTACCAGTGACTCCCCCTGTCACCACAGAGACTTGTGCTGCAGTCCCTGCAGCAGTAGCAGCTCCTTTCACCACAGAGAATTGTACTCCAGTCCCTACAGCAGTACCAGCTCCTGTCACCACAGCGATTTGTGCCCCAGTTCCTGCTCCAGTAGCTCCCCCTGTCGCTGCAGAAACTTGTGCTCCAGTCCCTACACCAGTACAGGCCCCCATCACAACAGGTCTCTCTTCATCTGTTTCAGTCCCTGCTCCTATAGCTGCAGAGAAACCTCTGCCTGATTGTGGTTCCGTCCCCAGTTCTGTACCAGATGTTAATGAGTTAACTGCCGTAGCCCAGCAACTTTTTGATGCGCTTAACAAGCGAATGCACACAATGTCTAGTTCTAAAGTGACTGATGAAATGACAGTGTCCTCTAGCGAAAATTCTAATCAACAGACCAAGACTGAAAGGAGACGTTCTAGGAGTCGCTCGAATAGTAAAGAAAGATCGTACAGACGTGGTAGAGAAAATCATGTAAGGAATAGATCTAGTCGTTCAACAAGTCGATCTCGTCGTTCTAGAAGTCGAGATAGCAAATCTCGGACTAGTAAACGATCTCGAAGCAGGCGATCTCGTAGCGGAAATCGGAATTACAGAGGTAGAGATAGACGTTCTCGCAGTAGGCACCGGTCTAGATCTTCCAGTCGATCCAGGAATAGACGTTCAAAACATTATAGCAGTCCAGATGGCAGGGAAACCAGCAGAAAGCGTGCTTCTAGTCATGACAGAAATAGAAATGAAAGATATCGTCGACATGTTTCTGCTCGTTCTCCTTCACCTGCTAACAGGTGAATACATTAGCAGCTGTTAAGTGACTAGTGCCTATAAATGAATTTCATGTCCTAAAAATCAATAACTCTCATGTACTGCTCTACAGTATGTTCAATATACTTGTCTTATTATTGTTTTCTCTTGTATTTTGGTGCATGTTTATTATGTTATATTTGTAGCACAACCTCTGAAAAGCTATCATCTTCTATCACAAGCCAAGTTATTGCTGATAATCTAGCTCTAGTGCCATCTTCACAACCTCAAGCCCACCAACCTACTGTGTTACAGTATGTTTATTCTGCCAATGGACAGCTATGCCAAATTTCTTCCCAGGGTCCACAAACTTGGACAACAGCAGCACCAACTCAGATCATTGAAGGTCCTCCACCTCCACCACCAGGTCTTGGACCACCTCCCCCTCCTGGTCTTGGGCCACCCCCTCCACCTGGTCTTGGGCCACCACCTCCACCTGGCTTTGGGCCACCACGTCCACCTGGCCTTGTGACACACCCGCCACCAAGCTTTGCCCCACATCATCCTCCAAGTTTTGGACCTCCACCAAGTGTCGGCCCATTGTCAGGCCCTAATACATTCAGTGGAAACACTTCAATGGAAGTTGCGCAACCATACTATGGTTTCTCACATCCAGTCCAAACAATTGCTAATAGCAGTATGGGCCCCTCTCATTCTCAGCATGGGCTTCATGTCAGCGGTCATAATGAATTTGCTCACAATCGTTTTGATAGTACATATCAACAGCCACAATATTCTGTACCAGGCTCCCAGCTACCTGCTGTCCACAGTGTGCATCCATGGAGCGAACCACCATCCACTCAGCAACAATCATCTCCAATGATGCAAAAAATGGTCCCTCCAGCTGATCTACAAAGCACTAATTATCCACGGATTCGTGGTCCTCCCCCGCCACCGCCTGGATTTGTTGATGCCTGCAGTGACAGCAGACCGCTCCCTAAACACCCAGCACCCTCTGCACAGCCCTACAAAGCAAAAGTTGGTACTCGCTGGTCTAGCCCATTTGATAGTGTGGATCTCTGTGTAGATGGCGCCAGAGAGGAAAGAGCCAAGTTACAAGAGAACACCTCAGTTCCCGAGGAGAAGCATGATAGCAGGGTAAGTTAAACAACATATTAGTGAAATGGGAAGCAAGTCTTTTAATACCTTGTACATTGGGTAAAAATATTTTTCAGTAAAGTTTTTTGGTCAAAATATCATCTGGCTTCCATTAGGGCTACATTGTATTGGTGACTGCAGCATTTGATAGGGCTTGTACATGTATATGCACTTCATAATCACAATCAAGTTTTGTTTGCAATATGCCCATATACGCATAATATTTAGTGATCTTTGGGTATTTATTTTCATTTTTGCTATCATTTTAACACTCACAACCATTGTTTTTTTAAAAATCTTAACAAAGCAGTTTGGCTTCTTCCATTGTGTAGCAAAGGAATGTTTAAAAATTTATCAAAATTCGGTATTGGCTAAATTTCTGAGAAGTGTTCAACTTAATAGTGTTGTATCATTCACTGGTTAGTATAACTCAGACATTTGCTATTCTTTTTTAGTTTCGCAGGGCAGTTTGAATATAACTGCTTGCTCATGTTCTAAGTACATTGGCAGTGAGATCTGGCCTTTTTTGAGTCGGATTACTTGCTGTTGCATTGTGTATAATAACCTACCTTTGCTTTATCACGCTTTTTCCTAATCATTTGTTATAATAGTGTTGTGTTCTATTGCAGGATACCAGTGCTAACACTCCACAAGCTGGCACTAACAGCAAAGTTCTTGGGGCTGCCCAAAAGTATTCGTTTGAACCGAAATTTGGAGTCAAAATACGGAGAAAATCACGGTTTGATGATCCTTCTGCACCTGTTAGCGCTGAGTCGAATGTTGACAAGTCCTCTGCTCTAACCTCTACTACTGAACAGTCACACACAAATCAGTCTGATAAATCAGCTACGAAACCTTGTGCAGAGGCGGAGGAGGGAGGTGAGAGGAGACGGAGCAGTAGGATACAGTCAAAGGAAAGCCGTGCTGTAGCGGAAAACAAGATTAAATCTGAGAAAGAAAAGCAGGTAGCTACAATAATACAGTATTATCATTCTGATCAACTTTTAACAGTTAATTGGCAATATTTGTAGTATGCTTAGCACTTCTGTATAAAATGCAAAGTAAAAAGTATTTTTCCCACTGCTGGTATGTGTAGCTTATAACTATTTCTATAAACCACTCCATTATTAGGAGGCAAAGAATAAAAAGGAGATCAGCAAACCTCAACCAAATGAGGAGACTGTTGACTTTGTGATAGAAAACCGTTCGGCTAAGAAGAGCATAGATTTACCTCATAGATCTGAGGCTCAGTCATCTCCGACAAAGAGTTCAGCAGGTGCAGCGGCCTGTGCACCAGGTAAACTGAAGATGAGGTGGCTACAGGCTGCATGGCAGGAAGAGAGCGCAGACTCTACCAGCATAACCACCCCTCAAGAGGTTAGTATAGATTCTAACTGATACTTAGCTAGCCGTTACAGAGTGGCTGGCTCTTATTGCTTAGTCATTCTAACTGAATATTGTACATATATAATTTTATGTTCTTTCCTGGTGCTGGCTTGCAATCTATCTACTGCCTGACCGATTTCAATCATGGGGGATGAGATGCAATACAGTATTATTTAAGACTATTGGCTTTTTATAGAACCCATCTGATATGGAGACTAGTGCTAATGAGACACAGGTGTCTCTGACTGCTAAAGAATCTGGGGAGAATGTCGAATCCCCCAAACCATCTGTGGAGAACAAGAACAGAGAGCCAGCTAACTTTGATAAGATTGATGAAAATATTTATCTAACTAGCAGGTAAGGCGTGAATGTTGTTTGGTAAAGTAGTTCCTAGGTATTACATGTATAATGCATATGTATATATATATATATATGTATATATTATTAGTATTATCAAAAATCTATATCGCACAAAATCAATATTTTGTAGTAAAAAATCCAACAAGAGCCAGAGAGAAGCCAAGAGAATGGTATGTGATTGCTCTATCACTGAAGAAGAGATGGCCAATGGAATGCTGGCTTGTGGAGAAGACTGTCTCAATAGAATTCTAATGATTGAATGGTTTGTTGCAGCCACAGATATATATGCTAACACTTTTATATATGCCACCATATAGCAATACAGTCTAGTAACCTCACTAACCCTATGGCATCTGTTTCATGAACTTGGAACATTGCCCTATTTCTTACATTGCACTTTCTGTTTGCGGTGCAATGCAAGTTTTGGTATTATTTCATGTACTCTAGTGTACTATTTTCCATGTGCTCCAGTGCAATATCTACAGTAGTGTATTTCCATGTGCTCCAGTGCAATGTCTACAGTAGTGTATTTCCATGTGCTCCAGTGTAATATCTACGGTAGTGTATTTCCATGTGCTCCAGTGCAATGTCTACAGTAGTGTATTTCCATGTGCTCCAGTGTAATATCTACAGTAGTGTATTTCCATGTGCTCCAGTGCAATGTCTACAGTAGTGTATTTCCATGTGCTCCAGTGTAATATTTACAGTAGTGTATTTCCATGTGCTCCAGTGTAATATCTACGGTAGTGTATTTCCATGTGCTCCAGTGTAATATCTACGGTAGTGTATTTCCATGTGCTCCAGTGCAATGTCTGCAGTAGTGTATTTCCATGTGCTCCAGTGTAATATTTGCAGTAGTGTATTTCCATGTGCTCCAGTGTAATATCTACGGTAGTGTATTTCCATGTGCTCCAGTGTAATATCTACAGTAGTGTATTTCCATGTGCTCCAGTGCAATGTCTACAGTAGAGTATTTCCATGTTTTTCAGTGGGTCCAGATGTCCATATGGAGACTACTGCTCGAATAAAAGATTTCAAAAGAAAGCCAATGCTGATGTTGAGGTTTTTCTAACAGAGAACAAGGGCCATGGGCTAAAGGCCTTGTCTCCCATTACAAAGTAGGTTTATCAATTTTATTTTTAAAATAGTGACGTGTAATCTTTGTGGTAACATTGTTGACTTTTCGTGTAGGAAGTGAGCCATGCATGTTTGAATACACATCTGATGTCATCAGTGACTGGCACTAGATACATGCAACTGTACATAATGTCCCACACCAGTGGGTAAACTACAAGTTAAAATTTTTTTAGCCATCTCCTTACTCTCAATAAAAGAATTATTTCACCATAGCTGTTTTGTCGATGTTTTACACTTTCATGTTGAAGAGGAACATTTCGACTGCTTTCATAATGTGCAGTTTTATGGTGTGCAATGTACTACTTGTGTTTGTGTTATATCTAATCTAGAGGGACGTTCATACGTGAGTATGTCGGAGAAGTGTTGGGGTGCAAAGATTTCAAACATCGAGTGAAACAGTATGCTAAAGATCAGCATAGGCATTACTATTTTATGGCCCTGAACGCTGATGAGATTATAGATGCTACAATGAAAGGCAACATCTCTAGGTTTATTAACCATAGCTGTGACCCCAATGCTGAAACTCAAAAGGTATAGTTTGCTACTACTACTACTGCTGCTACTGCTACTACTACTGCCGCCACCACTTCTACTATTACCAATACTACTCTCATCACCATCACAACTTTTACCACTTCAGCTTTTCTTTACTGGTTCATTGCTCTACGAAATACTAATAATTTGACAACTTGGTTCTTCTCTTTGTAGTGGACAGTCAATGGGAAGCTAAGGGTAGGGTTTTTTGCCAGACGGTATATTGCAGAAGATGAGGAGATTACATTTGACTACCAGTTTGAGCGATACGGGTTAGTTTGAATACTAGCCTTCAACCGTGCAATCTCACTCTTAGTCTTGGATCTTATTGTTATGTGTGTAGCATGTACACTGTATATCCAGAATATTTAAAGACTAACCGGAAGGAATCATCAACTGTCTTTATATGCTATTTGGCTACTATTTATGGCATATTAGAGATCAATGTACAAGAGCGACAATTTGCATTTGGTTATGCTTGCTCTTACATTTTATTTTTGTGTGAATTTCATTGTTCTTTGCTCCCCACACTTGCTTAGATTCTAGTTTATTTGATTTCACTATTACAGCAAGGAGGCCCAAAAGTGTTTTTGTGGTTCTTCCAATTGTCGTGGATTTATTGGAGGTGAGAAAACCCAACCGCTCAAACAACTGTTGGATACAAAGCCTCATTCTGCTGGCAAGAAAAAGAAAGAAGATGCAAAGAAAAGACCTGATTATGTCAACTTTACTGATGATATGGTGCGTAACTGTGATATATTCGAATATAGTACTAGACAGTTTTACAACGTCATTTCAAGAACAATTATTGATGTATTAACTATAACATAGAATATGGTGAATAAATTGAGCTAAACATCCCGTTGAATAGATGTAACATTTCTGTGTATTAGTTGTCGGAGGAGATTGAAAAACTGTCTAATCGTGGTGGACTGAAAAAATCGGAGCAGGTGGTGCAGTTAGCTCGGCTTATGGCGCGAGTTGACAGGGTAGAGCATAGAATCAGCATAGCTGATACTATTTTGGTGAGTAGTATAATGTTCAGTTGGTTTCATTACCTCTCTAGTGTTCTTAGGTATTCATGTACACAGGGTAGTCACTCCTCATGATTGGCTGATATTGTGGTTGGACAGTGCGAGTCATCTAAGAATCAGAATCACAAAGACTTAGCACGGGCTAAATGACTATTTGGAAAGTCTGCTTGGCCAATACCAGTATGAGTGCATGGTAATTGATATTACTAATGCTAACACCTGAGAATAACTAGCAACATGCCAAGATCATAAATGTGGGGAAGCCTTGGTATCATTGTTGAACCATTTCCCTTGCACGCATATGTTTCATGTACAAGGAAAGGGATTTAGTTTACATATTCATGTATATTCTGTTTTCATTTCCCATACATGCGGGTGTAGTTAGCGAGAAGTTGGTCATCACAAGAAGGAAACCTGTAGTATTGTATATAATGTGGATTATAGTGAACATCACATGAGTTGGTAGCTAGGTACACAATTCACTTGTTTTCTATCTGTTTACCTTCGCTTTATTCGCATTTGTAGGACACAACTAATCCAAACTGTTTACGACTGTTCTTGATTTTCCATGGACTATCTCTGCTGTGGAGCTGGATAGTGGATCTTCCTCACGTTGGTTGTTACTGTCTGAAGTTGAAGGTAACCTATCAATTTTTCCCTTCAGAAAGTGGAACAAGCTGTCTCTCGTACTGCTTGTTTTAATGCTGACATGGCAAGTAGAATCTATTATTCTAATTGTTAACTCGGTTGATTTTGTAGATAATCAGTGTATTAAAACGTTTACCAATCACCAACAAAAACGTGATTCAAGAAAGTAAAATTTTACCAGCAGTTGAACGTCTAGCTAAGGAGTGTAAAGAGCGAATCGCCATGGTCAAGACAGAAGCACCAGTCGAAGTAAAACCAGAAGATATTAAATCCGAGCCAAGTATTAGTACACCCAATGGTGCTTGTTCTGATATAGCAGCAGAGCCAGTTGAACCCATTTGTGAACCCACTGGTGAATCCACTAGTGAACTCACTGGTGAACCCACAGTTGAACTCACTAGTGAACCCACTGGTGAACCCTCGCAGCTAACAACAAGTGACACCGAACCTTCAGGTCAAGATACACATAATGCACAATCAACTGAAGCAGAGTCTGGTAATGTGTCACCTGCTGCAGTTCTTGCTGTGGGCGAATGTCCCAGCCCACCAGAAATATCTGAGAAAGCAGATTCAGTTAGCCAAGATTCAATATCTCAGCCAGTTGTACCAGAAAACTCTGTTAAACTAGAACCTTCTGAACTCACTACCATTGGACAGTCAGACTCGGCATCCAACTCCGGGACTCCTCAGTCAAGGAGAATATCGGCTGATGAAGACAGTCAGGATGATTGCATATCTCAAGATGGCCGCCAAGAAGACAAAGCAGACAAGATGATGGATGGGAAGGAAAATGAGTCGGAGGAATTGAGTTTGTTAATACCTTCTATCGATGAACTTCTTGACCAGTGGTCACTACTCAAGGTTGGTACTATTGGTCATGTCTGCTGTATTGTTAAATCTAAGTGTATTATTCATATGGTTATAAACTTTTATTTACTATTATAACAAAGTGCATTAATTGCTGGAAAATTGTATGTTTAACTGTTTAGTTTGGATATTTACTCTGATTCTATGTAGCAACATTATATCGGGTAGCAACATTATATCGGTTGAGCTGAAAAAGTTTTTCTATACTGTGTATAGTGCATCCTTCAAGGAGCGGTAGTTGACTCATTAAGACGCTCGGCCTAGGTGATGTGATGTGATGTGACGTTATCTAGAATTAACTTTTTGCTGATCCTTTGACAGGAGTCTTTCAAGATACCAATAAAACAAGGAAATGAAGAGAGAAAACGGACAGTGAAGGAAATAGATACAGCTAAGCATGAGGATCGCAAAGATTCAATCAGGTTTGTTGCTCCTTTACTAGTAGCATAGAATAATCCTTAACTGCAACTAAACCAAACTCAATATTGCATAGTACCAATGTGATATCTTAATGCAATATTGTTCAAAAAGTGTTATTGCTATAGGGCCAAGTATGGAGGCAAGTATGAAAGGAAGCGTAAAAGAGATGCATCGCCAGGGAAACGGAAGGATGACCATCAACCTGATCCGTAAGTCTCTACTTCCCTCCACCATATCTAATACTATGTCCATTGTTGCATTTGTATGCAGTTGTTGTTGAAGAATGCCCAGTTTTGGACTTGGACAGGATTTATAATACTTATATAGGCTACAATGTGACCTACATAATCACTACTTTACCCCCAGCCTAACTACAAACCCAATAACTTCTCTTTTATGCTTTGTTCTGTACTTAGCAAAGTGAATTACATCAGGTAATTATCAACAACAAGTAATAAGTCTTGTTCCTTTTAGCTTGTAACCATGTTGAGGACATTCAGATCACTCTCATCATGTCTTGAGTGTTTTCTTTGTGGTGGTATTTGTCTGTCATGACATAATAAATACTGTTCACATAATCACACCCTAGTATTATACTAATGCTTAAAGTTTTGTGAGATGGGGACAATGCAGGTTACTTAGATACTTTAGCACAATGGATTAGGCCCACTGTGCAGGTGTATGGCTGATGTATAAATGTGAATTTCATTTCAATGTGAAACAGGTGGTTGTCTTGTTTGCCTCATTGGTGTAAGCTATGAATTTGTTACAGTCTACAGTCACAAATAGATAAACAGGAACGACGGCGTATGTTTGAGGAACAAGTACGTGCTGAGGAGGAACAGATGGCTCTTGAGCAGCAGCGGTACGAGGTATACCAACAACAGGTAAGCTGGAGCAGCCAATGGCTGTCTTATATCCTTAATACTCATAATTTCTTGCTTCTTGTAATGCATTCAGTGATGAAGAGAGATAAAAAGGTAGTGTTGTGTTATTGTATAATCATATCATTCTATCACCTTTGTTACATTTAGTGAGCATTGCAACTGTGTTTCAGTATTATGATGAACTCGGTGAGCACCTGCTGCATCAGCAGGACTTACAGATGCAGCAGCAGTTACCACCTGACCAAGCACCTGTCTACCATGACAACTTCACACAGCAACAGAACTTACCTAACTATCTTCCTCCTCAACAGCAGTCACACCAAGGCTTCACTAGCCCACAGTATCCAATGGCAGTTCTTCCTAACAATCAACCCATGCAGCAGAATCAACCTCTCCAGCAGATGGGCTATGCACAGCCTGCTCCCGCTCCTGTACAGGTGAAGTTGTATCCTATTATGAATGCTAATAGTATTTCATAATTGAATGCGTCATACGACATTTCAAAGTTTCACAGTGTTAGCATGATTGAAACAGTTGAGTGCGTGCATGCTGTTTTCCTGCTTGATATCAAATCTTGAAATAGGCAGAGGTTAATGGTTTACTACGTGTATATTTTAGTCTGCACCCCCACTGGTTCAGAATACATCTCAAGCTCAGACGGTCTGTTATTACACAACCCCACAAGGCATGGTTGTTCAACAGATAGTACAGACGACAACACCGCAACCCCAAGCACCATCGGTGAGTTCCTCCTTCTCTTTTTAAGTCATGTAAAGGCATACAAAGCCACCAAAATCTAAGCAAAGAGTCCCTGATTCTAGAGGATTAAGTTGGTCCACATTTGTTCTAGAAGAACTATTTCTAGCATAGAAATAATTCACTTTACTAGATGGTCAATGGGAGTTGTTATCCTTTGTTCCAGGTCATCTACATGACAAACACCAGCTCACAACCGGCTGCTAATGATGACCCTCCACCTCCACCAGCAATCGTCACACCTAGACTCCCTCCAGACTGGAAGAGTGCTACAGATGCACAAGGCCGCACCTACTACTATCACCGTATAACTAGAAAGGCTCAGTGGGACGTTCCCACTAGCGACCAGGATATTGGTACTCCCATGGATATTGATTCCCCACCTCAGAGCAAAAAGAGCAGGTCATCTAAGCATAAGGTATCACATTATTAAATACTTCTAAAGTAGAACCAGTATTGCAACACAATCGCAAGTTCCACTGTATTTTCACGAATTGTGGGTAGGCAATGGTAAGAGATTTTACCATCATTGCACCTGCGTTCAATTGCACCCTCGCAATTTCATGAAAAAGCAATGACTACATAGCAATACTCTGATAACTCATTGCATGTACTATTACATTACATGCTACCATCAAATAAGTAGAACCTGTAGACTGGTGTAGCTGTACATGTAAATACTGCACACTTGTCGAAATTAAATATTTGCATACGTGTTTCTGTTTCAGAAAACAACAATGGCTCCAGCAGACACGTCAGCTGACACTAAGAAAATGAAAGAACATTTCAAGTCAGCTGTAAGTGTTTATGTACATGTACAGTGTTGACATCGTCATTTTAATTTGATGTTCGGTGAATAGAACAGCATATTTTGTCATAGGGGAGCGATTCTTCTTTTTCAACTAGCCAACGATCAATCTCTACTTCATTCCATTAATTATTATATTAATATTTTTGTGCAATGTCTTTTTCTAGATCTCAGTTCATATCAGAACACTTCTAAACAGTTATATGAAAACGGACAGTAAAGTTGGAAAAATAACAAATAAGGACGACTATAAGTTTTTGGCCAAAAAGGTAAGGTAAATCTTTTATCTTGCACATTACCAAAATTTTCACACTTTGTTCTGTTATGACAACACTATACTCATATAGACTAGTCAAAATTTCAGATGCAAGAATCTAAATGTATATTATGTATATGAAAATCTCCACTTTGCACATACAGGGAACTTGCTTGATTCAACCTCGCATAATTCAAAAACTTGGCTACTTCAAACTACAGACCTTGGTCCCTGCTGAGCACTATATAAGTAATCTTACAATTCAATTATGGCGGTCCCTTAGTGTTTGAATTAAGCAGGTTTCACTGTATATTTTATACCCAATCACATGTACACTTGCTACTAGTTCACATGTGGATCCATACCCTGTGAATTAACATTTTGGGTGTCTTGATCTCCACTATTTTATCATTGTGTGCGACTAGTCTTTGGGTACAGATACAATCCTGTGCACTCACTACTGTTCCATTTGCAGCTAACTCATGCTATTTTGGACAAGGAACTAAAACATTGCCGCCACCATGAAGATTTGGAAGTGAATGAGAATGTCAAGTTCAAGGCTAAAGAGTTTGTGAAGAAGTACATGGCCAAGGTGGGTCCCGTGTACAAGAGGGAGAAGGATGACAGATAGATCCGATAGACAATTGGCTCTCCATTTTATGTACATATTATGCATGTTACTCGTTTTACTTATGTTTTACTTCTCTTTTCAAGCTACTCAATATAGCTCTTAGTGTCAATCCTCTCGTTGAAAATCTTTACTATCCATTTACATTGTACACTCTTTGCATGACTGTAATTCATCTCTAAATCCTTTCTTCGGATCATTTTATTACTTCACTGGCATGTGCAATCAGTTCACATTTTTAATAAATATTTTAATATGTAAATTAGGATAAATCGTCATTTGTAAATAACTTGCTCATGGTATTATTGTTTATAGCAGAATACATTATGACAATTATATTATCAGCAACAGATAAAAATTTTTTAAGACCAGTATTTCAGATTAGAACTAACATAATACATGTAGATGTTGACAACATAATTTAGCTCTTATTTAGTGTAGCTAAGACGGGGCATTGGACAACCTAGGCTACCACTACCATTGTTCAAAGCATCTTATAATAAATATCAGTTTACATTAATTGTAATTGTAACAAGTTTACAAAATAGATATTATTCAAATGAGCTGCTGCCTTTTTGTGTATTCTGTAAAAAATAACATGTACATCAAAGCAAAAAAAGTTCACCAAAGAATGAAAAAGAGTATTTACTGTAAAACAGCAAAAACTGCAGCAAGCCTCTAAGAATTGCAGCACCATTGGTTTGGCCATAAAATAGAAAATAAAGGTTCAAATTTGAGTAGTCACTATTATTAGTGGCTTTGTAGAAAGTAACGTTACCTGTCCCTCATTACAGGGATCTCTAAATATGTATGTTCTGCACCTTTTATATTCACTTTATGTCGGCTATAGTATTCCACCATTTCCATAATGTTCTTGAAGGGGTGACTAAATTGTCCTAGTATCACCGTTCCATCTGGCTGCTGCACTATCTTTATATGAATGAACCCTGAAGCATTTCTAAATAACACAAAAAATAATATTGATTGAATACACGTATGACTAGGATAGCATTTCTAGTTGGAGGGCATCGTAATAAGGAGACAAATGCTCTATCTGAAAATTTAACAAAAAGCACTGGCTATGCCAAATTCCCATAAGCTAGAACTATAACTAGCCTTGGGGCTCTACCACACATTTATATATTGGTAAGAATTCCTAAAAGGAGTTTTGACTGGTGGCAAAACTTGAATTTTGAAGCACAAATGCATGTAATTCTGCAATTTTAAATGAATAAGAACACCCACAGTTACCACCAAGTGCTATAAAATGATATAGAACCAGTATTGCTAGATAGGTGCACAGAGGAAATGGAGTGCTGACAGTAAGGACTTGTGTGGTGCTAGACATGACCTGCCCTCCTTCCTAATACAAGCCACCAGCAAGGAAGGATAGTTCACACATTTACACTGTGATACAACAACCGGTGGTGTAATTAGGAGAGCAAGAGGAGAGATGAGGTTTGTGATATACAACAAGTACCAGAGGGAACCAATATGTACTAATAATATGAACAGTAAATAGTGAGGTATGAACAATGACTAAAGGGTTGTTACAATGACTACTCAATCACCTTTCACTATTGTTCCGAAATATGTATCTATTTCTACAAGTGAATAAAATATTAACACACTATAAATAAGTACTCTAAATACAACATTGAATTAAGTACCTACATGCAGATAAATTGGCAGCTATATTAGATTTCTCACTAGAAATAATAATATTATTACACTAAAAAATAAAAGTAAAAAGATGTTCAATTCTAAATCTGGAGGTTAATTGGTCATGTGGCCTTCTGATATTTTGATGAAAGAATTACACTACACCACCGATTCCAAGGTCTTGGCGACCCTCGGCTGGCCCACCCCACAGAATCTTCCGCAACTCCAGTTATTATTGCTAGTACATAATCGACGTCGCCACCAAGTACATGCAACAATTCGTTAGCAAAAAAATACTGCCCTTTTATAGCAAAATGATCAATTGAATATTCGATTGGAGCCAAACTAAAACTAAATTGAGTAGGCAGTAAGTTAGGTTCAGTGTGGGTAGGGCATGTACATACTTGAGAGAAAGGGTCTTATCACGAGGACTATTGCTAGACTCTCGGATGAGGAAGGAACCATCAGGTTGTCTCCGTAACAATTCTTCAGCGTGATTTCTCTGTATGGCTCCATGGTACCAACTAAAATACATGTAATATTTTGTAGCTTTATGGCTGCTACTTCAGTTACACACAGTTACACACTAATATTCAATTATGTAACAGTGCAGTTATTGTGCTTACAGCTGGATAAACTGAATAGAACATTATGTAACCACAACTAATCAAACCCTTACCAGAGCACCAGCACCAGCTGACACCACTTTAAGTAGGACTGAAATTGAGGTGATAAACAAATTAAAACAGGCAGGTATTCAAACAGTAAATACTGAATAGTAACTGCATAGGTGTACAATGTACATAGTATCCTGTACCCAGAGATAGCTTATATACAATGTAGATATAGGCCTGACCTCTCCAACTGTACATTCCCTGGGAAATTTAACATCTCAACAAAAAGAGTATCCAACCACTAGACTGAGTAGCGTGGTTGGGCATATGCTACACTCTTCAAAAGTATTACTTGTTTTTCTATCTTGGCTACACTTGGCTACCGGCAGAAATTGCACATGTAGGTCTACTTTAGTTGTGAAAACTACTTAAGAGTTGTCTACGCAACACAATTATAGGAATGACGTTGGGAAGCCAATTTAAAATCACGAATGCTTTAACACGAAAGGTAAACTCTGTATATTTTTGCTGCATTTAGAGCATGTACACTGTACGATGTAAAGTCATGCACCCATACTATCCATATGACTACTTACGGTTGCTGGGTGAGTGGTAGACTTTTGTTCACTCCTAGACCTACTCTGTGTTGACACTCTGGTACTTCCCCGGGTGTGCTGGGAGCTACAAAATAGACACCGCCATGAGTACAAATGCTCCAACTTATTGGAAATAATAACCAATTCCATTTGAATGTTAGAAGCATTAAGGTAGAGGTACAGAGGACCACCTTAAATAACCGGGTACAAAGAGAAGGACTAGACTATAGTTTTCAAGGTCAAACAGCTAACACAAGTATGTAGTAGAAGTCTTGCTCGGACAAATTTAATTTTCGGCACTTAATGGCTAGTTAGAAGTTACCACAAGTGATTTTACTTTAGATCCAGCTTGTCGAAATACTATTTAGAATAGACCTGATTTATTGGTCAAGAACTAAAATACAAAACTGCTACGACAATATTTTGAGATTCTACATAAACTTTAAGCTTTATATCCTTGACCAGGAAAGGTGATTTGGTACTGATACTGGTACTGTCTTTTCAACCCATCAACTAAAATAATCTCAGTGAATTTGGACTAAGTGTATGAACAATGACTGAAAGGGTCAAAAACAAGCTGGAGACAAAATAGTGATCACCAACAATGTTTCAATACAGTGACAAACAACAACTCCACTCCCCTGGTCACCCTGTACTCAAGCTGTGGTAAGAAGCATATAGTAGTACATGTATGTTATTAGTAGCAGACTCCCACATCCCATATATATTATGAGGGAGTTACCGGAATAACTTCCAGAAAAACTGAAAGTATGATTTCTAGTAGACAAATAAGTGGTCTCTGTGATGTAGTCTACAAAGGAACATAGCAACTAGACTTAATTTAAGAAAATCATATATTGAATAAAGTAAATAGGGGACAATAGTACATGTACATGTACACTGTATAATACTAGGACCATTCAGTATTATGAGCTTATGCTAATCCATATCAACAGTGAATTAGGAAAATATCCCCAGCAGCAACATATTAGATGTAACCATGGTGACAGTCTGACAGTCATAACAAAACAATATTACCATAGACCTACGAATTAGACTAAACGTTGTACTAGTACAGGTATGTAAGGAGTTGGCTCCTCTTGATGAACATAGTAAAGGAGAGACAACTCCAATGTTGTGACTGGGGTCAAGCCATGGGTATACTATTAATACAAGTACAAGTGCCAACTTGAGTTAGAAGCACATATATATATACACAGGCCTGCAATTAAAACTGTATAGTGTAAGTACATACATGTAGATACAAACATACACACTTACCACGCTCAGCTACTATAACAGAAAATTTAATTTTTTTCGTTAATTGAAAGATGCCAGTATGTTGGTGCACTTTCCAGGTGAATAAAAATGAATACCAGTACTTCATAGCCTATACGACTTATAATCTTTCAATTTGGTTCAAGTTAGTCAACAACAGTCAAGGTTGTTGATATTTAGGTTGATAGAGAACACCACGATCATAGATGTACAGTTGTGGCAATGCTGTCCCAACATACTTCTTGTATTACTATAACAGTTTTGTAACTCAGTCATCATTTTACAGCAGCAAGTCAGTCTGACAGGGTGAGGCAACTCACTAATTCTCATCCTTTGGAAAACTTTTGGTAAAGTATTTTTCTGAAATTTATAACCACGTTTGTGGCAAAAATTAATCATATAGTTCTGGATTGCTTTCTGATCAAAAATATCTGTTTTCTAACTTTAAATAATATCGGCTGCATGTGTAAAATGGCATAGTTTCACCAATCAGACTTTACCTATTACACATGCATGTTTACTTGTACCACCATGCACCCAATCATAGCTTCAAATTACCACTGACACAGCTGTCACTAAATCACTGTCGGTAACACAACTAGTTAGGTGTAGTACAATATTTTGATAGACTGAGATTCATGCTTGCAATTGGGCGACTGAGTTGGGATTTTAACCAAAACTAAGCAAAGAAGGTAACTTCTCCCGCTTCAATGTTGTATATATTGTACTACGTGTAGACCACGTTTTATCATGGCTATTGTCAGTCATTGATGCTATTAACAGAGAATGACTCACTCTTTCTGATGCTGCCGGACCGTGAGGAAGAGGACCCCCTTCTGTCATGGGAGTTAGTGTATGTGTTGGTCTTGTGCACAACCAACACTGGCTTGTTAGCATGGGCTTGTCCTGGTGCATTAGCTGGTATTTGTGGAGTCTTGGGAGGAGCCGGAGTAGTCGGCAATGCAGGGGTACCAGGTAGAGCTCGAGGAGATAGTTTATGTATTTTAGAGGCTGCTGCCGGTAGAACTCGTCTACCACTAGAATCATCAGCTCTATATGATCCACTCTCACTCGGCAAATCGGTGGGCCTACAGTATCCACAAATAGGATTATTACAACAAATAGAATTAAATACCTCAAAATTCTTCGTTCTATGCTAACAAAATAGCTTATAGCTTCATCCTAAAATATAAATCTACACAACAAAGCTTATTCAGCACATAAAGATTGTCAAATTCACTAGGTCCTGTATTGTAACCTATTTTACATTAGATACAATTGGAAATAAAGAAATGACAACTTCTAATTGCAAAAGAATTTATTGGATAATGTTGATGAGGGTTACGGTAAATAATAGAACAAGATGCATTGTAAAACTATTTTAATTTAACCCCAATATTTCGACATTCATCTAAATGTCATCATCAGAGGAAAATTTTCCTCTGATGATGACATTAGGATGAATGTCAAAATATTGGGAGTAAATTAAAAAAATGTTATAATGCGTCTTGGTCTATTATTCGCCAGAAAAAACCTTTGCTTGCAAAACATTTGTGTGTACAATGCAACAAGGTTATCAATAACATCAGATAGGCTATCTACTAAACCAATTCTACCAAAATTTTACTTTTGAACATAATGATCTACAAAGGCACACCTTTTCTTCTGCGATGACCTCTCTGATGGTTTCCTACGCTCGCTGGTCAACTCCTCAGATGCTCTCCTCTGTCTCTGCTCACTGCTGACCTTCTGCTTGCGTTCCAACTCATCAAATATCTGCTGCTGCACCTGCTCCACATTCCATGGGTCATCGTACACACCTAGGAGAAACGGAGAGAGGGAATCATTAGACTAACTGAACCTCCCTTTAAAAGCTAACAACGAGTACCAGAGTACCACGTATCGGTCAAGAAAAGTTCTGCCAAGAACTCCACTGTACTGCACATCACTAAAACAGATATATAATTAATATCAAAATAATATTCTATGAAGTAAGAAACAACCCATTATTGAAGGGACCTTGGAGAAATAAAAGGAGGTCAATCACCACCAGAACTAGATGCTAATAGCCTATCTAGTATCTACCACTTATGTAGTATGTAGTAGGTCTAAACTGTGTATGCCTATAGCCAATTATTACTACCAAGCTACTGCAGGTACTTGCTGTTCAGTACCAGCAGATCTGCTGGATACCTTTTGATGATGTAACAAACTGTAGAATGCTACCAGAAGGCAGGATGTAACAGAGTTTAGAAATTACGCATATCATTTGATATTCACCTTGGGTGTGGTCAACAGCATACATGGCCATATCATACTGTGCATAGATGCCAACATAAAGAAACTGGTTGAGACATAGGGCTGACATTATATTACAAACAGGTAATGGAACACGCTATTGATAGCAAGTAGCCCTATGTGCTAACTAGCTTACTAACTAGAATTAGCATTATTATTAGAGCAGTCAGCCAGGCATTCTCATGGACGATTTATTTCACCTTCAAGCATAATAGGCCTTTATATGGCATGCATTTAAAACATTACGTATTTAATGATTACCAGTTAATGATTTTTGATTCTGATAATGCCCATTTGGAGAACCAAATTTCATTTTTATGTCAAACCAATAGCCTACTGAAGTTAATTACACTGTATAATTACCAATTACCATAATAAGATTCCCTAGCTCCCACATGCACATTTCTACTTCCTTCAATTCAACTAGAAATCTCTGTATCTCATGTCAACCCAACACAGCTAATTAATTTTACACTCAAATCAATCAAGATAATCAGTAGTTTCCTCTGCAATAAACTACATAATATCAGATACATGAAGCTAGACTATATTGCTAAGGTAGCCCTACAACTATAACAGTGCCCAGTCATGGTAGTACTACCACAGCATTACACCCATCAGAGGACTTGAATATCCATCTTGAATTAGATGATGAGGATAGTGATAATTTGAAGCTAGGATTGGCCGCTATCCAAATGAAGGATGGTCAAGGAGGCTCTGCCCATTCAAAAGCAGTTAGATGCAGGACTGTAATTATTTTGGAATTCACAATTTTGCGGTACCTTTGATTTTCACTACAGTTTAGGTGGAGATGGTTTTCGGTAGATAATAATTTCATTGATAATCTAACAGTAGTCAGTTGGTGAGGCTTCAATCGATCATTCAACATAATTTAATAGGCTATATAATGAAGTGTACTTATACGAGTTATTCCATCTCAAAAGCAATCAATTTTTTTTCATAATTTTATTTTTTAACCACCAGTTACTGATAGCAATGAAGTTAGCATTTGACTGTAGGTCTGTACTAATTCTAAACGACCGGATGGAGAAGTGGAGACTTTATATGAGATTCTTGAGGCAGTCGTAAACTACCAAGTAGTTAGCACATACATGTAGAGTCTATCACCACATGCACTCTACATGTATTCAGTATAATTACTCTCTAGTACCGTGTACTGATACGATGTGCAGTAGTATGTCAGCTTACCATCAGCATCATGATAGTCACTCACAGGACCTTTCTTGGCATCCTTGAAGTTCTCATATACTTGATCGTCACTGTTCATCACAGGTGGGGAGGTTAGAGAGAGTCTGGGCTGGGCACAGGGCACCTTGCTTTTATCATCAGGGTACCTGTTGATTGGGGTATGAGAGAGACGGGATTACATTGTACAGACTGAACTGTACTCTACACTTCCCTTAGTGTGAACAAGATGAGCTACTATAACCACAGATACTTTGACCAAAACACATGTATACTGAACTGTAACCTGGGGCTCTAATGTGTGTAAGGAGAGAAGGAGAGAGTCAGAGACAGATAGGCTGACTAAAGTTATATAATCTGGTAACACTAATCCTCTTACATGTGTTTAGAGGGTGATTACTGGCACCTCTCTCATCCCCATGTACGCTCATTACCTATCTGAGGATACAGGTGTTACTTATCACCCAGTAGCTAAATATTTAACTGGAAAAAGCAACTATTTTTTGTGTCCTCATACTGTTAAAAAGTTGCAAAACCTGTTTCAGTAGCCATTTGCATAGCTGTACAGATGTACACGGCAGGCATTCCAGACTGAACTAAACACCAAACCAGGGTACTGTGATAATCAGCCCAATCAGTGGAATAGTGAACTATTCCACTAGAGGCTTGTCCATCACCCCAACGTCTTGCAACACCAACTTATCTTATTAATTGTAATGATGTGGCTATATTTAAATATGTAAGTAAGTACTGACTACTGAGTAGTACTTGGCAGAGCTACTTGGGTGTGTAAAGCATGGGCACTAATAAGCTATTGATCATAATAAGAAGTTGTCCTCTCCCAATTTCTCTTCCTCTTCTTTTTTTCTCCCAGGGTATGACACACTTTTCTCAACTTTTGCTAGCCAAATATTTTTTGTGTAAATCTATGGGCAAAGTCATCAGCAATAGTTTGACACAAGTTTCAGGTCTCAAATCGCCCTAATACCAGAGATATGACTGTTTGAAAAACAGGTTTTGACTACAAGCTCTTTGGCGTTTTTCATTGTGCCGGTCATGTAGACAACTCAATATAATTTGGAACTTCCCGGACTATTATGAAAAGAGGGGGACAACTCCTATTGACAAAGCCGACTTGGTTTGTGAAGTGATCACCAATTGGTTGCAAGTTGTGACCCATTTTCTTGTTGCTAAAACCTTGCTCAAGTACTAGAAGGAATTTAAATTTCCTGAGTAACTTTACGTCTAGTTGCAATTAAATGCAGAGTGCAAAATCTAGTGAACTATCGACTATAGGCTTCCACAATGTGCTTCATTGCAATCACTCAACTCAATTTTAATTGATCTGTTCTGCTCAAGTACTCTTCTGTCTGTAAAACTGGCATACCTGTTCAGTGTAGTGTTCAACAAACAATCACAAGACAATGACAATCAATCACAGACAATGAACATCTAGATCAAGAATTTCGGTGATGCAGTAGGAGATGGATGGATGGATGATGGATCGTGGTGGTACAGACCTATAACGTATGTACATTTAATATAAATAATAACAAAATATATATTTAATACTACTTATTCATTAATGCCATATTAAATGATAATATAATATAAATATAATTTAATATCATAAATATGAGATTTATATAATAATAATATTAACATTTATTATAATTATATATTATATAAATAATTATAATATTATTATATAATCATAATTAATAATGATATTTAATAATAAATAGGCCATGTATAAATTATTGTTTTGTTAGAATCCATATTTAATTTTTTTGTCTAATTTTAATATTTTGGCTTAAAGCCGTTGATCAGGTTAATAATCTAAACCATATGAAAATAATTGAATTCTTCAAACTCAACCTGCCAAGCGCAAATAAACTAAATCATGTTCTCATGATAAACAAGTTGGCTTCATTCATCACCATGTATTTCTCTTCAACTAATTCATGCAATGGTTCTTTAGATTTAATTTCTTGTTGTATCCACTCAGGTATTAGGCCTATAATTCTTCTGGTCAGTGGAGCATACCCTAACTTACGTTCAGAGTATTCCTTAGCTTCTTCATGTAACAATGAAAAATGTCAAAACTTGGGAAGGTTTGAGTCGTTTTAAATCTCAAATTTTTAGTACGGAGAAGTACACACAGACATTGGTATCACTCCCTGTGCAAATACCATGTGCATCACGGAGTCAGCTGCCAATTGTCCAAGGAGCTGTACCTCTACTGCCATGAACTATTTGGCATCAAAAACTACTTAATTCACCAAAATTTCCATTTATCGGCTCTCAAGTTACAGTTTACTATAATATCTACTATGCCTTTCATGCAATGTATGATATATTGAAACTTTGGGTCTAATAGGAAGTAATTATGATAAAATTTATTTTTACTTATAGTTCGATAGTGGCTTCTCTTCAACTGTTGCCATTTCACACAGGACTTTGTTAATTTTAGCAACCATCTCATGACTACCCAAAGGAAATAACTCGATTTATGCCTGTCACTTCTGTTATCCCATGACATATTTTAAAGTTCACCCAGTTAGCAGTTTCGGACTCTGCATGTTATCATACTAATCACAGCGAATATTTTCATTGTAGTGCTTTAATCTATAGAGGTTGAAATGGTACCAACGTTTGACTGACTACCCACTGTAGATTCTATGCGGAGTTACTGCAACAATGCATGCAGCAGATGTTGGTAACAGATACCCGCAAAGGTCAACTCTCAGCCAGAACTGTGTGGCTACTGTTTGAAAACGGCAGTTGGGACATGGCAAATGAGCAGCTGGTAAATAAGCCATCACATTAGACGATCCAACACACCCATTTTCGAACTCCTGTTTAGAAAATAGCTGTGTAAAGATAAAGGAAGACTGTTCTTCAATTATGGTGATGTTCATTAACTGCAGCGATTGTACTAAACTTGAATCTTTGATATGTTCATCTGTGACATGTCTAGTTGTCAAAATTTTTTACTAGTGTCAGTGTACTAGCATTTGTGCCAATGTTCAGTCACCAATGCAGCCTTTTATCCTATGCTTAGTGGACAACCTATGGATTTACACATTATATCTGCATTATGTACGTATAAACGTAGGTCATTGTACATGTATAAATAGTGTTTATGATTTTCATATTAATGGCTAGTTGCTCATGTAACCTTATGTGTAAGCTATATACATGTATCTGCATTTTCAAAATAAATGCATTGCTAGAATATTATACATTGGTCATTCAACGATGTTCCAGGTAATAATAATAAATTTGGTAGAGAGAAAGAACTAGGCAGCTTGTACAGTTAGTAATGGAGTTTTCACTGCAAACAGTCTCACAGAATGACACATTTCTAAAAATAACTCTAGTACTGGACTACCAGCTGCGACTTGTACATAGGTCTTCCAGTATTAATAGACACTTGTACAACCTAAGCTACATGGAGGAATATTTGAAACCAGTTCATTGCATATGGGAAACAGCTGTGAAATATGGTATTATTCTGCTACACCTGTAGGTAGAGCCCGACTAGATGTACTAGTATAGTGACGACAGTTAGTTACATGATTGTATAAAAAGCTAAATCCAATGTATACATTATTGGGTGTATCAAATATCTACATGTATTTTAGCAGAGATGAATATTAAAAAGGCAACTTGGCTGCTGTTGGAACTACACAATTTCAATTTATAAGGCTGAAACAATTACCAGTTCTGTATGCTTATATTAATAGTAGGAGTCTTAACATTTACCCTTTTTTATATGATGTAGAACACAAATCACCAGATACAAGTACAGTTATATTCACAAACTATGACTACAAATGTTGCACAGCTGTATATCATGTATGATAATAGCCAATTCTCTGTAGCACTCGCTTAGCTGTGGGTTTAATGACAGCCTAGGTGGGTGTCTGGCCAGCAATATCTAGATTCCCACAGCTGTTATAATAATCTTAGCAAGTAGTAATACAAGCAAGTACCAGGATAAAACTACAGGTATAATTTTGAATAAGAAAACACAAGCAAAAGGCAAACTCCTTGCATAAAAACAGTAGTTTCAAAATATACTTGGACATTTCAGGCATGGAAAAATAAATTGTAACCTCCCAGAAAATCTATGCTAAGTAAACCTAAGAAATATAAAAACATTAATACTTTTGTCGATCCTAACATACAGATAAAGATGCTAAAGGTCAGCAGACACACACCAACATCAATAAGTTTTATCTTGAATAGTTCATGTACAGCATGTTATTGCCGTAGCCGAACCCAAGGTAACAAAATGCAATTCAAACTAGATACATGTAGATGCTAGCATCATCACACTATCTACTTGTACTTCTTGCAATGGGTTCACGGTAAATGCGTTCTTGTAGAATCAACCAGGTGAGAGTAGACACCAAATAGTGGCGGAGTGACTTTTGAGCTGTTACATGATGGAGGCTTGAGGACATGCCAAGCTCATCTATAATGATGACACCATCACCTGTCAATCTAAAATTACAGAAAGCTACATATCAAATTTGTGGCTACAAATTGACCTGAAAAATATGGATTGACAGCCAAGTGTTGATGGCAACAAATATATATATATAGGCTACCATTCATTTATGGATGTTTAGTAGTTTACACAACATAGGAGTCTGAAAAGTTCTGCCATCACCTGTGCATTGATTGGTGGGCTAAGAATGCTACCCAAACAGTGGCCTGGCGATATAAGCACCAAATGAACAAGAACTTGACCAAATTTGATAAAATATAGCTTGCATTGTGGACATTTATGACCATTTTCTATACATCTGACTTCAAATGTTCTAATAGCAACAGGCCTTGCATAGTTTATATAGTCTGAAGTTACTGCCTACCTCTCATCACAAAGACCAAATGCATTATGGATAATCCATGCTGGAATGCCATCATCTTGCAATAAGCAGCAGCTTGCCCCTGTAGAAGAGTAGGCAATAATGTTCTTATTGTGATGTTTCCTATTGTGTACGAGACTTTCCTCTCCTTAAAAACAAAATGTAAAATCACTATATTACAAATAATATGCACTAGCTACAACGATAGGCGGCGAATCTATATTCATATCATAACATGGTCTCAGAAATACCAGATTAGGCATGATACACTCCTAATGATATTGATAATAAAATAGCTGAAATATTGATACATGTAGGCCTAAAAGTACCTCTATAAACCTTGAATAGCATAACAGTTATGATTACTAGTAAATGATGAACATGTTATAAGTGCTATTATAAATTTATAAAGAGCATCCCTATACCTGTCTAGGTTAATATAAATAACGGCAGCTTATATTACGAAACCCAATTTTATCATATGTATTTTATAAATTATGTTATATCTATATATTTTTAATACTATACAATTGACCCAAATATGAAATAAACCATAACTAATTATTAATCAGTCACAGGTTTATAATAACTATCTTGGTTTATCATAGATTCACCATATACCTAGGCTCTACTAAATAAATTTTAATCTTAAATTTTATTTTTGTTAATATCCTTTAGGTTTATCATAGAGTCACCATATAGAGCCTACTTTACTAGATAAAATGTTATATCATATATTCTATAATGTAGACTTATATCATATCATTCACGTTTATTATTCATCACATTTGTTAGAAAATCCTAGTGTGAGCTAATATTTTTATTATGAACAGTAAAACAAGTCGCATTTTTATTTTAATTTGTTCCTTGTATTTCAACGCTCATCCGAAGATCAACATCAGAGGATAATTATTCTCTGAAGATGATGCCCGGATGAGCATTGAAATATAAGGAACAAATCTAAATAAAAATGCGTCTTGTTTCACTATTCATCACATCTAATACGGAAATTATAATTGTTACAATATTTATTAATCCTTGGTGAGGTACTTATATCTCGCGGTAATAAAGTAGGGCCTATTCGTAAATTAGTTGGAGATAATGTTAATAAAGTAGAGTATAGTTTTAATGATTAATATATTATTGTTAAAATAATAATTGCAATTGTAGTAATAAATTTTCATGTATGTTTGTGTGCAATTGCTTTCATTAGCATAGATAAGCATTAGTACAAGTATAAGTGCTGTAAGTGTATTGTAAATTTACAGAATTTGAAAAACTAAATGATGATACTATACAATAAAAATTGCACTGTGAACTATTGCTATATAAAATTAAAAATAAATATACATGCCACATGAAATTTAATAAAATATATCTGTATTAATTATTCAATTAATATTATCATTATATCGCTATTACAAACACATATTAAGTTTAGTTAATAATTATTTATCATAATCAATGATATACATACTAAACTATTTTATTATTTATAAATATAAATAATAATTTTTTTTATTTTTATATATTAATTGTCGTAATGTTTGAGGCAAAGACAGTTTGCTGGTTCACGATAAGACTCGTACTTTACTGAACTGTATTGATTCAAGTAAAAGTTTTAGTTTAGTTTCAAATGATAAAACAAAAATCAATCACTGAATCAGATAAAAATTAAAAGCACTCAGTCAGTGCACTCGAAATGAGTTGTGTCAGACCTAACCTCTGATTGCAAGAAGTCTTTGAGAAATACATAATGGTGCTAACAACCCATTTGTAGAGAATAATTAATTATTGCCGCAATATTTGTTTCATTCAGAGCTGTTTATTGTGAAACGGCTTCGATACTGGTTTAGTTGTAAACTAAAACTAAGTTGCAAATTGTTCTGTTTGCGCTGGTTGTTGTTATCTGGGTGTAGCCTTGGATAAAGTCGTAAAGATCAGTAATACGTGGTTTCATCGTTGTTCTATTACGTGGTCCTTTGTTTGATAAAGCTCACAGGCTTATTGCAAGTTGCATAGCAAAATTACACAGTACGGCAAACCTCCATTTCTAGGTCAGCATAATTGACCAACCAGAATCCGAATTATACTAGGCCGAGAAACCATCATCAATTTTAGTCAAGTCTACCTGTTGTCTACATGACCGGCACAATGAAAAACGCCAAAGAGCTTGTAGTCGAAACCTGTTTTTCAAACAGTCATATCTCTGGTATTAGGGCGATTTGAGACCTGAAACTTGTGTCAAACTATTGCTGATGACTTTGCCCATAGATTTACACAAAAAATATTTGGCTAGCAAAAGTTGAGAAAAGTGTGTCATACCCTGGGAGAAAAAAAAGAGGAAGAGAAATTGGGAGAGGACAACTTCTTATTATGATCAATAGCTTATTAGTGCCCATGGTGTAAAGCCATCAGGCACCTCACTGCATATTATATTATTACTATATTTCTATATCCCTGTCTACATGTACATCTACTCTATGCTTTGTCCCATATACTATAAAGCTGTATTGAAACAGCAGTTCCCAATTGGCCATTTTACATCTGATTGAACCTTGTGCCATTTTCCAAGTGATGTTATTACCAGTTATAGATTGGGGGAGAGCACTGGCCAGTTTGGGCTGTTACATACATAAAATGTAGGCCTGCATCTATGCAACAAAAGGTACATGCAAACTACAAATAACTCATAAAATCATTCTAGTAAAGTGAAACAATGTAATATTGTAACAGATTATGTCCATCAGTTAGTAGTAGTTACTACCCATATCACAGCTTCTACTTCTACTGCTGGTATAGCATAATCCAACATGATACCAGTAGTGATAGAACTGAATGGTACAAACTAGCAAACAATAACAGCGTTTTTTGTTCATAGAGAAATAAAAGCATTGACTTACTTAAGCATGACTTTGATCTCAGAATCATTGCTCTTGTCATATATGAAGTTAGTAGCTGTGTTTTGGTTAGCAGAATGTTTGTTGGCTCCACCACTGTTGCTGCTGTTGCTGGCCCCACCACTGTGAGACAGAATCTTGGGAGGTGATATAGGAGATGTCACAGGTGGTTGGTGTTGCTTAGTTTCCCTACATCAGTTACAAGTACAACTGACTGCTGAGCGAGAGGAGAGAGACTAACAGACTAACACTAGAGATAGAGAGGTGCTGGGTATAAAATAGGAAGATAGGAATATAATTAACAAGGTGTGGTGAAGTGTAACAGCTAGTGCCAGCATGATAATATATTCACTATGCCATGTCATTAGTGGGCCTATAAGTACACTTATATAGTGTATATAATCCAGCTAAGGCACACAGATAATATTAGCAATGAATAATCCAGTGCCAGGTAGATTACCCACACAGGCGTGCCACATAGATATCAGTGGAGTTGTCCTCCCCTGCTTTCACAATAACAATAATATTATTATTGCACAACAGGAAGTAAAAATATTATATTGGGTTGCATTATGTTTATACTATATGTTGAGTAACATTAATTAATTATATAGCCCATGACAGAAGAATTGAAATTCACTTATTTATTAGACATTGTAGCTTCAGTAAAGATTCAATCTAATAGGCCGGTCAGCAACAACTAGATTTATAATTGATATTCATAGAACAGAAGAGGCCAACACAAGTCATGGTGACCATCATTACGAGTAGCCTACAGTAGGCCTATAATATCCAGTATATATCCAGAACTCGTTAAAACTTCTATTGGCAAGCTACCCTGTATATACACTCACATAGTGCGGTTGAATCATTCCCATATCCAAAGTCAGGCCAGAGAGTAGAATATTGATGAGAATAAAATACCCAACCTAGATTATTATTATATAATAGACTACATGGCAACTGATAGCCCACCCACATACATCCTGCACCAACCTTATCACAGGCAGACCCCAAGCGCAGTATGCAATGTACATATTGTAGTGGTTACCTTACCTCCATTTGCCTTCCACTAAGACGGCAGAAGTGCTAGGAACCTGTGAGCTAGAAACTTCCTGTTTACTAGTGCCGGAGGATGAACTCTGCCGGTGGACGCTGGGATGTTTAACCTTATGTGATGATGTACCACTTCTAGCATCATAGTTTATTTTCAAACCTGTGGCTGGTTCAACCAAGGGCCTAGTGTGCTGTGATGGAGATGTTGTGGATCCAGGAGGGTTGGTGGGTGATTTGGACACTACACTCTGCTGAAGCAGACCTTGTGTGGAGGAGGGTGTTGGAGATAGAGGCTGTTTCATCTGTTTCACCACCTCTATAATCTCAGACTCCAGATCCCATGGAGACTCATATTCATTACCATCTGTAAGGAGAAATGCATATGTCATGTAGTACACCTACCTCCTACCACTACATAGTCACACTTCCTCAGCATATACAACATATAGTTTAGTTATTAGAAGAGGCCTGTTGTAGTACTACTCTGTCTTACAGTGCGTGTCCTGATACTTGGGCCTCTACAAGTTGTATGGATGATTCTGAGGTGGTGACTCTCCACTTATAAGAATAGCATACAAATCAGACAAAGATCTTGGAAATTCCATGAGGTTCAGGGTGAGTCACTAACTAGTCACCAACACCTTCCAGTATCAAAAGGAGGGATACAGCAGTATTGTAGTCCAAATAAAGTAGCAGTGTAGTACTATCAATAGGAGATCAGAAGCAGAATGATAGTAATAATAGTAGAATATAATAGCTATTGCTACCATAGGAAGAATAAAGGATAGAAGGGGATCCAGGGCCCAGAGGTCTGGGAATACTTAACTGATGAGTCATACACACTCAGCAGCTCCATTATGCTGTATTTAGTAGGATAGAGAAAGTAAACAAAGAGAGGTAATCAAAAATAATTATCATCACTGCTAGTCTGTGGTGGACAAGGTGGGAATGAATAGCAGAGCATGTGGCCAGTAGTAATGAGCTGTTGTTTATATTGTTAAGATATTTCAAATTTCATTTAGAATTGTAACAGAAGTAACAGATATTATTTAGTAACCTACATACACTGTATAAGTTTCAGAGCTGCTGCCCTCATTATTTACTGATTGGCACAGAAATCAATAGACAAATGTAATATAAGTATACATGTATGTGAGATGTGATATGGCAAGCAGATGTTATGATACTCTGATACTGATGACGATGGAAGAAACCACTCTAGTGTTAGAATTACTCATTTGTCTTGTCTGTCAAACATGTCTCCTAGCAGAGTAAAGAGTGGAGATGCTTGAGTGTAGATACTATATAGGCAGTATAAGAATCATAAATCATCATCTCATTGCTGACAGATGGAAAACCAGACAGTCACAACCTCTCCTCTCAGAGTGGGGAAGAAATTTTGATAGCCTTAGCTTTGTGTTTATGGTTAGGGCAATCAACCAATAATATATATAGAGAGGACAACTTCTCCTGCTTCAATTTCAGCAAAGAACAAAGGCTATCTCGATCTCTCTACTATTATGTACTTAACTTTTATAGCCTTCATCTGCCACACAGTGATAAAACAAACATGCTGGTACTATATAGACCAAAAGAATAGTCTGTTAGGTGCAATACTACACACTATAATATACATGTAGTTATAGCAGATCAAAGAGGAGATAACTTACGGACTGGGTAGTGTATATTTCTGGGATCTATATCTGGCGTAATATTTGAGACAGCAGCTGTTGATCTCGACTTCCCATCAATACACTTAGATCTAACCGCTTGTATCTGAGAATTATTCATGTATAAAGCAGTAGGAGAATCAGATTCTACTGTGGAGCTCATTGGTACGTGACTACCGCCACTACCACCACCACTGTGCTCAGTAAGAACTTCTGTTGGTAAACTATCCGTAGATTTGGTACTGGTTATAGAGTCTATGTGTGGGGTGACAGTCATATCCGTAGCTTGGGTTCTCGAGTGAGTAGGAGATGCACTGGAACTGCTATTCTCGTCAGGGCAGTAACTCGTATCTGATTGGAGGGTAGATGTAGGTGATAGTGGAGTGTGACTAACGTTTAGCCTCGAATTATCTGAAAACAGAATGATCTAATATAAAAAGTAGTTCATACACTAAAGTAACCAATCATAGTAAATAAATAGAATAGACAGTTATATCGGGAGCTAGGTTATCTTGTTTTGGTGATCCACATATATCCAAAGAAACAAGAATATAATGTAACATTTATTTATGTCTATTTTTCAATACGTAAATATTACTAAAATGGATTGCATTAGACATAAATATTATGAATACAACCCCATTACATCACATGTGACATGACTAGCTTACTTCCCTGTTGCATGGGTACATAACAATATAGCATACTGGTATCATAATCTCACCATACTAGTTTGTTGTTATCACCAAATATAATAGAACATGGTTATCAATTGTCTGATTGTACAATACATTGCATTCAGGACTGAAATAAATGGGTAGAGTAGAAGATGCATATAAAATATCTACCAATCACTAATCACATAATAGTTCCAGTAGCAGAGTAAAAGACTGTAAAAACATCAGTCAGTTCGATATGTCGTACCATGTCACTATTTACACTGTATGTACTGTAACCTGTATGTACTGTAAACTGTATGTACTGTAAACTGTATGTACTGTAAACTGTATGTACTGTAAACTGTATGTACTGTAAACTGTATGTACTGTAAACTGTATGTACTGTAAACTGTATGTACTGTAAACTGTATGTACTGTAAACTGTATACACTACACTGCATGTACTGCACTGTATATACTGTACTGTATAGGCTACTGTTAGTACTGAATGTACATGTAAAAACACTAACTATGTCTGTGCCCCTCACTCAACAAGTTTCTACTTGAAATATCACTGAGCTGAATAATATCTATCAACATACATGTACATGTATATATGACATCACATCTACAATAATACCTTTGGTTGATGCTGTGCTGGACAGGGTTGATGAAATTGATGAATCTTCAAGAGCAGTAATAGTGACAGTAGAGATGGTAGCAGGTGCTGTAACAGTAGCACCTGTAGGAGTAAAAGCACTAGTACTAGAAGCAAGGCTATCTGTCAAGGAATATGTAGTTGTAGTAGCAGTAGTGGGAGTAGTAACAGTAGTTGTAGTAGTACTAGAGGTTGTGTTCAGGGAATCTGCAGGTTCACAGTAAACGCTGTCTTCTGATTGGCAGTCAGGAGGCAGAGTGTATTCCCCACAGTCCCTGACTAACTGTATAAACATAAAACAGGATGCAATTAACGTGCCCATGGATAGGAGTAGGTTAGAAAATAATTATACTAGTATGACTACCAGAGGTATGTAGGCCTGCTATAACTTCCTCAATCAATCAGTGACAAACAGGGATGGTAAATAATTGTAAACAAATTGGTGACCTCATCATCATTCAACGAAAATAGTTTTAGGATTTGGACAAGGATAGGTCAGCTATGTGAATTATGCAACTTAGAAATAATACGCAAGACATTACCAGTGGTGGCTGTGCAGGGGCAGGTGCAGGGGGCTGTGTTGTCACTTCAAACGTTTGTTTGTGCTTCTTCCCGACACCGATTTTGTTAAGCAGCTTTGAGGCCATGTATTATCATCTACACAGTATATATGTATACATAGGAATCACTAGAACAGAGAGCAGGTAATTTCTAGTTGAGCAAATATTTATTATATTGAAGTGACAGTGACAGCTCACACTTCTATTCTAATACATACATTGTATGTACACTCCTTAACTAAAATGCTGGCACAGCTTACAGAAAGGTATACCACTGGGGCATGAAATCTCGAGGTAGGTGCAGGACAAAACAGTAAATGATGTTATCTCAATAAAGTTATCCACTCAATAAAGTTATCCAAGCCCTGATGAGTTTCATTACGTGATGCAACTTCCAGCAAACATTCAGTGTAAATCAAAGAGCATAAAACTTATTAGTACTTGGTCTCAAAAGTCAATAATGTTTTAATAAGTAGTGTGGCCCAGGAGGCAAGAATAAGGCTTAGTTTCCATAATTCATCAATATTGTATATTACGTTTTATACTAATATCTAACTGCATGTGGGTGCAACACATGTGAATTTCAAAAATAGGGTAGTGTTTCTAGTCTTAGGCTAATATAATAGCCCATTTAGGGTATGTATTTTCATAGGCTCAACTATTTAATATTATACATTGTAGAATCAGCTAGTAGGCTATGTGAGCCAACCATCAACCACCTATTGGTAAATAAGAAAGTAGCTTCTTTTTGTTTGGTAAAATTTGGAGTTGGGTGCAACCATGGAGAATTTGAGAATGAAGCCAGAGCCATTGTTCTTCCTATCCATCACTGAATACACTCCTTCCCAAGTCTAAACTTAGCCGCTGCTCTAACATTAATATATAAAATGTAGTGTACTATCAAGGGTACTGTGACCTATTGCTTATTATAATGACTCGAACACTGATCCACGCAACCATGCTGATGAGCGAGAAGAGGTTAGATCATGCTTTGATTTTAGTAGGCCAGCAGTGCAGATTCTCCATACTGCCGCTAGTTCTAGGTAATGGTAGGTAGTACGAAGTTTAATTGGCAAGGCAGTCCATCAAAAACTACCCTATCGTCAAACTACTATTATTACAATTATCTATAAAAATAATATTCACATAGATATTGTATTCTCTCTACCATAACTATTTTGGGTCATTGCAACATCATTTTTGATGGTTAGGCCTATAGCAATTTGTTAGAGAAATCGGTATGGATTTTTTAGGTCGGCTAGGATAAATGACCAGCGACAGTCATATCAGGAAATAAACTTCAGTTGATACCTGGTGAAATTCGAACCCACAACCTTCCGACTGTTTGTTAGTCTTGCACTCGACCAACTGAGCTACCCCTGACCATTCCTTTCTTGATTGCAAATAAATTTGTTTATATATAGGCTATAATAATAATTAATAACATAATTATGATTATTAATTATAATTATAATAACAAAAACTTAAATAAAAAATAATACAATATTTTGGTACATAACAATAACAGTTATTATTATTATTTATATATTTTTATTAAATTATTATAAAATAATTAATAAAAAAGTAAACTAACCATTCCAACCCAGACGAATCAAAATCAATAACAAATGAAATTTTAATTAACATAATAATTATTTATGAAATATTAATAATTTTAACAAAATAAAATAAAAATATAAATACTTATAATAATTTAATAATTAAATAAAAATAATTAATAATAATATAATATAATTAATAATAATAACATAAATAAACACTATCTAATCTATGACTATCACTATGGCTAAAGTTGATTCACAAATTTAATCAAAATTATTCAAACAGAAATAAGTCGAACTCGCCCTTTATAAACCAACAAATGTATCTGTTTACTATAACTCAGTGCGGTACAGGGCAACAGGATGAAAATAACGAAAGTATAGGCGCTCCTTTGAAACATATTTTATTTTTAACATTGCAAATAAACTGTTCAAACGACTCAACTGCACTCAATTTTAATGCAATCACTAGATATGGTGTCAGTTTACCTGCTATATGCAATAATGTCCACTTTAATAAAAATTATCGAGTTGCTTTCTCTTATATTCTCGGTTAACTGTAGAGAAAATTGTGAGAAAAATAATTCTAGGTGCAGAGTGATCACATGGGAAGATAACTCTATAAAGAGCACGAGACTATATTTAGACTCGGAACCAAGAATTTTAAACATGCTGAGAATGCTAGTTCACATAACACCTAGAAATGGGACTTGTTTCTTCAAAACGATTGGCCCGTGTCTATCTAGCGACTAATTTTTGTACATCTTTACTATAAATTATCTTTGTAATTTATATTCATATTGAATGACTTGAATTGGATATTAGTAAGCGCCATATAGTGAGAAAAACTCTGAGAAAAGTATCATTGTATCAACCACAGAGTTAGATAGCTATCCTATGGTATCAACTAATGATGTAGTAATGATATTGTCATTATTTATGGCAATGACAAAATCAAATGTAAGGGAACTTATTTTTTAGTAATTCTAATTGTTTTGCGATAGTTATAGAATAAGAATAGTAAAGTATTGCTTTCTGTTTAGTTATAGTTAGTATAGTTATGGTATTGTATAAGTTTACTGTTCTTACTTCTTATGTCACAGAAATTTTGTTTTTAGTAAAGTGAAAGTAACATTTGTTTAAGATGCATCACATCACCAATAACTTATTTGCCTATATAATAATACATGTATTATTTATAGAATAATACATTATTATTTTTGACAACTCAATGTCATATATCAATATGATATACGAGTGATGCATATGATATAAGATTAAGATAATTATTATTATAAGTATAGTAAGTATTGATGTAATAAAATATATAAATAAATATAATAAATTAATTATTATGTACATATTGCATTTAACATAAGGAAAAGTAATATAGGCCTAATTACCAATAATTACATGTAATTAGTGAAATAATAACTTTATTAAATATTTTATTTCATATTACAATTTATTTTTATACGTAATATTTTTATATCTGCAGGACACTATGATCGTCATCAATTCTCATAATTAGACCAACAGTAATTGTGTGAATTATGCCAGTCACCAATGACTAAGTCTGAGCAACTGGAAGAAGTGGGGGCTAGATTTCATATTTAACATACATAGGCCTATCACTTATGCTTTGTATTGTTTCGATCGCTAAGCATATACTGAGGCCTTTGGGCACTGATGTCACTTCTTTGCAAACTAGGTACGGTATTTTTATTTTTCAAACACTTTGGCCAAAGACTTTCTGATACACCTGGACAGCCAGTAATTAGTAATTATTGTAAAGAATTCTACTCCTTTCACCTATCCTGAATGGATAAAATTCATTTTGTGTTTTTTTGTTGCTGTCAGGACTTGAACCTGTGACACTAAAGTCTACAAATCATCAAGTTAGCCACTATAATTTGAGGTGGATTTGAGTGGTAATCAGTAGAGTAGCAACAAAGCACTTATCACCATTTTATAAAGACCCTCCACTCACTATCCCTCGTATTATAATAATTGCATACATAGGCTACTACTATTAATTGTGTAGATAGCCTGCATCCATAAATGAGGCATCGTACCCACAAAATAATTGCAACAATAATATAAATGGTTAGAGGATAATTATTATCACTTACACGTATATGCTCATATGCTATATGCCTATGCTATATGTACGAACATATAGCCTATGTTATTGCCTGACTTTTTATCTTATAATATTGTTGATTTCGGATTACATTTTAACAGTCATCACTATGATAATAGTAAGTTTTGCATGATCCATGTTATGGTTATGTTGTGGTTAAAATCTTTGGTTCAGCCATTAACAAACTTCATATTCAACAAGATTATGTAAGCCCTATTTTAGCAATTATAAAATGGCTCCACAGGCCTAGGTCCTATCTAGCTATGGTCCGAGTCTTGTATAACGCATTGGTCCACCATAACAATATTGAAATTTAGGGGACTAGTGGCATCATAAGATCCAACAGAGAGCACTCTCCCCCCCCCCCCCCCCCATGCCTCTGATTTTGGTCACAGGGTAAACACTCTGAACAGGTAGTATGCTAAAAATATAGTTATGGCTATGTAATCATTGTGGGCACACAGTCTAATTATCACCATCTAGCATGTGGCTGCTGCCCCACAAGGTTGGTAAATCTGATGGGAATTGGCCTTGCATTGTTTTAGATCAAAAGCAAGGACGCAGTCACAATGAAGTGTGTTGGATGATTGGATTCTACAGTTAGAGAATTCTCACTAACAGTATTTGAAGATGCAATTCTCAGTCTTTCTCGCTGGTTTTCTGGAAATATCTCTATGCATGCTGTTAGTGCAAGGTAATTAACTCTGCAGTTTATGGGCTATATAAGATTATACATGTGTATTATACTCAACAGATCACTAGATAACCATGTAGTCTGTACAATCTATTGAAGATCCATTAGTTCTAATATCTGAAGTCAAAGTAGTAGTATTAGTCTCATCTCATTCTTTTTAGTTGCAATCTTTCAATCCCAAAACTTTTGGTATTATATCTATAACTTGCTACAGTAGAGCTAATTACTGTAGTAAGTTATAGGGTCAGTTCTTGTGCTTGCTTTAGTTGTAGCCTAGCTGATTAAAACTACATAGTTTTTATTCTGTTTCTATACCTAGGCCTTACTAAGCTGTTATTGACTATTTCCCTTTGATTATTTTGCATGCTTAAATTGTTTTGACAAACAAATCTAGATTTCATAGTCAACTGTCAAAATGGATCTACACTGAACAGTTGCTAGTGACGTAGACTCCATGTAGTACTACAGTCTCTGTAAATGTTGGTTTATGATACCTGTACTAACAGATTTATGTGTAAGTATGGCTTCTGTATTACAGCCAAGAATGGTACTACGAGTACTACTAGTACTACTTTATGCTACCAATTCAACCATACGATATGTGAGCAAGCTAAGGCCAGCAAAAATGTTTCTAGAATAAACATATTCTGCTCACCACAGCTTCTGCCATGCCCAGTTCCAGATTCAGGACATGCAGCATGTCTTACTGTTTGGAAGCAAAGGATTAACGATACTCTTCCTGAGCATACTGATAATACTTGGAATAGCACTGTATGTACATATTTTTAATTTTCATTCCACACAATTCACGAAAGGTCAAGTGTTGCAGTCTGTATTACATTAACTGAACTTGTAACTAGGACTAAGCATATAAAGACACCTACCATAGTAACAATTGAAAGAAAATTGTAATATCTAATTCTGAAAGTTTAAATTCAACTGTGACCAGGAGACTTGTTTTAGCATCGTAATTTTTATGCTACAATTTTGACTCTTCCACTAAACCTGGCGTTGCTGGCACTTCACTGGACTGGCTCTAGCCTGTGAGCATGGGTTTGAATTGTAGAATGTACATATTCCATATTATCCTGTATGCGTAATATGCCGCAGCGCTTATTCTTATATCGCACGAAACCCGGGTTTTCTTTTCCAGTACAACATGATTGTATATGCAATGTCATTAGCCTTATATGTTTTGTAGGCATTCATGACATGCTACCCTGTAATCAAGCACGCTAACGCTAAGTGTGCTGAAAGCTGTGTAGCTACCGAAGTTGGACCAGTAAATCTGGCAGAGGGAACCGCTATGGTTTCCTGTTGCTGCACTCAATCTTCCTGTAACAATTATTCACTACGCACCATCAACATTACCGTAAAGAGTGACGACAATACTAATACATCCGGTTGGTAACAGTTTTGGTAACCTAGGTTTCAGTCACGGTAGAATTTCGGTCAGGAATTTGTAGTCTATTCCAGGCGCATATGTCTTTAGCGCATTGGCCCAAGTCAACGCAAAGCTCTGAAGTGTGTCCTATGAACTCTGAGTGATTTGGCAGCACTTTTGACCCTGTCTGGGTACCCATATTTTTGCGGTTTAGGCTGCTCAAAGAGATGTCAAAGACACCATCTGTTATTAAACACGGTGTGATTATCCATTTCCATTTAGTTCTTGTGAAATCTCTGTTCAGTGGGCCTAATATTTGTATAGAACATGTTGTAGAAGCCACGAAAGTTTACTCTAAGCGTCACATAATCACTGGACTGATAATAGCTGGTGTGATAGGGCTGGTCGGTTCTGTCTTAATCATCATGGTCACCGCATACATGCGTCGAAAGAGGAAACGGCTGAAACATTCAGAAGATGAACTTCCACTTGAACAGACTGACGTGACTGAAGAAGCTAGTCTAGCCGATGCTGGCCTCACTCTGCAGACCGAAATAGCACAAGGTTAGGGTTCACCCTGTTTGTCTGTCTGCTTTCTGTACACATCAGGCTCGCATCGGGCTGATTCACTTTGTTTCAAGATGTAGGTTTAGGGAATAGAATTTAATTAAAAATCATTTTGTACAGTAAACAGATTTACATCTAATACTTCTCCTTTTCATTTCATACTTCTAATATGTTCATTTTATAGTTGAATTTGAATCAGTCAGTGATCCCAATTGTAACAAAAGTGATTATGATTTTATCTGAAATGTTTTATATAGGTCGATATGCTACGGTGCATCACGCTGGAGAGATCGATGGTGTGAAAGTAGCCATCAAGTGCTTTACTGCTGCTCATCGTAGAATGTGGCAGCAGGAAAGAGATATTTACAGGATGCCTGGAATGAAAGACAACCGTAATCTAGCCACATTCTATGGTGCTACTCAAAGTGGTAGTGGTAATGACCTGACAATGTGGCTGGTGCTAGAGTACTACCCACATGGATCCATATATGACTATCTTAAAGGTATAGTTAATGGTCTATGCCCAAATTTCACAGCTTGTCATAATATTTACATTTTGCTATCATTTGTAAGTTTCGTTACACTCTGTTTACATTCTTAGTGCTGTTGCAATCCAGCATTGTTTACTATTCACCTCTCCCAGCAGTCTATTGTTGAGACTTATTTTGTAATTTACCATTTCTCTCTTAACACCTATTAATAGGGCATATCATAACATGGCCTATTATGCTCAAGCTGGCCCACTCAATGATGAATGGCCTGTCATACCTACATGATGAACTCATATTAGCCAATGGTCAGAGAAGGTCCCTCGCTCACCGGGACATCAAGAGTAAAAATATACTAATCAAGAATGATATGACTGCTGCCATTGCTGACTTTGGCTTAGCCCAATGCTTCATGGATGGACATGTGAACGAAACTGGCGCTCAGGTATTTAAATCATGTAATGTTAGCATAATTAAACGTACAATGTACGTATTGAATCTATTAGTAGAGATTTATTTTTCATGGTTTTTGTTTCAAATCACTGAAAAAAGAAGCCCTTTGGTGACTTTTAATCATGAACATCCAACCATTGAACATTGTCTATCACAGTGGCCAGATAGTGTATTGGTTAAACCATCTGAACACTGCGCTGTGTACCAGGGAACCAAGTCATGGAGTGGATTTCCTATAGCAGTGTAAACAAAGTCTACAAGTACTAATAAAATACATTTCGATTATAGTTTGTATGAAAACTTTGGCCATATTCATCTCCATACTTTATTACTAGCCAGCAACAGTATCTCTCAAACCTACACCTAGTTATCTCCATTGGTCAACACAAAGGAGCAGAGGGAGTCACTCAGAGTGCTTTGAAAGTAGATCTGGGCCATTGGGCCATTTAAATTTTCTCTATCAAGATGTCACAATATCATGCCTTCTAGCAATTGGGAAAGAAATGAAGAATTTCAAAATACCTTCTTTAATTGTTTGACAGTTCCAAGCCGGTACACACAGATATATGGCCCCTGAAGTGTTGGATGGCGCCATATCATTTACCAAAGATGCATTCTTACGTATTGATGTGTATGCTGCAGCCTTAGTTCTTTGGGAGCTACTAACCCGTTGTGAAGTCTCAGAGAACAGTAAGTAGTAACTCCTACTTTTTCCATCACTACTACACCACACCCACCTTAAGCTACCATCACTAAACTCATAGCGATGGACCCGTATAGTTGGCCTACCATTAGGTGTCTTCGTGACCTCTTGGACGAACCTGGGTCACAAATTAAAATTACAAGATGGCCCTCCGACCTAGGCCAAAAGGGCAATTGCCCTGGGTTTTGGCTTGGCCAAACGAAACCATCCCTATCTCATCGGCACACCTCACTTCTTTGTGTGAAAATGAGGATTTCGCTTTTAGTCCAGGCCGGTGTGTTCGCGACTCTGTGACGGATGTGTGCCGGAAAATATTTTCACAAATTAGCCTGGGTCTGAAATTTAGGTCGCGAAGACACCTAATCCTGTAGGAGGTTTATGTGTTGTCAGTCGGTATGACCTAGGGGTTAAGATGCTTGCCTCTAGTCCAGACAGCCTGGGTTCGATTCCTCGGCGGTGACAAGCTGCTCAGGCTTAGGCTGACCACTCAGTCCCTGCGGATCAGGACTTAAAATAATGGGGGTCCCCTGTGTGTATTTCATCTGCATGCAGAATAAAGATCTACCTTTGCCTTTTTCGATACAAGAGCAGCCACATCACGGCGGGGCAGGTGAAAAACGGCAGCACCAGCACTGTTTGTTCCAGCCTTGTAGTAGTGCTTCACACTGGGTTCATAACAGGCAGTGACTGAAGAGTGGTGGTGAAAACATGGTGAGCTCACACACCACTATAAAATAAGACACACCTAGCCATGGTATAAAATACCACCGACATACTCAGAATTGAGGGTCTGCCATTATCATATCTTATATATCTTATAATGTTGTAGTGGAAAACATATTTTTATTACTCGTATTTAGTGTTAGCTGATCAATCTATTGTATCACACAGTCTTTGTAGCTTAATTTAAGATTGAGGTAGTAACCTCTTTTCATGGTTCATACTGTACGACTATACATGTATATGTGTTTATGCTACTTATATATCTATACTGTGATATTTCATCTGTAACATGTGTCCATATTATTGTAACTACTTCCTGTATGGCAGGATCTACTGAATACAGAGCTCCATATGAGGACATGGAGAGTGGTAGATACTATTCGCTGTTGGAAACCCTCCAGGTAGTCGTCTCTAAGGAAAAAAAAAGACCTTCATTTCCAGATTGCCTTTACCGACACACTGTAAGTTTACTTGCTCCCCTATGCCCACTTCTTCTAACTGCATCAAAGCCATTCATGTACATATGGAGGCATTGGTTTCATTTTAAACTTTTTAGCACAGAGTGTTTAACTGTAAACCAGTTTTTAACTGAGGATTAGGTTTCAGCATGTCCCTTCGAATAAAACTTGAATATTGAAATTGTTATCTGTTTAGCAATTCCACACACAATACTAAATATAGTTCCTCATCCAGATTAATGCCCCGCCCTTGCCTCTTCCTTAGAGTGGCTGGCCAACCATTCAATCATATTGGTGTGTGAACAATAAGCTACAACTTGGTACAATGTTGCCATAGTTACCGTGCTACACCATGTTGCCATAGTTACCGTGCTATACCATGTTGCCATAGTGATTGTACTATATAAATATAACATGCTAGTTGGGTATGCTTTCATTTTAGCATACGGCATCGTTGATAACGACTATAGAGGAGTCGTGGGATGCAGACGCTGAGGCTAGGCTGTCTGCCGGTTGTATTGAATCTCGATTAGCTGATCTGATGAGAAGGGATGATAGCACAGAACTTAATAACATCCGCAACCTTGAACCTCCACCCTATAGCAATGGTTTACAGGTTCAAGTAGATGGTGGGCCGGACTCCCTTCTCATTAACTACTGATATTGTCATGCTATCTGTCTCTGACATATTATAATTATATAGACTCCATTCCTATATATTACTCATACTGTATCTTTAGTACATAGTCATATTATACTGCTGATTCTGGATTGTATTTTTTAGTATAATTTTGATATATTTTATAGGCGTTTACGCCGTTATCTTGATCCTAGATAAGTTGTCAGTGGAGAATTTTTATCATGACTTTTTCCTTGTGTAGATTATTACGTGTCTATATTTTGTTACCGTACCAAAACATATGCATGTACAGTATAATACAAGTCATGTGATGTGTTCGGTCTTCAATGTTTATTATCAGTCTGCTGTAGTTTTCAGTTCACTACTATGTCTACGCCATGTAAACTCTTTTTTTAATTGACTTTTTTAGTTTTAATATGATGCATTTATATACATTCATTATAATCTCAAACTAATTTTCTAGATGACTGCCATTATTAGTTTATTGTAAAACAAATACTTAAATGCCTTACTTGTACTGTTATTGTTTTACATAGTAGTATCTAGATTGTTATACAAACAGAACATGTTGATAATACAATAAAATGCATCTCATGATGTTCTCAGAGCATAACACACGCTATAACAGTATATAAAAACTCTACTTGGCAATTGTTTATAGTAATCTCTATTTTGCATGCATACTTTTATATCTATATGATACGTACATTTTCCATGTGTCATAAGCAGCCTTAACTAATAACTTGTCTTAGTGAAAAGTTGTCTGCTCCCAACTCAGAGAGAATACCTTGTAGCATACTTAGGATATAGGCCTCCTTTGGTGATTGTACAGAGAACTCTACTTGATTGTTATTAATTCCATGCAAGTGTTATTCATCCCTATCTCAGGTTCATCAAACATCTTGTATGGTACCAGCAAAATTTCTTCTAAAGGACTAAAGACTGATTATGTACATGTGGTTTATGACTAAGTATGTGAACTAACTTTAAAAGACACCAAGTGAACTGGCTGACTCGTCTGTGGTATGTTTCTAGACATCAGTTGTAGTCTTCCAGAGAGGAATAGTCTATTGTGCCCCTACACTTTTTCCCAGTCATCTTTCACAGCACCAAGTATCGACATTTCTTGCTAGCAGCAAAAAACGTTCCTCCGAAAACACCAGGGTATCTTATCTTCTTAAATAGGAACACACTTGGATTTATTTACAGTGTAGACACGTTCGACAGGTTCTTTCAAGGGCAGCTGGATTCACAGGCTGGAGCATTCGAATTTGGGATTATTAAAGTAAGTACTGTTGTTATACTTGCAGTTTTTACAGGTTTCAAGATGCCTACATAACTGTCATAACCAAGTTCACCAGCTGAATTCAGTTTTACCGCTTTTAGTTGGAGTAAATCTACATTACGGTTTGATTGAGGTTTTTTTTATCATAATGTACATGTATATAGTCAGTAAAATTGGTTCCTACGCAATGCATACTAGTCTTGTTAAGCTACATTTTTGCTTTATTGTCAGTCAATATAATATTTTACATACTCAAGATAAGTGCAAAGATGTTCAAGGTATGGTGGAACCAAAAGTAATGCAATGTAGTACTACATGTAATTAGAGTAGGCACTATCAGTGATATTACAAATGTAATTGTTACAAGTCCCTAAATGTTGGTAGAAATAGGATTTCGGGAAAGCTAATATTCTCATATGATGTAGGAAAAATCTTGGAATAATGAGTTAAAATAAAATGATGCCGGATAAAATGAATCGCTGCTTTAGTTGGATTCTCAGTGGTCTAAATTATGGCGTTTGGCTAAAATGTACATTCTAAGCAGTATGTACTGTACATGCTAATATATACCTGTAATATTGTCTAATCTAATGTGTTTCATGTGGGCATTTTTGGATAAAAAGTGACTTTTTCCAAACTAAAATGTGCATTATTAACCTGTGTAGCCTTTGTTTAATCTGTTCTAATGACTAGGCTGAGCGTTAGGTTTACTATTTTTATACATCATTATGGTATGATAGTACGAAAGTTACTGGTAGGCTACTCATTCTCCATAGCTAGACCTCAAGCTATTGTACACTTTCAGGTTGTGACACACACCGTTCATATCAACATTGATAAGAAAGCGATACGTACATGTATATCTATCTAACAATACATTACTTGGACAATATTGTTCATGGTACATGTATACATTGTAGGAACTGTTGCATCATATCATATCACATGTACATGTACATGCATGTGTGGTAATACATGCTCAACAGTAAGTTTAACTTTCATCTGTAGGGCCTATTACTATTTTTTGTTCATAAAAGTGTATCTGTTTGGTTGGCATAGGTAAGTAATAATAATCTATCTACAGATCTACAGTAAATAATTACCAGGAGAAAATTGTCTTGTAATATGATTAAAGTAAACTCCAAATGGTGCTTCACAAACGGCATGCTTTGTTCACATGAGGAGCTCATCTGTAAATTTTCCATTTTTGTTGTGTAGAATTGTAAAAATTTGTGTCATAGAAACTATTTTGTATAGCGACCTACAGTGTACATGTTACTTTCACATGTAAATACAATTGATACATGTACATTTACATTAGTATACTATTTGCACAGTCATATCATTGTACACAACATACTTATACTGTACATAATATATGAGCATTAATGATATACATGTACAGTAACTGATGTTTAATAGAAAAATGTGTAAAATATTATTTCTATTACGCTACTATGATACGAAAAAAATTAATAAACAAAAGCATATGGTGTGTTTTAAAAATATTGTATTCTTTTGCAAGACTTGAAATAAGAAAACACTTTTACATCATCAATGGAGGAAAACTCAAATAAGAATGGGATTGAGTTAAAGAACGGTAAGAATTTACTAGTTTATATACATGTACATGTAGGCCTACAGTATGAGCACATGTTTATGGTAAATTAGTGTGCCTGCAGCCACTTGCTGTATGGTAGCATATACCATGTTTCCCTCAGTACTAAACTTTAAGAACTTCTACAATCCGCATATAAATATTAGATGCATACATCTTATTTAGTGGCTTTAGTCCATATAGGAACAATGGTGGAATTTTAGCTGAAAATATCATTTTGAATTAAATCAAGACAAACTAAGTTAGATGGCAAGATGGTGTTGTCTCACACACTCCTGTAGTGAACGGTGACCTCTTCCACCTAGAGTTCCGCTCATGCTGCTGAGGATCGTTAAATAGAGTAACCAAAAATATTGAACTGTCAATGCAAATGATAGTCTAAGGTCATAATAAACATGATATAAGGCAATGCCAACTCTGAGAATAAATACGATGCAAGTAACTTTCCAAATTGTAATAAATAAAAATAGTTCTAAAAGGACAAGTCTATGTTGTGCAATTCAAGCTACGAAAAATAATCTTTGTTTATCGTCTACTACCTCATATTTCCAGTGAAATGTGATGCTCTCTGTAACGGAAACATTTCTATACGCTCCTTGTGACGTTTCACTTCGTTTAACATCCTTGTTTATCTGCAGTATTGAAACGGGTGGAACCTTCTAAAGTAGATCCTCCATTTAACCCCGACCAAGTTGAAGACTCGCAGCACCGTATATGCTGTAAGAAACCTGGGCTAATCTTTAGGTACAAAGTCTATAACCCTGAGGTAAATATAACAGTTGAAGAATGAGGATCATGTTTGATTATGTCTTGTCTTATACATAGATTATACACCATAGAAGAAATAAAATGGCTTGCTTTGTATTTTTTACCAAGTTGGAGTCTTTCTACATAATCACATGAACTAAATCAGCATGAAACAATAATTCATCTAGCAGGTGGTAGGTGCTCAGCAAAGAGAAGATAACTCTATGGTGGTCAGTATTGACACAGATACATGTACATGGACAGACATGTGTACAATATATTTGTGATGCTAATACTCAGTTAGCTCTTGCCCCAAAAGATTGAAGACTATAATATATATTTTTTCCATCTAATTTGGAGGTAATGTAGGCTATAACATATCTAGGCTATTACTGCACCCCTGTAGTCCATAATGCAACATATCTAGGCTATAATGTTATTTGTGTACTGTTGCACCACATTATTATGTCAATGCTGAGATGATGGTAATAATTGGTGACTATTGGTAACATTAACTAATTAGGTTATTTATCTGGTTGACACTTGCTTTAATAAGGTTATATTGGTTTGTGCACCCAAGTAGCATTTGGTGCAAACAGATGTAGTTTTGCTGGTAAAGGTTTATAAGTGCTCCCAGTGTATTTCCTTTCCATATTCTCAAGAAATTGTCCTCCTTCTAGATTCACATTTGGCTGTTGTTCATTTTGCCCTGAATTATCAGTTAAAATGCATAACATATAAAGAACAAGTACATGTATAATATAAAAATTCCATAACAACAATATTAGTAATAGCAATACCAGTCAACTGTGTCTTGGATTATATTATCTATTCTATTTGGAATTATTCTATTAACCCCATAATTTATATCTTATCAAACACAGAGTATGTTATACACCATGTGTATGTAATATACTTGTACATGTATATAATCACATATTCTATGCATATATATAATACCTGTGTAGGGAAACTGACTTTGTAATTATCACTTTATCATCAGAATTGTATTATGATGTAGCAATAAGGAATGGGATTTTTAGCAATACAAGTGTACTAAATGTATATGTACTCTATTGTAGTAGATTCATGTGTCTCACTAGCTGTCTGATCAATGATTTTGGTACTTTTAAGAAGTTACTATAGATTTTCCACAGCTCTTTTCAGAAGGAAAAAGTTGACCATGCCACATATTTAGGCCAATATTCATATACAGTATATGCATAAAATACATGTACATGTAGTTATGAAAATAGGTTTAAAATTACAGATGGAAAAACTATGCTATTATTCGTTTTATGCTATATTATATACAATGCATATATTTACATTTTGGTCTACAAAGTCCAGGCATGTTTATGTAGTAGCAGGTAGCAGGTATATGTAGTAGGTACATGCAGAAGTACTAATAGGCTATTCCATTAGTACAATACCTGGAATTCTTCTTTTTATTCAATTCTATCACTAACCCACAAAGTGTTGCGGGATTTCGATTAAAGCTGCAATATTCGCACCGAAGGCAGCACAGAAGCATTATGAGGTTGAATGCCTTTCCTAACACCGCCAATGACCTTTACTGGAATCTAACCTGGATCTCCCACATGAAAGTCTAGAATTCTAACCACTAGGCCACGTCTGCTCCTATGTATATATAACATTTTACAATGCATAAACATATGCCTCGAATAATTTTTGTACTCGTATATTTATATTATTGTATGAGTGTGAACTACATATAATTATTATCCGAACATGCTGAGGTCTTCTCAATATCACTATACACTAACAATTTAACAGGAAGTTCCTACAAACAGACTGTCAATCACGGACATTGGAGAAGCCTTTAGAGAGCGAGCTTCACTAGCCGGCTTTACCGAAATTCACCAATCTCCTAGTAAGTAATGCTATGCACCAATCTCCTAGTAAGTAATGCTAATAATGTAAACATACTTTGTACACGTATATGAAACTTAGCAGACTGTTACCAAGGACTAGTAGGTTGTTCTACCAACCACATTTGGAGCCTACATGTATATTATAGTATTATTATTATATATACCACACAGAGAAATAATTATGGTGTAGAGTACTATGTTACTAACTGCTCATATATATGTATGTACATACATACATAAATCTTTATCTGTAGAGGGTTCCAAGAAGCTATACTGGGCTATATTAACTATAATAGCCTTTGCTCTACTGATCATCCATACCTATCTTCTTGTATCAAGGTTTGTAGCCTTTGATACTAACATCGAAATGGAGATCCAGACTGAGAAACTGATGGACTTCCCTGGTAACATGATACAATATTATTAGATGTGTTAGACCATTGCATTATAACTTTTAAAAAATTGTAAGAAAATGGTTTTTATATACTGGTTATTAGGAGTTGGTACACTCCCATAGCCAGTGGGCCAACCAAATCCTAAACATAGTCTAGCAAGTGAAAAATGTGGCTTTTAGAAGTCCTGGTTTCTTCTGGAGACAACTCCAATATTTTATTGAATCTGGGACTCAGGCTAGAAATTAGTTCAAAGTAATTCTATGACCATCTATGCCCTGTATTACAGCAGTGACTGTATGTAATAACAACATGGTAAGGAAACTGGCACCTAATGAGCCTAGAACTACGAGTTCTACCAGGAGACTGGATGGATATGCCGACTATTGTAAGTATATACTGATGCTTGTACAGTATAAACTGCTTTGCTTTTGTTCTACCATCTTTAGTTTTCTTTACTTTTTACATTGTGATATTTTAAAAATTTAATGAAAACGGTAATTTTATCAAAGTCCCCCAGTACTGGTAATAGTTTTGAGTTGAAAATTTGTTTTTATTTCTGTTTTTTCGTCCAACGGCCAACTACAATATGTAGCCTATGTATAATATAGACAGCTCTTGAGGAGTATTCTAGGCAATTACCATTTGTTACTATATCACTACTTACTAAGAATAACATACTAGTTACTTTTACAATGTGGTTATACTCAATGCATACATTTAAGTTTACAACAAAATAAATTTACTTAATAAATAGTAAGTGATATACAAGTATTTTGTTTAAAATATTGCACATATATTCTAAGGAATATAACTATGTGTATGCCGTACTGCCATATGCCGTACTGCCGTATGCCGTACTGCCGTATGCCGTACTGCCGTATGCCGTACTGCCGTATGCCGTACTGCCGTATGCCGTACTGCCGTATGCCGTACTGCCGTATGCCGTACTGCCGTATGCCGTACTGCCGTATGCCGTACTGCCGTATGCCGTACTACCGTACTGCCGTACTGCCGTATGCCGTACTGTAATTATAGTTGTCATTGAAATTCCAACTCACGTGAAAATTTTCAAATATACACAAGAGTATACAATTATGTATTATGTACTATACATGTACATGTGTATTTCTCTGTAGCATTATATACATTGTACATGTATGTATTGGCAATACATGTTGGATTATTGGTCACAAGCCTGCTGCTTATTGTCACCTACCCTGTATATACATACATGTATACACCCATTATGATAGAATGGGAACCCAGGCTACTCTTATGTAATATTAATTACCATTTTCCACTAATTAGGTATCAGTGAACTTTCTAGAACTAATCCAGTCATTTGGAAATCTAAGTGCAAATGGACTCAATTTTCAAGTTAGGTGCAGAAGTGGAGAAATTTGAGATAGCCTTTGTTCTTTGCCAAAACTGAAGCAGGAGAAGTTGTCTTCTCTATATTTTGCTGGTTGACCGCCCTTACCCCAAACCCCAACCACAAACAAGGAACTAAGGCTATCAAAATTTATCTACTACTGCACTGCAATTTTCATTCTTCTTGTAGTGAGACTAAATGATTCAAGATATGGCCACCAGAAGGAAGATTTAATAGCAAATGCTAGCTTCAACAATTATTTAGTTGGACTAGATGAGTTCAAACTGATACTGAATCCATATTATGGTAACTGTTATACCTTCAACATGGGTGGCAAGAGGAAGACGAGACGTGCTCTACCTGGATATGGTGAGTCATTTCTTACCTTTACGATAGCTTTGCCTGTGGACTTGATTTGTTACAAGCATCTGTCTGTTAGAATATTTGATGCAATGCTAAGTCAGTAGTACTTTAATTGGTTGCTTTACAGTAATTTTCTACTCCATGTAAAACTTCAGTGCAGCAAGCATGAGTTGTCTCGCCTCTAACAATATATTGTTATAGTATGATAGCATCACATTATAATAATATAATCATTTTGTGTTGCATTCAAGATTTTGAATGGTTTTAGAAATATATTATATCTAATATGATGTGTTATATAGGTCTAAAGCTTCAACTGAACATCGAGACATATAAATATGATGATCACTTTAAACACAATCCACCAGGATGGAGAGGTGCCGTAATAAAGGTACACCAAAATAACACTGAGGCTGTGATGGCAGAAGGAGCTATAGCAGTAGCACCAGGAACGAGCAACAGAATAGCCATCAAAAAAGTATGGGCTATGGAGAGAAATGGTTGCAATTCTGACTTGAGACAAATACATACATTCACAAAACCAACAGTATTACACATGCAGTATGTATTATATGTAATGCTGATGTAAAAATGATGTTTTGTTTTATCAGCGGCCCTTAATACAAAATTTGGGTTCATTTATCAGAATTCATTTGTTTACAGTCAACAATAAACAGGTTAAATGGTGTGTATGGAGATTGTCTAGAGGATGGAGAGAAAGGACCAGAAACATTCTATCAAGGATCTTACACCAAAGAGCATTGTGAGAACACTTGTCTGCAGAGAGCAGTTAGTATTACAGTCCTACAAATGTAATTTAAAAATCCAAATTTACTTAGTGATGATGTTTATAGAGTGTGCCTGTTGTAGTGCACATACAGTAGATTTTTCTTTTGTGCACGATCTATTTATTATACATGTAGTTATAGTTTACAAATAATACGGTACGAAATGGGTTGCAAACTTTTAAAAATAATGATAACAATATGCTAGCCAATAATGAAAAATTTACTTATTTGTGTTTTAGTGATAATTTTACGTCACCAGTATCATGTACATGTAGGTCATTAATCAATGCTGCTGCTACATAAAACTCCTAAACAGGAATCAGGACAATCTCAAAACAAAAGGTTATTGTTCGAGTAGAGTCCGGGAATGTTTGGATAAAGATGGTAAGGGCAGATCACTCCTAAAATACATGTGCTTCCAGAGAATAAGCAATGACATACTAACATACGAACTACGATAAACATGTAATATGTTGTAAATGAAAAATAATTAATGTAGATTTAATTTTGCGATTTTTTATTGTATATTTTGTTATATAATCTCATATTTTAATTCAACCATCAGCATTGTAGCTAAAAATGCCTATAGTTTAATACTACATGTATGATCATGCATAGACGTTATTCATGTGGAACTTATTAGAAAAACGTTAATTTCAAGCGTTGTGGAATCCAAAGTGTGTTCCTGCGTTCTCTAAAATCTTCATGATTTACATGTACATGTATAAGCTACTTCCGTTTATCATTTTTTTATAATTTTATTTACAGATTGCTGGAAGAAAGTGTGGGATCAGTATGATAATGGAAGCCTTAGATGTGATGATTGTGTAGACAGATGTCAGTAAGTATAGCCTTAGGCCTGCAGCTACTCTTTTGCTTCAGAGCCATTAATTCACCAGTGGTTTTGTTTTCTAGAATTATTGGCTACTACCCAAGGAAACTCAAAAGTTACTGATTGTAATAAGAAGTTATCCTCTCTGCATCTGTATGTAGTTATCTCTTCTGGATGTGACCAGATTAGGAGATGACAACTTCTTATTATGATATGTAGCTGATGAGCAGCCATGGCTATCCCCTAATAGTTGAACAATTAACCTTCAGAATTGACTTCAACATGCACCAAACAAACTTGTAACATTGTCTAATTGTGAACATCACTAGTTGTTTCTACAATATTTAGTGGCATATTCTATTTTGTGTGTCTTGAGGTGGGATTAAAATAGCCGATAGAATTATTTGAATAATCACAACATGCCAATAGTTTAGTTTTTCTCTATTTCCAGTGAGACAATATATGATACATCATCTACATCTGTTGATTGGCCAACTGATGAATACATGGTAAGTACACTACAGTTAGCATATCACTTGTTCACATGTATATAAAACGTAGTGTAGTACATTGTATATTATATATTGTTCAACTTTCCTCCTAAACCATAATTACCTTTGCCTAAAGTTGAAACAGTATATGAGATATTTATTATCTATTTATCAGGCCAACATGTGGGTCAAATTAGTTGTTGATGTGGCAGATGGACTTGGGGCTCTTGCCAGATGTGTGATTTCGAAGTTGTCTTCTCCTTTTCTCTACATACAGCAAGACCATGGTGTATTGTGATGATAAAGATGTGGTTGTTTTACAGAATCAAGTTTTATATCCAAGGCTAGCCGTTCCTGATTCAAACGCCAGTGTTGCACTTGCTAAAGAGCTTGAAAGATATCATATAAATATTTCATTAGAATTAGTTGAACAGAATTTTCTAGAAGTGCATATATACTTTGAGAGTATGACTACAACAAAAGTAAATGAAGTACCAGCTACTACACTATCAGAATTTGGTTCAGAAATTGGTAAGTAATGCAAACTATTTACTATATTTTGTGTAAGCTGTGGACTGACAATCAGGCTCTATATCATGCAAAATAGTTCCTTTATTATTCACAAAACCAAAATAATGTCATAACAAAAAAAGAGAGTAAGAGGGAAGAGGAATCACTCTGTTGAAAAACTGTCTCTCCCCTGCCTACCAACGCAATACGGATTGAGCAAGGAGTTGTGTCACCTTGTGTACCAAATCCGCTATGATTATTGGCGTTCCGTGGGCCAATAAGAAGTGCTTCTTTACAAAGGGCTCGTATAAACTCTCTATTTACATTAACGAGATATCAATACAGGATTCTAAATACAACAACCGTTAGACTACGATTACGTCAAACAGCTATAAAAATTTTATCAGTAGGCGAATGGCTGGAAAGTGAATCACGGAACGACGGGACCGCCGTATTTGGTGAGACAGGGTACTATCATTGGAGTGATCTCTCTTTCCTTTTGCTTTCTTTGGTCATAATAAATAAATTGTATTTTCATTGCACACAATGTTTTACTATAAGCTTCTGATAGTAATAAGAAGTTATCTTTTCTTGCTTTAAGAGTGGACAACTTGTAATTATGATCAAAAGCTTGCATGTCTATTATTTGTTATTCATCGTTTATATACCTCATAACAAGCTGAGAGAAGTTTTGTATGTTACAGGATCTGCCTTAGGATTCTGGGCAGGCTGGACAATGTGGACATTGTTTCAGTTTATTGAGTTTGTTTCTGACCTGATAACTATCTGTATTCGTAGACACAGAAGAAGAAGGGATGGGAACCAAAATAGAGATTAAAATAGTTTTTGTTTGTTAACCTTATTATCAATCATTTATTACTATTTAATAAGCACATTTTTATGCACACTGTGCAATTCTCAAGTCTGTAGTCTGCTCTGTACCCAATGGGAACTTATATGTTATTGATCATTTTAAGAAGTTGTCTTCTTCCATATTTATTGTACATTATTACTACTATGTACATGGTACATGGAAATTATGGCTATGAAAATATTTTTTTTAGATTTAGATGCACTATATCTGCAATACAATAGATTAGCAGCATAGCCAAGGTATAACTGCATGCACATGTAATATATATTATCATCTGTATGTACATCAAAGCCTATGAGCTCTAATGAAGTACCGAGTAATCAATAGTATTATCTAGTTTTCCCTGATTTGCACTACTGTATATACTACATGTACAAGTATATATTGCCGTGACCAAGGTAAGATGTTATTAGCCCATTTTCCAAATACCTTTTCACTGATAAAATGTTGTTGACATGTGGACTATGATTACAGATGAGTGTAGAGCTTGGACGGACCTTTTTTCATAGTCAATAATTCTCATATCCAACCCATCCTTCCTTTTGAAGGGCTTGGTACACAGGCCACCTTTTTATTTTAGAAGAGAAAGTTAGTAGCTTCTAATACATCATCTTGTGGTACAATGTATTACTACATAGTGGCTAATGCATTACTTTTTATAATTATAATCACCTCAATTAATAGGCCGACACACTTTATCATCCACAGCCTACATATAGTGGGAATGGTAGTTATTTATTCACGCATTCATTTGCACTAGTCATGTTGTTCTAGTAGCTGATTACTCTTTATCCAGTATCTCTAGATGCACTGGTAGCACCAACTCTGGGTTAGGTACAGAAGTGGAAAAATTTGAGATAAACTTAGTTCTTTGCAAGACTGAAGCATTAGTAGTTGTTTTCCCTATATTTAATCACAAACAATGAATGAAAGCTAGCAAGTTTTATGGAACATTGATATATTGAATATTTTAGTTTGAACCTTCTGATGGAAGTGGTAAGTAATTACGACTGAGTTTACACTGTAGTAATATTACATGTATGTATGTATGTATGTATGTATGTAGTTTTATAGGATTTTGATTTGTGATTGTGAATATACATAGCCTATTATTTTGATGAGAATAGTAGGCTATGTTATTCACATGTCTGCAGATGTGTGAATATACATAGCCTACTATTCTTAGACACATGAATAATATAGCCTACTATTCTTCTTAAACACACAGAGCTACTTATTGGCTCTGTAAACAAGAGATAGAATAGATAAGTCTATAAAATAGGAGGAGGAACAATAGGCTCCTTTTGCATCTGCAAAACTGTCCTTTTGCCTCACCAAGTAAGGTACATGTAGTTGGCTAGTTGTCATAGCTCATAGCTATAATTGTAGTTACAACTTGTGGATTTTCTAACAAGTACTACTATTACAAGTATACTATGGAAGGAAACAAGGATGACAAAATTGAACTAGAAACAGGTAAGTAATGAAAACATTTTGCTTTTTTCTTTTCTTCCTTGACTAAGATATTATAATAATACAATAATACAATATGACATATTATGTCATATTATATTATCTAATATCATCAGACATGCTCTCTGCTGACTAAAGGTGTACTGTAGGTTTGGACTCAGGAGTTCATAACTCCATTCAAGGTTTGCTAACTTTACAATCTTCAGTTTTCGAACTATTGCTTTTGTGACACAACTGCAAGTTTAAACAAAGCTCATATATATGTAACGGCAAGCCCACCGTTATTGTAGAAAATACATGGAAATTGCAGTAGGCTACGTAATGAATCATGTATATATGTAGTTCTATGTATTACACTACTATGAAACATTACTGCTGTCCGGCTATTTATCTAGTTGAATCTCAAGCATCAAGTAAAGATCTTCCCAAGTCAGAGTCTCCTTTTATCCCAGATGATGATGAGAAAGAACAACCACGACGCCAGGGATGCTGCAGCAGACTATGGTTAATCTGTAGATACAAGGTTTATAATCCAGAAGTAAGTATCTTCTATATGCAATGCAAGTGTTTATGTACATATATACATTGTATGTATATATGTATGTATATCCGTATATTTGCATACATGTGCATGTATATAATGTAAGTATATATTATGTCCATGCATATATATGTGTATGTATATATGTATGCATGTGGATCAGAAAGCCGGGTACAGAAGACAGAATTTACGTTTTGGAACAGACTAGTAAGATGCTCCTTGATTTATTCATGAATGAATGATTGAAACATGTATTTGAAGACTAGTGAGACTCGCTAATTATTCTGTATTACTGTAGGATACCATGTCACCCCATTGGGTGGTTCACCAGACTTCTGGCTCTGGTAATAGTTGATCTGTGGAATTCTGTTAAACTCTCCATATATTGTAAAATGTTAGTTCTGCTATTACTTGACTGGCTGATAGATAGAGTTGACACAAATGTAATCACATCATTCCACAGTAACTTGTGACTTGAATGGTGACTTAAATAGTGACTTGAACAGTGACTTGTGACATAAATAGCAAATTATGACTTGAAAATGTTCATTTTATTTTCTCAAATTTGGTATATGAGATGCTAATATACCCAATCACAATACTGTATCACAACACTGCTGTTAGTACAAAATACTATTTAGTGTAGTTTTAGCAAAATCTACTGTATAAATTATATTAATTAACATTTTGACCTCCTAAGTTACTTTTGGTATGCCTACTAATAGTAGGCCTACATAACAAGTATTAATACATATAGTACATAGGTACACCTAGACACATGCACATTTTATAGCTAAGACTAGTAGTAGGCCTGGTTGATAAAATTCTATTATGTTTTAGTTAGTACTAAGCCCTTTGTTACAAGTTTACTTGGGCTTTTTAAAACAGGTTATATGTGTACATGTAGTTCTAAAAAGGATGTACAAGTACATGTATACTAGTATGCCTATTCTCTCATTGCATAAAATGGCGGTTCCTATAATGAAAGACTGATATGCAGAGGCCACAAGTAAACTCACAAAGCTCCTCCACATCTCGTATATACTGTATACTTTTACAGATTACCTAATAGCATGACTTTGTATTTCATTTTTCTACCTAAAGTTCTAACTCATGAAAATACAGTATCTTGTGAGCTGTGAAGTGTTTTATTTTCATTGCAATCATTACACTACATAATAGATTCACAAGGCTTTCTGCTGAATTTCAGTAGATACGGTCACTTCAAATGTTTCACCACTCAGTGTTTGCCACTCAAAATTTTAGAATATTCCAACAAATAGACTGACGACTTCTGCAGCTGGAAATGCCTTCCGAGACAGAGCTGGGTTAGAGGGCTTTACCCAACTTCATGATTCTCCAAGTAAGTTTGTTGGACCAAATTTGCTATCCATTTTCACTCTAATATTGCTACAGGTGCATATGGGAATATATTTATATGCATAGCCATACACTTATGTTATATTAATTATAATTCTTCAGCCATTAGATTTACCACTACCAATAGCCTACAAGTCTTGGTGTAAAATCTTTTTACAGATGGCACAAAAAAGATATACTGGGCTATACTAATTCTAATAGCCTTCGCATTGCTAGTTGGACACACTTACAGACTTGTTTCAAGGTTTATGGAGTTCAGAACTAACATAGAGATGGAGGTAGAAACTGAGAAAATAATACATTTCCCAGGTAAACAGTTCAAATCTACCAACTAAATGTAACTACGTGCGGCTATACTGTGCACATTCAATACTTTATACCACAAAAATTTTGTCGTTCTGGTACCAATATCTGCGGTCTTATAATGTTAAACAATCTCCTCAGAATGTACAATAGTCACTAAACTAAACCAGTTATTTACATAGTACAGCCTCACATATTTACAATCTGTTACAGTGTGTCAAATAATATTTTCATGAAGAAAACTATGATTATGGTGAGGGCAGACAACTCCCACATCAAAAATCTATCGTGTGCAAAGTATTTTTGGTGTTCATGTGGCTGAGTTTAGTAAACTCTACTGTAACTGTGGTCTATTGAGTTCTGGTGTTCCTAATCTTCTATTATTCCTTCAAATGCAGCAGTCACAGTCTGTAATAACAACATGGTGAGAATCACAGAAGCTGAACTAGCCAATTCAATCAGGCAGTATGACAAATATATTGATTACCGTAAGTAGTAGAATTACTATTAATTGGGCTCACTAAAAAATAGGAAAAAATAGTACGTCACAACTTTTAGGATGTAGTTTTGACTTTAGTTGAGCCAAATCTTAGATGCAACACTTTAGAGCAATGTATAATAATATACATACACATTGGTGAGTTGATGCTGACTAGTGACTTGCAACCTGTAAGAATGACAGGTGAAACATTTTTTAAAACTATCACATTATAATCCATTGTAGTAGCTATAAATCGTTCAAGTCTTGGTCATCAAAAAGAAGATTTGATCCCATATGCTGTTTTCAACAACGAATTGGTAGACCTTGACGAGTTCAAACTCATAGTGAATCCATATTATGGTAACTGTTATACCTTCAACATGGATGGCGAGAGAAAGACAAGGCGTGCTCTACCTGGATATGGTAGGTTATTCATCTTTTTATTCTGGGTCAATAGATAGGTCAAAGGTCCCTAAGCTCAGCAACAATACAGTGCAAAGTTCACACCGTGTGAAGAGCCTGATATCATAAAACCGACTTTATGAACTCGATAAAATTCTGTTGAAACATTGCCGGAGCTACCATCCATAAAAAACGTAAACAGGGAACCCACAAACCTTAATTTAATATGTTACGTTCCTTAAACATTGTGAATGATATCGATCCAGGCTTTCACTATAGACTATGGTGACATCTGGGTTTATTTTAGAACCTAGCAATTAAACTAGTAACACATCAATATGCTAGATCCTCTTGTACTTGCAGTGACAAAAAATAGGATTCCAGAATGTTCTATAATTTGCTGCTATTTTAGCAATTCAAGGCTAACTACATCTATTGCATTGTTGCCGTACCATGCAGGCTCAGGAAAGCATACCTGAATTATTACATTAAATTAGCTCCTTAAAATCAATGCCTGTCATGTACACCATTTGGGACGTGTTGAAAATATTAGTTGGAAACAGTGCACATGTATTTAGAAAACATCATAATATATGCCTAAATAGTTTACAAAATAATATAATGCTTTATTTGGTACTTCAATGTTTAACCACATTACAATATGTACTTCAGGTTTGCAACTGCATTTGAACATAGAGTCATATCAGTATGACAACATTGCCAATCATCATCTACCAGGGTGGACAGGTGCCTTAATAAAGGTACACCAAAACAACACTGAGGCTGTGATGTCAGAAGGAGCCATAGCAGTGGCACCAGGAACAAGCAACAGAATAGCCATCAAGAAGGTATGGTGGAACACAACACTATCTGCCTATATTTATAGTATGTAGGAAAATAGTCAAGTTCAAAACCGCTTCTCAGCTATTTTCAAACAGAGCATAACAGCTTTAAAGCCTGTGGTGACTGATGATTAAGCTAAGAAATCTTATTTTTATAAATTATTCATATCCATTTGGTGCTTATCATTTCTGTAGGTCCCTTCAAATACATTTTTACACCATAAAAAGGATGAGAGAATAACTTTATATTGTGAGAATGTATACTTGTCTCAGTAAAACTAGAAGATGGTGATCCATGATTACTTTGGCTTACAGACAACAATAAACAGGCTAAACGGTGTGTATGGAGATTGTCTAGAGGATGGGGTGAAAGGACCAGAAATATTTTATCAAGGATCTTACACCAAAGAGCATTGTGAGAACACTTGTCTACAGAGAGCAGTTAGTATGATAAAGACTGCATTATTGGCATTAGGGTAACAAACCAATTTAAGATATGGTGAACCTTGGGGAAGTTTGGAGAAAACTAGGGCTAGATGTTAGACCAGTGAAATAATTATATTCCAGACCAAAAACTTGAAAGATAACTGTTTTGTGAGCTCTCTCTTTCTGTAATTTACCATGTTATCAGTTACTCAATATTACCATTATTATAGCATTGCATTATTATTAGCGTTGCAGCGAACCAGTCACACAAAAACACAATATTGAATCAAAACATAAAAATTTATAGGTCCGAATTTAAAAAAATTTGTTGTTCATCTAAGTGTACTGAAATATTCACTTCATACGCAGGTTGTAAACCATTCCTGCTGCTATATTAAACTTCTGAACAGAGATCTTGACCAGCTTAAACTCCAAGGTTCTTGCGCTGCTAAAGGCAAAGTGTACCCACCAGCATGTGAAGATGAAGATAGTAAGAGTAGATAACTTCTCTTTTATTCTGATTATTTTGTACATGTAATTATACATGTATATGTATGCATGAAGGACAATAATTGAGACTTTCCAGGAATAAAGTGTACATAATAGCCTTAGGATAGAAAAGGAAAATATGGAGAGGTCGGGTAGAAATAGGGTAGCAGTAAAACACAACTCCCAAACTAATTTAATACTTGCATTAATCTATTTACATCCTAACTACATGTAAGTAACAGATACCTTATTCATATGAAGCTAAAATTGATTCGCTTGTGCTTTACATTAACTATGAAATATGTACCATATATAGACCTGTATAGACCTGTATAGACCTGTATAGACCTGTATAGACCTGTATAGACCTGTATAGACCTGTATAGACCTGTATAGACCTGTATAGACCTGTATAGACCTGTATAGACCTGTATAGACCTGTATAGACCTGCATAGACCTGCATAGACAACTAGGAGTTGCTCTCTCACTGTTATGTGCATGTCTATTTTTATAGAAAGTTCTTGGGATAAAGTGTGGGAACCAGTGTTCGAATTGTGGTTATACGGGAGTATACGGCGTGTACCCACCTCAATTTTGGTGGGTACACTGTCAGCAGGCGTGTACCCTAATGGTAACTGACTAGTTTTGCTGAAGACACGGCAGTTTTCGCAATCGAAATAGGTTTACTGGTTGCTGAGTGACTGCTGATCGTAAAATTTCCCTCTAATCTAGCGATCGTTTGATTGATAACAGCGTGTTAAGTCAATCCCGAAATGTCAAAGTAAGTTTATAGTAGCTTGGACCAGCAACCTGCACACAAATAAATCCTTCTGCTTTACTAACTAAGTTAGTCTTTGTATCAATGGTTTCATAGGACTTGAGTATGAGTTCCACTTTCTTTAGTATTTTCAGCTTTCCGAATGCGTTTGCAGAGCCATGAAGACTTTTTGATAAGGACAGTGGCCAAACAGTTGAAACTAAAAGCTTTTTTAGCTCTAAACCTAAATCTCAAAAGTAAATTGTTGTACTCTATTGCAATTTGATGTTTGACTGAGTGATAAATATCGGAGATAGTTGTATTTTTCTTACTTTGCTAATAAAATATAAAATGCTAATAAAATATAAAATAGAAAAATTAAAAATAAATATTAATAATAATTTAATATGATCATCCATGATGTTGTATATAATATAACAATAACATAAATATTCGTATTTGTTAGATTATCACTAGAGAAAGAATCTGTATTCAATAATATAACTTATAAATAGTAAATCAAACATAATATTAATTATTATTATATAAAAAAATAAATAATTATTTATTATCTATTTTATAGTGATTATTATAAATAAATAATAGAACTAGAAGTGAATCAATAGAATTAGATAATCAAATGGTAATCATATCATAATGATAACTTTAATTATTTACATTTTCATTAATTTTTATATGAAATAAATTATTTTGATAATAATTGTTGTAGCAATACGCCTGCATCAAGTATAAATAAAAATATTGCTTACTGGATTGTCACAAGAACAAGAGTCGATATTCAATAAATAAAAATGAAAATATAAAATAGAAATAAATTGTTTTTAATAGAACAGGGAATTAGATAATTAATTTATATTTAATGATCATTATTGTATCGAATATGCAATGCAAATAATATAGCTATTGTTGTATTGCTTTATATAAAATATTTTAATCTCATGTTGATATTTTTATTCTAGAATAGGTAGGAATACTATTTGTTTTTGCGCATAGTATTGAATTTCAACAGCTCTAGGTATTGCACTACTATTGCAAACTACTTCCAAGTTTAGTAAGTGAGGCAAAGAGTGAGGTTATGACAAATTGGAATTCACAGAGAGCTAAGAAGAATCTTGTCACTGTTTAGTCTAGATGGTACTAGTAGAAACTATGTATTTGGATTGAGCTTGGTTTCACTGGTTGACTGCAATTAAAGTAATCGTTTTGTTTATATTCTCTATTTTTGTTGTATTGAGGTGATTCATTGCTTTGAGAAGTCCACAAAAGACCACAGGTAATGAAGTTGTATGTTGCCTATTAGTGTACTTGCATGCCGCATATTAGTGTACTTGCATGCTGTCTATTAGTGTACTTGCATGCTGCCTAGTAACCTACATGCATGATAGTTTGTCGAGTATTTTAGGTAGCTGAATAGTCTTTTTAGGCAATACTATATTTTTAGTTACATTGAATTTAGTGTCAGTGTGATTTGATATTTCTTGCTAAGGTTATATTCGGCCATGGATTTAACTTTGAGGCCAGTTTTTACTAGTGCTGCCAATTTATAAAACATTTAGCATTTTTGGAAGATGTTGTCACAAGTGGTGAGGATACTTGTAATACAGTGTTTAGTGATCCAAAGGAAGCTGGTGAGGAATTTAATTTTGCAGAAATGATACCCTAATTTATATTTTTTATATCTACTGCTCGCTGGTGAAGCTGTCTTTTTCTAACATTGCTGTACTGGTGTTGTGGCAATGTCTTCTGTTCATTTTTCTAGGCGATTAGGCACTCTAGAGACCATTGGTTCAAACCCCAGTCAGGGCCTGGTGTTTTCATGGATTTGATGCAAGACCTAACAGCTCCCACAGATAAATCCCGTAAATTAACAAAATTATAATAATATTAGAGAAAACCCAGTGAGTAGTACATGTATATATCCTAAATAAATTGGTGAAACTCCTTTACACAGGTATGTATGTTTTATAGGCTTCAACCTTTTAACTTTTCCTTATAGCTGTTGTTCAAATAACATTACTGGTGTTATATAATAAAGTCTACAGGTAGATTGTGACAAGGGAAATACATGTATTTTATTGTATAATACTTTTGTTCATTATAACTTTGTTAATAAACTTCAACTCCTTCCCTTCTCTAATGTTGATGTCAATGTCATAGCTGTTTTGTTGAATTACTATAGTTTTCATACAGTTGCAGTTACATACTGTTGTTGTTTGTGTTTATATACTTTTGACAAAATATACAACTGTAAAATGTTGTAGTTCAGCATTTTGTAATAAATAAAGAAGTTGTTTTCTCTTTGACTACATGTACTTTTATTACAGTGAAAGAAAGATAAGGGGAGTTGTCATGTTTTAAATAGTATAGATCTATTCATTCTTACAATCAATGCAGCAGTAACACAAAATTGAAGGACACAAAGCACACTCAGTAGTTTAAAATATAAGGAATAGTCTGCATTGGTACCATGTACTCTGTGTAATGAGGTAAAGGAGCTATCAACCATAATTAGAAATTGTCCTCCCTTGTTTTGTCTTGCTGAAATGGGAGAACAACTTCTAATTATGATCTGCAGCTTCTGAGTGACCAATGCACCCTTTAGGAAAGGTCCTAAGATTGCAGGTAAGAACCGTGTACCCACCTCATTTGTTCCACTTCGAACACTGGTGGGAACAATATGATAAAGGAAATCTGGCATGTGATGAGTGTGTAAACAGGTGCAAGTAAGTGAATAGCAGAATATCACAGTTGGATTGTGATAAAACTTATGTTTGGAGACATTCTCATTACAAAATTCATTATTTCCCCATATTTTAGCTACACTTCAGGTTTTCATGTGGAGAAGAACATAGGTTTGTAGTCTTAGAATTAGACATCGGGAAGGTCAAAAATTTTTGTGACATAACAACAGATCATACAAGATTTACATAAAAGTAGTGTTGTAAACCTATAATAATTTAGGATGTTTGCTGTGAGTGTTCCACATTATGAGCATGTAAATTGAGTAAAGGCAGGGACATTTTTGCTGATTTTAAGAACCTTCCTATGTCTGATTGTGACAGCAGGGTTCACACACTTAATATATACGTCACATGTTTTGGTCAGGATAATGGAAAAGTAACATCATTTGAGGGGATTCCCTGTATAGCAGATTAGAGTCACAGAGATACATACACACTGTATATGCATTTAAACGTGGCATAAATACATAAACATAAGCTATATAGCCTGAGTTCTATAATAAATAACGGGGAGGGAGATGAATCTCATCAAGATACAAATATGTGGATGAGTTCAACTGCACTCTTAATCTAGTGACACATGTGCTACGGATTTGTAACTTGACGGGCTAATGAAGAATAGACAGATATTTGTTCTGATCTTTTCGTTATCTCAATCGACCACATGAACACATTGCTACAATAAACTGCTTTGACCTACTGACCGATGTTATTTTTTTACATAATGATGTACATGTATTTTTAAGCAAGGAATTTATTTTTGAGCAGGGTGGCCATAATAAGAAGGGTGCTTTCACCCAGAGCACGTCTGCTGCTCACTAGTAAAGCTGAACTGGTGTAGTGGTAGCATGTTCTGTTCACTGTGCTAGGCGATTAGGTGCCATGGAAGCCCGAGTTCAAACCCCAGTCAGGAACTGGTATTTTCATAAATTTGAAACAAGTCTTTGACTGCTTAAAAATACATCACTTATGAATATATTTTTAATTTTACAGTGATGTGCTATACGATGTTTCATCCACCTCTGTTGCATGGCCAACCATAGAATACATAGTAAGTGTCTATAAATCTATTCAGAGTTTTGGTGCCATTTATACAATTCATGCAATATACTGTCTCTTCAAAGCAAAAACTGAAAAACCTTTTCAAATCAGGTAAAATCATCGAGACGTGCACTTCATATATTTTAAAGTTGTCTTCTCTGAAATTGGGAGAGGACAACTTCACACTGCACTCAATTGGCTATGACATTGTATGCGAGAGATACTCTGTAGCAGAGAGACAGTAGACAGATCATCACAACGAATTGTTATATTTATATTATATTACATTGAATTATATTGTATTAACGAGTAATTTGCTTTTGGTTGGTTATTTTGCAGAATCAAGTCTTATATCCAAAATTAGCGGACCCTAATTCAAACGCCAGTGTCAGATTGGCTAAAGAGCTAAGAAAACATCAGAAAAACATCTCAGTGGACTTAATTGAACAGAATTTTCTTCAAGTACATATATACTTTGAAAGTATGACTACAACTAAAATAAGTGAAGTAGCAGCTGTTGCACCATCAGAATTTGCTTCAGAAGTTGGTAAGTAAAATAAAACAGTAAAATTTTTGTAGTTAGCATTATCAAAATTAAAGATTTAGTTTATGTCAGAATAATTGTTCAAATTTGTTATGTATGAGATTAAAAACTTTGACAGAGGCACTAAGGTAAACAGTTAATATACTCTATCTTTGTAGGATCTGCCTTGGGATTCTGGGCAGGCTGGACAATGTGGACATTGTTTCAGTTTATTGAGTTTATTTCTGACCTGATAACTATCTGTATTCGTAGACACAGAAGAAGAAATAACAGTCATAGCAACGCATGACTTCTTCCGTAATTTCACATACACCAATTTCATACACACTATAAGCAAATTAAACTGTATATTGTGCTTTTTGCTCTGGTATGCTGATTTACCTTGAAAACTACTCTTGTTAGTCTTGTATATTCATACATTTACAGTATACATAGACAGGGCTAATAATTCAGACTTGCTAAGTTCCACTGATGACAATTAGGGAGATTCAGCATTTTGATGAAATGTGTTCATTTTGGATGGAGTAGGATACCAAAGTTTGAGTCAAAAACCAGGGAAGAAAGTCTCCTGGGGAATCAAAGAATCTTGGTGAGCCTGATGTGGATATATATTATGTACCTGCATGACAATGCAGTTTACTAAGTGCAGTAGTGTATATTTGAGTTGTTTCCTCATGCAACTTCCTTTAGTTAAGTGCAGACAACTTCATCTGCAGACAGTACTACTCATAACATTATACAATCATGTACATAGAATTTTATGCATACAACTGTAGACTCTATTTTGTGATCTGCAATGAAATATAGTTGTTTCACATAATTATATACTTGCTCCTTAGTACGCGTTAGTATGACTGTGAGTTACTTTGTAGCATACATCTATATATGCTCCACAAGCTGCAGGCTACATGTATATTACATATTATGCCCAATACGTAATATTAGTGAATCTGGTTAGGAGTTCTTTTCTCCTTGCAGCTAGTGTTCAAGTGTGAACAACTCCTACATACATGCATACTTTCCAAGTGTCCAGATTTTGTCAGGACACCCTCCGGTATTTGTATCTGTCCCAAGTAATTCTCTAGCCATCCTGAAGTTATATCATCTATGGTGAAAATGTAGTCAAATCTCATAGAACACAAGATATACCCTAAGATAAGTCATTTAAATTGAAGACAACATTTTGAATGTCTCCAAACAGCATTAAAAAAAATAATTTGATGCTCGTTACAGTCTGGACTCAGCTTGTTAGAGGTAACTTTGATTCAAATAATGTACACCTGAACTACAGTATGTCCAGGGGTTTTGAACAGACAGGACCAGATTTCTTGCTCTTGCTTCTTGGCAAGAATACCTACATATATTTACTATTCTGTAGCTATTTGTATGTAATAGGGTCAGGCAAATGGTAGAAATTCTAACCGTCTTGCTAAATTAAACTTCATAAAAGACTGGCAACGAATATTATTACTGTATTGTACAAGGGTCCCTAAGTACATTGGGCACTGGCTGGCTACTACCAATCGCCAGCAGACTATGGAAATAATAATACAATGTAGTAATAATCGTATTGTGCCTACATTTATACTATTGTAATGGTTTTTGGGGGGTTGTGATGTCGTCTTGACCCCTTGTCCAAAATGAAGAACCTATGAGTGGTGCTAGGTCTTCTCATTACATGAAAGATCAACAGGTACTAGTAGTCCAATGACTACTCAAGACGGCCCATGTGGTCCCGAGTCAATGCTTGTTTGCTATACTGAGAAAGAGTATGTTCCGACCTAGCAGGAAGCTCGGGAAGCAAGGTCGAAGACCTTAACGACTGGAGCGACCAATACTACGAAGTGAAGACTCTGTATAAGTAGTATTATAGATGTGTCTTTGTTGAGATCCAAGCATCAACTGAGACACTGGACATAAAAACAATGTATATACTATAAGAACTTCCAGAGGAAGTTCTGGTAAAAAGCCGAGGTAGTGTCGTCCGGAAACTTGAGGCCGACCCAAAACATGTTGGGCACAACAAAATATGCTTAACATCATCCAATTCATGTACAAAATGAATATCAAGTAATTCTGAGAGGTCGGCCCTCTTTACATGGGTATAAAATGGACATAATTGCTCAGTAATGCACATTACAAGTATATAAGTGATAATATGTAATTATAAAGGTATGGTCAAAACATGCATAACAATGTAGGTATGAGTCATGAGGCAGCTAAGTGCAGAGGGTTAAAGACTAAATAAGTAGAGCTGTGACAACTACTTGCACTTAGGGTGCTATAGGGTCCATCAGGCAAGCTGAGGTCGTGTAGGCAAATGTCCTGACCATTACACTATTATGTTGCTATTTGACAATTGTGCGTATTCAATTTTGGTTTGCAAATGCTAATATACATGTATTATGCTTAGAGTGGACCTTTGCCGTAACTCATCAACGGCATCAAGGCTATCAATACAAGTTGCAAACACAATCATAAGAGAAACATCGATGGTACAGCAAAACGGTTACAAAAGGCCATGTGTGTTTTTGTTGTGTTTGCATTCATAAAGTTCAGAGAATGTTGATGATTTAGTAACGTTTTAATGCTCTATATCAAAGGTCCACTCTAAGCATATGATAGCATCTACAAGCAAAAATTAAGTACCGTAAATAACATGAATAAAACAGTGTTTAGTAAACACTGGTTACTATAATACTTATACAACCAGCATACAATCAACAGTGTGGAATTTATACAGTAAGCCAATGGTTTTGGCTGCAAAAACTATAATAAAATAGCATCCCTAAAGTACGGCTATGAAATGGGTTACCCATTGGCTCTTGAAATATTGATAATGTCAATAATTTGCATTAGACTAGTGTTTTAAGGCATAATATACTTTTTATAATTATCATATAGACATAGAAATTGATTCAAATTAGTTTTAGTAAAAAATTTATTTGATTTTATAATGAGATATTGCAAAATAATGAAATACTTGCAAACATTTGCATTTCGTCTGTTGACATAGTAAACAAGGGGGATTATTACCACCATACATTGGTAATCTTATTAACATTCGAAATATATCGGGAGCTACGTTTAGCGCAACGCAAATCATCATTATTTAGTTTTCCACTGAGTCAAGAACAAGTTATTTACTGCATTGATATCTTTGTTAGGCGTGTAATCGTTATGTCATATTCTGATGCGAAAATGAAACATTACGTGAAGAGGTTGAGTTTTGAGAAAAATGCTAAGCTATAATTTTGTATGGCTTTGAGGAAATGCAAAGCTACAACTACACAAGAGCATATTTTCGTATAGCTTTTGAGAAATGCAGAGCTTTGGGGGAAATGGTAGTGATTGGGAATGCATCTAGCATCTTTTTCATGTTTATGTAATAATTGTGATATGTAATAATATAATATAAATATTAATTTATAAAACAAACCAATAAAAATAAATAATTATATAAGAATAATATCTAGCCAACAGAACCCGCATTTCATACATTGTTATTGAATTGTACGGATTGTATTTTTTTCATGTAGGCCTACGTATATTTTTATATTAAATTATAATTTAATATAATTGTATTATATTATTTTATAAAAAAGCTGACAAGGAAGGTTTTAAAAGCTGTATGGCAAATTTGTTATTGACAATTAAGAACTAAATGTATAGTGCTAGTGATATTAATTTTGTTTGGACAACCTTTACTGAGGGACTGTATAATGCTATAAAGGAATTTGTTCCTTCCAAAGTGTTCAAACCTCGAAAACAATCTCAACCTGTTTGGTTTAATCTACAAGCGAAAAAAGCTTGTGACAAACAGCGAAAAATTTATTGTAGATACAAGAAAACAGGAGATCGAGACTTACTAAATAAATACAAGATCTTGCTTTAACTTTGCCTTGTATCTATGAGCTACTCAACTCTACTAATTCCTTGAGTTCAATCATGAATTAGTCATAACCTCATGATTGACGTCAAACAGGTAGCCACATGCCTTTTGCACATCTATGATACCTCTCTCAAACTAGGTAAACTATCTGCTGCTTGGAAAGAAGCTAATGTCACCTCATCCACATTTCCGGACCCAAAGGTATTTCAAGTAATTACAGGCCTAGATCACTCACTAGCATACCTTGTAAAATAGATGAACACATAGTGCTGAGCAATTTGCTGACAATAATAGTTAGACAATAAGTTTCACAATCGACAACATGGATTCTGCAAAGGACTTTCATGTGAAACCCAGTTGTGTGTCACCCTAAATGATATACTGAAAGCATCAGACAATCACATTACTGTTCACGCAGCAGTGCTAAATCTTACTAAATCTTAAAGCATTTGACAAGGTGCCATATTCCCTCTTGATTGAGAAGCTGAAGACCATAGCTGATGTCGATGACTACCTGATACGATGGTTAAGTGATTTTCTCACGAACAGATCACAGTGTATGATTATGAATAGCAAAAGGCATTGGAGCTTTGGAAAATGTTCAGGATCAGGCCACAAGAATTGTTATGAACCTGAAAGGCAGACAGCAGCTGAATGATGTAAAACAGATGCTTGGACTTCTACCACTAAAAGAGAGACACAAAAACCGATGGGTGAATCTGCAGATGAACGTCCTGTCACATGAAGACTCGCACCCAGCACTGAGCACCTCATATGATGAACTTGCCCAGCAACATTGCAACAACAGTCAGATACAGATGTAAGCCCAAACCAGAGGCATACCAAGATTCACCAGAGCCAACTACAACCAGTACCATAACAGCTTTCTACCGAGAACAGTTCGAGAATTAAAGAAAGAACAATCTAATGACAGGTAGTACTGAGACCTGTACAACACAACTTTTAATAAATCCTGAACTAATAAATGAAATACTGTCCCAACTCATGTTGCCCACTGTTCCATATGAAACATGCCCTTTCCATTTCCTAGATGGTCTAGTGTGACAATGTAGGATCCACTACAGGAAAGGAGAATGTCTTGTGTCAGTTTGCTACACAAGATCCTGTCCAAAGAAGAGAATCACCCTGCCCTTTGTGATTCACATGATGTGCTAGTGAACCAGCTAGAATAAACTGTCTAGACAAGAGCAAAATCAAAGGGAGTTCCACGGTCTGCTCAAGCAACTGGAAATTCCTTTCACAACAGTTTCCTCTCCATACCCTATGGGATATCAGGATTAGTGATGACACAAAAGATCTAAATAATCGGGCATCCGCCTAATAAACCCTCTGGATGGATGCAACCCAGGTATCCACTCTACCCTCACAGGCTTCCTATGGGAACAAATAATTTTACCCTGCTAACCACTGTCCCAACAATGAGGCATACCCCTTCTGCTCCCCTCCCCAGGTCTTTGATTAATTTAATCATTGTGTTGTAAAGATAACATTTTCGTCATGTTTCTACCACGTTTTGCAAGCATAACAGCTTTTTCCGCTGGACACACACACTAGCAATATTTCCTCCACGAACACAATTTCTAGTTCTGTGTGCCAAGGCAGGCAATTATTTTTATATTTGTCTCCTACATGCACATCACATTATAACAGCGACTCAATTTGTGATATTTGTTTACAGAGAATCATACGGAATGGAGTCAGTAAAAGCTTTGCTGGCCAGAAGCCAGTGTTAATGAGAGCAAAGCATAAAATATTATACATGCTTGATATTGAGCAAACAGGACGTTTTCTTTCTATTTTGTAATGCCCTGTCGCTCCACCATCATTTCACGGTGAATAACGGCTTGAAATTCGCTAGTCTGCTTCCACCTTTACAATCAGTACAAAAAGGTCTCTAGCAAGAGTGTAGAGAAAGGCATGATCACATTTTACGTACAGTGGATAGTTCCAGGATTAACTAGCGTAATACGTAAGTGTAATAGCCAAGGCATTACTAAAGTAGCAGATTGTAAAATCATATGAACAATGTCGGTATCATATTTATGTAAGTTGCACGACTAGGCAATCAAGTTACAACAATGCCATGCGACTTCGTGGAATGTTGGTGTTTGTACAGAGTGTGTTGGTACAAGACCCAACAATAGCATAATTTTGTTTTTTTCACTGGTTTTATTCCTTATTATTTTTCTGCAGTTTTTCTTTCCATTCTTGTTTCCAGTTTGATTAAACTTTTAACATAGTCGTCCATGCAGTTTAGTTATGTCCTCTTCTTAAAATATTGTGTTAATATGCTATCCAATTGTTACTGTGACTACTATACAGGGTGATATATCTATAAGCATCAATCAGTATATCATTCTACTCAGCCACGCTCTATAAAAATATGTGTATCTCTAGGACTAAGCTGTACCTCGAGCATACTCCTTGTTTATAACAGGTTTTTCGATCTCCCGAGGATCCCACACACAGATTTTACTTGTTATTTTGCCCTCTTAAAAGTAATGGCTCATAAGTAAATATAAGCCAAAAAAGATACAATCTAATTTAAAACACTAAGATTTGTTTGCAGTGAGCTTGTCTACCGCTTTACAGCCTATATCAGGTAACGCGCAGTTGAAGTCAGCCAATGTACATGTAAATATAACCATATTCGGTTAAGGTGTAAATAGACAACAAAGTTCAAATATATTTGCGACTTCCAAAGTAATTTTGAAGGCTATATTTTGTAGTAATTGGATAGGATAAAGCAGATTGCATGTCTACAATATGCCTGCACTTACAGCCTTCAACAGACAATGGAATATTAGCAGCGATGACTTTGTATTTCCTGGGATTTCAATGCTCGTTGTGCGTGGGGTTTGGTGAGTTCAATATCGATATCAAATTATGCTTTAAGGTCTGCATACTATTTATTTGTGCAGTAGTGTTATCTATTTTACTTACGCAAAGTTTCTACTCAGATATAATTAATGTACATATATTTTTATTTGTTAGGTTGGTTACTCTTATGGGTGTGTACTTTGTTCATCACAAGCACTTCAACACTTGTGTGGACGGACTCGTTCTCAATGTATTCTTTGTTGGAATGATGACATTACTAGCTGCTAAAGTTTTGGTGAATGTTTTCCTCATCTACCACAGTTCAAAGGTACCAAGTCACTTATAACTGCAAAATAGGACCAATTTGATCAGCAATTTAATGGCCGCTGCGTTACGCATGGATACACAATTTGTATAGTATTTTAAAATGAGATTATATTCTCACCAGGTTCCCAACATTGAGGTATTATTTATTTTTATTTCAATTTAGGGAGAAACATCCTTCTGGAGATTGAGTTGTTATTGATTAGCTGATTAGTGTAAACTATTCAACATGAAATATCCATGTACTTGTATCCGAGTTATTTAATCTCAAATTTACAAAATTATATAATTATATAAACCACTGGTCATGAGAAGTAGCCTACATGACTATAGATCACATAGCAGCTAGCGATAGATCCCATGACTGATGCCTATACCCTGTTGTGCTATAATAGTCTCTAATATAAATAGCAAATGCATATCAAATAATTTTACATAGGGCTAAATTATTAACGACATTGTGCCTATGTTTCACTATTTATTTTTCTCAGGTAACCTCATTGATAAAAAAGCATTTTTTTACTTATGGCAACTTATTCTTTCTCCAGGGTAGCATCAAAGATTGTAACTTTAGAAGAAATGTTCCCAAGGTTCTGTATGTAAAGCTGACGCTATTTATAATGGAGGTTGCTTGGCTAGTGATGGGCTCTTACTGGGCAACAGAAGAGTATAAGAACTGTGATGGCGTAATAGTAATGACTATAAGAGTATTAGTATCACTTGCTTGGATTGGTGTAGCAGTATTCTTCATTATGTTCAGTAAGTATCTACTACTTGTTTACCGTAAAAGTAAGATATTGTATTCACTTATCACTTTGCTGAGGGGTTTTGGTCTAATATAGGTTTCTCATAATTGTATATGTATGTCGTTGTGACCTTATATATTTGTGTGTACAAAGTATTCCCTATTCGCAATTTCGCAGGCACTGCAAGCCTTAATAATTGATGTTGTTCTTTTATGAGACATTTATGTGAGTGGCAATTACCGAGCATGGCTTGGCTAATTGCCAATATGGATGCTTATACATACCGTATCTATTGCTTCAAATACAAAGATCTCAAGAGTTATGATCACAGAACTGTACTCCATAAATGCAACAGGTCACTAGAATGTGTCTAAATGAATTGTTATTGATAGTAAACACTTCTCTTTTTATCAGTATTCCTGTTTAGCCCACTGGGCAATGACTCGACGTCTTTGGAGGCTTCACCTAACACATGGAGGAAGAGATGTAGACTGATCTGCTGCTCATTTAAAAAGGAAGACGTGAACATGTCGGATGCTTATACTGATATAGCAAACCTCGTCTCTCAATACTTCCAGGTCTATATCTATAACTATATATTATATAATATACTGATTCCATCTTCTTTGGTGACCAGATCGCTAAAGATTGTTGTTCCTGGCTAGCAGAGATATATTTTCTTTAATCTCTTGTATATAAATACTCTATACACTCTGCCATGTAGTAAAAACTGAATGATGATAATTCTTGATTATAGCAAACCTGTGATTGATTACTATTAACAAAATAACCTAAACTGATGCACTAACAGTTATCGATGATGTACATGTATGTCATTGCTATGCTTCGACAGGGTTTGGACCTCGTACCATCGGACATTGCGGCTGGTCTCTTACTGGTTGGTCGTCAGCAATCGTCTGACAAAACCAATGAAAATAATCGTGATGTACCAGGTGATCGTCACAATGTGCTAGGTGAGTAGTTTACAGTAGGGTATTGTATGTATGACTGTATGTATGTTAAATTTTATATCATGATTGTATCTAACATTGTTTTCCTGTTTTGAACTAGCCATACATGTGCAGGAACCCGAACATACGTGTAAAACTAGCTGTAACGGTCTTATTAAGTGCAAATAATAGCATAGGAAGATTGTTACATTCGTATTGCTGTAAATTGCTGATATATACTTACATGTACTACATTTTGTGCTCTACTTCTTGTATTTTATCTAGAATTTACATGTACTGTGCTGCGCTGTACATCTACATCTATATATGGAGGTACATACGCTGTGCATGTATTAGTATACACTATACATAGTTACATACATTATATACTGCAGATATCACTGAATCAAGTAGTGTTAGACCAAAGCCGGCACCGTGGATGACTGTACATAGAGCTGTCAGAGTTATGAGATATGCACTGGCAGCGTATGGCTGGCCATTCTATTCCTTCACACACATGCCATTTGGCTGTTGTGTTCTGTGCTGTACATCACCCAGGTCAGTGATTATGTTCTGTTTTGATGTGCTTGTTATTGTTTTCCTAAAAGTGTCAGTTTTAACTGACATTGTATGGATGATGATGTGTATTATGTATTCTGTGTAGTGTATAATTATTGCTGGTAGTAGTAACTAGTAAATGTATTATCCGTACTACGGAGTACAGGGAATAGTATTTGATTTATAGGAATGTTTTACTGTATTCTGAAACCCCTGGGGCCAACATTGGCATTTAGTTAGTATCATGTTATAGATTACCAGATTTTTATATGTTATGCCAAAGTGATGTTCTACTTAGAATCTGTTATGTATATCATACATGTGGCATATTTACCAAATTGTAATTTATATGGTCTTTGTTGCTTTGCAGGGTGACTCTCGGATCAGACCAGGTAGAAGGCAGTGACTGCTGCAGTTGTAATTTAGTGAGCATAGAGAAACACATAGATGAACACAAGGCATCATGTGATATCTTGTATGTATCACACACTAATCAGGTAACTACGTTATTTATCTCATGTGTAACGGAGACAAAAGATTGGCCATGTGCAATACTCAAGTAGTAATAACATGTTCAGCAGTTGTCTTCCCTCTAAGAAAGGGAGGTGAGAGATGATAACTCCAGTTGTTCTGTAGAAATGCGGCTAGCTCTTAGATTTCTTTGTTTAGCAAACTGAAATTGAAAAATTTGTACTTTCTACATTATTAAAAGATCCTACAATTGAGTGTGAAAACATTAAATTCTCATGCCATAAAATTGGAATTGAAACAACGCTATTGTGGTGATCTTTATTAGTTTGGTTTCAATTACAATATGTATTCAAATGTTTCTTGTTGCTTTTAGCTGTTTGTGAACCCCTTTTCTATGTTCGTGGATCACGACCAAAAGGCGGTAATTATAGCTATTCGAGGAACTTTGTCTCCTAAGGTAATAAAACGCAGGTCTATAGCTTCTATGATAACAAGCTATACTTTATACATCCCAAAAGCTACTTTGATAGTTGTTGCTGTGAATGTCACAAAATGCTATACATTATCAGTGAGCTCATGCATTTACATGATAATATGTAATAGTGTAATAGTAAGCCTGTGAATGTTCAAAGTAAGGTGTATTATTACATAGTACTCTATGTGAAAGTTTACCGTTGCGTGTATCTATTCAACTGATATACGTTTGACATCACAAGTATGTCTTCAGGGCCCACATTGTTACATTGTTATTGTATATAACAATACAAAAAATTTGACCTAAAATTTGACAATCAAACTTTCAAACAGTCCTCTAAAATAAAATATCTTGGTGTTATTCATGACAGCCAGTTAAATTTTAAGTCTCACACTAGCAAGATTAAACAAAAGCTTTATCCAATAGTTACTAATTTCCAGCGCAACCGAAAGTTTTTATCACCCAAATTAGCTGCTCTATGGTATGTAGGTCTTATAAGAGCTAACTTAGAATACTGTGCCCCACTGTTATACACCACAAATGATTACGTTAAAAATGAGTTTTTGAAAATTGAAAACCGGTGTCTAAAAATTATAGACATTAATAACTCAAAAAAAGCTCTCGCCGAGCATTCAACATTACAAAATTAACTTTTCGATTTGAATATTTATATATGTTGTCTTTTTATAAACTCGTTAACCACCTAATTCCAGTCATCGATTATAACCTTTTACCTGTGAAATTAACTAGTGAAACGCGCTTAGCAAAGAGCCAAGGTTGTAGACTCTCCAGAGAGAATTTCAGATTTGCCATTGCCAGTTTTGGTGCCGGGAGGTTTAACGTTCTCCCCAACCACGTAAAGATGAGTCAATCTTTGCAATCTTTCAAAAATGCCATCAAAAACCATATTCTTGTGCTTCCTGATTAGAACTCATTTTATCAGCACTCTGTCTTGTACTTTATTAGTTTTATTCTACTAAATGCTCAAAATTTTATATATACTTCTTTTAGTTTATTTACTTGTCTTTTACTCTACTGGTTTTATTTACTACATGCTAGCAATATTTATATGTATTACTATAACTAATTTACCGGTAGTTGTTTGCCTTTGTAAAATTCAAACTTTGGCTTTTTTTTCTCTACTTTTCTCTTTTTTTCTTCTCATACTGTAATCTTATTTACTTAATGTACTTTAGCTTCTTGTTTTCTGGACAAAAGTCCATTGGACTTATTCTCTGCCGGAATGAAAATGGAATATATATATATTACACCATAAGTATCTTTCTATGTACTTTTACTACTGTTATAGGATGCAATGGTAGACTTAACGGCACTTGGTGATATTATACATGAAGATTTCCCTAAGGCATATAAAGCTCATAAAGGGATAATCAAATCTGCTAAGAATCTGTTAGAGAAATTAAAAAGAGACAATCTCTTAGGCCGAGCTTTTATTGGTGAGGTAAGCTTGCTATCTATACAACCTAACAGTAAACATGTTTATTAGAGCAGAATATGGCGATCTAAGAACTGCCCAGACATTTATCGAAACTTTCAAGGTTTTTAATATATTGCTTGTGTTGGACTGGCTCAGTTTGGAATAATAGAATATTCCCTTTTTGATGAAAGAGTATGATGAGTACTATAAGTCTATAACTAAGCTTTGTACCGACTATTAATTCGATAAAGTAGTTCTATTTACATGTAATAGATGGCTGACAAACTTAGGGGAGTGAATGATAAGGAAACTTTGAATTGAAAATACGAGTATATGGTACAAGCTATGTCAATCATGTGCTCTGTTTGTCTGTCTCATATTACGGGTTTGATATTTGTGACCTTTCAACCCCGACTCGCCGTGAATTTGGCTGTGTAGAAGATGGTGCCCATCTCTCTACTAGTTAAACTGTCTCTACAATCTATTATATAATATGAGTATATAAAGTAAAGTATTTTATGTTAGAAATCTAAGTAGTCGATTAGAAGATAATTGGGGAATTATTGTATGACCTTCTTGCATACATATTTTAATATCTCTCCGGTATGTAGTCGTGCCAAATCTGAAACCAAAGCTCAGGAGTGATATTTTATATAGTCCTTTTCAAATTCATGTCAGAAATAGAAAGTCTTCAATTTTGTTTTCACCGCAATAATATTCCCAGATAGTTGTAATAGTCCAGAGTTCAAATCATATTTGTATTAGTGGTGTTGGTTGATAACTTGTACTTTTTAATATACTAACAATGGACTGTATAATATTATCATTTCAGCATGACCTGTCACCACTCTGATATTAAATATCTGTGTATCTGCTATCTTGTTCTATGTTGTAGTGTGTAAGCTATGATTTGGTGATATGTGGACACAGTTTAGGTGCAGGTGTGGCTGCTATATTGTCAATGTTACTCAAACCTGACTATCCTAATGTGCAGTGCATCTCATATTCGCCACCAGGGGGCCTACTCAGGTATGTCAAGTGGGGTGTTTCGCTGATATGCATCACAATGGATCAGTGTTTCCAGTAGCTACCATAGATCATTGTTAGGAATTATTCTAAAATAAAGATGGAATGGAATTTCATGCATCATTACTTATCCCAGGAAGATAGTATATTACATGTAGATCCATGTATATATATGGATATATGGATTTTGGGAGTCGTCTCAAGTGTATTTTATGGATACTGTTACATGATATGGTCATTGCAAGACAAACTATTTCAGGTTATACAATGGATAGTACACATTGTCCTTTAGTACATACACATGTATGTTTATCTTGTTGTGTTTAGTGAGGAGGCATACAAAGCATCAATGGACTACATAATGTCTGTGGTATTGGGGGACGATCTGGTCCCCAGACTATCCATACAAACTATGCAGGACCTTAAAGTCCACGTAATGTCTGCCCTCAATGACTGCCCTCACCCAAAGGTAAGCTAGTTACAAGCATAATATAAATGAATACTACATGTATATTTGCCATCGCAAACAACTAACTAAGGATTGAAACATAGATTTTAGTATTTCTGTTTGTAACCTACTTGATGGCCATAATCTCATGTTCAATAATCTTCAACCTTCACTTCTCCACAAAGAGAGCATAACTCCTGCTGTACATGCACATATCTTTATACTACTGTATAGCTGGGACTATAGAAACAAACTGGGCTGACAAAAATAACAAAATTTGGTAATCTGTATACATTCCAAATTATTTAGCGTCTGCTATTCATTGTATAAAACTACACCAGCATCTACATTCTACAGTATTGTTACAGCATAAACTGAGAGAGGATGTACAATACTAATAATTCCTGTTCACTGAGTAGATATTAAAACATAATATTGTTCATGCCTGACGGAGTGCATTGTACAATATGAATCCAGTAGGTGATCAAATTTAATATTAGTGTTTTGATCCCATTATAAGTTGATGTTCATTGTGTATTATTACAGGTAGCATTGTATCTTCTATATATCCCCTTTTATGTCTATACATGTACATGTATACATAGTAGTGGTACTAGTAACAGTACATACTATATTGCAGTATGTACTATATTACAGTACGTACACTACAGTATGTACACTAGTGCACTACAGTATGTACACTAGTACACTACAGTTTGTACACTAGTGCACTACAGTATGTACACTAGTACACTACAGTACGTACACTAGTACACTACAGTACGTACACTAGTACACTACAGTACGTACACTAGTACACTACAGTACGTACACCAGTACACTACAGTACGTACACTAGTACACTACAGTACGTACACTAGTACACTACAGTACGTACACCAGTACACTACAGTACGTACACTAGTACACTACAGTACGTACACTAGTACACTACAGTACGTACACTAGTACACTACAGTATGTTCAAATAATATACACTTTAGTGATTTTCCAAAGAGTTTCTTTATGGGATTATACAGTACTGAATGCTGAGCTGTTGAGAGCTCTACAAAGTTTGGTTGAAAGATGGTAATAATTTAGTAATAAAGTTTCAAAATTGTTTTTGTATCTTTTCAAATATGAAACATGTGATATTTTTCTTGCAAGAAAATTTGATTATGGGCAGCAGGCAATTTGTTCCAAATCCTAGGCTGTGGCCCTACGACACCTAGTTGTTGAGCACAGTGGGCAGATACACCACATCCTAGACTGTGGCCCTACGACACCTAGTTGTTGAGCACAGTGGGCAGATACACCACATTCTAGACTGTGGCCCTATGGCACATAGTTGTTGAACACAGTGGGCAGACACCTAAATCACAACGCCAGCTCGGCTACCAAAGTGAGGCAACCTGTGTACTAAACCAACTGTACACGAGACACTCCCCAATGACTAAGCAGTTTGACCACACTTTTTTCATGTGATATATTTCTTGCAAGGAAATTTATTTATGAGCAGTCAGATGTAGTTCTCCGTACATCTGTGAAATAACCCACCCCCCCCCCCCCCCCCGACATTGAGTTGTACAGTAGCATATAAAACGCCTTGTGGTGTACAGTATTAGTATTATAGTGTACTGACTTGAGTTAAGGATTAATAGACAATCTTTAACCCATCAAAGCTACCCATAGGAGTATACCACTGGTAGAGTACACCACTGGTAGAGTACACCACTGGTAGAGTATACCACTGGTAGAGTATACCACTGGTAGAGTGTACCACTGGTAGAGTGTACCACTGGTAGAGTATACTACTGGTAGAGTATACCACTGGTAGAGTATACCACTGGTAGAGTATACCACTGGTAGAGTATACCACTGGTAGAGTATACCACTGGTAGAGTATACCGACGACGGATACCATTACATACATGTACAAATTATTGGTAAATCTAATGCAGGGGAGACATTTATCCTTTCATATTCAGTAGTGCATTGAAAGAGGATTTAATACTTGCACTGTGATTGATAAATCTCCATTGCTCCTTTGGTATGAGGAACTACATGTATAACACAGTGTCTCAGAATAGTGATGTTATTGTGTTGATAGTCTTCATATGCATTACAAACAGAAATTATGTTGCACCTAATGTAAAGATAAAACACATTCATCTTGTCAAAATTACTTTCTTTAGTTACGGGAGATGAATTCATATACAATATGCCATCGTAAAGGGTGTTCCTATATTGGGTACTAATGTGGAGAGGTTAGTATTTTAAAGGAGCTTCACTGGATTAATCAATCAGTTGTAGTTGTCTCCTCTTCCTCGCAACAACTCGAAGAATTCTGATGAGAGTTATTTTCTAGTTGCTCATCAGCCCTCATATTTTGTAATATGAAGTAATAATTATCATATTCTTCAGTGGAAGTTACCTTTCCTTATTATGTAGTTTATGTCCTAATATTGTGTATGAGCTGTAACCTTATTCTGTATTATATTGTAATGGTCATAACATGTAAACAAACGTACAATAAGTAATACTTTAAATATTTAAGCATCCCAACAAAAGCAGGCTGATTTTTCTAAAAAAAAATCATGTAACTGAATTTACTGAATTGTGAGAGATTGCCAGAGATTGCTATTATAATTATAGTAGGTACTTGACATTCTTCCAGGTGTCTATGTACATCAGAACAGCATGCATGTTTTGCTGATATAATTATAAAAAACAATGCAACACATACAATGCACATACAACAACTTTATAATAGATCATACATTAACTCACAATATATGGCTGTGTTCCTGTTACAAGCTAAAACTATTGATAGAGATACGAGAGGGACTGTAACATGTATCATTAAGTTTTCTTATTTCCTTCGACTAGTGTAATTCGGTAACTTCTCAAGATTTAACTCCATTTATACATCGGCCATACTTTGTTCTTCCAGTTAGTTTCGCCAAGTTTGTGCGGTACGAAAGTAAATCCTATGTTTTGTGCTAAGAACGTTGAGAATGTAGGTTTCTATGGAATGTGTTGTGTTCCACGAAGTGTGTCTTCTAAATCTTGAATGATTTTTTCTTGTTCAAGATTGTGGTTTATTGTCTTCCAGCAAAATACTGCAAATGCTATTGTCACTATAATATTGTATATTACTAGGATATTTATCAAACATCTGTATAACTTGAGTTTATGGTTCTTTATCTTAGACTCTGTAGGTGTGCGTTCCTCTTCTAGCTGCCATTTCTCTGTGTTGGCTGACATGTTGTTGTCTATGTGTAACTGTGCTCTTTCAATATGTAGCCTTGGTCCTTCTATATCTAACACTGGTCCTTCTATTTCTAACACTGGTCCTTCTCTATCTAACACTGGTCCGTCTAAATGGATGTGTAACAGTGGTCTGAAACGGTACTCTGCAACAGTGCTGAGATTGCTTCAGTGTTCTGCCTAGGAATATAAAGCACAAGTTGTGTACATGTAGCTGGTAAATGTTCTTATATTACTAGGAAGTTTCTATTACAACATTATAACACACATTGTGAAACTATCAGTCATGCCGAAATGTTATTAATGCCCTCTTCTTGTTGTCAGGGGATGTTGGAGTAAGCTCAGTTGCAATTATCCTCAGGTATATAATCAGAAGTTACATGCGTACGATTTTGACAAGAAATGTACCATGGGAGTATCACACAAGGATATGGGATGACATAAAATATCTCAGTGTGCTATCTGTGATTATTTGTCTTAAGAAAGTTTGGCATGGAGGGGCTAGGACCAGTAACCATTTTTGTTTCTGGGCAAAGTCAAAACTAATTTTATTTTATAACGAACACTATGGTAGTAACCTGCCTAATTTTTTCAAAATGCACAGCTGAACTAATATTTACAGTGCATTGTTATACTAGCTATACAAGTTAGAAATCCAGAATACTCACCTTAGCTAGTCTTGTCTCTCTTGCATTCTTTGCTCACTGTGATGTGTCCTTTGGTACTTTGATCCTCTGCAATGGGGAGTATCAGTTCAACTGATCAGTTCCACAGTTTAATAATTCATTTTCATTGCCCAATTTGCTGATTAATCAAAGTAGTTTATAGTCAATTTACAACCTTTGGAACCCTATCAGTATTCAGTACATAGTATGTTTTTTTATGCATAAAACATTATGTGGGCATCATGCCAAGTTTTGTTACTCAAGGGAGAGCAACTCTTGACTGACTTTACCTAATGAAATAGTGTCAATATAATTGGCTGTAGTTGTTAGATACAAAGGCTGCCAAACAAAAATATTTGTAAGTACTGTACATCAAAGTATCTATTGCTAAAAGATTAAGCTAGTGCCATGCATTATGCATATACAGTATGTTACTCACCCATACGCAGGTTCTATGTAGCGTGTCTGTTTGTACATTTATCCAGTGTTACTAGTCATCTTATCTATATAACTTTTGTTACTGTTTGCAAGTTTGCATTAGTCTGAGATTTGACATATATTTAGTTGACTCTATTTTATCATAGTCTTGATAAGTGTTTATTTAGGTTTCATTAGTGCAGATATGAGAAGAGCTTTGGGGTACTCTACCAGATAAGGGTTGCAGTTTATTTTATAGTCAAAATACTTGGTGATCATCCAAACATGCAATGGAATGCCATAGAACGCTTGTATTTTATCGCCGTTATGATATACTATGTATTAGGTTTGAATAATGATATATTATATGGATGTATATAATTAGATATAAAACCACTCTATTACTATTAGTTTCATGCAGTACAAAATGCTGTGAAATACATAATACAGCACCAGCTTCCCTACAAAAGCCTAACCCATCTCAAAGTAGAAGAAAACATTGTGTCAACTTCTGATGGTTTCTTTACAAAATTTGTGTAAAAATAATTTTGCTTTCTGAACGTGGAATTTAGTATACTATGTTTATGATTGAAAGTCCACCACAAGCATGGATATACTTGTACAGTGTACATATATAAATGTACATATTAGCTTGGGCATCAGACCTACTGGTCTAATTCAAACAGTAAGTACAGTTTAGTTTGGTGTAGTAGAACTAAATTGTACTTACTGAATGGTTTAGACTAGTAGGTCTGGTGCCTAGGCTAATTTTGAGCCTACATACATATGCATGTGCATGGGCATATGACTACATGTACATGCATTTGTTTATTGTAATATGAAGTTGCACTCTCTTTGTTTACTTTTTCTCAGCAGTATGACAAAAATTCTAGAAAGTTCTCAATTGTCAAAATCTGAAAAAAGGGTACAACAATATTAGGAGAGGAATCAATGAATGTTGATAGTTTATATTTACATTACACTTTGTTCAATATTATATTCGTACTGATTTACTTTTAGTACCAGATATTTTGTTCACTGCCATTCCGAGCTCTTAAGTGCAATCGGTGCCTTTTGGATGAAGACGAATCTTCCATGGCCAGACCTCTCGTTAGCAGCCAACTTTCTAGACATAGTTCATACACTATAGAGACCAACACTAATAACAGTGTAAGTTGTACAACACCCCTTTATCTGGATAATTACATGTGTTATATCAGCCAGTGTAGCCTGAACTGCAGGATATGTTCTTATCCCACAGGATGCAACTATATTATTCTAGTATCTACAGTGTTCATGTAGGTATTAGTGTGTAATGTCTACCCTTGTTATCCCCCCTCCCCCATGTTACACATTCATTGATGTGTCAACAGTGTTTCCAAGAAGCTGTAGAGTCTAGAGATCTGCTAAGGATACAGACACCATTCTATGCACCTGGATGTATCATGTATATTACACCTTCATCTGATCTAAGTGAAAGGTAGGTGTATACACTATTCAATGCTATCAATTATAGGCAGCTTCAAGTTATCATTGGCTAAATACTGATATAATTATTAATTATCCCAGGATTCAATTTCAATGTGTGTTGTGACTGTTTAAAGACTAGAGTGCATACAGTCATGTGTTTAATAAACAGCACGTGCATGGTGGGCATACACAATGTATAAATGTTAAATATAGTTGTAATATGAATGCATGTATTTACAGACCATGCTGCTCTATGGAGGCTGAATATACATGGAGATGGGCAGATCAGTCCGAGTTCTTGTCTCTCAAGGTTACTCCTAGGATGGGGGCAGATCATATGCCCAACAATGTGTTAGATGCTCTTACAAAGCTAATCTCTGACTATCCTGAGGCTATAGTAACTGAAACTCCACCACGTACAGTTGAGATATAAACTACTATTATTATCAAGATAAAATCATTCAACAAGGTGCTATTTTCATATTTCTATTATGCAATCATGATATCCTAAAGTATTTGACTATGATAATTATGCGTGTGTGTGTGTGTGTGCGAGTGTGTGTGTGATATGTTACCGGTGTTTGTTTATGGCTTATTGGTATTAGGTAACCCTGCTCATAAGACATTTTGTATTTTTTTACTTATGCATTTTCAATTTTCACTTTTTAAATTAATTCCAGAGATAACCTTTGATAGATTGTAGTTTTTTCATTTTAGAATATTTATTTATGTCTAAGATATGAAGTTGTTCACTTACCTGTGTTGTTGCCATATTTTTACCATGTAGGTTACATGTACACCACATCAATGAGTTGCCTCATTTACAGCACATCTTCCTGGTGTTTGTCTCTATTCTCTCTGTCATTATTGAAACTTATTGCAACTCTTTGACATCTTCATGCAGATGTGGAAGTTATCTTCTCTGGAGCCTTACAAGAGCAAACAACTTTCAAAAATTCATGTTGTACAACCCTTTGTGCACATGTAATTCTTGTACTTGTACATATACATAAAGTGTAATAAGTAAATATATACATACATGTATGGCGTTATAATTACTGCATATGCAAATATAAGTTGGTATTAGATATTTACATTATTTTTGTACTAGTTACACTGCATTTGCCATGAGCAGGCTGCTTTTATATATCTGTTTGAAATACTTTCACTTTCTCTATGCAAAATAGCACAAATGTTTCGCATATATGTGAACAGCTGGCCCAAGTTCACTGTCTAACCTTATACATCTGTAGCCTTCCATCTTGTAGTCCTATCACAAAACTGGATTGTTATTATGATTCCTCTAGCAAGTATTAAAAAGTGTATATGGTTTGGTGTAGGCCCTGATGACTATATAGATAAGAATAATTGTAAAAACCTGCTGGTAGCTAATGTTACTTTAGGCATCCTCACATAAGAAGGTGCAATACACCAGCCACAACCATTATTACTTGCCAAGTCTCTGATTTAGGTGGAATACTCCAGATTTTGAAACTGCTTCCTCCAGATTTTCACTAAATTTATGGCTTCTAACTGTATAAATGTACTCGCAGTCCCCAATTTTTTTATGAAGTGTTATAACTATTTACATGTATAATGATGCCAATGGGGTAGATTAAACATTTTTGGGTGGCTCCAATTCTCCCTATTTGGAGTAGCAGTATGCTTTGCTTACCAATGTAACACCATGACTTAAAATAATGAAGGTCCCTTGTGTGTATTTCATCTGCATGCAGGATAAAGATCCACCTCTGCCCTCTTCGAAACAAGAGCAGCCACATCATGGTGGGCAGGTGAAACTGGCAGCACCAGCACTGTCTGTTCCAGCATTGTAGCACAATGCTTCACGCTGGGTTCTTAACAGGCAGTGACTGAAGAGTGGTGGTGAGAACTTGGTAAGCTCACACACCACTATAAAAAAAAAAATCACACCTGAGCTGTGGTACATAAAACAATACCACCGACATGCTCGATAACGAGAGTCTGCTATATATTAATAAAGTTGGGAGACAAAACCATAGTACAGAAGCAACCTCCCTTTTTATAAAGATTTCTAGCAATTGAGGTGGGGCCAGGTATTTTTTGCATGAAACTCTTAATTATACATAAATATTTTGATATGCAAGTTTCTACACCTCACATAGTGCCAGTATAGTTGTTGTGGTCAATTGATTTATCGTGCAAGTAAAAATAACAAACATTTGTCAGATCGCCATTGATAAGCCGGAAAAGATTGCTTTAGTGTTAGTGCTCATGCGTGACGGCAAATACTGTCCAATTAGAAGTGGTTGTGCCTGCGGATTTCTATAGTAACCACAATAACAACAGCTGCACATGGCCAAATAGCAGTTACTAGTATTACTAGCCATAACTAGCAATACTAGATACATGTAGTTATAATATTGTTGATTAGGATTGCTACTGCTATAATGCCCTAATGGCTATATGAATTGAGTTGTGGGAGGTTTGTAATGTGTTAGACTGAGGTAATACAACAGCTACAACAATAGATAGTTGTTGGTTTTACTGCTGTGAAAATATCAAAGACACACCAGTTATTCTCTTGACCATATTAACCCCCAAAAGTGAGGAATAGGTGTGAATGTGTTCTGATGTGCTGCATATAGAAAACTGGTCTCAACATTCACTCAGGGAGAACTTGTGTCCCTTTTCCTAACTAGTATTCTTCAAAATTGATGAACAAACTGTCTCTAGCAACTAAAAGTCATCAATACTTCATTACTCTAGGTATTTTGGTGCATGTAATACACCTATATCTATATACATGTACAGTAGATAATATACCCATACATACATGTACATCCTTCTACTATATAACATAGGCTACTTGCAGTATTAGAGAGCAATATTCAATGAATCATGCTACATGCAATATCAACAGGGAAGTAGACCAAAAAGTCGTTGGCTCTCAAATTCGCCATGTGTGTTCATAAGTAGTGTAATTTATTTATTTCCTGCTTTTAGTACTGAACATAACTAATAGTGGTAGGTGAAATAAACTACATAATAATGTTACATTTTGATGTTAAATTGCAAACTATTGATGTTTTAAGTAAATTACATATTCATGCTACATAAGTATAATATGTGGTTATTGCTCTATATTTAAAGTGTATTCAAATTGTCAATAGATTTAATAAACCGAACGAAATCATAAAATCACCAAGTCCATCAGAAAGTGTGCATGCTGAAAGTCCTGTGTCACCATAGGCAAGCATTATTTGCTAATTTATATAAAATGATCAGACAAAACCATAACCATGCCCACTTAGGAAGTTCCTTACAAACACTAGCAGTTAAAACAAGTAATCTCTGTACACTGGGCTGTTACTACATGTAGGGGGCCTACTTACAATAATTATGTAGTTGTATCTAGGAAACGTAGAAGGGGTATTAGATAAAATTCATGGGGATCAAGAAGAGAAAAATGCCAAAGGGGAGCCTCAGAGTCAACATGATAGACCATGATGATGCCAGATATTAGGAAGAGGCAAGGTGTTTTTTGATTGAATAACTTGCAAAGTATTTTACATAAAAACACATTTGTGTGACAGCCTCTAACTTTCCACATAATTGAAACCAAAATTATAGTAACACTAAGTAACATAAAAAACTGTAAAAGATAATAATTGGGCATTACAACACACCAACTGCTTGTATAACATTCACATGTACAAGCCAACTAAACCCAGTCTTCAGGCTACTAACATCCTTGGGTCCCAACTACAGTGCCTATATTATGCATATTCAGTACTATTAATAGGGACATGTATTATAGGCCTATAATTTCAAAAATTTATGATTTAATACTTCTTAACCTCCTAGTAGATATACACGTAGGCCCTCATATATATGCATCTCGGCTTACATCTATATATCCTAAATATGCAGATGAATGCTTATAACTGATTTAACAACAAATACTCCCCTATAGAAATATTGCAAGCGTTCACTGGTCACTATAAGAAACATAAACTCATGAAACTGCAAGCTGGGAATTAATACTTGTACATGTACATTATCAATTGATATACCAATCAGTTTCTCAGAGGTGGAGGGTGGTTCTAAGGTGAACTATCACATTGCAGACTAATCCAAGCAGCACCGAATTGGCCACTGGATTCCTAGGCTGCATCCTCAGATCATTGATGCAACATGTTTTGTACCTGCATGCATATCTAGTAATGCAACCAGAAGTAATGCATTTCTACCAAGTTTTGAAAGCAACTCTGATGGCAGTATTTGAGTGTTTTTATCAACTTCTAAAAGGCCTCTTAGTCTCCGAGGTCACTTTAATTTGTATAGTATTTTCATTAACTGGATTATTATTGTTGCTGCTCACAACTCTTCATGCCTAGCCTATTGGTGTAGGATGTAAACAAGTAGGAAATGTAGATAGAGAGGTGTAGGATAATGGTGTACAAATCTATGACTTGTATGTTCATAGGAATCTCACAAGTTCAGTAGCGGATATTAACAGATATTTTTCAAACTATTCCTAACTTTATGCTATTTTAAAATGTGTTCCTTTGTTAAATGTTACATTATGTAATTTAAACAGAGTTTCTCAAACACATTAGAAGTGTGTGATAGTGGTGTCCTGGTTATACATAACAATTTTCGAAATCGATAGAATCTGTACAATAGTACTAAAACTTGCCATTATACCTAGAACTGGCACCTTAGGAGGTGTAGAAATGTCATTTTTGAAATCAGCACAAAATTCTGATCTAGATACATGTTTTTTTATGTGGCCCCACTTCGATTGCTAGAACGGCTATTTTTTTTCAAGATATCCAGAGGTTGCTTCTGTACTACCATCAATGATATGCGATATAGAGAACGGATGCACAAATTAATATTTAGGAGTTATTGTCTCTTGGGAAGCAAGTACAAGACATGAAATAATATGTCGCCATAGAAATATAGGAGAAGATAACTCAATAATAACAGTCAAAATGTTTTGGTAATGAGTTAGCCCCTCTTGCCGAAGGTGTGCACGAAAACTTTGAATAATTTTCAGCTAAGCCAATTGGGGTGTTGGCTTATTTTAACGAGGTTTGTAATTGGCATAAATTGCTGCATAGTCTGTTCCACAGTTTGCTAGCTATAAAGTATAAATTTGTCTATTTCTCTATAATAATCCGACAATTTAGAGCGCTTTTATTTAGTCTAGTTGAAAACCAATATGTTTTGGATTTCCCCAAATTAAATGAACGCATGCAGCATAAGATAATAAAAAAGAATATAAAACACTTCCCTGGGCGACATTACGCTACAGTGTACGCACTAGATAACTAACCAGTAACTTCTTTTAGGGCTCAACTACTCCGCAAAGTATGTATAGGCTATTTAGCTTAATGGCTGATGTCATATCAGGAATGACAAAAGAAAAGCCAAAGGTCAAGATGCATCGAACAGCACAGTTGTCAAACTCAGAGGATCTACAGTCAGTGAATAACTCAGATGAAAAGGAGAATGAGCAATCAGATTGTAGGTGCTATGAGGAAATAGAACTACCAGAGATGTGTGCAAGTTTTAGGGCCTATTTTGGAAACTAAGTTTCCATGGCCAACTCTTCGTTGTGACTCTTCAAGTTACTAGTCAATTCTTTTCAGTGACAGATCAAAACTTTCAAGTTACACGTTAAACATTTACATGTGCCCAGAAACTCAAGTTTTTATCAAGTTTTTCAAGCAATTTTCAAATCAATTCTTTGCTTGTTTAACTCTAGTCTTTTTATAGAGTTATTGGGCTATTAGCCTATTTAGCTTATGGTGAAGTATTTTTAGAAATTGGTCTTAGAAGTTCAAATTTCAAAGCAAAATGCCACTGTTGAAGTGTAAAATATGTCATAATTGTGGTTACAATTGTGGTTTTAACTGTGGTTATCTCTCTTCATTGCAATTTACAGCGACCCAATGAAACTCAAGTTATTGAATATTTCAACACAATGATGTGCAAGTTAAGAGTCTTTAATCATAGCCATAATTAAATTACAATTCAAGTTACAAGTTTTTACTATCTATATATTCAAGTCACGAGTCCTTCTAATAAGCCATAGAATGTTGCTTGAATTAACTCAATGAGAGTCTTTAACTTGAGTCTGGCATCTCTGATAACAACAGAATTAATATTTGAAGTTGTCCATTAATGGGTGCAGTGGCCTATTTACTGTAGTGTAAGCCTAGCATATACTGATATAGATAATATACACGTAGTAGCAATAGCCCTAGCCTAGCGCAATAATTATTAATTAATTATTAAATTAATATTATAACAAAAGCTATATGTACTGTAGGCCTACAACAGAACATATAACAATCATAGTTATAATGGTAATCAGTGATAATGTTAGAAGTGTTTTAGTGCTAGTAAGTTAGCTGTTAGTGCTAGTAAGATAGCTTAAAATATATAGTTATTATTTTGTATTAAGATCTCAATTTTAATGTTGAATATAATTATTGTTATTAATATGTGTAGTATACTCATTAATCAAGGAGCAGAAGGGGAGGAGGCTCGTCTTTAAAAACTTGCATATATATTACTATGGAGTCGTTCGCCTCGGGTACTCGCCAGCTTTTATGAGCTTCAATATATATATTCAAATTCACACAGAGCTTCCAAAATAAACATACTAAGCTTACAATTACCTCAATATAAATTGCCTGAAAGTCTCCTCAATTGAAGTTATTATGATATAAAATTACGACTTCGGTTAAAAACTTGCACTCTGAATACATGTTTACACTTTAAAGGAGTAACAACTGTGATAAACCTACCATAATTTATTTACCTGTAGAATCAAACTTCTTGAAGTCTGTAGGCTATACTTAAAAATGAAATCTTTGCTATTTCATAAAGTATAAATTACGATAACCGACTATTCGTGGCATAAAAAACGTGCTATGGACAATTCAAAATATGTGTAAGGGCAGTTTTATGGGTAACTGATTTCTAATTAGTCAGGAGTATTCAAGGGAGTACTACTGTCGAAGTTCAGCACTAATATGGTTGCACGAGACAAACACAAGTGGCAAAATTAGGTTGCAAATGAACTGTGTTGAACTGTTATTAGATCTGCCAAGCAAATACTATGAAAAAGAGGAAGAGGTTCGTTATGGAAAGGTTACACACATGTATCAGGACTATGGACTAATTGATGGCTATATATATTTCAGTAACACATGCCTCACAACTGATGTTCAGCTTCAGGTAATAATAAGCTAATATGCCTAGTATTTTGTTTCCGCCTAGTATGTCAAATTGCGTTCTACGAGTATAATAGGTTATGGAATCAATCATTCGTTAGATTTCCGATGTTTTGTTGCAAGGAAATGCAAATTGCTAGTCCTAAGAAAAAATTATAAAATACAATCAATTCTCAAGACTACAGATAGTCAAATGACTAGTGTGAGTGATACCAGACGACACCTGTTATATCGATGATATTGTATATAGAGTTTGGAGTTTACATATTGTCATATAATAGCATGTGTAAATATATATTTCAGGTGGATGACTTGGTGGAGGTGACAGCTGTTCGCCAATCGAGACACACTGGGTGGACAGCTACATCTGTCAGCTTACACAATGATGAGTGGGACACTGTTAGGAATGTTTACCAGTTAGTTGGTGTTATAACCAACATCAACAGCAATGGTGATGGCACCATTAACAATGAACACAGATTTACAGCCAAATGTCTCAAGGTAACAAAACTCTTTATCAATCTGCTATAATTTGAAGTTATACATTCAAACTTTTGCAATGGTCTAGTTTGGTCAACCGTTGGTTTGTAGCATATTGCAAGTAATGTACTATTTGAACAAATTAAAACTCCGCTATAGCGAAGATGGGAATATACATGTATATTAGGTGTACATATTAATGTTTTTTATTTTTACGTTATTCTTATGTAACTCAGAACTATGAACCATGGAGAGGTGATAAAGTTCAGATACAGGTTGTAGACAACGGTTCAACAAGGGTGATTGAGAAAGTGGAGCCGTTCACTATTCAGCAATATACAGGTTAGAATGCATACTTGGAAAGCCGAAATTATCCCATACCATTGGAGTTGTCTTCTCAAGGAATTATGTGCATTTTGGGAAAAAGAAAGAACAATTTAAATATTGAAAAGGAAGTGCACCCTGCTTTACAGTTTAGATTAGGCTTAAAGCTTTTGATTAGAACACAATTTGGTATGGAGAGGGGTCTTCACTGGTTTGTATCTGTTCCCATGGTCTCATATCAATTTACTTTATTGGTTTAGGCCTATCTGACCATTACTGTACCTACGTACAATTCTATGTAGTATACATTTCAAAGGACCGAGTCTCATAGTTTATAGATGTATTGTTGTTGTGAGATTGAAAATAGACATTGATCTAATGTGCATATACATGTACATGTACTTTCCTCTCAAACCAAAATGGTGTCAACATATACAGTGTTACCTAAATGGTGTTGACCTATATGGTGTTACCGAAATGGTTTTAACCTTTAGCAATTTATTGCTGCAAAGCATGTGATTCCAGCCAGAGAGATTTACTATATAATATTTGATCCACTGGTCTGATGATCATAATATCCCAATTTCTATACTTATAAATAAAAATGTATGTGTCTTTTACCTCTTCAGGCCGAGTAGTTGCTGTTGGCCAACACTTTTGCTTCATCGATGGAAATCTTGCTTTCACAAGGAGCTGTTGTGTTGGGAGTTATTCCCCTCGAAAAGGGGACATGGTATGTGGTAAGATGATAGAGTGTGACCAGGCTAAGCAGTGGAAACACAGGGCTCTCACTGTGCAGTTACAATCCTCTCAGACACCTGAGTCAAACCTTGGTGCAGGAACATCCAATCAACTACCACTATCTAGGTTTGTGCAGGGTTGTCATCTCACATCAACCAATATCTTCCTAAGTCAAAATAACCTGTGTCAAACAATTTTGTACTTCCATGTTGTAAAAAGCTAAGAGTTATAGTTAATATGCTGCCTTGTAGGGTAGGGCCCTTTTCTCCACTGGGTGGACATTAATAATTTTACTGGTAAATCATTAGAGCAAACAAAGACAATGCTTCTTTGGGAATTACTTTTCCATTTAAAATGTACAATGATGACATTGCAATGAGTACATACTAATCTCTTTGGGAGAAGAGTGGTATTATTATTATTATTATTATTTGTTTCATTCATAAGTAAAGTCATCCATTAATTTCAACAGGAAACTTCTAATCAGCTGATTCAGCTTATTCATTGTGGTATTATTTTGAGTTTAGGCTTATGAGAAAGCGAGTGGAGGTGTTATAGTTGTACTCATACAACATATTATAGTAGTTTATTACGCTATGTGCGAGAATTATGTAATATCAATCTACTAGCCACATTTGCTATGACAATTTTGCAGGGCCGCAGATGACAGTATATCTATCAGTGGTCACCTCTGTTTCAATGATATCCCGTTAGGAGAGACATCTACCCATACCATATTCATAAAGTAAGTGATCTGATAGTGCACTAACAGTCTAACGGTTTTATTCAATGAAAAAAACTTTCTAAAGCTTGTGTATTATGCTGTTTCAGAGTTATTACCTCTTGGTTCTAAGGTGAACTATAATGAAGATACATGATTTACATAGTCAAATAGTTAATCGCAGCTTCCAAGATTCTCTACTTAATGGTGACAGTGTGACACCAGTGTAGTCTAGTTAGGGCTGTGTTGCCTTCAGTATTTCAGGTTTGAGGTACATGTAATAGGTAACATCTAATAGTAATGAAAACCAATGACTGTTCTACATTAAAATATCAAGTCTTTGGATCAATGGGAAGATAACTCCGAATTGGTGACACATTTTAGTGGGAATGGACAGTCATATAAGAGTAGTTGGTTGCATATAAAAATATTGAGATTATTTTATATATGATTGGTTACATAGCTATCTTGGTGGACAGTGTAGTAGGCCTAAATAATTGTGTAGATCTTAGATGGTCAGTATAACTATAATTGGAGTATGAATATATAAGACATACAATGTATAAATGTAATGACTTTACACGCAGGAATGGAGGCAGAAGTCCAGTTAAACTTCAGAATGTTAGCTTTAGTGACTCGGCAGGTGCACAGTTTACCTTCTCTCAGGCTAAGATATTGTTGGAAGGACGGTTGGTCCAGTCGATGCCCCTGTCTTCCTCAGAATTGTCTTTGCTTCCTGGGATGACTGCATACTTCAATCTAACCTTCACTCCAAGGTATCTTTAGGGTATTACATACAGCTCCAGACCTGCTGGACTGGTCAGCTTTGAGGTGATCCAAACATATAATTACAAATACCAATGTAATTTACGAATTATTATACTATGATAGTGTCAGTAGGATATAAATATGAAATGTATGATGTAAATTTTAGTGTTAACCATTTCAATGTACCATGTATCTCTTGTTGTTAATGTATTGTACATGTAGGTAAAAGCTATCTTGTTCTGTGAGACTCGCATAATTTGCATTATATCTGTTATATTATACTGGAATATGGTAAAAATTAGGTTGTTTGGTTGGATTACTTCTCCGGCAGTACTAGTTGTATTCTCTCTTCTACCTCCTGTCTGTACAGGGTATTAGATAAACAGTAATTTGATTGGAATGTCTTGTTATCAGAAAATGATTGATTGTTGATAGATTGTAAATATATCTGGTCATTATAAGTATGGAAGGCCGTGGAAGGCTTATAACAGATGGTCTGCCATTTGTTATGTGTGGTGACAGTTAACTGTCGGATTAGGGAATATTTCTAATGCTCAAATTCATAGCAGTCAGTTACAACATTACTTGTTTCTACATAGTTCCTAGATATTTTTTGTGGCAATTGGATTGGGGTGGTGCCATATACATATTGTGGTTAAAGCTTCCTGCTATATTGTATATGTAGATAATAATTATTATGCTTAGCTGGTTAAGGTCGAAACAGACTAGTGAATATTCTCGCCTCGTTTCCACCACGTTTTGCCAGCATGACGACTTTTTCCTACTGAACAACACACACTAGCGATATTTCCTCCACGAAAGCAATTTCTAGTCTGAGCATGTGTGCAAAGGCAGGCAATTATTTTTGTATATGTCTCCTACGTGCACATCACATTATAACAGCGACTCAATTTGCAATTTTTGTTTACAGACAACCATGTGGAATGGAATTGGTAAAAGTTTTGCTGGCCAATCAGAAGCCAGCGTTATCAAGAGCGAAGCATAAAATATTAAACATGCTTGATATTGGGCGAACAGGGCGTTTTCACTCAATTTTGTGACGCCCTGTCACTCCACTGTCATTTCTCAGCGAATAACGGCTTGAAATTCGCTAGTCTGTTTCGGGCTTTAGGCTGGGCAGCGGTTGGCTCACACAATATTCACCTATCATTCTCATTTCATTGACTGACCAAAAACTTGTTTGTAGGAAAATTGATGTGGTTTCCAGAGGAATTACAGGTTTAGCACCTTGTTAAAATAGTTATAGACCACTGTGCCCTGATTAAAATAGTTATAGACTAGAAAACTTCAGCAGGGTTGTTGAGATCATTTGTTGTGTTACAGATAATCCTGTGTATTTAGTGCCAATAATATTGTTCTTCTGCAAGTATCACCACAATATTTGAATTTCAGAGTTGTGAGTGTGTAGGTTGCTGATTGCTGTGTTCACAGTTTCAAACAGAGGCTATTCCTGTTTATCTGTTAAATAGCTATATATTTAGCATTGGTGTTTTAGGTATATTGGAGAGGACAAGCAACAACTTGACATCTCTTTTGATCACATGACCAAATGTGTGGATGTGATTGGACGATGCATCTCGGATGGAGTTATTCCGGAGAGAACTGGACCAGTGTCCCAGAAGACATACCGTCAAGTAAGGCACAATATACAACCAACAGATGGTAACCGTTCTACAATGCCAGGAGTCCGCCCTATGTTCAGGTAAGTGTTTCTAATTGCAGCACTATGCTATAGAATTCATGTTCCGTGCGACGCGTAGCTCTACCTCATTATATTTTCTATATTTGCCGTCGCATGTTCGTATTCGAGACTTTATTCCATTATCTACCTGTACATCGATAGTAGGGAACGTTTTTGCGGTCTCGGAATAGGCTGGTGAGAGCAACATTTCACATTTGTAGCACAATTCATTTTTTAGCCAATGTTAGTCTCATGTAATATGATCTATAGTCTATACCATAGTATTGGAAAGGCTCAATGTATTACACATGGAAATTGGAAATATGCTACTGGGTTTTGTACAGCTTGTTAGTTACGGCAATGAGGTATGTTTGATGGTGAGAGATACATGTAGTTCAATTGGCAGCCCATGAGGGTATATTATAGGCTCCTGTGTTAGTGTTTTAGAGATAGTCAGTCAGTTCACATGCATAGCAATGTCGAAAGAAGGCTCATGACTTTTCCATCATTCAATTATAAAAATTTTGTACCACTGATGGAATTAACATGTTGGTGGAGGGACTAGACTTGCTGGTATCTTCTGCAAGACTGGGTGTTGTTGAGTAGACACTAAATGAATATATACCCATGATGGTGAATTGTTCAATCTACTGCATCAGATAGGAGTACTGACTAGACATTTAGTTTGTTATACTAACCTAATGCGCAGTATGATCTCATTACAGTGCATTTTCTGTCTACTAAGTTTTGGATATCTCCCAACGCATTTAGTACTGCATTGTTGTGCAGGTTCTAACTGTGTGTGGTAGAGGTATAAATGTGATCATGTGTTTGATGGCTCTGGGGTGCGCTGGTGGGAAATACTGACAGTGAACATTGACTTCAAGCATAAAATTTGCTCTTTTAATGAATAGTGGTTGGGAAAGAGTAGCTCTGGAAGAGTAGTTCCCCTGTTCCTTTTCCTTGAGCAAGATTTCTGAAGTAGAGACACCGTACCAAAGGTACAGTAGTCTATATTCCCCAATATAGTTTAAAATTATACATTTTGTGAGGTAATTTCTCTTGCTATGTTGAGGATGAACAGGTACATGTCGCTTTATTGGTATTGGAATAGCCATTAGTGTACTCTATCGACAATTCATCGGAGTTGTGAATGTAGAAATTAAACTGAAGAAAGCGGTTGATTGGTAATGTATGCAGGGTTTCTGCTTTTCTTAATTATTTTATTTTAGAACTTTCTAGTCAGAACTAAAGTGAAAAGTTGAGTAATATAAACAATGCTGATAAATTGTGTCTAGAGCTGATCCTTAGTTGCATCATGCAGGCAGCATTTGCGCAAGTAAAACAAGCACATACATGTAGCTATTATAGCAATTTATGAAATTCTCCTTTGTGGTCATGTCTTGTCAGGCTTTCAATGACCAGGGTAAGTTGATTTTGATAAGACCCTTGAAATGTTCCATGGACCATGGTCATATAAAAACTTATTATGGTACCACACCAGTACTAATGCAATTGGAAATGCAGTATATATTTATACAAAAATGTGTGTGACTTAGTGTCATGAATAAATTCACGTGATCAGGGATGCAGATTATGTCTCGCATCAACAACCAGCCAGCCAGCCATAGACAAACACAAAAAACATCAAAACTGGACAATGCGTATATTAAAGCAGGTTGGGATCAGCACACCGCTACCAGAGAGTCACTAATTTCTGTACTGTCAACATATTCAAAGATAACAGTAGAATGTAAGTGGTTATAATTATTCTTATGCATCATCATCATTATATTATATAGATGCATTTGCACACCGTAGGTTAAACCTACAACTAAAACGCATATCAAAAATTTTATTAACTTAAATTATTTTGCTCTCCCTGCAATGAGTTTTGTATTTAGCAATACTATTGTTGACTACTTGTGTTTCTTCAGAAAATAAATCAAGTATGAGTGAGATGAAGCTGATCTACTTTAATGGCCGAGGAAGAGCTGAACTCATTCGCCTTCTATTTACTCAAGGAGGGAAAACCTTCATTGACCAAAGAGTCAGTCAAGAAGAGTGGGCCAAACTAAAGCCCTGTGAGTTATGAGGATGTCTTTTTTGTAATGTATTGCTTGTAACAAATTTGAAAAATGGGATAGGCTATAAAAGAGGATTGACTAGAACATAGAACAGCACTGGGTGAATCTAAACAATCTACAGGTTGCTTTGTCAAAATAATGGTGATGCTTGTAAATTCCTGTACTTCATAGTAAATATTGTTCTTAGGGCTAATGATTTTGCATTATTGTTTTGTTTGTTTCAAGCTACACCAAAAGGACAACTGCCCGTGTTAGAGCACAATGGAAAGATGATGTGCGAGAGTTTGGCGATTGCTAGATACGTAGCAAGAGAATTGGGTGAGTAATTAAGCTACCATTTACTAGTCTTGCATTCCTATCATCCAATGACGCATGAAGCTATGTAAGCGTCTGCGGTATGAATTTGATCATTTGATTATGAATAGCGTATTGTGGAGCTTGGTCACAAATACATCAAAAGTTTGTTAGAAATCTAAGCTGAAGTTGGTACCCTCTTTCGACTTGCTTCAAGCTCATCTTCATATAAATATTTAGGGATTCATAGCCTAAACAGGCTGCAGAAGTTGAGTTGTCACCAAAAACGCAATAAAGAGCTTCCTATATTAGTTTTATAAGATGTTCAATTTTGCCAAGTGGTCCTTGTTCATTAATCATTCTGTTATTTTTAGGCTTGTACGGAAAAGACAATTGGGAATCTGGTATATGTGATATGTTGATGGATGGCTTGCTTGATTTACTTCTAATTGTGGTTGAACGAAAATATAAAGCCAAGACTGAAGAAGAAAAGGTTTTATCAATAAAAATATAACACTTTTTTGTACATGTGTGTTGAATATGAAACACATGGTACCATTACCTCACTTACTATATGGAAGAACAGGTTTTACACAACATAAGGAAGTAGGATTTTTACCTTTTACCATTTTAAACCTGTAACTACTGTACCATCCTTCAAGTTAAAGTTAGTCCAACCAATTGTCTCGTGGAAGTGATCTTCAGTGATGGTCAGCAAGTAGTGGTTTTTGTTAGTGGTTGCTAATGTGTGATTCCATGGTTTCTTATTAACTCTAGGCTGCCTGTGAGGAAAAGTTGATTAAAGAGTTGGAGGCTCTCGATAAACTAGCTGCCAAGTACAAACAGGGAGAGTTTGTGCTAGGCGAACAGGTTAGCAGTCATACATATTGGTACTGTTGCATGACATTACACTGTTGTGGCAGATGCTCATATGAAGTTCTGCGTGATATGTTGTAATGGTGGGAATGCGGAAGTTCTTGTTGGTTGGTTTTGGTAGCCATTATGATTGATGGCAAAAGTTGTATAACTATACATTGCAATCACAATCATATGTGACAGTATTCAGTGGCGTCATCCTGAAGTTGTCCTCTCTCAATTAATTTTATCAAAGTGAAAAAGACACTTCACATTTTGATAACTGCTGTTCAGCTCCCATTTCTAATTCAACTTTGTGATTCCTATACCTGCCAGTGTGTCTGCTGAACCATCTAAGACAAACCCAATATCCTCAGTCCATCATTATTCTTGACTCAGTTCATCAGATGGTATACATGGAAAACTATTTTGAAAGACCCTGATATTTAATAAGCCAGGGCTATATACATGTAATTTTATGTTGTGCATTGTTAACTGCAGTCTGGGTGTTCAACCTGATTTAAATTGTGGGCGCTTCACTCAAATGCTGAATCTAAGTGAATTTTGTTAGAAGAGCTTGAATAGCCTAATAGCAAGAATTGTAACCAATATTTTTTCACAAGAAAAACCACTCTGATGTTTTTGTTGTTAGATTAGTAAGCTGTATGTTGTTCATCCTGATCCTATAATTGCAGGTATCCGTGGCTGATGTATCTATCTACAATGCATACGATTTTGTCCTGTTTGTATTACCTGATTTCAAATTCGCTGATTATTCTACATTAGATGGGATAGTGAAGGCTTTTGCCAGTCAGCCTCATATTGCTGACTACCTCAAAGCCAGGCCAGAACCCGAGTTCTAATTTTAACTATCAATTGTTACCAATGCTTACATATAACTCATCTCCAAGTTATGTCAAAAAATTTTATTGCTTTTGAAGTGTGACTCTTTTTTATCCTACATTTTTCACCAAGTTTATATTTTTAAAATATATGTCTGTGCAGTAACAAGCAGTATAGTGTCTCATCAAGTAGTTGCTGTGGTATGATGATGATGTTGGCTCATTTATATATTTTGGTGTGGTGCTTGGCATTCCAAGGCTGGTTTATTGATTTGAGCCAATCAGTTATTAATGGGAATATCACCTATTTTCCACTTTAGTCAGGAGACAGCTCCACAAAATGTTCACCTGATTCATTATACATGGATGCAAGATAGCTGTGTACAAATCGGTTAGGTTCGTAGTATTATGTTGATTTGATGCAAGGGTCAATCAATACCCTATCCATAATGAATCCAAAGTAATTCGCTCTGGCATACCAGGCTGTCATTTCTGCAAACTGATTTCTACTTCTCGTTTTGGATGTGTCGTTATATTTACATGTAGCTATGGAATTTGTAGTTTTAGCTATGTCTTTATATGCATGTTCAATAAATAATACAATCTGCATTTTACAAAATTTAAAAAGAAACACTCGTACTGTAATACATGTAATAAGCAGTTTTTTTTATAAAACTGGCATTGTTCAAATGAATAGCAATGTTGTGTTGCATAGAGATGACTTAGTGTTTCATCGTACCAGTATTAGTTAAATTGGTACTCTAACATCTACATGTAGGCCTTGTCAACCATCATTTTTTTTATTTGAGTGATAAGACAACTCCACGAGTTATTTCAAGAAATTTGTTATGCTAAGACATCAGCATAGCATACAGCAGTATTCAGAGCTCTAGTCAATAGTAATGTTATTTTTGCACATATGCAATATTATTCTGCATACCTATACGTATACATGTATGCACATAGCATGAATGGGCTTTGTTCAAGTTAAATCCTTTCTATCATTTCAAACAATGGAATGACTTGCATTTTTCGTCTCTCCTTTTAATGTGTGTGGAAATACTAAGACCTTTTATTCTATCTCCAACTGTCTACTGATACACATATGAGCAAAGTGATATCCCTGTGAGTATTACATGTACATTTATAGATACGATTTTCTTTTATTGCCTTTACATCTTATTTTTGCACAAAGAAGATGAACTGGGCATATATTTTTAATACCAAATTATTTAAAACGTGATTGTTAATACTTTATATAAGTTACATGTACAATTTACTTGTATAAAAGTTCAGTGTTGCTAACTGTTTAATTTCTTATTTGCAGGCACCATGACTGAATACAAATTGACATATTTTAATGGCCGTGGCAAAGCTGAAATTATCCGCCTCATCTTCACTCAAGCCAAATTGAAGTTTGCTGATGTTCGACTTAATTCAGAAGAGTGGCAAAAGATGAAACCTTGTGAGCAGTTGCCACGTCTTAACTATTATGCATAGCATTAGTATATATTTGTACATGTACATGTATATGTATTAGTTCTATGAGCTTACATGTAAAATTTATATCACTGCTACACTGCAAAATTAAATCTGTAACCCCAAGAGACTAGCTGAACATATCTGGTAAGGGTTATTATGTCAAAACATTGACCTCTTGTGTTAATATTTTAGCGACCCCTAAAGGGCAGCTTCCTGTGCTGGAGTTTGATGGGAAGATGATGTGTGAGAGTATGGCAATAGCACGCTACTTGAGCAGAGAATATGGTAAATTTCGCTCGATGCTATATGTAGCCTACAATTTAGTATATTTGTGTGAGGTGACACAAAACCACTTTCTTTGAAACTACATGTAATTCCATAGCCTGATCCACTAGACTGCCTAGAGCATATGAATCTAGCTGTAAGAAACTAAAACAAAAGGGGGCAGCCAAAAAACTAACTTCTGAGATGTTGCACACTGGGAAGTGGCGATTCGTAGAATCGGCAAGTATGACGTAACTTGGGGTGCTAATGAGGCTGGTTCATTGACCTAGTTGCAGTTTGCTAGTATTCCGACCACCTGTACTAAAGGATGTTATTCTCATTCAAATTATTTGTTACAGGTTTGTTTGGGGCAAATAACTTGGAATATGCCCAGTGTGAGATGATTCTTGATAGCGTAACTGAGACTGCCGATGCAGCTATTGCAAGAAAGTTCAGATCCAAAACAGATGAAGAAATTGTAAGTATTCACAGCATTCATACAATTATCTACCTACAATATTATGTCATGACTATTTCTATGCTCAAAAACAAATCATCCTGCACAAAATAACAGCTGTTACCTGAACATTGTCCTCATACTGTCTCTGAATGTTTGTAGAAAGCAGCTGATGAGAAGGTCAAGACCGTGCTACAGCGGTTCGAAAAGTTTGTGGCGGCAACCCGGAAAGGAAAATATGTTCTAGGCGAACAGGTTGGTTATTCCATCTTTGCTCTTACATATTACATACAGTGTTAGTTTGAAATATTCTGCATTTTGTCCCAATATAATTGAGTTAGTTTTAAATATGTCATGTTAGAATATACTTGTTCATATTGCTGTTATCTGAAATTATATGTACATGTCTATGTGTACGCTGAATAATTGTAACAAATATATGATGGGATTCATAGACAAGTTTGTGTAATACTCTTACTCTATTGTGTTGTATGTTTTAGATAAGTATTGCTGATATATCCATATTCGTGGCACTGGACTTCATGACGATCGCCTATGCTGACTTCAAGTCTGATGATTACCTCGCCTTATCTGAGATAAAGAAGTCCTTTGCAGATCAGCCCCATATTGCTGAGTATCTAAAAGATAGACCACAAACAGAGTGGTGATAATTGTCTTGTATTAGTTCTGTTGAGATCAGTTGCGTCGTTCAATAAATTATGTTACAAATTTCCAAAGTGGTGACTCACTGTTTATTTGCTTGTAATTGCATACAATTACAAAGATAAAAATAATTGATGCATTCCTCAACAAGATTTGGGACAGAACCATTCTATAGAGGCAATGTCTGGTGACCCCCATGGATGATAGATGTATATTGTGCAGGTATACAATCTGTATGTGCGCATACACCTTAGTAAATCAACTCTCAATGGACAGCTTGTACCTGTTAACACAAAGGACGAAAATAGGCAAAATACCGTTACAAAAGTTCTCTCATGCAAAGGCCTTACACTTTGCCTATCTATAGAAAAACATGACTTGCACTTTTCATTCAATATATAGCACAGGAAGAAAATCTGTTCAGTAAAAACATATTACGTTTGTGATTATTTTTATAATTGGGGTTGCATCATCACTGAATAGAAAGGAATAACCGGCAGCCACGAGCAATGTAAGTATTTTACACCTGGATGTTTACAATATAAATGTCCTTAGTTAATAATCTTTTCAAGCACTCCTAAGCTATTGATCATAATAAGAAGTTGTCCTATCCCTAGATTTTTCTTCCAGTTATATTCCCATCCTTTCTGATAATTTACATGATAGGTTAGAGAAGTATGATCCTTTGATGATATCAATCTTAGGTGTAAGCCAAACTTATTGATCTTTGTAAGGATGGGTCAACAAGGACCTCTAGACTATCATACCACCATCAGCTAGTCAATCATACCAATCATATCAAAGACTTATGTCCACTGTAAATGCTAATCATTTTTAGTTTTAATGATAACCTTGTTAACTGGAATGTCATGGTGCTGCTTGTACTGAAAATACCAATGATACTAAGTACTCGTATTTGGATGTGCATCTCGCTTTTGAAAATAATTCAAAACTGATAACAGAGATTCAACTATATTTTGCTTACAAAAATAAGTGTGTCTAGCAAAAGTGAAAAGTGTGTTACACACTGGGAAGAAAAACAGTGTGGAAAAAAGCAAGAAAGTAAAAGTATTGGGAGTATACAACGCCTATTAAGATCAATAGCGCTAATGAATGCCCATGTTTCAAGAGGAATTCCTCAGATTGCTGAGAAATTATTTGTTGCATTATACTGCAAAGCTATTTGTTTTATTTGCAGTACAACTCAATCAAATATTAGACATAGTACTCCAGTGATTTTTTTTCTGTGGCCAACTCCATTATCTACTCTAGTCTAAGGTCTTCATGTATTGTGGGAAAGCACACAACAGCGATATTACTATACTGTTTCTATAGGTTTTTCCTACTCTCTTTTACTTGACTTGATTAATATTCGGTCTGTTCGATTAGCAAAGTCTTCAACAACCAGATAAATAATGTGTCAGTTTTGTCTGGGAACCACAAATATACACAGCCATGTTATTAGGCAGAATTTACAATAAAATTGTTTCACCAATATGTTGTTATTGTATCACCATCATTTATATGCAGCTGCCAATTATACTATGTTATATAGAATTATCATTGGTATTCTACTGGTAATGAACTCTTTATTGTACAATAATATAAAAAATAACATTTAAGACCATACCGATTAGCCATGTTGTATTAGTATTATTGTTATAATTTTGAGACAGATATGTTATAAAATGATGGTGCAAGCTGTATTATATCAAATTTAGATTTTGCACCATATATGGTCATGGTCATTTGACATATCCTACATACATGTATATACATATATATAAGCAAAGGCTTAGAGCCTCTCAAGCAGTCTAGCTCAGTCAAGTGAAAAGGTGCAGCAATAAAATATACTATCGTTGGAGTATTCTATTATAATTCCATAGTACAGGTATGTAGTATGTACGAGTGTATGTAGGTATGTGCAATGTACATGGTAGACTGTCTAATTAGTAGAACAATCTTGCTAAGAATAAGCTTTCTGAACCTATCACACCTAAAAAGGTTTACTACAGTGATGAATTACCATATCGTATTTATTTAGCTCAAATCGTATCTGTGTAGCTCACCTTGACCGTCCGTTTTTGTAGGAACTTAGTATGAGTGAGTTCAAGCTTACATACTTCAATAGCCGTGGAAGAGGAGAAGTAATTCGCCTAGTTTTGACTCAAGCAAAAAAGAAATTTACTGATGTTCGTGTAACAAAAGAGGAGTGGCCTGCAATGAAATCCTGTAAGCAGATATGAATTGTTCCATTGAGTTATATGTACCCATGTCATAGCTGTACCTTGTTTCACGTGTGAGGTGATTTTATGCTCTCTTGTGCAGGCACTGTTATTATTACAGTAACTTCATATTAATTATGCATTATTTATTAAGCAACTATCAAGGAACAGCTTCCAGTGATGGAAATTGATGACAAGATGTTATGTGAACGCATGGCTATCGTACGATATCTGGGGAGAGAGCTTGGTAAGAAGTAGTATCACATCCTGTCGTATTATATCCACCTATCCATGTTAAAACGCTTAATTTTGCAAGATTGTTATTATAGTGTAACAAGTTATTGTAGTGTAACAAGTTGATTTCCCTTCACACTATACCTTGCAATATTGTAGGATTGTATGGGGAAAACAGCTGGGAAGCTGCAATCTGTGACATGGTATTGGACTGTGCAGGGGGAGAATGCTTTTCTGCAGCAGTCGATAAATACGAGGCAAAGACCGACGAAGCTACCGTACGTGTAGATGATAATATTTTTAGATAAGCTGTTTTAAGATTCCGCTCATGGTTAGAATCCATTACTAGTGGGCAAGGGTTTACTTTTACAACTTTTTGATTAACGTAATATACATGTATGTTGTGGTTTTTTTTCTTGTTATCCTTGTGTGTATACATGTATAGTAATGTGCATGTGTCCGGTAATAATTATTTTAGCATTTGCCATAATATGTTATGTGCATGCGGTTGAGAACAGAATGCATTTTCTTATATTTAATATTTTAGACTTCAGCTATTGAACAAATTGATACAGCATTGGGGCGTTTTGAAAAGTTGGTAGTTAAAGTGAAAAAAGGAAAGTTCATTCTTGGTGAAAAGGTATGCTTTCAGCTTAGGCAATAAAATAGTAGTGATGTATATAATATCCATTGGATATGTAGCTGTATTGTATATGTAATATACCATAGTTGAGACTATTATTTATACTTTAAATGTGCAAAAAATGTATTATTATACATGTTTACGTTTTTATTCTGTAGGCATCAATCGCAGATGTAGCCCTATTTGATATCAGCGAAGTTATACAGTCTGTCCACAAAGATTTAAATTTGGCTTCATATCCAACTTTAAATGAAATTGCAAATTCATTTTCAAGTCAACCCCACATTGCTGCTTACATCAAAGGAAGACCTGAAACAGAATACTGAATTGATGCTGCTGCTGGATTTCCTATGATTCCTCAAGTCTATTTAATGTACATGTATTATCAGGTTTTACACGCTGCACTTGGGTTACATGATACAGTATGCCGCAACATGTTTATTTTGAAATTTAAATAATTTTGCAAGTAAAGTATGCTTATTTTGTACACACTTCATGTAATTGTTAGTACACCTTGTCGTAGTCAAATATTTGGTACTGACTGGACATGCATATAATACTAAAACCCAAATTCAACTCACAACTTTGTACAGCTTTTATGAATAGAATAACCAATTTCATTCTTGGTGGTAGTAAAATTTGACGTCGCGGGTTTTCTCTCTGGATAAACTCTGAACTTACGTCCCTATTAGTAGTAGTAGTAGTAGAGTGCTTAGTTGTAAGTTCAGATTCTAAATTTTATGTTCACTTTGTTGCGCCTGTAGACAGCAAATAATAATAGTTCTAATCGCATTATAAATGTTATAGCAGTTTAGCTCGGATGACAAATGCTCTCACCTATCGCTCATTTTGATTGTTTCAAACTCAACATTCATATAAGCATATGGAAATTATTTGTAGTAAATTATCAACTCAAGTTTTAGTTCAATAATGAAATAAATCGCATTCTGGAACAATTATATGTGTATGGTAGCAGAAGTTGTCTCATCTCTTTAATTTTTTAGTTGTAGGGGGCAACTTCGCTCTGTTGTGTAACTATAACAATAAATTGATTAAAGGTTGTTTTATGCAGCGTTTTTTAAGCATACATGTTTAAAGTACAATGGAGTTAAATGACCCCTACATTGTACATGTGGAGGATGTTGTGGAGTTATTAAAGCTTTGTAGCCGAATAAAAACGATCCTTATTGAATCTATTCAGTTACAGTACACAGGCATACATATGCAGGGGTTTCCTCACAGATTCCATTTAGAGTTGATTCCAGTTGACAGAGTAGACCATTGGTCGAATCTATATAGGATACGGTATTGGTTCTAGTTTGTGTAGCAGGTTCGAGCCTGCAGGACCAAACAATAGACTCCATTCATTCTCTGTTACAACTGAGGCAGAAGTTGTCTTCTTTGTAGTTTGCTTTGGGAGAGCATTATTGGTATACCTAATTGGTAGGCCTACTTATTAATCCAGTTGTATGGATACTTAGGTAAAGTTTACCTGATGATTGAGGTTGCTAATAGCATGAATGGCCTCATTTCCATTGCTAAGAATAGTGTTCATAAATGAAATTTCACCACTGGATATATAGGCCTACATCTATACAGTGACTGGTTTAGTTTGAAGCTTTAAAGAAGTTGCGTTCTAGTGAAAAGTTCAAAAAGTGACACATTCGTTCTTGTCTATGAAAAACTTTGCAAAACAAACTTTTGAAAGGTCAGCTAAATGTCCAAGACAGTCTATGATGAGTAACAGGCAAAAGAAGTGTATGTCTTATTCAAGTTTAGGAATGTGAGCCATTTGGTACAAATGTTGAGTGTGCCATGACAGGAGTTTAGTTGGGCTACTGAAAAATCTCTAAAAGTGCATGATATGCTGTTAATGTTGAGATAGCATACAGTAAATTGCATAAAGGATGGCAATTACTGGTACATGTAGATCTACATGTAACTGTTGTAGGTTGACTTCACATAGCGTAAGAAAACCCCAGAAAAGGCAGTTAACACGCTGCCATAATACTTTTCTACAGCAAAATAATGTAACTCTTCGACTAGTGAGGGATTAATTGTGTACATGCAATTGTATATAATAAATTGACTACATAGTACATTGTAATTATAATTGGGACTCTGCAGACAGCAATTTCTAAAGTCTACAATGTAGGGTGGAGGTTACTTAATAGTTTCCGCTCTCCTCCATAATAATGTTTAGTGGGGAGTAGTGTCTCTGTTGCTGACTAACCCCTTATTCCAATACTTACAACCTTCAATCTAAACCAGCTAGGAACTACAGCTAAACTATAGTATTTATATATAATCAATACTATTGCACACTTCAATGCTCTGCAGTTTGTATTATATATTATACTGGCCATTGAGACACACAAACATCCTTCAGTATTTCATCAAGTGAACAAGAGCAGATTCCTTGTCTTTCTGCAGCTCTGAAAGTACATGTAAGTACTAACATAATATCTATACTACTTCTACCGTATCCGTAATAGTGAGTGTATCAGTTGATGGATGCAATTTTGTCTATCCCCTTGTGCTCCTTTGCCATTCGCCATTTTATTGTAATGTTTTAGTGTTTATTTACATGCGTGCCGATGGCACGAGCATGGGAAGGGCTTGGAAGTTGGTAGAGGACGACCAAGTGACCTTCCACAAATTACATAAAGGAGTGAACAGTTATTAGGTGCTCTTGTTATTATATATCTGGACGTAGATCGACCTAGGTCTGTAGACTTTATACTCCAGAGGAGTGTAGTGAAAGATATGTGCATCAATACAATAGCAGTAAACTAGTACGATTATATGATTGGTTAATAACAATAATATAAAGCACACTATAATAGTTAGATTATAATATCAGATAATACAGCGACATGATTGGTTGGTAAAAAGACAATAGTAGATATAATAATAGGTATGGAAGCTAGTACATGTAGCTGCATAGTTAGCAAATACTAGGCACAGTTAGTTGAATGTGCAGCTATCCAGACACGAGGCTGATTCACTACATTATTTCATTCTCCGTTGCATTTCAATATACAATCCAATTTTACATTTCGAATAGGCTAGGCATTTAAATTTTTTGATTACATTTTAAACTATTATGTTGTTGGAAGCAGTTTCTGACCCGATGTACATGTATTGTTGTAGAGACGGCTACTTATGTAATTCCGTTTAATATTGAATGTTCCTATATTATTTATAGAACTCTAGCTATGAGTGAAATGAAACTGACTTACTTCAATTCACGGGGACGAGCAGAAATTATTCGATTGCTTTTTACCCAAGCTAAGAGAAAGTTTATAGATAATCGTGTTGAACGTGAGGAATGGGAGAAGATGAAACACAGTAAGTATTTACGTCATTGTGGTCTCCTCTTGTTGCTGTCCAAGTCAAATCATTTCTTTCAACTTCTCTTTTGGTTACTGTGACTCACTACTTGATGTTCTATGCTGTACTGTTAGAGGTTACTTGTACTGTGCACTGATATTATAGATATGTCTGAAACCGCAGTGTTCCATTTTAGCCACACCAAAGGGACAACTTCCTGTGCTAGAAGTTGATGGTATGATGATTTGTGAGAGTGCCGCAATCGCTAGATATGTTGGAAGAGAGATGGGTATGATACATACATCTAATTTCACTCTCACCTGCCTTGCAGTCGAGAAGAATTGGCACTCTTTCATAATTTTGCAGTAATTGCGTTAAGAGCAAAAGATTATGCCCTATACCACTAATTGTTGACATGCACATTATCTCCCTGTTGATATCTTTAGGTTTGTATGGGAAAAATAATAAAGAAGCTGCTATATGTGATATGATTGCCGATACTATGGGTGAAGTCGCTTATGCTGCTTTGGATAGGATGTTCAAATCTCAAACAGAAGAAGACAAGGTAAACGTGTTACTGAATTTGTCCCTAGTAACTGAGCTTTCAATATAACGTCTTGTAGGCTCGAGGTGTAGGTAAGCATGGCGGCTGATATGTTAACAGGCAGGCTTACTCTAGTAGGCCTATTATAGTTTTCATTTGTATATTGGTTTGTGTAACAGTTTTATATTTATTGGATTTTATATTTCTTAAGAGTATGTTATGTGTTAACCCATAACTGCTAACCGATTAGCATAACATCAAGACGTTCTATTGAAAGCATTTAGTCATTAAGAAAACAGTATTATGGGATTAGTCTTGTACTATATTGTAGGCTGCCGCTAATGAGAAGATTTATGCAGCTCTTGAACCATTAGAAAAACTAGTAATTAGATTCAAGAAAGGAAAGTTTGTGCTTGGTGATGAGGTAAGTTTATAGGCCTACCTATTTCTACCGTCAACAATTTATTGAGTGTTGTGCAAGTAGTCTTAGTTTCTGAAAAAGGAGATAGTTAATTTATATATTTGCTGTTTTACAGGCATGCATTTCTGATGTTTCACTGTTCAACGTCGTGGAGTTTTGTACTGTTGCCAATCCTGATTTCAAAACTGAATCAATTCCTGTCATTGCTGGTATAGCTAAGAGCTTTTCCGAACAGCCTCACATTGCCACCTACCTTGCAGAGAGACCAAAGACCGAGCATTAACCATCTATCACTCTACTTAATTATCTAATAGTTGTCTTATTTATCTAAATTGACCAAGTTGCTAATAAATAATTATGTTACTTCTGCTATTATTGTCAAGGCTGCTGAGATTCTAATTTTGTGGTTGTGGATGAGATGGTTTCAATGTAGTCATCAGCATTGCTGAGGCAGACTGTACCTAACAGAATTTATCTCATGTGTTGTTCAGTGAGATTAGCACTGGAAACCAAACAATACCAAATACAACATACAAATACAAATACAACATATATGTGTCATAGAGTGCTATGCTACATGTTCATTGTAATGGCCATGCTATAATTTATTATACATACAGGGTACAGTCACATAGTCAGTCAGTATTTTGAAATATTTCTAGAAAATTCTCATCCTCTATGGTATTTCAGCCAGTGGCATTTCATAATATAATTTGTCTTATAATCAGAACTGCAGTTGGAAAGTTCATGCCAATATTCTAAAGTGATTGATCACTCCTCATATCCCTGTACACTGTACATTTACACTGTATACCCATGTGCATTGTACACATCTATATGGGAGGCTTTTATCTGCTGTCAAGTTTTTATCAGATGACTAACTTAAATTTTCATGTAGGTAAATATGCAACATAGGTTTGCATCATATCTCTGATTTCTGTTTAGAAGATATCTCCTATGGTTATTAATTACAGTGCGCCTCAGCCTTACATTTCTGCCGGTTTAAATAGGCACCTAGACAAGTCACACATAAACTAATGTAAACTAGGTGAACCTGTGTAGGGATCATTGCTGGTAAACGGGTGTCGTTAATTCGGCCCAAGGTCATGGCACACTCAAAGCAAAATGAGAAGTGTATTAGTTGTAGGCCTAACAGAAAAATTGTTCAGATTTCTGTTGAAATCAGATAGTTGTCTACGAATTCTTCTTGCACTCCATTGATTCTATTATCAGCTACGGCTAGAATAATATTATGGATGTTATTGCTATAGAAACAGATCATATGATCCAATTAAGATGTCGTAATACCATAATACCATAATATAGTGTTTGTCAAGATGATGAAAGTATTGCATTGAATATAAAGCTTGGTATGCATTTCTGGTATTGCTCCAAAACAATGTTCCTGGTAGATTTTTCTTCTTGATTATTCTACATGACTCAATCTCATGACAGTGCAAAATGAGTATAGTACATGGTATATGGAACATTGTAGATCTGTTTGGTGCTTTTATTCTACAATAAATTTTATGTACATGTAAGCCTACATACATGTATATACAATTGTATATGGTAATGTGGAATATGCACATATACCAATATTCAAATCCCAATTTTATCTAGAATGGCAATTTTGTATTGTATTTTGTGTGCTAGAATCAATTTGTGGTGAAGGGTAGCCACTATATTCAAATAGCCGATGTGCTGTGCTGCTACATACAACTTCACAATTTTCACTTATAATTTTTAACCAAGTTTAATTATACATGATTAGTGAAGTCTGATCAGGTTTGAACGTAAATCTCAAAACAGACATGACACCATATTAGTTATAATTAATTGTGATTGTGTAGTTGTCCTCTCTTTTTACACATGCACTACAAATATTGGACGATCCATGTTGCAGAGTGAGGGCAACTTCAAGTTGTAGGTAGCGTGGTCTTATAAAATAATTATGTGGTATTTTGAGAGGCATCAATGAGGAATTTATTAATGCATACAGGGTCAGAGACCCTCAGTATCCTGACACCTTTTGATTATTAGTGTTAATGCATCACGCATGACTGTATTTGGTAAATTGACTCTTCACTACATGACTTGTACAGCAACTAAAATAAGGCCTACGTTCAAATGTGTGTTTGCCTAACAGAGTTCCATGTTATAGCATCTTGGTTCTGAAAAATGTAAGCAGAATCGTATTATTTTGTAAATGTGGTGTGCCTAAATGTAAAGAACTTATGATTATGATTTCTGTTTCGTGACGAAATACATGATTAGCAATATTTGAATCCCAGTGTCAATGACACAACAGTTTCCAGTAGGTTCTCAATATTTCCATGATAAGATGGTTTGCACAGTTAACAGTAAGCATTTTTTGATTTGGTGGGCGTCGCCAAGTTGAAAAAGGAGTGTATAGATATTGTGTAATATAAAAGGGGGTCGACCTGCCAACTTTTGCATAAGAATATTTATGGAAGCCTGTAAACCAAAAGAGTACATCTATCAGAGCATGGTAACCATAGCATTCAAGATGTAGCATTAGCATTATGATTAATCACTTTTATGGTTGAACTATCACTGGGTGTAAGTAATGATGTGCTCCATATTAATGGCATCAATTTTGCATAGTCATCGCTTTGGTAAACATACTATAAAAGGTTGGTCGTTGACAACTGCATAATCACTATTGCAAGTGACTGAAGCACAGCACCCAGACTTATCATCTAAGTGGAGTATCACAAACCAGTAAGTAATCTATAGTCAGTTATAAAATTATTATGAATTCTTTTTGCAGTAATTGAAATTCATGTTTATGCAATTTGTTCAAATTTTGTGATACTTATTCTTTTATGATACACTTTAGGTCAAAATGATTGTGATTTTTGCAGAAAGTAAACATGAGTGAGATGAAACTGACCTATTTCAATGCACGTGGAAGAGCTGAACTCACTCGACTGCTTTTTGCAGTTGGTGGAAAGAAGTATGTTGATCAGCGTCTCAGCAGTGAGGAATGGCAGAAGATGAAGCCATGTAAGTCAAAATTAACAGTATAAACAGTTGTTTTGACGAAATGCATGTTATATACATGTATGCTACAGTTTGATACTGTGAACAATTTTATAATCGTTATAATACGAAAAATAATGCTCCATAAATTGTATTGAAATCAATTTCTATGCAGCATTACTTCATCTTCTATATCTATTTTTAGCAACTCCTAAAGGTCAGCTCCCTGTATTGGAGATCGACGGACATATGATTTGTGAGAGTATGGCCATCGCAAGATTTGTAGCCCGAGAAACCGGTAAGTGTTTGTAATTGTACACTAGGAAACTTGTCATTATTGTTTTTGGATTTTTCCTATCAAAAGATGCACTGCCTGCGAAAAATCCTCCATATGCACAAACTAATGTTGATGTTTAGTGACAGTGATATTGGTAGAATTCTGTCATGATATGATAATACGATAAGATAATCCAATCACCATGTTGACCATTTACTAATCTCAGCTTACATCATATTAATTTATATGTTACATCTACATGTACATATGTCATACATTCAATGTAATGGCTATTTTGTTTGGCATAGGTCTATATGGAAGCAACAACTGTGAGGCTGCAGCATGTGACATGCTAATTGACTCCACAAATGAAGTTGTTGACGGAATCGTAGATAAAATGTTCAGAGCAAAAACAGAGGAAGCTAAGGTATGTGTTTTAACTTGTTCGAATAATTTTGCCGAATTTACTTGTGTAACAACTGTTGATAGTGCTGTTATGTATGTATGCATGTACACTCTATATGAATTAGTTTTTTTCTGTTTGAAATCCATGTTTGTATGGCTTGCAGACTGCTGCTGATGAAAGGATTAAAAATTCACTGGATTCATTGAATAAACTACTGGGTAAACTGAAGAAGGGAAAATTCTTACTCGGCGACAAGGTTGGTCTTATTTTACTTATTAACCAATGCTAGCATTAATGTAAATTAATATTAATTTGGTATTCAAACAGAATATTTACTTTTGTTTGATTCAGTTTGCCTCAAAGCGTGTACTATTGGTCTTTATAATGCTAATAAAAGAGAATTTTTATTTTGAAGTGTTTTTATATTATACTATTTTAGCCCTCAGTTGGTGATGCAGCTGTGTTCAGTATGACAGAGTTCCTAGCAAGTGCCAAGATTGAATTTAAGGCTGACTGCTGCCCAGCTATTGAAGAGATCCGAAAGAGCTTTGCCGATCATCCAACAGTTGCGGAACATCTTAAATCTCGACCTGAAACCGAATTCTAATCCTATTGCTTATCAACATCTTACTGTATAACATTTGTCATAGGCTACTTGAAAGTATAATCTGTAATACATATCAATACTAATATATTTCATAAATGTGTGCCTAATTCTATATCATAAGACGAATTGCTCATGATGCCAGTAGTCTTTCATAATCGAGATTGTGTAGTGTCAAATCTTGAGCAGTGATGTGCTGAGACTTGGGATGCAGCATTCATCAAATGTATCTCCGGTTTTCATAGTTGTACTCTCAGGGCTATCATTTCAAGATATACAAGTATTTATTGGATCAAATTAAAATCACGCTTCACTTAATTTGCTAAAAGTTGTGTGTCTATTTAAAGTCACAGCATGTCATTCCATGACAGTTTTATATTCAAAATCACTAGCCTACGAGTATACCTTCAAATTGGCACAAAACTATCTATTGATCACGTTCACAAAGATGCCCTTACCAGTATATAAAAAGTTATAAATTCGCTTCTCTGTGACATTATTAGCAAGGTCTTCAATATACATGTAGCTAGCACTATGCACAATACCAGAACCACATAGTATTCTACACATTCATGGCCAGTTGTCTCACAATCATATCACAATGAAACAGATGAAGTGGACAGCAGAATGAATATTATTTTCTAACGCATCGTAGCTTGCTAGTGATTATTCACTCATTTCATCTCAAATAATGCTAGCTCTCGAGATTCTGCTTCTCATTTGAAGTAGGAAATGTTTTTTCAAGGTTGGAGTATTTCATATTGTAGTTAGTTGAGTCAACATCTCATTTTGGCATAGATTTTGTGCAGTTTTGTTGGAAACTTTGTTGGGACTTGACCAGGAAGATTGACAATAAGATGGATGCATATAGCCTACATACATATATAATTGATAACAGGACATATAAAGATGTTCAATTTAGTTGTCAAATGTTATTTACCAGTTATCATCATTGCTCATTTTTAAAATGTCAAATGAATGACTGTGTGCAGTGTATTTTAAGTAGGGCAAGATAACAAGTGTTTGCATTGTCGAAGTGATAATCTTATAAAGCTCTAGTATCAGAGTTTGATAGGCCACACAGTAATTCAGAATGGAAATTTACTATTCACTGCCGGCACTTCATGATAATAAATTATGTAAATAATTGTTTTAGAGGTAATAAGAGAAGTAAATCTATGGCAGTATTGGAATGTACTCCCACATTATTATAGTTATGTAAAAATTGCTGCATCATGAGCGTGGTTGTAAAAATATTACAATGTACAGATGCTGGTATTAGTGTTTACAGTACTAAATTCAGCAGCAATAGCGTATGCTTATTCAACGACATGTTACATATCTGTGACATGTGACTATTTGAATATGTAATGCGTTGCCATGTTTCTGACTTCTCACAAGCATGAATGATTAAATTTGAGAAGCATCACTTTGGTACATGTAGAGACACAAGTTTTAATCATGTTGGTGATTGTCAAAAAGTAGGCCAAGCCAAATTATTTCTGCTTCCAATGGAGTTTGGGGTAGTAATACTATTATATGTCATACATTAGATATTGTCTCTATTGCTCTTAGGACATTATTCCACTTCCTGCTATGCGTTCTAGAACCATCGCCAACCGCATACAAGTATTGTAGGTATCTTACAGATAAGACAGTCTGCATATAGTGGAAACAGACAGAGTGCCTACTAGTATCTTTATAATATCAGCGATAAGGATGTTACAGATTTATTAGTATCTATGCTTATACACTATCATAAATGTCTAATCCTTGATATCAAAGGATTTGGGAGTTGACAGTTTGCATAAAGTTATGATTTTGCAGAAGTGGGCAGAGGGTTTTTGGTTATCCATTTTTGGAATGGCCTGATAGTGTTGATACTCAAAGTTACCATAGTGTGAGTGAGTGAGTGAATATGTATCTGGTATCCACTCTACTCAGTCTTTGGCTATATCAGCCTCAAAGCTGGAATTTATCAAGTATAGTGACTGATCATATTGAAATCTGCACAAACATAAGTTTTTTCACTTTTTATCAGCCCAACAGTGATGTAGTACATGTATATTCCACTCTGATGCCGGTTTGCAATTCATCTAGTCGATGGAGAATCACTATCTAATCTCACTTACTAGACTATTTTGATTCCTTCGAGCCTCTTTAGATGGCTGTATCTGTGAGCGGCACATTGTACTGTATATCTGACTCTGACCTAGCTGTGTAAAAACTGAAATACTTGTTCGTAACTCGGGGATATAGCTATTCTGTCTAGGAAATTGTATTTGCCTGCAAATGATGCATTCAAAGAATTAGATGGTACATGTAGTCCTGCGCTTTGTACCAAGCTGAATGAATTATCATTGCCGCTTGAATGCATATTTTGGATTTAAGGACAATATTCTTGTTATTAATAACTCGATAATTTTGTAGAGGGAGTCGTCTACCAAAGAATCTGCCACAGTTTAGTGTGCCCATTCATCTCAGACATTGCATTCTCAATGAGACCAGAAGACTTAGCCAGCAGTACCCTATAATAGAACAGGTATTAGCCATTAACAGCAATTTCCAACTTCCATATTTTGTACATTAGAAGCAGTGAATATACACCAGGCTTACCAAGTCTCCCTGATTCTCAACTCAAATTTTCGTACCCCACCCAAAATGGACTCCCCCCCCCCACCCAAATGCTGAATCTCCCTGATTTTCGTCAGTCGAACTTGGCAAGCCTGATATACACATAATAACGGACTTCTACATGTAAAAAGAAAAATGCATACACTTTCAAAGCTAGGATAAAATATACACAATGATATAACATTAGGCATGCAGCTACTTATTGAGGACATTTTGAGAAGTGCATTGACCTACATTTGTATAATTGTATATAATGTTAACCTACTGCTGTTACTAAGGCCTCATGATGATAGGTTTTAGTAGAATTATATTAGCAATAATTCAAGTGAAATTCTGTTATATAGAGTTCTCAGAATTAAGGGTTAGCCCACAGCAAATCATCTTCAAATTCTAAAAGGTTTTTATTATCATGCTCTGCAGTTCAAGGGAAACTGAAGACAGACTTTTGCACTTTACATACTAATTCTAAGTTAACACTACTCACACTTTGCCTAGAGTTGACAGGTTCAGGCTATGCAGGATTAATGTATGTGGATGTACCTGTCAGCCTGCATGTTCTGGTTTATATTTCAATTCATTTGTCAAGTTTGTAATATTTGTGAGTATTGTGAACTTTAGGAGTTGTCAAAGCAGAACTACACTTCAAAGTTTTCGCTCCTGCTGCACATTGAAGAAGTTAATGCAGAAATAGAAATAAGAAAATTTGACGTGGATGAGGTGAGAGCTACTAGACACTATTTTATACCCTGAAGGGGCGGTGACATTATGCCGACAATTGAACTAATTTAGTATTCTTTTTAAAAACCAACAGATGTGAAAAGAGTTGTCGGCCAATAGTAGGCCAATCGGCCTACCATTTTGGAATTTAAAGCAGTCCTAAATTCTTCAGCTGATGAGACACTAATTATTGGCAAATAATTATGACTTCAGTCTAGTGTGTAGCTAACAGTGTCTAGTATTACATGTAGATCCATGCTCTGTGAGTTGTGGTATGTGCTCCATCTATATTCAATTTATTGATAACTAATTTATCTGCTGAATTCTGTACATGGTTTGAATAACAAATAACATGTTGAAGATGCTATTGTAGGCGATATTCAACAGAAGTAGGGGTTATCTTACCTTGGTTGTCCCTGGTCTACCTGACGGTCAACCCAGTCTAATGGTTGGAGATAAGCTATCAGTCACTGTCAACAGTCACATGCAGTCAATAGAATACGAGGGATTCATTTATGAGGTAATCGCAGTACATGAAAATTCAGTAGCTTACACAATTAAAAATGCTTTCTAACTTTTGGTTTAGTTAGTTTATGCGTGACCTAGAATTAATGTTATACAGTTCTGGGTTGGAATATTTTGATTTTGCATACACCTATGCTGAAATTTGTGGTATTGATGAGAGGTTATTGGTTTCTATTTTTGTTAGTAATATTCCAAATGTATTGGAGTTGTCTACTTTCTGTACTCTATAGTTTACTAAGTGAAAGCAACTCCCAATTTCTAGTAATAAACAATATCTGCAAACAACTTGTACAATGTCAAATGTGTATTACAGTACATCATATGCTGTATGTTTTATATTACAGTGTATATTATGTATTTTAGATAATCTGTGATACAATATATGTGAAGTTTCACTCTTCCTTCCATGGCAGTTACAATGAGGACGTGTGTTATGTAATATTCCACATCAGCAGGTAACGAGCCACATGTATATTTTATGCAAGTAAACACACTACTATATTCATCTAATGTCTCAGAAAATAATGCATGTACAAGGTAGGTACTGTAGTAAGTTGTACCACACCTTCAGCATGTAAGAATACTGCCATCATTGAAACACAAAAAACAAATATTTTTGTTAAACTTTGTTTTGTTGAGGTAGAGAAAAATACTACAGTACTGGGATAGAATCTGACTCCAACATTTTGCACATTACATTGATTACAAGCCAACATTATAGCATTTTTCTGTCTTGTGGCATAATATCTTTGAAATATTTCAATTCAGACGTTTACCACAGCCTGCTGGTTGTAGTATTTTTACTTATGAAGATCATTATTTACTTTGCTACAGCTGTCAGTAAGGTATCGTATTGTAAGGATTTGTTTATGTTGGAGCTTGTAGTTTTACTACTTGTACACTTTTCAGTCTCCTTGTGCTCACTCATTGATGTCAGGGTGTTGTTTACTCTTATACTGTTGTAGAGTTCCTTTCCGGAGGATGCACAATGCGGTGAAGATGGTACAGCAAATAGAATGGCCAGGTAAGAGACCTCTTTATTTCAATCTATGACCCTTGACCCATGATACCTGACCCTGACCGTGACCCTACCTATTGTAGCTAACTTCAGGTGAGGAGGCATCTGGTTGAACATATATGGGTAAAAAACTCTGGGTGTAAAATATGTTTATATGTAAAAATGAAAAGGTAAATCATACTCACTGACTAAACTTGTTAAACCTATACCTGAATTCATTGCTATTTTGGGAGTTGTGTTCCCCTTTAGCAACTGTACTTTCTAGTATGGCCAGCTTACATGGGTAAATAATCCCAGCATCTAGAGACTAGAGAGGGCAGCTTCTATTCAAAACACACACTACTTATTACTACACATGTGAGAGCCTGCAGTAAGATATTTATAGACTATCACCACTGTTTACCATGATACCTTGAAGACCAGTTTCTAGTCAAGCTGTATAAAGCTGTATGAATTAATACTATTATAAATATATTGATTTGATGCAAGTATGCTAATGTAATAATGTTACCTGTGGTCTCTACAGAACTGTTTGAGATGTCAACCTCAACAGCAGACTCCATAAAACAAGTCTGATGTCTGAATATATATATGCTAATCCATTAGTTTTAGTAAAACCGATAGAAGTGAACTGGCATAACCCATAAGCTTTGTTTTACCACACCATATACAGTAAGACTTTGAACCTGTTTGTACTAGCAGCTGTTGAATTTATCGATAATCTCTGATGTATTTTGACATACAAATCAAGAAGTTTTGATGAGGGGAGGGGTGAGATTTATTATAATCCTAACTACTAGCTGTTTTAGCGTAATATGTCTCTTATACAGGCACTCCCCCATATACATCACATATACATATACATCATAATATATACATGTACATGTGCTTCCGACTCAATGACTCTATTTGTTAGGAGTTGTCTGTTCAGGAGTTGATAACTCTGTGGGCTCAAATGGATTGGTTACAGAATTAATAGCATTAACTGCAATGAAGGCTGCATTATAAGTGCCTGCATAGATATAATACTACAATAATTATCAATTATCATTATGCCTATGGTTGTTTGCCACATGCAAATGCATGCGTTACCTGTGCAATGTATCATCCCATGTGTATACATGTATATTGTGTTGTACCAAGGAGTTGAACATAAATTACATTTAAGAGTCTGGCCAATCAGGGAAGAGGTTATAGAATGGGTTGAGAACATCAGGGTATATAATAAGCTATCATCTGACCTCAATATTATTGATCAAGACAGTTGCACACTAGCCTCTAGCAAGTCTCACATAAACTTTGTTATAATTATTCAAAGAGTAAAATGGGCAAACTACTGCTTGTCATTGGTATCTGCCAGATAGTGGCTGGAGTGGTTGTCGTTGGATTGGTTGGTAAAAGTTTCTATGAGACGACTCAAGCAGCTGGAAGTACCAAGTATGACAACATAAACGCTTTTGGTCCTGTGTTAATCGGACTCTTGGTGGTTCTAAATGGAGTAATTGGAGTTCTAACTGTCTGCTGCTCAAGCAATAAGAAAGTCGAAGTGTTCTACCTAATGGGAGCGACAGTAGCAGCTAGTGCAGCTGCTGCCATGGTCTGGATCTACGCACTGCGAGTTTACAGATGTCGAGATGGTATAGTATTTCATGGCTGTTTGGCTAACAAGGAGACACAAAACATTCATATCACTCTGCTCGTCTTCAGTCTGGCCAGCTGTGCAATGAGTGTGTTCGGAATGATCACTTCCGCCTTAACGACCTGCAGAAAGTTGTAAAATCACTAATTTATCCTCGAACTACAACATAATATACTGACTGCTCCCGATGATCATGTGACATATGCGTTATTGTTGGACACGTAGATTGTAGAGATTATTTGGTGCATTTGCTAGGAAAGCGCAATACCTTAGCTTATTATATATCTGCGGGGTTAGCTTCATGAACTTTCTCCTCAAACCAAACCTTGGAACTAGACTATACATACCTCATCACTAGCGATGTATTGTGATAAACAAGGCGTATTAAAATATACAATCTACATGTTTCTGTCACATTGTATACTTTGCTGATCTAACTCGATATCGTCTGCTCTATCACTTTACCTTGACCTGTTTTTAAAAAGATTTAAAGGATATTTTACTATTTTTTCTAACTACTACTATTTACTGCATCACTGTTTCCATGATATACTTGTAAATAAATACATTTATTTGGCCAATCTATGAAGGTTCCACACTGACTACCTAATGGCTAATGATGCCTTACCTATTGCTTGTTGTAACATCCATCCAACTGCTTGCAAAATTTCTCGATCATGCAGCAGCAACATAAATGGAATAATAATACCAGCCTAATTAACTGATAGATAATACCCTGATTAGTTGGTCAGAGTTATTTACTATAAGCAAATGCATTAGGCCTAGTGGGGAGGTAGCAGCTGCACAGGGCAGTGTGCTGACTAGCATAGGCTATGTAGTTGGTGCAGACAGTATTGATAAGAAATGCATTTATTTTATCTAACTGTACTTCACCTACATACATACTGATAATGAAGTTGCCATGCTAGTAGATGAGGACCACTGGCATATAGAAGACAAGTGCATAGGTGTACATGTCAGCCTACAGAAAATTTAGGTTTTCTGTGGTACAAAAAATCTCAGGACAATAACGCATTGAAATGAATGAATAGAAACACTTACATAGTCTATAAAAGTAAACATAACATGTTTACAGTTTTCGCAGGAGACATACTATAAAATTATACTGCTCTGACTTTGTATAATTTGGCTACATGCATGTGTATATGCTGTACATGCAGATGTTGTATTTCTGTATCAATGCTCAGGTTTACTTTATTTAACTCTTATACATGTATTCTTATTTAATTCATGGTATTCTGTTGAGGGGGGGGGGGGCTTGGTCAATATTAACAACATTTAGCATTTTATATATACAATTTATATATTGTACCTTAAAGTACATGCATGTACCAGATGAACAAAACTGATATAAACTCTAATGTGTATGGCCATGTCATAGTTTTACATGGTGAGCCGTAGTTTTACTGTGATGGCCATGCACATTGTAGCAGCATGCTGACTTACCATGTAATGTTGAACTTGGACTAACACACTTATGTTTTCTCATTTGCAGGGCTATTTCCTAACTATGTTTCAGTCCGGGGCAGTATTCTGAGATCAAACATATGCAATGAAGGGGGAGATAAATGGCTGTTCAATAAAGCCCTAAATCAGGAGCAGAGCCTCGGTGTGAGACGTGTTCTAGAGGCCAAGTGCCGTCCCTTTCCTCATGTTATATTTGGACCTCCAGGTATGGTAGTTGTACAATAACTGGTAGAACCCCCAATAGCTCATAGTCCACAGTGTAGCGTACTGTTAGCAATGCTCTAGCCTCGTCTAGTATATTATAGTCATATTACTCTATGTTGTTTTACACAATGTACTACTTCCACATCGGCTGACTGCATGTAATCTATATTCTGCATAATCAGTTTAATTGAAACTTGGCTGTTTATTCGATCTGTCTAGATACTTTAGAGTAATGTATTTCAGCGCCTATAATATTATTATGCGTCATGTAGCCTATTGGCCATTAACGTTAAGGGAGGCATGTAGTAGTTTGGGTATAAAATCACTATTGTTTTACCACAGGAACCGGGAAGACAGTGACGATGGTGGAGAGTGTTCTACAGGTCTACAATAGAGTTAGAGGAAGTAGAATCCTCTTCTGTGCTCCATCAAACAGTGCAGCAGATCTTGTAGTATGTAGTTACTAGTCACAGTCTATCTGGTATCCATGATCATTCATTGATATGCACTTGAATGGGCACATCTCTATGGTTACGCATCAATATGTCTATCATTCATCTAAATGGCTGCTGATGGACATAATCAGTGCATCTCAGTAGGCAAATCCTTTGAATGGTAAAATTTAATTATTTCACTAGAATTTCATCTGACTAGGTTGAAGTTGTTTCTGAGAAGCCACCACTTGGTGGATGAGTTTATAGGTGCACCTGGTGTGATACAATAGTCAGCAGTAGGCTATTAGTGACTGTATAATGTATGTATGTGTTGCAGACAACTCAGCTGGTGAAGAGTTTTGATTGGCCAGAGAACAGTTTGGTTAGGTTAATATCGTACAGCAGGCAGGATGAGGTTTGTTATACTACTACTCTTTTATACCTAGCACTGCTGGTATATTGTGCCGGGGTAATATGAGTATCTCATACAAGACAAATTCAGTTGAAACTAAGTTTCTCAGAGCTCTGTTTGTTCAGAACACAGAACTTATATCTAGGTTACAAGATATAAATTTGTTCTTTAACTTGACACCAATGGATAGCTGCCGTGTACTCGCGCGTAATCTTAACACCTTACTCGGCATATCAGGCAGATGTGTAACCTAAAGCAAACTGCCAAGTGTTGATAAGGCATATTTTACTTGTACATGAGCACAGTATAGTGTGTGTAGGTGTAGCTATCTATCAGTTCTATATACATACTAGAATTAGCTGCATTAGCTGGGATGGCCTCAGTTACTATAATTTTGATGAATGTATTACAACAAATTTATAAACTAGAAGACTAAATCGACAATCCAGCAGCAGATAAAATGTTACCAAAGTAGATGACCTTCACAGAGAACGTCAGCATGACTGCATACCTGTACAATCGTCAATCTCTTCTCCAACAGTAGATGAGGTAAACAGATGCTGGTGAGGTAATAATTCATATACTGGTTATGAACAACTAATAATCAGATTATTAATAGAAAGGGAGGCGTTCAAACATTTACTGCATACTAGTTATGCCAAAGAATGGTGTTAGATAAAAATAGTGACTAGCAACACACAGACCTATTATAGAAGGGTCATGTATTAAAACAGATAATTATTGTTATAAATGTACAATTTTATGTAAATTTATCTTGCTGCATGAGTCACTAAGCATAGTGGGTGTCTTTGAAACACGAGAAGTACACATAGATTAGTATTAGATTAATCTACATGTAGAATATGGTGGGTGTAACCTAAATATGCAGTAGCTACATGACACTATGATGAATTGTTCATTATTGTGATTCCCTGAACAGCTCCATGTGGATACATTTGATATAATACATTCCTCTAATACCATTAGTAGGAGCTGGTAGTATTACCTCAGCAAAAGGGAATGCTATGTTTTACTAGAAGTAGGTAGGCAAATGCGTGGGAGTATAAATCCACTAATCTCTTAGTCTATGATATACAGTAATATATGCATGGAGACACCCTTAGCATGCTCACATGGTTACCATAGCAACATACAGTCCATAACAAGGTCTCCCTGTAAACAAGATGTACAGTAATCACATCCTGTCAAAACTATGGTGATGTAAATGGTAATGATCATTCATCTATCTATGCTATAAGACTGCATCTATCTCAAGTGATAACACTAATGAACTATACTTATCCCACACCCACTGATTTGGATGTCCGTTCACCTCGTCAGTCGTCCCCCTCCACCCACATCTCATTAATTAGCTATATTCAAGTGTACTACACTCTATAAATGTGTGTATGTCTGATATATGTGTCTTTATACGGATTAAAGAACAAACACAATTACATCATCTATTAGTCCAGTACTTATGTAGTAGGTTCATACTCTGTTATGGTGAAATTAGTTTCCTTTAAATATCGTGGGAAACTCATATATTCATTTCTTTTTAAATACTTCGGTGTAAAAAAAGTAGAATAACCTCACTACATGTAGACATAGTCTACATTGTACATGTATAATAATGATACAGACATGATTATAGGGTAGTTTATGTAGCTGTTAGAGGTATACTAACAGTTACTGATCATATAATGATAATAAAGCAATAATTCCTCTAACATCCATGTACATGTAAGTGTCGAGATACAATGTATACATGTATGATGATATTGTATTGAGAGTGCAGGTAGAGTGAAGTAACTGTGAGATATAAGTTAATAGCATGTATATGTACAATAGACTGATTACTGTAGCTATTAGTCTAGGCATTTAATAAGACCATATAAATAACCCATGTTAGTTAGTATTTTACTGCACTTGAACATGCAGCAGTACTGGGAGGATACCTACCCAGATCACAGTGATAAAGATAACAATAATTCTTTAAGAATATTAACATACCCAAATAAAAACTATGAACACCCAACGTGCTTGTATTAGTTTATAAGCATTTTCATACTAACCATCATACATATTAGACAGTTAGTATACAGGTACATTGCTATTTGTGCTACTTATAGTCAGAGCTGGGTCCAAGTCATAGATTTGACTTGACTTGCCAAGTCAAGTCAAGTCACAAGTCGACTTGGCTTGGACTTGCCAACTTGCTGACTTGACTTGACTTTGACTTGCGCATCAATGTGACTTGACTTGACTTGACTTGGACACATGAATGACTTGTGATTCTGACTTGACTTTGACTTGCACATCAATGTGACTTGACTTGACTTGACTTGGACACATGAATGACTTGTGATTTTGACTTGGGTTCTGCCAAGTCAATCTGGCAAATAAAAATTTTGTACAGTGTTTAGCCAACATGGAAAAAAGGTCTCAATTGTATACCTATTTATCATTTGTACTAGGTCAGTGCTACTAGCAGCACTCAGAGTATATCAAGGTTAACTATGAGGATACACAATTCAGGCTGTGTGTACGTGAGACTACACAACGACAATGCATAGTCACAAGTACACACAGCGCAAGTAGTGTAAGTGTAGCCTAGGTGTAGTGTAAGTAGTGAATACAATGTACAGTGCAATAATTACTAGAGTTAAATTGCAGGACTGGCTCTGTGCTGTACCATGTGCTGTTTACATGCTATGTAACACTGCATCACCATTACAATATACAGTATATAATACTATATGACCAGTCTCGACCGTAGTGCCAATAATACTACTTATATAGACTAGTTCTTTACCATGATTGCATAACATACATGTACATGCCCTGCTACACCTTGCCATAGGTTTTTCATGGATTGAAATGCCTACTAAACGAAAAATGATGTTTTGGAAAATGTAAAATTTTTTGAAGTTGTCTTCCACTTGACTTGCATTTCGACTTGACTTGACTTTGACTTGACTTGACTTGTGACTTGCATGACAGCTGACTTGACTTGACTTGACTTGAGGCATCACTGACTTGACTTCGACTTGACTTGCCTTCAAAATTTTAGAAGTTACTTGACTTGACTTGACTTGAGGCAGCACTGACTTGACTTCGACTTGACTTGCCTCAAAAATTTTAGAAATGACTTGACTTGTCGACTTGCAAGTCGACTTGGACCCAACTCTGCTTATAGTACACAAGACATATCAAAGCAGCACACACTACTGCATACCACATACATACTGGTATTATATGAATATCTGTATAGACTCAGGGGCACACTGCAGGTTATAATATATCAAAGGAACAACTGCGACTTTAATAATGATGACTTATACATGACCTTCCCTTTATCTCACATCCAGTGTCTGTGTTTCATATTACAATCCATCCATTGTAATAGGATAATAGAGTTATTCCCCCATGACTCTTCTATGCAACCATTTATAACTAAAGCGTATCATAAACCATCACTCAGTATTGTAAAACTGAAGCTGTGCATGTCTAGCAGATACAAGTTCAACAAAATAAAATCCTGCATGACATGTCTGTTAGGGAGTTGTCCTCTCTCATCACCAGTTGATTGTAACAAAACAGAGTGAATAGTGTATATAGGGTAAGAGTATAATCAAATCTCAAGTTATTAGATGTAAAATCACAGGAAAGACAAATTACAGGACTTTAGGTGCCATTTTTCAGTCACTAGTGAAAAACCAGAGTGTCAAATTGGTGAAATGTGTTTAGTGCATACTTGTCAAGTCTTCCTGATTCTTTAGGAGACATGACCAAAATATACAATGTATAGTTCATCCAATGAGCTTGGCAAGTATGGTGTGTGTATGACAGAGTCTACTCTTCACTTGAATGGTGATGAGACTGTTTTTACATGTATCTTATTAGGTATTACCATATGCATGTATAAATGTATAAAACAACTTGATAATACTACATATATATATATAATTATATACATTGTACTTTGATTCTGATCAGTAATCACATTTACTAGCCTGTGGTCTATAATTGCATTTGGATATCTCTTATTGTATTTTGTAGTCATTGCCTGAGGATATACGAAAGTATTGTAGGGACGGTCAGCACCTGCCCCTAATAGCAGAGCATAGAGTAATAGTCAGCACATGTGTAAGTGCTGGTATGTTGTTTGGATTGGGTCTGAGTACTAAGCACTTCTCCCATGTGTTCATAGATGAGGTATGTCAACCTTATTATGTATAATATAAGTATTGTATATCAAGTAACTAGTGTCTATATATACATTATATACAATATAGTGTAACTAGTATCAATAGTGTGATATACTACCTCAGACAGTGATGTCTGTTAGATGTGTATTTTATTGCATATAACTGCATGTTATGTTATCTTGTACTCCAGTTCTACCCATAATACATAGACTGGTGTATACAATGCAGTTAGCATGTAATAAAATAACCAATTTGTGAGGCTTTGGTCTGATACTAAACTGTTTAGATTACACCCATAGGAGTAACATACCTCTACGTCTACATTTATATATGTATTGAATCTTTTCATGTTAGATATCAATGCTATAATAAGTTGTACATATCATAATTTATATACTGCTCATCTCCATGTTATGTTCATTTCCTGCCAAATGTATTGTTTGATTGCCCAGACTAAGAAAACATTGTATTGCTGAGAGATACACCATGTAGGTTTATAGTTGTAAATGGCTAAAAGGATAAATAATTGTTTGATATGGTATACTATTCATTCTTTAGACAACTGTATGACTGTATTATGTCAGTGTAATTGATTGTAACATGCAGGTTGTGGCTGCCATAGTATATTATATCTCAGGAGACACCCATAGCTTGTAATAATCATACTCTTCACAGCATCAGTTTTTAGAACTCTTCTAAACTGATAAATGGTGTACAGTACATACATGTAGGACGTAGCAATGATCTATACCCATTTCATATGTACAAAGAAATGTATATAAATCATACATGTATATATTCACATATTATACATTCTATGTTATACTTTTAATTCCTGCAGCATGAATATGTTAGATAGTAAAAATTATACAAGTGGCCCCACATGACTCTTACATTTGTAGATGTTGTAATATTTTATATTACAGTAGTTATCTTCTCTTTGCAGGCTGGACAGGCCAGTGAGCCAGAGTGCCTCATTCCCATATCACTTATAGCAGCCAACCCTGAGGGTAGTATAGTGCTGGCAGGAGATCACAAACAGCTGGGAGCTGTAGTCAAGTCCCAGATCTCAGAGAACTGCGGGCTATCCATGTCTTTGTTAGAGAGGGTCATGAACCACCCTCCTTATCAGAAACATAGTGACAAGTTCCATGGGCATTCAAACTATGATCCTAACCTGGTGGGTTGCCATCATATAGTAGTATTTATCTGGTTATAAATGTATTTATATCTATAAATTACTCATGCTCTATACAGATTCTTCTTCTAGTAGTACATATCATATAGCTTTACTTACTTTACAATGCTTTACTCAGTAATACTTCAGCTGCTTGAGCACTTATTAGAGTAACTAATTTGTTAGTACTTGACTTGTTAAAGCTTTATTATTATAAATAGATGGATAGCAGCATGCTGTAACTATACAATACATTGTGCATGTGGAGTAGACAACTCCTAGATTGTATTAAACTGTAACTGTGCTACCATTACCACTTGGGGTGAAGTGAATGTCACAATCACAAATGGAAATCTGAGAGTCTTTTGAAATCATTGTAGTGTTCTACATTTTAATTAATTTGTTGTAATATAAATATTGTCAGGTAACGAAGCTGCTGAGGAACTATAGGGCACACCCCTTTATTCTCTCCCTATACTCTCAGCTCTTCTACGACAATGAGTTGATAGTATGTGCAGGTGCTACTGCATACTCTCTACAACACATGGATGTGCTGCCATCTGCCCAGAAACCTATAATATTCCATGGACTGCAGGTACAGGCAATGTTATACATGCATGTTGGATTTTCTTATCAGCATGTATGGTATGCCATATTACATTGTATGTTGGTAGAACTACATGTAGTTTTGTGGAGACACACCCACATCAGGTTCATAGTACAATGTGTATGGCTAGTTATTTAGTGTTATCAGAGACCTGAGTTATCACTCGTTACAATATTCATATGTGACACATGATCAAGTGGGTTGGCAGCAGATAATCAGTATGTATCTGAGTGGTATGTAATGTATGTGTACTTGTGCGTGTGACTTGGCTACAGCCTACAGTATATAGCCGATGAGTAATATAATACAGTCATATGACATTATATTAATACACGTTGACATGTACACCATAATTATGATCATATATAGTTTTAGGCTACATACAGTTGTACCCTTGTAATACTTATACGCTGACAGACTGCTGTGTTTGATGGCATGCAGTAGGATGAAATAAAGTAATCAATATAAATTATTTGATAATTTCAATATAAATGAAACTTTAACACACTAAATACATTGGACATCACAAATAAAGTCAATGACAATGTTATATTGGAGATAGGTTTAGTTCATCACGCTATAATAATCTATTCAGCTGTTTCATGTGAATTCAGGTTGGGATTGTCCTACTTTTAGTAAGTAATTAGTGATTATGTAGTGCATAGGCTGAGGTAGTATGCCGCAGGTACACTGACAAGATAGTGTAGTAGTACCTGCAGTTGATTGAACTCAAGAGAACATGATTAGGCTCATAAAAAACGAATTGTCATTTATTGGAAAAGTATAAAATAATGATTGCATATAATATCATGCTGAATTCACTGATGTAACCTATTATATATTTTTTATATTGTTTACATGTAGAATTAATTTCTATGCACAAAAAGTTAGTTAGCCCTTTTGCGTAGTATATATTTAGTCGTGTTGGAACTATAATATACATTGATACATGATGTATACCAGTCTATGCATGAATGAAATCTTATATAATGTAACCCCCTACCTACATGATTGTACTATGTCCTACTATGTTAACTGTAGGGTGAAGAGTTGAGGGAGGGGAACAACCCCTCATGGTTTAACGCTGTAGAGGTTGTACAGGTAGTCAAGTATCTCAAGGCTGTCCTCAAGCTATGCAGTGTGGAGGAGGTTGGAGTTATCACACCTTACAGGAAGCAGGTATCCTCCCAACCTACTCTATGTCATTGTGTGTTATATACATGCAACTACTTAGTCATGCTGATGTATATAAAGTAAACAGGATGTTTACCTTGTGTATCTATTAACTTAATGCACATGTACATAGACAAACATACGTGATGTATAAGGTATATACAGGCATGTGAGCTAGTTATTAATCATTGGTATGAATTTTTATAGAATGCACCATATTATGTTGGAGGAGAAGGGCTGTGTGACCATAGGCACTCAAGCTAATGATTCTAAAAAGTCCTCTTCTCCTAATTTTGATCTTTCTCTTCTCTCAAGGTGCCAGTAGGGCAATCTGGGACTTCAAGTTTGTTTGAAGATGGTGAAAAAAACTATAGTTTGTGAAAAAGTTATTTGGCTCAAAAACAGGCCGAAAGTTTGGAAAAAGTGCATCGCACTCTAAGAGAGAAATGGGGAGACCAAAGTTGGGAGAGGACAACCCTTCATGCCCATGTGTGTTTTATTATACTACTCTTTCACAGGTAGAGAAGATCAGACAGATGATGCAGTGTGTCGGAATTGACCCTGAGGTCAAGGTTGGTTCCGTTGAAGAGTTTCAAGGCCAGGAAAGAAAAGCTATTATAGTATCTACGGTATGTTTCATTGTGAATGTGTAATAACCTGTAGTGTACCTTTGATGTTTGCTGAACAGCTTGAGGCTTGGAGAGAATATCCTATGCTTTAAATAGCTTTATAGCTTTAAATAGCTTTAAATAGCTACTGGCTATAAAGCTATTCTCCTGTTATATAAGGAAGGTCCATCTTATTCATCACTAGTACAGTTATAATAGTTACCAGATGCAGTCAGTGCCAGCCAAAGTCCTTTAATCTTATAAGGACTTTGGTCTAGTCTTAGGATAGTCAACAAGGTAGCTTTTACATGTTTATAGAAACTATATCTAGTGTTTTGAATCTTTGATATTGTACTTTCTTAATATAGTCTTGTCTATACCTGTGTGCTATACACTGTGTAATACATGTAGGCTACATAATGTTGTTCTGTTAGGCATAATTATGTTATAGAGCTTGCATGTTTGTGGTATTCTGTTAACTTGTCAGTCGGTACACGTTACTGCTACTGTAGGTTTATTATTGTGAAGCAATGCATTTTGTTGCAGTACTTACTACCATTCAGGCATCTGTACTTGGTTAACTGTAAAATTTGTAGCTTGAGTCAATTTGAATCAAGATTCTTTCCATTACAGGTTCGGTCGCGAACAGAAGGTGTTGACGCTCTGGGTAACACTACCATCCAATCACTGGGTTTCCTGAGCAACTCCAAGAGGTTCAATGTATCCATCAGCCGTGCCCAGGCGTTACTTATTGTAGTAGGAAACCCTTGCATACTATGTCAAGTAAGTGTGAAGTTACTACATGTAGTATAATTTGTTCATGTTAAGAGTTGTCCTCACTTAGAGTTGTGGTAGGATAACTTCGAATCTAAAGCCATTACTTGGCAATTCGATCAAAAACTTTGCAATGGATAAATGATTTATTTAACTAAAATGGACATTTGTGTTAAAAAATGGTAAAGGTGCCCCATATTAATATTTTTGCGTCTAGTGGGAATGTTTTATCCAAGCATTTAGAAAACTTCATGGGACCCAAGTGTTAGTAACGGTATAGAATGTATTACGAGTAGTAGTCTGGTGGGCAAGTGTTTCTTGCTTGCACTTTGCCGTGAGAGAAGTTTCTCTGGATATTGGTATCCATGTAAGGGTGTAAACTGCTGGGTCACATAAGCCATTCTTGGTTGAAAAGGTACAGAAATGTATATACCTAGATATTGTTGGGATACCATTAGATCTCTAGTACAAGTAACATTAGACTTTGTTGTAAATTGTATTTATAGGACGTGTATTGGAAGCATCTGATAGACTACTGCATCAGTAACTGCTGCTATGTAGGCGTGGACTATCAACAAGAGATACAAGAACACTGAGTTGTCTACTCATGCTTGGTATAGTAACTAAATGTACAAGATATTTTAGTATTAGACATAGACATAGATTTTTTTGTGCTTTTCAAATGTGAATAGAAGATAATATTTATGATAAATTGGCGGTTGTCAGGACTACTACTACAACAGTGCCAATCAGACCTCAAGGTTTCCCTTGTACCACATGAGCACAGCTCACATCAATACAAGTTGTGTAGCAGATGGCTGGTCTTGGTCTCGGCTGGTCCTGGTCTCGGCTGGTCCTGGTCTCGGCTGGTCTTGGTCTCGGCTGGTCTTGGTCTCGGCTGGTCTCAGCTGGTCTTGGCTGGTCTTAGTCTCGGCTGGTCTCGGCTGGTCTTAGTCTCGGCTGGTCTCGGCTGGTCTCTGAGACTGAGGCTTTCCTTTTAGCTTCGGTGTCAACATGTAGATGGCAGATGGTTCTGTATTAAAGGTGTTGGTTATAGGTCTAACATATTGTATAATAATAAACAATGTAAGCAATGCTATCTGGTCTTTTTAAGATTATGTACAGTGAGTTTTACTAAGTAAGCACTTTTATTACAAATTATATAAAAAATAAATATCTCATTTCCCACATCAATACAAGTTGTATAGCAGATGACTTGTCTCTGTTGGTAGCTGGTACTTAGGTTTTTCTCTTAACTTCCTTGTCAGCATGTAGAGAGCAAACAGCACGCCCTGTAAGAAGAATAAATCTACATTTAAATCTGTCAAATGCAAAGTATAGTTAAATAGTAACAACAATAATCTCGGCATAACAGATAGTGAATAGCAAACCACAACTTACTTCCAGCAATGTGGTAGAGCTAAAGTTGCTCTCTAGAGCTTCAGTAGTAATTCAAATTGGTAATGAATATTTTTACTACTTACCACTACCATGATGATGATGACATTGGTGGACATGATTAGTTGAAAGCTGGACAGGTGAGTTATGTCCACCTTGTCAGGTATGTGCTCCATGTTGACAAGTCCGCTAAAGGTGTACATGCAGCCTGCTATGAGAGGCCCCATGCATGAACCTGTTGTACATGCTATGTTGAACACACCGGTTATGCCTCTGACATCTGTAGACCTGTCAATAGGAAAACATCTAATTGTATTTTAAATGATTTGAATGATTTGCCTTCAGAAACATGCTTGGCAACTTTTGGGATGCATGCAACACTAGTGAGAAGAGTACACTCATGTAGTTTATATTATTAACAAGGGTACAGTACAGTAGGCCAGCATTGCATATATACGTAGTTGTATTACCTTGTAATTTCTGTGAGGAGAGAACATCCAGGAACCAGCATACAAGTAATCCCAATTCCTAGCAGTACGAGGCATCCAGCTATACCACCCAACCTGTAAGAGTTTGTAAGATATGTCAATGTACATTTGGTATTGCATGACTTGTAGTAACTGCTCTACAGCACCCTCTCATTTCAATAAGGGGAACTTAATTACAGGAACCATAAGCTTTGCATGACTAACTGTAGCCTTAGGTACTAGTTAGTTCAAATTATGTGAACCTTTTGTTTGTAGTTGTGCCCCCAAGACAGAACAACTCCTTGCAAGCCATCTTGTAACTCTAAAAGTAGTCCTTTTATAATTTGAGAGGACCATTTTGAAAAATAATGCTTCATGTTTGTTTCAACAAATGCAACATTTAATAAGAGAAACTTGCTCCCATGATATGCAGTGGTTACTCACGTAAACGGTGACATCAGTGGTGACAAGGGACCCAGGAACAGAAATGATATCACCGTAAGAATACATCCTGCTATGACCTGTGTAGAAGTCCACCCCTAGCAAAGCAATGAAAAATAAAATGTACATGCAAGTAGAACTCAAACCTTAATGGTGAATCAAGACAATATTAAATGTTTAGAAGCTGGTTGCAGAAATCTTGATGAATATTTTGTTCTACTTCACAATATTTTCATTGCGATGCAGATACATGTAGCATTTCCCATTAGTTACGTACATGTTTTATAGGCATCAAATACTTCTATTTGACTATCATGTAGTAATTCATAGTCAGTACTCTAATCTTACCTTGCTACTAGCAGATCCGCATAATTTAGTAGACACCGAATAGGCAGTTGGAGTTATAACTAATACTAGTCCAATATAGCAAACACTCATCTTCAACTAAAATAATAAATAAAATAAAATGCATTCACTTGAGTGGAAAACTAAAAATTGATATAATATTAATCTCAAGTTAGAGATCAGTTCTGTCTACGCATAAATATTTGTAATTGCTAGTTTTATTTCTGTGTTATTCACATGTAGAATATCACTTCTTATACATGTACATGTACATGTATGTACATTGTAGCTATAAAAATAATTTTACTATTTTAGGGGTTGTCTGCCCTTATCACAATCAATAGAAGGACCTTGTCATAGATTTAGTACACATTCCTTTGACTTGGGATTTTTGTTACCTTTAAACAACTTGCTATATTATGTAATATGACATACCTTATCTCTAAGTACCAAACTGAATATAGGATCCATAGAGCTAAGCACCATTGATGCACAACAGATCACTAGGAATGTAATGACAACTCCCACAGATTTGAACTGTTTCATGGATACTCCTTCAGGTATAACCACTTCCTCATTTCTCTCAATGATCACAAGACAGCTGAGTAAGGCACTGAGGATAAGCAAACATCCAATTACCATAAAAGGAACTCTGTACCCAAACATCTATAAACAGACATACGCGATCATACAACATTGTATTTTAGTACTGTTCCTTTATACAGAATATACATGACCCATACATGTAGGCCTAACACTTAAAATACAGTTTCAGCAAGTGGTCACTAATTTAAAGTCATGTTGTCCACAATTCAGAAGTATAATATTTGCAAAGGTTATAATATACTAGCTGTAGACGTTTGGTACAATTGTTTACTGTATATATGACAACATGACTGCCACACAAATTTCCAAAATCTTTGATTTCTATATAACTCTCACATGGCCTAATTCATTGCCTATATAGATGAGGGAACAACTCCAGAGGTGTATTGATGCATTTTGCAAAAGTTGTTGGTTGGGTCAAAGTGATAATGGAATAATAAGAGATGCATGCGGAGTTGTCCTCTTTTTGCTATTCCCAATTGCAAATTTGTGCATGCAGATGTGCATTTATTTCCAAGTAGTGAAAGCAATATACAAACAATTACATGCGGGAAATTTTGTAAGGTTACTATTTCTAAAATTTGTCATCCCTGCATTCATGAACATGTACATACACGTATATCTACATGTATATTGTATTTAAATGTGCATGCATGTATATAAAATATTCTGTATAATGGTATCATCTTACACAGTATAGTCCTCCTCCTATAGCTGGTCCGAAAGTCAATCCTACACATGACATCATCTCTAATAGACGCTAAAAGACACATCACACATGTGCTAAAACCATGACTGTACATCGCTATGCTGTAAATAACCTACTTGATTTGTAGAAATTAATAATAATTCACACAATGACAACACAAGATTAGGAAGCAACTCACCAGTGTGGTCTGAAAGTTGTAGTTATCGCTCAACTGGTCAGATGTAATAACAGAGCTAGCTTCTGTGATCATAGATATACCCAGTGCTTGCCATACCCTGCATACTAAGCATGAAATTATAAGCCAAATCTTGTCTTCGAACAGTTCAGTCAGATACCTGTGTAACAAAAACTGTGAGTGGTTACTATTCTATATGTTATGTACTTGCCTTATAGTACCAGTGTTGGAAGTGGAACAAATAAGTGAATACACTGTACCTGCAGTTCTTTTACAGTATAGTAATTGTGGCTACACTAAAAAAAGCTGTAACTTCAGAGTGTATCCAGTTTGAATGCAATACGAGAATAATTTAATTTTGTAATGACTTGAATGAACGACCAGCCCTATGAATTGTAAAAACAGAAAAAAAGGTTTGATGAAAAGGTGAAAGTATTCTGCTGCCCATAGTTTATAACCCGAAGCAACAACAAGCTGAAGCAGCAAATAGTAGTAGTAATACGCTAGGCCACTGTAAATATTACAATGATATACTAACCCAAAAAGGATGTTGCTTGCTCCACATAAAACCAGTCCTATGATGAGTAACCTCTTTGCTGCTATGTGGTAGAGCTGTAAAAGTAGGAAATACATGAAATTATGAGCATGCCATTATAGATGTACGATAGTTATAGTAGGTCTACAATGTTGTACAAACCTGCCATATTTCAGCACCATAAAATTAGACAAATAATATTTACTTTGTGCTAGTTATAATCAGCAAGGTATAAAAAGCTCTCTTCTTTCGTTGTCTTTTGGGCGCCCCAAATGCGTTGCCAAAACATCTAACATGAATCTCTCAAAATATTGCAAATTTTTAGAAATGGTAGTATGGGGTATATGGGTATGGGTATTGGGTATGTTTTGTTGTAAGCAAATCTTCTAGCAACCTATTTTAGTTTACAGGACATAAGATTGGATAAAAACAAGAGTTTGTACTGTACTGGCTAATACTACTAATGTCTACTTACACATTTTCTGCTCACTGGGAAAGAGATTAAAGTAGCAAAATGGAATATTCCAAATACCATTCCAATTTCAAACCCATTAAGCTTCATTTTCTCTCCTTCTAGAGGAAAGATGGAAGGTAGTATTGAATAAGACAGCTGTTTAGCCAGAACTGTGAGCACCAAACACGTTGTTTCAACTATCTGTCTGTAGGTCCATGAGGAGTCAATTGATGCCATACTTCTTATAAATACAATGCAAAGTTACAATCAATGATGCAAAATGTTGTGTTTGATGACATGGCAATAATATTGAGACAACACCAAATATAAAACATAAAAGGCTTTGCTCATAAAGCTAGTTTTTCTTCTTATCAACTGCACTACCGGTAAATATAGTTATATGCAATTATTTGGGGAGATGAGGAGATATTTCAACTTTTTCACTGTCAAATAAATCATCTTGGCTCATGTTCAAACCCCTCAGGCCCTGATGTACTTGGGTCCACATTCCATGGAGTATAGAGCAGTTATACTACACTGTACATACAATGTAATTATGTATGTATCTTTGTCACACCTGTTATCCAAGGAGACTATAACCTATGAACTGTTGGTTAGTCACCAGCTCATTATGTAAGTTGGAGCGATATAATCTTGGAATTATTGAATAGAACTGTTTTACCCGATAATCTGAGAAATATTATTGGTTAGTGTTGAAGTTGAGGTGTTTCATGCTCGAGCCTTGCTGGGAACCAATTAAAATTCATAATACAAAATATATGCAATCAGAAAATTATGTATCTAGCCTAATTCATGCACTTCGTGCTCTGGGATTATAATTGTAGAAATTTTATGAGCTGTCGTTCCAGGCCAAAAATCAAAGCAGGAATTGTGCTCTCTAGGATTTTTAATATCCAAATATTTAACCTTTGCACGTGACTACAAGCATAATGTTATACACCGACCTGCACACTGAACAGGCGTTAGGTTACCTATCGTCTTCAGCTTAACAGAATATAATATTCCCTTAGGAAACTGACTCTGTAAAAATATCATATGACATGAAACTTACCAGGTAATTCAAATTCCTTCCAGAGGTGGAAGAATGTTAGCTATCCTATGCGCTTGGCTGAATGGCCTATCTCTTGTAATCACCTCACAAATACTGAGAATACTTGCATAGTGCAGGTTCTTCTTTATCTATCTAAAGAATGACTAAACCTGTAGATCAAGATTCTAAAAAGTCAATAAACAGTCCAGCCTTAAAATGATTCTCAGATGTGGGACAGTTGATTTTAGTGACCCCAGGCTAACATTATGTAATATTGGTCAGTTAAATACTGGCATTGGTCCATCTGAGAGCCCATTGTTTGTGGACAAAGCGACCATCTGCTACTCAGAGAGTGAGAAATATCCCACATATATAATATAGAACTAAATAGACCTAATTTATACTTATATATTTCAATACATGAACTAGTCTATTTTATAGCATTATGGTAATGTTCTAGATCATACAGGTTATATTTAGAACAGCGCAAGGAGTGAATAACTGCCAATTAGGCAGTTATTAGGTTTGTCAACAGCAATTGGTTAATAAGGTGTAAATGCAATTTATCTGAGTATGTTTCAGCCTTACCTTACCTTATGTCACTTTACTATAAGTTGTGGTGAGTTACCTTACTTTATGTCACCTTACCCTACCCTACATTACCTATTACAGCATAAGAATATAAACAATATCAAATAGCAATAGGATAATTTATTGTATATTGTATTTATTGTATATTGTCATAAAATATGTCAGTAAACAACACAGCCATAAAAGGTACATGCATATAAATTTGTATAAAAATATATAATTAAGACAGCAGTGATGCACAAACAGTAATAATTGTAGTAACGCAGTATCACAGACAGTAGTAAATTTCAGCACAATTGAATATAAATTCAAAATACTTTTAATAATATGTTATAAATGAACTAAAAGACCAGACCTAATGATCAGATCAACCCTAAACATAGTCATACAGTTGATAATGGACAACGATATTATGACAGTGGATGAGCATGTCTAGTGTGGTTGTCGCCCTAAGGTCAGATATACCACCAGTAATATGGCGAATGAGATGAATGTGTTACAAAAATATAAAACTGGTTGTAGTCCATAAGATATTTTTATGAATACTGTTCTACTATATTTCAGTATAGTATAGCATTATACTGGTATATTTGGTCTGGCTGTAATACATGTAGGCCTACTGGAGGCAGCTAGCAGAAGTAGAGACTGTTACAGTTAAAACATTAGATATCCACCATTGGGGAGGATGTCTGGGTACTTCTTAGCTGTAACTGGAGGGAGAGGAAGTAAGGCTGGAAGAGACTTGGTAACATAGACTGGTCTATTAGCCTTGTTTGGAAGGGGGTGGGGACTGATAGGTCTGAGTAGAGATTTACTAACGTTAAGAGTCTTTGTTGTACCCTGGCCCTTAGTACCAACACCATGGCCTGAAAACACTTTGTGTCCAATGGCTCTAACTAAATCCCTGGAGTGTTTCAGACTGTATGCTAAAACAGACAAGGGGCATGAGAAGGTAAAGGTATGGGAAGAAATAGAAACATACAATATTGAAAGTTGTTCCCCTATGTATCATTATTGCTCCTAGTATAATATTCAAGAACAAGAATAAACATAACAAGTCTACATGGTGAAATAGGACCAGCATTCTAATATATCAAAATAGCCCTATAGCTTCAGGTACAGCTGGTGAAACATTTACTTATATAAACAAAGAGAGAGAAACACATGCAATATACTTATAATATAATCACAATTATTATTGTATTATGTAACATATGGCAGTAAACAGTAGCTTGGGTATGTTCTGACATTAGTGATCCTGTACTTGTTATGAAATAACAAACTGCATAGTTTCAACATCTCAAATTATGCTATAAAGTAAGTATTCATCTGTGGTTAAATGTTGTGATGCACTTAAAATTGTGATTATTTGTTTAGTACAAACCATCCCTAGGTTATACAGTTACAATAAGACTCCAACTTAGCTCCAACTCTACCATTGCATGATGAGACCTACATCAAGTTGTTAGTACTATGCTTATATATGGGAACACTTGAGGCAAGGTCATCACATGACCTGAGTATGAATTACCTTTCAGTCGAGCAACAATCTCATGAGTGAAGAATCCACTTTCTATCCACTCATCAAAGTCGTTGATATAGTCCAGAGCAGTCAGACCTAAAACATATAATTAGGAATTGAATCATGCTATAAAATCCAACTCCAATTCTACTTGACACAATAAATAACATCAGTAGTAACAAAATTGTGATCTTTCTACATGTATTTCTGTAAAATTGTATTTGTAGGGCATGCCCATTTCCATCTGTACTTTTATAAAAATGGAAGCAAAGTTTCTAATGGAAACAGTAGCTATTGGATGGTCTGTTTAGAACTAGGTGTGCGAATTTCATCAGTGTAGTTCACACAGAGATATACACACATACACGCCATAGCAGATTGGACACTTACCGTTGATTTTATTGCAAAGGTTACAAAGAGCCCCATAATAATTTACCTTTATTGTTCTTCATTCTGTAGTCGGCTCCCCTTGATAGCAGAATACTGGCTGAGAACATGTTGTTAGACTGACAACTAAAGAATAGTGGGGTACTGTATTCAGAGTTGGGGGCATTGATATCCGCCCCATGACTTAGTAAGAGCTCCAATACATCTGTGGATCCAGGAATCATAGCAGCAAAGTGCAACGCTCTATATACAAAATACAAAAAATTAAGTAAACATTTTGAAGTAGCAGAAATAAGATAAAAATAAATATTTTAAAAGAGTGCTAGAATTTTTATACCCAAATGTTTGTTTGTAGAATGAAATATCAAGCATGAATCTAAAATGAATGAATGCACTATAAATAGACTATGTTGTCAGAGTTGAAGCTAATAGGATTGCAGTCAGGAATTTATGGGACCTACCAGTACATACGCACCATAGAATCCTATGACACATACATACAGACAGACAGGTGGTTTATAATTATACTTACGTATTTCCACCTGGAAATGTTGGGTTGACTTGGGCACCAGATTTAAAGAGAAATTCCAAAACTGCAGCTTGTTCATTGCTAAATAAGAAAAGCAGATGGTGCTATCAGTTGGGTGGGAAAGGTACAATAGTTTATATACAGAGTAACAACCCATTTAGAGAAAGCCCAAGTCTTTAATGGTCTTTCACTAATAATAGGCTACTGGTGGGGACAACTTACAATTAAAGGTGCGTTCATACTGGCACCATAAATAATTAACACAACTTATCTATCATTAACTTGGCAGCCATTTAAATGAAGGCAGAAGAAGACTGTTTGGCTGAGTATGCTAATCGTAGGATACAAAACTATACATTAGATAAGAATATACATTGTAGTGTAGTGTACATGTGGAATAGGATAAATCATAATAATATATACAGCATAGTGAATAAGGAACATTATACATGTATAACACATCAGAGTTAGATTTGAGTATCACTACACTATATACAAGTATACCTAGATTATACACATCCACATGTATATAAATATACCTACATGTAGATATACACTATATATACCTACATGTAGATATACACTATATATACCTACATGTAGATATACACTATATATACCTACATGTAGATATACACTATATATACCTACATGTAGATATACACTATATATACCTACATGTAGATATACACTATATATACCTACATGTAGATATACACTATATATACCTACATGTAGATATACATTATATATACCTACATGTAGATATACACTATATATATTTACCTTTTAATTGAGTCTGTAAGTACTTTTTCAGCCAGGAAATCAGCTTCAGTGTCCTTCAGTACAAAATCATGTTCAGCTAACCTGAATGATAAATAGTCATAGCAAGAGCTTACTTGGGGAGTCTGAGAAGACAGAGGGAATTCTCTCTACCCTATACTAATGATTGATCTTTCAGGATGGAACATGTTACCAGTAATTGAATGTGCTATGTAGTACCTACCATTCCGCACATTTCAGGTGGTCGTTAGCTACGGCCAGGTGGATGAGACTGGGGGGTGTGGCCTCTACCTCCTCCTTCAAAGCACTTCTTATTTCCTCATTTCCGTACTTGAGTAGCAGCTCTATAGCGTCAATCCTGCCTTGCATGGCACAGCAGTGTACGGGCATTAGTGACTGTAAATAATGATATAACATTGCATGCTGACATAATGTCCATAAGATAACGCTATACAACTCTGTACATATAAAATGTGTATACATGTACATGTAATTATTACACCAAGTGTCAGTTTAAAACATCCACATGTTATCAGTTGTCCATTCTGAAAAAAATATACCCAAGTACATTGTAAATACTTTTGTATCCTCTATGAACTACTCACCCTTTGGTTTCGAGCTACGAGCCTGGCCCTGTCTTTGATCAGCAACTCAATGCATTCAAGTTCAGTTGGTTTGTTAGTCTCACCGAAACACTTGACATGGAGAGGAGAGTTTCCTTCGTCGTCTGATATGTTTACTAGTGCACCAGTGTCTAGCAGTGCCTGAGATCGTTTAGACAACAATTTCATGATAAAAGAGTTACACTTCTTTAGAATTTGACATTCCAACATTTCCACATCTGCATACAATAAGTAAATTTTATATACAAGTACTGGGCAGTGTTATATATGGGAGTTATATTCTCCTGATTAACTAATCACAATGATATAATAACTCCCGATTGTAATAAACTAGACTGGAGGTCGTATTATTTTTAGAACTGAACAAAAACCTTACAAAAAACAAGTGAAACTGCGCAAGGCCCACTCATTAGAAATATCATAGTTGTACAGTATAATCAAGCTAGATAAAGTTTCCCACCTAGCTGGTTAAATTTTTATACCAACCTGACAGTGGGCAATGCAGTTACATGCTCATTTTCTGCAACTACTGTAGCATTGGGTAACATGTGGTTTAAGCAGTTAAGCAGAATACACAAAACATTGAAGTTATAATTATAACATGCACTGTACTTTTGTTTTGCAAATTCACATAATATATTGTAGATGAAAGGGAGAGCAACTCCGAAAAACTGTAAAAAGTTTTTCGGTGTAAACAGAAAGCATGGTCTTTGATTTAAAACTTTTAACTGCCAAACACAGCCATACTATAATTATATCACTGACCTGCATGCACTCAGGGTTCCTAACTCTATGCAGAGCGGTAGCACCCTTGTAGTCAGTTAGATTTACGTCTACTCTGTGACTTAGTAAAGACTTTACTAGAGTCACCGAACCAAAGTAAGCAGCTGTGTGCAGCAGTGTACTTCCATTAATACATCTATAACATTCATGTAATACCAGTACATCAGTACTTATACATGTAACAGTTTAAACACAAGCTGGAATGCCAATTAAACCAAGATCTACAGACAACAGCCAAGTAAATATCCAGCTAACATTCAAAGAGTGACTCAATGGAGTGATATATATCAAACCATGAAGTCTAACATCAGTAATGATGACACAGAAAAGATCATAGTCGCAGAGAGGTCAGTGTCAAGTTTTAGTTGTTGAATTGCAGGGAACCAGAGCAGAAGATATGATCACTGAATGATCATTTAACAATGTTTTATTTTGTCCAGTGTGTTTATAACTGAGAGAGAGTTAGGTTGGCTACCATACCTGCTCCTGAGTGTACAGAGCGGCTGTATTCCACTGACATGCTCCTTTATAATTAACTTGAGAGACTCCAAGTCTCCTTCAGTAATCTTAGGAACTAAGGCTGCAAAGTGTTCATACTTCCTTGTGAGGTGATTACGAAAATCATCGTTCTTGATTGTCTCAAAGGCTGTAGTTCCCCTCACACTCTTTATGTTCACATCACACCCCCATTCTATCAGCAGCTGTGGAAATTAGGTATCATATCATATGTATTATATTACATTATATTATATTAGTAGACATTATATTATACGTGTATTATATTATATTAGATTATATTATATTACATAACGTTAGTATATATTACATTATATTATGTTATGTTGTATTATATTATATTTATTACATTACATAATATTATATTATTATATATTATTATAATCTATTGCATCTGAAAAAATGCAATTTTATATAAGATTCTGCTGTTAACATAGCAAAGCATCGGGATTTGTCTAAACTTGCTACCTGATTATTGAGATCAAAGGACAGAGAAACTGTAGGCTACATCTTGGTTTTAGTTATATTATGTTGGAACTACACAGACACATACTAATAATGAATTTGTATAATGACCTGCACTGGTATCAAACAAACCAAAGCTATTATATTTAAGAATGATAAATGAATAACATTGTAGATGTACATACATTATATTATATTTGTCTACAACTTACACTGCAGATTTTTCTCTGCATTCCTTCAACAGCTGAGCAAAGGGGTGTCTGACGATAGTTGTTCAAAGCGTTGATGTTAGCTCCATGTTCCAGGAGGTACAGGGCTATGCTCTACGCAGACGATTAGTAGAATGGTTATTTCAATATAATAATATGGTACAGACTCATACGCAATAATAATCTGGTAGATAAATGTGGATATAGTCACTTCACCACAGGGTGCGGCGTTACTTCAAATCTTAGATATCCAGCCATACCCACATAATCTACACCAAATTGTTGAACTCCATTTTAGGGTTGTAGAACATGGCTGATACACAAACCCATTGGGAAATGCAGAAAAGTCCAGTTATATATACTTATTATGGTAGTTCAATAAATGTGCATTGATTTCAGACGCGTATACTACTTTTCTACATACGCAGGCATCAACTTACATAGCATCCCATCTTGCATGCACAGTGGAGGGCTGTGTTGCCCGTGTTTGCTTCCTTAGCGTTGATGAAGGAGAGCTGAGTCTTAAAGAATGTAATCATGTTCTTGACAGTATCTACTTCATTCTCTTTGATTGACTTGATACACTGCCTGTGCCAGGTAATGTGATTACCAGGGAACACTTGGTACAGCATCAGACCTCCAGCCTTCAGAACTTTGTTACGGGACGGTGCCTCAAAGAAGAACTGCATAAATACAATGCAATATATGTATTAATAGTGTAATCATTGTGTAAATATCAAAGTAAGAAAGTGACCAGAGGTCAGCGCTTAAGACCTCCAATGTCCCCATACCAGACCCTAACAAGTAGCTCTACTCATATGTTCACACCTGTAAGTATTCAAACAGGTTACCCAGTATTAAACGATCAAACGGACTTCATGGATGCCTGTATTTCATATAGAATGTCAAGTAGATACAACAATTCACAGTATCTAGTATGACCTGCTAATTCCTCAACTCACAAGCCACCAGTGAACCAGTGAACCAGTGAACCAGTGAACTAGGTAATGTAAGATGTATGCTTTTCCATCTAATTGTTATTATCTCAAGTATGTGAGTATAAATAGTACAAAGCATGCTAAAAACATGTGGGTATCATGGTGATGTGGAATACATGAAAATATAATAATTATATAAATTATATACTAGACCTACATCATACTGAGGGTAGTCTGTAGGATTTATGTCCACTATGTCAAACAGTCTCAGACCAAGCAGCTTACGAATTGGCTCTAAAATATAAACATACTTTACTCCGCTGCATGTAATGAAATAATATACATGTAATTACAATTGCAACCGTTTATTCATGTAGGCAATAAAGGTTAACAGAAACTATACAACTTCATGCTTGCTACATATATCCATAATTAAACCAAACAGGACAGAAATAATAATCCAAATTGCTCAGCATGGACACAACATACCTTTGTTTCTAGCAGTAAAGTCATCAATGAATTCCTGTGTGGCCTTGTTACGGAGTACTATCTTTCTGTACTCAGAGCACGGCTCCTTGTCTGTGTTGAGGTAGAAGGCAGTACCTCCTGTGAGATGCTACAGATATGACCGAATATACCGGGTACAATAGGTCAATACAAGACATAAAGACATAACATTGGTAGATATGTTACATGTACTGCATACGTATGTACATGCATTATGTACGTACATGTAGCATTTCTACATGTACAAACTTAGGTATTTCAAGGCAGCACAGACAATAAGGTGGTGCAAATAGAGCTTCTTATCTATTCAGTCACTCGCTGACGGTAGCTGATTTCAAAACAGCAACAAGTGTGCCAAAATGTAATATTTGCACTTTACATGTGAAAAAGAGCAAATAATAGGGTTGCTTGCATCTCCTACGACATGAGCAACATGACTGAATTGAGGTAATTATACTGCCATTACTGAGTGTATGATCACATAAGAATTGAGAGGTAATATACATAAATAGTATAAGTAATCTACAGTAGGAGAAAAAGGAGGAACGTACCAGGTTGATATTCATAGCCAGAGCTAAATCATTGATACTTATACTTCTGGGTACTTCAACAACATCAAACCTCTTGCTGATTTTATCACGAATAGTTTTATGAACCTGTAAAAGATGAAATTTCTGACAGAAACATCTCGATGGATTGATTGAACTTGTAACTAAGTTAATATAGAAGTTGTCTTTCCTTTAAGAGAGAAGTCATCCAAAACACCAAATTTTAAAAGCAATGAATGCCCTTCCCAACACCTCTGAGCTCCAATGACCTTTACGGTAATTGAATCTGGGACTTCCACAGGAAATTCCAGAGCTCTAACCATTAGGCCACTCACATACATCATTACTAAAATGATTACTATTTTGTTGTTGTTGAATAAAAAGTACCATTTATACGGCTGGCATATAAATAAGATAATGCAAAAAACTCTAACAATCCTGTAATTTGTAACATTAGATGCATGAACTTCTGTTTATTGTGATGACACATGTGCTCATTACAATACCTCTTTCTGAGTTAGAATAACATGATCCACCCAGTTCCTACAGTACGGAACGTCAAACTTCCCTTCTATTGTCACAATTTCTAAAATAGCAAAATGTTATACTTCAGCAACTTCTAGAAGCTTACTATGCACGGTCACGTATGTACGATGTACAGTTGATCCAAATACAATTTGTTAGTTGGTGTTAGCTTTCTCAGCAAAAATGAGGATTGATACATATCAAGTAGAGATTAGTACTGGCATACATACCTGCATTAAGCTTGTCTATCTTCTGCTTGAGGTCACTGTGCTGCCGCTGTTGAACTGAGTCCTCAGTCTTAGGAGGTATCTGGGACAACTCATGATCACACTCTCTGATCATCTGATGTATGAAGTCCTTCAATACAATACAGGGTATACATTACAGCAAGTACATGTACACTTACATATACAGGGTATACAATACTGTAAGTATACATGTATATACAAGGTATACAATACTGTAAGTATACATGCATATACAAGGTATACATTACTGTAAGTATACATGTATATACAAGGTATACAATACTGTAAGTGTACATGTATATACAAGGTATACATAACTGTAAGTATACATGTATATACAGGGTATACAATACTGTAAGTATACATGTATATACAAGGTATACATTACTGTAAGCATACATGTATATACAAGGTATACATTACTGTAAGCATACATGTATATACAAGGTATACGTAACTGTAAGTATACATGTATATACAGGGCATAGATAACTGTAAGTACTGTAATTACACATACAGGGCATACATTACTGTAAGTACTGTGAGTATTGTAAGTACTGTAAGACTATTTGGAATGTCCAGTTTGAAATTGATTGCTACGTAAATAATTATCATTAGTAAATGCTTGTTTTCGACCTTTAAATATTCAGTGTGAATTGTGAAAACATAGATTGAATGTCACTTACAATTCGGTCAGCCACTGATTTTGCTTGTCTGTACTTGTATGCGATCATGAAAAAGTAGCAGAAGTATGCACATACAGCCATTGGGTCTCCCTCCACCAAATCAGCAGATGAGAAAGTTGACTCCCCATGAAACATCTTATTTACTGTGTCCAAACAAATATTTATAGTCCATCTAAAAATCCACATAATCATTTATGCACATACATGTATATGCATTTTTGCTACAAATTATAAAATTAGATAGTTAAAATAATAAAATCATAATGTAATACCATTATAACGTAGAAGCTCATTTTATGATATTAGTCATAGCAAGGAAAGCATAACCTGCCACATTATTGGTACCTTCACATCATTAACTGACCTATCATTAGGGAGCACCTCAGAGGTGAAGGTGAAAGGTACGAAAGAATTGATGAGACAGCACAGCACTCTATGGTCTGCTGTATCGTCAACGGCCGAAACCAGCAACTTCTGCCCTTCTTGAGTTTTCTACAAACATAAATACATTGTATGTGTAAACGAACTCAGATACCGATTGTAGTAAATATGGGAACTCCTAAGTGGAAATGTGTTTTGATGCTATACACTAAATAATTTTTATATTATTCATGTAATTTTGAAGACTAATTTTTCTTTAGGAATGTTAACCTGCTACAATCAATGGTTCTCTCTAAAATGGCCTGCACAGGCTAAACCATTGGAGTTCCTATTAGTCACATTTTTGTACTTTTTTACAGGATGCAATAAAATAAAATAGTATTTTCAATTTCTAGTAGTCAGTTAAACTACTGATAGTACCTGCAGAACAATAATGTGATGGCAAGGTTTTGTATGCTTAGTTGAGGTGAGTTGTAGTACCACAACGAAAAGGGCAGAGGAAGTTAAACAGAATAACTGATCATGCTTACATGTTACTGAGAATTAACATCATTCCCCTTGCAAAAAAAGCTTCACATGAACTAACTAAAAATATTCAATACAGTTGATTGGGACTTTAGGAATCGTGAGACCTGCTTTATAATTTTCTACCCAGGAAATTAAGTTGCCGAAACAACACATCTTTCACATATAACACTTGGTGACCTTCATGGTATAGACATACCACATATAACACTTGGTGACCTTCATGGTATAGACATACCACATATAACACTCAGGGGGGTAACTTTCCTGAAAAAGTTGAGGCGGCCAAAATTGGACTGACTAACAGTAGCGGTGTGGGGAAGGTGTGTGCGGGATGGGGGCAGAAGGAGGGTGGGGCACTTCCCACAAGAAAGTCTTTGAAAATTCACACAAAAACAGCCATTTTGATGCATATTTGATGCATATTTAATGCATATTTGAGCTATACGTGATGGTCCAAAAGTACAAAATGTTGCATAGTAATCTGCAAATAGTAAACTTCAAATTAGTATACTGCAAAATAGTGCTTCTCTGTTTGGCTTGGCCATGATGTACCATTGTAGTCCTTTGCATCCATTACATGACATGGGCCCAAAAATCTGCACACATTAATAAGAGGGGAAATAGTGCTAATTTAGTTGATGGATAGAGATGGAGAGTGGTATTCTAGGGTTCGCAAACCCTGAAGAACAGTGTTCGAAGTGGAACAAATGAGGTGGGGGGGGGGGGGGGGGGCACACTGTGCATGCAATCTTAGGGCATTTCCTACTGTTGAATACAGAATTACACATGCAGTGATCCTATCTTACAGCTGAGATTTGTATTGTCATTGTATAGCTAACAAATTGAGTGAATTACTAAAATGAAAAAAATTGTCCCTCAGTGGGATTCGAACTCGTGGCCCTATGCATGAAGACCAAGCACTCTACCAACTACGCTACCAAATCAGCAGTGGCTTCACGCGAAATTTAGCCATAAATATAATGATACACATAATAGCATCATTTTCATCAGAGTATGTTTATATTTATATCATGTGAGGCACGGTAACTATGCCTTCCGATAATAGCTTGATTTTTTCTTCTTTTAACAAAAAGTTCAGGCGGCTAGGGCCGCCTGAGCCGCCTAGATAGTTACGGCCATGACACTTGGTGACCTTCATGGTATAGACAGATCACATATAACACTTGGTGACCTTCATGGTATAGACAGATCATACATAACACTTGGTGACCTTCATGGTATACAAGGGCGTTTCTAGCTATTGTCGCAGGAGTCGTGCGACCCCCTTTGCACTAACCAAAAGTCAAAACGGATTATGTTCTACATTGTATTTAGCCTTGCTGGTTGTCAAGGCAACCAGCAATAGCCTGTGTGCACCGTCTAAAATGGAAAGTTGTGTCACCCACGATACCTATTTCATAGAGTTTAGTATACCAAATCTTTGCTAACTTGATCCCTTCTCTCAATCATTGTGAGTAGCATAGGAAAAACTACCATTCTTATTTTGGATTGAGAATTTTATGGCAAATTTGCTGCCACTACTAATCTACTTGACATTTTGAAGTGAGAATGCAACATTTTGTGTCCATATGACATATAACTGACTGGTGACTTTTGTTGTAGTAGAAGTAGTCTAATACTACTGATAATAAAATAATATAATGATAATCAATAATTATTAATTATAATTAAAATTTTAATTTGATAAATATAAATAATATCAATTACTGAATTAGTAATAGTTATTTATAATATAATTAGTAATTTTTTTTCTTATTGCTTTAATTACACAATTTGCTTATTGGTTTACTAGCAAAAGCTGTACAACAACTAAAATAGTACAATATGAATATTTATTAATTTAATATTATTATTAATAATAATATTAAATTAATAAATATTCATATTCTATTATTTTAGTTGTTGTACAGCTTATGCTAGTAAACCAATAAGCAAATTGTGTAATTGAAGCGATAAAAAAACAACAAAAGTTACTAATTATAGTAAAAATAAAAATAGGTATTTATTTTATTGAAATGTTTATTGATGTTAATAATAATAGTAATAATAAATTTTAAAAACATCTTTCATTATAATAATAATAATAATAATAATATATAATAAGTAAACTAAAACTACTACTAACTGTCACTGTGGTGACCCTTATGTATATTCATCACAACCTAGGAACTCAGGGAGAAGATAAGTATTGATGTTAGCCTTAGTTTAACGACTGACTTTGTGCGCTTCTCTATTTAGTAACGTAATAAAGCTGTGCTATGATATAATCTACTAGTACTCAGGCAGAGAGAAAATCTGAAAATAAAAAATAAATATAAATAAGATTGGCTTCTATTATAGATAATATACCAGCATTTTCATAATTTTTTTCATTGATTTGATGGTAAGTGGATGTAGACTAACCTTAGGGATAATCCTTATCTGTTATTAAAGCCTTCAAGGCTTGTTTAGTGAAGGGTAGGTGGTATCGAAGGTAGGGAAGGTGGGTAGGGTAGAGTAGGCAGTTTTGTGGGTAGGGTAGGGGGTAGGTGGTTTCGCTACACCCCTAAGCGGGTGTAACATGCTATGCCTGGATAATCTGTTTGTAACCACTTGTCTTGCTCTCTTTAGGTTTTGAATATGATATAGACCTATCTGATATTTGAATACTCAATAGTCTGGTCTGGATATATTTGCATTTATATCTTAATTTCTCGTAAGTAGCAAAGAACACATTTGGTGTATTCCAACTATAAGTTGTGTTAAACATGGTTTTGTATTACAATAAATACCAGCCTACATAATATACGCCTACTGCAGTCGTAGAACTTTTATAATTGTAATCAGTGCTTGGAAGTATGTACATGTAAACTGAATTATCTAGCCAAACTGAACAACCAATATACTTTAGCCCGTATCTAATCTGTCTGTCTATACCGCGTGATTAAATCTAGACATTATCATTCCAAAAGTTACCCTTTCTATACCTGGCTGGTTTATAGTAAAGAGAGGGAAACTCCTTAGAAAGCTTGAACAGGCCAAGGCAACTCCTATGATAAATGATCAGCCTATGTCTAGGCGAGAATTTTTTTGTGGCGAGCAGTTGCTTAGCTACACTAGAAAGAATTAGCTGCATGCACTCTGTTCATACATACAAGGTCATCTTCGCAATTGATTTACCTTGAGGTGAGCATTGATCAACTCAAGTATGCAGTCGTCTGCTCTTGGATATTTGGCTTTGTCCGGTAACTTGGCTTTATAACTCTTGAACAAGTCACTATCAGGCCAGACCACAGCAGCTGAAGATGACTGAAATATCCATGAAAGTATTAGTCAAGTAATTGAGGTCAATTATAAACATACAATGTATAATATATTTAATTTATGTGCACCATACATGTAAGTGCGTGCAAACATGGTGCAACAGATCCACTCAAGTACACATATGTGGGTGTGGCATCAAGTATTGCACATGCTTACGTGGTACTACATGATTGTGGCACTACCATTCACAGTCATTTTTTTACCATCATGTGACAACCGTGTTAGATAGAAACATATTGCGGAAATTAAATTTTTTTCAGCAAGTCTACTTTTGTGTCAAGTCAGCATATTTCATGCGTACATCAGTACATGCGTACATCAGTACATGCGTACATCAGTACATGCGTACATCAGTACATGCGTACATCAGTACATGCGTACATGCGTACATCAGTATATATGTACATGTATGTACGATGAGAAACACTTGCAACATCTTCAGCTACACAGCTAGAAAAAAAGAAAAGTAAAACAATGTAGTTGCTGAGACCATTGTAGTTATGGCTTGTACATTGTATGTGCAATGAATATAGAGTTGAGAACATATTTGCATATTCTACAATGTAAATTATGATCGTGATACATAAAAAATATATGAAATAAAATAATAATCTTTATTTTATATTTTGCACACTTCTCATAACAAACATACTCTGGTTCCGAAGTTATAACATTCACCTGGAAACAAAATTTACACTATTAAAAAGTAAGCATACTGGTATGTCTTTGGGCTAAAATATATACATGTATATATAGCTAAATTATTTGTAAAATGTAGAAGGCTAATTAACGGTATATACGGTAGTACCGACACTGGCAGCGTGCCATCTTCAGTTTAATTGTTACAATCATACATCATACAGAATTACTAAAGATGCAGCAGTGAATATAGTTCCCTTTACTCACGGTTGCTGTAGCCAGACCGACACTTGTAGCTGTGGAATTGACCGCTAACCACAATGTGATCCAACACTATACTATATATTATACCAGGTACATTTATTTGTGGGGCGGTAGTTGAACCCTATTACTTACAAAAATGTGCTGGCTCCATCTTATTATTGTGATTAGCTTGTGGTTTGCCCACTGGTCGCTAGCAATGAATGACAATATGAACAGCATATAAGACTACATTGTGCTTAGCGGCCAACACAGCATCTGCAAGCGGCTGTTGGGCTACAGCTTAACGGAAATGAATACTCCGTGGTCATCTCTGTAACATTCAGTACAGTATGTAAACAGGAAGAGTAGCCTGCTATATGTTAGCTCATGCACAAAAGCGATGCCTGCACATACGTTCAGTATTGCGTATATTATACTGTTTATATATTACCATTGTCAATAATTTATCTTACCGATCGTGACTGAGGACTAGCAGAAGTTGATCCTGATGGAAAACCAGTTAGTAAAGAGGTTTCAGATTTCTTCTTTGCCTTGCCAGATTTACCTTTGATTTTATCTGGAATCCACTAATGAATTGAAAACAGCAATATAAGTTCAGTATGTACATACTGTTATATATACAATATGTACATGTACATGTATAGCAAGTTTGGTAACCAAATTTAGAGAGATGTAATTACGGATATACAATTTATACAGGTATGACTAGAATATCACAATAAAGTAATGTGGGATGGTGACTGATGTTGTACCTTGAACTGAGCTTGTACTAACACAGCTGGGTTGTTATGCTGGAGGTATTCTGCCCTCTCCCATACAAACCAGATGTCATGGCACACCAAGCGCCATAGCAAATCAAATACCTTGAGAAAAGTGTAAGAAACCATTAATGGCTCTCAAATATAATAAAACATAAGCTATGCATATTTTTCATCACATGACTTGTAGAAAATAGTTGTTGGAGAAAATAATTTACTTTCTAAAAAAATTGCATTCTATCGATATGGCATACATGTAGATGGAGTCAAGTGCTGCCAAAGAAGATCATGATTAGGAGAAGTACATTGTACTTACATGGTCAGCACTTCGCATAGCAAAGAGTCTTGCATCCACATAAGTGTCTGAGGGAATTACATTGCTACAAGATATATTTTTATTATGAAATTAATATGTAGACCAGCAATATGGCTACAAGTTGTGCTATATAACATATGTATGCATGAGGAGCAGAGGCTGAATTTCTTTATACTTATCATATTGAATCTCTGTGAAGCAGAACAAATTTAGTCTTGCAAGATTTATAGTAACTTTTATACAAGTACATGTACATGTAAGTACAGATGCACTAAATTCCTACCATCATCATTCACTGCAAGAATAAATATACATGTATGGTAAGGTGGATGTGATATTATAGCAATAGTGATGCATCAATTGGTACATTCTAACATCATAACTTGCTGCTGTTAAAACCCACAAAAAGAAACAGTGCTAATCAAAGAAGAGAGAGAGAGGGCCAGTAAAGCTATATTCATACCATTGCTTTAGTTCCCGCACAATCCATTCCGCCCGAGTAACTTTTTGCTGTTGAGTAAGTCTGTAAAACAATATCATTCAATAACGTAAAATAAAGTCAAGGCCTCCGTTCAGTCACTAATGACAAGGGAATGCTAGAAGATACCCAGCAGCCAGCAGAGCCTATAGCAATGAAACTTTCTGCTAGTTATACAACATTGCTCTTCATCTCATGTGTGGGGTAATCTGGTGTGATCACAGGAAAGTGAGCAAGACCAGGCCACACATGGATAGAATCATTTGATAAAGATGTGATAAATCTAGATATATACATGTGTATATCTACACCACTATGTAACTATAAGATCTACACCACTATGTATCCATAAGATCTACACCATTATGTAACCATAAGATCTAAACCACTATGCAACCATAAGATCTACACCACTAAGTAACTATAAGATCTACACAACTACAGTATGTATCCATTTTAGACTGTGGCAGCAAACTATCAATTGAGAGATATCGAGGACTATAGCTAGTAATGTACTATATTATTTCATACTACACAATATAGAATTACCCTTCTAAAGACTGGACATTGGAAATATCCCGGCCAGTCATGCTTTCAACAAGTGTCTTCAAGTTTGTACCACTCATCAAGTCCAACATCACATTACCGAGAGATACATTGTATTCTCTCAGCCTCAAATTTATCCATGCAGTAAAACCGTTCACACGTGTTCTCAAAGACATCCTGTCTTAGTAGACTATATGGCTAGGGCAACAGATTTCTGCAAATACAGAAGTAGAACTAAATAGTCACCTGAAAATGAGTAAAGAGGAACATTAGCAAATAGTAGACCATCAGTAGCAGTATGTGTCCTTTGGAGAATTTGTTGCAAAGGCAAGGCAAGGAACCAATCATTGTGATCATATTTTGGCACAGCTGTCATTACAGAAGATTCAACCAGCCAGAATCTGGAAATATGTTTTAAGATATAAGCAGCACATCTTTAGCTGCTTGTTGGCTGTTGAATAAAGGGCTTTTTACTCTTGAACATACAGGCTTTTACTGGTTATTACTAACACATTTGGTTTTCAGGCACTAATTGAATTTGGGTTCCCAAGTGCATTCCTACGACTTTCACAGGACTGTAACTGAAACCAAAAATTTCCTCAGTAATTGGCCCCGATCTCACAACCTAGTAAATCGAGTCATGCCCACACAGGCTGGTCTGAGCTCTACCTCTATAGTCACAATCGATTGTTGTAGGTAGACTTTCCACCACACCCTGAACCAAGCATGGAAACCATCCTCTCTCCACAGCATGTGTCTTGCTGTTTTGGCTAAGCCATAAGAACAGCAAATAGGGTCTGGCTAGTTGACATTGCTCCCTCTCTTCGTTGCTCCGGCTGTGCCCTTGCTACCCAGCTGGACACAACAGTAAAAATCTCTACTAACTAAAGACCTGGGTGATGTACGAGTCAGCTACTAAAGAGTATGGACCAATATCTACCCCACAGGCGTAGTAAGGTAAAGTACAGTACAGGGCTGTAGGGTTTTCGAATAAATTTTCTCTTAAAAAACAAACTTTTCGCGTCTCACATTTACAACAGACCAGAAACAAAAGTTATCACTACTGCTCTCTTGCTATAGATGAATGACCTGATAAGTGCACAGAACTTACCAATTAATTTTCCAAGTGAAAGAGCAGACAACCGATCCTCACTCAACGAACCCAAGTAGTATCAAAAGACGAAAAGCTCGCTGACCGCCTGCCTCCATGCCCAGTGTAATGATTCTAGGTTCTAGTGTGATGAATAAACCCAAATGTATTGCTGGATATGATAGTCGTGACAGGTTCCAAACCCATAAAATCATAGAAAGTAGCACTATGGCCAAATCGAATTCATATCAAGTCATGTAGTCTTGCTAGCAAAAATGTGGAACTAGGCTACACTGTACTTGTACGTAACCTGTCTTTATCGCAAGCTTGCTTGACGACCACTTCCTGCCGACATCTAGCGAATAGCAGAGAGGGAAACAAAGTTATTAAAGAGCTTCCCTATTGGTTAGAGTGTCGCAAAACTCGCTCGATATGCGATAATCGCGTCATATTTCCGGTGATAGTCTTTTTCAACGTTGGCTTTGCTTGTTCGGTTTGATACCTTACCTTGCTGGGCTGTGCATTGGTGGATGCACCTTTGCGTAAGTTATACGTCATGATCCCAGGAGAAAACTCACAGGCTGCTTTATGAGTGGCACACGATTAGCTGTTAGAGAAGAAAACTCTAACTTTACCAACTCTCACCACAGGTCACTGTTTGAGTCACTGTCTCATTGTCTGCGGTTGTATGGTCAATAGAGACATGCTGCTTTAACTTTTCTCTCAGCACTCTCTCTACCAAAATCTTTTGAAGAGCAGCAACCTTAGGCCGCATCGTAGGCACCTACACCAAGTGTCATAATTATAATATGTTAAGTGTAATGTATTATGCTTATCATTATGATTATGATAATGATCATCTGTCATTATCTGGATAGTAACTAAACTTTACTATCACTATGACTATAAGAAAGAAGTGTTGTTAATGTTTAGGTGTTGAGACAAATAAAAGTGATGAAGTAATGGTTATATTTTGTTAGTAAAGTATAGGAGCAGGTATGGATATTTGTCAACAGGTCAAGGGTCATAACAGTTTATAACATAGAAATGAGTCGTGTGATACTTTTCTCTGCTGGAATTATCATTCTGATTCTCATTGGAGTTTTCATTTGATGAATCTGACAAAATTTCTCACAACATTTTTTTTAATTTTCAATTCTCAATTGCCATAGATAGAAAGACTGCCTATTATGGTAGCAAGTTTCAGCAGAAAAATGATATTAAAAGCTTTCAGCTTTTAGAATATCAATATATGTATACCTTTTTTCTACACTTTTTTTAGCATGATTACCCCCTCTAGTTTTGCATATAATGTTTAGACTCTTCCTCTCCATAGTTTTTACTGGGGACATTTCAGGAATAAGAATGCAAAATAATAACGATACAGCATACATCTATTGAGCTTGCCCGCCCTGTCACCACAACCTATGTGTATGTCCTTTCTGTGCATGTTCCCACAATCTCTCATTACAAAGTGCCTCCAATAAACAATGTACCTGTACCTGTATGATATACATAAAGACGTAGCTTGTAACAGGTTCGACTTGCCAGCAAAATCCAAACTGAAGTGCACACTTTTAGCTGCGCAATTTTCCAACCAAGAAAACTCAGCGGAGCACTCCTACCTTGCAAGTGCCTTCTTCAACCATTTTTACGTGGCAGCATGGCTCCGAGCACACCATTTTGCCAGCCAATGGCCACACCGTATTCAAAGTTTTTCTCCACTATGATGTCAAGGGTGGATGACAGTTGATAGAAGCACTGAACATAAATTAAATATGAATGTAGCACCGACCGTATTTCTCCGTTCAGCAATAAAGGGATTACTTTGTTAATTTACCGCTATGATGGCACAACAGACAAGCTTATATGAGGTTCTATTTGGAGAAAATGTTTTTTTTCATTTTTTTTTTTTTGAAAGTTTATTGGGCATTTGTGGTAAATGTTTCAAGCTTTTATGTGCAATATAATTAGAAATACATGGTTGGGAAGAATTATCACTCGATTTTGAGATCTTTTGACACAATTTGTAAATACAGTGTTACTACTCTGTTCAGTGGTACGCACACTTGATAATGTAAACTGTAAACTTCAGTTCAGGATGGGCAACCACTGGCTCTGGCTACTAATAAGAGTAGAAAATAAGAACTGACAATGTTATATTTAAGTGGGGACTCACCATTTTTGCTATCTCGGTTGTATATGGCACTACAGTCACAGAATCGACTGTTTCTGGGGTAACTTTTTATGCAGAATCCAAAAATGCTATCTAATTTTACCTGTGATTAACATGGTAGGGGTATTAAGAATTTTTGGCCAGGAGTTATCCCCACCGGTAGCTTTTCTGTAGAAAACAGGAAAGAGTTTACAGAGATAAGTTTTTGGTTTTTGTACTCTAAAGGCATGTATCTAAAGATTGTGGGAGCTGTTTTATGCTATTTCTAAACAGATCCATGTGTAGGGGCTCTCCTTTCACAGGTTCGATTTTGAAAAATAACTAGTTTTTTATACACATGAAAAAATGTGTATTGGCAAAATTAGTTTAATCATCTTCAACATGCATTAGGTTGATGTGTGTAAAATGTACACAGAAAATTTCAAAGGCCTAGCTACATTAGGGGAGTCACAATATGAGTTGTTAGCAGACTAGAACCCAAATTTCAACGTTTTGAGAAAAACAGGTTTGAATTATTGGGTAATATTATTTTTGATATAACAACAACGATACTATTATTTCAACTACAATTCATTATTTATTGACCCAAACTCCAATTTACTACATAGAAACTGTTTACAGTAAATATTGATGTATAATTAGCAATATTGGATAGATAGATGCTTTCTTTCGCTCAGTCTGGTCTCGGCTCCAACCTGCAAAAATAGCAAACAATAGGCTATTTAAATTTTTCTTTTTTATACTACTGAAATGTTTATTTTTAGCTATTTTCAATTTACTGAGCATTTACTGCATAATGTGCTTGCACATTCAGAATCCACCAGAGGAATAGGACTTTGTATCCCGCTTAGCTTCTTTCTTTCTGTACCGCCTCTTGATTTTCAAAATCGTCACGCTTGCGCTAGTGCGATATAATCCTCTTATGTCCGTCTTCTTGATACAGGCCTGCTGCTTGACTGATTGTCTGAAATCCTCCTGCAATATATCGAACACACCAAGAGCACCTTTGTTAAATTTCAAACAGGCCAGAGCAGTACTGGTATACACAGACGATGCGCTACACCAATAGTTCTTCGGGCACCTGCTCCATATCAGGTTATTGAAGGACTCATTGGCGTTTTGAGTGAGGGCTTTGGTGCATCTTCTAAGTATATCGGGACTGCTAAGTGCTTCAAAAACTAGCTTGAGTTTCTCACCAACACACACAGACAATTCAGGATTAGGTTTAGGTGGCAGTGAGTCGATTAGTCCGAACGCTAATTTGTTGTAAGCGCACCAAGTAGTCTCGTAAGTTGGGCAGTATTGGTGCGTTGGGTTTGAGTACTAGGACATAGTGTGGTATAAAATTGCAAGCACTCGTTCTCTCAACTTTTCAAATTGCAATCTCTACCAGCATGCTCTCTAATTGCTTTCCCATAGTAGCTCTGAAATTTTCTCATCATGTCCTTAGCCATTCTACCACGCCCATGTATACGTTCTGCACCACTGTACCTATCTTTCAACGCTTGCAACCTATTGTACATTCTTTTGCTAACATGGTTTATACACTCCTCCTTTGTCACTTCATACACACCACACTCCCTTACCGCTACAAATGCCTTAGACTCACCGTCAGACAGCATAACTTTATACCTCATCCCATGCATACTCACAGACCTCTTCCACATGTGCACAGCTGCCTCCGCCTCCATTGCACCACTATTACCCTCAAAGTTTTTTTCACACCTGCCACTAGAAGCATGCTCTCTCCTCCACTCCTCACTAACATGAGGATGCTTTTCACACTGCGTACAAAAGTTGGATAAAACCTCAAAATCAATCAGTCTCAACTTCAATCACAATACCTACTCCATCATGTGATGTCCGACCTCTCTTCTGCCAAGTACCATCAAACGTCACAACTACATCCAACAACTCATTCTCACTAACCTCTGGCTGAGCTTTGGCATATATAGTACGAATAGCTTTCCCTACTGATTTAAGATGGGTTGCTATCATGGTGCGACAGTCTGAAGTCAATTGATTACCAGTTGTGTAAAACATTTTTCTATTCGTGGTTAATTCCAGTCTCTCTACATGCAAGTACAGTAAGTTTGGTCAATGACCTCTGCTCAGCTTTCAGTTCATTCTCAACATCCATACAATAACCACAGTCAGATCATTCAGCAAAACCATTTTTCACCTTATGACTCTCATTCACTGACATACCAGTGAACATTGACTATGTTGCATGTTCAGCATTTTGCACTGTATGACAAACTTATAACGTGGTCAACCATGAATGACAAATCAATCGACAGCCATTAACTATAATATAATATAACCGATATGGACTAGATAACATTATATGATGTACAAATGTGCAGTGTCCTTTCTTTAGCTAACCACTAAAATTCAACTGAGCTCCCAATGACATCGTAAAATTCTGTATGATATCTATATTGTCTTGTCCAGAATTGGATTCATTCAATTATCCATTTCGTTCTATTACTCAATTATTTCATTCGATTGATTATTCCATTCTATGTTTATTCAATTTCTGAATTACAATTTATATAAGGATATTGCTATTAATTTGATTCGGTTTACTATTTTGTTTAATTATCATTTGGTTAGTCTTTGAATTATTAATATTACTTTGTACATACAATAAACTGAATGAGACTCTGAATCTGCTCATATGGATATATTTATAAGGACATAAAAACACTGCTCGGAGCTCTTTGCGAACCCACACCATATTACTTTTAAGGAATTAACATTCAAAGAAGTTGAGTATTCAATTGAAAGTGAGATGCAAGTTTTATATTTACAAAATAAAAAAGCGTTTATAAGCTAAAAAATAGTTGAGGTAGTTACAATGTTAGTCTTATGGGTGTAGTTATGAGTTGAGACAACTGCTACGTTAGAGAAAAGTTGGCTGCTGATAATCTCATCAAATGCGAGTAAAACAAAAAAAACGATTAAAGCAAAAAGTGCTCTCTTACCACTTTGAAATAATAGGTTCTGTCAAAGCTACATGTTTTGTACCATTGCAAACAAGACTAAATGGACCTGTAGAAGTTGGGTTCTTCAACAATACTGCAAAATTTAGAGAAGATTTTATGCTGTTCTAGAATTTTCAGTTATTCAACACTTCACTTATTCTTTATTGCCTAATCTAGTTGTCTTGGTTCAATTGTCTGTGTTTTCATGCTCCGGTGGAAATGCATCTGATGGCTGCAATTTTATCAGTGGACTTGTGGAGTTTTTGCCAGCTGTTGAAATTAAACATGACCTGATTATCTAAACAGACTGCATACACACATAGAAGAACACAAGGGTTATTCTACAAATACTATATGTAAACTTGGCTATTCTAGTTGGGATTCTATTTCAGTTTCCGTAAAGCGATAGTTTTAAGATTATTGGTATGGTAGCTAGTGGCCTTGTGGTCATCTACACTTGTTACAATCTGCTCCAATAAAGCGCAATGATGGAACAAATAAAAGAAATCATATGGGCATGGTTTCTGTTTTTTGGGTTTGTGACAGGTTGATTTTTTTTGCGAAGTTCTGCACTGCGCGAATAGTTTTTCGATTTCCTTTTTTGTTGCTCATGACGGAATACTTTGCTGGGCTATAGATTGTTGTATTCTGATTTGCTGATTGGCAATGTTGATTGATGAAAAAATGAAAGTTAGACCATTGTTGTACCACACGAAACAATACTGTTACCAGTTGTGGTGATGACATAGTTTAGAGATGTGTGGCATTGGATTGTCATCTACATGCAGTTTACAATCTGCTCCAATGATAATTTAGTTTACCGATATGACAGTGTAAAATGACAGAATATTTTATGCTGTTCTAGAATTTAAATTATTCAACACTTCACTTATTCTTTGTTGCCTAATCTAGTTGTGTTGATCCAATTGTCTGTGTTTTCATGCTCCGGTGGAAATGCATCTGATGGCTGCAATTTTATCAGTAGACTTGTGGAGTTTTTGCCAGCTGTTGAAATTAAACATGACCTGATTATCTAAACAAACTGTATACACACATAGAAGAACACAAGGATTATTCTACAAATACTATATGTAAACTTGGCTACTCTAGTTGGGATTCTATTTCAGTTTCCTTAAAGCAATAGTTTTAAGATGATTGGTATGGTAGCTAGTGGCCTTGTGGTCATCTACACTTGTTTCAATCTGCTCCAATAAAGCGCAATGATGGAACAAATAAAAGAAATCATATGGGCATGGTTTCTGTTTTTTGGGTTTGTGACAGGTTGATTTTTTTTGCGAAGTTCCGCACTGCGCGAATAGTTTTTTGATTTCCTTTTTTGTTGCTCATGACGGAATACTTTGCTGGGCTATAGATTGTTGTATTCTGATTTGCTGATTGGCAATGTTGATCGATGAAAAAATGAAAGCTAGACCATTGTTGTACCACACGAAACAATACTGTTACCAGTTGCGGCGATAACATAGTTTAGAGATGTGTGGCATTGGATTGTCATCTACATGTAGTTTACATTTTGCTCCAATGATAATTTAGTGTACCGATATGACTGTAAAATCACAGAATATTTTATGCTGTTCTAGAATTTTAAGTTTTTCAATACTTCACTTATTCTTTGTTGCCTAATCTAGTTGTGTTGATCCAATTGTCTGTGTTTTCATGCTCCGGTGGAAATGCATCTGATGGCTGCAATTTTATCAGTAGACTTGTGGAGTTTTTGCCAGCTGTTGAAATTAAACATGACCTGATTATCTAAACAAACTGCATACACACATAGAAGAACACAAGGATTATTCTACAAATACTATATGTAAACTTGGCTACTCTAGTTGGGATTCGTTTTCAGTTTCCTTAAAGCAATAGTTTTAAGATGATTGGTATGGTAGCTAGTGGCCTTGTGGTCATCTACACTTGTTTCAATCTGCTCCAATAAAGCGCAATGATGGAACAAATAAAAGAAATCATATGCGCATGGTTTCTGTTTTTGGGTTTGTGACAGGTTGATTTTTTTGCGAAGTTCCGCACTGCGCGAATAGTTTTTTGATTTCCTTTTTTGTTGCTCATGACGGAATACTTTGCTGGGCTATAGATTGTTGTATTCTGATTTGCTGATTGGCAATGTTGATCGATGAAAAAATGAAAGTTAGACCATTGTTGTACCACACGAAACAATACTGTTACCAGTTGTGGTGATAACATAGTTTGGAGATGTGTGGCATTGGATTGTCATCTACATGTAGTTTACAATTTGCTCCAATGATAATTTGATGTACCGATATGACTGTAAAATCACAGAATATTTTATGCTGTTCTAGAATTTTAAGTTTTTCAATACTTCACTTATTCTTTGTTACCTAATCTAGTTGTGTTGATCCAATTGTCTGTGTTTTCATCCTCCGGTGGAAATGCATCTGATGGCTGCAATTTTATCAGTAGACTTGTGGAGTTTTTTCCAGCTGTTGAAATTAAACATGCCCTGATTATCTAAACAAACTGCATACACACAGAAGAACACAGGGATTATTCTACAAATACTATATAATGTAAACTTGGCTACTCTAGTTGGGATTCTATTTCAGTTTCCTTAAAGCAATAGTTTTAAGATGATTGGTATTGTAGCTAGTGGCCTTGTGGTCATCTACACTTGTTACAATCTGCTCCAATAAAGCGTTATGATGGAACAAATAAAAGAAATCACATGGGCATGGTTTCTGTTTTTTGGGTTTGTGACAGGTTGATTTTTTTGTGAAGTTTCGCACTGCGCGAATAGTTTTTCGATTTCCTTTTTTGTTGCCTATGACGGAATACTTTGCTGGCCTATAGATTGTTGTATTCTGATTTGCTGATTGGCATATTGGTAATTGATAAAAAAATGAAAGCTAGACCGTTGTTGTACCACACAAAACAATACTGTTACCAGTTGTGGTGATAACATAGTTTAGAGATGTGTGGCATTGGATTGTCATCTACATGTAGTTTACAATCTCCTCCAATGATAATTTAGTGTAAGATAATAGCAGATAGTGTAAAATGACAGATATCAAATGGACATAGATTTATTCGAGCGTTTTTCTGGCTTTATGATAGCTTGATATTTTTGGAGTTTCCTCGTTTTTGTTGATTTCCACAGTAATGAGGTACTTTGATTTCCACAGTAATGAAGTTTGTAGATTTCCTAATTTGTTGTTTCTCAAGGAATACTCCGGGCAGCTAAATTACGTTTTTCTGGGCTATAGATTGTTGTATTCTGATTTGCTGATTGAAATTTTCAAGCAATAAAAGGGTACGAGTGATTTGCCATTGTTAGTTTTGCCACACCAAACAATGCTGTTACCAGTTGTCGACATAACAACATTGTAATTATATTGGTTTATAATACATGGTCACTTTTTAACTCATTCAGTACCGGCTAAGTATTGGAAAACGAGGTATATTTATGGGCCTACTCTATCTTAACTGCTTAGGCTACATTAAATTTGATTATAGATCTGGAATCAGCTAGTCTTGTTCTAAAAAATTGGTCTGTTTCATATTGATAGCTCTAATAGCATAACAGATATAGAGGGTGATGCAGAGCATATATAGCAACACAATTGCTATTGTTGAAAAATAGTAAAATATCATGAAACTCCCACTTCTGCCTACATATCAGTATTTTGATGAAGGTTTAGTATTTTTCAAAAGATCTGACTGCTGAAACTCTCCCACCACATATTCTACACTCAAATACTGCTCAGTGGCATGAAGTATGAAGTCTATGAAGCTGAACCACTAAATTATAGAATTCCTGCTGCTGAGCTGCTGGCCACCCTGATATTTCAGCTTAGGACTAGCATGCAGGCATATTAGTAGCTATTTCCTGCAGCTACTCTAGTTCTGGGGCTTATTGGATTATTTATAATCAATCCCAAAGCTTGAAGGATTAGTAGGTTTAGTAATTTGCTTCTTAATGTAAAGGTGGTTGCAAAAATTTGGAGTATAATTCTTGTGTCGGATATATCCGACGCTGGTACTGAATGAGTTAATACACATTTTTGCAAGAATATTAACAGGCATTGAGCTTGTATCGCAGCAATTATTTTGGTGAACAACGTTATCAAATGTAGGCCTAGCCTGCATTATGCAGCATTGCAAAACCCCGTTCCTTTTAAGTTATAGTGAATTTGTACATTTTTCAGCGGTAGCATGAAATCTTCGGTGGAACACCTTGCTTGTTCCCATTGTCCTAGCAATGGTGACACAAATAAGTTCGATAGGTGCTAGCTCATTTTTAATTACGGATCAGAGATGTTCTCGACGAGGCTGGCAGGAACACCGGCTCTGCTCAAGGCCTTTATGATGGAGCTGTGACTTACTGAGTTGAAGGCCTCTTTTACATCCACAAAGCACATCGCCAGCGGAGAAGGTTTCTTTGGATCCGCCCTCTCTTTAAAGTGTTTGAGAACTGAATAAGTGTTATACATCATTGAAATGCTCAAAAACAGCATTTTTCAATGAAATTATGGAGTTGTCATTCCAAATGAGCCTTTAGTTAAGGAGTTGGGGGTGCCAAGGGTCTCCAAAGGTCTCTAGGGATTTGTTGCCTCTACCACATTTTTAGACCCTAGGTGAAAACCAGGCCTGTTATAGAGGCATTACTGTAAGCTGATATTGTTGCGTAAAATCACTATGGGGAAAGGGTTTGACTAATTACTTTAGCCGCCTTAGAATTTCAATAGTGAGGCATAGCATACTTATGCTGACAAGGCCTACTAACTATACTACAATGTAAAGGTGTAGGTGGTCATCAATCATCACTGTCACAGTGATTTATATGTATTTGCTATGCTCTACATGCCTATTCTAATCACTCTGTGCTTTGAGACTGGCTATTTATTGTTACATATATTAGTTAGTGACGACTTGGAATTCATCAGCCATACAAGATTTGTGTGAGGATGTGAACTTGTTACAAGCAGTCACATGCAAACTTTTATTTCAACCACCACTGTATCCCTTATTGGCACATCACTGTGGTCTGTGTGTATGATCTTGGTATAGCCAGAGTTTTCCATAGGCATACAAGCCAAAGGAATACAATAGTAATCCATTATATAAATATGGTGACTGGCAGCTCAAACTACCAGCCTACCATCATGATAACACTAATTCATCAAGTAGGGTATTGACCATAGGGAAGAGGATTTAGACAATTATTATCTAAAACACCCAAGTCAAACTTGAGTAGTCATCAGTATTAATTTTCGTGCATTGGGCAATATGAAAGAAAACTTGAATGAAATTAGACTGCAGTAGCATACTACAATGTAAATTACTTTTGACACTTGACACAATATACATGTACATGTTCAGAATACAAATGTATAGCAATTCTTACTAGTGTTTGGGTTCAAGTGGGGGGGGGGGGGACACCTATCTAAAGCATGAATTTGCGACTGTTCGAAACAGGACATTTCGAAACTGGACAATTCAAAACCTCTAACCCCAAACACCAGATTTCAATTCATTTTTATTTTTAATATTATTCTTTACTTGATTAGTTAAAATTAATTATCTGTGAATACGTTCCTCTTAATGTAACCTACACAGTTTTGAACTGTCCTGTTTCGAACTGACCGGTTGTGAAACGTCCTGTTTCGGACTGCTTTTTTCGAAATATCCCTTTATCCTAAAGCACATGGGGTTATACAAATTGAAATTCATCCACACCACACTGTTGTAATCTTTGACTTCATAATGCCTACATAGTTACATCTATCAATGTGTAGTACAGTCAGTAGTCACAATAATAGGACCTGTGTTCCCTCTTACACTGTTTGTGAACTAAAGCTGTGGCCTAGGCTATGGGCTGACCACCCAACAACAAACAAGGATCTAATGCTATAAAAATTCCTCTACTACTGCACCTAACGGCACAGTTAACAGCCATCAGGCTATAGAACACTTTAGTGTTTACTGCATGTGCAAGTATATCACATTATTTATACAATGTAAAATACGATATATCTGGCTTTCGACCTAGGGAGAGGGGCATCTGGCATTCTCTACTTGCAACCTTGGCCAGTCCAAAGAACTGGGAAGACTCCATATATATGTATATAAGATGCGACAATATATTGTTCTGTAAAATAGAATAATTATCGTTTCCTATGACATAAATTCAATGTACATTTACATGTATATGTACATAGAAATATAGACAGTGCCTACATGTGCCACCTGATATTGGTAATGGATTATTAGAGTCACAAACGGTGAGCTATGCACATGTAAGACTGTTACAGTAAGCACATTTGTGCATTGTATAAATATGCAACAACAGGACACTGTGTAGGGGTAGGTTTTGCCCATAATATTAATAACTTGCAGTGACTGGAAATGCAGTGATAGTGCATACAGTTGTCATTCTACATGTACATGTACTGCATTGTAGTCTGTCTAGTCGCTATACTTCAGCATAGCATGTAGCAGAGCCATTGAGTATGGCTATGGCATGCAGTAGTAAGAGGAGACAGTGGTAGGGCATATCATATCTATTCTACTTGGGCTAATTAGTGTTTGTAGCCTATGCTGTATTCAAAGTTCATAGGTCATTCAACATAGGATGACAGAATTTTGATTAATGGGTTCATCATCGATTACTGTAATACCCCTATTTTTGCAACAAAGTTTTGAGTTTTGTTGTGGGCATAACTTCTAGTTACAAAATTAATATATGTATTATTTTAGTTTCAACTGTGAAAATGCATTTTACTGGATTGACAACTCCAACATTTGAGCAAATTTGCCTGATTTTTAGCTTTCTGTTGATATACAGCACTTGTTCAGTTCTCAAACGCTTTAACGATGGCTTGAAGAAGGGAAACGTTCATGCCCAATCCATCTCCTCGTCTAAAACCGCGTTGCATATCGGCGAGGGGTATAGATCTTTCAAACCGCCTCGCGAGTATGCGATGGAACAGGCGAACTAGGCACCCCGGTACCGTGATGGATCGGAACTTGGAAGGATCTTGTGTCCCCTTTTCCTTGGGGATCAGGGTGGTTCTCCCACGCTTAAGAGCACTGGGAACCACTCTGGCGGTCAGACAGAACGTGAAGTACTTAGCCAACCGGGCTGGTGTTATTGCCTTTATATCCTTCCAGTTCCATCCATCAGGCCCCGGAGAACCCTGGACACCTTTGAAGGCTGCGCTTACCTCCTCTTCGGAGATAGCGGTTTGAAGCTCCTCAAGCTCAGTGAGAGCCGGTGGGCACACCGACTCATCCACAACGTTTTCCGTCTGAAATAGGCCCTTCCAATAAGGAAGTACATCATCAAGCCGGATGGTACCATTCCCATCCTTCTAGGAATTGTCGATCACCATTCTGGCAGCCCTGTTAAAGTTACCCTTAAACAGGCGCTGAACCAAGGCGTATTCCCGCCTTTTTTTACCATCCAAGATCGACCGACCTTCAATGGCTGCAAACCCTTGCCACAACGGCGCTTGTCCAAGAACAGCACCGTGTGCAACTTATCGACAATAACCTGGGGGTCTTCTCTCAACCCTCGCTCCAGATGTTGGCTTTCAATCTTGGCCCATTCAGACAGCACGCTCCAGTCCTCTGCCAACCGATCAGGGTCAGCAGGGCGCGGACAGGCAGGTGGGAGAACGCTCTCTTCTGTTTGTATAGGATTGACCTCCAAACTGGGTTCTTTATTTTAGTTGTCTGTTGTTGTCGTGCTCCGGAGGAAATGCATCTGATGGCTAGTAGTCTATTTAATTGGCAGGTCTTTGTCAATTATTGAAATTATACAGTTCAAGGGACGACTTGGCCAAAATAGTAAATATACTTATGTACCCCCTATACTTCAACAAAAACATGTTTTTTAGGGGTTATTTTAGGTGTAGAGTTCAAATCTGAGCTCAGTTTTTTCTAGCTTTATTAAATTTTTAGTCAGAAACCATACCAGCCCTTCCTTTGACCCAAAGAACAGCACATGTTCAGGACACACCCAATAATATAATGCTAAAACAATACTATTAGCCACAGCACTACAACTTAAAAAATGCTATGTGGGCACTACTTTTTTGATTTACCACTCTATGATGACACAACACACAAGCTTATATGAGGTTTGATTTTGCAAAGTGTATTTTATTCTGAATACCCTATTTTAAAATATATTATGTTTAGGAAAAATCTGTTCTATCATTGTATTTAAGAGTCTGTAATAAACATGTGGTAAAAATTTCAAGAATCTAGGTGCAATAGAATTGAAGATACATGCGCTACAAGTTTGAAGAAAGTGAAGAAATCAAATAGCAGGAAATTGTAGTTGAAAATAAAATTCTGATACTAAAATGCACTTTAGGTGTATTAGAAGTTCTATGCTGGCTTTACTCAATAACCATTCTTTGTTGGACCTGGTGCTAACATGCTGAGCCATCTACAGTCCTAAAACAAAAGTTGTAGTTTGAACAATAAATATGCCTATTACAGGTTTTTCAAAACTAGTAACAAAATCACGAATTTTGACATTGAAATAAATGCTTTTCCCACAATAGTTAATTTAATACTTACACAATTAAAACCCTCCAGGTATGTAATCGTTCGCAGCTGTTCTCTTTCTATCTTTCTTCTGGTACCTCTTTTTGATCTGGTTTGCTATAGCAATTGTTGAACACTTCCTTGCTCTCCTTGCATCTAACGTCTTGGCTGCTCTCTCTTGCTCGACAGACCAGTCACCTGAAACAAGATTGCAAACACCAGCAGCACCTTGGCTGAATTTGAGGCAAGCAAGAGAAACTGCTATGTAGATGGATTGATGGCCAGACCGATAGACTTTAGGACAACCTTGCCATATTAGTTGATTAAAACTGTCGTTGAGAAGAGATGGCTTGAGACAAACGGGTGAACAGTGGCAACAAAATTTCTCCAATCCAGACTGGTCGCTTAGGTGTTGGTTGTGGTGGTAAAGAATCAATTCATCCTAGTGCTAGCTGGTTGTACTTGCACCAGGTGTCTACTACTGTAGGGCAAAAATCGTGCTGTGGCATGGCATCAGAGCTCATGCTATGGTACCTCAAGTTGTTCGGTTAAACCAGAATGTTTCCTAATTGCATTGCCATAATAGCTTTGCAACTGTCTCAACATAATATCTGTCAATTTACCGTTACCATGAATCCTGTTACTACCTTTGTCTTTTCTTCAAACTCACCAGTCCATTGTACATTCACTTGCGTGATTTGTACATTCCTCTTTGCCGACCTGTAGTTACAAGTCTCAATCACAGCTAGAAATGCTTTGGAATATCCATCACTAAGTATGGTTACATACCTCATATTGTGCAGATCGACAGATCGTTTCCAAATCCTGGTGGCAGCTTCAGCCTCCATTGCCGCACTGTTACCTTCAAAGTTCTTCTCACACTTAGCACTTTCTAGGTGCTCTATCATCCACTGCACACCAGACTGGTTGCTAAGTACTTCGAAATCTAAAACCAAACCTGTTTCTATTTCTATAACTACTCCTACCCCATGATGTGAGTTTCAAAGGGAAAGCTATAATCTCATGCAGAGCAAAAGATTATAAATTTCATATACATGCCTTGCTTTTCAATAGGATCATCTGGGGAGACAGAGAAGGGCATTTACATTGAGTACATAATGTATTAGATAACAATGTCCTGATACTCTGAATCTGAACCGTAGCATAATTTGCATTCCCATAACTGCTCTGATCTGTAGCAGATGTAGTAGCAAAGGCTGCTAGTTTATTATCAGATGCACTTTGTTGTAAAGGAAAACTCTCAGTTGGAGTAAAACCTTGCTGTTTTTTTCTTGACTACCACCCCCAAAGCAGCAAATTTGGCATCTTTATAGTTGAATACAAAATATACCTTTACTTTTAAAATCTACACTTTCTAAAGCATATGTAAAGGTTAAAAAGTTAAAATTTCAAATTTTACCAGTTTTTGGTAAAATCAGTGTTGGGTAGGTGAAGCTGTATGTATACCATCCAGAGCTCACCATTGGGATTGTGAATGTTTTTGAGTCGACTTTTGCTGTAACATATCTCTACGATCCAGTTGGCATTACTGGAATTATTCCATCACTACAGCTACCAGCAGCCAGATGGCTACAGCGTATCCAGCTATACAATTGAATACATAAGGGGCATCTAGAATTTCAGTATCCTCTATGTATATCAGTGTACTGTATGTACAAGCAGGAGTTTTCTTATTGCTCGTAATGGCCATTTACGGCTTGTATCATCAAGAAAACTAATTTTTAGTAATAACTCAACTTTCTGTGTGTTTACACTCCAAGCACCTTGTTGATTCTACTGTGTACAAATGGCAAACTTACTGTCATACATAATTATTATAAAAATGATACAAATTGTCAAGTATATAATCAACAGTTTCCCCAAGGACATGCATTGAGAGAGCAAAAGTGGCCTGTGGTTGCCCATGTACCTCATTGAATCATCTGAGTGGAAGAATTCTAGTGCCTCATTGATGCTCTTGGGGTCAACCAGATTTGCCGTGAATACTGAAAAAAAAGGAAAATCTGTCATGGTAAAATATCTCAAATGCAACTGATCTCTTTGTATCACCACATGTTGCCATATTCTATCTTGCTGACACTGAACATTCATGTATCACATGGGTATTGCCTATTCTGGCTACTAATTATTATAACACTAGTTTATCCATATTGTAGTCCACATAGACTTCAGTTTAACCAATTTTTCCAGTTTTTCATCTTTTAACTAAGAAACTTATCTCAACTGCACTGACATTAGGCTGGTGTTTGTGAGTCGGTGTTAGGTTTTACTTGAGCTGGTACCACTCTCCCTTGAACATGCTAAATTACCTAAGCAAAACGAATTGTCCAAAGTAAGCAGCAAAGTACTGTCGGCATTTTTGTTTTAAATAAACTACGTTTTTTATAGTTTTATTAGATATTATAAATGGTTTGATATAGAATACTGGAAAGAAAATTCCAATTAACGGAATATGAAGGGAAGGCAACTTCTAATAACAAGAACGAATTATATAACTTGCACTTGTATTCAATGTCGTCCAATGCAAACAATTCATGACATTCTGAATTTCCAAGGGTCACTGCTCCATTTACTTGTAGACACCATGTGACAAGCTGCTTTTCGGTGGTAGGAAGAGATGTTGCCGCCTCATATGTTCGCTCTCTGGCATGAGTGTTCTCCATCTTTAGGACATAGCTCTTTTCTCTTCCCTTGACTTTACTGGTGATTTGTCAGGAATTGATTTGCTTGGTACTCGCCTTTTAGGTTTATGGATGCGTTGGTGGAAGGAGAAAACATTCATCATCCTCATCAACAATCACGGTGTCTACTAAGATAAAGAATATATCAACAGCAAATAAGTTAATCCTCAAGTAAATTCTACCACAAGATTTGAATTATTTGATGTAATATCGTTTTATTTTTACCATCTGATACACATTCTTTTAACGTCTTCCCTAAACAAACTACAATAAGTTCATGGCGACCGACATTTTGAAATGAAGATCTTGGTTACTTGATTTATTTTAGGCCCATGTACATGTACAATTAAAAAATGTTTGTTGTGGAATATACCTACAGGGGATACCGCCACATTAAACAAAGGGTAATGCGCCAATCATGTCTACCTCATTCAGGTGGTGTGGAAAGGACATTTATATTTTTAAATCAATTTGTACAACATTGACCCACAGATTTACCTACTATCATTTTTTAAAAAAAACCATGAGGCATATTCGGAAACTGCTGGTTTATATGAGCCTGCTTTTAATATCCCCTACGCTTGAACGTTCAGGTGTGCCTAATGCTTGATCTGAAGGGAACTCCCCCTTGCTTACTATATGTATTGTTACTAAGCATGCCTAGCTTAGTGTTATAGGCCACTGTGTATTATTGAATAAAATAAATTGTTATTGCTACAGATTGCTATTTATAAAGCTTGGCACCTGCTATGTCCAAATGTGCCTATGGTGACAATTCATGAATATATAATACAACCATGCATATAATATGTATCTTGTAATACTTTGAAAATTCCCACTCATAGACAAGCTACACATAAAATAATTAATTTCCCTCATCAAACCTAAGTGAAATAAAAATATATATTTACTGCTATAAAGTCCATTAGTATCACTTATCTACATAAACAACTGTCAGGTCATCAAATATTTGTGAACAGAATCTATACTTGTCTTGACTTTGAGGTTTCATACAGATGAATAAATCCACATAAGGCTTTGAAGCGGCATCTTTGTAATGCTGGGTACTAAAATTATTGTTGCCCATTACTTTGCCAAGAGTAATTATTGTTGATGTGTCCCTCATGGGTTTTATTAACCAGAGGTACTGAGTGTTTAGACTGATTGTTCGAAAATATTTTACAAGCAGTAGCTTATGAGTGCCATAGATTTTGCTATGTGGGAGGATACAAACATACAGCGATGAAGCAGTGAAAAAGAAACGTCCAATAGTGAGATGAGTTGTAACCTGATGTACTGAGCTCAGATAATTATTACAGATAATGTATTATGGTCTGTTGAAAGTTGCAATTGATTGGTCAGTTGATTTGTTTATCTGCTCGCTGCTGTGTAGCCACACACAGAGCAATGTACATGTTACTAATTGTAGCACCCTATAACTGCACAGGGTTGAATCACAGCAGACAGCTTTACTCGGAGTTTGGTGTCAAAATGACATTTGCTTGCATTAAACACACCCTGTCTGTAGTCATTCTGCTGTTTCTTGATGCTGGTATAGAAGGGTATGTACATTTCATGTATCTCTGTTCATGTATCTCTGTTCATGTATCTCTGTTCATGTATCTCTGTTCATGAATTCTGCTGTATACACTTTCCAATTACAATAGTGAACAATGCATTGCTGACATGGTGATATAATCATTATAATGTGCTGTCAAGTGAGAGAGTTGGTAGCTGTTGAACTTTTGACCCCATCCTCACTTGTATGCACTAATATTGTTACTAACCATGGCTGTTGCTGATTAAAACCTATGATCTGAACAGTGCACAAGTTGTGTTTCGTAAAAGTATTCCTGTGAGTATAAATATTTTTGTTGTGAAGCATCATTGTCTTTACATGTGTGGTAAAGTCAAGAGCTCCTGATCTCTTACTGGTATTCATTTAGCATTTTTATTGTGTTTTAGAGGTTACATAGTAACAGCTCCAAACAGATTTATTGCCAACAGAAATGAGACTGTCTGTATCTCATTCTACAACTTGGATTCAAAAGTTGATAATCAAGTGAGTTTTCTTCTCTCAACTTATGTTCCCTATTGGAGATGGAGTGGAAGGATGGGTCTTGGTGGGACTGTAAATAAAACTATTCAATCAGTCAATGTTGATGTTCGTCCTACCAAGAGTAAGTAATCTCATCCCCAAAATAGTACAGTAGATCACTGTCTTATACTGGGATTTTCACAAAATAATATTGTATCCCTGATTGTGAATGTGCGACTGTTCGAAAAAGACAGTTCGAAACAGGATGTTTCGAAATTGGACAGCTGAACACCAGACAGTTTGAAACACCTAACATCAAATCCCAACCACCAGATTTCAACTAATTTTTAGTGTTATTTTTTATTTAATTAATCAAGTTACTTAGTTAAAATTAATTATCTGCAAGTTGTGCTCTTCTAAATGTAATCTACACAGTTTCGAACTGTCCTGTTTCAAAATGTCCTTTTACATTTACCCCTGATAGCATAAGAAGCCCATTTTATTATTGTAATGATCAACTGGGTAGCTAGACATACAGTCAGTTTGAATTGAATCTAGTTATTTGTGTTGGCTTGGCTAGACTAAACCTGGTGAAGGGAAATTTTGAAAATATCAGTTAGAAACAGTACGTTCCAAAAATGTTTGTGTTGAAAACCCCCATTACAAACTGTGTAGATTAGGAGAACACAAGTCACAAATAATGAATTATTTTAAGTGTTCTAAAAGTTAGTAGTAGTAGTAGTAAAAACAAAACATATACGATATGTTAAAAATATATGTTAAAATGTTTAAAATAAAAATTAGTTGAAAGCTAGGGTTTGGGGTTTAGAATTTCTATGTGGTTGTTTTCCAAACAAGCGTTTTCGTAATGTTTGTTTCTAACTGACATTTTCCAACAGTCGTAAATTCACTAAGCCTGACTAGTGCACTCTATACATATATGGATAAATATGAAGAATCACTACTAGCCTATAGAGGTTCAGCATTAGCTCAGAAATGACATAACTAATAACATAACGATAACCTGATAGCAAGATTACTATCAAAGTGGTCTGCGCATGTTAACTAATATTCTCAGTCAGTCGTTCTGTCATCTACATGTAAATCCTAGTATAACCCCCTCAGTCATCCAGGTTTTAGTCCTTGACATCACCGGTCCTTGGTTTGTCTAGTTTAGTTACCATATTACCACATTATTTGTAATCACAAAATTACTAGTAGTTGCAATTTAAGTGTAGCTACACATAAAACTTTTTATGTGGGAAATTCACTGTGCAAAGTGGTATAGATAGTTTTGCCACAGCCCACACAGTTTGAGCTATCTGTAATTATGATGTATGTAGCCCAGCCTATGTATTGCCTAGTATAATAATATACCTAATGCTGTTTTCAGACATGAGAAAGTGTGTACAGCTGAAGGCTGGTGAGTTGGAGTTGGATGGTGCACATCAACTCTTACTTCAAGTAAAGGGTACCCAGCAGGACAGCTCTTATCAGTTCAATGACAGTATAATTCTGTCTATACTTCCCTACAGGAACCATGTTATCACCTTCATACAGACAGATAGACCCATATACAACCCAGGGCAAACTGGCAAGTTTACCAATTTTACTTGTAGCCTATACATGTACGTACTGTGTGGGTGTTACAGGTATACACAGAACCTCGAGCAATAAAATGTTTATTACATAATACTCACTTGGAAGCATTGAAAGATGAGAATGTCAAAAGTTGACTGGCAAAAATTTTCTAAGCTGCATGGCACATATTATATTACGTTATTTACAGCATGAGATATTTAAATTTAATCTAATCTGGTTTATGCTGGTGATGTTTTTAATTATCTAATGTTATTTAATATTTGAAGAATAGTAGCATGTACGGAATGTCCTGGAATATTGGTTGATTAAGGACAGCTTGAGCTTACCTATAGTGTATATTCAGCTGTTGTTGTTGTTAGCATCACTGTGTTGCTTTTTAGTGAGGTTCAGGGTGCTGAGGCTAGACTCCAGATTGAGACCAATAGCAGATAACGTATGTATGTTAATTAGCCTAATATTCTCCAAAAAAATGCTAACACAATACTACAATTAATAACACTATCTCAATGGCCTAGTGGTTAGAACTCTGGCCTTCCATGTGTGAATCCAGATTCCTGTAAATGTCGTTGGCGGTGTTAGGAAGAGTATTCAACCTTATATTGCTCCTGTGCTACTTCGGTAACTTTGCTTTTGGTGAAGTGCCTTCTCCACCCCAAATTAGAAAAGATACAGATCTCTTTAGATCATTGCTTTCTTACTTGAGATTAATAGTGGGAAGTTAAACCAATAAGTTTTTTTGCAATGATAACATAATACCAGCTTTTGTATATTTTTGGTCCAAGTTGATACTCTTTACATGGCTATGATACGTTTGAACAGATTCAGAAAGTCGTTGTTAAAGATCCAAATGGTGTGATTATGAGTGAATGGTTGAATTCTTCTACCCAGTTAGGTAAAATTATACAAACCATAGTAATTATTAAAAGTTATTGTGTGACCTAGTTGTTCATTTCCTAGATTTACATCGTTACCTATAACCAATGCACTTGTAGGTGTTCTATGATGTAAGAAATTTTAGGTATTCTATACATTTATGTACCTGTATTTTACAGGACTGGCAGGGTTTGAGATGCCTTTGTCCACTGAACCCCCTCTTGGAAGATGGCTAGTACAGGTGACAGTGTGTGATAGTACATCGGTAAACTACCGGTACTGTCAGCATTCTGTAACCTTCAATGTCTCTGAATATGTTTTGCCAAAGTTTGAAGTTACGATCCAGTCACCTGAATTTATAGCACCTAACACAGCACACATTGTTGTTAGTGTATGTGCTAAGTGAGTACCTTACTCTAGAGTTGCATGGCTGACTGTTATGGAGCATCAGGCAGAGCTATTATCTATCTATTACTCCTTACTATTTGATGAATGCTTGCAGACGAGCACTAACTAATAACTTTTTGATTATAATGTGAAGCTATCCTTGCCCAACTCTCTTTCCTTTCTCCAAAAAAATTCGCTAGCTTTAATTCCACTTTAGACCTTTAGGCAAGGTAGTGGAATGGCACATGCTGTGTGTGTCTATGGTGCCCTTCCTCCACCACCAATGGACCTTGCTGGAATCAACCCCTGAACTGCCGTGCCAAGCCTAGCATTGTAACCACTGGACCATGGATGCTGCTTCAAACAAAGAGATAAATAAATTGGGAGAAGATAACTTTGCTTTATAATCAGGACAGTCATCTTAGACCCACTTCTCACTAGTCATTTGTTTTGCTTACCTAAGCTTTACACTAAAAAATAATAAATGCAGCAAATACTGTATATTGTATCAAAACAGGTATACCTATGGAATGACTGTTAAAGGTACAGCTCAACTAACGTCGTGTTTACGCAAAGGGGTTTATGAACACTATCTGCCAGATACACCTTGTCTCCAGTTTAGTAACATATCGGTAAGTTTCTGCATAAAATTTCCAATAGCTTCCTGTTTCAGTTGAATTTTCAACTTACAATTTTTTTTATTTCCATTGATGGTTGTTTAATTTTATTTCATGTGTTTTTAGCTGTCAAGGCGAAGTGGATGTGGAACTGTGAACATTAGTAGAGCAGAGCTAGAATATGAGAGAAATGAGACATTTCATTACCCTTTGTCTATGGTTGAGTTATCATCCAGTGTAGTTGAGAAGGGTACCAGTGAGTAACTTATTCTTGTGCATACAGATTTGCTTACTGGCTAAGGTGAACTGTGTAGTCTCTATTTCTGTGATCTGCAATGAAATAGATGTTTTGGTGTATATGTACGTATATATACACTCGATCTGCATACAGTTTACTGTTTCAATGTTTGACACCCAATTAGCTCAGAGATGTGCCTAGGAGGCTAGGAGCACACTTTGGCAATATCGTATATTTACAGCAAAACGTATGAAATACACTGAACCAGAGTTCTCAAGCAGCCAGAGACAGCGAGAATTGCACAAGGCTAGCTGCTTTAATGTCAATTTTCCTATATTATCTATCTGCTTCTCTACTGTAGTATTGTAAACCCTACATAGGTTACGTTCCCTTACTACTAGTATTCAAGAGTGGATAACTCCTACGTATACTACTCTATGGTAGTCACCCTGGTGTAACAACTGTTAAAATACATTAAAAATAACATTGTGCTCATATCATTATTGGTGAGAGAGGGAGGGGAGGGGGGGGGGGGGGTTGAGCAGACAGCAGGATCTATGTGCAAGGTTGAAATTCTCAGCACTAAATAAATGCGATGCTTTAACATTATCCTAGTGAGTATGCAGACTCTATATTATGCAATACTACAATGCGTTTTATCTTATAACATGTCGGTATCTAGAATGCATGTTACATGTACAATACATTACATATAAATGTATTTATTTCTATCTTGTGTAGAGGTCACTTTGAACTCCACTGTGAAACGAATACATTTATATGGCTCGGATATTAGGTTGGGAATGGACACTCTACGATCATTTAAACCTGGCATACCCTACACTGGAAAGGTTTGTTATTTCTTACGTTATGCAGTGGAGTTGGATGTGAGAGTCATGTGTTATTCTTTCCGTGTAATATTGTAGGTATTATTTTCATTGGTTCATAGTTTACAGGTGTCATATGTTGAAGGTGTCATGTATTGAAAGTGTCATATATTGAAGGTGTCATATGTTGAAGGTGTCATGTATTGAAGGTGTCATATATTGAAGGTGTCATATGTTGAAGGTGTCATGTATTGAAGGTGTCATATATTGAAGGTATCATGTGTTGAAAGTGTCATATATTGAAGGTGTCATATGTTGAAGGTGTCATGACTTGTATTGCAGGTGTCATATTTTGAAGGTGTCATACATGTATATGTTACAGGTGTCATATTTTGAAGGTGTCATGTATTGAAGGTATCATAATTATATTGAAGGTAGATATCATATATTGGAGATGGCATAAATTGCAGGTGTCATGTATGTTAAAGGCATCATACATTAAAGGTGTCATATATTATGGTGTCATATATTTTAGGTGAAAGTGCGGCTCCTTGACAGGGCCCCAGCACCTGGTAGAAATGTCACTATATCGTTTGGACAAAACTATGCGTTTTCCATGAATTACCAAAAGAGTTATATGAGTGACAGTAATGGAGAGGTTCACTTTACCATACCGTCTAATCTCATCATCGGAAATCTTCCATTCTACTTGCTTGTATGTTATATTCATTTGTATAAATTCTTGAATGAAGATGAGTTGTAAATAAATGGTTTGATAAAAGTTCCATATTTACACTTATTGACTTTCCCCCTGATTAGTTTCAGTGAGTAAAACTATTTTTGACGCGTAGCAAAAGTGGCTACACAGCCACAGCAACAACTAATGTCTGTTATATATGAGGCCCATTTGAAATCTTGTCTAATGCCACCAGTCAGCTAGTAGGCCAGTTCTTTTTGAACCTGACTCTGGTTGCTGCTTTCTGTTGTAAGCTGGCTAGTGGACTGGTTTGTTGTTATAGGCTGAACCAGGAGAAGGCTCTATTGATGAATTGGCTGGCAATGGAAAGAGCTCTTGGCAGCGTGTGGAGTCTTGGTACTCTCCCTCTGGTAAACACATACAGTTTTTGCCTCTGCAAGATGAACTACAGTGCGGACAGGAAGTTCAGTTAGAATTGGCATATACAACCACAAGAAGACAGCAGGTTACCCTTAATGTGGTGGTAAGTGCTGGTAGAGAGCGGTTGAAGACATCTGTGTTGACCTCTAAATCAGTGACCATATCAGCCAATCGGACCTTGGGCTATTAATATCCTCTTAGCTCTAATATTGTAATGGTTTCTGTAATTTGGTGCGGTCGTCCTTGGACGACTATCGACCCAGAAATGAAGTGCCTATGAGTGGTAATAGGACTTCGCATTACATGAAAGATCGAGCGGTCTCAGTATCCCAAATACTACCAAAGACGACCCATCTGATCTCAAGTCCGACCTTCAGACTATACAATGAAAGAGAGTAGTTCAACCTAGTAGGCGGTTCGCTAAGCGGATGACCTAGTAAAAGGAAGAGAAAGTCCCTGTATCAAGTATAGATGTGTCTTTATTGAAAGCCAAGTGTAGACTGAGACAATGAACAGTTAAACAGTGCCCTTTATATAGTATAAGGACTTCCGGCCGACGTGACGTCGGGAAAAGACGACGTGTGGTCGTCCGGAAGTTGCGCAACAAGATGGCCGCCGGAAGCCCGACGGCCGACCCAAAATAGGTCGGGTTCTACAAAAGTTGCTTATAATGGTCCAATTCATGTACAAAATGAATATCAATGGATTCTGAGAGGTCGGGCCTCTGTACATGGGTATAAAAGGCATTAAAAGACTTAAATATAATCATATAATCATATATAACAATATAAGAGTAAAGTACAAGCAGATATATACATGTATGCACGCAATAATGAGTGTCAGATGTAAGATACGACTGGGCGTACCATCACATAGCCCCCTCACACTAGGTCATGGGTGTCTCTAGTGTCAAGTTAAGAAGGGTACGATACAGTGTAGATTCTCTGGATACTATATCCAAGTCTGCTTGTACGAGCTGGAGTTGTTGGGGTGGTTTAGATGCTGGTTGGCTAGTTCGCGAAGAGCTATTTCTCGAGTATAGAGAGGTTCCAGATGTTGGCGTAGAGTGTCCCCCACCTGTTGACGGCTGGCAAGGTAGTGAATCCGTGGCTTGAGTTCAGCAAGTTGTTGCATGAACGACGGATCCGGAGATGCAGGACGTGTGGCATTCGGCTGAGTTAGTACAGGAGATGCAGGAGGTGGGAACTGGACGGCAGGAGAGTCTGGAGTGGCTCGGAGTAGGTCCCTGGCAGGTGTATAAGGAGAGCGGTGAGACCTCTAGTGTGGGTCTGGACTGCAATGGCTCGATTAGTAGAACCGGAGAAGCTGTACAAGAAGCTGCACATGAGACCTTGGGTGGAGAGCCTTCATAGAGAGGGCCTGACTGAGCAGCAGGCATACTCTTCCTTGGAGCAGGCCTTGTCTTCCAAGAGGGTAGACGTCCGCGTCGGCCAGGGGGGCCGACACTTACAGCGGAGGTACTAGCAGGAGGTCGCCAGGGAGAAGGTCCAGCAGGAGTGGTAGGCGACGAGGAAGAGGAGGAGGTAGCATCAGAAGGTGCGGAGTCGGGGGTCTGTTCTGGAGATGGGCTGTGCCGTCTCTTGGGAGGTCGCTTCCTTGTGGAGGAGGTGCTAGGCAAATAGACTGGTTTATTTGTCCCCGACTGTCCGTCCATAGTAGGACGACATGGTAGAAATGGTGGGGGATCCTTTACGCCCCACCATTCCATGAGGGCCCCATAGCTGGGCCCGTCTGTGAGGAAGAGACGTTTCCCACAGATACTGGATCTCCGACTGAAGTGATGGCCTAGAGCATCACGGCTAACTGAGCTGCGTCCGCAGCGGCAGTAGAAGCGGGCAAAGTGCTGCCAAATGTGTATGTTCAGTCTCTTGAGGGTGCCGGAGAAGCCACACTTTGCACATTTGAGGTTAGGTTGACTCCTTCTAGCCAAGTCGTCTCGGGCTTGTTGAGTGAAGGTACTAATCCATGGCTTAGTGGCTCCGGAATGCTGGGACGACTCTATGGGCAGCTTGTCGGTGAGTTTGTGCAGCTTAATTGTAGCTAACTTCAGGGTAGAGGTAACAGGAGGTGGAGTAGGTGGAGGCGTGCCGTCTGGCGTGAGCGTCTTCCGTAGAGGAGATGCATCTACAACACATAATTCATCTGATGTGTATCCTCCGCCTTCTAACTCATGCTCTTTCCTGTGGGAATGTTCAGGGGAATCCTCCTCTGTCCCGACTGGTCTATGCCGAGTGGGGAGGGAGAGAGAATTCATGCCTGACAGTCCCACAGGTGTTGATTGTACCTCTAATTCTGATTCGGTCCTTACTGGTAACACTGAGATTTGCTTACCTTCAGCTGTAGAGACAGGCTGATTAGAGTGATCCGTACTGGAAGGAGTAGCCGTCTCGTCCATACAAGAATGAGAAAGGATACGAGTGCTGCTATTAGCTTCACCAGTGACACGAAGAGTGCAGAGGTTGCCACATGTAGGGATACATGCGCTTCGGTGAAGTGCTGGACGAGAAAGGACTACTCGTCTGTGAGCTGTCGTATTTATACTAGCCGAGGGATGAGCAATTGGCTCAATTGTAGGCAATGCCTCAGGCACATTTTCTTTGTTCGACTCGTCAAATAAGCGCGGGAACACGGCAATAGTTGCCTTCGATTGCTTCTTATCCGCTTCATGGGATTTCGAGAGTTCGGCAATCTGTATCTTCGGCTGAACTTGTTCGGCAATACTGAATTCCGTAAAAGAACTTTTCGCTCTTTGTATTTGAACTGCTGGCAGTATAGACTGTATCTCCGTCGTAGGGATTATGTCATGGAGGTCGGCTACGCGATACTTCGCGTCCTCTGGATCATGTCGGGCTATTGAAACTTGAACATTCTTCGAGAGGTTCAGAGGTAGCTCTTCTGTCTGGTCCAGCACGGTTTGCTCCGTGTCGATCCTCAGGCCGCGGACTTGGACTGTAGTGTCTGGCAGTTCTACACACGATAAGTCGTCCGTCGGGGTATACTGAATTTTGGAGGGAATCAGTTGCTGATTAGTGTCGGATCTGGACGTGGCCAGATCCTGTTGGTCCTTCTGAGTTGAGGACAGGTCGGGTTTGCCTTGTGAGGTCTGGTCCGACTGGGCGGGACTTGTGAGTCGTCCTTTCAGCCTTGGGGGGTGATCTGTGGTCACTTCGGTTATGTCTGGCTTTGAGTGGAGTCGTTTCTTGCCTGGTTTTGGCCTAATGGGTATAGGTTCATCCACTGTGACGGGTGTGGGTGACACCGTCGGCCTGGAGTGTGATGGGCTAGTTATACGTGGGATTTTTCGTTTGGAGTGGCTACTCCTGTCTTTAGGCCTAGTGGGTATAGGTTCTTCCACTGGGACGGGTTTTGATACGTCCGTCGGCCTCTGTGGACGACCATTGTGGTTTGGTCCACTCTTCTTGGGCTTGGCCTCAGTAGGAATGTGTTCATCTACTGGGACGGGTTCTGATGTGTCCGTCGGCCTCTGTGGACGACCATTGTAGTTTAGTCCACCTTCTCCTGGGTTGTCGTCTGTGTCGGCTGCAGTAGGAATGGGGTCATCTACTGGGACGGGTTCCGGTGTGACCGTTGGTCCGTCATCCGCTTCTTGACATTTCTGCAGGAGGGTATGTAGGGCTTTCCGTAGGAGGTCGGCGGGAAGCTCCTCTTGTGGTTTTGGAGGGCTGGCCTTGCCATCCTTGTTGCGTAGGAAGGCCGTTCCGGTTTCCAGTGCTTCCTCCATATCATCGGGCTGTAACCATGTGTAGTACCAGCGTAGGCCGCGGTTGTGGACTGTGAGGCAGAACTTCTCGACAGTCCACTCTTCCAAAGATGCAGGGGGTGCTCCTTCAAAGGCTGTTGCCATCAGTCTACGGATGAGAGCTGCATAGTCTCTGAGTGACGTGTGGGCTGGCTGTTCCAGGGTGGACAGCTTCCATCGGGCTTCTCTGGCAGATAGTCCATACTGTTCCCTCAGTCGGGAAAATATCCCTTCGACTGATCGGGGTCGTCCGCATTCTTGTGCGGGCCCGTGTAGGGCGGCTCTAAACCGTATGAGGCGTGCTCTGTCATTCCAGTTGCAGCGCCCTGCCATAGCGGTGAAGTCCTCTATGAAGAGTTCCACGTCCTCTTGTCCATTGTAACTGAGTGTTTTGAGGTCCTGCTCGGCTTGGTACATCACCTGCTGAAGCAGGTTCCTAATTTGGTCCATGTCGGTAGGGTGTCGGGTAGTGAGTAAACTTCTTTGATTTGTTAGGCCGTGTCGGCCTAGTCGACGTACTGAGTACCGTCAATCTATTCTGGATCCGAGGTCGGTCTTTGATTGAAGATCCGGCGTAGGTCGGGCTACATCCAGCGGAACCACGAGAATTATGGGTGCACTTTAGCGTTTGTCACCTTCTCGTATCCAAGGTTCCCGGGTCCGAGTCCTTAATCGCCGTAGAAGTATTGAAGAATGAGGTCGGTCGGGTTACCCGAGGCCGAGGTCACCTTCCTTCTCTTCGTATCGTAAGAGTACGACCTTAGAATCCCACCGCTGCCACCAATGTAATGGTTTCTGTGATTTGGTGCGGTCGTCCTTGGACGACTATCGACCCAGAAATGAAGTGCCTATGAGTGGTAATAGGACTTCGCATTACATGAAAGATCGAGCGGTCTCAGTAGCCCAAATACTACCAAAGACGACCCATCTGATCTCAAGTCCGACCTTCAGACTATACAATGAAAGAGAGTAGTTCAACCTAGTAGGCGGTTCGCTAAGCGAATGACCTAGTAAAAGGAAGAGAAAGTCCCTGTATCAAGTATAGATGTGTCTTTATTGAAAGCCAAGTGTAGACTGAGACAATGAACAGTAAAACAGTGCCCTTTATATAGTATAAGGACTTCCGGCCGACGTGACGTCGGGAAAAGACGACGTGTGGTCGTCCGGAAGTTGCGCAACAAGATGGCCGCCGGAAGCCCGACGGCCGACCCAAAATAGGTTGGGTTCTACAAAAGTTGCTTATAATGGTCCAATTCATGTACAAAATGAATATCAATGGATTCTGAGAGGTCGGGCCTCTGTACATGGGTATAAAAGGCATTAAAAGACTTAGATATAATCATATAATCATATATAACAATATAAGAGTAAAGTACAAGCAGATATATACATGTATGCACGCAATAATGAGTGTCAGATGTAAGATACGACTGGGCGTACCATCACAATATTCACAACAGTTTTATAGAGAAGTTTTGATCTTCTCAGATGTTGATTCAGCTAAATGTGAGATCGTGAATCTGAAGCAGGAGAAGTTGTCTTCTCTGTATAATAATATAATACATCAACACTAAAAGTCATGTTTATGAACAAAGACTATCTCATTTACTGTGTTGTCTTGCATCCTACTTCGTTGTTTTGGAGTACTTATTGCTATGTGGTTGTAATCAAACTGGTGAATTATCCTATCTGTTACATTGTGTTGCTGTGCAATTGCCACACAATCATATAGTTTTCTACCACATCTACTGCCCCTACATGTGCAGTTGTGGAGCAATATAACACAGCATACTACATGGCTATTTATGTTTAAAGGTGGTTGGTCCAAGTCATATCACTAATATCTCTTCACACAATGTTACTTTCAACACAGAGATTAAATCTCACACTGCCAAAGCAAATAGTTCATCATGGAAGTTACTCCCCTCTCGATGGTGTGTACCTAATGCTATGCTATGTATCGGTACATTGATTCATAACAAAAACTAAATAGTTTGTAGGTCCTTTTCACTTTGAAAAATTCATATCTTGATACATGCAATATAATGTTCTACTCACTACTGAGGCGAATTGTATTAAATATTTTATTTATCGTGCCCTTCTTCAGTCGCCCCTCTTGTAAATAAGCATCGCTTTCAAAGTTTTATCTCAAAGGCATGTTTAGATGGTCTCTAGTATTATCAGATGCTAGTGATATGTTGTTATTGCAGGTTTGAAGTAGACAGATTTGGCCATCTAAGAATCGTTGTGGGTAAGTATATTAACATAAAAATTGTTATTTATATATACTTGTACATCAGGATGGATTGTGCCAATGGATGGTGTGCACAGCTTCACACATATTTGATAGCGGCAATAGCTTGTTACGGCAATAGCTTGTTACGGCAATAGCTTGTTACGGCAATAGCTTGTTACGGCAATAGCTTGTTACGGCAATAGCTTGTTACGGCAATAGCTTGTTACGGCAATAGCTTGTTACGACAATAGCTTGTGACGTAATAAACTTTTTAGCTGTACATGTATATGGATGTCAAATTTCTGCATTCTATGTTTGAGTTCATATCAACCATGCATGATTGGCTAACATCCATTAGTCCTAGCTCCTTGTAGTTTCTGCTCTAGATTATTGAGTAATTTTGTTGTACGAGTATACAATGTTTCTTGTATCTAGGGAGCAGAAGCCCCTGCCATTAAGACTTACCTTATTTACACTTCCCAGTATTAATCTCAGGTTAAAAAAGGGAAACATGTATTTGGACTGGGGAAGGCTCTGCCTCTGCCATGCTGGCAAGATTGAGTTATACGCAGAAATGCAGAAATTTGGGAAAGCCGTTGTTCTTCGCCACAACTGAAGCAGGAGAAGTTGTTTTCTTTATACATTATTGACTCTCTCCAACTCTTGCCCACAAACAAGTATCAAAGGCTATAGAAATTCCTCCACATTATTAGCCTACACCTAGCGCTCCGGCCTCTAAGTCATGTTTAGTGCATCGCAGATAATCTGTATACCAATCGATGAAGTGTGATCTTTCCTTTAGGAGAGTCTAAACCGTCTGCATCCTCAACCCCGACACCACCTCTACCTACCCCACCACCTACAAACTCAAGTGATGAGATGTTTTATGGGACTGTGAGAGTGGGTGTTCATATTACAGCTAGTATGTCTCCTAACTCTAGGATCTTAGTCTACTATGTATCTGATGATGGAGAGGTTGTCTCAGATCACACTGACGTCTACATAACCCCTTGTATGGACAATGTGGTGAGTAGATATAGTGTGGCAGTGCGGCTGTGTAGGCACATAATTATTATAAATTTATCTATATATACATGTACATGTATATAGTATGCAGTATACATGTTTCTGGCTAAACATAGAGGTTCTGCCAGCAGCTACCCTATATAAAAGTGGAAGACGCTTGAAGAAGTAAAAATCTGCATTGTGTTATGCAATGTTATGCAATATTATACAGTAAATGTATCTTCTTAGGTCAAGGTGAAATTTGACAAAAGTATAGGAAAACCTGGGGAGAATGTAAAGATGTCACTCAAAGCTTCCAAATTATCGCTCTGTGCTTACGGAGTTGTTGATCAGAGTGTGTATCTCAATGGAGAAGATATCAGACTCTCTCCACAAGGTGTCACCAATCGGATCAGTTATTATCTCCCCTCACAATATTCTGGGTTAGTATCCTTTGGATGATTATGGTTGTCGGTTAGCTAAACACAAATATTTTGCTAAGTGCTCTGTTTATTTCGCTCTGGATGTTGATATTGTAGGTATAGATCACAAGGTACCCATTGTCAAAGTAATGTAGCCGAGGTAAGTAATGTATTAAAGGTAAGTAATGTAGCAAAGGTAAGTATATTTTCAACTATATTGTGTGATATAACTCTGGCTTCAGTTACTGTTTTATATGTAACTAAGTCTTTCCTTTTATGAGACCATAAAAGAGACTGGCTGGATTCGTGTGAAAAATATAAGTTCTAGTTATTCATAAAGCAAGTATAGAGTGAGTATATGAGGAGTATGAAGTAGGTGTAAAGTAAGTGTGTGGGCCTGTGTGTGTGTCATGGCATTGTATGAAATGTATCTACATCCAGTGTGTGCTACCACAATGTATGGTTTTCAATGTGTTTTAGAATCGCTATTTTTCGAGTTTATATTATGATGCCAAGAGAGCATTTGATTTGGCTGGTCTAGCTGTTCTGTCAGATCTAACTCTGGAAACCAGGCCCTGTATCAGTGGTATGTATGGTAATATGGCTCTATATTAATAGGTATAAATACAGTTATGGTCATTGATGTAAAGTGTTACTTATGATAATAGCATTGGATGTCTACAAAGTTTTTCAGTCAGGAAGGTTCCTGTGCTCTGGTCTCCACTACTAGTCCTGTGAATACAAGAAAGTTGTTAGCAGATAAGACCACTAGAGCTTCTGAAAGCTTTCTGTCTTGGTACAACTTTTATAGGACACTTCAGCTCCCAACTTGATTCAGAATAAAAATATTAGCACTTTGAAATTAGGGTTATGTTGCTACACACATAATGTATGTACATGTAAGCACATACATTGTACTTGTTCATTTATAGCCCATTCATTCGGACACCACTTACGTTCCCAACCGTTTATTAAGCCAGTCTCTCCTGAGGTCGAAGAAGCTCTACAAATACTTCACTCTGAGAACTTAGAAACACTTCCTGACTTGCAAGTACGTATACGGAACTACTTCCCCGAGACATGGCTGTGGAACACGGTCACAACTGAGTACGTACATGCATTCTATAGTGTATTTATACTGTATTCGGAGAACAGAAATTTAAATCATTTTATTCTCTGCAAACTAGGCAGATTCTCAATAGCAAGTAGTAGAACACTGTCTTACCACACACTCTACTGAAGTTCTAACACTACACACATAGTCTTCTATCCAGTGGTCGATCAATGTGGCCCGTCTAGTTTTTATTTTTAGTTCAATGTTGTTAAACAAACAAGATACAATGGAAGAATATTAACAGGGTGATGGCATTGAGCTCATTGTGTTTTCTGTTTTGAGGTTGATACTCACTTAAATATGTTAATTGAGTCCTTTAATCTATTATATTATGTCGTTTACATGTAAAACTAGATAGCTTAGTGGTGAATGTGCAAGTTGCAGTGTGAATGTGTTGACCTTAGTTTGTGGTGTATGTCAACCAGTATTTCAGTATTACGTAATAAGCGATCAATATGTTTTTATAGTGCAGATGGTCATGCTAACATAGAGACAAATTTGCCTCATACAATCACAAAATGGGTTGCCCATTCCTGGTGTATCAACAAAGATGATGGATTAGGAGTTGCTTCTCCTGCTACTATTACTACTTACCAGCCTTTCTTTTTGTCTGCTACATTACCATATTCTGTGATCAGAGGAGAAGAGGTTCCCATCAGTCTAACAGTGTTCAATTACCTAAGCTTATGCATGCCTGTAAGTTGAAACTTATGCGTACGATTAGTGTTGTTGTTGTGAAGGCATTATACACTGTAACGTACCTTGGCCTATACCAGTGGCCTAAGCCTCAACATGACTTTCGACCTCAGTTTATCTATAGGAAGGAAAAGGGCATCTTTAGCAGTCATAGCATAATATACAGTATAATGCAACATAACATTTTTAGATATACACATACATTGTATATGTACCTACATGTAATACCCAACCTAGTACCTAGTACTAATTTCCCATTTCTACTGCCTGCATATTTGTATTTTTACTAAGGTGGTATGGGCTTTGGCCAAGATTTTTATATTGCAAGGAAATTTGTTTGTGAACATCTAAAGAGTTGGCCCATTGCACTAGGTGATTTGAATCCCAGAAAGTGATAGGCGATCTTTGTCTGTATAGAACCAAATCGTTGCCTGCACGCAAATAGATTTTCTCGAATTAAGACATTGTAACATTGTTTACAATTGCTCTAAGGTGAATATCTCTGTCAGCCCCTCAACAGACTATAACATGGCTGGTATATCTTCATCTACAACCTGTGTGTGTAGTAATGACACAGTGACTAAGCAGTTTCCAGTCATTCTGAATCGAGTTGGTTCTCTCAATATCACCGCTGTGGTAAGTCTAGTTTGGTCTATTCCTAATGTGAGGTGGCTTGTGGATGAGATACATAGAACATTATATACAGTGCAACAACAAATATCCATCTGGCGTAATGTAACGCTGTCTCACCCATCAAGACTTATAATCTTCAGTCATTGCTGTCTAACTTTTATTGTGTTTACAGAAATTTTAATCTGAGACTTATATTCTGGACCAGAGCACATGTGGTAGAGAGTCATTTTATTGATCAGATGATTTGGATTTGATTTTACCATTTGGGCATCGAGACTTAGGTTCATGGAACGATCCTTTATGAAGAAATTTTGACAAGTGTGTAGATCATCGACCTGTTGTCTGCAAGTCTTTCTACATCCTTAGCTTTAGGAAACTCCAAAAACTTGCTTGATTAGTGTTACCTTGGTATTACAGGCTAGAATATTAAACATGAGCAAAGGCATATGTCATCAGGAACAGAGTGTAGATGCTGTGCTGGTTGGAGTCGAAGATGTTATTGTGAAGACTATTATTGTAGGACCTGAAGGTGTTCCCAGGCAATATTCCACCAGTGATTATGTTTGTGTGGAAACTGCAGGTTTGTCTTTTATTTGTTTGAGAAGTATAAAAATGCTTGAGGCTAGGAGGTAATATTACATGTATTTATTTTGTGCCGACCTTAGCAAATGATGTTTCTTTCCGGTTTTTTCAGGTTTTCAATATATACATGTACATAGTAATGTTTACACTTATTGAGCATGTAGATTATCACTATTGCAGAGGTACATCTGACATATATGTACGGGTGCCGCATGTTCATGTATGCACATGTTTTAGGTTCAAAGGTTACAAGGCATCTTCCCATCTCATTACCACCTTCAGACTGGCTGGTAGAGGATTCCGTCACGTCCTCGATCTCTGTAGTTGGTGATGTCATTGGTCCAGCTTTACAGAATACAGAAGACCTCCTACGGATTCCTTATGGATGTGGTGAACAGAATATAGCTTTAATGGCCCCTAACATACTCGTACTAAAGTACTTGGAGGAATGCGGTAGAGACTCCACTTTCATCAGGGATAAAGCAATCAATAATATGAAGACTGGTAGCCTATGACTTCTTACTATGAATATTATCATTACAATTTGTTGTATATCTGTAACTTAGTGTATGCAGCCCATCATTTTGATGCAACAATATGTGATATACATGAAATAAAAATGTTTTACATGACTTGTAAAATACATGCATCTACAAACATGTACATACTCCTACAATAATATGTCCATGTGTACGTGTATGTATTACAAATAAGCATATCATTTTCAGTATGATGTCTATTATTGTATTTTTGATGTACGAGTAAGTATTACTTTCATTTATTGTCTGATGTTTTCAGGCTACCAAAGACAGATGAACTATAGACATGATGACAGCTCCTACAGTGCATTTGGACCTGGCCGAGGGGACAGGAAGAGCGTTTGGTTAACAGCTTTCGTTGTACAGAGTTTTGCTCAAGCCTCATCATACATTCACATTGATACAGATATCCAGAAACGGAGTATACATTACATTAAGAACAGACAACTCTCCGATGGATGTTTTACACAGGTTTTGTATTTGCAGCACACTTCGAATAGTTTTATCCAGGGTGGTTAATAGTCTATAGACTACACTTTCTTGGCATATTGCCACTGATTTCCAGCCTTTAGTATTGGTAGCAACAAAAATATTATGCCCACGGTTGATAATTAACCAAGAGGTTTGTTAGCCAGTTACTACAGGTATTGAGTATACTTTAACAGAGACAAAGGCCACTAGGGTGTGGTGATTATGTACATTTTTGCACCATCATTAACAATGCCGAGTGTGAAAACTGTGACATAATTTTTTGCAGGAAGGAATGGTACACAATCGACTTATGCGAGGAGTTGTGGGAACATCTATGGACACGCACGTTGTGAATATGCCTTTAACCGCTTACATTCTAGCCTCTATGCTAGAAGCTGGAGTCAACGCTTCGGTACTTATCTATGTTTGTATTTATTTTGTAAACTTGTGAACTAACTAATGATGAGGGACATAATGACATGCATGTACAAGTACAACGTACACAGTCTCATATTTCTGTAGCACACTCACTCCCCAAGACAGCATTTTAGATTTATATATGGCGGTAGTCTTCTTCGAATTATTCTCATGTTTTAGACATATTTTCTCAATATAAAAGTAAATAATGGTCCTGATTTATTGAAAAGCAATAATTTTTTTTTCTTATTTTTAAGGACCATTGGATCAGCCGCACAGTGACATGTTTATTTATGCAGCCTATCAGAGATAATTACACCTTAGCTTTGGTCACCTACGCTCTATCACTGCATGACCCGACTCATTCTAGTACTCTGAAAATGCACCAAACTCTCATGGCTAAAGCTGAGCAAGGTCTGTGCTGCTTTTGGATCTCAATCTTAGTTATATATTATTTAATATGAATTAGTGACCTACACTTACACATGCATGTGGTACAGTATTTCAGGCCCTTTTTAATAAACTTGTGGGAAAATGCATACAAAATGTACATGGTCTAAGATTCGATACAACTGTTTTTATGTATTATGATTTCTTCACTGTTTCTCCTGGTTGACTAAACTGTTGTTTGTGCTAGGTTCTGGAATGAGATGGTGGAGGGCAACTAATAAGGAAGACATTTCTTCAACTGATCAAACAGAGAGCCTCAGGCCCAACTCTGATAATGTGGAAACAACTGCATACGCTCTTCTTGCCACCCTCAGACTAGTAAAGGAGGTGAATAAGAGGGTGACTATCGCCTTTCCCATTGTAAAGTGGCTGTCGAGACAAAGAAATGCACATGGTGGCTTCGGCTCTACTCAGGTAGTGTTAGTGTGTGATCTCTGTAAGAAACGGTAAGCGTTGGTTGTTGGTGCAGAACCAAACAGCTAATGAGATAGCCTTTTTCTTTGTCAAAATTAAAATAGGAGAAGCTGTCTTCTTTGTTACCCCTCAACCTAATCACCCCGATTTTAACCTTAGATTTTAGAGTGTTGAAATAGTGTACAGTACTGCACCTTTGTAACTCTTGGAAGCAGTGCATTGCATAGGTCATGGTATAGCATACATTCATCTACACCTGATTCATGTCTGTTCCTCCTATGATATATTATATACATATACATATGTATAAATGTAATGCAATTGTACTTGAAATGATTCTATAATACTGCTACACTATAGACTGCTCATAGTTGCGACTTTTTTTACATAACATATCCTCTTTGCTATGTTATTAGTAAATGATTGAGTGTTACGTGGATATTGTTTGTACACAACATGTCTAATGTAGGTGTATTCTATTCTCTCATTAGGATACAGTAGTTGCACTGCGTGCTCTAGCACAGTTTGCCACCTTGATATACACTGGTACAAACAGTTTGCACATATCAGCTACCTACCTCAACTTCGTCACTCCATTTGCTACCTTTGACATAAAGGACGATAGCTCAAAGGTTGCCATGTCTGTGTTTTCCCCAGTAGTGGTTGAGGCTTCTGGCCAGGGATGTTTTCTTGTTCAGGTAAATTATGTTTTACTGCTGGATATATTTTTATTTGATACTGAGTAATGATCATATTTAATGATTCTGTGATATCTAAACCATGATCTCAAAGTTACCTTCTTCCTTTTCTCTCCACTTCATGCTTACAAAGTGCAACCATTTTGTTCACAATATTTAGTCAAGTATTGTCAACCCTAGGAACTATAAGTATGATACGATAATTATTGTAATGTGTCTGTGTTATTTCAAATGTACATGTAGACATCAGCACCTACACAGTGCATAGAAATATTATGCATGATATATATACACCGATAGGTTGATGTCAGATACAATGTACGCAACAAAATGTTGAACAACTCCATCTTCTCTACTGTCATTCACGATTTCCAGTCTGATATCAATCCTGACCCTTGTAAACGAAGGAAACTGCAAATATGTACCAGGTAGGCTCTGATTGTAAACATATTGTCCCACCCCCACCATGATGTTAGATGAATATGGTGTTGATGGGTTGTAGAACCTGGACTGAATGTTTGTGATATGGACATGTAGATTCTCAGGGCAAGCTCTGCAATTAGCAACCAACATTATTAGAGAGGATGAGCTTGGAATCAAGGCTAACACAGTACAGACAATATATAGTTGTGCTAATGAACTATGTTATTCTGTGAATTCAGATTCGAAGGAAAGCGAAGCTCGACTAACATGGCGGTGGTACAGGTCAAAATGGTTACAGGTTGGGTGGTTGATCTCACACCACTTAAAAGACAGCTGGTTGAAAAGGTAGTAGTAATACCAGGGCTAAGGAGGTATGATGTAGAGAAGAACAATGATCTCCAATTATACTTCAATGAGGTGAAGCTAGAGAGTGGGGAAATCATTTACATTGCATGAATATATAGAAACAGCAAAGGCAGTGCTCTTATTGAGATGTTATTAAGTCATCAGTGGCAAAGAGAAGATTACTCCAAACCCATAGGTCCATTATACGGAAAATTTATGTCTTTCGATTGAATCTGAATAATTTTAATCATGGTCGTATTATTGAAGTTTAAGTTTGTATATTTTGTTTAAAATTACAAAATAGGCTCTCAATGTACAATTTCCATAGTACATGTGAATGTCACATAAGATAACAACATACGATTGGGTTACTTTTGAACTTCTTTTAGATTCCGAAAACTAATTTATGCTTTGACCTTGAGATTCAGAGAGTGGTGAGCGTGAAGAATGCTAAGTCAGCCTTTGTAACAGTCTACGATTACTATGACAGAGGTACATACATGTCCATGTATTATTGAACAATGAAAGTGCTTGATTTGAGTTTTGTTCACCTCGGAATTTCTTTCAGGCGTTAAAAATGAAATAGACTGCAATGTTAAATTTTTATCATATAGTTTGACCTTAGACATGAATGAACAACTCTCTGACTACAGAAATGTTACTGAGCTAGTTTTCTCCATTTGTAAGATTACTACCGCTTGAACTTTCCACTCACTGTAGTATTGTAATGGTATGCACAGTCGTCTCTTACACCTGACACTCATTATTATGTGTGCTTACATGTATATACTTGCTTGCATTCTACCTTATGTAACCTCTATATCATATTGTATATACTTGTATACTTATTACTAAGTCTTTTAATGCCTTTTATACCCATGTACAGAGGCCCGACCTCTCAGAATTACCTGATATTTATTTTGTACATGAATTGGATCATTATAAGCAACTTTTGTATAACCCGACCCATTTTGGGTCGGCCGTCGGGCTTCCGGCGGCCATGTTGTTGCGCAACTTCCGGACGACCCTATGTTGTCTTTTCCCGACACTACGTCGGGCGGAAGTCCTTATACTATATAGAGGGCATTGTTTCACCGTTCATTGTCTCAGTCTTCACTTGGCTTTCAATAAAGACACATCTATACTTGATACAGAGACTTTCACTTCCTTTTGTCAGGTCATTCGCTTAGCGAACCGCCTACTAGGTCGGATCACTCTCTTTCAACGTATAGTCTGAAGGTCAGACTTGGGACCAGATGGGTCGTCTCTGGTAGTTATTGGGCTACTGAGACCGCTCGATTTTTCATGTAATGAGAAGGCCTAGCACCACTCATAGGCACTTCAGTTTTGGGTCGGTAGTCGTCCAAGGACGACCGCACGAAATACCAGAAACCATTACAGTATTGTATAATTGGCAGCATCTCCCTGTGGTATAGTAGTAAAATGCTTATTTATTGCAGAGTTGAATACCAACACAGAGTATTACTTGTTGTCGGTGTACTGTCGGGGTGAAGAAGAGAAGACAACCCCTAATAACAATACAAAAGATGATTTGCCTGCTGTATCCTATCTACAGTACATCAACTCACTGACCCAAGCAAGACAACCAACAGTATGCATACTTATGTTATACATTGCAATTGTATAGTAAGCTATCATGGGTATACATACATAATATGCACATTACAATGTATATGTACATGTAGGCCTACATTGTGTCTAATTGATTCGAAGTTATTCTTTTTTGATTAAACTGTGAGAGGACGACTTCAAATTTAACCACTAAGCTCATGGGTATCTATGGTGTCCATGGATACATACAATATACAATACAGTATAATACACATGGCTATCTGTATGCTCAAGGTAACTAAACCATATTTTGATTGATTTACAAGCATGCCTTATAATATTATAGCATATTAGCAATAGTACATGTATGTGGTTTCTTTGTTTTAGCCAAGCATACCACCGTGGTCACAGAAAGAGGAAGTAAACAGATGTCCAGTATGCCTGGACTCACCAGGTCTTCTAACTGTGATTGACAATGTATCTCAATTCACTAAAGGTTTGTAATATAGTAAACATACACATGAATATGACATGCATTGCATCTAATAGTCATGAAATATAAATACATTATACAACTGTGATGCTAGCAAGTTGATGCAATAAGAAAATAATAGTGCCAAATTGGATTAAAATAAGAAGTTTTCCTCTCCCAATAGCTCATGATTGCATAATATTATGATGATGAGAGGTATTAAACTACAGAATGTACACCATTTTTTGCTTATGTGTTCAGCTTATAAAGTGATTTGGAGAATGAAAGCTATCAATCCGATATCACTTCTGTCCAACCTCAGACCTACTGAGAAGGTGAAGTTTGGTAAAAGATTCATCAACTACAAGCTGCCACCCCACTGCCCCTGCGTTAGCATGCTTCAAGCAGGTAACTCACAAGATGGTAGTTACATTTAATAGTGAGAAAGTCAATTGGTATCTGATAGAATTTTACAAGTCAATTATTGTCAATTGGGTAAAATACACAATAGATTGGTTCTTGCTGCATTATTATATTGTATTGTATAGGAAAAGGTGATAAACTGCTAATTCTTGGGAATTGGGTAACAGATCCAGAAGTTGGGGGAGTTCTCAGCCTTACTGGAGACTCTATAGTTTCACCACTCACTAGGGAACTCGAGAAGAAATTGAGAAAAGCTGTGAGGATCCAAACTGGTCACAGAGGTTGAAAGAGGGTTATTTGATCATATTATATTACACATTTGAACCTGAACACAAACATATTGGTAAGCCTCAAAATAACATTTCACTGTCTGTGTATTAGTGACAAAATGTATATTATATTGTTTTATTACTTGCTAAAGAGATTACTGTTTTGTTATCAATAGATAATTTAGAAATACATGTATAACATTTCAAAATATAATGCATGTGAAAAAAATATAGAACAAAATTTATAATAAACTGTGAGTTATTGAAATTACATTGCATCAATCATATTGCACTAAAAGTCAATATCAGTAGAACAAATACTTTATATTTTATATCATCAAGATCCGATAGCACCACTGTTGCAACATAATGAAACAGTTTTGTATTGCATAATTTCCACTGTAAAAAGGCCTTTGGCTTCAAATGGTTATACATGTAAAGTTATTTCAAATCAAACTAGAAAATGTGCAAATATCAAACAAACCATAAATATTTAAGTATTGGAAATCAGAGTTTACAGATATTTTAGTATCAACTTATGATACAAAGAAAGTACGCATCACCTCAGAATTCTCCTTGATGATCGTTACTGACTTTATCCAAATTGAATATAGCCATGTTAATTGACTTGGAACCATCAGTGAGGGCGGTCTGTAAACTGTTCCATAATTCAGTGTTGGACATGTTGCTCAAATCAGTCACTTGTTTTCTAGTCGCATCATCGGTAAGCTTGAGGGTGTCTTGTAATTGGGAGGGAATAAATCCTAGTTCTGAGCCGTTCTCATGTCTGGAACGCAATAGCTGCTGAATAGTCCTACAATTATATGTCAGAATATTCCATACGTAACCATAATGGAAAATGTTCATCCTAAGAAGCTGTTATTGCCCATCAAACCCAGCTTATGTAAAGGCAATGGGTAGTGGTGGTGTTGTAGAAGGTGTACCTGTGATAACATATTGCACAATACATGTACATGCCACCCTTTATCATAAATTGTAAAATAGAATCCACTTTGTGTTCTCAAAACAACGTACGCAAGTGCAAAGTCAAATACTAATTCGCAAAGACTAAGTGATGTTTCATTGTACTGTAAACATACATCAAAGTTTATCTGATGGCAACCATGAAGTTGTGTTCTCGTTATTCTGTAAACTGCCAGAAGAGACTGGATACTCTTGAGATCCATTCAGTGTTACATTTTTGCTCATAAAAACACAAAGTACGGTGGGACTTGCTTAATTCAGCCTCGCATAGTTGAAAAACTTGGTTAGTTCAAACTATTAGCCTTGGTTCCTATTGAGCACTATATAAATAGTTTCAATTAAGTGAAATGGTCTTACAATTCAAACTTGGGCCTAATTCAAACCAATTATGGCGGTCCCTTGGAGTTTGAATTAAGCAAGTTTCACTGTATGTGTGGTGCTCACTCACTTGACTTTCCCATGGTTCTTTAAAGCCTTAACACACTGCAGTCTGATATCTTTACTTTGAGATATAAAATCATCTATTCTAGCCTTCTCAGCCAGCAGATAGTTCTCTGTTAGTGAACGAATATTCTTCTCTTGCTCTAGCTCTTTGTGGTAGTGGTGTAGTTGTGTGTAGGTCTTAAAATGTGTTACAGAAACTAACTGTAGTACATTCACATAATTATAATATACAGATGGAATACCTTGCAGATACAGTCACTGTATACATAGACACGTAAATATACATACACTGTACATTGCAAAGATAAAAGAGATAAACAAATAAACTCTCATTTACAGCAGTTGGGGCAAATAACCATTCAAATAATCATATTGGTGATATTTTAGCATTGCTGATTAAATCTCATATAAGTTTTATACCGAATGAAGATTAGCTCTTACTAATATTACAAACCTACAAGAATATGTGGAATTGTACAATATAAAGTTAATCCCACTACATAATTTCAACAAACATTCCAAAAGTTATGTTATTGTTCCAATTTGTCTACCTGATTAAGCTGCCATGTTTTCTCTTTTAACTCGTGTTGTAGTTTTTCGACGTGACTGGTCAAAGTGGAATCATTTGTACCAACATCAGCAGGCGAACTATGCTCCCTGTGCCAACTTTCTATAGCATTGGTCATCTTTCGACGGGGTCCAAATTTATCTAATCCAATTTCTTTGAGATCATCAGCGGAAAGTGTGAGAAAAACCTGACCAATAGAGAATCAACAGTAAAGCATCACTATATCTAAATTTCTAAGCTAAACAATATTTTTGGATATTTAAATAACTGTTAAAATTTTTGTGCATAGAGAGGTGTGTAGAGGAATGTTTATATATGGACACATATACATTTGAGTTTAGCTGACATAGGCTACGAGTGTACATTCCTACTGCATGTGTTAGAGCATTTGAAGTGTTTGACAGACAAATTTCTAATTCAACAAATACACTATAGAGAGCCACAAGAATACAGAAATACGTATGAACATTATGTAACTAACGTCAAGATCAATGTCCTGCTCAATGAACTTGTTCTCATACTGGCCAAGTCCAAGTTGCTGTAGCAGTTCGTGTAGGTTAGTAGGTCGACCGGATGTCATCTTTGGTGTGGGAGATACTTGTATCACCCTTGGAGCACACGCCGTCTGAGGTTTCCTCTGGCCGGTGGCTTTAGTCTCATCTTCACCGCTACCGACAGTGAGAGAGCGGAGGTTGGATCTTACATAAGCCTCATCTGTAAAACAAGATCGGCTTTAATTAGTAACAATTACTCTAATCACCTTTCATATTTGCAGTCATAACAATTGCAGTCCGTGATTCGTGGGCTTTAGTATTGGCATAAACATTAATATTATGCTCCCATAAATCCTAATAGCGACTACCGAAGCACATTGATTTTTCTAAAAACTATTCAGCTAGCATCAAGTGTCTTAAAGAGGTTATGACATGTGGTTTACGTCTGTGTTCAATGCAGCATCTCTTATTTAGGTTTGTTGCATTTGTGCTACTATAAGCAGAGTTGTGTCCTCTTGCCCATGCTTGACTCATTGGCACTATTCAATGCTGCTTCAAACGCAACTTTGTTACGAAGACGCAACTGCGCGCTTTATGTCTTATAGAGAAAATTGTTGAATTCAAGCTGTTTGCATAGAAAGAGTACAGTAGTGAACAAATAATTTCACAGTGTTTGCTAATATAGCTGTAGAATAACTTGTGCAAGTTTTTGAACTTTTCTGGGCTTTCCTTTTGCTAGCAATAACTAGCTGCCTTTATTGGTAGGTCCGGTACTTCGTCTGGCCACACTATATATGCCTACACATTATGTTGTGGCCTAGTTGTTCTAAATATAGCCTGCAAGGTACAAACATAGAACAACTACAGTACTAGAATAATAAATATCTAGGCATTAAATATATTGTGCCACTAAATAGCTGAGTGCGTCTTAATACTACCTTAAAACACGTGGCATAACCCCTTTAATTTGAAATTTCAACATAATTTACTCGTGTCTCGTAACAGTAACAATGTTTGTGATGGCAATTAATAACAAATACTTGGTGCATATGAACACATAAGACCACTAGCATTTCTCCACTGTACTCGCAACCATGAGGGGCATGGCTCATATTGGTGTCAATAAGATTAAGCATAATATGAAATGTGACATCTATATATATATATGAAAGCCATCAACAGGTTGTTTCACTTCAACACATGCAAGACTTACTCAATAACAACTGGTATGCGTGAATAGTGCTGTCCCCTACTTAGGTTACATGTACTTCAATATCTATTAAATTCTAACAATATGAACACACCTTGTTGAGATTGCATCTGAGATTTGCCTCTATGACCATCAGTTTGTGTACATACTGGTTCTTGGAAAGTAACAGAACTTCTTTGGGCTACAAGGTCAGAGAAAGGATATAAAGCAAAGATAATTCAAGCGATACAAAAAGAACAGGAGTAAGGAACAAAGACTAAATGCTTTTCTTCAAGGATGTGAAGACTCCACAGGTTGTTCCATGATTTCGGTCAAAATGATAGAACTTTAGTCAAACAGATGTGTATATACAATAACTATATTAGTCATACACTTACAATGCTGCTTCATTCTAGAGAAAGCCTCAGGGCCATCGTTTATATTAAGCTTTTTATTGCGCTGGTGCCTTGGCCTTCCTAGGGTAGCGCTGTCATCTGAGCTACTGTCATCTGAACCTAAACAATTATACATCTCGTGTAATGAGTAGACAACTCTCAAATCCATTGTGATTTTGCCTTCCTACTCCATTCATTTCATTCTATTTAATTGCATTATGAATTTTGTATAACTGTGTAGTGTGTAAAATGTATATAGAGTATGAGATGATGTGTATTACCAGTGTGATTGGACGAAGATGCTCTACCCGATACATGAGATAATGCCTTGTTATCTATCAGACTGACTATCTTTATAAAGTTCTTCCTCATGGCTAACGATCTGGCAGTGTCTCCTATTCTACTGGTTATCTCCATATCTGCACCCTGATTATACCACAATATTACTACTGTATGTGACCATCAATATTACTACTGTATGTGACCATCAATATTGCTATGTGACCATCTATATTACTATGTGACCATCTATATTACTATGTGACCATCTATATTACTATGTGACCATCAATATTACTATATGACCATCTATATTACTATGTGACCATCAATATTACTACATGACCATCAATATTACTATCTGACCATCAACATTACCATATGACTGTAAATGTTACTACATGTATATAATTATCAATATTACCAGATTACTATACTTCTTCTACACATTATCCCCATAATTATTGTAACACACAGTCATGCAATGAATAAAAGTCGAGCACAGTTATTACATGTACAATTTGTTACCTGTTGGAGCAAGCACTGTGCTATAATTTCATGACCATGATAAGCAGCTTGCATGAGGGGAGTATAGCCGTATTTAGGTTCCCTACAACAAAACATTGTATATCGGTGTAGAGTAGTGAATCAGTTGGTGTATAATAGTGCTAGTGTAGAAAATGTAGCATGGGTGTAAGTATCAAACAAGTTGAGAGTTACCTTTACGAATATATCGATATTCTCGAATCACTAACTGTGATAGACATAAGTACTCCTACGTTATAATACTGTATATTTTATTGTAATTGCAGTAAAAAATTCAATTGTGACGTGGATATTCCACTAATTAAACAGTGTGCACCTTATGAGTGCCACTGAAGTTACAGGGAAAGGAAATTGGTTTTTATCAACAGAAACCAGTCATGTTTCAGTAGTTGTCCTCTCATTTCACCAAAAGCAGTTAAGAGAAGACAACTTCAAAATTACATTTACATAATGCGTAATTTCATAGAACAGCATTGTAAATAGTAGATATACATATACATACACAGCATTGATGTTTGCTCCTCTCTCCAAAAGGAACTTGACTAGATTCTGGTGACCATTGAATGTTGCATGAAACAGTGCAGTCCATCCTTTCCTATCCCTAGCCTCTAAATCAGCTCCAGCCTAAAGCAGTACATCTACATGTGTAGAGTATATGCATGTACTTACACACCCATTAATGATATATTACATAACAATTAAGAACATGCCATTTATCAATTAGGAAATGAAAAGTAAACTAAAAATGTCAGGTTTAGTAGGTCATGGTTGCCAATAAACTGCAGCTTCAGCTAATTATGTAATTATTGTATTTGATTTAGTATAAACATCTAGTACACATGCTGCCAATGTAGGATAAGACTGCCCTACAAAGGGCATGGATATATTGAAATGTAGCCTGGGGTCTACAGCATAATATGTTCGGGATGTTCTTTAAAACATGTCTTCGATTAATGGTCACTAATTAAGCAAACTAATTAACTTGTTTACTTTATATTTAATGGCCAATACTTGAAAGTTCAACACATCACCATATCTATCAACCAGGTAAGATATCTATATATAATATTATAAAATAATTATTATAATGTAACTATTTGTTTTGGCACCTTTACAAACATATTATGAAACCTTACATAATCAACAACAACCAGTATCATTACTGAGGTACGAGTAGGCCTATAAGTGTACCAATTCATATACTTACGTCTTTAAGAAAGTCACACACACTTTCATTACCACAGCTAGCAGCAAGCATGAGAGGGGTATGTCCCTTAGTGTTAGCTAGGTTAACATCAACCTGGGCATCTATCAACATGTTCACTATGTTATCGTGTCCAATATATGCTGCGTACATGAGAGGTGTGTAACCACCGCTGTTCTTAGCATTTAAATCTTCCTCACTAAATGGTAAATAAGAGTCATTAAATACATAATGCCAAAGTAAAGGATATCCAACACCAAATACAATGTACGTTGTACTTGTATCTAGAAGGGCATCTGGATAGCATACTGTCCTTCTACAGCTGATTATATCTATTTATGAATATATAAAGCAATGTCAATTGTGATGTAATACATCTATGCTGTGCCATATTACATTACGTTAAAAATATTTTACCACATGCATTCTGTTAAGCCTCCTTTTAGTTTTCTATTCCCCAATCATAGTGGTAGTGAAGTACATGTAGGCCTATAGCCTATTACATGAGACAGTCTTGGGATAAAAGTGGCCTTTCTGGTGACTTTGTGACAAAAATTTCAATTGGCAAGAAATAACTAATAGGCCTAATAATAGTCAATAACATGCTAAACATACAGTTGCCACATTCATTGTGCTTCAGGAAACGGCTAAGCTTTTCCTCAATTGATATAACACATATACAGCACAATATATACACGGCATCATACCTGTTGATATACATTCTGACTACATCAAAGTTACCAATGCTACAAGCAGTGTGTAGATCAACAGGTACAGGTTCATATTCTCCTTCCAGAGACGATCTGGGTCCTCTCCAGATAGACAAGCTGCTGTTAAAGAAATCAGAATCTCCAGAATCATCAGAACCAGCGGCAGCAATCTGAGCAGTTGTTACACCATTCATCTTCTACAAAGACATCGACAGTACAGGAAGTAATATACTCACCATAGCACATTTATGATATCAACATACAACTAATTTCACCACCGCTAATATTAGCTAATACAAGTAATCATATTACAGAAATATTGGATTAAAGATGACACAACTAAGCCTTCATGTGTAAATGACTTTTGCTATAAACCAATTAGCATGCAAAGTAATACTGATGTTGTAGTGGTAGTCATAGTAGTACTGTGTCACAGTGTATAGTAGACTAACTATTTCACCAGTAACATGCATCCTACATGTTTCAAGAGAAGTGGCATAGCCAAAGTACATGTACTGCAATTCAATGTACCATACCATAACAAGGTATCTTATGGTACATTAAACATTGAATCAAAATTATGGTACAAGTTATGGTACAATCAATCAAAATTTTAAAATTCATTTAACTAAAAATTCAGAAGAAATCGAATGAGAATAGAATTGTAATTTTTATTCTTATTCTTTGTTGTAGTTCTAAGTTACTAGTGTTAGTAAGTTAGTTTAGTTAAGTTTAGTTTAGACTTGTAAGTTTACAAAGAAAACGTCAAAACGCGATGTAAATGTCAATGATAAAATAGAAAAATCAACCAAGTATGAAATAGCCAATTTAAGTAGCAAAGAATCGGCAAAACTTATAAACAAATGACATAATTAATATTAATTTACTACAATAACATACAAAAGAAAATAAATAAAACACTGGACAAATACATCGATAGCTTTTGTTCTATGCGCTGATTCTCTAGCATTTTAACGGGATACTTTTAGAGCCCACAACAATTCTTTCATTGATCTGAGGCTGTGCTCCTTACCGGATCTAGTCTGAGACACCCGACGTCATTCAAAAATATTTTCCTTATAGGCACCATTGAATAATATTTGCATGCTGACTTAAGAACTTACACTAAGTTACTTCCCCTTGCTTTTGGGGTTGTCCTTAATACAACCAATCGAAGGGATTTCCACGTATTATTCTAATCGCTGATTGGTTCAATTATGGGCAAAGAACGTGCTGTTTAGACAATTTCTTCCTCAATTTGAATTTAGCAACAAGTAACTAATAATACAATGCTCTGCAATTCAGTTTTTGCAGCTTGAGGCTTAGTCATTATCTAAAAATTTTTCTTTCGAAATGATACTTGATATTTATGTGCTTACTGTGAAGCAGACAAGCATTTAGGGGCTATTATAAAAATAGGCATACCGTGTAAGATCACCAAGACCCACCATTACCAAACCATGTATGTATGTATCGATTGGTCCACCATCAAAATTGGATTGATTGATCAATCAATTACTATCCGTGTGAAAATAAAAATATTTTATATCTCTGTATAATATTTTAATTATGTATCTACTATTCGATTAAAATTAATAATAAAGAGTATTAGAATTAGTGATTAAGTTTAAAACTATTACTATTATTTGTTTATTAACTTGCTTGTTGTTATGAGGTAAAGATATATGATTATTAGCCTGCTTATTAGTATAATTATTATTATATCATTTATTAACTAGTCAACATACTTGATGTAAGCGTCGAGAGAAGCAGGAATGATCAACATAAGATAATGATCAATGGGTTGGTCAGTTTGTGGACAGTAGTTTTACAGGGGTGTTTAGACTGCCTATGTGGAGGTCATGGTTGTGAGCTGTTCTGTAGTTACTCCCTGGTTTGTTCCAATCCTTTATTTCTTTTAATCTTCTTTAGATCCCCAGTTCTGTTCGCCCATACTGTCTGGGGGAATCCCATTGCCAGGGAACAGGTCTGTAGGCCTATAGTGTCTGTAGTCCGCTGGTCTAGTGTATCATTATAAGCAAAACAGAGAGCAGGATGCTGTTCCTCTTTCACCATGATCTTTAGAACAAGACCAACATGTCGGTTTTTTCTCCTCTGTTCAAGTGGTTGCAGGCCAAGCTTTGCCATAAATTTTGATGCATCTCCTCGGTCCTTGATGTTGGAGAAAATTACATAGCATTCACCTGCACCTTCTCTATATCAATAGCATGCTTTTTACTTGTTGAATGCCAGGCGGTGCAGGCATATTCAGGTTGTGGAAGACAGGGCTTTGCAGGCTATCACCCGCGCATATTCAGGGGTCCAGTGAAAAGCTCACTTGATCATACCTGCGTCTAGCACCTTCCTTGATAAACACTTGTCAAATCTGTAGTCTCACTGTAGCGTCATGTCTAGGCATTTTGTTGAATCAGTATGTTCTATAATACTGACTCGTTCAATATGTATACGAGAGTATCCTCAACAGAGTTAAAGTATATAATCATCCCCTAAGGTTGAACGCTGCACCCCCATCTGTCTGACCATGTATCAAGTGAATCTAGGTTTCATTGAAATCATTAGCAGTCATCCGTTAAAGTTCTTTCCTGGTAAACAAGTGTCATCAGCAAACTGGGCTCATGAACAGCCAAGTCAACCAGGCAAGTCATTGATGAAGATGAGGAACAGTATGGGTCCCAGAGTCGATCTTTGTGACTTGCAATGAGTTCAAGGCATCGCCCTGCAATACCACTCTTTGTGTGTGATTTATTAAAAAATCGTGGATCCAGTGTAGGCGGTAGTCATCAATATCAGTGATCTTTGAGAGCTTTCCCATCAGAGGCGCATGGGGCACACAATCAAGAGCTTTCTAGCCTGATGCCTACATAAGTATTTTACCTACTGAATAGCTGAAAAAAGCTACATGAGTAATAATGAGGATAACTCTGATTCTTTAAGTAGTAATAGACCGAGTGAGAGTACAGCTTTATCTTCTCCCGAGTCTACTCAAATTTTGGAAACTTTAATGAGATGCCTACATACTTAATTTGCCAATTGAATAGCTGAAAAATTGACAAGATAAAAATATTCACAATGCAGATATAAAGCTAATTGCTAGATTGGATACATTAATTTCTCCTTCTCAGGCTATAGACTGTTGCAATAATATTACTATCAGTAGAGTCGGGGTCCATTTGACTTTAGGCTCGTCACACAATAAAAAATCAAAGCATCAACTTTGTTTATTACAAAGTAGAGTCTCATTCTACAATTTCCTCATTATTAGATTTAAGTAAAAATAGAAAACAGTCATAGGTAGTGATATTCATATTGAACATACATATTGTACATGTATGTAGTCAGATGATGAGAACTGACATTTGGTCAAAAACACCTGAAAATACTAGGGATTTTCAGGTTGAGCTGTGTTGGATCATTATCATTTATTTTAGTATTTGTGGTAAAAATGAGCCTGTGTATGTAGTCTGGTGGTTTGTATTTAAAGTTCTTGCTATAATAGGACTTTGCTTGAAGTTAATTTTACCAGCACCTAGAATTTCATGATTATCATAATGCCTGAAAATCTGATGTGTTTTCGTATTTCATATTTTGCAATTACCGCACTTGATGCATTTCATTATTAGTGGCCTAGTGGATTTAAATATCAACACTAGCAAGGACCTTCTTGATAGTAAAAACATCAGAATTGCCATCAATAGTTGAACCAACACTATGCGATTGAGCAATAAACAAATAGAAATAAGTTTGCATTTTCATTGGCATGCATATATTAGAAGAACTACTGTTTTCTAGAAACTGCACAACATGTTCCCAAAGTTTGATGTCCTTACCTTAGGCAATAAGCAACTAATGATGAAATAAAATTAAGCAAAGAAAAAAATGCTGTTCTTAGTAGGCACTGTAACAGTCTTCATCATAATTGTATAAAGATAGAAGCTGCTAAATTAATAAGGTGTCAGAAATGCAATTAGCCATTCCATTTATGCTATAACACTGTTGACCTTTCAGGCTGAGAACAAAACATGTGCAATGATTTAATATGCTGTAATAATATTGATTAATTTTGCTTAGATTCAAAATCAATGCCTCTTATATAGCTTGTTGCTTTTCTTGAATCTTATTTAAACATTACTGTAATTCCACAATTGTTAGCTGCACTCGTTGCCAATTAGATACGTATGGTTCAGATAAATAAATAGGGATGTGCAAGCACATGAATCTGTCGAATAATAATTATATTGTTATTTTGTTGCTACATTCTCAATAACGGCTGCTGCAAGCTGAAATGTCTAACAAAAATATACCAATGGCCAAAGTATACAGTAGTTTTGCCACTGCCTTGATTGTTATAAGAAAATTTCAAAGATGCAAAATTGATATAATGTATTTCATATAATAGGAAGTTCTCACGTTCAACTGTACCTAAAATACCTATTTCAGCATTGTATAACATTTTATTCATATACATTTATAATATCAACACTATCGAACAATATGTAGATATTTAACGAGGGTTTACAGTAGGTGTAGCCGGAGTAGAGCCAATTTCTAGTAGGCTCTAAGGTATATATTACATACATTATACTGTGCAACATACACTGAGATATTGACATATTGGATAATGTCTGCTAATGCAGAGGCTGGTATAAAAGACAGATAATCCCATCATTAGTTTACTTCAGGATCTTAAGGACACTGCTTCACATTGAGAGGTCAGTCTTCAAATAGTCTCTCTCTCCTTTTCTCCCTCTTATAGTAGGTGAGATACGATAATTTACGTCATTATAATAATAATATATGTATAATATACTATAGTATTATCATATTATATACCTAACGATATTCTATTTTAAATACTTGCATAACAGCCTAGAGGTTGGTGCACATATTATAGGACTACTTGCCACCTTTAGATAACAGGTTCGTTTAATGCTTAGCATACAGCAGCACAAGGCTGTTTCTGAACCTCTTGGTTTTTACATAACATGCATTGATCATGCATTACATTCATTATAGCTTGCAAATAATGAAGTGTTCTTGGCAAAAATTCAGTTGTCATGCCGTTAGTTTTGTCACTGTTCTTGAGTTGCCAAATCATGTTTTAGTATCGAATAAACAAATAAGACTACATACATAATACATAAATGTGTACGTTGTACTTGTACATACACATACACATACACCGAATACATATTATGTATTATGTTATGAGAAGGAAGTTCCTTTTAAGTTATTTAATTGATTATCCATTTTTGTAGCTATTATTAATATGCTACCATGTGTGCCCATCCAGTAGAGTACTGATATTATATGCATGCATAGCTGTGGTCTATAAATCAGTCTATATGTCCAGAGTGGAGAAGAAAAAGATGAGGAACTGAGGTTAACGCTTATGGTAGTCTCCTTTTACCAGTAACGATGCCTGGAGATAATGGAGTAGCTGTAGGGGCTAGTAAACTAAAGAACAAGGTTTGGAAGAGAAGGCGTAGTAATACGGAAGGGGAACTATTACGTGCCGAGTCGGCCATACCAGAAAGCTATAGGTAAGGATGGAATAACATATGATGACTCCTCTACTGTAACTCCGTTTATAAGATACAGTTACATGTAGCGTGGAGTTAAACTCGGACATGAAATAAGGTACTTTTATATGCTATTAGATATGTATGCATGTAGGACTGACTCCCGTAAACTATACATGTATATAAAATACCTGATGCATGCATTTTAGTAAGGCATCAGCTTCTATGCAATTTAGGCCTTAGAAAGTAAAATAATGAAAGTTGTTTTATTCCCGAATTACTTACGGCCCAATGTAATAGAACACCCAGCAGCCATTTATGTAGGCCTATACATGTATATAGCTGTGCTATAAGCCTATTTACAATGTGAACTATTGTATTTAATATGATAGACTCAATTCATACTTTTGTACTGTCATAATATTATTACTGCCTTTTTACTTTCTAGTTATTACATTTCTTAAAGTCACTTTTGTACATGACTCCACATATATATTAATAATTTTATACAGACATGTATGTCCCACATACTATACAATACATGTATGTGGTAGCGTTATACAGTACACAGTGAACATGTGCCCCTACTGCATTCATAGTTCATAATACATGGAGGTTGAGAATCTAAACTTATATTGTATGGAACATGGAACTGTAATAAGTAATTAATATATCCTGTACTATTTCCTGATATTATATTGTATGTTATTATTATACCTTTGTTGTAATATTGTAGGCAGAATTTAAGAGCGTTATTCAGTCAAATAGAGCAGGAGTTTGAGAGGTTATACTCGGAGAATAACAGTTGTAAGTGTTAATGCATTATAGTTACAGTATAATTCCTCCTGTATTTACTATGTTTTATTTATATACAGTAATGCCAGTTGAATAGCATACAATGTTATTAACATTAACCTACTTTTAGTGGATTGTAATGTACAGCCTGTTTGTATGTAACTACTTAGTACATACCCTGCAGTATTTAGTTAGTTAACCTCTGCTAACGTTAATACAGATTATTATTGTATATTTGTATAATGTGTATTATTTCTTATATACAACTCTTGGCCTACAAATACGCTTGTCAGCCAACATGGTTTACGTATTTCTGGTTTCTTACCTATTTGCAAACCTATACATGTAGTACATACATCTTAACCAGGTAGCAGTTGATCCGCTAGCATCTCTGCTTATTTACTAATCACCAGTGATGAAAAGGGTATACCCTGCCAGCTCTTTTGTATTATACGTAGGTGTAGGCTATATCAGAAATATAACAGGAATGGGTGCCTTGGGTTCTTGTACTCGAAATTATATAGAAAACCACTAATACACCCACCTGTCATTTTGGATGACATAGAACTCAGGCTAAACTGTAGGTAGATGCTGTTAGCTAGTTTTTCTACACTTTTAATCTGTCAGAGTTTTAGGGAGGGGATGCTCTACATTGCTGAGCAGATGCAGTTCCATGGGGCACTCACTGTCCAGACTCTAGACACTAGACTAGTAATTATTAGTCTAGTATTATGGTAGTAGCTGACATAGTATAGTAATTAGTACAGATTGATGAGCAAACATCACTCCTGTCAATGACCATCATAGTGCTAGGAATAATAACTCAATAAAATTACAATATGCACATAGGCCAAGCTATAGTATCTACTCCCACAACAGCTGCCTAGAGAGCAACAACTTGGCCCAAGACAACTCTGACAGCTTCTAACTACTCCAGGCTACTCAAAGAGGCTCTATTCCATCTGATTTTCCATCAAAAAATAGTTTTACAGTGTGATGTACAACCTCTGTACCTACTGTTAGATAGCTCAGGCTATGGCAACTAGGTGACACCTAACTTCAATCTATTATTGACAGCTTAGTCCACATGATATGTATAGCTACTATGCTAGTTTACATACAGTAGATTTAAAGTCACCGTATAATATTATGGTGAATATAACAATCATCTCTATCAGTTTATCAGCAAGCGCACATGCCATAATAATATGGTAATGAGTTAGACCTGTTATCACTAGTTACAAACAAACTTTGGAATCTTTAACTTATTATGCTGGCAAATATATTACGCATTGTAGACTTACGTGTTATACTGAATGATAAACACTACTAAACTACAATACTTCCATGTCTACACCATAGTATTATATCTGTACATCTCTTACTCTATTCCAAAGATATCAAACAAACAGTGAAATCAAAAATTAATCAGTCATCCTTTATGTACCTGTGCATGTACATGTTTGTCTTGGTTACATGTTGTATAGGTCTGTCCCATTCCGTTAGTGATGATCATACTACTGGCATAGCTTATATATGTGGAGGCTGTCTAAGTATAGTCAAACTATGGAAATGTCTCACTAACTTCTAGTTGGCACCTCTTATATAATAGCCTGTAGTACTATCTGGTACACTTAGTTAGTTTACACTAGCAATGGAAACATAGAATGTGTTTTAAATTTTAATGCTGTTGCTTTCTACTATTGTTATTAGTTACCACTAAGTTGATAGGCTCAACTTCAACTGTAAACTCTACCAAATTACAGATGGGACAACTCCAACAAGCGCTGCTATCATTGAGTAGATTGCTTATGAATGAGTAGTTATAGAATGTTTTCAGGATTCGTCTCAGCTCAGCAGACTAACTTACTAATAGTTAATGTACACTATGCTTTACTCTGTGTATATGATTACAGTGCAAGATCAAGTATCTCTCTTGTCTATGAAGTTGGAACAATCAGGGTCTATAGACAAGTCAGACAACTTGGATCAAATTGACGGTGCTATACAGAAGAATGCTAAGAAGTGTAAGTGTAGACTATATACAGACTATATACAGGCTATGTAGACTATATACAGGTTATGTAGACCATATACAGGCTATGTAGACTATATACAGGTTATATAGACTATATACAGGCTATATACAGGCTATATACAGGCTATATACAGGCTATGTAGACTATATACAGGCTATGTAGACCACATGTATGTACAGGCTATATAGATTAGGCTATATAAAAGCTATGTAGGCCCATATATAGTAGATTAGTAGCTAGTGTGTGTCAGAGGCATGGTGTTCACATTAGTATGTTGATGTATTGGCCTCAACTTCCCTCTATGAATCATGAAGTCTAATGCCTATTTACATGCTGTTTATACTTGTGTGTAGTTGGTCATTAACTCATCATTATCTTCTACATGTACATGTATGTACAATAACACATACTGTACATTTACATTTACATGTATGTACAATAACACGTACTGTACATTTACATTTACATGTATGTACAATAACACATACTGTACATTTACATTTACATGTATGTACAATAACACGTACTGTACATTTACATTTACATGTATGTACAATAACACGTACTGTACATTTACATTTACATGTATGTACAATAACACGTACTGTACATTTACATGTACATGTATGTACAATAACACGTACTGTACATTTAAATGTACATGTATGTACAATAACACGTACTGTACATTTAAATGTAAAAATGTTGTAAACATTTGTTTATCAGCTTTTTAAACATAGAAATCCTAAATACTTACATGTACGTAGGTTTTGACTTGACATTACTGCGTACAAATAGTGATGGTGTAGACTGTAGAGTGAGTGTAGACCTATTCCACTAATATTTTTTTGTAGGCTTTTATACATCCACCTATCTGTCTCTGCCAATGAGACCACTTGATAATGTTCTCTGATTATTAGTAGTAGCCTAATTAGTTATTGTGTGAAATGTTTATGTGTTTGCTGACTTTATGGACCAACATTAGGCTATGGTGCCATGTTATTATACATGTACGTGTACACAATGCATTCATATACATTTGGCCTAGGCCTGCTTTCAAAAATTATTGTCTTGCAATGTTGCTTCTAGTTTACATAGTTATAATATTAGGTAATAAACATAGGTCTATTTTATAATATGTAATTTAAAACTGGCATATTCATATGCATGCATAGACTGTACAGTTATGAGTGTCACATTGTAGCAGTTTTTACTGCAAATATTGCAATATTATCATGTTAATCATATCGCATAATTGTTATTATGGGACAGCATGTGACATAATTATGTAATGTAGCAATATATTCTAATATCTTCACTTGTAGCTGGCAGTCAGATATCACAGAAGATTAAGAGCACATATAAAACCTCTACAAGTAGGTTTGCCAATACATTCAAGAGTACTGGTCAATCAGATTGTGGTCAGTTAGTGCGGACCTTCTCTGACCACACCGATGGCGTATGGGAGGTCAATGTCTCTCGCAGTCGAGGACCAAGAGTCTTAGGAACAGCTTCTGCAGGTGAGTGATACACTGTGTATCTGATGGATGGGATTATATGGGGTTGCACAGAGTTGTCAGCCTCTGACCTGAACTAATGTCGTGTTTGTACGTAGTACACTTTACGCTGAGTATGACAAGGAGGCTACAAATCCAAGGCACAACTAATATGTGTGTGATGCTATGTTACAGATTATACTGCTAAAATATGGTGCATAGAATCTGGTGCTGTGCTTCTACAATACTATGGCCACCATGGTTCTATAAATTCAATTAGGTTTCATCCTTCTAGTGATCTCGTAGTAACAGCTTCTGGTGACACTACAGCACACATATGGAAAGCTACGATACCCATTTCACTACTTAACGCTGCAGATACTAAAAATGTAAGTTCAGTTTATTCCCATTTATAAATTCCTCCTCCTTGACCTGCTCATATCGAGATTTGATATCTTCTGTCTTATTCTCTCCTTATCTAGATACATTTATGTAATCTACAAGTTCTGTTGCAATGAACTCTAATTGTATTCCCCTTGTTTTTCATTAATTATTATTATTATTGTTGTTTTTTTCTGGACAAAATGAGTGCTAGTGCACTTGCCATCAAAAAATGTATCTGTAAACAGTTGATATAAGCGAAAAAGCCATATCAAAATATGCTAAAGAAAAAGATGCAAAATTGTTGCTAGTATATAACCAATGCAATCATGGTATATTCATTGATGCATTTCTCCATCATGTACTAAACACAATAATGTGAACTATTATTAACACATTAGATGTAGATGATAGGCATCTTGTTGTTCCTATTCTCTCTCAGATCATGACTATTTATTGGTCAAGTGTCTTGAATCACATCATTGTACATGTAGTTGTCAGTTGGCTTCCTCCCATCATTGTCTCTCATTCTACATGTATAATTATAAAATCTACACTATATCCTACTGTGCATACTATTATACTTAGCGAGGGTACAGTGTATAAGTTATAAGTTATAAGCTATAGTTTTTCTTAAAACAGATATTTGGTAAGTAAACATGGAAAAAAGGAGTAGTATGGGCCAGAAAAGAGAAACTTAGCTGGTATTCAAAGCATTTGCGTTATTGAGCTGGCAGATTTACTGTCCCAGCTGGTAGAAAGAACCCCATCCCTTTATTCAGGCATAATTCACAACCTGTAGGAATAATAATAATAATAATGGTAGGTTTACTTGTACACATGTGTAGAAGTATACTCGAATGTGTAGATGTGTGTGCATGTGTATAATAATACATTGTAGAAACTCTCATCTGACGATGACACAGATGCAGACGACAGGTCCGAAGAAATTAGTAATACACACTTTATACACGCTCCAATACAAACTCTCACGGAACATTCTAATGTGGTGGTGGCTGCTGATTGGTTAACTAATGGAGACCGTGTGGTTAGTGGTTCATGGGACGGATCAGCTGTGGTATCAGACGTAGAAACTGGCACTACTGTTGATACTCTGCTAGGTTAGTGTAGAGCTATAGAGCGAGCGTGGCTGGTGCTCACTTGAGTATCTCATATATTATTTAGTATATATTATGTAGTATATATTATTTAGTATATATTATGTAGTATATATTATTTAGTATGTAGTCTCATGTCAACACGAGTAGTCTAACATCAATCAATAACTTCTTAGTCGTCTCTCTCCCCGTTCCGTTTAAACTTGCTAATAAAATGTAAGTAAATCAATCTCTACTAATTATATTTAATAATTAACGGTTCAACTGTTGTAGATGAATTCCCTCATCTCATGTTTATTAATTGTCATCTGTCAAGTGTTGACAATTTGATTATGTAGTTGGTTCCCAATCAGCTACCACTTGATGGCGACGTATACTGACCTCTATATCTGTTATATTATATTAAATTATAGCTAATTTATTCCCCTTACGGTCACCGAGTTTGGAGTTCCCTCTTGATGTTACAAGTTCTCAAATTGTTTCATTACTAAATCTGTTTAAACTCAGTCCGATGCATCATATATATTCTTCCATACTTGCCTGAGTGCTTCTGACATCCGTGAATGTCTCTCAGCTCCCTGCTCAATAAAATAACACATCGAGTGTATATTGATAAAATATAATACAATTTCCTGTCCTGGAGCTTTTGAATCCTTTTGCGATTATTTACCAATTTGCCTGCTAACAAATATTCAACCCCAGAGAGACAAATAAGTACCTAAATGTGTTTGTTATTCATGAATAGATGTTATGATAAATGTCCCATAAGAGTTTTTTCTGAAATGAAGTTAATTAAATTATAACACATTCAACTGATCTTGTAGTAAGACAACTCTCATTAGATATGTACATGTATGTATAAATGATCTTCTATCACATGTAGTCTAACTACGTGTAATATCCGATATATACTGACATATATTCAGACACCATGTTGCTTGTAGGACATGAGAACGAATTGACCAATGTCGTTTGTCACTCATCACAACCTTTGACCTTGACCTCATCAAAGGATTCATCTGTTCGTCTCTGGGATATTCGAGACAGTCCAGTGAAGGTTGTTGCTGTTGTAGGACATTCAGCGTAAGTTTAACTATCGTATGGCTTATATTGTGTCTACATTGAATAATCAATGTACATTTTGTACATTGCTTTCAAATTGTAGCGACAACTCCCAATGTAAGAGTTGAGTTATATAAATTAGACATTTAGTAGTATAGCTTTTTAATCAGAAGAAATAAATCTTAATTTGCATCATAATCTATACTATTTTGACAGATCGGTCACTTCGGCTGTGTTTGCATCAAACAGCAAGATTGTCTCCAGTAGTAATGACAGAACTGTGAAGTGTTGGGATATGCGTAACATGTCAACGCCTTATGTCGTTATTCGCTGTGACTTCGCAATCAATAGGTAACCAATCAGAAATAGTTTCATATTTCCCACTTACTCAGCTAGGATGTACATGTACATGGATGATATTTTATTATATTTTCCCATTATTTATCGTGATATTAATCATCCCAGAGCTGCTGTTTATTGCTCTTCAATATTATTTATCAAAGTAGTTGCTCAGCAAAATCTTACGAAAGACTATTTGCATAGGAATCAAATATATTATCTATTGATATGTGCATACTGGTATAATTTATGTTTTGATGCAAAGTATTGAGTAATTTCACATAAAATATTGATTATTATTGTAAAAAATATTTGCTCTCCAGGTTTGCTAGAATGTAGAATTTAATACAATTCTATATGATTTATCTACATTTACATTTGTTGTAGACTCATGGCATGTTGTAATGCAAACTTTAGTCTAGGAACAATATCACTTAATTATTGATATCCTCCTAAACATGTTGTAGTACATGTACTATATAACTGTATTGTTTTACTACATTTGTTTAGGTTATCAGTGTCTCATACTGGAACCATTGCAGTGCCACATGATAACCGACATGTCAAACTCTATGATTTAAATGGTGCACGTGTTGGCCGTCTTCCACGGACTAACCATGTGGTAAGTTTGTTACGTGTATTTTGACAACCACAGTGATGCCAGGATCAGACAACTCCGAAGTATTCCTGATGTTTTTTAGTGTCAATGTCACATGATATTGTGTTTTTGCCAGCTCTGTTAACTGTTATACCGGCCTTGTAAAATTTGTGTAATTCCTTTGTGAGTCAAAGATACAATAAAGTAGCTTCATATATTTTCTAATATTATTTGTCAATTGGAATTATTCACTCATGCTCGCAGTAAAATATGTAGCAATTCTCTTTTTCTTTCTAAACAGGTTATATAAATGGTAATATTATATAACAACCTTTGCTGTTGCAGGGGCACACTCGAATGGTATGTTCTACAGCCTGGAATGATGACATTGGCGCAAGTTGCAATCTATTTACTGCTGGATTTGAAAGACGGGTTTTAGGTTGGAATGTGACTATCAAAACTGCTGACTCAAAAGATAAAAATAAATCAAACAGCTAACCCAGGTTCTCCTCATGAGCAGTTGCAAAGTCAATGCTCTATTTAGCGGCACGAAAATACTTTCGTTCTGAATCTTTTTCCTCCTTTGTGGTATTTATTTATAATAGTGTACTGTATTATTGAGCAATGAATGATTTACACTCATCTTCATACTAAAGTTCCCAGTATCTCTATGGCTACTTATACTGGGGCAGTCTGATATATGTATATTTCTTTTTACACATTGCGTTTCTGAATACTTATTTACAGTTTGTATTTTTATGAGATTTAATTTATTTTAAAATTTAAGAGTAGTATGAGAATTATATTATATACTCACTGTAAAGTGTACCCTGTCTAACTAGAGAACACTTTAATATAACCAAAGAATTCATGATCAGATAATTAATGTAGCATCAGGCTGTATATACTGATGATGATGATGTATGTATACATGTCAAGATAGACTCCTCCTGATGTTTTTAATAGCTAAGCTAAATCTTAACCTCTTCTTTTGTCTAATGTATTTTCAGATAATGAATATTACAATCAGCAAACTCAATTTATAATGATTGATTATTTCACTGTTTCTCAACATTTAGTTTGGCTGTAGAAAAGAGAAGTCTCTCTTTCAGATACAAGAGTTTGTCCAGATCCGCAGAAATAGGAGCTGTAAAATGAAACACTACAAGTTATTCTTAATTCTATAATTTCTTACATTGGTCTGATCAAATTTATATGACCTTCATTCATATCATTGATAGACAAGCTGTAGCGTGTGAATTGTGAAGCATTACTACTGCAATACAGAGAAACTTTTGAATGGAAACTGTAATATTATTGTATACCCAGGATACCTATGCACTTGTAGATACCATACCATGTAAACTGTAGATGCCATATCATCACTTATATTATTGTTTAAGGGAAGTCTCCACACTTACCTTTTGCCCTCGCTAGACGTCAGCTTTACTTCTTTTATTTTTATTGAATTGTTGCAGAAACTCAAATATCCACAAGCCTGTAAAAGTCATGATCAATTGAGCAATATCACTACTAGCAGAAATGGGTTTCTATAAATACTGGATATATTGAATATACGTGTCGCTGGTCTGTGCAGTTTCTGTCCTTACCTTACTAACAACTTGCCACCAAGACAAGTCTCGCTTCCAAAGTATTTTCAAGCCATCAGGTTGTCCCAAGTTCTTGCCTATTCCCACAACATATGTGTATACACCTCCAGCATTCAGTTTGTTCCTAAATCAATATAACAGAACAAAAAGAAGACAACTTCTGAAGTTTCTAATGGCATCAAACACCAGCAAATGTAAGTAATAATCTCTTTGGCAAATAATGCAGACTACTCACTTCTCTTTGTTTAAATGGAAGACTTTTTTCTCTCCACTGGTGCCTAGCACAGTCACGTCCAAAGTTCCGCTATATTCTTGGGAGTTATCCTCCATTGTTACCGTAACTTGATACCCAGTTGCTGTAGGAAATATAGCATAATATACTGTACTTATCGTATACACACCACATAGTAAAGTGCACATTTAAGCCTAAACGATCATGGTGTACTGTAATAATTATGTGCATTATAGTATAGAATGAGACGAAATAAGATGACTTATCACAATCTGCTAACACCTGCGATTTTTTGCTGAGAAAGTGCGCAGACTCCAGAGAGTAGGGAGAGATGACGATTTCTGGTAGGAAATCTGCAAACTGGTCAATTGCTCAGTCAAAGGCTTAGAGTCTTTATGTAAGAAAATATAATATTATAGTATTACCAAGGAGTAATTGGTATTATGTTCAACTGAAATATTCACCAATATAGTGGAAATCCAGCCTCTTACAGTGTTGTTAAATTATGTTTCCCAAAATCGTTATATAGACTGATAGAACAAACCACAAAAATTTCCATCAATGCCTGTCGTATGAAGATAGTACTTCTTGTATCCTCCTGTTTGCGGCTTATAAGCTCCGAATCCCATGGAGTTGCAGCTGTCCTGAGAGTTACAGCTGATGGAGCATTTACCATTCTCATATTCCCTTCAAGAGTTGGTGAACAAATAATCATTATAAATCAACTAACCATGATGATAATGGTCTTGTTGCGACTTTTCCCATCATGCAACAGTTACTAGTATATATAATATAAGCTAGTTGGTAGTCTAGTAGGCAATGCTTCATAGTCTAATTCTTATTTGTTCCACAAGATATGCACCACATATGTAATTAGTATGGTACCTGGTTTGATCCTCTCGACAGACCTCACCAAGTTTATACTTACTTGTAATCTGAGCAAAGAGTTCCTGTGAATTTGCAGTCATTTATGGACTCCGTAAAATACAAGACAGCTCTATCGTGATCACATGCAAAGAACCTTTTCAGTCCTAAAAAAATGTGTGGCAATGTATGTATATGTACATGTGTATGTTAGCATCAACCTTTTCAAAATGTTGCAATCGAGTTATAAAACTAATAACTTTGCCAATACCACACAAGATGCAAAAACAATGTGACTACATGGGAGCAAGGTGAAGTATAAGTATTGTGTTACTGTATTAAAATATTGTCCTATAAATCTCTACTCACCTTCATACAAGTCATTTTGTAGCTTCACATTGGTAACTATTCCATTTTTACAGTTTGGCTGATCCTCACCACCATTGGGAAAAAAATCTGCATGGCCAGACAACTCCTTAGATCCAAACCCTGAATGTACAGCTGAAGCGTTACTCAATGGCCAACAAGTTTACTGCAATACTATTAACATTTCTATAGTGTATACTATCATAACAATATAATATATTGATTTGTGTTGATAATGTGTTAAATTTTAAATTGTTACAGAATTTCATTTTGATGAAAAAAGTGTTCTAGACATCAATTTTCTGCAAACATAGATTTTTATAAATACATTGAACAAGGGTTTCTTGGGCTGTTATTGGTGTAGCTAAAGAAAATATGAAGCATTTACTGTGCCATCATTACTGTTCCATAAATGTGGCATGTTTTAGAGTGAGATATACAAAGTAATGTTTCTGCAACTTAATTTGAAAAAATGACGCTTTCTTTACAAAAATATGATTACCTCCCTCTCCTTTCACAATTTCTGTTATTGAATCGGCGTCGCTGTGTATAACATCAACAAACTTGGCATCAGTTGGATCTAAACGGATTGCTGCATCGTACCCTGCAGAAACAACAATAATAGGTACATTCGTCGGGTGACAGACGTCTATAACTATTAATTACATATATTAGCGTAGGCGTCTACTTTGTTACTACTTATAGATGTCTGTCACCTGGCGAATGTACCTAATATAAAAATCTAAGTAATATTGCAAAAATAAGAAAGCAATAATCATAACACATAATCACAAATTAAATCAAGGTCAATTTTTGTGTAAGATTTGCTTGAAAGTTAAAATTAAAGTATACAAATTTCAACATGTTGCTTCTGCATCTTCAATTAGATTATGGTTATTTATCCCTTCTAAAGGGCCCATATGATTATTCATGCAGTTCAGTCATAATATCATTATGTACACAGTACTATACAATTCATACGCTATTATTAGTACAAATACCTTGAAAGTAAGGCTCAGCTGGATCTAGACCTGTAATCCTACCAATGGCAGCAGAAAAGTTTTTACCTACGTAGCCTGATATGTGAGATCCTAGACTATGCCCAATCAGATGAACATCCGCAAGAGACAGAGACTTGATTTTCTGTAAGCAAAATCCTTTAACAGATTTACTAGATTTATCATATTTATTATAACTGTTATACCTGTCAACCCCTTTCTTGTGAAAAGAAGAGAAGGTTCAACGTTTAGGTGAGGTTCAGAACCAAAATCTTAGTTGAAAATGGGGAGTCTCTGCCTAACAGTAGACACCTGACAGGTGCAATATTTATGGCTATGCAATCACACTTAATGCGTGGGCATTTTGATCGCCAAAAGATCAACAGAATCTTAGTATATGGGTTGACGTTGAATGAAGTAGACCATCATTTTCATGTAAGAGGTGGAGTTGTCTTCCTACATTGATGAGGGAGGACAACTCTGTTCAACTTTATCTACTCGTAGAATGACATGCAGGATAATTGTTAGCCCTACTCCTTACCACAAGAGACTTCAATAGGTAAACAATCTCGGCAGCTACAACTCTGGTATTGGCTGTAGCCTGTGTGTATAAAGTTTTTGATCCTCTAAGTCCACCCCAGTCAACATTGATGACATTATAGTCGCCATTCTTCAGCAGCTGTTCATTCATTGGCTAGATAAATGTACATGTATAATGATAATAAAACTTGCCTAGAATTTTTTTATACAATGTTCCTTTCTATAAAAGTATATTTTGCTTTATGCATAGTAAGTTACAGTAGTCAGTTGAATACTTGGAATTTTGCTTTGCTTCCCTCATCCTGAATATTTGAGGTTCTCCTGAATTTTTAAGTTTTTTGGCAACTGCATTTGGTAAGGGAAGCAGGTCAACGCCAAAAACATTTCAGCAACCACATGAATCATATTATTGAGCTGGTATAAACAAGTTACATGTACTTGTGTGTTTGCTATGACAAAATATACGCAAGACTTACATCAAACCAGATTGCCTTACTGCTCTCCAAAAATCCATGAATAACAAACTTTGTTTTCCTGTCAGGATTAAACAAGGATGAGTAGAGAGTATTGGAGTTATCTGCTACCAACTTCTGACCAGTCTTTCGGTTATTCCTTGTATAGAGCTGAATAAAGAGGGGGTGAGTAATTCAGTGAACTGGGCACATACATGCCATGAACAACCTAACCAGCGCGTATACTACATGTATACATTTTAGGCCATTTACATGCGCTTTTAAGCTGATTCCATAGTTACTTGTATAACTAATTTACACTATAATTTTAATGGATAGATAGTGTATACCTTTATACCTTATGTATCGGTTAAAGATTGATGTATAATATTATACAAAACTACAACATTTAAAACTATAATAATTATTCAAATCAAAACACTGTCTGGAATAATTGACCATTTCCAATTAAAAACTTATTCTTTTCAAAAGTATACTTTCAAATTAAACACTTGCATGATGATATTATTCATTTCTAGAAATACATTCATACAAGTACCTAGTGTGTTAGGGGCATACTTACATATATGTACATGTAAGTACCTAGTGTGTTAGGGGCATACTTACATATATGTACATGTAAGTACCTATTGTGTTAGGGGCATACTTACATATATGTACATGTAAGTACCTAGTGTGTTAGGGGCATACTTACATATATGTACATGTAAGTACCTATTGTGTTAGGGGCATACTTACATATATGTACATGTAAGTACCTATTGTGTTAGGGGCATACTTACCTATATGTACATGTAAGTACCTAGTGTGTTAGGGGCATACTTACATATATGTACATGTAAGTACCTAGTGTGTTAGGGGCATACTTACATATATGTACATGTAAGTACCTAGTGTGTTAGGGGCATACTTACATATATGTACATGTAAGTACCTATTGTGTTAGGGGCATACTTACATATATGTACATGTAAGTACCTAGTGTGTTAGGGGCATACTTACATATATGTACATGTAAGTACCTATTGTGTTAGGGGCATACTTACAGTAAACTGGGTGTTGATGGTTTCTCTTGCATTTGGATTAAGATTCACAGGTCTTTCGGAAAAGGCACCATCAGTCGGGAAACACCCCAGTTTATCATGACAATAGTGATCATCATCAGATCCAAACAAGAATCTTTCTAAAAGACATACCATGTTATTCATATTAATGTTCATATCCATCCTTATAGACATTAGCATGATTTGTGCAAAACATAAAGCGACTAGTATGTAAACATTATACTCACTATCCTTGTTTTTACTCTTAGAGGATGCCAAACAGGTGCCCTTTTTAACACTGCATGGTACGTCATGAACTAAAAATAACCCATATATACAGTAGCAATGTTTGTATGTCTGTACAATCTGCTTCATTCACGTGATAATTATATCGAGCTTGCCGCCTTGTAAATGATTTTGAAATTGTTACATAGAGCACCAGCAGTTACCCAATCTTTTACTTCAATTAAATTAAACCTAAACTTAAATTTATTGCAATATTATGTTGGATTGTACCTTTATCACCAAATCGCTTTTTCAGCTCCTCGATTTCTTGATTAACATCATAGCCAGCAAAGACTATGCTAGCACCCACTATCACCAATATACCAATGGAGGTAAGGCTCCTCATATCTGATATTACATCAACTTCACAGTAGAACACAACAACATATTCATGTACATATAATAAAATAATATACATCATTAACGACACATAGTATAAGATAAGACACTATAGCAGGTATGTTAGGCAGCTTAAAAATTACTCTCTTACAATGTATAATATTCAAGAGACATGACTGCATTAGGTTGTATCCTTCACATCAGTTAACTTTCATAAAACAGGTATTATATATATATATAGACAAGGGATACATATTATGTATCCCTTGTCTATCCCTAATTCACTATCACTTTACTACTGTTTTTGTAATTGTGGTTTTAAGGACAAGACATTATTAATCTAAGAATTACATGTAAGAAAAGTAAAATATAATGAGTATGATATACTGCAGTTACCTCACCTGACTAACAGCAGTAGATTAGTGCTGAGTACCTAACGAGGACACAATAATTATCAACATTGATGAGAACAACCTCCTGTTCCAGCTGTTATATATGATAAGCATTGAATATATAATCCATTATGACATAATTTATCTGATAATAGGTTACATGCAGGAAAGAGGAAAAAAATATGGATGGCGAAATATTGAATCGAAGCTTATGACACTCATAGAATGGGTGAGATCCGGCGTGGCTTGCTGAGCCTGATGCTCAGGCTAGTTCATGGCCAGATTAAATATCTGGATTATCGCTTTTAGACAGGAGTGAGACCCGATAGACATAAGAATGCAAAAAATTGACCCATAGCTATCTAGGGCCTAGGCTGCACTTGAAGGTGTTTATTAAGCCTGAGAAAGTTTTGTTCAAATGAGAGCTACTGGATGGAACAGCAAATGTCAATAATCACTTTGAACCCCAAACAAAACTGTCACAATAATGGTTGGTCACCTTATCATTGAGTAAACTAATACTAGTGATGGATTCAGATCTACTGACCTGCCTCAGATAATTCCTGCTAAATGCAGTCGTGGAAAAATTGGATTGTAGTTTGTATGCTGATTGCATAAGTATTGCATGTAAGTTGTCACACTGTTTTATCCATGTTATAATCACCTATTTGATTTGTGTTTGTAAATGCTATAGACAGTTTTCCCAGCATGAGAACCAGTCAAAAATTGGGAGTTGTCTTCTCAACAATGTAATGCCTAGAGAGGATCTTTGATATACAGACTAACTCATCAACAGTCTTTACGTTTATCAAAGTAAACACATAGTATAGGCATGGTTAGTTTTAGATCCTTTTTATTGTGGATGGGGTTGGCAACATGGGCACTCAGAAGAAAAGACAACTTCTAATTATGATGAATAGCTTATGAACGCCTATAAGTTACATGCAGTCAACAATATTAATATGTTATAGAGAAGACAAAGGCTATCTCAAATTTCTTTACTTAGCTTTACGCTTTGGCTCACTAAAGTCATTCCAAATATTATCATTGTCAAGTGGAACCTTTGACTTTCAGGGGTTCCAGTGGCATGCATGTTCTGAGGTCTTCATTCTACACTTCAATATACTTCTGCTGTGGGAAGACCTACTTGAAGTAAAAATTCAATCCTGGTTACTGGGCAACTGACAGTAAGCATAAAATTCAGGAATGGGGTGTGCGATCTGAGTAGGTGGCTACCCACCCAAATCTAAGAGTTTCTTGCAACATTTAGAAGACTTGACATGCATGGTGAAGTTCTTGTACAGCTACACTTACACAGTATAAATCAAGGAATGATGTTATGTTATACACAACATTGTTGACAATAACATTCATATCTTACATGTATCCTGTGCTGTACTTCACTGCAGTACAGGAACAGAATAAGTATGGTGTAGCCATAGAAAGGGGTTGGGGTTGTCCTCTCTAGAGTTGTCAATTATAATGGTATTATTTCGAAAACTTTAAACTGACCGAATTCTTTTAAGACGCCAAATTCAAATTTTAGGCATTAGACATGAGACGTAAATAAGTTCACGTCAAGGTCATCATTGTGCAAAGAAAAAAGTTTCCAAAATGTTTAGTATAAAATTAAAAATAAGTTATAATAAATTACTACAAATTTCATTTTATAAAATTAATTGTTATTTTGTCCTCGTTTCTTGCTCTGGTCCATGTAATAACGTATAAGTAATTAGTTGTTCATGTACATATTAAAGCTAAGACAAAAGTTTAATTAATCGCAATCGAATCTCAATCTGAGTCTTATTTTATAATTTTTTATCACACTGAACTAAAACTAATGGTCCCCACTTCCTCTAAGGTCTAGGGACACTCACTCTACACCAGAACAGAACAGAAAAACTGAAATTACAGCCACAAATGAAATGTAGTTGTTTTGATTGTTAAGAACACACTTGATTTTACTCACTCACAGCCAGTGATTCAGTGACAGTCTCTCAGGCTCACTCGCTGCCATAGGGTAGGACTACCGTAGGTATTGAAGTAATAAATAATGTGTAATTTATTCACTTATTTAGTTTTTGATGGATGTGACTAAAGATTCACCAGTCCCTGCAGTGAAGCTCTCAAATGATGCTGTCAAATCGAGTTCTAAACGACCACTGGAGACCTCCAACTCGTCAAACAATGACAAGAACAAAATAGCTGAAGCTGTACGGGAGCTGCATGAGTCAGCAATAAATGATGGTCGTATTGATCCTAAGTTATTTGAGTCGGATAACACAGCGTTTGTGTTCAAAGGCACAGAAGAGCAGTTGTATAATCTTATCAGGGAGGTTGTTCTTGAGGATGAAGAAACAAAAGCATATGCTGAAAAAACTGACAGAATGCTCAAAGAATGGGCCGAGGCTCTCGAAAAAGAAGAGGGTAAAAAATGAATTAATTGTTTTTGGGTAGTAAATTCTTATTCGCTTTTTGGTGACATATGATATTTTGGAATGTGGTGTAGTTCCGTTTTCAATTACTGTACATTGTATGTTTTTGGAATAATACACAGGGCCCCTTTAAAAACTTAATGAATTGATTAGAATTCATCTCGATGCGACTGTGGTGTTATTTAAACTTAGGCTTGCTATATTGAAAGCATACATATGATGACATGTAATGTGTTGGGTTTATGTATATTTTAGAGGAAAGTAAACAGAGGGAATATTTGATTGGTGAATTGGAGAAAGAATTAGAGTTGCTGCGTATTGAGTATGAAGCGGTATCACAGCAGCGAAAGGCCAAGTAAATATTCCTAATTTCTTTAGATTGTAATGTAGTACTGGAAGTTGAACTGTGAATTCGGTTACTGTAGCTATAATGATTGGATCATTCTAACACAGAGATAAAATGTGTTAGACTAATAAGCATGCTATATTCATGGCCACAAGTTATATAAAATTTCTTTATACACTCATTTTTGTAACACGCAATCCTTTACAAGGAGGCATCTAGTACACTGCACTGATTCACTTTATACAGAGAACAAAAGGCAGGAAGTACTCAGAGTAAGGCAGCTCAGGCACAGCTTCAACCTAAACCTCTTCCCTCTGTTGATGATGAAGATGATGATGATGATGATATAGAGATAATTGAGGAGATAAAAATTAAGCCGTCCATTGAGAAGATTAAAGCTAATTCTGGTTGTTTTGCTGTTAAAAATGGTGACTTGTGGAAGAGGGCTACAGTTATTGATATATTACCAGCAACTGGTAAAGAAGGGAGTGAGGTATGTCGTGGAGAGCTACTAGCCAGGAAGAGGCGGTTGACCTCCATTATGATGAGTTGGATTCGAGGCTAATAGTATATTATTATGGAAAATGCTCTTATATTCCAAACATATCTATGTAATTTACTGTAAAATGATTTAAATGATGCTGTCCATTGTTGTTAATTGTATTTGATGTTTTTATACATGTAGATGTTGCTAAAGGTGCAAAACCTCAAATGTATTTAACGCAACACACCCAATTATATAGGTATACCGTGTCAAGATGGATAAGCAGATTAGAGTGTTAAAGAGAAGTCAGATAGCTTTTGAGAACGCTCCAAACAAATCTGTTGTTCGTGGCACAAGAATTATTGGTATGTAGACTGCAACCTGTGAAGTGGACAGATAGCCGCACACCTTGTTGCTACCTCTACATTTCTTCTTCTTCTTTACGTACCAGGTCTGGAACAGACATTGGTTGGTGATCATGTCTTGCCACTCACTCCTCAGATCAGCCGTTCTCATGAAATTTATGTTTCCTTGCTTAATGTTACCTTCTGACATCCAGTTATTCAAACTGTGAAATTTCTCATTGTTACTTCAAACATATTAATTATCAAGAAGGTTTAATCTACATGTGTAAAAGTTGATGCTACCCTTGTTGCCATGTAACGTACTCTATTCTAATATATGCAGATGAGACCGAGATTTTGGTGTGTTCTTAGTGTGAGCATTAGGGTACATTTTAGATGAAATCGATACGTTTAACTTTATTGTTTGTTGTCTTGTAGCACTCTATAAAGAAATGACAGGATCACTAGATTATTATAGTGGAATAGTAGCTGAACCACCCTACATGAAGAATAATCATAGGTATGTATACATGTATACTGTTTATTATACTGTAACATACATGTACCGATTCTTCTCCATATAAAGTACATACATGTATACTATGTATTATACTGTAATAATATGTAGCACATATCACATACCAACCTTTCTCCACCATATAATATTATACATGTACTGCACACATTGTATACTATATTGTATGTATCATTATGTATTCAGATATCTGGTGTTCTTTGATGATGGGTGTGCCCAATACACCAAACAGTCTGATATTAGAGTTATCGTGCATCAGTGTGAGTATATCTATTTTATGATTACCATCTCCGGTGACACAGTCACAATAATATATTGGCATTATCTTGTGTAGTTTGCACAAGGCCCTACTAGTATACTCATATACATAGTCCATCAGCCAACCATCAAAAAGTGGCTTAGTTTTTGAAGTTCGCTCCTGACCTCTCCAATCTACACAAATTTTTGGCTCCAAAGTAAACAAGACCTGAATTTTATGATTCTGGAAACTAACCCTCTGAAATATGTTGACGAAGACCTCAAATTTTAGGTCAAAGTTCACCTCCTCAGCGAAAATTGCCATTATTTGCCATTTTTTGTGGTTTACAAACCTTCTGGCAATAAATCCACAATGCATGGACTCTTCATATTTAAACGCAATGTTACCACAAGCAGTCCAATGGTCTGTGTCAAATTTTATGAGTGTCAGTTCAAAATTTTTATAATGAAGAGAAAAATTGCTTCGTTACAGAGGGGATAATTCCTTATAATAGAAAACCCTCTGCCACCAAATCCATAATGCACAGGCTCTTCATATTTAAATATGATGCTACCACAAGCAGTCTGGTGCTCCATACCAAATTTCATGAGTGTCAGTCCAAAACCTTTATGATTAAAATATAGATTCCTTTGTTACAGAGGGGGATAATTCCTAAGAAACAGCAAATCATTGAAATTTCCACAAACTGCAGAGATTTTTGGTGTTATCGTAAACAAGGCCCCAATTTTATGATTCTAGAATAGTTTGACAATGACCTTCTTCGTATTTAAGGATGCTGTTACTATATTCAGTGCAATAATCTGTGCATAATAACATGATAACCTGCGCAGACTTTCTACGGAGAGCAACGTCTCTTTTGTTACAGTGGAAATAACACGTAGAATAATCACTCATGAAAATTTTAGAATTTTATAAACATTTACTGTTATTTGCTGACCTTCCAAGTATACTCTAGTGCTGTTCTACTGTATCTACTTGAGAACTTATGAGCCATTAGTGTATCTTGTAATCTAGTTTCAGCATCAGCCCAGCGATTGTAAGATAATATTGATGTACTTTATTACAATTAAAGATACAGGTTAGGTAGTATATTATATTTAGTGACAAAGCATAAAATATATGCAAAAACCCATAACATGACATAACCTCTATATTACCCACTTGCAGGGACAATAAGAACTAGAGCTAATAGACTGAGTTCGAAGGAATATGTGCTGTACCATGAAACTAAAAAATTAATTATAATTTGATCCAGTAAGATACAGACAACCTAACACAGGCACAAAATATGACATGCATATAAATTTACAAATTAGAATTTAGGCTAAACTTACAATTAATATACAGGCATACAAGTATCTATATATCATCTGATACTGTGTACTTGCATATTTGGTCTTCTTACAGGAGCAACAGACAGTATGTAACATGTCAGTTTAAATAGTTTCACCACTAAATAACTTTGTAGGTGAGATCTAATACTTCTCATCCATAGTTAACAGAGCGAGGTACTTCCATCCTCAGTTTATAGACTCTTGTACAAATTACAGCAACATAATTGGCATGGGTAGCACGAATCTTCAGTAACGACTTACGTGGTGGGGAAAGGTGACTTGTCCCACCACTAGTTATGAAACGTGTAAATCCAAGTGCATTGACAGATTTTCTGTGCTCAGGTAGATGATTAGGGTAACTTCTTCGAATACAAATAACGATTAATAATTTGAAACTTTGTTTCACTAGGTATATGGAGTGTCATACTGCACACTAGGAATACAAGGTTATACAGCAATTGTGGTACCGTTTTGTTCAGTACTATTAATAGTTTAGTCTTCGGGTGTTCAGTGGCCATGTGGTACTTGATTTCGTTTGGCTGATAGCATTTGAAATACCTATACTAGCCTACTTCAATGATAGCTCTGCGTCCTTCAAGAATTACCATCATAGCTGTCATCATCACCGTCGATGGTACTGTATGCTGCTGAGGTTGATCGTAATTTAGTTGAGGTAGTAACACGGCAACATTGTTTCTAGCCAGTCCGCCCTAGCAAAAGGCAAAAATACACAAACTCATCTAATTTCTTTAAAAGATGTTCTCAAGAGTATGAATTGCTAAACAACAAATTAGATCTTTTTTTACCCTTCATAATGTAAGCGTATGTGCACGAGCTCATAATTTAAATTTATGCATGTTTGAACATAAGGGAGAAAAGTGAAGAGTTCTGCTTCAAGGAATTCTTACATGTATATATCATCCATCAAAAATATTTTCTGATATAGCCCCTTGCATCGGCAGTAAGAACATACCTACTACGGCAAGGTCTGTCCGCATGCTTGCTGTGTATATCTTGTAACGTTGGTATGGATACATATGCCTTATCACCCACCAATCACATCTTCAAGGCTTCTTTTCAGCAATGCAACTTGCACCTAAAACAGCAAGGGTTTTGCAACTGTAGGTAATAAAATATAAATGTGCTGGTCCAGAAACAAAGAATTATTCTAGGGTGTAGATGGAAAAATATTTGTAGAACAATAATAGGAGTGGAAGGACTGTGTGCATGTGAAATAACAGAAGGGCAAACATAACTGCAGCCTTCGCCGTGAAATTAATGCCACAGTTTTAATGCTAGTATCCTCCAGGAAATATCTAGTAAACATGGAACATAACTACAACCTAGATTAGACTACTTGAACATTACCCTTAATTATATACATTAAAATCAAAATGAAATTGAAATCCTTATTGCATTGCTAGGTAAAACATAGGCCTACTATAATAGCAGTCTTGCTACACTATAACATAATGATAATAACAGAACAACACAATACAAGACTACATTTAGTATAATTTTGTATACATGTCTATAACCATAACAAATAATTATACATGTGTATTTAAAACTACATTTAGGCTATTTTATAAATTTCTTGTGGATCAAGATCATGCAAAAAATTTTGCTGATTGCGATCAACTTCATCACATTTAATTATATTATTATAAAAATATTATATTGAGTAATTATAACAGATTTGTGACGAGGTATGAGCATAATTCACATGGCAATGGAATAAGCAATAAGAATTTTATAAAATGATAATTATTATCAATTATAATTATGGATAAATACATGTTTCCACTAAAAAGTAATTGCCATAAATTACAATGAATAATTAAATTAGGTAAACTTAAATTCTTATCCATGCCACAAAATGAAGTTCAAATTTTTCAACCAACTAGCTACTAACTATTTCTATAACTATTGAATATAATCTTTCTCCTAGTCAGTCACATACCTTTTCCAGAGAAACTGATGCCATATTTAGCCTCTGGTTACTAGTGATTCTCATGATAGACCTCTATTATGTGTTGTGAACCCTAGAGTCAGAGTGAGTTAACTCTCAGCTCAAACTAACTCCTTGTCTAATGTCTAGCTGTCTGTTTCCATAATTCAATGAATATCTATGTCAATAATTATTTAGAGAACAGTTTGTCGGTCTTTGGATGCTCCATTTAACTCTCAAGATAACCAATATGGAGAACTGAATGAATTTATCATTACACATTTGCTACAAAAGTTGCCAAATCTAGTATCCAGTAGGTTTCTTGCTACTCACTTTCTTAGATAATTTATCAAAATGACAGGAAGTGCATGTAATTGACCAATGAAAGTTGGCGTAGGGGGATTCTAATAGTTTCTAACAGCAAGTAAGGAGCAGACAACTCTAATGTTAAAAATTTCGAAAAAATTAAATTTTCACCCCTTTGTCAAGTGTTTTCGAGGGGTTAGTAAGTGGATTTGAATTGCCCATGTTTTAATCTATCTGTACACAAAAAATTGTGTAGATTGGAGAGGTCAGGAGCGAAAAGTCATAATTTTGCTGCTTGGCTGATGGACTAACATGTATAAGATATTTTTAAGACTTGCAATCACAGTAAACTGTTTATTATGTGTACTGAATTATGATGCAATTGTAGTATATAATGGTATTTGTTTGTTTGTTTTATTAGTTGATAAACCATGGGATGGGTTACAGAGTGATCTCCAAGAGTTTGTGAAACACTACATGGAGACTTATAGCCAGGTAGGTTCAGGCGATACTTGAATATAATTGATGCATATTTTAATGGTGTCTAACTCACTGTACATAACTATACATCAACATGTGTGTGTCTTAGATGGAGGTTAGTGGAAATATTTGAATGTAACATGAAATACATTGATTGTGGTAAGATGGATTTGAAAGTTCGTATTTCAAGTATTTCATAACAACAATTATTGTTTATTCATTATATTATTGTTATTGTTTTGTTCCTTCAACAAGTTTCACACTGCATTATATGTATGTACATAGAATGTGATGTGCAAACGTAGTTTGCATAGACTTAGAGTTGTCCCCTCTTTGTAACCAGTTACATAAAGTAGACAACTTCCAGTTGTTGTATAATGATGTCTGTGCTGCAGAGAATGATACTAAGGTTAAAGGTGGGGCAGACAGTTAACTGTGAGAAGGAAGGAAAATGGTTAACTGCTAGGTGTCTCAGAGTTGATTGCAGTCTGGTAAAGATTCTGTTTGAAGCTGAGAACACGACAGAGTGGATTTACCGAGGTTCTACAAGGTGAGTTCAAGTTTGTAAGGCAAACATGCATGGTTGTTGATAAGCTTGTTAATGTGATATGAAGTTGTCCTCTCTTTTCTCTCTCTGCTGTTTTCAGTTCATCCTCTATTATTAGGCTTTACCATATTTTATGTACTTTATATTACTATAGTAAGGGAATAATTTTCTTTTACCATTTAAAACTGTTAAATTTGCTTCTAATGAAAACTGCATAGTATTGCAGGGAATATCATGGTCGGTAGTGGTAAAAGACATGATTACTCTGTTTACAGCAATTTCAATGTTTCCATGAGGTGAAGTGATTCTGATTTCTGGATTCTTGATTCCAGCTCTTTAAAAATGGCATTATTTGTAGGCAAGAAATTAGAGGACAACTTAGATGTTCGATTAATTAATACCTTTTGGATGCCCATGTGTTGAAGGAATCCAGTGGACATTTAGGGCTTTACTATTAATGTCGGAAGTTGTCTACCCTCTGTGTGATCCATTGGGTGGAAAGATAACTCTCATAACATAATCATTATACCATAGTGTTCCATTTCTCTCACTATCAGCGCATAGAACGGGGCACAGGTTCGACTAGACTTTTTGTGAATAACAATCTAGATGTATATTTTCTACGCAATTACAATTGCCTATTATAAGGTATTGTACAGACTGACAGTACAATGTTTGGCACTGTGTTTGCCAGAGTAAGTTAATAGACATTATCATATTATTCCTATACTTTGAACCTACAGGTTTGAGCCATTGTTTGATCTTCAACAGAAGAGAGAGGCGGAGGCAAAGGCCCGTCTCGCTGCCGTGGCTGCTGCGTCTCATGTGCCCAGGCCAAGAGCTCCGGCTCCTTCAAGATTTTCTCAACCACAAGCCGTTAAACGTCCTGGTATGTCTAAACAGTGTTTGTATTGGTATGTGGGATATACATATACATTCTATGACAGGTAGCCTGGATTTCAAACCAATACAACTGAAGTAAATGCATGGTGTTTCTTATTTTATTGGACTAACCATTAGCCTACATACAATTTGTAAAGGGAACATAACCTAAAATACTACGCGAATAGTAAATTCATATAATGAAATATAATACGAATATATTTTTATAATGTGGAGTCTCTACCTTCTTCACTGATTCTTCTGGCTAATGAGATATGGTTTACTACTGTGTACTTGTTTTGGACAAAAAATTTATTGCATCACACATTTCCATTCCGCTCTTGATATTAATGAGAATTTAAAATGCCAATTTGTGCTACAAATTATGGATTATTAATTATTTAGGCCGTAATAATTTCAGCGGAATAATTTCAGCGATTGCCTAATTAAATGATTTGTTTATCACGATTTTAAGTAAGTGTTATTACCCAAGAGTTGTGGTTGGGTAGTAGAAGATTTACATTGCTCTGATTTTTGTGCTTTTTATAGGTACATTTAAAACTCATAATGCCTTCAACAGTTTTCGTGTTAGGAATGTTTTTATCAAATGGTGTTTAGTCATGTTATCCAATATTATACAGAGGTACTTGTCTACGTTCTTGTTGTATCTTTATGCATTGGTTGTATTAATTTGTAGCTTCGGTGTTAACAGCTCCCGCTCTGACATCCATCTTAGCTCCCAATCCGCGACCCAAAACTGTTCTTACATACAGTACGTAATATATAATAATAATATAATGCTGTGATATATACACATGTGCATAGTTAAACTGTATGTATGTATAATATAATGCTGTGATATACGTATAGGTGTCCATACGTTGTATAATAACACAGTGGAGTAGACTGTCTCTATATGTGAACTAATAACTGAAGTTAGGGATGGCTCTTGGTCCTATCTTACTGATACAGTATAATCTTCTTCATTGATGTCGAGTAGAGAAGAGATCTGTCAGTCCATTCATATCCATGTCTGTCACAGACTGCACTTATCCTGTCAAACAGGAAGTGTGACATTCTCATTGTGTTTCCTCTTTTTTACATTCTCTGCTTTGTAGGTGATTAATTATGCTTTATCAAAGAGACAATGCTAATATGTGTATACGAAGTGGCATATACATAATATTAATGTGATCTAAGAGTATGTTTGCCACTAAAGGCCTCATATGCCTACTTAGTGTTCTCTATGTGTTTGTTATCTCCCCTTTGTAGGGGCGCCGTCTGCTCAGGTCTTGGCCAACAGGTACACTTCTCTCAGTCAGAACCGAGCTACTCCACCAGCACAGAAACCCTTCCAGTTTTTGCCCAGTGAGTGTTAATTTCGATACAATTAGGTGACCATACTAATCTATGCATTGTTACATAAGGTTAAGTTTCATATTCAGTGAAACTTGCGTAATTCAAACTCCAAGGGACCGCCATTATTGGTTTGAATTACGCCTGAGTTTGAATTGTAAGATTACTTCACTAAATTGAAGTCATCATATTATAGTGCTCAGCAGGGACCAAGGCTAATAGTTTGAACTAACCAAGTTTTTGAATTATCCGAGGTTGAATTAAGCAAGTTCCACTGTATATTTACAAAAGCTCAAAACTCCCTGTTGGCTGTTTGAGATTTAGCATGTTAATTTTTTTTATTTTGGACATGGGTGTACAGCATCCTAACAACTGCTTGGAATGAGTCATGATCAAGCACCTGTTTATTGAGTCACCACTTGTAGGCACATGTCAGTCAGCTGATAGCTGACGGTCAGTATATCTCCCATAAACTGATTCCTCTCTACTTTCAGGAGATGAACACGCTGGCAATAGAATAAAGATCAGTTATCCACCTGTAACTCCTGTCAAATATGGTATTTCACACTCCTTCTTACTCCTCATTGCACCACTGGGGATGAATACTCTCTGTGATGCCCTAATTGTTATGGCAATAGTAATTCTTGGTGTTACTTACCCTTTGATCTCTACGTTAATGTCATACCTTTCCCTTTATTTGGATTTTCAGCGGAACAACTCAACAAAAATGCTGATTTATTGCTGTTCCCATAATTACATTATATATAATACATTTTTTTACTATTATGCATCTTTATCATAATGGTGTTCTATATCATTATCATCAGTCTGTTGGATTATTGTTTATCTCTGATGCACCAAATATCTTATTGTTTAGTTTTTACTATATTTGAAGCAAATCAATAGACCTAGTAGATGTTGTAATGTAACCGTAAATGTGTACTGTAGCAACACATGTACATGTAAATGTGTACTGTAGCAATACATGTACGTGTAAATGTGTACTGTAGCAATACATGTACATTGTATTCTTTCAGTTCCACACAACTGTGGCAGAGATTGTATCAAGGTAGACGACAGGCCTCAGTCATATAAGGGAAAGTACAGCCTCACAATACCCATACATGTTGGATTCGAAAGGTTTGATTTATTTATTTATTTTTACCCTCAAAAGTATTTAACATATGTTTGTAACAAAGTAGCTGTGGGGTGCTTGGATACAACTGGCAGATGTTTTAAGAAAATTGATAGTATGTGAATTTAATAACATCAGATTTCACAAAAGTTTCAGTCTGACATCTATAGCTAGTTGGTTCAATCTGTCAGTGGGCTGAACAACCACCTTAGTTGTTAACCTCACCTGGTTGGCCAATCCTAGCTTGTAGATAAAAATTTAGGTTTTGATTAAAACCAAGCTCTAGCCTTGTTGGCATCTCCAGGTAAATATGTGATGAAATACAATGTAGAGTAGAAGCCCTTTAGTGTGTAAATGTAAAAGTTGCGTTGTTTGTCGCAATGTCCAGCTATTGATGAGAATGTTCATATATACAGGTATATTTGTCGAACTACACGAACCAAGTCCCACTATACTAGTAACAAGAAATTTGTAGTATACAGAGGACCGTGTGGTAGGAGAATTAGAAATAACAAGGAGATGGGTGACTATCTGTCTATGACTAATAGCAATCTCTCCATAGATCTCTTCAGCTTTGAACAAGCCCTCCACCTGTTTGAACCATTCGTAGCCACTAATGTAAGTATATTTATATACATGTAGATATATATAGTTTATACGTTTGTGCTGTTTGGCCTCATTGCTTTAAGTTTTTTCAATTCTGTTTTAATTCTGTCTATCGAAGTGGCAAGAAAACAGAATTTGAGTACAAAAATGTAATAATATTATTATTTTGGTGTGGGATATAATTGATGTAGTTTTTATTTACTGTTCAGCCCTGACCTTTTTATCTATGGTCATAGTCAGGTCATGAAAGTTATGTACATGTATATTATATTGTGAGTTGTTGATTATATAAGGCCTTCCAACCAAAATCTTCCTCGTTGGAATTCTTCCAGAATATATCTCTAGTTGACTACATCAGGTTCTCATCTACCTACCTCTTCTACTAGAGTAGTAAATAAGTTGCCCTCAAGTTTACATGTAACTCTAGGGCCATATAACTCTAGGGCCATGTGACTCTAGCGCCATGTAACTCTAGGGCCATGTAACTCTAGGGCCATGTGACTCTAGGGCCATGTGACTCTAGGGCCATGTAACTCTAAGGCCATGTAGAATTTATTCTGATCATACTGTCACCATATACTTAGCTAAAGCTCTAATGTACTACATGTATAAATATACCTATAATGTTGTCGTCAATATTCTGTCATGTATTTATAGAGAATGCGCCACTTTTTACTTCTTTAGATGGTATAAGTATATAAAACAAATCAGGCTGATTTATATTTTGATTAAAATTTGTTAATTGAAAAATTTTAATTGCATTTCTGACAGACACAATAACATGCCATTATGATAGCTATACATTACATGTGTTTGTACCAAACTTGCCATCTTATATTTATTCTGAATGTACTAAACTTGCCATATGATTTTTTATATTACATAGATTATGATGAGCATACCAGACCTGTCACATGGTCAGGAACAGGTTCTCATATCTTGTGTGAATGCTCTAAACACGGCCAGACCAGACCCCCTCATCTACTCTGGTGTACGAATGCCTCAAAAAGATGTGAATCTCAATACCAACACCAACTTCATGGTCTGCTGCGACTGCACAGACAATTGTCAGGTGAGAGAAAGATACGCTTGTCCAATCACCAGATGGTCTGTGATTTTGTACCCTCTAATGTGGGCATACATTGTCCATGTACATGCATTTATGGCTGTTTATTATATAAAATGCTTCGCTTATGTGATTATTATTCCTGCTTTTATTCATCTTGTGATTTACTAATGCATAAAAAATTATAACCTTTTTTGTAATATGAATTTTTAGTAATGGTGAAGTTTCTTTTTTGTTCGATGACAAACTGAAAGTAATTGTTTATGATTAAAAAATGAGAGTTACTTTTCATCATCGTCCGGGAGGCAGTAGATAAAGTATGTAGCAACAAGTTGAATGCAATCAAATACTAAATCGGTTCCACTGACTGGAATGATAAAATCATGAACCAATTAGATTGTAATAATAATATAACATAATAGAGCTAAAGTGAAACGAGGAGGAGATAGGAGTGGAAGCGCAAGTCACAGGTCAGAAGACATCTTGATGGAAGAGTTGACGTTGCGCTTCTGCCACTTCCTCTCTGTATGCGTTCTCCTATTATTAGGATCAAATTATACTTCCATCAAAATATTGATAGTGCAACAAATTATGCTCAATCATATACTATTCACATCGACTCGACTAATAGTCGTCATGTAGAGCCGCTTGTGAAATATTTTTTGTGAAAGTTTGGATTCTGGTTTATCGCCTTGTTTCTTAGAATGTTGATGGTTTCGGTGCCCAGAATGCACTAAAATCGATCTAATAAAAGAAATTGGAACTCAATGTTGTTCTTTGTTGGTTTTACTCTTGACCAACATCTGGAGTATATTTATTCTGTTACAAATCAGGTGCCAAAATGTTTTCTAAACCAGCTGTTGGTACGACACACTGGTTTCACTAATGTGTAGCTGGGTGTGTAACACTGATAGCGACGCCGGTACATGTTATATAATAAAAACAGGGTTTCTCTTACAGTTTGCACTCTCCCCTTGTTCAATATGCTCTGAAGTGGAAGAAAATCATTAGTGGGTAATTAATGTTTGTTTATATCATTACAAGTTAAAGGAAATTCTCGTATAACTAATTATTGTAATGGAGCAGCTAATGGTTTTGCTCATGAATTAATCTCTTTGAGTTTAGGAATAATAATCATTTTCGAGATTACAGTTTTAGTTCAGTACTGGAATATACCATAATATATTATTGCTATTGTTGGAAGATTTTTGGCTATTTTTGATTCACTTCCTAAAACTGTCGCTCATAACCAATGAAATAATGTAGAAGAGCTTGCCAGTTCAGACTTTTTCTCATTTTTGTTACAATTTTGAGACACTGTCGCACGTATTTTTTAATTTATTGTAGTTTAGTTGTCAACAATTTTGGGAAGAGAATCTCTGGAAGTTAGTTTCTGGGGTAATGGTTTAGTGTGACTACACTATGTATTCCAGTGCCAAAGGTTTACGTACCTTCATGGGGAATATCAATGAAAACAGAAAAATATAGGGTGCAGTTGTTAGGCGTTCGAATGTATTTGTTGGTGCGAGGGTCACTAAAGACTCTGATCTAATTAATTATTTGAATTTCTCCAAAGTTGGAGTATAGTAAGTGAACATGGAAATGCTTTCACTTTTTAACTCATTTAAAAATCCATTAGTATGAATTATGCACCTATAATAAGGTAGTGGTTGTAATATCAGCAGAATTCTGGCGTTTTACATTTCCTCTGGTACTTCCAATCTAGTGTATCACCTCTGATAATATAATTGTTTCATAGTGACGGTAGTCACAAACCCCAACTTGTCTTCCAGAGGCATTTTGAAATTGTCTTCTATTTTATCATACTTTACATGCTGGGACAACTCCTACATTAGCACTATTTAGTTGGATTTTTAATTGCCTAATTATCAACTCTTTAAGGGTGGGTGGGTTCTAACTCCAACCTCAAACTTGGATTGACAAGCAGTGTTGACTCTTAGGCTAACAATGATAACAAGTTGATTACTCAGCTGATGTAGCTATCACCATGGTTGTGCTGTAGCATATAAGTCAATTTACTTGGGTGTTTTATCCTTGTGACATAATGTCTAATGAAACCTACAACTTTCATGCAAAAAGTGTTAAGATATTTTACATCCTGTCTACTTTCATGGTAACGAAGTCATTTAAATTTCATTTTTCAGCAAATCAATTAATTTTTCAGCACAACTGTGACTTGAATAGTTTAAGCTGACTCACTTCCTGTGTTACTATGTTTCTCAAGTGTATGAAGTCGAGAATAACTTTAAACTGGTCTAATAATAAACACATATATACGATTGGAACAGAGTGGGGAAAAGGTCTACATGTTCCCTCATCTCTGTCCACAATGCCACCCCAATATTATATGATGCCATCATAGCTGGGGAAACAACCATTGGATAATATAATATACATTTTTGTTGATTGAGAACTTTTGGTGAACACTTCCTTACTCTACCAGCATCCACTAACGGCACTCTTACAATTACACCTACCTATGACTGTCACATGGATACATCCAATTTCACGTAATGAAAATTTTGTGAGTCAATCCAACAGAAAAATTATTGAATTAAATTAATTAGTATAATTTAACTAGTTTTCCTCGATCCTTCTTTTTTATTGCATCATGTCTGGTAATGATTTGGGAAAGGAGTGTAGGCTAGTTGGGTCCTGTCCTGTCACAAGTTTAAATTAATGGACATGAAAACAGTTTTATTTTTCTTTTGTCTTCGGTTTTTGAAAATAATTAGAAATTAACATTTTGCCATTTGTCACAAAAAGGCCAGTCTGTGGGACTAATTAAAATTAGCCTAATATGTTATGCAGGTTATCACCCTGGAGTGTGGCAGATCATGTCTGAAATACCCAAAGAATTCTTAAATTTACATACATGTATATTTATATACTGTATTTTATACTTGTAATGAATTTACAAAGTGAATGTTACAACGATTTGTTTTCTGAAATAAGCTATGCATATATTTATATCAATTTTCAGGACAAGACTAAATGTGCATGTCAGAAACTGACATTTGAAGGGCAGAAGTTTCTCCAGCCCTCCCTTCCTCTAGAGAAATCAGGCTACATATACAGACGATTAGATGAGAATATAGTCACAGGGTATGTGTGCATAATATGTATTACTGGTGTCCAGGTGAAGTGCTGCTTCAGCGTGCTTTCTTCTTATCGTGATACTACATTTCTTTAAATTGGTTGGTTTTGCACGATGTTATGTAATAACTTCTTATGTAATAACTCATCTAAACTTGGCACGGTTTGCCACTTTTTAAATAGTATGTTTGAATAAATTTATATCAAAGTTAACAAATTTAAGGTAATATATTAAGTGGCGGCTACATATATTATATCTCTACTTGTACCACTCGCATAGCTGTGATATATTTGTCTAGACCAGACAAGCCATGTCCATTCCCTGTACTCGAGTCCATCTCATCATTCATTGTAACTAAATTTAAATTCTTAAGTTCGCGTGCAAAGAAAGCTGATAACTTGTACTTTGGGCATTCAGGCCGTAGTATAGTTTAATTTAAAGCAATAGTTCGGTACAAAATGTAGTTGTATTTGGATAAACTTTGGGACATCTTTTAAGATTACACTTGACCCTTTCTCATAAATATTGTACACTAAACCCCTTCACATAAATATTGTATTAATCTTGACGTGAGTCTGTAAAGCAATTTCGTCAATCAAAGCGTGAGTTTTGGGGGCAAAGACACGGTCGGTTTTGGGTTAAGTTTCGGGAAGGATCTTCTTTGCTTCCTCCCCTAGATCCTCTTCCATTTCTTTGTCTACCACTTGAACATTTGATATGGTATCCGTTAAATGTGCCACTGCCTTTTGGCGGATAATCTTTACTTGGTTGCTGGTTGGACTAAGTATTTTATTATAAAGATTCTTAGCCATGCTAATGGTTATGGAACCTAAAAAGTGTAGATATCATCTGCCCAACCATGTCATTATAACTTATGATTTATTGCACTAAACAATGGAAGCTAGGTCTTCTTGCTGGATTCAAATAATAATAAAAATGTAAATTTAATATATTCAAAATTTGTCAACTGTGGAAAATATTTATTCAATAATCAATCAAACTGATGAATACCATCCTTGTTCTGACATGGAACTTTTATTACTTTGGGATATGGCGTAAATTAAGTGCCTTTTGATTAGTGATGAAAATTTGAAATTATCAGAGCGACAGTTAATACATATGCACTCTTCAGCTATTCCTACCTCCTCCTACACGAGAGCATCACATCGTACACTAAAAAATGCTGGGAGGGGAAGAGAACCATGGTATGTCCTTAATGTAGTCACAAACCCTGGGTCAAAGTAAACAAAGTACATGTGATAGGCAGATTATCTCAAGCCTAGTATATCAGCTGACTCATTAAATAGGCTACTAATCCGTTAATCTGTTAATCTCAACAGAGATTCTTGATAAACTGCTGGTGTCTATTCATCTAATGGGTCTCAGTTTCAGGAGTTCAGTCAAGTTTCTTCCGGTGGATAAAGGGATACATGTAGGTCTATCTATAAATGCATTCCGACAATGGGGTAAGATTGGGGCACACCTAGTTAAAAGGACATGGCAGATGAGTTGGGAATTTCTTTGGTTATACCTTCAAGTATCCAATGCATTTAATGAAACTAGTGAATTACATTATTTGTGACTAGATGCATCTCAGGTGACTTAGGCTAAGTACAGTGTAGCATAGTGGAGCTAGCATAGAGTTATATTGTCCTTGGAGGTGGTACTTTGTATATAATTAATTGACGACAGTATGGAGTGTGCCATGTTTGACAGTGCGCAATGCATTACATGTAGATAGAAATTTTCCAACTTGGTTGTGGGAGTCGTAGATGGGAGCCATATTTGTCTTAGACAGTTGACCATCGTTATACGATATATATGCTGGGTGCCACCTTACATGTTGGCATAGCAATTTGACAATAGGTTGTCATCCTACATGTAGATAGAGCATATTTCTATAGAGCTAGTGTTGGTAAATTTATGTATTCTGGGTATATTATATGGGTCTATAAAATATTAAAAATTATAATAAAATATGGAACCCAGCCCAAAAATAGTTGTATGTGGTTTGGTGAACTTCAAATTATGTAATGTAAGTAAGTGGCTTGATCTTCCCCCCTCTTCTGAACAACCAACCCTCTCGAATTTGATAGACTAGTCTTATTCCTATATAAATACAGCTGTCGGAAGGAATACCTCAGTTGTAAGCACAGTGCTTGTTCACTAGGAAGGAGCCCCTTCAAAAATGTAATGATAAAGTATAGAGAGTAATCAAGTCAGAGCATTTTATGTGATGCTGGTTTAGATAGCCTGGGCACCAGGCCTACTAATCTAAACCAACCAATAGGTACAGTTTAGTTGAGTGTGGTATAGTGGACTAATCTACTTACTGATTGATTTCGACTAGTAGACCTGAATCCCAGGTTATAGTTTATAAGACTTCCACATTGAGCAGAGATATAAACAAGGGCATTAAATTGTAATTTGTTGTTAAATTTCTTTATTACAGCTTAATTTATATATATGTGTTTTATAATTCATTTGTAGGGTGTATGAATGTAATTCCAAGTGTTCCTGCCGACAGACGTGCTTCAACAGAGTAGTGCAGCACCCACTTTCTGTTCGTCTGCAAATATTCAAGACTGAGAAGAGGTAAGGTTGTCCTCCCTTGGGGAGACAGAGGTGTAGATCTCCACAATCAAGTCTCTTCTGTATGATACACATCTACATGTGCAATGTATATGTACATGTATATGTGTTTGTACATGTAGATGTGTTTGTACACGTAGATGTGTTTGTACATGTAAATGTGCATGTCCTTGTAGATGTGTATGTACATGTAGATGTAGATGTGTATGTACATGTAGATGTAGATGATCAGCTCATAAAACCTAATGACCTGATTCATATCGGCGGGCGTCTACACACATCCACCCCTTACCAACACACTTACCAGTTCTAGTCATGAGGCTAGGTTTAGTTCTAATTATAATATACAAATACATTATAATATGCTCCCTCCACAATACCATAACCATAAATATACCATAACACACATGTCACGTTTCAACTTTTTTGCAAATTTATAATTGCAAAATATGACTTTGGTATTCATTGTCTTTAGTATTCCTGGAGAGTTCTAAAATATTTCAGGTTTGAAAGATATTGCTTTGGTGTAACTGCGTAATTCTAATTCTGGATTAACTTAATGGGTTGGTTTATGGATTACAGCAGTTGTACCAGCACATATCATCGTATTATTTGACAGTATTGTAACAATCGCAGTAACTTAAAGAGCAAATGGACTAGAGATAATTAGCAATGTGTTAGTCAGGTTTATAGCAGTGGATGGAGGGTTGACAACACTCTATGGACGACTAATCAATCATACATGAAGACATTCTCTTTCTAGTCTAACAATAATCTGAGATTGTTATTGTGTCCCTAATAAGAGTGATTTTTAGGGATTAAAGGAATTTGTTAAGCTGAGAATTAATGAAGTGTAAGCTGGCAAATTGGATGGCAATTTAGACAACCTGTCAAAATTTAGTAATACTTCATCACATAGACAGCATTGTACATGTACATGACTGTAGTGTAAGGTATCTGCATGTACTGTATGTTATGATAATTAAGATCAATGCGAATTTATTCATCATACTTTTTTCTAAATCTGTGTTTACCTTGCAGAGGATGGGGTTTAAGATGCCTGGATGATGTACCTAATGGAGGGTTCATATGTATATATGCAGGACAGCTGCTGTCTGAAGAGGGGGCTGATCAGGTACCTTGGTAGTTGGCACACTTCCAATAGTTTCTGTAGGCCAGACTATGCCCAGCATGGAACAGTAACTGTGTTTGGCAACTACCTGTTTTAGCCCTGCTACCATTTTATCTGCTATATGCTCCCTGTTCACTTATGTCAGCCTACAAGACATAAGAGAAGATAATTTTTATGTTATCTATTATCAGTATATATGTCAGCAGTGTTTGAGTTATGCTGACTGCTTGATATGACATCCCTTTTATTGGTGACTTGTAGGGTGGGCGGGAGTACGGTGATGAATACTTTGCAGAGCTAGACTTCATTGAGACATGTGAGAACGTAAAGGAGGGGTACGAGGAGGAAGTGGTTGACCCTGATGCCTCTTCTGATGAGGACAGAGAGAAGTAAGTTGTCTCCACCTAACCAGCTGTTGGTTTCCTCTAGCTGTTGGCTTATGTTGGATCTAACTAGTAATGTGGTGGGCGGAGGAGGTATTGGGATCAGATGTGATTGTTTTACTTAGATCTTTAATTATATAGTGCCGCAGGTCGTGGAACATAAATCTGTTTTACTCGGAAACAACACCTTTGGTGATATATTGCATGTAATTTTTGGAAAATATCACCATTTTTAAACCAAAATCTATCCGTGTTACATTGTAAACATCTATTAATTTAGGAATTTAATGATTGGCGTGCTTAAAGTTGATAAATGGCAATTTCAGACACACTCCAATATTAAAATTACTAAAACCACTAGTAGTGTCACATATAAAGGTCATCTAAACTGATTGGTTCAAAAAAGTCTTTACCTAGCATATTTTTTTTGCAATTTAATCAGATTACTAGTGGTTGATTCGATTTTGTATATGCAAGTCTATATCAGTCGGCTAAAGCAAACTTGTAGACAGGAAAAGGCAGAATAATTGGAAAGTTCAAAATCGAATGATCGCTTACAAGATATTAATATATACACATGTACATATACAAGGCTATCATGTTTATAAACATAGTTATTCGGAAAGTGGGTGAAATATGTTCCTTGAATACTCGGTACTGTAACATACGGGTTAACCCATGATGACAATGACGGCAGCATTTAGTTCGCTAATAATGAAAGTCTCAGTTATTGATCCATACCATTGTCATTCCTAGGGTCATGACACCGCATATATCTAGTTGACACAGCAGTGGCACTCACTGGGCTACTCGCAGAAATATGTTATTTATAAGGTAGATCTTTACCGGCTCTGTTATCGCAGAACAATGTCAAGTCATTATTCATTTGCGTTATCTATCTGTCTTAAAAGGAGACTGATTTTGTTCCAATATATGTACATTAATTATTTGTAATTGTCAATGTGAGTGACTGCAGTTGATTAATGTGTTACCTTCATGAACAGCTATGTTCGTGGATAACACTTTTTCAACATCACCGCTTTTTAATTTTATAAACCTGTAAATCACATATTTTCCATATTCATTTCCCATTACAAATAATGCCGCATATATGCGATTACGATTACCTCTTATAGTTGAGTTTGCAAAATCTGTTAGCCATAGGCGTACATGTGGAACGCACTGTAGGTAAGGGTACCTATAATTAGCGATAGCAATAGCTGTTTTTGACATAAAATTCTCTCATGTCATCCCGGCTTCCTAGTCAAGAATTTTAGTGTCAAAGACAATAAAAATAAATATGTTATCAGATGCCGGTTAAAGTATAGCGGAGTCGACCATGCTGTGGACAACATGCCTAGAGTCAGTGTAAGATAAGGGCTTAACTTATCTGTCAGCCATGTTTGTTATGTCTTAACAGATCTGATTCGGACTGGCAGGGCAGCAGCTCTGGTAGTGAGAATAATGATGCCATTGCCTCCCAAAAGCAACTTAGACCCAAGTCTCGAAGGCGACCAGGCAAATCAGAATATAACCCCGAGAACAAGGCTGAGGAACAAGCTGGGGTTGAAACGGTTGAACAAGCCGAGGCTAAAAAAGATGAGAATGCTGAGGCTAAAACAGATGAAAAGGCTGAGGCTAAGTTAGACTCCGAGTCACCTCCCACAGAGAGTGAGAAAAGTGAGCTGGTAGCTATTACACTTGTTAGTCCATTACTCATAGGAAAGCGTGGCGGTAATGGCGTTATGCCAATTCTTTCTGACATACTCTCGGCACCTGGTAATGCAAACCTCATAAACATCTCTTTCCTCAAGTGTGCAACTTCTAATTTGTTTGAATCATGATTATATTATTATAGAGTTACAGCTTTACGATTCCTTGCAGTATGAAATCATACAATAACTGGGGAAAATGCCACATGGCATAAAACCTAAGGCGATCTACATTTTAAACGACTGACAGAATTGTTCCTCAATTTAGATGAATGTCAGAGTTACACACGGTCTAAAACATTGTCGACTTTAGCCTATGTGCGACCACTTTTTTAAAATCATCCATCACTATTTACTTGAATCAAAGGCTGCAAGAGGGGGGGGGGGGGAGGAGGGAGGTAAAGTCTACTGGAATATCCTGCCATCTGATTACTCATTGCTACCGTATATATATAGTAACTTCCGAGCTCGAACATCAAATAATGGTATTCTATTTAACTGGAAGCACTCAATGTCATTAGATGCTAGAGTAGAGTTTACATAGTCACTGCTCTCTCATCCAACACACTTGAAAGGCTTACACATGTATTAATACTAAAACAATTCACTTTGACAGCATATTATGTAAATTCTCTGCACATGGAGATGTGTTACATAAACAGAGTTATGTAGTTTCTTAGTAGAATGGTGTACATTCCAGGAATACAATCAGCAGATATCAATCTTACCAACAGGTTGTCATACAACTAGACTTTTTCATTATCTTACCTCCTCATATTTAGCTAGATATAATATCATACACAGTATGTAACAATCACTTGATCCTGTGTGCCATATGAGTATATTCAACGCATGGCAATCACTTGCTCGAGTGTGTCTTATAGTCATACCTAGTAATCACCTGCTCTCATTATTAATGTCAGGTAGCTGCACACGTGTGTCAACTATCACATCTATCCTTCTATAAAAAGCATTTGAAGCTTATTAGAATCATCCTACTACATGCCTAATTGGTGACTGTCGATAGTTTGGGTCGTAAATCTTCAAAAAAACTTCACCAAACTTATTTATGGCGATGAAATAATATATTAATTATACGGCATGTACTAGGCACAAGGCAATAAATGTCGTTCGCCTCCACAAGCTTTTCTATAATTGACAAATTGAGCTTGCGTTGCCAAATTAAAGATTGCTTTTGGTAACCATTATCATTCCTCCAGCCCAGACTGTATATAATTCTACACTAGATGCTGCACTTTTGATAAAAATAAAATGTCACTGTTAGGTTTATAGCACAGACTGCATTCACGCGACTAAATGCTCGTCTATGGCAGTTTGACAAATACTGCTGGTTGTCTGTTGGTAGAGCCAGTGGCTGATATACATCTAGCTGGCATTTTCCTCTCTGAACAGAAATGTCATGTCTGCTTGCCACATCTCCGGGTTACCTTCTTATCACTCTGTCTATATCATAGTTTGGCATCTCTAATACTGAGTAGTAGGCCTATGTTCAAAGTTTTAGCAAGGTTACCTTGTAACATCTATTATCAGAATTTTGTTTTACATGTACTTCTAAATAAATTTAATTTGTCAAAACCTCTTTGCTTGCCAGAGTAGTTAAGTTCAAGTGGCAAATGACAACGGTAAGAAATGTACTCCAATAAGCTCAGCTGTATACCATGGAACTTACATGTACATGTAGATGTTTTAAATTTCATATTATGAAAAAATGAAGGGTTTCTTGCACTATAATTTTCCATTTTCATTTCCCAGAGCCAAGAATGGCTCTGTTATTACAAAGAAATTGGATCCTAATGCCGCTTAGCAACAATAGCTACCTACTGTGTGTCTGAATTCATTATTTCATCTTTCTTAAAATCTAGAAGCCGGAGTAATTTTTACAATGTTACTTTGATTGGTACAAGGTCAGGTAGATTCTTCCCATGATGCTGTATTTCATTACAGTTTGTCTGTATTTTGTAGAGCCCGCTGCCAAGTCCATTCGTTCCTACTTTGATGAAGATCTACCGTATGTTATGGATGCTAAAACAAGTGGTAACCTTGGTCGGTACTTGAATGTAAGTATAGTCCTAGAGCACCTGTACACAGGCACCTGCAAGCATAATATAACATACTATGTCTATGTGCAAGTAATTGTAATCGGTATCTCTAACCTACTTGCTTGTCCAAGACGACAAGGTGGCGTGATGTTGCTTGCCGATTGCTAGTTTCTCTACATGTAAACGGGCTTTTAACTCCACCATGTAAGAACTTGTTAAGGTTGTATGTATTATGTAAAATACATACACACAACATTGTCAAAATAAAGAAACAACTTGTCTGGATATTTGCAAACTAGTTGTGTGTATCATTGTTCAGGGTGCAGTTGAAGAGGTGGTGAACCTTTGAATAGAATTTAAATTTTGATTAGTAAATTCTCAAGTAGAATTCTATTTTTCAGTTTAATAATATGCAATTCACCCAATACTGGTTGCAGGACTTTGGTACAAGTCTGGCAGTGAACACAGAATAATTTGGTTGCACCGCTCAATCTATTCTATGGTCTGGTGCACTGCTCTTTTAATTTTCATTAATCTTTTGAACATTCTGGTATTTTAATCCACGATTTAAATTTTCATAATTACACTTACATTTTATTCCACCACTGCGTTTGCTACTGATGATTGTGTAGATGGTGTTTGCTACCGGAAAATATTATTTATTTTATTGCGGTGATCTTTTGGTTTCCTTTAGATAAATTTCACTCAAGTGACATATAGGGCGGTAGCGTCTAGCCAGCGGGATATATCATGTACTAGCAATACATAGCTCTGACAGATTGTATAAAATATGTGTGCGTGCTATTTATAATTGCAGACAAATGGCCATGAGAAGATATGATTTTCTTTTATTCTTTTTATTTGAAGTTTCACCTTTATTGATGATGATATCACCTCAGCAGTTTTTATTATATTTCTGTGAGTGATAAACTGAAGAGTTAAGACTAACGATTATTTCTGCTAATTGCTTACTTCCACATTTCTGTATTTGTAGCATAGCTGTGATCCTAATGTGTTTGTACAGAATGTGTTTGTGGATACACATGACCCCAGGTTTCCTTGGATAGCTTTCTTTGCTAATACGTAAGTATTCGCTAATTAGTTCTTACAATATACTCTCCAAGTTTTTGGCTTTATATGTGCAACCTGAATGAACTTCTCCAGTTGCTAATTCCCCAGAATTCTACAGGCATCCCAGGGAGTGTGGGATGGGCTGCCAATTGACTCCAGAATTGGTCCTACAAGGAGATTTCAGAAATGACCTAATGTTATTCAGCTAGCCTCTCGGTAGATATTCATATGTGCGGCCTTCCTCCTCTTTAGTACCAGACTGTTGTGGGCTCTGATTGGACTGTATGTAGGGAAGGAAATGGTCACCCTGCGCCACCACACTTTCTCATAGGCGTGGGTGGTTGTTATACTGAGTAGGTGTGAAGTGGGCATTGTCGACTATGACATGGCCTACATACATGTATATTATGACATGTCACACACACCTTCAAACTTTCAGTTGTATGAGTAATCAGCTACAATCATACTATCTAATGTTGTACTGGATACTGCTATGCATATGGCCCTTCTCCCCTTTCAGTGCGTCTTGAAGTTAACAAAACAAAGTTGAACATACTATCTAATATTATAATATTTAGTCCTTATAACGAGACAATGAGACAGCATTAATATAATTTGTTATATGACATTATACTTGGACATGTGTCGTTATATTATATACATTTAGGTGTGTCGTTATGTTACATACGTATATATTGTGTATGTGGTCTACAGGTTTATCCGTGCAGGATCAGAGCTAACATGGGATTATGGGTATCAGCCTGGTATAGTGGAGGGCAAGGTGATGTACTGCTACTGCGGCTCTAGTAACTGCAGGGGAAGACTGCTGTAGGTGAGGAGGGTCTCAGCGGATGAGAGACCGTTATGGATACTGGAGGTACATACCTGTATGTTACTCTCCTTGTGGGTGGTCTAGGAGACATGAGTCTCATTCATTCACACCACCCAGAGTGGAATGAACTGAGGAAGATGTTTTGGTCTAGTCACTATCACCAATATGTAACAATATATTAGCTAAACTGCACTTTGAATTAATGACTTAATCTTCAAGGGATAATCCATCTCTATGGAGCATAACGGTGGTAGTTAATCCATTATTGACTAATAATTGTTATACAGATGTATATTTTAATGCTATGGGTTTTTATCTCACTGTCACCCACTGTAGCCTAGTAAAGGAGTAGCTTACTAACATACCCACCTACTAGTCTGTATATAATGAACATACGTGTACATATACATCAAATTGTATATTCATGATATTTATAGATAATTTGAATATATAAGTCTGTATTGCTCTGGAAGAACCATAAAGCCTACTCTTCTTGTATTTTACATGTAATCTTAAATAATGGATTCATTTTCCTGTTGGCACTTTGCAAATGATGCCCCCACGAAGGATACTTGCCTGCGTGCGAGCTCTCGCCTGTGTGCGAGCTGTAGCCTGTGTGCAAACTGTAGCCTATGTGCCAACTGTAGCCTGCGTGCGAACTGTAGTCTACGTACCAACTGTAGCCTGCGTGCGATTGCACAGCTTTGAGCTCAAGTTCATATGATACGGAGTGTTGAATGAAATTGGTTTTCACATATGTACATCAAGGCATTATGCTGCCTGTAGTAGAGTTGGTGGGCTATGCCGTCTTCACTGCCTGACATGGCTTCTTGACCTTAGCACCTGCTCATGAATATTTAATTTCTGTTTTCAGAAAACATTTTGTATATACAATAATTATATTCAACACCTAATTGAGGTATTTTCAATAACACATTGGTATTTACTGTGTAAGTAGAAAATGCTCGGTGTTGATCCAGAAATATTTACATGGGATTTTTATTTCCCGCCCATTGTTGCAATCCCACTGCTGATTGCACATGTACATAGTAGACTTGTTTGGTCTTGGCTATATCTCTAGTGTACGGTATGGAAAAATTTGAAACAGAAGGGGAGTTTCCAAACTAATTTAAATATTAGAATCAATTGGCCACACCCTCCGCGTCCTTTCTCTCTATAACCAAGGTATAAGACTTGTATATATTTCATTAACGCAAGTTCTCTGCCAATTGTCACTTCCACAAAGCCCTTGCGCTCAGTCAACCGATAATTCCCTATGATGTGATAATGGTAATATCATATCCAGTGAACATCGCCTTTGCTGTTGCCATGACGATTATCGTTTGACATTTTTATCCTAATTTTCTAAGAGTATTAATATCACACGGCTGGTCCGTTTCTGCAAGGACAGGTTGTTGCTCTATCTATTCGTTCTGTTCTGGACATAATGAATAAGGATTTATAGCACAAACACACATGAGATAGATAGGGGTAATACTTCCTGGGAGTTATGGCAAATAATTATCCCAGTGGAGATGATGGGAGTCAGTAAGTATAATAATTTTACTTTGATTTTCTTTATATTTAAATGTTAGAAAACTATTACTTTATATTACTTTAGAAGATGGAAAAATTTATGTGTTGTATTTTGATAGTCTCAGCAATTTGTATATACCTTCAGAACTTCACTGTGCTAACAGTGAAAGACTGCCATGGTCAGCCCGTATATACGGGCTGACCATGGCAGTCTTTCACTGTTAGCACAGTGAAGTTTTAATAACAGTAACTTCCAAGTGAGAAAAATCTACCTAAAAGAATCTTGATTTTTGTTACAATCTTGTAAATTGTGTATAAAAGTGAGCTAGTAACAGTTGATCACAGTAAAGCAATGAAAACTACCGTTACTGATAGTTTCTTTTGTGTTATAGAATCAATCTTGTAGATATTTGTTGCTTCATTTACTTCTTGAAGTAACCCAATTGAGTACAAAAACATTATTTCACATCCTAGCAACATCTCAATGCTGAATCAGTCGTGCTTGCAGAAAAACTTGAAAATTTACTTATCAGTTGCTTTTTGAGCTTTGGTATCTATCATTTGTCACTTTTTGCTATTTACAGATGATTTTCAGGTTGTGAAGGAATTAGTAAGATACTAAGTCTAATAATCGCTTTAGTCCAACTCTAATACTAGCTATTAGTTAGATATAAGATTGCCTATTTATCTGCCTTTTATATAAAAACGTCACTCAAAATTAGAGAAGATCACAGAAGATTATCTGTCCTCCTTGCCTATTGAAAGCACTGTAACTAACACCTAACTTAGTAACTAAAATATGCAGACCTTGCAGACCTCGGGTCTTAACTATACCTCCAACTCAAACAAAAAGAAAACCTTAACATTTCTACCACTAATTTTTCAATTCATGGCTAAGGTGGAAATTACAAAGACAATTGAACATATCTTATTCTAGTTACCAGTATGTGACGTTACTGCATAGGCCACGATATGACAGTTCTAGAACTTTATATAGGGCCTGTGTTTTTTGGTCCCAGAAACCATTACAAATGTGAAAAGTTTACTGGGATATATTGTATCCATATGCCCCATGGTGAAAGATCTAAATGACTGGCACATAAGCAGTATTTTGACTTGAGAAGGAAATTTTAATAAAAACCATGCTGTAATTAGTGTCTTCCTGCTTGGAGCATAAATGAACTGTTTGCCAATGCATTGTTTTATACCTATTTTTATACATTGCAGGGGACACAACTACAACAGTTGGGCAAGACCAAGTCTGCTAAATGTATTTGATTTACCTCGGATGTCCCGGGCTTCCAGTGAGGAGTATCTCGAAGGATATGACCAACACAATGGTGGAAGGTAGGGGACAACACTGGATTTATCTCCACATGTATTAATATATAAGCAGCTGCCACCTTATGAGATAATCCCTATAAACATTAATTAATGCTTATGGCCATTAGAGGGATGTTACATATTGTACCCCATAAATCATATTAGTCTAAAGGCAGGTGAGTTACCTTTTAACAGGTACTTGAATTAGTTCGCAATCGCAATTCTCTGCCTTTACAGATGTTTTAGATAAGTTTAAGTTGGTGATCTATGTTAGTTTCTCCTGTCTTTGACTTTCATTGGTTGTAACATTACCAGCTTCACACACCGTTCTGTTATCCCTGACTAATAAACAAAAACATGTACAAAAGTTCATCATGTTTGATAAAACCTAAGGCCAGAAATATGCTACCACCGGGCCTACTGGATGTTGTTGCTTTTTCTGCTTGGTGGAACATTTCTGAGCTCATCTACCTTATATGTGTCTTCAGCATGTGCCACAATGCGTTAGCCCTGGTGATATCACAGGTCTTGTGCCATTCTTGTTATTGGTCTCCATGTTATCTATACATGCTGGTTGCCGTGTCCTGTGTTAGTGCAAATCTGTGTGATGGATATAACTGTAGATGGATTTAGGATTGGTAGCTTTGATCATTCTATTTCTATTGTGATGAATCATTACCCATTCGAGACAGTGTTGGTTTGTAGTAAAATCTTATTTTACCATCCTTGGTGACAGGATTCTCTTCTCAGAGCTTAGGATGTTGTAAGCTGCGGTATTTTAATCTATGCAGGATAACCTGTGTTGTCAAGGCTGGCAAATTATGCCTGCATGTACAGTCCATTCCCTATGGTGACACATTTATCATATTGAAATATGTTCTATCTGCTCAAATATACTAGTCTTTGACTGGTGAAAATTTTATTCCTTGCCAATTCTATTTAAATTGAATAAATCCTTTATTGTTATTGATTTATTTAACTTATTTATGGATCAGTATATGTGCTAAAAATAGAAAACTTCATACTGGTGGCTGGAACTAATGGGATGATACCAGCTAATATCAAAAGAAAACCATTTGACATTTTATTGATAAGATTTTCTCACATGCACCAGGATTTCTAAACTATTCAAATAAATTATTATAATAGACAAAAAAATAAGCGAAAACTCGGGTGTGGCCATGCTGAATGAATACATGAAGTTTTCATCTTCATAATCTACCTATTCCTTATTAAATAGGTGTGAATAAATCAGATTTTGTATCAATAATCCTAATTAAATTGTTTCTTATACCATCTTCTACCTGGCTGCTAATTTCGATAAGATATAAAACAATCATTTTGGGTTGAGGAGTCGGTAGACGAGGTGGTTGGTTATCGTCTTTTAAGATGGCCAGTTGTGAGAACTACAGCAGCTTGACATCAAGTCGAAAATTATTTGATTATGACTACATTCGCAAAGCTACAAGTTCAACATTAAACCTCGAATCTGGAGATGACTGCACACAAAGTTCTACGACGTTATCTGTTGGGTTTATTGGTAATTCTGTGGAGTTTGCCTTGCCTACAAAGAGAGACAGTATAGATAGTGAGATATCACTTGGTAGTTGGCTGCACCCAAGGAGGTAGGATATGATAGAATGGGAACTCTTAATAGAGGACATTATGGAAATGGCCATTCATGGCATGGTGGTTGAATATAGAATATTTGGCAGGATTGTGTATTCTGAAGACCATTAATATTGTGTTCTGGAATTTACAGGTTTCAGCTAGGAGTCATTGTCATAATGAAATATATAAATAGCCAGAGTAGTTAGACTTGGATTGAAACTGGCATAATGTCGACCTGTATCAGCACTTTGTCACATACAATGTATTGTAACTTGTAGAGAAAGCGTGGCCAGTAGCTACGTTGACGAGGATGATAGTGACACTACGTCCTGTAATGAAGATAATCCAATCAGTTACGATGACTACATGACATCTAGACGATCTTCAGAGTTTACCAACTTCACCAATGGCACATACGCCAGTGGAGGCAGGCAGAGTGTAGATTTTGCTGACCCAGAGCTGTACGACAGCCTTGCTAGAAAGTTAGTATTGTCCTATGGACTGTTCTGTTTTCCCATTAATTTGCGGTTACAATGCTATTGTTAGTATTGCAAAACTTAGTCAAACACATTCTATATATATAACTGCCATTACTCAGGTGATTCAGGTGCCGAGGTAATGTATTAGACTAGAGTGTGCTTTCTTGGCTCATCCATGTTATGGTTGCTGATAAAGTGCCAACACATGACTTTTGATTTTCCTGTGAATATTTTAAGATAGATAGCACACTGTTATGTTGATGTATTTATAGCCTTATTTTGGTCTAGTTTGATCTGATTACGAAAGGTATTTTGACAGGTTTTAGGTGGGCAGAAAGTTCGTATTTCGGCCCACTGATAATGGGTTACTGCTTGGGCACCGTTTAATGTAACTACAAATATTTTTATAGATAATATCTGTACTATTAAAAAATGTTTCATAAGCTGTGAAATCATTTACTATTTATCGGTGTTGTGATTAGTTGTTTTGGCCTGTTTCCTCTACAATGTAATTTGTTACTCACAACCATTTCCATGTTTCAACATTAACAGTGTAATAAAAATTATAGTAAAGTAATTTACATTATTAATAACTGATTATAGGTACGATGGGATGGGTGCAAGGAAGAAGAAGGGTAAATGGGCTGAAGGTAGAGCTGAGGATAGCGGCAATGGAACAGATTGGAAAAGCGAAGCAGGAAGCATATCTGGAGCAAAGTTTATACAAACACCTCTCTGTGAAAATGAAGACGATGATGAAATGGAGTTGTCCCAGTAAGCATTGCTATTATGCATTACGTAACCCGTAGCTTTTTATGACACATATTAGGGCAGATTGGAGATGGGAAAGCTGTGCATGTATCATATGGTTTACCATTAAGACCTGTTGTATTTCGAAATGGTGCACTTATATAATGTTACACTTACATGTACAGTATGCTATATTCCCACACACATTTCTAGGGATAACTATTATAGAATGCACTGAATACAAAGTGTAGGAGGGGTCAATTTCATCATTAGTATATTTTCTCACATTGTAAGCTGTATTGGCATCACCTTCACTAAAACCTCTTTGACTAAGGCTACCTATATGATCATGTTATAATGCCTTAATTCTCTACTGTTTTACATGGCCTTACCTCGAGTATCCATGGTGATGTGTTCACATTTGTCAGTATGCTGATGCCTACCTTGCTGTAACCACTTGATATCACTGTCATTATGGGAGTTTACCACCATCCACTTTTATGGTTATGACTTCAAGCAATCAACTATGCTTAATTGTCAATCTATTGTACATGCATGGAGTATACAACATTGTTATAATGATAAATTATATATAAATAGATTTTATTTAAATACCTATTATATATGTACATATAGTAAAGGGTGTAGAGTAATTTTAATTTTATATTCCCTAGAAAATATCTTCACAGTTATGTTAAATAGATTTCTGGTAAAGAGCTGATCGAGGTGTACGCTTCCACTGCCTCAACATATACCGTGAAGGGATTGATGTTTGTGTGTTTCAGATCAACATGGGATATATTCCAGACCATTCCAAGAGAAAGAAAGAGTAACAGTGAGACGAGTTTAATGGTGCTTAAGTTTATTAAAGTACTCATGTATGGCTTCCTGTTTATAATGGTACTTGGCACTGCAGTCATGGCAAAGTTCTCATTTATCGTATTGGCTACAAACACAGGAATAAACAAACTAAACGTTGACTTTGGGAAGGTTAGTTCAACATGGACTGGTCATCCGTTAACAGAAACATCATTTAAATAATATACCTGGAGCAGATGAATGAAATGCTAAATTATTCTTAACTAAAATATTCACTAGCTGTTCTTGGAATATTCTGGTTAGAGAGTTTGCACTGTTTTTGTATTTCATAGCTCCGTATCCATCTGCAACGTTTGCATATATTTCCTGTAAGCAGTTGTATATGTTCCTATTATAACTGTGTGATTCACTGGTTACTCCCTCCTCCCCTTCCACAATATGTATTGGTTATGTTACTTAAATTCTACATGGATAACCTGGGTTCTACAGCTTGCACAACATTACATGGAAGGGAAGGACAGTCAGAAGTCCCCCAATGGTACAGCAGAAGACTTTGAGCAGTACCACATGGAGATCAGGAACACTGCTGTCACTCTGCTCATGATAGCACTGATTATACCAGAAGCTCTGGTCTTTCTCAGTCATCTGTTCAAGTCTCTGTTTGGTAGCCAGCCATGGCCCACTATGAGAATAGTACTAATGGTAGGTGTTTATAAATATACTACTTATCTACTTACATGACTAGGCTAGTTCTACATCACTGTACTCTCTCTAATTCTCCCATCTACAAGTATTAACAAATAGAAACTGAGTGGGCTGGAAGGATTACTAATTCTTTAAGCTTTGCTATTGTAAAGATAAATTATTATTGAATTAATTATTTTCATATACATGTACATGTACATTATTATAAACTCTAGTCTAGAGGTAGCACACACATGAGTGGTTTCATTGGATCAATAATTATACAGTGAATTTGAATATAGAATTAGATGGAGGTTTTTTTGTTCAAGAGAGATGGATTCTAATTATATTTGGGTGTATACTGGTAGATGTCATTCAAACTAGACAGTCATATGACTGGCATAAATAAAGTAGTCAACTGGGTCAGTCAAGGAACTATTTTGAAAAAGGTCAACTAATGGTTTTGAGTAACATGACCATTTAAAGCTAAACTAAACGAAGTATCAATGGATGAAGCTATGTTGTACTCAGTTCTGATAATGGTACCAGTTTCAAATGTGTAACATATAGTTCCTCGGAAGTGAACTGGTATGAGTCACCTTTCTCATGACTGCGAAAAAATTCTTCGACTCATTTTATTTATATGTCAACCCTACTGCGGATATTTTTGGAATTTTTCCAATATGCTAGCAAACTTGTATAATAATATGGTAATAGTTGCAACCAACACGGGGAGACTGATTGCTTAATGTAACTCAGTTGGAAATATTTTGGTTGTCATGTTATGCTGATATGGTATCACTTGCATTACTTTATCCTGTTATGTGTTGTATTCACCACATCTTTCCTTTCTAACCCTAACTCTGGTAAATCTCTGCATTGATACAATCACCCATCACAAATATATGAAATGATCTCATCCCTCTCATTGTCAATAGCCTATGCCACTCGTCTAACTCCTATTATCAATATTTTAATTGCCGCTATTGTCATCAACAGTGAAGTGAATTGCTGGAATTTCCTTGGACAGGCACAAATTCAAAACATAAATTATTCCGATGGCTCCAGCCAATTGATACAAGTGTTAAAATCCACTTGCAGAATATCTGATAAGTGAATATCAACAGAATACGGCAAATTTAATGTTTTTTCTTTTTATGCGTACGATTTTGTGGAAATGGTATATGTGATGGCAGACTGCCTGCCTGCACTCTTGGCTTACTTACCTAACTCTAACTACACCCTCTCCTACACCACAACTAGTCTAAGCTATACATAATCACCAACATAATGGTTTTTAAATAGATTGAAAACTACCATCTCCTATCTCTTGGTTCACATCAAGTGCAAAAACTGAGGAAAATCAAATTAGTATGCTGTACATAATATCCTTGATCTTATGTAGATTATTATTTTTCTTGAATTATTTTTAGTTCTTCGAAAAAGAAATGTGTGAATATTGGTTAACTGTCCTGTATTTGTATACCGAACAAAGGTTATAGTCTATACTGTGTATAGATATACTTATGCAGACATCGTCGGTTAGTTCTATAGTTTGTTATACATGAATATATAGGTGCATGTTTATTCGGTTTCTGTAGAGTCTCATCGTTGGTGCTCTGGAGACGTTTGGACATTGCCTGCTGGTTTTCAAAGTTCTACCATCTTTAGACATTGTGCGTGGTGTAATGCTGTTGAGTTGTATTGGCTTTCTGCCAGGAGTAACTCGGCTTATTTTTGGAAAAGAGAGTAGAAGGGCAAAGTTTCCAATATGTAAGTCACATATGACATTTTATTATATTTCATTTTGCTATACCAGTGATGGACCTGTTTCCAGTTTTGAGAGCTTCACTGGACTATATTAAGATCTATTTGATCAATTATTTCTAGTCCAAATCATTATTTACTCTTCTCTACTCGAAGCTGACACAAGCTCTTATCTCCATGTACCAAATTTGCCATAAGCAGTAATTACTTTCCATATCCGGCAACCATTCAACTATTTTGGCTAATCTAATTAATATAGAACCTGCCATATATGTTTATAAATTGTATAAAAATATACTAACAATAAAACGACATTATTATCTCATTAACTTATGCAGAAATATTGCATATTTAATTAAGGGCGGACATCTTAATAAATATACTTGTATTCTACCATAGCCTATTGTTTCACTGGCAGTTTTAGGAATGGTTTAACCAGTCCCATGCACTATACTGTAGGTAATAGATAGGATGCGAAATGTGTCCGGGATCTGCTATTCCTTGATTCTAAAAATAACCTTTACATTTCCTGCCGTCAGATCACTGATTTGAAATATATATAACAATTTTGTCTGTTTTAGTGAGGAAGATTATTCTGATCATAGCTGTGGTTCTACAGCTTACTGGACCTGTGGCAGTATTAGTCTTCAGTTACGGGTGGAAGCATGCAAGCCTCTCTACTTCTGTGAGAAATGGGAACATGAACTTCTTCTCAAGAGAACCTGCTCGTTGGACTATGGAGTCCCTCAATCAACTTGGTAATGCTACCGTCCACTCCTCCTTATGACGCTACTGTCCACTCCTCCTTATGACGCTACTGTCCACTCCTCCTTATGACGCTACTGTCCACTCCTCCTTATGACGCTACCGTCCACTCCTCCTTATGGCACACTCACCTTTACTAGCACAAATGCTTGTTCAGTTTTAGCCAACCTTTATATTACATTGATTCCAATCGGTCCATTTATTAATTCTGCATACAGTGTACTAATAATATTATGAAAATATCTCTTGTTCCAGGTATGAACTGGGAGGTGATCCTGGCTGTTTTCCTCACTAACTTGAGCTGGTGTGAGAACTTTCTAGAGAAAAATCTTACTATCTGTGGTAAGGTTACCAGCTAAGCTAAGATACTAGAATGACCATACTAGTATGTCCAGTAGTGACCATACTAGTATGTCCAGTAGCGACCATATTAGTATGTCCAGTAGTGACCATACTAGTATGTCCAGTAGTGACCATATTAGTATATCTAGTAGTGTCCATACTAGTATGTCCAGTAGTGACCATATTAGTATGTCCAGTAGCGACCATACTAGTATGTCCAGTAGCGACCATACTAGTATGTGCAGTAGTGACCATACTAGTATGTGCAGTAGTGACCATATTAGTATGTCCAGTAGTGACCATACTAGTACATGTATGTCCAGTATTGGTTATTCCATTGGCAGGTCAACACATTCTACTTGTCAAGCAGAAGTGTTGTAGTTTTAGCCTTACATTTTTCTATTGTTCATACATGTACTTGTATAATATTAATATTGTGTATTAACATGTAATGTACACTTACATACACGCATTATATAGACTAATACATAGTGTTAAATAAATATGTAGTATTATGTTATGCTCTAATCACACAACTTGGCTTATAGCCTACTTAATCCTAGGATTATCATGTCTTATCCCAAGAAGGAAACTGCATCTCTTTAGTCTATGTAAGACTGTAAGCTAGTAAATTATCCATATTATCACACTAGGAAAGCTCTTGTCAAGTTCAATCATTTGCATTGTATTATGTATATTACAGTCAATGTTTTCTAGTCTTTAAATTACAACCAAGGCTTAGCAGTTATATGAATGGTACAAGTGTGTCTCACCATAGGGCATTCATTGACCACACTACACTCCAGAATTTGAATGTTTCTGTACTTGTGCTATGTTTGCCCTCCAAAATTTGGCAAATTAATTTAATTATCATTTATTTAGTTTCAGTACCACGGTATATTAGGTCTATTATAATGATTGCGATAATTGCAGGTAAGAACATCAATGTGTGTAAACTAAAGGCCATGCTACACACAGTCAGACAGAAGACGTACACGTTCCTCCCTCTCTGGAAGATTCTGTTCATATTTATATTTGTCTACTCACTCGTACCAGATTTCAGGCTACAGATTGAACGACTGGACTTTGAGATGAGACCAAATCCATCTAACAGTAAGTCATTCTACCAACATATTCACACTAGCTATGCATTCCCATTGGTTAAAGGGTTATACAGACACCAGCAGATATACTCTACTTGTGGATGTGCTATTATCAATTTGAAAAATTTGTTGTAAAGATAAAAGTTACCAACTGAGATCTCGTTTTGCAGTTATCGAATCACTTCTAATATTGAAATACCTGTCCCTGAGAGAAACTTTTACTACATTTGCTAGGATATGATATGGCTTATAAATAAGTCCTTATTACTTACAACTTAATCTGTGACAAACGAAAAGCATTGTTTTGTATAACTGATTAAGTTGACCCTCCTAGTACTCTTCGTCACTTGTGCTACGACAACTAACAACTGATCTAGTCGTCTAGGTCATAGCTAACTGTCCGCAGTGGACCTACTAACTGCTCACAGGCAGTTTCTGCTGTTACAACCATTACTACCACCTGTGGTATTCATATACATACAGTACATGTATACAGTATATGTACTGTACATACAGTGCATGTATATAGTATATGTATATAGTATATGTACTGTACATGCAGTGCATACTAGCCATAATTATCAATATGCTGCATTTTGCAGATGCGGAGAAAAACTTCAAAGAAGATACTATACGCAGAGGAGAGTCCCTTATTAAGGAGATCAGGGAGTCTATTATTAAGGACGTGCAGGCTTTAGGTGGGACTGGACATAGAAACATGACCGATGCCATCATCAAAGAGATCAAAAACATTTATGTTGCCAAAGGAGAGAATGGACTGGAGAGACACCCTAAGCATTTCCTTGACCATGTGTGAGTATGGGGGGACAATTCCTCTTGTTCATATTACATACATGAAGTATGCACATAGAGTAGTGGTAATAGGCCAACATCCCATTAGAAGTACATAGAGTGTTACTTTTAGTGCATATCATACGCTCGTATCACTAATCTGATAAGATTTACGTAGATTATAGTTATCCAACTTGTGGTAGATCTGTCTACCTCTTCTGTATCTTACATCTCTGTACTTCCTCTACAACATATTACTATGTACTGCTATCCTACACTCTACAGAATACACCTGTTCGCTTGGTGTTTCCTGTTTACAACAGTACTATACCAGGAATACAGGCCAGGTGACAGGTATACATCAGTGGTTAGATACTTCCACCAAGTGCTCAGGAGTACTTGCAATGGATGACTCATCTCAGTTTACCAAATTCCTGGGCCAGTTCTAGAGTTGACTAATTATTATTAATTATCAATTATGTAATATTACAACAAGAGTAATTATAACTCATAGTACTTGAACTTCTTTGAGTGCATACAGATACACTAAGTATTACTGTACCTTCCTGGTGCTATGTATTACTGTACCTTCCTGGTGCTATGACTGTATTACATGGTATATTATGGTGCTGTGTATTACACATGATGTATTATGGTGTTATATATTACACATGATGTATTATGGTGTTATGTATTACACATGATGTATTATGGTGCTATGTATTACACATGATGTATTATGGTGTTATATATTACACAAGATGTGTTATGGTGTTACAGGACTGACCCAGAGAATAATGTAGCACAAGCGCTGAAACAGATGTACATCAATGCTGTGGAAACTGGAGATGAGTTCAGACATTACTCTGTTGAGACTTTAGAGGCCTTGCAAGATGTTAAACAATTCAGCAGAGATACTCGTGTTTTGTTTGGGGTAAGAAGTCTTATGGGTTTACCTTGTCCATGTTTCTGTTCTGTCCATGTAGTATTTGCTATATCTATGTATTTACTGTGTGTATAACATAAAGTGTATATCTAAGCATCTAAATAGTTATGATATAACTTGTATGTATATGTATACAGTTGTCTGTGAGTGACTGTGGAACTACGATTGGGCAGTAGATCACAGTGGCTTATTACTGTACATTGACATGTACCATCTACATATCTATATCATGTTGTGTTTTATACATTCATGTACATTATTTGATTGTTACTTTCAGGAATACAAGAAATTCATAAAGGAGGCTGACAAACCTGGTCACATGATATTTGAGTTAATCAAACAGGTTCTTGAGGAATATTGGCACTTTATAATACTGCTTATCTCTACAATCACCTGCTCCTACTTTGCTAAGCTGTCATGTAAACTGTGTATGCAGTTTGCTGGGTTTGCAGTACCCCTACTTCTTGCTGGACCATGCACTGTAAGTCCATTAATCTACACGAAGGAACGAATAGGTATTAAATTTACGCTTATATATGAGTATGTTATATGTACAATGTAGTTGATATTATGTACATGTATATATTCTCACTACACATACAGTACATGATATAATATTCTTATAGCCATTCTTTGTGTGATATCATAGCTATCATAGCTTATTATTGTATTTTGTCTGCATGTATTATGTATTTATATCAAATAATGTGTCCTGCTGTGTGAGCCAACTACCACACGCTCCTTGAGTAACAGTTGACAGCTGACACATCTCCTAGTGTGAAGTGTACCAGCTCCATGAATAATACCTTTTTTTGTTAAATTTTTGCAATTCATCATTTTCTCCATCAAACGTCTAATTAGCATATTGTTGCTGTTCCACTAGTTGGCAGAATATTCTTGTAGGCATTTTAAATATGTCCTATAAGTCCTATAGCCTCTGGACTGGCTACTTTTACCTATCTCTTTAGACACATACCGACACGTACATGTACATGTATAAATTGTAGACCTATTATTGCAGATGGACAGATATTGAGATTCACCTATATGTATATACTGTTTAGTTGTGTAGATTTGTAGAAACACTTGTGTTCTTCTGTAGTGTATGCTAGGGATAACTGTAGATAGCTCACATACATATACGTACATGAAAACACATTATACATGTATATATATACTTGTAGATACTGATGCTCTACCTGCAATGCACCAGGGCACTCCTCCCAGGCTACACTCACTGGATATGTATGGAAGAAAACACATCTAGTGATATCTTCTACTTCACTCTGGGTCTGGGAATCCTCTGGTGGATCTCCCAGATGATCATCGTCTCTCACATCTGGAACCCGTGCAAGGAACGTCTGGCTAGAACTGATAAGTACGTTCGACAAGTCTGAGCTTTCTTTTTCTGGACATACATACATGTACATGTATGACTGTGTAACACATTGTCATGGATACCAACTGTATACATTATAATATACATCCTTATGTTATATTGTGTACATGTATATTGTATTTGCTCCTCAATTGATTTGTGTATCGACCTTTTGTGTAGGTTGTTTGTGGTTCCTGGATTCTCCATGACTCTGGTTGAGCAATCTCTACTCTATAACAGACGTAGGAACGACAGTGAGGTAGTGGTTACTGGTATAGATAACCATGTAGACTATATAGGTAAGTTACCTGAGTATACATATACACATTAACATATTATAGACTATATAAGTAAGTTACCTATATATGTAATATACACAATGTATAATGGATGTTATACACTCTATAATACATGGACATGCGATATTGGTCTTCTGTTGTCATTGCGTTGCACACAGTGTATATTAGTTAGGTTACAGTTACTTCTACCCTTCTATGTGTATATATACACTGTATGTGAATCTACGTATGGCTATACTGAAGGGAGTCATTTCATCTCAACAAGAGCATAGAGGGATCTGCCTCATTAGCTAATGGTGGCACTGCCTCGCCCCACTTTAATGCTCTCTTTTAAGCTGCCTCCTAATGATGGTTTTATGTCCCCTTACAGTGATATTATGTAAAAGTTCAAATATTTCACCCCATTTTCTCCTAAGATCTTCCTAATCTGCTCTTAATAATGTGATATTTATGTTGCTTGTATTTGATGTTGGTGTAAACACTGATGTGTTATCTGCTTTATAGGTATGGAAAGCAGTGTTGATGGCAGTTCTATGTCTTTGAATAGTAACAAACGGAATGATCCGGATCGTTATAATGACTACACAATACCCAAGATCCACGCTGTGGCTACCATGTGGCACGAAACGCGTAACGAGATGACACAACTTCTCAAATCTATATTTAGAATGGACAGTGACCAGAGTGCAAGGAGAAATGCCCAGAAGTACTTTGGTATCAGAGATCCTGACTATTATGAGTTTGAAGGTGAGTCAATGCTTAGAGAGTGTTTGGTGTTAATTACTACTTATGTTCAGAGGTATTTATATGTTTGTAATTAACTTACTCGCCCTCTTGTGGTGCTGGACTAAAATAGCTTTAATTAGTTGGTTAAATCTCACATTTTTCTCGGTATAAAACTCATAGAAAAAACTTGAACCGCTACAGTGCTATTTATATACATCACTTGCTGTATGCTCCTTTAGCTCATATCCTGTTTGACGACGCTCTGGAGTTTAACGATGAGGAAGAAAGAGTACCAAACAGCTTTGTGGTGACCTTGTGTGAGGTCATGGACTTAGCAGCTTCATCTGTACACGAGACGGCTGTCTCTAACCCTCCCCCAACCCGTATCCCTACTCCTTATGGAGGACAGCTAAAGTGGACGCTACCGGGTGGAACTATTCTTACTGCCCACATCAAGGACAAGGATAAGATTCGTCACAAGAAACGCTGGTCTCAGGTGAGTTGAGTTACCAGTACATCCATGAATTTACGTATTTTCATTTGTTTACGCTATTCATGCAGAGGTCTTCAGAGCTCAGATACAATCTCCCAGGCTTTTAGCAAAAACTATTAATTTTTTATTGGCCAGTGTAGCCAAATTTCTGTTATGGTATAATTAAACAGCTTCCCATTTTTTGATTAATTGGAATTAAAGCAATTTTTGTTTGCCTTTGTTTCCTACCCTTGTCCTAGTCGACCGACCGACGTCCAGCTGGTGCACATAAATATAATGTAGCCTTCACCTACATTACATGGACATTAGCATATAATATCAGATATGCAATGATTATGTCGACTATCTATAGGTGATGTACATGTACTACCTGCTGGGGTACAAGATGATATGTGAAGATGATGATTATATGATGAGGACACTGAGGAGTGGACCAGGTAAACACATCAGCTGGGCTAAGACTGCAACCAAAAGCCAGAAACGAAGGAAAACAACTCACTACACTAAATCTGATGTGTTTGATGTAATGGGCGAGGACTTCCATGTCAAGGTAAATGATAAGAAATGGTGTAAAGTTGGCTAAGTAACAGAATAACACAGAGTGGATCAGGATCAGGTGCACTATATGTATATAATATCTGTGTAAAGTGCTTACCTGTATATTAGTGGAAACTGTGTTATTGATTCTGCATGCAAGTATTTACAGTGGAACTTGGATAACTCTGGTCTTCAGGAGATCAGTAAAAGTTGTATTTTGCTTTCACGCCGTTATACCACTAGCTCCATGCCATATGCGCTGTATATTCAATATCTTGTTACACACATTAGCTGGTGCCTCAATGGATCTAGTAAGATGTGTTCTCTCTCTTTACTCATAGGCTGAGAACACATTCCTACTGACTCTGGATGGAGATGTAGACTTCAAACCAGATGCTGTCAGACTGCTTATGGACAGAATGAAGAAGAATAAGAAGGTTGGAGCTGCCTGTGGAAGGATTCACCCAATAGGATCAGGTGCACTATATGTATATAATATATGTGTAAAGTGCTTATCTATATATTAGTGGAAACTGTGTTATTGATTCTGCATGCAAGTATTTACAGTGGAACTTGGATAACTCTGGTCTTCAGGAGATCAGTAAAAGTAGCCCCAGTTGCGCAAAGTCCGAGTTATGTTAACTCCAAGATAACTACAATGTAGAATCAATTATCATTGCCCAGGCAGGAGGCTGAGCTATTCAAGTATCTCAGTTATGCGAGGCCGAGTTATCCAAGTTCCACTGTAGTTTGTATACACTCTATGACATGTAGACTACATACTAATACTCTTACTGGTCTCTCCTTGCAGGGCCCATCATATGGTTCCAGATGTTCGAGTACGCTTGTGGCCATTGGCTGCAGAAGGCTGCTGAACATGTGTTTGGGTGTGTGCTCTGTGCTCCTGGATGTTTTTCTCTGTTCAGAGGTTCCGCCATGATGGATGACAACGTGATGAATACCTACACCTCTCAGGCATCCAAGGCTTCAGAGTTTGTGCAGTATGATCAGGGTAAGTGGAACTATGCTATGTGTGCTTATCGGCTATAGAGAGTAGTGCAGCACTTACGTGGAGGAATGAGTAATGGTTCCACCACTAAAGATGACTCTCAAAGCTGTTATAATGACAAGTTATAGCTTTAGCAAGGCAATCATAGCAGACTGCTATATATTTGTATGTGTATATCACTGCTGCTGCCGCTGACAATACACTAAATTATTACATTGTCTATTGTAGGTGAAGATCGTTGGCTGTGCACATTGATTCTACAGCAAGGATACAGAGTAGAGTACTGTGCTGCCTCTGATGCCTTAACCTATGCTCCTGAACAGTTCAACGAGTTCTACAATCAGAGGCGTAGGTGGGGACCCTCCACCCTTGCTAACACTATCGACCTGCTCTCAGACTCTGGCAACACTGTCATGGTAGGCAGGATATATATTATACTCATTAAAATATCTATCAACTCTTTGGAATTATATTGTCCATAAAATTTTGTAGAAATACAAATTCTTATGTCATTGCAGTATTGCTATATCCTTGTTCTTCTGCATGTGAAAGATGGCATTACTACTGTGTTCTGTGACTAACCTACATTGTTTCTCTTATTGCAGGTAAATGACAACATCAGTAGACTTTACCTGCTCTACCAGTTCCTGGTGTTTGCCTCGTCTATCCTCGGTCCAGCGACAGTGTTACTCATGACAGCAGGTGCCTACCATACTGTGTTCAGAGTCAGTCTCTACTGGTCCTACACTATAGCCATCATTCCTCCAGCCGCCTTCATTGCAGTCTGCATATTGATGAAGTCAGACCATCAGCTGATCATAGCAGCTCTACTCAGTGCCTTCTATGCTGTCATTATGATGGTCGTATTGGTCGGTACAGCTATCAACTTTGTATTTGAAGGCTGGACTTCACCCAACGTCATATTCGTCATGTTGCTGATATGCGTATTCGCAATAGCCGCCATATTGCATCCTCAGGAGTTTGCCTGCATGTTGTACGGTCCACTGTATTTCCTGTGTATTCCAAGTGGTTATCTGCTGCTTATCATTTACTTCCTGTGTAACATGAACGACATCTCATGGGGAACTCGTGAGGTGCATACCAAGAAGACCAAGGCACAGGTGGAACAGGAAGAACTGGAAAGAATTGAGGCTGTAAGTTGACATGATTTGTAAACTGTAAGAATATAAAATGATTATTGATATAGCTAGATACATAAGGAACATGGCTATATACATTTAACTAATTGCTATTTTGTCATTGTAGGAGAAAAAGAAGAGAGAAAATAGACTGGTAAACAGACTTGGAATCTCTAAAATGTGTGAAGATCTGAAAGAACTGTTCTCCACGATGACTGGATTCAGAAGTCAAGTCAACCAAACAGAGAATCAGCAGACGCAGCTCCTCCTGAAGATGTGTGCCGCTCTGGAGACTCTTCCAGACAGAATGAGTGGCAAGACTTCAGCTCCAACACCTCTCATCCCTACCAAGTAAGGCTACATTATCACCATATGGATCCAAATAAGGCTACGTTACACTATGTGGATCTGATGTGCCTTTCTCCTTTGTAGACATCCTTACTCGGGATGGTTAAAGTTGTTGACTTGGAGTAAGGAAAAGCACTGTGTTCAGTTGAGATATGAAAAGTAGTTTTAAAAAGCTGTATGGGAGGATGAAATAGGATGGGTGGAAAATATGTATATTTTTAGATATCAGAGCGGCACTAGTGCTCTGCCAAGTCATCTTAACCACAATATTTTAATTATCACATTTTTATGACAAGAGATTTCATAATATTATAACATTTTGATTATAACGCTGTCCCACGCTCCAACAATTAGTCAAATGTGTGATATATGAACCAGGAGGGCAGAAAAAGTATATTAGATACAATACCTAAAGTGTGTCATGCTCACTGGACATGTCACACGTGTTCAAGTGTTTCAACACCATCAGCTAAATATATGGTTTTAACACTTCTGAAACTCACAATGATGTCTAGTGTGTTAATTGACAGCTGTAGCTGATAGTTTTAAAGGATACACAGGATAACATTGAAGTCGTGTTAATTTGATGATTTATTATTTAAAGGTCCAATGAGATTCAAGTAGTGAAAGAGCCAGAACTGATACCAGACACAGAAATACAGGAGGTGATACATCACCATGATGAGGAAGAAAGACAGGTCAGCATTGATAGCTACTATACATTGTATAACTCACCACCTCACCCATATACAGTAATACCATATAAATGTATATTCAGTGGTTGATTATAGTATTGTACTTGGTTCATTAGCATCATGAGGCGTAATATGTATTTATAACGCTATTAATCATCATTGTTCTGTTTCATATATTTTATGGTCTTTCCACATACATGCCCACATAACAACTGTAGAAGTCTGTGTGGAGATCAAAATAAAGTTCAACAAGTTGGGAATAACATGTTTTTGTCTAGCAAAAATACTATTTAAATACTATAGGGCATACAGTTGGGCTCATTTACAAACATGTTGATGAGCAATAAAATGGAAGCTATCGGTTTATAATACTAATTCATGCATTCACCACTGCCTTTACAGTGTTAATAATTTCAACAATGTTTGAAACAGAATCAAGTTTGCCCACATATTGTGAATAACAATTAGGGTTGAAATATCTGCAATGTTGAGTTTGATATTATTGAACAGAAGCCGAAGAGACCACCTAGAGATGACCTAAGGAACCCAGCTTGGCTGGAGGACGAGAGACTGGGAGATGGGCAGATCATGTACATCAACAAGAAGGAGGCCGTTTTCTGGAGGCAGCTGGTAGCCAGATACCTCTACCCAATCACCATGGACAAGGACCAGAAGAAAAGACTCTCTGAGGAACTCAAGTCTCTCAGAAACAATGTAAGTTCTAACACATCATGGCGGGCAAGTTCGTACGTACCAGCCAGACAAAAACAGTGCAAATCAATAAGTATAAGTATGAAAACTGCAGGTGCCAGTATTATTAATATAACTAGTTAATGGAAAAATAAAAGATGTACTTGTATTAAGTGAATAATATTACATCTGCATGATGATGATATAAATCCATGATGCAATGGCTAATCTTTGCACTGATATACACTCCATGTCTGTGTAGGTTGTCTTCGCCTTCTTCATGATGAACTTCCTCTGGATTGTGGTGGTGTTCCAGTTTCACCTCCTCCAGACCAGCCTCAACCAGGATCTCTTCAACAAGAATGGTGAGTCATCATCATTTAACGACTGCATGTTTCCTCCAATTTCTCCACTTTCCAGCTTGTTTCATCAGGTCAGGTGCGCATTTGTTCTTAGTTTCCAGAGAACACTTTCAAAATTTGAACATTTTTAAAATTTGAATAGATAGATCTTCATCAGCTAACGTTGATTAACAAGCTGAAGTGTAGGTTGAAATGCATGTGCTTAGTACCTTGAATTTCAAACACTTGAGAAATACAATCATTTGACATCATGCTATGTGGTTTACATGACTGCATATTAATAACATTACTTACATTGTATACATGTTTCATATGTACGTATATCTATATATGTGTAATTCTAGGTGGACAGCAACTGAAGAACTGTACAAGAATGTTGGAGAATGGATTGTTTATACCGATACCTAGGACAGATGGTACTTGTGTTGGAATAGGTAAGTACAATAAGTGCATGTATATGACTTCAAGCATGTCAAATACCCACACCCATTTTCCATACTGCACCAAGTGTAATAGAAATATAATCATTATAGTACCAATAATGGTAGCTATTTCATAATTATTTCAAGCATGCTACTTTCCACTTGATACTACTGGCATATACACATATTATGTATGTTATGTTGAACAATCTACTCTCACACTTAGTGCTGAGAAAAAGCCAGTATAGTTGTCTATGATGCAAAGAGTAAAGTAACTCCACATTGATCATTTCAGAGCCGCTGTCATTTATCTTCCTGCTTCTCTTCACCATCATATTGCTGACCCAGTTCATTGGAATGATTGTACACAGATGGGGAACCTTCCTCCATCTCATAGCTATCACTCAGGTATATACAGTAGCTGTTGAATAATTCGTGTTGATGTTCTGCAGATTTCTAACCATATTTTCTTGGTGGCCTTGATTTTGGGTTGAAACTGGGAGTATGATGAGCAGGAGAAAAGTTATTAATTTAAAATTGTTACCAGCATTCATTCATGTAGTTCATTATTTTAATCGATATATTATGGTGGCTACTAAATGATTCTCTTCTCTCTGTTTGTAATGTAACAGTTTTCCGCCCAATTCACTTCGTCTACACTATATAGTTCATACACAGATAATGGAATAGTAATACTGTTGTAGATCAAGTGGCCATGGGCTAGAAAGATGGGAGATCTGACAAGGGACACAATGGCCGCTATAGAGTTGGTGACTCAGCTACAGAAAGTCAGAGACCTTGACCCTAGGGAAAGGTTTCAGGGAGACACGGATGGTTCTTCTATATACTCTATGAGCACGGTGGATCAGTCTCAAGCCGGCACAACCACCGAAGCAGATTCTGAGATACCGTCCAAACCACGAGTGCGTCGACCTAAGCGAACCACTCATCTCTCACTCGACCGTGTGTTCAGAAAAAGATTCCACAAGTTGAAAAAAGAATTGGAGGTATGCAATAAGTTAACTCTATATTCTACTGTGAATTAACAAGAATAGTCACAAAAATGCTTACTAGTGTTAGAATGTTGCATACTTTCTACTACTTGAGTATAATTAGTATTTGCTTGTGTGTTATCTTTGATTTGGTTTATAAAATATTCTGTGTCCTGTAGGTTGATATCGCCACAGATGCGGAGTCATCTAATGAGGGAGGCTCAACTGATGAGCCTCAAGTTGGTAACAAAGTTTATAGAACAGTCAGACAGAGGATGTCTGCCAGGCGTACTGCCTCCTTCCATCATGGCCAACGGCGCCCTATTCAACGACGGTCCTCCATGGAACTGGCCAAGACTCCAAGGTTTCATGATATATAAAATCAGACAAGACTTTACACTCGTTCTATCTACTTAATGTCGTTAGATATTAGTTGATGTTTTGTAGTTAGATTATTAGTTTTTTGGCAGCATTGTCAAAAGTTTTATTAGTTTTTGCCATATTTGGTGCTTGGGGTAATTAATGGTCATTGATTTTGAATAAAATTTGATTCAATTTAATTTTTCTGTTCTCCTAGTATTTATAATAAACAGATGAATAAAATCATGACCAAATTGTTTGTAGTGATTAGTAGTTTTTATGGTATAGATAATATATCACATATTTTTATACTATTGCAAAGATCTGCAACCAAATCATACTGTGTTTAGTATTTATTAATAAAAAAATATATATCCCAATCAAATAAAGCAATATTATACATGTTATTATGGTAATTCTGTGTTTTGTATAACGCAAACCTAGTGCATGATATCATTGCCTCAAATAAAATCCCTAATAGTGATGTGATATGCCTATAGAAATTACATGTGGATATAAAGTCACCTCAAAATGCTAGAAGATGTAAAATTGGAATGTAGCATTTGAAGAACAATCTAGAACATCGTGTTACACAGAAGATAACTGTATAAAAAGTTGAAAAATATAAAAAAAAAACATATCAAAAATATTACCTGTACAATAATAGTATGCTATTTAATATATGAGTAGACAGATCTTTGAGGTTTGATCATTTAGGTATTTAGTATAGCATCCAGAGAATCTTCATCCTGTTGAAGTTCTGTTGCTGCTCGACTTGCTTCCGCTAGACTCCTAACGGGAGGCGTAACTGTATCTCTGGCAGGTGCTGCAGACGGCTGAGATGCTGCTGTTATAATGTGCTGTGTCGTACCCGAAGCAGGAACCTTTGTACTAAGCGCTTTACTGGCTACAGTCAGCAGATCATCCTGCTCAAATGATCTTTTGAATAAATGTGTGAGACTAATCTTTCTCAAGTTCTCAGCCACCATCTTTTCTCTGAGATAGTCGCTCTCCAGAATGTCTTCTGAACCGAATAGATCCCAGAATGTAATCCGCCTGGTAACTCTGAGTTGTGCTCTCTTGGCTTTTAGTAGCGTTCTTAGAACACCATAGAGCCACTTGAAAATATTGTATAAAAATAATCAGATCTGCGTTGCTTTTTACATATGAAACAACGACAGAGAGGGTCTTTACCTAGCTATTGTGCAATCATATCATGGATTGCATATTATATAAGGATATATTTTATTACGTGATAGTATATTATATAATATAATTTGTATGTTAAATAATGTTTCTAATATACAATTATATCATATAATGTACTATCACATACTGTTATCAAGGGCGTTTCTAGCTATTGTCGCAGGAGTCGTGCGACCCCCCTCTGCACTAACCAAAAGTCAAAACGGATTATGTACTACATTGTATTTAGCCTTGTTGGTTGTCAGGGCAACCAGCAATAGCCTGTGTGCACCGTCTAAAATGGAAAGTTGTGTCACCCACGATACCTATTTCATAGAGTTTAGTATACCAAATCTTTGCTAACTTATCCCTTCTCTCAATCGTTGTGAGTAGTATAGAAAAAACTACCATTCCTCGTTTGGATTGAGAGTTTTATGGCAAATTTGCTGCCACTACTAATCTACTTGACTTTTTGAAGTGAGAATGCAACATTTTGTGCCCATATGGTATATAACTGACTAGTGACTTTTGTCGTAGTAGAAGTAGTCTAATACTACTGATAATAAAATAATATAATCAATAATTAATAATTATAATTTCAATTTGATAAATATAAATAATTAATATAATTATATCAATTAGTAATGATACATAATTAATAATTTTTGTTGTTTTTTTATCGCTTTAATTACACAATTTGCTTATTGGTTTACTAGCATAAGCTGTACATCAAATAAAATAATACAACATGAATATTTATTAATTTTAACTTATTATAACTTATTTTAACTAATTTTAACTTATTATATAACTTTGAAAAAGAAATCATAATTCCTGACTAACAAACGTAATACATGTAGCTAATGTTATAGATATTATAATATTATTTGTTCAAACAACTTCGCCTGCAAATAGAGGCATTTTTATGTATATTTTGTTGCATAAATTTAAATACAGATTCATTCATTCATTCATTATTAATTTATTAATATTCTTATAATAGTAAAATTAAAAATAGGTATTTATTTTATTGAATTGTTTATTGATGTTAATAATAATAGTAATAATAAATTTTAAAAACAACTTTATTATAATAATAATAATATAATAATTAAACTAAAACTACAGTACTACTTTCACTGTGGTGACCCTTATGTATATTCATCACAACCTAAGAGCTCAGGGAGAAGACAAGTATTGATGTTAGCCTTAGATTAACGACTGACTTTATGCGCTTCTCTATAGTAACGTAATGAAGCTGTGCTATGATATAATCTACTAGTACTCAAGCAGAGAGAAAATCTGAAGATAAAAAATAAATATAAATAATATTGGCTTCTATTATAGATAATATACTAGCATTTTAATAATTTTTTTCATTGATTTGATGGTAAGTGGATGTAGACTAACCTTAGGGATAATGCTTATTTGTTATTAAAGCCTTCAAGGCTTGTTTAGTGAAGAGTATGTGGTATCGAAGGTAGGGTAGGTGGTTTCGTATGGGTATGGTAGAGCAGGCAGTTTTGTGGGTAGGGTAGGGGTAGGTGGTTTCGCTACACCTACACCCCTAAGCGGGTGTAACGTGCGATGCCTGGATAATCTGTTTGTAACCACTTGTCTTGTTCTCTTTAGGTTTTGAATATGATGTAGACCTATTTTACATTTGAATACTTACTAGTCTTTAAAAGGTCTGGATATATTTACATGTATATCTTGATAATACTCAGATAATCTTTTTGTAACCGCTTGTCTTGCTCTCTTTAGGTTTTGAATATGATATAGACCTATCTGATATTTGAATGCTCAATAGTCTTTAAAGGGTCTGGATATATTTGCATTTATATCTTAATTTCTCGTAATTAGTAAAGAACACATTTGGTGTATTCCAACTATAAGTTGGGCTAAACATGGTTTTGTATTGCAATAAATACCAGCCTACATAATATACGCCTACTGCAGTCGTAGAACTTTTATAATTGTAAACAGTGGTTGGAAGTATGTACATGTAAACTGAATTATCTAGCTAAACTGAACAACCAATATACTTTAGCCCGTATCTAATCTGTCTGTCTATACCGCATGATCAAATCTAGACATTATCATTCCAAAAGTTACCCTTCCTATACCTGGCTGGTTTATAGTAAAGAGAGGGAAACTCCTTAGAAAGCTTGAACAGGCCAAGGCAACTCCTATGATATATGATCAGCATATATCTAGGCGAGAATTTTTTTGTGGCTAGCAGTTGCTTAGCTACACTAGGAAAAATTAGCTGCATGCACTCTGTTCATACATACAAGGTCGTCTAAGATATATTGATGAAGCACTGAGGTTTGCATAATTCGATGTATGGGGATTACCATGGCTAAAATGGATTACTCGTCCATTTTAACAATATTTTTCACCGGTATCCAAAAACGAGCTGTTTGAAATACCACAGTTTTGTCTTTTAGATGAGCTCTGGACGCAGCTTTGGACATTAAAATGCGCTCAGCGGCTTCAGCGGCCGGGGCGCTGCCCCGGACCCCACTGATATGTACTATCACTATTTATTGTTTATTTATGTTCTAATAATAGCACGCACTAGTGAGATGTGACAATGAATCATACTTTTGTTTACTTACAGTAGTGTTATATAGGATTTACTGGAATGGCCTAGAACATTCTTATACTTGCTGAATCACAGATTCTAGAATATTCTAAAGCAACTTATATATAAGCAGGCCAGTTCCAATTTTAGTTCAGTTACTAATATGTCAGTATTCAAGATACATGTAACCACACATTGCTAGTCTAGTTCAGCTAAATATTATAGCTTGTTATTTATATACAATAAACTAGAAGTTCTGCACACAAAGAAGTATTTAGACATTCAATTGTCAATGTTGGTTTCAGCTGTACCTACACACTGAAACATAACAACTGGTGTCAGAAGTGGGATCCAACACACACACAGTGGGATCTAACGCACACACACACTACACTGGATTAAACCTCAACTGGCAGTATGGATGACAACATAAAAGCTATACTGGATGCTATGCAGCAGCAACAAATAACATTCCAACAACAATTTATTGAGATGCTTAAGACTAAAGAGCAGACAACTCTCAAGACAGAGAACGCTTCTACAATACCGAAATTTGAAGCATTCGACAGAGAAAAGGAGAAGTGGAAAGTTTACCTGGAGCGTTTCAATCAACATTTCTCAGTCTACAAAGTCACTGATGACCAACAGAAACGCGCATGCCTTCTGTCATGGGTAGGTTCCACCACCTATGATTTACTCACTAATTTGTTTGGATCAGAGGACATTTCTACCAAGACATATGGTGAGTTGACAGAGAAACTTTCATCGCACTTCGTTGACACTACTCATGTTCAAGCTGCAAGATATAAATTCTACCAGTGTAAAATGAAACCAGGTCAGTCGTACGCTGACTGGGCCGCAGAACTTCGAGGACTAGCACGGGATTGCAGGTTCGCGTGTAAGAACGGATCATGCAACCAAAGCTATGTTGACGATCAGATACGTGACGTCATTATCAAGGAGACACCACATCCAGATGTCAGACGCCAATGTCTGCTTGACGCTGACCCTACTCTTGATGATGTTCTCAAGAAGGCAGCTACATACGTTCGCACTACAGAGACGGACAAGGTACTCAAAGGTGACTCCAGTCAGACCTCTCCTGCTTCTGTCAACAAGATGTCAGGAAACTATCGACATGGCAACCAGAGGAGACATGTTGGAGGTACAAATCCAACATCTTCAAAGTTACAAGGGAAGTACAAATCTTGCCCTGGCTGTCATACTAAACATGACAGACAAGACTGTCCTTGTAGAGAATTTGTATGCAAAAAGTGCAACAAAAAGGGACACATCGCTTCTGTATGTCAGTCACAGAAGACAAAACCAAGAGTTACAGACAACCACTCTTTAACAAACACAGTAAGAGAGTCAGTGTGCAGTGTCTTTCACTACTCTCCGACTCAACCCTACAGCGCAAATGCTCATCAGGTGTTTGAACGGATCGGCAAACAAATTTGGATCCACACTCAAATCAACGGTAGACCCACCAGGTTCCAGTGGGACACAGGTGCAACATGCTCCATGGTTGGTATGGAAGGCTACAAACAGCTAGGTTCACCCACCATCATTCCTGTTTCCACACAACTCACAGGCTATGGCAACAGGAAACTACGTGTGAAAGGAGAATGCACCATAGATGTCAAAGTAGGTCAACAGGAGAAGAAAAATCTCAAACTACTCGTCGTAGATGATCCACATGGCACTAATCTATTTGGATTAGACTGGAGTGACAACTTCGGACTGTCACACCAAGGGCTTGCTGCACTAAGCTCAATCCCAAGGGAGCATACACAGACAGTAGCTGACAACTCCCAACAATCTGCAACAATTCAAGATAGATTAGCCAAGCTATCTATGAAATACTCCAATGTATTCAAACAAGGTCTTGGGCTATGCACTAAGATGAAAGCACCCATTCATCTCAAACCACAAGCTAAACCAGTATTCTTCAAACCTCGGGACGTACCTTTCTCTCGACGTGATGCAGTAAAAGAAGAACTGGAACGTTTGGTACAAGAACGCGTGTTGGAACATGTAGACTACAGCGAATATGCTGCACCAATTGTAGCAGTCTCTAAACCGAATGGAAAAGTTCGAATATGTGGTGACTTCAAGCTGCTCAACCAACAGATTTCCATTGACCAACACCCTCTACCCAAACTAGATGAACTTCTGGAAAAGTTAAGAGGCGGAACACACTTTTCGAAGATCGACCTGGCAGATGCCTATCTTCAAATAGAGCTCCAAGATCATGCTAAGAAGCTTTGTGTAATTAACACACCATTTGGACTCTTCCGCTACAACCGAATGTGCTTTGGCGTTGCTTCCAGCCCAGCACAATTTCAGCGATGCATGGACACTATGATTGCTGACCTTCCAGGAGTAGCAGCCTACCTTGATGACCTTATAGTTACCGGCAGTGACCAGGAGACACACTGGAGAAATTTAGAAAAGCTGCTGGCAAGACTCGAGGAATACGGATTTCGTATCAGAGAAGAGAAATGTGAATTCTTCAAAAGCTCAGTGGAATACCTTGGGCATATCATCGACAAAGATGGTAAACGACCATCTGACTCTGCTATAGACGCCGTAAGACAGCTACCTCGTCCTCAGAATGTCCAGGAACTACAGGCATTCCTGGGTAAGATTAATTATTATGGCAGGTTCATAAGCAATCTATCCAAGAAAGCTGCACCTCTCTACAAGTTCTTACACAACGGTGCAGAGTTCGAGTGGAGTTCCGAATGTGATCTAGCATTCAATACACTCAAGAATGATGTTATTCGGGCTACCCAGCTTACTCATTATGACGAGTCTAAACCTCTAATACTTGCGACCGACGCTTCACAGTACGGTATTGGAGCAGTTCTAATGCAAGAGAAAGATGGAGTGGAGAGACCATTAGCTCATGCATCCAAGACACTAGATGAACACCAGAAGAAGTACTCCCAGATAGAAAAGGAGGCTTTGTCAATTATCTATGGAGTAACTAAGTTCAGACAGTATCTCTATGGAAGAAAGTTCACACTTGTTACAGATCATGAACCTCTTTTAGCCATCTTCTCTCCAAACAAGAACGTACCAGTACTCACAGCACAACGCTTACAGCGCTGGGCACTTACACTCATGGCATATCAGTACGATATCCGCCATAAACCCACAAGGCAACACGGTAATGCTGATGGACTCTCACGATTACCGCAAGGACCTGATATTCAGTTTGATCAACAGGAGCTACAAGAAAGTGTTGAAATATCACACGTAATCCAAGAAGACATCGACGCGTGTTTACTCGACTCCAGGCTGGTTCGAGAGCACACACAGAAGGATTCTTCACTAAAAGATGTCATGCACTACATTAATAGTGGAAGTTGGCCACTTAAACTTCCGTCTAACAAAGAACATCTCCGTTCGTTCTGGAATATGAGAGAGTCATTATTCGTACATGATGACATATTACTCCTGCAGCGAGACAGCCACACAAGGGTTGTGATTCCAAGTTCTCTAGTCAACAGAGCTCTTGATCTGCTGCACACATCACACTGGGGTGTGGTAAGGATGAAACAGCTCTCGCGTCGCTACGCATGGTGGCCAACCATTAACACGGACATTGAGCAGGCAGTCAAGATGTGCAAACCATGTCAGGAGACGGCTAATAACCCAGCTTGTACCTACACCAGCTGGCCCCAGACGCATAAACCTTGGCAGCGCATCCACCTTGATTTTGCTGGACCATTCAAGGGAAAAATGTGGCTTGCTTGTATTGATGCCCACTCCAGATACCCATATGTGGCAATACTAGATGTTGGAAAGACAACTACAACAGACACTGTAGCTGTACTACATCACATTTTCACTATGGAAGGCTTACCGGAAACCATTGTCACTGATAACGGACCTCAGTTCACCGCAAAGGAATTTCAAGAATTCTGCATGAAGCATGGCATAAAGCACATGACTTCACCTCCATTTCACCCTGCTTCAAATGGGGAAGCTGAAAGGTTCATCCAATCGCTCAAGAAGGGCGTTGAGAAGAATTGTGCGGGAGGAATGCCTTTGAAGACATCTTTACAAATGTTCCTTGCAACATACAGATGCCTACCTCATCCAAGTTTGGACTGGAAGTCACCTGCTGAAATTCTTCATGGAAGACAGCCACGCAGTCTACTCTCATTGATGAATCCCATGGAGAGACAGGACAACACTGCTTCACAGCAGACACCAAGATTGACTACGCAGTACACTGCAAACTCTTTGGTTTACGCACGAAACTACAGTTCGGGACCAAAATGGCTTCCAGGAAAGATAATCAATCAACTTGGCAACATGCTGTTCCGAGTACGAACTGACAGAGGTATGTGGAAAAGACATGTCAATCAGTTACAACCGAGACTGGAGACACTAGACCAGATTTCGCCTAATATCACTACTGATGTCACAGTTCCAGCTACCACACCAAAATCACCAGACAGACCAAGATACCCAAGTCGAAACAGAAAGAGACCCGATCTCTATGACAGTTCAAAATACTAATGTTAACTGTGGTACTCAAGCTAGTGCGGGAGGAGTGATATGTACTATCACTATTTATTGTTTATTTATGTTCTAATAATAGCACGCACTAGTGAGATGTGACAATGAATCATACTTTTGTTTACTTACAGTAGTGTTATATAGGATTTACTGGAATGGCCTAGAACATTCTTATACTTGCTGAATCACAGATTCTAGAATATTCTAAAGCAACTTATATATAAGCAGGCCAGTTCCAATTTTAGTTCAGTTACTAATATGTCAGTATTCAAGATACATGTAACCACACATTGCTAGTCTAGTTCAGCTAAATATTATAGCTTGTTATTTATATACAATAAACTAGAAGTTCTGCACACAAAGAAGTATTTAGACATTCAATTGTCAATGTTGGTTTCAGCTGTACCTACACACTGAAACATAACACCCACCAGGGGGCCTAGGCGGCCCCCTGGACCCCCGGCCTGCTGATTTCGCCATCCCTTTGATAATTTTCTAGAAACGCCCCTGGTTATAGTATATTATATTATGTGATAGTACGTTATATTATATAACAGTATATTAGAAACACCATAATTATAATATACCAATTGAAAAGTTTTTACCCATTGATTGGTCAATATATATTATAAAATAGAGTAAGTAATGATGTACATGTACATGTACATGTACATACTAGAGTTTGATTGATCTACTCACCTTCCAATTTTTGAGTGATCTCTTCTTGACAAACGCTTTAGTGTTAGGCACCTTTTTTGTAACAGGTATTCCGGCAAGTATATCATCTGAACTCAGATCTTGGAGATACCCCCTATTCTTCCCTGTAACAATATTTTAATGTTTAGTGAGATAGACATGCAATCTGAACTAGCAGAAGCTGTAATAGATAAACTGTTGAGTGAAAAGCTATAGAATATTTACACATTGTCAATATTAATTCTCAAATTAAATGCTTCATCGGTACAAAATTCCTGTGTTCTTCCAATTTATTTGTACATTTCTACATCTGCTTTATTGCTACCTTAATAAGAATATAGACAACAAGTTAGTTTATTTCAGCTCACAGCTTCAATTTTCTTGCAAACAGGTACATGTGCAATTTTCTGAAACTTTTATTTGCTGCTAATTGGTGGAAAATACAAGATATAACAAGCCATTACTATACCTTTAGAATATCGAGAGTCCCTTGTGTTCTTTGTCAACTCTTGGGTATATTTTCTTTGAAATGCTAACAGTTTTTCTTTGGAGTATCCCTTTTCAAGAATAATAAGTGTTTTTGCATACTGGTGGTACCATTCCTGGTGAGCCCTCTCAACCACTGTGTTGAAAGTGTTACCTGCAAGTTGAACCAAAACACAAGGTAGACTAGCAATATAATCTTCAAGTTTGATCAAGAAGTATAGATACATAGTCCAGCTAAATATTGAACAGGAATAGTTAATGTTTACTTGGCTGAACACGTTATAATACCTAGTGATAATTTTTAATATTATATTTATGGGCACAATAACATACAACAAATTTACGCATAAATAACTTGTCTACAAATTCAGTGAGAATTGTGATGCTCATGGGATCCGTTAAAACAGTGAACTAGTAACACTTACCCATGGTGGCTATCAACATGTTGAGAAGGAGGATAGGCATGAGCATCATGGTGAGTAGAAAGATACCCGTTGTTAAGGGAGGGTATTTACTGTCTTCAAAGTGTTTGTACTAAAATTAATATAATGATGGCAGGTAAAATGGTGGTGGGTAAAATGATGGTAGGTCAAATGGTGGTGGGTAAAGTTGCATCAATTGTAGATCAAATGGCAGGGATTATTAGCAATTCAATTAAAGCATTTTACAATAATATGCAATTTCTTGCTGTATTTGTGACAACATAATTATTTTGTTCGAAGGAAATTTGAAACTTTTAAATCAAATTTTTAGAGTGCTTTGGAATCGCTCTTGACATGCAAGTTCAGAATATTACTTTTAGTGTACATGTACACGTACATGCAGATTTTAACTAATAAATCGTTTCATGGAAACCTAGCACAAGCTAGGTGATTCTGTATTACATGCAGCGGCAGCACTCACTGAGTTTCACACCAACAACTATGCTTCTAAAGTTAGTTTTTGAAAACATTTTACGAACATCCCAACCTACTAAACCAAAAGTTTGTGATTTCATGAAAAGAACATGACAGAAATTAAGAGGTGGGTTCTGCATAAACCCATCTGCATTGGTGCTGGTTCACTCTTGCACATACAGCCTGTGTTCCAAGCTATCTACATGTAGATGATTGGTAGGTATTTTGGTGACTAGCTGGAAGAACTCCGGTAATACAGTCCCAAGTTATTGGAAAATGTTGGTGTGAGCGAGTATCTTAATGATAAAAAATAAGACAAGACGCATTTTTTTATACTTTTATTGACTCCTAATATTTCGATGTATATCGATACATCACCATACACATTCTGATGATGATGTCTGGATATACATCGAAATATAAGGAATCATTAAAAATATAAAAAATGTGTCTCGTCTTATTATTCAGTCCCACCACTTCTTTTTGACACGCGGCATCATACACTCTACTTTTTAGTATTAGGTGCATAAAAAGCTGTGTAACACAGTGTAATACAAGAGCAGGTACAGTGTGATACTATAGCAGGCACAGTGCAATGCAAGAGCAGGCAATTACCAGTAACTTACTATCTAAAAGCAAAAAGAACAAAGACATTGTAATACATGCATAAATAAACCACTCAAGTTAGACATGACATCTTCTGTAATTGAACCTATATATAGGTCTAAACACTCCTACAACAGTTTAAAATAATAAATACTCCAGGTCAGGGTTGACTTTGTGGGTGTAATAACTACTTCTATATTCTATTTCATGAAATAAAGTTTACGTCATTGTATAAACTGTCTATAACTACATGTATATTCCATTATTCCAACTAAGGGTTTAATCATTCTGTAAAGTCAACCCTGCTCCAGGTATTTTATATAATATAGCATGTCACTAATTTCTCAGGAATGTCGGATGCCGTTTTCTAAATAGTATTCATCTTATAGAAAATTTCATGGCAAACGACAAGCTTTCAGTATTTACCACTCATCTGAAAAGTGACAGAGCTGATTACTTAGTGTCTTCACGACCTAAATTTTAGACCCAGGCCAGTTTGCAAAAATATTTTCCGGCACACATCTATCACAGAGTCGCGAACATAGCGGCCTGGGCTAGAAGCAAAATCCTCATTTTAGCACAAAGAAGTCAGGTGTGCCGATGACCTAGAGATGGTTTTGTTTGGCTAAGCAACATCCCAGGCCAATAGCCTTTTTGACCTAGGTCGGACTGCCATCTTGTGATTTTTATTTGCGACCCGGGTTCGTCCAAGAGGTCGCGAAGACACTAATTCACCTTTAGTAGCTGACATATTGGGAGACATTAACACATGGTTCTACAATACCAGCCAGTCTAACTCATGTAATGGCCAGAATCAGTGTATCTATTGGAGTTTGGGGTGAGATATTACCGAATAATGCTTTGTGTTAGATGTTAACAAAAATATATGCAGCTACGATCTACACAAATAAACTTTAACAATATATTCATGTACATATTATTATTATTATTATACTAGTATATAATATTTTATAATAATAATAATATTATATACCAGGAACAACAAGTAAAAGCATTACAGTACTATTATGTTTAGTAGCTTTGCATGCTGTATTAACTACATATAGTTCAGTTACACATACTGCAGTGCTAACTTAATGAATTGTGCAAAATGTTTTAGAAAAAATCTACCCTAATCAAACATAATTAGTAGCACTATTACTACATGACTGTGTATACTTACAATCTGTGTTCATTAGTAACAAGTAAATTCATAGCATGAGTATCAGTATGGAATACAGTACATCTCGTACAGTTTAATACACACAATTTACATGTACAATATAATATTATAATATGGCCAATTAGATCCATATTTTTTCACTCGGTAATTTGCATCAAATTATTGTTACAATGTGCCAGTCTGCTAGGCAGCTAATCTTGTTTAATGCAGTAAGAGTAAATTAGAAGTTGCCCTCTCTCTCTGCTCAACTTGTAAAATGTTTCACAGGCATGCACAATGAATATCATGTATTAATATTGTGTTAATTGCTGTTTAACCTGCAGTTGGCCTTGACTTAAATTGCATATATCTGTATATCTTAAATTTAATTTCAGTGCCAAAGAAAAATATAGTACGTTAGCTATGGTACCAACCAATATATGTACATACTGCTAACGTAGAAAGAACTATACATACCTCAAAGCTGCCAAAGCTCATGTGGAAAACTGTTATGACAGATTCACCCAGATTATTCATAGACTCCAGTGACGAATTCTTGTACAGGTAGTAAAATACTGCAGAAATTAATATAAAGATTATCTACTGAAACAAGACTGGTATATGTTAGTACACATATTACAATCATGTAGCTGTGCAAAGGTCCACTTGGTCCTACTATCCACCAATGAGAATCAATATAGTTACCCGTATTATGATCACAACAATAACTATTCTATGTATTTTGTATTCATATCATAGAAATGATATACATGTAGTATAATGTTAACATAATATGATTGTATATGTGGCTATGAAGTATGTTACCACAAGAACCTACATGTACATGACATACACATATTTAAGTACAGTCGGCATTACAAGATAGTAACTAGTAGTTATATACTTACTAACTGCGAACATGAACCAGAACACAACGAATATAACCATTACTTTAGTTACGTCTTTAGCCACCATTTTATATAGGGTTATAATGAGAGGTCCAAAGCTGTGATGTGATCTACAACATAATGCAATGCATGCAGTCAAACCCAAATACTCTAACAGGGGCATACAACTCCACTATAACCACGTGGCTTACCGTAAATGTAGAAGTAGAAACAACTACAGGGAAAGACAGTAAAAATTAAACCCATAAGAGGTTGTATTTTGCTAGCTGTGCAGAAATAGATGGTCATAAACTGAATGAAAATAAAGCGTTTGAGACAAAACTTAAAATTGTAAGTCTATAGATTTATTTGCACCTAAAAATTGCATAGATGTGTATATTTCAACTATAAATGTTAGATAGGAATAGTTAGTGTAACATAACGCTCATATTAGGTACTTACTTGAGAGTGAACAGGACAAAGACCCATCCAGTAGGCGCAGCTATGATGATGAAAGTCTCCTCTACAATGAGCAGAGTAGAGTGGTCATGGTGAGGCCGTATCCACATCATCAATCGCAAACTCGGCACCAGTAAGATGAGCAACGTCGATAACAACATGAAAGCTTTACTGGGTGCATGTCTCTGAAAGTAATAGCTTCATTATATAACTACTTGTTTGTGTACAACTACACATCGTAGAGCAATTAATGATGCAATAGTCATGACGTTAAACTCAAGTGATATAAAATCGGTGATAACATTTCAGCATGATGTGAACTCCATAAGATGCTCTTAAATTAAAATGCAAAGTTTACTTTAAAAAATTCATACCAAATTCTTTAGAAACATGAGGAGTCCGTTTGCCTTTATTTCTTCAACGTGGAGGAGGAAGGTGGTGAAGCTTCCACCGGATATAACCAGCTCGCAAAAGTACCGTATCTGGAGAGGAGAAGCAGAATGTAATTGTTGCATACGTATAACAAGGTTGCAGTGCAATTCCTAGCGCCATTATTATACCAGCATAGACAAGATTTGATTTTCGGCAGTGAATTAAAAAACTTTTGCCCAGATCGAGCTGTGACTGAAACAGAGCATGAAGATACTTTACAACCGGTTTCACTCCGAATCACCAAAAGAATTCCTAAGTATTACCCATTGTTTGTCAGTTAATGTACAAGTACTGAGGAGTTCGAGTTCTGAATATGCTTACACCATCAAGATAGTTTACATAGCCAATAGATCGTCCCTTAGGTCTGGTGTATATCGCCACTGACAGGAACAACAAGTGAAGAAGTGTGATAGTAACCCTTGATATGAATCTCCCCTGCAAGTATACATAGTAAGTACATTGTGTTACTGAGTACTGTAAGTATACGTAGTAAGTACATTGTATTACCGGGTACTGTAACTATACGTAGTAAGTACATTGTGTTACTGGGTACTGTAAGTATACGTAGTAAGTACATTGTATTACCGGGTACTGTAACTATACGTAGTAAGTACATTGTGTTACTGGGTACTGTAACTATACGTAGTAAGTACATTGTGTTACTGGGTACTGTATGTATACGTAGTAAGTACATTGTATTACCGGGTACTGTATGTATACGTAGTAAGTACATTGTATTACCGGGTACTGTATGTATACGTAGTAAGTACATTGTATTACCGGGTACTGTATGTATACATAGTAAGTACATGTATTACTGAGTACTGTATGTATACATAGTAAGTACATGTATTACTGAGTACTGTATGTATACATAGTAAGTACATGTACATGTATTACTGAGTACTGTGTGTATGTATACATAGTAAATACACGTATAGTGTATATTACTGAGTATTCCTGTAGTAAGTGCATGTTGTGATGTATATCCCACAGCATGTTTGTAAGTGCATTACCTTTAGATATACTCTCCATTTTTCTTCCAGTACTTTCTGCACTGCTATGTGATGCAACATCTTCAGGTGCCCTGTTTCCTCTCCATTGACCAATAGCATCAATGCTGAGCTGTTGTCTGCATAAACAGGAATTGCATTCAGATACATGTACATGTACAGTACCTAATATAATTTGCCTAACACAAAATTTATTAAATGATAAAAATGTTAAGTATGGCTTTCACTTACCAATGGATTATTTTTAAAAGAAATTTTCGGGCATTTTTCGACATAGCGTTAAAGCTACTTACGACATTGGCTGAAATTATTGAGACCAATTAATTCATGCATGAGCTGCATCATTCACTTTTCTAGATTTACTTCTTAGCAGAGATAAAAAAACATGACAATAGAAATGAGGAAACTATTTGCCACATGAGATATTGGACATTGGTTGCAGAAACATCTTGTATCTTTTGTAGAATCACTTCACTTGGAGAAGAGATTTCAGTCAATGCCTTTTTATGAGAACACTATTAATTATCTGACCGCTACCTGGTTTTCCTTCCAGACCAATTGTATCAAATGATGCCATTGGATAGAGGGAGCATTCCAGATCGCTGTACTTCCATAGTTCCTGCAAAAAAGGAATGGGATTAGTAGTTACATGTATAATATATATATCTTACTATGTGGAACCTACGATATGTAATGTATATGTATAACCTACGATATGTAATGTATATGTATAACCTACGATATGTAATGTATATGTATAACCTACGATATGTAATGTATATGTAGAACCTATGATATGTAATGTATATGTAGAACCTATGGTATGTAATGTATATGTATAACCTACAATATGTAATGTATATGTAGAACCTATGGTATGTAATGCACATGTAGAACCTATGGTATGTAATGTATATGTAGAACCTATGGTATGTAATGTATATGTAGAACCTATGATATGTAATGCACATGTAGAACCTATGGTATGTAATGTACATGTAGAACCTATGGTATGTAATGCACATGTAGAACCTACGGCATGTAATGTATATGTAGAACCTATGATATGTAATGTATATGTAGAACCTGTGGTATGTAATGTATATCTTACCACCCTAGAGAGCTCCATAATCTCGTCAAACATGTCAGCAAATCCCAATTTACAGCAGAGAGCAATGGGCGTTAGGTTGTCATTGTTCTTAATCCAAGGGTTGGCTCTCTTCCACGGGTGCCTCATTGCATAGGAGAACATGTCCTGTAAATAATAAATAATATCTGTACAAATGTTATACACCACTATCTGCCTCTACATGTATAATTATAGTATTAGACCATTGTCATATACAATGTACATTACACATACGTACAATGTACATGTATATACATAATGTACATTGTATATGAACTTCTGATCGGGCATATATATTACATCCATATACATGTGCATGTATACTTGTAGGCTTATATATGTGTGTACATGTACATTTAAGCTTATATTACATGTATATACACTGTATACTCATGTGCTTGGAATTATAAGTCTATTTATTCATGCACATCATGACTGTATAATAATATTAATGGCCAAAGTTTAATCTCAGCTTAGCAGCAGTCACATGGTCAAACATAGGAAGGCCACAACATCGTGCAAGAGAATGTTCTAAAAGGGAAATATTAGTAATTACACCAATTAGATAGTATTTGGTATCCTACTTTAGTTGACAAAAACAAAGTCACCAATATAATGGACTCCCTGTAAGAACCCTTTTATGCTATTCTTATAAAAATCAATTCAACAAAAGTTCTTTAAAAATACAAATATAGACTAATATGGACCAAATATTAATAACACCACCTATTATTTCCGTACACCCACATGTATAATTGAATACACAAAGGATGGCCTCCATTTACTGTATTGTGAGTGAAGACAATTAACGGTGTATTAGATAGAAAGGTATGGAGGAAATCAATATAATTATGATATTGATTATTGCTTACTATTTGGTTGTGAATAACAATATTATGGAGGACAGTGTTGCCATAGCTATCCTGAGCATTGGTATCAACTCCATGCTGTATCAGATAGTCATAGATCTCAGTGTGGCCAAAGACAGCAGCAAACGACAGCGGATATTCTCCATAGTAACCGAATGCTGTTATATCATTGGATAGCAAAATAATATACGATGCATGTTATACTATATACAATGTACAACACATTATAATGTTGTATGTACATGTACAATTTGCTTGTAAAGGACTAGTCAACTAGTAAACAAACAAACACAAGTTAGCAGATGGACATTGGAAGGATCAATTTAGTTAAAAAAAAATCTTTGTTCTTCAAGCGAATATTAGTTAGTTGACCAGTAGAGGGTGAAAATATTACTGAAATGGGAATTGGTTGAAAGGTCACTTTATGGGACACGGTTTAGTAGGAGATCCGCTTCTACTGATTGGTTCCAATGTTCACGGAAAAAGATTCGAGTTTACGCTGACACACCTACCTTTGTATTTCTCATCGTCATCTCTGGTGAGAGACTCCATGCAAGAGATGTTATTTTCATCAAATACATTTTTTACAAATCTTCTGTTGATGTCCGCTCCTTTAGATATGAGATATTTAACAGCCTTCAAGTCACCATTAACAATGGCTAAATGTAGAGCACTGTCACCTTAAAATATAATATGATTGGTCAATCTAACCACAGTCTTGGGAGAAATTTGAATCTGCACTGGATGACTATGTTTTAAAACACTTGTTAAAGACGGATATTTTGTAACAGTCGTTTAAAAAAATTGTAAAAGCTTGGCGCAAAAATGTCGTTTTAAAACTCCAAACATAAATACCTCTACAAAACATTTGATAAATAATGTTAAGCCTAGGGTACACATAATACAAAAATATGAACAAGTACTTGAATGTATCTTGTGTAATCTGAAACAATATATACTAGGTTGCTACAATATGATAATATAATATAATAAGATAATCTAATATGTCAATACAGTGAATAACCAATATCATTAGGCCTATTACATTTGAAACCATTTTGTTGAAACTTGCTGAGTCGGAAGCTATACATTATACTTGATAATCCCAAAGGGTTGTTTCATCATCTCACCAAAACCTAACAGAGCTGACCATCTTGTTCAGATGACACAAACAACAGCTGATTTAATATATATCCTTAGAAATCTGCCCTGGAAGACTATTCAACATCCAATAAGATGAAACAATTCCTAATAGACTACGATAATGAAACAAGTCAAGCTACATGTGTCATGCAACCGACTTGCTAAGTGAAGAATGTTTTGTCTAAAAGATGTATAGTTATCTTTACACCGGCATCACTAAGGAAATGGCTCATTTATGATGTCACAGGAAATTTTGTTTATATTCATGAATTGTTTAGTATTTGCCAAAGTGTAGCTCAGTGCAACATAAGAGGACAGCAATTCTACAAGTTTGTACATGTACATGTAAGTCAAGAAAATCGACACAATGATAGAGAAATTGAAGATCAGGCCAAGTCAGCATGCATGGTAAATGTAGGGGTTTTAACAAACTCCAAAACTCTGTTAGGGTCTAAGGGGAGGGACTTTACTGATGTGAAATACCTTTCATAAATTCTTTATTGCATCAACAACACCGTGAAGCCTAGTGAAATAACAAATATTTGACAACCATTATGTAATTCTAATTGCTCACAATTAATAGAATTTACTTAACATCAAGTAATTGAACATCAACAATTCATAAAATTACAATTAATCATGATTGTTACAATAATTATGATAATGAAGTACGGACCTGTTCTCTCTCTAATTAACCCTTCTGCTTATTTATTTATCTATTTCTATTTATGTACATGTAAGCAAGTACTTGTAATTGTGGTAAGTGTCTTTCACTACATCTTGCTAGCATGAAAGTTTGTCTATGATATGAATTGAGATACTGCTACAAAAAAGGGTATAAAATTAGGTCAGCCAAAAATATTACTGTCCAGCAACACTCTTAGCCTGGTCATTGGTCATCAGCTGAACGTCTGAACCACCAGAACCAATCAAAGGGAAGGCCCCAGTATTTGTCTGGTATCTGCCACATCCTGATACAGATGCAAATTTAGGCCCAAAATAACTTGATGGTCAAAAGTTGACGAATATGCATTGGTCACTAATAATTTCACTACAGTAAATGTATAAAAAAAGTATCACCAAGTCAGCATGCATCAGTTGAGTCAAGGCCAAGTCAGCATGTGCCAAAGCTTGTTCACTTAGTTATACATTCATATATCGTCAGGTTCAATTCAACCAACACATTATATTATTGATTAAACTAATACGATTGTTGATAATTACAAAAGGTCCCCAAGTTATTATTTATATCACTATAAAGAACAACATGGAGTCAAAAGGCTTAAACTCTTAATTATTTGGAGCTTTACAGTGGATACCCATGAATACACCTGCATTAACCTTGGGAAGAAATGTAATAATACAGTATATACACTATATTGTGTTGTAGTTGTCAGCCTACTGCTATTAGCTACTAGCTACTATTACGATTACCACTACCACTATGACTACCATTATGACTATGACTACCACTACTACTACCACTACCACTACCACTACCACTACCACTACCACTACCACTACCACTACCACTACAACTACAACTACCACTACCACTACCACTACCACTACCACTACCACTACCACTACCACTACCACTACCACTACCACTACCACTACCACTACCACTACCACTACCACTACCACTACCACTACCACTACCACTACCACTACCACTACCACTACCACTACCACTACCACTACCACTACCACTACCACTACCACTACCACTACCACTACCACTACCACTACCACCACCATTACAACAGTTTACAGATACATGTATACACTGTCAACTGTAGTGTAGCGTATATTATGGATGTATAATCATGAGTGAAATTGAATTTTGCAAGAGAAGTATTATTATTTGTAGGAGTAGTTCATGGATAAAGATATTATTTAAACTCTAACACAACAGATGCAGGTGAATAGCAGTCAATCTACATGTATATGTACAAGCAAAATAATTCGTTTTTATGTTAATTACAAATTTTCTTATACTAGAAATTGAAACTATGATAAACATAAACACTTATTTCGACTTCCTATATTGTAGCTACAAAATAATTCAGAATTTGTTGTAGACAATATAACAACATCATGTAAGCAGTGTGAAGATTAATGTATGATGTTTGTTTATGTAGATGAAGAGGACTTCACAGCAATGACTTGTTTGAGCTACACTTATGCCATTAAAAGTTGAGCAGTTCAAGAGTACAAGAAATACAAACTTAGGGCCACCTGTAACTATGTAACACTAGCAGCAGGCTTTCACAACATATTAGTTACTGTATTCACAAACACTTTCAAGAAGCCTATTTCTTATGTGAATTGAAGAGTGGTCTCTCTATTCTGAACATAAATATATGAATATTGATAATGTTTATATAGCAAATACAGATATTGAATACAGTTATTATGTATGTATCAGTAACAATTATTACACACAAATTGTATAAATGTTAAAAACTAAGCTTAGTAGTGTGCATTACATAAATGGGCCCCTGAGTTTTCATATGTTTTTACATGAATTACACAGTCTTGCAGTCCCATTACTAGTGTCTTGGTTGCCTGCAGATGTATCTCTTCTAGTTTATCTGTTGTGGGAAGGCGGTTACATTATATTAAATCCTTCACTATCTCGGCATCCGGTTATATGTTACAATATAATATGTAAGCCTATCTAATACTTACTGTCTAGTCCATTGACAAATTCATATGAAAAGTTCCACCTCTGAGCAAGCAAGGTAATCATTACAGTCCGAGCATATTTACGCCACTTCCTTTTGCTTTTCTTAACAGGTGGATCATTAGAATGAGTCGTTTTGAGTGTATTTTCTTTATTTACATGTAGGTGAGGCTGATGTACTATTATCCTTGACTTTCTCCGACAGCTAACTGACTGTTCGTCCGCTACACTTACTGAATCCATCTTACTACTACCAAGTCTAACCTAAGACTCAATTCATTACTTATTGTATCAAATTTGTACCAATTTGTTCGTAACAGCAAATGCGCAATACAAAATACATAATAGTTATTTTGTGAGACTAGGCTGTATTAAATACAGAATTAGGAGCTAGATAGTTGTTTTGGTAAATTTGGCAAATTAGTAACTGCACTTAAAGACACGATCTTAATTGAATAAAAACAATGAATTTGCACTATATAAAATAATAAATAGCAATTAGACTAGAGTAGCTCCAAGACTAAAACTATTTTAGCTAAAGGAAGGCGAGGTGAGGGACAGCCGAGTTACACTTAAGGAAATGTACATGTAGATAACATTGTGTAATAACAATAACAAATGTTGTTAAATTGTGAGTGTTTTTGTGTATTGTATGTACATGTGTGAGTGTGAAATTTCTAACTGACACATTTCTAAATACACATCTAGTTTATTGTAACAAACCTCTACTAGCTTAATTGATATAATGTATATTGTATATACATGTAACTATGTGTTCCTATTAATTTAACTCAAACACTAATATAAATTATAGTAGAAGCAATTACATAATAATGAAGGAAATTATGTTTAGAAAGACCAAAACTAAGCACCAGAAAACAATGCAAAATGGATCTGTTACATTTGATTTAATTTGTTGTAGGTTGCAGTACCCCCTCCCGATTGCATTGCGTGTATCATGTTCATGTAAATAGTGTGAACTGTGAATTATTATATACAGTAGAAGTAAACATGTAGGCTTATTTTATGCTATGGCTACCGTACAATAATGTTCCAACACTGCGCGTACAATAATGTTCCAACACTGCGCGTACAATAATGTTCCAACACTGCTTATGGTAATACATGCAGCAAATTGTCCAAGAATTTAAAAAGTGTAAATGTTGTTGTTGCACTACTACTGCAATCACAACCACTACCACAACCGCAATCACAACCACTACCACAACCGCAATCATTACCACGACCATTACCACAATCACAACCACTACCACTATCACTATTACTACTACTACGATTACTACGATTGCTACGATTACTACTACGATACTACTACATGTACTACTACATGTACTACCAGTAACTATTAATGCTACTACCACTACTACAACAACCACTTCTACTACAACTGTTACTCCTACCTCTAATATAAAATAGATGTACATGTACATATTTGTACCTACCAGCCCATATAGCGTCTAGTAGGCTCATACAATGCTCAGCCACCGGAGCTCTTTTCTCTGGAGAACTTGGCCGTGTTTCTGGAGGCACCTCCTTCCCAGGTACACCATTTTCAACTGGTGGAGATAGTTCCCCACCACTACCTTGGTCCTCTATCTCTGTTATGGTATGCAATCCATTGACTTTATTGTCCTTCATCCCATAGACCTCCTGTACCAGCTCATCTCTGTTCCAACAACAAATACAGCTCATGCTTGCATATACCGTGTGTTCATAATAATTCAATGCCTCACGGTGGAATAAGTAAAATGGTAAAAAGAAATATTCATGTAACATACATGTTCTAACACCAATTCAACTGAATATATTATCGTATTTACATGCTACTATACTGTATGTATAATAATGTTTAAACCAAAACAAATGTCAATGAAACTGAAATCTTATAAGTTAATATGCACATTAATATTTGATAGGCGTTTGCAATATTATATAAACATCGAGTTCTTATAATTATAGTATAGTATAGTAGTCCCAAGAGATGATAATACATATCCGACTGCCCCGGAAAGAAGTATGTACTAGGTTCTCCACTTACACACTGTCCATCCTGGCAGCAGAAGTAGTCTATGTAAGCAATTTTAACAGCAGTGTCACAGGCATCATAGCTGGAAATAACAAAATTAAAACTTACATTGAAATTTGAATTCTTTGAAGTTTCCTAAGGATTCCTTGCGTCACTTATTAACATTTCAAGAAAAAGCAAACATCTTCAAAACTTTTTCTTACAAGTATGAATAAATACTCCTGTTACCTAATAGCATGAACAACAGTCAATGCTGCCAATGTTAATGGATATTATTGTTTTTAATAATGGGGCTAACAGTGCCATACGGTGGTCAAACAAATATCCAAACTTTTCTTAATAAAGTAAGAATCAATAGCTTATATTATATAGTATATCAACAGAAAATCTGCATCACAACCAAGTATAAATACTTTACATTAATAACACACAAGGCTAATACAATACCTTTAGATTGACAATATTATATATTTATTGCTATGATGGAGAAAAACAGATCAATTGATTACAATAATCCACAAAACATTTCCAATATACAATGTATCACGTAATCACTGAGCAAATACAAGGGAACCACTCACTTTATGTAACTCCTTTAGTGACAACATCAATGGAGTTGAATAGACGGCTCCAGTCAAAATTAATCCCCACACTCTTTGTTAACAGATTTAATAATAATGAAGGGGAAAGCAATGAGGAAATCACCATCAGACCTTCTTCTAAAACATGAAAGACTCCAAAAAAGTACTGCAGTTGGTCACAGTTCAGATAGGCACATCATCTCACATACCATACAATAATATAAATTTAATACCATATCTATGTACATATAATAATTTATCATATTTTATTTGACATGTTATACTATCACGATTCACGACGTATTGTATATATACATGTAGTACAATGTACCATAAAACATACCATACCTGCCTATACTTACTGTATGTATTATAATAATTGTGGCAGTTTAGACTGGAAACATTATCAAATCCTAATAACTATGTGATATACATTGTACATGCTTACCTCCATGATGTGATGATCACACATTCTCTGTTGATATCAAAGTCACAGCTGATGTTTCACTGATAGACAGTATTAGATGTACGTTACATAACATAGATCAATAATGCATGTATTACAATCTAATAAATATAAATCTAATAAATATAAATTCTTCTGCAGCTTTCATAGAAAATATATTATTGTAAAAGTCAATTTGCATAGATGCAATTAGAGCAGAGAATGAGCCCATAAACATTTTCAAAATAAACAAATGTACATTTGGATAACAACTTACTTACTTCTACAATATAAACAACTTCAAAAATATAAATTAACAAAATCTCCTACAAACAGTGACTAACATTTCCTGCTTTCATAAATTATTAGACCAAAATAATCTAATTCCTCTTATTAAATAAAAATGACCTCCAAGTGGGTGGCTACATGCCCTCCCTACCCTGTGAGAACATAGAACATAGGCTACACTAGTTTGAGCAACAGTATCCTAAGAAAGATCTCCAAAAAAGTGTAAAACAAGTAGACTAAGGCTATGTGAGAGTAAAAGAGGTAGAGATACAGTAGTGTATGCATATAGTTAGCCTGGGATATACCTATAGTTAGCCTGGGCTTCTCAATACATAACACCCACATTCTCTAGCACCTGCTGTATATACTTCATTTTTACTGGTAAGTTGCCTTTAGACTTCAACTTCTTACACTGAAACAGAAAATTGATTACTAACATAATTTGATACAGTTATATGAGATTTCAATAATAGCAGTATTAACATTAAGTGCACATGTACCAAATGTTAGTTACGCTATTGTTTCTTTATGAATGCAGTAGAAATCTGATGTGGCATTTCAATAAATTATTACAACTGGGCAAATCCAAAACAAGCTCAAATCTACATTTTGTACATATAATAATTATGTACACGCATGTGTATATTACTATTTAGTTTTGAGTAGCATCATATATACACCACATGTGTGGTTACTTCACGTACAATACAAGTCACAAGAGTATATAACCATAGATCTAATATAAAGAGAGATAGAGTCTTTATATTAAATCTATGTATATAAAACAAGGTGAAGGTGATATATATTACAGCCTTACCTTGCCTGCCATGTGTGTATTGAGATAGGTGTATTTTGATTTATCATATAAAGTAGCTAATTTCTCCCTAAATGGATACTTTAGTGGCAGAATGTGTCCTTCAGTAGTAAATATATATGGTTCACCGCTACTATGGACAGGGTTGTCAGCGTCGAATAACTAAAACAAATGAACAATATACATATAAATAGTACACATATAATTTAATAATATCCAATTTATCCATATCCAATATCCATATTTATTACCTGTATATTTACTACCTGTATATTATCTACCTGTATATCTACTACCTGTATATTTACATGCATACATGTATATAATAAAACAACACATTTTAATTAAATAATTCATCTGTACGTCTATATAATTATACTGTATTATACATGTATATTATTATATACATGTACATGTATAATATACATGTATATGATTATATATATGTAGGCCTATATATTATACATGTACATGATTATATGTACAACACAGTAGCATATTACAAACACATGTAAATAATGTGTAGTAAGACTGTTTATTCCTATCATATTTAGTGGCAATTAGTTACATAACATTACGTGAATACATCTGTGACCAGTACTTGATTGTGCTATTATTCAATCAATGGGAAGGTAATTGAGATTGATATATATGACAGTGCAATGTACTACCATAACTATAACAGGTAATTGAGTTACTCTAACATCAGGTACATATTGAATTACACATGAGAAGCTAATATGTCTGTATCCTTATATAGTTATGCATTATTGATGGAAATCTTACAATTCAAGACGCTAAATTATCTATTATATTGTATTACACCATTTTATGTTTTATTAGTGAATAAGCATTTAGCATACCCAATACATGTACATGCTGTAAATTATAATTATAAGATATATGTATACATTGGAGGATAAAATAGCCAAGCCATTTTAATCTGAAGCTACAGAACCAATAGATATTCCGTTCTTCCAGAATAAAATAGATCTACTGGGTTTGAAGATTGCTATGTAACTCAGGCTTACCAGAAACAGATATTTACAGGTTTCACTGAGAAAGAAACTTTCCATTCTGTCTTCTAATGTCTTAACATTAACGTCATGTATTGTAGCGTACCCACACCTAAAATATTACAAGTGACATAGAACATAGGCTATCTGTATAATGACATGGTGCATAGGCTATCTGTCCAATAAAATGGAATATACACTAGACTACCTGTATAATAACATAGAACATAAGACTATCTGTATAATACATGTAACATAGAACATAATATATACATTACAGGCAGGCATAGAACCTACATGTATAGTAGCATATTTTAACAGAATAGTCAGTTAAAACTTTCAAGAAATGGGTCAGTAAAGTATTTATTATAATAATATAGAGCTGACTACACTATTCTACCGTATAATGTCCCTCAAACACTGCTAACTTTCATACAGGTGACCAATGCATGTAGCTTACTTGACTTTGGTATATTTTTCTATATCTTGAAGTATTTCCCTTCCCACGTGGAGGTAGAAGGGACTTTTAGTAGCCCTGTATAAGAGATAAGTAGACTCCACCAGCTCTGGCCTCAAAGGATAGAAATTCACCTCTGCCTGGTTAAGATGCCAGTTATAACGTTCTGGTAAGGAGTTGTGTTTCCTCCATAATGCGTAGTAAAACAGATGTGAGCAAATAGCTTCATCTAAATCACCATACAAAACCTGCAATATCGCATATTACTGTTATAATATGAAAATCTATAATGAGTTGTTTTCTCTCAACAAATGTTAACACAAGAGTAGACAATTCCTGACTATCATGACAGTGATATACGATATACATGTATATCTTGTATGAACTAAATATGTATATGTCTATGCTGCATGTACAATGTCAATACAGGAATGGTAAAACAATGTAATTACATCGAGTAGCAGTGTTATAATACAATAATAGTAAAATTTATTATGAGAAATATCAAAAGTATACTCCATGTTGGCATAATAAGAATGTAATCTGTAAAGGGTAGTGTGTGGTATACCTGGATACCAGGCCAGGCAGCTGAGAGAGAGTCTACCCAGTTGTTCATAATATTTCCATCATTCATGTTAACATTCACATATACAGGGTGTAATCCAGCGCCCGAGTTACACTTCTCTCTCCTACAACATATTGGAAATCAGGCTATAAAATATACCTTTCAGCAAATTGAAAAAGTCTTGTGCACACCTGACAGAAATCGAGACATGACATTTTAGTTGTAAAAATTCATGTTATGATTTTTATATACATATGTACAAGAGAGAAGATAACTATTGTAAGTATAAGATACTGATTTTTAATAAACTTGTGGTAATGGGATTTAAAACAGCAAAACTGCCCCATTGAAACTCAACAGTGCAAGAACATGGAAACACTCCTTTTCCAATGAGATATGTAAAACAATATAATACACGTAGCATAGTTAGCCTGGGTTCTAATCCCTCCAAATGATGATTGACTGTGGAGTATCAATTCAAGTTCTCCAGCTAACCCCCAACACATCCACACAACCTTATAGGAGGGGACTGGAACCCAGGTTAGGATTATCAAGATGCATCCACTGTTTTTCTGACACTAGAGTGCATTTGATGTAATCAGTGAGTACCATATGGATGACTCATAGCATACTCCATACATTGGATTAGCTGATTTACTCACCCCTTACGCAGGAATGTCTGTATATTTGTATATGTCTCATGGAACATGCTATACTGCTGGGAATCTCCAAATAGAATGGAAGACTTTAGAAGGTACTCATACACAGAGTCTAGACCTGCTCCTGTGCCACTCATGTTACCTGCCCATTTACCTGTCTGGATGTTTATCACGTTACCTAGACAACAGGAAAATGAAGATCAATTACTCAATGACTTTGTGACCTCCTGGATGTACATAACTCTCAAATTACACTGCAAAATGATTCTTGACCAATTTCAAGGGTGTAACCTGCCAGTGACTTTGTTTGGCAAAAGTACCCTAATTTCCCCACCAACAAACACCTTTTATTTAAAATTTCAGTCGGTGTGTTCAGGACACTTGTGGCAAAAGTGAACCAGAAATTTCTTATCAAGGTAGTCCATTGACAAAATTTAGGCTGCAGAGACATCATAGCTACCATATAGGTAACAGGGTTATATACATTATACAGTCCCTATAGGTCTAAGAACGTATAAATTGAAACTATGACCTATGAACTACATGCAAATGCACAGTGGATAAAATAATAATACTATGGGCAGCACCTGGAGTTCTCCTCTGAGTCTTTAACTCAAATTTTCAGTTTGTCATTGAAGCAAATATTACCAGTGTTTTCGGACAGTTACAAAACACATTGCCTTTCACAGGTTATGAAAATGCATTTAAATTTTAGCACCAACATTCGAACCTGTATTTATTACTCAGTTTTGTAAACTTTTCTGACTCATCATACATTATAGTGAATATACATGTACGCTGCACTATCACAGATTGTGAATATACATGCACATTGTACTATCACAACTATTACAGACAGAAGTTTATCTCCTTCCAAACTAGCCTACATGCCAGCTGTGAACTTTTATAAACTACTCACTCATTCAGTAACTGAGCATGTGGATGACTTACATCAATTATAGAGTTATCCTCTCTACATTTTACTTAGCAGAAAAAAGAAGACAACTTTAAGTTAGTTTATAGATTGTACATACCTAGAAGGCCAGTGTTATTAGACCTGTAGTTATATAGAGAGTTAACAGCCCTGAGAGAAGTGGAATGGTAGACAGGGTCATTAAGTAGGGCACTGAGAGTACCAAACTCTAATAGTAATGTGGCAGCACCTGCTGAGCATGTCTCATTTATACAGTGTCTACAAACTTCCTGTCTAGTACCTTGTAGAAGATTCACCTGTCAATAGAAACAGAGTTAGAGTAACTTCACAGGCCTAATAACATAGGCCTATGCGGCTACATTGTTGCCATATTTACTGTTTCAATCTGTATTAGTATATAATACCAAAGTTCTACACAGAATACACACACATTATACAGCACTATATGTCTCCGCCAGTAACAACATACACTGTAGATATGTTAGAAAACACATTATATACAATCGCCATCCATGTGCTAAGAAACAGTATAAAATAAATACAAATGACAATAAACTAAACTGTTAAATGATTTTATGGGATGATCCATTAGCGTACCCGTGGGTATGGAATGCCTGTGTTAGTGCCGTCAAAGGCAGGAAGTAAGCGTGAGGCGAGGTCATGAGCCAAGTAGAGAAGTTCATTGTCGTAAAAGTCAGGTTTTAGATCACCAAAAGGTTGGTCATCATCAACTATCAACAGATGGGCCGACAGCAAACCTCCTAATACTCTAGAAAGAATGCATACAGTCATAATTAGTTTGTTTTAAATTGTTCTCCAATTTCAGTACATTGACAAACCACTGCTCATAGCGGATGCTATACAACAGAGCAATTTAAAAATAAATAACAGGCAATTCCAGTTCACATTTTTCCTGCTTACCTTATTGTTGCTTCAAAAACTTGTACCTGATGCCCAGAGTCAAATGAAAGATTTTCAACCACTAAACTTACAGCCTTTTTAAATTCTGTGTTATTTCCCATCACCTGTCAAATATTCATAATGTGTCAAATTATATTCTCAAATTGATCAACAATTAAGCTTACACATGTAAATTAAGTTAGAGGAAATAGTGCAGGTCTATGTACGTTACCAAAATATCAAGAAGATAGATTTATACTTGATATAGTTTTACATAGTACCAGTCCTGGGTTCAGAACCCTACAAAGGAATAAGTAGGCGGTTGACCGTCGAACATAGACTGTCTATCAACAGTCTCAAGGTCAAAAGTCGGCTACCAACATGGAGGGCTCAGGCTAAATGGAATCCTATTAATGTGTAAGTAGTTGTAATCTGGAACTTACAGCTAAGGTGTCCAGTGAGTCTACCAATGTTAGCATGTAGTCACCCAGTACATCATTGATATTGATGTTATCCCTACAAATATCATTAAAAATCTTTGTCAGATTTTAAAATATTTAGTCTACGTAATTAATATCTATATCGAGCAATTGCATTAACAATTATCGTAATAAGTCATTTTATGCTATTGGGCTTGGGAGCGTGCTAGTGAACAAACAAAAGCACCATTGTGTAAAACAAGTAGATTCAAATGACTTCACTAAGCTTCATCGTGTGTAAATGTGCCTGTTTAGTAAGAAGAGGTCAGCGTGAGTAACATAGCCCAGCTACTGGGGCATAAGCTATAACAATTCGTGCAGTGAATAATATGATAAATCAATATGAATATAATGAATAATCTTTTGTCGATTCAAATTGAATACAAGTAGAACACATGTTTATAATTTAATAACATAAAAATTTCATAACTGAGATCCTGAAATAAAAATTGAAGTTGTAGTGAGTATAGTACAGCAAGGCAGCGTATTCATGTGTGCAATAAAGTAGGCTAGTAGTAGCCCTATAGATGTCAGGGTGACTTAGTTGGTAGTATAGCCTGCATAGGCCTACATGCTCATCAATCGAGAGTTTGTGAGTTCAAACCTCGGCCGTGTCATTTCTGGCAAAAAAACTTTCAACAAGCTTTTCACCCTAAAATTACTACGCCTGTTCGAATCAGGGCGTATAAATAGTACAGGAGGTCCAGGGTAGTGTTTTCATTAAACACACGTCTTACGTCTTACGTCTTCTTTTTTAGAACGTACTAGAGCTTGTTGCAAGGGGTACGCCTCATCTGATTTTGGTTTTTGTCAAGTTTACTATGGTCATATATTTATGTTATGCTAACATGTTGCACTAATATAGATTTGTTGCTATGTTTATTGTAATAAATGTGACTTAAGCTCACGTATAGTCCTGGGCAGAAAGCTACCATGGTAAGCAGAAGTTTTTGCGTAGATAGTGGGTGGGTCACCTCTTGTAGTAGCTCTAGTGACAGTTGTGTTAGTAGGACGATTGTTCATCAGCTCATCATAAGTGTTAGCAAGAGCTTCGTGGTGTTCTTCATTCGCCAAAATGCGTAAGAGGAGGTTGTGTCGGTTCTTCCTGCGACGGTTGCTAAGCGTATCAAGATTAAGTTCCTTGAGGACAGCAGATATGCTAACTCTACCTTTTAAATTACAGATGTAACGCACAGCACTGTTTTGTACCATTTCAATGTTGGTAATTTGGTAATCATGGACGGGATCCCAGACGGCAGATGCATATTCCATGTGTGGCCGACAGAGACTAGTATATGCAAGTAGCTTAGCATCTTTGGTTGATCCGTGGAGTGCTCCCCTAACCATACCCAGTTGTCGTCTAGCTTTGGTGATTTGTGAACTAATATGAGAGGTGAACTTTAGATTAGATTGGATGATCACACCCAGGTATTTAGTTTCAATGTCAGTGTCGAGTTGTGCGTCATTTAAGGTGTAATATGCCGCCGGAGCTTCCGGTTTATGATTGAAGGTCATAATCGAGCATTTGGTAGTGTTGAACGACATGCACCAGGTGTTAGCCCAATCGGCCAAGGAAGTTATGTTCATCTGGAATCTTGAATGGTCCTCGTCAGTGTTGACAGTTTGGTAAATGAGAGTGTCATCAGCGAATAAGCTGACATTACAATCTATATACTCAGGTAGATCATTTATATAGATGAGAAATAGTGTAGGGCCCAACACAGAGCCCTGTGGAACACCTGAAGTAACTGGTAGTTCCGCCGATTTCTCTCCTGCTACTATCACTGTTTGCCTCCGGTCACGCAGGAAGTCATGAATCCAAAGCAATATTTTGTTGCTAATATTTGGTATACGGGCTAACTTAGACATAAGCAGTTGATGGGGAACTTTGTCAAAGGCTTTAGCAAAGTCCATGATAATGGCATGTATGGTGTTACCTTTATCAACACTACGAGCTATGTCATGATAGGTGGTACAGAGTTGTGTTTCGCAGGATAATCCTCTACGAAAGCCGTGTTGGCGGTTGTGCAGAACTGTATCCAGGGTGTCGTTCAGGTAGTGTAGGATAATGTGTTCCATTAGCTTGCAGGGAATGCTGGTGAGTGAGATGGGTCGGTAATTATTTGGTTGATCCGAAGCACCCCTTTTGTGGAGCGGGCTAACATGAGCAAGTTTCCAACTTTGCGGAAGTTTAGAGCATGTTAAAGAGACGTTAAATATATGTGTAAGGCAGCGGGCAGTCATGATGGGGTCGATCACCAAATCTTCTTTACGTAATCCATCCGGACCAGGGGCTTTGCCGCTTTTTAGGGCTTGTAATAGTGTTGATACTCCTTCTGGTTTGATTTCGATATTCTCATCAGCGGGGGTCACTGCCGGATAGTTAGGATCTTCAGAGATCTGGTGCTGAGAGCAGAACTGTTTGTTAAAAAAGGAGTTGAGTATTGTAGCACATTCCTTAGCATCATTTGTGCTGTTGCCACTTTCGTCCGACAACCTGAGCGGGGGTTTAGTCGATTTTCTTAACCACTTGAGATGGTTGTAAAAGGGTTTGCTATTGCCCGATTCTAAAGGTTTGCAGATCTTATTGTCAATATAGGATTGCTTAATATCTTTTAGCATTTGCTTTCCTTGTCGCCTTTCTATCTTATATTGTCTTAAGTAGAAGGGGTTTGATGTTTTTTTGTATTTGTTGTACATTAGCCTCTGTCTCTTTACTACTTTACGGGCAGATCTGTTGAACCATATTGGTTCGTTAGGGTTTCTGGGTTTGATAGGCTTAACTGGAACTGACTGGTTGATAGCCTTTTTTATTTGGTTAACAAACAAATTCCACATGTTGTCAACATCGTTCATGCTTGCGAGACTAATCTGCGTTGGCCATAAGAGTTTTTGAAACAGGTCAACATCAGCTTTACGATACAGCTTTATGAGCCTAGTAGGTGTAGTTACAGTGGTTTTGTGATGTCGAAGTTCAACAGATATAATATAGTGATCGCTCACACCAGGAGATATGACCTGGGAAAACAGGTTTAGTGGTTGTGTAGAGCATACCAAGTCAAGGGTATTTCCCTTCACGTGTGTTGGTTTTTCAATGATTTGCGTCATGTTGAGTTCGTGTAAGAATGATAAAAAGTCCTCATGAAGAGACTTGTATTGACAGTTGTCTTTTATAGAGTCAGTTTGCCAGTCAAAACCTGGGAAATTGAGGTCCCCTACGAGTATGATGTGGTCATGTGGATATTTGTTTATAATTTTAGTAAATGACTCACGAAGGCTAAGAAGTGAGTTGCCAACATGTGGACGATAGTAACAGGCAAGAACGATGTTATTATTTATTTTTACAAATAGGATTTCTTCATCGCCAACTGGGATATCTATAGATTCAGGTTCTAGTAGATAACTAGCAGCAATCATTGATCCTCCACCATGAATATTCCTGTCCTTCCTGAAGAAGATTAAGTCTTCACGGTCTAATACTGCTCTACTGTTTATTGAATTGTCAAGATGAGTCTCAGTCAAGCATATAATGTCGTATTCAGCAGTTAAGGCAGCAAGTTCATGAGTTTTACCCTTAGCAGATCTGCAATTAGCATGGAATAGTTTTAGACAGTTGTATTCGTTTGGTTCTGAGTAGTTGCTGGCTTCACTAACACCCAGTTTCCCGAAGTTTCATCTTTTGTTTGAATTTTCATATCACGAATGCGATAGTTGGCTTGGTTGTCTTCAGACTTTAGTTTTTTTATTTGTTGACGAAGGTTATATTCTTGGTCACGTACATCTCTGCACACATCAAGCTTACAGAATATTTTCTTAGCTTTGAAGTTACTATTGACTCTCTTAACAAATTCCCACTTGCTTGCCTCATCATTGAACTTGACTTTTATTGGCCTTGGGGTGGAGCGATTTCTCTTTTCACCAAGTCTAAAAGCACCGATTGGATTGGAGGATCTGGTGAAGCACTCATTAGACATGAACTCCTGCACTTGCTCGATAGCCTTTTGGCCCTCTGCTTCTTCTAGACCATACAGTATGGCATTTAGCTTTCTAGTTTCGGCGTCGGATTGGTCGAGAGTGTGCTGGAGAATGTCTTGAGATTTTCTAATATTTTCTTGATTGTCGGAAACTGCTTTCTGTATTTTGTCCACATTTGTCATCAGGGCTTTGTAGTATGGATTCTCATTCATAACTTCAGCTTTTGGATCAGCTGGTTGGGCTAGTTTTTCGTTGAGGTTTTTGATGGACATTGCAATTTGGTCTAGCTTCTCATCAGTGGTTTTAGCAGCTTCATTGGCTCTCATGATCACAAGAGATGGGGTGCAGGTAGGACAAAACCATTTAACTCCTTTTTCCATGCCCTTGCCAACAAGAGTGGCTTCACTCTTCGTGAGGTTCCCACATTGGTTATGGTACCATAAATTACAGCAGTCACAGCTAATCATTACTTGATTACTGGTCTCACCACTCTTACATTTTGGGCACTTGCCATTATTACTGTCTTTGAGGGGCATAATAATATTATAATAATTATATTATTATAATTGTAATATTGCAATAGAATATAATATTGATGGAATGTTGTCAACAGTTAACTAACACCCTAAATCACTATTGTAATTATATTATTATTGACCACAGTAATCTCTAACTGAGTTCAGTCACTAATTATACACAAATTCTGCTGGCTTGACACGGATTTTGCCAAAATATTTAAGTTTGTTTCACAGAAAAATTTTTTACTCCGCCATTCTCACCGGAACCGGAACTATATCCTTTTTCAAGTTGAAGATCCACTCCTATTAAATAATCTTAAACGCAGCTTAGCTCTCCTCTAATGATTTTAATAAATTAGCCTCCCTGACGACCCTGAGTTTAGTAAAGTTAACCCTACCTCATTTTTGTATACAAATCGCATTGCGAAGTTTTGTGTTTGGGTTAATTAATGTTGGAGAAATAAAACACCTTATTATGTGACACTGAAATAGATAGATGAGTATAGAACTTACTCGTCAATATAATCATGTCCTCGACCTGTGCAATGAATAGGGTCTAACTCGTCTTGTGGATATGCGTATTCCATGTAGTTGTCATATCCGAATTGAAACATTTTTTTCGCTTCATTTTTACTTTCAAACATTTCTTTTGGAGAAAAGGAAGAAAAATGTGAATTTAGACATTCTGTTAAGGGTTCTGTTGTTGTGGACAAACAAGCTATGTAATCTGGGGCAACTATTTTGATATAAAAAGTAATACATGCTATGAAGAGTGAAAATGCAGACATTTCATGATCTTAAAAGGGAAGGCCTAAAAGGGATAACAGATTTTCACCAGATTGCGCAATTAGGCTATGGACCTAAATACTGAAGACGGGTGAGACTTTATCATTAATTACAGGTCAAGGTCGCTAAACAAAAAGATAACACATTTTCATACTTGCCACACGCTTGACATGTTGTATATGTATTTTTGATTTTATAAAAAGGATAAAACATTTGCACACTATATTTTATATTTTAACTTCATTTCAGTAATCTAAAAATGGTAACGCATTTCCACACCCTATATTTACCATTGTGATTGTTATATTATTATAATTATAGTTAGTACTTACGTAGTCTAAATAAAAACTAAAAAAGGGATAACACATTTTTACACTATAGACACTCACACTGTATAGTGTATATTATTATAGCAGTCTTGAGGGGATGATATATTTTCACACGGTTTTATTTTGTATTTCAATTTTATTTTGGTAGTCTAAGGGTATGAAGCATTTCCACACCCTATATTTATTATCATCATGATCATTGTGATTGTTATGATTATATTATTATTATTTATTATTATATTTATATTCAATATTGTTATTTATATTATTAATTATAGTTAGTAGTCTAAAAGGGATAACACATTTTCACACTAGATATTTTATATTTTAGTTTTACTTTAGTAGGCGTAGTCTATAGGGAATAATGTATTTTCACACCATATTTTTTTAAGGTAATCTAAAGGGGATAGGGATAGCACAGTGACAGTGAGTTTCACATTGTATATTATCATAGCAGTCTAAAGAGTATGACCCATTTTCACGCTAAAGGCCTATATTATGGTAGCCTAAAGGGGATAACACTATGTAACTGTGCATGACAAAACTTAATAGATATGCATTGTCATATGTGCATGATCACTGGATGATGGACCATCTACATTCTTCAAGTATGTCGTTTGAAGATCATATTATCTGCCTACTTCACGTTGTTGCACAAACCTGACAACTGTAAATATCAGGTTTAGCTTTGGTTCATTGTCTACACATTCTAGATTGAATGTAATCCCAAGCATTGATCTGGGTGTGTTGCTGCTGAACTATTGCGACAAAATCTATCTACGCTGAAATCAACGACAAAACTTGTGAGGTATACTACAGTAGTACATATATAGATTGTAGTACTGCATGGTGGACCCTCTACGTTCAACAGGCACCGTTCTGGTTCACACTGTGGTGAGCTAGTCAGCAGTCGCACAGACTCGAGACTCACAGTCTGGTAGGGACTCGTGGCCACACATTTCGATCTGAATGACACTTCTACTTCTACAGCATTTATCCTTGTAGGTGGGCTTCTCTCCACAACCAGAATTGGACAAATGAGTTGTGCTCTCTCTTCAACATGTGCCATGCTACCCTGGCTGCCCCCTCCCCCACTACTCTCTAGCGCCGGTTTGGTTGGTCTGGCTACTCTCCTGGTACTCTGGCCTGTATGCTGTGTGGTTGCACCCCTGGTACTGGGACACAACAATATACAGTGTGAAAATGTGTTATCCCTTTTTAGATTACTATAATATGCAGTGTGAAAATGTGTTATCCCCTTTCGACTACTATAATATACAGTGTGAAAATGTGTTATCCCTTTTTAGACTACTATAATATACAGTGTGAAAATGTGTTATCCCTTTTCGACTACTATAATATACAGTGTGAAAATGTGTTATCCCTTTTAGACTACTATAATATACAGTGTGAAAATGTGTTATCCCTTTTTGGATTACTAAATATCCAGTGTGAAAATGTGTTATCCCTTTTTAGACTACTATAATATACAGTGTGAAAATGTGTTATCCCTTTTTAGATTACTAAATATGCAGTGTGAAAATGTGTTATTCCTTTTAGACTACTATAATATACAGTGTGAAAATCTGTTATCCCTTTTTGGACTACTATAATATACAGTGTGAAAATGTGTTATCCCCTTTTAGACTGCTATATTATACAGTGTGAAAATGTGTTATCCCCTTTTAGACTACTATAATATACAGTGTGGAAATGTGTTATCCCTTTTTGGACTACTATAATATACAGTGTGAAAATGTATTATCCCCTTTTAGACTGCTATATTATACAGTGTGAAAATGTGTTATCCCTTTTAGACTACTATAATATACAGTGTGAAAATGTGTTATCCCTTTTTGGATTACTAAATATCCAGTGTGAAAATGTGTTATCCCTTTTTAGACTACTATAATATACAGTGTGAAAATGTGTTATCCCTTTTTAGATTACTAAATATGCAGTGTGAAAATGTGTTATTCCTTTTAGACTACTATAATATACAGTGTGAAAATCTGTTATCCCTTTTTGGACTACTATAATATACAGTGTGAAAATGTGTTATCCCCTTTTAGACTGCTATATTATACAGTGTGAAAATGTGTTATCCCCTTTTAGACTACTATAATATACAGTGTGGAAATGTGTTATCCCTTTTTGGACTACTATAATATACAGTGTGAAAATGTATTATCCCCTTTTAGACTGCTATATTATACAGTGTGAAAATGTGTTATCCCTTTTTAGACTACTATAATATACAGTGTGAAAATGTGTTATCCCCTTTTAGACTGCTATATTATACAGTGTGAAAATGTGTTATCCCCTTTTAGACTACTATAATATACAGTGTGAAAATGTGTTATCCCTTTCTGGACTACTATAATATACAGTGTGAAAATGTGTTATCCCTTTCTGGACTTCTATAATATACAGTGTGAAAATGTGTTATCCTTTTTCGACTACTATAATATAGTGTGAAAATGTGTTATCCCTTTTTAGACTACTATAATATACAGTGTGAAAATGTGTTATCCCTTTTTGGACTGCTATAATATACAGTGTGAAAATGTGTTATCCCTTTTTAGATTACTAAATATCCAGTGTGAAAATGTGTTATCCCTTTTAGACTACTATAATATACAGTGTGAAAATGTATTATCCCCTTTTAGACTGCTATATTATACAGTGTGAAAATGTGTTATCCCTTTCTGGACTTCTATAATATACAGTGTGAAAATGTGTTATCCTTTTTCGACTACTATAATATACAGTGTGAAAATGTGTTATCCCTTTTTAGATTACTAAGTATACAGTACGAAAATGTGTTATCCCCTTTTAGACTGCTATATTATACAGTGTGAAAATGTGTTATCCCTTTTTAGACTACTATAATATCCAGTGTGAAAATATGTTATCCCTTTCTGGACTTCTATAATATACAGTGTGAAAATGTGTTATCCCTTTTAGATTACTATAATATACAGTGTGAAAATGTGTTATTCCTTTTTCGACTACTATAATATACAGTGTGAAAATCTGTTATCCCTTTTTGGACTACTATAATATACAGTGTGAAAATCTGTTATCCCTTTTTGGACTACTATAATATACAGTGTGAAAATCTGTTATCCCTTTTAGACTACTATAATATCCAGTGTGAAAATGTGTTATCCCTTTTTAGACTACTATAATATACAGTGTGAAAATGTGTTATCCCTTTTTAGACTACTATAATATACAGTGTGAAAATGTGTTATCCCTTTTAGACTACTATAATATAGTGTGAAAATGTGTTATCCCTTTTTAGACTACTATAATATACAGTGTGAAAATGTGTTATCCCTTTTTGGACTACTATAATATACAGTGTGAAAATGTGTTATCCCTTTTTAGACTACTATAATATACAGTGTGAAAATGTGTTATCCCTTTTAGACTACTATAATATACAGTGTGGAAATGTGTTATCCCTTTTTGGACTACTATAATATACAGTGTGAAAATGTGTTATCCCTTTTTGGACTACTATAATATACAGTGTGAAAATGTATTATCCCCTTTTAGACTGCTATAATATACAGTGTGAAAATGTGTTATCCCTTTCTGGACTTCTATAATATACAGTGTGAAAATGTGTTATCCTTTTTCGACTACTATAATATCCAGTGTGAAAATGTGTTATCCCTTTTTAGACTACTATAATATACAGTGTGAAAATGTGTTATCCCTTTTTAGATTACCAAATATGCAGTGTGAAAATGTGTTATCCCTTTTAGACTACTATAATATACAGTGTGAAAATGTGTTATCCCTTTTTAGATTACTAAGTATACAGTACGAAAATGTGTTATCCTTTTTCGACTACTATAATATACAGTGTGAAAATGTGTTATCCCTTTTTAGATTACTAAGTATACAGTACGAAAATGTGTTATCCCCTTTTAGACTGCTATATTATACAGTGTGAAAATGTGTTATCCCTTTTTAGACTACTATAATATACAGTGTGAAAATGTGTTATCCCCTTTTAGACTGCTATATTATACAGTGTGAAAATGTGTTATCCCTTTTTAGACTACTATAATATACAGTGTGAAAATGTGTTATCCCTTTTAGACAGGAAAATAAAGTAAGGGAGGACAACTTAATTATCACCAATGGCTTATGAGTAGGCCTGCCCATGCTTTTAAACTATTACATTATACAGTGTGAAAATGTGTCATCCCTTTAGACTGCAGATTCCAAGAATATACCAGTAAAATTATTATCCTTTGTAGTCAACTAGTAGCCAGAGTATAAAGCATCATAATATATACAACGTATAGTAAGAGATGTAACTTTATTAGAAGCCAATAAGCAACTGAAAAATATAAAAAGCTGGGGCAATGTTAAGGAAAAATATAGTCTCATATCCAACATGAATAAGCAAGAGTTGTGTGAATGTACGTAAAAGTTCTCAGCAGAGCAAAAATATATATCAGTTTGAGATAAAAGTGCACAACATAGGACAATGTAAGAATGGGCATGCGCATTATGGAATAATACAAAAGTAGATGTCAAGACGGCACTGACAATAATATCACATTGGTCCTACCGGACCTGTACATTAACAATGAAACAAAACAAGTTAGTACATATAGGTCAGTACATATAGGTCAGTACGATAACATTACAGCAAGATATAATTATATATGAGGATACAAGGATTTGAATGATACCCATGATTTGTGTCTTTGGAGTCGAGTTGGACTTCTAATTCTTGTAATTATCCATATACCCATACATGTATATAATGTAGATGCGAGGCATATACAATAGTAACTAACCATACGTAGGTCTGTTCACTTGATATTCTGTTAGTTGCTTCAGAAACCCTAAAACAAGAATAAACCCAATTCATAAAGTGTAAACTGGCGACGCATGCATAGTTTTAGTCTTATGACAATTCACACGTATATCTATAACTTTTATTCACAAAGCATTGACTAGTAATGTATATGAATGTAAAATTATAGATCAGGGAGGCCCGATAATTTTTGGTAGGGGACCAAACAGCAGACTGGGCCCCAAGCTTGGCCAGGTATTAGTACAAAGATAGATACATTATGGATGCTTACGGGTGTTTCAATGTGTAAGCATGCATAAGATGTATTCGAATGTGACATGAATGTAGCCATCAGATTTACACTTCTCAAATAAACATTTATTACAAGTGGATCTGATCTTCAACATAATCAATTGTACAAGAGAAGTAGTGAGGGTGACAGGTGAAAACGATCTTGATTTCAGTAAATAATTGGCAAACCCTCGGCCAAACAAGCTTATCGGAATTTGTATGAAATTTTTACACAAGTGGAGGGCTTGATGAAGTTAGCTAGGGAGCCATATCAGACCCATGGGCATCTATTTGGGCACCACTGTTATAGACATTGCAATACCTAGTGATATAGGCCTATTATACAATTAACCAAAAAAGGAAGAGGAAAAGATGAACAAATATCAACAGCTGGAACTTGACTTCGGAAGGTTGTGAGGTGTTAGACCAAGAGTTACACCCAGAAGCCATATAGTGATCGGAACACTTGGTACAACACCAATCGTACTCTGCAGTAAGATGATGATACAGGTGAAAACCTTTTGGCCCTTAGTTGAGACGGGCTCAGTTACTACCATTGATATACCCATATGATATGCACCATATTAATCAACAATATGATTACACCGAGATAATATCCTACCAGCCCTGCTTGGGATAGACGTATTTATTGAGGCATTTAAAAAAGCAGCTGCGCTTTAGTGTGCATGGTAGGCCTATATGGAAAGCATTACAGACTGATCCTTTGACCAGCCACAGTTTTTTAGGAAAAAAATTGGTAAGCTACCAGCTTAAGATAAACCAGTCAAGACGCTGTTAGAAAAAAAAGTAGTAGGCCATTATAATATAGATAATTACAATTTGATTTAATAAAAACATTTATAATAGGACTATATTTATTATAATAATACATTTAATTGTTATCTATATTTAAATACTTTTCAATACATTTTGACAACAAAAATTGAATGCTCTGGGATGTCTCAGTTGTCTAACAGTCAGCATGCTTGATGTCATAGGTGTTTGGCCACAGAGGTTACATCAACCTGCTATTTATTCTACATGAGTGGCTATGTTAGTAGTAGTCTAGTCTTCTACAGTTACAAGGGGTTGAAGTGCATTCGTTCCTCAGTAAATTTAGGACACTCTTAAACCACCATCATGGTATAAAAATACAGTGTCTCAAACGTGTAGGCCTAACATAAGGGCACCAGAGGTTGTACAGGTTTCCAGCATTTTCATTTTGCTGTTTTCAGATTTGGATTGTCATTGTGGAGGCCCTATCCATGTGGTACTCGGCACAAAAATGCTGTGCTAGATATGTGATGCAGCATAAATTGAGGCAGCTCTTGTTAGTACAGACATCTGCTGTTAGTGTTTATGATATATATTATCATTGAAAATTATCATGTCATCGTATGCAGAGAATAGGGGTTCATGCTTATCTTCTGGTACACACTTTATTTTCGGCTGAATGTGCTGCTGTATATTGTCCCTTTACATCGCCTGTGTCTCCTGACCAGGATTCTTCAGAATGAAGAACAACATTCCACTCTATCCAGAGCATATGATGATATTGTGGGTGACAGAGAGATGGTAACAATGACCACTAGAGCAGCTACCAGAGGAGAGCCAACCTCAATATCAGCAAAAAAATGCATTTACCACTCTAGGTTTCCTGCCACGAACAATTGGTGAGATAAGATGAGAAACCGACCTCCAATCCTAAACAGTGATATACTGTAAAAATTGCAGACCCCCTGGTCCAAAAATAGTGAAAACTAGAGGCTCCCTTATAGATTTACATGAAATTGCTGGCGGAGTGCTACCTCATCTGAGGTAAATTCTGAGGTTCTCCGTAAAGTTCATGATGGTTCTGGGTAGAAAACTACCGAAGTAAACTCACTGTCCTGTGATGGTGCTATGCTGGGTCCTGGAAGTTCAGCTTGACTTTGGCAGGAGCTCTAGCTCGTTGACAAGGTGAGGTGTTTGTTTGTTTCTTCTTTTATTTACGGTAGGCCTAACAGCTTTAAGTTTAGTAAGTAAAGTTAAAGTATTATAATTATTATAATTATTATAGGTATTCAAATCGTAAGAATATCACGTGACTAAATTCGCGTTCGCACAACTGTGTTATTTATGTACAGCCTTAGTCCGCACACTCTCCGCACACTCATGCTTGTGGAAAAGTTTAATAACTTTAAATCTATTAAGTCTATCACCACCAAATAAAGTAGTATAGATTGATCACAGACCACAGGCTACATTCCCAGTGTCAATTAACCAATCACTATGCAGGATAGACCACTGGAGCCTTTCTAAAAATCATGATTTTCATGTGGTGTTAAAACCATGTTAAACTATGAGAAAAGTTTTAATTTACATCTAATCATGTGCAAAAATATCTAATTACCTATATTATATACTCTATTGTAGTGGATGGCTTTTAAATCTTTCAAAATAAAAAGATTAAAACCAAGTTGTATGAAAAATCATTCTCAACCATTTTTATTTTTGTATCCAATGAGATGGCCTCCTTGGACAATATAGCCAATCAGCAGCGAGCACACGATTTCTTGGATAGAGTTATCTTCTCATATTATGCTTAGTTGTAAACTACAATATATCATAATACATGTACATGCATACTATGTTTTACTTGTACTACACTGATTCTAGCAAGTATTGCATAGAGTTATCTTCTCACATGCTTAGTTGCAAGCTATTAGATCATATTTTGTTCTACTTGTACACTGATTCTAACAAGTATTGCAATATGAAAGTGTTTTACATGCAATAATTATATAATGAGTTGCATGACAATGTTATTTATGTTCTTGATCCTTGTTTAGATTGGATTCTACATTTGAACTCTTGAATATTTAAGTAACACACATCTAGCATTACATATTAGGGAACAGTCTTACCTCACAGTATTGAGTATATACATGTAAATGTATATAATATAATAATAATAATTTTATATACATGTATGATAATTTAGATCCGTAATAGAAATAGTTGTAATTAAAAGTAATATTCTCCAGCTCTATAGTTCTATGTATGATTTAACATGTTTATGACTACACTTAGGCATAGTACAGCATAGAATATACAATATGATATTAGGATTATTGTGTTCTGGTGATGCAGCATTTTATGTCAGAATGTTTGCCTCCTGGTCAAAGCTGATAGTGACATGTATGACTATATAGCAAGCATGAAAACATATATATTTTATACAGATCATAAGGTGTAATACGATTTCAATTGTTTGACTAATTAATCGCACTTCTTTTCTGTCTTCTGTTCTACATGTAAGCCAGCTGGCTAAAGGGTAATGGTGTACTTTGCCAGCCATTATCTACATTGCGTGTGTCTCTCGCTTTCTTCATGTATTTGCTCTGTTTGTGTTCTAAAACATGAAAGTACAAGTTCAATTTTATGAGTCTTGATCTTGTAAAACCTAATTCCCCATATAATTGTTTCTGTGTTGGGCTGTATTGTTATCATTAGTAGGCTGCATTACTATTACTAGTAGGCTGCATTACTATTACTAGTAGGCTGCATTACTATTACTAGTAGGCTGCATTACTATTACTAGTAGGCTGCATCACTATGCACTAGTAGGCTGTATATGAAACTACTATATTATCATTATGTACAATATATTATTCAAGTTAGTAGTGAAGTACAATGTACATGTACATTGCTTGGCATTATGGCCCTGCTGCACTGCTAAGTAGCCAATAGCTGGCAAGTATAGTAGCTCTTAGTAAATAACATACCGCATGACATGACGCCGTAGGAATTATTGTCAACACTAAGCCAAGTACGGTTTTCCCCACCTCTGGGCAGGCAATACAGCTCTTCTTTAAATCCTTATAACTTGGAAACTTTTGATAGCAGATACATAAATTATATATTAGAATGATGCTGAGAAGTTACTCTATCCATCCATGTAAAAAAAATGATAAAATTGTCATTTATGATTTTGTAAAAATGGGTTAGAAACCCTAAATTATAATTATTATTATACAATATTTACCATGCAACTAAAAGTATAATATTATACTAGTTTAATAATCGGTGATTAATTTTAAACTATTTTTAAAAACAATCACAATCCCAATGCAATCAAATTCGGAAATTGAAATTGACTTGAATCACTCCTTGCTTGAATCAATCTTATTGATTGATTAGTTATTTACAATATTTTATTACACTTAGTTTACTAAATAACTTACTTACTATCCACTTTCCAATGACCACCCGTGGCTTTAAACGTTATCTTTATTATTCTTATTGTTAGTTTAAGTTTAGTTATCACTTTTCATTCTTTCATTCCCTTTATTGAAGCTTAGAAGCATGGATGGCGCCAATAGAGGGGCGTAATAAAAACTGTTCTCACAACCCCGTTTTTATGTTCATTCGCAACTCCATAGTCCACATAGTGGGTACTTGGGAGAAATAACTTGATCCACTCCTGCGTTCACCTTGAGCTCTTAGAACCACATTAACAGAATACTATATCATTGCTGAGGGCGAGCTCAAGGCTTTTAAGCCCCGAACTTGGAAATAAGCTATTTGGGTCTGTAGGCAATTTTGTGAAAATCCGTTATCCCTTTTAGGCGGTCCCATCTTAAAAACCTAAACGGAAATTAGTTCTGCCCTTAACGAGTACTCACAAATTCTATCCCTGTTCGTTGTGCATTAAAATTATCTTGTGCAGGCTACACAAACCGGACTAACTCTTTTTGACGTTGCGTACTCAGAATGGGCAACAAGTAGGCGTAACCATTGCCTTATTTATCCCCATTATCTACAGTCGGCACTGCCATAGTAATATTAATATTAACTATTAGGGACACATTGATCTGTTATTGACGAGTCCAAATACATTGTACATGTACATGATCAATGATAATATTATCATTGTACATGATTGTAGGTTCAAACCAAAGTTGCATGTACATGTATAAATATTCTCATGAACTTTTTATTTATTTGAAAATCTCAGGGATTACAGGTTTCAGTGGCAAAAATTGGGTCTTTCTTTTTTTAATGATTAACTTTCACTAATTTAAAATTAATCCACAGCTATTACAGCATCTGTTCTGTCTCTGACTCTCTGAGTCAGTTTCAGTTTCAGTTTGACTTTCAGGTAGGTTTTTAATTGCAGGTCTAATGCAACTCCTTGCCTTGTCTAAAGTAAAAGTCAAGTTTAAGTTATTTTTTAAACATTATCTTATGATTATCACATTAAAATTTATTAATAATCATTATGATTATCAATTATCATCTCTGATTTACCTCTGATTTACCTCTGATGAGGTTCAAATAATAAAAGCTGAAATACAATTAAAAGTAAAGTCAAGTGAAGTAAGTTAAATTAATTAAAAATAATATAATTATCTTATGAGTATAAAATAATAATAATGGTTATTTTGTAATTGTTTAATTGATGATGATTACGAATGTTTAATTCGTAATTTATTTTATTAAATACATACATATACATGTATATTACACTAGAGACTTAGACTATAAAATCTGTTTATAATTAATAAACCATTGTTGTATTATTATAGTTTAATAGGCCTACTTTGGTAAATATTAAAATTATATTAATTAGTGAATATTAAATTTCATAATCAATGTTGTATTTATATTAGTATTATGATTATCAATCATGATAACTTTTATTAATAGTAGGCCTACTTATGAATAGTTATATAATAAAATACATACAATACATACATACATACACACCGCACATTAAAACGAATGCTTTTTGTTATTCTTTTTGGCCCAGAACCCTTAGAGAGCTACGCTCTGGGTCTATAACTGGGGCTAGTTGAAATACATATAACACAAAACAAGCAAAAAAAGATAGCACAAAAATAGCACCTATAACTTAAACTTACAAAGAAATAACTGAGTTATCACGACTTTACACACACACAAGTGTGGTCTGTGTGAGAAAACGAAAAAAAAAAATTAATGATTATGATAAATATAGTATTTATATTATATATTAAGTATAGATTGGCATTGGCATATGATTGTTGTCTAATTTATTTTTATTCATTAGTGTCATTACCAATTGGCTAGGGTATTTATCTCAGGTGAGGTAAAACTAAAGTTTGGTTCCCAGAACCGAAACCGTTTTAAAACACTGATTGTAAAGCAAAAAGGCTTTCTATTTGTATTTGGCTATTAGCCAATCATATATACTGCATGACATTAAGTTCTGTCCATGCAACATGGTTATAATTGACAGCTTGGGATTGTAATTGTAAAAGTCTAACATGCCAGATCAGTCCGATGGTCACGAATACGATTGACAGGTTCTTATTTTGTTGTGACTAATAGGCCATCGTAGAACCGTTACAACCATGTGGGAACCAGCCATAAAATAGCTCGTATCCTTTGAAACCCTTCATAAATTTCCCAAAGAACTGCCCCACAAGAGGGACACCCTTTCAGCTTCTGCCCCCTTGGTGGTCTTGTGTTACAAGGAGCTCCATAAAAGTCCATGTAACATGTGATAGCATTTCACATTGTGCCGTCTGGCAGTAGTAGGACGATAATAACGTATGTCATCTCTACAGCCCCAGTGAAATATTTGTATTTGTGAGCATGTAAATGTGTATCAATTAAAGTGTAAGTATTTAGTTGATCAAGGTAAGTCTAACTTCAATTTTGCCATTCTCCTGATGTCTGATTCTTACTGCAGGAATCGCATATTTTTTAGCTAACACCAGATGTTGGATTTATAGTAACGTAATGGCAAATATATTATGCTTGGTATATTTCAAATTATATATCAACCATTATTTGTGTGGAGGTTTAGATTAGTTATATAGGGATTCTTATCAGTAAGGTCATAGTCTATTATCTTCCTATATTATAAATATATGGTCTATATAATTATTATCTGCTTGTTCAGTTTCTCTAGTCATTATATACATGACCGCAAGATAGGGTCACAAGATAACAACGCGATGGATATATACACTGCCCTTTCAGACCAGATGTCATGTGCATCATACACAATGTATGCCGTAGTAACAGTTTATATAATGTAAATATTCAGAAAAAAAATTTCATGTAACTGTTTGTTTTGCATAACCAAATAAAGACACGATAGATGAGCTTATAATATTCTATATTGCAGCAGTAGCAGTACTAAATGCTGCCAAAGGGATTAAAAGTGGTAGCCAACTTCCCAACACTTCAGTAGAGCAGCAGAGGCCTCTTTAGTGAAGAGCTATGGGGGATGAACATGGTATGTATAGTCTATAGTATATCTGATTATATTATGTGACTGTTCTGGTGTAATACATTGTACATGTATGTGTAGTGTACTAATCCATTATCTATTTGTATCACATGATGTCTGATTTCAATCATCATCATTATTAGATGTCTTTGTATTTTGTAACATGCGACATCCTAGTGTCATTCTTTAGGAAAACCAATTTTGTGGTTCACAGATGTGTCAACATTTTTTACTAACTTTAGCATTTTCGTCTTTGAGTAGGCTATTACATTCATTAAGATGTGTTCTGATGTTTCTTGTTAGGTTTATTATGGGATACCTTGTTATTTTGTTGTAGGCTGTAGCTGGATTAAGAGAGCTAGAGTTCATCTGTCTCTATTGGCATTCTTCGGGTTTGTCAATGTTTATATGTTGAGAGTGAATCTTAGTGTAGCTATGGTTGCTATGGTAACACCTACTCAATCACAAGATGGCTCTAATGGGGAATGTGCACCTACAGGAAACAGTTCTAGTACAACCACTGTATGTATGTAACAGCACTGGATTTTGTATTTAGATTCTAGTTATACCTGATATAACAGTACAGAGTAGCTATCAACTGCACAGTATTATCTGGTGTGTAAATTATGTGGACGAGTACATACAGTGATTGTTCTAAAACAGTCCAGTCTAGTGAGACGGTACCACTAGTTCGGAGTTGTCATCTCTCCTGTTTGGGATTTGCAGCTAACAATATGTAGTATCAGTAGGGGTTGTTAGTGCTTTGCTGTTGTTTATATCAGAAAGTTGTTATCTCCATCCCCACTCACTGTTGATTGTGACCTTCAATTCTATACACTAAATTGTGTGCATACAAAAACTCAGGGAAAGACAACTCCAGCTCCAACTCTAGCTGGTGGCACATTACTATTATTGTCACTAAATTCACAATGGTTAGTTTGTGCAGTAGAGAATCAACAATTATTATACCAAAGGTATCTATTCTGATAATGAATATACTTGTAGGTGGCCCCACCTACTGGTGCTACATATGACTGGGATAGAAGCACACAAGGGTTAATACTAGGATCATTTTTCTATGGATATATCGTTACCCAGATTCCTGGTGGCTGGTTAGGTGGAAAGTAAGTTACAGTACATGATATATGATAACTCTTATCTGTTATTGAGTTACGTGTCGCAATCTTCACCCTCACGATACAGTCATACACCAATGAAGATGAGCTGATATACATATACATATGCATGTTTCTTTGTTTAATATAAACAAGCTTTTAGTTTTTCATCTGGATTTTGCTCCTATGTAAATGGGCTCACTATTCTTTCACATGACTACTTCTTTACCCATTGTACTTTATTATTATCCTAACTTTGCAATCGGGTGTTCGAAAAAATGTTAAATCTTTTCTTACGAATCTACCAGGCTGATCACCACCAAATTTTCAGGTTGGGTGACAGATGATAGCAGGTTGTCTTAAACAGCAACTCATTAATACCTTATGTTTGCTGTACTAGACGTATTTTTTATTCCTAATATAAAACATCAAGCAAAATAAAATAAACAATGCGTCTAATACTAGCCTACTTTATATTTCAGAACTTCTAACCCACTCCAACATCTTCAACTCATGTTTGTTTGTATGTATGTATACCTCACATATGTTGGTATGTATGTATACCTTACATATGTTGGTATGTATGTATACCTTACATATGTTGGTATGTATGTATACCTTACATATGTTGGTATGTATGTATACCTTACATATGTTGGTATGTATGTATACCTTACATATGTTGGTATGTATGTATACCTTACATATGTTGGTATGTATGTATACCTTACATATGTTGGTATGTATGTATACCTTACATATGTTGGTATGTATGTATACCTTACATATGTTGGTATGTATGTATACCTTACATATGTTGGTATGTATGTATACCTTATGTATGTTGGTAGGTATGTATACCTTACGTATGTTGGTAGGTATGTATACCTTGTATATGTTGGTAGGTATGGAGGTAAAAAGTTATTTGGATTTGGAGTACTTTGTACAGCAGTGTTTACGTTAATCACCCCATTAGCTGCTAAGCTGGGGGTGCCTGTGTTGATAGTGACTAGAATATTGGAGGGACTTGGTGAGGTATGTTATCACTATACCTTGCAGTTATATGCACCATGTGCATGTATGTACCGTATGTGTGTACAATAGTGCCTAAAACTTACACTCTGCATATTGCTATTTACTATCTGTCTGTATAGATGTTTATTTAGTATATATTTATATATCCCATATGCTGTATATTCTCATCCTAGGGTGTCACTTTCCCTGCTATGCACGCCATGTTTGCTGTGTGGGCACCACCTTTGGAGAGGACAAAGCTGGTCACCTTCGCCTTTGCCGGAGCCCAGTTTGGTACTATTATCGGTCTGCCTCTTTCTGGTTGGATTTCAGACGGAATTGGCTGGCCTTATGTCTTCTACATATTTGGTAACATTAACATAGTAATATAATATATCCTAGAATGTAGGCCTATCATGCATGTTAATATCTTATACAATGTTTTGTTTCTATTATTGGTTTCCCCTCGTCATTCTTCTCTATCAGTGAATGTTTTCACCTGTCTATAGGAGCTATAGGAATTGTGTGGTTTGTTTTATGGATGATATTTATATCCGATACGCCGTCCTCACATAAATACATCTCTGAAGAGGAAAAGCATTATATCAATACAGAGATATCAAAATGTACTAATACAGACCCCATAACAGTAAGTGTGATAATTATGTACATATACATTATAAAAGCTTATTTGAATTCTAAAATAGTGCCCTAAGTTAAATAATCATTGTTGTCTGATGATTGGTACATGTTACATTGAAACAATTTTGTAACAAAAATAAACATCTTTTATCCATAAACATATTTTACATGTGCATTATATACATGTTACGGTGTATCTATACGACGCTTTATATGTATTGTATATTATCTAGACTAATGAGTGTATTATTTACAGTGCTGTAACATATCTGTGTATGTGTTATGTACATGTATGAAAATGATATATAACTACTTCCGCTCCAATCAAAATGTGAATAGTATTGTTTTCTACTTTATAGCTAAGAAATACTCCTTGGTTGAGTTTTGCTAAAAGTCCAGCGGTGTGGTCACTGGCTTGTGTCCACTTCAGTCATAACTGGGGATTCTACACCCTGCTAACATGTTTACCTACTTACTTAAAAGATGTACTTCACTTTGATCTCTCTAAGGTTGGTAAACTACAGAAACACAAAGGTAGCCTAGACACTATGGTGTAACAAACTGGTTTCTCTCATTTTACTCCTTAACCAATGTGCCCAAGGTTTAATTCCACTGAGTGTTGGTAAGGCAGGCCTAAGGTATTATAGACCAGTAATTGTATTTCCCATGTTACACTCATTTAGACCAATGCTGAACCAAAAGCTCTTTTTGATTAATATTCTGTGAAAGAAGCTCATAATCAATATGTTCTTTGGTTCAATATGGGAACCTATTTCTATTGTTTTGATAGTAGGTATAAAGTACAGTGTTGTATTGCATTAGTTTATCCTTTATATTTACAGGACGCCCTGGTCTCAAGTTTGCCATATATCTTCATGTGGTTATGCATACCTTCGTGTGGTTACATAGTCGACACAGTAAGAGAGAAAGGGATCGCTACTACAACCACAGCTAGGAAATTTGTCACATTTATAGGTATATTGCATAATACATGTATATGTATATGCAAATGTACAATGTACATATATATAAAAACTCCATTCAATAACTCACATTATTTGAACTTGGAGTTGTCTTTACTTTGTTAGTCTAATGCTATATTTATAAATTAGTCATCATTAACCTACACTTACACAGAGTAACAAAAGCGACCACGGTCATGTTGCAGCATGTTTTACTGAGTTTACCTATTTTGACATCACTATAAACAAAAACTTCAGATTTCAGTGCCCTAACCATTTTCTACGCACCATTACTAGTATCATGTGAATTTTCATGTGTAGGTTTATTGGTCCCTGGGGCTTGCCTGATTGGTACTGGATTTGTTGGCTGTGATACAACTCTAGCTGTAGTACTGCTCTGCATTGCCGGAGCATTTGATGGTATATCACAGACTGGGTTCAATGTCAACCATTTAGACATTGCTCCAAAATATGCAGGTAAGCTGGTGGTGGGGACTTTTTAATGACTTTATTCACTAACTTACTATCTTTAAGACAGAGCCCATTGTACTGTATGTGTTGCATATAGAGCACTATTGTTACATTACCTTTACACTGCTTTTCTTTCTCAGGAACTCTGATGGGGATTACTAATACTGTAGCCACTATTCCAGGATTCCTTGCACCACAAGTTGTGGGCTGGCTTACCACTACTAATGTAAGTACTGTATATATTGGCATGAACCACTGGGGTTGGTTCTACATCTCACCTGTGGGAGCCTCCTATGAGCCATATATATAAGGTAGCTGTGAGGGAGGGTTAGCAGGGTTAGCATTGTATGTATCATCTTCTAAAATACTACAAAATACAAACTTTCTGCAGAACCATTCCAGATGTGAACACTACTGATTGCAGACTCATAGTACTTGCAGTGTCGTAGGTTTACACTGGAAAATCTTAAATCTTGCTCTCTCACTAGCTGCTTTGGAGTAATCTTAGTGTATTGTAGTTTGTCAGACAAGTTTTGTGAGATATGTTATAATAATCATGTAGGTGGCTTAGTGGGTTAGAGCGCCTGCCCTGAGGCACGAAAACGCTGAAGGTCCAGGGTTCGAATCCCGCTGATGATTACTGACTACTGGGTCTTTGTACCACATGTGTGCTCCAACCTACCTGCAACTGAGAGCAAAACTGGCGCAGTAATTGCAGCCTTGCCCTTAAGGCACCCATTATCTCACTAGGCTAGGCGTGTGATCAAATATTCACCGGAAAAAAAAATGTCTGTTGGTGTGACAGTATTTCCTATTCTCCTCTTTTAGTCAACCAGTGCTCAGTGGAGATCAGTGTTCTATATATCTGCAGAGATATATGTGTTTGGGGTCATTATCTATACGGTTATGGGTAGTGGAGCAATACAACCATGGGCTACTTCCGATACTCTATATGAACCACTGCCTGCGGAGGAGGAGGAGCCTAGTGATAAGGAGGAAGTGGATTACCAATCAAGCGTAAATATATCAGCTTGAGCTACAGTTATTTCAGTGCAACCATTTCAATGTTGATGATAGTTTTATCTTAAAATATTATACCAAGGTAATACTACTTAGTACTGCTATCCTTCCATATAAAATTTTACAAAATCAATTTAGTTTGTTATGCAATTTTTTGTATTTCATGATACTGCCTTTAATGGTGTTTTTCATAGATAAACTGTAAACCTACCACTAATTAAGATTGAAGATGTTTTGCCTACTGTTTGTTTTACAGTTTAGTATTATCCAGCATAAGATCTATTCATCCCCTTAAATCCGGGGACACAGTTGTTGGTTACGTTTATATATATTTATATATATTTATTGTCTATAATACCAGAGCAAATTAGGATTTACATTATATGCTCACATGTATTTTATAGATTTAATGTTGTTATTTATATAAATGGTGCTCTATAAAGAGTTAAGACTCATTGACAATATTTAGAGACTGCTGTCTCAGCATATATACAATGTAGCTTGTATAATCTGTACATTTATATCAATACTATACATTATACATATCTTATAATAATATGACGAATTGCAGTATTCTAGTTAATACAAAGAAAAAGTTAATGTAATTGTGCAGTTACATGTTTGTTTGAAGGCTGTAGAAATGTAATTAATTTTTTCTCTTCTGATCATGGTTGTGCTCAGTTCACTGTACCTTACTTAGAGCCAGGAAGTTATTGTGTGGAGGAGAATTTTATTTTGTTGCTTCATTGGATGTGACTATATGATATTATTTATACCGTTTCTACTGTACAGGTAGTGTTAGAAGCGAAACAAATAAGGTGGATGCATTCTGTCTGCAATTTAGAGTAATACCTATTAATTATAGAGCCGGTGGGTACAATTTGTATACCCTTGTGTACCCTCACCTCTAGCACTGAGCTAGAGCTAACAGGTCCATAGTAATTGCTAGTGTTACTAAAAATATAATCAACTAGACCAATATTCAACAAACAACATTATTGTAGCATTTAGATTAGGTCAAAATTTTGTGCAGTTTAGGACGCTATGAAGGTACGTGATATTTATGTTTTCTAAAACAAATTGCTGATTGAACATGTAGGCTGTACAAAGAGCTTTTACTCTCTTTAGGCTGTAGTAATGGCAAAAACCAGAGCAGTGAGCTACTCAATGGCTCTGGCGCAACCAACACGGCAAAACTAGACTGCATTTCAACAGGCCCATATGTGGGAGGAGTTGTTATCCCATGTATAGATCATACAACAATATTTTCGTAATGTTTTCGATCCCCATTTACCAAATGGTCCCATTAAAACTTGGTTTCATATATCTGCAGGACCCTGAAACCTGATCCTGGTCCTAGGCCTGGTAGGTGCGACTGATCGAACCAGCGTGACGTATATCCTATTTAAAAGGCTAAAGCGCATTTTTCCTATTCGAAGATAATAATATTATTATTATTATTATTCGAATACTACACGTGTAAAAGCAACACATGATAATATTATTATACTTGTATTTCAACTCACATAATTATTCAAATGTAGGATGGGGTACTATTACCTTACTATATTTTTGCGGTGCAAGTTTATGTACTAATACTATGCAGTGTTATCAACATGTATTATTATAAAACAGCATTAGATTGGCGTTTGTGCATTAGACACTCACCAAAGCAGTGGAATAGCAGGAAGTGTAATTTTTTATTCTGAATAGTAGTCTACAGCAATTCACTTCTAGGTTGCACCCTCCAGTGTTATCACTTTATTATTATCCAACCTGCACTGACCGTTACCAGTCACAGTACATTGTGATTATTATTCAGTAACAAGAACAAAATAGTGGATGATGTAAAACAATTTATTAAAACCTGCTATTCATGTTAACAACAAATTCTGAACATCAAGTCGTCAGATTGCAAAACAGTGTAATCATTTATATCAGGTAATAATTATAGCTTTGACCTACACTAAAACAGGAAAATATAACGACTGATAAACTTCTTGGTAAAATACAAAATATCAAAAACAGTCTTGTAATTTCATCGAGGTCACAAATCCAAAAAGATTCTTCAGTTTTATTGCTCTTGAACCATAAAAAACAATTCAAATGGGTACATGAAAACTGTAAATTTATTGAATTGAAGAATAAAATAAAATAAAATATATAGCTTGAATGTCACTCTTCCTTAAAGGAAGGTACGCCAATTATAAAGTATGAATACATCAACAAGCGTACCTTATGTTCATAAATGATAACAAATGCAGAACATCTATACAACTTAGAAAGTATTGTGAAGAAAATCTAGAAGTTAATTTAGCAGGTCAAATTTTAGAGAGCAATTGTTGCACTATGTTAGTAAACACTCATCAGCTGTTCAAAGAAAATGCCTCAATCTGAGACCTTAGAGCAAATATAATGTTGTCCAAAAAGTTTCGACCCAGTGTCATGTCGTATTGAATTACATTTGCTACTCCATTCTCTCAAATGTACTATGTACTCGTATGTTTAGACTCACAGCCTTTGAAAAAGAAGTTACACTACTTCGTAGACACTGAGATAGAAGATAGTCGCTTCTTTACTGCTTTCTGCTTTTTCTCATCTACAAAATATTTGAATGTATTGTACATGTACATACATGTAACACTGTGAATGTGGTAGTGAAAAGCACTATATGCAAGCTCATTGTAGTCAGCAGTTACATGTAATTTATTTCCACTCATTTACTGTATATCATAGTCACGGTATAGAAATAATATCTTGCAGGTAATTTTTGACATTGAATATCTCGGGTACTGGCAGGTTCAGAGGTCATTGGTTTAAATGAAGCAAGTGAACTGATTAGCGTCCTAATATTTACATGTGCAAGGAATATTGAATTGCAAAGAAAGCCATTACCAACCCATATGCTAAAATTCCTCATACGTTCAACTCCCTGAAATACCACAGATGATTGAAGGGAGGTGGTGAGGTAATCAGGTCGAGGTTTTCTACATAATTTAAAAGGAAGTACATTTATATTTCTACACTCACCTTATTGACTACCAGATCATTCTGGCGCACAAAGTACCTTCATACCTATTGATGATTTGCACAATGTCATCATTGAGAGATGACAAGGTCTGGTTGAGAGGTATTAATTGAGATACACTGCTTGTGATCTTCTGGTTCTGCTGAACATATGATAGCAAGCTTGGTGTAACCTTTCTGTGAGACAGATCCTTGGTAATACATGTATCTTTATATAGTAAAACATGATTGTCCGTGGACTGTGAGACATCCATATCGATAGTATCTTCAGGTAGTGGTACAGGAAGTCCAGAGTTATTTTGTTCCACTGTGAGTCTAAATATGCATTGAGAACCTCAGAATTACAAAGATGCATCACTGAAAACATATGCTATGAAAAACAAGGGCAATAGGGAACATGCATATCTAGAGTCACTGCATTCTGACCTGATATTCTTATTTTAAACTCACTAGCCGAATCTTCAGTTATACTCGATGTTATCTAAGCACCTCTTCATCAACGCTGGTAGTCGGTCTTGGAGGAACTTGGGAATCTTGGGATCATAAGATCGAGAAAGTGTAGATATTGTGATGTTCAGCTGTGAATATATCTGTAAGATTAATCATGGTTGATTTGATTTTAGAATGATGAAAATCTAATGCAAGAAACGAGTGCAGCGTACATATCTGTTTTTGGAGGCATTTAGAAAAAAAGCATACAGAACATAAACGCTACCCACCATCCAAGAAAACATCGAGCAAATGAGAACATATTATATTATGCATTTTATAATATATTAATATTGTGGAAATTGAGCAAAGAGGTTCAACCTGATATCATAAAACATAAAATGAAATCCACAAGAACATTTTGCAAATATCTTTGTTTGTGTGCTAGACAGTGTATCCAGTAACAAAATATACAGTGCAAGTACAGGCAATCTACAGATGTAGCACTTACCTTCTGTATAAGAATGGACAGTTTGTTCGTCGTTCTGTCACCCAAGAAGTTTTTCACTCCATTCATCCACTCAATGCCATTGTTGATATTTATCTTCAAGAGATGACAAGGATGGTAAAAGTTTGCTCATTTCCAACAACATCACATTGGTAAAAAAAGAGTTGAATGCTGTTCCTTATATACACACCATTGTAGACACAAAACTCACGTTCACAAAACTCACCTCCTACACAGCCATGCAACTAGTGCCTCTAACATTACCAAACCTGCAGTTTAATTCTATATACCTTAAAATCTGTAAATCGAAGTAGTTTGGTTCTCACTGGGCACCCGGCTTTGATTGATGGTTGTAGAAGCTGCCTCTGCCTGACCACTGCGTGATTATCCTTCTGCAACTCCTGCATTTGCAGAGTAAATAAAAGGAAGTCAATTTTAAACACATCAACACAATATTATAACAAAGTTATATGAACCGAGTGATTGAAATTCTGTTTCGCACTTTTACCTTATGGAAATCTGGGTATTAAAATTCTAATATTTATAGCTTTTTTGCAGCTACGTTCAAATTACAAGTTAGTAACAATATAAATCTACCAACATAAAGGAGTTGAGGCTAAAAATAAAATGATACATTGACGACTAATTCAGTTTTAAAATTTGAAAAAAATTAAAAGAAATATGCAACATACATACTTTCTTCTTTTGGTAGGTAGCCTTAGATCTTAAATGGTGACCTTGTCCATGTCGATAGTCTAAAAACTTTAAACCATGAGCCATGCAAAAGTAGTTCTCCTTCTCAATCTTCACTCTCTTACCGTCCCACATATTGCATCCTGTAAATGAGTATAAAGTGAATAAAGACATGTACTTGTACAATTCTATATTACATGTAATTTAATTGTTTTAAATACATGTAGGCCTACATGGACTTATATAAAATACTATAAAGACATTAGTGTAGTGACTAAATAATTGTTATAGTTTGGTACGGACTTGCATATTATGTAGACCTACATGTACATCATACAGTATAATAATACACAAATATAATACATGAAAATAATGTTTCCTAAATGAAACCTAGAGGAAACAGAGCAAATCTCTTATAGTAATAACGCTGATCACTGAGAAATAAACTACTAAAGTGTAGCGTTATTCACATATAAGGAGCACAATTTCTTGTTACAGTTGTCTGTAGGCTGCTGTTCAATAAAGTAATCTTACTGTACTAAATGATACAGTCTCTAACTGTTAACTGCAAACAGCAAAGTATCAGGCAATTTCCTGTGGCATTGGGTCTTCCCAGGTACAGTCACACTACTGCTACCAAGACCCAGCAGTCCAACCATTCCCCACAGCTTTGCAGAGACCACTTCGGCTAGCCCAGCCTAGCTATAGAGGTAGCACCCACACCACAGAGTCTTGCCAAACTCAGACTTCAACGGCTACTACGGGGATGGGGGTTGTTGTCACACTTTTCTCCCTGTGTTCAATTGGACTTTCCCCTTGATGTTAGGCGCCTCAGTTACCCAGTTGGACACAACTTTATTATCCCAATATAAGTCAACGTGAATATTGAATTTTATTACTTGTTAAAACGAAGTTATTAGAAAGCAAGTAAAGTGTATATACATTCTACATAATTTATATACAATGTATGTAGACTACACCTTGCTTGCTTTCTAATAACCTTGTTTTAACAATCAAATGAAGTTTTGTTACATTTTTCCTGATCAACTCCACTTTGTAGTCACTTACACTTATATGTAGGCCTATAAATAATAATTTATACAATAATTAGAATATTAATAATAAACAATATAAAATAATAAAATATAAATATAAAAATATAATAATAATAAATTTATGATAATAATAATTATTATCATAAATTTAAAATTATATTTAGGCCTATTTCTATCAATTATTTTATAATTAGGCCTATGGCCTAAATACAAAATAGTATAAATAATAATACAATAATAATCATAATCATAATGATGATGGTTTTTTAATCCAAAGGTCAGGTGATTAAGACTGGAATTATATTAATATAATATATATAATTACTATTATCTATGCTGAACTGAATTCACAATCAGCCTTGAGCTGTGGATTGAATCTAAGATCAAAATATAATTCCAGTCTTAAGCAGGTTTTAGATTAGGAAAATCAAAATAAAAGTTATTTTATTAAAGAAAAGTATTAGCATTAATATTAAGTAGTATAAGTATTAGGACATTATGATTATTAGTAGTATAGAATAGTATTTAGTAGCCTAATAGTTATAGTATAGAAATATTTTAATTAGTTAGTATTGGTACATGTATAACTGTGCTTGCCTAAAATCTTTATGATTATGGTTAGCTTTTCCAGTCATCCTTGAGTGATGTAAAATATTAGAGTTATAATACATTGTCATGTTACACATATTTTTACATGACTATCCTTGTACTTGGCACGTGAGCATGGCAAACTACGGATTCAGGAAACTAGTCCTGGACTTTATGGGTCGCACTCACTAGATCCAGGACCAGGTTTCAGGGTCCTGCAGATATATGAAACCTTAAAACTTAGGCCCCAAGTTTCCTAGTGGAGTCGAACCGTAACGTCTTGATCCATGAACACAATATAGATATGGCACTGGTTTGATTAATGTGTGTATAGGGCTATAGGCCTAAAATACAACGCACCATTTGTAAATAGAATTGCCCACATTATTTTGCTTCAATCAAAGCCCCTAGATAATTCTGGTTTAGTGATGAAGATGCTTCACTTGCAATTCTAATGCACAATACATCAAAAATGGCAGAAGCTGTTATATCATATTTTCCCAGTAAATTTGACCTACCATCATTCGACCCCGACTCTTTAGCTATTTTGGTTAGTAAAGTCCTTGGTAAAGTAAACTGAACTCTAAACTTTTTCCCTTCTATATAATTATAATATAATTATTTATAATAAAATTTAAAAATTTTAAATTATATTATATTAATTATATTTTATTATAATTTATATTACTTAAATTTAGTTAGTTACATAGTTATAATACAAAGTAAAGTAATATAAAGTAAAGTAATGGAAAGTAATATAAAGTAAAAGTAAGTAATAATTAATTTTTATTTGATTTTTTTCTGCTACTGGTAGAAAAGAAAGGTACCTAAACTAAAATACAAGTAGAATCAGAATATTAAATAAAAATAATTTAAATTAAAAGGGAAGATTTTGAGTGAAAATCTTCAATCAATCTTCGTCTAGTGCCTAGTGGTGCAAAAATACAAACAATTACATGATTATGATATTATATTTATATTAGGCTTAATATTTATTACTCATTTACTATAGTTATTATTAGCCTACTGAATATTAAAATTCATTGACTATTCTATATAGATAATAATTATAATAGTATGCATATAAAATACTTAACTAACAATAGAATGTAGGCAAATATACATAGCGTGCACTTTAAAAACCATTCATTCTTAGATTTCTGACCATCATAATCAATTTAGAATAGTTATTTGTAATGATATGACAAATAGTTAACTTTTAAAATTGTATTAGTCAGAATTATTGTATAATAGGAATACTCCCTCTCCTACCTTACTAAAGAAATAGAATAGTAGCCTAAGTTTTGTAAGTTTTAATAGTTATTTAGGTCTATAAGTTAAAATAGTTAATTTAATAATTAATTAGATTTAGCCTTTGAGTCTAATGATGATTATAATGTGTTAGCATTTTATATTAAGATTATTTAGTGGTTTGTCTTTGTTCATAAGTAGCTTAAGCTAAAGTATAGATCGAGGTAAGCTCTCCTCACTGTGAAGCTCAAGTCACCACAGACATCTGGCTGTTTTGGCTGTAGATAGTCTTATCTAGCCTATCTAGAGAGTATGATTTTTTCTTTCTTTAGCTGCTTAAACTTAGTTTCTCTGGTACGCTGTGGTACTACAGAAAAACTGGAAAAGGCTCTGGTGATCAAATCACTCTTGACAGCAACCCTTTGGCATTTCTTTGCCAGGAGATTATTAATCTAGTAGATGACAGACATAATTATTTAGAAATAGTGACTAGTGTAGATTACCAAATTGAGGTCTTGTCATTCCTGAAATATACAATAGGCTTATTTAGCCAACAATATTTGAACTAGGGTGTTGTTTGTGTGGGAAGTTAGACAAATGTTTGGCCATCTTATAAGCAACCAATAATATTGGTTGCTTATAAGATGGCCAAACATTTGATAGGGGCAATTATAATGACTGCCCCTAACCTCTCCACCTGTGCATATTGGCAATATGCACAGGTGGAGAGGTTAGGGGCAGTAATTATAATTGTCCCTATCTTAGATATAGACCTATCATGTATATATATACAAGTCATATACATATTATGGGAACTAATTGTGTTGTGTTGGATGACCAATTTTTGGCGGTACAGGGATGTCCCTCCACCTTATCAACATGTATTTATATGAGGCAGACTCCTATTAATTTCTTAGGTGGTCTAAAGCACATTACAATCAGAGTAATTTCACACTACTGCACACTGGATATCTAGAGGTTACTATAACTGAGTTAATCTAATATTAATTAGAAAATAGCTCTAGCCGGTGGATTAAGCTTATAAAAGTTTTACTTTCCATATAAGCCTGCATAGCTGTTGCTAGCAGTATAATCATAGAACCGATGTCACCTAGCTACCCATAATTTAGTAGTGGTGGATAAGAAACTGTGATTGCATTGCTGCAGGAGTTGCTCAGAGGTTTATTTCGGGAAGTAAGATATATCAAGAATATCTGTGTAACTTACTGCCAGGGTAATGCAAACTGTTCAGCGGTATCATATACTATAAATCTTATAGCTTTACATATTTTTATTTTCAGGCTTATAGTAAGTTTGGTAATGCCTCATTGCATACTCACACCGAGTGCTTCGGAAGATTCAGATTTCTTCAACAAGATGGTAATAATGATTGTAGAATTAGAATATTGTCATTGTTTCTAATAACCAGAGTGTCCTGTTTCCACGAATAGAATTTTATTATTTGTCCAATCAGGTGTATGGTATGGTATAAAGTTGTTCAAGCTTGGTTGAAGCAAATTGATTTGGTTTATTGCATAATTAACCTAGTATATGATTATGGGGGTCAAAGTTGTATGATTTACTTTTATCCAATGATATCGCAATTTAAAGTTGTATCATTGCCATAGCATAACATATTATAATATCCACTACATTTGTGTCAATTTCTCCAGGGGAGATTCCAACACTGACTAATGGAAGTAAAGTGGCTAAAGATGTAGAGTCCGCTATTGACATGCTCAGAGAGTTGGTAAGCGACAATCAGTTTCACATGGTAATCTAATGCATTGAATATGTATATTTATTAAAATGGTGCATTGGTACATGTATATATTCTGATTTTGTATGAGTTCATTATTTCACTTGCAGGAATTTGGTACAGATTTCCACCTCTCACAGAGGCAGTGTGCCGACTCTGTAGCATTTATTGAAATGATGAAATCAAAGTTACGACCAGCTTTGGTAAGTTTGAATGGAAGTATAATATGCTTGTGCTGTACATATTCGAAGATGTTAGTATGGGTAGATTGTCTAATGATAAAAATAGTGTGAGGCGTATTTTATTTCTTTGTTTCCTAATATTTCAATAACAGTCCTGTTATCATCATCAGACGAAAATGTTTTTCTCCAGCAATGATGGCAGGACTGTTATCGGAATATTAGGAAACAAACAAAATTCTTCTAACTCTATTTTCATCCGTCATTTAAAATGATGTATAGCGTGTAACTGGCATTATATTGTTTCATTCAGATGCACATTTATTGGCTTGAGGAAACTAACTATTCGGAGGTGACCAGAGAAGCTTATGCTACCTCATTGTCTTTACCAACGTCAATCTTCTACCCCAGACGCAATTATTTGGAGGCAGTAGAGTTTGTTTATACCTCTGAAGGCGGAAATATGGAATTTTTGGAGCGCAGTGATATAGAACACAAGGTGCGTAATATACATCTCTCATTCTCTGCTTGCCCTTAAGTTATAACAAAGAGTTGACCTAAAAATTTATTTAATTGCGCAATCATTTGACAATTTTAAGCACATATGCCGAATGATAATGGACTAATGAGAAGACGACGCCTGATTAGATTATAGACTGGCTTCAAAAAATTAATCTATTGGCCATTGCAAGTTATTGATTACAGTTAGAAGTTGTCGTCTCTTAATTAGGAGAGGACGACTTCGAATTAATAATGTTAAAGACTATCAAATTCACAATACAGTATTTTATCATTTAATTTGTAGATCTATAATGATGCTGTGTTCTGCATCAATTATCTCTCCGATAAATTGGGTTCACAAGCTTTCCTCTTTGGCGACAAGTAAGTTTACAAGGTAGATGTGCATGTATGCATTTTTACATTGTAAATATTGTAACTATAAATCTAGTAATACTTGTATATAGAGCATGTCACATGTTTAGTAAAATTTATTACCCTAAGTACTCGTTGTCTTCTGGTATTTCAGACCTACTACAGCTGATGCTATCATGTTTGGCTACTTGGCACCACTACTAAAGATCCCTTTCCCTAAAAATAGATTGAAGGAATCAATACAGAGTTGCCAGAATCTCTGTAACACAATAAAACATATCCTAAACAGATATTTCCCATCGGTCAAGTCAGGTCAGTCACTGATTAGCTACTGTCTTGTATTCATATCCACCATGGCATTCTTAGCGAGGCCTTCTGTTATGGTAGTCCTGCCACTCTGCTGTACCACCAGTACTGACACCCTATTGTTACACTAGTACTCTACGAGCAGACTAGTATTGGTAGTTGGCTGTTATACTAGTACTTTTTACTGTTTACTGTAAACAGTTTTGTTCCTCAGTGTTTGTTTTCAACTACTTGAGAGATTCACACTATTATACTTGGATATTTTAGGTGTTAGCCCTACTACAGGTGGGTATGATGAAGACAAAGAGTTTCCAAACCAAGGAAGAGATACATTCATAGCTATAGTCTTTGGTTTAACTGTAATAGTAACGTATGCTCTACTTAGAGGTGTAATACCAATAGGGGGAGACGATATTGACTGAGATACTAATTAACTACAAGAATAGTTGTGTGACTAGTGAATTGCAGTGTATATTGATATGATGGCTATTAGCTCAATTGGGCCTGACTAATCAGACGCCAGCAAAGTTGGGTTGGGCAAACAGTTATGTTTGATACACCTACACCAACTTGGTATACCTCACAGATGTGCATACAGGAATAATGTCATATTCCATAATATTTGGGATGGGAGTTGTTTTCCTCTGTAAGCACCCTTTGGTATAGAATTAAACAAATGTACTTGTGTTAATGTTGTGTATTATAATACATGTAATAAATATATTTTATATACCATTTGCTGAACTATAATGCAACCAGTGATAAAACAATATTTTTGACATTTTGTTCAGTGCTTTGAGTTGCAAGAGTTCCACTCCTCCAGTTCAGTGTCCAAAGAATCTGTAAACAAGGTGGAAGAGGATAAATTTCCTTTAAAAACAGAATGGTCTGCTGAGTTGCACGATATCACAATTAAATATTATTACCTGCATAACAAAAGGATTTTCAATTGAAACCTTTTTACATTTAACTCCTCAAAATATGGTAATGCAATGGATTATTGTTTGTACAACCTAAAGAGAATTAATGATAGAATATAGTGCTGCAAAACCATCAAATTCAGTAAATACTGTGTGATGACCTTACATGTACTCTACTTACGTTAACATTAGAAACATCACAAATAGATTCCACAGGGCAATAAATATTCTCAACTGTCTTAGACTTTGTAGAAACTCCCTAATTCTATCCCCTAGCAAAAACAAACAAAAGATATACAATCTAATATTTAGATGCTCATGAATACAGGACAATGAGTTTAACTGCATTTGTTGAGAAACTATTTTTAACACTAACCAGTGGATGGATCTCTCACAATCTCCACGAATCCATGTTCATCTGGTTTTCTTTTTCTAAAAATTGATATACAATTATTAAATCATTGAGATTTTCTTACATTACATAGGAGTATGCTTTGGATTTATTTATATATTTCAATTTATCGGAGTGCACAGATATTATGTACAATGTATGTTCATATCTAATTACCATAGACTATAACAGTTCACTTACAAATTAAAATTCAAAATGGCTCCAGCATTCACAAGCAGTGTGCTACAACACAGAAAGAATGGAGAATTAATCAAACATGATATTTATACTGTATACACACTGTACAAGTAGAACTAAATCATTAGAACAAACGCTTGCATGATGAATTGGTATGGGCCACGGCATGGTCCTATGGTATAGGAAACGCCATATTCCCATGGCATTGATGGTCAAGGATGAGCATCTGTTCCCATAGTATAGGGTTCACCGTACCCTCATGGTATAGGGTGCACCATGTTCCCATAGTAAAGAGTAAGCTATGTTCCCATAGTATTGCACCCATTCTATTAGTGCTTGGTACAGTCGAATAGAAAATTTGTAGGCCTACAGTGTTAGTCTTGTCTTTTTATTTACTACATGGCACACAAAACAAGCCTTTTTACCTACACAGTTCATGTAGTAAGAACTTGGTAGCCTTTTAACACATAGCTATTTTAAGTTGATGCCAGTTTCAGAGTTTCACAATGTGAGTTTTATGACCATTTTCTTCTGGTAAAAAGTCGTTATTGAAATATTAAGATACCATAAATAAATAAATAGCATCTAATACTTCTCTTAATTTTTAAACAATTTACCCACACTAATTATAGTTCCAATTAGGCCTAATATTTAATGCACATTGAAAATTGTCTTCTCTATATAGGCCTATCCCTGAATAAGCCTTTTACTAAACTATTCAATCTGCTATATTCTAGGCTTCAGCAATTTATTACAAAATTCCCATTGGCAGTCATTCAACTGGCCTCTTTGAACTTCCACTCCGACTCGAGTATGTTTGCAGTAGTAGCTTGACTCTTACTGTGCTTTTTAAAATTACTGTTATTTACTCTAACTCGATTTTTTACCAGCTTCATCTGATAACTTTACTCTGAATGACACTTTATCAATTTATCTTACATGACTCTTGACTTGAACCTTTATGTGTGCTTGGCACCCTACTTGCCAAGTGTCCAGATTTTGTCAGTACACCCCCTGGTTTGTGTGCCTGTCCCTACTAATTTTCCAGCTGTCCTAATTTTTTATCTAAGGTGAATGTACTACCAAACCTCATAAAACACAAAATACAATTTAAAATAAGTCCTTTTCATAGAACAAAATATTTTACAAGTCACTAAATTAGTAAATAGCACTAAAAATTAAAAATTCATAAAAATTCAAATAGATAATTTGAATTATTTGATACATGCTTTATTGGCATATATGCAAAATGCTCACCAGGCTAGAACTATATCAGAAAGCATTAGAGCCCCTCCGTCGTGCTTATGGAACTAAGGTGCCCCAAACTTTTCCTTGAGAAAGAGTCTCCGCTGCATGGGGAAAAACCAAATGAAAATAAGAATCTTCCACAACCACAACAACAAATGTTAGCTTTGTTTTCCCAAGGTAAAAATAATCTCATGTAGGGTGGTTGCTTGACTGCCGGAGATCGACTTGCTGTTAAAACGGGCTAACTACCGGAGGTAGCTCTTTGCACTGAAGGCAAGAAATTGTGCCATCCCGCCTCGGTTTTAAAATTGGCTCAGGGAACAAGAAAACGAATTTCGATCCGTTGTGAAACACTCACTGCCCTAATATAATATCCCTAATAATTGATTTTAAGAGAGGTAGTTCTAATTCTTTAACAAATGCTATACCAAGCATTCATCTATGAATAGATGTAATACCAAATCTGAATCATGTAAGTCAACTGGTATTCTGGTAAGTGACAGTCCGAGTCACACTCCAGTCACTGTCGTAGTAGCGCAGGTAGTGATTAGGCAGTTCAAACTAAATTTTGAAAGCAGCCAAATCCAAATAAATTTTATATGGTTAGATAGGGACAGGAATGAGAAGTTGAATTATGGTTTTGGTTTTTCTCTAAGCTCAACCTTAAAAAAGTTATAAGCAAATTAAACCTGTAAGATTTAGCCAAATTAACCATTGAAATTTGTCCCAATTTTTTAACATCGCAATATTGAATATAAAATTACAAGCCTATGCAGTTACAGCAATAGTGGAAAACCTATAGTTCCAAGCTATGTCAAACTATATATTTTTGGAATCTCTACACCCTGCTTGGCATGAACATCATAAATAATGTATGTCATTTGAAAGCAAAGTAATGAAAAAAATAAAGCTTTTAAATGGGTAGGCCTACATATGCAGGGGTTTTCCCACTTTTCTAGTTACATTTCGTAACACCTATTTTCAATTAGTCGGTGAAGGTAACACACAGCTCAGGTTACATGGAGAGCACTTGCGATGGCCCTCGCATTCTGTTGGCTTCCGATTGACATTATAGCCTAAATTCTTAGTCCAATTAAAAAATTCATGGAAATACTGTAATGTTTTTGGGGTTGGTGTGTATGTCGTCTAGGACGATCCCTTAGCCAAAAATGAAGAACCTATGAGTGGTGCCAGGCCTTCTCATTACATGAAAGATCAACAGGTACTAGTAGTCCAATGGCTACTCAAAACAACTCATATGGTCCCGAGTCAATGCTATCTTGCTATCCTTTAAAAGAGTATGTTCAGTCCTAGTAGGCAGTTCGGGAAGTAAGATCGGGGACCTTGTAAACAGGATCGGCCTATACTACGAGAAAAGACTCTGTATAAGTAGTAGCCTATAGAAATGTCTTTATTGAGATCCAAGCATCAACTGAAACAATGAACATTAAAACAGTGCACTTTATATACTATTAGAACTTCCGGAAAAAGTGCCGGTAAAAAGGCCGACGTAGTGTCGTCCGGAAATTGCACAACAAGATGGCGGCCGGAAGCCCGACCCAAAACATGTCGGGTACAACAAAAAGTGATGAAAATCACAAAATCCATGTGCAAAATCAATTACAGCTAATTCTGAGAGGTCGGCCCTCTTTACATACATTTGTAGGTATAAAAAGGGTATAATTGCTCAGTAATACATACAACAAGTACATGTATATAAAGATAGGTTACTACATAGGCGCGTCAATATACACGAATTATGTAAGAATTGTTCATAACAAGCACGATGTAGTACGAGAAGCTGAGTATAGAGTTACATTTACCATTACAATACAGCCAATTCAAAATTACACATTCTGAGGCCACATTCCATATACAAATCCTTCCACAGTTTGAGGTTGCGTTACGCCTTATGTTTGAAGTGCCTGTGGTAATAGATACTGATCCCAAGTCAGGAAAGTGATGGCGACAGGACAGGCACACACAGTCTAGTAAAAGTCCACGACACACGCATTGCCACCATGAAATGTCCACTCCTTGGTCATTTGTCTTGTACTAATACCCAGTATTAGACTAAACTATACTACAGTACTTAGAGCAAACAATGAAAACATGATCAATCATGATCTGATGACTTTCCTTTGTTGTCATAACCTAATATTGCCTTCCGTGATAAATAAATTATAAGATAATATAGTACTAATATAGTCTATTGATAATCATAAATGGTCAGTCTGTCAAAAATCAATTTGAGATTGAAATAATGAATGAATTGACTTAAAGTTGAGTTAACATCTCAGTAGCCTGCTCGGTTGTATAACATGTACTTCCTTCCCTAGTAAGTATTAGTTGAATATAATGGTACTACTGAAGTAGGCCTAATACTGTCTTATTTATCCTTTTACCTCCTACACAATCACTCAAGCTGCCCAGTACACTTCTGGTGAGTGACTACAAAAGCTGAACTGTAAACGGATGCATGAGTGACAGCCGGGTTGGATGAAGCAATTGGTACACTTTGACTGTGTGTAGGCATTCCTAACACAAAGCTTGAAGCAATGAAAAATTGTCAGAAAATTCTACTATAATCTGACTAACATATTCAAATCAAAAGCAAACCGAATGTTACAGTCGTTTTAAGTGATTGTCATGTTACCTGAAATGCAGATCCATATTCCTTATCTTCACTGGTTGTCTAGAACTTGGATAGTGAACCTTGTCGGTCTAATATGTTAAAAGCTTATTTGCTTCGTTCATGATTCAGTAATTAAAAATGGTGTGTGCAGATTCCACATATAAAAAGCTTAATTTGCCATGGTTGTTACTATCACTACATCTGCTTGTATTAGTTTTTAAAATTGTGGTGATTGTAATGTGAATTTCATTTGCAGTTTTTATAGGCATGTTGTTATAATGCTAGTGCAGTTTAGTAATAAGTTTGGTCAGCTGACAGCTATTACTTCTGTTATGGTCAGGAAAGCTGCAGCCTGATTATTGACTTCTAAAGGCGCAGGTACATGTACATGAGAGGCCGTGAGCTTCGGCAGAGCAACGTTGTTGTTCGTCGGCACGGCTCTGTAGGCAATGTGTACTACCAGTCCACCAGTGGCCTTGATTAGTATCCAGTCAATAATCAAAGCTGATTTATAATAAATTATATAACTGGAGTCGCTGTATCTAATATTGACCAATCACCACAGCGCTCCCTGGCGCCGTGGACCGAAAAGACCAGCATGTCAGTCTTTGCATAGCCGAACAAATGGCGCCAATTTGCTCTGGCACGAGGCTCTGAAGGGCCAAAAACAGTTGGCCTCCCATGTAGCCGTGCCTTAAGTATTTGCACTGGACTGGGAATTCAAAGTTTTTGACTTCTAACAACTTTATTCTTGTTAATGTTTCAGTGCAACATCTCAGAAAAGCAATTTCGTAGTGCGGAATTTTGACATAATATAAATGGACATAAATAAATAGACGACCATGCTAAACTGTGAATACATGTTTGTTATTGGTTTAAAAGATTCGCTGCACTTTGTTTTGTTACCTTTGTAACTGATCAATGTCGTGTGTAATGTAGCCTACATGTGTATATTCTATGCATTTGCAGATGATATCTGTAGATTTTACTACCAAGTATTCCTGTTAACAACCCTAAGGACTAACTAAAGATGACTGAGTGAGTCCCCAGTTAAATGCTTTTGTATATTGAAGAATATTATCTTTGTTTTTTTTTAAATTGAGTTATATTACATTTATGTTTTGATAAGTAGATGTTAAAAATATAGTATGTAAACAGCATAATAATATGTTAATCAATTGATCATATAGAAAAACAACAGCGGAGCATATGCTAGAGGTAAAAGGCTATCTGCTGGAATCCCTTAAAAAGCTGAATAGCGTATGGGATGACATGGGACTGCTCGAGGAACATAAGAGCAGTCGGGTCAGTCTGGTGTTCATGTACATCAAGTGAGTATATCATTCAAATGAGACTAATTGTTCAAGGAAATAGATGTTTGTATCAAATGGTTTCCTTTGTTTGAAGTAGAATATACATGTAAGTAGTACTAACAACAGTTGTAGTTAATGGTAGATACCAAAAAGTTGACCCTTCTTTAGCAGCTTTTGTCAAGATTTAGCAAGAGTTGTCTTGGTGTTATAAGCATCCAGTTTAGATATCTATTCATTTACTACCTGTATGTGTGGTGCCTATATGCTATAGACTTTTATGCATTAATCAACTGTGTTGGGCAATCAGTGCTGTAGAGCAAGGGGGTGTTGACAATAATAAAACATCATTTTTCTCCATTTATTGTTGTTGGACAGTATTTATATTACATGTTGTATTTCTGTGAATAGAAATGTAATAGACGAAATGGTGGCTGAGGAAGAGACAAGGAGGAGCACATTAAAGGCCAGCATACAACAATACAAGGAGGAGTTATCCCGCTTGTGTGATGAGCTACATGTAGCTCCTGTACAGGTGAGTGTGATAAATTGGATGATATTATATTAAACATAGCCTGTGCTTCCCTCCATCACTCTACATGTACTTGTGCATCCTGTGAAACATTTCAGTAGTAGTGAAGAGCATTTATCTTATTAACCATTATTAAGAAATTTCGAGCTTTAAAAATTAATGGCTGTAAAATAGTATCTGAGATGCTGTATAATGTACATACATTGTACATGTATATAATATAAGATAGTAGATAGATAAGTGAGGCAACTCTCACACTTGGCCTCCTTTGTCGTTTCCTCTATCATGTGAAACTCTCCTAGGTATATTCCCACAATTTATGTGTTAGGTGTATGTAAGTGTTTTTGTAAATTATACATACAATTCAAACGTTTGGTCAGATCTGATCTTTCAAATACATGTAAACAAGGAAATGGTTTTACTGTTGGCTACTCTATCCTAGCCGACTGTAACACGGCTGTATGAAGTGGAGAGAGAGCTGAAGCAGTCGGTCACATGCTGGCAGAACGAGAAGGATTCACGTCTGAGTGACCTGAAGGAGCTGAAGGGTATAGAACAGGCACTGTGTGACATCATGCACACAACACCTATGTATATACCAAGCGGTGCTGTACCCACCAAAGACCAGCTAAGTGCTCTCAGAAAACATACAGATGGACTAGCTACAGAAAAAGTATGTACTGGGTAGCTTATTTCTCTTCTCTTTGATATAATGACTTCTCGTACACGGGGTATTGAAGATTTCTCTCTCCGTGTAAACATGTTGTGTTATAAGAGATGTTTGGTTACATTAATGTTTGATATCCATTAGATGGATTACATTCTTGAATCTGTATTGGTTTAATTAATTCTGACAGATGAAGCGTTATGAGAAGCTTCTAGAACAACGAGACATAATCACCCGTATCATAGAAGATATAGGTCATGAGATTACGACAGAGTTTGAACAGGATGTAGTTATTGATGATCTGGAATGCTTCATACTATCAGAGATAAATATGACAAGGTTGTCTTCTCTTACAGAACAGGTTAGTGGGTGGAGAAACTGTATTGCCATGTACAATATAATATACCTGTATTCCATATAGTTCGTCTATCTCGTAGATAGAAGGTGTCTGCTATTTAGGATACTGCTAACCATAATTAATGGAGTTGTCCCACTGTGTGATTAATGCCAAAAAGGTAACACAACTCCTCAAGGAATTGAGTTTCTGCTTTATCAGTGTTGCAATGTGGCTCTCTGTTTACTTTATCAGCTTCAAGAAAAGCAGAAAGATCGTGTTAAAGAAATGGATAATTTGCGAGAGGAATTGGACTCTCTCTGGAACAGACTAGACATCATCAGAGAGGAGAGGAACGAAGTGCTGAGGCATGTGACCAATCACACGCCAGCATCCATAGATCTGGTAAGTATCATTAACCTGTGGTTCTACCTACATGTACATGTATGTATGCAATGTAGAGTACTCAGTCATACATTACACCTATTTTATTAATTCACTGAAGGAACCTGTTGCAGCCTCATCTACAGGACTACCATATCTGAACTTCTCTAATACATGTGTGTGTACTGTACTGTATTTCTTCTGTTGTAGTAGCTTGCATTGCCTGTACATATGTCCTGGCTTAACCAAACATATTGTTTTTATGCAGCCAAAATCCACATGGTATAAATGTATGAGCAGTATTACAGGAATTATCTCAAGAACAGTAGCCAAAGGCTTCCGCTATATTGGCTCTATTCTTCTATTGGTAGATGTTGACTAAGTAACATAGCATTTCTCCAACTATTTGTTTGTCCTCAGTTTTTGAAATTCTTTAATATCTTATATATATTACCTTTGCAGCTGAAAGAGGAGTTGGAACGTTGTAAAATACTTAAGTATGAGCATCTCCAGGAGTTTACCCTAAGGGTGAGGGAGGAGCTACAGGAGTGGTGGGATAAATGTCACTATAGTAAGACCCAGCGCGCTTCCTTCTCACCATTTCACAGTGGTAGGTGCTACTCACCTTCATATATAAACTCTAGTTATTGCTCTCACACAACAAGTAAATACACAAACCTATAAGTAACGTAATTTATGAATACCATTTTAATTTTGTTATAATAAACAAGTCTCACAAATCTATTCTACTCTATCTATTCAACATTTTCATTTGCCAGTTCATCTAACATGATCATATTCAATATGTTAATACTATTTGGAATTGCTTTCTCTTCAACTTAGTTGCATGGGAACACAACTTTGACATGGTAAATTAGTTTTGTACTGATATGACTGAAACTAATGTCTTCCAGGTATTGGGGTGATTTTGCATTCACATATCGATAAGAATTACTTAATTATGGCTAACCTCTACTTCCAGTGCACTTAGTTCTGCTTCTAAATGTTTCTGCATTCCATTTTGAAAGCATAACGTATAGGTTTGCACATATCTGTCATGTTAATAACCATTTGTAGTGTTAATGGGCCCACTTAATTTATTTGATGGAATTTTCGAGTGCAAATGAGTTGTTTCAAAAGCAGTCTGCCAGTCCATTTTGTCAATATAATGTTCAGTTGTTGACATTGTGTAGTCCATTCTCCGCATCTTTCATTGAAGTCACATTGTTGCTCTGCAATTTGTGATCGGTGTAATGGGTGTAAATAAAGATAGAAAGTAAAGTTCTGGATATTTATTTGGGGTGAAGTGACCTCCACCCCCAAGGTACTGGTGTAGAATGCACCAAACCACGGGCTATACTTACTTTATGTTGTAGATGAATACACTGAAGAGTTGTTGGCCCAGCATGAAGCTGCTCTTGAGGCAGTCAAACAATTCTACAGAGAGAATGAGCAGATGCTGCGGAAAATAGAGAAAAGGTATGACTTAATATTATTATTACATGCTAGCATATTCTAACCAGTGCTAATATTCTTCAGTGTTATAAACTAGTGATATCAAAAACCATTCATGTTTTACTATGATATCTGTGTGCTTGTAGGACTGAGCTGTGGAACCAGATGGTTGCATTCGATGTAAAGGAGAATGACCCAAACAGATTCAAGAATCGAGGAGGGAACCTGTTAGCTGAAGAGAAGGAGAAAAAGAAAGTGATGCATCAATTACCCAAGGTACAGTAAATAGTACACTATAGTATCATAGTTTATAGTCTATTATATGTATTTCGCAATATAGTGCATTCAAATCCTTGAATTTACTCTTCAGAAAGTGTCAACTGTGTCTGTTATGGGAGACGCATATCTTGCCTGTCTATAGCTATTGTATTTAATATGGTGGTTTTCAAGTATTGTGGTTTAAATTTATGTTTCCTCATGCTTTCAGGTGGAAGAGCAGTTGAAGAATGACGTGGAGGTGTGGGAGAAGGAGAATGGGAGACAATTCTTAATTGGTGGTGTGCAGTTCTTTGAGTACTGTAGACTTCAGTGGGAGGAATACAAGATGTCTAAAGAACTGCAGAAGCAACAGCGAGTAGGTTACACTAACATACAGTGGGTGTTGGACTGAGTTACTGGGTGCAGCGAAAGGGAGAACTAGAGCAGGGCTCACCAATGGTCACTTTATTAATGGGATATTTATGCTAATTAATGTCTACTGTTAGGTCAAATTCTTATTTTTTTGCAAATAGACTTTGTTTTTCTGAGTTTATGGATCACCAAAGTTTGCAAAAAGTTTGTTGATTGTCTATGAGGAATGTTTGGGGCTGTTGCGTGTTAATTTGGGGTCTGTCTCCTTGTAGTAATCATTTGGTGCAAGTTAATGTATCTCCTTCAGCCTATCAATCTACTCACTGGAGTAGTTCTCTTGTTTAATGTCAGTGCAAAGTCATAACCAAGATTTAATTAAATGTTACATCATAACTGATGCAGAAAATACCATCACTCAGTCTGTACTCACCGCATTTGTAAATTAGGGAGGAGCCCAGCATAGAAAGTTTGACAGATACTTATTTCTTCCGCAGTTTAGTGCAGTTTGTTGACTAGTGAGTAGAGCTCATTAGCTTATTATTTATTACATAAACATAGTATTAAAAGATTTATTCTCTCCCAACATGTAATGAGCAATTTGAATTTTTTGCCTGATTAACTTCGTTTCATAAACATAATGCATACAAACTCTGTATGTTTTATAGTGGCTGTATATTACCAATAAGAAAACTTGGAGGAAGCTCATGCTTTTGCTTGTCATGTTTAATACAGGATGAATGGTATTTCTCTACCAGCTTTATGGGAAGCTTGGAATCTGTTTGGTAACATAATAGACATGGTACAGCCTTTCCCTATATGGTACATGTAACAGTGTATCCACATAACATCTGCGTGGGATGGCAAGGATTCAGATATGTCTAGCTGTTTGGTCTCCATAACCTCTGTTCTTTACTTTACTACCTCTGTTATACAGCTGGAGCAAAAGGAGAAGGAAAAGCAAACCGAGATCAGATTTGGTTCTAAACCTACACCGTCAAAGAGAAGATTTGGCCCTGCTGGCACTCCTTCACAGACACCTAAACAGAGAAAGGTATGTATAGGCAACTACATTACTTCACACGAGTCTAGTTCCTTCATTCTTAATTTCTATCTTTGGTGATTGCATGCCCCACTCTCAGTGGCTTTACATGCGTATTACCCTCAAATGACTTCTCTCATTTTTCTGCTTTCAAGAGCAAAATTAATTAAACCTGGATTGTTGCACCAAAATTTACTGGTACATTCCTAGTATTACAAGAAAGGCTCAACTGCTACTTTAAGATGTTATTTGGTGATAGAATTTTAAATGAAATTTTTATCCATCTTTTAAACACAGGTGTGCTTGCCGAGTTAATAGTTATTATACTGAATATTTGTTTAATGTTATGTGAGAACACCTAGTTCTACTCATGTCCACTAAATCAATTACTCATTCAGTGTACATTAGGCCTAGTGCTAAAAATCTGGAAAAAAAATCAATTTAATGGGAGAATGTCATTTGTTATCCTGTCTATAAATGTCCAACTTACCACACCTGACTGACGTGTCTTCACTACTCTTATACATTAAACTAAAGTAATTACTCTACATGCATGTAATGTTACACGTTCTCTAACTCATAACTGCTTTGCTATAGTATTCAAGCATGTTACACCTAGTGCTACTGCTTGTGTATGGCTGGCAGTAATGGGTAGGTCTAAGGGAAGCTAAACACCAGCTAACTATTTATTTAGCTGAATGATACGACCAGATCTGCTACACATTTACACACACTCTCAAAGATCCACTCTGTGTTCACCTCTCCGGTAACCCCTTCCAAGCCTACGAGGACCCCTCTCAGACAGGCTAAGACTACCAGCAACCTACATGCGAAGACACCACAATCTACTCGCAGACCACCTGTATCCAGGACTCCTAGTGCATGCATGTCTAGCATGGCACCACCCCGTACACCCATGTCTACCCGGTCTACTGCTAGAAAGGTACTCAGGCTGGCATGAGGTTTCCCATTACCGTTCATACATGTATACACTCATAAATACACACATAGCTGGTTACATCAGCTAGAGGTTAATATAGGAATAACATAGCACTTGGTCCACAGCAGCAGCAGCACTAGCCTATAGGATATGACCCTCTTACCAGTAATTTAACCTATTAGAAAAAGATATCTGGGTGAATGCTCAAATATCATTTTGTAAGGCACATGTACATGTATTTATTTTTGGGTCATATAGTGAACTACCTTTTTGGCACACATCTCCTGCTAGGTTGTTACTACATTTTGATTATTTTTTGCATTCCGCCAGCTTATTTATGGTGTAAGTATGTGAAGATTTTACAGTACATTCTGTATGTGTCTTGTACACTTTCTGTCACTCATTTCACATTGTCCCGTCAGCCATTTCCAGTCTAACATTAACCAGTCATTGTTCCATGCTGGGCATTCACCATTTATTTAGTTGGCAAAATTGAGGTTTTAGTAACAGTTCCACAAATTATCTGCCGTGTGATATGCATGTATCATGTACATTTGTTATAGTTAATTTGCTCTTTGCTGTGCCCTGAGTAGCAGCTCATCTCTAACGTTCTCTGGTGGGTTTTCGTAGATAAAAGATACGCCTAAAGCCAAGAGCTGTGCCTCTCTAGCGTCTCCCAAACTGAAAACCACCAAGGTAAGTGATGCAGCTTGTCATGGTTGGGAGATAGTGGTGTTTGCTTACAAATATGCTGTGTAAGAGGCTAGTAGATTCATTAATGAAGTGTTGTGGTGTAGTTTGCCGATGTTTGTGCCAAACATGATCGATTATCAATTAAACCTCACGAATCGGAAGTATCATCAAAATGTTGATGTCACTACACTGATGTCTGTAACTGCTCCACGGTGGTTTTATAGTATGCACACTTGTCCAGCTCTAGTGTTGAATAGCTATGATATACAACGTCCTCGCCAACTAACATAGCTGTACCTCTGTATATGCACACCTTTCTACCGCACAGAGTACTACAAACTTGACAAGAGCCAAGTCTGAGAGGAAACTGAACCGTGAGAACACCTCTCCACCATCCGTCAAGGATGAGATTGTTAGTCAATCAAGTCAGTCCGGTTCAGACGTGGGGTCCTCTTTACCTTCATACGAGGAGTTTGAGGTGTGTCATACTACTTATATGTAGTTAAGTACAGTAGTGCATCTTTATGGTATACAGTGTGATATTATAGCAGTGTTAAAAACTAATTATTTACCATTTGTATTGTGTTATTTTTATTTGTATTTTGATTTATAAGTTTTCGATTTTCTTTCTGGTCGAAATTATAATGCAGCTATTGCAAGGTAGTCGTATATACTAGTGCAGGATACATTTCTGGATTAGTTATCACACTGCACTATGAGGCTGTGATTATGAGCAGCAGGTATTACCTGTAAGTTGATTCAAAGTGATCATTTCCTGTTTACCCATAATTCAGATATGGATAAACCCACTCTCTTGCTATCTGTTGTCATGGCAACCCACTATTGCTATGCTATTCCCCGGTTCGATTAGTTTTATGGGATTAACCAAAACTGGTGTTATCTGTTCTAATACTAGAAGAGGTTAACCTAGGAGGTAAGGTGTGTAGGTAGCATTTGAGTGACCATGATGTGTATGACATGTCAACAGGAGTTATGTAATTACCACATCATGTTGTTTGGTAGGGATTAGTGGTTATGGCAACCTTGTGGAAGGTTCATCCTACTCCATTTTTAACTTCTAAATACTGAACAATGTTCAACTACCATACCTGCTGTAAAAATCAATGCAACAACCTTATTTGTGAAGTAAATGATGCGATACAGTTCACTTGCTATGTGGATACAGTCCACTTGCTGTGTGCATTACCTCTCTGTAGATATCTAGTATGCTACGTCAGCTTCTCTTCTATTATCTAGAACGTTCTCCACTCCTCCAAGAAGACCAAACAGTACAGAAGTACGATTTGCCCTCCCAAGTAAGGCTAATGCTGCAGCTAAGACGTCAATTGTTCTGTAACAAATTATGGATCACCTACCTACATGCAGTTGAGGGCTCCAAGAAAAAGTCCAATTTTCTAAATTTTCAAAAAGTTTTGTTAGTTTATGTTAATTTATATTCTACCACACTGTGATTACATAGATTTAAATTTCTTTTTTTAAAAAAACTTCACCTTGCACATAGCTTTATGTAATCTTTATCGAAATGAAATTATTCTCTCACCACATGATAACAATTATTTGTCTTGAAGCCCCTACAATGCTGCTAGTTAGACAATAATATTCCAAATGACTGATGTACATATTATATTATAACCTACTTTTGTATGTCGGTTAAACTTAGATTGTAGGGTACAAGTATTTGATGTTTGAGAAGATACTGTCCTAACTGTTCCCTTCTTAATTCAGATGAAGTTTATAACATTGTATTTTATTAGTATTTATATTAGTACCTTATCCACACATTAATGCTTTCTTATATAATGTGCACATTATTTTGATTTTAATACATTTCTATTTTTATCATAGTAGTCAACCCAGAAGCCATGTTAGCACTACTTGGTAACGTTGTAGCAGGATTCCATGTCTCTGGTATGTTTGGATAAGGAATAAAATGAAAACTAACGAATAAGATAATATTGGTATCTAACCATTTTCACCAACTCCATCTCCTTTTTAGTGGGCTATATAAATATATAATACAGTATAGATAGAAGACAACAAAATCAAGGTGTAATTTTAGCAGGACCATAATTATATGTACATTCTAAATTCAACCTAAAGCACATGGAATAGGCTACAGTCAACTACAGACATACATGACCACCTTTAGAGTTGTTGAAACATTAATACTGAACAAGTTCTATCAATTGCACGTACCTGATGTGTGTACATTACTTCAGTATTGAGTATTACTATAGTGTGATCTATGGAGAGTACATGTAGGTCCTACCAACTGCAGTATACTCCCCCCATACCCAGCTGATTACTAGCCCTAAACCTCACTACAAAAAACTTCCTCTTTTTACAATTTCTATAATTATTGCGCCCTTGGCGTTTTGAACAAATTTGTTAATCTCTAATTCTGCAGCATATACATTGTATTTGTATCCTGTTGTTCTGTGGCTGAAATTTAGTTCATGGAAGATGTTTTAGAATGCAATGTGTGAGGAGATATATTATTAATACAAATGAACGAATGGATTATTGTATCAAGGAGTACTTCTTGATTATATTAATCATGATTATAATTATAATATAAACTCTGGGCACTTATTCCTCCCTGACATAAATACATACAGTAATAATTATGTTATAACTAAGTACATTGTACTATTGCTTATTAGTAACTGTAAAATCCATCTTGTATAACTAACATGTAAGTTACAAAGCACCAGTGGTCAAGTCTTTGTGATGATGGGCTTGAAAATGAATAAACAGCTCCAAGCCTTAAACTCTCTTCTGTTGGAAGTGATTAGCGATCCAATACTTGTTGCTGTTTCACTGCTGATCGGGTTCACTAACATGCTTTGAATCACCGAACTCTACTCTCTGCTGAATAATGAAAAGAGACAGTAGGGTTTGATTTCTTTACCTAAAATGTAGAAAGTATTTAGCATAGTGTTAGAGTGTACTGTTAGCTGTTGCACTGTTCCTGTCCATCTAAAACAGCAACATACTCTATTGATTGACATGTGGGTCTAAACACTGACAGAAAGTGACAAATATAGTATGGGACAACAGAGAATCATTGCCAACATAGAGTTGATGCTTGTAAGGTGCTCTACTACATAGTATTGTAGGATAATAAGATAGCAACACACCGGCTTATAAAGCAAGCTGTAGATAAGGTAAGGCTGAAATAGTTATGTATCATAACTGGTGTGATGTACACTGTATATTTTTTTGTGTTTTTATCAATAATAATGATACACCATTACTGTACCAAGCACCAGAGTCTATTTAAGTGTGACCTCACTGCTTACTTAATATTTTTGTAATTCTGATCAATAATTTTAATTGATTTTTTTATATTTATGTTCAAAGATTCACTAAGGTTTAACTGAAAGCATTTAACACAATTTCAAGCAATGTTCATCAACAGGGAGTTTCTCCTGTATTGTTAATGAAAATTGGCAGGTAGAATTTGCTGTGTGAAGATTGTAGTTGTAGCGTTCTACTATGCGTTCAGGTCAGGATTTGATGTTGTTATCCATTATGTGTCATTTTATTTCATTTTTGGGTAAAAAGCAAAATTAACAGATAAATAAGTGATATTTGAACTATGAACTAGCTGTATTCTGTGTATTATTAATCCCATTTCTCCAGTTTCCACCTTGTTATCTATGAAAATATAATAAAATTCATTGCCACAGCATCATGTCATGTAAGAAATGAAGTTCTGCATTTTATCCATGTGCATAATTCCATATATATATGTATATAGTGCGTAGGTTATACTTCCACTTACCATTTTTGTGATGATGATATTATCATAATTATACCTCTGTAAATCTCTATAAGCCATGTAGTACTGGCTATTGGTGCCTGGACAGAATAGATGATTGAAGATACATAGTAATACTGCTATTTAATTTATCATTATCAAAATTATAATATTATATTCTACGATGTCCATTTTAGTCTTTATGGGCTTAATCTTGTCCTTTACTGCACAAACTGTCCAGTGGTCAGTACAGTATCCTATCCTCGGACATAATCCTTGCCAAGAGGCGCATAAAGAGTGGTTATACCTGTACCAACTACAACATCTAAATAATATATAAAATGGAGTCTCGGTTTTCGGTTTCGGTTGCTCAGATCTTGTCTCATAATCCGACTGTTCAAAAATTGAAAAATAAACCTAAAAAACTAATCGCACAAAATCCAGGTTTTAACTGCTACTTTGAACATTTACAAACGTTTAAAAATGTTTGGGACATCAAATCAAATCGAGGTCTAGAACTTTGTGAGAAACATCTCTCTATCTTGAAGGATGTCAGGATGGTGCAGTTCGTGGCATATATGCTCATTAATCAAGAGGTTGTGAGTCCAAGCCTTGGCTGTGTCATCTCTGGTATCATTTGCTGCACCTGTTCGGATCAGGGCATATAATAATCCAGGAGGTCCCGTGTAGTGTCTCCACCAAGCAGACACACGTGGCCTTCGGATGAGCGATAGGAAGGACATCCGGCTCTTAATCACACCCACTAATTGACTACTCAGCATGGCTCATATGAGCTAATACACTGACAACCTTCGGCTTAACCAGAGTTGGGTGAAATCCATCTCTATCTTAAGTCAATTGATTATAGATACATCTCTATCAGCCTGCACCTTTTTCTTACAGATCTACAAGGGCTCTGTAACGCTCTATTCTGTAAAAGCAACAACATGAAGAATACAGCTGCGAGGAGGGGAAATTGTGAAATACTACAAAGCTGAACATGTCAAGTTTAAATGTTGTGAAGTAAAGCAAGACTCATTTCCTCCAAGTGTTTAAGGTTACTCTAAATAGTACCATCTCCCCATTATTTACAGCTCATGGAAGACGTGGATATCACGTTACATGTCGGAGGAAACGAACACAAATATTGAACAGATTTGACCTCTATGATGATTATCTATAGTTAACAAAGACAATCCATTTCGCTCTTCCTATTTTAATGGTCTTAAGGTTTATATTTTCCAGTTAAAATTGTAGAATTTGTTCATGTACATGTGCACGTATGTGCATGTAATAATTGGCCTTCTATTTATATATCTATACGACCTATGCATATCTAATGTGTAAATCAACAAATTACACAATATCTACACTTTCGGAATCACCTGTACTCTCTGAGCGCATACTGCAAATCTATAGAAATTCTGCATAAAAACAAATCGATAATAGTTATATACATGTACATGTATGTTATCATTCTGCAATCGTAGTTCTGTTTAATATGACATAGCACGATGTGCACATAAGTGTGCATGTAAATGTGCATTATACACGTTATATTATACTGTCTGATATATTGGCCTACTACAAGTATAACAGTGGTTATCCTCTCTTACCATTATTATAAATAGTACCACATCCTCTATTAATAGGTAATAGTGTTAGTAAGGCCCGCCTACCTATCTGATTGGGCTAAGTTTTGTTGATAGCCTGTCCAAGGGTGAATAATTTAACACCACATTGGATCAATTACTGTTTACTATATAAAGAGAGTCTAGCATGTGCTAAGCTTTAAACATCCTTGCACTTCATGTATAATCATTTGCAAGCTCATGTCATATTTGATCTTGCATAAAACTACAATTCTGACAAAGTTAATATTTATAGACGGTTTACCTTGATAATATTCGTGATTTAAAGCTGACACTCATATCCTTTCAGTCATACTGTTAATCAGAGCTCAAGCTGAAACAAGGTGCCTTAGTATCAATCTAGGAATCACCTCATACTAGTACTACTATTACTACAGGAATATAAGTTCAAGGTAAGTTTGAAGACTTTCGAGTCCCACTCACTCAGTAGTTAAGCTATTATGATTACACCTGTCAACTGTACAACACATAATAATCACAATATTTATCAACAAGTAATTTTGTTGTCAGATTATTTTTTAGCTTGTTTGGTAACAGATGAATATTATACTTTATCATTAATTATTCATTTATTATATTATTCATTCACCATTAGTGAATGTTACACATTGTGTCAGAAGATAAGCTCCTACTTCCCTAGTTTAGTTAGCAGGATGCATGTGCATTTTTAATTTGTAAATATTTGGACTCTCTAAATTCTATTGTTCTCCGTAAATAACAGACTAATGCCTTCCTCCTAATCTATTGTACAATGTATAAATAGTGTCAGTATTCTACAGTTTATAAGCCACAGGTCGAATTCCATGAAATTCCAAGTGTTCTACCATTTCAGTTTATTAATAACATCAACATTTTTCACACGGCCATGTTATAAGACAACAGTTTGTGGGTATATAATATAACACATTGAGAAATACCATCCTTCAGCGTAAGAAAACTCTCTAGTCCACATGTCATATCTGTATTACAAGTATTTCCCATGACTTCAAAACGACATCTTGTGAATTTGAATTAGGGTGTAATCGTTTTAATTAATGCAAATTGATAGTTTGGTCCAGCATAATTTCATTACTGTGGCGGCGCAGGTAAAGACAATTACCTGCAAACCTCTGTATTGGTTCCAACGCTTTGAAGATACTAGTAGTTGCAGAGTTTTTACTAAATAATTAATGCAAATGTCTTTCTAATTTTTGGTAAATTAACCTTAAAATTCGCCAGTGGTTAAAACAGGTTTTGTTTTGCAATACATCATGGCTTAACATTTTATGGCTAGTTGTCATGGTTTGCCTATAATACAGTGAGATAAAATATTGGAAACTAGTTCTCTTTGGCTGGAACAATGTAATAGGAACACAGGTCGAGATATCGTCATATTAGCTATGCTCTGCCAAACCTGCGGTGGCTACTAACTCTAGGAGCAACAGAAATATTTTATGGTATGTATATTGTAACGATATTGTTTTGCTGTAGGATTTGGAATGGAATAAGAAGAGAGTGTTCGAGAGTGATACCTATCAACGAGAGGGAACAGAATATATGTAGGTAAGTAATATTATAGTCAATATATTAGTGGCTAACAAGTATGCATACATGCATATATACATGCATACATTGTGTATTACGCCTGCAGAGTGTGAGACATACATGTACATGTATGTATATGATAAGTGGTGACCTACCATATAAATATAGTTGTATAACTGGTCAAATTGACTGTTAGCCATACACGCAGCTCGAAATGCAGGCTATGAAGTGAATATAAAAAAATGACCACAGTTGTGAATGACCGATGCACTTATTTAGTTTAAAATCTATCACTACAAACCATAAAAGTTTTCAAATTGAGCCCTCAGTAACATAATGTAAGAGGAAGATATTGTGATAGAGAATAAATTAAACTATTGTGCAGATGGGCATGATATGCTAGCAATGACACGAAATCCAGTAAGGTCATCAAATATCTAATTTCAGGTAATTTAATTTTTAGATTACATTCGCGATGACATGGATTGTATAATATTTCTATTTGTTTTCGAATTTACAAATATTCTATTTCAGAACTCACAACAAGAAAATTTGGTCACATGTAAATAACGTCATATAATATCCCTCGATTTGTTGTTGTTATTCGGCCTGCTAACATCATATAAACCTGGCATTAGTCAATCCTGGTTGATATTGATACTTATCTATATAAGAAATTGTTTAATTTAGGATAATATATACATGTAATTCAAGATCATACATTTTAAGCATTAAGCTAAAATTAAGTTAATTTACTAGCAAATGTGTAGTACAACAGATATTCTAGTTGGTATTTACGTATATCAAGTGTGTACTATTCTAATAGACTAGTCAGTCATTACAATTAACTGCTGTATGAGTCTAGCAATCATGTTCACATAGTATTTTGACCATCTTTAGTTTAGCTATTCTTGAGTACACAAATGATTGATCTACTGAGTACAGAATGAAATCCATGTTAGTAACATTAGTAACATTTATTTATCTCTATGAATATGAACTCTATTTAACAAAATAATAAATGAGGTGGAATATTGAAATTTAATATTGGAATAGCATTATTATTGCGACCGTAATATGGATAATTATTCAGAGGCTTGGTGTGGTTAGCTAATAAATTTTTAGCAAATATTATGTAACGTAATACAGAAAAGTGTGGTTTCATAAAAATAAATTATACATTAACTTGGTTTACTCACAGAAAATTGGAATTAATGAATTTTTAATCAAGAAAAATGAGAAAATTAAAAGGCTAAGTTGGTAAGCAAAATTCTTTCTTGCACACATAATTCAATCAGACTTTCAGCGTGCTTTATGAATCTATATAAGCTCTATTATATAATCAATGCATATTGTAGTTTTAACCGATTCTCTGGTGCTTTCAGAACTGTAACCACTGGTTGTTATTTTACTTTTGCACCTGTGTCTAGATTCTTTGCCACAAATATATTGAAATCTGGTGTTTTTGGACAGCAATAAATCTTCTATGATTTTTCTTAGCTCAATGTGATTATACAGCGTACCATTTCAATTACACAGGCGATCTATTTTGGAACCCATAAATATGATTATTCCACATTGATTATTATCTTTCGGCATTTTTATAAGTAAATCAGTAAAGTATGTAACATACACGTACCATCTATAAAATATTTTAGACAATAAATTAGCATGTAAGCATTAAGAGATTATAATAGTATGTGTTCAATAAAATATTTGCTACAATAAATTTGGTTCAACATAAAACTTTTCACAGGTAATTTCCCCCGTTTATGAAACAGTGATTTTTCAAAAGTTATGACTTTGCTCAGTAACCATGAAAAATTTCGATAATTAATAGTTTACAAAATGAAACAGAAATGCATGTAGGCTAAACACAATACACTGTAATTCATATACAATAGTCAAAGTACATATAAAGGAGTTCAGTATAATAATTTTTAAGTCTGTCGTGGTCTGTAACAGGCGCCTTGTGTTTTATAATATTTCTATTGGTAAATTATAAATTCAGTTATACCTTGTATATTCCCATTACCATTACCTACTGCTCGGTATAATCATGTTTATTTATTAAAATTAGTGGAGTTTTGACTTACTGTCTCGTTTAGCATGGTACGACTACCATTGCAATAGATTCTCCCATGTCTCAGATATGATGATCAATGCAATCATTCACACCACAAGTAAATGAAAGCTGGTAGCTTCCTCATGTGAAAACAAAATTGTCACTCAACTTAATTAAAATCTTGTAAATGCTGTGAATATAAGTTTTTTTTGAATAATTTAATTTCTAATCATTGTGTTAACAGTTTGTAGTAGTTAGACTAGAACTTTACTTGGCATAAACCCAGATGCGATCTTCTTAAGATTATAAAACATAGATGCTGTTCGGTTGGGTAATGACTTAATTACATAAAAATTAATATTGCTACATTATATACCAGAAGTCCCCGTTTCTATTAGGATCCCTCAAAGTACTTATAACTTATATTTTACTAAAAGATTATTTAACTCCATATTTCTAACAACCAAAGAATACAGTGTATTAATATACATGTATGCAGCGCATGCGCTACAAGTCAGTATGCATATCACAACTATAGCAATGCCTGCATTCTCTAATCTACATGTATGAGTTGTGAATCTTCCAATTACATGAGGAATGCACTTTCCCATAATATGCTCTTTTAGAATTATTAAATTACTTAGAGGTCAATTCTGACCTTAAACTTTCACTTTATATCATTCTACTAACTCAAAAGGGCACCTTGTTGGACTTGTACCAATGCCTGATCTTAAAGCATAAGTAGCATCAAGTGTCAATATATAATCCTAACACTCACACTCTATCTACTATTAATATAGATGTACATGTAGAAACATGCATGTAGATAAAAATTCAAAATACATAGAAGTTGTAACTGGAACCCTGGTGACACCCAGTCTAGCCTAGTTTCTAAGCTCTCCATCGACGCTGATGAGTGCGCGAACCTAAGTTATACATGTTATAACCATCAAGCCCGGTAGAGAACTCTAAAGCTGGGATATATAACTAACATGTACAGGAGGGAGGCATATTGATGCACTTTTTTTCAGCAGAGTCAAGTGTGTAAAAATAAAACAACTGCCTCTAATTCATGTTGTGTGCAACCAACAGCAGTGCACTCGTACTATTCTACTACATTAGCGCACAGTACACGATTATCTGATTTTACCGCACGCAGTTCCCTGAGGAGTTATAGTTTGTAGGTTCACGAAATTTTGAGCCACTTGTATTATACCATTGTCATGCTTTAATACTCTATTAAACTTTGCTACTACAGTTAATGACAAAGAATCGTTAGTCTGAGTGAATGTATCAATTAGTTAATTTATTATACTTGTGTCTCTATCTGACTTCCATTCTAGCTACCAGTCGTCGAAGCACTTCGCTTCGCCTCACATGGTACAACATATTACAGCGTGTAATGTCTTCCAAATTGTATGTCATCAGTGCAAACCTTAAGTCTGACTCATCTATATCCATTTATTCTGATTATTTAGTTTTTTGCTGACATGTGTGCATAATTTTATAAATCCACAAGCTAACTTTCACAAGTAAAAGTGCAATGTTTTTCCTTTCATCTCCCAAGAAAATAAACTTTTCAACACCATGTTGGCTATTGCAGCAGCAATATTGTAGTAAAATATATTGTTTGTGGAAAGTTATTTGTGTTGGCAATAGCGCCCTCTTTCAACATATTTTTACTGAATACAAACCAGGGAAGGCAGAAGAAACCAACTGAGGTCTTTTGAGATGCCAATACAACCAAACCATGGCTATATTTACAGCACCTAACCCCATTACTAGCCTAATATATTATATATTTAACCATCTATCCATCAATTATTGCACAACATATGTGTGCCTTGTAGTGCGTAAACACTGAAATGTATCTTATCCATAATAAATAAATAAATAACAGTGATTGAGCAGCCAGGTTGAAGTTTGCAGTAATAATAATTGAGGATGCAACATTCAGTAATCCCCCAACTGCTGCATGGAAATCTCTGGAAAAGGAACTAAATCATCAGGTTGCTAGTAGCTGAGCTTGTTATGATGCTGTAGAGATACAATTTTTATTTTGTTTGATAAATACTTGTAGATGCACATGTGCAGATGATACACAATTGTGTGCATTCACTGATGCATTTTTAACAAATAGAAATTGCATTGAATCATTGGAACCAATTACTTAGAACGCTGGAGGCTACAGATTTAACTATTCAAAGTACAGCATAAGACCAACACATGCTATGATATGCGTACAGTGTTGATCGTTAGTATACTCGGCCCTACACTAACTCCATTGCCTTGACATCATGACTTTCTCTCTGTAAGGGCTGACTTTTCAAAATAATAGTATAAGTCGACATCTAGTTGACATTCAAGACTAAAACTATGGAAATGAAGGACAAACGATAATAATTGCTTCTAGAAGGTGCAGGTCAAGGTCAAATACAAGGATTTTATGTAACAGCGGATTGGTCAAAGTCTTCGGTTTAACAATGTCCCTTTGAAATGTTCCAAAATATTAACAAATAATTGTAGATAAGACAACACATGAAATGTACACAGAGGCCTACATGTGGCATAGTGTTACAGATCTAATCTTGTATAAGTTCTGGCAATGATAGCTGTTAGCTCACTCACTCACGTCCAACATAGCTTGGCCTTTTAATATAATTATTATGATAATATATTATCATTATTATGATAACCATTCTATATTATTTATGGAATAAAATGGGGAAATATTATGACTGCTGTCTAACACTATTATCACTGCTAGCTACTGATTGCTGATATAGTAGGTCCGAATATACCACATCCTGTAGTCAGCAGTGCCATTACTACCATTACTAGCTAGAACTGGTATTTCTTAAAATCTTCTGTTACACAAAAAGTTGACATTCGTAGGAAATGATTCAATTCTACAAAACTAACAATGGCTGTGTATATCTAGCCTACTCTATGCTCATGTATGGCAGCATGTGTACATTACAGTATATCTAGCCTACCCTATGGTCATGTATAGCAAGTGAATTGCTATAGTATATAATATTTTAATTATGCAATCGAGCTGGAATATATAGTGAATTGGTACATACTACATACTGTATCAATAATCCGATAGGTAATAATACACTAAATAGGTACAGTAACTTCCTATTACACACATTATCATGTAGACATTCATTGGACATAATAATATCAGTTTGGAAATCATGTAGCATTACGACTTACAATACATCGTTTGTTATCTGGGCTCAAAAGAAAACAATTCAACAATGCATTATGTTATTATACAGCTGGTTAAGATAGTATGACAAATATGATAAATTGTTATAGAGTGCATCATAACCCTCTCATCATACTATTATGTACTATTACTCTAACTAACTCAGCATAATTTTCTCTCAACAAAATAAATACTGCCACTAAATAACTACTTGCAAGCAGCGTGAGTAAGTTTTCCTTTGTGATGCCCTGCAGATGCAGTTGATGAATTTTTCTAAATTATTTCATCGTTTTGAAGATTTTAATTTATATTATAATAACAATAATCCGATTATTCTAAGTGCGCTCATGGCATTATTACTTTTACAAATTGTATTTTGAATAGATTTATTATAATTATACGTAATATTGTAACTTTAATGATAAATTTAAGTGAATGTGCGACTTTATATAATCACCGTCGTATTTTAAAAATTATGCAATCTGTTACAAGAGTGACATTAAAACATATTAACAATTATTTTCATTTAGTCTATAAACTTGATCATTTGAATGTACTTTCAGCTACTTATAGAATGGTTTTAAAACGGAGCCATTGTAAATAATTCTCTCTAAATGAAATCAGTATTTTGGATGAAGAAAGAGTGTATCATATTGATAATATACCCATTCGTTTACCCTAGAAAATTTGCTGAAAAGTTTGAAGCTGATGGGCTAGTATAATTTCTAATGAACTCAGCAGAGACCTACACAAAAGACAGGGTCATAGCGATGTAACACAATGCAATATGCAGATGTAAATGATGTAAATGCAGATTATAAGAGAATTTAGGAGCTATACTGCACACATGGCATGCATTTAGATTTTACCACAAGATGTGTGAAGCCAATAATTGTGGTTATCGGAAAAACTAAATGGCAATTGCAAAACACAATGAATTACAAACACATACATGTAATATACTAAACATCAGCTACACCTAACACTTTGAGTAGAGTAGAATTTTACAACACATGGAAACCTACCAGTAGTTGTGTATTAATATAGAGTTTGGTATAGACTTTCATTGTTGATAGAAATTCAAGTGGTAAAGACCTTTTCATAAAAGTGTACCAGTGCCCGGGGGGGGGGGGGGGGGGGGGGGGGCTTTGTTACATGGTATATAACATAATATATAGATATAACTATGCCTAGCAGCAATCTCCTAGTTAGATGTCCATCTGGGACTTCAAAACTTTACGTCGTGTATAGCTCTAATGAATTGCTCTTTTAGATATCAGAAATGTCTCTGTGGCAAAGTTTACTCATTTGTGGGTGCTGTTTATACGGGACGTATGCTCAGCGTGCCTCATCCCTACCTATTACCTTGGATATGATAATTGCTCCTACATTGACGACACCAAGTGAGTAATATTTTTAGTTGTACTAGTTATTCTACATCTCTATAAAATATTTATACGCATATGATAGACACATCAGACTATCAGACTAAACAATATTAATAGCAGCTCTACCTTCCACTAGGTTCCGCGTAGGATTTTATGATTGGAACAGATACAATGGAGGTTAACTTTCCAATATTGCACTTTTACCAATCATCCTTTCCCAACTGTCATTATTAAATGGTCACACAAATTTCTACATTATGTATGAGCCATGATAATATTTCACTCAAACCAAAGTGTGTTCGTTCATTCATGCCCTTCTCTTGAGAAAGCTGTACAATGTAAAATATGTAGGCTTCCAAAAAATGCCATCCTTCCACCTACACAAAGATGGTATTTCTTACAGATACAAAATATCTAAATACCGCTAAAAGTCATCAATGTGTTAAAGCCACTTCATGTGTGCTCATAAATGTACACGCAGACAGTATTCCCCATTCAAAACGCTTCTGTTGGCGACAGAACGGTGACAAAAAACTTTTTCTCACAGTTTACATTTCAATTTACCGTTGACAGTTAAGTTTTTTAGGTTACAAATTTTGCTTTAAATGATAAAATTGACTGGTTTCCAACTGATTTAAATACATTATAGACTAACTACCTATTCAAATCTATTCAAATTTAAAAAATGCATCTCTACAAAATGCATCCTAAAGCATTATCACACACTACAGTATTTGTTACGCGAGTGAAGGAAAATAATGTTATGTAATATTATGTTTCTTTTTATAGTGTTTTTACTTGTTATGGAAAATTTGTTCACCTTAGCTTTGCTTCCCAAAAGTTAGTTTCACACGGTGATTCATAGTAAATATATTTGGTTAAAATTAATGACTAACTCGCTGGAAGCATTTTATCAGATTAATTTTATTGATGACTCCAACTTTCTTCGGTGTTCTTTGATTAGACTTATGGGAATCCTAATTATATAAAAATCCAGTTTTTACACATTTTATTCCCACAAATTCTCTGTGATGCCCAAAACCAAAATTACTGCGAATACTTCAAGATTAGTATCATTTTGACATCCTGTCACCATTATAGCAGCTCTAAATGTTTACAGTTTCAAGGTATGACCAAGCGAGTCTGCTGCAAGAAAAAGTTAGTATTAAAGAAAAGTGGCCATCTGATGCGGAAATAGACAACAATAAAGAGAATATTGTGATAGGCTACATCACATCTGGTGACGTCTCTAACAGACATATGGGCAAGGAGGGCATCTTCTCTGAACCACAGTCTTCATTTTTCAATGATGGTGCTTTAACAGTAGCCTTAGAGGAAATAAACAACCGCACAGACATACTACCTAATCACAATGTGAGTTATTTACGGCTTTACGCTCATTGGGTGCTATAGATATTATTTACTCATTTACTCATTCATTCTCTCCACTACTGTCTGTCATATTAAATCCTGGATATCCTAGATTCAACTTTCTACCTAAGCCAAGTGGAAAGTTCTGTTGTCAGAGACATAAGATCTGATTGATTGTGTGGTTATGAATATTATCAGCCATTGAAAACAACAAACAAAATATTATTAATAGAACTATCAACTACTGTTGGTAGTGTATCATAAATCTTACAAATTCATAAACTTTAGAACACGTTTTGAATTTAGTTGATAGTTTATTCGTACCTGTAATAAGTTAGTGATCGTACCATTTCCATTCTTCTACCTTCTCTGTAACAGAAGTAACTTCTCCAGTCTGAAGAGTAAAATTAAACTGTCAACTGCTGCTTTCAGTAAGTGTAGAGGAACTGAAGACATGATGGGGAAACCTGACATATTCAAATCACAACCTTTATGTGGTTCTGGATTGTCAAGATGCTTGTCGTTCTCAGGATACAGACTCTTCCTCTGTACCACAGCAAAGCTTTTTATCATGTTTTAAATGTAAATTTTATTCTACAAAGTTCAATTTATTTAACATTTAGCTTCAAGTCATAGTAGCGGAGACAAATGGATACAACGTATTAAGTGCGACTCAGACTTCTCGGCTCTACAGACAGCACAACGTCTCAGCTATCATTGGACCACCATTCTCCTGCGTATCAGAAGCCAAGATTGCCGGCCTTCTTGACAGAGCAATGATATCATATGTGAGTATAATAACAATACTAATATTTGTATAAATATGCACACATGTATCAATAATTCTGTAGGCATGCATAATATATAATAATGAACATTTTAGTGATGGATAGAATGCAAGCTGCGACATTGCATTGTCTGTAATATATAACCTCTCTATACACACAAAGTATAATAAGCATACGAGATTCAGTCATTCATAACATCATATTTTGGAAGAAACTAGGTATAACGCCTATAGTAATTATGTAGATTCATATTCTACAGACAGCTGAATTATGCAACAAAGCGTCAAAACTAATTTGTATAAATATCAATATTGATATTTTCTTAAATGTTAAAAGCAGGCACAGCCAAAATATATCCTTATTAATAATAGCCTAATATTAATAACTAGTTGTTTCTAGTTAGTATGCTTTGGTAACCAGAGTGAGGGGATGCCCTTAAGATGTTTTACCTTTTTATTCTTGTAACAATAATATGTACTGAGATGTACTAATAGCATACTCTACCAGTGCATGTTTTATTAGAAATGACAACTCAGATTAGATCAACTTTCACAAAAAAAAAGAGTAATTAAAGAAGGCTACATTTGAGCATTTTCAATTGCTATCTCACCAGCAAAATGTCAATACAATGCTTAGATTTAGTTACATCAAAATTTTGACATGTGCTGACAAGTGCTTCGTGTCTTGATAACAGCATAGGGCAGTATACTGCACCTTGACTAAACACATGTATCCTGTAGCAGGTCTGTAGGCTAATTGATTAGCATAAACCAAATTAATTATAAGGTGCAGTGAGAGACAGCAGCCCATTTACATTCCAGAATTTCTTTTGGGTTCCCAGGTGAAATTGAATATCTACAAGACTATGGTGAAAAGTTGTCGATAATACCTTTTGTGGTGCTGTAATCTGCAACATTCATTGTGTATATGTGTAAAATGCTTGCATTGGCTGCATTACGCTCATGCTGTAGTTACATTTGCACCATATTTTATTCAATACATCATGCTCTATCTACTCTAAGTGTTGATAACTCCGAAGAGAAATGAATAAGATCTCCCATGTATTTCCAGTACTGTTCAGATGCTGAAGTGAGCAACAAAGAGGAATATCCAACATTTGCTAGAACTAAGAGCACCGACTCGACTGTTGCTGCAGCCCTCATCACCCTCCTTAACCACTACAACTGGATGAAGGTGACCATACTCACAGATGAGTTTACCTTCACTGGGGCTGACTGGAAGCCACTGACGGAGGAGATCTCACAGGTAAATACTCTTCTCTGTTGATATTCTTTGAACATAATGCTTTTTTCTATTTTTGTAGGATTGCTACTGATATTCGATTTGTATATTTTGTTCTTTTCAATAACCAGCTATTGGTTCCGGTATGCTTTATTTAATTATAGTATTTCCTTACTGAATTGTTTCCTATTCGTATTATTTTAATCATAACATTTGTTGGCTCACAATGGCACAATTAATACGAAGAGATTTTTCTACTTCAGATCTCTACTATCTAACAGTGATAATTTCCCTGCTTCTTTTTCGGTTATATCCAAGCATTTTGCAGCAAAAATGTATTCTCATAAAACATTTTAAACCGGGACACTAGATGAAAATACATCAAGGTCACTTTTAGACATATTTTCTGGCTCGTTGAGAGAACAGGATTAGCTTATATTTTTATTTATGATTTTATAATAAGCAGATAGGCTACAGATAGACTACACGCGTACATGATAGACTTGTATTAAGCCTTGTAGCTATGGAATTTATATAGGAAATAGATTACAATTCAAAATCATATAATGCATGGATATGAGCCATTGTTCAATGTTGAAATAATCAAATAATCATTTGATTGCGTCAAAACTTAAGGGTAATATCTTTTAATTACAATAACTCATTAATCCTATTTGGTATTGCTAAACAAAGGTTCTCTCGGTTTGGAAATACAGTACGATTATGGATGCTATAACAGTTCATTTTACATGTATTAAGTTATATTTATACACAAAGCAAATGAAATATTACCAGGTGCAAAATTGAAACTATTGGAGGAAAATGACTACTTCAAACATAAATGCTAGTTAGTACTTAAATATTTTTATTTTGTTGGAAATACTACATGTACATTCCAGATCAATATAGTGCCTTTATGATGTACACAGTACATCATATTAGCAAGAGATTGGTAAGGTTTTGTTATTTGTAGTCTTGCAAAAACAAAATATTGCTAAAAAAATTAACGTTTTTATGGTTAGAATATACCAGTTTTCTTTTGTTTTGGCCACCAAAACCACTTTAATCTATATTGTTATAAAACAAAAGATTGGGGAAGGGATAATAAAAAGGCTCCCTCCTGGTTCTAATTGGTGAAAAGGATATATTAATTCTCCAATGAGAAGAACCATAACATGATATGGGTGTTAATCTACCACATTTCTGAAAATATGCTAAACGCCATACTCTTTGATCTGGATATAATAATGGGTAGTAATTATTGTTAATATTTTTGTAAACCAGACAAAAGGTGAATAATAAATATTTGGTAGAATAGTCGATATATTATTGTGCATTAAAATAATTCTGATCAGTATACTTACTGTTGATCGTAATCGTAAAACTGGGCCAGTGGTTTGAATACATACGTTTACAGCATTTATGTAGTGATACTCCCACTTGAAAATATTTTATTTGCTATAAAATTTACTTGTTTGATAAAAATATTTATGGTATGTAAAAGAGATTGAGGCATACTGAATATGACCCATGATCGTAGTGTTTATTGGCTAGAGCAGGTATTATAATGGTGCCAACTTAACAGGTTCACCTATAACTGTTGAATAATTGGTTTTTGTTATAGAATTGTTAAAACAAAATTATGCAAATTCTAGCTTGATAAATTATCAGGTAAAGATTCCTTGCATCCTTTTTCAGTAATATTATTCTTATATAATTCAAAGCTGTAGGATCCTGTTCATTGTAATAAATAGATTTTTCCAACCCTAAATAACAGCATGATAACAAGTCATAATAACTGTGATAAGTTTTATAGTATTAAGTAAAAAATGCACATACATACACAGATTACAACACAATATACAATAATCAAGCACTATTTTTATAATTTTAGCTAATGATTTTTAGCTCAGTTCAAAGAACAACTCTTAGCAAAGTAATTCTGAAACCTACATTATTGTTAAAATGGGGTACCCAAAGAAAATCTATATTGGTTCAAAGCAGAATATCAGGATGGTCGCTTTGACCCTTTTAAGATATACAATCATACTTCAGCCTTCATATTATAGTTATGATAGGCTACAAAGTTACATGTAATGTTGGCATTAAAGTTGATTAATACCATAATTTAATATTGTAGTAAATAGTATATATTTTCCAACAATGTCTAATTTATCACACTATCGGCAATAAAATATAATTGTGTGACCATTAATGGACTTTTCTCTGCAATATTTATATCAAAAATTAGAAAGTAAAGCAAGTTGCAATATAATTATGCTTATAAGTTTAGAAATATTAAGGTACAGATCTCCTATTAAGGCTCCATGATAATATCTAATTTTATCTTGCAGCCTTGTTATATGTTAATTAAATTCCAGCTGTGTAACATCTCAGAACCTTGAAGTTTGTGTCCTTGAAGAGCCAACAAATGCAGTAGATTGATTAGACCACCACTTTGGCAGTTAGATATAAATTATGTTGAGCAATATAATCTCATATAATACACAAATGTAATTATTTGTTGTATTGGTACTTCCAACTTGCTGCATTAGAATGAGTAATATAGACAATTCTAATAATAACTATTCCCGCCAAAGTTTTCTTTTTTGCGCTACGTCTTACCATGACCTCTCCGCGACCACCGAGTTAAAAAACACAATTTTTGCATTGAAGCATAATACATGTATTTAGGCACTATTTAACATAAATTAGTAGAAAATTTTGGCTCGGATATCTTACTCTTATACATGTGTCTTCCAAGTTCCGGCTGCAAAGAACCGGATTTTGCATTTGAGCACTGGGTGTGGTAAAAAATTAATTACCTTGGACAGTACCACTGTATCACCACCACAGCTTTGAACCAGTTTGTTGCCGATTGTAACCATTGATTGTATTACTTTTACTATCATGTGATGATTAACAGTAACTTGGAACAATTATGATTCTTACAGCAACTAGAGGCTCACAACATCACTGTCATCAAAGAGATTCCATTTAGCTTGTACTATTTTGAATGGGCACACACCAAGAGCGTAGAATATGATAGGCTAATTGACGAGCTGAAGGACCAATCCCGTAGTAAGTACGATATAACTATACAGATCCTTCACATTATGCTACATTACATTACGTTACGTCAGAAAAAATTTTTCTCTGACTTAATCAAAGACGGAGACCAGGTTAAATATGACGTTCAACAATTTGATTGGTTGACATGAAGTTGATAGTTTTTGCTTTTCAACAAAATCTGCATCTCGAAGACATAAGTAAAGTATTGGTAAGAAGAATATATTAAATAGTTCAAATTTAATGATACTAAGATTTTGTGAGTTTTTTGCATAGACGTCTGTTAGTGAGTGCATACTGCTAAGTGAAATATATTACTAATAACTTGAATATAATTTATACAGTAAAACATATAACGCGGTTATAAGGGTAGGATTACATAAGATTTATTGGTCACCTGATGATGATGTTGGTCAATGTATCATTTTGTTTTGTGGTAATTTGTTATTGAATAATCGCTACTCACACAAAATCATACTGCTACTTCTTATCATTTTTTACAGCATTCCAAGTTATTTTTAATTAATGAGTACTGTTATAATCATGTTTTTGAGTACTTCACAACAAATTATACAGGATTCAATAGCAAAATGTGGGCTGTCTGGCCATGTGCAAACTAATAATTTATTTAAATTTGGATTATATAATAACATTTTGCACTAACTAAATGCAATGAAATAGTAATATATGTCGTCTGGTTGTTAATTAATTAGTGGGCAGGGTAAGTGAAAAAGATAAAAATAAAATATATGTAATTATGTAATGTTCTGTTTTTGTGAGTAAAACTAATTAAACTTTCCGGTGCTACTTTTCCATTATTCCATTACATCGTCTCGCGAACTCAAATTTATTTTGTAGTAATAGTGTTCATTGGAGATACGAGAGGTGCTGCGGCCTTGACCTTTGCAATGGGAGAAAGAGGTTTGCTCCAAAATGGTGAATACTTCATAATTAATGTCGACACAAACGACCCATACGATGTTCAAAAACCTGACAAGAGAACCAAGTGTAAGATTTAAATTCATTCTGTATAACAAATAATATCATATATTAGTTTCACTCGGTTGTTTTGGTTACTTGTTACGCCTATTAGTTGATAAAATCTTGAGTACTAATGTTAGAAGTTTATTGCAGATTAGTTTGAAACATTTTGGCAATGCAGACTGTTGGTAAACTGTCAATTTAGTAACATAAATTTTAAAATTATGCACTTGGCCAAATATAATAACCTAATCATGGATCCCGATCTTCTAAGGAGGTAATTGCAAATATTTGCTTACCAACAAAACTATTTATAGTAATAACGTATCCGGGTTGAAACATAACAGCTTATGGCACCAAAAACGAGTAATGAAAATTGAATTCAACTTTTCATGTTATTACTATTAATAAGTACAACATAAGCATACATATAAAATTATTAGCATAATATAACATTTATTATTATTATGAAGTGTTATTAATTTTGTTTTCCTTGCTTAATTTACAACATACATGTACAATGTACATGTAGATGTAATCTGAAATATTGAAATTGCATTTGCCAAAGCTGTTTAACAATTATAGTATTCAGCAAATAATATAATAATTATGGTGTTCATTTGCCAGCAATAAATAAGTAGAGTACCTTGTTGGGAATAGCCCAACATAATGCAGGCTATAAACACAAGCCTTCAAGGATCATGGTGGCTGTGTGTATTCTTCCATTACATCTTACATGTTGTCATGTAAAAAAACATGATATGAAATCTTCAATTTCTTAATAGAACTAGCTTAATGTTTTAAACCAAAGTTGTCTTTTTAAAAGACTACAAATTTTTGTTTCTGTAGTGTGTTGGGATAAGACAGGACAAATGAAATGTGGTGAGTTTAGGGCTAAAAAGTGCACTGTACAGTTGTGTATGTACAAATACATGTATGCGTATGTCTACTACACAGGTCATGTACATACAAACGTATAATATATGCATAAATTGTATGTACATTGTGGGGTTTATGCACGCATATATGTATCTGCCCGTATACAAATATTTGTACGTGCATTTAAGCAGTAGGTGAGACATGTGCTGTCGCGTCCCCCTCATTGCTATGTTGCACCCTGAAATATCCCTATGCCACCCTTGCTATCTATTGCTTTGTAAAACACCAGAAACAAGCGGAATACCTGCTTTACCTTTCCGTAGTTGTCCTCAGGCCCAGAGTGATGCTTCTTACCATTTCACACATTTCTATGCTCAACCTTAGCCTTAGCACCACAGCTAGACAACAAAAAACACAGATTATGCTTTGTATCAGCACCCAGATACTAGAACCTAGCCTGAGTTTGAGCTGTTTCAGGAAGTTGATGAGTTAATTACCGGTGAGAGTCACTGAATTTCCCAAGTAGTTTGATGACATAGAACTCAGGCTAACTTGGTGATCAAATTTATGAGATCATAATATTTTACATGCGCTGATTGGTGTCAATGAGGTTGGGTATAGATTGCTGAAAACCCTGCAGCTTTATGCTTTACAAATCTAATGAAATGTTTTTGTCCAGTTCAATTCATGGAGTCTCAACCACATAATCTAGACTATGGTAAGATTTGTCAAGGTAAATACTTGACCATGTAGTAATGAAAGGTTTGGCTGCACTGGTAAGACTGTAGTTTGCTATATTGGCTTCCCTTACCGCAAATCGTTTGCATGTCTCGTAAAAGTATTGATGATTCACCTAGAATATTAATAAGATTCCAGAAGTATTCTGTTAATAAATAGTGCTTAAAGTAATTGTAAATTAATAATTTAATTTGTTTCAAGTACTGCTTAGCTATAAAGTTTTATCTGAAAGTTTAAATTTTGCAGCAGTTTGGCTGATAAATTTTCTGTTGCGTGATAAACCTACTACCTTACAACTTAATGAAAGAATTCTTATAACTACTTTTTTAACAATGAACTTTGTATTTTTAGATGTTTTTGAAAAGAATGATCAAATACCGCTGTATTACCAAAATATGGCAGCCATTCTGAGGTCACATCCCATTGACCCAAATTTTAAACAATTTAATATCAATGTACAGAATAAATGTCAGCAGCCTCCTTTTAACTACCGACGGCGCTATGAAGATAAAGTGGTAAGTATATAGGTGCACCTGCATATACATGTCTATATCCATCCTGTGGTACATACAAGTATTACCTGCTTATGACACCTGCAGACACCTACATGTGCGGTACCAACTAAGGTCAAGTATGCGTCATCTCGTCGGCTCCAGATTGTCGGTGTGTTACCATAATTATCCCAAACTTTGTAAACCCATCAATCTCTGGGCCCTATTGGTTGGCGGAAACGGTAGAATTCTTTACACAAAATTATTCAGATATGACTTTGAACTAGTCCGCTAAGAATGTAAATGACAATACCAACTTTCTCATGATGCAATTGTTTTCCAATAAAAGTCATCATAATAATAGATTAGTTTCCACTTTCAATTATTCAGCTTGACTATTATGTAATAAAATGAATTATTTTAACATTATTCCATTGATTATTTACACAAAATCTCATTAAGACATTACATAATAAGATAAATTGTTACATAATAAGGCTATTGATTAAACTAATGTGAAAATATATTATACTTATGTACTTCAATTAAAAAATCCTTTAGATTTGTTGCATTGCATATATTTATTGTATAACAAAAGTTTTCCACAATAGTGCCAGTGTTTGGTTGATGCCCATTTGCTATTCACCAAAATGTGTTGTTTGCTCTATTTTTTAAATAAATTGGGTAATAATTGGGATAGTTTTACTTTTGGATAATTTATGCATGCTTTCACATGTTACAATGTTGAATAAATAATGGCTTCATTTAGATTTAACTAATAGCTATACTATGAAAATACTGACCTTGGGAAAATTTTGCCTGAAACTTGTAGAAAATATTACTTGCTCATTGTTTTAGCTTGATGTGAAGCTGGATATGGGTGCAAGCATATACGATGCGACTTATGTGCTTGCTCGTGCCTTAGACCAAGTTATACAAGAGAATGGCAATATTTATGATGGTGTGCAGGTATATAACAAGATGAAGAACAGGCCCTATAAAAGTAAGTGTAGATATACAATTGTACATTGTAATTATTAGTCTGGGATCTTATCTTCTATGCCGTAACAATCTTTATATATTTATTATGTTACTTTGCATCATCCCCCCCCCCCAAACGTATAATGCATGATATTAAATTTTAAAAAATTACTCGTATTGATCAATGCAGCATTGCATGTGAATGTGTTTTATACTGAAATACTAAATATACACAAACTGCAAGTCAACATAATTTATGCTACAAATCTATGATATGCTAGAGAAGGTTATCGCTAAAGCAACCCTGAAATAAACTAAAATCCGTCATGCCTTCAACATAATTATTGTATTGTAAGCTACCCTTTCTTCCAATCAAAAATCGCAGCATGCCATAATTTTTATTTTTAACTGTAATTCACTTTTCCAGAAGTATGGAGCTACCTGTTGTATTCATTTTCAATTCTTCTAATATTCAACTATCGTTGTTGTTAGGCAAGATGGGGTACGACCTATATATAACTGGAGACGGAGATATATTCGGCAGCTACACGTTGTACCAAAGTAGAGAGCTAGATATAAATAGTACAAAGCTGAATGTGGGGATATATCCAGTTGCATTATTCAACACTACACAGACTAATATAACTAAACTGCCGGTAAGATAGAGCCTACTCGTCCTACTCTTTATCCAGTAATTCAGATTATGGTTTGTAAACTCACTCTGCATGCACCCTGAAAGTGCAATTTAGATTCCAATATCACAAACAATATTACATTTAAACATATGATTTGTGGCAAGTTTTATCAAAAATTTGATAGAATTATATGAAGTTATACCTGCAATGTATTAAACATTTCAATTGTACATGTATGTAAGTATTTAGTCCAGTTAATTGATTATTCTTATAATATGTCATAACTTTTCCACTTTGTGTGTACAGAAGATGGAGTTTCTCACACCAACGGGAGGTCTACAGTTTATAAACGGTAAACCACCAGCTTATCAACCAGAATGTGGGTTCAACAATGAGCTGTGCCGTGAGAACCCAACAACGCTTAACACAAGTATGCTAGTCAATATACATACATGTAATGCAACATCTAGTCTTGTTGTGACAAAACTAAAAATACTTCTTACGTAACTCAATTAACGTGAGTGATCCTATGAGAAAATTTCAGAAATTTTTTGGTATACTAACTAGTCATGTGATGTCATAATTATAGAATACAAACAAATCTCAAACGTACAACATATTGTATGTATACTGTTGGCTCGAGTTCCACACTTTATAGAGACACAGAAGCAGGTTTAAACAAACTGTAAAAGATTGTTAGACATGTGAGATGTTTGAAATTCTGCATCCGTTGCAGCCATGCTGAAGGCTGGAACTCAGGCTAAGTTGAGATGGCACTTGTGTGCCGTGTTGAGAGAAAGTGATGTGAATGATATTTTTTGATAATAGTTGTGAAATATACGACTATCAACCTAAAACTGAAAAACTGCTTACGGTAGCTACATGAAGTCTGAGAGATAGTCTTAAGCTGAATATTTTGAGTAAGTCTGAAGAACAATAATTTTTCTGTTTTAGAGACGATTGTAGCCCTGGCCCTATCCATGACCATCCTGGGCATAGCTATCATAGTGTCTATTACTATATACCACTGCCACAAGAGAAGATGCAGGTCAGACGAGTACCTCAGTCTACTCCTCATTAACCATAAAGACATTATTGATGACCCAAAAGGGAAACCACCACTATTTATGAACAAGGTAACTTATGCTCAGCTTACATGTACATGTACATTTGTATGATGTGTGTTCACGCTGCACACTTTACTAGTATACATGTGTGTTCATTGCACACATCTCAGAGATGCATTATTTAGAAAGCTAGCATAAGCACTGTATTTCTACTAGTTCTATATGATATATAATGGAAGTTTAAAAATATTTATGCAACCAAACTTTTCATAAAGTTTATGAGAAGAAAGAGCAGGCAGACGTGTGGCTCGGCATCACACAACCAATTTTTTGGTATTGCTATAGGTTTTATAATCATACAATGGAGGAGAATATTTTCGTCAATTTCCAGTTCCATTTTTTAATAGTCCTTGTGATTTCTCTTGTTCTCATATTTTATTACTATAATGTTATTTCTTTGTACACACCAGTCTCAAATCTGCTGCTACTGCATGCTATAGGCACACACATAGTGTATGGAACCTTGAGAGTAAACAGAGTGCTTTACTAAAAATATTATTCTAAGTAAAAATATTATTTTTTGTCAAAATTGGAAGAAGAATTATTAGTAGGAACTCAGGCAATGACCTTCATTAGCAGCTCGCTTATTCAACCAATGAAATTCATTCTCTGGTAATACAAAAGTTGTTTTATCCAATCACAGCCACTTACGAATGGGACCATATTTCCTATTAAGAGAAAAATTGTATCTATTATTTATAGAAGACTGACTCTTATTTTTAATATCAGCACGGGCATAGTAAGGTAATCTTATATTTAGTTAAAAAACGTCATGCATAAATACGTTGGTCTTTTCTACACATCACCTGATTGCAAAGTCATCCTTTTCCTTGTTATTAGTAGTACTAGGCACTCTGCATAGCTAGACATTTGGGTTTCGACTGAGTAGTGTGCTGTTGTTCTATGAAATAGGGTGTTACCATCTCCAGCACTAACAGGTAAATATTTGGTGAGAAATCAAACAAAAAACAAGAGTTTTACTAGTAATAAATGAATATAACAGCAGAGAGAACTGCTGTTGAACATTTTCGACCTGCTTAATAGAAGCATCACCATGTCTTAAGCTAGACTTGAAATACTGACTCATATTGTTACATGTAACTATACTCTAGCATTATACTGCATAATGTATACGTTGTAATAAATTGTCTGTATAATGTAGATATCCCATTCCAACATGAACTCTCAGTGGTCATGGAGCTCTCTAGCTTCCATAACTCATGAGTCAATGAGAGGTCACACAAAGATCTCTTCATATAAAGGTCAACCAGTGGCAGTCAAGCAAATTAACAAACGTGTTGTGGATATGAATCAGGAGATTAGGAAGGAGCTTAGATTGGTGGGTAGATATTCAAGTTATTAATAAACTGCTACTTCTGTCATAACTTTGTTAACCCTTTGTACAACAGAGATGTGTTTTGTGAAGCAATTATTTTATGAGTTTTATAATTGATGGCCCTGTTCTTTATCTGCAAATCATTCTTGGCATATACCAATGATCTAATTTAAGCTAAGAACCAAATCAGTTCTTTATAATACATATCGTTAGATGTATAGCCTACGCATGTGCTACAACAGTCGTTTTTGCAAGACATGACTCTTTTACTACGCATGATAGTGTAATTGGCGAAGACTAATACCGGTGCCGCTTATTCCAAAATTATACATTCAATATTTACATAAACCTGCTGTTAATATATAATTTGGCATGGTATACCTACTAGACTTGGCAATATTTCACATGCATGCATCTTTATATATTGTGCAGCAAGACATAAGTGTGCTGTTTTCATTTTCATCACCAAAAATAGTATGCTGGTAAAAGTTTGCTGGTATAGCTTGCTGCCAATGTTTCCTGTCTGTCTAACCTGTTGCCAATGGACTCAGGCCAAACAGAATCAGCATCACACCATATACAGTAGATATGTTTAGGTTTAGCTCAGTTAATTAATTCTAGTATAAAATAACATACAAGTAAGCCCTACTTCTTCTGTAATGTGAGAACTGATAAAGGGTGAAATTGGATAATTATTATCAATCATCGCCACCATTATGTTTGAGATTAGGTGTAACATGACTTTGACAGGTATGAATTATATGCCTACAGCACCATTCCTCTCTTCCTCCAAGGAAGACAGGCTCAAACAAGAGTACTTTCTGTGTATCAAGTTCACCCTTTTAGTTGTATTTTTCAGCCTTCGGGCATAAAATATAATTACAGTAACATGTAATATAACAAGCTTTGTCTCTGTCACCCAGTCTACATTTCAAAGACTTGACTTGTGTATCCAGATTGTTGGTATCCATTTCTCTGCTGAGACACAACGAGTGACTTCCTATATCAATTTCTAATTTTCTGCTGCAGCCATTTGTATTAACTTACTCTGAATGGGTGGTGAATCACACACTGCTGCCTTGAGCACTCTGTATCAAGTTTCTCTCATATAATGTTGTAGTTGAAGAATGTCAGACACCCTAATCTGGTTGGATTTATTGGGGCGTGTGTGGAACCAGGCTATGTATTGACACTCTCAGAGTACTGCAACAAAGGAAATCTGCAGGTAACACCCCACCCCCCCCCCCCTCTTATACTCTAACTGTCACTCAAATGGATGCTATGCAATAATGCAAAGTAATGTGATACTATTGGCAATTACTTCAGGCCGCAACTCGCTTTTGTGGAGAAGACAACTTTAAACTCATTAATATTACAATGACATTATTCACCTCCTGACTACTCATTTAATGTATTTGTAGGACATACTTGAAAACACTGAGGTTCAACTAGATACCATATTTATTGCGTCTCTCATATTTGACATCATACAGGTTGGTAAAAGTACATACAACTCTAGGAACAATATTAAATGACAAAGTGTGAAATGTTGAAATTACTTATGGTTTAGTCATGAGTATTTCCGATTGTTTAACTATGAAAGTCCCCAATTCAGCAACTAATTTAGTTAGAATTCACTCAGTTCCCCCAAGCTAAGTCATTACAAGGAATACCACCATGGTCAGGATGAATATATTATGGTAATTTATACCTATCCCATAGAATCATGGAGGAAACGCATAATGTTACATCATTGCAAATATTGTTTTATATTGTGATGCAGGGAATGTCGTTCCTTCATGAATCGGATATACATTTCCATGGGTCACTACGGTCAACGAACTGCGTTATAGATAGCAGATGGGCGGTCAAGCTCACAGGTTATGGTTTACATCACTTTAGAGATGGAGAAGTCAAACCTGATCCCAGTGTGGACTACGTAGCTCTAACGTGTAAGTTCAGTTGTGCTTCAGTTTGTAAACTGTTATTAGAAAACAATAGTTGCAGTGTATATTAATTATGTATGTGTGTAGTTATTATTATACAGTATGTAACACAGTATTTCTATTAGCATAGTAGTGCACATGTACCTACGTGAGTTTTGCATGTCTATACAGATCAGCTGTGGCAAGCACCTGAAAGGTTGAGGCAGGATAAACTGAAGAACTATGTTCAGTGTATGCAGAAAGCTGATGTATATTCATTCTCCATTGTGATGTTTGAGATATGCGGTAGACTGGGTCCATTTGGTACATTCCACAATGAGCTGGACAATGAAGGTGAGATCACTCAGTGGTCATTGGTCACTTCCATCCAACCCAAAGAAACAATCATGAAACCTAATATACATAACATACATGCATAATGTACGCACACAATGCATATAATTCATAACATGAACATGGATAATGGTAAACACATCACAACTCTGTAATCGTAAAATATTTCTCAGAGATTCTGGAGAGAGTGAAACTTGGAGGTGATCTACCATTCAGACCAAGGATAGGAGATCTAGCTGAACGTTACGATACTTATGTCACAGACCTTCTGAAAGACTGCTGGAATGAGAACCCGATAGAGCGGCCATCTTTCAAGACGATACAAGTTCGACTAAAACCTCTACAGAAAGGAATGTAAGTAAAGCTATAAATCTGTATTATGTTTAGTTTCAGATGTAAATACATAATATGGTGCAGTCGAAAGTACATGGCATAAAATATCATGTCATGTTTGCATGCATGACACTAGCATAGATTTTTTATGCATGATAACATACATGTACTTGTATGCATGCATTTACAAAATTATAAATACAGTCATGATGTACAATCTACAATGGTTCCACATAGTTTACAAGATGGGAAAACTTTTTGTACAAAAAGGATACCGATTTTTGCATGAGCCCTTATCAGTCTCCATCTACTATTATAATATGTGAACCAGAAACGGATTGGGTACATTATCTTGTTGGTACAGATGAATAACGAAACTGGTCCGCAAAGGCGATGAGCATATGCTTCTAACACCATGGACCTAGTGTGAGGCCCAGCACATTACCATTTTGTATGCAATGGTAGATACACATGATAACTATTAGCTTGTTTGGTGTGTTAAAAGAAGTAGGACTTATGCGAAAAGCGAGTATACATTGTATAACCTACTGCAGTCTCAGTGTCAACTACTAGAAATAATCATAGAAAGATAATGGAATATCTAATGTGCTTGCCATTGCATGGTTTCAGGAAGAGACAACTCCTAGACAATGTGATAACCAACATGGAGAAGTATGCAAAGAATCTAGAGGACATCGTTTCAGATAGAACACAAAAACTAGCCGAGGAGAAAGCTAAAACTGACGAACTTCTACACAAAATGCTCCCCAAGTAAGTCAAAAGAGCGTTGGACAGTTATTTTGGAACTAAATGTATATGTACTGGCATATAACTCTGTTAGCGTGATTAAAATATTTAGCTTCAGCATATAGAATTCATTTCTTGACATTATTAGCGGTATTTCAGCGAACACAGAAGAACATTTCCTAAATGCAGTAGCATCCAATAGTTCTCATAACAGGCTCCAATATTTGAGCACACTGTTCTAACATATACATTTAGAGCTAAACTCGTGCATATTAGTGGGAAATATTCTGATAATAACTTTATTTTGAAAAGTAACATCATACTATTCTAGATTTTGATACAAACTACAGATTATAAAATGTAGCCTACATAAAATTTATCCAGGGTTTAGGAAATTGTCAAGATATGGAATAGATCAATCACACATGTGTTTATATTATACAAAGTGCTATATTATCCATTACATCATCGAAGTCAACTAAAACCTTTGGTTCCAAGAACTGCTGGTAGGTTTAAGTTTTGTTTCAAGTGTCACTCTCAAGTGTTTCCGGGAACTTGACGAGTTATGACTAGCTTATGTAACATATCAGCAGATGTTAGAATATATGTACTTGCTATCTCTCTAATGAACTGTATAAATCTATTCGCAGACAAGTGGCTGATCAACTAAAGAGAGGCGATTTGGTAGAAGCGGAAGGATTTGAGAGTGTTACCGTCTACTTTAGTGATATCGTTGGTTTCACTTCCATATCAAGTGACAGCACACCTATCCAAGTATGCCCTTACATTGTTTGGTGTGAATAGAAAAATTTAAAACCAAGATGAGCTCATAAAAATATACTTTGGTATTTTTGATTAATGCCTGGCATAAGGATTTCCATCTTGTATAGTGTAATTATAAGTAACTATCCATAAATGGAAAGCACAGACAAATAAACAGTCAGATCAACAACTACCAAAAAATATTAGTACACTGGCAAAGGTTTAAAAACATTCAACCAAGCGTATTTGTGACCAAAACACCAAACAAATACCCTTTCTACTACAGGTGGTGCGACTACTGAATAAACTTTACTCAATGTTTGATAAGATTATCGGTGAATATGATGTCTACAAGGTAGAGACAATCGGTAAGTATTGCATTGGTACATAACTCAGTAAAAAGTAACCACTATATCATAGTCAGCGATTGCATAGACATATACGCTGTAGGTTCACTTGATAATAATTAGTTACATTATGTAGGTGATGCATACATGGTGGCCTCTGGTCTGCCGAGACGGAATGGAAACAATCATGCTGGTGAGATAGCCTCCATGTCACTCAATCTCCTTGATGCAATCAAAACTTTCAAGATTCCTCACAAACCAACTGAGATTATCAAACTTCGAATTGGAATTCATACTGGTGAGTAAAGTGCTACAAGTCTTTTTATAAATATTTAAATATTCCAAGTAAAACCTGGCAGTTATCAGAAGGCCCTTGATGAGTCAATGTCTACAGTGTTACAACGTGTGATTGAAATATTATACAATTAGAAATTAAATTAGTTACACAAATATATTCAGTGCTTTATCTAACCCAAATATATTATACTACATATTATACCATTTAAAATTGTTGATGCTGCATGCAAATATCTATGACTCACCAAGTTAACGAGAAATCTGATTTAGGGGAATATTGTATGAGGTGGTGTGAATAGAATTGGGTGTGTGATTTAACTACTCAAATTTTACCCTGTGGCTTTATGGTTGCAGGCCCATGTGTAGCTGGTGTGGTTGGGTCAAAGATGCCCCGCTACTGCTTATTTGGTGACACTGTGAATACCGCCAGTAGAATGGAGTCTAATGGACTGCCTCTCAGGGTACATACATCTAAATCAACTAAAGCAGTATTGGACAAACTAGGTGGATACAAGCTGGAAGAGAGGGGCTTCATTGAAATGAAGGTATGCATCAAATAATATTCATACTTAGGAGTTGTGCACACAATGTATCTATTAGTACTTCACATACAAGTTAGTTGATTTCTCACCTGCAAGATACTCTTTTGTATTTATGATAATGTTGTACATGTATGTTTGGAAGTTATATTCTCATGTAGCCTTTGTCCAAACACTGTAATTGTGGAGTAAACTGATATAAGGAGACTTTATTCTAGGGGAAAGGAACTCAGCAGACATATTGGTTGACAGGAGAGGACAGCAGTGTAAGAAGGAAGAGACTGGATGATTGTGTCAGCTTAACTAGGTCAGTCATCTCGAGTCTTGGTCTTAGTCGTTTACTATTGGTGCAGAATAATTAAAAAGAGGAAGAAGATTATGTTGTACTATAGAATGAGTTGAGTATAAAGATAATTAGCATAGACCAGTAGGAGTGGAAGATAGCGTCATATTTATGGTATATTTGCAGCTTCAACAGCATGAGCCGGTTTTCCATTTATCAACGTAAAGAGCATCATGTGCATAGTCGTATGGATTCACGTATGGAAACACGTCATAAACTACGCAACAAGCCATTGGCTGAGATAGCAGAGAGCACCACAGCTCGCAGGTAGATATAATAAGAGAGTAAACTTAGATGCTTGTATACCGGATATCGATCAATATTAGCTTTGGCATTGAGCATCTAAGAATAGGGTGACAGCATGCAGAATGTGCAATTTAACATATTCATACATGTAGGTATAAATTCCCAGAGATATTTTTGTGTCCCAGCTATAATATCTATAATGCATTTGAACAATTATATGCATGTATATTGTAAAAGTGTTTAGTGAATTGTTGCTTACCTCAAGTGGTGTAAATCAGTCATAACAAACTAATGTGTATTTTAGTGACGGAGACGGGCTCACTTCAACCCAACCACTCAATGTAGAGAGTCTACAAATTCCACAGATAAACCAAGATACTAGTGCAGAAATAGGAAGGGTATCCATCAATGGTGACTCTCAGGCTATGAACAATAACTTTACCTCTGAACACAAACCCAGTAACGTCATCACAAATGCCAGTAACAATAACGTAATAGAACTAAACAATTTAACCTCTATTTCTAATAAAATGACTCGCAGCAATCACAGCAGTGGTACCGGCAGCACAATTAGTCTCGATACAGAGATGAACATCCATGGTTCAGATAAGACACTGAACAGCTGCCCTCCAGCATATCAAACATTGGAGATAGACGATGAGCTGATCAACTTACTAACTCTCAACAACCATAAAGTGGGGGTGAACCAGCATAAACCTAAAAACTACATGAGAGTATTACCAGTACAGTCAAGGTCAGTAGACGATCAGGAAATCTGTGATAGGTCGCTATTACTTGGTGACGCAACGCCTCCAAAATAGATATCCTCTACTTTATATCAGTATGCTAAGTTATAGTATTTTAACCTGGTGAAATGAAATGTCTACAGTTTACTAAATTATTTTAATAATATTTTTATATTATATTGTACATAGCTCATTACTTGTAATATTTCAAGAATATTTACAACAAGTGTTTTAGGAATAATATAGTATTAACTCAGGTAATTTTTGTCTTAGAGAAGTAGTAACATGAAATGATGTTTAGCCTAAATAGGGGACATTTATGTTGTGTTTATGTTAGATTTTAGAGTTGAGGACTATGCGGGCTTAAAAAATTTTACCAAGTGCAGTTAGTAATCCAGTATAAATTACCAGAGATATTTTTGTGTCCCAGCTATAATGTCTATTATGCATTTGAACAATTATATGCATGTATATTATACAAGCACAATTCTAAAAATACATGTGTAATCACTATATTAATATCTTGTCTATATGCAATGTATATTGTAATGTTACCTATTAATACATGTACACATGTTCATTTCAATGATTGTACATAATATACATTGTACATATCAAACAAAACCAACGGAGGTTATCTAAAGGTAACTAAAGTCAAATATATTGGAGTAAGTCATTATTTAGTTTAGTAGTATTTATAAGATAAGTCAAGGAGAATTGTCCACTCTTGTCATCAATGAGCAAGGGTAGGCAATTCTACAATGAGTTGCAAAACATGTCATGCAGTAGGAGAAGGGGCTTATACATGTAATATACACAGAGCTGGGTCCAATTCATAGATTTGACTTGACTTGGCAAGCCACAAGTCAACTTGACTTGGACTTCATAACTTGCTGACTTGACACTTGACTTGGACTTGCACATCAATGCACTTGACTTGACTTGGACCCATGAATAACTTGTGACATTGACTTGGGTTCTGCCAAGTCAATTTGGCGGATAAAAGTTTTGTACAGTGTATAGCCAACATGGAAAACAGGTCTCAATTTTCTACCTATAAAATCAGTTTTGCTTTATCAGTGCTACTAGCAGCACTCGGAGTATATCAAGGTTAGTGATAAGGATACACAACGCCGGCAACAATTGGATTGTGTGTAGTGAGACTACACTACACAGTGCATAGTCCCAAGTACACAATGTAAGTAGTGGAAGTAGTGAATACAATGTGCACTACCATTAATTACTAAATTGGAATTGCTGGACTGTACCATGTTTATAGGCTATATAACACCCTATCACTGTTACTAACGTACAATACCATGATGCCAATATTACTACATTTACCAACTAGTGCTTTACCATAACTGCACAACATACATGCCCAGCTATACCTCGGCATGGTTTTTCATGGATTAGAATGTCTACTAACAGAAAAAGGCGATATTTTAAAAAACGTAAAATTTTTTGAAGTTGTCTCCCACTTGATTTGCATTTCTACTTGACTTGTGACTTGTGATGATAGACCTGACTTGAGGCAGCAAATTATAGAATTATTTGTTGACTTGAAGTCCGACTTGGACCCAGTTCTGCTAATCTCATGTGGTTCTCATTCAATAGGGTTACTTGCAGTAGGTACTTGTATTATATAAATGTGAATGGGCTAATGTTGGTGCATTTCAACACTATGTTAGTTAGTTACAGTTACATCTTCATTAGATCTATAAATACACTTGTATTCTGAATTGTAATATACCTCTACATCCAACAATATTCGCAAAATACAATAGATCCAAGATTACTGTAATCTAGTGAGCCTAACATCATTGTTTGTTTATTAGTTCAATAACTTAATAGAATAGTTCCAAGTTAGTAGAATTACTGGACATGCTGAATAATAATATGTGAGAGAAGAGTTGTGGCATCTTTATTATAATTCTAACGCAATTTTTGCAATTTTTATTAGTTCAGATTAAAAAGTCAACCACAATAATGTCATGTATCAATCTATTTATGCTGTCTGACCACTGCACTACTGCACTACTGCACTACTACACTACTGTACTACTACACTACTGCACTACTACACTACTGCATTACTGCACTACTAGTACATTGATTACAGATAGAAAAGATCAATCATTTAATGTGTGAAATAGTGAGTGCAATATCTCAACTACCCATATATCCGTATCCCAAAGCGCTTTGCCAGGCTGAATATTGATAATAGTGATTGTGTATAGCATTTGAAGTCATTAAAGTTTCATCAGATAGAGAAAGTAAAATAAATTATAATAATATAATAATTAATCTAAATTAGACTACTAAAATAATAGGGGATTCATTTGATTAGCAGAGAGGAAGAATATAGTAAGACTAAAGTTACCTGTCTATTGCTAGAGGTCAATGTATAAAGAGACGATATGCAATTAGAAGTCAATGATACAATGAGTCCAGTGTTATCTTTCATCTTCAGAAAGGGATGATTCCAGCTCACCTTTATGAACTCCAGGATATCTAATACTCAGATTCTACAAGTTAGAGTATTCATAGGCATATTTATTACATGGCATTTCCTACTCACTGCAGCTAGTAGTGGGGATGGGGGTAATGCAATGCTTATTGTAATTATAATTTGAACATATAAACAAACCAAACAAACTATTTTGAGATCATGATATCTCAAAAGAAACCCATTCACATAAACTGGGATGCACTTTCAATGCTACAGGTGGAACCTATTAGGTATGGGTATTAGTAAGTTTCAATCATAAACAGGTAAAAGGTGAGATGCAGAACTTGAAGGTGAAGCTACACGACTACGCAGTAATATCTTTGATAAGACTATAAAGTTTTTAATAGACCTTGGCAGATATAGACATACATGTAGATATGGAGTAAGAGTCTGATATAATGTATAATTTATGCTGCCCAGTATATAATATACAAGAGTGATACCTACCTTAATGTTAGGATTGTGTTTCTGCAGTGTCTCTAAAACTGTGGAGATTGAAATGGGGTTTGGCATATAATCTAGATTTAGACTTGTAATAGCAGGTACCAAACCTTAAAATGGAAGAAATAATATTTTAATAATAAACGCGAAACAGAATCGTTTGACTGACCTTCTAAATTACTAATATTCTTAGTAAGAGATCTATTGAACCTATTACATTGTAGATATAACAATATTATTTGTTTTTCATAAACAACTTATGATAACTTTACATGGACATGTTTGACTTTCACTAGCAGATCTCTCAAGACAATCTACCTTATGGATAGTCAGTTGTGCCCATATCAAAAGCATAGCATGACCACTCCAACTAATAAATTATTTTAATGAATGAATGAATGAATGAAATATCTAAGCAAGAGTTGTGAGAAAATGAGAAAATCTGAGAAATTACAACTAATACAAAAACTAAATGATTTGAGATAAAAACTGGAGCTTCTTTCTACATGCTGTACAACTTACGAAAGATCTCATCAAGATGTGCGTCTTGTAGTATACAGCATTTACTGAGGTCTAGATCAGTCAGAGATTTAGTTGTGCGCTGTAGAATATTGATGATATCACCAAAGTGTGAATTTTGACCATCTCTGCTGTCCATGAGGTCAATCATTTTTATTTCCTTCACATGAACTAAGGTTTTAAGGCTAAGATCTCTCCATTTTTGGCTTACTGAAAACAAAGAGATAGCAGTTATTAGTTACAATCATAGATATAATATATTGTATCTATGGCTATAATAACCACATCTTTGATTGATAAATTTGGGTGGATATTGAATAATATATACTTGAATGCTATTCTGTAACTGAATACGGAGCTTCAAAGCATCGGCACAATTTTGAATAAAATTATTCCCCTTTGTTTTGCATCACCCTGTTCAGTGTTTATATATTGAACATTCCAAACATCCTAAACTTTTAGAGTAAACATTCAGGCAATACATTTCTAATGAACTTTGCTATTAATAAAATACTAACCTTTCTCACATTTCACCAGCTCCCCTAAAGGTAGAAAACTGAAAATATGCAATATACAATCATTGTTTAAGGCGTCTATTGAAGTTGTTTTTATATGTCCAGCAGCTTCTCTGTAAATAAAAACAATACAAAACTCTAATCAGGCTAATTAAATACCATAACAAGTGATTCAGAAGTCTCATCACACAAGCAGCAGTAGACTAATATCTAGTACAAGAGGAATACATACATATACGTATTACAAATGAATACTAAAATAAAAAAACAATACTATGCTTTACTTACACAGTATCACCTCTACTCGCGTGCCTTTCCATATTAGTTAGTGCGTTCATGTCCAGTCTTCACACAAAGTAAAGCATCGATGTGGCTGGATGGTAAAGGGCGAAGGTTATATGTTAATACAAAGCCATTGAAACGTAGAAGCATAAGCCCTGTTTAAACCAATTTATAGCGTAACTCTTTCAACCAAAATATTTCTGGTTAAAGTTGCTATCTATTATAATAGGCTTATATTTTGTGTATAAAGTATGGGTGAACCAAACAAGGGTAAGACAATTTGTACACTTTACTTGCCTCTGAAGACCAGTTTTTATTAACCTAAATTTATTTCATCACACCTATTGTCAATCAATCACAATCAGTGAAGCAAACACACAACTTGAGCTACGTGGATGGCAAGTTGCCGAGAATGTAGAAATGATTGCACGTGCAACCGCCCCTACCAGCCCCCAACGTGTTAAGGGAGCAGTTTCACTTCTCTCAAAGCTTACTGTAGCTACGTGGAGACCATTCGCGATGGCCCAACAAATTATATTCTCTGCTTCACTCATAGCTCCAAAAGCTAAACAATGACTCATTGTTCACCTTCTTCGCTATTCGTTCGCAGAATTACTATCAAACTTCACCTTACAGGTAAGTCTCGTTTGATTTATAATTATAATTGTTGAATAATTCTGTTGAGTGCTGATTTATGCAGGGAGTTTATTACCGATATATAATAAATCTAAATGTACATAATAGATAGGTAGTCTAGTTGAACACTCACGGAGACACAGCTTATTCAGAATTTCATATTTTAGGACTATATTCCAGCTATACAAATGAAATTCTTCCACAGTTTGATGCCGCGTCATGCCATATATGTTGAAGGTGTCTAAAATTGTTGAAAGTTCTTAAACGGAAACAACCATAAATTCATGTAATTGGAACCTCTCATTTATAACAAGATATAACCCATCTTTTGATTGGCCAAATCTATGCATTCGGTTTTTTAAGTAAAAAGATCGATATTGTAAGGCAGACAACTCCTTGTGTGCTCGTGCTGCGGTATTATGCAGTGGATACCAAGCTGGCTTTAGGGCTTTGCGTTTTATTCAAGTAGTTCATGCAGTTTTGTATTTTAACCAGGTAGTTCATGGAGTTTTATTGTCTTGCAGAATATCAACCTACCGGGAAATAACGTCCATAAAGGCACCTCTATGATACCGCCCACCAAGCCAATCTCTAACCTCCTCCAAATTGTGAGTGGCCGCTTTCATAAAAATATTATATTTCATATAGGCATTGAAAGATATTTCAGTGCCTGAGGCTACTCCTTGGTTCCAAGTTACCATCGTAGTGTTATGTTAACTAGGGTTAGTGCATCTCTAATCATCCCAAAGCTAAATGAAGTATTCCACCATGTTTGTCTTCCATGTAAATTGATATTGTTTAGCACCTCAGCCAGATGGTCTAGTGAAGACAGACAAGCAACCTAAATGGAAGTTTAAAATAAAATAATATATTGGTATTACGAATAAGATGAACAGTAGACACTGAGACAAAATAAAACTTTAAACAAAGCACAAATACTATTAAGTACAATATAAAATATAATAGATATAATATACAGCTTAGACTGCATTACAAAGCCAACTCAGAAGTTAGTTTATATGCATATTAACATGCACTATGTAATATTAATTATTATTATCTAGTTTCATAGAAATCTTTTTGTATAAATTTAAAGTTAGACAATAAATACAGTGCTAAACTAATTATAATTAACATTTATACTATGGTGAAGCTAATAATAGTTTAATCTGGTTAGATAGGATTAGATAAATAAATAAATTTATATTTATTTAATCTTATCAAACCAAATCAAACTAATGATATTATTATATAATATTAGCAATGTTATATTGTTATGCCAAGACTAGAAACCTTTTAGAAGTATAAAATGTTGTTCTTAAAACTATGTAGCTACATAACCGAACTTGCCAAGTGGGGGGGGGGGACTCCATATTTGGACACCACTTTGGTAAAAGCTCTGTATTTCCACCAGATTTTTACTAAATTTATGGATTGTAGCCTAAAAGCTAATTAATTCAATAAATATAATTCCCAATGGGCAATGCTGTTTCTTAACCCCAGAAGTGCATGCGACATGGTGCACTAGAGGTATTCCTGGATCCATATGTTAGAAGGGGCATTTTAACCTGCAAGCATGTGGAAGCAGCTTGCAGGTTAATTAATATTATTCGGAACAGTGATAGGGTACAGACAGTGTTGAGAATTGAGATTATTATAACTATGGATATTTCTAGTGAAACCAAGATGTATTTTTCAGCAAATGAAACAATATTTTTTAGGAAGTATTCAACTATTTATATTGTTAATTTAATTAAATATACATGGGGAGATATAGCAATTTTCTTGGCGGCATGGGGTGTCCCAATCCCCCTTATTTGGAGCAGCAAAAACTTGGCAAGTATGTACATAAAATACTAACATATTTAAAATATTTACACAGGCTAGTTCATAACTCGTAAAGGATAGAATTTTCCCCGGAACAGTTAGTTGAGTCTGGTAGAGGAAGGGGCCCTTCTGCAATGGCAGTAAGACATCTAGTAGAATTCCTGAAACAAACAAGAGCAGGTATTGTACATTTTCAGCAATGAAGGAAACCTTAAAATAGTTCAGCAAGAGTTAATAGGCTACAAGATAAGTTACACACCGCAATTGATGAAGGAAAGGTATGGCGTGCAATACAACACACTATCCCTTGTAGATAGCATAGCAGATCTACAGCTAGACAGACAGACATTTGCTCAATGTTTCAAACACGGCAGGCTTAATGAGCTGTCCTGCTGTTGGGATTTGGGAAATTCTTTGACTTTGAAGGTCTATACTACTACAATGTATGTTCCAGTTTACATTACGTACAATTGTACGTAATGTAAACTGCTCTCTTATGTACATATTCTGTAGTTACTTACTTGGAAGTCCAGAAAATGGTCATCAAAATCTTCCTCAGAGTAATCTGACCAATCATCATCGATCCCAAAATCTGTTTATTAAAATACGAGTATTACAGCTTTTGGGCATCACAACATAAATGTGGAGCACATACCATCGCATACATATTATACATTGTATATACTGATGTTGTACATGTATATGACTAATACATACCATCCCATACATATACATTGTACATACTGATGTTATACATGTATATGACTAATACATACCATCACATACACATACATTGTAGATACTGATGTTGCCTATGACTGTATATGGGTAATTACTCACCGATAAAGTGATGATAAAACATTTCCTCGTAATCAAAAGAGCAATTATCACTGTCGTCATCAGAGGGGATACGTCTGTTTTCATTGAGGACCTTGAATCTTCCCACACGAGTAACCTCATCAATCGGTAGACCACACTCTAAAACGCAATAGTAAACATTAAACGTCATTAAATAAAACGTCATTTGATCAACAAAAATATTCCTATTTGTCATAATTATTGAATTAAATTTGTACCACACCACAGGAACGTCAACAGATGTTAATAATATGCTGGTAGCTAGCTATACTCAGTACATTCAAACATATTACAATATGTACCAATAATTTTAACTCTCCGTAACTTAGAAACCCTACAAGGCTAAAAATCATGTATTTTTATGTAAAATGACATATGCATTCCAATTGATAGGCCATTGTGAATTACCCTTTTTGTGCAAAGTCGACTTATTGTGTATTAATCAGTTTTGCATGATAGCATTACCTACGTGGCAATCCTCTACCCGATTTATTTAGGGCTAACACTTTTTGGATGGGACCCTGGGTGCCTATTCTTATGTCCTAGTCGTCTTTCCCATGGTCGAGTCTGAGGTTTTTCTGTGAATGATTAATTAATGGGCAATTCTTGTAGGCCGATAGCCCATTGATCCCTCAGACCCAGCGAAGGAAGCCAGTTATCACTAAAAGGAGCTGCTTTGTATTACAATCAGTTGTTATTTGGATTTTAACAAAGATACATCTTTATATCTATTCATGGTTCTTCAGACTATCCTAGGAGTTTCTCTGTGCAACTAAAGTCCGGAGCAACTAGCATAGCTAGGATAGGCATATATACTCGGACCTAGCTTTTAGCTCGTACCTATCTACATGATATAGACAAGACAGACAGTAGTCGGACTTGTTGGTCACTTGAATAATAACAAGGTTGGAGGATTTTCTTAGTGATAAAGCATTGCTAAGTCAGCCCTTGGTCTCTACAGCAAGTTCAGTGCATTGCATAGCTTTGGATCGTGTGCTGCTCACGGTCAAACTACAACATTTTATATATGTTCCTACTTACTTCCTAACACAATCTCAATCTCGGGCTTGTTGGCCTCAGGTTCACTTTCAACAGCTAGAAGAAACGTCTCTACATCTGTATCTGCTCTTAATATCTGAGCTCCACATATGTCCAAATGTCTTAGATTAGCCAACTTTGAAAGCAACTTTGTTAGATCTGCAACAGTATTAATGGTCTATCAAATATAATAGTTAGTAATACCAACACTGATTAAATAGAATCTACATACATGTACTTCTACGAATATCTCACCCACTACATCCTGTATTACAGAAACAACACAGTAATCATGTTAGTATTCACACAAACCTTCTGGAGCCAGCCTGCCGGTGAATGTTCTCATGATTAAAGTCTTCAGCTTTTTCAAACTAGCAACATCTACTAGCATCTGATCCATATCCTTCAAATACACCACAGAGATGTCAGCAGACAGCGAGACGCTGGTAGCTAACTACACTCAATACATTCAATCATATAAGTAGAATGACTGACTTACTGACCGACTGGCTGATCAACTGGTTGACCTACCACGTTTGCCGTATCAGTTGAAAGAGTGACACTTACACATAGGAAATAGCTGATGTTAAGATATTCGAGATTTGTCAGCTTTGCAGCCTGACTGAAGAAGTCAGTATGATAGTCCATAGGAGAGGTATTCCTCGACACTTCATCTTCATCTTCTATATACTCCACTGACAGTTTCCTGTGCATAGAGAAACGTATATTATTATACAATATAGTGTATTTAGACCTGACATAATATAGACACAATGTAAATGTCATTATTTTGTTCACTAGACAAGGAAATTATATGCCTGGAGCTAAAACATTGTAAGTGATAGGAGGCATTAACATCACAAAAAGCTTACAACTGTTAAAACACTGGATAGACATATAGGCCTAGGTTCATACTGTTTTCTAGTTGACTAGCTGGACAGTTGAATTACCAACATCATCGATGATAGGAAGGTGCGATACACGGGGAAGTTTGTTGTTCGTAATAATAGAGAGTAAGTTAGTATCTCATACATTGTTTTGACTAGATACATACTTGAGCTTCGGGCAGTGTCTGGCTACACTCTTCATGTTGGCTGGATTCTTCAGGAAAAACATGGCTGATTCAACAATGAGCTCCTCCTATTATAAAATATATAATAGTAAACCATGTAGGTACTAAAATAGTACTATGCACAAAGTAATAGAGATGCAATCCAGCCAGTGATAATTAAAAGACAAATACAAACAACTCTTTAAGTTTGAAATACAATACGAACAAATTCAAATGTATTGAATTCAAATAAATGTTTCTCCAGTAAACTTTGTCTCATAGCAATACACTTACCAGGTTGGAAAAATCTGAAAAGTCAAGCTTGAATTCTAAAACACCAACAACATAACATGTACTCACATGTATAATATGTGTACATTAGGCATATTCGGATATTGCACGCACACGTTAGATAAACAACAACATGCAGCAATAATAATTAATTTTATTCAGCAACACAAAGCGCGCTATCACGTTCAACTAGGCGTGCCTGGTAACAATACTAACAGACTGACTCCGCTTTAGGAGAAGCATTAGTCATGCCTGAACACTTAAATTGCATTCGGTTATCAAATTCAGCCTCATATGAACCAGTACAATTTCGGAATATGCCTATTGAGCATAATGAAATTATGAATAACTACATGAAGCATAAAAATTGAGGCACTACATGTCACCAATTCAATGGACATGCATCAGAGAAAACATATTGTTAATAAAAATACGAGTTTCCAAATAACGCAGTTTAAAATGTAATTCTTATCCCATAACATGGGTTACACCGCCCGTTAGAATTAATTAACAACCAGCTAATAATTATTACAAAGCTCACCATAGGCATAGAGGGAGACAGTCAATGTGAGATGCTTCAAGTTTGGGCAGGGAATCCTAGCATTGACCCCATCTGCATTTATTAGATCTGTGGATACAGACAGCTCTGTCAGCAATTCAGTGCTACCATCTCTCATGCTTAGTAGTGTTGTGATGGACTCATCCTTGGGGACTTCCAACGATGGGGGTGGAACCTACAGTTTACAACGTGGATGATATTATCTACATTGAGTGTAGTAAGTACATGTTAGGGGGTTTGGCCACTTCTTATATATATATATATATATGATGTATTTTTAGCAAGGAATTTACTTTTGAGCAGTCAGAGACTTGTTTCAAATCCATGAGAATACCAGTCCCTGACTGGGGTTTGAACCCGGAGCCTCCACGGCACCTAATCACCTAGCACAGTGAACAGAACATGCTACCACTACACCAGTTCAGCAACCTTGAAAAAGGAAGCTTCACCAGTGAGCAGTAATGAAAAAATGTTAATGGAAAAATTCCTATTCTTGAACAGTTTGGCGTAGGTACAGTTTGGTGTGGGTACAGTTTGGTGTAAGTACAGTTTGGTGTAGGTACAGTTTGGTGTAGGTACAGTTTGGTGACGGTACATCATTACCTACCATTTGTTTTGTAGGTCTATATACAAATTTTGCGCCAATCCAATAATCCAGTGCAAGTACAACCAGCTCAATCAATATAAATATAAGAAATACATGTAGTTAATTTTGTGTTGGTAAACCAGTGCACTGAGTAAAGTTTACCTTTGTGTAAAGGTCAAATGGTGACACCAGACTGCATTGAGTGATGTTAAGTTTGCGTAGGTTAGCACAATGGGAGAGCATATCTACTGGTAGGCGGTTTCTAGAAAGATTCAGAGTTTCCAACTCAGGAAGGTTGCGCAACAACACCTGTAAGCTAAAAGTACAGAACTCTGTAAACACTCAGACACATGGTACTATTCAACAGTAAATAACAACGAATAACCTTGTGTGAACAAGATAAGTACAAGACCATACCTGTCATCTTCAAACTCAGTTTGTCTCAGAGTCAGATTCTACAACATTAAAAAGCAGTTTGTGACAATCAAGATGGTGCATACAAGAGCAGGCAAACATGGTGTATACAGTTTCACATGGATAGACAAACATATTGTGTACAGATATATATCAGAAGAACAGACAGACATAGTGTGTACAGTAGCACATGGACAGACAGACCTAGTGTGTACGGTTGTACACGAAAAGACAGAAATGATGGCACAGTAGCACATGGGCAGACAGACCGACAGACATGGTGTATACAGTATCACATGAACAGACAGGATCTAGTATAAGGAAATAATGTCAAATACCTCTTCAGAGCAAAGCTGAACATAACGTAGAACTTGCCTTTAGATGTCGAAACCGTCTTAAAATTGTCTGCAGAACTTCCTTCTTAATAATTGGTTCAAATAGATCGTTGATGATGAGGGTAGTGAGATTCTTAGGGGCCAAACCTAAACAGTTAGATAAATTGTTGACCAGAAACTTTTCCTGAGACAATTCTGAGACACTTGGCTATGCAGTGTGTATACGTACAATGCATGTTCCACTAACATTACATTTCAAACACATGACAAGCCATAGGATGCTACTCCAATTACTAGATAAAAAGGCTCATTGGTTAACTAGACAGATTTCTCTAGATCCACTACAATCTCATCAGCACGTGATGTCACCGAATACAAATAAGTTTTCCTCCACACTAACATTAGTTGCCCGACAGCTAAACTATCATGGTTAATAGAGCCGTGATCTGTAGAATCAATATTTTACTGTTATGATATCAAGTGGCTATATTTATATTGCTTTTAGATATAAGTTTAATACAGGCACATTCGGACATTGCTCGTGCACACTAAATAAATAGCATTTAATTAATTTTATTCAGTATTACACTGCATTACACGCTTAGCCAGCGTCCCTGCTAATTATTATTACAAAGGAGACTCATCTGAGCGCTCACATTGCATTCAGTTATTACAATCTCATATAAACCAGTGCAATTTAGGTTCACTAATAAACTTACACTAAGAAAGTGTAATATGTAATACGAATATATCAAAAATCAAGTATTTACATACTGAGAATGTGGGATAGATCTTGCTCCATATCAGGGAATGAACAGTCACTAAGGTTGAGAGTAGACAATGCCCCAGTTGTTTTAGATAATAGAAATTCCATGTCTTCAATCCAGGGTTTTCTATCTTTAAGCTCTCTAACGAGGGTAAACATATCCAACCTCTTCAGACAGCTCCAACTTTTCTTGCTAATCTCCCGCCAATACTTGCATACTATTAACATATTTATACAATGTACATGTTAAAAAGTCTAATACAGCCTAAAATCCACAAAAAATTTAAAACCAATCATGGTTTTTTCAATAAGAATTAACAGTGTAGGCCAATTGACGGTTATTACTTCTTACACCATTTCAATCAGTTTCTAGCCTCATCAGAATGCTATGAGCTCTGTTAGCAAATTTATCAAATAATACCCAAAAATGTCCAAAAGTGATAACTTTGACTTTGCGTAATTTGAAACTTGGGTCAGCATGTGAAAACTGATTCAATTGGTGCAAAAATATCTATCAGCAACCCTCTAATCTATGAAAACATATGGATAATTATGCATGCATGATACAATTTTGTAGTGTACCATAAATCGAACAATACCTCTCTCACACTTAATCTTCTCCTTCAATGAGAGGTGCTGGAATATGAGCAACAAGCAATCTTCATTTAACATATCCATCCTAAGGTAAAGATCTACGATCTACAATGTACATGGTATAACATCCTTTTCAATTACTATAATATAGCTCTAATGAAAACAACTATGATAAATAGGAAGCATGGTACATGGGGCAGCTTGCTATGTAGAGACCAGTGCAGTAATCGACCAATAGGAAAACAAATTCAAACCATAAATCCAAATACAAAAACATTCAGGCAAGTAGAGAAGTTAATGCATCGTTTTCTCCAAAAGCCCAGGAACAATTGGTCAGCTTTGAGAAAGTTTGATACCACTGAGCATCAGGTGCCGTTCTAGCCCTGGTTTCTTTAGGTTCTAGTTCTGGTATTGTATTGTATTGTATTGTATATGAGAAAAACTTAAACATCACTGGGCATCATTAGTCTCACTACGAATATCTCTAGTAGTTCTTGGCCAAAAAGAATTGAAAAAAAAGCATTCGTTCTGATAGAGGGTAAAAAAGGATTGCCAGCCTGTCGAGTACTATAGTTATTTTTTGGTGCATTATAGGAGGGTGTTATTACATCAGACGTTACTGTTAGTGACTTATAAAATAATTTTATACGTAATTCTTTACGCCTTTGTGCTACAGTGGCGATACCTGTATCATTTCGCAATTTTGTAACACTAAACTTACTTGGCTTTTTGGACGAAATATAAAACTTGGTCCTTTAGTCTTTTATGATGAGATTGATCTTCAATTCCATTCTAAACAAGCACAACGAAACAGTACGAGTACTAGCCGTTTAAAACAAATATAAATAACGTGGCTACAAAAAAAGACAATATTCATATTGAATAAATATAATTTTAATATAAATATAATAAAAATGATAATTATTATATTTTGATATTATAATTATATTTTATTAAATTATATTATTGTATGTTTTTATGTTAATTAGTAAGTATAGTATAGTTCGACCTGGACCATTGCATTTGACAGTCACTGTTGACTGTTGACATAGAAATAGGTAGCTAGCTCTAGCTCTATGCTGATTGCTGTTGACTACAACTATAAAGTAAAATTAATTAATTAAAACAGGCAACCATCAAAATTATAGCTAGAAAAAGTGTGTGCAAAGAGAAAATAACTATTTTATCGTCACATGACAACAAGCGGTCTAATTGGAATCGCATATTCAAACAAAATAAGAACTGGGTTCCCATTGGGCAAATCCAATTCTGGTGTAGACAACTCCAACTATAAAAGAAGTCTCTCGACCAAATCAAAGTACGGCTAGCCTGTGCTTTGCAGGCTGAAACCGCACGCGTTACCTTTATGTTGTAGATACCATTGTACATTTTGCGTAACAATGTTTTATTAAGTCTTCGGGCTAGATATAAAAAAGATTGCAGAAAGTTCTTCTTTATTCCGTTTCAATGGGCTATTAGGAGAGACATATAACCCAATAAACCAATACAATTACTTAATTTCCATTCAATATAGCAGCTGTAGCTAAGTATGCCGTCGCCCTTTATATACTGGGGTCAAACATCTCAAAGTATATCACTTAAAATTGCACTCAAAGATGTAAAGGTGAGTCACAGGACGGACTGCCAATCCTTTGCTTGCCAGTCAGTTTGCTTGCTGTGGGCTGCAATGACTAATCACAATCAGAGTGGGACTGTGAGAGTCATCTAGTGGGTCAGCTACGCATGGTAAAATAATTGGGCTGTATCTGTGAATACGTTCATCATTCTGTTACGGCAATTAACTATTAGATATTTTATAGTCCAATGCAGAACATAATATCATAGAATTGTTGTAGTAGTTTTGTGAGGCTCTGAATCTGATCACACCAAGGCCAACTGTGAACTTGGCAGTAGAGTGAAATCAGACTGTGATTTTACTGTTACTACTGCTAATCGCTCCTTAGAGCCACAGATAGCAGAAGAGTACTCCCACTGCTCAAATGGAGGTTTACTTGCTCCAGTGTAGTGTTGCCACAGTGTGTGCATGGTTTGGTAGACATGTTGAGGCACTGAGTAGAAAGTGGAGGCAGTATTGTGCAGACTGTGCCACTTCTCTACGGCCTCAGGTTTAATTATAAAGTATTGGTGTAATAGGTTACATGTGGCAGGCACCGTGTTACAGTGAATAGAATCTAGCCAATAGAGTTACTGTGTTTTGTTATTGCAGGAGCAGCCAGATGTGAACCTTTCAAATGACCTCATTAGCTTTGAGGGCTATGGAGTTGGTGCCCATGGTGATTGCCTTTACAAATTTAGCATTAAACCATACAAGCACGTCTCTCCAGAGGTTAGTAGGCCTACGGTTGGTGCTATCTGCATGGGGTCACCTTCTCTAACAGGGTTGTGAATAGGGACTCACAAAGCCTCATTTAGACAGTCCAAACCCTACTAATAGCTTATTCTCGAACTTTTGAAGCAACCAGTAGGTATTTCGCTATTAACACTGTAAACTAGGAATATGAGTGGCGTAAACATTGTATAGAAAATGTTCTCATTTGTAGAAATCACGACTTCGTATAACTGGATCAGAGGTACTCATTGATATTCCAAAACGAGATCCAACAACCAAAGATGATGCTTGGCCCAGGCTTACTAAAGATGCAACCAAGCAGGCTTGGATTAAGCCGGACTTTGACAGAATGGACATTTCAGATGAGGAGGAAGAGAACCTGAAGGAGAAGCAACGGGTACGTATATACAATGTATATATTTGCTATTTTTATATATTATTAGTTCTATTGCTTGATAAGATAACAGTATCCTAGCACATAGAATACTGCTTCAAATAAGCTCACAGCTCAGGGACTGTAGGACAATGTGCTTCTACACAGTCGATCATCAAATGACTTCTGTATCTGTTTTGGAAACATATGAATGTCTAATTTCAACTCAGTACCCAGTGTGAATGTCTGCCTTTCACTTTAGACATGTAACATGGACTTTATTTTTGTATATCTCGAGACCATCACATTACATATATATGTGTATATAATATGTATAGCTGTGTTGTAGCTGGAGAAGGAGTACATTGACAAACTGACTAGTGATATTGAAGCTACTCAGGACAAAGGTAAGTTGTGTACTGGTATTGTAGATAATACAATATATCAGTCTATATTACAGTGTGTTACCCTATTTCACTAATATGCTGGTAGCACATAAATATTAGTGAAGCTGACCACTGATCTTATATGCCTATTGCTTTTAATTGTTACAAAAAACATCTGTTACAGTTTGCATGCTTGTAATACCTATCTTCTCTGCTCTATATGGTGATATTGGAACACCTCATTGTCATAGTCCTATTCTTTATACTGCTGGCAAACCTACAACTTTCAACAAATATTTAATGCTGTATATTTTAGCTGTTGAAGACCTGAAGAAGAACTATTTGTTCTCATACAGCATGTTTCAGATGATCGCGTTCACTTTTATTTTATTCAAGGTCACCCTTGGTATCCTAACTGTTGATAGTAAGTATACTTTAGGTGATTTTGTATAATTTAATATACCATAGGTAAAAAATAGTAAGTGCAATATTTAGTTCTCATCCAGACTGTATGCAGTGTGTATTCTGGACTATAACATTTCCGCATTACTATTATGGAACCTCTACCATACATTGTAGACTACAAGGCCTTTGATGATGTTGGAACAGTACTGATAATAGCCCAAATATTCTCTTTCTTGGAAGTTATCCACCCTATAATTGGGCTATTGAAAACCAGCTTCATACCCCCTTTAATGCAGGTACTGCCATACCCCCTTTAATGCAAGTACTGTTCATATTTATTTGCTATACAATCATAATCTAACTTGATATGAGCTCAGGGAATATTGCAGAGTTGTGAGGGTACTTTTCTGGTACTGCAGAAGATATTTTGTAACTGATATTAACCTCGAGAGGTGTTACTTACAGACATGTGGTCGTAACTTGGTGCTACTGGTAGTTATATGGAATGAACCAGAGCTACAACTCTCACCAGTAGTCAACTATCTCACTCTATTCTGGTCTATTGCTGATGTCATCAGGTCAGATATGCTATACAGTGAATAACAGCGAAAATTTTATTTGCCAACTAATATATCACACTGTCGAACACTAGCCCAGCATTTATCATAGGCATAGCCTTGCCTCTTGCCCAATGATGTGTTTTCACCTTTATTTATTCCTTAATATGTAGTATTAATTTGTACATATTGCCATCGTTTACATTATTCGCTATACAGACACCCGTTCTATATGCTGAGCGCCATGAAGTTAAGCGTGAATGCACTGACTTGGTTGAGGTATACAATGTGGGTGGTCCTCTACCCCCTGGGAGCTGGCTGTGAATGTGAGTAGCACAGGCTATTGTATATAACATGCAATACATGTGTTCTAATGATAATATAATTATCTTGTACTTGGTAGTTAGAACTATAATTGTACTATCCTAGCCAGATACTTGTACAAGTACATAGTGTCCAATCATTCGCACAAGATAATTAAATATTGCTTTTTGTTCTATTTTTGCAGGGCTGATTGTTTACATGGCTGTCCCACTTTATGACAAGTCTGGTAAATTCTCTATAAATCTTCCCAACGCATTCAACTTTAGCTTGAGTTTAACAACATACATGTACTTCCATCTTATCTTCTTACCTCTAGGTAAGTGCTGTACCTACATGCATGTATCTAATAGTATACACAATTATTCCAGAAAGATCAGTTTGCACTTTCTCTAATTAAATATTTTCTTATTCTTTGGCCGTTGGTAATACCATTTTATAGTAATACCATGTACTGATACCATTTTGTAGTAATACCATGTAGTAATACCATGTAGTAATACCATATAGTAATACCATGTATTTTAATTGCCAGTTGAGAGGCTTCAATTTGTTAACAGTCTGTCTGTGTGGTAACTTGACTCACTAGTTAGATGTGATGAATACATTATAGGCTTAACAAAGTTGATGATGCACATGGCGACATTGAGAAGGAAGAAGTTGGGAGGAGGCAGCAGTATAACTTCCAGCAGGGCTAAGAAGACAAACTAACCAGTGATACATACAATGTACATGCAACTCTAAGTCAGCATTCCATTCTATTTAGTCTTCGGTTGACGAGTAACCTTTGATTGGTTAAATACTAATACATTATTAGTAGAGATTCCCCCAGTAGTGTAGCTGTAATATTTTGATTATTATCAATCATGGTTACAGGCAATTGTTAGAATAATATACACAGCCACAGCTCATACATGTATAATGTACTCAACTATTTGATACTGCATTATACATGTTTGTAATGTGAGTCATGTTTTCATTTTACCCTACTTCAATCTTATTTCCAATCATGAATATGGTTCAAAGCGTCATATTTATAAATTTTCTGACCAGTTTTAATAAATATAGGATTTATATGCTGATGTATAACTATAACTTGTCTAGTTGTCCTCTGATTTTATTAAAGTGATATTTTACTGCCATCTGCTGTTGTTTGACCTTCCTACGCTCTTCTGTTTTGTTTATATCTTTGAGAAATGCCACATGATCGGTGTTACTGCCTCCCAGAACATGTCTTCCTCCATTGTATTTCTCTGGGTCCCAATTCATCTGAAAACATTCAAAATTATTGTTTAATTTAGATCAACATCTTGGTGAATAATTTGGAGTGCTTGGGTAGATGGTCTACCATTCACTCGGGAACATTTCTAATCAGATACTCTAGAACATATGTTAGTCTGTCAAACAAACTCTAACTCAATATTTTCAAGACTATCCACTCCTGCTACAATATGCCGTGGCAAACTGCACACATTTCCATATACATTTAACCATTGTCTATAATTGGAAGCTGTTATCCTCATTGCTATTAACCATTGCTTGCTTGTGTCTGCAAGCAAGCCACACTGACATACATGTAGCAGCTATTGATTACAACATGGAGTTGCCCTCTCCCAATTGAGAGAGGGCAACTTCTTATTATTATCATCAATGACTTATGAGTACGTATGTCTACAACAGAGAAACAACCAGTTTACAGTGTAATATACAACATTTGTTTTGTTGTGTCAGACAGTTTGGCCATGTAGCAATCACACAGTGACTGAGTGTCCTATTACATCTATGCACTATTACATGTACGTTAGAGCAATAAAATCACACACCAGGGTTTCTCTAGTTTTTTACTACAATACAATCACAATGGAAACAATCAGGAAACACAAGAAGCTTGCACACTACTGGGGTAACATTCTGTATCTAAAGCAATAAGTGGGAGTGTAGGTGTTAGAAGGTAGTAAGCGTGCAATGTGATGTGCTAGCTATACACATGTACACTATAATATTATTATTACCTTCAATTGCTCAATCCTAAAATCATAACATGCATGTTACAATGAAACATAGATCACATTAATACTTTACATGTAAGGAGATTTAACCTGTTGCAAAAAAGTGATGCATGAATAGTTCAGTTTCTAGAAACTATAAAGTTAGAATATCGCAACATATTTTGCGCAAGAAAAACCTTAGCAAATATGGCAACAGGATACGGATATAAAAATATCTTACCTCCAAGGCAATCTGCTCATCTAACTCCTCGTCTGTCTCATCGGATTCTGAATTTCTCTCCAAATTTATCTCACCGTTGGCTGTCACCATATTAGTGGTCACCCTCTTTGTGTCATTATCCTGCATAGTATCCAGTACTTACTTGATTATTCAACATAATCCAACAGGGCATGGAGGATACCATCACCAATAACAGTAATACAAAAGTACAACCATACAGTTAATTTCAATTAATTACATAATCACAAAAACATTTAGTAGAGCTCATAGTTCATAACCATATACATAAATATATTTGCACATATCGAGTGTACTGAAACTTTGAAGAAAAATCTTTGAAGTTGTCCCATTTTTTAGAGAGGACAACTCCAAAGTAATAACTATATGCATGCAAAAGATGAAATCAAATTGTTCATCTAGTTCAAACTATGATCTACCACTTATAGAAGGCATAAATTCTGAGTTAGATTATGTACATTAGGACTTACGATTTTAGTCATCAGTCTGTCTGTTACAAACTTAGCATCCAAACCAGTCTGTTTGAAAGCTGCAGTATTGTCTTTCAGTTTGTTTATTTCCTTAGTGACTAAAGCTTTCCTTCTCTCTATTCTACTCAGTTCCTCAGCTGTCTCTTTACACAATCTATAATATGCACAGTGGTATAGTACTAGTACCTAGATGGCAAACATGTTCAGCCTACACTGCAGTCTAGATTGTTCAGCACTTTTTAGCTGATAATGGCTTAGTTTACTCACATTTAGGCCTGTCGTCAATGGTGAATGCTTATTAGTAAAACCCAGGTCAAAGCAGCTAGAAATCTGCATTTTTTTACCTGAGAAAAACTTGTTTCACGTAAAAAAAGGATCTTCCATGATTGGCTATATAACATTGGCCTTAGAAATAAGTTGAAAAATTTTTAACTAAGTTTGACTGTGACTAAAACTTGAGCCACAAAATTACTACAAATAAATAAGTTCTGCATAGCAGATATATCACTGCAAATGCATCTAATACTGTATAAACAATAGTTGAGGATGTAGTAAATCCTACTTACTTAATGTATTGAGCTTTGTTTGACTTGGTCAGTGCTTTCTTCTCTTCAATCATATCTTGGAAAGTCTTATCACCAGTTGGTTGACCTTTGATCTCTGTCCGCCTCACCCTCCTCCCAGCTACTGTTGCATCCCTCAAATGCTTCATGTTGAGGAAGTGAGCTATCAGTGGACTAAGTCCTGATAAGTTAAACACTGCTTTCTCATATGACGCTCCTGGGCCCATATATGATGACTAAAACATCAACAGGTAAATGAGACAGTGTACATGTAAGTGGTTGTAAGAGAAATATTAGACCATCTGTTATAGATGTGAATGTGAATTACTGCAAAATAATGATGAATTTAAATTTATCAAAAGTACAACCATGCTAGAGAGTCTAAAAATGATACATCTATTACAAACAAAGTCTAAAATTACTCAAGATTGGTATTAAAAGTACTGGTACCTAAGAATTCCCTTGAAAGAAATACTCAAAACCAAACCAAAACTCCTTGCTCAAAACCAAATACATATAAACATTTACACTGAACTGATTACAGGGAGATCAAATGGGTTACAAAACTTAAAACCTGACTAAAGAAGCATTAAAATTATAGCCTATAAAGTATTGGTCATAATAAGTAATTGTCCTCTCCAAATTTGAGAGAGGAAAACTTCTTATTGTGATTATCAGTTTGAAACTCACTAGGATGCCACCACATCTACCTGATAATTTACACAACAAAACAGCATACTATAACACCACTCCTCTCTACAGCACTGCACACTACAATATTCTCCCTCCTGATACACAACACACTGTATCAAGATACTTTAGCTGAGAACAAACAACTCTCATGCAGTAACATGAAACATATCACCAGGTTAGACCTGCACAAGTCATCATGTTTACGTGTTAGACATTGAATAGGTACTTGTAAGCTATTGATCATAATTCTAAGTTGTCCGCTTTTCTAGGTAAATTTCTAATGAGATAACAAATCTTAGCCACGAGAGGGCAACTTCAAATTATAATCAAGAGCATTATGTTCACTCATGCATCTTATTCTTATGAATAATGCAAATTATACTATGGAACAACATTATTGGCAATGCATATAATTCCAAATGCAAACACTAAAATAATGTCTAAATATATACACTGTACACCATTATTGTTAGAAGTCATATTAACAAGCTGGTTGGAGAATCAATTCCACATAAAATTGTACCTTAGATCGTCCTGTGCTACGCCTCTATAATTATTAGCAAATACTAAATGTTATTTCATGTTTATATTTTATACACATGCACATGGCTACCATATTGAACTTTTTCACTATTCCCACCCTTTATCCATTCCAACCACACACTGGTAAAAATGTTTCATATAATTCTATCATTAGGTTTTTTAAATAGGCTCCTTTTCCAGTGGCTTGCTTCTAAGTTCTAGCTGAGGCATTTCTTCACACCCAAATTTAACATGCACTCTACATTGTACTTATGATTTATCAAATGCAAGGAATATATGGGTAGCTTATTAGTTTTCAGTGCAAATACAAAGAGATACCTATTGCTACTGCTAATTGCTAACATGGCAAAAATATTTTAGTTACATGTAGCTAACATGCAATGTGCTGTTTATAGGGAGGGAAATCAAATGCCAAAAGAAAAATTTACAGAAACAATAAGTCAATTTTTAAAATCACATAAATTATATTTAGGTTCTGCAGCGTAATAGCAGGCTCTTATATCGATTCTGCATGCCGACCCATTAACTAAACTTATTTAAAATAATAAAATCAATAACATAACATACCTCAACAACTTTCTTCACTTGAACATTATTTTTGGTAACTTCTACCAGTTCCACAGGTACAACTTGTCCATCTACAACCTGAGTCTCCAGGGCAGCTATAGATCTATACAGCTTATCAAAGTCAAATTTGGGTGCATCTAAAACAGAGAGAAATGTACAATTACATAAATTAACATAACTAAATGCTACTAAATTCACCAAACTGTGAACATTGAACATAACTAAGTAGTGTATATTTCACGCCAGCCTGCAAAGTATGAAGCATGTACACAAATGTATACTAAACACCAAAAGTAAGGCTCACTGGTCACTAAGTGAAATGCACAATGGAAAGTATTTTTATAAAGGATATTTGAACCAAATTCTCAACCATTTGTGTAACTATTCCAGCTTACATCAGTCTATAGGGTATGTGAACATAACTCCAAAATCAAACTTGGTGGGACAGAGACGACAAAGTCTAGATAATAAGCTCATAGAGACCTTTTAAAGATCATATTTAGCCCCTACTTGGCATATCAACATCTATGTTCTAAATGACAAAGTCGATGTGCCAGTTTTAGCTAACTATGGTTCATATTTAAAATGTCATCAATGTCTCCCTTTATATCGACCTCAAACAGCACTCCCGGTTTTACATCTACTGTAACTTACCTAGATCCTTGCTTCCAGGCATTACAGACATTTGTTTACCATCAGAAGTGTCTTGAGCCTTGCCTTGCAGACCTTCCAGATTCCATTTCTTCCATGTACCAGGAGGTGGCTTCGTTCCTATTAAAACACAGCACCAGAATATTAAACTTTATTGCTATAGATTCACAAGTGTCTGGGTGTCAGTTTTATAATTTTCAACTTCCCACCAACAACTTCATAATTCCTGGTTAGCATACTTCTAATGCCAACGGTTAGAAGATATTGAGCAAGCTCAGTTTAATACTTTCTCATCACGTGTTGTATAGTGAGTATCAAGTGATTAATAGTCGGTACAGACAGACCTGTGGTGAGCTCCCAGCAGTATCCTACTACTTCCTCTTTAAATAACGGTCCAAACATTCTGTGAGACTCTGGAAAGGCGTCGTGGAATATCATGTAGATTGCTTGAGCTAATACTCCAGGATACACCTGCATAGGTATTGACAATATGATACATGTGCTTGAAAGTTTGGAAATACCCATCTACTTGAAAATAAATACTAAAGCGCGTCAATCAATATCTTATATAATTGTTTTCTTTTAAATCTTTTTTGCATTATAGTTGAATTTTGATTATTAAAAAACATGAAAGTTACGACGCAACCTCGATAAATGAATAGATGACACAGCTATACAAACTTAAGCAAAGAAAGCTCTTATTCAATCTTACCTTTTTAAACAATTTGTAATGGTTATTGGAATTATAGTACTACATGTATATAGAAATTATTCACCTTTAAGATCTTGTCTCTGGTGTCTGGGTGGATACTGAAGAACAAGGCAGCAAAACTGTCTGCTAGTCTATCAAACACTTGATCTTGCTCAATCTGAGTATTAGGTTTAAATATCTTCATAAAACTCCACCAGAACAAGTCGTGTACGACAGCAATAGACGCCTCCGACAAGAATATCTTCTTCCAGAACTTTGCAAATCCAGTCTGATAACATAGATAATATAGATTAGCATAATCTGTTATAGAGATAGTATTTACTATTATTGCCTAGAAGTCGATCATTTTATACAAATTTCATTTTCATCTTTCTGTCACCATCAGTAAAATAAAATTATATAGAAAGAATTAGGTAAGAGAAAACATATATAAGTTCATAACTTATTGTATTTACATGCACACATAATATTATTATAGCAAATACAAGTCAGGAGGTTTATAGAAATAATACAGGACATACACATAATCGCATAGCGCAGGAATATGTGGGATTTGAGGAAATTTCTAACAAGTTTGAGTAGCTCAAGATCCACAAAGCGGTAAGGGTGCTGCATGCAGTTGTCATAGTTAGGCACAGAAATTAGCCTTTAGTGCACTTATTGATTGTGAACTGAAGCAGAAGGACCTGCTGTGACATTACATAGTCATGCACAAGGAAAGACAACTTGCGAATGAATGTATGAGGATACTTAGTCATAGAATTACAAGGTTAGGCTAATCTAAGTGATGTTTCCTGTCTGTGTGATGTTAAAATTACCACTACAAGCAAACTGATCAATGTAACCAATGAGCAATTTATTCTGCAGTTGTCTTAAATTTCAGTTGAATAAAATATTTCTTTAATGTGTTTTACTGTTTATACTACGTACAAAGCAACTCTCAGTGTTATTTGAACAACCATCACCAATCAGAATGTAGGACTGAGCATACTTTGAAATTGATGGTCAACTACTCCATTTGAAAAGTTAGATCCTGCAAAATTTCATTTATATATGTACATTTGAAACTGTTAGTTATAGTTAAACGTTTTGTTTAGGAGCAGTGTCTTCTTTGTTTTAAAATATTAATCACGAATCAAATCAACAACACCTACAGATTAAAATTAAGCTCCATAAAACCGTTTAGTTGGACGAATTATTTAGCCTGTGAACTCGTTCATTGCACAATACCTACCCCATCAGGATATCTCTGTAAACCACAGATATTAACAGCATTATAGCACAAGACAACATGAATTAACAGGACACCAGAAACACATGAGTCAGTTGCAAAAGTGGAGAAATTTAATTCTTCATCGAACCTCCTGCTGACCTGTCTGATGTATTCGTTTTCTGATGACTCCAACGTCATTGCCCATTTACAACCTTTAATCTAAAGCTATCAAAATTTCTCCACTGTTGCACCTACTACATAATATGAACAAGACGATGAAAGCACAAATAACGTGAGAAGATGAGAGGACAGTGTGATCAGCCCAAATTATCAGTTCACAACGATTCAACATATTTGATTTTTAGCTATATCTAAATAACTCAAGTTCAACACCATATTTAATATTAACTGTCAAGATAAAACATGCATTTACACTCCGGTATATAATTCAAGATTTGACTTTAGTAATTATTGCTAAGCAAGTATTCGTATCTTACATCAAAGTCTTGGGCCTGTGTAATACGATGTAGAAGTTGAGGAGCCTCCAGCTGTCCCGGAAGCTCAGGAAGTTCCTTAGGTCTATAACCAGGAAACTTTGTGAAGTTAACATCCTTCTTCTTTTTGTCTTGAAGTTGTCCTGCCACAATAACTTGACGAGCGTTTCCAGTTTTCTCTAACGAATGATCATCAACATGATCGCCCAATGCTACTTCCGTCATGAAAAGTTCTATAAGGAAAAACTCAAACATATTATTTTACAATGTGTTGTGGGTAACTTTGAACCATGGATCGCATTTAAATTGTTAGGCTAAAACTAGATCTGAAAGACCATTGCCTGTACATTTTGAAGTTGTGTACTCTGAGAACATGAGAGAAAGCAAACAACTCCAAAAAATAAAGCAACACTATTGATAGAACAAGTTTTAGACTTCTAACTAAGGGGGGCTCTATTGTGGCATGGAACGTGCGTAAAATATATAACAGAGATATTCACACTTTTAGTCCAAAGATTGCAATACTTACTATCAACGTTTGAATAAAAAATTCCTTGCTTAATTCTGGAAAATCGAGTTTCGTCCGTTAGTATGGCATCAGCATACTTCCCCAAAGATGATTCCAGGCTGTTAATTCTCTTTTCTAATGCATCGAGTGATGACAGCTGGTCCTCAAGAGCTAAGTTTATGTTTAAGAAAACTCCAATATTCAACATAACACAAATGATAGATAAGATTTGCAGCTTTATTACTTTATGGAAAGTTGAGCAAAACTATATAAATATGTTAAAGGATACGAGCTGCACTCCTTAGATAGTCTTGAATCTGGTTCAGATCACCAAACACTGACTGAGGATCATGCTCTATGGGATACTCTGATGTAATATGCTCAGGCCAGTCGTCCTGTATAAATATGGCAACTATTTTATAAGGCTGGTAAGCCCAATGAACTCTTCTATTATTATTTAAACTACAGCATCTCATATAGCTAAGAGGTCACTGGCCTGAAAAGCTGGTGAACACCATTGTTTTAAGTTCTCAGATCATGTAAACAGTAATGCAGAATTAGAAAAAAGGACGATTTAAATTACAGAAATTGGCTTCAAATTCAAACTGCCTACAATTACATTATTTTGTAGATAATTACTTTGTGTGGAGATGCAGACTTATACTATACCGTGTGATATGATGTACATTATAACATAAAAATGCTAAAAGTTGCTATATAATTTACACTGCATTTACGTTTGGTATTTCACTGCATATAGTAAGTGCCCAGTAAATCATCTACTTGTAGACCACTTACAAGACCCTCCATTTTCATAAATTCCTCTACTGTTGTCGGTATCTTCTGTTCTGCTAATGGTATAGTTGTTGGCCGTTTACTATGACTCTCCATAGGGTTGCCAGGTCTCTCCATCAGCGATGACATGATATCAACTACTCTACTGTCATAATCCGGAATCTCTGACATATTCTTTAAATCCATCCTGGTGAACTCAAATAATGACAAAGTCTCTGCTGCAGTGTCACTGGGTAGCTTAGAACATATTTTCCTACATGAAATAGATGATGGATGATGATGCTTGCACGCACATGTAGACAAGAAATGCATCCTGTTGAACCTTATTGATATCTGATAGACAATTTATGCCTAGACAGTAAGAGACTAGAGAGCTGTTCACCTAAGATCTAGCCATTACATTATTCATCTACAGCTTGGGCTACTCTCCAGGCAAGAAATACCATACTTTAGAAAATACATTTCTTCTGCTATATGATCACACCTCATCAGTACAGACAAGTAATTCTGGTTTTTGTTTAATGTTTAAATATTTAACACCAAACATGCACCAGGTAAACACTAAGATGCCTCTTGGTGTTTACCTAGTGCACAGTTGGTCTAGTCAGTCAAATTGTAAACCTATTCTACATTTATAAGTTAGTTGTTCATATTTACAGGGGTAGGGTAAGTAACTGACCATCAGCTTGTACCCCTATCAAACTGCCTACAGAATAACAGCACCTGTCTCTAATCTAATCTACATGCATATATATCCATATTTTTATGCTATCTGTTCACTTTATGGCAACATATAAGCAAATTGAGTGTAAACTACAAACGATGATACTTTAATTTCAGTTAAATATATACACTCATTTACTAGACGTAATCCAGGCTTCTTGATACAACAGAACAGTCTCCCTTCTTTCAACTTGAGCCATATTGATCAAGTGCAAGGTCTTTTTGATACACTTCCTATCAAGGAAGTGTCATCAAAAGAAAAATTACTAGTGCTTTGGGCCTAACTTTGTATTCACATGTGATCACTAATGCACATTGCGCGGCTATCCGACAAGGTAAAAAAGTAGTAGAATTTACTCAGTTTATTAGGTAGACCTTTCTAATTATAAAACTATAATTACGATACTAGTGAGCAACAGCAACTATCATGTGGCTTGGCCTTAAATTTGATTTACCGATAGAAAGCAAAGTAGGCAGAGGAAAATAGCAGAATACAGAATGTTGAATATGCAGTATTAGCCTTGCCTACACGCCATATGCACTTGTTTTATATAAATTCATTTTTAATTTTAACTTTTAATAAATAATTCAATGTATTATATTATTATATTCATTTTGCTCACATAAATTAAAATTTAATCAGTTGAACTTGGTTGGTTCAAACTAAACTTGATAGTCATGATTATAAAATAATAAATATAATTGCTATTATTATATAATTATTATTATTATATTTATTACACTACTTGTAGACATAATATTGACGGGTTTAACAGCCTACTATTATAAATAATTGCACACTTGACGCTTTTGTCATCAAATAATAACCGTTAGATTTTAACATGGTGGTAAATTAAAATTAAACCTATGACCCTCTGAAAAATCATAACTTGAACTAGTGAGAAAGTCTATAGCAAAGTAAAGTGTGGTAAGTACCGGAAACTGTTGCTATGAACGCATGATAGCTCATATCCGCAACGGCATATTTAAACTAAATAAAACTTTTATTTTCTGGACATAAATAAATTGGAAAATTTACAAAATAGAGCAACTAAAAGTGCATTTGTTAAAAAAGTTGTTGTAGCAATTTGAAAACACATTGCTCAAAGAATAATAAATAAAATCTCGCCTTTGTTGCCGAGCTAGAACTCTACAAAAAGCTTTTCCGCCGAACCTTACGCAAGAAGCAAGATTTACCATCAGCCATGGAGTACCAACGTGAACCATGGTATGTATTTGTATTTTGTGTTTATCTAATACTAAAGTTCGATGGCTATGTGTATTGTCATCAAATATGTAAAGATTTTTGCAAGTATAAGATACAGATAAGATACGTAGGTCAAGCTGCCCGAGAGAGTCAGGACTCGGGACAGATGATCGATGTGCAAATTAACTGTCCAGACAAGAGTAAAATCGAGGGGAGTTCCACGGTCTGCCCGAGCAAGTGAAATTTTCTTCCACAACAGTTTCCTGAGTTCCTCTTCCATACCATACGGGGTCTGAGGAATAGTGATCACACAAAAGACCCAAACAGTTAGACATTCCGCATCCGCCTAATAAAATTCTCTGAATCGTGAATGAATGCAACCCAGGCATCCACTGCCCCTAAATGGCCAACACAGGCTTCCTACTCGTACTCAATATCTGCAACGCATTAGACCACCTAGGTGAGGGGTAGAAGGGGTGTGCCTGCTAACCACTGTCCAACAATGAGGCACACCCCTCCTACCCCTCACCTAGGTGGTCTAACGTGTTGCAGATATTGACTACGAGTTGATGTGAGATGAGCCGTGTGAGTCAGACTGAGACTTGTCAAAGAGAGTTAAGTGCAGTGTAGGAAGAAATTTGAAATGGCATTTGTGTTTCGCCAAAAGTTAAGCAAGAGTAGTTGTCTTCTCTATGTTTTATTGGTGGCCATTCTTACCCAATAACATAGGACCTACAAGGAACTAAGGCTATTCGGATGTCTCCACTGTGCCTGACAGTCAACATGAAAGATAGTCACAACTTCATTTATGGTTACACTATCACCAAACTACCCTAAAAGCAGATACTTTTTGCGAGTTTTAACTTTCGCGATTTAGCGAATAATATCCATAGCTATCAAATTCTGCTTTCAAAATGATTTATATAATTACTGGTTAAAACAGACCATACATGCTGCTATTTAGCTATACGATGCGTAGGCCATGCTCTGGGATTAGCAAACTGCGAAACTTTCTTCCACTAAACATTTCTGCTTTTAGGGTAGTTCGTGCTGTTGCCTCACCACCATCATTATTTTCAGTTTATTTTTCTAATGGATTTATTTATTTATATTAATATGGCCTAGTAAAATATTTAATTTGTAATATTAATTTTAATTATTAAATTATACGTAGGCCTATTATAATAATATATACACTAACATTGTGGTTGGTAATTGTTATAGCCTAATTAATTATGTAGGCCTAAATATAGGGCCTATATACTATTATTATTCATTGATTGATTGATGCAGTCCAGACAGAGTGATAAGCAAGTCAAAGATCAAATATTTGTATGTTAAATGCCAGTGTACTATGACTTCTTGCAGTCCATGGAGAATAACAGAAGACTTGGGTGGCGCATTTGCAATGGGTGCTATTGGAGGCTCAGTATTTCATGCGATAAAAGGATTTAGATATGCTCCAACTGTAAGTACTAGTGCAGTATATTGTAGCCTATAGGTCATTTCTGTCTTTGTTTGGTTATTGTTGTCTGGTGTTTTCTATAAAACGGAAAATAAACAAAATGCTTCCATATTCTTAAAGTGCAATGCGATTATAGCTGGCAACTTTCTCTCCAATGGTAAATTAAATAATTATCCAATTGTTTTTACTTTCACCTCTGCACTAACAAGCTGGGTAATACCAGTTGGTTGTTAAGTTTGATTATGAAAGATGCTCATACCTAAGGTGAAGAGGTGGTGCTGTGGTAATTGCAGGGAATGAGAAGGAGGTTCATAGGCAGTCTCACAGGTATAAAGGAAAGAGCACCCATTACTGGTGGTAACTTTGCTATATGGGGAGGTTGTTTCTCATCTATAGACTGTACTCTTATATATCTGAGGAAGAAAGAGGATCCATGGAATAGTATCATGAGTGGAGCTGCTACTGGAGCCATTCTTTCTGTCAGAAGTAAGTGTTACTGGATTCAATGAATTTGCAAATCAAAATAGATACTTTTATTACCTGCTGACCATCATTTATAATCTTGTAGTTTCTCACGGGTTATTCCAACTCGTAGCCTTAGATATCATTGCTGTGAAAAGTATTTCATCTTAGAATAGATAACTTCGACTCCTTGTAGCTTTTCACATAGGCCTACAGATAATGTAATTCAAAATATGGACTGTTTGAATGAAGTACATAAAGACAGGTCTTGTCGCTTACAGTATTTGTAAATAATTTTCTGTTGTGCATTAGATGGAGCCATGGCAATGACGGGGTCTGCGTTAGTTGGTGGTGTTCTTCTAGCAGTCATTGAAGGTGTGGGCATTCTAATGAACAGATTTGCTGCTAGCAACATGCAAAATAGTGAGTCATTTCTACCATTGTCTCAAAATCCACTGTAGCTGTTATATTGTTTGACGGTTGCACTTCATCTTTTATATATTATACATGTACATTCTAATATATGTATAAATACGTGTAGCTGATTATGATAATGGTAACTATATACAATGTAAATGTAATATGGCCATATGACTAGATGCTACCTACTAAGGAGTTATGTTCTCGACACCTCAGACATCGAAGTATTCATATGATATAATTGTATATCAAGTAATGTAATTAGACGATTGAATGTACATGTACTTGCTATAGAGTTGTTAAGAAACATACCTTCCGTTGGTGTATTTGGTTCTCTATTTATACTTTACAGTATCAGTGATGGAGCAGCAGCCACCAGAAGATCACCCTGATGCCGCCACATACAACTCAACATAACAGAGCAATCCTTATATGGCAACCAGCTAGTAGAGAATAATACATAGGGTTCATTGGAGTTTCCAGGCACTGTTGATCATGTACTGTATGCCTTGCCATGAAGTAGTACTTGCAATTGTGATGAGTTGAAATATTTTGAGGTGTTTCTGAGAAGCTGTACAACTTAATTATTGTCATTTTTTGTGATGTTGATATGTAAATACTGGATGTGAAAAGTTTTCTCAATATTTTTATATAAAATAATAACTTGAAAGGATAGTTGAATCTGTCCCATTGTTGTAGTGCAAGAAAGCAAACTGAGCCAGTTGAGAGATGACAACATTACATTTATACATGAGTGGTCAGTGGAGAGATAATTCACGTAATTTTGTAACTCTGAGTAGGGAAATTTGTGTAATTTTGGTTTAGGATAATGAAGTGGTGTTAGTGGTGTTGAATAGATTAATTGGAGTTAGTTTCATCTTCTAGACTGTGTTCCCAGCTTTAGTACAGATGCTTGTACTACAATGCTGTTACACAGACTTCCTTTGATGGGTGGTTTGAGTAGGATGAATGGGAACAGTTAGTATCAAGGTGTAAATGTTGACGACCACCATCTTTGTAGCTCTATGCACACCATATTAAACACTTGATCACAAGCTGATTAAAATTACATAAAACATTCTCTCAGAGTTAGTGTGACTATCAAATTGATTTGGTACAAGGTACACGCAGATCATGGGCCCTCATAAGCTATTGATTATAATTAGAAATTGTCTTCTTCCACCTTTTCCAAAAGCAAGAAATGAACATTGAGAGAGGACAACTTCTAATTATAATTAATAGCTTAGAGGCCCCACGATTTACAGTAGATACTAGTACTAGGAACTAAAACATTATTTTCTGCGATTTATATGCAATGTAGGTAATTCAAGGAAAACAACCCTAATATAAACTCATAAGGCAAACGCAAAGACACTCAGTAGGATGCAGAGAGAAATTTTTAATGAATAGCTGATTGAAGGACCTGCCGTGGGGCAGAGCACAGCTCTTGTAATAAGAGGTCATTCAACAGGAAAAGTGTGCAACAACTATAAAAGTTTGTTAATTTTTGTCAATCCAGTTCTGCATAGCCTCTAAGAAGTGGGAGTTTTCAATGGCTTGAGCAGTAGCACTGCATTCTTTATCCCAATCAGATATTTTGTACTTCTCCACCATCTTTACAAAGTCGTTTAGCATACAGGGGGATGGACAGCCTAAATATTACAAACCCAAGTATCTTTTAGTGTTTGCACATAGCCAAACATACTAAAAATAGTACGCCACACTACATGTAACAGATTTTATATGGTGCAATACTAGTGTTGTAAGTTTAGACAATAGAATCAATAATTGCAACAAATTAGTGTATTATACCTGGCATTTGTTTAGGTATGACTGTGTTGCTATCCGTAATTGGTCTATAAAACACCCTGACTTCAAAATCGGCAGTACCCTGTATCTTGTGTAACTCTATCATAACTGCAGCAGTGTACTGTGGTTGCTTCATATCAAACACTCCAAGAGCGTTCAGTACAGCAGAAACTGTTGTATCGTGCTAAATATGAAAGAACTGCAAGTGTTGGTCTAAAGAAAAACCTAATCAACCTATACTGTTATATTCCAAAATGCAATATTGTAAAAGCCAAGCGCTGCATGCGCTAAATACAGACTAGACATAATTACTACATAGGAACAATAATAGGAATGAAAAAAGAAAACGCATTATACTTACAGCCGAGAAAACGTTGAAAGGCGCAACATTGCTGCCCTCCATGTATTTGCTGAATATACTAGCAACCTCCACCAGGAATGGACCTATTAAATAATAAATATACTTATAAAAATGCAAGCTGCAACTTAAATTTTATCGCTATTTGAGGTTATTGAATATGAATGACTATAGGGCTTGCAATGCAAAAAGACCACAAGGCACACAACACCATATTATTAATTATAGGTATTAAAACGTCTTAATAATACATGGTAGTTGACAGCAAATAGCGTCTAACCTCCAGAAAATTCATGAAGAGTGCTTGTGCTGTAGGAAATATAAAACTTGTAGTCGTTCATCTCAAGCAGGATGTCCCACACTGTCTTGTCTTTACACTGGATAGTAGGATTATTATTGCAGTTTTCATATACTTGTTTAGTCCAATGTGGCAGAACTCCAAAATTGAAATACTACAAGTGTTACATATGGCACAACTGTAAGTTAGGTATAAGTTTATACAATGTAAAACTTATCCATGGCATCTAGGATGGGACCAATGACTTATATTCATATTTATACAATATTCTAGGTCCTACTATGTTATGAAACTTGGTACTATACTATTTTGGACTATCCTAAGAACTACAAATAAAATATTAAGTTGTCCTCTCTCTTCAGTCTTTCATTTGTTTGAAAAATATAGAGAGAAGACAACTCTGTATGTTTACAATTACCATGCTTGTGTCAATAACTGCACAGCTGTAGTGTATAAAATACTGCTATACATTGATTTGTACATGGGATGCACATGCCTACCTGACAATGAAGTGCATCCGTTACTAGCCACACATTGCTGTATTTATTCTCCCCCAAGTACATCCCTGTGTGTCTTTCCACCATTCCGAAGAAATGTGCATAGTCTGCATTTATCTGCTTCACTTCTTGACTGTTTAATACTTTGTCCAACTCTTCATTTAGTTTGTTACAAGGTCTGTCTAAAGCTAATACCTGTAGTCATATCAGTCAATGATAATAGACATATATTATTTCACAAACCTGTACAGGACTTCCGCACATGTACATGTTGAAACAATGCTTTGTGGAACAATTTGTAAATATGAACACATTGAGTTGACTGGTAATAATAGAACAGAATAATATTGCTAAAGGTGACCAGATAGAATGGAGGTAAAATATGAGTTGTGAGTTCTTACAATGCAAATATACAAGCACAAAAATGCAAGCACGATAAATAGTGTATTTTGAATATTGCAATGCACAGCAATAGTGTTGTTGGAAGTTAGCACATTATAGCACGATCACCTCATCGGTCCCCGAAGCTTTAGTGTGAACTGGAGTAGGCTGCCATCTAACAAATGGAAGGTCTAGGTCATGTTCCTCTGTAGAATTGGAATAAAAACCAGCCAGAGCTTGGTACACACTCATTAGGCAACGGTCAACACTTGAACTTTGAACTTTTATCTACATGTACGATATGAATGATGCAATAATGCAATTAATGGCAACCAACATATGGAGAGAAATAGGAAAAACTCCGCTCTTTAGTAAACGACCATCATGCTATAATTAAATAAAATATAGTAGCTTACACGTGTATGTAGGTGAGTGCTATGAAAAAAGCATGTATTATTTTGAAATGCATTGTCTGACTCCGTTTTGCTGTATCTGTACTACTTAGAATTATTCAATATTCAATGCCCTAGGAATTTGAAGATTTACAAACTTATCATGAGTTGACATGGCAAAAAATAACTATCTCTCACTGTTTTGAGAGTTGAAATCTATTCTATACTCTTGCTTATCATGCAGTAAATGTTTTCAATATATCAACACATATGTACAGATGCCAGAATGCACATACATGTATATATCATACCTCCTTTACATTGGACCTGTCTCCCACCAAATGTCCATATCTCTTTCTCAAAAACTTGCCCAATCTATAGGTCTGTGCTTTACCAATCTAAAACAACAATAGTCTTGTAAGTTGTGACTTTTATACCCCATATACAATTGGTCCAGCCTGAGTATTGATCTTGACTAAAAAAATATACAAGAAGGCTAGCCTATGACTAATTATATGAATACTCATAATGAGTATTCATATAATAAGGGTGAAGCACTAAGAGGTTGTGTCCTCTTTCAATGTGAAAGCTAATAATATGGAAACTGTTCATCAACCATTTTCTGCGTAAGATGAAGGTTACATGATTAAACTATGGCACTTGTATGCCTGAGCCGTTACTGACCTCTGTTAGCTGTTCCAGCCCATTGGGCCAGAATGACTCATTGTTGAATCTGCTAAGAGGAAGTAGTACTTGAGGAGCTCGATCACCATGGCGATGAAGCTGTAAATAACCAACTTTTCTTTTGACTATTCCTTCATATTTCATTATTGATTCACTAAACAGTGGTAAAGTGTTTCAAAGAGAAAGTTGTAGTTGCATTGTAAAAGTACAGTGTAAATATTTTAGCTATCATATAATATAATGAGCATGTTGTCAATATTATGTTAATTATAATGTATAATTTACTACACACTTACCACACTGGTGAGAAGTAAGGAGTTGTCCCATGCATCAGCAGACCTGCTACATGTAACAGATGTTCCCAGATGTAGAAGCAGCAGAATTAATACCACAGAATGCATTGTGAAACCTAAATCAATACCAAACAAACTAGTTTTACCTATGTGGACATGTCCCATGTACATTACACACATTACATACAAAGTATATACATATACATGTACAATAATGTACATTGCACAATTGCATTCCTTTGGGTCTACATAAACATCAAATGTTATAAATACTTAGTCTTTGTGGAATTTATAATAACAAGTGAAAATTGAATGTGCTGCAAGCTGCTTGAAAAAACAGTTGAAAAAAAGATTATGTAAAAGTAGAATTTGACCTTAAACCTTTCTAGCACATGTCCCCTCTCCAAATCTGTTATCTGCAAAGGATCTGCATAGCAAAAATTCTAATACTATATGTAATACTACATGTAATGTTTGACATGTGAGCAATCTCATCCCCTGGCCTATCAAAAGTGCCACACTATTTCTGAAAAAAGGCTAAAAATACCATTCAATTGTACAACACTGTTGAGAGTGTGTAGAATCTGGCTGTCTTATTGATAATTTGATCACTTACCTCCAAACCTTCCTTGGAGAACAAATCAGCAACTGCGGGTGTCGAGGTTTTTTGTAGAAATACTGTTTTCCTGGGAGTCAGCAATTATTTTTGTGACTCCACTATCTTGATGCCATTAGAAGATAAAACTACACATACATGAACACATGAAGGTGTAACTTGGTTGGTCACTACATACATTGTGTAAAATGTAGTTAGAACAATATACTGTATGCTGCTGGTACCACGTTATGTGATAAACCAGTATGTAGAAGAAAATCAAACATAAGTGCAGCAGAGAAGGATGTGTAGCTTACAAGCACCGCTCTCTACTAGTACTGTAGAGCAGCAGAAAATCAGCAATAAACACGTTAACAATTATCTGAAGCTCTCAAAATTCAATTACATCTCAACTGTCTGTTGAGTTCATTGCTGCCATTTATATTGCTAGCAGTATGTTAGTTGTAAGACCAGAGTTGTCTCCCAGCTTGTATATTATATAGGGAAGCTGAAGCTCGCCAGACTTCAATATTCAAGTTACACCTCACTTTTTAGCTTTTACACAGTACTAACAGCCAGGGCTGTAACAACCAGAGGGGCAAGGTGGGCATTTGTCACCCCAGAAATTTGTCCAAAAACAAATAATTATGTTGGTGAAAAATTGAACTTGGTACACATTGATCACAAAGTTATGGCCATCTGGAAGACAGTATAAGCGGCCTGTGATCCTGCATATTTGACTTGAATTTGATAGAGAACATTTTAAGCTATTTTACATGTAGTATCAGACTGGGCAGCTTAATACTCTGGCCTGGGCTTTTTGCCCCCTCAGACAAAGTTAGTTGTTACATCGCTGCTAACAGTAGGTCATACATACATACATGTATATGTATGACTATAAAACCTGGTAGAGTGTTACATAAAAGAGTAGAGTATTACATATGGCACACGGAATAACTACACAAGGCAGATGATGAAAATGTGCAGAAATTGATATTATATGAAGATAAGACAACTCCAAATGGGACCCTAAAGTGGTCAAATTTTTATTCTTCAAGCTACTAACAAGGGAAAATATTAACCTATTTTACAGTTTTAAACGTTACATTACTTCCATGTAGTAGTGTGAAAATATAAGCTTTATTTAGAAAAAATGTATTGTATACAAATTTTAAAATAATTTTTTGGCTCAGGAACACAGAAACTAAGCAAGGAAGGTAAAACAATTAAATAACATCTCAATGTATTATATACACGTACAGTTCAGATATGCAGTACATCTACTCTCTTCTTTTCTCCATGAGGTGGTGGACCAATGACTTCCTTCACTTGGTCATAGTTTATTTCTTCTTCTCTCAGGAGTAAATGGCACAGCTAAAACATATCAGTATTTACTCAGTTATTAGATGCATGTTAATTACCTACAAACAACCTGTAGAACTACATGTAATTGTAGCAAGTTTCTATCTTGGTATTTGTCTGAAATCATATACACGTATAAACAACAGAAATGTTTGATAACTCATTGCTTTGCATACGTACCCACCTAATATGTTACACATACCAGCACCACACACAGTGACACTATATCAGCACCACATGCATGTATCCTTTGATTTGTTATATAACATTATGATACAATACAAAGAGTATACATGCTATTTCACAGTTAACTGTCAGGAGTAGGGTTGGTATTGTGATTGTATTTGTACCAAAACATTTATTCTCCAACAGTAATTTTCACAAGTTCAATGTACATGTTAATGATGGGCTGATTCAAAATTTACCTTTTCTAGTTTGTCTCTGTTCTCCATGAGCAGATACTCTGCTTTCTTGTAAGCATTGGCAATCATTTGCTGAGCCTCCTACAACATAAATGGTTTTACTGTGGCATTATCACATTGTATATAATCTCAGCAATAATATTACAGGAATCCTCTACAATAATATCAAGTTATCCGACAATGTGGGAAGAGCCAACTTGAGAAAGTACGAAAGCAAAGCCAAATCTCCATGTGCATTGTAGGTATTCTATCTTTCAAGAGAGCCTAGCCCAAAGTTTGTATAAAATACTACAAAAGACAAAATTTTAAAATTAAGCAAATTTGGGAGCCAGCTGGAACTACGTAGTATGGTCTCGTGGCTTACCATATCTATTTTCTGCTGTAGATGTTTGCTGTACGGCTTGGTTCTGTACTCCCCGTCTGCATCAGAAGGGAATGACAGGAGGCCAATAGAGTCACCCATACCATAAGTTTTAACCTGACTGTAAGCTAGATGTCTAACCTTGTCTAAATCATCCTCAGCACCTTTTAATATTTATAAGTTGTTACATACATGTACATATTAATATATGCATTTCCATTTTAAAAAAACAAACAGTGATGTGGATTAAGATTCAGGTTTGCCAAGAATTTTCCATTGGTTTTGGTAGCAAGTACTTTACTGTATAACACATAAAACTCATAATAATTATAAATGAGAGTCCAAATAATTTATTTTGAACTACTCAGTTTAACTTCTGATGCCGCTAGATAGATTATCGTCTACACTTGAAAATGTCACTCGGTGTGAACCAATAAGAATCAAGGTTTCTAGTAGTTAAAGTTAAGAAAGATTCTTTCCCAATCCGTAGGATTCTTTCATAATTAGGTCTCCGTTATGTGTGGGACTCACTATTAATATGTTTGTGAGATTTATCTGCAGAAAGATTTGGAATGATACCATGGCTAACTTTACCTGTTGTAACCCTGTTGAAGACGATAGTTTCGGCAGCACGACCTCCGAGCAGCATGCACATTCGTTCAAATAGCTCTTCCCTCGAATAGAGCTTTCTGTCAGATGGTAAATATTGAGCAAAACCTAAAGCTGCACTTGTCCGTGGTATTATTGAAACCTGAAGAAGATAGAAGCAGCCATGTTTCAACATGCTACAACTGCACCCACCATTCTAAACACAGTGGAACTTGCTTAATTCAGCCCCGGATAATTCAACAACTTGGTTAGTTCAAACTATTAGCCTTGGTTCCTGCTGAGCACTATATAATGACTTCAATTAAATGAAGTGATCTTACAACTCAGGTCTAATTCAAACCAATTATGGTGGTCCCTTCGAGTTTGAATTAAGCAAGTTTTACTGTATGAGTGAATGCTTATCATACACCCAACATAACAACCAGTACTACCAGTACCACTGTGCAGAGGGGCAGAGGTAGGAAACTAACCATCATGATTATTTGTATGTAATGCCAGCAGCTAGTGAACTTTGATTATGGTAAGAAAGTCAGATATATGGATTTATAGTCACTCTCTGACCATAAAAATACGGCATAGTGTTTTGTAGGCAACTCCAACCATGCATAGATACATGTACAACGTATATAAAAACATTCCATTGGACAGAGGAACTAAAGTAGACACGTTCTTTACTACACACTGTCCATTGCTGGTTGTAATGGCCATAGACATGGTATTAGTATAAAAAGTGTATAAACATATCACGTCTATGGTAATGATAATATACTTATGGCTCTAACCTACCTTCAATAGGGCATCAGTGTGTTCTAGTAACCATCCCACTAGTAGATGACCACACTCATGATATGCTACTGTCTGCCTTTCATTCGATGATAGAGAGTTAGATTTTTTAGCTTGTCCAACCAGTATACGATCCAATGCATATGACAAATGCATTTCCTTAGAAAATGAATAACATTACATAACATGTATTGCGCAATTAAATACATCTTATTGCATTAGACTAAATTTTGTGATAAAAAACAATAGTACAAAAATATTCAAAATTCCAAGATAATATAATTTCTAGTCAAAGAGCTGGACAGATCACGACTCCTGCTTCTAACGCAGAAATAGGCAGAGCTTTCGTGAACATGCCTAATCTTCATGTGGAGATAACTTCTAATTAGTCTAATTCTAGTAATCAGTGATAACCTACATCCTACATACAAAGTTTATCATATATACTTCCTTTTAGGCATTGCATCAGAAATATATGTTTGCAAAATGAATTCCAAAATGTATTTCAGTATTGAGTCATCAACGATAAATATACATAACTAAAAGGAAGATTGTTTTAGGGCGACCTCACCTTCACAGAATCACTACCTTCTCTGGCAGCGTACAATGCAGCTTCATTACATATATTAGCAATATCGGCACCGGTTTGTCCTGGAGTAGATTGTGCTAAGAAGTCAAGAGTCTTTTCTCCTGGGTTATCTATATTAATCTTTTTAAGATACATGGAAAACAACTCCTTTCTCTCTATTAAAGTTGGTAAATCGATTGTTATGTGTCTGTCAAACCTTCCAGGCCTTAACAGCGCCTAAAATGAGAATGCTTTGTGTAGAATACACTGAATCTGAAGTATTAATTTATCTTTATCTTTATCTTTGGATATTGTTTTGTTATGCTGGCATTCAATATAGGGACTCTTGCTGCAAGCTGTAACAAACATAATAAATCTATAGATGTATACAATGTATATATAAATTCATTGTTCGTTGCAGCTCGCAGCAAGAGTCCCTATACGGAATGCCAGCTACCACCATAACAAAACCAGGCAACTGAATTGCAAAATTGAAATAAACCCATGCCGGAACCACTTTCGATTTTGAAAATCCTACAAGGTTGCTACAATTGATACTGAGAGCCATCTCTGATTGAACAGGAAACACACCTCACTAACTAAATATTTATGAAGTCATTATTGTGCAACAAAAATGGGCATTCATCCTCTAACTAGGTACTTGATGTCTTAGAATACTGCATGATGGATAATTGTATGGCCAATACAACTGAAAATCATAACACAAAGAGTAGTCATGTACATGTTGTACATACATACATGTATATATATATACACTGTACATGTATATGTACAATACATCAAACATGTATATTATGTTATATATAATAAATAATATTGATTGTAGCTATTGACTTCAAAATATGCTCAGAATTATTCACATTTATAAAATAATCAAATCAAGTGTACTATTTGAATGAAGAGCCAGTGTAGATTCATTGATCCGTTACCTTGTCCAGAACTTCTGCCCTATTCGTTGAAGCTAGGAGTATAATTCCAGAATTGTCAGACATGCCGTCCATTTCTACCAGTAGCTGGTTCAGTGTGTGTTCTGACTCATCAGCTCCACCCGGAGTTGTACTTCTGCAACCAATTAGAATATGTATTAGTTAGTAGAACATGTAGGTAAGGCACACATATATATGTTCAATAATAGAGTCTATTATATTGTGACATTCCCGCTTTTGCTTGTCTGCAGGAAAAATATTGTAAATGGTGCAGACAGCTTCCAATCAGAGCATGTTACAACTACACCAACTCCATGACTTGTGTGTATTATTCACCATTCCAATGCTTTATATAATATACAAATACAACCTTGAATCATAGTTGCATATACCGAATAGATAGCAGAAATGATGATTGTTCCAAGACAAAAACTTCCCCTTTACAAGACGAATACGACAATACGGTGTATTACTCACCCTGGAGAAGTACGACTACGACCGATGGCGTCTACTTCATCTATATATATAATACAAGGTCTTAGGTTTCTAGCATCCTTGAACAGTGACCTCACCCGAGATGCACCAAGCCCACCTAGTTGGTATAAAGAATATACACAAGTTACTATGGAGCTTATAGCATAAACACAGTAGCTACTCACAATTGACAACCCAGCTTCCAGATATATTATTTTGTTAATTCAAGATGACATTGTCTTTAGTAAACCGCCAAGTTTTGTGTTGCCAAACTACAGAGCGATATTTTATTATGATAACAAACCTCAGTGGTTGCAAAATGTCTTCCCATTAAATGAAAACTGTGTAACTGCCGAAGAACATATTTGCCCGAGTCACCATTTGAGAAATATGTTCATCTAGTAATTTTTAGTATACTATAACCTTGCAACAAGAGTGCAAACTAAACAGTATGAACCTATCTCCTTACCAATCATTTCAACGAAATCTGAGCCGGCCATGACAAGAAAGGGAACTTCTGACTCTGTAGCCACCGCCTTGGCTAGTAGAGTTTTACCACAGCCAGGTGGTCCGAGTAAGAGTGCACCTCGGGGGATTTTAGCACCTAGTGCCTACAACAGTGCAATAGCCTGGATGTAATCAACCTACTGAACTAACAGTAATAGTATTATAATAATTCATTCAAGGCATTAGTAGAAGCGAGCTGCTATGGATACATATGTAACTTGAGCACTATCTACATGTATAAGCCAAACTTAAACATACTAATGTAGAAAGTGTTTAACGAATCCATGTTTCATTCGTCTCATTCTAAACAAAGAGACAAATGAAACATGGAATGATAAACTTTCAGGTGTTTGAAACAACTTTCAAATATCAGACTACACTTATAGATATTTTTATAACATGATTTTAAGATACAATTAGTCTGAAACATTAGATAAAAATCTGAGATGCTAGAAATTTAATACACATTAGCTACTTTGAATACTATTGTACTTCAGCATCCTATGCTGGACATGCAAGGTTGAAAACACAATTTTCATTAGCTGCAATAATAAGCAATTGAGAAATTGCTTGGAGTTATTTTCTCAATAATGATTAAAAATACCAATCACTTGGGTAGTAGTTACAAAGGGAGGACAATCCCAAAACCATCACTGTTTGAACTATTCTTATTGTAAGCAGAATTTTTTTCGCGAGAAAGAGCAGACATTTAGCTTTTAGTTTTAGAGTATGTACTTTGTACCTGTACACTAAATTCACAAATCATTGGGAAATGTGTAAAGCTTGAGATGCAGTGAGGTGAACTACTGGACGAATAAATATACTAATGTGATTTTGAAGGCTGTGACAGATACAAATTTTACGGTAAAATTTTTATGGCGAAAAAGCATAGATTAACTGATACTAACAACCGGTTATTCACATTTTATGTTTGCAAAGAGCTGAATAAAACTTGACATGCTGCTATTAATTGTACCACATGCAGCTAATAAGATTTATAGAAGTAGAATAACCTTTACCTGAAACCTCGAAGGATTTTTGAGGTAATCTACATACTCCTTAATTTCAACCTTGGCTTCTTGGAGACCAGCAATATCCTTGAACTTGATTTGTGGCGTAGAAGACAATGCCTGGTCACCCCTTGTGTAAGCAGCTTTAAACTTTAAAGTACATACATGTACATATACAAGTACTATTGGACAATATTACATCTTTTACCTGCATAGAACATTATAAACCACAAATCATCATACTATTTAGACTCTAGACTATTAAACTAGAACCCAGTAAGTGCAACATGAGTAAAATGATAACACATGTGGACCAATAGCAGAATCTCCACAAATGTTTACAAATAAAAATAAAATTGAACAATCAATAGAATAAATCAGTTAATGGAGAGAATACAAGTCATGGAGTCTATAAGCCAAGTAGCATTATTGTCTCACTTTGCTCCTGATTTCTCCCAATCTACACAATTTTCTGGGTAAATAGATTAAACATGGATAATCCAAATTCACTAACTAACTAACCCTAAACAATTGGTTGACAAAGTGAAAAATTTCATTTTTTAACGGAGTTGTCTGTTTTTTATATGATGTTAGGAAATATTGGAATTCTCATTACTCTAGCGAATAAATTATTATAGGTAAAACATTAGAAACAAATAGATTTCTAGTCTCAAGTTAACATAAACACATATGTAAGTAATAAGAGAAATTCACAGTGGGCTAGAAGGAAATATGTGTGACTTACCATTGATTCAAAGGGGTTTGCTGTGGATATGAATTTAGTCATGGATCTCAACCCCAAACCCACTCCTACGATGACTAATAATGCAAGGGTGATCCTCATGGCCCTAGAATACAAGTTCAGCATTATTACCTGCTATAGACCTGTTGTAAGATACTCGATTAGATTGAGTTCTACAGACCACAGTGTAAGCATTTTTTCGAAAATAACCGAATATGGCGGGTTTAGGATAGCAACTAGCAAACCTCACTGGTAATCAGCCCTATTATGCAACAAAGTAACCCCAAATTAGGAGTAGCTAATGGGCCAGCCTGCATTACAGAATTTAGAGTAGACTAGATACACGATTAGTGTAACCCATATATATTTACCAAATTTGACTGGTGTGGTCCTTCCAAGTGATCTGCAGAGAGTCATTGGGCCCAATACCCACCTGACGTTCAACTTCCCGTATCTTTTCTTCTAATACATCTGGTTTGATATCCATAAGTTTATACTCTCTACTCTGTAGCGTTTAATAAATAGACCTACATCTTTAAGATATCAAACAAGGAAACCAACATTTCATGTTCCATTTTGAAAGTTGAATTAAACCGGACTAACAGGGCGACCAAGGAAAATATGGTTTCAATGTTTATGTAAATGAATACCTGATGAAAAAAGGAATAGACTTGATCACAGCTGAAAGTCAAAGATATATGAGGACAGAACCAAATGGTCCAAACTGACAATCTTTCCTAACTGACAGGCAACCGCCTATATGGAGTAGAGTGAGAAGGTAAGAAGGAAAGAACTTCCCACTTCTGTATGGGAAAGACATGTATGTACTCTAAAAGCAAAACCTATTCAAGCATTTTACTTTAATGTCTTTAGTCTGCTAGGGTTCAGAGGTCAAAAATTAATGCATGGAATCACCCCCGAATCAATTATAGAAATGGCGTTGAGAAAGGGAAGAAAACTTCAAAATCACAAGTATTTTGAAATTTAAAATGGTAAATATGGAAGTGAATGTATTTTGAGAGTAGTGAAGTAATAACTGTGATGCACTATATGTTTATTGTGTACAACATACCTGTCTAGTCTTCCTATTTCCATCAACTACATCATCAGAGTAGAGATGCACAGCCACAGTGTCTAAGACTCTACTTGCTGTGATTCCTTTCACCTATTGAATATATACTTGTACATGTAGAACATGAGGCTTCTCCAACCCCAATCAGAAGAAATTCTTCTTATGCTTTGAAAATATGAAACATATGTTGATGAAAGAGGAGATGTGCCAGATATTCAAAATACAGCTTATCAAAGTTCATATCTCAAGCTACTATGTTCTGGTCTCCAAAATTGATACATATACATGTACGTGTAAGTGGAAGTCCCTCCAAATTTCAAATCCTAAAAAATGTCTGTTTATAACATGACTTTGTGCAAAGCACAGATTTCTTTTAACTACACATATCTGACTAACCTGGCCTTTCATCAGATATTCATTCACAAACTCCTGCCAACCAATATATTCCTTTACATCCTTTTCTCTCCCCAACATTAGTAGCAGAAACAAGTCAAGTCCAATGAGGAATAATACTGCTAAAATGCACGGGGCTAATTAGCATTAGTATCTTGGAACATAAAATCAACAAAATTGTTTAATATTAGTAAGACACATACAATCTTGAATCAATCCGTAAATTACAAGGGATACTATGCTATGTGCTACAAGCTAAGTATATGCTATAAGCTACAAGGGATACTATGCTATGTGCTACAAGCTAAGTATATGCTATAAGCTACAAGGGATACTATGCTATGTGCTACAAGCTAAATATATGCTATAAGCTACAAGGGATGCTATGCTATAAGCTATAGGCTAGAAGGGATACTATGCTATATGCTACAGTCCACAAGGGATTCTATGATAGTATATATCTTTGAGAGAGATGTACAGAAACTGCAATATAAACCATCCTCAAACACTGAATCTAATGATAACTGCCTGTCAGTACTGCAGACTCTCAATATGAAAGATAACAACGGTAAAAACAACTGACCTATTCTCAATATTTGACGTGCTTGTGCTTTCTTCTCTGGATCTTCTTCATTGGCTTCTTTTTCCTCTCTATTTTGTTGATTAGAATTCCGGTTCCCTTTATTATTGTTGCTTGGTTGACTATTTGTTGATTGATATCTCCATGCAGACATGTGAATACATTTTGAACGCAAGCCAGTCAAAACTAAAATATTATTAGTGTAGAGATACATAAGTGTTCTACACTATAAAGAAATTGGGTAACTTAACTACTATACATCATGTACATGATTGTGTAATTGCATGTAAGATGTAAGTTACATAGGCCTACATGCATTATTATTAACATGTTATCTTAATCGGTTAAGGGAGCTGCCGTGGCCTAGTGGTAAGGGCTCTGGACTTTCATGTGGGAGTCCCAGGTTCGATTCCCATAAGGGTCATTGGTAGTGTTAGGGAGAGCATCCAACCTTATAATGCTCGTGTGCTACTTCAGTAAATTTGCCATTGGTGAAGTGCCTTCTCCACCCCCAAAAAAAAAGAAAAAATGCATATCTCTTTAGATCTTTGCTTTCTTACCTGGGATTAATAGCGGGAAGTAAAATTGGTAAGTTTTTTTTTTATCTTAATCGGTTGGACACAAAAAATATTTATAAATATATATTGTGAATAATAAAACCTAAAATGATTTAGTTTAATTTTGTTTGCCAGATCATGTACAGTATTGATACTAAACAAACTAGAAATTTGTATGCTATCATGAAGTATGGTTAGTGATTTAAATGTACTTACAGCTGCTGTCTGTTGCCTTGATTACATTTAACCTCCATGGTAATCTGCTGGTCGTTAAGAACTTTGCATGCTGCCAAACAGAAGAGATCAAAGTTTGGATTAATTTTTTTTATTCAACATTCATTTAGTGTCATATTGAAGAACCAATCACAATTTCAATTTATATAATATGTGGAGGCAGTGAACTACGTGCATTAATTTTTTATTACAAATGTGTTTGTGATTTACCTGTATTAGTGCATGAGAACATGCAAGATGAGATTTAAGTACATTCCTCGCTAAGAAGTGTTTACCAATAACCAACAGAGCCATACTATCTATTAAAAACATAATCATTACATTAATAGGTTGAATGACAACTATTTGAATATTATTTTGAAGTTTTGCTATGGATAAACAAGAACATGTAGTTAGTAAGCAGCAAGTTTAGAACAAAAATTCATGGTGTATATTATCTATTAAAACTCACTCTTAGTTTATGCTGTAGAGCTGTATCAAATGCATCACGGGAGAGAATGGAGCATGAAGAAACAATTCTCTGCAACAACCAAAAAAATTATATTTAGGTAATCTAATGAGATAGGCTAGTTGTTACTATAGCTAAGGTCATCAACCGCAAAAATATGAAGTTTGGGAAATCAATTTCATGGACAACACCTAAATTTTTTTGCAACTTGCTCTAGCCTGGGTTCCATGATCTGAGTATATTAGGTGGGTATACAGGAGATTGAACTGTAAAATGTGTGTCTGGTCAGTTGAGAAAAAAACATGAACACCTTCACCAACCCTGGTAATGATAAAGCCTGTTTATCTTTTAGTGGAAGTGTGTAGGTGTGTAGATAAGCCTAATCAATGGTGCACAATAGAATTCAGCTTTCAGGACATGGAATTTAACAACTAGCTCATCCAAGATATACATTGAATTTAATACAATATGCTAATAACTTCAGAAGCTCAAGGATAAAAACTTGACACCGAATAAAAAGCAGAAGAAAATAGATAGCGGATGGTAACGATATTCATTATGATATAGATGAAGATGTATAGGGACTACGGCTTGTAAAAGAGCACCAAGTATACCCTACTCTCCAACAAAGCAGTTCAACAGGCTCTGCCAAGTGCACATGATGGAATTATATCCAACAACTAGAGGTTTGGTGGAGTGAGTGTGACAGTCACTAGAGCAATCTCACGTGGTGATCCATCCACCGCGTCCACAAAAACATCAATATACGACAATGGTTTTTGCTCCCCATACCCCATAATGGTATGAGATCTCAAATTAAAGCTTGAGTTGATATGATATGATTACCACTGAAACATCAAATGCCAACAGAGACAAACTCTGCAGACAATATCAATTATTAATGTTTCTACTACTGTTATTATTGTCAAAGGATTTCAATTAACAAGGTGAACCACTTGTGTCATTATCTAGTGAGCTCTAAAGCAAATGCATAGATTTTCATTTTGGGTCTCGGATTGCCTAGGTTACATAACTTTTTTACTGTACAAAAACATATCAAATCAAAGCAGTTTTGATTTTTACCACTCAACTAACCTAACAAAAATGCATTATGCTTGGTATTTTTCGAAATTAGGTTTGTGCTGACACCAAAGTTCCTAAACAATTCCATAAACTTTGCTGGCTAGCTTATGAAAAAATGATGAAAAAACTGAAATTTCCAGAATATAGACCGTACTGATTACCTGCACACATTTTTTGAATTAACACGAGATATATAAAGACGATAAAGTGTAGCGGCTTGGTCTAAACTATTGTCAATCTGTTTGACCTTGACATTGAACTGAACACATCAGAAGCTTTCCTGCAAATTTACAATTTATAAATATGATAATGTAAATTTACTCCTAGGAAGATTAGATTCAGTGACATTAATTATATAGCCTTATGTTATTGTGAATTTTCAGAATTTTAACCGTTCATATGATATGAGGTTCTGCTTTTCACTTAAACAAACTAAATGGTATGGTAGTATCCGGCTAACCTTTAGGCTTTTCTATTTAATTTCAATTTGAATTTTATTTTAAATTTAAATTTTCCTGAAACTCAAAATAATTTTGGTTTTGTTGCTGTTTATATTTCTGTTGATATTCCTACCAATTTTATGAATCAATTAATGAATCAGTGCAAATACAGCAGCAAGGGCTAAAGAAATAGAGAGAGTAATTTAATCTTTCCATACTCATTATCATAATCATTATAATTATATTATTAAATTATAGCCTAATTATAACTATTTACTAACTATGGTTAGGGTTAACTCACACGACCTTAGCAGTTACTTTAGTTAGTCCTAGTATAGTAGTGATAGTCACAGTCACTAATCAGATTTAGTGCTCTTTTAGTTTCTATTGTATTGTGTCTATTTTTTAACAATGGAATATTATATTTCCTTTGAACAAGTAAATTAGCATGAAAAATTAAATAGCTTACCTTTCGATACCTTTTGATGTATAAGCTCTAATCGTCTCTTGATAGATACATGTAGAACGGTTGCTAGTTATGGTTGTGGACGAATAACCCTGGCAAATAATGAGTGGAAGAATGATTGGGTAGTGATATGCTGTTGGATTACTCTTTGCTAGACTTTTTTAGCAATTGTTGTAAGATCAAATGCTAAACTGAATTAGGACATTCACATAAGTCGTATTATCAACACTAAAGCTATTTTCATATATCTGTGGGATGCTTCATCAGATGATATAGGATGGGATGTTTTACACTTTGCAATTCATTGTTCAAGTCCTGTTTAGCTATGAGTGAGAGCTTGGTTCAAGTTGTAACTTTCAACTTTACTTGTCAAGTTAAGTCATCAGTCAACTTGGCTTTGGACTTACCTACTTGCTGACTTGCATATCAATGTGACTTAATTCGGAAAAGTGAATGACTTTGACTTCGGTTTGTGGGTTTGCCAAATCAATATAGAAATAAAATGTCTCTCACTTGACTTGCATTTTGACTTGACTTCAACTTGACTGAACTTCAAACTTACACCCCATGGCACCTTGACTTGACTCAAGGCAGCATAGACTTGACTTTCACTTGCCTCTACAATTTTGGAAATACCTTGACTTATTGACTACTAGTCCAGCATGGATCCAGATCTTTTATGGTTTTCTTTTGGTGTAGATAACTCGCAGCAGTGCGTGATGGGACCCTTCTCTCAAATTAGAACCTTTACTAAATGGAGCAATCGTATCCATCTATAATTTTAAAGACTAGAATGTCTCTATCAAGAATATTTGATGAAAGCAGGAAATTGAGCCATTAGAAAAGAGGTGCTGGTCTTCTCATAAACTAATTTATTGGTACACTAACTAATGAGCAAACAAATTCTCCTCTTCGTCAATTTCTCTAGCTTTCAAATGTACTACTCCTTTTAACTCTTTGTGATATTGAACTAAAGGTATGCTACCGTACTAAAGGTCTCAATTTTCCTCCCATTGGAGATCTCATAACCCAATAGAAAGACAGACAGACAGATGATTGTTTGACCATCTGATTGATAGAAATCCTATGTGGCATTTGGTCTTTCTTACACTCCAATATGATGACCCTTTGTATATCATAGTGTCTTCTTTAAATTAAGAAAGACAATACTTAATCCTCATTTTCAAGCTCTTTATATGGCTATCGGCAACATACTATGACAACGATCAGCGACATATTTTTAACAAGCTAGTGCAAAGGGTTCATATATGTTTTATATAAAACACGGTGACGTTATGGACATAAGGCATTTCTTGTTAATTTCATGTGACAATGGCAAGTGGCCTTTCAGATTAATTTGGAAATTCTTTATGCTAGCTTTTTAGGAAATCTTCAATGAAAACTATAAGTAAACGTTGATGTAGCAATGTTTGACTAAAGCTTAGCACTTTCTTTACTAGTCTGATACTACGAGTCTTCTGACTGCAGTCTATTTTAATGATAAGCATACAATACATATTTATAGCACTGTAGGCCAAAGTGGTTAAGTGTGATTATAGGCACCCAGTTATCTTAAAATATCTTAGTTTTCAAGGAGCGAGTCAACAAGAAATAAATAACACTGCAATTGGTGCAGCAATCAATGTATCAGTTAGATACTCGTGTTACATATATGTCACATTACATTAAATTTTTATTTTGCAGAATAAAGGAGTGTGTGTGTAATTGAATTTAAGACATGGCCAGCAAGGAGGGAAAGCCAAGTGGGCTAAAACCACCATCAAAAATTGGCAGACCGTCGGGGATTGCGAAGCCTAGTAGAACTTCATCAGTTGCCAGCAGTAGGGCTCAGAGTGAGTGAAAAATTATTTAATTATGAAGATGTGTAGTTTGAGTTTGTTTTGAGAGTTTCCATTGACTAGTAATACTGTAATACATGCAATTATGCTGCCTCTGATATTACATTGACTAGTAATACCGTAATACATGCACTTATGCTGCCTCTGATATTACATTGTTATCGGTCTGACTGTATCATTTGCTTAGTGTAAAGTCTGCTTTCAAATCTAGTTTTCAGTTTCAAATTGCTTGTGAGGTATTGGTTTTTTATATATTCAAATCAGTATCCATATAATTATCACACATTCAAATCAGTATCCATATAATTATAATGTAGCCTACGTCTATATGGATGCATGCAAAATAATATTGTAATATTACAATATTATAGTGCATGTTTTTTAAATTTAAATTCAATATCACAAATATATTATTTTCTTACATAAATGCAGAAACTACATAAATAATTGGTTTTATCACCGGCTATACTAAATTCACAAATACTTCTAGTTGTGATATTACAGGTCCGGATGGGAGCAAGCAAGGCGATGATCTAATTATTGGGGACCGTGTCTATGTTGGAGGGACTAAGGCTGGGGTCATTGCATATCTGGGTGTTACCCAGTTTGCTTCTGGTGACTGGGCAGGTGTTATCTTAGATGAACTAGAAGGAAAGAACGATGGCTCTGTGCAAGGTGTCCGTTACTTTCAGTGTGAACCCAAGAGAGGAGTATTTGCTAAACCTTCGAAACTCACTCGTCATAAAATTAACAGGTTGATTATTCCGAGATTTGAATAGATATGTACTTGGGGTAAATGAACATCTAATAATTTTGACTTCTTCAAAGTACAATTAGAAACGATATACAACTCCCACTTTTTAGAGAGTGCAAACGCTTAGGCTTTCAAAATATATATGTTCTCAAGATGTTGATGTTATTGTAATAATTATTATTCTGGCATGTGCCCGTATACCTCAGGATGATAAATGCATACATGTATATATGGTGCAGGGTAATGTATTTCGAGATATATGCAATGGTGTTTTGTACGCTCTATATATTGTAGTGTTGATGGTGCAACAAGTGCTGCTGTACCCAAAGGTGCTAGTGCTGTACATGCCACCCCTAAAATACCTAAAACTGAATCGCGTCGAGAGTCGATGGCTCCCTCTGGTGGTAGAGTTGGTTTACCCAAGAGAAACGGATCAATATCTGCATCTAACACATCACTCAGTAGTGCTGCAATGGTAATTAACTTTACAACATGCTCCTTACCCATTGCTATTAGCTCTCTGTTTATAGTATTTCTATCACTGCAATGGTTTGGATGTTTAGCCTTTGAATACTGGTTTGAATTATGCTTGTAAACTACTATCAATGTTTTCAATGAAGGCTTCTGTTGGAGCTAAGCATATCAAGCTTGGAGACAGGGTGGTGGTCAATGGTGCTAAGGTCGGTATCCTAAGGTTCTTGGGTACCACAGACTTTGCTGCTGGAGAGTGGGCAGGAGTGGAACTCGCCGACCCTATTGGAAAAAATGATGGTTCAGTCGGCGGAAAAAGGTAGAGTAGAAAATCTATATTTTTCTGAATAAAAGAGTTAATTATAATATAACTATACTAGACTTTGCTTTCTGTGGTAATGAAGTACTAAGGTACCAAACGTGCTAAGTTCAATAAATAAAAAAGGCCTTGACCACCAATTTCCTGTGAAGGATTTCAACAGGATCTTTAGATCAGAGAATCTGGAACCCTATCACTCGGCTACCAGGGTATGATGGGAACCCCACATACCTCTATGTAACGTAACTCTAATAGTATCATTATGGCAACAGGTTTAGGTTCATGGCAGGAAACTAACATTTCCATAATAGTTTTGTTTACCTGAATGTTTGTTAATTCATTGAGCACAATATTATTTGTAATGTTATGAACAAGAATTTCTTATTATTATTTTATTTATTAAAGTATGGCATCATTCAAATCTTTTCATTTAAGTCACATTTACTATGTACATGTATATTGTGTGTCACTGTGTCATTATTTGAGTCATGTTTACATGTACGTCTTATATTAAACGATACAATATTTTATGCTTTTCATTGCAGATATTTTGAATGTAAACCTTTATATGGGTTATTCGCTCCTGTACACAAAGTCACCAAGGAATCTGTTGCCCAGTCAATGTCTCCAACAGTGGGTGGTAGAGCCACCCCTTCTCTATCTCACCAGAAAGTTACTTCTCACAGGCTATGCTCTACACCCAGTATGACATCAGGGTTAAACTCTCGTTCTAAAGACCTCAGTACTAGTCAGGATTCACTTAGCTCGATAGGCTCAGCTATTAGTACGGCGTCGAGGAGTCGGGTAAGGCTAGGAGTCACATCTCTAAGAGGCTCCTCCACTCCACAGGTATATCAACTGCATGCAGTCAAAGCTCTACACCTCCTTCCTCCTCATCCTCCTTATCTATCCACTACACCATTCTAATCCTTCTATTAAACGTGGCCACATAGTCCTAAGACTTGCTGTATATCTGGAAATTGTGCCAGTGGATGTGTTCGCATTGGTCTTGGTATCAACACCAACGCATTTACTGGCAAATTTGGTGAAATACGGCAAATCTAGGACCATGCAGTCGAGGTACTAGTCCTTCTCTATGCTACACTCTCCGCTAAAGGTAGAATATTAACTAGTTTTATACACGGCTAATAGCTCTGTAACTCTGTTGTATCTTGTATTTTTTATATACTCCATCGCATGCATATCTTCAGCACAAGGTGCAAGTGGACTAACTGGACCATGTGCTCACCTAGCATGCTGACTACTCCAAACTAAGGTGGTAGAGTATGTAGTATGTAATGGACAAGCATTACTTCCATCAACCCTCATCTAATACGGGACTCTCTCTCTTTCTTCCCGTTGCTAGTAGAGATATTTTAGACTGCATGCATGATACCTGTTTTCCTTATTCTTTGCTATATGCCTGCAATGTTACTTAATTTCTTCCAGCCTTGGAAGAATAATTTATTCTTTCTCTATCTATAATTTGGTTAATTATAATCTGAATTTTTCAGGAACAAAGATTGTAAATTATAACTTGTTTAGATTTTATTTCAGTGTATACTTCTTTTCTTAGTGTGAATGCTTGACATTATGTATTTCTGTATAATCATGATGTAATATAGAATATTATGACTGTATCATTGTCAGATGTCCTGTTATTCTAGGCTGCTGCCAACAGAGTAGCTCAAGCGCGACAAGCATATAAATCTGTAAGCACAGCCTCTACAAGTACTACAGTATCTCTACAGGTGAGAGAACAACTACTGTATATAATTGTGTCAGTTCAATGTGGCTGTCTTATAATGGTCTGCCCATAAAATTCCTTTTTAGTTTACTGCAATCTGCTTAACCTGGGGTTCAACACATTCAGTTGTCCCTGCATATAAATCTATATTCAATGGTCATTAGGTGCAGGGTAGATGGTTGGAATTCTTAGCTGTTATTTTCTAGAAGTCATTGACTGGCCTTAAGCACTATGTAATTAGTGCTAGTTGATAGTAAAGTTAACCTTTTATTTATAGTATCAATGCTAATGATTCTAATTATCTTGTATAAGAGAGAACACAAAGCGGCAACATGCTTGTACTTATTGATGTATGTCATATACATATACATCTACTATCTACATTGTGTGTGTATTATCCAATTGATGCACCTACGTATACTTTCTGCAGCTGCAACAGCTTTCAGATACTAGAGTTATCTGCTCTTCATTGGGTTTAGCTTTATGTAATCATCACAATACATTGAAATACATGAATATACGTAAGTCACGTACATGTATATCACTCGCCATATGGGTGCAAGTCCTAGATAAATATTGCACTATTCAATTCAAACTTATCATGTATGCATGTTATCAGTAATGCGTTCTTAGCATTATAGACAGTGTTTTCACCATACTCTACATGATTGTATATTAAAAAATAGTTTATAATGTGCCGTATGGTTACGTTGTAGCAGTTTTGAAAAGTTGAAATTGTCTGTCCATACATACATGCATATACTCATAGAAATATTTAACTGTGTTTCCTTACGCACTCTATTGTAATATACATTATCTTGTTGTGTTACGTTATGTGTAGAAAGCATTGAAGGAGAAAGAGGAGCATATAGAACAACTAATCAGGGAGAGGGAACTGGAACGGTCCGAGGTCTTCAAAACTTCCATACAGAAAGAGGAGGTACGTATTCAATGATCTCTCTGGACAACCAGTCACTTGACTAGTGTACATTATTGTATTACTGGAATTTAATAATGTAGCTGTACTATCTATGCTCTTGACAGTAAAACAGAATCAATTGTTCTCTCTGGAGTTGTCTTACACTTTCTATTGGTTTGTTGGATAGATAATACTACCATTGTTTTATGTAACAGTTTCAGGGCATTACATTTGGATTCATCTTGTCTGAAGACTTTGAGTGTTTTCTTGTGCTCAACATCCTAGTTAGTTTATCGAAATAATATCAATAATTTTGTCTTATTTACAGGAAACTCAGAAAGTTTTTGAGGTATATACCCTGTGATTAGGTTTACATCACTCGATTAACTGCATGAGGCTGAGAGTTTCTAATATAACGTATGCAGTAGAAGATAAATATTAGTTGGATATTCTGGATTGCAATAAGCAGTCTTGAATGTCCTAACCAATATTGTCTTCTACTAATAACCACAGTTACTGAAACATTTATTTACGGTTTTTGATTATTTGTTTCCTGGCTTGAAATACAGAATCCTTGCATTACAAGTAGTTACTGTTGAGGGTCATTACATCAGCATGATTGTGGATTTTGTTTAGTGCATAGACGTGTTTCTTTCTATAGAGTGATGTATTTTGGTTCTATTGTGTCCCCCGCACCTCTTAGGCAGCTTGGGTCTCTGCCTCCAAGGCTAATTATTGTCTTGTCTGAACAAGTGAAATGTGTTCTACCATTCAATAATACATTTTTATTTCCACAAAGATGTATTTTGCAAAGAAATTTAAGACATACTAATTTTATATATTATGCCTTGTTTAATTAATTGTCCGCCTAATGCTGGAAATGGGTTAAAGAATTTAAATAGTGGCTGTAGTTACTCACATGTAGTTTATAGTATGTAATACATACGCATATAATGTGTATACTCGTGCTCTCAGCTAGAGGAACAGCTGGACAAAACGAAGGCAGAGTTAGAAAGTGTGGCTGTTGATGCAGACTTCAGGGTTAATGAACTGGAACTGAAAATTGAGAATTTACAGGAAGAAAAAAAGGAGTTAGAATTAAATCTATCTGAACAGAAAACGTAAGTTTCTCTATTATATTCATACATGTCTATACATGTATTGTTGCACATTTTACGGTATATGCAGGTGCATGCATCTACATGTATGTTGTTTTGTACATGTATGCCAGTTTTACATGTTAACCTATTTCTCGTATATGTTTTGCACAATATTTATATACATTTCAAGCGTTATATTCTAATATGTTTGCTCCATTTTGGGTGTACTCTCTAACTACCTGTAGCTACACTGCGTGCACAATTATAGTTGTTGACATCAAAGTTGTAGGCCTAACTGCGTTCTATGAACTTGACGCAGACTACAATCTGTTCTTCTGTAGTTTATGTGATTAACAGTGTGTTGTCTTGTGTGGTCTAACAAATCTCTTCCTTTTATTAGTCAATACGAACGGTAAGTAAAGGTTTCTGTCCCTGTGAATAACTAACAGACCTTCTGCATGCTAATGGTGATGCAATATATAACATGGTAACACATGGTAACATGGTAACACATGGTAACACTCAGTAGACTGGTTTACCATATCAGTTAGGATAAGGGCTTCTACATGTACATGTACATTTGGTTAAAGGGCATATTTCAGCTCCGCACCTTCCATTTGCTATAGATGATTTATTTCTTTATCTTATATCACTACAACTAATCACATTCGCGTATGCACTACTAAATCTTACTCACTGAGTCTGGCAAATTGAGATTCGTCTCCCATTTTACATGGATGCCTTCTTTAGAAGGGAAGCATGCGCTTAATTTTAACACATTAATCTTTTGGTAATATTTATAAACAGGAAGTTGGAAGACTTGCAGTTTCAGATGGAGGAAGAGGCAATATGTCGAAGTGATCAGGTAATGTGATTGAACTTGTTGATTCTCAGGTTTTTGTAACAGTCAATCCTCACCTTATCAACATATTACATGTATATAATATATAATATACATTATATATTATATAATATATATTATATAATATATATAATATATAATAATATATAATATAATATATACAACTATCTCAACTTTGTTGAAAGATTATTTTTGAAAACTGGAATATATTTTTAAGAGTCCGTTAAATCCTAACATCATGAAATTGGAGACCGACACATCTATATTTAATTTTCTTCAATATTGTGTATCTTTTTTCCATTGCCGGTTTGCTATTAATGATTTTGTAAGAACTAATGTTATTATGATGATCTTCTTATTGCATACAGCCTGATTCAAGTGGCTTATCGGAAAAAGTTGATGAGCTAAAAGCAGAGTTGGAAAAAGAGAAACTATCTAAGTCATCCTTAGTGGAGCAGATAACTAAGCTACAGGTAAGTTATATGTTATAAATTATATGTTGGAACTTACAGACTGCCATACGCTACTTCTTGGGCCGCCACTATTCCAACAACATTAATTTATGTTTCATATATTAACTTCAGAATGATTTGGGTGCGAACACAGCTGACTTATCCAAGTCACAGTCACAAGTAGAAGATATGCAGAGGGAGACAACTACTTTAAAGGAAGCTTTAGCGGCTGCAGAAGCCAAACTAGTCAGTCAACAGTTAGGCAGTGAAAGCGCATCTTCCAAGGTAAGAATAGCAAAATATTATTTCATTTGTGAAGAGATCTATGGATTGGGAACACCAATTTTACTGTATTTCTCTATGCCTGCGTATGAAGAATTGTTAATTGTACTTGCCTTTGCTGCCAGACTTCGGAATACTTTGTGAGATCCGGCACTAATAATATAAAGAAGAGTGGGAGATTTTCAAGTATGGTGTACATGAGATGTTGATCTCATCTTGATATAATATGTAAGTCTAGTAGTAATAATAGTATGAGTTCTTATTCACTCCAGGTCTCAGAGTTGGAGACGTTGCTATCAAAGAAAGACTCTGCTCTGGAGGCACTTAAACTTCAGTCTAGTCAATTACAGAGTCAAATTAGTCAACTTCAAGCAGAGTTGGACTCTAGCAAGGCAGCAGCAGTACAACTGGTAAGACTAGCATTAGATATGCTTATTGGAAATCCTGTATAACATACATGTAGTACAGTAATCTCTACAAGCTCTTTTATACTACTCTAGTAGAATCATTATAACCTTTATAGTACTACCTGTACTATTGTACAACTGTACTACTGTACTGGTGTACTATAACTGTACTACTGTACTACGATTGTACTACTGTACTACAATTGTACTACTGTACTATAATTGTACTACTGTACTACAATTGTACTACTGTACTATAATTGTAGTACAGTAGTACAATTAACGTATTTCTCTATGCCTCCGTACTACATTAGTACTACTGTACTATAATTGTACTACTGTACTACAATTGTACTACTGTACTACAATTGTACTACTGTACTACAATTGTACTGCTGTACTACAATTGTACTGCTGTACTACAGTTGTACTGCTGTACTACAATTGTACTGCTGTACTACAGTTGTACTGCTGTACTACAGTTGTACTGCTGTACTACAGTTGTACTGCTGTACTACAGTTGTACTGCTGTACTACAGTTGTACTGCTGTACTACAGTTGTACTGCTGTACTACAGTTGTACTGCTGTACTACAGTTGTACTGCTGTACTACAGTTGTACTGCTGTACTACAGTTGTACTGCTGTACTACAGTTGTACTGCTGTACTACAGTTGTACTGCTGTACTACAGTTGTACTGCTGTACTACAGTTGTACTGCTGTACTACAGTTGTACTGCTGTACTACAGTTGTACTGCTGTACTACAGTTGTACTGCTGTACTACAGTTGTACTGCTGTACTACAGTTGTACTGCTGTACTACAGTTGTACTGCTGTACTACAGTTGTACTGCTGTACTACAGTTGTACTGCTGTACTACAGTTGTACTGCTGTACTACGACTGTACTGCTGTACTACGACTGTACTGCTGTACTACGACTGTACTGCTGTACTACGACTGTACTGCTGTACTACGACTGTACTGCTGTACTACGACTGTACTACTGTACTACGACTGTACTACTGTACTACGACTGTACTACTGTACTACGACTGTACTACTGTACTACGACTGTACTACTGTACTACGACTGTACTACTGTACTACGACTGTACTACTGTACTACAACTGTACTACTGTACTACAACTGTACTACTGTACTACAATTTTTACTATTGTACTACTGTACTATAATTGTACTACTGTACTATAATTGTTCAATTGTAACAGGAAGCGGATCTAACAAAGAATCTAACTGACGCTGAAAAAGCTACTAAATATAACTCAACGTTAGAATCAGAAATGGAATCATTACTTCAAGAGAAGACAACACTGAGTACCTCTCTTGGAGATGCCAAGCTACAAATATCAGGTATTTACTTATTACGTGTCTCATTTACCCATGTCTGCCTGATTTGTAATGGTTTGCATTACACAGTGGACAACCTACGTACAGTGTAGGTTGTAGAGGCCTGCTTTCTTAGATCAGCTACCCATAAGGAATTTGGAGTAATGTAAAACAATTTTTTGTTTCACCAGACTTGCAATCGGCCAGTGTAATATAAATAAAGTGTCGTATGTTGTAGACCTTCAGAGAACTGTGGAGAGCAGTGAAACGGCTAAGGTTAATTTGGTCAGTGAAAAATCAAAGTTGGTGAGTGTATAATATTATAATGTAGAAGTGGCACTTACAATTAGTCATATAATAGATATGCAGCATCTATACATGTGCATGTGTATATATACTGTCTATATACATGTATATGTATATATATATGCACATGCATTATTTGATGACCATGTTACTGACCCATCACTTATGTAATGTATGTTTGTACAATCTCTGATGACTGTTTTAGCAACAACAGATTGACGATTTAATGAAGAACTCTGGAGACCGGTCTCAACAGCTCACTACACTGAACGATGAGCTCAGGGATAAAAATAGGTTAGTGGGATGAAATTTCAGCATGTATAATGCTCTTTTTTATGTTCACATTTCAGCCAATCAGCTTCTATTGTGCATAAAATATTAAATAATTTCTTTCTAGTCAATTGTTTTTCTGATATGGGGTGGCTTGCTACAATGAGACTGGTTTGGAGAATATCTGTAAATTCAGCCACTAGAAATTCCTAGGTTTATACTTACAACACATGTGGGTGTTATCGCTATGATTGCTGCATTTGGAATAATCTCAAATTCAAATTGTCGAAGCCTTATGTTTTGGTCTTGGACTTGTCTTCTATTGGTCTTATAATATAATCCATGAATCCTTCGCCAACTTCCCAAATATTCGGTAAACATATATAAAATTATAACTATCATTTTGTCACTGCAAAGAGGGAGATAAAGACTTGAGTCCTGTTGCTAATAAATTGCATTTGATAATTTTGTATTTACCTTAAACTTTCAAAAGCAGATCAATAACACACTGTACCAAGATGATTCATGCATGCCTTCCGATAGTAACATTAATTGTGCACAACCATATTGTAGCTACAAGTACACGTATATATTATAGTTACATGCAATAGAGCTACTCTATGCTTTAAATTTTGGGCTGGTTCAGTTTTACATGACTTTAGCATGACCAAGTTCTTCATAATATATAATGTAATCTAACAACAAATAAAAAACTAAGGATATACACTGAACATGTATGTGAAATCATGTATTTTGTACCTGATATTACTCTCATATGATGAACATTGTTTGTTCATTTCGTTTCATTGCAGGTTGCTAGACAACATGCTCTGCAAATGCTGCCGATGGGCAGCGCTGGTTACCCCTTTGTCTTTGCTTGCATGTGTAATATCAGTATGGGTGTATAGAACACCTAGCCAGCATTAACAATTTTAGTTACTGGGTTCTTAGTCTATCAAATAGTCACAAAAGTTGCACACATATCAATCTTACTGCCTTGACATGGCTTTCAAATACTGCAAACAGATGAATGTCACTTTGCCATTATATCTGCTGGTTTTCTGTGGTTTGACTTTCTCACTGGTGTTGTACATTATTGTCAACAAATAACATGAGGGTACAATGCAATATTTTGATAGTATTTAAATTATTGGCACTATATAGGACAATATAACATGTTATTTTTGTTGCAAAATATATCATTTTATGAGAATGATGTGGATAAGATTCATGTCGGCTTTCTGTTTTGTTGTTCATGCTTGGTTGATTGTTGGGTTCCCTTCTTTCTGCTTTGTGGTAGTTATACGTTAAAGGTAAGATAACTCCGGTGTAATATAAATTCCTTTTTACTTTTTACATTGTTAAAAAGCTAATGGGTGTAGCAATAATATGCTATCATTCCCTTCCTCTCCATCCGATAGTCTCCTAGCAACTGTAACAGATCTGGTAAAGGGTTGGTGCTCAGGTGTCAGTGTCTTGTCTGGTTTTGTTCCCAGGAAGTTGGAGTCGCTACAAGAGTCACTCTCAGAAGCCACTAATAACACAGAAAGACTTCAGGAAGTTCTAAATAGAGCAAATGAAGATCATAAGACAGAGTTATCTTCTCTGCACAGTCAACATGAGAAGACAATTACTCAACTTAATACAGACCTGGCAGATCTGGTATGAATTGGACTCAATTATGATGAATTTAACTAGGTTGCATTTTTACTACATCATTTTAACCAATAGTAGAAGAAATAATGTTTTCATAACTGAGAAATGAATGAACTTTATTGAAAATAGCTTCATTCCAAGAACACTATGCATTTTGTCATATCTTGTTTTATATGTAGAGAAACAAGCAGTCTACAACAGAACAAGGGTTTACAAGCGAAAGAGAAAACCTCAGTCAGGAGGTACAATCCCTAAAATCTAAAGTAGAGGAGCATAAAGCAGAGATTGAAGAGAGGAAGAAAGAGAACAAATGTTTGACGGATGCAAACTCCAAGGGTAAGGCAAACATAGAGAGTCAGCTGCAGCAGCTACAGCAGTTGGAGAAGAAGCTGGAGGAGAGGGATAGTATGCTAGAAGAGACATCTGCAAAGGCAGCTGTTCAGGAGAAGAAAATTACTCAGTTGGCAAATGACCTTCAATCAGGGCAGAAGAAATCTGAAGAATTGGTTAGTTTCGTTATGCATAACGCTAAATTTACTAATTCTGTTCATAAGGATCCACTATATTAGTACGTTTTATCGGTACTTCACATTATTTTCGTATAATTATCAGCTTTCATAGTTATTTGACGAATAATCTCGTTTCATACATCATGCATCGTACATCACTTGTAGACAGAGGTGCACAGGCAGGTATAATGTATTATGCAGGACCATTGTTTAGAAATACGCAGGTAATTTCTCTATCGTATATTGTGTGTAATAGCAATCACAGCTGAGTGACACTAAATCAGAGTCGGCAAAGTTAACTGCTCAGTTGGCGGAATCCCAGAAGGAACTGGATACTGTTACACAGGAGAAAGCAACTCTGAGTAGTGAACTTGGAGACGTACAGCTACAGCTCTCGGGTACAGTGTGATCTCATAGAATAATGACATGAATAAACTTGTGTCTTAGTAGTTTAATTACTTGTAGTTAACTGTAATTGATGAACTTGCAGCAGAATATAACTTCACCATATTTATGTTAGAAAATGAAGTATTTGTTTATAGATCTCCATAGAGCATTAGAAACCAGTGAATCCGCTAAAGCTGCTCTTGTTGGTGACAAAAACAAACTGGTAAGTGTAAGTTTTATATTTACAAGAGGAAGAGAGAGGACAACTTCTACCTTGTATTTGATTATATTAATGAATGGATAATTAGAAAAGCAAGTATGAATTTGCTGTTGTGTATTGGTGAAATTCTACTCCGTATCATCGTTGAGTACTAATAGTGTACAATTGAATATACTGTATTACACATCTATAGACCTTTATTCTAAACTGATATTCCAAGTAAGAGTGCAAGCATGCATACTGTAGTCTTAGCTAACTCATTATGTTTAGTTATTTCTCCAATATTTAACTCCAGGAGTCACAAGTTGAAGATTTGATGAAGAATTCAGGTGACAGCTCTCAACAGCTCACCATGTTAAATGCTGACCTGAAGGAGAGTCATAGGTAAAGAAATAATTACTTGAGCCTTCTCCTGCACATTTGTGGTCCTACAGATTTTTGCCACCTTCATTTCCTTTACTTGCTTGTGTGGTCCGCACATAGTCTTTGAATCAATGTAATTCTTGTTACTTTCATGGATAGCCATAGATTGTAACTGACAATTTAATATATTGAAACTCTTGAATTTGTCAATGTTGAAGTTCACCAAGCTGCGTTATTCATTTTGTTCACCAGCACCATATACTTACATGTATACTAATACTGACCGGCAGTAAATGTTACTTTCAGGAAGTTGGAGTCGCTACAAGAGTCGCTCTCAGAAGCTACTAATAACACAGAAAGACTTCAGGAAGTTCTAAATAGAGCAAATGAAGATCATAAGACAGAGTTATCTTCTCTACACAGTCAACATGAGAAGACAATTACTCAACTTAACACAGACCTGGCAGATCTGGTATGTCAATCCAAACCAGTCTCTACTGAATGATATTATTTGCACTGTGTTCATACATATACTCGTATATAGGTTTATTGAACCCTGTTTACAGAACTTACCAGACCCAGATCCTTGGATCACATGTTGTTTATCAAAATTCTGATATTGAAAGTATTTACTGTAACCATATATCATAAGTGCTACAACAACTCTATACTATTCATATGTGACTACAAAATTAATTTCACACAACTATTCACACTTTTAGGAGTCTAAGAAGAAATCTATGGAAACGGCCAACTCTGAACAGGTGGATAAACTTAGACAGGAAGTGGCAACGAGTAAGCAGCAGTGTGAGGAGACTCAGGCTACGTTAGAGAGTAAACTTAGGCAATGTCAGCGCCTAGAGGAGGAGCTTAATGAGTCGAAATCTCAACTGACGTTGTCTACCACCAAGGTTTGTCTAGCTTCATATAGACAGTCATTGTGTGCTCTCCAAAAGAATACCATGCTTATATACATGTACAATATATTGTTTGGGTTACTTATAGTGTATTCTTGCCTGAATGGCTCATCCAAACGATTCTTTATTAATATTAAGTAATTTTTGGATTTGATGTATCTACTTATGTATTGGTCTATGTCACACTCAGTTGATTCATCCAACCTATCAAGAGCATCCAGTACTATGTTTATCGCAGTTTGCCATAAATAAATGAATCTACTATTCTAGGCTGATGAATTGGGAACTTCACTACAAAAGAAGAACTCTGCTTTTGATTCGCTGACTGAGAAATCAACTCAGCTAGAGAATAGAGTGACTCAACTTCAGGATGAACTGGAGTCGAGTAAATCCACTGTGACCCTTCTAGTTAGTACTCTTCGCATGTCTAATATACATTACCTTGCTTGTCCATCTTCTAAATCACTTTATCATGTTTAGGCCATCCCTTCCATTCTCAATGTTGATTTCTTATATTATAATTATTCTAATGTTATTTTCAGTACAAATGTATAGATGTTTTGTCAAATCTGTCTTGTGTCACCATGTTGTTACCATGTCGGTATTACATTATCTCAAATTATTCCTACAGATGATTATTATGTAGATATAAACTGTGTAAGACATATACACATGTATAGGTGTGCATGTATATGTATAAGTATATGTATATTCTCTTCCAAACCAACATGAATGAGTGTCCATCATACTATTTAACAGCAAAGTAAGATTGAACAGAGCAACGCTGAAGGAGAGAAACTTAGTAAGGAGATCACAGAAGTAAAAGCAGAGTTGGATTCTGTACAGACAGAGAAAGTGTCTCTACACAAGGAGCTGGGAGATGTCAAGTTACAAGCTGCAGGTAAGAGTTTTATTGTTCTGTTATGGCGACATTGACATAAGCCTGTAAACATGTACATACGTACGTACGTACATAATATGTATGTACGCACGTACGTACATGCGTACGTATGTATGTATGTACGTATGTATGTACAATGTATGTATGTATGTACGTACGTACGTACGTACGTATGTATGTATGTATGTATGTGTGTATGTATGTATGTATGTATGTATGTATGTATGTATGTATGTATGTATGTATGTATGTAATGTAAATACACATGAGTATGTACATGTACATGTGTAGCTACATGGACATGTGTATATACAGTAAATGTGTATAAATATACATGTGCAAGTGATTCAATCATCTTGAGTTATGAATACAACATGCACAGCTTACATAAATTTGTTTGCATACATATTCTCTCTATTCACTATACAGATACCTTGAGAAGCTTGGAGACTGTAGAGACAGCCAAAGTCAACTTAGCTGAGCAAAAACTTAAACTGGTAAGTTTTCACACTCCCTCTACCACTGATGGGAGAGGCTTATGTTAGTTTGAATGTCACGTTTGTGTATAAAGTTAATATAAGTACACCATATAGTGTCATATACATATCTAACACACAGTTGTACATGAGCATAACTCTGGTGTTGGTGTAGTTTAGTCACATTTATCATATTGGTTCCAGGAACAGCAGATTGACAGTTTGGTTAAGGATTCTGGTCACAGCTCGCAGCAACTAACTGCTTTGCATGACGACCTTAAAGATAAGGATAAGTATGTTCATTTATCTGAAGTGACTACCTTGAATGCAAGTGCAGCCGTACCTAGAAAGCATAATATATTATTAAATACATCATGCTGTGCCAATAACAAAAGCTCACTGATTTCATATCCATGTTCACATTAGAGCGAAGTACATGTATGAGGGTGATCGGTAAGTTCCAGGACTGGTTTTATTAGAGGAGCATGATAACACTTACACAAAATCATTTTATGTCACCTTCAAACTAGTCTCCTTGCCTATTTATACACCGCTGGAGACAGGTTTTCCATGAAGCTATGGGCCCTTTAAACTCAGATTTTGAAATGCCCTTCGGCACATCCGCCTTTTCCCCCTTTAACAGCATCGAGAGTGTCAAAGTGACTGCCCGTCAAAAATGTTTTTCAACTTTGGGAATAAGAAGACATCATCTAGTGTTAGATCTGGAGAATAGTGAAGGTTGGAGCATATTTAAGTTGAAATTTTAGCCATAAATTCAGTTACTTTTACGGCTGTGTGTGCTAGCGCATTGTCCTGGTGAATGATGAAGTCTTGCTTTCCCCATCTCTCCGGTCTTCAGCGACGATATTGAGTTTCTCAGGTTCATCAAAACTTCCAAATAGATACATGTGATTGTTGGGTAATCATTCGACCTTGTTGGGTAACTGTTTAACCTTGTAGCATCCACTATTGGTGAACCAGTTGGTCATTTTTAACAGAAATTGGCTTCCAGCTTGCGAGTCTTCTTCAACCTCATCTCTGCCCCCTTTAAACCTTTTGTACCACTCAAAAACTCTTCCTCTATTTAGAAAATTATCTCCATAAACATTGTTCACAAATTCATAACTCTGTGTGGCAGTTTTTTGCAGTTTGTAACAAAATTTGATAGCACGTCTTTGTTAATGACTGTCTGCCATTTTCACCCAACAACGACTTTTTTAAATGACCTTTACTGTTCTCATATTTTTACGAAAAATTTCAGCACTAGAAAGCAGTGCTGTTGTAAAGTGATTGAAAACATACTGAGCAATGACCATGTAACTTTTTATCAAGAAAAGGCAACTGCAACTAAGTTGGCAGCACCAGTCCTGGAACTTACCGATCGCCCCTCGTATTAATTAGTTAGAGACTAACAATATATAAACTGCCTGTTTATTTCTGTAGGAAGTTGGAGTCGCTACAAGAGTCGCTCTCTGAGGCTACTAATAACACAGAGAGACTTCAGGAAGTTCTAAATAGAGCAAATGAAGATCATAAGACAGAGTTATCTTCTCTACACAGTCAACATGAGAAGACGATTACTCAACTTAACACAGACCTGGCAGATCTGGTATGAATTGAACTTGCATATACATGTAATTATGTTACATGATTATAGTGATGACACCAGTGGAATGTACATGTATGTAAGATATCCTTATTTGTTTCATTCACATATTTTTTAGGAAACCAAAAAATCTGCAGCTGAAAAGGAACTCTCCAATCAGGTTGAAGTGTTGCAAACTCAAGTAAACAGTAAGAAAGAAGAGATGGAGAAATTGGAGAAAACATTGACTGACACCAAAGACTTGTTACAACAAGGTGAAGCTACTAACAAGTCTTTGGAGAATGACATGGCAAAACTGCAAAGTAGTCAAAAGATGTTGGAGGTTTGTAGAGATATACATGTATGTTATGTTATACATACATTAACATGCATGTCTGTATCTAGATTATACATGTGCATCTACTGGTATGAGCATGACATAACAAAATGGCTGTAGAAATTAAATCCCAGACTGAAACTTTAGTGTGAATTCCTATTAATAAGATTTTTTTATATCCGGCTTGTAATCCCTTGGTATGGTTATTACATGCATACTTTATGACGTAACTCGACTTTTTCTCAATTTACCGACATTTATAGGAGGAGAAAATTGGTGCGCTGAAGCAGATTGAGGTACTTGCAGCAGAAAGAGATTCTCTGACATCACAACTAACGGTGGATAAAGAAAGTATACAATCACAGCACACCGAAGAGGTCAACAGATTCAAACAGCAGATAACAGATCTTACCGCTGCATTAGAACAGAGTAAATCTGTATATGAGCAAAGCAAGCAGGTACACAATGAAAAATGAAATGCTGGAATTCACTATGAGCTGTATTTTGTAATGATTATTTAACTTGCACTTGTGTGCTTGTTATAATGTAGTTTATGTGGGTTGACACAGTGTTGTCTTTCCTCTGCTATCTCTTTTCTGTAATATTTCAGGATTACGCACAGAAAGAGGAAGTAAGTCTCCTGAAGAGCAGTTCTCTTGAGAATGAGGTATGGCCATTACTAAAGTTGGGCATCAGTAATCTGAGTTTTCATAATCAATTTCTGTTTGAACACAAATTGTATTTCATTAGAATTATTTGGTGGGGGATTTAAAATTGAACTTGTGACTTACTTTGGTCATGTAGCTCAAAGAAAAGCAGACTGATATCGAGTCATTGAAATCGAGACTGTCAGAGGAACTTGATGCAGCCAAGAAGTCAGCTGAAAACAGCATATTTGAACTCGAAGAGCAGCTGTAAGCTTTATTGGTTACTATTTCGAAATATAATAGACATATTCTCATTGTTATAGTTGTAGTTATAGTTGTTATAGATCAATAATTGTGAATTTGCTTACTGTATGCGTATATTCAATGACCCCTTAGGATATTTGAACTGAATATCTGCAGTTATCCCCACATGTCATTTGCTCGTTGCACTTAGTAATAGGAAAACCAAATCCATGAAGACTATACTGTTTGGTTTGGTGTATTATTTGACTTGCGCCATGTTCTATATTATAAGTACATGTATATTGTATCACTGTTGTATATTTTATGTTGTATTTCCTTAGAGTAACTACCAAGTCAGAAGCTGAAGTTCTCAAGAAGCAGGTGGATGTGGAGACTAAAGAGAAGCAATCACTGGCTGCTCAAGTGACAGATACCCAATCAGAGCTTAGTAAAGTACAACAAATGTTGTCTCAGTCTGAACAGAAAAATAAACAACTCATTGAATCTGTAGATAGGACAACAGAAGAAAGGGAGAAACTGCAAACTCAAGGTTGGCATTATGCTAATAGAATACACTTGAAATGTAACCAATATTGATTTTTTAATAATAATTAGCAAGCTAGCTAAGTTAGTAGTGACATTGTAAAATTTAGTTGATGTTACAAAATAGTTTTGTTTCTTCAAATTTGCTCACAATGATTGTAGTAGTTATGCTCCCATTGTGTAATATCTTTTCTTAGAATCTCATATTGCATTATAGGCTAATATGTTTCTGGGATGTTGTAGTGTTTGCTCTGGAGGAATCCAACTTACAGTCTTCTGAGCAGCTGGAATCCTCTAAAAAGGAATGTGCAGCTATAACCAAAAAGCTCAAGTCTTTAGACAAAGAAGTGGAAAAGAGTTCCAAAAAGTAAGTTCTGTATATAACTAATACTAAGAACGTTCAACTTACTGGAGCACAACTGTTGCAGCAGACTGATTTGTTCATTGTATTGTTTGCATCTCCATGTTTGATTTCCAAGATTGTCCTTTCAACTACCTACCCTCAATTTTAATTACTATCCATTGCATATTAACCTTTGACCCTATATCAATATATTCCTGATACCTGTATCATACTGTATACAAAGCATTACAATTAACTTGTGTCTGATTCTACTACACTGTTCACTTGTTCTCTAGAGGTGGCAAAAGGTAAACATTTATATTGTGCAACCAGCTTTCAAACTTGCATATGAATCAGTGTTATCAGGCTTGTAACTGTGTGTTCGTTGTGACAGAGCTGCTGCATTGTAATCAGATATGAAACATAGCAGTAGTATGAGCATTAGTAAGCTATTGGTTGTGATATAGAGTTGTCTCCTCCCTTTCTGTAAGATGGACAAGAGAAGACAACTTCTACCTTGGATGTTTAATGAAGCATGTATATTGAGTGTGCTGTTGTGTATTGGTGAAATGCTACTTTGTATCATTGTTGTTTGTCTACACTGCCTTCCTTTAGGACACTGCCAGCCTTTTACTAACTCAGTATTGGAATTCCTGAGCCATTCTTAAAAGCTTTTTTAATACGCATATGCATCTATTTCTTTGACTTGATCACATATTTCCTATTGTATGTGCTTAACAGATTACAAGTTTGAAGTGTTTAAGTCAATCCTAGACTTCATAGTCTATTCAGTTTGATTGAAAATGTATACGTTAAAATATTTTTAGGTTAGAGTTAGGAAAGACAGAACTAGCAGCTAAGACACAAGAATTAGAGATTCAAGCTTCTCTTATTGAGAAATACGAGGCTGAAATAAAGCATTTGAAGTCACAGGTATCAGCTCTAAGGTCTACTTATCAAACCATGGCTAGATAATTTACACTTGTAAAATATGTAGATTGTCCAACATCTATCAGGCAATCATATTATGTCACATGCATGCAGCAATGACAATTATTGCTACTGTAGTAATTGAAGCCAGCCATTGCTGATTGCTGTAGTGTTATTATAGTTTTACTGGAGACAGTGGTAATACTTTGTGTGGTATTTCGTTTGTATTCCTTCAGGTAACATCGGCTGATGACACCAAGCAAATACGGGAACTTAGGCAAAAAGTCTCTGAGCTAGGAGATGAGAGAGATGACTTCAAGAGAGAGGTGGAGAGTTTAACCTTCAGACTTGCTGAGGTGTCACAGAAAGCAGGTGTGTGCTTCTACATATACATGTGTGTACATTGTATGTTCAATAAATTTTTTTAATTATTTTGATGTAATACTGGTAATTGTCTTCTCTCTTTATGTATGAGCAAGAGTAAATAACCCTCAATCTGTTTGTTTGTGCATGTACAGTTTCACCTAAATGGACATTCAGTGTATTGTTTATTATTTCTTACGCTAAATGTTTATATAATTGAGTTGTAAGCCCTGAATTTATTCGCTGCAACATAATATTATGTAATAAATTCCTTGCAAAAAAAAATATCGCAGCATATCATGGTATTGAGTGATTTGTGTCTCTTATTATGTATTTTAATTATTCATGTGTAGATGCAGGAGTGACGGGTTCTGGAGATGCACCTGGTTCTGAGGATCGGCATCAGATTGACTTCCTGAACTCCGTTATAGTCGACCAGCAGCATAAGATAGACGAGCTAAATCAGAAGATAAAGGTGCTAGTCGAGGTCGGAGATGTTGATCACAATGGGTATGAGGAGTTTGACTACAGGTAAATATCAGGTGTACTAGTTGTATAGTGCTCTTGGTCCACAGTACTATATACATTCACATGGTACTCGGTTTTACTTCAGTCAGCGTATGGTAGGATATTCAGTCTAATATTATGACTATTAGCCTGTAGCATGTCATGGGGGACAACTCTTACCTGAAAAATAGGTATTACATGTAAAAAAGCTCCGACTTCGATTTAGTGCTCGGCATGAACTATTGGTTGAATGGTGAATCATAGACTAATTATGTATTTCTACGCAAGTACATTATTCACTTAATCTAATATAGGATAAATGTACAGTCATCACTTACAAACATAAACGTCAGGTCAATTAAATCAGTGGTGGGATATTCTATTGGTAATCAGGTGATACTTGCGTTAGATGCATAAATTTTACTGTCTATAATATGTTGTTTTTAAGTCTGTGTAGGCTACTTAGTTATAGTATGTATATCAGTATATACTATGTATTAGATTACATCCGTAAAGTATATAGTCTACTAGCATTGGTTTAGCCTCTACGATGTGATATGTCTGTAGAAAGTGTTGAAATAAAGCTAATAGTTCCCTTTGCACACCTGCTTACATCATTACTGCTACTAATCAGTAGATTGTAAACAGTATCTGCTGAGTGCATAATACACAATGACTCAATCTTTCAAGTCAAAACACACTTGAAGCATTGATTGCCATAATAATATAGTTAACTCATTATTTCATTATATTACCCACTAAACTATTCTTTTAACTTCATTTCTTGTTTATTTCATACTCTAAATCTCCAAAATAAACTGCACATTATTATTAGTGTTATTTATCTGTAAAAGGTGAATTAAAGCTACGTGTACATGTATATGTAATTATATAGCAGCTCTGGAGACACGGAAAATTGGGAGGCTTCAAGGTAATACGATACGTCTACTTAGACGCTAAAGTGATTTGTGAAATTCTGAAATGTATTATTTTAGTGCGGAATTTTCTGAGGAGACCAACAAACCACCTCCACGGCTATTCTGTGATATCTGTGATATATTTGATGCCCATGATACTGATGATTGTCCAATCCAAGCACAGGATGATGAAGATGGACCGCCCCCTTCACATCACCAGTTGGAAAGGGGAGCTAGTCGGCCATATTGTGATACATGCGAAGGTTCGTTGTCAGATCTACATTATATATATTCATGTATATTTGAGTGTGTAGACTGTCTGGTTTATGTTCTGTATACTGGAAGTGTTTATGGTGTGTGTCTATGCCATCACATTGCTCTCATTACTATGGCCAATAGCTTTGTTTTATTTTTGATGCTGTTGTGTTCTGCTTATATTTATTCAGCATTGCTATAAGTGAGAAATCTGTTTCACAGTTTGGGATTTTCTTTTGGTTGATAAAAGCAAGTCTATTCTAAATCGTATAATGCTCATATTAGTGCTTCAGTTGAGTCACTGAGTGACTGAACAGTTCTGGGTGGAGTTACATGTGTGCTCCAACTTTTTCTGTATCTCATTATCTTGCCAGTATATACAAGTCTGTACCAGTAACTGTGCTATGGTTCACATCAGTGCAACAGACTCAGCTTCTGCTATTATTGATTAGATGCTATGCAACTACCTTCATTAGGCCTTGGGTCCCAAGCAGGCGCTGTTATGAATATATGGTCTCAAGCAAATAGTTCGTCTTACCTGAAAGATGCAGCAATTAGTAAACCAACTTGATCCGATGAATATAGCACTGCATCATCCCCTACCTATAGTCTATCTTTAGTCAGCCCTATAACATACTATTAGTAACTTGTGTAAATAGAAGTGAGGGGGCATCATAAGCTGCCCTTTTACTCTCTCATTGTTCACATTAGCCCTACATGTATATGTATTTAGTTCGCGTGCCGGTGGATTACCTGTATTCAGTTTCCAGTGTTCACTATACATAGTCTTTAGGTCTTGATTTTCCTGTCGTTATATGGTCATAGTTTTGACTGCATATAGAATTTCACTAGCCGGTAAACACTTAAATACACACCGAAGCAGTAACAGACCTGTTATACATCTGATACCTGTTATACACCTGATACAATTAGTTTTCTATACATGTACCAATGACATCATTACTTTCACTGTTACAGTTAATCTAATTGGTTCATATTATGTTACAGTGTTTGGACACAGCACAGAGGAATGTGAGGAACCAGATGAGTGGTAGATTCATGATTAGCCTACTGTATATATACTCGGACTTATTTTAATTTTGATCTATAGGTACTATTTTTATATATAACGGTATACTGTATCAAGCCTATCTATGGTGTAGCGTAAGCTAAGTTTTATTACAGCTAGTTATTTAAACTTGCATGCTGTTACTCGTCCTAAACTATGGTATATTGTGTTTATTATTTTAGCATTGTTGCAGTATTACATAACGGAATTTTTGAAAACTTGTGTATGCCTTGCCATAATAGCAATTAGCTACGGCTTCTTAGAGGGTTTTTACAGTTATTTCATTTAATTTTATTTGTTGCCAAATTTAATTTGTTTTAATTCAGCAATGGTGTTAACATTTGGTATTGTTTGGGTCAGTCAGCTAGCGCACATCCATAATACTCCATGGTTATTGAAATAGATAATAGGCTCTTTAGTGTAGAATTCCTTGTAATATAATACCCCTTTAACATCATTATTTATTTTCACACTTTTTCAAAAGTTTTTTTTTATTTATATGGTGAAATGGGGTCTCTGCATATCAATGGTAACATATTATTGGTTGAAAATATAAGCATTCTCAGTATTCACTTTAATTTTACAATATTTGGTTTAACTGTTCCTGGCAAAGGCTTGCTGCTGTACATTACACATGTATGTGTATAATATAATACATGTACTCACTGCTGAATTCATAGGTCTAGGTAATGTCAAATTTTTAAAACGTCGGAGACTCGTTCACCATTCTATTTAATTACAAGAGCATCTATCTATAAATGAATCAGTAGGTAGACTACTCTCAGCCCGCATGCTGATTAGCTGTGTACTGTTCTACAGTTAATATATAAACAGAGTAATTATGATTACTGAATTGCTTTTATAAACACACACAATCATCAAGATGAATCTTGCATATCTACAGAAATAAATAATGAGTAATATTTGATTTGCTGTAAAATTATGTAATAGTTTATGTAGGTTCTAACGAGCATCAAAACTCAAAACATCTAAGATAATAATAATGAATGTTTGAAACTGGCCACCCTATATAAAGTTATAGCCATAGTCAATATATCCATGTAGGTCATATTTTATATTGTGAGTGGATATTATTTTTCTTTTAACATTATCAATCTTCTTCCTCGCCGTTCTGATGATAATATTGAGCCCGTCTGCTCTGGCGCTCAATCACAGCCTCACTTTCAACCACTTTCTCACGCTCTCTGCGTCTGCGACGTCGTCGTGCTGCTGCGCTGCTCTCTTCATCTTCATCACCATCATTTATATTTTGTTGATCGTGGTCATAGCCATTTATATGTCTAGTGTTATCAGTTTGTGTCTCAGTGTCGCAACGTAAGACCACAGCGGTGTTGGTAGCCATTTCAACCGGGCGTATAAGTTGCGTGTCTGTTTGAGTTTCTACAGTCTCAAAGCAGTCTGATGGGTCGAAATATTCGTCGGACTCTGTAGCTTGATGACTAACTCTATGCCTAGCTTGAGATAACAGAGGTCTGTCAGAGTCATGGATATACCCCATGTCTAACATCCCTGGTACAAAATGTATGACTTTGTTGGCTGTCCTTGGGAGTTCAGTGGACGCTGCTCTACTAAACGATAGCAACTTCTCTTGGATTTCTTTCTGTAGCAGAAGCAATTCCATATCTTTACCCTTGACTATCATATCTGTGATTTGTACTGTATTCTTCAATGTGTCTACATTCTTTTGCATCTCATCTCTCCTCTCGATCATCTGTATTACCTCAGGACCATACAGGTTGTGGATTTCTTCTATTAAAATCTTTTCTCTAAAGTAAAGCAAGAAAACATTTGTCCTGATTTCATCTCAAACAGCTAAATGAAGGATTTACCTAATAATGCTGAAGCTTGCTATCCTCATGGCATTGAACCATGTGAATCTACTACACAAACTAGTAGACATGTATACATTACATCAGTTTCAATATATTGTATATGTACATGTATATACCTGCAATTTGGAAAACCATGGTTATGCTGAAAAATTTTATGCTCATTTCGCATCCTATAACCCTGCTATTTTTCAGATAAAGTGTAAGAGACAAAGTGTAAGCCTACCATAGAATGAGAAACAACTTTTGTATCATAAATCAGTTTCATTCTGAACTTCACAAAGATATATAATATAACATCTAAATCCGTACCTGCTTCGAATATCAGATATCATGTCGATAGAAATATCTCGAATCTGCTTTTCAGCTTGTTTAATGCAACTCTCACATTTCTCTAGCGTCTGGATTTGGTTCTTAAACTTCTCCAGGTTTCCCTGACAATCTCTCATAAGGTTCTCTATGTTGGATTTGTATTTCATAACAGCGTCGCTGAACTGGGTGACATCATGGTCCTTGTGGTCATTGAAGGTACAAATGATGCAGACTGGAGCCTCACAGCTTTCGCAATAAAATCGAATGACTTCTTCAGGATGCTCCTTGCATTCTATATCCTTCTCTATCTCGATGTCAAATATGTTGTGGCTTCTAGTAACCTGGAACAGGACAAAGTTAGCTTTGATAAAATAAAACAAAACTTACACCAACATGACAGTCCCAATTGGCCAAGATATGACAGCCTTGATTGAAAAAGAGATTACATGTACATGTATATTATATTATGTTATGAAGCTCTGTAAGTAACAATGTTCCATCTACAGCAACTATTATCTGCTATGTTGACCATATTCATATTAAAATTGGGAATACACATGAACCATGAGTATAGTCATTTGCATAAGTACCAGTAATAAGACTTGCAAGATAAAATATTTTAATACACCTAATAGCAATTCATTAAGTGTTGCACTGCATAAGATCAAATGGGTGCCAAAGTCTGTGTGGAAGAGATTAGTAGGGATTGCTAGCAAAGTATGTATCAAGTAACGTAGGCCCTAATGGACAGTGTAAGATAAGTTACATATCTGACAATCTACAATAGGATGGCAATTAAAGCCTTCTGACTTTTTTGCTGGATCGCAAGAATATTTATTATCTACCACAACTACCAGGTTATGTGTACCATTTATATCTGTGTACTGTCTAACTTATCAACTCCTCCCAATTTACTTGCACTGCAATGTAGTATACAACGTCATGTAGTCGTGTGCTATAGTTTTCATTCCAAACACAATTTTTTAAATTGAGCACAATGCGAGTTTCTGACTGTGATAAAAGCCTCACTGCGCAAGCATATTCATGGACTCTCTGCCTAAACTACTAATTCCTAAGAAGAAATTGAAAGAGAAAATATTATTGAAATGAACCTTCTCAAGGCTGCCAAGGTAGTAGATTGCAAATGAAATCAGTATGGCTGTGATTACGCTGACTATATTTTGCACAGGATGTGCTTTTCAAGAAACATGTGTAGCATGATGGTACAAAAGAAATGGAGTATTGAATGTAGAGCATGTTTGCCAACTGGTGGCCATGAAATGATTTCTCTGATCAGCACCAGAACTCTGCAGCTAATCATCATCATTGTAGTGGGTGGGTACACACATGGCTTGTATGAGAGGTTCCATGTAATAATCAATTTTATGAATAGAAAATAATTAGTACATTAATTCCTGTTGAGAAAAGAAATTGGGATGTTCAAAGCCTGCTATAAACAACACTTTGCTACTATATTGCTCCTTCTGTTTTGCTTTGTGTATTGTATAACACTGTCTCCACTCCCGTATAAGATAACACAGCTCGCTCAATACGGAATAGCGTGTACGTAAATGCAAACTCATAAACAGATTGTATTGCCAAGCATCCTACATGTATGCTATGATTGTACGACTAATTTGGACACAACACGAAAACATGGCTGATAAATCCAATGTCTATTATATAGCCATAACACCTAAGCATATGTGCACAACATTTTTGTAATGACACCTAGGGCATAGGCTAATGAGAATTTTCACCTTCGTTTACCAGTTTGCATTTTCATACACGCTATTTTGCAATATGAGTGAACGGTCTTACTGTATATGGTTGTTGACTGCATTGCCACAATACTAGATGCTTACAGTTTTAAATATCTTCATGACTTTTATCCAGTAGCTGACTGAATGTTTTTAGTACAAAGTGGAGAAGGAACAGAGTGTTCACTAATTTGTCCTCTAAACATGCTGAAAAGCATTAGGTTTCCCCAATACACCCGGCTTCAAATCTCACCTTAGTTTCATTGTGCTGGTCTACACAGCTCTTGCAGAGAAGCTTGTTGCAATCAAGGCACTTGGCACTAGCCTCTCTATGCCTCTTATTCACCAACTTGCAGAAATCGCAAACCTGGAACTTGGATGGTTTTTGTCGATCAATGACTTCAGTTAGACTCGAAACAAGAAAGTTGTCAGGAAGTTTCTTGACCCCTCCCAATGGTAAGCTGGTTCTTTTGCGGCACAACGGGCATGTAAATTCTCTATAATCACTGTACTTTTTATATGAACCTTCAGAATTAGCATGATTTTCAATACACTCTTCACAGAACGTATGCAAACAGTCCAAACTCTTTGGGTTGGTGAATCCTTCCAGACAAATCTTACATGTTAAAAACTCATCATGTATTTGCTGGGCGAGAACACCACTCTTGCAGCTAGCAGGCATGGTTGCTATCGAGTTGGGAGAGGAACGAAACTCTGTATGTTCAGGGGCTGGGGATCGAGAATGTCTGCTTCGTGACCTTCTGACCTTGGTATGATCGTTGGAATCAGCTTCCAATAGTGAGTTTCCCTGCCTGAATATAAGCACATACAAAACCATTGAGAACAAACACCTACCAGTTTATCCCCAATAGTCAAGTATTACACGTGTTAGTAGCTAAGAATAGAAATTCAGTATAGTGAGCACATAGTATACAATGTAAAATTTGACTGAGAAATTAGTTAAAAAAGATACATGTACATGTAACAATATTTATTTGTACAATAAATTATCTATGCAAGACATACATTATGTTAAAAGATGTGCTTTGAATAGCCATAACATGGTAATATAAGCTGTGTACCTTACCTGGACATGACGCTAAGAGGAGATAGTAAACAGAGAATAAACTATGAGCCTACTTAGCAGCGCAGGAACTAAGCACAAAATGATATTTAAAGAAAAGCAGTTCCATACACATTAATTAATAGCATATAATGTAACGCTGAGGAATCTGCTAAAGGCCATTCATTCAATTAAACATAATAAATTGTATTACTTAGTAAATTACTTGTGATTGTAATACTATGTAGTGAGCAAACCTTGTGTACCAGTGTGCATGTTACTATAGATATAGAATCTATTCGTATACATGTATGTCTGTATTATTATTATTATGATTATTGTACATGTATATAATGCTAGTATATATGTGTACAACGTATGGTAGAAAGGCAACATTACGTACATAATATTATATAATATATCTACACGTAGATACATGTACATTTATATACATGTACATGTATATACATGTATATATTATATAGCACACCCAGGATTATCACAGTTATATTCAGTTTTTTATTTTTTTGCACTCTCATAAAAGTTGTGATATTTATGATCATTTTCAATAAATTACATACAAAAATCGGACTGACAGAGAATTCAATGTTGCAAGAAAACATGGTTATGTGCTTTTTACAAATTAACTATACACCGTCCATCATCTACATGTACATGCTATCAATATTCTATATACTACAGTGTATAGAGTAAAAGAATACAGATACACAGTACTTGAGCCTTTATTCAACACTTGCCCGCATCCTAATTATTTTTAGTCCTATTGACTCTTATTACAATTATTTTATTAGCCATAACTTAATAATAACAAATAACATAGGGTACATAATATAGGGTACTTAATAATATAACAAGTAATATAGGGTACATATCAAAATTTTAGTCACCGAAATAAAGTTTTAAAACTCCAGGGCTCATGTTTAATTTTAGTAAAATTACTCAATACCCAATATCTTACCTTCTGGTTTGATCAGTGTTTGAAGAAGGGGTGCTAAAGTGCTGCTTTCCTCAAAGCATATACAAGACGTGTGTCTATTTATTATTCTCAGACTGAATATAACAGTGTAATGCAGTATTATATGGAATAATGATTATCAATAAGGATTGATCCCGCAGGTTGCTTGCATGTAGAAAAGCCTTCAGTCACATATATATGTATGTAGGTATAATGAATCTACAAGTCTAATGTGCTGTAACATATACCCCAAGCACATGTTGTGTTTGTAATAGTATTTACTGCATGCTGCTCTGTTGATACTATGATAATTGATAATAATATATAATGCATATAGGCATTGTATTGCAGGAGGTAAGCTGCTTTTCATACAATACTAAGACAAATACTGCTGAGTGGGTAATTATTGTTATGCTAATGAGCATGGGCACTAAGTCTTGAATGTTTGGGTCCAGCAATTCGCCCATTTCTCCAGTTTTCATCCTTATTGCCATATAAACCTGTATAGGCATTTCAGAATGTTAATAAAAAGAAATTGTGAAGTGATATCTAGTTTTAAAATATTACATACATGTACATGTTTATATACAGTACATGCTGACTTGTACATGTGCAGTACATTGTATGTCTTGATGTCTCAAATGTCATGGATAGCTTGTGCTAATTTACAAGTTGCATTTCTAGAGTCACCTCAGAGCTACATGGGACTGACGGCTGTAAAGCAGAAAACAGATAGAGAGAGGACAACTTCTAATTATGATTAATAGCTTATGAGTGCCCAAGCATATAGCCATATACTACATGCACATCAGACCAATGTAATTATAATGATTATATAAATACAATGAAATTTGCAATAAAGATTGTTATACTCTGAGGCAGAATTATTTTGTTTATATGTAGGTAGTGAGGTAACCCGGAAAATCATATTATCTACATGTACGTATTGTACATGTACATGTAAAAATGTATGTACCTGTACATATTGGATTTAAATCTTACTGCATGTTGTTTTATTACTTGTCTTAATTATAGGATTAATTAGTTGTTTTCATCCATCACTACACCTGCATACTTTTTAGCACCCAACCTGGGGGTCCGATCCTATTCTGTCGGCCCTTGGGTGCTTGTTATGCCCTAGTCGTCCCTCTCGACGTCTAGTTGTACATCTCTTTATAATACTCAGGACTAGGGCTGGAACGAATCCAAAAATATTCGAATCTGACGATTCCGATTCCTGACACCATGCAGATTCTCGATTCCGATTCCTAAGCGATTCCGCATGGAATTACTCGTTTTAACAAATTCAATATCTTTTGTCACCATATAAACCATGTAATCAAACTGTATAAGCATATTTCATCTGCTATTCACTGTTAGTTTGTAGATGAGGACATTTTGTTCAACATTTTTTATTAATAATTAAATAAATTTTTAAATAATTGCTACAAAAAATAACAAAAACTTTACAATGTTGGATTCGAACCTGAGCATTTTGGAACCGAGATTCGGAACCGTGCCTAAGGATTCGGAATCGGATCCGGATTCGTGGATTTGTCACAGCCTTACTCAGGACACAACAATATGCTCAAAGATTGGCGTGTTATTCTGATGATAGGAAGGTGTGCGAGTGCTCTATCGTCCCCCTTGCTTTACATGCATTGAGTGAAAGATATGAGTGACTAACAGTGCTTTTGTAATCTTTAGTTATTGCGACCAACATGTCCAAGTGTGCTGAATTGTGATTATCTGTACATAGGTACAACCTAACTAACTACTTTAGTTGCTCTGACTTCAATTACGCAGAGGAACTTAGATTAAGGCAGTTACACGTAAGTTAAGCAGAAATGTTGCTTTATGTAGTCCTCAGCAGCTACTGATTTAACATAATAACTCGCCCGTCTTATATAGTAAAACAGCTTTCGGTAGCAACTGGTGGTGATCAATGGGCAACCGGGTTCCATAAATCGCTCAGAAAAACAATAGTATAAAATTATTTGAGGTATGACTAGGCATTGGGAGGGATGACTTGGATAGAACAGTAAGCAAAAGAGGGGCCGATACTAAAGGGTCGGCCCTATAGGTCGTGCTAAAAATTGCGACGTACATGTAGGTATAAAACAATGCATATTTATAAAATTATACAATGGCGCAGCCTCGGCCTCACACATAAATTCAACTGTAATTAGTTGTAAAAATGTTGCTATTTATACTAAATAATTATACGATATGTATAAACACATGGAATGGAACATGTATCTGAAATGATTGTCCGAAATCATCACAATACACCTACATGTAGTTTACATAATATTGTCATTGGGTTTAATATGTTTACCTACTAGTTGTAATGCACTGATCTACTAAATCGTGTACTTGTGTTGCATTAGCCACTACCTACAATGTAGATAGAAGTCAATGTAATTGTAGTAAGTAATGAAAGCAACAGATTGTCATTGTTAGTGCTGCATACCTCCAAAACTAGCTGCCCGGAGTTGTTCTCTCATTGCAAAATTATCGTGTAGTCCATTACCGAAAACTCTACAGTAATAGTCGAGGAATATGGCGCTACATACAATGTTGTTATCACGGAAGTAGTATCCTATTGGTATGATGCAAGGGCACTTATCTGTTTACCTGTAGTATGGTAGTCTAAGTATATATTGTTGGTCTATTGGATTTTTTAGACTGAATTTTAAGAACAATTTGCTTTTACCTCGCTCTCTTCTTCAAGGTACAGTACAGACACAGTACTTCCCGTTTAGTAATACTGAACACATTCAGTACACATATGAAGTTAAATTATCTCAGGATTCAGGAAGTTTATTGATTAGATTTATCTCAGATTGTGACATGATTATTATTAAATAAAAATAAAAATTAAAATAGTAATTAATTAATAGAGTGATAGTTAGTAATTTAAATTTTAAATTTTGTCATAGTCATAGTGTATAATAATAAAAAACTTGCCGATTTTACTTCCCGCTATTAATCCCAGGTAAGAAAGCAAAGATCTAAAGAGATCTGCATTTTTTCTAATTTTTGGGGTGGAGAAGGCACTTCACCAATGGTGAAGCTACTGAAGTAGCACAGGAACATAAAAGGTTGGATGCCCTTTCTAACACCACCAATGACCCTTATGGGAATCGAACCTGGGACTCCCATATGAAAGTCCAGAGCCCTTACCACTAGGCCACGGCAGCTCCCTATAGGCTAGTGTATAATAATAATAATAATTAATAATAATATGGTAAAATAAAATAATTAATAATATTAATATAATAATAATTATAAATTATAATAATTTAGTAATAATTATAATCATAATGTAATTTAAATTTGTATAGTAAAAATGAAAATAATTATGTTAATTATATTATTTTAATATAAATCTAATTATTATAATTATTATAATATACATGTATAATATTATACTATTTTATATAATTAAAAGATTAGATGTTAAAGTTGTTAGTCATAAGTAATGTCATAAGTCGTAATGACAAGTATTTATTGCAATCATTCTTATTCTTCCTTTTCACAACTGTGGTAGGCCTATGCAGTTCAAGTATTAGTATCTTTCTACTATAACCATTAGGTTATATTATTGTTGTTTGGGTTTTTACATATGCATTGTATTATATCCGCAGGGGTTGAATCTTGTATCTGTGTGTTTTTGCGAATAATACTAAAAATTATTTCAATTTGGTGGTGAGATCGGCTTAAATATCATAGTTCGGCCAATCTCACTACTAAATTATAATAATAATAATTTATGATATTTACAAAACATGAAGGTAAATAATGAAATTGAAATTAAAGGTTGAGATGTGTCATTCTTATTAAATTATTTATTGTTCACGGTTTCAATTGATCTGGAGGATTACAAAGGTACTAAGGGGTATGGCAAAATCAATGTGACGTGACGTATTGATATGCCGACATTCCAATTGCTGTACTTATATCTGATAGTCCTTCAATTGTCCAGTAGTGCACCTGGTAATTTCCATTTAAGCAGTTGCAATTTATATTAGTGAGTAGCATTCAATTATGTTTTGTCAACTCCTGATTGACAGTAATTTTAAAACTTTTATCTTTTAGGATGTATCAACAGTCATATGGCCAACCACCGCCACCACAGGGAGATCCCAATTATCTGTGGAGTATTTTTCAGAGGTAGATATCACACATTTATAGAGATAGGGAATGCCTGTATTATTTTTGAAACAAAGTATGAAAAAATCACTGATGAATAATAATAATGATATGAATGCTTTGCTTACTATGATTGATTTGCTCTAGACTTTTATGCTCACCCATTTAATTGAACAGGGTCGACAATGATCGGAGCGGGCAGATTTCCTGGACAGAACTTCAGGCAGCGTTAAAAAATGGTAAGAGTTGATATATGAATGTTAGTTTAAAATGCAGTCTCTATTTTTTCTCAGGGTTGATTCAAACCGAAGTGGAGACATAAGTGCTGTTGAGCTCCAAACTGCATTGAAAAATGGTAAGGCCAGCTTTGTATGTGCACACCTGTCTGGTGGTAACTGCTTAAGGAACCCAGGGATTATCATAATTGACAATATGACTTGTAGCTACTCAAACCTTATAACAAATCTACATTGCAACACTGCTCTTGATTGCACTACCTTATTTTCTTGCTAGATCATGATTGCTTTGATTAGCTTATCAGCTAGTTGATGTTACATCTGATAAATGGTTGTGGTTAAACAAGGAATTGAATTACAGGTACTTGGCAGCCATTCAACCCAGAGACCGTCCGCTTGATGATTGGGATGTTTGACAGAGACAATAGTGGAACTATCAACTTTCAAGAATTTCAGTCCTTGTGGAAGTATGTGACCGACTGGCAAAACACGTTCCGTGGTTACGACAGAGATGGCTCTGGAAGCATTGACAAGAACGAACTTAAGACTGCCTTAACCAGCTTTGGTGAGTTTCAACTTTCAACTGGAATTGTTTGTAAGTCATGATCTTGATCTTTCAGTGACACTGATTGTATTATATTTATAAACATATGTTATGTACATTGAATAGTTACATTTATAGTTTACACTTAGCTTCACCTTAGTTGACCATGGTGCCTTCAACAACAATATCTCCTCAGAAAGTCAAAACCCTGTGATTGCATTCCTTGTAATGCCCTGATAAGTTTTGCAAAGGTTGTCTTAGTAAATCTGATTAATATAAACTATGAAATACAGTTATGTCTATTTAAACTTTGACTGACATATTACAATTGCAGGTTACAGACTGTCTGATAGATTCTATGATATACTGGTGAGGAAGTTTGACCGACAGGGTAGAGGTACAGTTGCCTTCGATGACTTCATCCAGTGCTGTGTTGTCATACAGGTAGGCTCCTTGTTTACGTAGTCTACTTTGTTATATTAGATTAATGTTCTAAAAGCAGATGCCATTTACGCACTCAATTTTCTATGACCTTTGGAAAATACTCATAATCATAGGCTAGCCCAAAGCTGTTTGGAGTTGCTTCTACATGAATCATGGACTAGCCAAGCATAGAATATAGGCTAAATATATAATATCTTTAAATCAAAAATTTTATTGGGAAGACAACTAACCAAAGCACATGTAGTTTAAACTAATGCCGACACTTCCTGCTTTTAGCGTATATAATGCGCTATTCAGGCCATAATAAAAAGTAGGTGAGTCAGAGCACATTATAATGTTGAAAGCCATTTCATCAATACTCCACAACCAATATGTAAGTTGACTTTTCCTATGAATATTTATGCTAGACTCTTACCTGATATTTATTCTAGCTGTTTTATGGGGGTGTCCTGTAGTCATTTTTTTCTAATACTGAAATACTTGTCATTGTAGACACTAACAAGGTCTTTCCAGGCTTATGACACCAATAAGAATGGCTGGATACAGATAGGATATGAACAGTTCCTAACTCTAGTTTTTGCTCTCAAAAGTTAGAAAGGTCCAGTAGTTGGCACTGGTAATAAGGATTTATACAGTTGACAAATTGTTTATTTTCATTGAAAGAATATTTTATACTGTGTTCATATTTGAGTAATTTAGTTCTGAGGCTATATTATGTGTATTTTATATTGGATACTGTCTGATGTTAGCAGCTACTGCTTGCTACGTGGCAATGGTAAATTTAGTGTGTTTATGAATTCATCAGTGATTAAATTTCTTTCTGTTCTTTCTTGACTATTACACGAATTGCATTGAATTATGTTACACTTGTATTTTCATCTTTGTTAGCATAGACATTGTATATTCATAATATTGTATCTTTTGCTCTGTATTATACGAGCATAGACATAGACTAATAAAAGAATCAACTGTGGAGGTCCCATGGAATAAGAATTTTTCTACATTTATTTACCGAAATAATTGTCACATTAGCTAATAACTTATTCTTACAACCTATAATGGTGAATATAGACTTGTCTGTTTTATGTCCTGTTTGCAAAGCACAGAGATGCCAAAACTTAGAACATTGTAGTGGTTTCACACCAAGTAATTTATAGACTCACTAGCTTCTCATACGTTGTAAGTAGTAATGTTATTTCAATGTTGAGAATGCAGCCTAAGGTCTGATAGCAGTGTCTGTTTCCATCACTGATATAAACTTCCTTTCTAGTGCATATACATTATACACTTTAGATTTGCTATAAATCTGCAGTAATACACTTGATCATATTGATATTGGTTTACCATCGACATTCAACTTAGATGTTTACATGGTAACTTGGTCACTAACATGTAAATTGGTTGAAGAGTGTTTCACTGCTACGAATCAGAATTAGAAACCAGGCAGACATGAACCACTGGTTGTAAAAAGGGAGAAATGTAAGATAGCCTTAGTCCTTTGCCAACATTGAAGTAAAGAAGTTGTCTTCTCTATATTATGTTACTGGTTAACCGGTCAAACCTCCACCACAGGAAAAACTATCCTGCTCTGCATTTTAAATGAACACCTAGGGCTAGCCTATGCATTCAATAATAATCAAAGTGTGTCATAACCATAGAGGTAACACCCCAAGATAACCCTATGGTCATAACTTTCTTTGGTAGACATACAACGTAGTTACTGCAAGTCTAATTAGAGGATTTCTTACTATAGTGCAGAAGACAACTCCGCTAGTTCAACATACTATCCCATAGAGTTATCTTCTCTTTTAGTTAGGGGAAGACAATCCTATGTACTATCCTGTTTACATATTATCTGCATCCGAATATAATTCACCACCAGCATTCCTCCATTATTATTTTATTTTATTTATATAATGTAAAAAAGGTGTGGTAAAAATTTTAGAATCTAATTTTAAATTATATTATGTAGGGAAAAGCTGATAAAAAGTTATATTTAGTAAAAAAGGTGTAACCGGCAGAAAGTTTTATACTTCAGTTTGTCAGACATTGAACTAGCAGTCCTGCTCTTGTTTATATAATTCTGGTTAGCTTTTTTTCTTTGAATTTGATCTTAAAACTTGTGTAGATGTGAATTGGAGCATTTACGATTGAAAATGACTATTTTACCGCAACGTGAGCGCAATAAACGGAGACTTGAGCAAAGGGATACCGAATCTTCACAGCAATTGGGTCAGCAGAGCTCCAAAGCAACTGGTCCCTTAGAAGTACAAACTATAACTAGCCATTCCCATGGCCATTCTTCATCATCAAATCAGTTACAAGGAGAAGCACCTCTATTGTCATTAGGTCAAAGCAAAAATCACTCTATACTCGGTGCCCATGGCCAACGCCATAGTCCAAAGGCAACCAATACTAACCCAAAAATGTTCTGTCATAGAACTGACAGTGGTCATACTCACTCGACAACTAGAGCTCAAATGGCTCTTGCTGTGGACACTAAGTCATGGAGAAGTTCAGATGAATATATTCCCCCGCATAAGAAAAGCAAGCGTTCTAAAACCAAGTCCAAGCGCAATCACAGTGGACCATCCCAATTTGACTATTCAAAGAACCATTCTCTTGACAATCACCACTCATTATCTCACTCTAAATCCTGCAAAACAGTTTCTTCTAGAAACAGCTCTGGTTATGAGAAATTTGTACCAAAAGGGGGATGTTCTCTTCTTCAGCAATCTAGACAGTTATTAATTCCTACAGCTACAGTTTCGACATTGCCTCAGCATTCGCCCAAAATATTAGGTGGGGCTCAACAGAAAGCTGGTGCAGGGTGTAGATCGAAAAGTCCTGAGAGTGATGTGAACAGTGGCGATGAATATGCGGCGGCGGCCTCACCTAATGGCTGTAATAGTGAAGATGAGCATGTTCCGACGGTTCAAGATGGCTACACAGAGGAGGTGAAGTGTTATTGCCCATCAACTACTAACTGAAATACTATACCATATACGTGCAATAGGGTAGCTTTTTTGTTAAGTTCTATTTAGAGCCAGTTACCATCTGCGTATGCATTAGCCATAAGCCTTTCAGTTGTAATGCCCCATACATTCTAGTCCATCTGGTAGAGCAAACAATGTTGAATGTGATTATTTAAAACAGCTTGATCTTTCATAATGGCATACACTTTATAAGCATGTAGAAAAAATAGGAAAACAAAGTACCCAAAATACCATCTGACTACTTGACGTTGTTTCTTACAGCTGGAAAAGTCATTTGAATTAGCCATAAAAAAGGACTTGGGACTTGATATACGCCAAATGGAAATGGATGGCTCTTGTTTATTCCGTGCTATTGGTAGGTTGCAAATCGATGAGTACTGTTACTTTAGCATAGCCTACCATTTTAATGGGAGTTTTGTGCATATTTATTACATAGGCCAACCTATTTGGGACTGTGTATTTGAGTATTACCACGTGTTTCCAATGTGTTTTAGCTGACCAGGTATATGGTGATCAAGGCATGCATGATTTGGTTAGGAGGCAATGCATTGATTATATGGTGAGTGTTAATATTGGCATGCTATAAGTAGGCCTAGCTGTAGCTCCCTATGGATTTTCGTTCACAAAGATGTTTTGTCATTTTGATATTTCAACAATGAACCGTCATACCAGCAAAAATGTTGACCTTCATGTTTTAGTATAAGTATGAACATTTCTCTGATCTATTATCCTTCCATTACCAGTAAGGAATAGGAGCAGCTGGGGGTATGAAACTAATTAAAACATATTATCGATAGGCAAAGAACAGCGACCACTTTTCCCAATACGTAACTGAAGATTTTAATACATACTTACAAAGAAAGCGGCAGTTAGGCTGTCATGGCAATCATATTGAAGTTCAAGCATTGTCAGAGATGTTCAACAGGCCTATAGAAGTCTACCAATACGATCTGAGTGAGTACTCTACTACTAAACTCAATAGATATACAGTTGATAGTTCACTCTGAGAGAGATGCCTGACACTGTCTTCTACTAGGCCAGGGGTGCCCAACCTTTTCAGCGTGAGGGCCAGGCTCAAATTTTTGGTTTTACCCGGGGCCAGTTAAAGTTTTTGGCTGCAGTAGATGACTGCAGTAATTTAATGTCCTGACTTGTGTTTGTAAATGTGCATTTATTTCAACTAAAATGAGAAACAAACAATGGCAAATTCCTGGATTGATACTTATATGTTCAGGTCTACGGCACAACAGTTACAGTACTGTCCAACGTCGTTATTGTGCAACCAACATCTATATCAGAGTCAATTTCATACTTGGCATTGCTTTTCCTTAGTTATTCTATTAATGTTAGCTTTGTAAGATGCTCATCAGTCATAGTAGTTCGGTATTTGATTTTTGTATGCTTCATCCGGCTGAAGAATTGTTCGCAGAGGTACGTTGATCCGAATACGCTTGCCATGAATAAAGCATGTTTATAGATCAGTGAATATGTTTCCTTCAGAAAGAAATCATGGTAGAACTCGGATGACGTCATGGTTTCTTGATTTGTCATTACATTGCAGCTCAAGTTCTATTTGCAGCTCTAGTGGTGCATTAGGCCTATTAGGGGTTACAGAGAAAGGATCTGAAAACAATTTGATCTGTAACTTTGACTCATCAAATTGAGGACACTCTGAAACTCTGCCACCAGATCAGATATGATGGTTGTATACACCTCTGTATCTGCCCTCTCAGATGATTGGACCAAATCTGGAGTTTAGCCCTGAATGCAGTAATGTGTTGCCAAAAAGCAGCAACATGTTGGCTCTTCCCTTGCAGCTTTTGATTACAAAAAATATAAAATGCCCCTTACTCATGTAGGATGGGATATATTTGCATACATGCATAAAATGAAAAATGCATACATTGGGGGTACTATGCATGTCAAAATATGATAATCCTGTTGAAACCTGGTAGCGATCATTTGTTATAATTGGTGAAAACGTTGCTAAAAAAATTAAAAGCTAAGATCAGCCTGGGGGCCACATAAAATCTAGTAGGGGGCCACATGTAGCCCTGGGGCCACTGGTTGGGCACGCCTGTACTAGGCCTACAGCGTGGCCTTGTGATGTCAGCAAGTACCAATAACAATATTGTGGACGTTCCTATTATATTCTATTATTCCTAATGTTTTATGTAAAAATTGAATTGTCTGCATAAATATTCCCAAAATAATCAACTATTCACTTTTATTTTTACAGAGCCAATAAATATATTTCATGGTACATATAGCCCAGGATCTGTATGTCCTATTCGCATTAGCTATCACAGGAATACTCATTACAACTCGTTGGTAGACCCAGAGAAACCTACAGTCGGAGTGGGGCTAGGTTTATCAGACTACAAACCCAGGGTATGTACACCTTTGTTAGCTAATAGCTTCTCCATTCCCCTATTCTATTGGTGCTTCCTTGTGGCACTATCGTATAATATGTATAATACATCACCACTGAATTTAAAAATGTGTGTTCACCAGTGCTGTTTGGGAGTGGAAAGGAAGAGAGATGATACACATGTCAAGTACTAATTCAGTACACAGGTCACATGATGTAGTGATAGTTGGTCATTTCACATAATCTGTTGATATTTAGATGGTGGAGAAGAACCTTGTTGCTGAGGTACAAACATCATCAGAGAATTACCAGATAGAACAGGTGAGTCTGGCTCTTTGTTATCCATATTTCACATGGTATTATACAGTTGTTTACTTTAACTCACTTGTTAGTAGTTAATGTGTATTCATACAACTCTCTCAAGTAGTTGCCAGGGAACAACTAGGATACAATATACATGTACATTGTATATATGCACTACAATGTACATGTACACCTATTATACTACTATGATTGCATGTTAATCTGTTGACAGTAATAGTAGTGGTAATAGCAGCTGTGATAGTAGCTGTATTAACAGTACCAGTTATTACCAGTACCCGCGTCCATATAATACCATTGCTAAAGTTGTGAAATGGGTCTTGGTAAAACAGCAGTTATTCCACTGTTACTCAGTAGAACAGTTAGTGTTTTACTGGTATTGCTGGTTTTTTGGTCTGGCGCATTGACCTCTTTCTTGAGTCGGTGGAATTGAATAGATATGGCTAAAAAGGTTCCAGCAGAAATAAATTGGTCTAACGTTCGGTTTCCTTGACATAGCATCATTGACACGCTAATTACTACATAACTAGCAATGCATGGCGGGATCAGCCTAACATTGACTTACCCAGTGCCATGATACTATAATTATCCATGTACATACATGTATCTGATATAGACTGGTTATGTAACATTCACTCATGTGTTGCATACACATTGTATATAATATATACATGTAATAATCACTTAATAAATATTGTGTAGGTTGAACTATCTAAGTAATTGACAAGTATAATGGACAAATGACCATTAATTATCTTCTATCTTGTACTCCACCATTGTGCTGTCGCTTATACTATGTAGTAATGCTGGTTGCCAAGCATTACTATTAGCTTATTGGTCTCATTGTAGGCCATGTTGGATGATAAACTGCGGGAGACAGACTGGGAGATTACAGACGAGGCTATAAATGAACAGGTCGCCAGAGAATCATATTTACAGTGGATACACGACCACCAGAAACAGAAACGAGCTGCACCGGTTGGTAACCCATATCCTGCCTATGTGTGTGGTTAGAGTGTGTGTGTACAGAGTATTCCCATGTTATGTTATGCAGTGGAAAGTGATCCATCAGTTAACTCAGGATATACCTGGTGTGTATACAATGGTCTAGTCTACATTACTTGGAGTGTCTTTGAAGAGTTAATAACAGAGATTTGTTCTTGTCAAAGTTGAAGAAGTTGTCTTCTTTCTTTATTGTTTGGGTACCCAATCACAGACATAAATCTCAGTCTAGAACACAAGTGCTGCACCCAATTCATGGCTCATATTTCTGATGGACTGAATATTTCTAGACAAGGTGGTTGGGAATACGTATAGCATGTCGTATAGCATGTCGGTGTCATGGTGTTATCTGCCTTTCCATGTCAATAGGTGAAAATATATGATGATCTATTGTAATGTGTACTTTAGGCCTGTACAGTAACTGGACCTTCGTGTAGTTGGGGATCTGAAGAACCAGTTAACTGGATGGAGAAGTTATCTCCCTCTGGCTCTCCTTCACACGCTACCAGTCACTCACCCAAGTCTAACTCTTCCAAGGCTGAGAAAGAAAAATCTACTAATAATAGTAAGTGAGACAACATACCACTCCTACTGAGATGTGTAGCTGGTTTGGATTTATTCTGCCTTCGATATAGCAATGTATTCATGTTCAATGGGGACAAAAAGAAGTTGCTGTTTAATAGGGTTTAAAGAGCCTTGGTACGCTGTTTCTATTGTTTTACATTAAGGCAACAACTCCTACTACTCCACAGTTATGTTATTGCCATGGATAGTCTTGGAGATTCATTCCATAAAGTAGCAATACATATAGCTGTTGGATCTACATGTACAAGTCTTATAGATGTATGATGACAGTCTCTCTTTCTATGTTATTCTGTACAGGGAACCTCTTTTGTGAGCTCAATGGGGTGGATTATTATCTCCCTGGTGGTATCAAGAACAAATAATTATGCATATCTAACAAAGCTGTCACTTACATGTATTTACAGAAAGTAGCAGTGGGAGTAAAAAATCAGATGCAGCTAGTGGCTTAGATCTTCCCTCATCCAGCAGCTCACTGGATATCTCCCAGCAACCTGAAGCCTTTATAAACTTGGAACCATTCACTGTTTATAGTAAGTATTGTATTGCATAGGCCAAGAAGCCAGTAGGTATACACAGCTGAGTGGTCAATGTAAATAGAGATGTAATCATTGGAAGGAGGTGGTTGGAATTACAAGGGTATACAATTCCCAGTGAAAAACCTTCATGGCCTTTTCCCACTGCATATGATAGTGTAATGCAACCCATGACACACACGGGTATCGAGATGGTAGTGGATAGCTCGACAGTAGTAGCTGCAATACCTGTGCTTAACCATGTTGTACTGCTGTAGTAGCTATATTAATAATATAATTTAACCTAGTACCAATTTAACTACTAGTAAATGAATCTTCTGTGAGAATGCAGTCAAGTGTTAGGTATTTACAATATTGTACAATGTGTTGTGTGGTACAGTGTATTATATGAAACAGTGTGTTATATGAAATGTAATATGGGGAAATTCATGGTGCTGTGTTTACTAATACATCATTATTCATCAAATTAATTGTCAGTGTAATAATTGATAGGTTTGCCACTCAAGTTGAGTAAAGCTATAGCAATAGTTGCTTCAACAAATTAATATTTTAATTGCAGGTTATAATGATAACATAGATGAGAATGAAGCTGTGGCCAGGGCTATTGCAGAAAGCCAACAGGAGTATATTAATCAAGTATTGAAGAAATAGCTCTCCCTGAAGGTATACTAGTCAACAGAGATGATTGGGAATGTTTATCAGAGACTCGTTTGATATTATTACTATAACTATACTATAAATTATAACCTGTAGTCAATGGTACTATGACAGGAAAATAAGGAGGTAGTAATTACTTGTAGTACCATTGTTTAATATAAACATCCCTATTTTTGTAGTGCTCTATTTTCAAATTAATATTCTATATCTTGATGGAAATTCTGCCTGTCTATATTTTCAGAGGGCGATCTAGCTTTGCTTGTGTGTTTTCTTCTCAACTTTTTCATCTAATTACATAATTTAAATCATGTGTGGATGTCAATAAAACACAAAATTATATAATAAAACAATTTACTAGACTACTAGTAGTTATATTGTGCCAGTACATTGTACTGAAAATATGTCAAGCATGCAAAAACCATTTAATTTATTTTCATGGCAAGATGTCTTAAATGGAGGAAAATGTGAGCTTGAATGAAACAGCAGTTGTACCTTCAATAATAACTGAGACTAGAAGTTCTTCTGACGTAGTTTTAATAGTAATCACAGCAGCACTATTTTCATTTGGTCTAACGGTAAATATGATGTATTATATACCTAGTGTATGATATTGTAATGCTTGGGATTTTGAACATCAACTGGGATATTGTCATAAGGGGATGAATAGGCAATCATTATCATCAACAAAATAAAGTTGCAGTTGAGTTAATTTTTTACCAACACAAAATCTGGTGGGAGAATCTAGAAATGATGTTTTGATATTAACGATATTCAAAGTATAAGAGAGCAAGTGTGGGTATAATAGGTTTTTGAAAGTAATCTGTAACGTCACAAGGAATTATACAATGAGTAAATTCAATAACAAATGGAACCAGGGTTTCATTTGAACTAGTATAGCTAAGTTGGTCAGGTGAAACATTGTCAATTGCAGTAAATCAATAAAATGGACTTTAGGAAAATGACTCTTCAAGGGAGAAACTGAATTAAGGGCATTTCGACAAAATTTGTTCACTCTATTTGACTATTTCCCTTCTCCTTTAGCTTTCCTGTAGAGTGTACAAAGGCTGTGTCAAACATTGCAGAATAAAAGCATGGAGTAGACAACTTCTATCATAATCATGAGCTTGCTAATGAATACTTATTATAGAACATTGTAGATGCAGTATTTCAGTTAGTAAGTTGCTTTGCTAGCATATACAAGTACTAGTAACTAGAAGCCTTTGACATTAACTATAAATTTATTAACAGGCATGGTGTTACTGCTGTTGGAAACAAGCTGTTGATGATGCACACAACATCAAAAGGCAAAGACTGAAGAGTGCTATCTTATCTAAAGAGTTTCCACTTGATGACAGAATATCTCAAGCTGGAAGCAAGGTTAGCAAAATAACAGCCATCCAGCCTGACACTTCCAAACAAATTCAGACTCCAACAACAATTCTATCCACAATCTCTAACCTAGTGGTAGTCCGGAAAAAGAAACGCGTACAGTCTCAACTCCCATCACAGATTGTAAACATGATGGCAATTGTGTCGGCAAAGAAGTTTGCACACGGTGTCAAGACAACCAATAAAGGTTTACATCAGCTCCCCATTCACCATATGAGTACAGTGTCCCAATCTCAACAAGCAACAGGCGGAGTTGATGCCAAGACAGTTATATCATTGCAAAACTACACAAAGAATTCGACTGCTCAGGGTTCAAGCACTCCCAACTTCCCCTCCCATAATAGTATATCATCTCAAAATGCCCCTCTTCAATATCATAAAAAGATCTCGGGTAAAATCGTAGCACCCGCCATTTTCAAAGACAAGTTCTCTGAAGAAATGCGGCAACCTAGTCCACCATCAATGAACCCATCCATACGTGAAGGTGCAATCAAATCTGCAGAATTCAGTAAATTGGACAGCAAGGTTAACATCTCCTCAATGAACAAAGCAAAGTCTCAATCCGTCACCGGACTTAAGTCCCCATCCATAAACAAGTTCAAATCGAGCAACCGGTCTGTCGCACCGAGCCATCATAGAATGTCATCTAAAAATATGTCGGGTAGTTTGACAGTATCAAATAAAATATCTAAACGGCGAAGAATGCAGAAAGACAGCAAGGTAACACCAAAAAATAGCAGCACACCCCTAGTCATTAGAGGAAACCAACAATCTAAAAATAGTACAATAAACGTATTCAAGAAGGCGGGTTAGGGATGTACCAGTGGAGTTATAACTGTCTGTATTTATATTGTTGGAGGATTTATTATCCCATGAATAAAATATTTTATATAAAAAGCTTGGCATAATGTCGTTTACCACAATTATTGCTACAATAATATAATATGTTCACAACAACTTGGTCAAAATGACATGATTATAGTAATTACATATCTTTATATGAAAATAGCAATTGCATTTTTGTCACATGGGAAAAGGAAAATCTCACTTTCGCTTCTTCAGTTTATCAAACCTAGCAGCCAGGTCATCAAAATCAATATCATTAGGGTCTTGTTGATTGGTATTACCTGGTCCACCAGGAGCACCTGGGCCACCTGCACCTGGGTTCATACTGCTAGGCACACTGGGTAGATTAAAGTCATCACCAGGTATCTCCGGGAGGCTAGGTATGTCACCATCTGGAGCAGAGGGAGCTTCTGAACAAAGAAATCAATGCTCAGCTAAATATAGATTCAACAGTAACTTAATACAATGTACATGTAACTATAGCGTATTAATTTGTAGGTTGGACATCTGTGGTTCACTAAGATTCGATAACATACTTTCAGAGGCGTTGTACGTAACATTATTACAGGCTAAGTGTTCAACAGTATACTCATGTATTGACACTAGTAAACACAATGACCAAGACAGAAACTGAAACAAGTAACACTGTATCAGTGAATTTAATGCCAAAATTTTCTTTTTGAGAAAACACTCGACACTCATAATCTGGCTCAGCCATTGTACATTGTATATCGAAACCTAAAACATACCTGGTTCATGTGATAAGTCATTCCTGATGTTCAAAGATGAATAGTTGGGTGGGTTTGGGTTCATCCCTGGTTTTTCACTGTATGTAGGAGGCATAGGCTGCAATAGCGACAACAGAGTATATTATGGCATGCGAGCATGAGGATTAAGGTACATCCTGAAAACGCTATCTCATACACCAAACTGTAACATTGTCTTGGCCTTGTTACCAACTATCCAAAGACTAATGTATTCAAATTTTCATCACATGTATTGGAATGTTTATCTTGCTCCTTATGTCTAATGAAAAGCATACTGCATTTCATTTTGTTGCTTTATACAGGAATTAATGTATGTGTGATGGAATTCCACAAGCTAAATAAAAATATGACAGCTCCAAACTGCACAACGACTGGTGATGCAGTACTATTAGTGAATAGATAGTAGTGAATCAGTTAATCCATCTCAACACAATAAATATAATTCTTAATACATGATAATCTTACTGAGTAAAAATTGGAATAGAAATAATGATTATATTATAATGATTTGAAAATGATGCAGTTACTAATGTTAGAACCCTGAAGCTCATAGCCTTAGTTTCTTAAGTGTTTAGCTTGGCCATCACTGGTATCACTGGTAGAAGTAAGTAGTGCTTACCTGTGTGCCTCCAACTGCACCATTTGGTGGTATATTGGGAGGCATAGTAAAGCCTCCAGGAGATTGTGGAGTGGATACAGGGCCAGACGGAGGAACCGATGGAAGAGGGGGAGGATAACTACAATATATTCATCACACATAGAAAGACAGATCAGAGAACACTCAGTGTGGTGTGGTGTATCTATTAAATACTATAATATATTGAAACGGAAATTCTGAAAGGTAAGTGTGAGACTGAGAAATTAATGTTAAAAGTCATGAAGCTAACGGGCTGCTCCATCTAGAATGCAACATGATATTAGTTCTCTCTTACTTTTTTTACAGATCAAAACCTTTTACTAGCCAATCAATTTCTTCTTAGAACTTCCTAAATCACTCACATTACCATTGAAGAATTGACAACATTCGTAAGTAGTGCGATTTTTGAACACAGAATTTAAAAAATCAGTCTTGTTCATTGTGTGCTATTTACACTGCCAACCAACCATTGACATCAACGGTAAACTGCCTGGTAAAATATTAAAATTCAGTTCACCAGTGGTGATGTAGTCCCCACTTCACAGATGTTTGAAATATTCTTCATCTATCAAAAACTAACCTATGCATCATCTCTACTATTATTATTGCTCAATACTGATATACACTACACTATTCAAATGTACAGTAATACTTACACATTTGGTGAGGTTGGGCCACTAGGAGGGTATCCAGCAGGAACACTAGGTTGTGGATAGTTACCACCGCCGCCATTTGGAGGAGGGTAACCACCACTCCCACCACTTGGAGGAGGGTAACCACCACCCCCACCACTTGGAGGAGGGTAACCACCACTCCCACCGCTAGGGGGTGGTGGATAACCACTTCCACCACCACTAGGGGGTGGTGGGTAACCACTTCCACCACTAGGGGGTGGTGGTGAACCCATCCCCCCACTAGGAGGAGAAGGTGGACCTCCACTATATTTATTCTCATTGAACCCAAGAAGATCTCCCATAGGTAAACCACCATCCTCACCCTACAGCATATGCAAGATATGTGTAGACACAATGCTGGGTAAGCTGCGAACATAATTCCGTACAGCCGTCTGGAATGTGGAGGACACATTACTATAGCATGAACAATGGCCATTGTACAATATTAACATAATTTAATGTAGTACCAGCAGAGCTAGATGATCTGGTTCGAAATCCACGTTGAATGACTTTGCAATCTCCACCATGTAGTTTTCAATCAGTGACTTAGGAGGAGAGTATATGCTCATCTTTCTTATCAGCTACAACGTTATACATGTACTTTTACATGTACATACACAACACAGATGTACATACACATTACACATGTACATACACAACATACATGTACATACACAACATACATCTACATACACAATATACATGTACATACATATTATACATGTACATACACAATATACATGTACATACACATTTTACATGTACATACACAACATACATGTACTATACACATCATACATGTACATACACAATATACATGTACATACACAATATACATGTACATACACATTATACATGTACATACACATTATACACGTACATACACATTATACATGTACACACACAATATACATGTACATACACAATATACATGTACATACATATTATACATGTACATACACAATATACATGTACATACACATTTTACATGTACATACACAACATACATGTACATACACATCATACATGTACATACACAATATACATGTACATACACATTATACATGTACATACACATTATACATGTACATACACAATATACAAAAAAATCTTGAGGCGAACAGACTTGGAACAAATGAAGCAGCAAAAATCTCTGTGATAAACTGACATAATACATTTTATTGTTGGATTGACTTCATCAAAATAAATCTGGTGGTGATTCTCGGCCTTTATACCCTTTTGACCAAAACAACGTCTTTTTACTTCCCAGATTGTGGTACAGTCATAATCCAATGGGCAGTACCCAGTCTATATCGGTATGTATACTACACTCATGTATATAGTATTATATTACCTTCTCATTGACTGAGTTGAGCTGATTTGTTCTGCAAGCAGCATGATATTCCTTGCCATATCTAGCTAGCAGGTTCTTTGATATCTACATGTGTTAATGTGTATACTGTACAGTAACTAAAGAGAGTACATTCATACTAACTGCACATAACACATGTGCATAAAACTATCTACATGTAGCATTTGAGACTCGATTCTACATAACAAAGCACTACAGCAACTATTGCCAACTGTAACTCTTGCCTAACATAAATATTTACAAAAACTGTTCTGCCTCAGATATTTTGATCAAATATTATTATCTTGATGCACATTGTATCTAAGCAGAATAACACCAGTATATCCATAATGTATGATGCACTATGTAGACATGGTTACATTCAACACAACAAGAATAACAATGTATCAACAGCAACGCTTTATGCAAATCTTTTACCACAGCGTTTATATGAATCACTGCTACAAGGTAATGTACATCAAGAGGAGACAATTCCACAGAATTTCATTCCTTATGCATGTAGCGATAAATGAAATGTGATCAATATTACCCCAAGATACAGTTTGCTAACAAAGAGTGATCTATTGCATGTGTGTAGGCCCCAAGTTAGAACTGAATATACATGATCAGGATTACTAAGAACTGCTTTCGTATCTTTCCTTCACAAGAATTATATAAATATTATCTACATAATTATTACAACAGCATACCCAATGCAGGGGCGTAGGTTAGAAAATTTTGTTGGGGAGGCAGCAATGTACTGGGTGGGAGGGGGGTGCGGGGGGTGGGGTGCGGGCACCCCCCGCAGATGCACGCGCAGCGAAAAATTTTAATGTGTTGTTGCCTGAAATGCCAAATTACGCTTACATATAGGCAGGAATTGGAGCAAGGACTGGGGCAAGAAAGCAACGCAGCAGCCAACATTGAGCACTGCTGGTCACACTAAATGCATCAAAAGATGAATCTGAAACAAATTATTATGAATGATTCTATATTGTATGCATAATGACATTATATACATATAAATGACTGTACACTATAATATGCGATAAATAAAATAATGTTCTACTAGTTGAGACTGTTGAAGTTAAAATATAACAGCATAAGTTTAACTCTTTCACTAACAGGACTGTGCCAATGTGTCATAGGTCTGATATGGAGCTACGATGTGAACAACAAAACAGCAAACAGTTAATAATCTGTTGGTCTAAGTAGATAAGGCAAAATAAATTTATATCCGAACATCTAGTTAATGTGCTATTCTCTGCGCCCTCCTTGTACTATTGCCAATGTATTTACGTATTATTTCTGCAGGATCAAGGTTAGCAGTTCTTTCCTTATATATTGACAAGGTCATTATTGCATTTAGCCTCTGCTGACTCATTGTCGACCTTAGATAAGTTTTTACTCTTCTCAGGGTTGAAAATGATCGTTCTGAGATGGCATTGGTGGCTGGTAGGACCAAAATCAAACGAGCTACCGTCTGAACCTGAGATAGGAGGGGAGCAGATGGGCAGGAATTAAACCAACTGATAAATTGGGAGAAAGTGTGCATTGGGTGTGGAACAATAGTCCCCAGTATACGAAGCTGAGTAATTAGTAGAGGGACATCAATATCATCACCGTAGGTTGTTGCAATGTCCTCTCTAAGTAATGGTAGATATTGTTTGCCCTGGGTAGCCCACAGCAGAATATTCTCCAAAGTTTCCATCACCTGATAGCCTGTTTGGGAAAACCTAGCCTCTATACTCCCAATAGCAGTGTCAAGCACTTGGTAATATAGAGCTCTGTACAGGCTTTCTGGCTGACTATGAGAAAACCCTCTATCGTCACCTTCTTCGTATCTCTTTGATCTCAGTCTCTTTCTCCGTATGCAAGGCTCGGCAATACCTACAACATCAGAACGCAATCCGGAATCATTAGTGGAACAAATAATATGCTCACAAATACATGTATATTACATTGTATATGCTAAACATATTCTTTGACAATTCTGTAAATAATTCAAAAGATCTGTCAAAATGCGCATTTGTACCTAAGTCTTCTTGCAGTTTAGTTGCATCGGCATACAGCCGGTCAAAGTCGTCCTCTGTTCTCATGGTCCTGAGAGTAGCAATGGTATTATCAGCCAGCCCTTTACCTTGGCTAGCAGACAGGTTACTCGCTTGTAAACTTGTTGCCAGGTTGTCAGTTATTTTGAGAATATCCTTGGCAATCATCAGAGCTGTGTGATATATTTTAATTTAATTTCATTGTGTATACAGAAACCATTTTAACAATCATACCAATATGCAAATTCAACAATACATGACAGTTTACTATGATACACTGTAATAGTGTTGGAGTACTTACAGATCAAAAAAATGAACTTCTCCATTTGACTTTGGACTCCTAAAATACGAGCCCTCATATCAGAATCACTTATGCCATCCACTAGAGACCTTTCCCATAACTTCAGTACTTCTTCATAGTTGTTAAACACCGATTCCATGCATGCTGCTCTAACAGTCCATCTATCAAAAGTACAAAATTTCAAGCAAATGGAAACTTAAAGTACTATGATTCACTAGCTACGATATCTGCTGCAGGTTGGAAGTTACGACCAAAAGAAAAGATTGCTCTATAAATAAAAGTTCAACTATGATAACACAGTTGCTACGCACACCGTTTCCGATTACTTGTACATGATTATAATATACAGACATTTTACCTGGTAGGACACAAAGTCTTGACCCCACCACCTGAACTTTTTACTTCCTCCTTGATCCTTTGCAGAAGAGCCTCTCGTTTCGGTGATTTTTTGATAAGCTTTGTTACTTCATAGGTGGTGTCCAATAGGTCTCTTATTTCTGGAATCTGTTTTATTGTGTCTTGGACAGCAAGGTTTAGAGAGTGGCCAAAGCAGTGAACGTATACTGCTTTCTTATTAATTTCCAGCACACGGGTCTTCAACCCAGATCTTTCACCTTTCATGCTCGCGGCACCATCGTAACATTGACCTGAAGCAAAAATATTTAAAATTACAAATTTTTTTGCACATTTGAGAAATTAGTTTGCTAAAAATGATCACAGTTTTCAGAGCAGAATGATTACAATTATGTGGTCAGTGGCAAAATTGTGAAAAATATTTACAGAGGTTAACAAAATTTTAGGCAGTGGTGAATGAAGCCTAGGCTAAGTACCTCTGCACTGAGAAAGTGGTATCTCAAGTCTATCTAGTTCCGACTTTAGATGCTGGAAGAGTGTATCAGATGATGTACTCGGAATATGAGAGAGTGAGAGGTAATCCTCTTTTGGAATTAGATCAGCGCCAACATATCTGGAAAAGATTTGGGATGCGAGAAGTTACTAAAATGACAGACATCTACTGTTGATACCACAATGCAATAATGTAAAACATACATGTAATAAGCACTAACCTACTAGTACTTGAATGCAAATTTTAGCACAAACTTACATAACAAATAAAATGTTATTGCTAAAATAATATCATGAGAAAATGCAACCACCATTTAAATATTCGAACAGCCTACCGGCTAATTTGCCATTGCTAAGAGACCTATTCCAGTTAGCAATAGCAAAAATTTGTATTTGTTTGTATTACAAATCACCATTGCGTACCTTAGACAGAGAACCATCTGTTCCTTGTTAGAGCAGTCAGTAGTCTCATCTATCATTATGCTATAGAAGTTTGCTTTTAAAATTTCGTCAGATATACTTTTTATTATCACCTGTCCCATCAATGTTAGCAGCTCATTTTGAACTTCTGGTGAGATGAATGAATGGTTCTTCTTCAAGAGATCACCCAGAAGGGGAACGTTGTGGGAATCATGCAAGAGAAGCTACAAAGTTAAAAAGATTAACGAAAGCCAATAACAATAATGGGAAAAATTTAAAATTATCAGCCCATTCAAACAAGAGACAAATGATTGAATGGTCACAATTAATACGAACTAGGTTTATAACAAACCTTGAGGTCACATTCTAAATTAATCGTGATTAAAATTAATCGATAAAATATACATCAGAATACATGTATGTTCAAAATAGTAGCAACTAGTGTCTAAAAGTATAGTCACCTGTATAAAATTAGAGTTCATCTCTAAATGATCTGCTCCCGCTGTATGTCTTCCGCGTATGCCTAGGTTTTGCTTAGAAAGAAGCTTTAGAGCACGCACAACGTGGGTAAGCATCAGGCAATTTTGCTCCCTTGTTGTAACCACTGCAGCATCTAATGCTACATCAATCTTCGGCTGTCTCCTGTCACCACCAGACAGCTCCCTCAATGCCATTTTGTGAGAGTCTGATTCTTCATGCTTCTTTAGCTTCCTAGCACCATCATTCCAGTTGCAGAATCCATCCATAATGTAAATCTTTGAGCAGTCTTTGACTTTACCTATGAAACAAAAGCAAAGTATACGTATACTTGTATGATTATATTAGGCCATTGAAGTTTCTTAAGAATAGTTATAGTGTGCATACATTTTCAAAAAAATATTATATCTGTTTGCAAAAATATCAGTCAAGGGAGAAAAAAACATCTTGTTACCTTGTTTTGTAGCAACTGTGCATGCATAGCATAGTATAGTGTCATTTTCTGTAACATAATGTGCCCATGGAAATACTTTGAACCAGGAGTGCTGACAGGCCCGAAGTCGTGCTTTGTCATCTTTGCCAAACACTCTGCTAGGAAACTTGAATGTGGTAGGAGGTGCATGTCTTTTCAACACTGAAAACATGTCATAACAGCATCTTATCATTAGCACATGATCACTGATAAGTTTCTTGTGGGCCGATGGTTGCTAATGTAATTTATAAATGCTTTTTCCATACTCACCATCATCAAATTGAGGTAAACCCACACCAGGAACTGCTACAGTATTGCATGTACTTGGAGTTGTCAAGTGATCTTCTACTTCTTCAACATCATTATCAACATTAAGGAGCAGCACATCACTTTCCTGAAAATATTTGTACAGAGATGAACTCGAAGTTTTAAATTTAACATGATATCTAGATTCTAACAGTAGGTATGATTCCTGAGGATTATAACATAAATTCTACTCAAACTATAAAGTCAGAACATGCAAACAAAGTGAGTAAAAGAACTAACAGCACCAAAAGTTGCACTTAAAATTGCACCACTTTGTTAACCCCCATCAAGTATAGACACTCCTCGTGCCTGCATTGGATAGATAGAAATAATATGTTATCAAAGTAAGAGACAGAGTCCTCAGAGGATTGACATTAGCTACCAATCTACCAATCATGCACTACAATACCTTATCTTTAGAAACACCAGATGATAAGTCGTTGACTGGCTTTGTTTTTGTAGAGCTAGTGAAGTTGAAAATAATAAGATGGCATCTTTCAAGTAATTGCCTACAGTATTCATTTGAAAAGCACAAAAATAGGTAAAATTTTGATAATTATTCAATGTTATTAACTACAATGTACATGCCAAATAATCTAAATAAGCTATAGATGTGACCAAATCAGATCAAAAGTTTAAATTTTAGGCCAATATTATATAGAACTGCAATAAGATGAGCACCCAAAAAAATGTAGCAAATAACATATGCATTCAATCAGTGGAAAATATACACACCTGAAGAAATCTTTAATACTCTTGCTCGCCATGCTGTGAAATGCTTCTCCAAACCAACTTTTACTTTCGATCTGGCAAAGTAGAAAAAACTTGACATGAGTAAAATATTGCAAGAATAATTGTAAAACAGTGTCATTACAATATTAATCTAACAATTGCAAATACTAGTGGAAAATGCCTCTACTACTGACTCTACTACTACCAGTTGCAACATACATTGTAGTAACGTACTGGTAGGCTATCTCCATCGTCATCACAACTACTACTAAGTTCTGCTACTACAACTTCCAGCAGAAGTCAAAGTAATACTAATATAGCTGCCAATATTACTGGCACTATCAGTTATTCATAATTGCTATAAAAATTTTGAAATTGTTGGACTCTAATATTTATATTGCTAATGATAATTTATTATTTATTAGCAATATTATTTCAATGTGTTAACATACATCTCACTAATAATAGTAATAATTATAAAACCAGTATTGACTACTAACAGATATTATGACTTTGTTATCACTATTGTTATTGACATTATCTAATATAACATTATAACACAAAAATCCAAATTATTATTTTAATTAAATTTATTATTCTGATTTATTTTACTGCACAATAAAATGAAAATATAATTATGTAAGATGATAATTTAACTTAATAAATATACAACAAAAATAATTTTATAATACATAAGCAATGATGCCGAATAATAATCATAATATTGTATGTATAGACTTCACTTTTTAGTATTTTCCTCGTAGTTGTGACAGGAACAATTGAATTAAATTTAGGCATTTTGCGTATAATACCAATAACTTGATACTTATAATAATTGATTGACTTAATTGAAATTCTATTGGTGAATTTAATGTGTTGGTCTAATAATAGTTTATTTAGTTTTATCATTTTACTTATTAAATTAATAAATTGATTGCTTCTTTGTTTTTGTCCTGCACGGCAAAGTGTTCGCCTTGACTTTGCCCTAGTTCCTGGGCAGTGCTTCACTATTTAAGTAGAGTCTTATATTTACTCAGCTTGGAACCCGCAATAATGTTTGTTTATGATGTAGGATTATTGGTTACTTTTCCATTGTGGGGAAACGGGTATTAGCAACATGACGCTACTCCGTAGTAACGCGTATGCGGAAAACCGGAAATTGAACAGAGGAAAGCAGACAGTGCTCAGTTTTCAAAAGCAGTGTTTTTGGGCCACTTTATTTTGCCAGTAGGGGCGGCAGTGCCTCCCTGCCGCCCCTTAAAATACGGCCCTGCAATGTCATGTCATTTTCCCAATAGCTTACATGCAGTTAGTCGCTCTATCCAACCAAAATTAAAATCATCCAAATTACCTACCACACCTTATTATAATTACCTTATTATAATTGCACTACATTGTACTACATTGCACTACATTGCACTACATTGCACTACATTGTATACGCTGTACTACATTGCACTACATTGTATACGCTGTACTACATTGCACTACATTGTATACGCTGTACTACATTGCACTACGTTATACTGCATCGCACTACAGTGTACTGAATTGCACTACATGCTATACATGTACATGTCACAAGCAGCATTCTGGGAGACTTACGATACACAGTTCTGGTACATCAGCAGCTAATCTAGGCTCTGCCCATATGATTGAGGCAACTGCTTCTTCTATTGTTGGATCAACAGAACTATAAAACATATATTATAATACAAACAATATAAATAATACCATTAGTACACACCGTTAACTTTGTTGTCGGTAACACATTTTTTACTATGCTACTGTATCAAGACTCGCCAATAAACACATTAAATTATAACAATGTCTGCATAATGAAATACATACCTAACTCTTTCTAAAATACCAAATCTTGCCAATAGTAGATCACAAAACATTTCCAAAATTTCCATTCCTTCAACCATATAATCCTCTCGCACAATGTGCTCCACCTACAAGTCATACCATATTCCTTACAATATTCCATAAAGTTCATAATAAAATCAGCCATTTGGGTAACAACACTCAACTGTTAATTTATTAAACCTGAAAAAACAACTGCTAAATACAATCAAGAAATGACACAGTAATGAGTCACAGTCATTCGCACCAAAATGTTCATGAATACACCACAGTTGGGCAAGGTTATGCAAGGTTATGCAACTTTACCCGAATTCTTGCACGATCTTCTTTTCCTGCTTGAATATAATCAGCAATCTCTTTCCGGGATTTCAAAGCAAGCTCAGCTGCAAAAATATAAACAATGTAGGCATATACAGGTAGGTAAAGTTTAGTGTCTACGCTTAGCTTAATAGTATAACAAAAGAACAAATATTTTCCTACAGCAAACGTGATTCAATAACCACTTACAGTTACCACATATTTGCAGAACTTTATGTCCTGCTAGGTGCCCCTACGATTCATTCACAATAGAGCAATGATGGTAAAATTTATATGACTCTGAACTAACATACTTTTTTTCTTCTCCAACAGCTTCAGCCGGTTCACACTGAGCCGTAGATTTGTTTTGAGTTTGGCAAAGTTGCATTTCGAGCTGAACATTTTTATGTGTAGTATTCAGGTGACCTGTTGATTCTACAAAGTATAGAGCAATTCAATATATCAACCATAATAAATACTATACGATTAGAAAATTCCTGAAACATCTTGCATCATGCACCAAAATCCGAGCGTTTGCTTGCTTAGACCAGTTTTGGTCGTACTGTATGGGATCTCTTGCTTAATAAAGACATTGACAGACTACAAATGGTACAGAACTGTGCAGCAAGATTTATTAGCCAAGTCAAAGGATGAGCTAGCATCAATGACACCAGATCCTAAATAGGTCTTCAAACTCTTACAGATTGAGGCAGAAACAATTGACACACCCTCTTGATAATAATTCTTGGAGATCCTGGAGCACCACAACGTATAGGCCTAATGAGATCACACAAGATCAACAAAATGTAGGCTAACTTTGACTACTAGATCTGCTGCTAGGGGGGACCTTACATCAGTACACGCAATATTCTAGATAAGCTACAGCAGTTTTTTACCAAGAACTTTTAGAGATATGCACAGGCATTCTAACAGAATAAACTGCTAAAACATTAATTCACTTCAGAGTTTTCGATATCCCTGGCAAAGTCATTGGATAACATACTTTTATTCAAAAGAAGTACTCCGCTTACGTTTATTGCTCAAGAGTAATTTGCCTCTTCAAAGGTCTACACCTAATTTTAGAACTAGTAGTGAAAAATCAAATTCAAATTGGTTTTAATAATAATTATAATAAAAGTAAAATAATTTTATCTACACTGACTACAGTGTATTATTAAAACCATATGCACTTTTATATTGCTAGATCATAATAATAACTAGGCCTACATTATAATTATTATTTTTATTATTATATTTATTATTTATAATAAACATGAACATAATGTTGATAAATAATTATATAATTATTAATATATCAATATTTATCTTTATATTATAATAATTAAATTATAATAATATAAAAATAATTACTATCTTATTATTATAATTACATTATTTTACTTACTTACTTGTAAAAAACTGTGAGTGAACATTCAGTATTATTAAGTACTGATTTACAGTGGTATACAACTCTTAGCGAATGCTACAGTCTGCGTGTGGGTGAATGATTAGTATTGCTTTGAGTTATAATTCATCACCATATGAAACTGAAACTCATGGTCATTTGATTGTATCAGTTGATTATTGTGAGCAAACTCTATGACTATGAGTAATCCCGGAAAAGAAATTTCTGGCCTCTTTTGAATAAGGTTTGTTTACAAAACCATAGTCCAAACTCTCTCGGTGATAACTCGGCTTTTTTAATGTGCTACACAGAATGTATATCAGACGCGCACTTTGGTCTATAGTATCTATAGTAACTAATTCAAGATGGCTACCTGGTACTTGCATGAACCTGATGATAAAATGTTCAATACGTTTTTCCATTTCTCTGTGCATATTCTCTATTGCCATAAATAGTATGCAAAATATTATGGCAACAAAATAGGAACTATGGATGTTATTGTTATGTAAATCATTCTATTATAGTGAAGTGCATACAGTACATCATGATCATGATCATGATCATAATTGTAGTGGTAGAAGTCTTGTGAATTTTGTTGTGATTCCATCAATTTGCACTGAGTAGGAATGTGAATAATGAGTATGGCCAAGTCTTTGTAGTAAAACATAAACATGCACAGCTTCAGCTTATATCTAAGTTTTTTTGCAGTATGGACCCCTAGTGCTAGTAGAAATAAAAACAGAAACCTGGTCAAGAATAAAATAGTGCAGGATCATCATCATGATGCCAATTTTGTTATAATCATTAAAAGTTAAGAAAGTCTAGACAAAACAGCTTAGCCTTCTACGTCTAGTCAAGAGAAGGAAGTGGAAAAGTAGCTCATAACTTTGTATCTTGCACCCAGTGCATCTACAATCTTATGATAAGCTCACAAGGCGGCAGACTAGCACAGACCCAGCCAATATCTACTAACACAAATCACAATTCATGTTTTACTAACTTCGACCCAGGGCAAAGACAATTGTGCTTTAGGCAGCCTGCCTACTATTGCAGTCTGCTATCTCAGTCTGCTATCTCAGTCCACTATTAGTGTCTTCGAGACCTCTTGGACAAACCTGACTTGCAAATAAAATTCTCAAGATTGCCGTCCGGCCTAGGCCAAAAAGGCTATCGACCAGGGATTTTACTTGGTTGGAGAAAGCTATTCCTAGCTCATCAGCACACCAAGGTTGTTTGCATGACAATGAGAATTTTGCTCTTGGTCCAGGTTGGTGTGTTCGTAACCCTGTGATGAAAAATGGCCGGAGAATTCTAAATTGGTCAAAATATTATAGCTGATTCAGTTCAGTGTATTTCCTGGAAATCCAAGTAAGAGAGGCAGTGCAGATGGCTCATGAGCTGTACTAACCGTTATAAATAGAAACCATTGTTAACTTTGGGACAATATTCATCTCCATAGTACATGTACTACAAAATTTTAATTGGTTTTAAAAAACCTATCAGTTGCCTTGTTTTAACTTACATGTTCATGATACTATACATAGTGCATCTGCATTATTAATTTTAGATCTGATGTAGTTTTCAAAGCATTGAGTGCTCTACTAGTCATTGCTTGGAATTTGCAACCCGCAGCTATTTGTACTAAGGATGAGTAAGGCAACTCTTCAAAATCTTCCTGGTGGTATAACCGCGGAGCAGCAGGCAATGATGGACTCTAAGCTAGAACATGAACAGAATTTAGTCGATAATCGAACTGGTCTTGGGGAGATGTCAGACAAGTTGGTAGATGATTTTGGATTTGTTATGAATCGCCTTCATGATCCTTGTAATTTTGATCATACAACTCTAGAAGCCATGCTTGGGACTTATCACTTTCGAGACCTTGGAAAAAGCAAGCTCTTTAGAATTGCTAAAAAAATATTTGGAGAGAAAATGGATTCAAAGTTCCGTATACGAACAAGAACATTCAACTTAACAGGGCTAAAGACTGGAACTCCAGGTGAGTGTTATATCCATTACTTTCCGGCTAGCTGTAAATTCAACTATTCGCCATCTATGCAATGTCAGCTGAGTTATATGCTCATAGTATTATTATTTCTTTGTCTAGTGGTCACAGGTAGTATAATAAAACCTGGTGATGTTGAATCAAGGAACCAGTTTCATAAGGAGGTGTCATATGATGAAGACGAGGATGAGGACTTGGTAGATATGAATGATCTGAGGCTAAGGCCGCTTAAACCAATCGTACCAGCTAAGCAGCAGACTCCTCACCTGGAGGAAACTCTTTCTTCTGCAACATCTTCTGAGGAGAAAGATGAATATAATAAATGGGTGAGCAGATTATAGAATGTTTTACCTATAAGTTGTATTTTTAAAACTTCATTCCATTTCATGATCATGATCGTAATCATGATCATGATCGTACTCATGATCATGATCGTAATCATGATCATGATCGTAATCATCAAGTTTAACGAAGCTATAATATGTATGTCGTACAGTAACCCTGTTTGTAACCAGAAGATGACATGTTACTGATGTTTACAGTTGGAGGAGAGAAAGAAATTGCGCTCAAATATCAACTCCTTAGGATTGACTGAGAGTTGGCTTCAAAACAAATCAGACAAAACAGCCATGGAAGAATTACTTTATGAGGAGTTGATTGCAAATAAATTGGCTGCCATGTCTTCCTACCGAGACCAGGTTGAGTGATTTAAACAACAATTAGTAGTGAATATTATTTTTAGTAAATTATACTTATTATGCTCTGTCATGTAGGAAATTTTTTACTGAAATATTAATAGAGCCTGGGAGCTATGGTTTCTCATATTGCTGAATTGCAGTTACAATATAATGCAGTCATATACCGCTGCTGTAATGATTATGTGACATTCAGCTGGATGGCCTGAAAGATGGAAAAAGAGGAGGAAGTAAAATGGCTGACTCGCTGCCAAGAATTCGTCGGCCTTCTCCAATAGCTATTAGAAAGTTAGATGCTTTCTTAAGGTCGAATAAACTAAGGCTGATAGACATCTTCTCGGCCATTGACAAAGACAAGAATTGGCATCTTAGCATAGAAGAATTCAAAAATGCTGTTCAGTATGTAAGTTGCTTATCTGACCATGGTATTGTTAGTCGAGCAAATATGTGAATATTTTTTCAAAGAAGTTGGGTTTTAGGACTGACCACAAAGTTCTTAGCTATGGGAGTTCTGGTTTTAGGGTTGTTGAGCCATGAAACAACACTTATTATTTCTTTCTCTTCTTGGGGAAATTCAAGGTGATTACATGTTTATAGCTATTTACTCTGGTATAAGCTTCTGTAGGCAGTATCTATGTAGTGTGACTTCACAACATTGCATTTTATCTCAATTTCATTTTATTGTCATTCTATTTTATAGCTCGCTATAGAGGTAAATATTATTGGATAACTTTTTGCTGACAGTAGCTATAGCCTCAATTGCCAAACATTTTGAAATGCATTTGGGGAACTTCAACCCTTTTCTAAGCTACACAGTTTTATTTATTATCATTTTTGTTGGCCAGTAGCAGTTTGAATTTATCATCTGAAACACATGCCACGCAATGTTAGAATAAGTTTCAATTCCAAGCTCAAAACAATATCATTGGATTCAGTGGGTAAAATAATTTAATTCATGCCAAATGTATACTTGTGGCTAGATGTCACTGGCCTAGTCACATTTGAGGGTAGAACCCAGGCTAATATTTTTGTTAATTGTCTAAATATTTTTATCATTTGCTCTTTCAGTTCATCACATATAGTTTTCATCGACAAATAAACCAACTGAAAACACTGGTCTCTCCTATCGTATGTGTTCTATTTTATCTTAGTATGGCATGGATATTTCAACCTCGTTACTTGAGGATTTGATTACAACCCTTGATGTCGATCAAAATGGTGAAGTTAGCTACAAAGAGCTCGTTAAAGGCCTTGACCTTTACCAAAAGGAAAAACGGGATCTCAAGAATAAGGGGCTGCCCATGCCACAAGGTACATTGTATTTGTATGTGCAAGTATTCCTTTTCTTTTGGGGACACTAACCAGTAGGACATTTTCAAAAATATCACAATTTCATAATATATTGAATTGTGTGTCATCAGGTAAAGTGCTTGTAAAGTGCTTGATAAGATATACATTGTATATATGGTTTTGTTATTCTAGAGCTAGTATATATTAACATAGATAAAATTGATGACGTTTCTTTATTTAATTCATTCAAAGTGAATTTGAAATGAATTAAATAAATAAACGTCATCAATTTCATATACACGTACTACTCGTATATAATTTCTATTGTTGATTCATTGATAGTGTTGCAAATTTAGTGCCATGCTACCAGCAATGTGTAAATAATATGGTGCCTCGCAATTTTTATCAGATGCAAATGAAAACTGTACAGTTACTGATGCTGAAATATTTTCTTATATATTTCACATTTTGTTCCTCACTTGCTACATGATATAAATATTTGTCTATTCTGTCCAATCAGATGATGACGATGTGGTAGAGGAGGAGGAGACTGCAGATAGAAAGACTCCGATATCTCGCCAGACTAGTGCTGCCAGCTCAGCAGCTCGTAGTGCTCGGTTGGGGTCTGCTAAAGCAGGTTCTGGTGGTAAATCTCCCTCTGGTAGTAAAGAGCAGAGTAGAGGTAGTTCAGCTACTACGCTATTAGCTACTCCTGAGCCAGATCTACAAGAGAGCAGACTTGTCCTCAAGTCTAAGGAACGTCAAATAGATTTACGTAAAAGAGACAAAAACTTTCTCCACTATTATAACAAGGTAAGCTGTTGTGATGTAAGCTGTCCATAGGTGATGTAATCATGTACAACTAGATTTTTAATAATCATTATGTACAGTATATTAATATATATCATACATCTATACATATGCGTATATTTAATGTACAATCGATCTTTTATTCATGAACTACTGATCATGATAAGAAGTTGTCCTTTCCCAATTTTCTGATTCGTTTGGGAGAAAACAACTTCTTAGCATCGTCATAGCTTGCGTTATTGTCTCTTATGACTCATTCGTTATTGGTCAATGTATGTCCATCTCATCATCACACTGTTCTTTCTATTCAGAAATAACAAATGGACATGTATATTGTATATAGTGTATTATACTATATTAATCGATGGCAAGTATAATTATACATTTTATCCAACATCAATCATTACTTTTTTATAATAATGCTTAGTAGATAGTAATCATTTCTCTAGCACCAATAATTATTTCTCATTTTATGTTTATATAGAATTTTCATACTTTGTAGAAATTTGTGTGAAACAATCTGTTCCTATGTTGTCACATGCCATTATTTATGTAGCAATTAGACTAGCTTGGCTCACAATAGTAATTAGTATACAGCAGAAATCAAACTCTAACAGACCTACAATTCATGTCCTATGTGTCCCTTTCGAAGTCACAGTCACAACTGTATGACTGGATCGTTTGAAAAATTGTCCTACTTTGACGATGAAAAGAAAAAAACATTGTTTGGTACTTTATTATACCTTTAGCTGGATCATGGATTATTGGTATTTCAGGGGTTGTCCATTCTTTCTCATAAAAAGGGAAAGAGAGGATAACTTTAAAATATTGAACGTTATCTACCATCCGTTTGTATGACTGAGACAGGTAGTATTGCTGTCACATCACTGAGTTCTATTAATGCCATGATATGTAATATATATCTCCCATGTGAATGTGAGGAAAACAATCTGGTTATTTTCTGCAATTTTATTAGAGCTGGGCTTACAGGTGCTGTAATAAATATTATTAATCTATCACAATAGTTGATGTAACTTCCGACTCAGTGGCATCGCATATAATATTTAATGCTATTGTAGAGTGACAGGGCTTCATCTGGTCCACGTAATAGCCTCATTCCTACTACCACTACTACAGCAGTACAGTTTGCCGTCTCTGTATTCAAGACAGGTTATAAGCCTGTTGATGATCATTGTAAGCCTTCTAGACTGGAAGGTGAAACTGGTGCTATGACTAACTCTTTCCGACAGCTTAAACTTAAAGAATACCACAGTATCATGAAATTATGTGACAGCGAAGGGGTTGTCCTCTCCCGCCAACTACTTGATAGAGGTGAGGGAGATAAACCAAAAATATTTGTTGTAGTATTGTCAATGTTTCTGTCAGTACAAAGAGCTATGTACCCTACATTCACACATGTTGGTTGGTTTTTTTTCTATAGCATGCGTTTGGCTGTTTATATTTTTACACCATGTGCAGTTGTTATTCTGATCGAATGCTTGACAAACAATATCAGTTTAGCATTACAGTGAAAGACCAAAACGATTATGTAGGTGCATATGCTATTCGATGTGGAGAAAATATTTTTGCAAATTCTAACCAAACATCTACACACTACAAAAAGCCTCATTAACTGATAAGATAGTTTCAGATTTCTGCCATTAATATGTTGTGCTTCAAAAACTTCATTTCATATCATATGGAGGTACATGTATATTGTACTTGTGCCTTTTTAGTACATTGTACAAAGATAGGTTCTCAGTGCTACTTTACAATCAAGATGTTGTTTATATTTAAAGTTCTGCTCCATCCTGGTGATAAAACGTTTAGGCAGATGCTAAAACAAGGCCTCCGACAGCCCGGTGTAAACCTACCACTCAGTAAACACTTTGCAGAGCCTCCTAAAAGACCGCGAACACCCATTGAAATACGGTTAGTTATTAGTTGCAATACCAGTGTAGTTGAGATTCTCTCAGTAACTCATAGAGTTTCAGTAGTCTCATCTTTTTTAGTTATTTTCTACTATAACACTGCAGTGAATTTTTTGCGAATAACAAATTTTGGCCAATAGCGAATTCGCAAATACGTGCGAATTCGTGTAAAATTTGCAATTTTGCAATAGCTGAACTGAATCAGCTAATTCACAACTCGCAAATTTGTGATTGGACAATTTTACTTGTCATGTGTCACAAATGAGAAACGTGACAAGCAGTAATATGATTGATATACATTCTATATGCACATTCAATCTGTATACAGTACGCTGTTTTGATATTTTACACCTCCTCAGTGCAGCGCAGAGAAATGCCTAGGAGGTACACATTGGCAATACTACATATTTATAGCAAATTATATTGCTGTGGTGTATCTATACACGTAGTTCTTCATATGTATTTTACTCCATATTGTGCTGTATTACATTGTGTATGATGCACAATATCACATGTACCATATCAAAGGTAAAACTAACATTACAGTAGCGTATGTATACTAATATTAGTTTTGCCCCATCATTGTTTGTACCCACAACTTGTCTCTGATTATCTCTGTGATTTCATCCTTGCATAAGGATATATAATTCATGGAAAGTATAACTTGGTTGTTCTAAATATAGCATATTGTTGTTTACACTACTATTTAATTGGTAGGGTATAGCATGAAGCATCTCTTTATTTGTAGCAGTAAGCTTACATAGTATTTTACTACAGCTGTGTTCCAGGAAGGAATATTAACATTTGTATGTAGCTGTTGTATACATTTTCATAAATACAATAATGTAACCATAGGTTATTAACCTAATAATAATAACTCTATACCAGGTAGTAACATAAATGTATAGGCTTGCAGAAAACCCCTTTTACCAAGATAGTAAATGTTACTGTTTGGAGTCGTCTTATCATTTTCTATGCAACCAGTACAATAGTAGCTTGTACTTTAGGAACAAAGGAAAGATCAAGCGAGGCAGAGATGGTAAACTCCTGATTGATTACAAGCACAGGTTTCCCTCCCAGGCCAAAGCAGCACCTTCGCCAACAAAGGTTCAACTCTCCACTGGTAAAGCTCTTGTCTCCAGGAAAGTCGACTGCTGGATGACTTTCGAGGAGTATGAGGCAATGACTAGGTATGATGATGATTAAATTATAGCCCTAGTGAAGTTCCATAACCTTTCTTCTATTAATATGTCAATTATGGGTCGTGCATGAGAACAAAGGGGGACAGGCACAAGTTCTCTTGTGATGTGACTATTATTCTATTTCTAGTGACTTTTACACCAAGCGATACGTTCAAATGGAAGCCAGCAATGACAAATCGGGACATACCTGGCCGGGTTACATGCTGGATAAAATGAGAATATACTTAGATAAAGATAGGACTGGTGAGCCCAGCAATGCACTCTTTTATGGAATCAAACGAGAACCGAAGCATTATCATGGTGCCGACAATGACCTAAATAACTGGCAGGTTTCTGACGCTGGGTATATAAGGCAGGGTAACTTACGGCATCCGAAGAAAAACTTTGATATTAGTAACCTACAACCTAGCGTTATCCCAGATATCAACCCCCGGAACTATCCTCTTCATAAAAATACGGCGGATTTAACGATGCATACTAAAATTAGTTGATTTTCGAAAGTTTATAAATGAGTTCTTTTGTTGGAATGACTTTTACTCAACCAAATTCTTATTTATATGAACTGCTTTTGAAATACTGTCGTATAGTATCACTATGAGTGTGGTTTTGTTAAAAACCATTAAATAACACAATAAATAACACATAATATTCATTGCCTATTATATAATAGTCCACAAGTTTCTTCCAATCATTGTGAGGTTGCTATGGTAACTGATTTGTTGTCATAACTACATATTATATACTTTCCAGATCTTCTAGAATCTATTTTTGATATTCTATGTATATGTAAATCGTAGCTAACATCATGTTCATTTGTCTACATAAATAGTATTTGTCTAAAAAATTTAATGTACACGTATATTTTTCAGATTAAGACAATAAAACAAAAATAATAGCCTTTGCTATTTCATTGTTATATTACTCTGTAATCTATCAGCACCTGCAGCCTGGGTTAAAGCTAGGTTAGTGTAATAACACTAGATAATTACTGAATAGAGTTACTACACACACATGTTCATGTTATATTGAAGATATATCAACTAACAAGCAGAACACCCAGTTGCAATAAACAAAAATAATGATCATGTATAGTGTAGATTGCACCATAGAAACTAACATACAAGTACATGCCCATAGCTGTTATGTAATACAACTTTGTAATGAGGTTAGCTGCCTTTGCTCCTTAATTTACACTGACAGCATATCTCGACATGAAGTGAGCTGTTCAATTAATGATTTCATGTTATTCATTATGCAGGAGTTTCCCTGACTTAACAAAGGAACGAATATCATTATTCCACTTTTTCATTATTTATTCTAGAAGTATTGTATGCTGATTCTTGCCAGTCCTTATATTCTTCACAAGCATTTTAGAAGCAAATATGACGATAAATCAAAAGTAGGCCAATAATCGTAACAAACTTACAGCTGTTAAAAATTGGAAAACGGTTCTCTACCAATTATAAGTTTCGAAACTTGCAGCTACCCTGCAGCGTAATTGATTTGTTGACTTTCTAATAATACTGCCATGTATTTTGATAATGGGAGATGCTTAGCCAGGGTCTCTAGCTGAGGAAACAAATGCCTGTGCTACTCTACGTAAGCTGTGGCCATTTGTAGAGCCTGAGCTGAACAAGAAGAGCAGAAACTATACAAAAAATCCATGAGTTTCTTTGAGGAAGGTTAACTTGATTGTAACCCTGATTCAAAGGTGAACGCTGTCTCATATTGTCATCCTATTTCCAATAAAATATTACCACCGCCATCACTAATTATTTACCAATGATTTATTTACCATTAACCGTGATCTATATATAACTCGGGAGAAAATATTATAAAATGCAAATCATAGACATTCAAGATCTTGTTTTATGTGATATTTATTCTCTTGTGTAGGCACAAAGTACTAACAACAGCAATATAAACAACATCCTAAATAATTAGCGAATGAATAGGTTTGTGATTTGATGGAATTGCAGCTATTATATACTGATTATTGCAAATAATATTTTGCAATAAATGAGAGGTAACTGGAAAGGGCACTCGAAATGAAGAGCTGGTTTGTTTATGAATGTTAGCATTATTAAGGAGAGTGTAATGTGTACTAGACCAATCAAGTACTTGCTTAGTCTAATATACTCAGGCATCACTAGCCCAAGGAGCTCATCTCCCATGGCTAGCTAACATTCACATGTACAATTTTTACGCATCTATACAAGTCCTTGGGATAAATAGTAGAAACTTTTTATTATAACATTAAGTGGCAGACAGGAACAAAGTAAGAGGAGAGGTAGAAAACGGCAGTTTTCTGTAAAATTACGTTTGTGGCGACACAATGAATAAGCCACCTAGATTCGTGACTAAACCAACTATCAACCATGCTGCTGATAAACTTACAATTTCCTGTGAGGTTGAAGGTAAACCGAAGCCTAACCTTCAATGGTTCAAGGGAACAGAAGTGGTAAGTTACCTCGAGTTACCAATAAATTCTAATATATGCCGATATCTCGATTTATTCTATATGTACATACACAAACGTATAGCTTGCAAATGACAGCTGTGAATGTTTATAAATGAAATAGTACTCTTACATTTAGATGTAAACATTAATATAAGTTTTGACACTCTGACCTTATAAAGTTGGTCAACAGAGAATATTGTGAAATACAAAAATTCAAATTTAAAAGATCCGAACAGAGTAGGCTAATGTTTTGTGAAACATTTAGAATTTCTGTATTTGGGTTACAAAATACAGGTAGGCCTATATTTTAGACTTGTAGGCTTGGGTAAAATACAGTACTGCCTTGGAAAAAATATTACATACTAGCTTAGTTTTAATTTTATTACTATGAGCATGAGGTATTTGTTAAATGTGTAATGCAATGTACAAGTCACCTACACGGTGTAGACTAAAATGAGAAGCCATTGCCACACTATTATACGTAAATGGGAGATAACTTGTTGTAGGTCAGAGAGAGCAGTAAGATGAGAATATTTTCCACACCTAGAGGTTTGACAACAGTGGTAGGGTTAGAGATACACAAGGTTACACAGGCTGACGGTGGAACTTACAGTGTTAAAGCTACTAATATTGCAGGAGAAGCTAACGCCAACATCAACCTTAACTTTTCCAGTAAGTTAAATCTGAACGTGTTGAGAATGTCATGGAACATTCTGGTGTGTACATATCACGCTATCATGTAAATGCACATACAGTGTATAATATTTGTCTAACTTCACATTTTCAGAATATTGAATATAAATTGCAATTATGGGTGTAAGATTGGTAGGGTGTAATATCTATTGGTGGCCAGTGTTATATCTATCGGTGGAGTACAATATTGGTGGAGTACGTACATGTACATGTAAATGTACCCTGTGAACCTGCTACAAGACTAAACAGAATAAGCTAATGAGATCAAGGAATGCTAATAATGAATTAATTATCATCATGAGCATCACAGACCAGATGATGCCATGTATGTACTATACATACATGTATGTATGTAGTATATATACTCTATGTAGTGGAAGGTACTACATGTAGTGGAGGTACTATGTTAGTAGTGTATAGAACCTTGAGATAGCTGCTGATAGTTCAATGACCCTAATGAATTCCTTAAATCATTGCATCTAATTGACGCTGTAAATTAAAGATGTGTAGTTCATAGCAGAAGTAAAGTAATCAACTACTAGCAGTGTACAAGTGATAGAAAATTTACCTATACAGGCTATGCATGTGGTAGAAATTTATGATATAATGTACACATTTTAGGTTTGGTGTAGATTATCATGGGGTGGGTATGAATGAATACCATTGGTAACATTGTTGTTGACACCCATATATCTCTCCATGTTTGGTCTAATGACAAAGTAGGAGCCTCAGCATCTGCACAGAGATGCCTAGTTTGGGTGGGGGGGGGGGGGGAGAGTGTTGAAAATGAGATGGGTCTCCTGCGTAGCAATAGAGGATTGAAAGGCATGTGAATATCTTGTGATGGTCCTGAAACCATAAAAACTTAATGCCTAAAATCTTTGGTGTATTCTACTGCTCAATGGTTTGCTTAATAAGTTAAAGTTCTGGCAGCTAGTCAGTAGGAATTGGATATACATGTATAATATATAATGTTAGTATAATGCGAAGATATAATGATTATTTTAATACTCCAAAGAGCATTCACCTAAAAATGTACAATTTTAGGAAACTTTGTTATCACACTACTGTTTGTTATTTGTTTGGATAATTGTGATGTTGATGCAAAACGTCTACATTTATATCCCATTACAGTTACACAGTGAAATAATCGAACTTATTACGTTTCAGGTTTACATTTCTTAATGGACGGTAAGCACATGCTTAGGCTCTGGTTTGATGTACCATGTTATCATTTACAATTGGTTATATGCTGATGTACATCAATTAACCTGCTATGTAGACATTAGCCTAGTTGCGTTTTGTGTACAAGTTGGCTATAAATTTCCAATAAAGAGCATGTTAATGGTAGTGAGTTACATCTTGTATATTGCATTGACATTAAGAAGATGCTTCTAGTCTCACATTATGTTACATATACGATATAGGTACATACATACAGTATATACATGTACATGTACATACAGTATATACATGTACATGTACATACAGTATATACATGTACATGTACATACATATATAATACATGTACATACATACATTGTATATACATGTGCATGTACATACATACATACATGTACATGTACATGTATATATGTATATACATGTTCATGTACATACTCGTTATGTTGTTGTACTGAGTTAATTTCATGTTTTGTAGCAAAACAAGATCAGAACCAAAAGTAAGTTTCAATTCAGATTAATATATTTACACCAAAGCATGAGCTCTACACTTACGACTGAGATTACAAATAGCATGAGCTCCATAGTTGTATCTGCCTGCCTGTGGCTGAAACTGCATGTATGATGTCAAAAATTTTTAATATAAATCAGCATAATGCTTTCATTAGCTCCTTTATAACCCAAGTTTCATATTTTCAAAAACTGTCGACTTGGTCAACAAATTTCCGAGAAACTTGAGTGCCGCAACAATTTAAAAATTGTTCATTTCGTTCGGGCCAAAGAAAAATACACAGGCCATTGACCATAGCCTTAATGGATTATGCATATTACACAGAGTGGAGCATCTTGTTTACCTGATATAGATATATAATAAACTCACCGACTTATACTCCTCGGCGTGACCAGTCCCTAGCAGCTCTCACTGCCAGGTGCCAGTGCTGGCCAACTCCCTGTGAGAAAGGCCCAGATAATATGGCCTTTTTTGGCAGGGGTAGAGGAGTTGCCTTAAAGCCATGCTGGCTTGCATGACCCCAAGAACTTTAATATGGGGCACAGGAGCAATTGTGGCTGGATGCTCTTCCTAACGCCACGTGACCAGGATTTGAACCTGGAACCTTCAACATGAAAGCTCAGCATTCTAACCCCTAAGCCACGGCTGCTCCTTGATATAGATATATAATACACATGTGTAAAAAGGCACTTCTGAATGCATTGCCCCACCTTAATGTATGTCATTGGGCAGGATAAAACAGGTCAAATTTTTTTTTATAGTCATAGTCACTGCTTTAATTGCAAACTAAAGCATAAGTATACATGTGACTTAAAATCGTCTCAGGAGTAGAAGTTTTGTTGATATGGTTTTTCTTGTTTGCATGAACATTATTTTAGTGTTTACTGTGTTTATTTACCCACTGATGCAGATTACGTAATACATAATAATTATGTATAATACATAACACATGTATACTATATAAATGGTCTCAAAATCTGGAGTATACCTCTAGACTCAAGGGTACACAGCAGCATAGAATATACATGTACCTTACTTTGGGATTGTAGGTGTAGTTACTGTCTTATGTCCATTGTAGTTAGTCTCCCTTTTAATTGTAAGTTGTAACACAAACACTGCTTAAAAGTTAATATTTGTTGGTACCAAATGCTGTGCAAGTGCATGATTTGTTGTGTCTTAATTTTGATGTGACAGTGTAACTGTGCTTTAGGTTTGATACAACATGACAGCGTATATTTATCAGCGCACCTGCATGTACACACGTTTGCCTCAGGAGTAGTACTCTCCTTTGTATATAGGTGAGACAACCCCTTATATATGTGTATCTTCGAAATATCAAAAGAGATAGTGCAATCACTATAAACCAATAGCATCGCTCTAAATTTATTAAAGACCTTACCCGGGAAAAATGTACCAAAGAAGCCATGCTTTAAAAATATTTATAGCCAAGTGATTTTAAGTTAACATTTTATTACAAAAAGTACAATACAGTTACACCAAGTTTACGATGTAATTTAAATATTAATATTGAAGTGAATAGGATTAAATTGTTTCACAATAAAGATTTATTTAGATAAATAATAATAACCACATCCTTAGATGTTAAATATGTTTTCACGTGAGATGACCAGTGATCCCATTCACTTTCAGTGACAGTCACAGTAATTTTGGTTTCAGTCATCAGTGATTAATTCACATAATCACTAATTCAGTGATACTTGATTGTTTTATTTTAGAACCTATGGCAGTTAGGTTGTGTTTGAACTTAATCTGACTTTCAATTTTGCAGTTGTGGATAGATTTTATAACTATAAACTTCTTGAAACGTGTAATTTCATGTTCATGATGGTTAACAATCACAATAATAAGCTATCTCATATTTGTAAAACTTCCATTAGCTCAGTCTCAGCATACTCCCACCAGGACTCATAACTGAAGATGAGTCTGACTTAACCTGAGACCTGTTCCAAAGTCTGTCAATACTGTCTGGAGATACCTGCAGAATTGTTTAGAAAGAAAGGAGAAGAAAATGGTCACCTCTGTAATTTTTGAAGAAGTTAACTACAGCGGAGCATAATGCAATATAATAATAATAGAATTAATCTAAATTTTCAATAATGTGAATAGACTTTAGTTGGTTAAAGTATTAAGCATGGTGGAACTCTTGTGAGAGGAAGAAGTAGAATTGGGTTCTTACCCCATCCTACAATTGGTTAATTTAGAGCTTATTTATTAACACACAAAACTATCTGTGGTTGTAGGCCTGGTGTTGCTCCCACATTTACTAGTAAACCCACGATCAAGCAGCAAGGTGGAAAGCTGCTCCTAGAATGCGATCTGTCCGCTGCACCGGAACCTTCAATTACATGGTTCAAAGATGAGACGACTCTAACTCCATCAGGTGATATGAATAGTAATTCTCAGAATATTGTCATCGACTTGAGTATAACAAATGGGATTGTCACAACTGTTCAGCTAAGCTTAGCAGCAGCACTAGCCACTGGTAGCAATAGCGCATCAACATGAAGCTCTTTAAATTTCCAAAATTTCTGTCCTGTCATTATGCACTAATAACTTGTAGCTAAAGTATGTTGTCTGCTAGGTTAGTTGTTGGTGATTTTGAATTGTTGTTTCTGACTGTACTTCTTAATTTTATACACATAATTATATATGATTCTCAATCAAAGAGATTTTCATGCTAGTGAATAGCCGTTTTTAAATCTAGGAATAGGATGGTTGTCACCGGTGCTGTTATGGTATGTGGCTGATTTTACAATGTCTTATGTGATACGATTTAGATCGATTCAATGTTGTGATGAGCCAGACTGGCCCTAGTACGTACTACTTAGCTTTGGAGATAGCAAATGTCAGTGCTACCGATCAAGCTGTGTACAAGGTGAACGCTCACAATTCATTCGGTGAAAGCAATGCGTCCATCAAACTCAACTTTGCCCAAGGTGGGACATAAATTATAATTTCAATTATATACAATCTTTAAAGTATTCGTTTGAAGAGTTATCTGATCTTCATTTATGATAATTTACTAGTATATTACATGAGTAGTAGCTGGGACTATGAGCAATAGTATTAAGAAATAGTTATAAATGGTTTTTAAACACAATAAAACATATGGATCATTGTTGTACCCGGAGAGAAAAGAGAGAGAAGACAACTTTATACTTAATTATCATCAGTGTCTGAAAATCGTTTTTATATCACGTAGTTTGTTATCGATTCTTGTAGGAATATGAACTCGTAGCTGCATCAAGTTTTATGTAATGTTCTTTAGGTGGTAATGAACAGAAGAATGGCAAGGCACCGACCTTCACCTCAAAGCCATCTATTGTACAGGGAGACAACTCCTTAAAACTTCTGTGCCAAGTTGAATGTATTCCTGCCCCACAGGTAAATAATGTATTTTGGTGCCTTGGAGGTTATGTTCTATTATGTATAACGGTGTAGGCCTAATGTATATTACTTGTGTATTAGTTCCATGAGAATCGAAACCATCACCTTGTTTTTTGAACTAATGTTGGAGTTTGAATTTCTAATAGTTTCCATTTTAAAGGGGCCAATCATGTTTGTTTTCATTTAACTTCAATTTACATAGACCTACATGCATATTCGTTAGCAAATGCTTCTACAGATTTTCAAATTATCATAAGACAAGGTTTGAATAAAATAATGTTTCATGCATGTGTGACAAAATATATATATCAGATAGTAGACAACTCCGGTTTCTCTCCTGTATACTTTGTCTTTACTATGTGTAGCCATATTAGTTTGGAGTGAGCACTACTATTAGAATGGAGCTGAGTAGAAAGTATGCTTGTAATTGTGTATTCTAATTACGCTCCTTGTTGTTTTAGACTCAGTGGTACTTCGGGTCGTCGCTATGCCACCCGTCCAACCGAATACATATAAATAGTGAGAAGCTGGGCAATAGTGACGTATATAACTTATCTTTAGTGATACAGGTAGGCACTACTAATATAATTATTATTGTTTTATTGTTCTAATTGCTAATAATTCACTTCTTAGCATAGTTATATCATTTATTTTCTATAACTCTTGGTTAATACACCTAATAGGGTTATATATGTATAGATTATGTACAATGTGTGTAAAGGTACATGATTACATGTTATTATTATAGCATGTGCAGGTGTAATGTATCACATAAAATTATAAATACACAAGTATATTGTTGTAAGAAAGAATATCAAATATACATGTACATACATCAAAATATTCATATGTTGTCACAAATATGATCTGCATTTATAATGGACATGTGTGTGTAGAATGTGCAATTACTAAAAATCTATAGATACCATACTCAACACCAATTTATGATTTTGTTCGTTTGATAAACAAGAGGAGACAATTTCAAATTATAACCATGTGGTGGGATGTCATCACTGAGTAATCCACATTATATGGGGTGCTGATGAACCTGCCATAGCCTATGGTATTGTTTTTGGGATGAGTCTACAATTATTCTATACCAGGTGTAATAGAATTGCTACAGGGTAAACAACACTGCTGTTAGTAAACAGTGACTATCCCAGATGTTATTGCTAGTATAAAAAGAGTAGGTGTGATGTAATATTTCAGTGCTTATAATAGAATCTCCTGCGGATAAAGTGTGAATGTAGTATGTGCTGTATGTTGTATTCAGAACAGCCTACTCATAAATTCCTTTACCTGCAATATAGTAATTTCATGAATAGAATCGAGTTCTTTGTTGGAAAAAACTGTTAGGTTGGAACATTATACTTCATTCTGTTTGAAAAATATGACGTCACAAGTCAGGGGTTTATGAACTTGGTGTTTACATAACTTATGTATGGGAACAATGTGTTTGAGAGTCTACCATAGCATAATTCACTGTTTGAGCAACATTTTAGCGAGTTTGAAAAACCTACTGAATGACGGATGTCAGGAGAATATGCAGTGAATCTATAATGCTCAATGCTGACCTCATGTTTTTCATCATGGCTAGCGGTAACTGGTTCATGTAATAGTGATGGTGCTAACAGTAACTGGTTCATGTAATACTGATGGGGCTAGCAGTAACTGGTTTTATGTAATAGTTATGGTGCTAGCGGTAACTGGTTCATGTAATAGTGGTGATGCTAGCGATGTTGATAACATGTTACCCTCTGACTTCAACAGACTTCCCAATTGCTTCCGCTCTACTGCTCGGTCTAAAATTCTCTTGATCCTATTTAACAGGGTCCTCAAGCATCTGATGGTGGCACATATAAATGTAATGCCAGAAATGAATTTGGTGAGAGCAATGCAAACATAGCCCTAAATCTTCAAGGTAAATTAGTGTGCTTTTATATAATTAGTAAAAGTTAGGAGGGGACAACTACTAACTACTTTTGCTTAAAATAGTGACTTTTTAACTTGTGGAACACACATAAGTGTTGTTACCATTTTACAGAGATAATATGTTTTGGCATAGTTTTTCACCCATACGCTGGAGATGTTCCGCCTCATTCCTTCATATTCTAAATAGTCTAATAACCAATTACTTACTTATTGTTGCTACCTACAATGAACGATTCCCATAATGCATTATTAGAAACTGCAGTGAATTTGGAACAGGTGCTTGATTTGTTCCAAAGATTTTACTGAATTGAACTAAGATTGTGAACTCAATATAGTATGTAATTACCAGTAATTGTAACAGTGGCTGTTGGGAATATTGCTCCTACTACGAAAATTTTGTTATATAATGAAATGTAGGCAGCCTGTTTATTATTTCTCTATATGCTACCTATTATTGCTGACTCAGTATATTTTCCTCATAAGCCGCTATGCTTAGCTTATCAACTTTTTGTTATCTGGAAGTATAAGCAGAACAGAATTGGTTACAAACAATATTAAACATTTGTTCACCAGATGTTCAGAATCATTTTAGTAGATTTGTGTTCCATTATCCTCCTGTAAGCTATATTATCTTGTCTAAACTGAACTTTGTATAATGTAATGTATGATAAATAGCAGCACGTTGGCGTTTGTTTAAAATACGAAAAGAAATCATTATGTACGGGTAAACATTATCGAAACTGACAGCAACCATTAACAGTGAAATGTTGCCTGCTTTATGCAAGACTATAAAGTTTTACGACCCGTCTGCTGCTGTTTAGTTTTATTAGAGTGAACGTCCAGCTCCAGCGTTGAGCATTAAGTAGCAGATGATCATTCTCTAGCCGACTGTGATAATACACACAAGGCAGTGGGGAGAGTATGCAGTAAAATAAAATGTCTCGAAATTTCGGAGGAGCTTCTGCTTTTGGCGTAACGCTCAAATCGAGAAAATCTGCTGTTAAACAATCGAATGATCAAAATGTGACTACTGACCTGAAACCCGTTCCATTTACGCAGAAGAAAAATGAGCCGAAAGGAAATATATCATTAAGTAGTAACTCGGCAACGAAGCTATTGAAATCGCAACTTAAAACTGATTCAGGTAGAGTATATGGTCGACAGAGGAAGGGGCAGTAGGAGGAGAAAGGAAGGGTAGAGAGAGGAGAAGGGAGCAGCAGTGGGAGGGGGAGGGAGGAGAGATGGGTACACTCTTGACTGTATGCCTAATCACAGGGTGTGGTAGTTTCATTTTGTCACAGATTGCATGACAAATTAGCTCTTATTTTAGGTTTATGATATTCTCAATTTTACTCCTGGTGAAGTCTTTCTCTGTCATAATATAACAAATTTTTACAACTTTTTAGTCAAAAAGCCTCAAGGTATTCGTATTTTATTATACCTTCCCTATCCTACTATCAGTGATTGTGCATGTTATGTAGCTTTTTCTCCATCTGTTTGTTGATTAATTTCTTGAGCCACTGGTTTATGCCTCAGGTTATCTCCCTTACATAGAATTTTCCCGCAGCGAAATCGCGTACCTTTACTTTTACTTCCCCCGATTTTACCACCAAAGTTGAGTTGGCTTAAAAATATTTCCTAATTTTAAGGTAGCTTTAAGTTTTTATTGACAAGGAGTTGGTCAGTTTTTCGCAGTTATATTATTAAAGTAAGCTGGTCTTTAAAATACTCTGATATATGTGACATGGGTTTTGTAGAAACATTTGGCACATTGAACATATGGATATCTCAACTAATAGGCTACCTACAAATTATAGACCCAGCTTTCTGAAACTTTGTCGAACACCATTCTCACCTTACAACTAGCATTTTCTGGCTGAGGAGTTCCCTCAGCCAGAAATGCTGCTAGAAATTTTTTTTTTTGTAGGTGCGATACCATCTTTGTTTAACCCACCACTATAAAGTTTATCTTCAGTGGTTACTATAACACTGAAATTGGTAGATAGACAAACATAATATCTATGGCCTTCTTCTACAAACTACCTAATACAGAATATACTATGTACACTTGTACATTACTATGTACACTTGTACATTACTATGTACACTTGTACATTACTATGTACACTTGTACATTACTATGTACACTTGTACATTACTATGTACACTTGTACATTACTATGTACACTTGTACATTACTATGTACACTTGTACATGTACATGTACATGTACATGTACATGAAGGTTATTCTATGGGGAAATTTCAATTTAAGTAACATGTAGCTTTAGGTTACAAAAACTTCTGTTGATTAGGTTGACACCTGGGGTAAACCTTGGTTGTGGTATACAAAGTCGTATTGAAAGACCACTGAACTTTTGGCGTTGGTTACTCATTTCATTCTAACTGAATAATGGTTTCAATAATCGGAGATTTAATTACATGTAACTCGTAGATTTCCTGCTATTTTAATACATCATTCTCCCATCTTACTCGTGAATTTTTGCTCGTTGATTGAAACCTTCTCTAGACTATATTGAATAGCTGTTCAATGTGTTCCCAACAGGTCTGAAGGGTGGTGGAGGTCCCACCTTTGTGAAGAAACCGACTGTGATACAGAGAGATGGGAATGTTATCATTGAAGTAGTGTGTCAAGCCTCCAATAAGCCGAAACTTGATTGGTTCAAAGGTGACACTTCTATTACATCAAACCAGAAATACTTGATAAACACGGTGGTGACTGGTGACAAATATACGCTTACCCTCACTATACTCGTAAGTGTTATTAGTACATGTTATACTGATTTGAAAAATTATGTAAATAATCGAATTGACTTCCAAGAAAAATGAAATTATGTTTCTCCCGACAAGTAGAAAAACTGCAATATTTATCTCTTTAGGCTGTATGTCTATACTACGTCGTATATGACTTGTTATTTTCTCACTATTATGTTTGATTTGATGATTTATTTATTTTCAGCATGTTTAAATAATAGATAATTTATATTTTAGGACTTTAAGAAAGGAGATGAAGGAATGTACAAAGTGTCGGCAAAAAACGAGCAAGGCGAGGGTAATGCTACTATTGGTATTACCCTCAATGAGATGATACAGTAAGTATAATATAAAACATAGCCCTAGACCCACTGACAATTTGTGTATTAACTTTAATATGATGGCAGATCAGCGCGTTGTAACGGTCAGTAGAACCTTGGTTAAAAAATTACTTGGTGTAAATTTTTCTATGTTTGTACGGAATGTTGATTTAGGGTTTTAGTTTACCTGCTATGTTTATTAATGTAGACAGGTGATGTTCACGTGTATTATATTGTTATACCATGCAGCATGTAAATTAATTGAATGTACAAACTCTAGGCTACAGACAGACAGACAGTGGGCTGAAGCTTAGCTAATTGCATATATGTTATAGTTCAAGTTAAGCAATTAGTTTCATAATAAGTGATTTTATTATCATGGTGTTAGGATGTATTATGATGTATATGCTTGAGGTATGCCATTATTTTTCTGACTGAAAAATATCACTCACTCGCTGAACTTTGCAACTAATTGAGCAATTCGGATGGAGCTAAGTGCAACTGGTTTATTGATAGGTGTTCTAGTTCCAGTATACGTATAGTGTATATTGATGGCCATTTACTTTATCCGTGTTTATTGGGAAATCCTCCATTTTTTCCGGTCGTGTCCATATTATACCATCTTATGTAGTAACTGTTGCACACACATGTGCATGTTCATGTATTTGTGTGGTGTATGACTTGTATGGTATATGCTGTACATACATGCATATAGTCTGATACATGGTTAAACAGTGATTAAATATCTGTATCCTTTCTTCAAAGCGCCCAATGCATATCCGCCAAGAATATAAAAGTCATGAAATTTTAATTTTACAAATTTTTGATTGTGCTACTTAATCAACATTCATTTTTGAAATCTGTCATTAGATGTTTAAACAGGAAAGTGTCTTTTCATTAAAATATGGGCGAAATAATTTCGGATGAACATGAGAATTATTCAGCAATTTTGTGCAATTTGGGTGAGCTGACGTTCCAACGTCTTGGTTGAAAACTAGGGTATCTCCGGTGAAATTGGAGAGACTCGACGTGTATGAGATGTAGCTCTAATAATTAGCAATGCACATGTACATATGTGTATGTAAGCCTACCTCTATGTACACCATTATGAATATCTGATTGACCAACCTACAAACATCAGACACGGGAATTTTGACAATTTAGACCATCTTTTATTCCATCTGTTTCTATCCATACCTCTGTTTTTCAGAATGGCTAGAACGCACAAACCTGCAATGACATCTCCACCTCAGATACACTTTGGCAATGGATGTATAGTCATAAAGCAGTACGTGGTTAGTGGTGAACAGCCAAACATTAACATCTTCTTCAATAACAAACCTCTACCCAGGTCTGCTAAATACTCTACAGATGTGGCACAGGACGACCTTGCTCACGTCGTTACCTTCCGAATCAAAGAGGTAAGTATTGTATGTGATGAGGTGTTATATACATGTAAAAGTGTAATTGGGACAGTGTAACATGTTGATTTGTAGACCTTAGGGTCATATGTTCAAGTCTCACACATTCCTGTTGTGAAAGGTAAGCTTTACACTCAGTATGGAAAAGACTGAAATCTGTTTTAATATATGATTGTGTTTCTACCAAGTCAATTCTGTAGAAAACTTTCCCATTGTGTTTCAGCCATCTCCTGTGGCAGATAGCGGACCGTACAGGATGGTGATCAAGACCAGCAAAGGGGAAGTTAGCCAGACTATACCTATCAATGTTAATGGTAAGTTATATGCACTGAATATCATGACGTATGCACACATACGATCACAACTCCATTCTGTTCACTGCTGCCAAATATTTTGATATTAAATTTTATTTCGGTCTCTATTTTGTTGCTAGTATTATTAAAGGTTGTTTCTCCCACGAACTATGTCTGTAAATTTTTAACTTCAAACAAATTACTCTTAGCATACATGTGTATTCTTACATATGCTAGTGTAAAATAATTGTTTCGGCTTTGCTGTGGAAAGTGTATGGCCCTTATTCATTTGTGGGAGGAATCGAGGCGTTTTCTATCGCAGTAATTAATAATCATCTATACGTCAACAACTGGGGAGCAGCCGTGGCTTAGGGGTTAGAATGCTGAGCTTTAATGCTGAAAGTTCTAGGTTCAAATCCCGGTCACAGTGGTGTTAGGAAGAGCATCCAGCCACAATTGCTCCTGTGCCTCATATTAAAGCCCTTGGGGTCATGCAAGCCAGCATGGCTTCAAGGCAACCCCTCTACCCCTGCCAAAAAAGGCCATGTTATCTGGGCCTTTCTCACAGGGAGTTGGCCAGCACTGGCACCTGGCAGTGAGAGCTGCTAGAGGCTGGTCACGCCGAGGAGTATAAGTCGGTGAGTTTATATGTCAACAACTCTTCCTGGAATGATAACAATGTGTCACCATTATTGCATAGTTGGAGTTGTCATACCATCAGTTCGGCATAAGACCCCCTCCATAGCAACCTTTGATTTTAAGCCAACAGCCATAATGACTATACAATATTGAAAATCTTTAGTTCCATTTGCATCATTGCAATAGTTTACTCGCATCTGGTAACCAATATGATTACAGTCGAGATTGGTGACATATTTTAGAATTAATTGATTATATTGGAAGAATTGTTGTACTCTGTAATCGAGGAAATTAAACGACAGATGTATAAAATGGATCTGTTGTAAGAATGTTGTCTTCCATATTTTTCTCTTGGGCAAAAACGCTGCATTTTATAGGCATTATGTATTGATGATATCATGTTATATCCAAGTGAGCGAATACATACAGTGTAATAGTATAATATATACTACATTATACTCATCCCACTACTTTATGAATTTGTACCTGCTAATTATTTTATTAAATGTTAGCAGTATTGAATCTATATAGCTTAATCTGGGTCTAATAAGCAAATAGCTGTCTATGCCTGCCAGGAGCAGTGAGTAAAAACTAGAATCCCAACTTGGCTCAACTAACTGTTAAATATAACAGCTGCTGCCTCTCACTTTTGTTCGATGGCAATTATTGCATCAATACTTTAATTCCAACCAGTAATACTGCTAGTTATAGCCTGCCCACTGTCTTCACAGTTGTGCGCATGTGAATAGCTGGTGAAGCATCTCTCGCTCCTGCGGTTAAGTCATTCTATTGTTACTTCTGGGACTATTTTCTATAGACTGTTGGATGATGAATTTGTGCAAAAGGATATTATTTTGTGGCTAGAACAAATTAATTAATAAAATGAAGAGGAATAAAGTGAACTCTAACTTTGCAGAGCTGCTGAAAAAAGCAGGGCAAAAGGAGAAAACAGCAACACCTCCTAGGAAAGGCGATGCTCCAGCGTTTATACAAACGCTAACTAATGTGGTAAGTTCTCGTCGTGTTACCTATTTACTATATAATTTAGTACTGTAGGTTCGCTTATGACAGAGTATACTGACCTTTGTGAGGTTCAGGGTTCAATATGAGTTGATATTATAATCCGCTATCAACATTCACTGTCAGCATCCGCTATCAATATCCTCTATCAACATGCGCTATCAATATCCGTTATCAATATGCGCTATCAACATACGCTGTCAACATACGCTATCAACATGCGCTATCAACATGCGCTATCAACATACGCTATCAACATACGCTATCAATATCCGTTATCAATATGCGCTATCAACATGCGCTATCAACATACGCTATCAACATCCTCTATTGATATCTGACTTATTCTCAGGGTTCCAAAGACTCACTATTTCAGGTTCTGCAGATACTAGGATTACATTTTCCATCCCTTCAGACGTTAGCTCGGTTACCAGAGACCCGTAATGAGATATTCATGTACATTATGCATGTGATTGTTACTTCACCACTGTTTGTAACAAACATGATATTTTATTACAGTAGTCATAAAGTAATGGGTCTTCATGTTTACACGAATCTTTAATTATTGGTGTAATAAACTCTGGAACAATCGCCCTATTAGCAACCAGCCATAGATAAACTTTATCTCACAGAGATAGTTAGGAGTTAGATGCATGCCATATATGGTGTCACAACGGCCATCCTTGTTTTTAGGAAATTATGTACCACCATTCTACAGATTTTCTCCCGATACATGTGTTTTGGCTGATGATTAGCTTCATGTAAGCAGAAAATCAACTGTTTTTTCCAACTGGCAATTCAGATTTTTTAACTTGTACAAAGGTTGTTGGTAACTAAGCTTATAATCAGCAAATTGGTCGACTAAATTGTTTCATTCAAAATATCTCTTCACGCGGAGCACAAAATACTACTTACCGTAACTTACTGTGTGCAATAATGACATGCAAATACTACCGGGAAAGGTTTAGTCATTTTACTTTGAGTATAAACTCAAGCTGTAAGTGCAATGTGTAAATGGAGTGGTGTAAATTGTATTTCCCATAATGTACAAAGAGTATAACTTTCCTACAGGTGAAAGACACACACATACTTATGGTTAGATAGAATCACATTATGATATATAGCCTACAGGGCATTAGACACTCATATTATAGATTCCAACAAGAATAAATTTTTGTTTATTTGTATCATGTGATGCCTTTTTACACATTATTTTAGTTTATTATACAGTATTGTACTAATTTAGTGTAAAGGCAGACTATCAGACGATATTGTCACTTCATATGAGTACGTATATTTTCAGCTCCATATTCACTTTTCATATAGCCTTAGTTTTGAGCTATTTTATAACCGCGCTCAATACTTAGATATAGATCACATGTATCTTATATATGACTTTAGACTATAGATGATGGGTCCACAGCAACCCTTCAGGCTAAGTTGAAGGGTACACCACCTCTAACATGTAGCTGGTTTAAACAAGATATGGAAGTGAAGGGAGATAACAAGAATATATTTACCACATTCAAGAATAACTTTGCTACGTAAGTACAACAAATGATATCTGTTAATAAGCAGCCGTTGAAATGCCACGCCTATTAAGCATGCATTACAAAGCTCAATGCTTATGGACTGTACCATATATTCAGTCTCAGATATCTTCCTAATAATATTGTATGTACAGTATAATTATAATACTACATGTATATACTGGTATTACAACTCTAGCCTTTACAAAGTACAACTATATATATATATATATATATGTTAGCATTTAGTAATTCCTATTTTTATACCTGAAATAACCAAGTTCTTATTCTGTTGAGCAAAAAGGTTATTTAATTAGCTCTTACATCTAATTGGTTGCTTATATTGTAGTGTTTATATGCTTATATTATTATGGTGTTTATATGAATTCTTGAAATATTTGTTGATTCTCCAGTAATCACATACAATAACTGATGAAATCCAAACAAGCTAATTACAGCTTAGTCTTAATAACACGTTTACTGGCATTAGATTATGTAATCACATGTATGTAGAGATATTTTAAATTATTATATGGAATGCATCTTACTGAAATTTATAAAATCCTTCCGGTCTGGTCAACCTAACATTTTCCTATTGGTGTATAAGTTCAGTCAGTTGGTTACTTATACAACATCCATGTTGATGCTGGTAGATAACTGTTCATATCATATACTCTTACTGCCTTTCTTAAAACTAAAACACTACATAGTCATGATTTACAGCGACAGTGAACTCTCAAATGATAATATTTACTGCAAACATTTGATTTTTCAACCTGAGACTGATCTGGATTCCGATTGAATACTAATTTTTATTAGTGCAAACTCAAACTGAAACTTTGCTATAATTTTGTATTTTGATATGCATATGAGCTTGTGAGGTTAGGTCGAGTGACCCTGACATAGTCTGACATCAACATTTATCATGTAACGGAATGTGCAGAATCCCACAGATTTGAACTTGAAAAAAATAACCAGTCTCCGACGATATTAAGTACAAGAGTTTTCTTTTGTTGTTTAACCTTTTTGATTAATATTAATACTTTATTTAATATTTTCTTTCGGTTTATTATAGTATTACATGCACGCCTACATATTATAGTATTACATGCACTTGTAGGTACATACCAGGTATCTGTAGGTACATAGCTGGTTCTTGTAGGTACATTACAAGTGTTTGTAGGTACATAGCAGGTGCTTGTTGGTACATAGCAGGTTCTTGTAGGTTCATAGCAGGTACATTCCAGCAACTGCTGCCCTCCAATTTCGTACAATTTTCAATATTTGCAGAAGATGCCTTGTTAACCTAATTTGTTTAGGCTATGATTTACAGCGGCCATATTTTCATACATTTCAGGTTGGAGATTAAAGATGCCATGGTCGAAGATTCCGGCCTCTATATTCTCAAAGTATCCAATGACATTGGCAAAACTCAAACGTCTGCTAATATACTGGTCAAAGGTAAGACTGACTGTTATATAGTAGGGCTATGTGTACTATGAACGATGACATGTGCTGTATTGAGTGAATGGGTCCTATTCATGCATGTATGTATCATAGTAGGATTTGTCTTCCCGCAGGAATTTATAAGGGTGGATGGGTCAGGTTCTCACAAATATAACTGACAAAAAACTAACTACAGTTTTACTAGATGGCAGATTAATTTTATTAATAATATTGTTCACAAGTTTTTCGATTTTATACAAGATACACACATACATATTATACACATGTATATCGGTCTGGTTGGTTCTAGTAAAGCCACCGTCTAGGATCATAATATAGACAACCAGCTAAACTGTTTTCTCACCAGTTTGTAACTTCACTGTCAGATTTATAGTGTTTATTGGCTTCTAAACTGAGAAAACTGTAACTATGCCCCTATGGATAGACCTACCTGCCTTATATGGTCATGTGTTTAAACACCAATGTGTTCTGTACAAACATGAAGACCAGAATATACCTGTACTACTCTTTATACTATAGGCATGTTTCTATATGGCGAGGCAAATTCAAAGGTCACCAAAGTGAAACATTGTTTTACAGTGTCAGATTTAACAGAACTGTAGTAGTATCTTAGCTGTTGATATTATATAATTTAATGATAGGCTACATATACATGTAATACATGTAATATACAAATATTGTAATGTTTTGTAATTCAGAACGCTTAAAAAAGCCAGGTAAAGACACACTTCCCTTCACTAATCCCGTTATAGTAATTTTGGTTTTTGACTAATTATTTTATTTTATACCACTTTCCCTTTATTAACCACCACTAGAAGGTAATAATACCATAGTACCTGTTAGTGTTATAGACATATATGTATAATGCATACAGCACTTACTTACACTTACTGGAGACTTACACTTACACGAGACTTACACGTAGTATAGACTGTAGAGAGTGTAGATCTCCATTGTGTAATATTATAGTTATAATGGTTCATCTAGTAATTAACTCATCTCAAGCTGCTTGTAATAATTTAGTTAGTATGTTTGAACCTTCTCCTTGCATGGTCTAATGTAATTTTAGAACACAGCTTAATTAAATAACCCCATCTACAATGTATAGTCAGAGCGCTGAATTATAATAGCAGTTATTAGAGTAATAATCTTATGTAATTGTATAATTTTTGCAAGTTCGGCATGTCCTTCAGCCTTAGTCCTCAGTGTAGTTCCCATTTTATGTTTAACAGAAAAATAGATACACAAAGTAAAATTCTTATGGTTTCTTTCATGAACTGATAACTCCTATACATTGTAATAATGTATTCTACATGTAAATAGAGGCGTTTGATTTCAGACGTAAAATTTCTGAACAAACACATTGTAGCTTACCATAATACATTGTATCTTATTTAATGTATCACAGCTTCCTATAACATGCCTACAATGTAACTTACCAAGGTATATGTAGTGTATTACAATGTATGTATGTATACAGTATGTAGGTCTACATTATATTTATCTTACCACTGTGACATTTCAGGAATGAGGAGAACTGCCCCAGTTATTCCTGTGGTAAAAATTCACGAACCTGCTGAACAAGAACAAAGTAAACATTTATTAGACTGTGTTCTTCATATTCTTTAACATATTAACGCTTACTACTATGCTGTAGAGTGGTTGACTGGAAACTAATGGCTGAGAAACTAAACCTTGTTTATTACTGCTCAGTGTCTCTCTCATTGCTTCCATACATTTCCATAGTTCTATTAGGCGCAACCTTAAACTGAGGTCACTATCCTAAGCCTACAGTGTTTTTGAGATTCTATAGGTGATGTTACAAGATGCCCATAAGGAAAGATTTAGTACAGATGTACTTATATATAGGCCTACATTGTATAATATGTGATGTGTACATGTAGATATACACAGTATTGATCCTCCTATATTGTAATATTGGAGCTTCAGAGGAGGTGCAGTTTTAGTTGATTGAATAGGAGCAGTTATGTTTTGGTTGTCACTCTTCTACTCCGATTAGTTTGTAGTTGATAAAACACATCACTTGCAGGAAGGAAATCCAACAAATCGTGAGGGAACACATGGGTACACAGAGAGTACCCACGTGTTCCCTCACTTCTAATACTAGTCAGTGGTTGCTTGGGTTGTCAGCCTACCTAAAAGTATATCCTGTTTTGGTCTATTTCGGTATGATATTTTGGTAATACTGTACTGGCTATTTATGAGTTAGTCAGTTCTATGGCAGCATGTGTGGTATAAACTATGAATGTGAGTTACTACTAAGGGTGGGAGAGAGAGTACCATATGACTTCAAACCCCATCTAACATTCATATGTAATACATGTGTATCACGTGTTTTTAATACATACATTTACAGTTGTATAATAGTATCTGTCTATACACTATAATGTTGTTACATAGTAAGGTATGTCTGGCTGGGTGAGGCAAAGTAGTAGGGAAATATACACCCGGGCTGAGCACTCAGGCCTACTATAAATATAGAAACAATGTGTAATAATTAGTCTAGTCAACGCCTACTCAATTTTCATGTAATTGAACTCAATATCAACAATTAAATTTTTATATTATATAATAAAAAGGCGTAGCTGTTTCGATGTTAAACATAAAGTTTTGCTTATTCTGGTGAGTACTAACTCCCTGGCAGTTAGTATGTGTGATGTCATATCCTATACAGGAAGTTAGTATGTGTGATGTCATATCATATACAGGCAGTTAGTATGTGTGATGTCATATCATATACAGGCAGTTAGTATGTGTGATGTCATATCCTATACAGGCAGTTAGTATGTGTGATGTCATATCATATACAGGTAGTTATTGTGTGTGATGTCATATCATATACAGGCAGTTAGTATGTGTGATGTCATATCCTATACAGGCAGTTAGTATGTGTGATGTCATATCATATACAGGTAGTTAGTATGTGTAATGTCATATCATACACAGGTTGTTAGTGTGTGTGATGTCATATCCTATACGGGCAGTTATTATGTGTGATGTCATATCATGTACTGTATTTTAGGTGTGAAACAGGGGATGCCAGTGATCCCTGTAGTTCAGATTCAAATACATGAACCTGCAGAGCAGGAGCAAAGTAAATGCTTTATAGAACTGTTTGTGCAGACGACTACTAACCACGTAGCCTTTGCTCCATTGCCTTGAATAGTTGCAGTAGTTGTTTATCATCTATCATTATACAAGTTTGCAGCCTTACATAATGATTATATAGTTTTGCTATAATAGAATTAACACTCTCTCTTTGGTTGCTCTAATATTGATATGCAGAAGAATTTTGTATTTATTATAGAAGTGTTAGTTTTGATAACTTTGATATGTAGAAATCACTAGAAAGCACCAATTGGTAGTGAAAGAACACGACAAGTTGTGGAACGTCTGCAGTTGATGACTGTCTCAGATTGACAATACTAATTCTCTCGTTTCTATAAACTCATGTGTCTGTACTAGATGTTTGCACCAACGAGTTTGTACTGCTTTGGGATGCTTAATCTGCTCTCATACAAACAGTGGTATGTTGTGTGGTTTTCTGTTCACTACCTAGTCTATCTTGGGTAATATACTTTCATTTTATTTTTGTAGGTATGGCGAAAATCTCAAAGGATGCAGTAAGTAAATTTTTGTTCAAATAGAGATGATAATTGTAAAATTATTGTTTTGAGAGATATTTTGTTAATATTGTTTTGGAATTTATAATATATACCACAAAATATAATTATATATTCTAAAACGTTGTGTAGTATTTTATGTATTGGTTTTTAGCTACCTCCCGGGTATGAGAGTGAAGGTCCCAAACGGAAGCCTAAAGCTGCTGAACCGATGTCCCCGACAGAAGAGAAAGAAGGACCACATTTCGTTAAAAAGCCTCAGAACCACACTGTGCTGGAAGGTAATGGTTGGATTTACAATTCTCACCTTTTTCACCTAAACGGTCGTATCCTGTTCGGGTGACCGTCCCACAGGCTACCAAGCTCGATCAGTGATCGCCATCTTCTTCTATCCCCAGTGTCTCCCTGTTTCAAACCTCACAGCTTCAGGTTGTTTTTTATTGTGTCCATTCATCTGCCTTTGGGCCTTCCTCTTACCAACTACCTTCACCTCCATCACATACCTGATGTCTTCCTCTCTGTCCCCCCCCCCCCGCACATGACTATACCATTGGAACCGTCTCACTCTCATGTATGTCGAGACAGGTTTGAATTTTGCTTCACTTCTGATCACCTTGTCCCTAACATGATCTTCCCAACTAATTCCATATATGTGTCTCAATTGGGAAGATCATGTTAGGAACAAGTGATAATACTAGAAGTTATAAGGCTATAAAACTACACTCACAGAATGCTCTTCCTCATGCTATCAATTTAGATGTTCCATGGAGTTGTTTCTAACGTAGAATGGTAAAATGTAATTACATGAATGTTCTGTTCGCCAATAGGTTTAATAATGTAAAATGCAATGTATAGCTGATGTTACTATTGTGTAAAAACAGTAGCCCTAAGTAAATGTAATTCCATTTCAGTTGTTGATATATACATTTCATCCATTGTAGCTCATAAAGGACTGCACCAAAGTTCAAGTTGGCATCAGTCCTTGAATCTATTTGCTGTCATCTGTATCAGTTGTCTTTGGACAGTCAGCGTCAGGCACAATGTGCTAGATTACAGTCATTATGTACATGGTGGTGTCCGTTTCACCTCACGACTTTAATCTATATATTGAGAAGAATTTAGCGACTAGTATGCAGTTCATGTGATTTTTATAAATTTAATTTGTAGGTGAAACTGTCAACATATATTTCGAGATTGCCGGCGAGTACATGCCTGAGATCAGATTCTTTAAAGGAAAGAGGGAGATTAAACCAGGTAACAAAACTAAATTTAACGTAGACACTGCCGCCAAGTCTGGGACCATTAGTCTGCTGAAACCAAAATATGTTGACGAGGGCAAATACTCCATACAGCTGATCACTAAAGAGAATACTGTGTCAGATGATGCCAACTTTAACATATTTGTCAAGGGTATGTGTGATATGATCTCTAAATATATGTGCTTATTATGTAGCTTGATTTCTGTTCAGATAATTATATAAATCACTTTGTTGATTGCCGGATCTAATCTTAAAAATAGCCTACACTGTAATAACAGGACAGTTTGCGTCTTTGGTATATCAGCACAATATTCAACTGCAATGCATGTGCAGTACATCATATGTATAATCCTCTATATGGACCATATTTAGCCAAATCTATACATATCGTATTCCACTTAACTAGATTGGAAAATTACACATTTGGTTTACGCCATACCATTGCCATGGTAACTATAACATTGAATTAACAGAATCTAGCCTGAGGAGCTCGCGTGAGGCCTCTGTCTCCAGTGATCAAGGTATAGCTGTCGCCTCCAACTAGTTAGTGAAATGTATGCAAAACAGCGGATCCATGGATCCATTCTGTTGGTTACCATTTGCAAACATTTCTGCTGCTCTTTGTGATTAGTAGAAACATAGTAGACAACTCCTATTATTTATGTAGTAACATTCTTTATTGATATCGCTGCTTATATTATTAGCCTATTTAGTTTTAGGTTGCTGTTATGGCTTTTATCGGATTGTAAGGTCTTCAAGTATTCAATTTTCATTGGTATGAGTTCCTAAAACACTACCATATTGTATAGCCTTAGTTCTGCCGTAGCTGTATTTCTCTACTCTTCTTCCTCTTCATTCTATTTAGCCTAGTCTCTATTCTAACCACTTCTTGGATCCTTATCTTTATAGTGTAACGTGTACTGATGGCAACGGCTAGTATCGGGTTGATTCTTTAAACTTAGTTATTATTTTTCCACTTTCAGAAAACCTCCCGCTAAAATAATACGTATGCTGTATAACATGTGTTATTCAACTTATAATGTAAGTGTTTTTGTATAACTTGTGGCAAAAATCGGCTTTGGAATTGTTGTCAAGCCTTTTTATTGCAACTCTCCCAGCTTTCCCATGCTCAAAGTTTGGGTTTATCGCTCAGTGAAGAATTCAAATCTAAATTTATTCTGTTAAGTGTGGTGTAAGGGTGATTCATACTCGCTGTGACTCCCTGGTTTGATAATACATATTACATTTACTAATTTAAGTAACTAGTAGTTATGATTTATAACTAAAATAATATTATTATCATCAGAATCTCATTATCGCTCACTAATATTTGTAGATCCGAAAGATTCTCAGTTAGACTTCAGGGATTTACTGAAACACAAAGACCATAAAAAGAGGAAGAGTGAGGATGAGGACCCAGACTGGGGTCATCTCAGACATTGTAAGTTCTCAGCCTATATTTATTCAGTACATGCCTCACTAACTCGGTCAGATTTTGTACGGCAAAGTATGTGAAAAGTTACTCGGTAGCAATTGAAAAGGTCCACTACTGCGGTAAAGATTAGTACAAGAACTAGCTTGGTGATATGGCCGTTGGAAGTCATTCTAAATTGGTTAGTCTCATCTGATAACAGAAGCCTCAAGCATACATATACTGTACTATGTAACTCATGGAGTTGGAGCTTACAGTGATTTTTTTCGATAAGTTTTTTGCGGAGTATTTGCTATAAATTATAACGTCCAAAGGTAATATATAAATACCGGGTATTCTATTTGTCAAATGTGAAATTGTAGTGGACAAAGAACCCTCAGTAGAGAAGGTAACCTTGGAATCTCTCATACATTTTGTCTTTTGCGTCCACCAGCATCATCATCATTTTGTCCGAAATGTGAATGTTTTACCATACTGGCCCACCGCACTTTCTAACACGCATGTAATTTAAATATTTAATATATTATTTTACATGTAATCTATGTTTGAAGCATACTGTATGTGCTTGGAACTTTGTACGTCTTATTTGAAGTATATATTTATTTGTGACCCTTGGCCACTATTTTCTAAGCCGATGACAGTAGAGCATCTAGTCGAAGTAACAGTGTGTCAAGCATTGATGTCTTAGAGGAAATTACTGCACACCGCAGGGTTTCCTACGACATGGTGCGCAGTGTACTGAGAAAAACCAGTTCATGTTCAGGGGTATGAAAAGGCGTGAGCTTTTAGCTCAGATGTAGATTCCAGACAATGTAGAGATAGTCGCTCTCTAGAACATAGAACCTGTGCGGCCAGCTCAATCTTCCAGATGAACTTCCGTTTTTACTCCATGCTCTGATTACCCACAATCTTGTTATCTTCTTAGAGTGAATAGTTTTACCTGTGTGAGGTGTGACCTTTTATTGGCATGGCTGTGTTTTAGGCTTCAGATTGTATTGTTTGTGCTTTAAGATTGAACAAAATGCTTTTGTGGCATCCAAATAGCTTTCTCCGAGAGTTTCATCGAAATGGTCGGCCATATTTGTAGAGAGATGTGCAGTTATAGATATAATAAATTAGTATTTCTCTTTTGTATACTTGTCATGTTGTGGCTGTTACCTTTATAGAGTTCCCTAGTTTCTCTGTGTATAGATGTTTCCTTCTCTGTATTATCCACAGAATCTTCCAGGAAGTGGGCGTAATAGCGGACGTAACAGTCGTCGTGGTTCTAGTGTTACAGAAATAGAGCTGCCAGCACTTCGTAAAGTCAGCACTGAGAATATGGTAATACTATGACTGTTTATCGGTGAATTTATTTTATTTCTTTGTGTGAATTTCTCTTTACCCTTTGTGGGCAATAGTAAGTAACCAATTTGTAGAAATTTTATTTCCTTTCAGCTGCTTTAATTGATACGAATAGAAAGAAAGACTACAACATACAGTTCATTGTAATTAAGACGTTTCTACATGCATTACAGGATGAAGTTAACACACCATAGGTTCATTTGTGTCACTTTGAGGCACATTGTGGAAATACCCATCAATTATCTGTCAGGTTATGACAATTTGTACATGTGTGGTATGGATAAAAATTGGATAATGCCGTAATCATAAGTATTTATGGTACTACAGTCTTAAATGTACATTATTTTTGTACAATCATACATATTGTAATATTTTAGAATTTTTTTAATTGTCTGTTTCAGTTGGATCCTTCTAAGCTGCACAACCAAGAAAGGAGATCTTCTCTGGCTGATGTAAGACACATTAGTTCAATTTTGAATTTGAATCTTAAGCTCATTGCTTTCATCAATAGACTCAACATAAACTGTATTGTTTAATTTAAAGATGTTCATTGATAAATTTCTTAATTAAAAATCTTGAAATGTAGTGTGTTAGCTTTGTTCTGACAATGTTACAACAAATCTCTTGTAGTTGTACCTCTTTATTTATATACAATATGCAATACTTTTTCAGGTGATACCTGATTGGCCAACTCTACAGCATAGAGAGAAGAAACAGGAAGCGGCTCCTGTGTTTATTGTACCGCTTGAAGACATCAATGCTAAAGAAGATGATGGCCCAGTGACTCTAGAAGCTGAGTTTTCCATACCTAATCCTAAGAATGTCAGGTGGTTCAAGAACAAGTTGGAGATATTCCTTGGTAATAACATTCACATAGAGCACTTGGACTGCATGCACACACTCACTATTAAGAAGCTCTCTCAGAAGGATGCTGGAAAATACACACTGTCATGTGACGACGTTAAGACTTCTGCTTGGCTCAATATAACTGGTTAGTAGTTACTAGTTAAATACTCTGCTGATTTGTTTGTCTTGAAAAAGTTATATAGTTGCACAAGATAGGAGTACAGGTTATACCGCTATGTGGAATATGTTCAAGTTACCAGCTGCTTAACTCAAGGAAACAGGTTTTGAGTTTCAATAGATAAATTTATAATGTATATTAGTTGGTTATGGAGCTGTGAAGTTACAATTTCTGTCTGCTAGTGTACAATCTCATAAATGTTGTACATGTGGGTGAAGCAGATTGTGAATAAATACGACTGGATGAGTGGTAATATTGTCCCATTATTAGAGAAAGAAAGGAAGTTCAAGTTTAGCACACCTTTGCCCAAGAGCTACTCTTCTGACATTGGCAAGGACGTACAGCTAGAGACGTTCATCAACGACAAGAGTGCACCAGTCGTCTGGAAACTAAATGGAAAGCCGATCACTGTAAGCAGTAGCAATTGTTTTCTCGTGATTTCTCCTTATAAGACAAGCTCATTAACCATGTGAACTGATGATTTAAAAATTTATTAATTGTTTGGAGATTTTTAATATCAAATATTTATTACCTTTGCTGTACATTGAGTGGTGGTGTGGTTACCATCTACATAGATTATGCATTTATTACTGTAACTCTTCATATACTGTAATACTGTGGATATACATACATCTACATGTAGTAGGCATGCCCTACACATTTGTAGATGTAAATTTCAAAGTGGTAGGTACGAGATGAGGTGTGGGGTGTTAATATCGTGTGAGTTTATCTACTCAGTTTATATAGTGTATTGTGTATATTCACTATATTGTGTTTGTCAGCATACTCCTGGAAAGTTCAGGATATCGCAGAGGGAAAACAGACACATAATTAAGCTGGAGAACATAACTCCTGAAATGGCTGGTAAAATCACCTGCGAGACTAACGGAGATTCTACAACATGTGACCTCACTGTCACAGGTAACATATTCATACATCGTACTGCATCTTGGGCTATGGACATTTAACTATGTAGTTCTGTGTATAATGTTATTATGTCCTTTTTCACGAATTCCAAAGCTGTTGTTCAACTGTCCTTCTAGCGAAATTTTCTTTCTTGCAACTTTTGTAATTCACTTGGAAAAAATGCCAAGAGCCAAGTTGTCCAGTGTGACTTAAATGAGTAAATAATTTTAACTAAATATGCTAAAGGGCTTACCATTATTTAAAAATAATTATGATCATTGTTTAGGGTTTTAGAATTTATGACTGAACAGTTAGGACTTGATTCCACATCCGCGAAAATAACCCTTCCCCGGCAAGGGTTTGAATCCAGGACCTTTGTGGCACCTAATCGCCTGGGACAGTGGACAGAACACATTACCACTGCAACTACTAAATAAATATGTTAAAAATATATAATATCAGACTGCAAGAGACCAAATACAACTACCAGATACCTGTATATTCACTCAGTAATTCATGTTATATGTCGCAATGTTTTTCATGTTACATGTCGCAACGTTCCTCATGTTAGATGTTACATACAATTTTAGAACCAAAATATAGCTTTGTGGATGTTCTAAAGGATATGGGTGTACTGGAGCACAATACAGGAGAATTGGTCTGTCTTGTCAGCCATGAATGTGCCCCGGTAAGTTTATATCATGGAAGCACATAGTTCCATTATTGTTGAGTGTGTCCTGCTGAAAGTTTAATGCATTTAGTGATCTTATTAATGCTTTTTGATAAGGTGGAAAAGAATCATTGGAAAAATGTCATGAGATATAACTACAAGTAGTTCATATTCGCCAAATAAATTATGAAAGGTTGGAAAAGAAGCATATTTTTATTGCAAGTATAAAACTGCTATAGCCATGCTATCATTTTAGCCATCATCAAACTGCTACAGCTTTGCTATTATTTCGGCCATTATTATAGTATAAAACTGCTATGGCTATGCTATTATTTCGGCCATCATTATAATAGCTCAGATTATTATAATATTTTATCGAATAAATGTTTGAAAATAGAATGTTAGTGATAGTGGCAAATGCCTTTCTGTGTAATATATTATTATTCGTAAAAATGATGTCATCATGATCACTCAATATATATTTATAGGTCAAATGGTTCAAGGGCCCAAAGGAGGGGCAACTGGTAGAGATTAAAGAAGATGCTAGTGGAAAATATGAATTTGTTTCAAATAAACTGCACAGATCTCTGAAAATACATAAAACTGTTGAAGAGGACAATGGAAAGTATTGGTGTCAAGTGGGAAAGGAGAAGTGCAATGCTCAGTATAGTATGATACGTAAGTCTGTGTGAAGATTCGTCTTCTAGTTTGTTCTACTTCTCAATTCTGACATTAACAGGATATTACTTTTGTGTTGAATTGTACTATGCTGCACTATATTTTTCTGATTGCAGCGGAGGTTCGATTCATTGAACATCTGGGTACGAAGCACGCGCTAGAGAACAGAAGAACGGTTCTTGAGACACTGGTGGAGAATCCACACAACAAGCCTGTCACATGGTACAAAGATGGCAAGGAGATCAAACCGGACACCAGGTATATTTCACACTTTTGTTTTTTCACTATTTATTCTCACAGAGTATTTTCCATGTATTTCCGCATCAGCTATGAGTAAAATCTTAGATGTGGTAAATAAATATGCTGGTAGACTTCTTATAATGGGTTGGTATGCTTCAAACTTAGTCATGTTGCCTTTTTATCACTCTACGCTCGAGCACCATATTATATTGAAGTACGGGAACTAATAAATTTGTATTGATTTGTTTGAAATGGACTCTCGTATCAGGTTTTGGAGATGTTGATTATGCTGTTGCTCCATTAATGTTGGACTTTGCATTGAATGCTTATAGTATATAGTAATTAACTTAATGCTATCAGAGTCCAGATCGTTCAAGGAAAAGCTGGGTAATATACAATATACATGCATCTATAAGATATAACCACACCATGTGTACCAGTAGCTTAGCAATGTTCACTTCTCTGCCATGCTTGCACCGATATTATTTCACAGCCTTGTCCTATATATCACTTTCATTTATATTTTACCATTACTGACCGTAGTTAGGAAAATACAAGTAGTACAATATCATTCCTTGCATATTTCCCAAGTAGCAGTAGAACAACAATAAAGTGCTGCCATCTGCTAGCCATGTACCTAACCGACACTTTCGTATACTAACACTCTTGCCCCTCGTGTAACTAATCTTTTTATACACTGAAGAACTACTACAATGTACTTTACATATTATATCGGCAACATCGGAGTTGCTTTTTACTTATTCAACTTCTGTAATATTGAAAATGGAAGGAGAAAAATACAGATCCCTGGATTTTATTTGGTTTTCCATTATGCAACAGCATAGCAGTTTGGGTTTTGTTAGTTCTATCAACACATGATACATGGCTAGCTGATTGTTACACTTTAGAATACTCACCTATCCCATTAATTACATCCCCACTCTAACATGACAATACTCCTTGCATATGTATTGTATGTAGGCTGCCATCCCAATGGCTATAATATAAGAATGGGGCGTCGACTAAACAGAGTTCAGTGAAATACTGGTAACCATTGGCAACTGTGTTGAGACTTGAAATTTTGCTTAAAAGTTTTTAAATTCTTAAAATTGTCTTTCCTTGTATTATAGTCTTGGGTCTTGAGCACTATTTGTAATGCAGCAGCCTTATCGCACCATACTATCAGACAGCTTATGCAGCTTCTAAGATTGTGTGCAGCACTAGCAAATCCTTCGTACTCATTCGCTGAATTTGATTCAAGTGACATGAACTATCACAGAAAAAGCAGATTCAAGATTAAGCGGGTTTTGTTGTGGAAATATAAATCATTATTCAGGGAAATCATGTTATTAAATCTAAATTCAGTCAATGAGAATTGGTTCTTTGATATGATACCAAACTGCCATATCCATTGTTATTTGTAATTATAATGAGTGTCATGAGTATAAGTATTATCTGTATGTAATGTATAATATATAGTGCAAAAGGTGGTCGCCGAATGAGTAAAGGTCAATACATGGCCGGGCTTATGTCTGGTGCTATTAAAGCACCAAAGTGAGTACAACGTTGTGTTGCATGTAGTTTTAGAAACCGCAACAGGTTACAACATTTAATAGAAGTAACCATCAGTACCACTGACGCCTTTTGCACTAGCCAACAATTTTCTTGCTGTTTTTGGTTGAAAAAAGAATAAATTTGAGCCATACCTACTTATATAACTCAAATACAGTGAATGTCACTAATATTTGATGTGATGTTAGTGCTGTAAGTTGCTTTAGTAATTATCACAGCCGCTACCGCAGTTTTGGTTTCTGTGTTGCATAATTTTAAATAAAAATTAACTAGGCTAATACTAAATAATTTTTGCTGCCATAACAAACATGGACATTTCAGTGTTGCTATAACGTGGAGTGATGTTTTCATTGTACATGTATGTTGAATTTCAGCAACCATTGTTTGTTATGTTGGCGCAGGTTTCACCCTGTCTCTGAAAAATTGGATCATGAAAGTTGCATTGACAAGTATTTACTCATCATTGATCCAGCAGAAATGACTGACGCTGCCAAATACACCTGTAAAGTTGGCAACAAATCCACCAGTGCTAATCTCATTGTGGATGAAGGTAAATTAATACTTGACTTTACTGTACTCAGCCATTATCTGTATCAGTATTTTAGGTTTAAAAGATGCGAAATTTTAATGTATATTAGCGAATTGAATAAATATGTTGCTTTTGTTTTGATAAACCTTATTGAAACGATGGTTTCAATTCTCTCCCCCTTTAATAATTTAATTTTTGTATTGCCCATTATGTTATGATTTTGAGCATTTATACTTTATAGACTTGTTCTAACTGCTACTATTTACTGCTCATTTCTATTTCATACCTATTATTTACATTTATATATTTGCCTATACTTAGGAGATGTTTATGCCTATTAATATTATTTGTATGTTATTGCTGGGTGATGTGCTATTGTATTATTCTCACACTATATTTTCTGTCTAATTTTGTCAATATGCGTTTCTGCAGCAAATGCCATAAATGTGGCAAAGTTTGAGGAAGCTGAAAAATACGAGCGTGCTCATCATGCAACCGTTGATTCAGTTGACATGAGTCGTAAGCTAGACATGGGCAAGGGTAGAATCCCAGCTGTAGTAGCCGAGGAATCTAGTGTAAATCTCAAATCGATTCCTCAGTTAAAGAGTCAGACTCCTGTAGACCAATTAGAAGGTTTGATATGAAACTGTGTTACTTATTTGTAGCTCGTAGAAGCATGGCTAGCCTCCAGTTTTAGTATTAGTCGAGAATGAAGAGTGCCAGATACATGTAGCACCCGGTTCAAGTCATGCCTACCCTTTGATTGGAGTTGCATCCCCTACTTGTGGGGTGACAACTCCATCGATAGGCTCACATGATTTTAACTGCATTAATCGTAGATAGCAGCATCCATTGCCAAATAGTTACAGTTTCTAATTGGAGTTCAGTATGGAGATTCTAGTTGGATGGTTTCTGTCATTCTGAAGTGTATGTTTCATTCTAGTTTTATGTTTACAGTCCAGAAAGTTCAATGAATTTGCAGGGTAACTTTTAATTTTCTTCATCTCAATTTATATTGGTATAAAATCATACAGTTTTTAAAATTGGAAATTCTGTTGACAAGTCAGAAATCGCAAGCGAATCAGAAATTGCAAGCGTATACCTGATATTATCAATCTAATACAGTACATAATTATTTAGTTCAATGACTGTCCTTGGGCTGTTTAGTTATCAAATTTCAAAGTGATGTGAAACTGTAGTTTCCGTTGTACATGTGCGTAAGTTTTGCAGTTGTTGCCTCTAGCTGTTTGAAAGGAGAACTCAACAGATAGCTGTGTTGTTGTTGACTGCGGTTGATAGTTTCCAAGTTTTTAATATGCATGCTGCCTCTGAACTTACAATTTCTCTCTTCTTTACTACCATGGGCAATAGAGCCTCTTCTTATTGAAAAAAATTATCAATAAAATTTTCTCTATATTTGTAGTGCATATTACTATGTGACCTCTTGATGACCTTGAATTGTCTTTATTTATAATCGCCATCGATCTGTTATTGTCTCACTCTGTAGGCTTGCATGAGGACATCATAACAATTAAATTATCTATCTAAGGTTTCACTTTAATGAGAAATTGGGTTTGCATTCAAATTTGTTGCAAACTCATTCTTTTGTACTTTTTTATCTAAAATATTAGACATCTACATGTAAAATACAAGCTTAATTATTTTTTATTTAAAGACAGTGTAGGTTCAATTTCAAAAATGCCATTTTGGCAATGTAGTACTTAGCACTATTTGAATAATGTGCATATACTCGAACTGTTTGAATTGTAGCGGCCAAGGCCCCGACACTTTCGTTAGCAAAAATACCCAAAGTACTGCAGATTAAGGCTGGTCAGCCTCTTAGCTGTCAGATACCATTCGCTGGTACCGATCCCAAAGCTCATTGGGACAAAGATGGTAAACCTCTGGAGCCAAGATACAAAACAAAGCAAGGTAGTTCATGAAGAGCATAAGACTTGTCATGAATGAACTTGTATATGTATTAGCTATAAAAGTATCTGAAAATATTGAGCATAATATAACAGAACATAGCAAACTGCAAATGAAACATGATGGACAACTCCAAATTAAGTAATGAATACCCAAATTTTTGTATTTCTCATGAATATTGAAATTACCTACTCCAGTCTTAGTTTGTATCTTGTGTTGTGTATACTGTATAGTTATTCTACTTCCTAATATCATAGATAAAGACAAACTACATCTTGGGGTCGACAAGGCTGAACGAGGTGATAGTGGTACATACCACCTCAAACTGGCCAATGATGTTGGAGAAGCTGTATGTGACCTGGTGGTTCTTGTCATAGGTATGTTAAATACTATTTTACTCAATATATAACTGCACATTGAAAGTTATGTCTGGTTAATGCGCAACCAGAAAATTATTAGACGATCACATTTTACTCGTTTGCTAAATCATGCAGAATTTGTGGCACAGTGCTAGTCAGGTTCGCAGACATGTAGAACAGGTTTTAGACATGTATGGTTATGTAGCGTGGCCATGAGTAACTAAGACATATACATGTAATATTATTCAAATGTACTTTAATGCTATGTAACTTTGATAAAAATGTAAATCCCCAATGATATTTTATTGCAACGACTCACAGATTTTCTCTAAGACCTCTAGCATACATGTGCAATAGGGTGTGCATGTACATGCATATATATATATACCACTGGACTAGTAGTCTTATGTATTCACTTACACAAAGTATGCGCTAATTCGTGATTAACAAACTTGGCAAGCATGAGCAACTGGCAGATCTATTGACTACTTGCCAATATATGTGCATGACATTCGTTCCTGCAAATACTAAAGCTCACAAACATCAAGAGATTAGAATCGAGCAAACGATAGTAATATTGTGTAACCATTATCGACATGTTTACATACTTGTACATGTATATGTGCAGACAAACCCGGCAAACCAGAGAATGTAGAGCCAGTAGAGGTGTGGGCAGATAACATGCTAATCAAATGGGAGGAGCCTAAAGACGATGGCGGTGTACCTATACAACACTACATAGTGGAGTATAAAAATATGACCAAGAGGGGACAATCCTGGAACAAAGCAGGTGCGCCCATTATAATAATCATAATTGATGTCGTATAATGGCATGCATAATATTGAGTTTTGAATATATATTCACATGTTGTTTGCTTTAGTTTATCATTACATCTTTTATATATTCTGTTCACAGGTCAAACCTCTACCAAAGACTTTCGAGTTAACAAGCTCAGTAAAGGTGATAGCTACAAGTTTAGAGTCTCGGCCGTCAACAGCGAAGGTCAAGGTCCTTGGGAAGAATGCAAGACGGCAATTGTTGCAAAAGATCCATATGGTAAAACATTTCCACAATATGTATCATGGTGAACAGTATATGCATATAAACATGTATACTCATGTACATGTACTGTACATAGTAGATGTTAGGTACTAGTCTAAGAATAATGGTTCTTCAATAATTATTGTTTATTTGACGTTGAAAGTACAACAGTACTAATATAATTTTGCATGGAGAAGAATTGGTTTTGCAGAGTTGTGTTAGATTCCTGTTATCTTGTTCAGTAACTTTACCCTGCTGCTTTGGATTCATTTTCTAGATCCACCAAGTGCACCCCGTGACCTCAAAGCTGATTCAATAGAGGCTACTAGTGTGGGTCTGAGCTGGCAGGCGCCCTCTAGTGACGGAGGAGCTCCAATCAAACACTACGTAATAGAGGCAAAGTCTCCCAAAGATACTGATTGGTCTAAGGTAATTTTCACAATTGAAGCTATGTTGGGGGGGGGGGGGTGTGGAAATAACATTGATGTCTTGTTGTGAGATGGTAGAATTATTGTCACATGTCAAGGTCTATTTCTGTTTATCTTGTATTGGATCTCAATTTATTTACCATGAGGTTCAGAAGTGTTCAATGATTCAAATTCCCTTCATTGTCATGTATGTATTAAAATGCATTTTTATTTGTGTTTTTGATGTCGATTAGACGTGATGTTGTCTATATGGATGAAAACTCTCTAACAATAAAGTTATCTCCTCCTGCATAGGTTGCAGAGTCTACTACTCCCAAAGTAAAGGCAGAAGACTTGAAGGAAGACAGTGAATACAAATTTAGAGTCAAAGCAGTTAATAAGGCTGGAGAATCTAAGCCTTTAGAGCTCAATGTCCCAGTAACTACTAAGAAGAAACTCTGCAAGCCAAAGATTGATGCCCGACACTGGAATGACATCATCAAAAAGATCCGACAGCCGTTTGAATTGGAGTGTAAATTCAAAGGGGTTCCTGCACCAACCATTGAATGGACCCGCATTGATGATGTAAGTACACTAGACCATCGGTTGGCTAGATTAGATTATCCGTGTTAAGACCGCTTGATAAATATTATTATATTCAATATAATTATATTTTGTTGAAAAGTTTGGACGAGCTGTTGGATATACTCTCTATATTACAACATTTCAAGCAATTAAAATTTAAAATTATTAGTTATGTATATTTAGGGACAATATTTTGTACATGGAATGTTTCCTATTATTGCAATTGTGTAATTGTATGCACATACCTGAGTAAATGCACACCATGAAACTGACATGATCGAATGTTGTAAAATTTTGTCAATTTATGCCCATCTTGTTATGTCTGTAATATAAGCTTTCATCCCATTGATAGCAAATGGTATTTCAATTTTATGTTATCTCAATTGACAGGGACTTAAAAAAACCAAAACAGTGGTAAATGTTAAACTTGTGTATACCAAACACTCTTTACCTGCGCAATTGTGTTCGTTCACCTTGTTTCGTTTGTACCATGTCTATGATACTTTAGTATATGTATTGATGTGTGTTGGAACTAGGTATACTTGTGAGTGCACCTTTCTGTCCTTGCAGGCTATAATAAGGTTTATACATTGCGAATCCCAAGTTGGTTTCTAGATGACTTTATGCGACTGCTGCTGTATATGATACAATGTATAAATGTAACTTGAAGACTTGCTAAGCAATAATCAAAAGAGTTTTTTTTTTTAATTGGGAACTGAATTAGATCGTGGGAAATGTGTGTAAAGACATGAGTTTGTTTTATTTGCGAACATCCAAATTTCCTTTAACTAACGACGAAATTTGTTTGTGAAATCTTGGAATACTTGATGGGTATACCTTATTATTGTCATGAACATTGAGTTATGGAAGTTTATCTTTCACTTGTACTTGTTGTTCACGTATCTCCACTAGACAAGATGCATACATTCGACTTGTTATGAATAACTCTTAGGAAGAATCTATTGTTTTTAGATATTCATGTATATCAATTGCGGTAGATCTAGTGTGTTTTTGTAATATTCGATTAGACTTTTTAGAGTAGTAAGTTATATGCCCCTCAACAAATATAAATATGTGTGATTTCTCAATCTAATGTTGCCTCTAGCTCTCTGTCTATTGTCTGTCTTTTGCGTATGTGTCATGTTTTTCTTATCTGTACTCTTCTCACTATGCATTATAACATCCATGTTTATAGGAAACCTCCGAGACTATGGTAACGTAACGTTTTATTTCTATTCTCCTTGCATGTTTTAGAGTAGTATAGGGAGTTGTTCTATCAAGTATATTGTTGTCAGCGTAGCTTTTAGCCTGGGTTCCCAACTTTTTAAGGTATGGGTAGGGTGTTGGTGATGTACATTATAGAACTTGGCCCAAGTTCTATGATCTGCAACCAACGTGCCCACTTGCTATTTTGAAATCATGGATAGTTACATGTAGTAATGCTTGTAAATTATTAGTTGCTTAGCTAACAGTTTGTGAGTAAGTAGCGTGTTATATCCCTACTCACTTGGTTACCTATCCTTAGTTGCTGCCGTGGTTTAACTGCTACTTTAGTTACAATACAGTTGTTTCAATGTGATGAATCTATGCTTGTCGTGATCTCAAAGTTCGGTGACAGCAAAACTCTAGACTATGGACGCATCATACCATCTAACATTTATTCTTCTGTCGTACCTTACCTGTGTAATATCCAACTGCACAGGTCTGTTTTAAAACAGTTGAATGTTCTTGGTTATTATTGCATGAAATTCTGTTATTTTGATTCTCTACTCTTGTATTATTTAGCCTGTGGAACCAGAGTTTGTAACTACTACTGGAACTACAAGTGGCACAACTTCTGTCAAAGTTAAAGTTTCTGAACGTCACCACAAAGGGCGATATGTGGTGACTGCTAAGAATGATCTGGGAGAAGACACTGCTACAGTATGCTTGGACTACATGATCATATCTAAATATTTTAATCACTGATTGCTAGTATTGATAGTTTCGGTATAATTTTAAAATAATTTGATTTATAGCAAAATTAAATAGTCTGGTATATGATACGAAGCACTGCATTGGGAATACAAGTAACATGTAAATGTATATTATATCTCTCGATGTTCACTATTTTAGTGTGATGTTGTAATCTTGGGTCCACCGGGTAGACCGATTGGACCACTCGAGGTCTCTGAGGTTACTGCAGAAAGTGCTAAGATATCCTGGCAAAAACCAGAGGACAATGGCGGTGATGAAATCCTTAACTATGTCATTGAAAAAATGAATACAAAAACTGGAGACTGGGAGAAGGTGCGTGTAGCCGATGCTCTAGCATATGAACTACTAATGGTGTGGCTCAGTAAAAACTAAAACGTCTATATATCCCAGGGGCTTTTTACACTTTTATGATCTTTACATGATATTTAGTATTCAAAACAAAACACTGAAGCGTTCATATTGACAATAATAGTCAAGTAGATTTGATATTCAGTTACTAGTTTGGAATTCCAAGATTATCTACCTGTGCCCAATAGCAACAGCTAATGATGCCCATAGTGAAAACCAGTCGCAAACAGTGAATAGTTTGTGCATACGAATACATAAGGTCATTTTGGTGCATTCCATACTAATTATTTCTATAATCACCGTGAGTTTTCTAATGACCAGATTCTAAACTTTAGGTGAAGTCTGTACCAGGAAATGCAACAGAATTTAAAGTGCCAAAACTGAAAGAAGGAAATGACTATCTGTTTAGAGTGAAAGCTGAGAATATGCATGGACTCTCACCTGCCCTTGTTACTGAGGATGCTACGAAGGCCAAGAATCCATTTAGTATGTATATGGATATTAATTTAATTATCATCTTTTCTACTAGTGCTGAGTCATTATATTGATATTTATTATCCATATTGGCCACTTCCAGTGGATAAAGAAAACTGAAAACTTCTTAAAGTTTACCCAAAGGTTAACATGTACACTGTAGAACAAATTCTGACAGTATTTTGATCTATTGTTTTATCTGTTAGAATATATTGTTCGTTTATAAATGCCTTTTCTAGGAAGAAGGACCCAAATATTAATCATTTTTCCTCTCCAAATTGGATCCGCTAGATAAGACAACTTCACATCATAATCAATAGCTTATGTATTCCCATGAGCATGTAGCATGTTCTATGTACATACATGTACTTATGTACTAGCTAAGCATTGTGTACTAAGTACTATCATGTTATGTACTACATGTAGATGTCTGTATAGTATACTATTTAAATGTCATACATGTAGCTGCACCGGATGCTCCAGCCAAACCTAAGCTAGTAGACGCAGACAGAGACTTCATTGATATTGAGTGGACTGCACCATCTGATGGTGGAAGTCCAATCACAGGTTATATAGTTGAGAGACTAGACAAATCTAAACCCAACAGTGATTGGCAAGCTATTACTAGGTCACCTATCAAGGTTAATATCCCATATTTCTTCTGTTTGACATGTACATGCAAGATATGGATGTGTGTTTTCTAATGGTAAATTTTGTTACCAAATATTATTTTCTGTGGATTTTTTAAAATTTGTCCCATTTCAGTTTACAACCTTGTCGCCAACTTCACTTTCTTTATCAACTGTAGTAGTTGGTTTCAGTTCTACAGACTTAAAACCCAAACAAACATGTCTGCCATGCTAATTTAGGAGAAACACTATGTTGATGAGAAAGTTAAAGCTAACATGCCATATGAGTACAGAGTCATTGCTGTAAATGCTGGGGGTAAATCTGCTCCAAGTCCATCTACTGGAGCGATAAAAGCAAAGCCCCTTAAGGAAGCCCCTAAATTTGACCTCTCTGGGCTATTTGGAGCTAAGGATATTAGAGTGAAAGTTGGTGAACCTTTAAAAATAGCTGTTGGATGTCAAGGTTCACCTACCCCTACCGTCACATGGTTACGAAATGGAAAGCCTATTACAGATGGACCAAAGGTACGTTCATGTGTGCAAAATTACTTGATGCTACTTAAAAACAAAGATTACAATAATTGCACACATGAGTTTTACAGCCTAAAGTACTTACAGTAGATTGAAAATACAGTAAAAAGCGCAAATTTTTAGTATTGTCTGTTCAACAAAATTTATTACACAGTACAAGATTTGTTGAGTTAGAGCAGACAACTCCAGTTTAAGCGCCTATTTTTGAAATAGAAATGCTTTACTAGGAGGTTACTATTAAATATCGGAAGAGTTTAAACACGCAAACGTTTTTTGTCTTTCATTACATCTATATGGAAGCACATAGTAATGCCAAACTTGATTTACATTTATGGTGTTCATCACATTGATGACTTCTAATCCATATAACATGTGCCATATTTATAGTCTAAGCTAACACAAGATGATGAAACAGTTGGACTAGAGGTTCCTCGATGCGAGAGGACAGATGCTGGAAAGTACACCATAAAGGCTGTTAATCCTAATGGAGAAGAATCTGTAGATCTCAATGTAATAGTCTTAGATGCCCCCAGTGCACCAGAAGGTCCCCTAGAGATCAGTGATGTCTTTGCCAATCAGGCTACGTTGTCGTGGAAACCTCCACTAGATGAGTTTGGTGCTCCTGTATCTGAGTATGTTGTAGAAATGCTTGACCCTGACACCGGTGAGTGCGTCTTTTAACTATTAGAACCATCGATAATGCTAGTTCCCTTTATTTTATATATTCACTTTAAATAGCGTCATGCAAGGACTTTCCATCATCAATATTTTAAAAATTAGCTGCCTACTCATCTTTACTAAGAACTGCAAGGTACTGTAGTTTAATTGTTAGTTTGATCCCAAGGTCTTTCTCTTGTCATGAAGTGTCAGCATTAAACATCTTCAAGTGGTTTCACATCTTCAATGGTTTTTTACTGACTTGCCTGTTATTAAATGTGTTCCAACATTCTTTTTCGAGGCTTAGGTTAGCTTGTGAGTAAGATCTGATGTTTTAAACTTTAGGAATTTGGACTAAACCAAATTGCTTGGTAAATGGCACTAGCACCACTGTCAAAGGATTGGAAGAGGGAAAGAAATATGCATTTAGAGTGAAAGCCGTTAACATGTATGGAACTAGCGAACCTCTCGAGAGTGCTACTGTAACAGCAAAGAATCCATTTGGTATGAGAGTATTTAGTAATATTCTAATGTTTTGGGGGGTTGTGTGTATGTCGTCCTAAGGCGACCCTTGTCCAAAATGAAGAACCTATGAGTGGTGCTAGGTTTTCTCATTACATGAAAGATCAACAGGTACTAGTAGTCCAATGACTACTCAAGACGACCCATGTGGTCCCGAGTCAATGCTTGTTTGCTATACTGAGAAAGAGTATGTTTCGACCTAGCAAGAAGTTCGGGAAGCAAGGTCGAGGACCTTGATGACTGGAACGACCAATACTACGAAGTGAAGACTCTGAATAAGTAGTGTAAAAGTGTCTTTATTGAGATCCAAGCGTCAACTGAGACAATGGATACAAAAACAATGCTCTTTATATACTATTAGAACTTCTGGATGAAGTTCCGGTAAAAAGGCCGACGTAGTGTCGTAAAAGGCCGACGTAGTGTCGTCCGGAAATTGCACAACAAGATGGCGGCCGGAAACCCAAGGCCGACCCCAAACATGTCGAGTACAACAAAATATGCTTAAAATCATCCAAATCATGTACAAAATGAATATCAAGTATTTCTGAGAGGTCGGCCCTCTTTACATGGGTATAAAAAGAATATAATTGCTCAGTAATACACATTATAAGTATATAAGAATAGGGTTTACTACGGAGGCAAGTTAACACAAGCAAGTATATGCAGTAAGTGTCTATAATAAGCACAATGTAGTCGGGAGGCTGAATATGAAGTTGCATTTACCACTACAATACGAATCCAGTCAAATATTTCTATGTTAGAACGGGGCTTGTAGAGCAGGCTTAGAAATCTCTTCTGAACATAATAAACTCTGACATACTTACTATACTTGTGTATGGATTTGAATGTAGGATGAGTTTGTAGGTCTATCTATATCTCAGATAATTATCTTTGAATAATTATCTTCAAGTAATGCAACAGTTTCAACATCTCCTTTTCCAGACAAACCTGGTGCACCTAAAGATCTAGAGATACCATCGTATGATCAGTACTCAACGACTCTTCAGTGGAAGAAACCAGAATCTGATGGTGGTAACCCGATTAAAGGATATCAGGTTGGTCAATGACTTGGGTTATACTTATTCAGCGCAATGTTGTTTTTCGACATAATGTGTAATACGCCCTGGAATAACACATGAAGATTATTAATAATAAATTTTACTGTTGTGTATAAGCCACCTGTATAATGTACTTGAATGTGGGCAGCTGTAGTTTGGCTTTGAGTGAAGGTCATCAATTTCCATGACGTGTGATCCTAAAACAGTTAGCTCTAAAAGACAAGTGAGTGTTACATGCACCATTCTGATGAGTGAAATACCACTTCCTGTTGTAGGTTGAGAAGAGGGAGAAAGGTAGAGACTGGCAGCCAGTGGGCGGAGTTATCCCAAGTACTAAGTGTACTGTACCCTGTATAGAGGGCAAGGAATACGAGTTCAGAGTTAGTGCAGTAAATGATGGGGGTCCAGGGGAACCCTGCAGGGCTACTAAGCCACATCTGTGCAGAGTACCTATCGGTATGTTGGCTATATTCTGTACATTACATTATACACAAGATGTTGTTTGGAATAAATGTCATATATTCATTGCTATATGAGGTCTCATTTTTGCTGATGAAAATGCTTTTGTATACACATATATGAACCGCATCTGAATTAACAAAGCTTTAATTGTGCCATGTGTAGAATGATGTATGTTATAAACAACGTGATACTCGGTATGAACTTCTTTACATGCCCTTTGTTTGAAGTTTATTCATTATACATCTGTAGACCCAGCTGGAGCTCCAAGTCAACCCAAAGTGGATAAAATCACCAACAACTCTGTGGCTCTGTCTTGGAGCCGACCAAAGGACGATGGAGGTGCTCTGGATAAATATGTGATTGAGATGAAAACTCCTAATGGTGATTGGGAATGGGCTACCGAAGTACCTGCCACGTAAGTTGTGCTCTTAAATACATTTAATAGAGTTGGACATCTGTCTGTGATTCGAACCTTTTACCTAAATATTTTAAAGATTACTGTAGGTGTTACCTACAAGTACCTAAACTCTTGATGGAATGATTTGATTAGTTAGTAGAAACTTAGTCCAATCTATTATATCGAACACTTTGACAGATATTTTTTAGTCTCAAACTAGGCTTTCACTTTAAATTTCTTATGTATTGTATAACTAATATTTTGCAGAAGTACATCAGCTACTGTTAAACCCTTGGAAGAAGGACAGAAGTACCAGTTCAGAGTGAGGGGAGTGAACGCTGCTGGGTTGGGAGAACCAAGTAAACCCACAGACAAGCTGGTTGTTGAAGATCAACCAGAGAAACCAGAGTAAGTTCATTATATATGTGACCTTTGACCCTAATTTGGCGCACCCACTAGATAAACAAAGTAAACATATTTTATGCAATATTTTAAATAGTATAGGTGGGTAATAGAAGATATTCTTTACTCAAGCTAAGATATGTTATCAATTTGGAATTGTCTTCTTTTTACCTAGGTATTTAAATCATGCAATTATATTATTAATTATGACATGCAAGTTATTTTTATATTATTTATATAAACAACATAGTCAAAAACTTAAAGACAAATCTATCTCTATTTCTATTGGCCTTTATTGCTAGCATAAAACTGATACGCCGAGATTGACTTACGTCCAATTGAAGGCACAATAACCCCAACTACGTCATGCTGATGCTATGCTGTTATTATTGCGTGGAGTATTTTGAGAGAGTCATTAGCAAAGTGTAAATGAGGTTGTATGTCATATATGTCACCAATATTACATGCTTATTCACAGAATTAACCAAGCAAGTGTTCCAGGGGAGATAACTGTTAGAGCTGGGCAGCAGCTCAAGATTGCTATACCATATACAGGTGGACACCCTCCACCCACCGCCAAGTGGACCAATGATGGCATGCCAGTAGATGAAAAGAGAGCAGCTCTAGAGGTAAGTGCTTCATCGCATGCTTAACTAAAACACATGTACATGTACATACATGTATATTTATGGTTCTAGAGTTATCTAACGAAATTGATCAACAATCAGCTGGTTCAACTTGGACAGAATTTGTGAACTTCCCAGAAGGCTTTTCCATGTTCGCACATTGCTGTTTGCAATCATCTAGTTGTAGTTATGTTATGACGTCGGGGTAAAAGTTGCATCTACTAAAGCTACTAACTTGACTAGCTAGATGTGACTCTGGAGTCTTGGCTCTATGAAGATGGGCCATTATTAAATTATTTTATTTGTTAATATGTTATATGAGATTCTGCTGAAATTGTATTACAATTGGTGTGGTGTTGGTACGAATAATGAACAGATGTGTTAACAATTCACGTTTATTCTATGCATAGACAACAAAGACGGAGGCTCTGTTAACTATACCAAAATGTCGCAGGGATGACACTGGGCCATATAAAGTCATACTTACCAACCCATCAGGGACAACTGAAGCCGCGATTAAAGTCAATGTACTTGGTGAGTTGATTTCAAATTATTTGTGCTGTGTGGTTTATGACCATTCATCCAATGAAATTATTTCTTGGAAATTGTTGTTTTCCTTAACTTATTATCTTTGAAACAAAGAGTGGACAACTTTAGAATGGTTAAATAATGTTGTTTACTTTCTTTTTCATTTAATATAATATGAAGTATTAATCATAATACAGGGTTTATTTGTAGTTATAATTATGAAAAAACTAAGCTACTGCTGATTTAGATTTTTTAATTGCACACTCGGCATGTCGCTGTAATTTCAATAATAACTACCATTATGTTCTACCTAGTCTGACTATCTGTCTGCTGCCCCAACAAATTGTTCCTTTGCTGTTCCCATACTTACTGCATGACACCGATTGACCATTGTAGATGTACCAGCGCCACCAGAAGGTCCTATTGGACATAAGGACATGATGGGAGACAGCATGACCCTTACCTGGAAACCACCAAAAGATGACGGCGGCAGTGACATCACTAACTATATAGTAGAAAAGAAGCCTGTCGGCTCCAACAAGTATGACTCCTACTGTTTGCTAGTTATTATCATGGGAGGAGACAAGCTGCCCGCACTAGTTTGATTGGCTAATATTTATTATAAATCTTCTCTAAATAGTCGCCGCGCACATAGAGAACATGCCATGCTTTTCCTGTTAGGTGCAGTAGTGGGAGACTGCTACTAAATTTAAGTCTCTAGTTGTGAATTGGGAAATTAGTTTACACAAGAATATGTAGAGAAATCAACTTTTCTTGCCTCACGTTTGGTGAAGTACCAAGGCTTTCTAAAACTTTTCTGCTTTTGTGTCTAACTCTACTCTTCAGATCTGTCAGTATTAGGTTTAGTAATTCTAGGTCAGTACTTAGAGAGTTTTGATGATGAGGAAATGTCTGTGTGTTTTCGTAATCTTACCATTCTTTGTTTATCTTGTATAGGTGGACCAAAGTAAACAGTTTTGTACCAGGTACACATTGCCCTGTAAAGAACCTGGATGTTGGTACTCAGTACGAGTTCAGGGTAATGGCTGAAAATCAGTACGGTCAAAGTGAACCACTAATGACCACTGAACCAATCACAGCTAAGCATCCATTTGGTAAGTTACAAACTTTGTTTCTCTATTCAACCTGGGTAAAAGGTAGCTTCCGCTGTAACTCGAGAAAATAAAGATGAAGGTTTCAGCCAATGCCCGTTGCAATGTTCAATATTCAATCAATATTTGGGATAGTACCAGGTAGTTGTTAATAAATCCTCTTTACCGACGTAGCTATGACTCCAGTTATTATATGCTCGTGTTTACTAGATGTTCCCGATAAACCCGGTAAGCCCGAACCAGTGGAGACAACTCCAAGCTCAATCACACTAGAATGGGACGCACCACGCCGCAATGGAGGAAATCCTATAGCCGGATATATTGTGGAGAAACGACTGAAAGGGGAGAGCAAATGGACTAAGTAATAACACGTACTTCTTTTTATCAAAAGTTATTTCCTAGAGTTACTAAGACATCGTATAATGTTGCGGAATAGAAAGAACTGAAATTGAAATACTACATGAGTTTACATCTTGTGTTTTCATGGTTATTATTTGTTATAATTTAGAGCATCCCGTGATACAGTCAAGGATGAATCTTTCACAGCCCGAAATCTCTTGCCAAACAAAGAGTACGAGTTTAGAGTCTGTGCAGTCAATGAGGCTGGGGCTAGTGAGTGGAGTGACAACTCCGGTCTTATAGCAGCCTGCAACCCTACAGGTACCAGGACCTTTGATCTTCATTTTCATCACTCTTGTATCAGTCAATATAATGTGTTTACATCGTCCCATCTTTTTTATCAACACTTTATTTACATTGTTAATTGGTTATGTTTCTTAAAGCTATAATTTTGTATAATTACATGTTATAGGACATTCTACTCCGCTGTGATGAATAATTTATACAATGCAAGACTTTTTACAATGCATTTTTCAAGTAGAAACATTCTGCTGGATGGGTATATAATTTCAAATGTTTATTTGAAGCTGCATATTGGCTAAAGTTTGGTGAATAATCAACATATTATTAACATGTAGTGATGTACTAAACCAAATTCAATCTTTACCTTGTAAAATTATTTTAGTTGCACCAAAAGTTGACAGAAGCTACTTGCCATCGGAAGTAAACACAGAAGTAGGCAAAGAGTTCAAGATAGTCATTCCCTATACCGGAGGGCCTATCAAATCTGCTACTTTCTCTAATGTAAGTCTGTAGCTGGGACATGTGATAAAATCAGCCTGTTTGCTTTCAGTAAATACACTGTTACTTTGGTTTTACCGTTGTAATTGTCTTGTCCTACCTGAACTTACCATGGTTTAGAGTGTCTTTATCGGTTTTATGCTTGACTATTTCTGAGTTTTTGTGACCCATCTTTTCTAGTGTTATTCATTAATGTTTGTATACATGAAAACATTTCAGAACCAGCAGCCTATCCGTGAAGGTGACAGAATTAAGGTGGAGATAACTCCTAATGAAGTCATCCTGACCAACAGGTGTGCAGAGAAGGGTGATGAAGGAGATTATACAGTTGATCTGGTTAATGAGAAAGGACAAGACATGTGTGGTCTTAAGGTTAATGTTAGAGGTGAGTCATACATTATATATCAATCATTGTATCACCCTTTGACGACATGTGGTAAACTAGCAGTGTCTATATTTTAGCTGTTGACTAATACCATCTTTTATTTGCATACCCCTGGTCAGTGTAGCGGTATTGGTTCTTGTTACTACTATTTTGTCAATTTTGTTTTTTATACAGTTTTTAGAACTTCCCTATATAGTTTACTATTTGGTTCTGGGTCAAAAGTTTGCTCGTGTCTCTCTTTTACCAAATCCCGGGTAAATTTAACTGAGACAATGTAGGCAAATCATAGAGATAATAGTGTACCCTCTGCCTGTGTATATTTATCTATGAACAAATACATATTTAATGTATGCCTATTTAATAGATATAGACGCTCATTGGAACATTAGGGCATTAGAACGTTAGAACATTGAAACATATCATGTGTATGTTTGTATAATTTTCAGGGAAACCGGGTATGCCAGAAGGCCCACTAGAGGTGTCAGGTATCACAGCTGACTCTTGCAAACTGAACTGGAATGCACCCAGAGAGACTGGTGGGCTACCAGTAACCCACTACATTGTTGAGAAGATGGATATGGCTGATGGATTGTGGAAGCCAGTCACTAAATTCTGCAGGGGAACCAGCTATCAGCCTTCGGACCTCATCAATGGTAAGAGACAATATAACCAGTCTGTCTGTCTGTCTGTCTGTCTGTCTGTCTGTCTGTCTGTCTGTCTGTCTGTCTGTCTGTCTGTCTGTCTGTCTGTCTGTCTGTCTGTCTGTCTGTCTGTCTGTCTGTCTGTCTAAGCATTTACATTACTTCTTTAATCAGAGTCGAAGCTTGAATCACATACATGGACAAAAACCTTAGAAAAAAGAATACTTGGTAAAGCAATGGTCTTGGATTAAAATCTCAAATGTCGTTGGCTGTTTTTCTTCAGACAAAAGGCTATCTGTACTTTGATTCTTCGCATCTTCGGTGAAGTTTCCTTAGTTTGTAATTATCCATTTCTAGGAAGAAGGAAAATGAATAAATATAAGTAGGGCACCTGTTGAAAATATACATGTACTTTCAAATTTTCTTGATCTGACTCGTGGATTTAGTCGAATAATTAGCCAAAACAAGAGCAATATTATTAATCTAATCAGACAGTGTTTGATTTTACCGACTCTGTCATATGTGGTGATAGTGGAGAACGGCTTTGAGATTACGATGTAATATTGCTAAACAGAGAAAGATGCATACACTAGCTTCATACCTTTTCAGGTCACAACTACAAGTTCAGAGTGATGGCAGTGAATGAGCTGGGGGAGAGTGAACCTCTGGAGACAACCAAATCAATAAAAGCTGCACCAGATCATAGTAAGTCTAATCACTAGAAGTACTAATGTGGAAATTTTGATTAGTTAGTGATTATCACTGTTAATAGGCATGTACATGTATATGCGTGCTAAAATATATATTGTAGCACTTTTCCAAAACAGACTATGTAAATTGCAAAAACCATTCTTTGACAAAAGAACAGTTCAACAACTAATCTGAAAACACCCAATTCTCAAGGCCAAATTAAGTTGCACAAAATCTGTTTTCAAACAAAGATTTAAAGAATATCGGGAACATCATGGAACAGTAAATTAGAAGCACTTAACTGTAAATTACAAAGTAAAAGTTATCTATGAGTTATTGTTATTGATCAGCAGGGCATTTTTTATACTTGGCTGCTCATAGGAGTCATATTATTTCACATGATAAGACAATTTTGAATCTGTTGTTGATAAGAGAAGTGTCTTAAATAGCGTTATAATTGTTGGAGAATCAGACAAGGTGTTGGAGTTAAAACACATTTAACACTCGGATTCTTTCACAACTGATTTCTACATATTGAAATGATGTGTAATCTGATGTTCATAAATATACAATAAAAGTATCTACATGTATGTATAATATGATTGTAGCAGTGACTTCGTCATTGTGAATTGGGAGTTGTCTTTTCTTTTAAGAGAGAGGATGACTTTAAAATATATTATTGCAAGAGTTGCAACATTGCATTGTTTATGATGATAATATCAATAATAATATAGAATGATATTAGCAAAAGAAGTCTACTGATGCTTGGTTTTCATTAAATAATTACTAATATATAAGGAGAATACAGTTCTCAGTCTTGTTATGAACTTTTATTATTGCATGTATATTTTATTATGTAATATGTCATTGTGAATCAACTTTGTATAAACCAAATCTCCCTCCCTCAGACAGTTGCAACAGACAAACCTTGCTAATTAACATTTACAGAGAAGATGTTCAAATTATGATGAATGCACTTGTTTGTAATAGTTATAGGAATAGATTAGTAGGTATGTAAATAGCCTGCCATTCAGCCACCAAGTGTGTAGTATAATATACACATAGGTGTACATAGAGTGGAGTATAATATACATGTAGTAGAGGTATTTAGTGTTTAGTGTTTTAGTTCAGGATTAAGTAATGCAATCACTCAACATGTAGTAGTAGCTACTACTGCAGTGCATTAGTTAGTATCAGTAGGCAAGTTATCCATTTACATATTATTAATATATAGATGTATGAAAGTGTAAAGAGTATTCTGGTATGAGTAATTCTTACTATTTTATGCTATTCTTATTCTTAATAATATTTATATTTTGTTTTATTTGTTGCATTTACTATATTTAGAAGGGTGCATTCTTTCTTCTATTATATGAATTGAATTAGTATATAATGCATTCAGTGTCCTACAGTGTAGAGAACTGGGAGGCTTCAAGTTGTTTCAATATCTTAGGCTAACGATGTGGTAGCATGCACATGTACATTTTGAAAAAGACAGTTTGAAGCAGGACATTTCACAACCGGACAGTTCGAAACCGGACAGTTCGAAACTGTGTAGATTACATTTAGAAGAACACAACTCACAGACAATTACTTTTAGTTAATTAATTTAATTAATTAAATAAAAAAAATAATATTAAAGATAAAAATTAGTTGAAATCTGGTGGTTGAGGTTTGGGGTTAGGCGTTTCGAACTGCCCGGTGTTGAACTGTCTACTTTCAAAACGTCTTGTTTCGAACTGTCTTTTTCGAACAGTCGCACACTCTTGAACATCACACATGCATTTTAATATTATTGTAATTCTGCTGGTGACTGAAGCACACAAGGCATCTGCTTATTAATGAATTTTTTTTTTTGGGAAGCTGAACTGGCCTCAAGCTACATTTGTGTCGTCAAGCTCTGGGTTCATCCATGGCCAATTGATAGATTTATGACCACATAGTAATGGAGACAAAATCTATGGCTGCTCATATACGCTGCTCATCATACAATTGTTACTAGAGTAGAAAGCAATAACCGCACACTTATGCTTGCAGCGGCTCCTGGCAATCCAAGTAAGATGGAGGTAACAGACATAGACAAAGGTGAAGTTAGTCTTAGGTGGGCCAGACCGCTGGATGATGGTGGGGACCGTATACAGGGGTATATGGTAGAATATCGTCCAATTGGTGGGCACTGGTCTAAGTATAATGATGTCCCTATAAAGGAACTGGATGTCACAGGTACAGTGAAAGGTCACTCTGTACTGGATATGTGTTGTAATTCTGTATTTTTGTCCTTTCTTTATATTGTTACTAAGGATGGAAATATCTCAGTAAAACGTAAAATCTATAATATATTATGCTACATGGGTTTCAGCTTACTTGTGATATTACTGTTTGGTTAGTTAATGATATAAGTACACCCTGAGGGTAAATACAATGTATATACATACATGTACACTGTACTGATACTACAATGTCAATTTCATGTTCGAAAAATGTTTCTACATACTTGTAATTGTTGTTAGTCATTTACTTGGTATTCAGTTATTTATGCGCATGTAATACATAGTACATACTTATAGACACTATTACTATATATATAAAGATTGCCACATTCAATGTATTATTTATATATTTAGTGAAAGGGCTAAAGGATACTGAATATGAGTTTAGAGTCAGAGCTAAGAATTCTGCTGGAATTTCTGAGCCAAGCAATCCTATTTCTGTGGATGTGAAGCCTAAAAATAGTAAGTGACCGATCATAACTAGACTATCATGTAACATTAGCATTGCTTCTAATAACATGTACATTTCCTAGTATGTGTATGTTAGCCTGTGTACCTATAGCAATACTTTCTACCCTACTTTACCCTACTCTATCCTGCTCTACTCTATTTTAAAATTAAAAACTGTCTGAGTTTCTAATCACTTTTTCTTTGACTCAAGCCACCAATTAATGTGAATGAATATGTGGATAGTGGATACAAGATTTACCTTCCTTCCACAGGTGTTCCAACCAAACCAGGACAGCCTGAGGTCCTAAAAACTGGTAAACATTATTGTGACTTAAGGTGGACCGCCCCTAGATCTGATGGAGGTGCTCGTATTAAAGGCTATGATGTTGAAGTCCGGGAATATCCTGATGGGTTATGGGTATGTACCTGTTAAATCTAGTGACTTGCGAGAAAAATATTTCTTAGGTAGTGACTCAGTAATCAGGTTCTACTCTGTTCCAGAGGGTGATGGAGCACACATTTGCCGGTATGAATAGTTTGAATTTGACCCTTGTACTAGGTGTATTATGCTAATACATAAAAAGATAAAGAATAATTCACCATTAGGTAGTAGAAGCTATAAACTGGCATAGCCTGTATTTTATCTAAGTGGATTGATTTAAATTATATTTATAATAAATAAAATAAAATATTTTACTGGTAAATTTTAATTTATAGATTCAACTGCGAGCCCCTCTTTTATTCTTACTGGGCAGAGAAAATTTACCTCCAGAGGTGTTACCCAGATAGAAACGTATATGCATGTTTTCAATGATTGGGCATTTACTTTCATCCCATTCTCATTGGATAAATTTAAATTTTACCACCCCAATTAAATATTACAAAATTTATGACATGAACTTTTGGTACCACTAATTTTCTGCATTTAAAGTATCACTAGTTTTAGGGCATTTGTTAATACAACATAGACAACAATAGAAGACAACTCTGAATATATGTGCTTGGGATCGTAAAGCTATCTTCCCGAAAAAATGGGTATGGTTGAGCCAACAGAACTTATAGCTCTATCCAAACTATTTTTGCCAGTTTTATACAATGGTTTCACTTTAATATCAAACTGAAATAGTGATTTTTATTGGTAGAAAATTGTTTTGTTAGACGTTATGCGATTGGTGGTGTTTTATTGTGAAGCCCTTCTTATAGCAAAAAACTCAACAATCAAGCAGAGGGTTGAATGGCTGAGTGGTAAGCGTGCTTGCACTTTGGTAAGTGGTGCAATGGGTGCCGAGTTCGAGCCCCTCTCATGCCCCACTCGGCTTGAAATCCTTTTTTTATTTTTATTTGTAGGTGATGATTAGCAAAAGCATGCGTAAAATATAATATAAGGATACGTGAAAGAGTTGAGTTAAAATAAATGATTGTTCAGTAATGAGGTGTATGTGACGGATATAATTATATACATGTACATGTATTACATCATCTGGTTTACAGAGAAAGGCAAATGATTACCATGTGGTCGATACGCACTACACAGTGACTGACCTGAAGACTCAGCAACCATATGAGTTTAGGGTGGTGGCTGTAAATGCTGTTGGTACAAGTGAACACAGTCTACCTAGCATAGCCGCTACACCTAAAGATCCCGAAGGTACGTGCTGATGCTCCAACATAAAGTTACCACAACTTCTACATCTTGACCAATGATCTTGTTAGTCTGCCGTTCCAGACTGAACAAATTTATGAGATTATTTTAGTCTAAACAGATTGGAATGCTAAAAGTTGACTATATAAACACGACCATCATCTGGGTGCATTTGACCATACCAAAGAGCTTCTTCTTAAAAGGTTTCTGAATTTGGTTCAATGTAGGCTAGTCTCTATTATTAGTACATACATGTGTCTAAACATAGTGATGTAAAACTTGTAAGAAGAATTGCTGCCTACTTTCTGTAGATGAGCTAGTACCAGAGTTCACTAAGAAGCTCATGAACCAAACAGGAAATGTTGGTGATTCAGTCAAGTTTGCTGTTGAATACAGTGGAAGACCGAAACATGTACAATGGTTCTTAAAGGATGTAGAGCTCTTTCCAGATGCCAAATATCAGGTAATGGTGGTTCAGTTGTTACTACCTGTTTAAAATTATAAAAGTATAAAAGTATCTCTAGGGGTACGCCGATACTTTACAGATAATGAGGGTCAGTTTAACAACTACATGTTGGAGGTTAATTTTCCCATTTTTATCAAATATTTGTTTGGAACCTGTCATTCATGAGGAGTCAGTCACACAGTTCTTATTTGGAGTTATAGTATGAGAGAAGAAGTGCATAATACAGAATCATTCGTCATTACAGATTATTAAAAAGTTTAAATTCTATTTATTTTATCACAGATTGGAGTTAACTTTGGTAGAAGGTTATGTTGAATGTTTTGTTGTATATAAATGAGTTCTATACTTTGTATTTATTGCAGACGCACACAACGGATACAGGCTCTGTACTTACTGTTAATGGACTAGAACCAAAGGATTCCGGGTATATCAAATGTGTTATATCCAACAAGAATGGGACTGACGAGTCTTCTGCTAAGATCACTGCAGTTGGTATGTTACTGTTAGTTACTGTGACTACGTATTGTATGACATGTGATTTATGGTTACAAATATGTGCTCTCATAATGCCTTACATTTATTTACCTTGACTACATGACGTATAGTAATATTATAGTTTCAGTGTTTCGAGGAATTATTATAATATTATTGAAGTCAACTCTAGTTTGTTGATAATTCAGCTCTTTGCCTTTCGCTATTATTGAAAGAATTTAAAGGTGTATTTCTTAAATCTCTGCATGTGCAACTGTCTAAGAAATTAAAACATGTAATTTATCTTTGCTCTATTGCATGTTTCATTGAGAGAAGTTATTATTTTTTGTAGCATAGTATTGGAACTATTTTCTATTCATTTATTTGTAGCTAAGCCAACCATCACTAGCTCAGTATCACCTCAGTTTGCTGAGCTCGGAGACCACCATAAAGTGAAGTTCTCATTCGATGGCACTGGACCATTTACTTTTAAAGTGAAAAGAAACGGAAAAGAAGTTCCTGCTAAGGAAGGAAGAGTTAAACTCAACACTTTTGATGATCATGCAAATCTTGTTTTCTCTGGTAAAGTAGATTATATAATACAGAATTCCATTTTCTCAGCTCATATTTAGAGGAAGCTCTGTGTTGCTGAACTCATCACTATAAGTGTCATGTTTCAGCTTGGAAGGGTGTCCTGCTTTGACTATTGATCAGGAGTTTCAGTTTCATCATTGCAGGCAGATTACATAATTACATATACATGTAGTTCAATGAAATGACTATAACAGCTTTATGTTGGCCCACATGTGTATCTTATTTACATTTCTGTTGTTATAGAAACGGTCAAGGATGATACTGGTGATTGGTCAGTGGAGATAAGTAATGCTAATGGTGCTTGCACTGTCAACTTCCCAATGACCATCAGGGCTACACCCGGTGCATGCAGAGCTCCAGTTAAGGTATCTGATACCACCTTCTCCTCGGCAATGCTGTCTTGGACCCCGCCCACTGACGATGGCGGCTCTAAGATTATTCACTATGTTGTGGAGAAGAAGGAAGTTGGTAAATCCTACTGGACAACGGTCACTTCACAGGTTAGTAAATATGTAAAAAATAATGTGCTTGATCAATGGTGACGTGCAAACGTTTTGCAAACTGCAAGATTTAATCTCTAATCCTAAAATGAGTTTGAAATTATGAGAAGGAAGACTTGATTTGTAAATGTTGCAGGGATGTAGAGAGCCTCACTTTGAGTGTCAAGGACTGACTCCCAATGCCGAGTACCTCTTTAGAGTTGCTGCTGCCAATGCCAATGGTGTTGGACCATTTATTGAGACAGCTAATTCAGTTGTGGCCAAACTACCTTATGGTAAGTGACCTACATGTACTTCTGATGCTTTATAGTAAGTGACCTATTTCTATTGCCTTATGGTAAGTAACCTATTTCTAATGCCTTATGGTAAATGACTGTTTCTAATGGGCAAGTTCTAATGCCATCAGGTATAATATCCTATTATAAAGCACCATGTTGAAGTTTAATTCAGTTAGGCCATGTTATTATGACAGTCTTAGGTTAGCGTACTAGAATGCAGAGGGTTCCACCCTCACCTCTTCTTAACATACATGTATGTATAGTTTATAACCTTGTTTTAAATTTATTTTTCTTTCATACTTTTAATTTTCTACTACCCTTTCTTTTTTGTATTAATGAAGATATACTTACAACTTACTTTGGTATCCATAACTGAATAAAGTAGACAATTTCTCCTACTTTCATTTTAACACGGAGCTATGACTCTTTTTCCTTTAATTTGTTGGTGCACCTGCCTCTGATATTGGGAATTATGTTCTCCTGAGAGCCTGTAAAGCCAGGTTTCAATAGCTTATACTATTCTCATCATCTAAACTACCTAATGATTTGCAAATACTTTAGACACACCAGGGTCTCCTGGTATCCCTGAAGTGGAGGAGGTCGGAAGTGACTTTGTGCATCTATCATGGGAGAAACCTGCAGACGATGGTGGTGGTAAGATCACAGGCTACATTGTTGAGAGGAGGGAGGTAAGAACAGTGCTTCCAGTATTGTTGTTATAAAGATTGAATAGACTATAATTATATCAGTCATATAAGGCTATTCAAATGCTACCTGCCATTAGATGAAGATGTTGAAACATGGAAAGATGGAGCAGACAACTCCAAAGATTTTGCGAAAATCTGTTACCACAAACACTTTATCACATTTACAGCTTTATAATATAAGGCCGCACAACCAAAATCTACCACTAATCAATTTTATGTGTTTCTAGGCTCATGCAAAGCATTACATATGCATTGTAGTAAAATGTACGCTGTTGTATATTCAATATACAAGTACACTGCATGTAAGCCAAATTATATGTCTTGTAGCCAAAAGCAGAGAAGTGGACAAGGGTCAACTACAGTCCAGTAATGGCCACACAGTACAACATAGCCAACCTCATTGAAGATTTCACTTATGAATTCAGAGTTATAGCGGTCAATGGTGCAGGGGAGGGCAAACCTTCAGCTACCTCATCCAGAGTGGTGGTTAAAGATCCTAAAGGTTGGTTCAAACCAGATGATTCTTACTAATAACTGATATTCATATTACGTCTATCCCTACGGGTTTTTGATCATGAAATCTGGCCTTGAAAAAACACTTAGTGCAAATGAGACTAAAATTTATCTAACTGATTAACAGTACATGTGTGTTAGTTTGAAAGTATCATTTGGTCAGGTTTGCTCCTAATGAGTTTTGTTATAATAGATTCAATCTTTTAGTAATAGTTGACATATACACATGTATATAATGGTGGTAGATTGATGTTTTGTTGATTGTAACACAATATTACAATGTACATGTGTGCGTTTGAGTACAATACGTTATACTCTTGTCTAATCCACATACACTAGTATTATCTAATTGCAGCTGCCACTTTGCCCGTCTTTGTACAAGGATTGAAGAATGTAGAAACGGTTCAAGGCAAGAAGATTGCATTTGAATGTGTGATAGATGCCAACCCTAAACCAGAAGTAGCCTGGTAAGTTGTAAACTGTAACCTTGGTAACAGGTTTTAATCTGTTTCATGAATGTTTTTAGTATTTTAAGGGTTTCAGATGAGAGTATGCATTCGTAGCCAGAATAAATTGGCATGTTCTGTTTGCAGTACTTGCCTAGTAATATATTATGTGTACACACATGTATGTCATACTTCTAGGTTTAAAGGTACAAGACAATTAGATGAGGATAAACGAATAGACATATCATCAGAAGGTAACAAGTACTTCCTTACTATACACGACTGTTTTGGTGAAGATGCAGATGACTATGCTGTGAGGGCCAGCACGGCGGCTGGTACAAGGCAGAGCAGGGCTAAGGCTGTAATAAGATGTAAGTAGCTGTATCCCACATGTTACCATTGCCAGTAGGATTAATACGCCATTTTGAGGAATAATTTCAAGCTTGTTACTACACAGTTCTGAACCTATGAGCTGATAACCATGGGATAGCTCTAATGTGAACGATGTATCTAATATACTTGCGTTTGACAAAATTATATTATGTTGTTGATAAAATGTATGGTTTGCACTACTTGACATACCATGTTCATGATTGATAAATTTTTATAATTATACAGTGCATGAATTAAGTCAAAATGTCTTGTATTGATTTTATAATCAGCCGCTCCTAAGATTAAAGTTCCCAGCCGGTTTGAAACCATCACAGCCTTTGAGAAGGGAGAGTCGATTGTATTGAAGATTCCATTTACTGGTAACCCTAAACCCACTTACACCTGGTACAAGGATGGTAAAGCACTGAAGGGTTCTCGTTATCAACAAGAGGTATGTAATCATTATGCTACCACAAGTACAAAGTGTGATGTTTAGTTGTGGATATATCAAACCTTGTCTATTGTTACTACACTAATGAGTGCGCATTCTGTTCACATTTAGACAAATCTGGAGAATCAACCGTTGTGAAGGTAGAGGAAGTATTTACAAACAAAATATTCTCTTAACCCTCATTAATTGGTTAATTATTTAGGTGACGGAACGGCATGCCTTCCTAACTGTAAAGGATGCAGAGAAATCTGATGGAGGCACTTACAGACTAGAACTGGAGAATGTCCTCGGCAGCGACTCTGCAGATATTCAGTTCACAGTAAATGGTAAGTGTATTGTAATAACTCAAATTGATCTGGTGATCTGCGTGTGAAACAGTCATTTATCGAGTAGTTAGTGACGGGAGTAGATACAGTAATGCGTAGAAGTACAATACTCTAACTTATGTATAATTGATTTAGGAATATATAAATTTATTTATAAAACTGTTGGAAGTAGTTCTAATTGTTTTATAAATGAATATGTTTGTGTTGAATAGATGTACCCGATGCCCCACATGGCCTCGTGGTAGAGCAAGGAGCTGGTTGCCATGTCACTCTCTCCTGGTTGTCACCACTTAATGATGGAGGCAGCATGGTGACTGAATACATGGTGGAAAAGAAAGACATGCTTTCTGATAAATGGATCAAAGTAGCAACTACCAGGTAATCAATCATCAAGTTGTAGCATTTCTTTCTTAAGAATCACCTGAAAATATCAGAGCTACACTTTTGTGTCTAAAATAGTGATTATACGTTGACCGATAGGCTTAGACTATATCATTTATTCATTTTGTGATGAGATAAATAGCTTGAAATCATTTTCATTTAGTACGATGAGGTAAAATAATTTGAAATTTTATTGATCTGACAATAGGCTAAAGAGTTTGAATGTGCAAAGCTTAGTGATGGGACATGCATACCAGCTGAGAGTGACAGCGTGTAACCTGTATGGGTACGGCACTCCATCCGAACCCATCGATGTCTTACTCGATGAGGAGGCTGCCAAGTCGAGAAAGATCAGCGCTCAAGAAACTCAGAAACGTGGAAAAGATGTGAAAGTTGACGATTATGACAAATTCTGTAAGAACACAGTCAAAGTTATCTCTATTTATTTTTTCCAAGAAGACACGTGAATCATTTTTTGAATTTGGAAAATTCATTTTTGAAACATGATATTAAAGTTAAACAACGACAAAGTCATTTACTATTATTCATCATGTGAATTATTGCTGTTTTATAGACAAAGACCTGTGGAAAGATGGCAGCCCGAAGCCAGCTGAACTCAAGTCAGAAAGTGTACATGATTACTATGACATCCTGGAGGAACTCGGCACGTAAGTTGTTCTCGTTCAATTCCGCTGAGTCTGCGTGCAATATTATATCCACAATAAGCAATACCAGAATAAATCATAACTTTTGATGACTTTTGCAGTTTTTTTCTTCAATATATGGCTTAGATTTACATATCTATTATTTTCATAAAAAATTGTGAAGCTTAAATTCACACTTTTGTTAGAGAAACTGTAGTTTTTATGAAAAATCAGTAGCACCAGTGATTATGTTATACATGATTGAGTAATCTCATTATATTTCACTACAGAGGAGCGTTTGGAGTTGTCCACAGATGTGTTGAGAAAGCTACAGGTAAAGTGTTTGTAGCCAAGTTTATAGACACACCTACTTCAGCTGATAAACAAGCTGTGAGAAATGAAGTTGGAGTGATGACACAACTCCATCACCCTAAGCTTATCACCTTACATGATGCCTTTGAGGACAGGAAAGAAATGTGCCTCATTATGGAGTTGTAAGTAGTGTGTCTTCTCAGGCATATGACTTTAGTTACTATGAACTGTGATCACTTGATGACATTTGGGAAGGTTCCGTAGGCGAATATTGGGAATATCTTAGTATTATTTCTGCTTTATACATAATTACCTGGTTTGGATAACATTGTTTCAGAAATTCCTTACAATTTTGCACAAAAATTTGTACAACCCACCCCTTGTGCTATAATGATCTACTGGATTACAGCAAAGGTAAGAGGGACATACATTGTATATGCATACCTATACCAAATCTATTCTATTAACAGCCTATCTGGTGGGGAGCTGTTTGACCGTATCGCCGATGACAACTATAAGATGACTGAGGCTGAGGTTATCAAATATATTAGACAAGTAGTTGATGCTCTCAAACACATGCATGAGAACAACATTGTACATCTAGATATCAAGGTAAGTTCAATATCTGTCCAATGAACAGCAGGTTAGAGATCAAACTATGGAGTCTGCTGTATGAATGAGCCAAGCTTTTGGTTTGACTACCTGTTTATTTTTTACAACCTGGTATTATAGTTAGAGAGAAGACAACTTTAACGGAGCTTTTTATTATAAAAGCTAATATACATGTATTATGATATTGGATATGAAATGCAAATTAGCTAGGTCATGTTTATATTTAATTAGTCATATTTATTTACAGCTTTCCATATTTAGATTATTATAAATCTGAAATATATTTTGTAGCCCGAGAATATTATCTGTGAGACCAGCAAAAGTACGAATGTCAAAATAATAGACTTTGGTCTTGCAACCAAACTAGATCCAAATGTGCCAGTGAAGGTGTCAACAGCCACCGCTGAGTTTGCTGCTCCTGAGATTGCTAACAGACAAGCCGTAGGCTACTACACTGATATGTGGGCCTGTGGTGTCTTGGCTTATGTACTGTAAGTATAGTCGTACATATACATGTACATATGCGTGTACATCTGCATGTACATCTACATGTGTATTTAATTTATCTTACACATACATAAATATACTTTTGTTTAATCATTCTGATTTAACGGTTATAGTTCTATATGTACACCCTCTCTGTAGAGAACTGATTTTATTTCAATATTGACACATGTATGTAATTAGGCTGAGTGGTTTATCTCCATTTGCGGGAGAAGACGACTACGATACGTTGGTCAATGTTGGTAACGCAGAGTATGACTTTGATGATGAGGCATTTAACAACGTTTCTGACTTGGCTAAGGACTTCATCTCTAAACTGCTTGTTAAAAAACCAGAGTAAGTATTACTTGATGCATGTACTGAAATGGAGTTTAGTTGTATGGCTTATAATCACATATACATGTGTGCACTCTTGGACAAACCAAATACCAGCCAATTGTAGGTCCAACATGGTTTTTCTCTCTTATCATTCAAAATAATGCGAGAGGACAACTTCAATGATTGCATAGAACCCTGACAGAAGCATTAGTTGTAGAATTATACATTTATTAAATATGTGTTATGGTTTATGTTTTTATGATGATTATGACAGACAGATAGACATATTAAAGAGTAGACGACTTCAAAATATAGATAAATTTTGAATTAACAATGCTATTAAATGGTCAAGTTATTGCTCGTATGGATGTACATGTACATATTATGTCTACATGTATACTACGATGTATAGGGGTCGACAGAAGCATTAGTTGTAGAATTATACATTTGATTTAATATGCGTTATGGATGCACATCTTATGTTTACATGACTGTATACTATGGTGTATAGGGGTCGTATGACAGTTCATACTGCGAGTGAACATCCCTGGATAAAGGAAGAGCATAAAGAGCTGGACAAGAGGATACCAGCCAGTAGATATGCTGGTGTTAGAGAGAAGATACATGAGAGAATTGTAAGTGAAATATTCTCAAATCCAAAAATGGTCTTCACAAGCTTTTATAACGTTCAAGTCATGTATGTTATATGAGTCTCTCATTTAAATTATCTGTTGGAATAGAGGGGTCTGGATTTCAGATACTGTAATGACCTGTGGCAACCTGTAGCAACCTGTGGCAATCTGTAGCAACCTGTAACAACCTGTAACAACCTGTAACAACCTGTAGCAACCTGTAACAACCTGTAGCAACCTGTAAATTCTGGATCTTGTTGCTATCCTGTTTGATATAATGATCTTGGAGTACCAATGGCCAAACCAGAAATGTGGTACTAATCCAAGCTCAGAATCCTGTTTAATTGAGTACAATGCTGGTAAAATGTATGTGGTAATTTTATAGGGCATAAAAATAGAGATAAATATGCCAGCTATTGGAATAATAGCAAACTTCAGTTCAATCAAGAAGCTGAGGATGGAGCAATTTCGAATTGTGGTTACAGAATTTGGTAAGAAAACCATATTGAATAGAGCAATGGTTACCTGTTGAACATTATAGAATTTAATAATACAGGAATTGCTTGTCTTGATTATAAAATATAGACTGCAGGTTGTAAGATTATATGATATATTATACTAGATGATTATGTAATGTATTATTATAATATAATGTAATATTATGTTACATATAGATATACATGTACATACATACATGTATATTTATTTTTTATATATTAAGGTTATGTAACTGGGGTCTGAATTTTCTTTCGAAATTCGAATTCAATAACATTTACATGTACCTCTCATCTTATTGTAGATCGAAAGGAGGCTGCTCCAAAGTTCATCATCAAACCTCACTCGATGACAGTAGTAGAGGGCAGCACTGTCAACCTACACTCTGCCATACAGTCAACTAGTGACCCCGTTGTAACTTGGTACCATAACGATGTGCAGCTCTCTCAAAGCGTTAAACACATGCAGCGATATCAAGGTCAGTCTCTACTCCATATGCTGTTTGTATATTGTGATAACTATGCTATAGTTTATTATTTAGAGAACTATGAGTGGGGTGGCAAATTCGTTGAGTGTTAAATAATTAATAGTCTTTCTATACTTTTTCATTGTTTTACTGTCTTTCTATCTGTCTATTTTAGATTTTATTCTTCTTACCTTTACATTGGTACCATCTCTACTTATAGCATGTGTAAATATGGATAACAATTTATCAGAATTTGATTTTCAACATTTGTATTCAGAGATTTGCAAAGCGTTTAGTAAATAGCGTTCAGGTGTGAATCCAAGTTCAAATTTCAAGGAAATATATACACATGTAAGGCAGACTTCTCATCATTTTGGGTTCATATAGCCTGGGCTCCGATGTCCACAACAATGGGCAGGCATTTTGGTGATAGAAGAGCTCATTTACAGCAGTTTAATCATGCATGAGCGATTTTATTTTTGTAAAAACTGTAATTCGATATCATGCTACGTATTCTACTATGGGTTTTTCTACTTGTGGTTTACTAGGATCTCGTACTAGTAAGTTATTCTAGAAGTACTTGCATGTCTCTCTCTACCACCATGTATTACGTATCATAAAATACAGCTTGATTTTTATTTTCCTAGAAGTTCTAAAAATAGACCTACTTTTGCGCATGAGCATACTTAACATGTGCTATTTTTATTTCTGTGTTGCATGTGCACATCTTCAGCCTAACTCTTGGCTTCAGGTGTAGTGCAGCAGGTTTTGACGACAAAATGCCGCACCAAAATCAAACAGGGTGTCCATACTAATACATTTATTATCTCCATGCAGAAGGCTGTCCAAGCAAATTGGTTGGCCCAAACATTAATTAAAATTGGAAATTGTCTGCTATTTTATATGCTGCTTGTATGCTGTACTTGGATCTATTAGCAGATTAGCTCTTCAAATACAGGCAACTGAGATGGCCGATCTATTCGACTTGTGTTTCTATATATATAACATTTGGTACACATATGCCGGATTTAATTTGTCAGCAAGAGAATATTATTTAATTTAAACATGATAATATATATCAGTGAGGCAGAGGGCTATGTTATCACCAAACAAAATAGATTTGATATTTTGCTTGTTTTTTAAGAAGCGATTATTCTAAGATGAAAAAAGTAGGGGGAGACGGGGGCACATTGGGACAAAATTTACATTTTTCAGTTTTGCTCGCTGAGATTTTTGAATAAATGCTTGAAATCGCTTTTAAAGCATGCTTTCATATGTTTTCTATATAGATTCTTAGTAAAAATGTTCTAGCAATTGCCAATTTTTCATAAAGTGAATTTTACATAAAGTTGTCAACTGTCCCATTCTGCCCTCTATATGGGGTACATTGGGACAAGGGTCGGGGCTAATTGGGACTATATGTTTACAGTGTGGTTGGTTAGGATTTATTTAAAGAATAATATTTTCTTCCAAAAACAAGGTTATGTATTTGAAAAGTAAAGGAATAACCTAAAACAGTAATTATAAGCAATATTAGTGCTAAAATCCATCAAATACATAGATTGTCTATATTTGCTGACTGCCCCTACTAAAGAATTGACTTGCTGATTGTGATAGCATCTGGAGCCTCGCGATTTGTCAGCTCCTTGTTAACCACCTTCTTCACTGCTTAAAGTATCTCTTCATTGCTACGCCTGACCCTAGCAGTAGGTTTTCTGTTCCTAACCATGTTTTAAAAATCCCAAAATAATTGTTCGCTTCATCAACCTTAAAAATGATACATATGGGGCTAATTGAGACATGTCCCAATTAGCCCCCAAGACATACGTCCCAATGCGCCCCCATAGGACTTTTTTATGTAAACCACATCTGTCTTAAAATTAAATTGTTTTAGCACTCAATTGATTGATATGCTGTGATCCTCATTAACAGTGTTTCAAACTACCAAAGACACAAAAACATAATCATAAGCATGTTGCTATTTTAATTAAATCAATCTCGAGGTAAATAAATACTTTTAGGATGAAAATTTTTCATCCACTCACCAAATTTTCTTGTTTTCAGTTAGCCGCTCTTTTCAAGATAGCAACCTTGCTATGGCATTTCCTGTTTTCCAATGAACTTAGACAGTTGTAGAAAGAGGAAAATTACCTAAAATCGAAATGTCCCAATGTGCCCCCGTCTCCCCTACATCACATTTTAAACAAACACATAGAAGTGTTGGTGGAATGGCGCCACAGTTTATGTATGACTTGGTTCATTATAAAGTTATAACGTAACAAACATTGATGTATGGTATATGACTGTAGGTAAAACATTTGGACTCAAAGTGAACAGGGTGAAATGTGGAGATGATGAGGGGGTATACACATGTAGAGCCGTTAACTCATTTGGTCGATGTGAAGCCTCCTGTACTCTCACAATAACTCGTAAGTAAAGCATAGAGTACTATTCTGGTGTACATATACATGTACATGATATGTGTGCGTCTAATCTGGAAACAACTGACGCTTTCTTTATGCCCTTCCAGTTTCCACTACTACATTATTACAGCGTGCAACGTGTGATTAAGAAATGAATTGAATTGGCAGAGTGCAGTCAATGGTAAATCTTGGAGTAATATAAAATCCTTCGGTTATCTCCAGCGTTTCAATGTGATCTATGTGGTTTTTTTGCTAGAACATTCCTGAGCAAATTCTTCATAATGTGACAGTTTTTAAGTGCTATATTGAGCATGCTCTATTCATGGTAATAACCAGCAGTTCCATTGCAGGCGCAGTTAGGAGTTATGACTATGTGGTAGTTGCCAAGTTAACTTTAATTGACTCATTGTAGCCGACATGTCCAAAGGTATTCAGCCTGAACCAGAAAACAGACCTAAGAAAGTATTCAAGGAGATTGATGTAGAATATCCAGATTTGGACAGAAAACCATACTTTGAATTTCCACTTCGAGACAGATATATACAACAGCGGGATACTTTTAAACTTACATGCACATTGGAAGGTTTTCCCCAACCAGAGGTAGGTGGTTATACTAGCATTAGTTCATAGTGAGGTCTTGCTCTAGCCCTGGTTAGTAGATGGGATGAAACCTTAATTCTTGGGGAGGTTTACAGTATAAGGTGGGGGATTCTATTATATAGTGTACTCTATTGGATATATCACAAAGTACTAGATATTAGTGGTGTAGTTTAAATAAAATTCCAGATCTTTTAAACACAAGGTATTATTATCGTTCTGTTCGCTCATAAAATTTAATTCAGAATGTCTAGTAGCTACATTGCAAACATGTGCATGTATATTCTATGATTATGTTGACAGGTAAAGTGGTATCATAGTGGCAAAGAGATTACAAATAACCCAAGGTACAGCGTTCTATATTCATCAGGACGTTGCAGCGTGGAGATTGGTAGCGCAGAACTATCTGATGCTGGCAAATATACATGTAAAGCAGTGAATAAGCTAGGAGAAGCTGAATGCTCTTGTAATGTCGTGGTTGAAGGTAACCTTCAGTTATTGATAGTTCTAAGTGACCTTTCGTTCTGTAAATCCAGGTTATAGTTCCGTGAAAATCAAGGGATTAAATTAACTCACTATGCGCTACCCAATGTTTCTAACGTCTATGTGGGTACTTTTTGCCAGTCAACCTTGTGTTTCCTGTTTATTACAGAGTCAGCAAGCCAACGCATCACTACGGGTGGAAGAGGAAGGAGAGCTACAAGTCTACAGCCAACCGGATACGGCGGTTCTAGTGCCGGCTTCAGCTCCTCATCAGTAGTCAATTCTAATAGACTTAGTCGATTATCTAGTCAACAAGATACATACGTACCATCGTCTTCCTATCTCAGCTCTACTCAAAGAAGCAGACGTGTGTCAGATATTGATAATAGCTATTCCTCAACAGTATCCAACGGAGGTAAACGACTAGCATTTGTATTATATACTGACGTGCTGTGCTACATCATGGCATAGAGCTCACGCAATATATAGCATACGCAGGTCTGCCTGTATATACATGTACATGCACATTGGCAAGTGGAATATATTGTTTACTTTGGTCTATATGTATTTGCAATGTACGTTCAATTGATTTTCATGATTAAATTACTACTTGATATATTATAATTTATGACTGTTTGGTTTAGCATATGAAATCATGACAGAATATTCTACAAGATCAAGAAGAAATATCGGAGGAAGGAATATTGGGGACTCTATGGATGAAATGCCACGAAGTCGTCTCAGAGCAGGATCTGGTATGTAGTGTGGTCTAAATTCTACTGTATTTGGAATATGGCATGTTGTGTTGTTTGCTTCCTTCTGACAAGAAGCATTTAGTTCGATTCTGAATCAAACTTTATTTAACATGGAAATAATATATTTTCTGTATTATAGAATTCACTGCAGGCAACAGAATTCGCTTACGAATAAATTTGGGGCAAAGGAATATTTATTGGTTTGTAATGTTTCACATGTAAATACCATGTCTCCGTCACACAACGTAATGCTATTGTATCACATACATGTACTTCTAGAGTGAATCGCTTAGCTTAAACATTGTTCATCCACAGTTATTAATAATTCTTCTACAAACTGAACTGAAACTTGATAAACTATTTTCTCCCAAGTCTAATTTTTATGGGATGCACAGAATTTGGTTTCAGTTCAGGTGCAATGTTTAGTTCAGTGTGAACAGAGCTTTAGCCCGCCACTCTGCTCAGTCTAGTTGTGTGCAAAACATGTTTCTGTATAATTATTTAATTGCAAACGTTTACACTTTTCACAATATACATGTACTATTGGCTGTGCCAGTAAGTGTACTTGAAGTACATTTAATATAGACTGTGGAATTGGAGCTGATGACTTATAACCCAAGCTCTAAGCTCTACCAGCTTGTAGGTGTGTATGCATTGAAATTGAACCCCTTGGACCTCAGGCCTATTCAATATCTTTCACCATTCTATGGGTAGATTATGTATACTTTGTTTACAGAGCAGAGGTTTGGAGTAAGCAGATACAGTTCAACACATGAAGATGATGGACTCCGTAGTGCAATGAGTGGTGCTAGAAATATATCCACGGTAACTAAAACCTCTCGGTCTGTTCGATTTCAAGAAACAAAGTAATATCCCGGCGATACAATGTATTCAAGACAGAGACTTGCCATTATATTCATATAAAGTATATTATATTTATATATATTCCTACTAACATACGGTACACTAGATTGTTATACACTATGTAGAAAACTTGTGAACCTGATTGACTAAAAGGTGAGTTTTTATAAATGGGTTTGACTTACTATTAGCAAAGCCTACCAGCTTCTTTGCTAAGATCTACTCCCAAAATATATATCCCAAGTTACTAACTTTGGCTATACTGTTAGAGTCCAGTTACTGTTCTAAAGAACTGTGCTAGAGAATTGGGGCTGTTGATTTTACAAATACATCAAATTGCTAGTTTCTGGTATAGCTAGTAAATTACTACAGTCCCTTGTTCCATCAGCAAGCACTGTACTAACAGTCATATGTTATCAATGAGAAGATAAATCCGCTGATGTGAGAAGTATGTCCAGTTTTATAGCTTCAATGTTATATTATTGCTATGAACATGTAATATATTAGTGTTGCTTCCCATAGACCTGTTAAGTCCAGTGATATTGATTTTGCAAAAGTGTGTAAACCCAATTAGAAGAAAGAAAAGTAGATGGTTTGAAATAGTTATTTTTGTTGGCAAGGTAACATACTATACATTATATTGTGCTACACTGTAATTAAGTAATTGATTGAAAGATAATATTTTTAAAATTATCATATTACTAATTTTTATTTATTTCTTATATTATATTTAGTAGATTAAATACATCAAATAACTACTGACAATTAGGAGGGTGATCCTCTTCTCTATTTGAATGTTATACCTTTTTCTCTGCTTTTTGTGTGATTTTATAATTCATATTTTCTGGTGTTTATGTTTGTCTTTTGCTTTAGACTGTTAAACAGGTGAAAAATACATCATAGCATGTCAATAAAACAGGAAGTTCTAAAATACAAAATCCATTATGTTATTGGTTATTTTAGCAGTAGCTGAGGAGTTTTTGAGTAAATAGAAACTACTTATTGCACAAGTACCTGCAGGCCCTGCCAACATGCATGACCTATTCCTCCACTAGATAACTATTGTAAGATATTTCTAAATCATTACAATGTTCAAAGGCCAAAAAATCAAATTATTAAAACATTACGTTGGCCATACAATACACTATCATTAGCAGTGCCTGCCTCTCGTCACTACCTATCACCAATGCAATCAGCTAAGCCTGGCTTGTTTCTTGGCCTAAGAAAATGGTGGTATACATTTGTCTTGGGTCAGTGCATTCTCGATGTATAAATAGGAGAGTGGGCTACAGATTTCTTGACCATATTATATAGCACATGAAATTTGGATTACTAATAACTACAGTAGATGAATAGCAATGCTTATGATGAATAAATTATTTACATTGTACAATAACACATTTATTTTACATGGTGTATATATTATATACAAGTAGATAATTACATGCAGATAGTCCAGGGTGGGTTCCTCCCTCTATCTTCAAGTTTATCTTTTCCTCCGTTCTTTGTGTGATTTCTTACTTTTACTTTTCTTGTGTTTATGCTTTTCCTTTCCCTTAGACTGCCAAACAAAAACAATATGTCAATAGAAAAGAGTGAAGCTCTAAAATACACCATCCAATAACATCAAGTTCATGCAATGTTAAAGAGTAAAATATTTGCATGTGACTTTGGTTATTATAAATTATAAGAGACGCATTTGAATCGTAAATGTCTTCATAATGAAAATTTGCATAATCCGAATGAAAGTTATTACACCAATTTGAAAGCAATTTGTCTAAGCCCTGACAGTGTTCAACAGTATTTCCGACTTTCATTTGTTTGTGTAGTTATAAATTGAATAATAAATGTATGAGAACCTGAATTTGTATTTATATCAATACTTTATGAATTTATTGTGCTGTAATAGCTAGATTGTAAACTTAGAAACTGTATGCACCTCATGTTGAATGACCTGTACCTTTATAGTCACAAAGAATATACTTATCCAGCAAAGCGTGATATTGTAACTCGTAGTACAGGGAACACTGTGAATGTGGCCAATAAAATTACTGATAATGAAATATTTTCCAAGCTTTCAATTGCCTTAATGTGTGTTCAAACATCCTTTAAACCAATTGAACAAACATATATCATCTTAGCCATTCCTTACCTTTTTGTGCTTGGAAGAGCTAGCAGCTTCGTTACTGTTGGTTGGTTCAGACGGTGGTGGACCAACGAAACTCGGTGGTAGGGCCGGCATCCAGCTATCTTCATCGGTGTCAGCAGATGGTGGTGTGTGTATTTCAGGAGATGGCGGTGTCCCTGGCTCTTTAACTGCTTCAGATACTGCCTCTTCTTTCACAGATATTACAGACTCGCCCTGAATACTGGTAGGTTCTGGAAGGCTGTCCGTAGATATATTTGGCTGTGTTGAGTCATTTTCGGTACCATTTTTAGACCATCTAGACTTTTTGGTTACAACATCAGATTTATATCGGTCACTCTTTGGAACAAACTTTACTTTAAAATCAGAATTAATATCGGGAAGTGGAGTATCGCTAGTCGGGAGTTTAGATATATGTGTGGGATCGTCCGTGTACATGGAGGGAACAGCTCTAGATTGGCCATACTGCTCTTTGAGAGACTGGAATGAACTTTTGGCAGTAGAAGCTGTTTCTTGAGACATAGTTTTTGGTTCGGAGATTACTGGTTCAGAGATAGCTGGCTCGGGTTCCTCATCGGAGTCTGCTAAACCAATGAGATGAGTTTATCAGTGATGGATCAAACAAAGGTTTACTCCCGTTATATTATAGTTTAGAGCTCTCTTGAGAAATTTCAAGATACTTGGTAAAATAACACAGCAGAGCGGTTTTATTTCTACAGAGAGCCAAGTCATTGATTACAAACATACTTTTCTTTTTTCAGCGTCTTGGGGGTGAATGGCTGGCAATGCCAGGCCATTTACATCTATGACTATTTTGCAGTAGTCATATACCAAACATATTTTTAATGTATGTGGTGGGCGACTAGAACGCCATTATATTTTACTTTTATTATTTTCCAAAATAGCTTGTTTTATGTGATGGCGCCTAGGACGCAATTTCCTCCCACGAGTGTTTGGTGTGATGGCGCCTAAAACGCAAATTCCTCCTACGAGTGTTTTATTTCTACAGAGAGCTACACGTCTATAGCCAAGTCATTGATTACAAACATACTATTTCTTTATATAAACAGTACATGGCTAGAAAAGAGGTCAGAGACTTACCGTCATCACTACTTCCTGAGTCATCCGAATCCTGAAAGACTGCCTTGAACAAATCTATGGGTGCCTTCTCTCCATCCGCTAGTGATTTGGGACCAGACGTAGTTTGGTCTAACTCAAGCTCTTTGTCAAATTCCGCTTGTTTTTCTTTCTCGTTTTTAGCTTCTGTGAATAGGTATAAGACTGACAAGTGTATACAAATTATATGTGCCCCCATTCCCCAAAGAGTTGCAGATTTAACTAAAAGACGAAGTCGTTTGTACAATAGAAAAATAAAATAAATTACCAAACTGCAACAGATTTTTTGAGACATGGTTTCTAAGCTAAATTTTTTTTAAAATTAACATAACAGGAATAAAAATATAAATAAATGGTCAAAGAAAGCAATAAACTGATAAATTCGAAGATATGCATATTAAAAATACCAACATACTTACTCAGATCACTTGGTGTCTTTGTTAAGGAATCAAGATCGAGAAAGTTGTAGGCTGAAATCTTATCTTTGTACACAGTAGGTAACCCAACCAACCGGGAGCTGGATAGAAAACAGAGGGGTATGTTAGATGACAGAGGTATGCTACATGAACACAACAAAGCACAGTATGGACCGCCATATAGATAGATAGATTAGTAAAGTATATTAATTTGTAGTTAATTGTAATTAGAGCTGTAATTCTAACTACATGTCGGTTAGAATCGGTTTAATATATTCATAATCAAATGATAAACAGTAAGTAGTGTGAATCAAATCTTAGACATGATGAGATGACATATGAGACAAGAGTGATCAGTATAACATACTCTGGATAGGGATCTGGAATATTGAACCTTCGACACAAGAGTCTGTGTGGATGCCACTCATATGACTCCCTGGTAAGTTTACCAAACATCTTCATCTTAACTGCCTGTTTCTTGTCATCTAGTAGTCCATCCGCCTCCTCATCTACACGCACACTAACCTACCACAGTAATACGGTGTCACACACTAACCTATCATAGTAACACAATGTCACACACTAACCTATCATAGTAACACAGTGTCACACACTAACCTATCATAGTAACACAGTGTCACACACTAACCTATCATAGTAACACAGTGTCACACACTGACCTATCATAGTAACACAGTGTCACACACTAACCTATCATGGTAACACAGTGTCACACACTAACCTATCATAGTAACACAGTGTCACACACTGACCTATCATAGTAACACAGTGTCACACACTAACCTATCATTAATTATTCTACATTCTATGGCCTACACCACCAGCGTCAACGGCCAGAGGCAATGTATAATCAGCCCAATCTTTCCTAGTGATAGGAAACATAGCACCATTCTAGTCACATGTTTATGGCTATTCAATAAAATCTAATTAAATGAGCAACTAGCCAATTATTTGGAGACAAATGAGTGAATCCTTGCTTCCAAAAATAAAAAATAAGTGAATCTACAAAAGGATTCCATGGCACATTGTTGATTAAATTTGTAAATACAGCCTACCTCCATAATGCCTGTTAACCAGATAAAACAGAAATTATTCAAGTAATTTGATTGTTTTGGAACAAGCTAACATATCCATAACAGTTCTATAATATCCAACCTTTGAGTCATCATCCTCTTCAGTTTGTTTACTTCTGGTAAAGCGGCTAGCCATGACCCCAGTGAGATCCTTGAAGAATTTACCAGACCTCTCAAACTCTTCTCTCTCCCGATCCTTCTCATGTCTGCGATATTCTGGAGGAGCTACCTTATCATATGCATCTGTAATGCCGTGGTGCAACATCATTCAACATTTACATGTACATCAGGTATATGAGTAATTCCAAGTACTATGGAGTATGGTATATGTCCACCATGCATGCGTATTTGCAATATGTGTAGATACATCATATTATATACATGCCTCATACGCCTCTAGTATGTTATAGAATGTAGAGTAGTACATACATTAACTATTTCAGAGGACATGGTAGCATAGTACGGGCATAGCATGCAGTATAGCACATGCATTATAGTATGTAGTATAGCACATGCATTATAGTATGTAGTATAGCACATGCATTATAGTATGTAGTATAGCACATGCATAGTGCATAGTAGTATAGTACATGACTTGTACAGTATATAGTATAGTATGTAATATAGTAGGTATATAATAGTAGATGTACCTCAACATAACACAATCCAAACACAAACTGCTTACTCCATGCACTAATCACATATTCATGTATATATCGGATACCATTAACAATGAGCTTTAGAATATATCAACTCTAAACTGAAGGCAATCACATACCTCTATCTCCAGACCGTTTCAACATCAGGTACCTTTCATATCTAGCTTGTTTCTCAGGATGTTTTACGAAAGGTTTGAAATCTACAGACTGTTTATTTAATGGCTCTGTAGCCCTAGGAGGGACTAACGGCACCTCGGTCTAGTAAAAATAAGGACAGCATGCTCTGAATCAGTATTTATAGCACCGAAATGAATGGATATTGTTTTGGAAAGCCACATGAACAGGTATATAGTAGATATGCTACGTTATACACTGAGTTACAGGACCTAAGGTAATATATATACCTCGTATTCTTGAGCTATGGTTGTCGAGTCCTCATTAAGACTAAGGTCGGCAGACTTGCCTGGCAGTAATGGACTAGATTTAGTCTGTTCAGATTTTAACAAACCAGCATCTGCAAAGTATGAATAAGTCAAAACAATGTGTTGAAACTCATATGCATGTAGGTATTACATGGTTTACTGTCCTACTACATATATCAATTCCACAGATGCTATCCCTACCTTGAACACTTTCACCAATAATTAGAGCTCGGAGTGTGTTATCTAGTTTTCCATAAAGTTTAGGTAACTCCGAGACCCCTGTTACCGCTGCCTTGGGTCGGTATCCTCTGGGTAGTTCTGGAACTAAATACTTTTCCATGGAATTATCTTTCCTTTGAGCTAAGCAGAACCCTTCTAATACAGTTGATGACTGGTAAATACTGGGCCCCTTTCCGTGCTTTCTATTACCTGCCAAAATAAAATAAACGGGCTATTAATAGTCCAGGCGCTAATAAATTACATAGCAATATCAGTTCCACTCAAGGAAGCTTTTCACATCAGTAGATCAATGTGCCAGTTAAAGTCACAAACACCATGCTAGGTGATTATTATTGACCGATTGCATTGTATACTTTACTATCTGACTAATAGGGAACGTAGCAATTTAACATATCAGATCACTTCGATGGCACAATTGACTGGTTCTTATTCTGTTGTTGTTGTTTTCAGAGTAGGCTATCACATGGCTATTACAACAAATTGGAAACCAGTCTATAATAATTAACTAAAATGCAATTGGTTAGTAATGTCATTGTGTGTGTCTTCTCAATATTGGTCAAAACAAATCAAGCAACAAAACTAGCCAATTGCATAGCACTTTGCCTCAGTTATCAAACAATATTTAAATGTTTATGCTGGCTATTAACCACACATATCATCCATTATATGTACATTCTGAAACTAGCAGTAATACTTCTTTGGGTACAGTGTTCACTCTACAGGCATGAAGAGCACACTTGACAAATATGCAGTTAGGGATATACAGAAAGCTGCAGGGCGAGGGAGGACCCAATACTTATTTGTTGCAATTGGCTGTCATTTGACATTTGCATTACAATGTATGATATTGTGTAACGAGTATTTACCAGAAGGTTTAGTGAAGCTGTGAAGGTCTTCAGGCTCATCACCAAGAGACATGTCATAGCTTGACATCTGATCTTTACTATAAATATCCACGTCATCTTCATCCTCCTCAATTCCAACACCAAATGCCTGCGAAAATACAAATTTAAATACACAAGTCTGTACAATGAGTGCGACTCAACTTTGTATTGAAGAAGTATCTTATATTTTCTGGAAGCTACATGTATGATTCCTCAGTATATCGACCATCAGTAATCAGCTAACACTGTACTCAAAATAATGGAACTCCGCGCAGAAAAGCCACAATAATAGCATCAACACCAAAGTAAAACTTTCATTGGTGGCCAATATGATATGAAAGTAATGGATCTAACTACAGAAATTATCGGTAATATTGACTTCACTGAGTTATGCTTGTATGTACCTTTCCACTTATGCCTTGCGTATGACCACCAAACGTTAACCTCTCTTCTTCAACAGCACTACTTCTAGAGTGTGTCTTTATATTTAATGGCTGATAGCCAATGCCGTGTAAGTCATCCTTAGCTCTGAAGTCCACAGGATTCATGTCTTTAGGAGCGAACGTCACTTTACTAATATATTCATCCTCATCAGAGCTTTCTTCCTAATAAAACATCCCTGATGTATACATCACAATGCTATGCTATGCTAAGAGAATGTACTATACATCACTATCATTACGTTGGTCTATCCCTATAAGTGAACCATAGACATGGACATGACATTTGATGTTCATTATGTTCATGAAAAATACACACTTAGAAATTTTTCAAAATATTTTTGGAGTGTTTAAATAAACATACCTAATTCTAATCAATGCACGCCATAATGAGACTAGACATTTACTCTTTGACTACCAATTTAACTGGATTTCATTTACAGAATAGCAACACAGTGGCACTACATCACCATCATTTGTGTCAACAGAGAATACCTGTACTTGCCATACAATACACCTACCTGGTCTAGGTGGTGTGGAAGGCTTGGTCTGACGACTACAGGTCGACTACTAATCTGGTGTGCACGCTTACGTTTCTCTCTTGGTCCAATGCCTTGACCATGTTTCCAGCCCATTAGTTGCAATAGTTTCACAGCTACTGACATACTGAAACAATGAATCGCCATGTGTTGCCTTTATATATTATATATGTACATGTACATCTAGAGCAAGTAAAATAACCAACGGTCCGATTAACATTAGAGACACTGCATAATATACACACTGGACAGGTTTGATGACGTCTGTCAGTGCCTTGGTCATTCCTGGCACTATAGGATCCCATGCCGCCCTTTCTCTAGGTTGATCTGATTGGCCATAATCACTAGAAGTTTGTATCTGTCTTGGAGCTATGCCAAACTGCTCTAAATCCTACAAAAACCAAAGAATAAGCTCTATATCGAGTTCCTACACCAATAATATTTTACAGCTACAATATAAATTTATTCATTAGGGGTTGTATGTGCATGCATGTTTATGCAGATAATCTCATATCATCACACATCCCATAGAAAGCCTAGAGGTTCTGTTTGTGCACAACCAATATTTGACAGAGTTTAGGCGAACACTAGGAAACTGCAATTTATTGTTCTGAACAAAGTGCGGTGGGTATGGTCTTATTATTGCTTATAATAAAAGACAATCCATTCTTTAACTATTTTACAGACATAACATAGAAGGCAACTTAGCACCAATAAAGTAATATATAAATCGAAAAGCAGTATCAAATTCTTTGGGAGAACTAATCTGGCATACAAAAACACAAGATAAACAAGGTCATGTACAACATAACACTTTACATGTAAGAGCATTATTCTTTTTGAAATGAGTGTGATATTGATAAAATATAAACCAAATTTGAAAACCTCAAAAGGACAAATGCTACAGTGTAATAGCATTTACAGATGATACCTCTTCATCCATGTAGTGCTCAGGCATGCTATAATTTGTAGAAACTTTTCCCCTTTGAGCCTCATCTTTTTTACCTCTCTTCTGACGAGATGAACTAAATGTGGATGGTACCCAACCTAAACAAAATATCACAATATAACATAATATGATAACCAAATGCTGACCATAATTGTAGATTTTCGTGTTCTTAACACTGTCTGCAACTATCTACATTGACATCAAAGCTTGTTCTATTCAACTGGTAAGACACTGAAGATAAATTTTTGGTAATCTCACCTTCCTCAGTACCAACAGTATTGTAGTAACCAGCAGAGAAGCCTCCTGTAAAAGCTCCATGAAATCTCTCTCTTCCTTGTTTGTCTCTTACTTTTTGAGCTTTCAGTTTGTTTTCATTTGCTAGCTTTGACAACGACTCATCTGGAAATAGTTACACCTATGGTTTATACGCATTTTGTATTTTAGATTGCAATTAATGGAATAGGCCTAAGCTGATTGCTATTAATAGTGTGCATGTGTATAGAATTAGAATAAGAATTAATGTAGTAATTGGCAACAGTTACAGTTAAGATACATGTAGATTTGTGAACATCTTCAACTTTTATTTACCTTCTCCAACTTGTTCAACGGGAGTACCATAACCGATAAAATCCGTGTCCATAATTACAAATCAGCTAAACAGTGCAATTAGCAGTCATAACACAGTAATAGCAACAACTATAAATTTAAATACTGGTTTGATCCCACTATTTTTCTCGGAAACTAAAAAGTAATGTATAAAATGGGTCGGCGATTGTTTTAGCAATAGTCTTGACCGTTGCCGCGGCACATAGAAATACTAAAAACCACAAATTGGGGGAATGATAGGTAATTTCTCGATTTATGTATGTAAATTGACGAAAATAGCCCCGAGTTATTCTGTAGTAAACATCTTTCAGAATTAAGCTATATCAGGGGAGACAATTTAGTCAAAATATTTTCACTCCATTTTTGTTTTTCTAATTTTTCTCAAATCCCCAAGCAAAATATGGGTGTTCACCGTATACTATGAATGACTATTGGCCGCTAGTGGCTTGATAGTGGTACTCAATCCCTTTTGTTTCTATGACGATATTAGTAATTCGTCCCTGTTACAAATACTGAGTGAATACAGTGAAACACTACAGGTCTAGGAACCTGCTTATCTGATTGGAATTTGATTTATATACAACTGTTTACATTGGACATTGCATCTGGATTAAAATAGGTGAAACCAGATTGGTGGTTTCTAATATTCACACCTACATCAATAACTGTGCTCTATAGAGAGGTAAGTGTGACTTGGACTGAGTGTATGTTGTGGCTGTCATGTGTGGTAGGCCTACTGGTTTATGGTTAGAGTTTTTGTGTTGCCAATGGTGAATGAGTTGTTTGATATCAATTCCAATTAAATTTAATAATAATGGCGCAAGTATTATGTTATTGTAATGGTTTTTTCTATTGTGCTCAATTGTCATGTTCAATATCCCATTAGGTGTCTGGAACTTCCAACACTAAAATAAGCTTCCTTTGTAGTTTATTTGAATTTAAAAAACAGCTGTGGAATTATGGATTTGTTAATAATTTACAATTATCATTGATTTTCTCCTATGTTTTGTTTGCAGGAAGACAAGCGCTCTGTAGATGGACAAACTATTCCAACAACTGCTTACTGTCAGGATGCTATAAGCATGTATTTCATGCAAAACGATGTTAGACCTACTGAGATCAGACCACATTTAGTGAGCAGGCACAGTAGCAGTCTACCTATAAACCACAGAAATAATAAGAAGAAGGCTTTGTCTAGACGAAGCCGCAGTGCATCACCATGTGTCAAAAAGTATTCAGCATACTCAGGTCAGTCTTTTGTTTTTAAGAGTTTAAATTTAAAGTTTACAATGGGCTGCAAGAAGTTTACCAGTGATCAGTCATAACTTCTCCTTTTTATATTACATTGTTTCAGTCGGGGTAAATGTGTTGTAATCTTGTAGCAAGCTGTAACATCAACAGCGGATAGTTTTTCACATGTTGTTGGTTTCTTTTTGTAGGGAACCCCACAGGCTTGACTCAACAAGAGTGTGGGAGCATAAATTCATTTATCACACCAAAATCTCCACAACTACCTGTAATACGAAAACCAGCAAACCATTTGATGGCTAAGAATCTTAAAGCACCCAGACATTCAGCAAGCACCAAACAGAGGTTACAGGTAACTTCATAACCGTGCTGTGTGCATTTGAGGCAATAAAAGATTTTGAGCTAGCAATGTGTTGTACTTCATATCTGCAGCATACAATAAAGACTCGATATAAGGGTAAAATAATTGATGTGTAGTTATCATGTAAGGGAACCAATAATGACCACACTATATTTATGTTCTGTTTACTGCAGGGTTTGAATGATTACAAGAAGAATGTTGTCTACAAATCGGTTTGGGAAAATGTTAGTTCTGTGAAAAGTGATATCACATTCGCTCCTGATGTCAATAGTAATTTTAGTTGTCGGCCTGCCACCAAGCTGTTCTATGGACAACCCGAGAAACAGACGCATGAAGTTCAATCGTTTATGGATACACCATCGTCTTGCAGTGATGAATTGGGGACTTATCGAGCCTTTGATTTCCTACCAGTAGAATGTATTTTGAAAATATTCTCCTATTTGGGTCAAATGGAACGAGGTCGGTGTATGTTGGTCTCAAAGAAATGGTATGAGATGGCAAGAGCTCCAATAATATGGGGACACATCAATTTCAGAGAGTTCAACTTATGCTATGGGCACGATTCATGTAGTATTGAGCTACCACAATATCTGCATGCAGACAGCGTGGCACAGGAAGTAGTGATGATGGATGTTCGAACACCATGTTCAAAGTTGTGCTACGGGAAATATATGAGCAGAATAGAAAGATATATTCTATTTCTTATAGACATTCAGCCCAAGGTAAAAAGACTGGAGTTCTCTTTTGATCTGCTTAAAGATAGCTGGGTGGAGAAAATGAAACACTTCGTCAGGCACTCCAACTTGACCGAGCTGGAATATGCTGACATGGATTGGCAAGATACACCTGTGAAGCCACAGCACCTCTTCTCAGATTCACACAACAGGCTACAGGATATCATGTATGAGACACGCAGACGGCATAGAACAGTGGCGTACTTTCTGGAGGAGTTTTTTGAACTGATCCCAAACCTTAGATCGCTGATTATGCCGTTTTATTGGTCTGATGTAAGAGCAGCCAAATATGTGCTGGCATTGAAGCATCTGAGAAATCTCGTACTGAAGAGATCCACTGTACTGCAGACTCCATGCCAAGGTGTGTTTGATGAGCTTGGAAAGATGAAGCATCTCGAGCGATTGCTTATAGAGGTATGGCTGCCCAGTGGCAGCATCACCGAGACCTACCACATCAAGTCACCCACACTCAAGTATCTTGATTTATCTCAGTGCAAGAACTATACCCTTAGATCTGTGGATTTACCTTCATTGGAAACGCTGATGATAGGAAGACCTACAGTTCTACCCACAAATCAAACAACCAGACAATGCTTGTGTAAGGTCATTCGTGGAGGAGCCCCCATGCTACGAAGGATTAATCAGCATCAACTGGTACAGATGACAGTAAATGAAATTAATGACATACTAAAATCGGTTTGCCCATGTTGTAGGCAAAGGCAGCTCTCATTGTAAACAAGCTAGTTTTTCATGCATCTATTCATTGAAAAACATTGCAATATTTTATTGGTCAGCCCATTATGTTATTTGACCCAGTTCCAAAACAGATTTTATAATATTGCCTATGCTACTGACATAGTACACTATTATTCTTTCATACAAAATAGTATTTTTCTTGATGCTATCATCAACAGTTAAAACTTTTCCTGTTGTTTTTATAAATATATATATAATATATAAACATGCATTATATACATAAAAGGTGATCTTAGAATCAAACTAAAATTAAACATTGGGTTAAACAATTTCATTGTGCAGTATTACATGGATGCATATAATACAATTACAGTTTAGCTATGATGGACCATAAAATCTTTTAGCTGAGAGGCTATATCTGGGTCTATTCCTGCCATCAACTGCTGAAATTTTTCTTCACCAACAACATTGCACAACTCCTTCATTCGTGCCCAGACGAATGAATCCAGCTGTATGTGGAACACTGGGTCCTTTCTTGACATCTGTAGTTGAAATTATGGGTATTATGTCATAAAACAAAAATTCTCATAAATTATTTTATGTGTTCTTTAATTCACACCAACTTTGATTAAAACAGGAGTAATAAATATGATGAAATAAGGGTGGTTGTTGTTTATGCCAGGTTGGTTCACATGTTTAAAGTTGAGTCAACCCTGTCCTGGATAGTAAAAAATTAATGGTTAGAACCACACCTCGTGCTTTCTTTTTTCATGGTTGTTATCCAAGTCTTCTGCAGGTAGGCCTTCAGCTGGATTAAGCACCAAGGTACTGAAATTAAAGTAACAGGTGTATGTAATCAGTCATAAAACATTACATTACTACTCAATCTGCATACAGTGTACATGTTTGGTGTTTGACATCTCATCAGTACAGCTCAGAGATATTACATTACTATGAATGGACCTTATATGAATGAAGGACCTTATAACTCACTCTGTAACTTGGAGATTTCCATCTGTAGTTACTTTAGTACAGACATCGTGCATTACCTGGACACAAGCATTCACCATTGGATCTAACCCCACTTCAGTTGTGCTAAAGTCATATTAGGAAGGAAATCAGTCACATGCAATTCCATCACTTATCTATCTTTAGTGAATTATTCAACAAAACTAGAAGACTACTGGTTCAATGTGTATTTAGGAACACTGTTAGTCTATGGAAATGAACCCTAGAAATGTTTATGCTACCAGAGAAGAAAAACTTTGTAAATGCCTACAAGTATTGAGCCTGCGTTTATGTGTATGATGCAAACTTGTACTGTTTAATCCTATTTCAACCCAATTATCATTAATTGCCAGGCCTTATAAATAAATGAACACATATCCCTAGAACATACATAAATGTAGGTGGATTTGAAGTGTCGTACAACGAGTACAAGGTGTAAATGACTGAAATTCATCAAAGTAATATGTTTATGAGTTGCAATTTATACAGTTATGTACATGCAAAACACGAACCCGAGGTCTGTTGGTATGAGGGTAGCAATACCCAAAGCACATATCTTCCTGCGTTCTGAATGGCTGATGCAGTCAAGTCTTTCAAACCAGATTTGGAGGAACTCTCCCAAGACTTCAACTTGCTAATAAACACAGCAAATAATATTATTGTGTACAACAAATACCAGATAAATGAGATGCGCCCAATCATGCATTGTGACTTTTACAGCTATAAAAGTGTCAAACTAGCAGCATGGTTAGAGCACCTGAAAAAGTGCTAGGAATTCAGTCTGCAGATTCTCAATACAAGTGACAGAAGAACGAGCAGTTTCAGAGTTGCCCTACTACCTACCTGTTTGTAGTTTAACTGAGAATATTCAGCTATGTAAGTGAAGAAGAGATTTCGGTCTTCAAATGTCACTCTAGACATTATGGATAGATAGAGGCTCATCACCATTGGATAAGTCTGTACAACAATACAAAGTATTATGAGAAATAGTGGAGAGGAAAGATGCAGTATTTTGACAAGTGCAGTATAACATTCAGAGATGTTTGCAAGTTTTATTTTGGAAACTCAAGTTGCCATGGCCAACTCTTAGTTGTGACTCTCCGAGTTACAAGTCAATTCTTCTTGGTGACTAATCAAAATTTTTAAGTTGCAAGTTAAATATTTACATGTCTCCAGAAACTCAAGTTTTTTCAAGTTATCTAGACTAACTATAAGTCAAGTTGCAATTTAATTGTTTTCTTGTTTAACTGGAGTTTTCTTATGGAGTTATTGGGCTAACATTTAGCTTATGGTGAAATATTGTTAGGAAATAGTGCCAGAAGTTCAGATTACAAAGCAAAATGTTTCAGTGTAAAATGTGTTATCATTGTGGTTATCGTTGTGGTGATTTCTAATCATTGCTATTTAGAGCTGCCCAATGAAAAATCAAGTTATTGGATATTTCAACATAATGATGTGCAGTTAAGAGTCTTTGGTCAATGCCCTCATTAAATTACAATTCAAGTTACAAGTTTTTAATAGCTGTATATTCAAGCCACGAGTCCTTCTAATAAGCCACAAAATGAGAGTCTTTAACCGAGTCTGCCATTCCTGCATTATACCATTATATAAAAGCACAGTAGACCCCCAAGCTATATAACATGGTGATTTACATGAGTTGATATGCCTTCACTGTCCAGAATTGCATTCAATTAAACAAGTGAGGACAACTTCGAACTGCAGGGTACATGTAAGAGCCAACACCTGACATGTAGTGTACACCATGAGTTTACAGAACACAAACATAGATTACTCTCACTGAATTCGTTGTATACACATAAGCAGATGGAAAGACTATATATACAAACCTCGCCATCCAATATAGATGGTATAATCCATGACACTATCAATTTTTGAAACAGTTGTGATGCTGCCCTGGAATACAGTTTGAACATTACTTCCACCGTCTGAAATATTCAACAAGACAAAACATGACATCCTAACGGCTATTGGCCATTCATAGATATATAACATCTATTAAAGAGATGATAAGACACGCTTAGTTCGCCAAATGAGTCACAATCAAAGGACTGATATGTATCAAGACAACTGGAATTAACGCAGGATATAGGCACTAGCAAGCCATGTTATCTTACATAGTCCTAAAATGACAACTCCATACGTATTCCATTACAAATAGAAAATAACAATGATTTACAGTAAATAATTCTTGTAAAAAGTTAATACTTATAAAGGGGTCATGAAATATGTGCACATGCACTCACCCTCAAAACCAGTATGAGCCCTTCAGACTTTAAATCTGTGACCAGATTACAGAAACACTCGACCAGAATATTCCCATGGGTCTAAATAGAGAAGGTACTTGTAATATATAATTCACACAACAAGAAGTATCAGTATAGACTAGGTGATGTTGATCTATTGATGTTTAAAGCAAGGCCTTCAAACCCCAGCCAGTTATAGGGATTTCCATAGATGTGAAATCGCGTCCCTGACTGCTCAATTGACAAATTAAAAATCCTAGCAAAAAATAACATCACAAAGCAATATACTCTCTAATACACATACACATAATGTACTTAGCTAGTTGATAATTTTTAATATTGATCAATTAAACAAGGTGAATGTTATACTAAATTAAAATCACCTGGACACAATAGATATGGTTAGCTTAAATTTTATGTTAAAAATAATCTCTTACAACTTGATTTGACAAGAAGATTGAAGATGGTTTCCTAATTATTAGAATGATGACCATGTATGTTATACGCACATGTAGCTTGAAAAATCGAATTGTTAAACTTACAGACAACAGTAGCTCTCCATATAACAGGATATACGCTTCGACAATTTTTATACACACTCGTAGGTTCTCTGTACTCATGTCTAGTGGTAATGAAATGCATATAGTGAAACAGTGTGAATAAGATGGAGTTAGGAACTAAGCAAACGACATATAATTCAATTTGGTAATAATGCCAACAAATAATGGAAGCAAAACTAGGAAATGAGACTTGTCTTCTTGATTTTACGAACATTTTTTGGAATTGTATTCCTTTCCCCAAAACATTCTGGCTTAGCCTGTAGTCCATGATGACAAAGTCTTACCAAGTAGCGGTGGGAGAGCAGCAAAGAGTTGTAAGAGATCGTGGTCCCCCTCTGCACGATTATATAGAACGGCCTGCCATAAGATGAGTCCATCCTCCAGGAGGTATACATGAGCTTCCTGTTTCAAGTCTGTGCTCAGCTGTATCACTGGTATAACTAGAGAGTTCAACTGCACACTCTCAGATGATAAACCCTGAAACATGGCAGATAATTCTGCATAATACTTTAGTTAATCTGCAAAACGCATGACATGGCATGACACGGCATGGCATCGTATTCCCCTACCTCCAAATCCATGTAAAAAAAATAGACAATCTATTACAGTTTATAAGAAAACTGTGGCAACTTGAAAATTATTATATTAATATAATTATGAAGGCTAAGGCCAGCAAAAGTGTGAGCATCACCGATTAATTCTAGAAAGTTCAGTCAATAATACCTTTGGTAAAATGCTCAAACGAGCTTTAGCTTCTATAAAAGGGACCAATTGACCAGTAATATCTTACATTGACTAGACTAGTTAAGGTTGTTATAATAGCACTTCTAAGCATATGATGCTCCTGTGATTCCTGCCAGAGGAGAGGAAGGTAGTGTACCAGGGTTTGACAGTGAGGTGCTATGTGTATTCCGGTACGTTCTATTAGAAAAGACATCACATGTAACACCTGCATCTAAAACATAAAACAACTTACTACAGTTACATTGTGAGGCTTGTGGATGAGTCTTGGTGTAGCCTTAGTACTATACTCAACGCAGTAATGCAAAAAAGCAAATACTTCCACAGGATTACACATTAGCCTGTCTGTCAAAGTCCTAGAAAACATGCAGAATTCAGGCCTAGTGAACATAGTTATTTAACAGATATCATTGCTCAATCAATCTTCACCACACATTCTGTGGTGAATAATGAGCGTGTCTGAACTTTAGGAAGACGATCATAAATGCTAAAAGGTTTCGACACTTTAAGCACCTGACTCGATATGTAATAATTGTGTATTAAATAGTGACAACGTAATGTAACAAAATTGTGGCATAAAAAACCGGCACCTAGATAGAAGAGAATACCTTAGAGTCACAGGACTGCACCGCAGTAAGTAGGTTAAAAAGCAGGTGAAAGCTCGGCTCCATGTACGCAGAGAACTGCTCGTATGTAAATTCAAAATCATCCACGGCTACAAATAATATCATTCCAATAATTCAGTGCATCACAACAAGTGTTCTAATGACAAATTAGTTTATTCTCAACTTTAATTTAAAAATTATAATAGATTTTCATTTAAACAGCCTACATAAAATTAAATTATAATTTTAGAAAGCTATGAACTTCCATAGCATCAATGTATTTTGGTGATTCACCATTTTTCCAAATCTTAGGTATATTTGAATAAAATACAAGTTGCCAAAAAGACTAATAGCATGTTTTTGCAAACTAAAACAATCCATCTCTAGCCCATTGTCGCACCCAAGTTTCTTGTTAAAAATCAGGTTTACCATCTGGCTTGGGCTGGTGCATTTGTGACATGTGCACTGACATTGGATCAAGAACTTTTCGCTCAATCTCGACTGTACCTGAAACTTAAGTCGAGAAGATACTCCGTATTCCAATACTAAAACCCCAGCAATATGTTATAAATAGCATATCTACAGTATATCCAGCATTAAAACTATAGACATGGCAAGATACCTGCTTTGAGTGTGTAAGCTGCTTCAATCCTAACCACAAGGTCTTCCTGTTCAGACAGGAGCTGAAGAACTGTCTGATAGACGATGGGTCTTACGGAGACAGACAACTTCACACTAATCCATACACCAATGAGCCACATAATTCTTCTCTTAACAACTCTATAACTATAACCACGAATATACGGATATATTCAACTACACCATGTACTGATATATTGACACGGTAGGAGATCTGTTTCTTTGCAGGATGTCTGCATAATATTGCCTAATTGACAGAACCTTACATTCACTAGCAACAATGACCTCTCTGATTAGTAACTGGTGAATCAATGTGTAATGAGATAAACCTACAATGTATGATCTCTTACTCTGAGAAAATAATTCCTGAATGTGTGGTGGGGGAGTGCATTACTGTTAAAACAACAAAGATATAACATCATTAAAATATAATTGCTGGTACATGCATGTATAATACACTATTGTGTTCTAAGACTTTCTGAACTTAAAGCTCTACATTTGAGACCGTCTATACTAGCTTACTTTGGATGTGAAATTGCTAGTTCTTTAAGCAGGTGACCCTGTAGCCAACTATCAAAGTTCACATCGTCATATATATCATAGGCTGCCAAGCCAGCTGCATTGTACACTGTAATAAACATTAAGCGATATTAATTTGTGAGAGAAAATGACGGACGGCCTGTCCAAGAAATATCTATACAACGAAACCATCATTTCTCAACTGTTTTACTGTCAATTGAAGGCCCGCAGTAAATGAAGGCATTAACAGAAAGTTGTGTAATAGAAATACTTCTGACATCTAAGTGCTTCAAATACATGTAGATAACAATGTTTACATGACGATGCTAAGGAAAATAAAAATAATGCTGTTACATGGACTCACATGCATCCTTCTTTAAAACGGCGGAGATGTCATTGGGATCACATGTAGCCTCCCCTTCTCTCACCATTTCCATGAGGATTGGGGCCACAATAGACGAGTATTCTTTGAAAAGTGTAGCGTATAAAGTGTCCACACATGGCTGTATATCGAGACAGAAAATAGTCAAACATGAACAAGGGAAAGAACTTTCCCGTTTCATATGAAACATGGATGACATTTAGAAGTTGCCCTCTCTCCGTTTCAACTTCTGGTGACATATGAATTATTTTATTTTTTATTTTCCACCTAGCATCAAGTTATACATGTAGATACCTCTCTTGGTAGAGTTTTTGCTGACGAAAAATAACCCAAGATCTCTTTGGTAAAGTTCAACTTTAACACCAGACCTTAGGAAACAAAATGGTAGGTGAAAGAGGAAACAGCTCTACTGATGAAAGTTAATGATGTACTTCCATGTTTCAAAGATAGAATATGGGATACAAATGCTATCTTCTATGTGTATATGCAATGTATGAATTTTTTTCTGCAACTAAAAATGATTAGCAAGCAAGGTGCCATCTTAGAGTGGTAAGCAATCATATAATAATGTTTACTCACCCGGATGTTATATTTGAAAGAACTACCACCCTCCTCGTTGACTAAAATGATAGATATGAACTCATAGACACATTTGACGTTCACATCAGATCAATCTTTGAGAAATAATTATATCACACATTACATCCATGTAAATACTGAAGTGCTCTATGTTGTATCGCTGAATACTAATAATAATACTTCTTTATTTTGGGGATATTCAAATAATAATGAAGTGATATACCATGAAATGCTAATATTATATCGCAGTTAGACTGAGGACTTACCGTAATCTTCAGGGTCGGACTCCCATAGCTCGAGGTCGGCTACTGTTAGCGGGAGATACTTAGTTATTAGTACTTTGAGTATACTTGACAATACATCTGATGTCATGGCAGACTTTATTGTCTGGTGTGCTGCTAAAGTAAATCCTTCAGTTTCTACAAAACAGCATTACATTGTATTTTAAAAACCCAACCACTTTCACGCATGTGGTAAATCAAGTATAATGTTGCAAAAGTCCAACATACATGTAACTTGAGGACTATCAGTTTTATCAACGTTAGTAGGCCTGTATCACACAAAGTATCCAATATTATATTTTCAGCTAGCTTGTCACTATATTATTACATGTACACTATAATGTATATGCATTGCTGGATCTCCATGTAACCCCACTTGGTATAAACAAGGAACTACACTCTTTCTAAACTGGTTAAGTGTACACCAGTATGATATAAGAAATACAAACCATTGACTTGCAGTGACTGAGGTCTATAACTGTCATTACATAGTATGCATTTCATTAGATTCAGGAGGTTGACATTAAAACGCTCAAAGTTGGTAGCAACTGGAGTTTCAGAGAAGCACAGTTTGCATACCAGTTCAAGTGAGGAGTTGATGTACTGTATATACATCTCTGGATGATAGGCTAACATATCCAGCAGCTAAATAATGGGATGAGAAAATATATAGATTAGTTCCGACGATTAAAACACAACATGATATGCCTGTAACGCCGCGTCATATGACTTAATGCGAACACTGAAAGCTGTCCAGGCCCTTTCAGACATGTTTAAATATGTGGAAGAAATTTCGAAGGAAAATTCAGACCCCAGTTACATAACCTTAATATACTATATAGAATAGAATTATATAAAGAGATTATTTATATGCACAATGATTATGCAACACATTTCATACAATGATCTGTGTTCACAAAGCAAGTCACTATACAATGATTGTATACCTTTCAACCTTGCTATACTGTCAAACAACTTATTTATATACAATAGATAGTCAGCCTTACTGGTATGTGTATATTATAAGCAAGATGACTTACATATAAGTAAATTACTTACTATTTTAGAGTAAAGAAGGAGCATCTTATTCCATACTTCACCTGCAGTGATCAGCTCTGGAAACTTCGTTCCTACAAGTGTAGATATATGGTTAGATGAATGAAATCTTCCATTCAAAGTTTTGCGAGTATAATTACATGTATATGCCATGTAGGTTGTGTGTCTGATACATCAACCCATGATAGGAGAGATGTACGTGCCTATTGCCAGCGCATTACATAATGAGGTAATTTATTGTTTTAGAATATTTACCAGATTCAAGTAGATTGTTTATGCCGTAGAAACATTGCTGTAAGAAGCTTTTGACACTGTCACAATTTCCTGGTTGTTTAAAACCATACACTACGAGTTTCCTGAGCACTAAAAATCAACACAATATTACACTCATGAGGCAGGTACTATACTTACATGTATTATAAATATCAACATGTGAACATCACGATTATCAACTCTTCAATTAACCAACTGTTTGGTTAAGATTAGAAACTCAAAACACAAGGAAAAGACTACTATTATATACTAATAGTTATTGAGTATAGAGCAGAATTGTCTTCTCTTGTTATTTTCAACCCTGTGAAAGATAAAAAGAAACAAGGCAGGTCAATTTCCTATTTTAATCAATAGCCAATAATGTGTCATAACATGGCTGAGATAGATACATGTAGGTCTTAAGAGATACCTTTGAGTGTGAGGTGGGCATACTCTAACATTAGATGAGCACTGGCTATGTTAGTTTGACCCAAATATCCATCAACCTGAGACATCTGATTGGTCCATAAATCCAGAACAAATTGGAATATACTGTTTGTGAGCTAAAACATGCATGGATATAACATGGTGGTGGTATAACAGAGACAAGTGAACAGTTAAAGGAACAGACCAATCAGTTTTGACCTTTGCATGGTACAGAAGTGTAAAACACATTAAAGTCAGAAGAATCAGTATAATATGGAAATTTGCACTTTTTAGCATAGCAGGGGTGTTGGTGGCCGAGTGGTCTAGCGCTAGTCACTCTGGTCTTGCAGCAATGACGTAAGGACATGGGATTGAGTCCCGCCAATGACCTGGAGGTTTTCGTCCCAAAGAAGATTTTCCCTCTGTGCCATATAGAACTATAATAATATCTAGCTCTAGGAGCCGTGGTGGCCCCTCGACTAGCTCTGCTATTGGGCAGCCCCGTTAAAGAATTGTGTTTGGTGCCACGGATATTATTATTATTATTATTATTATTATTATTATAGAATTCATACTGGCCATGCCATACTAAGAATAACAATACCAGTGTACATGACAGTATGGTTCAACACAGAGCCAGCATTCTCTGATACCTACACTAGCAACGCATTGCCTGGCATGCTTGCACCTAGCTGCCATTACATTGCGTAAAAACAAACTGGTGGCAACTCGTACAGTATTACTATTCTATAATTAACCCAGACTCATTCATAGTAAGCTACAAACAACACAAAACTAAACTAAACTTGTAACAAACCTACTTCTATGCAACTGAATTATAGTAAATCTTGCAAATTTGATACAATGCAGAGCCCTTACCTCCTCAAACACTTTCCTATCGTGTGCTAGTCGTCGAGATGATAGGCATTTCACAACCTGGTAGAAAGAGAGTAATATTCTCTGTTGTCGTAGCTCATCATTAACAGTAGTTATGGCTGCAATTAGTGCAGGCAGCAATTCTGGCCATTGTTTAGGGCAGTCCAGCCTTGCTACTTTACCAATAATCACTGCAAGTTGCACTGCTAGCTATAACATACACATAATACTGTGAGTAGGTGCAATAACTCCATTCTCATGTTACAGCATTGACAAGCTTTAGATGCTAACTACTATACACTGTGGAGCTAAACGGGTTTAGATTCAGAGCCGTCGAGGGAATAAAATTTAGTGACGAGAACAGATAGTGGCAGAAAAGAGATGCAACCCTTCTTCTGAAATACACATGCTCCACTCCCCACACCCCCCCCCCCCCCCCAGTTCTTAAAAACATGGATTTTACAGGGAGTATTTCCAAAGTTGACCAAAACCAATCAAAAGGCGGAATAGCTTATTGAATAGCACGTGTCTAGAGCTATTCAAAAAGATCTGCAGTGCAACAGCAGATGATGTCATCTGCCACAAACTGATCTCAAAACAAAGGCAGTCCATGTCATCTGAGTAACCCAGTTAACTTTGTTATAAAGCGCATGGAAAGGTTTTGATTCAATAACTTTTCTATTAATCAAGAGTTTATAAATTCCTTCTACACTTTTGACAACGTAATACTTAGTCACATATATCCACGTGTCATTTTTATTTCAAACATAAAGGAAGTGCAATTAGCAAGAAACATTTCCTTTATTTGAGGGTATACTGCAATGAGAAGACAACTTCTTCATATTTCTAAAACTCCCATGAGTGAATAGAGGTAGTGGGTAGCATATTTTCCAGTATTTTTCCAAAATACACATAACATACTTGCGGTAAAACAACATTAGTGCCGGAGAAGAAATCAAGAACTAAATTTAGCATACATGGTTTCTATCTATATTTCTCTACTCATGCAAGAGAGAACAACTCAGGAAGACTACCCAGCCTTTGGTGCTACTTCCACTTTAAACTCATCTCGGTCACCTCAATCTTCATTCCCATTTACTGTTTATATTTACTGCAAATTGGCCTAATGCTATAGTTAGTATAACAGCGCACTATGGCCTGTATTTGTAATTATAAAACTATAAAAATATTAACACAACTAAAGCTGTGACATCACCACCATTGTACTACATACACTTACCTGATTGACAGGTTCATGAAAGTTATCCAAGAGCATTTGTTTAATCTTCATCTTATCTTCGTCACTAATGGCTCTGGAATGCAGGTAAATAGAATTAGCACCTGCATCCTTGTTTATATGATATTCACATTGGCTTTCCTTTCATCTACTATCAATAAGTTCAGTTTATTTTCTAGCAGTGTACACAACAATGTTTTATCAAACTATTAGCTGTGGCACAAGCACTCACAAACTATTGAGTAAAATCAAAAGTTGCCCTCTCCCAACGAATAGGAAACTAAATTAGAATCCATAGCTCTTGATGACCCTAACAATTCAATGTTGAGCATGCATCCAAGAAAACATGCATTTAGTTAGACCATTCAGGTAACTAACGGCATACATTAGAGCCCTTGTGCCAGATATAGACTCTGCCATATTACCAGTATAATATGTTACTGTTCATACCCTTAGCTGAGTCAGTTATGGTAGATAAGAATAGCAACAATAACAATGTTTCAAAATAGAATCTAACACATCAACATAGTCATTATCAATATTGCCATCAATACTATCTCACCCTGGAGACAATCTTCTCCAATATCGATCTACTCCATTCTTCATGTAAAGGATAGCCTGCCACCTCATCTTCACCTCAACATCTTTGTTAGTGAATATTCTCTAAAGAGGCGAATCATATTGGGAAATCTTTACACAAATGAATGAAGCACAGTGTTAGTGCTAGTGCATTTTGCAGTATTTGTGCTCATATTTATTATCACCAGCAATCACCTATAGCAATGCAGCCACATTAGCTCACCATAAGAGTAGTATAAAATCCTGGTTCTGTCTCCCATGATTGCAACTGCTTTTCGGCAGACTTCAGAATATCTGCTTGCTGACTAGTTGCCCTATGAAGAACTTCCAAAACTACAGCACCAGTATCACCTTCCATTTAACCTGCATAGTTATGTAGATCGGTGTTACAATAACAACACAAATTGATGCAATTGACAACGCTAAATAAATTAGAATTCCCACTGAAAGTGAAAGAAAATATTCAGTTAATAGACAATAGACCAGGCCGCCCGAGGCCGCACCAGCCTTCTATATTCCAGCCAAGTCATGCATGCCATACAAACTAGATCAATACTTTGATTGATCCTTGCATGGGTTGCTGGTCGATACTGTAATAGCTCAGGCTCCACAGCATTTCGACACCTCGGCCACCTCTACTAGTGGAACAAACACGATATGCCTAAGTCATAGTAATGATACACATGCATAGCATTATTACTACTTACATGTACTATTGCACTAGAATATAAACTAGTAGCCTATATTACCCAAAATTCTATTCTTTTTACCAACATTGGTATAAACTACAATGACTGACCTCTACCAATTCAGAGCTTGACCTCAATCACCACTGTCACACCTAGGCTCGATCGTTAGTCTGTAATTAAAAGAAACCTTACAGCATATACTACATCTTATCTTACATGTTTATGTTTTACCCACTTATAACTATGCTTTTAGTTTTCGTCTTTAACATTTCGTGGGGTTAGAGCCAAAAGGTGACAAGTCCACTATTGTTGTATTCCCACAAATGAAGGACAAAGTGTTTTTTCAAAATTCCAAATATTTGGGTTTTTGCAGAGATATGCTTCTTAGCACATTGGCCTACCTTACTAAACACCTACCTTTTGTCTGTCAGATGAAGACCTTAATTTACAGGAATTGCCATTAATAGAGTTATCCCCTTCTTACTCTGAGATATTTCAGAGCCAAAAGGTGACAACTAGCATACTTGTCACCTTTTGGCTCTCAATACAAGAAGCTTTTTATGGTTACTCATTTTATTATTCAACCAAATAGCAGGTTTCCATCACAAAGTATCACCATAAGCATGAAATTTGATTTGTTAGAGGAATATTGTTATAGTACATACAATGTAGATACTTTGACTTTTTAAGTCATATGGGAGACGAGAGACAGCAAATCTTAGTTTTTGCAGTTTGTGACTCCCGGTGGTTCACTTTGCACTGTACAATCATTGTTCAGGTTGAAACTTCCACCTCTCATTTGCAAGGGTTACTAAAGAGTAAGTGTGAAACAAATAATTGAAAAGCGTGGCGAGTAGCAAGGGTTGAGTCACCCTCATCTCAGTCCCAGAAAAGGCTCACGGTGTTTCATGGTGTCCCATTTGAAACTTTTAAAAAATATCAACCGTTTGCACCTACATCTAGCCCAAATTATTTAGTAGCCGTCAACGCTATTATTGGTTTTCTGCCCACTGTTCAATTCTATTGGCCTTTGGATTTTACTAAATTGTTGTGGAACTCTAGTCCTTCAGAACCTATACATGTCCGCTGGCTGAGAAGTTAACAACCATCTGAGTTAACCAGGGGTGTTATAAATGGTTTTGACCGTACAATCTATAATTACTCTTGTTACAAAACAGAATGCAGTTAAAACTGGCTGGTTTTAAGCTTTCGCTCAATTCAACCCTGTAAAATAAGTTATACAATTTTAATAAAGAATCGACCAAAAATGTTTTGCAAATCTATGATATGGCATGAAAAAAATAGTTTATTATTTGAATGAATAAAAAATTTGGCATGAGCAGACTTATTATTATTGATGCCATTATCTATTGCACTCACCCAAGTTCTTCATTACATTGCTGTCATTGCCTAGCATATTTTTTCTTAGAGCCGAATTTGAAAATTACGATACTGCACTAATTGCTTTCAAAATATCATGAAAAAGTGCTCCTAGTTTCCAGTCAAATTCTACACTGCTCTACTTCTAAGCTGAGTCTGTGGCATGTCACACATAATGTAATTATAACAGAAAGGTTGGCAGTATGCTACACTAATGTAAGTGCAAGCAAATATAATAATTTTGGGGTGGAAATAACGGAAAATATTGAATCCCTGTAATTATGACCTAATTAAAAGGTTGGTTCCATCAATGTGTACACAGCCTAAAAGAAGGGGATTACACCTTGGGTATAATTATACATTGCTCTCATTGAAGTGCACAGGATCCATGTTTGAAATAAGTGCAGTAGTGTAATTCCCAATCATGCAGTTGGCATAGGTGTGTTAGGGCACAAAGGTGACACATGAATGAACTGAAGGTGGAGGCCAGTGTTATTGAGACCCCTTTGTTTAGAGCCAAATGGTGACAAATAGCAGTTGTCACCATTTGGCTCCAAACATATTTCAAGATGTCACCTTTTGGTTCCGAAAATATGCTGTCCAGACAGTTTTAGAAAAAATATTCATGGTTCTACTAAAAGAACAGGTTGGCAGCTATCTACTACTGTCTGCAACTCAATTTTTGAATTTTTGGACTTGTCACCTTTTGGCTCCATACCCTCGATTTAATGTAAGCGTCAACGTTATGCATCATATATTTTCATATAAAAGGCGTGAATTAGTATTTTAGCACATCTGATACAATAAACTTATTTCAAGAGAACTTATTAAGCTGTTCTCGATCTTAGCCTTAGGACTACACATGCAGACATTGCAACCCGTATTGGCAAGCCTAACCCGATTGTTGTGGTCAAAATAGAACTTGGCAATTCTAGTACATTCTTTGGACTTAGAATAAAAAGTACAAGAGTAAACATTGATTTCCAGTTGAGTCTTGCCTTTTTCACAGCATACATAATAGTATAATACCTTGACAGCAGTGGAAAGCTATCACAATAAACAATTAAATTATAGGCTATTGGTGAAAGTCCAGTTGTAATCTGGGTCTGGTAGACAGTAATTAAATTATATATTTAACTTTATATATAGGCTATTCGATTTTATCACCACAATGTACTAGAAGCCATTCTCAAACATACCAACAGAACTAAACCTTTATTAAACATATATCATCCTACTCTTGCAACCAACAACTTACAATTAACACCCTTTTATATGAACAGCTAATGACTGGAACACTCTACCACTGCAAAGTCCTTTTTTGTTAAAATTATAGTTCTACTACACCACTGACTTGGGATCAGAGTTATTATGTATTTATGTATTACAATTACTTATTAGCTTTAGCTAGCTACCAACCTTTAAATACCAATGATTGAAGTTAGAGTCTTAGACAACACACAAAGTCACCAATGAAGACTAACGTACTAAACTTACTAACTGCAATTAAACCTACTTATTAAGTTGTTTATTATAATTATCTTATGACAATCATTACATTTATTTTTATATTTTATTTAATTACTTTATAATCATAATTATAGTTACTATAATTTTAATCATAATATTAATATTCTTGTATAATTACATTTAATATTAGATTAGACTAATTATTATAATTTCAATAATTAAGTCTCTAGTCAAAGGTAAGGTAGTAAAAAATATTAAAATTACTATTTATAACGTAATCTTAAGATATTTTACTGCTGTTTTATGCCAAAGTTGCTTGCAAATACTATCATACACATATATTGCATACTATTATATTCAGGTTATTGCAACAGTCACATTATATTAATTTACATTAGTAATTATTAAGCAGCATTAATTACTCATTAATTCAGTATTATTGTGGATTCTTATTTTCAACTCATGATTATTTGACCTTGGACTGTTGACCTGTAGACCATAATTATTTAGCCATCGGGTTTAAAAAGCCCAAAGGTATTTCGAATGATGTATAGCGATAACGGGTTGACAACTCCCCTCCATCAGAAAAGGACAGATTTCACGAATGCAGAACAGGGCCATGAAAATTCCCACTCCAGAGCTGTGACAGCTACCCTGCTATGTAGATTTTATTTGAAGCAAAATTTTAAAAAGTGCTCTTCTAACACACCTCGGTGAAACAAGTTTTACTCAACAATACCTTCTTCACCTTTCCATAGACTCTAGCAGTATGTTTCAACTTTTGGTTTTACACAATAGCACTTTTTCTTAGCCCTACATGCATCAAACAGTTCATTGCAGCAGTTTTAAAATCACATAGTAAAAGGTGGTGCTTGAGATATTTATTAATAACGAATTTAAATACAAAATTGATTACTACATCTACTGGCATCTTAAAAAGTCTACTAAGTATTTATATGTATTTTCAAATGTGATAACATGGCACATGGTTCCAGTTTTACATAAAACGCTATTACTAATACTAAATATTTGTGAGTGTGGTTAACTAGAATTGAGTTGAGGTAAAAGGGAATAAAATGGGTCTTGAAATATCAATTCCAAGAGTATTTGATACTGTAAAACAATAATTCTAGCAAATTCATAAATATAAATATCTCCAATAAGAACAATCATATTTTCCTAGCAGACCATAATAGAACTTCCAGCAGCCATCAAAGCTTACAAAACTAGGAACAATCACAACTATATCAATATCATAGTAACATAGCAATGTAGACATTATAGAGATAAAATCACAGTCCCCCTCCACTTCTTACTGTATCTATAGGTTTCCTATCCATTTTAACTGCCGAGGCCAGCCTACTGTGAGACACATTGCCCCCTTTCATTGACGCCATCAACTACAACATTACGTGTATATATTCCAGTTTGATATGGATGTCCCTTACCAGAAGAGAAAACTATTTTCTGGTGAATATATTTATGGTCTTTATGGTCTTCTACATTAGATGAGCTAAACAATGTTAAACAATGCGTCAGGATATTTGATAATTTGTAATATGTACAATCTCTTATCAATAGTGGCAACATGTTAAACTAAATAAAATATCAACAAAGTGACATTTTAGATAACTACATTCCAACATGATAGTGTGCAGATGTATTAAACCTTATTCACATGCATATTGACTTGTACAGCATAACTATTTACAAACCTGCAGAAATTCAGACTCATCTATTTGTCCATTCTTGTTTAGGTCCACCTCTTTCAGCATGTCTGCCAATACGGCTTCAGATAATTGCTGTCCATGGGCCTGTGTAAAACAGAACCTTCTACTTGTTATAGTTTTCAAACCGTTTTTAGTAAAAGTTTTCATGATGTAAATTAACATCTCTAAAAATATATACATTGCCTCACATCTACCAAAAATCCAAGCAAAAACTCACCTTCATGTGCCTACGCAGGTCATTGACAGTGACATAACCCTTACGGTCACGGTCTATACGTTGGAACTGTGTCAAATAGGTCTCCCTCTCAGTCTGTGACAGAGGAAGGGATGAGTTGTTTATTTTAGCCTTCAGGTGAAGACCCATTTCCTTCTCCAGAAACTTCAAGCAGTATTCATGCTCATCCTAAAACAATTGTGAGTGTCTATTAAACTTATTGGAATTGGCCCACAGGTTGTTCATAATATACTACCATAATTTGTGTAAGCAGACAACATAAAAGATATCAATAGATAAAAGATGCAGTACCTTACACTTCTGTGCACTCCAGCCTAGTTCCCTTCCCATAATCTCTACAATCTTAGGGAGAGCTTCTTCAGCCGCAGCTACATTTAGGAAAGCTAGGCGAGTTCTCCGGGCTACGACATCAATAGCTCGTCGAGCATATTCTACTCTTACTGCCCAAATTACCTAAAAGTTCGTTGGATTTGTGCGATCAATTCATTTAGCATCTTAAACTTGCATAATAGACTGACGTTACCCTTTCGAGTGACAAATATCAACGAGAACCCATTTTGCCAGTGGCGAAATAACTTGGAGAAATCATCTAAAAGTGGTGGATATGAAATACTTGTATGTGAGCAAACCTCTGCTTCGATATATGGAAACTCAGGATGGAGTCTCCGTCCAATCACAGGCCAGGCCAACCCAGTCATCTGTGCTAGTTTACACACTTTATGGGCTCGGTCTCCATAAGTAGTGGAGAGATGCTCGGCTACCTGAGAAGGAGCAACACTCATTAAATCATATCCTTACCATACGGAAAGTTAGACATAATAAATTATTTTTAGTAGTAAGGGATAGACTTTCCTGCAAGCAAACCATGTCTATGTACGCCAAACAACAGCGTCTGCTAAAACCAATGGTGATTGGAGCAGTTAGTGCAAGATACTTTTATACATGTAACTAATAGGTAATAATATAATGTGGTAGCATTAAACTTACACGAGCGTCAACCCCGAAGCCTTGGACGAGTTTGATATGCATTGTGGGAGACCACTCATGGGCTCCGTCTAGGAGTAGACCATGCGTCTGACAAGACCGTTTGGGACTGAGGTTACACACTTCAATGGCTCGATCTATGGTCTCCTCTGCCATCTCCCTGTATGTTGTCCACTTACCCCCTAGACATGTATGAGATACCAACGTTGTTCTACATGATGAGACATCAAAATCATACAAATGTATATTATAGGTTCCATTTATTGGTGAAGCTAAATCTTTGTTCAATGGTTGAACAAATGAAAATCATATTCAATTAGTGTGGAACAACTTCCAGTTTCTGCACTAGATATGACTATTAGAGATCGCAATAGATGCTTACAATTTATTCAACCATTTTCAACCGTGTACACAAAATACTGTATGATAGCTGACACTCACCTGCTATCGTGATAAGGTTATCTTTTCCTACTTCTATAATATGGTTTCTGGCTAGAGATTGAGTATCCTTCTTATTTGGGTCCATAACTAAAGGCCTTAATCCAGTCCAGCAGGATAAAACATCTCCTCGTCTTACTACAGTATCAAACAATACACCGTCTTACTACAGTACCATACAAAACACTGCCTCACTACAGTGCTGTAAAATACACCGTCTTACTACAGTACCATATATACACTAATATAATATGTAGGATTATAATTTCTCAAATAACATACAATCTATACTGTGGTTCATCAAATCAGCGGTTAGAACATAGATTGAACTTAAGGATGTTACAACTTAGAGTTGTTATACTATGCTATACTTCACATTTCACCATTCTACACTATTTACTACATGATATGGAATAATACAACACTATACTACTAATAATACTATACTACGCTATGTTACACTGTACGAAGCAATGCTGTATTTCACAGTTAACCATCTCATCCTATAATATATTATATGGAATAACACTGTATTATACAATGCTATGAAGCTATGCTACACTTCGTCTTGTTATGCTGCGTCATACTAATTATATTTGTTTGAGGCATGAGATGAGGGAATTACCATTGACGTCTGGATTGAGGTAGCCTTTGATCTCGCCTAATATAAACTGTACTTCCTCTTCGGTAGGGGACGGGTTGTCAGTGAGCTCGCACTTGTTGTCTGTTGTACCAGCAACAGTCACACCTTGCCACGGCAGAAAGAAAATCACGCGCCCATCACTCGTATTGGGATCCAGCAAGCCCATTCGCTCAGGGCTACACAATCAAAGCAAAGTCATTGAAGTTCAATATTGATTCACGTAATACAGTCAAACAAACTCGATGCGGGCAAAACATGGAAGCTACGTTATTGGTTACAACTAGATCAGTAATTTGCAGGTAACATGTAATAGGTCCAAACACCTTGTTACTCTAATAGCATTGAAAATTGTAGCCCGGTTAAAACTAGCCTGGGGTCTAAACATGTAACACCCTGAATATTAGTGCTTGGGCCCTGGGCTAGGTGGCACTAGTGGTGAGAAAGAAGTTAATAAATTAATATGCTGTGATATAAGCAGTGCCCATCAACACATTAAATGCACAAATCTAATGCAAAGCAATCAATGTTTGAAAATCAGCTGGAAGATAAAGAATTATCCATGTCTACTACTTGGATAAGTTAAGTAGCCCAGAGAGATGGGATGGAATAGATGGAACTGTTATTACTAGTGTATTTCTAACTACTATTAATCATCATTGGTGAATAATTAAACCTAACAAATCTAGTAAAAACAAAAAACGTTGGTTTGCCTCTCTGTGAATTGTTTGGGTATGCAATTGAAATGTAAGCAGTTTGTACTAAAACATGAAAAGGAGCAAACCGATTCCTGCGGGAATAAAACTGAAATGTCACACACATAAATTGCGAAAAGAAAAAAATGGCTGCAAAATGTATGATTATGTTTGCCTCAGTAAATTTTGTTTATAAGTCGTTTCAGCAATTTCAATGTATGGTAGCATAAGATTGTAAAGATTTTTAAACATGCCAGCGGTTATTTGAAAAACAGGAAACAACCAGAACGTGCAAACACAATATACTGATGTCAGTTGTCCAAACGTAGCCCAAATAGTCTTGACAAAATGTGTAGCAGCAACACAAGCATAAGGTACATACACTGTACATGTATGTATGCCACGACATACGAGTTTCACCTAAGCATTACTTTTCCACTGTTCAGTTAGCAGCGAGTTATTTTACTTAAATACGGATATTGAGCACTTGACCAATATGATAACCCAGACCAATGAACAGTGGTAAAGTGACGCCATGCCTCACCCTCCTTGAATTGACGAAGTGCTACAAAACGCACAGTTTGATCACTGGGAGTTCAATAAACAGATTATATTCTTCAGACATGTTCACACTTAACAGCACAATGTGCACAGTGCTCAACCTGTCGGCCGGTCACCTTCTCAGACTAAAACTACATTATCTACCATAATAGACTCTCTACTAACATAGATGAACAATTAGGACATACCTGTAATAGTTAGGTAGTACTATATGAGTGCCTGAACTTGGTTGACATATTCGCTTGATTGTTTTATCTGCCATTGTCCTAATATTGTCAGTATACGCTCCAGACGCATTTATCACAGATTTTGCCTTTATTTCATATATTTCATCTAATAAAATAATACATTAGTATTCAATATTGGAATACAAAATTGGTGTAGCATTAATCAAAACTCCATGGCTAACAATAGACGGAATAAAATCTTGTTCTGCAAATCTAAAAATATGATTTAAAGTTGTGCTCCCTGCATGTGGTAGCAAATTTCTGACAAACAGTGTATTGAGCAACACCTTTGAAGAGATAAAACCACTCTCCCAAAATACAGAATTGTCAAAATGCACAAAACCGTCTAGTATAAGAAGAAATTTGAGTTCCATCGATACACACAGTGTAAACCACAGGCTTACTACAGATACATACATGTATGATTCTGTCAATAGATATTGGTATCTGTAACCCATAGAATACTGCGTGGTGGTAGTAAGACTTTAGATTAACTTCCTGTGAATACTCACTGCTCACTTTGTCCTTGACCCGAGCACCGCATAGAACCTGTTTACCATCTTCCTCTCGGTGGAGCAGACCCACAACTTCTGTGTAGTTGAGAGTGTGAGCTCCGAGCCTGGCTGCTGTCATTATCAGAGAGAGGCACATTCTAGAATCTTCCTGCTGACCTAAACAACAACATAAAGTAATAACGTCACCATTTGTGTCAAAGATAAACCAATATTAATAGGTGCATTAATTACTAATGAATCGTGTCACCACAAATAAATAAATCACAAGTTGGTGGTTACAACCGCAGCTTAGACCTCATGGTTTATAAATAAATCAACAATCTGTCAATATCATCTTCAGGACATCAAACTACTCAACATGTGAATCAAAATGAGAAAAATATCAACCCTGGATCTATGCTAAAAGTATTTATACACAGAAATGTTCAGTTTGAAGGCCATTCATAACGTATGTAATTCTGGTAATCTGCCTTTGGTAAATGGTTGCTGAAACTGGATGTTTGGTAAAAAGAGCATAATTTGTTTAGCATTTGAGGTTTTGAAAGGACAAAGTGCACAATTCTGCACCCAATTCCAATTTGTCCACTACACCTCTAGCATGCTAGTTTTCAGTTTTTGACAAAATTATAAAATCATGCACAGGAACAGAACCTTATATTGCTTAGCATAATATAACAGTGCCTAGTACATGCACTCTACTAACCATCATAGTAGACCAAAGCAGCTACCAAGCTATCACCCTTCAACATGGGAAACAGCTCCAGAGCTCGTTTCCTAGATATTAAGTAACTCCATTCTAGCTTCCTTCGACCAGCAACTAAATCATACATTTTTAGACCTGCCCAGAAATATGGAACCTGCCAGTGTCTAAAATGTTATGAGCAAAATAAATTTCTTAGTGATCAGAGCAATTAACTCAAAATGATATACTTGTATGTAGGCCTCAGTCTAATTTAACCAGGTCACAGGTTTCCAGCATGATCAACCTATGTGGTGTACTTTCAGACATGTGCAAAGCAGACAAATACTCAAGTCAAGAGTCAAGTAAGAGTATACATTCCCAATTGATAAAAAGTAATTTAGAGTAAACTCATCGGATGAAGCAAGTCAAAAGTAGAGTAAGAGTAAATAAACAGCCATTTTGAAAAGTAAAGTAAGAGTCAAGCAACTAGTGCCAAAATGCTAGAGTCAGAGTAGAGTCAAAAGTACAGCGGTATGTCAAAGAGAATACCAATGGGAATTTTGTAGAACACAAATTTCTGATGTATACAAGTGTGACAACACACAATAGGTAATACTTAGTGTTAGATCCAATTTTCTGTCAGTTAAAGTAGTTCTGAGGAACAAAGGCTATTTCAAATTTGCACTTATTGTAATGGTAGGTCTGTTTATCTATAAGCCTCTCAGCTTCTCTATGGTGGACAAGACTTATTACATAATTACACCAAACCAATAGAATTATCATTGATAGCTGAGAGATTAGAGTAAAGTAAGAGTCAAGCATCATGCTTTGTAGGAGAGTAGAAGTAAAAGTCAATTCCCAGCTTTCACACAGTACAAAAGCACAAGTCAATTAAAAGTAATGAAAAGCTGTTGCTCGAGTTAACTTGAGTCGAGTCTGACTCGAGTGCCCATGTCTGTGTACTTTATCAAAAGTAACAAGGTGAGGTGTAAACTAAGTTCAAGGTACAACATCTAACAACTTTTTTATATTTTATAGCAAAATTACTAGTGTCCCTGTAATATAAATATAATGTATATGTACAATACAAATACACTACGTAGCCCACCATATCAATGTCAGCATATCACATAGTAAGTAGACAGTACCAACACAGGTACTGGATAAAGCAGATGCAGGCCTAACCCTACATCATTGTAGGGTTATCATTATAAGAGTAGCCTGAGTTCCAAGTCTCCATAACAAGGTTTACGATTATGGGTGTATGATCAACACTCCCACACCCTATAGGATGTAACTGCAGTGGTCCTCGCTATATTATAGCACTGGGACTACTCCATTAATCAAGAATATCAAATATTTGTAGGTTTTCTATCCATAATATTACTACTTTTATCCATGAGATTAATGCAGAGAAGATCTCAGAGTCAAGTTAATTAATTACAGAGAGATTGATTGATATCTTCACAATAATTATTATTATGAAATAAAAATAACATTTTAATGTACTGAACTAACAGTGCCTGGTAATTCCATCATGCATCTACTGCATGCTCAATGCAGGCTAATTATTACAATAATCTTATTGGGCTATAATACTATAGAATTGTATTAGTAGGTATTATTATCAGTATAGTATATTACTAGATGAGAATAATGCATAAATTATGTATTTGATTTGAGCATAGATTAGGGAAGGCTAAACTATGTGTACAACCCATTCTATGATGAATTTCAACCATAGTGAGTCTATGATATCAACAGTGATCAGTGAACATACTAACTTATGTAGGTGAACTCGAATAATACATCAATATGTATGTCATCTAATTGTATTTAATACAGGACAGTGCACAGAATGTTTTTGGATTGTATGTAACACCTGTCATTGAGTATAATATAAGGTATGATGGGATATCAAGTGAGTGCATAATATAAGCTAGACTTCACTTATATACAGGTAACATAGCATGTCTTAAGGGATGACTTACTTGTATATAGGCAGCATAATCGGAAGCTTGTATGCTAGATGTGGTGCTATTTCAAGTAGATTTGCCCTCTCTGATAAGGCCTCCTTCACCATTTTATACTAAAAATATAGTTTATTATCCTTCACATATAAGCATACACAGCATATACATGTACATATATATTCTTAATTACGGTTGTCCAAGTACTTAAACTATGCAAAAGCAGGTGCTTAGTGCAGATTTCTTACCTGTGCATAGTCGAGATTGAATACAGCCTTCTGAAGATATCTGACTCCACCGTGGATTAACTTTGTACTCTTACTGCTTGTACCAGATGAGAAATCAAACTGCTCCACTACAGCCACTGATAGCCCTATACACACCACATTATATAAATTATATAATAGAAGTACATACAAATTCAAATAATGAATAATAAAACATGACATATTTTTATAATTTGATTTAATCCTTATATTTCGATGCTTGTCCAAGCATCATCATTATCATCATCAATATAAAAATGTGTCTTGTTTTATTATTCATTATAAAAATATTAGCTCACACAATACTTTTCAAACTCTAACAAATTTATCAATTATTTAATATGTGACATGTAAGAAAAATACCTGCATATAATTATTATATTTAGAATTTTGCATACCTCTAGATACTGCATCTAACGTGCATCCAGCCCCTGTAGCACCGCCACCAATGATCAACACATCCAACTCTTTTGACTTAACAGCTTTTACATGATGCTCACGGGAAGGTAACTTCTCAGTAAGTGTGCTATTCACATCCACGACTTCGCACTAAAATTGATGTAATATATTCAAGCTGCAATAATATTACAATCTGTAGCTTTAGAGATTTCTAATTCCACCACGGGACTGCAGGTCTAATTGATAAAACTAGTTTCTAAAATCACAGACAAAATATCCCACCTTGGCCAATTTTCTTTCGTTTGTTGTTTCTATGTTGTATGCTAACCATGTTCCTCCACCTATCGCAGAAGATGCCAAGATTAAATGGCGATGTCTCAATGTCAGCCTCCACATATTAGCTGCAAAATAGTGACAGAAAAAACTTGGTATTAGCTAGCTTATTCTTAAAAGCTCTAGTCAACAGGCTAGATTGCGCAGACTAGCTATAGTGATTCTGTAGGCCAAGTAATATCACATTTGAACTGCATCACATTAGCCAAAGTAATTCTCTTTCTGAGCTACCAGAATCAACTGTGCTGGGAATCAGGATTAGCATGCATATGACAAGATTTGTTCTACACAATGTGATTTCACAGTTCAGAAGTAGCATGCTAGACCTACTCAACAAATTTTGGCTGCATGCTGCAACATTGACGTAGGCCTAAGCATATGCCTTACGTTATTTCTCGGCTCAAGACATTTTTGTTCTACACAATGTGATTTCACAGTTCAGAAGTAGCATGCTAGACCTACTCAACAAATTTTGGCTGCATGCTGCAACATTGACGTAGGCCTAAGCATATGCCTTACGTTATTTCTCAGCTCAAGACATTTTTTGGAAACCAAGTCCCACTTTTGATCTTGTGGGCTGTAAATGAGCCTAATTTAACTAAAGCTCAAATGCGAGTGATACACCAATAATATGAAAGATGTGATTCGAAAAATTAAACCTAAGATAAACTTTTCACAGGATGTTGGGCTATGCACATTGTTTGCAAAAAAACCAAGCAATTTACCCGAGTAAAAAACTTTACAATGTGTAATATAGATTAATGAATAAAAGTTACAATGCGCTTTTTCAGATTGATAATAGGTTTGATGTGTATTTTTATACAGTATCAATATAAAATATAGATATATTCAATTTTTTTCAAGTAGGAGAACCACAGCACAAGCCATAGATGAAGGCCAGCCTGAAATGTCTCGTAGCTCCACTGACCGAATTAAAATCGATAATGTCCAAAGGAATGTTAGTAAACATGACAAAGAATTAAGCACCCATTGACTTTATTTTCTCTGCCATTGATAACGATTATGATTATACTTGAACGTTGTGATTATGTCAGGCAAATAAAATTGTGTAGCTTCCAAAATAATTTTTAAAACTTGACATTTTGGTGTGCAAAAATTGAGACTTGGAATCTTTTAAAAACTATATAATATATATTTCAAAATTTATGCCTACAAAAATTAGGTATGTTTCTTGTTAGCTATCAGTGTGCAATTGCAAGTATAGTATAGTAATAGTAGTATGTATTAGTGAGAGAGAAAGAAAATTTGCTTTGGGCTTGGGCTGCCAACAAATAACACAACATAAAGTTGACGTTATATTTAATATTATAATTACAGTTATAGAATTGAATAGTAAGTACAGTCACAGTGAGTTACAAATTAAATAAATAAGTACTAGTAGGTAGGACCTATAGTAACTTAAGTATTACACTCAGGATTTTTTGATTTTATTTTTAACTACAAAATTTGTTACATGATATTTTACCCCTTACCAGCAAGTAGGCACAAACAGATGTTGCCAGCATCTACGTTAACAGAACTCTGTTGAAAATATTATCGCAGGCAAGTGAACATCCACAAATCCATAAAGATTTGGTTGTTAGGAAAACTGTCTTAAACAAAATTAGGTCAAACTGGACACGCGCTGCGGCCCATCAAAAGCGCAAATCACTAGTTCATGTAGACCATAGAGGTAACTCTATGATGTAGACCCGGAGTCCACGAACAAGTGCGGCTTATTGGGCAGCATAGTGGTTCTAGACACCATGAACTTCTAATTAGTAGACAAACAGCTCTATTAAAATCTGAACCGAGTTTTTGTATTCGGTTCACAGGCAACTTTATGGACAACTAACTCACCAGGCTAATGTCAAGGATAACTATAGCGTGTATTGGGAAAATTTCGAAATGAAAATAATTGTATTGTTTGTATCACTCCTTGTTTTGTTTGTATTAAATTTTGATTATTTTGTTGCTTCATTATTCGCACATCAATAACATAGAAATAACAAAAAATACACAACATGGAAACAAAGCTTCTATTGAATTGGATGTATGAATGTGTATTAATAGTCTACAAGTAAAAAAATTAATTGTCAGTAGAGTAGGGTAAAAAAAAAAATTAAAATTGAAAATAAACAATATCGAATATGACAAGAAGCATAACGATTTTATGTTCTTTCAAGTAATATTGAATATTATATTCTAATTCTATTCCAACGTTTTTACGTACAAGTGAAAGTACGGTCTTTGGGGGGGGGGGTCTAGGTCTAATTTTAATTCCTGGTTACTCATATCTCATATGATATGATATACTATATTTATATAGGACGCAGAAATGTTCCAAAACAACATTAACACTGTACACGAGTGGTCTGCAAAATGGAAAATGCCATTCAATGAAAAGAAATGCCTAGCTATAAACTTTGAAAAAGTAACACCCATACCTCAGTACAAACTCGGCACTGCATATCTTGCATGGACAGAAACCATCAAATACTTAGAAGTAATAATTCAATCAGATCTTAAGTTTAATCAGCACATACATGAGAAATGCACAAAGTCTCGTAAAATACTTGGATGAATCAAACATTTAATGTATCATGCTCCAAAAGAGGCCAGGCTACTGGCTTACACAAGTATATGCAGACCTATACTTGAGTATGCAGATGTAGTATGGGACCCTTCAACTAAGAACAAGATCCATGATATAGAACTCATTCAGAACAGTGCCATACGGTTTATAGCTAATCTAAGGGGGCGTACCGACAGTGTATCAGAGGCAGATCAGTTAGAGATCCGGACCTTGGAAAATAGAAGAAAAAACTACCGGCTGTGTCTACTGACCAGGATTCTTCAGAATGAAGAACAACATTCCACTCTATCCAGAACATATGATGATATTGTGGGTGACAGAGAAATGGCAACAATGACCACTAGAGCAGCTGCCAGAGGAAAGCCAACCTCAATATCAGCCAAAAGATGTACATGTATTTACCACTCTAGTTTCCTGCCACAAACAATTCGTGAGATGAGATGCTGACCTCCAATCCTAAACAGTGATATACTGTAAAAATTTCAGACCTCTAGTCCAAAAAAAATAAAACTAGAGGCTCCCTTATAGATTTAAATGAAATTGCTGACGGAGTCCTACCTCATCTGAAGTAAATTCTGAGGTAAACAGGATTGGAAACCAGTTGATGTAGTTCCGATTTTAAAAGTGCAAACGAGGGTAATGAGCAGCTGTTCTGTTGCTCAAGTGTAAGTAAAATCACTCATGTGCCCATGTCTATAACGACCTAACCATGTCATCTAAGCAACTACAGACCAGTGTTTGTGTTTCTCTGACCAGGAGCATAGGCATATTTATATTAAATTGTCATATGATATGTATAGGTATAGGCACTTTAATCTGCTTCATGATAGAGGTACCTCCGGCCAAACAACGGCAGACCTATATCTCTGACTAGCATTCCTTGTTAGCTTATAGAGCACCCTTACATGGCTTTCTATATAATTGCCATAGGCCTAATTATCTATGGACTCTGTCAAGGTCTATTATGTCATACTCGCCGATTAGGACTTATCATGACATTGCCCACAGTGTCGACAAAGGGGAGGCTATTTACACCATGGTGATGAACTTTGACAAGGGTTCATGGAACTCGGAAGCTTCTTATAAGTAACCTGTCACTCAATACTTGGACTTGGCATGAGTATTCTAGGTCTTGAACTCTGCTATCTAGTAAAAGAATATACATAATATTCCTGCAGTTGATTTTTGTGGGAAGATAGATCACCAGATTTAACACATGATTTCTTATTATGTAGTCAGCAAAAAATCAAGTTTCCACAGCACTATTTGATGTCTTTTATTTGCGTGTCTCCTGTTCAGTGCTAATTTCATATACAACACCAATGCAGATTTAATCAAAACAAATGCGTGGGTATTGCAGATTGCAGTTGGTATTTACTTTTTTATCTCATCTGTTTTTCAGAAGATGCCCAAGAAGAAGTCAAAAAAAGATCGAGATTTTCAGAAAGTGAAGTTTAAAGTTGGAAAGAAATTACCGAAAGCTGAGAATGTAACCTCAACTGCTTTCAAATCAAAATCAATAATAGTGAAAGAGCAACTGAAAGAAACATCAACAGATAATCTTCGTCAGGATGTTTTGAAACGGAGCCGGAATCCACAGGTTAATTCTCTTTGTCATCAAAGTTCTTACATATCTAGTGTCATACAATTAAGTGTCTCTTAATTTAGTACCTTTGGTGCTTGTTACATGTTTCTTGGAAACGCATGGACGATTAGCTGGACCAATTTTAAGATTAGCCCTTCACTACTTATTTAGTTCATAACTGGTGCTTTTAACCATATGGCAAGTTGTACATGACATGACAGTTGACATGACAGTTGGTTATCAGAGGCGTATATTGCCATCCACGACCCACGACTTTCCGTGGGTTGGAAAAAAGTCGTGTGTTAATACAAAATAGTCGTGGGTAGAATAAAAATTGAAAAAAATAATAAAATAAATATCAATCTTATATTATTGTTTATTTGTCACCACTAGCGCCGCCGTTAGCTGAAAATTTACCGTGCCTTACGTCAACAAGAGCGAGAACTTTACAAAGCTGCAGTAAAGGTCGGAGATTTGATGTTGCACACTATCACTAGAGTGGCGCTAAATAGGTTAGCCGGATATTGCGTGTATCTCTATAACTACCAAAGATAGTAACTACTGCAAAGTCTTTTGTGTTCAAACGTAAACCATGTCTGGTACCAAAAGAAGTTTTTCTATTGTGGATGCTTTTGATAAAGTGTCTAAAAGGTAAGTTGTTGGGTAATGCTCACGTTATGTTTGCCGTTGCCCATGTACACAAAAGTTTTCTAGCAATATGAAATATTAATCATTGGACTAAACCTTTCTTCAATTATGATATATATATAGTTTTAATATTATCATATTAAATTATTATTAACCATAATTATTATGGTTAATAATAATTTAATATTAATAAAACATTTATTACTAATTTTAAATTTAATAATTAATTTTACATTTACATTTTTTGCATTTATTGGGGTTTTCTAAAATTTTACATAGTGAAAGTGGACGTAAGGCATGGTAAATTTTTTCTATTTCTATTTATTTATTCTCTCCTATAAGATAAGTTGTATATAAATAATAAAAAAAAGAATATATTTATTTGTGGTCAACAAGTTACCTTTAACAAATGTTGCATGTGGTAATACCATTTCTATTACTCAAGGTACAGTTTTTTTTATAAATTTGATAGCATGAAGCACAGAAAAAAATTTAATAAGTTTTGTGAAATGAATACTGTCAAGCGAATACTAATTTTTTAGAAGATGTAGACCTTTCATTTCAAAAATAAATTGCCTAGTTTCTCTAGTATAGTAGCCCTTGGTCACAATTTATATTTTTTATATAACATTTTTGTTGCAGGAAAAAGTCTAGATATAGCCGCAGTTGGAAACCTCATATCCAGCACTAGACAACAATTGGCATCTTTTAGAGATGAGGTAAAGACATTTGAAAGCAATTGGTATGGATGTGCTGTCAAACTTGCTGAACAACTAAACTTAACACCATCTATACCAAGGCGATGTGGAAAGCAAGCCCACAGAAGCAACATGCCTTCTACATCCCCCGAAGACTACTTTGCCAGGTCCATTACCATTCTCTTTCGGGGTATGTAACTTTTGTACAGTATCACTTTGTGTATAAGTTCGTATCATGCTTTGGAGTCGTTATTAGAAGTTCTAAAATTATTTTGATATAGCTATATATGCGACATGAAAATGATACTAATATAGTTCTCCACAGTTAACACATTCATGCAACTTATTACATATACGTGTGTGCATTATGGGCCTATTTATTTGGGAAAGAACCTGGTTGTGGTGCAGCAATAGTGTAATCTGAATCTAAATTATTGGCCACTGTTACCATTTCAGATCTACCTATGGCTGAGTATGATAGGCGGTTTAACAATACCTCCATTCTATCTACTCTAAACATACTACCAGATGCCATCATATCTAGCAAATGGAAAGATGACATGGATGGATGGGTTGAAGAAGTGCAAAAGGGCTTCACCACTTACACTGAAATCCTGCCATCAACGATAACCCTCAAAACTGAGCTCAAGTCATGGAGAAATCACTGGTAAACTGTTTTGTGTTTTTATCTAGTGTTGTCATGGTAATGTTAATTAGACTTCAACTAAACAAGTCAAGTCTTCCCCAAACGAAAGAAGACTTCCTATCTCATAGAAGTCTAATTAAATGCCAAAATATCTAACCATTTTATCAAGTAACTTAACTAAGATGACTAGGGACATTGAATATTATTTGCAGCTTCTTGAAGTTAGGAGATGGACACCAGTGCTGTGACATATCTACCTCTGTCAAGTGGGCATCTACCATTGGTCTGGACAATGTAACACAAATGCTAAAGATCGTCAGTTGTCATCCAATAACAAGCTGTGAAGCAAAGAGATCATTCTCAAGGTTGAAATTTCTCAAAAATGAATTGAGGAGTACAATGGGTCATGAAAGGTATGTTTGCATATTTATATATTTTAGCAAAATCACACATGATGTCTTCTGTAATGCTACATGCTCAGTGACTTCTGTCTGCACCATATGAATTCTCATATTACGTCACGTTATTAGTTTTCAAATTCTAGATAGGCTGTAATAGCAAGAATCAAGAGTATTTATTTTCTTTACCCTCTAATGTAATTATTGTATTTTATTACACAGGTTGAATGCTCTGGCAACAATAATGATCCACCGAGACAAAGACGTTGAGTTAAACAAAATTATTGTACCATTTTTGAGTGAGAGGGGTACATGTAAAATACTTGTGTTTATGTTCAAGTTTTAACTAATATTTCATACACTATCTACATGGATGTCTACCTTTATATATTATGCAGCACTTGTATCATTGCTTGGATCTTTCTTGCGTGCCAATAAACATAAATATTAATACACACGGTACATACATGCATATGTTATTGGTTTTACGAATATTTTCAGATAAATAGGGTTCTTCAGATTCATTTGATGGCAAATGGATGACATTGGGATACCATAATCAACATAAAATTTATTGCCAAATTTAGTGCCAGATGGCTGGAGATGGACCTTATTGCTTCGTCATTCCGAAAAAATTTTCGCATCCGGGAGGGCGCTTCAGCGCCCCTCCCGGACCCTCCCCGCAGCGTGCTGCGCACGCATCGGGCGCTCCGCGCCCTCTGCCTGTGAACCTGCCTATCTGTAGTATCAGTTTAAAAGTAGTGGGTTGAATTTCAAGCAATATACGCCCCTGTTGGTTATGTTCACTGAAAAACACCGCCGATTCTATGATTTACAGGAATTGCTCGCTCATCTGCAGCATTACAATGCATCATTTCGATTAAATTCTCTGAACACAATTAAAGCGATTATAACAAGTGACCCAAATAAGCTGGCTTTGCATATGGGAGCTGTGATAGATAAAGTCTCATCATTAACTTCCGACAGAGAAAGAGATATAAGGTGAGATTTCAGCCATTTCTATTGGTATTCTTTCTTATCATCATATAGGTTATGAAGTCGGATATACAGTGTGCATGTATATACAATGTATATATTGTGTATATACATGTACATTTACATGTATATATACATGTACATGTATATTGTGTATTATGATATAGTATCTGCATTAAAATTGATCAGACTATGACCGTTTGATGCAGACTTGCAATCATGAACTTTGTACCCTACATAATAGTGCCTATAGAATATAACCTATACAACCATATTATAATCATGTAGTAAGCCATGTTTCCTCTGCATCTATACTTTGATGAAAAAACCAGATTATTTTTCACACTGGTGTTGATATGTAGGTCGGCGGTATTAGAGTGCTTACGTGCAATCTTTAGCAAGCTAGGTTTGAGGGAGATATCTGCTTATATACCAACAATAACTGCCCATCTGAGATGTGCTATGACTCACCTGAATGAGGATGTCAAGCTAGACTCTTTACAGGTTAGTATCATTGTAGGGAAGGAGGGAGCAGGGCTTACAAATACTAATGCACATTCGCTCAACTCCAACACTAATCCATCCTAAAATTCTTTCATATTTTCTATTGCCCTCATCTACAGCTTCCTGGTAGGAATTGCATTGTCGCTGGATAGCCAGCTGGAAATACCATTTAATACAAAAATGGCTACTCGCCATTCTCATCAATTCTTCGTAATCGGTTTATTTGCACATCTATGTTGTTCTATATAATCATTTGATTTTGGCTCATGTGTTGATATTTTAGTTCCTAGATATACTCGTTACTAAATACCCATCAGCTCTAAACCAAGATATGTTTAGAATCTGTGAGAACTTCTTGGATCTCATATCAACTAGAACCGCTAGTGGAAAACGGTCACTCAAGGTATACCCATCATGAAGCATGAGATATAAAAGCTTACTTACGATTATAACAATCGCACCATTTATCACCATATTTACAATAAAACCCATATGTATTTGTTATTAAAAAGTTTCATTTCAAAATATGGCTATGTGGGAGTAATACACATTTATGGTGTATTACCAGGCATCTCCCAACAGTAAGATGTCTACAACCAAGTGGAGACAACAAGCCTTTCATCATCTAGACCAGCTGCTGGCGATACGAGTAGGTAGCAGATTAGGTCAGGTAGATGCTGCCAACACAGATAGTACTGAAACAGGAAATCTCAAGGGCAGCAAGGTCAAAGGTCATGGCTTATTATACTCGGAGCTATCTTCTCACTTGTATCTGGCTACTCGTGGGCTGGAAGACTATACCATTGCGTATGTTATATACAATAATTCACTTACATCACCTTTTCAAAAAATTGACATTTACAATTACCAATTGGCTGTTGGAAAAAATTCTATGACTGGTTTCACCCCTCACCCCTACATTATATACAACATTTTATCTACATTATAAGCTATATTTTATATACATCATGCTATAAATTATTTTATTCAACTAATTACTATGTGTAATATGCGTGATGTACTGTAGGTATCACAATATCAGCAGTGGAGATGTTGGTAACGAGGATTTGCTGTTGTTGAGTTTTGTAAGGGAGATCCTACCACTGCTACGGGAGACGTGGGTGGAGCTTAGGGCTTCTGAGGATGGTGGGCTCTAGTTTCTTTTTCACAATATTTATCATAGTTATAATAACTACTACAGCTACTAAAACGGTTCTAACCTGTGATCAAATGAGCAACACTTGTTTTATGCATGGTGGACGAAGTGCATGTGCTTACAGGTGCTGTATCAGCTGATAGTTCTGGTTCTCTACTGTCTGTGGTAGACATTATCAACAGATTGTACCAGATGGTTGTTACTTCAGAGATTAAAGATACAAAGGTATTTACTGGAACTAAATAAATATATAATGTAATATGTACATTGTATACTTTTTATTTTTATTGTATGCATGTAACTCAGGATATTATTCCATGGGTGAGATACATGTATTTAGTCGGTACTTAGTAGAGCCTTTTTTCATTACGATCATTACTGAGTATACATGTTCCATGAGTCCACATTGATTTCAAGTGTAATAATCAAACCGGTGTTGTTGAGATATGATCACTGCCACCTTGTCTCATTATGACGCTATCTAATATATTTTTATAGTCAGTACTTAATCTTCTCAAGACAGAGGTAATGCACTGCGTTGAAAATGGGTTCCCTGTTTCTGCCGGGAGATTTCACCCTTCTAAAGCCTCCAGAGGCAACAAAAAGACATCTAGTTCAGTAAGTTCTCTTATACTACTGATGGTAATTGACATAACTGACAAACCCTAATAGTAGCATTGCAGTGACAGCTAACATTAACGCTAGTCGTTAGTTAATAGACCCTTTTCCACACCTTGATGTTTCAGTTTTGAAACATGGAGTTGTCTTCCCCCTCAGGGGAAGGGTTTTCTATATAATCCCAATGTAGAGTGTTACATTATTAGGATTCTTGGTGCCCCTAATTAAATGAGAATTTTATCTTGCAACTATGTTGTATAAAACCTGCACACAATTGCTATGCATAACATTGAAGTAATTTTGTATCATGCATAACTGACTTACAAGCAAAATACCTCTACAAAGCTAATGTCTCTACCTGGAGGTAGCCAGCCCTGGAACAGGAACTGAGCTCTGCTCTTTGATTGGACAATAATAGCTATGAAACAACCTCCCTAGTTTCAATGAAAGAGACATGATTAATGCATCTAACCCACTGCTTGTACCCATTATTGAATTCTTGTGGTAAATGGCACTTGGGAACATTGTCGATGAATAATCCACCTCACAGCAAAATATACCTTTGTTCTTGAATGACAATATTTATTATTATACCAGTGCTACCTTGCCTGATGTAACAGGACATACACAGAAACTGTACAGGTAGATGCCCAGCTGTAACAGAATGATTGCAATCTTGCATCTGGGTACATTGTCAATGAATAATTAATCCTACTACCTGTAAGATGGTCAATAATTCCCACACATAAATGTACCAATCATTAACCTTTGTTTTTTGCTCTTGAATACCAAAATAACAACAGTGGGAGCAGTAACAAAAATTACACTATTGCTACCTTCCCTTAGCTAACAAGATGTGCCAACAGTATAGAGCCTAATACAATATTGTAAACAACCCAGTTGTAGCAGATGGCAATAGGTAGGCTTATATTCATAATAGGGAACAAGCATATAAAAAGGAATGTTGTGATTTGATTATCCATATAATATATTTAAAAACTAAACAAGTATGTATGAGTATAATATTATCTTATAACACTGTTTTAGCCAATTTAATGGCTACCATGTTGATATTGTCGAACTACTGCAATATGTATGAATAGCATATTATAATTTTTGCATTTTGAATACTGAGCACGATCTTCGTGGCATGGTGAAAAATTTTGTTTCTCTTAAATAATCACCAATACTCTTGGCTACACACTTATATACCATGTCGTCGCTGTCAGATGGGATGGGCTCTTTACTATTATGAACAATGCAATTTAGGCATATGAATGATAAATACCTGAACATGATTGCACAATGTATAATACTGCAATATGTGACAGTTTGGTCATTTATGATAATATGTTAGAACAGGGAAAGTAGAGCTGATGTTATTTCTTTTATACTGTTCTTTGGTCATTCAATACAAAATAGTGGTATACAGGCAAGCTGCAGCAAGGTGAATGATTCATTGACAATGATATCAGATGCCACTTGCCACAAGACCTAATAAACATGTGCAGCAGTGGGTCAGATGTAGTATGAATCATTTAGAGCAGCCATGGGCAACGTAGGGCCTTTTGGCCACTGAGGCCTTTTTGCTGATTTGATGCGGCCTTTTTGTTGTTGATAAAATAAAAGGACTGTATGTACTATAATCTGACATCCTCCACCTCTCCGCTACAGACATTACGCCAAGCACACTCAAATCATGGATTGCATTCAATGCCAAAAGAGTCCCATGTAAACATACATGTAAACTGCTATTACTATGGTACCAATCTCTTATTTTTACTTTCTATGTAATACTACTTCACATTTTTATTTGCGTTTAAGGATAATTAAAGGTGAATAAAGCAGTCATTGGAACAACTGGACGACTTTGAGTTTTTAAATTTTTAGCAAATATCCAATTTATAAAACATTGATATGAAGCAGCATAAGAAGAATCACGTTATGATCATTAGCGCCTTCACAAATGGTGATATAGGGAGGTAAACATTTTGTGTCATTAAAAGTTAAAGGTGATGGTGGCCTTTTATGAAATTACCATCTAAAAGTGGCCTTCGACCCAAAAGGGATGCCCATCCATGATTTAGAGTCAGTTAGGTTATTTCACAACTATCATTGTCCAATCAGAGAGATAAGAGCTAAAGTTCTGATCCAGGGTGAGTTACTGCCAGGTGCAGTCATATTTTTGCTGCAGGAGTAAACCCTCCACATGTCCCAATCCTCCCTATTTAGAGCAACAGTAACTGGGAAAGCATGGTCTAATTCTAATCTAACAGGACATATACACTTACACTGCCCATATTCTAAAATTCATGTAAACAACAAAGCTGTAGCAAAATATTTATTTTTCATTCACAAAAATATATTATTCATATATTCTACTCTACTTCCTTAACAACTTTAATCCATATGTTATGAGGAGGGTCATTTAGCCGATTGCTAGGTATGCATTGAGATTTAACGTAGCAGGCAGAACTACTCTTATTGATGTTGTGGTACCATACCTCTTGTAGCCAGTCATTGTGAAAGTACATGTAACTGAACCCTTTACCAGTTTTATAATAAGCAAGAGCATCGGCAGACAAGGATTGGCCATGCTTAGTTATGAACTTCACGATTTCAATATATGATAATGGGGGCCATGTACCCATACCTTCCTTTTCATTGACCCAAGCCTTCAACTTGTGTGGATCTGGTGATGAACATTCAGCACTGAAAAGTGCTTTATAATCAATCTTTTTAGACATTTCTTCTTCTCTTACACCAGGCTTTTCCGGTATTTTATGATTGTACATGTAGTATACACTAGCACATAATTCAGCTCGTGTTCCAGATAACTTGCAACCCCGCTTCCTGCAGTAATCTTTCAGATTCCAGGCTCCAGGTGTTTACTTCAGCAAGACTAATAAGGTTGTTTTCAAAAAATTGTGTTGAATCCTCCATTATAATAGGCTATTGCAAATGATAGAAAATGTTACAATTGTAAATGATCTGCTATAGCAGTTGTGCACTTCTCAGTCGCTGAATTGTTAGTGTAGAATATATTGTCAACAACATTTATTTATAGTTTTGGGCCTAAGCAGGATCCAATTATAATAATGTTATTTGAGCATATATATGATAAATATCAGTATTGCAATCATTCTGTTACAGCTGGGCATCTACCTGTACAGTTTCTGTGTGTATGTCCTGTTACATCAGGCAAGGTAGCACTGGTATAATAATAAATATTGTCATTCAAGAACAAAGGTATATTTTGCTGTGCAGTGGATTATTCATTGACAATGTTCCCAAGTGCCATTTACCACAAGAATTCAATAATGGGTACAAGCAGTGGGTTAGATGCATTAATCATGTCTCTTTCATTGAAACTAGGGAGGTTGTTTCATAGCTATTACTGTCCAATCAAAGAGCAGAGCTCAGTTCCTGTTCCAGGGTTGGCTACCTCCAGGTAGAGACATTAGCTTTGCAGAGGTATTTTGCTTGTAAATCAGTTATGCATGATACAAAATTACTTCAATGTTATGCATAGCAATTGTGTGCAGGTTTTATACAACATAGTTGCAAGATAAAATTCTCATTTAATTAGGGACACCAAGAATCCTAATAATGTAAGACTCTACATTGGGATTATATAGAAAACCCTTCCCCTGAGGGGGAAGACAACTCCATGTTTCAAAACTGAAACATCGAGCTGTGGAAAAGGGTCTATTAATGATACATTTCCTCTGAAGTGTATTATACCGAGACATAAATACCGTGTATTGGTTGTAGACTTGCATCACCATACTCAATCTCAAGCTCTGTCTACTAGCCAACCTGTTGGAATGCTCAACTCGGGCCACACAGAAGCATGTGAATGAACTGATTGGTGGTGACAATCTAGATGAGTTTGGGGAGTATTTGGAAGTGATGCTACAAAATATACATCCAGGTACGTGCTATCCGTCAATGTATTAGATAGGAGACATCAGCATCCCACATAAGTAGATAAACCAAAGCCCTTAGCCAATTAATATTTTCCGGCCCCAAACTTGAATAGTTTTACAAAGCATATGTTTTTGTCAACAAATTTGAAATTTGTTTGTGAGCTGCCAGGGACTTTATTCCACAACTGTAATAATCTGTGTGGTTTCTATTTTTATGGGATTTCTTTACAGGGGAGACACTAGAAAGGGTTATTATAAACTTGGCCAGCCAACGCCATTGTTCGGAGTCGAGAATCAGTTTGCTCACCAGCGTAATACATAGACAAGTAACATCTAAAAGCAGGTACAGACCTACATGTGCAATCATATCATGCAGGTTTATGGGTACTCTTGTCACAATGAATACAATTCTTATGTCTGCAGTATGGTCTGTATTTATCAAGTTCACAAAATTCCAGTTTTTTTTGTTCATTTGACGACTATCACACATTTAATGCACGATTCTTTTTGTAATTATTCTCATGCTATGCACTGCTTTCACATACACGTACAAATATAGTGAGAAACCTTTCTCTTTTGTTTACAGATTACACGCAGATACTGGTGATACCATTGTTTCACTAATTTGCAAAGCCGAACTGAATTCCGCTGCTCGTGCGGCTTTGCTATCTGCACTCAACAAAGCATGCCTCATGGGAAAATATAGTCTGAGAAGTGATCTATTTTGCCCCCTATTCAATGGTAGGTACTTTTACTTGCAATATACAATAAATGATATTACATGTACATGTACAAGAACACTGGTTGGGTTTCTGCGGTGTGTAGTCCTGCAACATCTTAGCTGAAGTTCTATTTACTTGTAATTTGGTACTAAGTCTTATTAATTAAATCTGGTTTTCCTGGTAAAACAAATTCTGCTGTAAGTGTGTGTGACTTGAAGTGTGATATTCCTGCATTGTCAATCCTATCAACATTATTTTACAGATATAACCTCTGGTTATATGAGCAGGTCTACGGTTGAAGGGAAAGACGGGTGCCTGGAGAGTGATGAAGAAAGGGCAGAGATGAAGTTGCTGTTCACACTACTTTATCATGTAGATGATGTCGGTGTATCAGATGTCCTCAGACCTCTCACTCGGTTACTATGGCAACCATGTATAGTGCCTGATAGTCTTGTAGGGCTACTGCTGCACATACTACACAGCAGGTCAGTCTCTCTAGTAGATTATACGACATCCCGTAGGTTTAACTTGCATACATGTGCATGCTTATAATTGTATTACGTGTAGGCCGCTACATTTACATTCGGTATACATGTAATATCAATGCATACAAAATTGTATGCATTGATATTACATGTATATGTAATATATGTCTTAGAATAATGAACTATTTCATTTTACAACCTCAAGTAAATAGTCCAGTTAAAATACGATGGAAAGTGTTTGCAAGAATATGTTGTTCCCATAATGTTTGGATTTGTTCCCTCAGTGAATAATAAAATATTTATTGAGCAAAGAAACAACTCCAAAGTAAATAGGCTTGAAATAGTTTTTTCACTTTCTACTTCTACAATAGGATGCTTTTACATCAGTTTTGTAGTTGCTCTCCATATATAATTACAATGTACATATGTTTATACATGTACATTATCTATTGACTAATAAAACATCAGCTGTATTTGCTGCAGGTATATTTAATTGCATTTCTCCTGAACTATTTTTCATGTTGAAGATGTTTCATTTATATCCGTGTTATTAATAAAATATTGTAGAACACAAGGTACTGGACTGTCAGTCTCGCATTATATAAGCTTTCTAGCAACACTAATTGGAGGTGACAGCACACGGGATACTCAGTTGGAACATGTCCGCCACCTTACTCTGAGTGTTGTACAACCAGTTATCACACATATACACTTAGCATTTCCAAACTCTGCTCAAGTCTTTACACTGGCAGAATACTACTACGGGAAATTTATGATGGTATGAGTTAAATTGTATATCAAGATACTTGTCTGGATAAAAAGTTTTATGTTGAATAGTAGAATAGTAGTATGAGATGAATTTTTGTTGTGCTGTTATTCATATAATAGTCCAATACAATTTTATTTCCTCTGATGGTAACTAAATAGTTATATAGGAATAACACAGCAAAAATACATCTCGTACTAGTATTCTCCTAGTCTTCATAAATCATGTATGAAATGTTATCCTATAATTTTATCCATCAGTTAGCCGTTATTCAAAACACATTCTCAATATAACATCAAAATTGCAAATCTAAAGTCATATTACAAATTTCGATCCATTTTTTGTATTTTTCCAGTCAGCTTCTTTATATGTAACTTATGTAACTATGCTTGATGGTCTTTCAAAGTTTACTAAGACTTCTAGAATTGCTGGTTACTAAGTGAAGTCATATGTTATAGGATATTGTATTTCAGACTGATAGGAAACCACTACCACTTTGTACCTGTGTATCGGTGTTGGAGGCTAATATGTCGCATCTCCTGTTTACTGATCAGTTTGTCCAAGACACATTCGTACAACTCGTTCGACATTTAGCAAAAGAACCGCAGTCAACAGGTATGAAGTGACAATCCTTTATCATTAGTGTATATTTGGTACATTGCTTATCGCATGATTTTATGTACTAAATTAATTCTTAGCTATAAGGTGTACTATTTGGTTTCCATGTCACATGTAGAACACCAACTCTCTTTGATAACACTCAATTTGTAATTATTTTATTTTTAGTGTGTATTTTACTGAATATTTTGTCCCTTTTTCAATGCATCTTGTGATATATTGTTGTTTAGGCGACAGAAATGGTCCCGAAGTATCCCAGCTTACTAGTGAGAACTATTCGTTTGACTTGGGTGGGAAAGACCTCTTGAAAAGATTCACCCAATCCCAGCCTGTGATTTCACAAACAGTTTACCATCTATTAGCTGGTGAGCTAGTCATAATATATTATGTTCAAATATAAATCTTTGTTGAATATATACAATGTACATGACTGTAACAATCAATAAGAGTGTGAACTATGAATAAATTGTGTTGGTAATCTCTTATTGTAGAAGATGTACTAGGAGATTCCCCAGTTGTCCATCAGGTGATGTTGATGATCGAAACAAATAGTCCTGGTGTGGAGTTGATGGATACATGAGGTACTCCAGGAATAAAAATTGGTAATTCTGTTCTCTTTTGTGTATCATTTGTATTTATCATAATAAAACCATCATAAACAAAACTATAAGCTAACATTTTATCAATAATAGAAATATCACGAATTGCAAGGAAAAACCAACAAAGTGTCACTGGAAGAAAAAAACAGTCATTATATAAAAGCTAAACATTGTTATAATAACAGAGTATACAATGTTCTTCAACCATACAACAAAGTTTACAATTTGATAAATTCCTTGCTTTGCAGGCCAGACTATACAACTATCAAAGTGAAATATGAATGTGCAAAACACAATATTATGTAAGCAGTGATACATTTCTGTATGTGTGAGAATAAATGGGACTGGTAAATTAGATCGATATTGAATATACAATAATAACATTAATTATTAGATCCTACTTATAATGTCTTACAGCAACATGAATTCAAAATATTAATACTGAATTACTATATACACCTTAATATCTCGTGTTCATTCGAAGCTCATCTATCAAGATACAAAGTTTCAAAGCTGGACCAACCTTCATTTGCATGTAGGTGATAGCTATATCACTGGTCAACAGCAGTAACGACCGCCCATCTATTTCCTGCAATGCATGGTGGGTCATAAGTATGATTTAGGTTTCAATTGTACAAGAATAAATGTACAATTGTACATGTAGATGTCATGTACATTGTTTCTAAATTACTGACACTAGCGTTCTTTTATGGTTAAATATATCAACATCAAAATGCTACACCTTGCACATGTCTATGCATAACATCTATCTTTTAGCATAGGCTGCTTATACTTACATGAGTCTTGATTAAATGAGCTTGTTTTGAAAGAGACGGATCCTTTACACGTATGTATTGTATCACCTCCTCTATTGTCCACTTATTTGGGTCAGTAGAGAAGAAAGGCGGAGTTTCATTGGACGACGAAATACTTGGGAGAGGCTCTAAAAACAAAAGCCACAGACGGGAATACACCACTCAACTTACAACCTTAGTGCTACTAAATAACCCACTATTAGTACTTGATTATCTGCAACAACTGATAATAAATGGGCTAATTTGGAGTTGTCACCACCAGCATTTAGAAGGACCATTTAATGGTTGAAAATGACTATCAGCATTACAATAATAATTATGATAAAGGTTTTGCTTTATATCTCCATTATCAATCACACTGCCTATGTCTTCCTCAACTCAATACATCAAGCAGGGCAAAAATTAAAACCGGGTAATAACGACTTCCACTAGGTCAAGCCAGTAACTCATTTCTATTATTGAGTGTTGATGTATAGGAACTTACCTAGTTTGGGGGAATATATAGGAGGACTAGATAAACTTTGTTCTAACAAAGAAGACGACGCTTTCCGTGGGCGACTTTTTGCAGGTACACTGAGAGTTCTTATTGCTCGTCCACGCTTTGGAGGACTATGCCCGTTACTGGTTGAGTGTGCTCTCTTCAGAGAATGTGAGCTGCCTACACGTACATATATAAATACTCAATTTGCATACAGTGTACTGTTTCGGTGTTTAACACCTCATCAGTGCAGCTCAGAGTTATGCCTGGGAGAACACCTTAGTAATACTGTATAAATACAGCGAAGTGTATTTAAAAAGTGTGAAATCCACTGAACCAAAGTTCTCAAGCAGCCATGTATAAATATACATGTATTATTATGATATGGCGTAGTAGGGTCTACATTAATAGTTTGTGAAGTGTGGCCTAATAGGGAATATCAAAATATTTTCCCAGCTGCAAATGAATAAAATGCACCAAACAACTGTAAACACTAAAACTCCCTATTGAATATGCATGAGGATTGGACAAACTTTAAAACAAATTTGATAAAGGAAGTACATGTACTTCAACATCTTGGTCAAAATTTTAAAAGATCACCAAAATTCCATATAACATAGTAAACATTCGACTGACCTGAAGTGGATGAACATTTATCACAGATTTGTTGGAGTGGCTGGAGAGTGATGAGGTTGTCACAGCACTCTAGTTGCTGCAGGAAATTTGAGATGTACTGAGTAAATGCAGATGCTGTAACCACAGCTGGAATGGAACAACTCAATGTCTTTCCTGATACCTTTGCTGCAAAAATGGAAATATTATCGGGAATAATAACAAACTTGGCAAAATAAATATAATGTTGTTTGAACAGTTAGCTTTGATTGATATTGCTACAGCATTCCAGAGAAGTTGCAGATATCATAAAACTTTATCTATTTACTTATTATTAACAAAAAACAATATCATCTACTGTATGTTAAAAGAGAATAATTTCAACAACCAAGGTCAAAATAATGCCACTACGTACAAGGTAAATCATGCCAACGTTTACCACAGAAAATAAAAACTAGCAAACGATGCCACACACTAACCACTCAAACTTTTGTATAGAAAGTACATGTACAGCATGGGAGTTGCTAACAGTACAGTAGCCAGTGACCATTGGGTTACAATACAATGTCTTCCACCTAAATGTAACGAAGAAGATTGTATTATGTAATATCTAAGCTTGTGCTCACCTGTAACGTAGTTACTGCTGGGAGCAGAGACTAGACTATGAAACACATGAGATGGATTCACTGCACAGTCTACCAATGCCTGTAACACTTTCTTTAACAGTTTAGGCATAGGTGCTGGCCCGTAATGCAGAGGAAGTCTAATAATTCTCGTATGGTTCAACAGGGGTCCACCACTGCATGTTTGATTGACATAGGCAGTTGCTACAGAACATTAGAGAATGAACTTGAATTATACTATTCTTACATGACCAGATATAACATGGCAATAAACTATTCTATTACAACTTTAGAGAACATTCATCCTATACAGTAACATTGTGTAGTGGCAACATAAAATATTTTAACTTTGCGAGAGATAACACAAATGTTGTGAAATCCCGTGAATTTTGCAGTCGCATATAAAACATAAATCATGTTGATTGCACCTTTATACAATCTACTAACTACTACAAGACAGTAGTTGTGTGCATATTTATCGCACTTATATAGCACTAGTACCCAATTCAAGGTCTGCTGTACATCTTTACCTGTTTCTGCGACTACTGGTGAAATAGGTGGTGGTGGCGGCGGTGGATCAGGAGTCAGTATTTTATTCACTGCTGGACTATTTTTCTTACTTCCTGCTGATCTAGCACTTCCTGGGGAAGGAATGCCTGCACTGTGTGATTGAGTCTCCACATGTATTGCTATGTTAGGTGAGATACTTTGAGACTTGTTGGACCCTGACCCCCTTAGATGTAGTAGATTTCCTGAGAATAATCAATTATCAACGGTGATAACAACCAGCTACAAATATTAACACTCATATGAATGAAGTTTCAAATTTGTTTCTAAAGTTGATTAACAAACCTTTTGTTCCGGGTGGTTGGAGAGGGTGCCCGGTAGACGTGCACCAGCCGACAGGAAATATGTCGCGACAATCATATCTACACCAATAGTCAAATGCCCCTTTCCATCCATCAAACTGCACATAGATTTTGTCTCCCACGACATCGCCTGTGTAAGAATATTATAAATGACTATACATGAATATATAGGAGTGTTAATTTTGTTACGCTGAATGGTTCACAATGGAAAAAAATCTCTGAATCACAGTGCAGTTACAAGTGTATTATATTTTTTAGTATTTTCCTTCTACCAACATGACCGCACATCTTAAATGTTATTGTTAACTAAACTATAATAAGAACAAACAATTATGAGCATCAATTCATAAACTTGCAACTAGATTTAAATAAAGCTTTAATTTGACACAATACTATCATTATCCACTAAGTCATTAGTTTAAAAAAGGAGTATATAATACAATATAGTGTTACAAAATACATGTGGGATAGGTAATCTATACCAATGGTTGCTGGACCGATTAAATGGGGATTCTTTCTATCAATAGCCTCCAACTTCAGTCCAACTTCAAACAGATTCTTCTCTGGGTGGGGTGGAGCAGGCTTGAAGCAGGATTTGGGTGCCATTGCATCTTTAGACTCCTGAAGCAACTTGCTAAGGAATGCGGGGTAGTAAGAAGCATTCTTGGCAAATCCTAAGACACAAATACATTAATTTATACATGTAGGGCTATATTAGTAAACCCATGACCAACAATAACATGGTTGACACACGTGAATTATTATTCATTCATTTACATGTACAATGTGGAGTATAACATTTGTGTACATGATGACTAGCATGTGATATATTTACAAAGACAGCTAAATTTTCTGTATGGGAATTTCTGAGCTATTTGCAGATTGAATTTTTCTACCTGCTAAAAAACTATAAAATATCAGCCTTCAGAGCCACAAATATCCAGGAAAAGACTTACATCAAGTTACATGTAAGCTCTACTTGGGCCATGAAACTACCACTACTGTACAGCAGCACCGTAAAATATTTATTCTGTGACAAAACAATACCATGATTCAGAAAAACCTCGAAAATTCACTTGTCACAAAAGTAGACCTATTATAGAGTTTGCTACATCACATATCTCCAATTCATATCAGACTTGCAGCCAGTGGTGTTCTACACTCTGTAAAGAACAAAACCCCACGCAGAGACTACAGGCTCACTCACCTAGTGGTGGTTGCAGTTGGTCACCTTTTGCTTCACACCACCCATAGGGATGAATATCTTCCGAGTCTACTAAACTCCAAAAGTCATTTCTATTATCACTACCATCAAGTCGAAGACATAACCTAGCTCCTGCAATTCAATAGGCCCTCATAGTTTTGCATGGTGTGTGTTTGAAAATAAACAAGATTTCAGTAATGCTATTATTGGTAATTATATCAGAGGCTATTAACTAACAAGCAACAAGCGTCTGCAGATACTTGTAACTACGGAAAACATATTTCCATAAGCATAGGGTTATGTGCATAAAAACTTTGCTAAGAACTCTGTAACTTGGCTTGTGCTTTACAATCTATCAAATGTCATTACAGGGGTCAGGGTACACATTCTCACCTTCTCCAATGGTCAGGCATCATGGGATTACTTCAACTTTATGTCTCAAAATAAAAGTAATCATTAGGCTACAGCTGATAATTTAAAATTTATTCATTTTTAAAATTATGCAGTGTTATAACTTACCACTGGTGTATACAACTGTGTTATAACTTACCACTGGTGTATACAACTGTGTTATAACTTACCACTGGTGTATACAACTGTGTTATAACTTATCACTGATGTATACAACTGTGGTATAACTTACCACTGGTGTATACAACTGTGGTATAACTTACCACTGGTGTATACAACTGTGGCAATACACATTGACATGGAGTTTCTAGGATCACGAGATTCCAGTTTCATTCCAGGTTTGAATTCATTCTCTGGAGGGTCCGCAGCCTATAATAGACACAATTCAGCGGTTTAAAACAAGAAAAACTAAGTCACAACTTATAATCATAGAACAATGGTGTAGGCCTATATAGTTATTGCCTCACAATGACTTCTAAAAATACCGGATTTCTCACATCTGAATCAGCATGGGAGATATCATAGCACTGTCAGAAGCAAAATAATCTGTCAAGAAAAATTAGTACTAACTTTAATTGTGAGATCTACAAATTTACTGTAGGCCTATCTAATCCCCAGGCCTATAAGGTATAAACAGTTTCCTTTACCTAGATCTGTGCTTAGTTAGCTACACTAGGAAAAGGTGAGGGATTGTCATCAATTTTGGGTAAAACGGCTCAGTTCGACATAACGTAGTGAAATTAGTTTGCTGTAAGAAAAAATTACTGTCAGTGCCTCTTCAATAGGCATTTAGTCAATGTGTAGCTCATGATGTTACATTTACATTCAATAACAGAGAGTTTTCATATATTATTGCAGCTGATGAAATACAACTATTGTGCAATGTTCACCTGTCTAAAGCATATCTTTGGTGCTGGTAACTCCCCTGTGCCGGATATATGTTCATCCCAAGAAAATGTACCTAGCAATATTCATAGAATAGAATAATAATCAATATGGTACTATAACAACTATTACACCATGTACTACTTACAATAATGATATTGATGAAACTAGAAGTTTACAAAATCAACTTTGAGAGATAACAAAATTAAACAGTATGAAGGAACTGAATGAGACCAAAAAATAGACAACAGAAAATACAGTGAGCTTATTAACTAACATTGCAACCTTTGTAAAAATAACACACAGACAAGATTCAAACCTAAACAACAGTTGAGACGTTTATTAACACCAACTGTACTCAGTGCTACAACAAGTAGTTTTGCCCAGAACAATCCATTAATTGAATAGGTGACAACTCTCAAAAGGATACAACACCAATGATAGATGTCAGTTTGTAAATTCACTCCATAACACACCTTAACTAATGAAAAAATTTGATGTGACCAATGAAAGGCTGCAAAAATTCCTACAAACTGATTATCCATTCTACCCCTAGGTGACTTAGTGTTAAACCCTCTAAAACTCTGTAAGCCTGCATGAAATGCAGCATTCCCATCGATTACACATTAGGGTATGGAGTAGGCTTAATTATTTTATCATCAATAATAGGCTATCAATAGATAGGCCTATGCAAATCAGATACATTTACCATAGCATATGGGTATGGCATATCTACAAATCATTTAACCCAGTTACTAAAAATTCACGCATAGCCATACAATATGCACGCAACCCAAAGTAACGAACTGATCTGTAAACAAATTGAGAAAACAACACAGAGTAAAACCATTGGTTAGTGAATTGAATACCTGGTCCTATGCCAAACAATTACGGAGTCTGGTCAACCAAACAAATATCTAGCTAGTCTATTAGATGCGGGTATAAGACGAAGACTGGACATACATGACACCAGTTACACTTACACATAATCTTACAATAGCAGTGACATACAATAAGTAATAACAACACATCACGATCACATCAGATCATATGGTGAATGTGATGTGATAGCGACGTGCATGAACATGCATGAAGATGCAGTAAAGCGCAAACTGAAACTAAATCTTAGTTTTATTTTTTGCTGCACTCATCGCGATTATAACTGATTATCTTGCACAATAATTATAAGACACGTGCTACTATAGCTCAATGTAATATTTGCCTACTGTCCACCATCCAGTTTTTAAAAATTAAAAGAAAAAGTACCTACCTGCATTATCGTTTTCGCGGTTTTGGCTTTTCAACATTTGAGTAGGCTCATTCTTTATTTTTGCACCATGGGATTTAGCCATTGCTATTGACAGTAGACCTGAGCTGTGTGATTTAATGGTAAAGAAGCGTCAAACATTAAATAATTAGTACTCCTCCTCACATTTTGTGTTTTCTCAGTGTACTTTTACAATTAATTTGAGGATTTACAACTTTGTTATCACTAACCGGAAATTGAAAAATATACTCTCGTAAACTCTGCCGAAACTTCATAGATATACATAAAAACTTATGAATAAAATATATTACTGTTTCACATTAAATAAATCAATCAATCACATTAATAATTCAGCGTGTGCGCTCTTCGGCAATTGTGAACATTATTTCATAGCTAAAGAATTCAGGTGGATTATCACAAAATTATCAAAAAGGTAGGATAACTTCCAATAATTATTGCAGCATCCTCGCGAGGTGACGAATTTATTTCAACCCCTTGAGAATATTTGGCCCCCTCAGCCTCTAACGTTCAGCTGTAGTCTGTAGCCGTACTGCTGATACTTGGTGTAGTTTTCTACTTCTCTTATACGCAATAAACGATTGTTGCATACAGGGCCGTAGCGCCCTAAGAAATGTTGGTGGGGCCAAAATTAGGCCGGGGGTCCAGGGGGCCGCCCTGGCGGGGTCCGGGGCAGCGCCCCGGCCGCCGCCGCCCTGAGAGTGTTTTTCAGAAAAATAGAGCAAATTTGAAGCAGTTCAGGCTTATGAAATATACCTGTGTAATAACATTAAATATAACCCAGCCTCATACATACATATGCATGTACATGTATACATTGTATCTGTTCACAATTATGACTGAACATAAATCATTCAACTCTAACGACATTTACAAATACTTTACTCCTTTACAATGATGAAAAACATGCAATGAAATGAAGTAGAGCTAACGAATCTACAAAAAGCAGCTGAAAGCATGTGTTTCTTTCCTACCATAGAGATATTTCTTATTTCTCCCTATAAAATTGAATGCCTAAGTAAATATGTTGACAACAATGTCGGGCAGACAGATAGCCGAATCCAAAAAAGTTTGTTCAATTGAAAACTAATATAATTATTTAGATTTTCAAGGTTTATATTTTTTAACACACCCAGTACATGGACTGTGTATATGGTACCTCTTATACTGTATAATGAAATAATCTTCAAATTTAGAGTTATCTCCCCTGACAGGTTTTTAATATCTAAAATGTTACATAACTGCAGTTAAGTACGGTAGTATTTAAAGTTTTCTGATATAAAAGTGTTTAGCACACTTATTATCATCATATCCTTACATATTTTGTAAACCCCCGCAAATAGGAATGTGGAAGAAACTTTAAACACTGATCTGACCATAATAATAAATTGACTAGATTTCGACTTTGCAATGCTAAAAGTTGAGACGGCCAGGCCGCACAGCCGTATAGGGCACTACGGCCCTGGACTTGCATATTTACAGCTCTGTAAAGAGGGAGGTGGTTGTTGCAAATAAATGAACCATTTGCATTTATTTATATCAATGTAGTACAGTATGGAACTGAAAAACATTTGGAACCTTATTAGCAAATGGGCAAGAGCTGGAATACACTTTAAATGCTGCAATGTCCTGCCATAAAGATTCCCATAACATTTAACATAATTTTGTAACAAAAATAGTATATGGATTCAATAGCCTGACATATCTACCCACAAAATATATAAATACACATAATTAGTAGTTACACAATATCAGTTGTAGCTTAGGATACAATATATGATGTTCGCCAACATTGTGAAAATGCAAGAGGAAGTGACATAATTTAACATAGTACGATATTATAAGTTTTACTTCAACTAAGCAGGCAACAAATCGTACATGTAGTCATAGGTAGACATAATCAGTTCTTCTGATATCCATGGTATGTATAGTCAATGTAATGAAAATTAGCCATCTCCCTGTGGCGGAGTGTACCAACCTGTGCAATAGTAAAAGGAAATAATAAACACATATGTCAGATGACCCTACATAGAGTATTTCCTTTAATAGTAATTTATTAAACAGAGGTACACCGTCATGAAAAACGGAATATGTCCGGAGAGCAGCCAAGAACTAGTTACAGACACAGATCTCTAATTCTCTAGATGACATCAACATTGCAAAAATTACTTACTTTCAAGGGCTAATCAATAAACGTAACTATGCTTCTGTATTTACTTACCATTTTTCTCGTGCATCTGTACGAGGTGTCTGTGAGATTGCTGGGCTCTGCTCAGGCTGTATTGACCTCTTGGGGATGAGTTGAATGCAATTCTCGCCTTCCCTTTCACAAGGGTAGCTGATACTTGGAGTATTAACGATTCAAGATTGTAAGCACTGCTCCAACCCTAAAGTGAGGAATCGTAAACTTATAATTAGATAAGTATGATGTTACAGAAATAAGTTCAAATTTCGCATATGAAATCAGCAATTTGTGTGTGAGCATGTACAGTAGCTATCTAGCAATTGTTAACTAGAAGGCCAACCTGGATACATCACAACAGTAATTTATAATTTGAATCTGTTTATATTTTCTTCTTTCAATTTTCTAAGTAGGTGTGACTGTAACATGAATAGAGAGAAGTGTTACAGTAGGTATGACATGAACAGAGTGAAGTGTTACAGTAGGTATAACATGAACAGAGGGAAGTATTACAGTAGGTGTGACATGAACAGAGGGAAGTGTTACAGTAGGTGTGACATGAACAGATGGAAGTATTACAGTAGGTGTGACTGTAACATGAACAGAGGGAAGTGTTACAGTAGGCGTGACATGAACAGAGGGAAGTGTTACAGTAGGTATGACATGAACAGAGGGAAGTGTTACAGTAGGTATGACATGAACAAAGGGAAGTGTTACAGTAAGAGTGACACGAACAGAGGGAAGTGTTACAGTAGGCGTGATATGATAATGGAATACCTGAGTGGTTAGCAGCTCCATACAAATAGCACCACCAGTAAGGACATATCCTCCATGAATAATAGGAGCTATCACTCTCACAAATGGAGGTGAGAACGGAAAATTACTCTACAAAACAAACGATTACTCTACAAAACAAATGCATATCATATACCACTAACCCAACAAGAAAAGAACTGGTTTACACACTCACAAAAGAAATGAGTAATTGAGGTAATGATGAACTGTTTTCCTCACAAATTTGAATTTTACTAACAAAATTTTAAATAGAATGGAAGCGTTTGAGAGAAGGCGACAGCCAGTCTCTGACTATAATAGCACAAGAACGGAATATACAGCTGCAAATTAAAGATTTATCAGTCATGAGTTGAAAAACAGAATTGCAAGTTTTCTACCTCATAGATGGTTGAGATAGAAACTCTGTAAAATTTCGACTGTGCAGGAGGTGGGTGACCTACCTTATATGATATGTTGAGATAAACAAAATCTTTACCCTCCTTTTCCTTGTAGCTTATAAGATCATTTGCCAATTGGCTATCTGGATCCACTCTAAAATAACCATCCAAAGCATATTGTATGTACACTACATGCAGAATGGAAAGTAGGTTAATTCAATTTATTGTCAATCTTATATTTTATCATGGAAGCATAAAATCATAAATGCCCAATCACTTCTAAAAAAAACTGTACGTTTAGTTTGCTTGGGTGCGTGTGACCACCTCACTTAGTTCTTACTTTTAGTTATTTTAGGGTCAATACAGTACGGTATTAGCGAAGCTACAGTGTATGGAGATATTATAGTCCGTCATTGCAAGGATGGTAAGTTATTGTCTATTCCTTGTTCTTTTTCTACTAACACTACATAATTTATTATTATATACCGCATGTATTATAAATATTGTAATAGATCAAAAATATAACAAAACCAATGCAATTTTTCATGTTCCATATAGTTCAAATGCAGCATAAGCGATCTAAGTGCAAGTCTGATTCAAAGCAAAACCTTTCATGATCATGCCATATGCATTTATGTATAGGGCTTTGGGGTCTAACACACAATGAAATAAGGTTGGTAGAGAGAACTCACTTGTATAGTTTAACATTCCAGTCATATAAGCAATCATTGACTAACTCCACATCATAAATTCCTAAAACAAAAGTGGAGTGTGACAATTATTGGTGACTTGATAGAGAACATAATGCAACTAACAAAAAAGATCCCGCGAACCGGATTTGAACCGGTGACCTAAGGATTACTAGCAGGAGTTACCTCCCTTACCACTACAGTCCTCCGCTCTACCAACTGAGCTATCGCGGGCGGGCTGAAAGCATGATGATTAAAGCTGTTTATATACCCTATACGGCATATAGCGCACAGTGTCAATTATAGCGCTTTCCTATAAACACAATAATATACATGTACAATGCAATATTACAATAACATGTTGTCTATAACGTGGTGGGTGTTGGGTTGTCATTCCACTCAACTCCAACTTGTATAAAGTATTGTACATCTACCACCTGTACATTCTCTTATGGTAATTTGAAGTGCTGTTGAATGTCAATATTGAGAAAAATAATACATTGTGCATGTAAAAAGTAACAATCTAAATGACACTTGAAGTAGATGAAAAAAGCAGGTATAGGCTTGAAGAAAATAGCCTAGTAACAGTTTTACTGTTAGAGCATACAACCTGATTATGCATATTATCTCTACACAAACAGGGTTAGCAAAACTTTTCATCTGCTTAGTAACCCTGTGACACGCCATACCAATCATCACCCACCAACGTCCGACCTCTCACAAATAATGAACCAAATAGTGCGAGTAATAAAAAATAATACATATATGAGCCATGTATAACAGCATTTCTTTGGTCTACAAGCAATATAAGATTCATACCACTTTTGTAACTTTCTGAGCGATATATATCCCGAAGTTCCTTCATCAGTCTATCGGTTGCCTGGACAGATCCAGTGGGACAACCTTTCAAATAGTCTTGTCTCTGCATTTGCTTTAGCTTCTCCAGTTCCTGCACATTTTTAGATGCTAAAACACATTCCAAAATTAACATGAATTACACAAGTAGAGTAAATCTTTCGGGTTGATCCTCAACTCGCCAACACAGCACAGCAAAATTCCAAATTTGCCTGAAGCATCATGATGGGCCAGCAATATGACTCATAAACACAGCTTCATAAATACCCAAACAATGCAGCAATCGCAGAAAAGAAAACAACTCCACAATGCCAAATTTCCATTACCCTTAGTACTGAACTTTCTGGAGAGTGGAAGATTAGAAGTCATACACAGAACAGATGCCACCCTTTATGCAACAATAGGTGTATGGTGCAAGTATTACAGCTTATCAGTCTATACAAAGGGTGATTGTTAGTAAGCACCTCTGAAGTAATCTGATAGTACTAATAAGGACAGCCAACACAATGCACCCAAATAGTCCACTGGATTTCAAGTTGGTTTCCTTTCTTGGAAGTAAACACAACGTAAATTTTAGCAAATGCAAGTAGTCCAGAACAGCTTTCAGAACATGTCGAAATACAAGGAAAATATTCAGAAATTTAGCAGCTTGGTGGCTAGGGTGTTATGTACCACTCCCTAGGGTTTGGTATCAAATGTAGATCGCATGCATTGCTAAATTGATGGATAACCAAAGGGTCGATCTACTGTAGAATTTGGAATAAAGCATTGCAATTCGAGAATACTAAATAACTAATGTATTTAAAGTTCACCAAGTTACATCTAAAGTATGCTAGTGGTGTAATTCTGATCAGGTCTGAGAATGGATAGTGTCTATTTCGTTAATATAATGGTGTTAGCTGGGAGAGGAGTCAGTAACAGCTAGTAAAGTGACGATTATCCCGTCTTCAATGCCATTACATTCCTTGGTTCTTACTAATGCCATCACATTCCTTGGTTCTTACCAATGCCATTGTATTCCTTGTTTTGAGATGATGATTCACCAGATCCATCCCTGGCTGCCTCTATAGGGTCTAAACATATATCCTCTTCATCATCACTTTCCTCTGACAGTATATCCATTGCATCATCTTCACTGCCATCATCTACCTCATCACTCTCATTCCCACATTCAGCTTTCTGCTGCTAAAATATTAATAATATAGTACTAGTGAGTAATATAGTACTGGTGAGTAATATAGTACTAGTGAGTAATATACAGTAGTACTAGTGAGTAATATAGTACTAGTTATTGATATAGGCCTAGTACTAGTAAAAGTTACTGATATAGTACTAGTGAGTAATATTAGTACTAGTGAACAATATACATGTAGCACTAGCGAGTAATATAGTACTAGCTAGTGATATAGTACTAGTGAGCAATATAGTATTAGTTAGTAATATACATGTAGTACTTGTTAGTGATATAATAGTACTAGTTAGTGATATAGTACTAGTTAGTGATACAGTACCATACTTGCCAAGTGACCTGGGTAAAAAATCTGGACACATGCGCGGACCAGAGGAAGGACGGATGGCATGGCCGCAGGCCATGCCAGCCTACGTAGCGGGCTGCCGGGGAGAGGCAGAGGAGCGCCCTCCCACATTCAAAATATTTTTTTGAGCCATTAAGATGGCAGTAGTTAGTGCAATTTCACTTATATTTGTATGCTGCTCTACTAGTCAAAAATATGTTCATATTACATGCATATGTACAGTAGCCTACTAGTTAGTGATATAGGAACATGTAATCTTCATTCATTGCAACTACACAGTTTAAGTAGTGAAATTTGATTCGTACATCTGCATTTCTTCCAGCCAAAAGTGGTACATAGGCAAAAAATGAAACTTGGGGAATAAGAATGAGTAAAAGTTCCAACCGTTTTTTATTTCATAAATTTCACTGAAGAGGCAGCACAGTGGTAGTAACAGTTTTATGTAATCACTTCGACAAGAGTATCAAGCAGTCCCAGAAAATGGGTTGGCCACAAGAACAACAGAAAAGACCTAGCAAGCCACTGGGATCATTTGGCTGTAAAATTATTCCCCGGTCTACCCTTCTATTTCTATAGAAACTAACAGTCTTCCCCTTTGTGAGATATTTCGCTACTTTGGGATGTGGTGACGTTAGTTTAGGTGGACATTTGAACCAACGTGTATAAAGGCACTGGCAAGTAACATCTAAAGCGGTAGATAATCCTTACCGTTGATATCAACACAAGATTCTCAACTTCAGGTGGCACAGGTAAGTCATGCAACTCACATAATTTTTTTACCAGATGACCGGCTTGAGCTTTAATCTATAAAATTGAGATAAAATACATTACAAAATGATGCATTTTTATATAAGGAATATATTTACATTTACTGCATATCTAGCTGACCAGATTAAACTGTTGACTTCACAATGAGCGATAGAATGTACATGTAGGCTACATGTAAATGCAAGAAGAGATGATACAAGCTGTCAATGTACTCAATGTTTTCCACGTGGGGTTCTAGCTAAACCGAACTGTGAAAAATCATATCAAAGTACATGTAGCAGTTGGTCTACAAATAAGATTCATGGGCTACAGTAATATGTGTGACTGCAAGTAACCTTTTGAAACAATGATGGAACCACTTACATTGCCACTAATATCTGTTTCTTGAATTTGAGATATTGCTGTTTCAACTAACAAGTTTTCTCTGTCACAAAACCATATTGGATTACTCTGTGGGTCCTAAAACAATAATGCAACAACTTTCTATCAAACATTGAACATTAGGCTGTTCTTTTCTCACAAGAAAACTGCGACCTGAGGTCAGGCTCATGAGTGAACAAATGAATGTATGCAACTAATACTCATCTAATTAAAATGACCATTAATATCCCACTTTGATATACATGTAAGTCTACTCTATTTGTATTATTATTAGATCTATTGTGGGATTAAATATATTCAACAATAACTATCAAGCTACGCTCCCATCATTTCTTAATTTACTCATTACAATACATTTATTCTTCCTACAGGTCAGCAGTTTATTTTCCAAATGTTAACCTGGTATCATGCATCACCATGTCTATTGGTGTAAAATTTATCCTATATGCTAGTTAATCTTAATGCAGATGGTAGAGTGAGAGTAGCAAAGTCGCAGTCCTCATTTACATTCCAACACTACAAGCCCAAGTTAATGTTCACCTTTTTTCAATGTGGAACTTTGGGCTTATACAATTCCACGCTGACTCTCACTTTACTTTTACTAAAACAAATAGAGTACATCTATTCGGCTTCACCGATGATGGCCCAAAAGTACAACTTAAATACTCCCTTACTGTAATATTGGCATGTATAACGACTCTCTCATCTTTTGAGGGAATAAATGTACAAGTGAGATCATCAACAGTGGCCGAGTTAATCCGGAAAATGTCGTGGTTATGGGTGAAAAGTTCCTCCAAACATTTCAGGTCTTCCTTCAGCTTGGCATAACAAGCCATATTAGACTTGCAGTTAGTACAAACTCACTTTCAATACATCTATACTTTGAACTGTTAACAAAAATAACAAGTTTTGAAAATCTTCAAAAGATAGATGATTTAGATTAGACCTGAATTCAAATTGAAAATTGGAGTTTTAACACTCCTGCCAAAAGATTATTGAGTGCATCTCTGTGAGGCAATCCGATAGTAAAGTCGAATTGAGATCTAATGTTACGCACAGTCGTGATGTTGTTCTGAAAAGCGTTCAAGGAAACAGATATCATTATATTCCCTGTGTACCAAGGTTTCAAAAAGATACGCATGTAAATCTGCTATTGCGGGCACATAGTTTCTGCTAACAGGCTTAGATAAATAAGACAACTCCGCTTGTAATTAATTTCATCACGTGGTTGATCATTGCCCGATGTCTTTTACAACAGTAAAAAAATTGACAATGTAGGAATTTTATGTTAGTTTAGTTAGAGGGTTCAAAATTTAGTTAACAAGTTTTAGTTATAATTTTTTATTATTCTCTTCAGGTAAACTAAGATTGGTTAGTAGTTACTATTACCTTGCTATTACTAACCTACAGTAACGTCAGTCAGTCAATGAGTGAATCAATGTGAGCGTGAGTCAGTCAGTTATTTTCATTCAATCAGTTGGGGGCTAGTTAGTTACTGCTAGCAACAAATACTTTTTACTATTATCTATTGGTAAGGTTGATTAGACTCTTTTTAGTTTACTGTCTGGTATGGGAACAACACATTATTGTAATTGAATTACAGTTAGTATTAGTATAGTGTTATTAGTTCAGTTGTCTCCAAGGAAGATCTCAGTAAAAAGTTACAGTTACTTTTGCCCTAAAGGTTAAGAAAAGTCCAATTAGAGTAAAGCCTGTACTCCAATTGGACTTGTCTCAACCTTTAGATTAAAGCACAAGACTGGAAGAAGATCGAGCAACCACAAAGGTTGCTTTTTGTGAATAGATTCAGGCCAATAATCTGCATTGGCTCACGGTTTTCCTGGACCTACCTTGGTTCACGGTTTTCCTAGACATACCTCGGTGCGTCGCTTTCCAGACACTACAAGTTTAACCTCATTAAACACTTGCTTTTTGTGTGTTTGCTGACACTATGCTAGAAAGGCTTACAAGAAAATGATATTTTTACCATGTATATACCTGTAGATGTAATAATAAAGAAGGCCTTGCTATAGTCGATTTATAGGTAATTGTCATTGTCACTCTCTAACCACTGTGTAGGTCTGTTTCAAAGCTGTTTGCTATAGATTATTAATTGTTATGATTATTTAGGATTATTGTAAACATTAACCGTTATGTAATCCTATTCTTTTAGGATTGTTATTATAATAAATGAATATGGGCCCACTGATATTTTTTATTTTAAAACTCGGCATAATCTGATGGTTTTATATTATATTGTTCATATGATTCTGTGATTTACTGGTTGTAGGGGATGGAAACTGACTGTATCCATATTGAGGAGAACAGACAACATACTCAATTGATATCACTATGATCATATATAACTTTACCGTACGCCCTTTTGTGTTTTTGCTCAACAAAGGGTTTAGACTATATTACCGCATTTATTTTCAAGAAAACAAACGTAGGAGTTTATTCAAATTATTAGGTATTGTACTGACATTCATGCTAGTCATCTTGATATACCTTCAATCCAGGAACTATTCTCCGAAATGGTAAGTAGTAGAGATTTGAAAAATACATGTTGCTTTCAGTTTAAATTTGTTCTACTGATTTTTATTTATTTGTTGTTTGATCACTTTAGATTTATGTGTTTTATTTGTACACTTGCTGTCACAGTATCTCAAATGCAAATAAAATCGTCTCAGCACTGTGTAGGCTCTACATGATGGTCCATGACAAACTCAGTGATAGCAATAATCTCTTCTCTCATCAGCCTGGTGTAGTTTGAATTTTGTTGCACACGTTTTCTTTGAATAGCCCTGAAGATCAGCATGCAATGATAATGACAATGAGAGCTGACAACTCCCAATCAGTCGTATAATTTTTGTTAGTTGGAATGGAGTGTACTAGAAGGATCTTTGGTAATATACGATGTATAACTGATGGTGAGATTCTATTCATTTCCAGGTATAAACAAGTTCACAAGTCTCTAAGTGCTAATCAACTAAATATAGCAGTTGTGGAGGAGCACCATGAAGGTTGGTCCATGTTTGTTCAAATCATGTGAACCTACTGGATGGCAACTGCACACAAAAGGTTCACATGATTTGGGTGAGGTTCATGTTGTCACATACTATTAATATTGGAGTGAAAACCATCATGTCATAATGTCTGCTTTGATTCATTGCAGGAATTGTTGTTGTTTAGCTTTGTTAAGCATGTGTGAAGTTGGTGAGCTGGCTTTGAAATGAATCAATACAATGGCACACTCTGCCACCACTAATCAGGAATCTGTCACCGACTACTACAACTTTTATTTCTACAAACCTAATTGTTGCGTTAGATTGTTACATGTTGATATTCAAGCAATTTCTATTTCATTCTAAAATTGTTGTTCACACTATATTCAGCAGTGAGAGATTTAGATTTTTAAACTTTTCATGCAATAAATTGGAGCTGTAAGTTAAGATCACTTTATCCCAGAAATGTACGCTTGTTAGCTACATTGACAATCAGGGTACAGTGTTTTCACATTGTGCTAATACTCGAGTTGAAGTTGAATCTGTCTCTCTTAGATCAGTTGCCGTTACAGCTAACATTTGCACTATGCACTACTAAACTTATTCTTTTTCTTGGTTCTATGGCAGACGTTATGGCATATGTAATTCTTATTTTCAGTTGTACAGTACTGGTTTACATCAGTTCACAAAGGTTTGCTCCCAGCTACAGGCAATATACTAGTAAGTACTTGCAATGCTATTATCACTCACTGTCATTAAACTGTGTACATGTCTGCTGTGTACTGTGCCCTGTATTTGAGAATGATAGTTGGAGTTTGTACTGAAGTTACTAGCAAAGTCGCGCCCACCTTTGCATGAAGGAAGCTGACGATGTTTTGGCATCTGCTTTTCAGTTTGATTATATAATTATATGCTATGACTAATGGTACGTCCTCTGTCTTCTCTTCAATTTCATGAATGCACCTTTCGGTTAGTTAAAAAATCAGTATCTATAGCAATCTCCACTAATGGTTTAGGTTTTAGGTTATAATTTTATTGTTTTTCCTGTTTTCAGGTGCACATAGATGGACACTCAGATGCAGGAATTCCAGCACATGTGCCAGATACATCTTTGTTCAAGACACCAGAAAACAGTCAGCATATAAAGCTTCTAATGCAAAGAAATGATGTTTTTATAATGGTAACATATTCTCAATTAGTTTCTACTAATTCTATTCTGTGAGAAAATGTGGAAATACTCCATTACTATAGTCTGGAGAGTAGAAAAGTGGTCATAGATGTAATAATTAGCACCCATAAATGTTTTTATTGCTTATCTGCAAATGGCACGCAGGACTCTATTACTATTAGTGTGTTGGAAGTTTCAAGTTGCCAAGCTATTAGCGCACAGACGAGACTGAAGCACATTTATGCCAACATTTAAAACTGGAATTAAAGTAGATGTATTAATAATAAGGTTTTAAGGATGTTGAGCTGGTGTAGTGGTAATGTGTTTTGTCCACTGTGCTAGGTAATTGGGTGCCATAGAGACATAGGGCTCAAACCCCAGGATGGGTATTTACATGGATCTGAACTCTATTTTCTATTTCCTGCCTGCTGTATAGACAAATTGAAAATCGTTGCATCAGATATGAAAAAAAGTACCAAATCCCCTATAAACATTGAAAGTTGTTGTTTATTGTAGTCTGTACATTCCATCTGATTGCATTGTTATAATTACAATGTATGTTAACTGGTGCAGTTCATTACAGGCTGTGGCTTATAAAGACTTCCTCTCCAGATTTATTTGGGTATATCCAGACTGGGTTGATGTGTCAGAATTTGGTAAGCTGGCCGAAACTGGAGAAGAGATTGAAGTAATTGTAGGGTTCTATGACTTGTACCATGAAAGAGAACTATTTACCGGCACATGTGGTTGTTATGTAAGTTTTACAGCTCTTTTCTGATACAGTTATTCATGTGTATAATTATAACAATGATGATTTCCCTATTTAGCAACAATTCATAGTTTCAGCATGTATTCTTAGCTCCCAAGTACCAGAATTAGTGTGATTATGGTCACAGCCCAACCTGTCACAGCCCAACCTGTCACAGCCCAACCGTGTTCAAAAGTACAAGCCTAAAGCTAACGAGTCAATTCTATAATTAGCCGATGACATCGGTTCTATTGTCAAACGTTATGCAATATAGAATTTAGAGTTGTCATATTTTGCTTCAAATTAACCAAATTAACCATTGAAACAAAGGAGTTGCTTGTCATTAGTCGACAAAATGCAAACAAACAGCACGACTAGCCATGAAATCTTAGTATATAGCCCTATACCCATATGTTGCTGTTTTCATTCGGTGTCCTTTATGTGAGTAATTATTACATGTAGGCTATCTTTGGTGCTGTGCGTTGTAAAGTAAAGTACACTGGCTTTTTCTCATATAGACTGGATAATCTTCCCTTTAGGCCTACTAGATTACTACTATTCAGAACACTATTCACTCTTGACTAGTAGAGTCAGTCCGTAGAGGTCAATTATTTAAGTAGATAGTGTGTGTGGCCCGATACACTGTGTTTTTATTTTGTATTGTAGATGGAAAATAAGACTAAGCATGACTGTGTTTTCATTCATATAACTACTGGAGATGTTATTGCCAACTTCACTGGAGAATGTCATGTGTATCGCACGGTTTGTATACAATTTAGGTCACACATTAATATTTATTAGTATTCGGTTTGCTAAATACTCATAGTTTAAACCTCATGTTGCATTATATACATGTATTATATATATATTATACATTATATATTATATTATTTAGGAAGTCTAATTTTCAAATGTATTTTATCCCTCACTGTAGGCCTATAGTACCATGATGTACCTGTCCTCAAATACGAGTAGTGTTGAGCTCCGGTGCAAGTATAATGGTTGCACATTTTATATGGTGTGTACTCCTCTTTCCATCGTTGATAAAGTGTGTATTATGGAGCACAGGCTCATTGAGTCATACTGAGAACATGTTTGATTTAGAACTAACTTCATGTAATATGCATTTACTGTACAGCTTCGAGATCATAGTCGAGCAATTCGCTACAATAATCAGTGTTTCAAACCTTTCAAGAGAATGGTTGGTGATCAACCGACACATACCTTTTTCAGGACATAGAAAGCAGGCTATTGTTGTAGTACATACACGTAGTTGCATACATGTGCATGTGCATGACAATGGTGGTACATATATTATGTACCTGTAGCTAATAAGTGACGTTTTACAGTTACCAATGCATCTGGTTCAGTCTTCAAAAGCATCTACTTTACTACCACGTCTTCTAGCTAAATCTAGTGCACCTGTACTGTTGGATATAGACGAGGACTTTTTTGGTGTTATGAAAGGAAGTGAACTATTGGATGGAATCCCTTTTGACCTGATTGAAAAATTTAATGCTCTTTTAGCTGAATCATTCACAATATTGAACATTGAAGGTTAGTAAGACATTATGTAATAGTTGTATAGTATTATATGTTATGAGAAGTTTTCATTACTTTGGAGCTGAGTTGTGGAAAACAAAGGGAGCAAACATAATTAGCAGGCGACAGCTTCTTGTGCTTGCACTTGCTCGAGATTTATATTCGCCCGTTTAGATGATGAATAGGTGCAATGTTTTATAATTTCATATAGCCTTGATTCTTTGTTTGTGTTTGGAGCAGTTGGATTGATGATGACATCAAAATTATATACATGTAATATGGATTAGTATTGTTGTTGGTTTCCACGTTGGGTACTGGAAGAAACAGCAATGAACATACGCTGTCGTTGTCTCACGATTCATCAGCGATCACTTTGCCGTGTGATGGTTAGATGTCTTGACTAGTATATCTGGGTCATCTGATTTTATGTTGAAGTAAACTTTACGCATAATTTAGTTATACTAACGTGTTCACTGTGTATATTTAGATGAGGCCAATACCAACCACCTATTGGTCAACATTCTACATCTGATAAAGGTGACGTGCACTGCAATACTCACTAATAAGAGAGACTGTAATCAAGAACAATTCAGACACATTCAGAAGTTTCTACTAGAAAGTGGACTTCAACACACACTCATTGGTAAAAGGTAAGTGTATACTCCTTCAGTGTTGTATAGATTATTAATAATGTCAATCTGTCCAGTTTAGGTCACAACTAATATTTGTTAACAAGATTAGTGTGTTCTTAGGGTTATGCACATTTTATGCCCATCCAACCTATACTCTTGTATCATTTGATATATTAATTCCAAATAAATGAAACGTACACGCAGAGTTCAACCCACACCTTCTGCAGTGATCTAGGGCTGCATTGCTCTAAGATGTGACACGGGAGACCATTTTGAAAGATTGTAGTTTACAGCAGAAAACAGGACCTAGTAGCTTATGTATATTTACATGTATGTAATCGCAGTTTTACCAGATATGTCCAATTTTCTGACAAGGAACTATAAAATTCCTAACACCAGTTAGCTACTCATAGCTATTGATTATGATATGAAGAAGTCGCCCTCTCTTTATAAACTAAACAACAGAGGGAAACTTAGTCTTCTTAGTGAATAGCTTATGAATACCCATACTGGAGATATTGCAAGAGCTCTAGTTAGAACATTTTTATTTAATCTCTTTTCTTGTATATTTGCTACTAATTACTGTACATGCATAATTTGGTGTTTGTCATGTTTTTTTTAGATCACTGCTAAGTAGAGAGTTAAAAGCCCTGGTTACATATATCTGTGATAACTTCAACATTCAACACATTGATCAGATATCTCAAATTGGATTCTGTCTTGTTATAAGTCCACAGACATACAAGCTAGACACTGAGAAGGAAATGGAAGGAATAAAGTAAGCTTTATAACCTTGTTACTAACTAATGTATTTAAGCATTTAATATTAGCATCGTACACTTGACATCTAAGTACTAAGCAAGAGTTTGCTATAAGTCTATTTGATTATCAGATGTACTGGAAGCAATGCAACTGAAGGAATTTGTTTAAAACTGTTTCTAAAATAGCAACAGCTTATGAATATGAATATTACATATTATACAATGCACTATATCATTATAAATATATTTCAGCTATGAATGCATTGCTGTATGCCATGGAGCAAATACACCTCACTCTCATAACCAAATCTATGAGCCTTCCAAAGAAGACATGGAGACAAACATAAACAAATACGAAACTGTTCTCAAGTCAGTACCGAATAACAGGGTCAAACTGGTGACTGTTTGCCGGTCTAATAGAGATGGGTTCACCCCTCGTCGTCTGCAACAAGAAATTGAGGAAGTAGTATTAAGATCTCTAAAAGCTAAATTCACTAAGGCTAATCTTATCTACGACCCTAACCTCATGATGCATCTAGGTCAAGGAATAGTGGTAGAATATTAAGTAATCTCTTTATACTTTTTTGGACAAGCAATCCCATGTAATCTGTCAACTAAAACTTATCTGAACAATTGTTTGGGCTCTTGAACCTATTATCCAAAGATCTACAAATCTACCAATTTACTGCAGCTTATTATTCTGATTTTATTTCTCACTTTGGAAATTGATTTATAAAATTTATAGTGTATTTACCATTGAAAATGCTTTTATTATTTGACATTTTTATATGTTGTGCTGTAGAAGTAGTATTTTACAGTTTTACTTCATGATCTGATAGTTTTCTTTTTGATGATTTTATGACAATGCACTATGCATATGAAATAATTATCTTCCCCTCCAGATTTTTTTAATGCGAAATGTGGTAGGTCTACATTTATTTACAAACTTTTACTTTTTATGTCTTCTTGGGTTACAATATTGACACCCCACTCAAGCTCAGGATGCTGTTATCTTTTTATAGCACTATTTCCAACAAACATTCCACAACTCCCTGGAAAATCATGATATTGAACACTTTCATATAAGAGTACAATTTCTTTCTTAGTGCTGTAAACATAGAGCTCTAACACTGCAAACAAGCCCAGTTATTAGGTACCTGTGTGTTTGTAGTACATATAAGTTGATATAAAGTCTTTACCAAGAAAGTATGTAGAAAGAAGTGCACTGACTGAGACAAATGTACAGGTCATAAATTAATGTTGTTGTCCAATAACAACTTTCGATTCTGCTACATACATGTAGTATCTATGCATAGTATTGATTATCGTTGATGCTTTTAAATTTTTTTCACTTTTCAATACTTGTGCATGTAATTCAGACATCATAGTCACCAATCAATGGTTCTGATGTAATTCAACTTGTAAAATAAAGGTTTATTCTGTTCCCTTCAAAATAATGGCAACAGTAGAACTAGAAGAGAGGAGACAACTTTTGATTATAATCCGCAGTGGTTTTTTTGTACAAGGAAGTTGTTTCCTCTGTTGGAGGAGGAACAGGTCCGACAACTCCTGTTGTATAGTTATGCATCACGTGGTCTCAATTTTCTAACTTTTGGCAGCCAACACCCGAATGGCTAAAAAAGAACCAAATTCATTTTGCAATGATGAATGAATGTAAACTTTTTACTTGATTGGTACAACTATTGCACGTGCTTGTAGTGGACTGGTTAATGAACTTCTCTGCTTTTTTCACAGCTAAATTAATAAACATGTCAGATGTCATTATGACTCTGACTAGCACACCATCTGATCATGATGATTGAATTGATAGATAGATACATACATGAGTTGAAGCCTAGCAAAGTGTCCAAGTTCAGTTGTAAGTATAATGCTGTTGCACTGTTTACAGTATTTTACTGCCCTGTCTGATTTTAACTTAGTTTTAATGGGCATACGTTGAAATTTCTGATATTTGAGGTGATATTTATTTTTATCAGTAACTGAGTAAGAGTTATCAGTTATTGCTATTTAAATATATAGAGGCATAATTCGTTTTGTACAGCTAGCCATCAACATTTTGTTATGTCCTGTTAGGCCTGTGTAATCTACCCAAATTCTTGAATACTGTAAGTACTTTAACTACTTGGATTTAGTTAAATTTTGATATACTAATAGAGTAATACAATACTAAAAATAAAAATTATTTTCATTTTATAAACAAAATTGATAGAATGAAAAATAATTTCAATATATTACCCATTAATTATTATGATAATTGAAGCATAATGGTAAGTTATACTAAATAAGTAAATTAACCATTTTATCATAACACTGTATTGTTGTGTTTAGTTAGACTGCTGTGCTTAGCTGACCCTATATATACCAGGGGTCAACTCAGTGTCGTGGAAGGCCAACCAGGCGAGCTTGGGATGTAACTTATAATTTAGAAGTGACATTGTATGTATTATTAGCCTAGGTAATGCATGGTTTTGAGTTTTGACTACCGAAAAGTAGTGAGTGACATCAGCAGGTGTAATACAGTGTGGTACTGTAGGCCTACTATGCAACTTGTCGGTACATTACCGCCCTAGTAATTTAGATAATGCATAGGTCTGACTGGCAAAGTGTAATGACCAGTATTACTAGCAGTGTATGGTACTGTTATCCTGCATGAATATAGTGGATCCTAGTTTGCAGTTCAAGACTTTACTGAGAACCTACATGTACGTACATGTACGTATGTTTCGTTTCTTCGTGCTCTAAGCAAACAGCATAAGGAACTGCAAATAAAGAAACAGATGATACTTTAATAGGGTCCCACACCTAACCAACCAATACATAGAAATAGAGTTAATTTTATACTCTCTACTATTTTGCCCTGCCTTCTGAATTAAGGCAAAGTTAGGCAGACTCAATCATAAAAACCGGATATGGTAATAGCAATGTAGAAAGCCCTCGAAGCAGTATGAAGTATTATACAAAGTGTTGAACTGGTGGAGAATGTGCCTAATTCGACTGATTGTCTTCTCTATCTTCTGGCACCCATATAAAGTAGGCCTACTATATATTTATTGGTTGTAGGGTCTGAAGACTAGCTCTGTACGTATTAGAGTCGCAAAGAGACATGGAAGCTCAGTCGAATATCACTATACTAGTATATAACTTGACAATACGTCCTTTTATGTATTTGCTGAATAAGGGGTGCAGACTATATCATCGCTTATACTTCCAACGAAACAAATGTAGGAATCTCTTGAAAATATTTGGTCTTCTAATGACATTTATACTCACTATTTTTATATACAATCATCTCTGGAACCAACCTCCACTATGGTAAGCAATACGTACTAAATACTATAATTATAATGTGGTTGCACGTCTTTATTGCAAAATACTAGATTGAGTGTTTGGACAATGTAATGCCTCTATCAACATTGTTTATGCTGTCACTTTTCCCATCTGTTATGAGATCATGTATGTTACTTTTCACACTATACTGTTAGCTGTTCATAGTAGTGTAGTCACTAATAACTATAGTGTATCCCAGTTGACAGCATAACATGGAGGCCTACATGATTGTCTGTAACACAAATACTGCTAAACAAATGTACATGTATTATGTATAATATATTTATAACTGGTGGTGAGATTCTATTCATTTCCAGGTATAAACAAGTTCACAAGTCTCTAAGTGCTAATCAACTAAATATAGCAGTTGTAGAGGAGCACCATGAAGGTTGGTTATTTACAAGCCTCCTACTTGTTTTAGCCCTCAGGGCCCTCAGTGCATAATGTGATAGTATGCTCCTTTGCTACATCCATTTCAACCATGATTAGCATCATCTTTATTTTGGCAATGGTAGTCTAGTCTGTAGTAATCTTTTGTACTGTAGTTAAGCATACTAACTGCCATTGTACACTCCTATTGCTTGTGGAGAACAGCTGTACAATCGTGGTACCTGGTTCACCAGTTCCACTCCCAAGAGTATAATATGGGGCAATGTTCTCGTTTATTTTCCTCATTGAGAGAGAGTTACCTACCCAATGATGGAATGTGAATGGATGTATTTCTATAACCCTGGAAATAACAAATGTGTCACTGCATTTATATTGCATCTTTTATTATATTTTCAGTTGTACAATACTGGTTTACGTCAGTTCACAAGGGTTTTCTCCCAGCTACAGGCAACATACTAGTAAGTACTCATAAGAAATATTTTACTAACTACATGTACATTGTTATAGTCTGCTCTGTATGGTATGCTGTCGGCTCCATATTTCACTGATTTTGTGACTGGAAAAAGCCAAACGTACCAAAGTATTTTGTAAAAGTGGGACTTCGAAAATATATTTTAATTGAATATATTTTGCCAAGCTTTTAGCTGTCAACTGGGAGGTATTTATTAATTGTCGGACGCGTCTAATCATTAGGTGCAAGTGCAATGTTACAAAATGTAGCTGTGGGGGAAAGGTGGCATCATATGTATGTATGGATGACAAATTTTTACTGAAGAATCTGGATGTATCAAAATCATACCTACTTTAATCCAACTTGTCCAGCAGAATCGCCACTCTTTGATTGCCCTACAAACCCACCCTCGTCTTCCAGGTGCACATTGATGGTCACGCTGACTCGGGAATTCCAGCACATGTACCAGAAATGTCGTTGTTCAAGACACCAGAAAACAGTCGGCATATAAAGCTTCTAATGCAAAGGAATGATGTTTTCATAATGGTAAAGTAATTGTAGTTCATGTTTGCTACATTTTATATGAAATTGAATGGTAAAAGTAAATGGCATGACAGTAGATACATAGCAGTAGATGGCATGGGAGGGTGTATTCTCCAACTTCAATTTAATTCCCAACTTCAACTTCACTCCAGATTAAGTTAATTCCAACACTGGAAAGATTTAAAAAATTAACTCTTGAATAGCAGAAGATTATGCTTTAATGACGTTATGTAATTGCCTGAACCCATCTCAGGGTACCAGATTTTTAGTGTAACAATCAACAACCAATAGTGGTATTTGACTATAAACAATATTGACCATTGCATTGGAAGTGCTTAGTAATTTTGAGTTTGTGCCATAGATATAATATATATCTATATTATATCTATGGTATGGACAAACTCTAGCAAAATCTAAACTGGTGTCATAGTTGAACAGCTTCGGAGAAGTTGGTTAATATGAGTACTACTAAGGAGTTTTTTAATTTATTTTATATAGCTGTTGATTGGGGTGCTCAATTCCAGGTAGTCACATAAAGCTAAAACACAGCAGTCAGTTTTAATTTGCTATAATGTTCAATTACAGGCAGCTGCCTATAAAGAATTCTTCTCCAGATTTATCTGGGTCTCTCCAGACTGGGTCGATGTGTCAGAGTTTGGTAAGCTGGCAGAGACTGGTGAAGAACTGAGAGTTGATGTGGGGTTCTATGACTTGTACCATGAAGGAAAATTATTTACTGGCAAATGTGGATGCTATGTAAGTTTTATTGTCCTTTAGTAGCTAACCTAATGTAGATTAATCTGGACATTGTGAATATTTATTCAGAACTTATAAAGTTTACCATCACCAATTATGCTGGAAATTGGTAGCAGTGCCATTTAGGAACACTCTACCTGAGAGATACATGTATAATACTTAACTTATTCTTATTACTCTGACTGATACAATCCAGGTGTACAGTGTATATTTCATTATAGTCTTTATTAGCTGATAAAGTTCTTTGACTTGTGGATTTATTCTTAGGAATACAATATGTAGGTATATACATTAAACATAGCTATATAGCTATATACAATTAAACATATTATACTAGTACATGTTATATAATAACTGTACTAGTACTAGTAGTACTAGTAGTACTAGAATATGCTGTACTAGTATTAGAGGAAACTTGTGTTATATAGGTTAATAGTGGATAAAGATAATGTTCTGTATATTTTATTTATGCTTTTATATAACTCTATCCTACATCTTCAGATTATAAAAGTTTCGAAAAAATGTGATCAAGCCATATTTTCTTAATTTTGTAGATTCTAAATAACTCCCCAGACGACTGCGTGTTCTTAGATATTGCTGGTGCTGTGATTGCCAACTTTACAGCAGATTGTCTTGTCTATCGTTCGGTTAGTATAGTCATATCACAGATTATACTCCTTATATGCATTAGCACATCATCCTTTAGTATATCCATCTATAATAGTTGTCTAGAGTAGACGATTCACACCGATCACTCATTCTCTCACCATTTTGTTGGATCTATTTAAGAGTTATCCTTCCTGTCATCCTTGGCTAATAACAATAAATGCCCCAAACTTACATTTAGTGTCTTTGCGACCTCTTGGACCGGCTCAGGTTGTAAATAATCGCAAGATGGCCACCCGGCTTAGAATGAACAAGCTTGTGACCTGAGTTTTGGTTGGCTGGAAAAAACCACCTCTAGCTCATCGGCACAACCAAGTTTCTCGCAGTCACATAAGGATTTTGCGTTTGACCTAGGCTGGTGTGTTCATGACACCAAGGTTAGAAAACTCTTGAGCTAGATGGTCTGTGCCAGAAAGTTAGGTCATGAAGACATTAATTATAGTAGAAACTGGAGTACTTGTATAATGACTGTCCTTATAGATGCGAGTAGTCTAAACCAATAGCATATTTGTTATTGAACAAATAAGTAAGTAAGAAGTAAGTTATATTGCAAGTAAGTAAGTAAGTGCAGTAAGTAAGTGTAGTAAGTAAGTAAGTTATATTGTAGGTAAGTAAGAAGTAAGTTATATTGTAGCCTAAATCAGTTATAGTATCAGTAGATGTAGCTGGAGTGACAACTGCTACATCAATAATTCAAACTGTAAATATGTTGTAACTAAAAGTAGGCAGATATTCTCTGCTTTTAGGGTATGTAAATATGGGTAAAAAAATATATTTAATTGTAAATTATGAACTAGAATGTAATGTAAATGTTATATTATAGACTATATGTTTTGCAGTTGGCAATGCATGTGATACAGGCTTCAAGAGCACCTAGCATACTACCTGGTATTCTAGCAAAATCCAATGCACCGATTTTGCTGGATGTGGACGAAGATTTTTTTGGCGTTATGAGAGGAAGTGATCTGCTAAAAGGAATCAAGTTTGAGTTAATTGAAGACTTGAATGAATTACTGGCTAAATCCTTCACCATATTAAACATTGAAGGTCAGTGTAGCCTATTACAACATGTACAATGTAGGCTATATAATTGGAATCAAGACTTTGTAAGGTTTCTATTACTGTTTGAGTCAATGTACAGGTTTTAAATGCTCAACAAAAGATGATCGTGGGATTTCTAATTGGCTAACAGTGCTTGTACTGTCATAGTCTGTCCTGAGTGGTTAGGGCCGACTGCATAAGTAGTGATCGCTCTTTCATCCATTCATTCAAGTCAACTAAAACTTTTCACTCTATGCTGTATACATCGAAGTCCGGTGTGTGGAATTTTTAGACCAGGAAGTTGGGTTTTAGTTAGCAAGAAAGTAAATCACACACCATAGGAACCTGTAAACTATCGATTATAATAATATAATGATGTAATCTCTCATTTCACCCGACTTCTCTTTTTCTTTCCCAGGCACGATGCACTTTTGTCATTTTTTGCAAAATTATAGATTTCGTCTGTTGAATCCTCTTCCACTCCATTCTGATTCTAAGCAACTCTCCCATCAAAGATCTCACCTTTTCGAAAACTAAAATTTTCTTGGCTAGCTCTTTGTTGTACATTGTAATTGTGCCAATGAACTTAAAAGTCTAAAATGAATTGATTTTAGATGAAACTAATGCCCACGATTTGTTAGTCGATATTCTGCACTTGATACAAGTGGTTTGCAAGCCCAACATGACTGACCCGAGGGAGTGTGGTGAGGAACAGTTTAAACAAATTCAGAGTTATCTTATCGAGAGAAGATTTCAGTCTAAACTTATTGGTAACAGGTGAGATTAGATCATCACTCTAGGAAATAAATGAATCATTAAGTCTATTGCCTCCAACGGAAGTTTTACTAATAATTATGTATACCTCCTCTTGTCAATCCAATGAAATAATACGTACATTGTAGCTCCAACAGAAACTACACAAAATAACTTTACAGTTGCATAATGCATGTACACTAGTGACCTTATGTATTCACATGCACAAAGTATTCACAATTGTCTGTCACCATATAATTCAACACATAAGCAATTTTTATATTACAAACAATCAGTGCTTTTCCATGCTTCGAATTTTGCTTCGTATTTAGCTTCGTATTTAAAATACGAAGGATGGAATTGGCACAAAATACGTATTTCCTGACCTTCGTAGGAGCACGCTCCTTCGACCGCGAGACTTCGTATTTCTGAAAATACGTAGGGATTTTTATTGCTTCGTTGGATGGAAGTGCCATCCTTCGAAGCTAATGTACAAGTACTAGTTAGTAGTACACTATCTTTGGCTGGCACAACAGTATTCACGCTTGAATAACTGCTTGTTGATAACTACATTATGATTATGACGTCAGTTTGGCTGTGCGCTCCTTGTTGCGGTTGAATTCACATTAGACAACGCATAGCTATTTTTAACTCACGAGGTTATTGTACTATGATGTCATAGGCGGGAAAACTTAAATGCGTTTGCCACAAAACAGTTGAACAATATACGAAGCATGGAATTAGAATGGAATGGAGCTTCGAAGGGTGAAACAACTCCCTTCGAAGGAAAATACGAAGCATGGAAAAGCACTGAATGTCACTGATACTTGACACCATGGAATGGGTGGATACCAGGAAAACCTTCTTGGCTAATTGCCAATATGAGTATGTAATATTGGTTATTGATAACACTGAAACCTGCACTGGCAGTGTTCCTAGGTCAGTAAAGGTAGACCATGAATACTTAAGGTCAGTATGGTACATGGACAGTGAAAACAAACAACATGAACTCCACCTTTGTGTACAGTTACAAGCTACATTTGTATTGACTAAGAGCTCATTTGCTTGGAGTTATTACCTCAATTTTGTTACTCTCTCTAATTCCTTCTAGTTTCTATGTTCAATAGATTCTCTCAGTATACACTGTATCCTTTCTGGTATTTTAGATATCTATCAAGTGGTGAATTAAAGGCCCTAGTATTATACATATCTAAGAACTTCAACGTTCAGAACATGGACGCATTATCTCAAGTTGGATTCTGTCTTACTATCAGTCCACAGACATACAAGTTAGACTTACCAGAGGATATACAGATAATAATGTAAGTATCGTTACTTCTTTGATATTTTTGTTACTGTCGTGCATTTATCCATCTTCAGAAGCTGAAGCTGCTCTTAGTGGAAGAGCTCACCTTCCACATAGGAATGTGTGGGACCCGAACTTGTGACCCTAAAATCCACAAGTCAGCAAGTTAACCACTACACCACTGCACCACTGCACCACTACACCACTACACCCTACTATATAACATACGAGGTTTTATGTCACAAGGGGATTCCATTGGCTAAGGGAGTTGTGACATTTCTATGCTAAACAGCTGTAACATGGTTTTGGTAGGAAATCGGATATCATAAATTTGATGGAGCACATTGCAGCATAATCTCTGTACTGGAGAAAGTAATGAACCAGTTGTAATATAGGAAGAAGTAGTAATGACCTTGCAGCATCTATAATTATGCCGTGCTGTGATTGGTCTTGAGATGTTTACGTATATCACCTGCGTGTACCCTCATCATAGTGTCTAAAGTACATGTACTAGCTTGTAGTTTAACACACAAGTCCTACACTACTTTTGTGATGCTGGCGATTCCATTTTAGTCATTATAATATTATTTATAAATTTCTTTTGAGCAACCAATCAGTGAGGAGTCTGCTACTGTTTCTTCAAGTAGTTTTTATAACAAAATTTGATGCTTATTAACATGACTATGTTGTTTTAGATATGAATCCATCGCTGTATGTCATGGAGTAAATACACCTTACTCTACTAATCAGATATACGAGCCTTCCAAGGAAAACATGGAGACAAACATAGACAAATATGAAACTGTTCTCAAGTCGGTACCAAATAACAGGGTCAAACTGGTGACTGTTTGCCGGTCGAATAGAGATGGGTTTACCCCTCGTCGTCTGCAACAGGAAATTGAGGAAGTGGTAATAAATTCTCTGAAAGCTAAATTCACTAAGGCTAATCTTATCTACGACCCAAACCTCATGATGCATCTAGGTCAAGGAATAGTGGTAGAAAAGTAAGTACATACAGATTCTAATTTATGTTATTTATTTATTTATGAAAGCATAATATGCACTGCTTTGGACTTAGAATTAGTGTATCGGTCTTATAATACATGTACTCGTATATGTGTAGTTAGATGCAGTTCTGAACAACAATCAAGTTTTTTGAGAGTATTATTGCTATTTTTATATTTTATTACAATGTATTATTCTTATTGTGCACTAGTTTATCATGTGTTCTACTTTTACCTGTTTGACGAACAAGTCTCAATTCTTATAGATCTGTTCTCTTTTTATTAGCAGTATTGACAGTATATCGTAGAATCAGGCTGGAGTAGCATTGTTATGTTATTATCTATTATTTAAAATATACTCGCAAGTCTTATAGAAGTTTCTTCGCATCTATAACTGAATGGCTGTTCTACACACTCAAACACTATTTGAGGCCAGATGTGAAAAGCACACATCCTGTAAGACAATAGAACAGATTAGAACACATGATTTCAGTTATAACACCAGTGCTATTTTAAACTATGAGGGTTTGATAACTCCTATTATATACATGTAGTATTACCTCGCCATCTTCTTTCTCATTTTCCATAGTGAAACGTGAATGGCACAGAAGTTAAACTAAATTGACAATGAACACTTCCTCAATGTACACGTATGGGTATAATAGTCATACGTGTTAGAAGGAAACTGGTTAATGGCATCTTATCTATAATCTTTATACAATATTTCTAAGCTACTCTGCAGAGAAAAGAATTAGAATAGAGTGTATCACAGGCATATGATGATGGCAGTGAATTAAAGTAAGTAATAGTATTCTCAGCTCACGGGTAGTTTAAATGTCATCTTTAGGTTAATATTGTAATTTTTTGACGTACGGGTATCTGTGGTACGAGTACAGGAGCTGTCTAAGAGTAGTCTTTATTACATAACACTGAGCTATGGCAACCTAGTTGACTGTGCGTGTACTTTGACCCATAGGTCGGAGTTGCTACTTTTGTCTTAGAGCTAACATGTGATTATCTATACTATTCTAGGACTTCGGGCTTTCAGTCCCGAAGAACTTTGGCTGGAAGTGTGCTAGCTTAGAAAAGATAACTCCAAATAGATTCTTTGTGAAAGTAGCTGTGCCTTTAATGAGCTCCAACTGAATCAGCGCAGAAAAACAATATACATTTCAACTTCCGGCAACTTCGAGTAAAAAGTACGACCCGCAATAATAGTAAAAAGGACGAAATCGGTCATATACAGAAAATAGCACATAATATTGTACATACATGTACAATAAATATAGAAGGATAACCGTATTCGTCATTGTATTATTTATTGTTTATAGAGGCTGGAAACTTTCTATGTTCCTGAAGGCTGATGGTAGTATACTATTTAGTAATGAGTCCTTTTACTTATTTACTGAATAAAGTATGCAGACTATTTCATCGTGTGTACCTCCAACAGAACAAATGTAGGAATCTCTTGAAAATATTTGGTCTTCTAATGACATTTATACTCACTATTTTTATATACAATCATCTCTGGAGCCAACCTCCACTATGGTAAGTATTACAGTACTAAATACTATATAATGTGGTTGCACGTCTTTGTTGCAAAATACTAGATTGATTGTTTGGGCAGTGTAATGCCTGCATCAACATTGTTTGTGCTGTCACTTTTCTCTTAGGAGATCTTTTATGTTACTTTTCACACTTACTGTTGGATTATGCACGATTTGTTCAGAGTAGTGTAGCCACTAATTTATAGTTCTTTGTGCAATGTATCAGAGTAAATGACATGACATGCAGGCCTACATGGTTGTCAGTCTGTAACACAAATACTGCTAAACAAGTGTATTATATATTTATAACTGATGGTGAGATTCTATTCATTTCCAGGTATAAACAAGTTCACAAGTCTCTAAGTGCTAATCAACTAAATATAGCAGTTGTAGAGGAACACCATGAAGGTTGGTTATTTACACACCTCCTACTTGTTTAGCCCTCAGAGACTAATACCTTGCTTAAAGGCTCGGCTACACGAGAGGCCGATTGTTTTGTTCGGCCTCTCGTGTTAGGAGCCTCCTTCAAGAGCAAAGCGGAGCACTGTTTGTTGGACTATGCAAAGAGGTCTCTTTGGTCCACGGCGTCATGGAGCGCTGTGGTAATTGGTTAATATTAAATGCAATGACTCCAATTATATCATTTATTACTAATCAGCTTTGGTTATTGTCTGAATATTGTAATGGTACAGGACATTTGTATACGACTCCAGCTACCGGACAAAGCCTACAGCACCCCTAAGTGCCTAGTAGTTGTCACAGCGCTACTCAGCTGACACTCAAACTCTCATAACTAGCTGCTCGTATACCTACATTCAACTGTATTGCATGTTAAACCATTTAATTACTGTCTATATACGTGTATCCATGTGTTTATACCCATTACATACTGATGTGCATTCATGTATGATTATTACTAAGTCTTTTAATGCCTTTTATACCCATGTACAGAGGCCCGACCTCTCAGAATCCATTGATATTCATTTTGTACATGAATTGGACCATTATAAGCAACTTTTGTAGAACCCGACCTATTTTGAGTCGGCCGTCGGGCTTCCGGCGGCCATGTTGTTGCGCAACTTCTGGAGGACCTTACGTCGTCTTTTCCCAACACTACGTCGGGCGGAAGTCCTTATACTATATAAAGGGCATTGTTTCACTGTCCATTGTCTCAGTCTTCACTTGGCTTTCAATAAAGACACATCTATACTTGATACAGAGACTTTCACTTCCTTTTGTCAGGTCATTCGCTTAGCGAACCGCCTACTAGGTCGGATCACTCTCTTTCAACGTATAGTCTGAAGGTCAGACTTGGGACCAGATGGGTCGTCTCTGGTAGTTATTGGGCTACTGAGACCGCTCGATCTTTCATGTAATGCGAAGTCCTAGCACCACTCATAGGCACTTCATTTCTGGGTCGGTAGTCGTCCAAGGACGACCGCACCAAATCACAGAAACCAAACTGGAGGCGAAATTAGCCGCGCGTCAAGTGAGATCATACTGTTTCGCTTTGCGCTCCTAAACACACTTTGCGCGAATCCATAGCGTAACTTTCGCGATTGATTAATGGCCTAAACGCGTCTTGTGCAGGTAGAAGTCACACACCGCATATCTCAATAGACTATTCTATGTGCAGCTGCTTATAAGTATTATGTTGCGTTCGCGCTTCTGTCCATTTAAACTTTAGTGCAACAGGAAGTAATGAACGGTGTGTCGACCAATAGCACGCACGCGGCAAGCGAAGTTATCAAACATGTTTTATCGAAGCGAATTCGCAAAATTAGCCCAACGCGTCTGTAGCGATCTTTTATGCTGTTGTTTAGCATACTAACTAGGCATACAGCTGCCATTGTCCTGTTTGTGGGTGACAGAGGTGAAATGTCTGGTTCACCAGTTCAACCTCCAATAGTATGGTGAAATTCAGGCTTACCAAGTCTCCCTGATTTCGCAGGAGACTCCCTGATTTTTAACTCAAATTCTGGTACCCCGCCCAAAATGGACACCCCCCACCCAAATGCTGAATCTCCCTGATTTTCAACAGTCGAACTTGGCAAGCCTGGTGAAATGTTTTCATTAATTTTCCTCATTGAGAGGGAGTTACTTACCCAATGACTGAAGGGACTGGCTGGATGTATTTCTATAATCCTGGAGATAACCAATGTGTAACTGCATTTATATTGTATCTTTTATTATATTTTCAGTTGTACAGTACTGGTTTACATCAGTTCACAAAGGTTTGCTCCCAGCTACAGGCAATATACTAGTAAGTACTAATAAGAAATACTTATACTAACTACATTGTTATAGTCTGCTCTGTATAATATGTTTTAGTTTCCATATTTGACAGATTTGGTGACTGCATAAAGTCAAACGTACCCAAATACATCGTAAAAGTAGGATTGCGAAACGAAAATATATTTTAAGTGAATAGATTTTGCCAAGTTTTTAGCCATCAACTGGTAGGTTTTTATGAATTGTCTGATGCGTCTACCAATTACATTGTAGGTGCAATATTACAAAATGTAGTTGTGGGGGAAGGTGGCATCATATGTAATGGGAAGACAATTTTTTACTGAACAACCTGGGTGTGTCTAAATCATACCTACTTTAATCCAACTTGTCCAGTAGAATCGCCACTCTTTGATTGCCCTACAAACCCACCCTCGTCTTCCAGGTGCACATTGATGGTCACGCTGACTCAGGAATTCCAGCACATGTACCAGAAATGTCATTGTTCAAGACACCAGAAAACAGTCAGCATATAAAGCTTCTAATGCAAAGGAATGATGTTTTCATAATGGTAAAGTAATTGTAGTTCATGTCTGCTACATTTTATATGAAATTGAATGGTAAAAGTAAATGGCATGACAGTAGATACGTAGCAGTAGATGGTACAGCAGTATGTATTGTCTAACTTCAACTTCACTTTGAGATTAAGTTAATTCCAACACTGGAAAGATTAATTTCAATTAAAAAATTAACTCTTCAATAGCAGAAGATTATGCTTTAATGACATTATGTAATTGCCTGAACCCATTTCAGGGTACCAGATTTAGTGTAACAATCAACAACCAAGAGTGGTATTTGACTATTATAAACAATTAACCATTGCATTGGAAGTGTTGAGTAATGCTTGAAGTTTAGGTAAATTTAATTAAATGGTGCTCTAAACTGGTGTCCATAGTTGAACAGCTTTGGAAAAGTTCTTTTAATTTATATAGCTGTTGAATGAGGTGCTCAACACCAGTTATTTACATAAAGCTAAACACAGCAGTCAGTTTTAATTTGCTATAATGTTCACTTGCAGGCAGCTGCCTATAAAGAATTCTTCTCCAGATTTATCTGGGTCTCTCCAGACTGGGTCGATGTGTCAGAATTTGGTGAGCTGGCCGAGACTGGAGAAGAAGTCAGACTTGATGTGGGGTTTTATGACTTGTACCATGAAGGAAAATTATTTACTGGCAAATGTGTATGTTATGTAAGTTTTATTGTCTTTTATTAGCTAACTTACTGTAGATTAATCTGGACATTGTGAATACTTATTCAGAACCTATAAAGTTTACCGTCATCAATAATTATTGAGATTGAGTATGATGCTGGAAATTGGTAGCAGTGCGATTTAGGAACACTCTACCTGAGAGATACATGTATAATACTGAACTGCTAGCCTTCTGCAATTCTTATTACTCTGACTGATACAATCCAGGTGTACATTGTAGATTTCATTATAATCTCTATTAGCTTGTAATGTTATCATTCTCTGACTTGAAACTTATTGTTAGGGATAGGGATGTACATGTATAATATATACCATTATGAAGTCATGTACTGTTATGTAATAACTGTACAAGTAGTACCATAAATTATATTACAGTACTAGCATTGGAGGTACCTTAACTTGAAGTGTTATTGCCTATAGGTTAATAGTGAATAAAGAGCAATTAGGTGCAGTAGTGAAGAAATTTAGATAGCCTTAGTTCCTTGTTTGTGGTTGGGGTTTGGGGAAAGGGCGGTCAACCAGCAAAATATAGAGAAGACAACTTCTCCTGCTTCAGTTTTGGCGAAGAACAAAGGCTATCTCAAATTTCTCCACTTCTGCACCTAACTCATAAAGAGAATGTTCCAATACCGTGTATTTCAGTTATGCTTTTTTATAACTATATCCAACACCCTCTTGGAAATTAAACCATATTTTCTTGCTATTGTAGATTCTAAATAACTCTCCAGATGACTGCGTGTTCTTAGATATTGCTGGTGCTGTGATTGCCAACTTTACTGCAGATTGTCTTGCCTATCACTCGGTTAGTATAGTCATATCACAGATTATACTCGTTATATGCATTAGTACATGTATCATCTATAATTGTTTTGACTATTTGCACCTATCACTCATTCTCCCACCATTTGTTGAATATATTTAAGAGTTATCCTCCCTGTCATCCTTGGCTAATAACAATGAATGCCCCAAACTTACATTTAGTGTCTTTGCAACTTCTTGGGCCGGCTCAGGTTGTAAATAATCACAAGATGGCCACTCGGCCTAGGACGAAAAATCTTGTGATCGGGGTTTTAGTTGGCTGGAAAAAAACCATCTCTAGCTCATCGGCACATCTAAGTTTCTCGCACGCAAAAAAGGAATTTGTATTTGACCTAGACCAGTGTTTTCATGACACCAAGGTTAGAAAACTTGAGCTAGATGGTCTGTGCTGGAAAGTTAGGTCATGAAGACACTAATTATAGTAGAAACTAGAGTACTTGTATAATGACTGTCCTTATATATGTGAATAGTACTAATCTAAACCAATAGCATATTTGTTATTGAATATAATATATGTACAATGTAAGTTAGAAGTAAGTTATATTGTAAGTGAGTAAGTAAGTGTAGTAAGCAAGTAAGTTATATTGTAAGAAGTACATGTAAGTTATATTGTAAGCAGGAAGTACATTGTAAGTTATATTGTGAGTAGGTAAGTAAGTGTAGTAAGCAAGTAAGTCATAGTGTAAATAAGTAAGAAGAAAGTTATATTGTAGCCTAAGCCAGTTACAGTATCAGTAGATGTAACTGGAACGACACCTGCTATATCAATCATCTACACAGTAGATTATGTCCCATCTAAAGGTAGACTAATGTTCTCTACTTTAGGGTATTTATGGGTGAAAATGTATTGAATTGTAAATTATGAACTGGAATGCAATGTAAATGTTATATTATAGACTATATGTTTTGCAGTTGGCAATGCATGTGATACAGGCTTCAAGAGCACCTAGCATATTACCTGGTATTCTAGCAAAATCTAATGCACCGGTTTTGCTGGATGTGGATGAAGACTTTTTTGGTGTTATGAAAGGAAGTGATCTGCTAAAAGGAATCAAGTTTGAGTTAATTGAAGACTTGAATGAATTACTGGCTAAATCCTTCACCATATTAAACATTGAAGGTCAGTGTAGCCTATTACAACATGTACAATATAGAATATACATCATGTATCATATTATTGGAATCAAGACTTTGTAAGGTTTTTATTGTTGTTTGAGTCAATGTACAGGTTTTAAATGCTCAACAAAAGATGATCATGGGAATTTCAAATTGGCTAACAGTGCTTGTACTGTCATAGTCTGTCCTGAGTGGTTAGGACAGACTGCACATTGTTAATATGTGTACAAGTAGTGATCGCTCTCTTATGAAGCCCACTATTCATTCAAGTCAACTAAAACTTTTCACTCGATGTTATATACATCCTGGTCTAGTGTGTAAAGTTGATGGACGAGAAAGTTGGGTGTTCGTTAGCAAGGCAGTTAACTACACACCATACTGACCATAGGAACCTGCAAGCTATAGATTACTCCTTCCCCGAGCACGATGCACTTTTGGTATTTGTTGCAAAAATATAGAATGAATGTTGAACCATGTTCCTCTTGTAATTCTAAATAACTTTGCTTTCAAAGATGTCACCTTTTCGAAAACTAAAATTTTCTTGGTTAGCTCTTGTTGATATTGTATGTGCCAATGAACTTAAAAGTCTAAAATGAATTGATTTTAGATGAAACTAATGCCCACGATTTGTTAGTCAATATTCTACACTTGATACAAGTGGTTTGCAAGCCCAACATGACTGACCCGAAAGAATGTGGTGAGGAACAGTTTAAACAGATTCAGAGTTATCTTCTCGAGAGGAGATTTCAGCCTAAACTTATTGGTAACAGGTGAGATTAGATCATCACTCTAGGAAATAAGTGTATAACTAAGTCTTTTGCCTCCAACGAAAATTTAACTAATATGTATGCCTTCTTTTATCAATCTAATAAAATAGTACATTGGTCAAAAAGAAAATACACAAAATAACTTTACAGTTGACATTCTACAGTTGCATGATACGTGTACACTAGTGACCTTATGTATTCACATGCACAAAGTATTTGCAATTGTCTGTCACCACATAATTAAACACATGTGAGCAATCTCTAATTCCTACAATATCACTGACACTTGACCTTCTTGGCTAATTGCCAATATGAGTATGTAATATATTGGTTATTGATAACACTAAAGCCTGCACTGGCAGCACTGCTAGATCATTAAAGGTAGACCATGAAAACTAAAGGTCAGTATGGTACATGGACAGTGAAATCAAACACCATAAACTCCACCTTTGTGTACACTTACAAGTTATATTTGTATTGACTAGGAGCTCATTTGTTTGGAGTTATTCCCTCAGTTTCGCTACCCTTTCTAGTTTCTATGTTCAAAAGGTTCATTCTGGTATTTTAGATATCTGTCAAGCGGTGAATTAAAGGCCCTAGTATTATACATATCTAAGAACTTCAACGTTCAAAACATGGACGTATTATCTCAAGTTGGATTCTGTCTTACTATCAGTCCACAGACATACAAGCTAGACTTACCAGAGGATATACAGTTTATAATGTAAGTATCGTTACTTTTTCGATATTTTTATTCCTGTCGTACATTTATCCATCTTGTTTAACTAGACCTCAGAAGCTGAAGCTGCTCTTAGTGGAAGAGCTCACCTTCCATGGTGTGGGGCTTGAACCTGTGACTCTAAGATCTACAAATCAGCAAGTTTACCGCTACACCGCTACACCGCTACACCACTACACCCTACTACATAACATACGAGGTTTTATGTCACAAGGAGATTCCATTGGCTAAGGGAGTTGTGACATTTTTATACTAAACAGCTGTAGCATGGCTTTGGTGTGTAATCGGATATCATAAATTTGATGGAGCACATTGCAGCATAATCTCTGTACTGAAGAAAGTAATGAACCAGTTGTGCTTTTGTAAGAAGTAATAATGACTTTGCGGCATCTATAATTATGTCATGCTGTAATTAGTCTAATTAAGGTGTTTATATACATAGCTTGCATATACCCTTATAAAAAAAACTCACAGGCTTATACTCCTCGCGTGACCAGCCCCTTGCAGCTTGCACTGCCAGGTGCCAGTGCTGGCCAACTCCCTGTGAGAAGAGCTCAGATGGCATGACCTTTTTTGGCGGGGTAGAGGAGAATTGCCTTGAAGCCATGCTGGCTTGCATGACCCCAAGAACTTTTATTTGAGGCACAAGAGCAGTTGTGGTTGGATGCTTTTCCTAACACCACTGTGACCGGGATTCGAACCTAGAACCTTCAGCATGAAGGTTCAGCATCCTAGCCACTCAGCCACGGCTGCTACTTCAAAGTACTATCAGTTCTTGTAGGTTAATTGAAATAATAGTTTTACATACAAGTCGTACACTACTTTTGTGATACTGTCCATTTCAGAGAAAGCTTCATGCCATATAATGTGAATCATGTACAACGTATTTGTATCATAATATTATATATGAATCTGTTTTGAACAACCAATCAGTGAAGAGTCTGCTGCTGTTCCTTCGAGTAGTTTTTATAACAAAATTTGATGTTATTTTTTAGATATGAATCCATCGCTGTATGTCATGGAGTAAATACCCATGACTCTACTAATCAGATATACGAGCCGTCTAAGGAAAACATGGAGACAAACATAGAAAAATATGAAACTGTTCTCAAGTCAGTGCCAAATAACAGGGTGAAACTGGTGACTGTTTGCAGGTCTAATAGAGATGGGTTCACCCCTCGTCATCTGCAACAAGAAATCGAAGAGGTAGTATTAAGATTTCTAAAAGCTAAATTTACTAAAGCTAATCTTATCTACGACCCAAACCTCATGATGCATCTAGGTCAAGGAATAGTGGTAGAAAAGTAAGTACATGCAGTTTCTAATTTAGGTTATTCATTTGTTTATTTATGAAAGCATAATATGTACTGCGTTGGACTTAGAATTAGTGTATCAATTCTTATAATACATGTACTCATATATGTGTAGTTAAATGCAGTTCTGAACATCAATCAAGTTTTTTGTTAGTATTATTGCTATTTTTATATTTTATTACAATGTATTATTCTTATTGTGCACTAGTTTCTCATGTGTTCTACTTTTACCTGTTTGACGACCTAGTCTCAATTCTTATAGTTCTGATCTGTTGCTATTAGCAGTATTGACAGTATATCGTAGAATCAGGCTGGAGTAGCATTATTATATTATTATCTATTATTTAAAATATACACGCAAGTCTTGTAGAGCATTACACTTCTACGCATCTATAACTGAATAGTGGCTCTACACACTCAAACAATATTTGAGGCAAGATGTGAACAGCACACGTCCTGTAAGACAATGGCATATACTAGAACACGCGTCTTCCATGATTGGACAATACATATATACAGGATTTTCCAACCAGCTGTGTAACGATGTCCAACTTGCATGTATAAATCACTAAATCTCAATGCATAAGTGCTCAAATCATATAAAGTAAACACATAAGTTTGGTAATACAGGAAGCAAAGGTAAAGCAAAAATATATTTTATGTTACACTACTGGTTGTTAGGAACTGGATGTAGGTTACGGAGGCCTAGACAATTGGTTGAGTTGTATTCATACAGGTGAGGAGATAACTTCCCTCACCTGGATTATCATTCAAGATTATTTGTTCCGGTCACTAACAATAACTCTGCGGTGCGTTCTCAAGTGGCTGGTGAGCCCAATTCGAGATTGGCACATTTTTTCTCAGTATTCCTCCAACACAGTAGTTAAATCAGCAACAACTAGAATATGAAACGTTCCAGAAGCATATTTCACTGGGTCCACTTGTAGTAAACTACTTGTTGTACCACTGAATTATAGAGCCACATCGACTTGTAGCATTTATGGTTGTAAATACTTCATGAACGCTTCAATGGTTGGTAACTCTTTGTGCAATAGCTTGGGGCTTTAGGTAGCTGTGTGCATTTAAGATTTACATTTGTATTTAGGTCTCTATGATTTATTAACTAGTCAGAAGGGCAAGGTTACAGTCACCCTAGAGTGAGATTTATGTCATACGATACAAATGTATACTATCTTTTTATTTTAATACAGAAGAACACCCTGGACTTTCACTAAGTGAAGCTTTTGTATTAGCTCCAGCCCAATTCTAGACTGCGAGGGTCTAATAAATTCCATTATATAACATCGAATCGTCTTTCTCATTTTCTATGCTGCAGAAATTAAACTAAATTGACAATGAACACTTCCTCAATGTACATGTATGGGTATAATAGTCACACGTGTTAGAAGGAAACTGGTTAATGGCATCTTATCTATAATCTTTATACAATATTTCTAAGCTACTCTGCAGAGAAAAGAATTAGAATAGAGTGTATCACAGGCATATGATGTTGGCAGTGAATTGAAGTAAGTAGTAATTTACTCAGTTTACAGGTAGTTTAAGATGATATTGTTAGGTTGATATTGTAATTTTTTAGTTTAGTTTATGGTTTTAACTTTTAATATTTTAACTTATTTAAAGGTGGCGTTTCAATTTTTTTGAGCAAGTTTTGATTCCACTGTTCTATTGGAGCTTGGGTGTTATATCATGTGTTTAATCTAGTGGTGTATTTAGTATTATTAGGAAATTTCTAAGCGTCTTATACCCTGATAGCCTATTGGTCCTGAAACATGCTGTAGACTTGTCAACCATTCGACTGCTCAGCATTCTCCCATTGCATAATCTATTAGCTGGTGGCATACTGGATCAACATTCATCAATCACTTCTGCCCTCGTTTTCTGAGCCTCATTACAAAATATACAAAGCTGTAATTAGTATTTCACATGACTACATTTCAAAAAGTCTCTTTTGTATCATATCATACTGTATAGCAAGACCTACATCTACAGTAAACTAAAATTCGATTCTCCAACATACAGGTTATTCATGCTTAGACGGTTTCTTTTTGGTACTCTTTCATATAAAAATTACCACCATATTGCATTATTATTATTGTTTATAGAGGCTGGAAACTTTCTATGTTCCTGAAGGCTGACGGTAGTGTACTATTTAGCAATGAGTCCTTCTACTTATTTACTGAATAAAGTATGCAGACTATATCATCACTTATACCTCCAACAGATCAAATGCATCAATCTCTTGAAAATATTTGGTCTTCTAATGACATTTATACTCACTATTTTTATATACAATCATCTCTGGAGCCAACCTCCACTATGGTAAGTATTACAGTACTACATACATATACATGTATATAATTATATAAACTACATTTGTTTGTGCCTTTTGTTGCTAAAATCTTTAATAATTTTATAGTTCGAGCTTAAAATTCCTGCATCACTATCATTGTGTATGCTGTCTCTTTTTCCATCTGGCGTTATAGAATATAGGTTATACAAGATTTACCTGCGGTGATACAATCACTATTTTGTTTATACTGTTACTGTACTATACATAGTAAATATTATGAACATGTCAGGCCACGCAATATCATCTGTAATACAAATATTTTTACAAGATTTATTATGTGTTATATAACTGTCTCTAACATTCTATTTATTTCTAGGTATAAACAAGTTCACAAGTCTCTAAGTGCTAATCAACTAAATATAGCAGTTGTAGAGGAACACCATGAAGGTTGGTTGTTTACACACCTCCTGCTTGTTTAGCCCTCTGGGCCTAATGCTACAAAGCATATACATTAAACATTGTACATAGTAAGTAGCACATGTATATGCATACATGTGGCTGTGATGTACATGTATATATATATTATACAGAGAGAAGACAATCAATGGCTTATGGTTGCTGTATCTTGATGGCTTGTTGAAGAAATCTGCATATTTTTGAGCACAAATTTCTAGTAAAACATGTTTTCACTCTAGTAGTTGACAGCTGCAGATATGAGTAATAGTTTCAGCTTTGAGTAGCAAGTTGTTGATGTTGTATGAATTTAACATTGCAGCTGCACTATTATACAATGAGAAGAATATATCAACTACTAATTGCATTATAGGCCTTACATGTATATCATCATTAGTTATGACGTTATAACATGAATTCCATTTGAATATGGTAGATTCTTTCAATTATCTTCCTCTTAGATTTCATCGGCCATGTTATGTTTACATGTACAATGTATGTTAACTGCTGCATATTTTTTTCCAGTTTTGCAATATTGGTTTACATCAGTTCACAAAGATCTACTTCCAGCGACAGGCAACATACTGGTAAGTACTAACTAATAATAATTAACCACAGTTTGCTTTATACATGTGTCATGTCCTGTGTGTTACATTGTTGCCATTATATTGTAATGGTACGCCAAATCGTATCTTACATCTGACACTCATTATTGTGTGCACATACATGTATATATCTGCTTGTACTTTACTATGTGTTATTGTATGTAGTTAAATGATTATAACTATGTCTTTTAATGCCTTTTATACCCATGTACAGAGGCCCGACCTCTCAGAATCCATTGATATTCATTTTGTACATGAATTGGACCATTATAAGCAACTTTTGTAGAACCCGACCTATTTTGGGTCGGCCGTCGGGCTTCCGGCGGCCATCTTGTTGCGCAACTTCCGGGCGACCACACGTCGTCTTTTCCCGACGTCACGTCGGCCGGAAGTTCTTATACTATATAAAGGGCACTGTTTTACTGTTCATTGTCTCAGTCTTCATTTGGCTTTCAATAAAGACACATCTATACTTGATACAGAGACTTTCACTTCCTTTTGTCAGGTCATTCGCTTAGCGAACCGCCTACTAGGTCGGATCACTCTCTTTCATTGTATAGTCTGAAGGTCAGACTTGGGACCAGATGAGTCGTCTTTGGTAGTTATTGGGCTACTGAGACCGCTCGATCTTTCATGTAATGCGAAGTCCTATTACCACTCATAGGCACTTCATTTCTGGGTCGATAGTCGTCCAAGGACGACCGCACCAAATCACAGAAACCATTACAATATTGTCTCAAATGTTGACTGTTGAAAAATTTCTATCTGAAACCAAATATTTCATAAAAGCATGATTGCACAAACTGTATTCATTTGAAACTCTCTTGCTTCAAATAAACAGCGACTGTAAAATTAACTCTTTAAGTCATTTTTCTACCAAGCCTTTAGTTGTGACTGTCCACGTGCCTCAGCCCAGTCAGTGAAATGATCTCTCTTTGCATGTTGCCTTATTTTTTGTTTTTTGCCTAAGAGATCAAGATAATTACGTACATTCTTGAGAACTCTCTCAGCTTATTTTGCTTTGCTATGAATAACCTTCTCTACAGCTGTATGTATAGCCTAGCTATGCTACAATGTATTTATGCTTTGAGTCCACTCAAAGAGTAAAAGTGTCTCAATTACTCCTTGATCCAATCTACATGTACCTACATGTACCTACATGTACAAGCTTACTTCTTGGTTTCAGGTGCACATTGATGGTCACATGGACGGGGCAGTTCCAGAGTATGTGCCAGATATGCCTTTGTTCAAGACACCAGAAACCAGTCAGCATATAAAGCTTTTAATGCAGAAAAATGATATTTTCATATTGGTAAAGTAATTATTGTCTATATTGTTATAATTTGGCTATTAACTAGAAATAATCTATTTTACCAACAGCTCTTATACAATAGTTGGAGTTATTTAGCTTGCAGTTTAACGCAAGTCCACCGTATCACATCCTATTCAAAGTTACCATAAAGTGTCTTTGCGATCTCTTGGACGGACCCGGGTCGCAAATAAAAATCACAAGATGGCCCTCCGACCTAGGACAGAAGGGCTATTGACCTGGGATTTTGCTTGGCCGGATGAAACCATCCACAAGTCATCGGCACACCTGACTTCTTCGCGCAAAAACGAGGATTTTGCTTTCGGCCCAGGCCGGTGTGTTTGCGACTCTGTGACGGATGTGTGCCGGAAAATATTTTCGCAAATTGATCTGGGTCTGAAATTTAGGTTGCGAAAACACCTACATGTGTAATCCTGTAATATTAAAACGAAACTGAACTGTTAGCCTGAACTACAATGAATTGATTGAAATGAATGAAATGATTGAATGGAGGACAACTCTGAAGAGGTGGTGTGGCTGTCGGGACAGATTGCATTGAAAAAGTTGTTGATTATAGTAGCTTATATTGTAATGGTACAGTACAGCTTATATGTTTCAAGTTGAATAGATGTTATGAGAACTGTCCAAACATTCAATATGGCACCAAAACACAGCAGTCAGTTTTAACTTGTTATAATGTTCACTTACAGGCAGCTGCCTATAAAGACTTCCTCTCCAGATTTATCTGGGTATATCCAGACTGGCTTGATATGTCTGAATTTAATAAGCTGGCCAAATCTGGTGAAGAACTGAGAGTCGATGTGGGGTTCTATGACTTGTACCATAAAGGGGAAAAATTTACTGGCACATGTGGATGTTATGTAAGTTTGTATACTATGAGCTTCACTAATACTGATCACATTCAAGCATGGTTTGACTAGATATAATTTAATGCAGTTTTGTATTGGATTTAATTTGTTTACACAAATATACATTTTTAGTCTTGAGTTCTTCCTATTTTTGTTGTTGTAATGCTACTTTGTATAACATGCCTCTACTTATAAGACAGGCTTTACAGACTCGCAGTGAATAATACCCATTTCTACAAATCTATGTACATTGAGCTGCAAATGATTCATTTTGAACGGGCAGAAAAAATCATTATTCTATTACTGTTGAAGGCTTTAGGTGAAGCCACAGATGAGTGCATGTTCACGGATATTGCTGAGGTCCTACCCGATAACCTTACAGTAAATTGTCATGTCAATCACTCGGTTAGTATGATTATATCATGAAGTATATCAATACTGTACTCCTAGTATATTTAAGAATGTGGGTTTTTACTCGGCAAAATTGTCTGATACATTGTCACAGATGCAGGGGGTAGCAAGTAGCGCCCTGCCGTAACAGGGGTAGACCATAGTATGTGTAACACTGGTTCTAGTTGTTATATGTGTAGGTTTGTAATCACGTTACAACCAGGACAACGCCAAAAAGGAGCGACTACACAACCAAAACCGGTAGTTTGTGGGCAGCAGGTTCCCGTATGGTACACGTCGGGTGACCTGGATATCAGCATATTGATAATAATAACAATATTACAATAAATGCAACAGAAACAGCCCCAACCCCCCACCTCCACCTCACAGAGCCCTGTTGTAACTGGTTAAAATCAGATACAATGAATCCTGTTATAGAAGTTAGGAAAAAAGAAGCTGTCATTATTGGCTGGAGTCATGCCAACAAACAACTGAACCAGCCTGAAGTAGCTCACGACTTCTAGTGTAGTCTTTAAAATGATTATGATATTGTGCATACTATGAGTATATCTATGAGCAATGCCAGTTACAAGTAATTTACCACGTTAGATCTGGAAGTAAAAAAGTGCCAAAAGTGCCAAATTGTTTTGTCCATTGGGAAGAAAGTAACATCTATTTTTATAGTCAGCTATGCATGAACTTATCTATTTACAGCTACCAATGCATATGATACAAGCTTCAAAGGCACCTAGCATCCTGCCTGCTATACTAGCTACATCTGATGCACCGATTTTGCTAGATGTGGATGAAGATTTTTTTGTTGTTATGAAAGGAAGTGATCTGCTCAAAGAAATCGAGTTTAAGTTAATTGAAGACTTGAATGAATTACTTGCTAAATCTTTCACTATATTAAGCATTGAAGGTTAGTTAATCAGACCTGAATATAATAATTGTCTCTTTCAACTTCCTGGTTTCATTCCCAAAGCAGATAAGAATGATATGTGATATTGTCCCTTTCATTACTCTTTTCTATTTTGGTATTACTAAAGAGATACACGTGTACAAAGAGTAAGCTAGCTAGAATGTGAGCTTTCGTACTCTGGGCTAGCGGGTTAGACGGTGTTTTATAGGGACAAGTCAGCCAAGGGGAGTGATAGTGATGGCTGTATGTGCCAGATGGGACACTATAGCAGCATAACTAGAGTTCACACAAGTTGAACTCTGAGGCTATTGAAAAAATCTGTTGGGCTTACCACAAGCTAACAGATACATTTTGTACATACCATGCTCCAGTTTACTGTATAATCAGTGCCCTTCAATTTTGATTTATTACAAAAACTGGCTGTAAGTAGAGCTGTTGGTGGACGCCCCTAGCAAACTTTTTTTAGTTCTACAATAATGACCTCAGTACCAGTATCTAGATCTCCAGGGACAATACACAGTTAGGTTAGATCAGATTATGGGACTGCGACCTTATCAGTGTGGGGGTCCTGATACTACTAAAAACAGACAATTATTATCACAGCAGTTAACATATGCGGCTAAAAACAACAACCAGTTCCTACATTGACTTTTACATTATATATGTATAATTTAGTTTCGGTTTTTTCTGCACGGAGCGCCGAATAATCACACTGACTAGCTTATAATGTGTCACGTCATATGACTATTTTAGATGAAGCTAATACGCACGACCTGCTGGTCAACATTCTACACTTAGTAAAAGTATTTTGCAAACCTACTCTGGCTGATCGGAGAGAATGTGATGAGAAAGAATTCAGACATGTTCAAAAATCTCTACTAGAAAGCAAACTTCAACATAAACTAATCGGAAAAAGGTAATGTTGTATTATTCAGTTTTTCAAATTCTGTGTAGGAAATAGCGAAGCAATTTTTTATCTGTCTATTTTGTCCGATGGGTCACTCATGTGAAATAGATGAAGTTATCTTCCCCTCTGTCTATTTCGGCAATTAACTACCAATAAAAAGAATAATAAAATTTTTTGGTTGTCGTTGCAAGATTGAAAATTATTGGTGCTGTTGGAATTATAGCATAACTTGACAGAGAGTTGAATTTAACTCAACTCCAAATTGGTACAAAATGTTTAGCAGAGTTAGAGAGTCTTCTTCTTTTACCTATCTATTAGAAAGCATGTGAGTTGAACAAAGGGAAGACACAATCAAGCTCATAAAACTGCATTTTAAACAAAATATATTTTCTAGGCGCCCATTTACTTGGAGTTGTTTTCTCAACCTTGTGAGGCAGGTGCAACTTTGTGCTTTTTGGCCACAGCCAGGATTCTTCAGTGAAATTCCAGATGGAGAAGTTGTATAATTCTCCGTTATATATGCCGTGTCACCCCAACCCAATTGCCCCAACCTTAAACAAAGATTTAAGGCTACAACAAATTGTGCAACATTGCACCTTTTCTATAGTTATGTGAGTGTTTCCATGTTCACCATTTTAACTCTTACTCTAGATATCTGTCAAGTGATGAATTAAAAGCTCTAGTGTCATACATATCTAAGAACTTCAACGCTCAGAACATGGACGCATTATCTCAAATTGGATTCTGTCTTACTGTCAGTCCACAGACATACAAGTTACCAGAGTTACCAGAGGATATGCAGATACAGCTGTAAGTGTTGTTACTATATAATGCTGTATTTGAGTTAGGTGCGGAAGTGGAGAAATTTGAGATAGCCTTTGTTCTTTGCCAAAATGGAAGCAGAAGAAATTGTCTTCTCTATATTTTGTTGATTGCCCGCCCTTACCCCAAACAAAGAACTAAGGCTATCCAAATTTCTCCACTACTGCGCCTAACAGCTATGTCAGAATCTGCTAAGCATAACATGGTTTTGGATAAAAGTTCAATGCTGCAAATCAGTATCAGAAATGTATTAGTTGGAGAAATACAAAAACTGGATGTAAAATAATAAAAGTACAGCAATAATTGTATAACAACAAATGCTAGTGTACCTGTTTCCATTTCCGAGTGTTCCATTAGTCCAATTTGGTAGACCCTAGAGTTTCCTTTCTCCCTCAACACCTGACAAGGTTGGAGGTGTTTACCCTTAGCAGAAACAGAATAGAGGTAACAACAATCTTGCATGACAGTTGTACACTATTTTTATATATACAATGTATTTTACTTTCTATTTTTGGTATTATCTACATTTACATGTAAGTTCATTAGTAACCTTTCACCATTGAATTCTGTGGACTCTGTGACTTGGTGAAATATTCTGCCAGAATTAGTAGGTTCACATAGTTTTGAAAATAGCAATAGTTGATATTAAGCCGTATCGTGTTTTTTTTTAGATATGAATCCATAGCTGTGTGTCATGGAGTAAATACCCCTGAATCTCCAAATCAAATATATGAGCCGTCTAAGGGAAACATGGAGACAAGCATTGACAAATATGAAACTGTTCTCAAGTCAGTACCGAATAACAGGGTCAAACTGGTGACTGTTTGCCGGTCTAATAGAGATGGGTTCACCCCTCGCCGTCTGCAACAGGAAATTGAGGGAGTAGTATTAAGATCTCTAAAAGCTAAATTCCCTAAGGCTAATCTTATCTACGACCCAAGCCTCATGATGCATCTAGGTCAAGGAATAGTGGTAGAATAATAAGTATTTACCATAACATTCACTATTCACTTTCCATATAGCTTCTCAATCTGGCACCAATGCAGTAAACTAAATCAACAATCAAGTTGATATAATTTTAGGTATTCTTCATGTTTGTCCACTAAAATATTAGTTTTCCTTTGCATAAATTCTGCTCTTCACACATTTTTATACCTTTTGATGAGCATGGCTCTGCTGGTCTAATTTTTATATTAAGTATATTATATTACAGTAGAATCAGACAGAGGTAATAGTAAATTCTGTTTTATTGTTTATTTATACAACCACTAGTGTCTAACCTTAATTTAGGTTCTAATATTAACAGCTTGTAGTTGATACACTAACTCCGTAGGAAGTAGCTTATAGTAATATTTGAATCTGTGATCTCTCCCTTATAATTTATAGGGTGGAACTTGATTCCAGTATGCTTTAATAGATGAACTATTAATTTCACAATTTTAACGATAGTGATTTTTGAAAACTACATTAAACTCTCAAACCCCTGCACCTACTGTAGTAGTCCTCAAACAAGAAACAGAATTGACACATTCTTTACTAAAAATATAAATAGAAAGCAGAAAGTATTTTCAAAAATAGACATAAATAGTCCAATAAAAATATTGAGAGATGGACACAAAGTGCTGAAATACATTGTAATTATAAAAATGTAAACATGAGGTTTGGAAACAATTATTCTGTACGATAGCAAAGCTTGAAATCATAGAATATGATCCAAAATTCAGTTGAAGCAGCCCAGAGTTATATTAGTGCTGGAGAGGAAGTCTTCAGGTTCCATGTTGGAGCCGTTAAGTTGTATCTGGTCAGCACATCCTTCAAATCCATGGTTTGGAATAAACTGAGGCAAGTTTGTATCTGCTGCAAAATACAATAACATGAGAAAATATTCACACACTAGTCATGATACAAGTGCATAAAAGTGTACAAGCCCATAGATGTAGTTATTACACAATATGTATAACATGTACATGTACTATTATTAGTAATGCAAGGTCTTCATACGAGGGAAGACAACTCCGGGCCTTGAAGCAAATGGGTACATGATTGTACACTGTATCTGTAGGCCTACATTTCACATCACATTTACCTTATATAAGCTATTATAGATGCAGATTTTCCTCAATTTACTCAAAATAGGTGTATGCCCAACATATTAGTAGAATCTCTAGAGAGGATAATGCACAATGCTACATGGTATATTGCACTACACATGAATATAAGAGGTCTACATCACGTACATGGTGTATCACCAACATAAATGTCAGCATTTATCAACTGCCAAGGCTGTTCAAACTCCAATTCAAACTGGTAGAAGACATCAGCTACAGACATGTTTAACATCCCTTGATTTATTGTCATTTGTATCACATCTCCTACTCTATCACATAGATTAGCAGATGTTGATACAACTTGAGGGTGTACCACTATCCTCTCCCCACCAAATAAATGACCTAAGGCTAACACGAGCTGTAAACAAAAAAGACAATGCCATGTAATGCGATGAAACATAGAGAACAATGGAAGCCGTTAGACTATCTCATGTACATAACGTGCACAGACATCTACATCACTACATGTATATTTGAATTGAACAGCTATACTCAACCATTTATCAAGATAAAGAGCAGCAGAACATTCAATTTCTGTAATGAAAAGGAAGGATTTTGTTTTCCCAACTGCGAAAATAGCCTTTTCCTTTTTGTGACTAAAACTAAAGCTTCAATCCATCACCTATCCGCCCCCTATCCACCTAACACGGTTTATAGGCTATAAAGTAACATATGATATGAGTGTAAATTATTGAGACTGCTAGCCGATCAACAACTAAAACTTACCTGTGAATTGTTAACAAACAAACTCATGTAGCAGATATCATCAACGACTGTCATTATGACATAATCACTCTCAATGGTCCGTATCCTTATGCTGAACTGAAACTTCGAATCCAACGTAACATTGACAGCTAAACCTAAAATCACAATGATTCAGAAGGTGACAATTTACTGCAGTTGTATAGTATATAATATTATACTAATAGGGAAAATCCTCAAATAACCTTCATACTCACAACTAGTACAGTAATACATGCATAATGTTAGAATACTAAAAATTGGGATTTCTCTTCTCTTTGAAGCAAAGAAGAGCCGATAACTTTGGAGCATAATTATTTTGTAGTTAGGAAAGAGAGGGGTTCATCGACCATTCACTCAGAAGTTACACAGAGAAATTTGTGATTGAATGGACTAAAACAGATTAAATTACAAACATACTGCTCTCATATACATTCACATTATATAATAATATAAGCAAACAATACAACAATCAACAAGAAAACAGCATTGGAACTCTCCTTCATACTAACACAGTTCACAAATATTTAAGTCAATACAATGAGTATAACCCACCGAGGTGTATTGAACTGGTCTCTGTTAAGTAGGTACCAGTGAGCACGCTCTCATAGCAGGAAGTTGTCCCTTCACTAGTGGCTGGATCTGTAAGGTTGAATATTATCCTCTCCTGATTTATAGAAGAGCTCAGTGTCAAGTAGTCAATACAACCATGGAATGGATCAGATATGATCTACAATAACAAGGCAACCATGATCTACCTTAATCGTACATCTCCGACCATCTCTTCCCTGTATATCGTAAGAGGTTGAAGGATTGAGAGAACACAATCCCGATAAAAGAAAAGCTCATTTAGTAGAGATAGACTTTACTCAAGACAAGAGCGTTTTCAAAACAGAATTTTTTATGTTTGATACAACCATTAGTGGACAAAGGGCTGGGGATGGGTAACATCTGATCTAGTCACTCTGGTCTTGCAGCAATGACGCAAGTTATCTGCAAGGACGTGGGTTCGAGTCCCGCCAATGACCTGGAGGTTTTCGCCCTGAAGAAGGTTTTCCCTCTGTGCCATGTCGAACTATAATAATATCCAGCTCTAGGAGCCGTGGTGGCCCCTCGACTAGCTCTGCTATTGGGCAGCCACGTTAAAGAATTGTGTTTGGCGCCACGGATATTATTATTATATTATTATTATTAACATTACTATTGCAATTTAGAAATTCATAACATAAATATTTAGCAGGACATTTCTTACATCTACTGGAGAGCTCATCTGGTGCTTGAGTCCCCCAACGTATAGATCTGTGTTAACACTCAAATATGAAACTTCCTTCAATGCCTTTCCATTGTTTGCGTAATCTTTCTTTCCATTAACAACCTACAAGAACATGACTAATTACAACGCGTGTCCAATAATTTACAGCATCAATCTATTACAACACATTATGTAGATACTCTATAATTAAGCTCATCTCATTGCTGTATGACTGACCAACGCCATAAAGTTGTGGAAACGGAGTAATGTAACTGTCCACCATTTGCCGTCTGCATATTGGCTATTTGATTGGATGATAGTCGATGGCAAAGAGTCTGTCTGTACAGCAAAGTTGAGACGACCGTCTAACATGAAGAGTGCCATCCACTGTGAAGGTGTGCTTGTACTGTCAGCCATGTAAAATAATAGTCCAGCAGACGACAATGCTCTGAATCTCATAGTCATAGCAGCACTGAAAGAAACATGAGCATATGTCATGTGTTTGTACATTCTACACATATGTACAGGGCACACATTCGCGTATATATACTATCTGTAGCACTAAGATCTTCAGCATATACGCAACAACATAGCAAATGTCTTTGGTGCTGTTGACAATACACATCAAGCAATAATAATTATCCACTTAGCATCATTTTTTCCAATTTTAAATAGTAGAGAGTTGAAATCAATATTGATATCATATTATCTGCAATAAATACATTATAAACTAATATAATTATAGAGGACTAACATACATGTACATGCCTTACTAGCTATCCATGCCTTACTAGCTATCTGTTAAGTATCCATGTTATTTTCTATCAATTACCTGGCTGCAAACTTTTTTCTAATTTCTTGCAGATTAAATGTAGCATAGCTAACTGCCTCAGTTCCAAACCTTCTTCCATAGCCTAAGTACTCAATAGCCTTAGGAGGTGCACAAGTAGGAGGTGGTATTGTAGGTAGGGGTGGCGGTGTTATTAGATCAGGTAATGAGATACCCTCTGCAGGAGCTGGCACACCACTCAGTGTTACCAGATAACTGTACGAGTATATGGTAGTAGCTAGCAGAGGTAATGTCCTGAAAGGTATAGGTAGTCACAGAATTATGTACGTAGATAGGCCAGGCTACATGTAGTCAATGTAAAAACAAATAACTACCTATATGCATGTGATTGTACATGTTCGCTACAGATAATACATGAAAGTATAAGATATCTTAATACCAACAACCAAGAAAAATGCATGTTGTACACCATGGCAATACCTATGCACCATGAGTCATACATCCACCATGTCGACTTGTAAACCATATTGAGATATTACTAAACAACATAAACACTTTAATAAAATATAATGCTAGAAGTAATCATCACATACATGTAGAACATACCAATGATTTGCAGTAATTCGCATCACACCACCAGTAAATCCGTGGCCAACTGGGAGTTGCTTTCCCTTATAGTCACCCAGTTGTAATGACCAGGAATTAGTCTGTAAGCAAATCCCTGTGTCATTTCCTTCAACTTCATACACTGAACTTTGTGACCCATCAATCTCAATCACAGGACTGACAAATAAATACCAAAATCAAGTAGAGATCAGTAATATGAAAAGTGATAAAACACTGACTTCGGTGGCTGCCTGCTAACTACACTAACATGCATATGGTATAATAGCAGATTGTTAGCCATAGAGAGCACTCCTGTCCTGCATAACTCTTGATCATAATAGGTAGTTGGTTACCAATCCGGAGCAGACAAGTTCCCATTACCATGTAAATTTGGGCAGTATACAGAAATATGTAACACTTCATATAAAAATCACAACCATCTAAATACAGTATGCTACCTGGTATCGATAAAATTTTTAAAACTTAAACAAGAAAATTCTATTTTGATGAAAGTAACAAACCTTGTAGTATTTAGTGCAATAGAGACTGTGTGAATTTGATTATCTGCCAGGATGACGCCGGATATAAATGTCTGAGATCTTGTGTTGGCTGTATACACAATAGTTAAGTAAGACTGTAGGAAGCCAATCTCCAGACAAACACTGTTAGATGACAAGGAAAGAATAGAGCCAGAGGTAGTTTGACTGAGAAATTCTATTTCCAGAGTTTCAACAGGCTGTCCAATTAGAGCAGAGTCGAAGATTGCCAATGATCTAGAATCTTCCAAATATGTGCCAGGCGATACCTGAAATGTAAATATAGTTCTGACTTACTATAGTTATAATGCATTGTTTAATTAATGTACGTGCTAGTGGCAGTAAACAAGGTTTCATATTTATAGTTGCCCCCTCTCCGATGTTCCAAATCACCAGAGAGGGAACAACTTCAATACCAAGTAAAGTTGCTCCAGTGTTGCAGCAAATCTGCAAGCATTTTTGTATTGCCTATTGGTGTAACTGCAAATAACACAAATTAATATAATTGAATATTAGAATACTAATTATAATGTCACCTGATCATGGCAATATGGCTTCAATCCTTTAGATTCCGAGACGTCCTTCCAAGCATCGATCACCTGGCCATTGATTGTGAGGTTGGCAAGGCATCCAGCAAATCTGTCAGTTTCATTTGACTTAGTAGCCAATAGTATTTGAGATATTTCAAGCGTATGATTGGCTAAGGGTAGTACAAGTTCCTCATTGGTCGAACTACCATTTACCTCACATTTTAGCATACTATTGTGTATGGAGCAGGATAGACCAACCCACTCTCCATAATTGTAGCAGTCATTAGTAGAAGCAGACAAAAGCGGGTTTGTGTCAAAGTAAAGAGTTATCTTTCCTCTGACAAACAACACGTCTATACGAGAGTTAGCCACCGACTGTAGAGATAAGATAACTCCATCCGGAGAGTAACTTCTGATTGAGAGACTGAGAGAAAACCCAGAATTTAACTGATGGAATGTTTTTAGAGTGGCGTAACCAAACCCATCTATGGACATCACAGATGTGTCAGTGAGAGCCTCATCTGTAAACTCACAGCAGGATCCATTTTTACTCAGTTTTGATAAATCGACAAAATTTCCAATGACCTTTACATTCCTGATACATGCACCGGATGACTTACTACAAACAGATATCATGGTATGATATATTAGCCTGAAATCTGTAGCCCATAAAAATTTCATCAAGCCATGTTTATGAAAATACACAAAATAATAACTTTTTGAAAAACAAAATCAAATATTAAAATAATTATTGAGCGTAGCGCCTAGCGCTTGGTGCAAAGTGCATAGGTCGGTGGGTTTCTCACCTGTGTTCATGTAGAGATCCTATCAATAATACCATCTCGTTACTATAACCATCCGACAAGGTGATGGATCCATGATACTCATCAATGATTGGCTGAAAGTGCTTCTTCAAGTCACTGACGTGCAAGGATAATGTATTACCATAGCTAGAAGGAGAACAGGAAAACGATGTGTGAGCCTTCCTGTTCAGAGCACTGAGTAGACACAATATGTATCAGAATAGACATGTTTGCCTGTCACAAAAAACCGCTGGAATACCTACATTGCATAGTTGAAGATTAAAACTGTATGCACTGTATGTACCCCAGCAACGCCAACATACACATTTAGTATTATATTAAAAAAAAGAGAAGAGTATTAGGGAACAAGCAATTAGTTTATTTTTGGCTGTAGCCTATCTCAAGTGACTGCAAGTAGATTAGCCCTGAACCCACCTGCTCACTACTACTTTGTACCAACAACTCTTACAAAGGAAAGCTCTGCTAGTTACCACACTGACATCTTCTCCTGCCTGAACAGTTAGTTGTAAGGCCGAACCATTAAATGATAAAAGCATGTCTTTCGTAGAGGTCCTTGATATCAGGTGCCATAACCTATGAGGCTCATGATTGGTCAAACTAAATTCCATGGACACCTGTAATAAAAATATACTATCCACACTGAAAGTAAACTTTGTTATTTTAAAAATGATCACAATTACAATTATAGAACAACTTGACAATTTTGCTATAAAGTTAGGTAAAAAGTTTCAAATGCATAATAAAAAGCCTCCTGGTCACAGTAACACTAACATAAAGCATAGAACATTTGTCGCGGTTTCGGATTTATTAACTAACACTTGATTAGACTACACTATTATAATAATGTGATTGAATCTATTATACACATATGAGCATACCTCAAGAACACTGCTCTCACTCCAGGTAAAGTTGTACTCAATACTTCTGTTATCAGCGACTTGGAATGGCCGCTTCATATGTTGTGTCCATCTTTTAATTCGGGCCAATTTCACCTCCAAATCCATTAGCCTTTTATTCAGATCAGTGATCCTTTGAGTATTGTCACTTTCCAGTGCGGTGACCTTGTGAGTTAGATTTTGTACATCATGTAGAGTACTGTTGATGTTCTCAACTAAATAAAATAAGATATCAACATTGTATATGAGTGAAAACGTTCTGTTATTTCACAATGACATAAAATAGCATAATACAGAATGACAATACTAACCTAGTGCCATGGTTAACAGTGTTATACATTTACTAGACTAAACACAATTTATACCCATTTATAGTAGAAACAAGTCTAAAACAAACTACATCAGTAGTACATCAGGTGCAACCATGTAGACCTGCTATTAGATAATTATTACACTGCTATATTGTACAGTGTGAAGGGACCTACGTTGTGGGGATAACTCTGATGCAGCAGTCATTGTCTCCCTGCTGGTATTGTGTAGCAGAACGGCAAGGTTGTGAAATGAGCTCATCATGGGAGATAACTCCAAAATCTGAATCTCGGAGTCTTTGTTGTGTTCAGCAATGACATCATATTTATCTAAAACCGTATATAAATACATTTCAATGTGAATATAGTAATATCAAAATGTTTAATTAAATCTTCAAACCAATTCACCAATTCAGTACACTATAAAATTTCTAATATATACTCGTATTTGATATATACAGTAGTTGATACATAATAAGCTACATGCATTTATGTCAGTGTCCGCCTAACCTTGTATTTCTCTGATGATAAGAGAGTTATCAGTGAGGTTATTCTTAATAGAACTCAACTCTATCACTGATTGGTTTACAGCTTGAGGGACAGGTAGCCAATAAGCTGTTAAGTTATTCACACGTTCTTCCATTGCCACAACACTTCTTTCTTTCTCTAAGTTAAATACAGGACCAGTTACATATCATATGTGTAATCTAAACTGTAGGTAGGTTGCTGCAAACAAGTACCATCATAGTTTAATGGTAGAACTTCAACACCATTCGTTAATCATTCATATCCAATAATAAAAAACAAGAAGTAAACAAATTATAAATTGACAATTAATAAAATCAAACAACGAAATGCTGTTTTAATTTTTTATTGTAACTTTGATGCACACCTAGACCAAGCACATGCATGTATCAGAATACGTTGTACTTTCTCCAACATGCCTAGTATAGCCCCTACCATCATTCTGTAGTATGAAGCCTTGTAGGGTCCCATTAACCTTGTGAAGTAAATCTAAGATGTCAGTGTGAAGTGTGACAAGTCCTTGCAGGTGCTCTCTGCTAAGCCCACTCTGCTGCATATACAGTGATTCATTCACCAGTATAGCCTTATCAGAGAGAGTGGTAATGTACTTGCTAGCGTTCTTATACTTGCCATAGACGGTCACAGTTGGCACATCATTCAGTGATAAGTCACCTATCAGACTGAGAGAAAAGTGACAAAGCATGGTTAAACAATAATCAATCGCGCAAATCTTTTTATAATACATGTACAGTAAAAACAACAAAAATTATGGTATAGCCTAAAATTCAAATAAAATTTTTTCAACCAAAGTCTTTCCCGCTATAGACAGTAATCAAATTGTAAAGAAAGTCTTTGCCTAATGAAGCTAATGTTCATTTCAAACTAATGAGTAAATAATAGAAATATGTAACAAGCAGTTATAAATAATGTAATACCTTGTGGAATTGGCAGCATTACTCTTATATGACTCCACTAATAGTTTTAATTCTGGCAGCACACCTGAGTAGTTAGCTAATTGAGCTTCTAAACTCGTCAAACTATTATTAACTTCTTGTACCTTTGAAATCACTGCAAGAACATAAACACTGTTAATATGATTTATAAGAAAATATGAACAGTTAGATAATGTTATTATTTGTACATGTATACAAATTTACGATGAATAAAATAACCAGGAAAATTTTATTGTAGTCAAATGTAAATTATGAATTTGACAAAATATTTCATCTTGTTAAGTTTGGGTCAACACTGCTGTATGTCAGAGTAAACGAACAACAACATGGCGCTTACACTTATTTTATTCATCATCAACAACAGTATTTCTAATTGTATACAATTTTTATATAGATGTACATTGTAAATTTAAACTCTATATACTACTCACAGGATGCCATGACCGTGGGCAATGAAGTGGCATCAGCAACAGATGTATTATACAGAGATAATGCTCGCTTCAGAGATGAATCTGATTGGTTGACGGAATAAATTGCCGATTGATAGATAGTTTCAACATATCCATGAATTACCTAAAATTACACGATAGACCGGGGATGCCCAAACTTTTTGGTGGAAAGGGACAAATTCTAAAAGCGCATCAGAGCAAGGGACACTTAGTTTTTCACGCTGAATTTATTGCGATTATTAAATGGGCAATTTGATTATGGTACAAAATGAGTTATTTTATAGTTATAACTCGCGTATTTATTGATTTGGTTTCAACCAAAGTATAACAGCAATAATCATCTACTTTTGAAGTGCATAAAAACAGAATAAAGATAGAAACAGAAACAGACTAGCAGATTTCGCGCCATTATTAGCCGCGAAATGACGGTGGAGCGAAAGGGCGTCACAAAACTGAGCACAAAACGCCCTGTTCGCCAAATATCAAGCGTGTTTAACATTTTACCTTTGGCTCGCGATGTTACTGACTTCTGATTGGGCAGAAAAAACTTTACTGGCGCCATTCTACACTTTAGTCTATAAACAAAAATTCCAAGTGAGTCGTTGTTATAATATGATGTGAGCGTAGCGGACAGGTATAACAGTAATTGCCTCCCTTGGCACATATGTGAAGACTAGAAATTGCTTTCATAGAGGAAACATTGCTAGTGTGTTGTTCAGCGGAAAAAAGTCGTCACGCTGGCAAATTGTGATGGAACGTGGCGAAAGTGTTCGTTAATCTGTTTCGGCCTTATGCAAATTATATGAAATATACAATAAATATTCTATGCATGCTACAAGATTCACTTGTGAATACAATCATTAGTTGGTGACATGGAATTGTCCTTTCTCTTGTATCATCCTCAAACTCGATGTCTCCTTTAGTAGCTGCCTGGTATGTTTGTCTGCCAGTCTTGTTTGATTTTCGCTTTTGATATAGTTCAGGTGACTGAACAAACTCTCACACAAGAATGTGCTACTATAGAGTGTCATCAGGTTGACAGAAATTTAAGATAATTTGGGGTAGCTGTGCTTTCCACCTTACTCTGCCTTCAGCTCTTGGCACTGTGATTAGGTCAATCAGTCCATCAATTTTTGTAGGTTTTAAATCGTTGACAGAAATCTACATCTGTATCAGCTATAAATATTTTGAGATTTTCGAATGTGGGGATTTTTTAACATTGTGATGTGTTTTCGAGTGTAATTTGAGCAGTGCAATTGCTTTCACAGCCCAGCCACAAAAAAGACATGTTTGCATGTGAAATTTGAAAAGTAATGGAGGGACACCGAAATCCATGCGAAGGGACACTGTGTCCCTTAGGGACACATTTGGGCATCCCTGCGATAGACAGTATATAAACATTTAAATGGTAACACAACATATAATAATATTACAAAGGTAAGGTACAACAATAAGAATAAACACACGTTTGAACTTCTAAAGTGACTAGTGTGTACCATTACTAACCACAGTCATATTCAAGTAGTCGGTTATATTGAGGCATTCTACCAGCAGGTCATCAACATCACTCCCTAGACCACCGACCAAGTCTGTCAGGTTAAAATAAATGGAATAAACTAACTCTGCCTTTTCTTCCACTTCTCTAGCTCTCCTTTTCTCCAGAGCTGCTTCGGAAATGTTCTGCTTGACTGCAGTAACGTATTCTGAATAACACAATATCCATATCATTTCCACACCTTGACTGTGAAGCTTAATTTACAAGGAATACATGCGTGTAGCGTTTGAAGAAAATTTATACCATAAATTTGGTTAAAAATGTAGAATGTGGTAAAAGAATGCACATGTATTAGTTTCTATAAAGACTACCAAATAATTTACCAAAAAAGAATTATAACGAAAGAAACCAATAGCATATACTCGCCAAAACCTAGGAAATAGTAAAGAGTAGCACTATAAACAGAGAGGTTTTCAATGTTTAATTTCAACTCCAGTGAAGATTAATAACAACTACATGTAAGTATTACACTAGAAACTCATCACAAGGTCTGCTGTGATGCGTTTACATTGGTGGCGAAATCAGTTGCATTCAATATGGACACGGACAATTATGCCATTAACATGTATTTTGGAAACACTTGCAACTTTGTAACTTTTACTAACCAAGAATTCTGTCCAAAACCATGTTGGAGTAAATCCATTTCTTGGACAGGTCATTATCCAGACTCATCAGATATCCTCTGTGTGCAGACAACTCAGATTTTATTAGACCCTCAAATCTCTGTTTTCTCAGAAATGTCTCATTAACAGAAGCTCTCAGATGGTCCAAGTCTGCAGAAATCTCCACTGACTGATTCTGCCATTCAATTAGCGTATTAGTAAGTGAACGAATAGAAGCTAGTAGATCATTGGACGCAGCTGTATGCATGGAGAGCTCTTCACTTAGGGAGGTGTGGTTAGTAACATATGAGTTTCCCAGGTGTGTAACTTCATTCAAAGTTGAAAAGATTGTCTTCTGAATGTCAAAAGCCGATTCTAAAACACAATATTCGTGGTGCATAGAAAATTCATTGAATGGACTTTGTATTCTTACCAGCAGACTTGATGTGCTTTGCTGGTTACTAGAATCAATGTTGTTGAAAGCACCAGTACCACACTATGTGGCGGGAACCGAAAAAATGGCCACCTGACTTAGTTAAAAGGATTACTCTAAGCCATAATTAAGTTCGGTACAAAATCACCATCTCAATGTTATTCATACAGCATTTTTCATACCCAAATTGACATTACTCAATAGTCCTGGTGAGCCAGGAATGTCGTAGCCTCTGTTCCATAATATTATTGACCAAATCAGGCATAATGGTCATGAAGCCACCTGCAGTAAGAGTATTGGTTTACGCTATACAACTTAACCTCAACCAAACAGGATTATATTTATACATAAAACAACAATCACCTGCGTTATTAGCTGCCCCTGAGCTGACTTGTTGAGTAAGTGTAAGAAGTTGTACATGCAAGTTTGCTAGACTAGACAACTGCTCTCCATACACCTTGTACTCATAGCTCAGTCCTAACTCAGTGTCAGCGATACTTGCTAATCTTCTAGAACATTCTCCACACTCTAAATATTGGTAATCAAATATAAATGCAACTTAAATCAAGAAACATCATGATTAAATTGAATACATCTGTAAAGTTATGTTATGGAGTTGCCTTTTCTTTCTCAAGAGAAGACAACTTCAGTCTAATAACTACTAGAATAAGATATTACTTTAAATACCAATAGTACCAATATCATAATCTCAGAGCATAATGCCAGAGTTTTCTAGCTAATAGCTATCTAAACATACACAATAGTAATGGTATTTTACAATAAGTGTCACTCACATTAAATTCAATATACAGGCTTGGCGATGTTACCAATGACTCATCAAGAGAGTTATCAATGGAACAAGATCAGCTGCAGTAAAAGTTATTTAACACATAAAGAGAGGTTAGAGTGTAGTAAGTAAAACAAGACACTGATAGTACAGCATACCTGTACAGCCACTGATGGAGAAGTTATAGTGCATGTCTAGACAATGATCACACTGTCTACCGGCAACCCCTGGTCTACACTCACACATTCCGTCATATAAGTCACATGGCAAGGTATGGTTGATAGTACCAACTGCATCACATCCACAGTCTGCATGCAACCAATACAACAAAACAGTGAACCTATTAGTCTGCTACAGAAGAGTAACAGCAGCCTCACTGTCAGTTTTGCAAGTTTTTGTGTAAGCAGTAGGGAAGAATAGAAATAAAAATTGTGTATGTTGAATGTTTACGGTCAAATTTTGGTTTACGAGTGAACAACAGCAACAACAAAAATAAATATTACAAAAAAAAAACTATTTGTTGTAGCAATGATTCCTTTAAGACTGGCCAAACGTGTCACCAGTTCGAAGTTGTATTTGCAATATTTTTTCAGTGACCATATAAAGTAGTTCTTCTTTGTGCTAACACATACTGCAAGTTTATATATAGGATATGACAACTCCAAATTGTCATAAGCACGTGACTCTATGGCTGTCATGATTGAGCAGACAATTTCTCAAGAACTATTGATGTTACCAAAGCAAGTACAATACTAACCTTGACATGGTTGCTGAGGTAGACCATAGGAGCCGAGAGCACACAGTTGACATTGACTTCCTGTAGCGTTCTCTCTACATATGCACATCCCCGAAAACGAGTCACGAGTCACATTGTGCCGATATACTACCAGATGGTTCACAACCACATGATGTACATCCTGTATTACAATACAGTATACACTACATTAGCTAGTTGATGCAATAAAACTGACAAGATTACCGTTTACTAGCTCGGAGGAGAAAACTCCCCAGTTATTTAATGAAGATGTACAAACATGCACATCTAGACATAGATAGCCCTGTTGTAGAAGGAATAACTTCTACAGCCAATCTACCCAAATACCCTTGTAGTATCTAGGAGGACTTGGGACAAAAGCTAGTATGGGAAATAGACTAAGTGAACCAAAACATTGAACACTAAATAACAGTTAATTTACTACTAGAAAAGTTTCAGGTTATAAAGAGAATAGTCAAATATTGCTAATTATATCTACACCTGAAGATTGCCACGTGACTTGGAACCAAACACACTGCTACACTAAATAACAGTTAATTTACTACTAGAAAAGTTTCAGGTTATAAAGAGAATAGTCAAATATTGCTAATTATATCTACACCTGAAGATTGTCACGTGACTTGGAACCAAATACACTGCTACATTACAAACCCGAGTCAATAAAGTCCCAGTAACCATATTCACACTGAATGCAGTCTCTTCCTGTCACATGACTCCGGCACTCGCACTGACCAGTCACATGATCACAGACAGAGCTAACACTTCCTGCTTCATTACAACCACAGGCTACAAAATGCATTTCATGATATGATATACATGTATACAAAAACAAACGCTTATAATAAACATCATTGTTATTATGGTACCAATACAAAAATAAATTCTTTTTAGTCCTAAAAATAGTATTTGAATGAAAAGCGTGCATCTGATCATGGAGCTAGAGCTAATGTAAGAGATACCTACCAGTACAGGTTTGGTGTGTTGCATTACCATAGTAGCCTGTGTTACAGTGTTGACATTGGCTTCCAGTAGAGTTATTACCACAGTCTATACATTCTCCCGTATCATGTGCACATTTCACACTGTTACCGTTACACTCACAGGCTACACAGTGGGATCCATTATACCAATAGGATGCATCACATCTACATGTACACAGCAATACGACTCAATATAAACTGTGACTAATGCACTACAAGCTAAACAAATGATCAGTGTTTGCTGTATTTCTATCTACAATCTTTAGGTAAATGTCGATAATTTTTATATAAATTACATTCATTATTTTTTAGGTTTCAGATATGTATATGCCTAATAGTAGCGCAATGCATGGTGTTCAAAAACCATCCAATCAGACACATGAATTATAACATAACTCTCCTCTCCTTTTAAAAAATGTCATGTAAAGAAGGCACTTTGTCTATATCCACATCCTTAAATAATCGACTGTCTAATAAAACTACAGACATCTAAACTGTGTGTATATTACATGTATGTACTAAACTTACGTGTCACACAGATCTCCAACATAACCAGTGTTACAGTTTGGACAGGTCAATGTCTCATTGGAATATCCACATATGGTAGACTGAGTTCCGTATTCATAGCAAAGGCATAGTAGACACGCCCCACTAGTATCAACAATGTCTCTGTAGTATCCAGGCAAACACAGTTCACAGGAGAAACCTACAGCAATGATTAAAACTACCGATTGTACTACAATGTAATTAAGTTTTAGTATTAACCAATCATGTACAGTTACAATAAAATGGTGACAGAAATGTGCATGTGTGTACCCAGCATGCATGCATGTTTTTCCATTACATAGTTGCACTTGTCACCCACCTGTTGTGTTCCTGCCACAGTCTATGCACTCCCCAGTGTCAGCATCACACATATCAGAGTTGTCATTACACTGGCAGGGCACACAGATCCCTAAAGGAGCACCTGTTTGCTCCTGTCTAGTGTAGCCATTAGAACACATCTAAAACATCATTGTACCATTCATCATTAACAGAATACAAGAAGTACATAACCCAAGTAATATGTAATGCCCGTACTACACTGTGTGTGGAATTACATGTTGAAGCACCTCAGAGTAATAGCAAAGTCACACTAACCAAAATCTAGCAACTATCAGTGAAATATTTATATATTCCAGGAATATAATTACATCCTCATACGTATGTTATATGTATAAGGTGTACGAGAATGTTCTAACCTCACATGACAAGCCATTATATCCTTCTCCACATACGCACTCCTCTACTAACATTGGAGACCCGAGGGTGGGTGATACTGTCACATTTATTATGCTAAAATACAATAAATACGCAATTACAGCAAACACCAGCTGTCCTAAATAAGAGTAGCACACAAACTTAGCGAATTTTCACATAAAGTTACTCACTATGTAACACAGGAATGCTAGTCAAAATCTTGCACTCCCTTATTGCCATATTACATGTACTTTGAAAGAATCACCGTCGAGCATCGAACAAACACCCACAGTGTTACATATGCTGATATAATGAAGTGACTAAAATAAATGCTATTACTATTTAATAAATTATGTTCCCTACTTTCTCACTTACCTAATAACACCCTCACCAATATCCAGAGGGAGATACAGGAAATGAACCTCTTGTAGACTTTCAAGGAATTTATCTCTAGATAACACTTGACCCAGTTCATTGTGCCACTCTGTCTCCAGTAGCGCTATCTCAAACAGGAGAGATGGATGGGCTCCTAAAACAGTAATATCAGTACATTTCAAATGGTGCTCAGTCTAGACTATATTGAGCAATGATTTAGACCCATTGAAAGAGTTGCGTCATGTACATGCACAGTAGGTGTCCCGTGGTTTTTAGCTTAGAATGGTAGTTTGGAAGTTATCCTCTCTCTACTTGACATGAGTTTCTTCCCCTAATTCAGAATGAGATCTGATTTCAGTAAGAGAGGACAACTTCAAACTATAATCAGCAGTGTTGTAATATACACGAGTAGTCATAGAATACCATGTGTTCTGTAACAACTAACCTTGAGTAACTGAGAGAGGTGATGATATAAGTGTGACATGACCTCCCTGGAGATGGATTGATAGCTCAACAGTAGACACTAGGATAGGAGTGGGTCTGTATGTCACACTTAGTACCGATCCATAATATATCAGCAGACGACCTTCACCTGAAAGCAATATTTTATTTTGAATAGATCACAATAAGCTATGATACAGCAACTTTAAGTGGCAGGAACAATTAAGGTCATCGACTATTACAGAATGAGAATGTTAACTCCCTGTTTGCATCAACATGGAGTATACATTGTACGTAGCTTTTCGTTGAGGGTCAAAAATTTACAGACGTTTTCACACGAATCTACTGTAGATAATTAGTGGAGTGCCAAATTGTTCGTAACCATTAGAAACAGTAATTAAAGAATATTTTCTTTGCAGCCCTGCACTACATTGTATTATATAATAAACTACATGTACATCAGTGTTAATTCTTAGGTTGACCGTACCTTATCCGCATGTATACTAATTACATTCTCTTTCTAATTTTATAGACAAACAAACCTTCTCGAACTAAATCCTGATACCAGACGTATATTTATACATATGCATGTACATGTACATATTATATTATATACATGTAAATGTATATATACATATACAATGTATGTACGTACAGTGTATATAATACATATATACGTTTATATGTCCGTATGCCTATTATACATGTATATATGTATGTACATGTATATACATAATTATTTATAAAATATATCTGAGGATTAATTAGAATAATACTACTTTGGTGAGACCTACGTGGAGGACGCACTCTGAGGTAGAGTTCAGAGCTAGAGAGTGTCACACTGAACTCTGTATCCATGGTAACAGATTCATTAACCAGAGTAGAGTTGAGATACGATACGTCAGACAAGCTCAAGTCAAACATCACCTAAATAATATGAGAACATTTCTCAATTGACTAGAATCTCAGCGTAAATATAACTCTCTGAAATATGGTTTCGAGATTGAGGAATGATAGACTGAAGAATGAGTTCATAAAACCTGAAACTATGTGAGAGGGTCAGATATTTGAGTGTCGAGTACCACAATATATGATCCCGATCAAACCATAAATGAGGGAACAAACATTTTGACTAGCTTTGGTTGCTGAATATTTGTATGTAATACATGTTTACTGCTCAGCTGCAGTGTAACAGGTAACAGATATGTTTATAAGTAAGTAGTAAGAAGAATAAGAGAGCTTTACTTGTGGTATGTCCCTGTTATAGCTAGAGCACTGACTGGATATTCCCATGCAGTTACAATTAAGACATCCATTAGAGTTGTCTCCTCCAAAGTAGTACGAATCATATGCACAACTAGAACAGTCTCGACCAATCACATTCCCCTATGTCAACAACATAGTATAATTATTATAATACATGGTGTAGGCAACTACTATTAAAATTGTATGCACATTATACACCTGATTGGTGGCATTTGCTAACAGCTCCGGACACATCAGCACAGCCCATAGTCCATATTAATACCCACTTGGTTCCCTGCCAAGATACAAATCAACATAATAATTTAAAGGATTCACTGTTTAAAGGGTGAGACTGTGATGTTACTAACATAAACCAATATAATATCCCCACAGTTCATTTGAGTACCACTTCACATAGATGTATATATGACTACACAATGTGTACATGCACATATTAATACACATTATATTATTATAGGCAGGTTATCAGAAGGTGAGGGCTAGAAGTATTATGTAAGAGTACTACTTATAGACAGGGGTCTTATTAGCAACTAGTAACTATCACCTTTCAATAGTAACAATTTCTCCGTTTATAATCAAATGGGGAAGATAACTCCTTTGCATACAAACACATTTACTAACTCCATGCTATTAGAGAAACAGTAATATACCAAACTACACCTCTTACTCTTATATACACCATAAAAATCATGTCTCAGACTAGTATCATGCACATGCATATAATTGGCATCTCTCCCTCCATATGCGTTACATGCATACCCATAACTATCGTAGTTAAACAATTATTTGAAGTTAGAACAGTGGAATAAACTAAATCACGGTGGTGATAATTGTTAGTTGACAGAATGAGAGAGGAGGAAGGGCTGTTTAAACCTAGCATCTAGCACTTACCTTCTTAATGGTAACATTCTATGACTGAAATACATGAATATATCATAATATACACTGTACAGTGGTCAGTAGCAATGGACAGATCCACGTAAAATACTGTAATACAATATTATGCAGCGGAAAACAACTCCCCAATAAAGTGATAGCTGTTTTAGAGTAATTATAATTTCATGTTCAAGTTTTAATAGAAAAGACACACTCTATATTAATCAGCCTATCGAAAAAACCTTTGACAAATATTTTTTATAACTAATTGTATTATATTACATTACATCACATTATATTATTGTGTTTACCAAAATTATAAATTATAAACATTAAGGTGTACAAGGATGAGAAACCAAACAGCAATAGGAGTATCCATACCTTGCATGTACATTGACCAGTAGTATTATGACATGTATCCTGGACACTGCCCACACTACTACATTCACATGATGTACAGCCAGCAGAGGTCAGGTTATAATGTGTAGACAGACAACTCCCACACTTGGCATCTTCTACACCTTCTTTACAGGGGCATACACCAGTGGTGGCATCACACTGTGTATCCAGTGCACCAGTTACACTGCAGTCACAGCTCTATGGAAAACGATATGTCATTATACACATGTACATGTAGTAGTCTACATTACAAGGAGTGAAGCACAGGCCTATTAACTTACCTACATTTAATACTTTAATTCTTCATAGGTTCTGGTCACAACTTGCATAATATACAACTATATGCTTGTATATTGCATTACTATACAATATTGAAATAGGATTTACATTTAGATATCTTAACTTTACAGTCCTGCAACCCTTACGTACAGCTTTAAATAGTTTTATCAGCAATTCATTTAGATGATTCACACTCTACTCCGACAATTTATAGACTACAAAATGAAATCCACAAGTCTCTCTACTGGGTCATACGTTATATTAATATTATAAAAATTAGTCAACTGATGCACTGGTTACCCACCTGACAGCCACTTGGTGTCCAGTTCCAGTGGTCACTAACACACTCCTCACAGTAGAAACCTTGTGTAGTCTGGGAACAGCTGCATTTACCGGTGATAGAGTCACAGGATTTATCCTCTCCTTTACAATTACACGCTACAAATATATAATATAGATAATATAGTCAATCTGCATATAGTACTGTTATGTACAATACATATACACATGTAGATTTTCAGTCACCTTGTCCCATTATGCTCTACTGAGAAGTAATACTCGTACAAGTAAATGGGAGTTCACTCTTATGCTTAGAGGTCAGTTGTTCACATGGTGTGTGATACAAAAACACTAAGTAACTGTATGTAAGCAATGCTCACAATGTACAATTTTGGACAGTTTTTAATATAGTGAGTGACTATTTTACAAAGTTATGAAAATTAGGTTGTCCTTAGAAATCTATCAAAGCATGATTACATTATACCACACCGCACCACATTATGTACAAGTTACCCATATCTAATGCACATCCATGTCTTACTTATATATTCAGTTACAAGACACCATAGATAAATTTACATCTCCAGAGTCGTACCAAATAAGTCCTTTACGTATAAAAATCCAAAAACTCTGCTAAGTGAACAATGGAAATGGCCATCAGTTGGAAAATATTGATAAATTACAATGCCACAGACATTAAATCTAGCATACATGTACATGTATGTACATTATGTACCTTGACAGCCCTGTGAAGTGAAGTTGTAGTATCCATGCACACACATGTCACACCTACGACCTGTGACTCCAGGTTTACAAGGGCATGTCCCACCTAGCTGTTGGCAGCTCATTGAACTGCTGCCAGTAGAGTTACAGTCACAAGGTATACCTTCTCCATAGTACAGCATGGATGCCGAGTATATATATACCTCACAGTCCTCCTTCATTGGCTCTAACAATGACCTAGATTATAACAAGTCAAGATATAAGAAGCTAGACCACAGTTTGTTCTGAAAAGCATTTAGAAGTTATCTACTCTTTGTTCCATCTAAAGCTCATTACTTACACATGAAGATGTTACCATCAACAGGGAGAGACAAGCATCTATATTTATACCTAATCTGTTCTCTTCCTTGTATGTGGCTATCATTATCAAGTTAAATACTGATAATGCAATAGATTAAAGGAAATACTATTAATAAAAAAGCTGTCAAGAATATAATATATTCACCATTATTATTATCCAAGCCCATTAAATTCAATTATTGCACCATAGCTTTTAATTTTAATTAAACTAAAATCTCATATACATTACAAACCTACACAAGAATTTTAATTTCTGACTTTTTTACCATCTAGGAGGTATTTATAGAATACACATAATTAAAATATCAAGAAAATTGAAATCTGCTAATGCTTTTAATTAATGACTAACCTGGTTTCCAGATTGCAGTTGGGCAATGTGGGGACACTCACATCACCTTTCTTACCAGTAATAAATACCAGTGGAACTAAGGTTATAGAGTCAAGTATTATAGTGTCATTTAAGACCAGACTAAGGAAGGCTATATCTCCAGACGTAGCCAGAAGTGTTGTATCTAACAGCATGCTGTAGCACCACTGTCCTCTGCATGGCTCATGTACTTGTGAGCTCGTCACAACTACGGAATAACAGACGGATGTCACCGTTAGTTGACTAAATCAACATTACTAAGATGTGAAAAGTTAACTCCACCAAATAATAAACCCGGCAACATATGAAACCTTTATATACTGATCTACAGTCACAGGTTCAAACTTTAGATCATGGTATTGTAACGGATCACAGACTGTACATGATACTTTGGATATAAAGCAGACAACTCCAGCGTTCACCGTGAAATATTAACACAACACATGAATCACGTTCAATGGGGCTGGTAAGTGGTAACTTCAAACTAAACCAGCTTAGTAGTATGTGTATATGAAAGCATGGAGAGTCACTGGCTGCGTACCTTGAGACTGCACGGCCATTCTAGTATCAGTTGTAATAGTAGTATTAGAGGAATATCTCATGTAGACCATAAACTCCCCACCAATAGACTGTCCATGAGCTCCGTGTGAAACTGTGAATTCAGTAACCCAGCTATCCACCACCTAAAGTAACATAGAATTCATCACTGCATTCTGTATACACTGTCTGTAACTTTACAAACGAGCAGGTAGCAAAGTGAACATACATCTGAGAAATCTTACTATACAAACCAATTGTAAAATTAAAACCGCATATTGAAAAATAGAAAAAGAGAGAAGCCAAGCATTGTCACCCGCGACAGACGCATGCCAATTCATTCACCTGTATATAACCCATTGCTGAATATCCTAACACTGTGTTGAGATTCACAGTCTCAGAGTCTAGTTCAGGTTCAACACTTATAGAGTCCACATCAGGGTAGAAGAAACCATCATACATGCTGTAAAGAGGATCAAATATATTTACATAAAGGTATACTTGTATTATGTGTAATCATGTATGTATGGTATACACGTATCTATGGATGGAATGCACCAACTTTACATACACTATGAGAATAATTTTACCAAGCCAATGTAAAAGCCCATGTAGTGTGAACACATGTTGGATTAGTAAGCATATACACCAAGTAGGCTATATGTATACTGGAAATAGCAGACAAATTCATTCATATACTTCGCTCTCCAGGCAATATCATCTCTGCATTCAAATTTAAAGTTGTCACTAAATATTTTTAGCCTAACTATAAACTTCTAAGTTTTAATGGTATATCATATAATGTACATACATGTAATAATATATACATGTACATGAACACCATTGATTTTGTAAGAGAAGAGGTATACATAGCATCTTACAGTGAGCAGGTTTGTCCGTAGATAGAAGGTTTACAGGTGCACTGTGCTGTAGTCTTGTTACATACTGGTGAATAGCTAGCCCCAGCATTACACCTGCATGCCTCACATCCTACAACATGCATTATAGTTAATTTCATCATTGGTTTACCATGTAAGTGTTACTATTTTTCTTGCTACAAGTGAAAATTTGTGAATAAATAATAAAAAACATTGTGATGTTAGCAGAAAACATGGCCAAGTTATGGAGGCTAGCGATACGTTACGATATGGAGGTTAGCGTTACGTTACCACATGGAGGTTAGCATACCTTCAGGATTTGATTGGTCTAAACTATGGAAGCCATCCTTACACTGATCACATAGGGAACCTCCCACTGATGTCTTACAGTTACATTTACCACTCTCAACGTTGCACACATTGCTTCCATTCTTTGTCCCAGGCAGATGACACTGGCATTCTGTAAACATGGCGTGCATATGTACCTGACATTGTAACAAGTATATCAAAACAATGCAGTGGCCAGTGGGAGTAAGGATTCATGATTCAGCATAAGGTTTCCCACAGATGACAAATGGGGAAACCTGGATAAGTTTTGTTTTTGTTGCTTTGGTACTTTTTAGTAAGAAAAATCAAAGGGCTTCTATGCAATAGTTGACAACAAATAACTGGGTTTAGTTCTCTAATACTTATGCTACGAGACAATTATACCAGTTATTAGGTGAGAGTAGTTACTGTCTATCTCTGAGCTCACCTTGACAACCTTGGGGATTCCCAGCTGATAGGTTGTAGTATGAGGAGAGACACTGATCACACTTACTACCACCAACAAACTCTTTACAATAGCAGTCACCTGGTTGCTGGAAATACAAAAAGAACAAAGTTGATAATGGATAGCTGCTGCTGCTGCCTCCAGCTATTTATATGACTCATGTATTACATTATATGTACTTAAGTTACACTACAATGTAATGTTATGATTTTTATGCAGTATACTCAACAGCAAAAGTCAAACTATTTTATCATACATGTATATATGTACATTGTAATTAACTAAAGATAATATGATTGTCACAGGTTTTACATGTATATTTAGTATAAATAATTGCAAACTCATGAACATGGTTTGAATTGTAGAGCATTACTTGATTACCATTGATTGACCGAGATGATTGACTGGTAATGGCGAATCATTGTTAACCACACAGTCACCAAGTAGACTTGAGGTAGGGTTCACAACCACCCCGACTTGAGAACAGTTACATGGTACACAGGGTAAACTGTGATTCTGTAGGACTCCAACTGGTCTGTAGTAATACTCCTTACAAGTCTCACAGTTGATACCTACATAGTATTATTATATGTATGGAATATTGGAGAAGAGAAATGAATACAAACCATTTATATTACCAAGCAGACAACAACTAATGCAACTTCATGAGATTGTTTTGTATGACATATAATAACATGTTTCCATGACATTGTGTGAATCACCAACTGAAGTACAAGTGAAAGTATTATGAATGAGTTAATAGACTATTTACTAAAGATAATTGGCTGGGAATTTCTCCTTTCAATAATAAATGGAGATGGTAATCACCAGGTGTACAATATTTAGTAGACATTTCAAATCTTGCTGATATACATGTAGTATACCAATACTTTACCTGCAGTGCACAATCAATGAGAAGTATGGTTATAGTATAGTATGGTATAATACACTAATACTTTACCTGCAGTGTTCTGGGAGCAGCCAGTGCACACACCTCCACCAATATACTCGTTGTATATATTCAAGCTCAGACTCATATCAGACACTGTGGAGTTGTAGGTGCATACATCTGCATGTCCATAGCACTGACAAGCTGTAAGGTACAATATCAAGCAATATATACATGTACGTGCATATATACATGTATATATACATGTATATGTACATGTATGTCTAACTGAATTCTTTTGTAATCATTTTTACTCAATCAACCAAATAACAACAATTCATTTAAGTTGGCCAATAAGATGTAGATGGTCAAGAAAACAAAACCCTCTCTAGTGTTTGGAGAGAGGAACCTACATTGTATATCTACCAAAATTGGAAATAGGCCAGCAATATTTAATATATAGCACACTAATCATGGAAGAAGGTGGCAAGTAGTTTATATTTTATCAAAATATGACCATATTATACCTTCACAGTCTCTCCCACGAGTGTGTGGTTGCTGGTTATACAGAGGCAAACAACTTTCACAGTATTTTCCATCGGAGTTGCCTCCACATACACATTCATACAGATCAGTAGTATTACTTCTAATGCAAGCAGTATCCATATCATAGCATGTGCACTTTGCCAACACCTCTAGCTCACTCACAGTGTAGTGTTGCTAAAATAAATATGAGGAGAGTACAACTTAGTAGTTTAATTCTATTTCACATCACAGTTATGTAATGAGATAAAGTTCAGAATTCAATATGCTATATTATTGTAGGTTATACTGCCACTATTAAATACTTACAAATTTATCACCGCTTATTCCAAGAGTTAAATGCATCTGGTAAAACATGAAACGTAAATGTCTCCCTCTTTTCCACTCATCTTGAGAGAAATGTGTGAAATCAAATTCAATCTAGAACAATAAAACTCAATTTAGAAATTAGCCCAGTAGACATACATGTACATGTACATTGTACATTGTGTAAATAATGCATATCATACAAAAACATACAACATTCTACTGATCATTTGGTACAAGAGTCACATGTATTAGCATACCAGTTCATTTGTGTTAGCCATTGGTTGGCCGTAGCTGGAGCACACGTAGCCATTCTTGTCAGCAGGTTGTGAGGACAGTTTTACACTAAAGTATTCGGGACACTCTGTCTCAACAGTCACTTTGTATGCAAACGTTTGCCATTGTACCCCATCAGATGATTTTGATACAGAAATATGATTTGGTCTCTTTGAGTCGGCCATGACAAGGATCAGTTTCTCAAAACGAAATTCCTAGAAGTATGAAGTAGTATGCAGCTGTGGGTTGGAAATAAAACAAAATAACAATTTCTAATTGGTATAATATGGACTGTTACAAAAAGAAATTAAAATTTACAGTATATATTATTTATAGAGCCATATACGTATGTTTTCCACATAAATCTAAAATATTACTGTTTGCCTTTTGAAGGTCAAAGACTATGATGATAACAGCAATACTAATTATATGCCAATGTGTGAGCTGCAAAAACAAATGTCATGTATGTACCTGTAGCAAATCAATCTCAATGATAGTATCCAAATCGTTGTTCCCTAGGTTTGGGTCAGCATAAAGAAGGCTACGGGACGCACTTTGCCAAAACGTATCAACAGATCCATCAACCATGTTGTTTGGTGGAAAGGAATCGACTGTACATATCTTCTGAGTGCGCTCAGACGATGATAACAATGCTTCTGTATGGTTGTAGTATATCTGAATACAAGTTAGTAAGAGCAGTGTATGACTGTGAAATGTTGTAATAGAATAGTTGAAACATTTGCGGTAAGGAATTTATTTATGAGTAGACAAGGATGTGTTTTCAACAACTGTGGAAACAACCACTCTCCGAACTGGGTCTGTGACATGTATTCGCCTGCTAAAATTGCCGGACACACAACCACTATTAATACCAGTTCAACTAAAGTATATGTGTCTTTCACTCTCAACTGCATTTTATGATCATGCAAGTCTGGTGTCTTAGAAATATTGTGAAATTGTATTATGAATATATACACTGTACCTCATCACCAAAATATCCACAAGTGTACTTCACTGCAACGTTCCTTAGTAAAGCGACGTTAACTGATTCCATTGAAAAACATGTTGACACCAAAATGATAACGTAATGTAAAATAATCATTTTCATATTCATCTCTTCAAGTATAAACACAAACCCTTGCCATTCATCAGTAGGAGTGAGTCCTACAAAATAGGATGAAACAATAACTTTATGACCGTGCAGTACCCCAAACCATAAAGTTATCCTCTCTGTGGTGCTTCACATCATGGTTATATGGAGCTATTTGCATGTAATGTGCTAAATGGGCGGTCGTCATCTTTATTGTGGTAGATTATAGGCTAGTAGTCTTTAGGTGATACATAGCAAAAAAGCACTACGCTAGTATAGCAACATTGTACTAGGTACTGACTCGGAGAAGAAGATAACTTTGTGTCTGACACCACAGGACTGACCTTGAGTTACAGCAAGATTCATATACATCAATATATTTAAACGAGTCACACGCAGAAAAAATAATGATATATTTTAGAATGTCTTTTCATTTTAGAAAAAAAGATTTAATTCGATTCCTATGCTTCAAAATAATTCAAAAATATGGTGATAATAGTTTTAGAGCAACTGGAACAAATAAGACCAAATAACAGATGCAATTTTACAGTTCACAGCAACAATTACAATACAATAGTCAATAACCAATTCCACTAAGATTATTACACTTCCCCTACATAATATTATTAAAATAAACTGTTGTTTATCAAGCAATAGTAATAATAATAATTTATGATGTTTGCATTGGGAAATTAAATTAAAATAATTGGAATTAAAAATAAAGTAAAATGTAAATGATAAAACAAAAATACAGAAATTTTATTTAACTATTGAATAATATTATTCAATAACTTATTTATTTTATCATGCTATTCTCATTTTGATTTCACTTTATTTAATAATTCCTATTTGAAATACAAATAATAAAATACATTAGTAACATAATTATACATAAATAAAAACTAAAATAAAAATATCAAAATGTATTACATGCAATGTGATGTTAGTATATTTATGCAGGGACTTTTGAATTTGCTATTTGGGCGGGCAGGGACTCGATCTTAAATTCATGAAATACCCACTCCTAACTTGGGTTTAAGCTCAAAGTCTCTACGGCACCTAATCGCCTAGCACAGTTGACAGAGGACATTTATTACCACCACACCGGCTCAGCAACCGGACCTTGAAGAATTCTCTTAATTTAGTTTTTGAACCATAACGCCGTTTAACATTGATCGACGTGCCATAAGAAAGACAGATACTAGTTTTATATGAATATATAAGCAATTTGTCTTATCTTTGCTGATGGCATTTATTAAGTGACCACTTTGTACAGCACAAGTTAACAAGCTACATAGGCTACAGCTATTAAAGTTAGCAAGCTACATACAGCTATATACATATCTATAACATCACCCTTTTTTCCTTGAATAAACTGACAAATTATAAAAGACTACAGTACATTTAAAGACATAGACAATTTGATATAATACATACATAGACAATTCATTAAACTTCAGTATAACTTGTAACTACTGGACTGTGAACATGAACAGAAGTACTACTACCACTCATAATAATAATAATTATATCAATAAATAAATTGGTGCAACCACTACCAGCCAAGCTACACCCAGTGAGCTCCTACTTCTCATAACCTGCATATTTTGCAGGTGATCGTATCTGCCGCCCACTACGAGTAGTCCTCTCCAAGCCTACCCTGCCAGGTACCCTGGTCCCATTCCCAACTGAAATACCTTTATTCCGTACACTCTCTGCCGAGCCACTTGCCACAGGACCACTCAGTGCCAGACCCGACCACATGCCAGCCCCAGAAACATCCGGCTCAACCTCCGGTGCCCCTCCCACAACCTGCGGTGCCGGAGGACCACCCCGAGGGCCGTCAATCAAGCCAGGCTGGATGCCTACTCTATTTCGCCTATATGTGTTACCACTTGGTGTGTTTATCTTACATGACATGTGCTTCTCTACATTTCCTACCCTGCCTGGTATCCCTGTGCCTTTACTTGTTTTAAGGTAACCATAGTGCCCTACATTCAAAGGAGGTTTCTCTAGACCACACTTACCATCATGAAAATGGTGTTTCTGTTTAGCTTTTCTGTCTCCTAATTGCACCTTTGCACTTTTCATGTTATCGCCATTGACTAAATACTTACTTTGGATTACTGGAACACTGTCTCGTAGTACCCTACCTTGAAGGAGCTGTGCTGGAGAGGGTAAACCCTGATCAACAGGAGTGTTTCTCAATAATAACAAACCTTTCCACCAATCCTTACCTTCTGCACTATACTTTTTAATCATACTCCTAACTGCACCTACCCAGCGCTCTGCTGGTCTATTGCCTGAGGGATATATAAGAGAACTTGTGCGGTGCTTCACTGTCCAATCTTTAAAAAACTTGGCCAATTCCATGCCTCTAAACTGGGGGCCATTATTTGTAACTATCACCGCTGGGCACCCAAAATCTGTGAAAACCTCCCTCATGCAATTAATTACTCGGGACGCCACTGTCGCTTGCTGAAGGCATTTGACCACTGGAAAATTACTCAGGTAGTCCACCACTAAAAGATAATCACAGCCCTCTACTGTAAACAAGTCTGCACCCACTACTTGAAATGGATACTCAGGCACTGACATTGATCCCAGTGGATCTCTGTTCTGGGCTTTCTCAAATCCCCTACACTGCTCCCAAGACAATTCCTCATCTCTATCCATTGCTATTTGGTATTTAGCCGTTATCTCATCAGTATGTGTAATTTCTGCCAGATTGTAACTGGGTAACAACCCTAACTCCCTACTAGTTTGCAGGCTCAGTAGAGTAGCAGCCGGCCGCTTGACTATGTAAAACTGAGCCAGCACGCACCCCGGCCCACCACCGACTGTCCCTGGCAAGGCCACTGGTAACTGTACTTTACCCAAAACTGGTATGTTATACCCTGAATACCCTGACAACATAGCTTTGGAGCGCACCACTGTGTGAACGCCCAATTTCTTCAAATTTTGCACTGACATTACGTTTACTTCGGCTCCAGTGTCTACCTTGGCTTGGTGTGGCACACCCTTAACAAATAAGTCTACTATCCACTCACTATCTACTCTACGGGGACTATTGTTAGGAAAAATACAATTAACTCTAAAATATTCTAGGCTATCTGATTCAGTACAGTCGTCACTATCCTGCACTTCAACTGCATGTGCCATATTACTAGTATATGCTTTACACACCCTAGCAAAATGATTGAACTTATTACATAAATTACAACGTTTGTTATAAGCAGGGCATTGTCCTTTTAAATGCTTAAGCCCACAGTAATGACACTCATTTAAATAATTAGACTTAGCTGCATTGGTAAACTGTCCATAACTGCTCCTGGGTCCTGCATGTCTGCCACCTTTACCTTCTGCTTCTGCCCACTGACTGCCCTGCCCCAGGGACTTTTGGGACATCGGGCTCTCATCTTTGTAGTTGTTTCTCCTGGATACCTGGTGAATTGCTAGCTCGGCTACTGCTCCAACAGCCCCATCTATCTCACATTTCTGATTATGTAAGATGATTTCCTTCGATCTCATAGCCAACTTAATGTTGTCTAATGTTAAATCAGCTTTCAACTGTAACTCCATTGACAGTGCCTTATCATTCATTCCTGCTAACAGTATTGTCTTAATCATGTCCTGTTTAACGTCTTCAGCCCAACCACACTTAGCTGCCAGCTCATATACTTCTCTAATAAACTGTTCATTAGATTCTTTACTGGATTGTATGCGTGAGCTAAACATGATTTTGTAGTGTACCGTATTTTCTTGGGGATTAAAATAACCATCAAATGCTTCTAGTGTTCGTATGTAGATGTTATCGGTAGCAACAGGTGTACCATCTTCCACCTTCTGTGCTCTTATGGTGAGTTGATTATGTATTGACTCTGCCTCTTCGCCCATTACGTATATTAATACATTCACTTGCTGTTCTGCACTCTTATCCATAAGCCCACTGGCATTTCTATATCTCTCAAATCTATTTCTCCAAGCACCCCAAGTGCTTCTTGCATTAATAAAGTCCAAACTTTTAGGTGGGGTTATACCAGCCATCGTCAGTCTTTGCTTAAGTACTTGCAAATATCTTTCCAGTCAAACTTTCTTGATCCTGTCTACGACGCCATGTCTTATCTTTGCTGATGGCATTTATTAAGTGACCACTTTGTACAGCACAAGTTAACAAGCTACATAGGCTACAGCTATTAAAGTTAGCAAGCTACATACAGCTATATACATATCTATAACACAATTGAGATAACCAATATTTTAAACTCAACATTACCAAGACAAGTTAAACATTTTTACCAAAACAACTAGCTAGAGTGAACGCGTGAATGAAAAATTATTTAAGCCTGGGATTTGAATGCGTAGATTTTAAATCAAGACGGCGGTCCTTCAAGACAGCATTCGTATAGTTGCGTTTGCTATGCTAAGAAAGGAGCTATTTCATTGACTATTATTTTGTTTACACCAGCAGTGTAGCTGTTCGGATAAGTTATAATACAGTTAAATTCAGACTTTTTTTCTTGCAAAAGTGTATTTATTATATTATAAATTAAACAAAAATATTATGAAAAAATATTAAGTTGCATTTTATAAACAATCTACATTATATTTCACAGTTTTGATACTAGAAATTATGATATGTTGAGAGCTATCAAGCGTTAACATAGCTACGTATCCTCTATATGTGATACAAATGCTACTATCAATACACATGACTGGCTCCCATAATCCCACAATAGGTACTGGTAATTAATTATTCATGCACTGAGGCAGAACAAGTACAATGCCCTTCTCATGTAAGGTGAACGAATATAATAATATAATGACATAATATTATTTTATAAAGGCTTAGAAACTTTCTAATAAGCATTACAGCATTAGAGTCATATAATGTGGATTGGTACATATTAGTTATTTACAGATACAGTAGGCAGTACATATTATATATATTATATGCCTCTGGTGCTATTTATTATCTTTGTATCAGCATAGAAATAATGTACAAAATTGATTGACCAGGTATTGTATTTGTAATAATTTATTATATAGGTTTTATATGTGCTCCTATAGCAATATTGTGACCTATGCAAATCATCTTTAATGCACATTTCATGTCTTTTTAGGTGGATATATGTGTATAGAATAGAGTAATGGTAGTACAGAAAGTGTTTTAATTGAGGTTAAAGACATGGAATCAAATAATGAGCTCTCCGTGACCGTCCAGACATTTTCTTCTGGTGAGAAACCTCCAAAAGAAGCTAGTGTATGTTTATCAATATTAAATCATTGTTAAATTCGTACAAACTCGACACTGTTTGAAAATGCTATGTGAAGTAAATATGCTCTCCTATAATAGTGTTATTATGACAAACATTACATTCTTAGTAGGAAGAACTGATGGCAATCTTTGTTGATTTTCTGTCTACATAGCAGTTGTAGTCATTGATAATAAATATATTAATTACATGTACATGTAGGCTTCCTCAACATCTCTGTATGTATGTTTAATACATTCAATATTGCAGGTATCTCAAGCTAAGACTTCTGCACCATCTAAGAAAAAGAACAGAAAGTCTTCAAAAACTCGTAGCTCGAGTCCAGCGAAGCCAAAGAGTAGTAAACCAGTGAGCATTAAATCTTCCAAAAAGTTAAGTAGTAGCAAGAGCAAGTCTTCCAGAAGAGGTATTACTCCAATAGGACTTGTGGGAGCTGTAAGTTTATTTCCTATGGTATTATTAGGGAATTAGTACATACATTTTCCATTAGTTATCAGTTTTAAAAGTACCTTCACTAATATAATAATGCATAACACAACATACATACCATACAACTCTATACATCTTGATGTTGTTCATGCAAGGAGCTTATCTTTATAAAAAGCATCATATTATATAAAAATTTGGCCAAACCCCCTAACACCCTATGTATTATACATCTTCTTTTGTTCATTAGAAATATCTCCCAGCACTGTACAAGACCAACATAGAAAGGGACACAATCATGTACATGTTCAACAAACTGAATAACCATGAACATAATTATGAGCATGGACATTATTTTATAGAAATTATTCATTAGTAGACAAAATTCTAGAATTCTACAGAAAAGTACCTTAATACGTAGATAGTTTTGGTAGTAGCATGAATTATTTGTTTATTTCTCTAATCAATAAACCTGGAGTTTTCTTTTTTCCCATTCAGGTAGATATTTTAAGCCCAGTTGCAATGGAAAACTTAGGCTATATTGCTCACAATGCAGAGGGCGCGTTAGTATATCGCGGATATCCTTGGGCGGGTGGACCAGCGAAAAAGAAAGGTAAAGGCTCAAAAGGGAAGAAGAAGAAATAACACAACACACCTTCCCGCAATAAGGTTACTACTTCTTGTGCACATCGGTCTATTATTTGGATAACTATAATAAACATTTTCGCAGCAAAACATGAAGACAGTCATTATGATTATTATATTTTCTTACACCTTTTTTAATTAATAGATCTTGCTATTTTTTGTAGATCTATTATATAGAGTATATTTATATTATATGCATTCCATTTCTTTTTAAGATCAGTTTCTTAGTTTTCTTAGCTAAAATGGTATTGAGCCTTATTAGTTTAATCCACAATGCACATGTATTCATATACTAAATGAGCTGTGAAATTCAGTATGCCTTGTGCATTTTGTAAAAATCGGTAATTAAATAATTTTAAAAGGCTATTAGAATAGGGTATATACTATAATATAGAGTAGCTAGCAGCAAGCACTTAGGGCATACATTCATGCATCAATTCAGTTCATTTGTACAAACACTGTATGAATTGCATAAAATAGGCTAGGGCAGCTTTCCTGAAAACTTATAGCACCAAGCTGTCACTGTTACCCGAGTCTGAAATCATAGATTGCTCAATATCTGAAGACCTTTTGGCAGGTGAAACATAATATATGTCCGTAAGTGTACTTCATTTGTGTGCAGTAGTTTACTACAGCCATGTATTGAAGGACTTCTCGTATTCTCAAGTAGCAACTGAACAAAGTTATTTTCTTTATTGTAAACTTTATTGTAAAATATCAATAGATTATAATAATTATATAAAATAATACATGCTGAGAGTGAGTTGAGTATATAATGTTCAATATGGTAGGTGAATGTTCACTAGAATATTCATACTAAAACATAAGGATAGCATAATCAGGATAGTTAAAATACATGATCGGTAATAAAACCACTACCTGTGGAAAGAAATGAGAGTAATGCAATGTACACAAGTTAGTCAGAGAGTGAAACAAAAATCTGCCATATCATGATAATATCTAATAGATACAGTAAATCATACCTCATGTAGGTCAGAACACAATTCCATTGTAAAGCCTGTCAAACTAGCTTATAAAAATACAACATAGAATATATATATGACTACTGAATACATGACAACGAAACTAAACACTTTCTATCTACATAATACAAATAATGAAACTGATATTGGTTGTAAATAAAGTAATTACATCTATGGTCGAGTATAGAGTGATAGATAGTTAAGTACAATAATGTACGTGAATGTACAATGAGAGACGGTCAGCTCTGTATTAGCAGCATGTATTTACAAGTCTGTGTCAAACCAATTTCCTAGGCCACTCTGCTCTTGCTGTTCAAATGCAAAGTCAGTGTGTGTACCGAGATCAGGCAGGGCATTGTCCATGGCAGGCATATCATTTTGCATGTAACCTACAATAAGGAATAGGGTAGTATAAACAAATGAGCTCATACCAATTATACAGGTATCTGCTGATCGCATAATACCGATTGAAAACAACCACCACATGGAATAATAATTTTAGCAGTTAGATGGATAGTAGATAGATCTCAGCTAACATCAGTACCTTGACGGGATTGTGGAGTGCCTTGTTGGTTATACATAGCGTATGGGTCTTCTTGTGGAGGCATGGAGGCTGATGCACCTGGTTCTGTCCAGGTCTGTGGGTCTCGAGGAAAGTGTAGGCTTGACGACAGTTCTACGCTCAGTCTCTTCTTGTAATCCTATAAGAAGCAACACTTGTATAACGTACAGTTAAATAGACAGTGTATTATACAAATATTAATAGTAGTCTATGTTATGCAGCCACTAATACGTGACGCATTCTATAAACTGAGAGTTATCTGCCCCCCTCCCACTGCACTGGAGCATGAACTAAATCAATTAATATGCTGAACAGTGAATAGGGTAACAGTGTAAGCCTACTTGAAGAGTCTACAATATTCACACAACCCATGAATACTTAGAGTAACAAAGAAATATTATGGAAGCCATTATTTACAAAACTGTGATTTGATACTCAAGTATGATTTATGTGTATTTGGAATATTTAACAAACAATAAGATATTATCAGACTAGTAGCAACCAGTGGAGTAAGGCCTATAATACATGTAAAGTGTACAGACTACATTGTAATATGCTGTATTAAATAAGTAACAGGTAACTACTAACACTAACCTGTGGCTTGTCTTCACTCATTCTGAAGAGTACAGCAGCTGCATAAGTTGCTACGCCTTCGTTCCTAGAATGCAGGAGCTCTGTAAGGGGAGCAGTTGCCCCCTCCTCCTCAATAACCTCAGCTCCCTCTTTGTCTGCTGCCAACTCACACAACACTCCAGCAGCTACTCTCTGTATGCTCTCAATGGGGGAGTACAGCAGCTAAAATCATCAAAACATCACAATGCAAAGAACTGCCAAGAATAACTACTCACTGACTCCATGCCATATTATTATCATGTGGCTAATTAACGCTGAGAGGAATACCAAAAACCACATATTTTATTGGTTATAAATTAGGACATTAAAAACACTGAATCATCCTACTTCATACTCAATGGTGTGTCTCAACCAGTGACAAAGGCTAGTATATGAACTGCTGTTATAGTGTATGTGATTGAAGTACATGTACATGTTGTAGTCAGTAGCACTGTCTTATCAACTACAGACATGGTGATGTGTATATTTATTTATCCACAAACATGTAACATATTAGCTAGCCTGTTAATCAGAGTGTTAGTTAGGGAGGCTGTTGGAAATACAACAACTTGGAGCAAGTGATGAATCAAATATTGGTAGATAACAAGAAGTGATTGTGAGTGGGAAGGGTACTGATGTGAGGTATGGTGAGATTCAGAGTTGCTCACCCACCTGTACAAATAGAGGAATACAGTTGAGACCACGGATTACTCCTCTGTTGTTCTGCTCCCTTGCCAGGATGTGCAGAGCTCCAACAGTACCATCTACAATCTCCTCCATTCTCACACCATCTACCACACTGCCACTGCTGCCGTTAGATGCAGATGATGACCTCTGTCTCTGTGTGTCCTGGTGTGCTCTAATCAGTAGCTGTACTATTCTACAACACCACAACCATGATGTAAATTGTACATATTACATGTATATAACTATATCAAGTGCCATCAAGACGAGAATAATGAGTGAGTAGATACACTGCAGATTGGTAGAGAAAGATCACTTCACTAGGACAGAAGTGACTCAACACACTAGATGAAGATGCCTATAATGGAGTCGGCTACAAATATAGCAGATAATATACAATACAGACATAGGGCCAAGGGACTAATATAAGTCCTTACCTGGGTAGAGCTCCATGCTCTCTGAGGGGGGCGTGGTTAGCTTGGCACAGAGCCAGGTTGCGAATCAGACCAACGACTGCCTTGATGAGCGGCCAGCGACTCGGTGGATGCAGCAGTTTAACCAGTACTGGCAGACCGTAGTGAAGACGAACTGCATTCTGGGCTAGTTCTGCTTCAGGGTGGCGTGATGTCAAATGACGGAGTGCACAAACAGCGGGCTCTGTAATATCTTCTCGATCACCAGCCTGTGTTACAGAACAATAAGTTTTAACCAATGCAACACTGGACTGTCTAGTGTATAGTCTAGCAGTACCAGCATTTACAGCCTAACATGTGCTAGCAGCACCACCACCCATCACATAAACGGCATTCATTAGCAAACCTACCAGCACAACATGGTTACAGCCTGCACAAAAACATCAGGTCAATTATCAGTGTAGTAGTACAGTGTAGTAACAACACTAATTGACTGTTTCAAGGCTTATAGACAGTTGCTAAATGAGCCTTGCCCATAGAAACTAGTGCTACTACTAATAACACTGCTACAACAATGTGCTAGTCTACATGAGTGATAGGCTAAGGTTATTACCTGTAATATGGTCCTAACAAGGGCTTCTATACCACCAGCCTGGCAGGTGATGATCTTATTTCTTTGGTTGTTACATGTGAGGTTAGAGAGTATACCAGTAGCACAGGTGACCACGTTCATATCACTTTGTCCTAGTAACTGAACCAGCATGTGAAGTAGCCCATCGAAACCTTCCTGTGGACCCTGTGGGCCCTACAATACAGCAGACATATAATATACATACAGCACATGATCTAAAGTATCTGGAGGGCAGCGCAGAAGTATGGATGTGGAGCAGTGAGATGGGTTGTACAAGTTTTCTCATAGGTGCCTACATGAATGTTGCTGTTAGACATAACTGAAATTTGTTATACTATTATCATTGTATTGTGTTGACACAATAGCATCTAGGCATGACAACTAAACTACAACAACTAAAAACATCTGCTTGTAGCGTACAACTAGCTAGGCAGATGGCAGCCATTGACAAGCCATTATACTATCCTATCACTACTAGTAACTTGAGTACCAGCCAGACTACAACTCTTGACAGTTCGTTTGTTTCACATGACTGCTCCAAAAAGAGATAAATCAAGATGTAACCCGCCACACTGGCATTTTTATTACAAGGTGAATCAGCAGCCAACTGGCAGTACTTGCTCAACCTGTCAACCACCAGGCCTACACTTTATCACTGGCAAGTGCTTAGTTATGAATGTGTTGACACGCTCTCTCAGATGTCAGATGGAATAGTTTCTCATGTGCAATAGGATTGTTTACCAGCGATTTTTTTACATGGAAAAGTCCAGTTGTGAGGAAATAGTGTGTGATGTATCACAGGCAACACATGTGACATCTTGAAACAACAACCTGACATATGATGTCATCGACAATTGTTCCAGGTGTTGTGGGTGATAGACGGATAGCACTATGGTACTTACAACTTTGTTAGCAGAGTCAGAGAGATTTCTCAGTGTCCACAGGCAGTTCTGTACGAGACGTCCACTTTGGTGCCCGAGGTGAGCAGCAAGGGCTTGCATACCCCCAGCCTCTACAATAGCTGGTTTGTTACTCTGACACACAGACAGAACTTTGAGAACCCTGGAAGTGGTCCAGAGGAGCTTCTCATAGGCGTAAGCTCTCATCACTCTTACAAGCTCTGCAGGTCCACCGCTAGCCAGAATTATTAGCTACAAGATGCAGGTATAAAAACACAATTAGTGCCCAATTCTATTATAGAATTACCATTATAGAGTGTCTACAACCTAACCAGATAGAACAGTTAAACATGATACTGTAGACAAACGCAGAACATGGTACAGTCAAATCAACGCCAATGACCGAAGTGTCACTTACTACCACATCCTATGCAAATTGACATTTCCCTTTGGGTGGTAACATTTCCATATCAAACAGATGAATAATAGGATGTTATTTACATTCAACATCACTAAGGCAAAATTGTTTAATCAAAGAGAAATAATGCACCAGTGATGCTTCACATAATTACTGTGCCCTAAAGCAATAAGTTTTATTTTAAAATAACATATTACATACCTTGCTTTCTTGGTTACCATATGCCAAGATCTGTAGGCAGTCTGTAACAATTGCTAGAAACTTGACATTGTTCCTTTGAAGCAAAGCGACCATCTTTTGCAGACCACCTGCTATTCGAATAGCTTGCTTAGAGCCATCCTGGTGTAGCAGTAGGTTGTGGAGGGTTGTTATAGCGTAGAATAGAATAGATTCTACTGGAGATCTACAAACCAAAGTGAAATGATACTACAATTTGGGTGACCTACATGCATCAGTCAAGTGTATTACTTATCATTATTACACGTATGAGGGCCTTGCTGCTTGCTTATAATGATTGGCTATTGACTATAAGTAAATGTGATCCCACAGGTGATTAATACAATCAAACACATAAACAGGATATTATGTTGTACTATTACACTGTATCTATTCTTATCTGACTGATAATCAAGCATAAAGATGTCACAAGCCTGTCACGAGGATTTAGATGTCAGTGTGGGGAGACATGACATATGTCAGGAGTCTTATTAACATAGAATTAAGTTGAGTAACACTTCCTTGGCCCTGGTCAGCATTACCAGTTTTGTACCCACCTAGCCAGCACCTGTCATCAGTGACAGTTGGTGCAATATCCGCATGAAATAGCATTACTAAGTACAATAGATTATTGGGACAGCACAGCATGGGGAAGGGCCAGGCAACAAGCAGACATTTTAATGGTGGACATATCCCTAATTATCTCTCAAATGATCATAATATCATTTAGGCGTCTCAACTGGGTTAGATACTTACCCAAGAAGTCTGACAAGGGCTGGGATACCGCCGGATTTGAATATGGCGAGTAGACCCTGTCTGTGGTGACTGAGATTATGTAGGGTTCCACCGACTGATCTCAGGGTCTCTATGTCATTAGAATTGCTAACAGCTCGAACCAAAGCGGCAATCATCTGTGGGGAGCTCATAATAGCGTGTCTAGAGGCTTCTTTCTTGGACAGTTGGTGAACCATCATAGCAGCCTGACTAATAACCACCTGATCCTCATCCTAAACCCAGTAAATACTCTGTGTACATCCCAGCCAAAACAAAACATCTGCACAGTGCTAAAACCATCTTCTTATTGGTTTAAACAGTTCATATAGAATCATATATATAATAATAACAAACCTGAAGTAGTTTGATTAGTTCTGGTATGGCTTTAGTAGCGAGATCGGTATCATCCTGGTAGTTGATGAGGTTGACTACTGCAGACTTGAGCATCTGAGACGGTTCACTCAGCCTCTGTACTGCAGTCTCTGCTCCAGGGTGGATGGCAGTCTGGGGTATCTGCATGCCCTCGTCCAGGGTCTCTGGATACATTGCAGAACGAACTCTTTGGGTACGAGACTGACTCATTTGTTGATTCATCTCTATAAACACACGAGTAATACGTTGTGTAGGTTACGACATGTACAGTGCGTAATCACAGCATATCCAGATGCTGTATATCCGATCCCTACACACTCCACCTTGACTGTAACAAATAACAGAGCTACATTTTCTATCAACTCACCATCAACTTGTTCCTGAGTGTATCCACCAGCGGTTGGGTTGGCGGGTGGTGGCTGCTGTCCGTACTGCATATCCCCATACATAGCCTGCTCTTCCATCTCGTCATGCTGACTTTTGCCGCTCAGTGAAGGTGCCTATTGATAAAGAGGGGGTAATATCAACATATTCGTCATCAGTGTACTTTTGTATAGGCCCTACCTAAGTCTGTTGATACCCAAAGTACAATATAATTACATATAGGCTATACGAGTCCGACACCAAGTGTATGTGTTCGGCTCACCAGGTAGAAGTATGGTAGAGATGACTTGCTATACACTCCAACTCTTGATAACATATAATCCAGTATGAACTGCTCGTCGTACAATTCAAACATGGCTACCACTGAAAAACCAGCAGATGGAGAGTCCTACGATATAATGACGCCCACTCGACTACAGAGTTTCTCAGAACCATCAAGCTATGTAGGTATATATATCTCCTGTAATCCAGCCAGAGGTACACATAGCACAGTAGAACATCCGAAGCCAAATGAAGTTGGAAACTGATGATGTTAAATTCTGCTGCCAAGATTGTCTATAGATTAGCTAATTTTGGTTGTGAGAGCGCACTTGTTCAATGAGATAAAGATAGATGCTGCATTGAACGAGTGGGTTGTTGTACAGCTCGAGAAGCAATAACAAGCAAGCTGACACTGACACTAAAAGCTATCACCGTTAGTTTAGCCTTGGTGAGCGCCAAGGCAGAATTAATGCTAAATTCTCTTGAGCAAACCCCTGAGAGTCTAATATTGGATAGAGACCTTTCACTAATCACTTGACACGCACGGTTGAGTCAAACTAAATGAGATATGTACGAGAAGAGAGACTGTTCATTACTAGAAATCTTTATCATTAGTAGCGCAATGCTGCTGCCAGAGTGTAGCTGCCAACTTGACTACATTAACCTAAGTAGATCCTTGTGTTGTATTATATAGTGTATATGCCTTACACCTTGTGAGAACAGGTTTATTAAGAGGTTGAAGAAACAACCCAACCTTCCAGCTTTAATTAAGACACATTGCAATGTATTTGCCTAAATAAATATAGTGTCAAGAATAACAATGTTGATTCAAACACGAGTTGGAATTACCCTCAAGCTCGACCAATAGCATCAAATGGACACTAATCAGCTGGTGTCAGAACTATAATTATTGTATACACCATGATAAACTACCAGTTGATTACATCATGTCATCCCTGTGTCACAGTAATTGCATTCCATTCTCAGACCTTGGATATCAAGGGATCAGGGCAGACCAGAGGTGTCATATGCCACATCCTTCCCAATGTGGAAGGCGTCCACCAAGATGACACACCACCAATGACACACGGCATTTTGAATAATCCAAACCATTCTGCATTACAAATGGCTTATAATAAAAAATCTATGCTATATACCCAGATAATACTTCAATAACTGCCGACACAAATCTGTGAACACTGAAGACGGACATAGTATACTGGCAATTATAATGCATCTAGCAAAAACACTTACTGCCACTATTAATATACTGGCACCACCAAATGGATAGTTACTTACCCTGGTGGTAACACTGGACTGGATGCCAGAGTCTCCCATGTATTGGTTCTGTTGCCACATCATCGTCTGATGATGTTTTTGCTGGTCCATAGGCATTGGAGCTCCTGTGCCTCCATTATCTGTGATATCCATGAAGCTGTTGGAGGACACTACAGAATCCCAATAATTACACGTAGGATGTGGCTGGTAGCTTTCGATAACAGGGTTTGATAGTGAAAAACTGATACTATTTTTCAAGTTACAAGTCATCATTAGTCAATGAGTAGCATAGAAAAAACCTCGATTTGTAAAAGTGTAAAGACATTATACGCATTTTCTGCTCTCAGTCTACTGGAAGTCTACAACTGATGTAAATTGCAGAAAACGTGAGGCTAGTAGTCAATGGGGAAATCAATAACTGATGAAAATCTAAACTAAGAAGATTAACACTTGAATACATAAAACTGTTTGGTGATCAAGTGTCACTCATTGTGATTGACCAACTGCTAACTCTATTCACCAAAAATCAAATCTTGATTGACTGGCAAGACAATAGGCCTAAGCATTTAAATGCATCCACCTCCATGAGCATTGATTCCCAACAACCCTTGTGCTAAATTGAAGATGCTTGAAAGATGGGGTAAATGCATGTCACATGGATGCTGTAATTATATCACCTAACAATAGTTTTAACAATAACATGAACCTTGCCTCACAAAGCAGGGATAGCTAGACAGAAGCTTGTAGTTGAAGCTAACACAATAATTTATAATAATAGTAGTTCAGCGGTAAAAACAAGAGCTCATTTATTAATAAATTATGAGGAAATTCCTTACCTGGAGCATGATGTCCTTGAGGATAGGAAGCCATAGCTGAAAGCTAGGCAGTTCTACTCTAAGCAAGTTAGGTTCTGTAAAATATTAAAATAGCTATCCTATAACAGGTGATTCTCAATACCATGCCATTAGTGTCTAATGAAGGTAGGTCTCTGTTATCCTGGCGAAGGAATCCTATGTATTATTTTCAATTTATTCAAACAAAATTTAAAATATCAAAACGGTCAAGCAGATGATACAGAATGTACTTGTGGCAACTGCAGATGATGAAGGTCGAATGCCAAGTCCAATAACAATGTTAATCCTCGAGTATAAACATTGCTAAACAAATCCTATGCAATTTGACACCTATTGGCAAAACCGAACCCTGTCAGGTCTCATTATACACGTTAAAATAGAACAGTTATCAATCATAGACCAGTGACACTTGTAACTGAAACTTGTGCAACAATAGATTAGCACAATGTTTAATAGTCGATTGACATGGAATAATGGAGTGACACCAGAACAAGATACTGCATGATCAACAAATCACAAAAATGTATGCATAGCCGTCAAGCCTCCCTTCATATCATCATAAAATGCAGCCACTACTGGTTAGAATAATGGCACTATATGGTTGACAAAACCCAAACAGTTATGGTTGTAGGCCCAGCTTTGCCAAAGCATATGGGACTGTAATTATAGCACCTTACAAATAGACCTAAATGGTTAGTTGAGATTGAAAATATCCCTAGCTGGCAATATTGTTAACCAGATCTTCTTATAACATAAAAATGAGAGTTAAAGATAAGAGATAAATATAATTTTCTTTCAATAATAGTTTGGCTTGTTCATAAAAACGTAAGTTGTGCACAATCATAATGCTTTATGTTACAGTAAAGATGCTATAAATAGTTATTAATCCGAATAGATTAATGTTATCAAATTGCTTTATACAAGAATATTACATAAAGCAATTTGATTCCATTATTAGTATCAGCATTCATTTGTAATGCATAAAGTATTTAGTCGAATGATTCACATGTATGCACAACAGTTATCAGAGCAGTCATTGCTACTGGTTTCTCGTGTAAGAGGCCAACACTGCTGTTCTTAGCCTGAATTTAATACAATGGGAACTGCAAGCAAAACTTCAGGCCTACCACAATTTTTATGCTTACAGGCTTACATAAACCAACGTAGTAGTACAGAATCGAACATGCGAATACCAAATAGCAAAGCCAACTGTGTCCGATTGTGCGAGCAAGCAATCTATCTCACACCAAGTTTGTGATGTAGTGGAATAGCTGACCTGATACCCATGTGGTAGGTGTAAACTAATTGTGTCAGGGGTAAATTTATTGATAAAATTTATCCTACTTGACTTTTGAAAGGCTCGCAATAGCATTAGCATGATCCCAATTTACAAGGAAACTGCATAATATTAAATATACTATATCAAACTTGCTTGCCAATTACTACACGCCCATGTAACAACGCAGCAGACTTCATACTAGATTACACTCAGCAGAACATTGGTAGAGCAGTAGATCCAACTTCATGTGCTGAATGTTTGTGGTGGTTGACTGATCGATGCAAAAAACTTAGAATAACTATCCCTCTTAATGCCCGATCTTAATTTTTTTACTTGCGGATTTAAAACTTATCTCACATTTTTCCAATTGAGTTTTTAGTTAAGAAAGAATTAAAATTTATACTGAATATAATATTGAATATAGGCTATATTAAATTATAATTATTAATGTTATTTTTATTTTAATTCTTATATAGCCTACCTAATTAATGATATACATACGTGTCATTAATACAAGTATTACTCTCTATCTACCCAACCATTTCATATAAACATATAAAATTTACTGGCCTGCTAGTAACCAATACCTAACCATGCTTGGCACATTTATATATTTTAATTTTAAAATAAAATGATCAAAAACTATTTTTCAAGTTAAAAAGATTAAAAGTATGAGAAATTTTAGTAATGTTAAAGTGCAAATAAAACTAAAATTGATGCCATCGATCATCATTATGATTATCATATAATCATAATCATAATCGATAATAAATATAATGATCATGGCATAGGCCTACATACAAATACAAGGCCTGATCTTGACCATTACCATAGTAGATGACCAAAACCAATATACCAAGTAAGTTCCAGTACCAACTGAAAATGAAGTGGGTAAGTGATAGAGAGTGATAAATTCATAGTGACAGTTTTGTTGTCTAGTTTAATAGCACCCTGACTCTGTCCCAGCCTACTCAAGAGAAAATAGAGTTAGGGTAGGCTAGGTCTACTGCTACAGTTCGAGTCTATTCACAGTACGATAGTAGAACAAGACTCAGTTACCTTCTTGGGAGCGAAAATGGCGTTGTTGTCCTAAGGTGCAAGCATTTAGGTTTCCAGGCGAAAAAGCTTGACCATTACGTAGTTGCGATATCTTAGTGCCTTTGTCATAAAACCACAACAGAATAAATGGCGACCAACGCAGTGTAGCGGAAATTATTCCGCCACTCACTATTGACATTATTTCAACATAGATTTTTAAAATTTTTATTAGTCCTTCATGTTAACAATCATTTTCTAAAAATTTTTTAACACAATAGTTGTAAAAATTAAAGCGTCAATAAAGTGGATTTTTAAAATAAGAATAGGTTCCCGTTTTGATTTAAATATTAAATAATATTGGAATAGGAGCAATTCATCCGCAGAAACTATGTGAGAGCAGATAACTCTGTGTACTTTTCCACTTTTCTAATTTTAGTAGTTGACCACTGCTAGCTGCATGTACTATTCTATTCTACTGCTAACTACTATTCTACTAAATTAATGTTTGTAATGCAGTAGGCAGCAACAATAAAGGCACTACCAGTACAGTGTACAACTGAATATTGGAAAGAAAGAACACAGAACATGTAGAACTTTACTGTAGAACTTCATCTATCTTCACCAGAAGGGTTTTGCTATGGAAATGTGCCGTTAAAAAATACTATGACAAATTTTAACACATCAAACCACTTTTATTGCATGAAGACCTTTTATTACCATTTAGCACCAAAATAAAAAAAGTATAAAAAAAGATGGGCCTACCATGTCAATACTAGAGTCTATAGACAATATATACACACACTGTATATTATATCAGTAGATAAATAAGCTATAAAATAAAAGTATTGCCATTTGGTTATATAACAGAAATGCACAAAGATTACATATTCCCAATCTGCAAGGCTCACCTCCCAATAACCTAGAAAAACAGTTAGTGTTATTGATATACTCATATGCTGTAGCACCTGTTGACGATAACAAGAGCTTCATCCTAACAAACACGAGTAGAACTAGAGGTGCAGGTAGGTGACTGCTATAAAATCTTTGATTTGAACATGAAAAATACAATGATATACAGGTAAAAACATCCAACTCAAAAATAATTGAGAAATATTAATTGCAATGTTATGGGACTAAAGTGATGATAAAACTTTCATCATTATTTGCTGAAATTCTAGACAGGATAATGAACACAAAAATAACAAAATATATATTAAGAAGAATTTGCATTGCATAATATTATAACAAAATATAGTCTGTTATGAATGGCTCTCTAAGGCCTCAATGAATACTTTCTGAGTTTTCACAGAACCAGAAGCAAGTATGGGTATAGAATTGACAGAACTGGTGCGGGATGCTGGTATCTTATTCTCCTTGCGATAGGAGGGTGAACTCTTGATATCTGTTGCTCTTTTATACAGCTTGGCTGCAGATTCATAATCCCGCTAAAATATAAAACACTAACGTGTGTATGCAAAGCCTAAATCTCTAACCTTAACATTATTAAAGCTTTACAAAAATTAGATTAATTAGTAAATATTAGGTGCAGTGGTTAACTACTCCACAGTGCAATAAAAAGTAAAAGCTTATTTTACTTGGTGTGACAAGCGTAGATATTTCTGTTAATTATAACAACGGGGATTCTCTTTCAACCTTGACTGCTCATAAAACATCATGGCATTCCAAGTGTGTAACGTTCATGTTGATCAAAATAAGGGGTATTCAAATACATCTAATATATAGTATCTAACATGTACAATGATAACCATGCGCCTCCAAAACAAAGTCATAAAGCATTCTGCATCAAACATGATAACAATGTAGAGACAGTGCAATGTGTGTCCACTAACCTGTTCGTATTTGAGAATGGCTATGTTGTGAAGAGTCTCAGCAACTCGAGGGTGAAAGAGACCAAGGGAGTTTTCATATATCTTCAAAGCTCTCTCATATAATGGCTCTGCTTCCGACTGCTGAGACTACAATCAAATATAATAAATGGCTGCTACATATTAGCTAATTAAAGTAATATACATGGAGCACTGTGCATGTAGCTGCATTAAGAGTTGCTCCCTCCACATACAGTTATAGCTATAACTTTCCATGTACATGTACATGATTATAGGTAAGGGGGAGACAAATACCAAGTATATGATATAAGAATTTATAAATGAATAAAATTGAATTAACACAATTTTAGATAAAGACGGATAAAGACCGATGCTCATTATAGTGAAAAGTGATGGAAGCCATTTATGTTTAAATTAATACAAGTGTGAACAGATATGATGAAACTTTTCCACAACTAACCAACTACAATCTCATTTGTAGAACATAGAACATGAATGAAAACCAATCTTTCTCTACAATGCAGACGGCATTGATAGCTCACCATATGGCAGTAGACGACTGCTAGATTAACCAATGCAGTTGCTAGGGATGGGTCAGGTTGATCGCCTGCAGTTTTCTCTCTCAGCTCTACTATCTGCTTGTAGAGTTGTGCAGCCTTGGGCCACTTCTGCAGCTTCTTACAAACTGGGGCTAGATTCTTAACTATGGACATGACCTGAGGGCTATCAGCACTGAAATGCTACAAATAAAGGAGTGATAACGACGCTTCATTGTGTTGTTGGAATGAAATGAATAGATTCTAACAAAACTATTACTCCAACAAAGTAATATTTTCAAGAAAATACATGTAACTTGGAAGTAATTTCACCTTGCATCTTACATGTAGTTTCAGTATGACATTAAAACTTGTAGACATTTGATAGACTAGACATTGACACTTACCTTAGTTTTAATTTGAAGAGCCTTGTCATAGAGAGGTTCTGCTTTCTCAAGGTTTTTCTGGTCATAGTATAAAGCAGCCAAGTTCTTGTACGATTGGCCGATGTCAGGGTGCTGAGGCTCTAGCAGTTGTTCCCTCATTCTCAAGGATCGCTTGAAGAATGTCTCAGCAATGCTTTAACAACACATAACACAGCCATGTTTTACACACATACATACAATGTATACATGTTCTCCACGCAAATACATATACATGTTCTATACACATGTACATGTTCTACATGCATACAAGTATACAAAGTCATGTTCCATACACCTATAAAGCACATACTCTAAACATGTCACTTGGTTGTGGCAGTAATGAGTTTTTAAAAAGTATTGCTATTCACATGCATTATATACTCGTACATGTAGTATGGGAACGTCATTCTCTTCCAACAATCAGTTTGAGGTTATCAGGTATTGTTAAACCTTAGTTTCCTCGGGCACAATTTGACAATTTTCTGGGAGCACATCTCACAGTGGTATTGAGCCTAACCTATTGTATGGGATTATTTTCCAGCAAATATGGTAACTATGTGCTCTAGGTCAGACAGTCATCCTGCAAATGGTGACTTAGGACAGTCCAGCAAGCCGCGTAGACATTTCTAGTCATTGAAACTCTCACTACACTAGATAGACGAATAAGTAAATGCAAGTTACAGCACATACTTGTGATTACCATGTACATAGTAGTTACAGCACATATCTGTGATTACCCTGTACATAGTAGTTACAGCACATACCTGTGATTACCCTGTACATAGTAGTTACAGCACATACCTGTGATTACCCTGTACATAGTAGTTACAGCACATACCTGTGATTACCCTGTACATAGTAGAGAACTCCGAGTTCATTTAGCTTAGTTGCAAGCTCAGGTGAATCTGGGCCCATGGTTAAATCATCTATTTGCATTTTGTTTCGCTTATTCTTGAAGCTAGAACTGCGGATGTTATCACTTTCGTCAGCACTACAAGAAATACACAGAATGGATATACATAAGAGTGCCAAACAATAACACTTCAATATATACAATATACTGAGGTTAACAGATAACTCCAAATTAATGGTGAACTGACATCGATGTTGACTGCATATCACAGATTAAATGTAATCTCTTTAAACCAAATAGGAATTGTAGTTAATTCAAGGGGATGGAAGTACCTGAGTTGCTTGTTTTGAAATGAAAACACAATTACTATCATAGCACACGATCCTCACTACCTGATTTGAGGAACTCTGTTCTTCTTCCTAATAAGGTTAGCCTGTTTCTTCAGAGGTTCTGCTACCTCATGTTTATTCTGCTTCTGATAGAGGACAACAAGTGCATCCAACTCCTGCCAAAGATAAATAAACCAGGGCAATTATAAAAATACGCTGAATCTGTTGTATAGTAATAAGTACCAATTTAGTCTTTTCAGAAAGCAACCATTTATTTCCAAATAATACGATATGAATATATGTTATTTGTGTGTATTCCTGAGTCCTCACCTTTGCCACCATAATATGATCAGCACCATATGCATTCTGGTAGATATCCAGAGCTTGTTTATACAGACTTTCAGCTGCAGTGTATTTGTTCCACTGAGCATGCACTCTGAAAGTAGAGATGCATATATAAGACATACCACTCAAATTATGTACTCTATTAAACACTCGAGCCAGGGGGAAACATTGGCTACAAGCTGCTGTAATTGATGTTTTATTAATGACTTGACTATTCTATGAATTTTATATAAAATCAAATTAACTGAGCCATTTTGTAAAGAATGTCTAGCTCCCTTCTCATACATTAGTCGGTATTTCACTAATCACACACGCCGCATACCCTGCTAGCAGATGCAGAGATTGGGCTACTTGTGGATGGTCTGGGTCTAGAGTTGTCTCCCTTAGCTCCAATGATCTCTGTAGAGGATTACATGCCTCCTTCAGCATACCGAGATCTCTCAAGAACTTCCCTTGGGCTTCGTAGAGATCAGATATTTTATGCAGAGTAATAAATTCCACCTTTCCTACCACTGAAACACACATACAATCATGTAGATGTATACATATTAAAGACACGTAGCATGAGTGATGGTACACCAATATATATTAGAACTATACATGCACATAAAATTGAATTAAATACAAAACTTGGGTAAGTTAATGAGAAAACAACTTACAAGATTCAAGTTTACCAGTAGTCGTGAGGTACAGCTCTGCCATGTGATTCTTATCTATACCGAGATACTGCCAGTAACTTATCAGTTCATTGCATCTCCCCCTAAAATATAACATTACATACATAAGCCTGACCAAGTTAACGGTAGCTAGCCAATATTGTCAGCACAATACATAGGGATATTAATTAACCACCACTAATATTACTACTTATAGTAACCTACAATGTACATGTACATAAAAATATACTCTGAGAATAAACAAGAGCATATATTTGTGTACATGTGCCTGTATAAAATCAAACAGAATTTGCTGAAATAAAAACATTGTCTTCTGTAAAAGTCAATCCTGCTGCTCACCGTACATATAACCTTAGGAATATACATAGAGAGAGGAGGGAATTCTTTAGCCCCTCCTTGTCACCGAGTTGCTGTTGTAACCATGGTAATTCATCGGCCATGTGACATGTCACCTTTCCTGGAGCCAATGAGCTGGAAAAATGGTCAACCAATGCTTTGCGACACAATCCCAGCTGCTTACCATCATCGCTTTTTGGGAAGTACTTCAACTGTATGGCCTCCCTCACCTATGGGAATACAAACAGAGAGATGGCTGCCATGTGTGGAAATAGTATTAGCCTACTTTGTACAAGTGCTTATCAGAACCAGAGTCTATTCTACTGGCACCCTCTACAAGTCCTCCTAGAATCTAAGTCTATTCCACTGGCACCCTCTACAAGTCCTCCCAAAAATCTAAGTCTATTCCACTGGCACCCTCTACAAGTCCTCCCAGAATCTAAGTCTATTCCACTGGCACCCTCTAAAAGTCCTCCCAGAATCTAAGCCCATTCCACTGACACCCTCTACAGGTGCTACCAGAAACAGAATATCTTCCACTGACACATTGGCCCATTCAAACTGCTTACATAACAAGCATGGCAACATAATTTTCTCCCTAATACAGGATATTGTTTCTATTTCTACTCTAGGTACTAGTGGCCAGTGTATTTGCATGCACATTGCACTCAATATTTGCTATTAGTTGTAATCACTAGTATAATAGTTATTGTAATTAGACATACACTCATTAGTAATACTGGATTTCCAAGCCTCAGCAAACAGAGTGACTGTTACTGACATTTACATGTACCATGTAACTGAATACAAAGACCAGTGCTAATATATGATACCGCGAATACTAAAGCCCGCATATTACTGTATGAAAATGCAGTCAGTGAATATAAAGGGTCATTAGAGTATGTAAGCTTCTTAGTTCCATGTGAACAGAATTCAAGAAATGCATTTGTAACAGAGCAGAATAACAATACATATCCCTTCAATCTGTAACTGCACTATCATATTATAAATATTATAATTTCTTATACTCGGAAATGCTCTCTTAGGTTTTAATTAGAATAAAGCCTGAGGTTCAAAAAAGTTCAACACCTACCTGATCATGAGCTAGACATAACAGTCCAGCTCTGTAGGCTATGACGTTGAAGCTGATCAGTGTGTGGGTAAGGATAGCCCAGAAATTCCATGTGATATTAGGGAGGAGTGCTAGGCACTCCCAATCCCCCAGACCATTCCTTGAGGAGAATATTAGCTTCAAGACCTGCAAGAATATACATGTACATGTAAATATATGCGACATACCTCTGTATATACATATATATATATATATACATGTGCACGTATGCAGAGTAGCTTCTATACAATCTGCTATAGTCTTACTTGTTATTACATGTACATGTAGTTACAGCATCATTTTTAGAGCTTTTACAATGGAAATAACTGTAAAACTGGAATAGCGACTTAGAACCAACTTTATTCAACTAGTACATTAAAATTTTGTATGGAGCATGCTTTTCTGTTCTTCGTTCAGTTAAAAAACTATTGAGTAGCTCATCTGAAATCCATCTGCCTCCACTACCCTTCTACCCAAGCTTATACATGTAATATGTACTATATAACAGCAATTGGACAAACCTTCTTGATGCATCCTTTAGTTGTGCTAGCGGTCTCTAGTTCTTCTCTCATGTAGTCCAGCACCACCAGATATAACTCTACTGTATCATTAGCGGCCAAACACTGATCTAGTTGATGCTGTAGTCTCTTCTCATCATTAATACTAAACAATATATATTATACATGTATAGTATTTATGCTGGACAGGTGTTACAGTAAGAAGATAACTCCAAACAAATCACATCACAATATATTGAGATGATGTCTACTGCATACATGGACAGCAAACAATAATATCAAGCCTATTCCTCTTTCTTCAAAATACCTAATTTTGGCACTAGCTATCCAAACACAGCATTTATTGTTCAACTCAGTAAGGGTGTATCCACAGATGGCACTGAATAATAATCTGGGTAAGCACCAGAATTAGAACTACATCGTACATATTGTATACATTTCAATTTAGGTTCAATTTGAAACAGTTTTAAATATAGTGCGCATTCATAATATGCAGAACTTAATCAAGAATCCATATAATCGTATATAGAAACAGTGCTAATATTTACCTCGCTAAACAGGAAGCCAACACTGTGATATATAGAGGACAACAAGTCTCTGGAGTACGACAGTGAGTCAGTATCTTTGCCTCTGATTCTGAGTCCAAATAGCAGCCTTTTTGTTGAAGTTCATTCCTCAGCAACTCCTTTACACTTTTACTAGCCAATGGATCTATTCAACAAAACATATACATTGTACAATACCACACTCAGAATTAAGTCCGTCCAATGTTCAGACTTCCCCATTTTATCAAATAAACTAGACGGCATGTTGCAATAAGTTAGTTTCAGAGTATTTTCATATCAAGATTGCCTGGGTATATTATACATCTTCAAATAGTTCAGAGTTGTCAGCTCCTGGTGTATAGTATCTACGTAGCTGTAGATAGTAGCTGTATAGCTGTTTGTACAAATACATGTATATACAATAGAAATAATGTGTACTACTAGATCATATACATTTAATTCTTTGGTATAAATTCAATGGTGTAATTTTAATGAAGAATCGATGCTGTCAATTTGAATTACAGTTTGTGCAAGTTCAAAGGAAGAATTGCTTTTTAACTGAGACAAAATGGACACAACCTGCTTTCTAACTATTCAGTGAATACAGCAGGTACATCCTGCATCTGTGTATTAATATTTTAAACACTCTGGTTATTTTGTTTCTACCCCTTTAATACACAACTCCTTGAAATATGTAATGACTCTCTCATCATGTAAGGGATACTCACCAATCCTTAGCAAGAGCCATTGTTTCCAAACAGGAGCACAAGTTTCCTCGTTTACCGAAACTATAACTCTTGAGTCAACAGGAAGTGGATCCAGCAGCCATCTTAAATGAACTTCTCCTTGCTATACAAATACATCATATGCTATTTGTTACTATAGGACCATGAAAAATCTAAGATACGGCATTAACTGACCTTGAACACTGAAAACAAAACAGGTATAAAAGCATATACCTTCATGTATAAATAAACTGTATACAGTGGTGCATTGGAGAACATAATTTTACAACTAGTTTGTCATTTACAACACCCATTACAATGCTACAAATAAATTGTACATATGTGTGAAACATTATGGCAGAGCGATACTTTACAGCACTGTTATAATGAATATAAATACAGTCTAACTGAGTATATTGGCTGTAGTATAGCTGCTCACCTGGAACTTGTCCAAACCATCAATGACCACAGTAACCCCACCAGATATCTTAGTGGAGACCTTCTCCAACCATCTGGGAAACTCTTCCATCAGTCTGGAAGGTTCACAAGTGAGGGCTGGAGGATTCACTGCGTGCTGCATTAGCTGTGAATATGAAGTGGAGGATTATAGCAAATATTGCAATAAAGGGTTATCTCCCCACACAGATAGCAGCAGTGATCTCCATACATACATGTAGATAACAGTAATTATCTCCCCACTTATGTTACAGAAGTTATCTCCCCACACAGGTAACAGGAGTTATCTTCCCCATACAGGTGGCAATAGTTATCTCCTCCTGACAGAGGACATGTGACATACCTGAGATGTGAGTCGCCTGATCATGTGTATTGGATCAGCAGAGACTGAGTTCTTACATCCTACAAAGTGGTAGAGTATGATACCGGGGCTCCCTCGTACCTGGTGCTGCTGAATCCTACAAATAAAACCATAAGCTACCTGCATATATAATCCATATACATTACAATATAAGGTAATACATGACAGTATCCTTTCTATGACTTGATAAATAGCACAGTGCCTTAAGACTATGATAATACACCAACTCACCATCTAGCGAGTAAGAGAGATTTTCCACAACCTGGAGATCCAGTGACCAGCAGTGGAGGAGAAGGACCTGGTGCTGTGATGTGGTTATTCAGCCTTTCAAACAACTGTTATGAAATACACATAATAATATACAAACACTCTAACATATACAAAATAAAACAATGTAAATAAATAATAAAAATAATAACAATAATCATACAACCAATTGAAATATTCTGCTGTAGGACTTGAAATGAAGATCAGAATTTGGTTCCATTTATTTTTACCTTGCATTCTGAAGCACACTTAGAAGTTTATCTTATAACAACCTAGCACTAAATAATAGCAAGTGGTAGTACATTAGTGAACTGAGATACTACCTTCTCTAGAGAGCACTCATGGGCACACTTGGCAGCATAGTAGAATGCCTCTAGGTGCTCCGAGTGGCTGTGCTCATCCCATATATTACATCCGCACGAGTCATTATTGACGTCAGTGAAACCAGAGTCAGCTGACGTCTCTTCTGTTGCATCCTGTTTATCGGCTTCCACACCTATTTCCTGCACAAGTACAAGTATAACAGCTGAATAGGTAGTAAATCTAATATCCCATACTACTGTACAAATATCTGACATCACACTGTGAACACAGCAGCTAATGGAGTTGAGTAAACAGTTACACACTATTATTTGGTTACACATGCACTACAATGTAGCTTCATATTGCGCATGTATATACACGCAATATGCTATGGAGCTATGTAATACATGTACATGCAGCATGTTATAATATAATATAATAATGCAGTACATGCAATATTGCTATGTATAGTATGCAATACATGCAATATACAGGGTAGGATGTATGCAGTGTGAACTAATAGTCTGCAATATATAGGATGTGTAAAAGCCAGAGCAGCTCAGGCAGTACTGGACACAGATAGAGTAGCATGGTAAATTAAATATCCCTTTAGACCACACAGTTAATTAAAGTTTACTACGCCAAACAAACTATACACAGTGTTATTACATATCTTATTACCCATAAACAACATACTTTATATTATTTTCAACATTCAAAGCAACCTAAATAAACACAACACACCGATATTTTTACAACATGAATTTGTATGTAAAGTGCCAGAAATTACTACTGGGTTAAGTATTAATACTGAAGTCAAGTATTTATAGTTCAACATGTATGACATCACCACATTCAGAGTTGAAGACTAAACCATAAAATATTATAGTGATAGATTAATAATCATAGTGAATGACACAGTGAGAATTGTCCCCTCCTCAAAAAGTGGATGCTGGTACAAATTACTCAGTGTTTAGTCAAAGTGACCACAAATATTTGGTATATTAGTATGCGTACAGACAGGGAGAGTAAATTATATACAGCAGAGAGAGCACAACTTACCATCAGTTTTTTTAGCCGAGTAATAACCTGGTAGAACATTCAAATTTAGAACTATTTTAGAATCACACATTACATTCTATCAGTAGAACAACTACTAGACAGTACAGAGTATTTCAACAAAATTATGTTCCACATGATGCGATGCAAACAATATTGCAATAGATAAAGTAATCTAAAATAAAAATCAAGTTGTACATGTATACTTACAGTCATAAAATTAGCCTTTAGTTCTTTCTCAAGCATAGCCAGCAGTTCCTCAACAGAACTGTAGTTTTCATATATTTTGGCCTCGCCAGTTCTACGGAGTTCAGTTTTTATATTCGACAACTCATTATTGCTAAAATAATGCATACATGTAATCACTAACACACCAATTGAATGACGATATAGCAGGATGAAGCTTGGTAAATGTAGAAAAAAAAGCTACAGTTATTTTAATTAACTACTAACAGCAGCACTTTTAGGAAGTCCAAAAACCATATTTATAATGTCATACAAGGGTTCACCTCCCCTTTGCTACTATTACTAGCTATTAACAAAACAACAGATATATTTGACTTACACATTATTGGCTGACTTGAGGCAAAATAAAGCAGGTTTGCTGCCAGGAGACTTGAGATGCCCATAGTGTACATCACTCTGTGCAAAACTGTTGGGGCAGTTACCAAGGAACCCTACCATAACAGTACACTGTTCAGAGAACTGCTTCCTTAGGGCTATTATCTTCTCATCACTAACATTCTACAACACATAGTACAGGTAATAGCAATCAGTTGGCAGTGCTAACTGTATTCATTAGATTATTGCTTCATATAATTAAAATGTTACAAGCATTATGTTGAAATAGGGAGACTAAATATTATCCCTGAATATACACCCATCTGACGAACGACATATAAACAAAGTATCAAAGATAAAAACATAGGCACACATTGCAGGCAAACAGTAACCCTACAGAAGATCGTCTAAACTGATACGTTTCAATCCAGTATTGGCATTGAGCCAAGTACAAAAACACTACAGTATGCTACAGAACAGTTTTAGTAAGAGATATACCTCTCTACTACATAGGATTAAAACGGATATTGGATAAATCCATTACCTACATAATTATATATATACTGACAATAGCTACTGAGACGTACATATATGTACATGTACATATATGTACATGTACATATATGTACATGTACATATATGTACATGTACATACCTCAAGTTCGTTGGTGGTAGGGAAGTGTACCACATTCAGGTAGTGTCCATCAGCTTCTACCAGCATTCTAAGTGGCGGAACAACTTGCTCCAGGAATGTTTCAACTTCCTCACTCATATCTTCTGTGTTAGTGACGTACAGTCGAAGAGCAGCATTGTTGGCACAATCACTCGAGAACTGCCAGATATCTACATAATGTAAGACGATACATTGATAGATGGTAGGTTACCTTGTTATATACATGAAACAGTTCAAAGATCTGAGAAATGGGCATTAACTGTTGATAACGACCATGAGATAAACAAACAGTCATCTTGCTATGTTATGTTTATATATAAAACAAAGACAGGACAACTCCAAAAGCCACAAAAAGAAATCATTTAAGATGAGACAGACATGGAGTTTTTTATTACCATTTCCTCATATTTGTGCACGCTAAGGTAGCGATTAACTAAACATAGCAGTGATTAAGATAACAACCCTCCAATTGGTCAGATGACAACTCTAAACAAGTAATACTTTTGGATAGAACAGATTATTCTGCTTGCATAATTGTCTGTACTTGCTCATGGATTGCATACTGCTAGAATCATCGAGCATATTAGAAATGGTATGGTAATGACACATACAAAACAGTGAAGGAATTGACTTCTTATATTCAGATCATAAAACCAGATAAGAATTAGAAATGTTCAACCTCAGTTACCTCTGTTTAAACCCTGAGCCATCTCAAGCTGTAGAAGAGAGCTTGTGAACTCATGACCCCTGACCATAGGTTGATGTAGCTGAGTACTGCTCGTACTGGACGTATCATTCTCTAGCTGTGTCCACCAGTCTCCAGAGTTACCACTGCCACCTCCCGACCTACAGATGTATATACGTGTATATCACTACCATTAGATTATACCTCCGACACCAAAGTCTCACAGTGTAATGTACATACACATGTATAACTCTACCATTAGATTATACCTCCGACACCAAAGTCTCACAGTGTAATGTACATACACATGTATAACTCTACATTAGATTATACCTCCGACACCAAAGTCTCACAGTGTAATGTACATACACATGTATAACTCTACATTAGATTATACCTCCGACACCAAAGTCTCACAGTGTAATATACATACACATGTATAACACTGACCTGTTAAGTGGCTCATCTGGGAGCATGTCAGGAGCTACTTTAGATAATTTACTCTCAAGGTCACGCTTAGCTCGGAGCAAGTTCTGAATCTCTTTCTCCTTCGTCTCCCTGAAGATCTATGGTTAGAACAGCATGAATTATTAACTGGTCTTAAAAAACGCACTTCATTATAATCTAAACCTGTGAATATAGAGATTATATGGGAGGATGAAAAGAAAATACAATGTAACTCTTTTGATTATGTAATAAATAGCCATTAAAGTACGATGTACGATGGTGCAAATAAGTGTGTTACTTTGAACTGTCGCTGAACTTTATCTCGATCTATCTCAAATGTGGTAGCTCTAGCCATGGCCTGGTGTTCTCCCTGCATCGCTTCATCTCTCTCTCCACGCAGACGATTACAGGTTCTCTGAAGAGACAATAGTACAGTGTATGTTGTACATTCAAGTATACAATCCAAATGTCATCTCAGCTCTAACAAACCCTAAAGTTAAAAGAGAACCCAATTTCATAGCGAAACCCAAGAACCTTACCTGCAGTGCTTGTAGTTCAGCGCGAAGTCGTTTGTTTTCAGTTATGTTTCGTTTCTCACTCTTTTGAATGTTGGCCATCTCATTTTCTTTGTTTTTGCGGTACATTTCGAATTCTCTACGAATACGTTCAGCTTCAGGGTTTTCCATGTCCACTGAGAGCGCAGATTGCATACTCCCACTCTTCAACGTTTTCTTATTGTGAGAATTTCCAGATCTCAGTCCCAACCGACCTTTCAAAAAATAGCATGGAAGCATAAAAACTAATAGGGGAGAGCGGGGTAAGATGGGACGCGGGGTAAGTTGGGACAGGGCTGTTTTGGGTATTATGAGACCCATTACATTTTTATGGTATGGACTAAACTTTAGATCAACATAAATAAACATAACCCACTATTTTGTTTTTTAAGTTGAATAAATATTTTTTTTGCAATTTGCAATAATGTAATATTTGCATGTTTGAGTAAATTTTTTTTTCTTGGCGAGTTTCTAATTTTTTTGATGAAAGAATGACTCCATAGTTTTGAAAATTTGCACATAGAGACTCTATAGCATCTAGTTACAGCAACTAAAGTTAAAATTAGCTCAAGTCACAAATCTTAATAAAAAATTGTGTTTTACGAAAAATTGGGAGTGTGGGGCAAGTTAGGACGCTGGAAGTGGGGCAAGTTGGGACACCATTTGTAATAATAAATTATGTTTGTGGAATGATATGAATCCAAGATGACACTGTAATTTCACCTTTTCTCTAACTAAAAGTTGTTTGATGAATCTTGGATAGCATTTGACTTTGGTAAAGAACTCCAATCCTGTGTGGGGATGGCACTATAGCTAGTATTGAATATTACTCGTAGTAGAAACAGGTCAAACCTGACTCATTGCTATAACAGCTTTTGATCTCTGTTCTGTCCTCACTTTACTCATGACCCTGACAGCAGTGGGTGGTAGCACCAACACAATGTATAAACTACATCCTTTTCCTACTAATACCTACACTTCGAACACCGTTTCTGCGCCTTTTGAAACCCCCACCAGACCAACTAACACCATCAGGCAGCACCAAGCTAATGATTCAATAGATTATTAGGTATAATTTAGTTATAAAGTTTGGGGGATTCGCTCTTTGTTGTTCAAACTAGACAAGTAGGCTATATACATGTACACTCAATGTCTCCCCACACTTATTGTTACCCATCCCCAGTTGAACTGCCGATCTTTGGTGAGAGTACTAAGGAATAGTTTAATCAAACATCATCGAAAATTTATTTACAAAGTTATAGGTTTTACACCTGTAAATATCCAATTTACCACGGTCCAAAACCCAGGAAAGGTAATTAGCACCAAGAGAAAGACGCAGGTTGGATCGACTCCATCACATGAATGAGGCGGATTGACTACTATCGCCTGTGTCATAAATGCTGCCATGAACTCTGATTTGGCTTGTCAAGTGGAATTGAAATTCAACAATCGTTTTACTGCTCAATGATTTCATTTTATCTAGAGTGTCAGTTGTTCAATTGTACATCAAACTCTAATAACAACTATAGTAAAAATCAACATTTTTGCCTATATTTTCTAGTATTGGTTTATTTCTAGTGTTTTGGTTTTATATTCTATTTATTTTAAGTGACAAACTTAAAGCTTAAGAAAATTTTGCTGTACCAAAATTAGAAAAATGGTCACCTACGATGCGCTAGTTTATTTTATAGTTTTAAGTCTAATATGCATAAGTAGACTGGAACTTAGTCAAAAAAGAGCTTTATAAATTATTACAGCTAATAGAGCTATTATAAATTATTACACCTATAAGGCGCCAAACTAATTAAGGGTTTTTCATGTTCAAGCTGGCATCCTCCTATTCTAACAAAGATTCACTTAACAAAAAAATTCTCTTTTACATCAAAACAATTTTCATATCTTCCCTAGACTATCTTGTAATAAAAGGAAATTAAACACTTTGAGGCCGAACTAAATTAAAGTCCAGCAGTTTTTTACAGACATGTTTTTTTGACATACATACATGTGGCAATAATTTTAAATATGTGTAATATTATTGTAACATTTCAATTCTATCTGTTCATGATAAAAAATGAGAATAATCTAAATCTAAAATCTATATTTTCAATGGTGTCCCAACTTGCCCCACACCTGTCCCAACTTACCCCGTCAGTGGGGTAAGTTGGGACGTTTGACATGCGCTGCCAAATCATGGATTACCGCACTATGCTGACTTATCAATGTGTCTGCTTCAGGCTATAGTTAGACAACATATTAAAGTACCTCCATGCAAAAAATGATGATGCTATGACCTCTAGACTCCGTATTATTCCCTAGAAACCAAAAATTGTCCCAACTTACCCCGCTCTCCCCTAAATATGTAGATTTCATGAGAAACCTGAATCAATGTGGTACAAATCTCACAGTAGAACGATCATCCAATATATAAAACTTCTAGCTAAGAGTTCTGAACATTATTACGCAAAAACAAAATTCTTCCTCGCGAACCATATCTGCTGTTCATTGTTACTTGTCTGTAAAGGAATATCAGACAGACAGCAATGGTAATGCAAATATACATCACAAAAAATACAAGCTAGTTGGCTTTTAATAAGCATTACACATAATAGATAATACTACATTGGCTAGATAGCTTTTACCAACCAACATATCCCTCACAACACTGCTATCTGTTGAGCTAACAAGACATTTTTAATTTATTATGTTAATACTACATGTTTTATGAACATTTTAATGAGGAAAGGATTGTTTTGAATTGTGAGTATATAATATTGTCTGTAGTTACATATACATGTATGTTATTAAATCCATCTTCGAGTTGTTTTCTAAATACATCTTTACTGGCACCTCTAGGCGTAATTTATGAGATATTTTGCGTGCAGCTATTTTACTGATAGTTGAATTTTTTTAGGATACATAAGTAAAAGAACAATAAACCGTTGCCAATATACATGTACATATAACACCACTCGGCCAACACACTGTCCTAGCCAGGTCATTCATTTGAAGTTCTATTAAAGATTTAGACCAGCCTGACACGTACATTTCATTAGAGAGGACAATTCTCATATTGTCACACATCGACATCCTGGAACAAGTGGCAAGTATAATGTACTGTATAAACCTCCCCCCCCACCATTTCAACCAATAATAACATCATTAGGGTTTCGGACTTACAATTTTTAGGAGACTCACCTCTAGGCTTCACCTCATCTGGTACAGTAAGTACTGAGGCATGAAAAGCATCTACGTCGTTCAAGTCATCCTCGTCATCCAGACCATGACTTCCTGTCTGTGACAGACTTGAGCCTGTGTGCCCCATTATCCTAGCTAGTGCTTTGCTAAATGACTATAAGAAAGAAGCAACGTATTAGCTCATGTACATATAAGATCTGCATGTCTTCTAAAGTGTAATGTAGTCCTCACCACACTGTTATGCAACATGTAGGACGAAGGTATCTACAACCTCTTCTAACTGGTATAATAACAAATAAACAACTTCAACAGCCAACTTTATAAACAAACGAATATTTAAATATGATCTCTTCATTTCCATAATAACAAGTTTGAACCTCAAACATGCAGATGTTCTAAAAACCCAAACTGATTAAAGTCTACACTTGGCACCACTAGACTCTTCCCATTGCCTTACCATGATGCTTTGCCAGAACAAAACGGTAATGATACATATGACAACTAGATGACGTGAAAACGAGAACTCTAATGCAATCTGAGATTGTTAGCTGTCACACCTACTGACTGCTACTACTTGTATGAACCTTGATTTCATAATATATTGTTGTTGTACCTATGACCCACTAGAAAACTGAAATAGTATACCATTATGTAAATACAGATTATTTTTTATAACAAGAGGCAAACATTATACATTGATAATGCAAATTAGTTTATACCCAGCCAGTTAATGCACATACAACCGCATTAGAATTTTAATGATACTAGCATGAATAAATTAGCTGAATGTTATAGAATATTTTGTATTTGATACATTTCCATGTAAAAAATACAAAAACAGAAACACCCAACAATATTTCTATCTAATTTACTTGCTGTATTATATATACTTGTATTCAATGGTAGTTGTCAGGCTACATGTACAACATATGCATACCTTTATAATAACATACAGTATAATGTACAGCTTAATAGTGTTATATTACAGTATAATACAGAGTTATGGATATGCATCATTAAATCATCTTAAGTCAATGAGAATATAATAATATAAGAATGTGAAGAACATACTATTATTTATGTTAGCCTTAGTTATTAATTCTCTACATTGTCAGCATTATAAACTTAATCCACAAGAGCTAGACAAGAATATGTATGCTATAACTGTAAAGCTCTTCCTGGTAAGCTTATATATGTGTACTCTCAATGCCATCTGCGTGATAGTATCTTAGATCTAATTAAGTTAAAGATTTTATTCTATAGTTCATTATCCTGTTAATATTTCATACTAATCTTCAGGTTTACCAAAGTCTCCTTAATTCTAAAGGAGATTCACTGATTTTCAACTGATGCTTGGCTCCTCACCCAAATCAGACACCCCCCACCCAAATTAGACACCCCCACCCAAATCAGACACCCTCCCCCACTCAAATGCTGAATCTCCTGAATTTTCACCAGTGGAACTTGGCAAGCCCGCTACCCATTGGTAACTTGAAAGTTAAATATAGATGTATTAACATCACAGCTATCTCCGTAATAAAATGGAGTGAAGGAAAAAGCCATAAAATAAATGACTGATGTATTCCATACTAGATCATTATTTCCTTCTACTTACAGTTCTCCCAGTGAATCTAAACTTACAAATACCTAAAATCCCATTGCTGTTAGATATATTAGACACAATAGAAGCAATTCACAAAACTATCTACCAATACATAATATTATTATAGTATCCTAATATATTACAAGATTTAAAATACATGTAGATCAAAAACTACATTGTTAAAATATAATGGGTATCTAGTTCAACTTACTGCGTATTAACAGGTCTTTATTTCCCATCGAGTCAGTATTCAATATGAACAGCTACAAAATAATATACACTACTTATACTTTCCATTACTCCATGTACAAAATATCGGGGCCCTTTGGTTTCTTCTGCGGTCTATATGACTATAATCACAATATTGCTTTCAAACACGATTTTTTGTGGAAGGCTCAGCTGCAACATGTGCTAACTGGCACTGATTGCTAATAGAAGCAGATTAAACGCAAAGTTTCATTGAACATACAATGAATCATTGAACATGTACTTGATGTATTTAGCTTTAACCAAAATATGTGTTGAATGTTACACCAGTGTAGCTGAAAATTCTTTTGTTCGACTGTTGGAAGAGATACTTGAGCGCTGAAAATATGAGAATGGAAAAAGGTAGAAATTTGACCAAGCTCATCACTTCAACATTTTATATCAATAAAGTGACTCAAAAACGATTATACAAAATTAAAATAATTTAAATTATTAATCTAATTAAGTAATTATAAATTATTGATTAATAATAATATTAAATTGAAGGTTACTAAATATAAAATGAATACCAACGTTTTTATAATTCATGTGGTTGACTTTGCTATTCAGCTTTTTGATTGGTTTTGATCAACTTGATTATCGTTTACTGATCTTCATGAAACACTCAACATAACAAGTGCCAATTGCCTCTGATAAAATATGGGAGAGGGAGAGACTCAGTATAGGGTGAGGTACCGCAAATCTGGGTTGAAAATGGGGAAATTATCCGTGGAAATGCGGCCTTGCTATATTACAGTTGTAGAATGTTGTACATTATGTTCTAGTGACCTTTTGTATTTGCAGACTACAGGTTAACAGTCTAGGTCTGTTGATAGTGATTCACGGGCTGGTTTGAGATTGGCAATAACAGATCTTATACTCCCATAAAGGCAAGGGCCTAATGACCAATTCACTCAATGTAATCTTTAAGCGTCATTGTTTAGAGCTCAAGATCCCTCACAAATGTCTAACAACAAGACGGATTTCACCATGACAGACAATGTAAAAAATTTTGATCACACAAATACCAAAAGGTTAATGAAGTAAACAAACTTTATATTGATATTTTACATATTTTTTTCAACTTTTAATACAAAACAATTAACATAATATAAGCCTACATGTAAGTTCAGTTAATATTTGGCCCACCAACAAGTATGAATGCTAACAATATAATATAGGCTACACTAGATTCTAAGATGTCAATATAATCATTTGACATACATTTGTATTATATATGAAATGACTAAATTAATGAATAATTAAATATACAATTAATTTCAATATGAATATCCATAATCATAAAGTGTTAATCACTATCATAATGATAATCATGCACGCAATAGCCCACAGCTATATAGTGTTAAAGTAACATACAAACAGGTTAGTGTTACTACAGTCAGTGTAACTATTTCTAATTATGTTGTTTATTTCTATTCTAGTATCTACTCTTTTAATATTCTTACTCACTAATCTGACCTTACTTTCTATACACATACACAGGTTTTAGTTTACATTACTAAGTACTAACAGTGATACTGCATACTGATACTCCACTAACTGTACTATTAGTATTACTATTCTATTGAGTGTCACTACACTAGACTGATACAATATTGTAAACTCTGGTATTGGTATGGTACTAGTATCACTGTATCAGTGTGATACCAATACTATAATTTGTACTTTGCTCTTACTAATACTGATACATACTCATAACTTAACTAGTTACCAACTATAATTAAATACTAAAATTAAAAATAGAAAAACAATAACAATTCAATAACAAAACAGATACACATCATGGACACAATGATGATTATAGCATTTGAATGCGACAACATTGTATATGGCTTCATACGTTAGAATATTGCTAAGCAAATGGTTCATAAAATCCGAAAAAAACCACTGCAAAAGCCATAATTTGATGACAAAAACAACAAATTATTGTACAATAATTATGGTGACCTTTTCATGAGCTTCCAAGGACGATCATTCATTGATTTGTACGTCGATTCGAATAAACGCATTTATTGACAATAAATAGAGATCTTATTTCAGCCAATCGTTGAGCCACCCTGTTGAACTTTATACAGCCAATCATGAACGAATATCTGGGGCAACTGAAAAACAACATGGACGTTTTTACTCCCAAGCAAATGTTAGACGAAAACAACAAACACTGTTAGCTTACATGCTTATTATTTATGCAAGGAGGAAAAGATTTATGATAATAGCAAATGGACCAATAATATTTTTCAATTAGTCAAAACTTATTATCGGACTATTCAGAACACTTCACTACGGGATGGGGATTCTATTAAAACACTCACACTGTTCATTTATTGTTCAGGGACTCATATTCATCTTCTTGAGTGCCTATTGCACACATTTAGAGGTAAAATGAATTACATGTACATTATTATGTTGGGTTTGTTGTAGAGAGGAATAATTTTCTTGTTTATTAATTTTTGTTATCTTCTATTAAATGAAAATAAATACAAATACTTGTACTGGTGTTACTACAAGGAAGATATTTTATTATTTATAATAATATTCTGTGCAAAGATTATACTCCACATTTTATTTTGTAACTAAGTGTCAGTCTCTATAATTACTTGAATTACTCACATCTAAAGTATCATAAAAATAATTGATTAGCACTTGGCGGTCATTTGATCATTTGACTTTCGTGTGAAATTATAATACAACATGGCTATGATGATAAGGTGAAATTTGACATTTTGTGAGCTACAATAGATTGTTTCATAAAAGTCCTAAACAGTAAAAACATACATGATCTCTATTCACACTGCCACATGTATATGTGCATTGGTTGACATGGGTAGACATTAATTATGTATTATTTTAAGCTGGATGACTATTGGTTTGTAAGTAGTCAAGTGTTAACCAAGGAGAAGCTACCAGATGGTGATAGTTGTGCTGACAGCAATGGCAATGTGTATACACATCTCCAAACATGGTCTGAAGATAATACTTGCTCTCAATACAAATGCTATGAGGTTAGTGTTGTAGTAATTGCTGAATTATTAAGATATAACACATGCCATGTATACAGAATACATGTACAAGTGTACATGTATAACTATTATGTCCTGTGATTGTGTGTTATCTTTCTTTCTAATACAGTTCTGTCATTATATTCATAAATGTATAAATTTATTTTTGCTGACTAAAACATAGCAAGTTGTTTGGCCTTAACTATCGGTATGCATATTATGTACATTGCATATGTAACATAGCTCTAGTAGCATTTTAGGCAAATACTGTTCTACAGGAAATCATATAGCTGCGCACATTCCTCACTGTTCTCTTACATCCAATATTTTTAGCGATATAATGTTATATTCTTCTTGCAAGGAAAAGTATAATAGAATAAATACGGCAAAAAACCACTTAACACTTTCTATTAGCAATTAGCAATGAGTTACTTTATCATGATAGTGTAAACATACACAAAAATGTACATAATATATATTCTCACTGTAAACATAAATTGAATTGTATGAAATTATTGTGAAATATATCCTTACAAATTGTATTCATTGAGAAATTAGAAAAATTTTTTGAGAGTTATATTATAAAGCATGTATTTGTGCAACATCTACCAGACATGGTGTTGTATACTTCCAGGCATAATATCACAAACATATTTTATAGTCACATATTTTCCATATTCTAATCAAATCTATTTCATATCAATTTTTAGGTTGTAAGTGGAAACTTCTTGATAAAGTCAACTTGCCGAGAGCCACTTCAAGCTGAGAACCCAGATTCTGTAAACTGCGACTTCGTAGGTATGTACTTTGACAACAATTTGCAAATATTCTTGTATATTAGTCTATTTATAGCATTATGAGATGTCAAATTGAATAAATGCTTCTGAAAACATGAGTTTAACCTATTTTTACTACATTCTCATACCTCTATTGTTCTATGCTTTTACTCAACAATCTATGCATTCTTTTTTGCTGACAATATGTTCCACTATACGTTGTACATGGAAGATGGTTCCAGCAGTACGTCAGGTAATAATATTATATTCGATAGGAAATGACACGGCTGCATATCCTCACTGTTGTCCAGTACTACACTGCCCAGAAGATCAAGTGTACAATATCACAACAGTGACCGGCTGTGCTGACCGAGCTTCCAACTTCTCCTGCTCAGTTTGGAAACAATATGATGGCTGTAACACGACGAGCAAACTCTATAACTTCACTTCCATATATTGTCAGAAATCATGCAAATTTTGCAGTTAATATTTCTATTAGCATCATTTACACAAACATACAACTGACTAAATTGAAAACTATCCCTTTTTATACCCTAAAACTTTTTTTATAGACATAATATAAGAACATGGTGATTCTATTTTAATGCAAAAAATTTAATACAAGTTTTCCTATGTGTGTTTATATTATATAAAGGACTGAGCACTGCTATTTTACAACAATGCTATGTTTTATTTTTGTAATACTGATTTATACCATGATTTATGCATAATAATAATAATAATTCATAACCTATAGACAAGAGCATAACTAGAGATATACATGTACATTGTGCATGTAATATTGGCCATTTAACTTCTTCACCATTCCAAATAAAGTCTATATAGTCCTACTAGGCTACTACCCTGTGCGAAAAAATTTTTCTATGCATTCATTATGGTACCTTGGCATTTTCATGTTATGCAATTATAACATTATACAAGTAAATAAATAGAATAAACTGTTTTGAATCCTCGTTCCTAGTGCTTGGTTATGTTCATCTTTATGCTATAGTTGCATGGTTGGTTATAGGAGATAAGACATAGTGATACACTCTTCAAGGGTCATTAGTACACCAGTATGCTAGCCTTTAGTTTAGACTAGAGTCAGAACGCAGATGTGAAGCATATCCAACAGATGTTACAAAAATCCATTAGAAAAGAAACAAGTTTACTCTTGAGGTCTTTGAAATGTTTAAATACATGAAAAGTCACGTGTCAAGTCTCAGTATAGAATACACCACACATATAGGCGCATAAAATAAATGCATGGTGGGTTTCGGATATAGGCAGTACTATATATACTACATATTATATAAAAATGTTGTGAATAGATGAATATAGAATTTAAACTCTATGCTGTATTATTTGCAAAGTGTTGAAAATGTAGCCTGTATACAACATTCTATTAGGAGTGTAATAACTGTTGAGAGGAATTGAGTATTGAAGTGTTTGACTTTGTTCTCTAAGCTTAGCTTAAGTTCTATTCATAATTCAATAACCCTTCATACAATTGCACTGCTTCAGTATAATAGCAAACAGAGTAAATGTTAGGCTACCATTAGTTGCTATGCAACCAGAATACAAAATGGCCGACTCAGGGAAGCCAAAGTCAGCTCATAAACTAACAGAATCTCAAATAAAGGTAAGAATAATAAATTTGGTAAATGTTTTAATATTAAATATGCTGTTACCAATGTAATTTTTAAAGCTTATGATAAATAAAAAAGAAGATTTCATAATCATAATAAACATCAGTACATAGTAGGTCTACATTGTACATGATAAATAGCACATGACTGTGCATATACATGTGACTGTCAGTGTGCTCAGTGAGTATTACATAGTGTGTGTGTGTGTGTGTAAGATCTAGATTCCCATTGTTAGAATAGACAGGAAGATGTCTTGCTTTGAGATGTTAGAAGTGCTACAGCTCTACTCCACTGCTAGTAATAATCTCTGCTATATATAGTGCAACATTGCAGTGCACATATCACATGAACCCCACACTAGATAATAATAACGTACTTGGGCAATCTACCTATCTTCCATAGGAGCTTTTACTAAACACCGTTTGCCAACTTTTTCAATTGGCATTTTCAAGTGGTCACAAATTTGTCTTTTCAAGCCATCCATTTACAATTATTGCTTGTTTTAGCAATTGAAAGTCGTTTTGAAAGAATCGGCTAACAAGTATGATGAGCTATTGGAACACATTACTAATTTCCAACGAGAGGAGGACAGAAAGAAGAGAGGCGAAATTGAGGAGGTTATAAACAGCGAGCTCAAATCTACACATGACCATTGCCTTAAGGTAATTCTATCAGGTTGAGTTAGTGAAGTGTAGAGAGATAGACACTGTAATACCCCGAGTTGATAAATTTCCATATAAAAGTTACGCTTTTCGAAGGCGCAATAGTTTTATTATATGCCTATACTCTGAGTATAGCCTTTGTGAAAATGTCCCACCAAGTTCATGAGCCAACAGTTACTATGTTATGTACTGGGTAAACATATTATTGCTTTCAGCTGCAACGGGAAATAGAGACAATTGAACACAAGGCAAGAGCAGCAATTAAATCGGCCGATCAAAGCAAAAAGAATGTCAGTGCGTTTGCGTAAGTACATTTGTGAGGTGTCAGTAAAACTGTAAGTCATGCATTATGTTGTTTTGCTTTAAACTAACTATACTATGTAATGCATGTACACTTACTCATATGCAATGTATATCGATTACCCAGTGCTGATTTCCGATTGACCCCTGAGGAACAAGATATTGCTTATGAATTCAAAGCACATGTGATGAGAAAAATCCATTCACAAAATCAGAATATTAAAAAGGAGTTAGAACTACATGAGAAGAAAGTTGATCTGAAGAAATGTCAGCAAAGTTATAAAAAGCAGGTAGAAGACCAACAGAAATCACAAACAACTCTGGTCAACTTGACTAATGTCTATGAGAGGAGAGCATTGCAAGGTAACACCTAACTTTCAACCATCATTTTAAAAATTAGCAGGTTTAGTATTTAGTGAGTAATGTTGATTGCTGGGAGAAATAATTTACATGTACATTAGTGGATGTTTAAAACTAGTAACTGTGACTCAAATACTAAATACTTTGAGCTCCGAACTTCCATGTGGGAGTCCCAGGTTCGATTCCCGCAAGGGTCATTGGTGGTGTTAGGAAGGGCATCCAACCTTATAATGCTCCTGTGCTACATCAGTAACTTTGTCATTGGTGAAGTACATTCCCCACTCCAAACGCTAGCAAAAATGTAGGTCCCTTTAGATCAGGGGTTCCTAACCTTTTTTAGCCTAAGTACCCCTTAGCAGTCATGTAGCAAACAACGTACCCCTTTGTAGCCCTTTGTAGTGAACAACGTACCCCTTTTTAAAACTGTGCTTAATCAAGGATATCTTTGGCTTAATTTGATTAATATTACATGTGTGCATATCTAAATGCGTCAGCTAAACAAGTAAATAAAGTAAAGAAATTTTTATTTATTAATTATTTAATGATAACTATGTAATGTAACTTTCATAGATTGTAGTGTTTTATGGTTTTCACACCGGTTTAGCCCAACTTCATTTGCATCAGCGAGCCATTTGATGTTCAGTTCAGTAATAGACAATGATAATTCATAGTTGATAACCTGTAACAGAAAATCACTGTCCAAAATGTATTAAGTTGATAACTTGTTTTGTACCCCTTTGATTTCTAAAATGTACCCCTAGGGGTACATGTACCCCAGGTTGGGAATCCCTGCTTTAGATCATTGCTTTCTTACCTGGGATTGATAGCGGGAAGTAAAGCCGATAAGCTTTTATTTGCTGCAGACTATAGTAAATTTTGAAACACCGCAATTACATTGCACACTAAATCACAACATGTAAATATGCACTGAATGAAATTTATTCGGTGCATATTTACCTGTTGTGATGTAATAGTAAGTTTAAAGAACAAATCCGAGCTTTAATCAATCTGAAACCATGAACGGACCACTTGTATACATGCCCCTATATAAACGACTTGTATGTATATTTTAGCTGAGAAACAGATGAAGGAGTTGGAAGCAAGGCTAAAAGATGCTGATCATTTAATAGACATGTATGATGAAATGTATCACATGAATGGTGGGGACCCAGGCAAAGTAAGAAAGAGGGTGTTTAGCGCATCGAAACCAGCAAAGCCAAAAGATATCATCAGAGATCTTGAGGTAATTCTCTTGATCAAGACTGAGAGAATAAAACCAATACGTACAATGTAGCGAGTTAGGTAAAGAAGTGGAGAAATTTGAGATAGCCTTTGTTCTTCACCAAAACTGAAGTAGGAGAAGTTGTCTTCTCTATATTTCATTGATCGATTGCCCTTACACCAAACCCCATCCACAAACAAGGAACTAAGGTTATTTAAACCTCGCCACTACTGCACCTAACAGAATGTAGCAATGAACGTGTATAGTAACTTATGGGAATATCTATACAGTAGTACAGCAATGTACATAGTAAGATAAACTATGATAATAAAATATATGATTTAGCTAACAAAGACTGAGAATGACAAACTAAAAAGGGAAGTGGCTCAACTTAAAGGTGAAAATGCAGATATTGTGAAGTACATCAAACAAGCAGAATCGGATCGTGACAATATCGCAGTAAGAAAATTAACGAATTACCATAGTCATGGAGTTATCTTCTTTATGACTATTAATAGTAGTTGAATGTAGTATTGGATAACTCTGAAAAGCTTTTTGTGGCTTGGAAAATAAAATCCACAGTTTTCACATCAAAAACGCATATGAATTTATACTTTATAGCACCGCCTTGAGATATGTGAGAGGGCTAAGGATGAGTTACAGCAAAGATACGAGAAAGAGAAGAAGCAGCACAAAGCTCTCAAGTCCAGTATTACACAGCAAACAGCCAATTGGATACAGGATAAGAAAGGAATGAGGCTGATGGAAGAGAAGGAGAGACAGGATCAGGTGACAATATAAACTTCAGTAAAATTCAACTACTCTACTGACCTTTTGTATTCATGGCCAGTGATTAGGGCTTTAGTATTCACTAGCTAACTTGTATTGGAATTAAAAGACTATTCACATGAATATGGTAGGTTATTAGCTAACATGTGAATCCTAAGTGATTGTAACAATTTCAAATCTAACGCATACATAATTTGATATTTATGAATGGATTGGTGACTGTAGGTTGTTCCAGCTTCCCCATTGGCAGCCCAAGAGAGGCTCTACCAGACACCAGTGAAGAAGAACACAGATAAACCCAGGCAGATGCTGGAGGTGAAATGAATGTGTTCATGTTTTTTAACTGCTGTTGTATAACAGAAACACAACCACACACAACCGCAGTGTTTCAGAGGAACCCTTTGATCTCTTGATATTATGTTTTATATAAAGAGTTTATACTAGATACATGTTTGTATGTACGAGTCAAGCCCATGTATTAAGCAAAATTGTATTCATATTGGTAGAATATTCATCAAATTTTTCCAACATAGATGACGTATATGACTTTTTTGGACATCATTTTGGACTATACAATTGCATGTAAATGTATATAACTTGCTAAAGAATAATAAAGTAATTTTATAATTCGCTCAACATATAATATTATTATAATAGAATAACACTCTAGGATAAATAAAATACATGTAGTATAAAACAGTTGCTCCTTTCATAAGTGAATTGATTCAATATAAGAGATTTCAGTTACACAAAGGTAGAGATTCATTATATTATTATATAATATTCTAAACAGTCTGGATCTAATCTAAAACAAAGGGAAAATAAAAGCAAAAATTGAAAGATTTCAAATGGGTTCAATACAATAACAACAACCTAGTTAGGTTTGTTAGCTGCCAACATTTAAGAGATTATTACTACAGTATTATATAAGATCATAAATCTGCAACAATTTAACATTTTGTATAACAGAAGTGTTACCTCTTGAAGTTGTCGTGGCCTTTTCATGACAGATGAGTGACATGGACTCGTGACTTAATTCTCTTGCACTGCAGTCTTTTGATCATTGGTCTGTAGATATCACTGGTTAGGGGTAATACCATACCGTGACGCTGGATCTCACCTGTGACATAAACCACACAAAGTCATTTAAATTGTAGGATATGGGTACATAAGTTTTATTTTTTTATAATATTTTATTGGGTCTTTAATTAAAAATGAAAATTTAAACCAAAGATGATTATAAAATGGGAATAAATAATTTACCTTCTAGCACCATCTTGGAAGCTATAGCTGTAGGATATCCCACAGTTTTGGCCATAGCGGAGAAGCCACCCTCATGGTCCTGGTCTCCGTACACCACCAGATCTATATGGTGCATGTCTCTCTTACCGTCTGGCCATCGTATACCAACATCGTGTCTCATTATTATCATATCATACTCCTTGTCACCTGTATAGATGAGTATAAAGATAGTATGTAGTGGACATCGTGCTTGGTATGGCATAATACTATAACTGCCACAATAACATCAACTCCCAGCTGTCGTCAGCTTTGGAAGTCTTTAGACTACCACCTCAAGATTGCTCACTCATACATATTTGTTGCTTATGTGGACCACAAATACTATTAAAGAGAGTTTTTAGCAATAGAGCATAATAGGAGTTTTCTTTCCTCAATTTGAGAATACTAATAAATATCTTACCATAGGCCAGTCTTTTGTTTAAGTAGTTGGATACTGTGTCAATAGCTGTTCCTTTCTTATCGATCTCCTCGTCAGAGAGCAGACCAAGCCTATCATACAGTAAAAGTAGTTACAATATCATGAGAAGAGTAATATTATAAATCAAGCTTGGAAAAACCTTTAAATAAAACAGAACTAGAAAAACGTCCTCAAGGTATTATATAGATTCAGCAATCAGCAAAGTCGACACTCATAAACTGTATGTTATGGTGTAGATATTAGGCATGTTACAGTCTATAGAGAGAGAGAGAGAGAGAGAGAGAGAGGAACTGTTGAATGAATAATCACACAGTATAGTAACACAACACATACTGTAAGATAGCCTGTAGTTGAACTGCATCACCACTAAGTGTACCCAGCAGTTTATCTTTAGCCGTTTCTAGCATAACGTCTTTAGCCAAACCCAACTTCTCACTGAGAAACTCTTTCTGTTAATTACAATCAATATTAGTAGAAAGACGACTCCAAAGTGAAATAGCAGCTCTGCATTAAATTACTAATGCCACTAGCCAACAAGATTGTGGTGCTAATTTTATCCTATTTTTAGTTGCTTGTATGTTAGTGAAAAAGATAGGACGAAATATAAAATAGTTTTTAAGAGTAAACACAGCTAGAATCAGTTGGACTTTGTCCTCAAACCCAGTTATGATTAGCACACTAAACATCAAATTTAATGAACAGAAGACGGATATTGATGCTAACATACAAGATAACTACTAAACCTACTTACCCATGTGATTGAAGGCCCCTTAGGGTGTAGGGTTGGTACTTCTCTATCCTCTGTCAGCCCCAGAGTAACAAGTGCTTTGGCAGCATCTGAGAATCCTTTGAACCTTGAAACACAACCATAGACAATGGAATGACAACCTTTCAATATTCATGGTAATAAGGGGTTGTGACAACTCCAGCACTGGTATGCGTAGGCCACACTGCAGCAAATTTTGGCCAGTGGCGAAATCACAAATCGCAAATTTTGTGCGAATTCGCGCAAAATTAGCGATTTCGCACTCGCTGATCTCAATCAGCTAATTCGCAACTCGCTAATTTGTGATTGGCCAATTTTTACTTGTCACGTTACTGTCACATGTTCAGAGCCACGGATTTTCAATCAATCATGAGTTTAAATTATTATATTAAAATATTTATTTTAACTGATGAATAAAATGACTACTTCCGTTTGCAAGAATTGTGTAAAACGAATAAAAGTAAGAATAAAATAATTATTTTATTTTATTCTATTTTAATTATAATTTTATTTTACATTTTTCGAAGTTCTAGTTCTGCAGTGAATGAAAAACGTGACCGAGGATAATAATTTTTGATCCCTCATTGGGTGAAATCAATGCGAATTCGCTTATAGCTTTTGCAGTGTGGCACGCTCGATTCTAATTTGCGAATTCGCCTTTGGCCAAAATTCGCTATTCGCATGAAGATTCGCGTCAGTGTGGCTTAAGCTTTATCACAGAAGTGTATGGAGGGGTGACAACTCCAATTAGAGTGGATAGTATTGTAAATGCTTCAGTTTGGACTTAATAATGTAGTGTTAGTGTATATCTAAAACTGCACGAAGTATACACTATGTGACCAGCATGCTCTACCTTAGTGTGCCTCTCAGGATAGTGTGTGCATCTTCAATACCATAAATACTACGGTAAGCAGTCGAGTCTCTGTTAGGAAAACCTTCCAAGTTGAACCCTGGAAGGAAATCCAATTCCTTTGCGTTATATAAGAGTTCACCTCCAGCTACTATCTCCTTCACCTACAAGTACATGTGTAATCACTTCTATTAGTAAGCAAATGAACTTCTACAAAACTACAATACTATAAATTGCTGCCTCTTATAACATACATGTCTTACTATTATTGTTATTGGTAATCTGTAGTGCATGTAGTTCTATGTGAACAGGATTACTAAACGGCATGAAAATAGTAGTAACAACAGATGAATCTTTATGGGTGACGTGAGTGAACGCAAGCAGCTGACTGACTGGCTGACTGAGATCTAAACCACGGAGATTTTAGTGAACTTTTAACACCAAATACAAGTAACTGCTTTGGCTATGTGTACAAAGACAGTGAAGGGGAAGGTTTGAAAGTCTAAATGAAAAACCTCCATATACCGCTGAAGAACAGTTCCTTATCTACCAATAAGCTATGCTACCTTCGCCTCCAAATTGTATGTTCATGGGGTGATATTTACGAACCATTCAACTCGTACTACTAACTGAACCTAATTATAGCAACGGAATACGCGGGAGAGCGGATCGCGCAATGTGGACACCTTGCTGGTGGAACAAGTGACAAAATCAGGTGTTGCCACCAAGGTTCTCCCATTTAGTATTCACCCCCCCCCCCCATACCGAACTAAAGTGTAAACTCCACTTACTGATTGATTTGGACCAGTAGGCCTAATTCCCAGGCTATATGTATGGGAAAAGACACATGATTCTCGACATTTTTTTATCTTACATGGTGCCTCTATAGCTCAGTGGCAGAGCGCTGGTCTTGTAAACCAGCGGTCTTGGGTTCAATCCCCAATGGAGGCTTTTTGAAATTGCACTTGGGCCCCAAAACAGGGTGACAATTGTCCATTTTATATGTACTGAAAAAGGCAACATAACTTCTAGCAAACTCCAGACAACAGTTTTGGCAAAGCTTCATTTCATCCTATGGATGTTTTCGGCACAGACCACCTTTTATAGTATGATAGAGATTTGAAATCTATGACAATAGTATTTACTCAAGCGGGTGGTAGACGCCATAAGCAGTCTAAGAGAACGTTTCGTATGTTGTAGGCTAATTCTGCCAGAATTAAGGAACATAGTACAACTACAAATTAAGGAACATAGTACAACATAGTACAAAAATTCCATCAAAACTCTCAGTTGACTGCTAACAGTTGATAAGGCGGAGTGTATATGATATAAACAGAGTCAACACACTGGCAATCATGCTCATTACCATACCTCATTCTTGTCCAACCATTTGGCACCTGCCTTCAGATTGTTCAGAACACCTTTGGGACTCCAGCTGAACCGATATCTACAAGTAACATATGACTTGGATAAAACCTACAAACAGGGGGTAGTACACCACAAGCCAGTGAATGGCCATTTCAAGACTGATAAATCCTTTGAAGGTCTTCCCAAGTGAACGCAAACTATCTTTGACATTGCATGTTGAATCAGAAACACAAAAAAGTAAATTAGTCCCAGTGACACTGATATATGCCAACGTGTGCTTATATAAGCCATTAACTTGTAGTTGTACCTGAGAGGGTTGGCGGAGAAGTCGGCAGCTGGTAAACCACCACACCATGAGACAAAAGACTCTATTTTACCTCCTCTCTGGTCAGCCTCTCTGAAGCAGTCCATGGCCAGCAGGTGGTCAATACCAGGGTCTACTCCGACTTCATTAACAATAGTGACACCTGCATCAATTGCTCTGTGAACAAAACATGTAGCGATAAAATAGTTACGTTTAATGAACGTACATCATATTATAAACATTTATGCATTCACACATGCAATAATATGTAAGGTCAACATATCTGATGCAACATAATCCAGAAAATAGATATTTAACAAAAACTATCTAGAATGTTCTTCCTATAAAATGAAAGGCTGCTTGCAATTGGCCAAAAAACCTACGCTCTGTGTAATTCAGCCATCTGGGGGCTGAGATAGCTAGCCGTCACCATGTCTTTCTTCTTCTTGATACACATCTTGGCTATCTCAGGGTGATAGGCATAAGGTAGGAGACTGATAGTGAGGTCATGCTCTCCCACCATCTTCTCAATCGGCTCTAAGTCCTTGTTCATATCTATCAGTACAGGGGTGGTGTTCTTAAACCTGCTCGCTATAGCATCTACTTCATGTTGCAGGGCTGAGGCTATAAATAAGGTACATAAGGTATGAGAACAGACATGAATACACACTGGTACAGCTGATAGTTGCCCACATAACAGTACTTTAACATTACACCAGTATTTATCTCAATATACATGTACTTATGTATGTTGGCATTGGAACAAGAAGCATTCATGAGCTATACAAAGATGCAACAGTATTTACTTTACATACAATGTAGAAGACAAATAGTACGAAGGTTCAAATATTAATCAAACTATCATGGTTATAAACCTTCCTTCGGCCGAACTTGCATAGCAACATAAGGGTCTGGCCATACAATAAGCAGTGCTAGAAATGAAGGTACTACACGCTGTATTGTAGAGTTAGAGTACCATACCCACAGTAACAGCTACGCCCTCATCAGTAAGGTACTGTACACACGGTGCAGATACATAACCAGCTCCCAACAATAGAACCTTCTTCATTGAGCTCTCCAGTCTCCTGTTCTGTTTGGCTCTATGATACACAGAGTAGTCACGATAAGTTTGTGCCGACAACTGCCCGCCACTAAACTGTACACAGCAATGCGATTCCCCCAACATGAGATATATTATAGCAAATATCACAGGCCAGAGTAAATTATTAATAAATTATAATTATTATAGATTAGGCCTATAGCAGCTGTACTAACCGATTTTCTGCTCTCAAATCAGCAATGTACTCAAACTTTGGAGTTAGCTTCCCATCAGATGCGACGACTGCCTAAAAACCCAAACAACAGGATATACATTTGATTTACTATGTGTATAGTTAAAAATGACGACTATTAGATGGATATATTAAAAGCTAGATGAACACATCTCCACATTAATGCAGTTGGATTGTATAAAGAAAGGTGCATACTGTTACTTAGTGCTTTGTATTATAGGCCTATTACAAGCATAGAGATATGCATGGAGTGGTAAGAACTGTAGTCTACATGTACTTACATTCTTCATATCGTCGGAACATAGAGTTTGGTCCACAGGCTTCATCTCAGCCAATGACAACTATATCAAATATTATATCATGAGTAAACGTGATGAACACAGGCTACATGTGTTTCAGACGGATATTACTTGAGTGAATAATTGTATTACATCTATTACTTCATTATTTCTATAAATCTTATCATGTTGTAATCATCATAAAAACATTTGATTGCATAACATGATACGTATACAAGTGATTTAGAGTTACCTTCTCCTTATAAATAGTAACAGAAAGTACATCATGCAGATAGGAGACAACTCTTAAATATAGAGATAAAATATAACTTATCTGTCAAGTGATCAAGTTATTGCCAAGGATATAAACCTGTGTACTGTGTAAATAGAAAGGAAATCCAACCCAAACTGTTTCAAAGCATCTATTCATGCTCAACCTATTTATGCCAAGTTAGCACATGCTGTACTTGTTACCTGGGTCGTTTTGAATAAAGGTACATTGTAGTAATACAATAGCGTGAGCCTTACATGACTGATACACTACATTGTACAGAATTCTAGCTCAAGATAACTGATTAGTAAGGGTATCAACTAACCATATCTTGAACATAGGGTCTGAGCAACGAACCAAAATAGTTGGTTGATTCTTGAGGTAGCTGAGCTGGCATGTTATCAATAGAACAGATCAACACTCCTGGTCCAGAGAAGCTGTAATACAGACATGTATGTAATACATGTAACACAAATGTAATACAAATGTAACACTACTTGCAAGATACACACAATGTATGGTTGTAAAGTAAGTGACATATTCTATTAGAAGTGAACAACTATAGATAAGGAGAATGTCCTACATGCAGTGGTTGGAGTACATACTATTCTGTACAGGTGTATGCAATTAATGGTTAATATGCAATAGAAGAGGGTAATGTGAGTGTAATATTTCCAATTAGTAGTATATTATATACACAATGCCCGATGGTCTAAGTCGTGTAGATATGTAGATGCTATTGTAGATGTGCATAGCAAGCTGTTTGCTCTTATGCAGGAAAAGATAACAAATATGTATCGTTTACGCAACATTATGCTACAATATAATATAATATAGGATAGAGCCAGCAGCTAGCAGTAGCTAGCAGTAGCTAGCAGTAGCACGAGTATGCAGCTGGAATTACTACTGAGTAGAGGAATCTGGGATCAAGTTGAAATCAGCAAATTGCTTATAAATCATGCAGGCCTAACTAATGAATTGCAGATGATATGAAATGGACGGCCTACCTCTCCAATGAAATTTTTACTGAAATATATAAATGTGTCATCATGCACAAAATATGTCACTATATGTACATGTACATACTAGCAGTCGCTGTACATATACATACACTTGTAGTATTATATACATGAATGTAAGGAAAGCCAAGAAAATACACGTTAATATAGTTGCATGTAATTGCAAGTATAGTTATTCACTTAGAGAATGTCTTATCCAGATCATAGACATTGTTTGCCCAGTACTAACAGTATAGTATTTACACATCTCATCATCCACATGGATGCTTCCAGTGGCCCTTCAATATTACTATTCATAGCCAATGTAATAAATCAGTCACATCACGCCATATTACGGAATAATCCAGGCACTGTGCGATTAGCATTCAAATATATTATGAGTACATGCACACCTTGGTTATAGTACAGTGCATATAGGTAAACACATTAATTATCCATTTTACCAGTTTATCTCATGATTTATGTTAGTTATCAAAAGAGGGGGGGGGGGGTATGTTATCCCCCCATTGAACCTGTCCCAACTTTTAGCTACTTTTTCTAATATAATTATGAATATATTGCATATTTAGGGCGGAGTTGTGTTACCTTTCTTTACTGGTGTTACTTTCAGCATCATAGAGGATAAAGGGATGATCTATTGTTGTACATGTCTGCATAAACTCCATGGAACCACCAGGGTCAGCTGATATATCACATAGAGCTAATAATCTGTAACATACCAATTACTGTTCTACTGTCAAGTGGTACCAATTATTATACTAACACAATATTCTTAGAGCAAACAAACTGTATAAAACAGTAATTGGTTCACATGGCTGCTCAGAGGAGGGATGTTACTTAAATGTGAAAAAATAAACGATTAACTAAATATAGAAAATATTCTACTTCTGTTACTGGATTTGAAAGTAACACAGAACATTGAGTGATACCTGTGGGGCAGTCTAGGACAACCAGGACTAGAAGGTAACCAGGGCATATCACTGGGCTGCAGAAGCTCTTTACAGTTGGGGATGGAGATGAGTCGGGGATCATTTGGCGCATAGTATATTCCATTTATGATTACTGATGCATAGGGTGCAATCTACAGCAATAAGTTATGCAATGTGTATGCCAAGATGTACTATTTATGCCCAAAAAGTTGGACCATTATAGCAATATTCAGATGCAACTGGCATGCAATTCAATTACATAGAACTTTTGAAAACTATTTTTTATTTCCTCAATATAGAGGTGCAACATGATAGACAGACCACAGATTATATACAGGTAATAGTTACTGGTATCAAGTTGAAAAAGACCAAATTTCTACCAGTCAATAGATAGATAATATTACATAGAATATAATATACATGTATAAATTAGACACACAGCATATACACACAGCTTATACACACAGCTTATACACACAGCATATACACACAGCATATACACACAGCATATACACACAGCATATACACACACAATACTGCATAGTAATTTAGAGCTCACCAGACGTGAGAAGTTAGATGCGTATCTCTCCGGGTGAGCCTGAAACTCCTGGAAATTGAAAGCCCCTCCGTCTTTCCTAACCAGATGGTCCTCCATATCCACCACACAACCATAGACTTTGTTAGTTGCTGTAACAATAGTACTGTGTTCACAGAAATGTATATATTATAAAGTGGATGAGGTTAAGATGATACAACATCTGAGGTATACATGTACTTATGTTATTCCAATAAACACCAAAAACAGTAATGAGTAATAGCTCATATTATCAGTAGCTTCGTGTACATACCTCCCCTTTCAGCAACCTTAGGTAGGTGCTGGGGATCTACAAATTCCACAGGTAACTCCCTAAACACCTCCTGGGCTCCCTGTAAACATAAAGTATATGAACAGTGTAGTTATAACCAACCTGTGTTAGTGTTCTGTTAGAATTAGCTGCTGCCAGTATAATACATGTACATGCATGTCGTGAGCTCATTAGTTACGGAAAACATTGGAACATTCTAGATGCAGTGGTGCAGTACCTGAGACACGTTTCCTGCTCCAGCAAAGACGAAGGTCAGCGGGCCAATAGACTGAGGCAGCATACCGAGAGATATTTGGTAACCGGCCTCTCTAATAGCCTGTCTGGCTAGCTCACTGGTCCTGTAGTTATGGGTTGGTCCAACATACTAGGGAAAATCAGAAACAACTAGTTGGACAAGATTACATGACGTGTTCATAGAATGACTGTTACAAGTAGATATTCTTGTTTGGATATCTATAGCATGCAACCACAGAAGGTATTATTTGCAGCTTTACAACACAGTAAACAACAAAAACCACAGACGGATATGAAATTAACTTGTACAAGTATACATCACACAATGCCGATAGACAGGAAATGGTATAATGTGATGATAACAATATGAGTACCATGAAAGGTGTGTGGTGACCTAGAGCTAACAGTCTCAACCCAAGTCCATGTAGAATATTGATCATACCAGCCACTCCGGCATACTTCCCGAAGGCCACAGTTCTGTGACCCTTATCATTACAGATCCTTTCATAGTCTATCAAACGAACTTTCTATAAAAAGTATGCATGGGTATGGTGATGTCAATAAAACACAATTATTTTGAACACTGTTGCCTACATTAACAATCTAATCATATGTACACTATAAACAACAAAAAAGGTGAAATTTGTACAGTACAAGAAACTCTTGGGTTGCGGGTAATTTTTATTCCAATAGATCATCAAATTAATTTGAGTAAAAGTCGGGATGGGTAAAGCCACATTGATAATTTTGCAATGCTTCAGAAAAACGCACAACATAATTTTGCATGTCATCCTACCTTATCCAGTATAGCATCCAATAAACTCATATTTGCTTCTTGAGCCTTGATGGTGTGTGAGAAGAACGCATAGGTTTTGTCTGGTATGAGTACATCTATAGGCACCTGCTTAACTCCGAGTATAAGAGATGCTGCTGAGATATCTTCATCTATCTTAGCCCCAGCCATTCGATATTCCTGAAACCATGTCACACACATCATCATGAAATATTTGAGCATATTGTTGTCCAATATTAGTTTCTTGTACCTATGAAGTGAAAAAACAGCACGAGATACTCAAAGTTGAGTAATAACTTTTAGTTTTAGACAGCAAAATATCATCGAATACCTCCATTGAGTAGGCTCTGCGGTTGCTGGGCTGTACTATGACATCCACATTTTGTTTCACCAGATGTCGAATATCAGCAGGTGAAAGAGGAGCGCGTCTCTCCCATACAGAGTTATCTTCCCTTCGTATGGCAAGAGTAGGTTTAGCTGTACCATACCTGCCCATGCTAATAAGACGCTTGGTAGATAAAATGGGTGACCTGACTTGCCTTAGCATAGATGACAAAGGCATCTTACTAAATCTGTAAAATTGGAAGGTAAATTTATAATATTTTAATGTCAATAGGATAAAAGAGCTATAATTTACATGTAGTATGTTCATTGAATTAACTCCAAATCACATGAATTCATTGCTACAATACAAAATCTGAGGAAAGAAATACCCGCTGAATTTTTTTTAATTACATCCAAAACAGGGTGAGGATTAACAAAGAAAAATCTGGGTAAAATACACAATCAACTGCAAACGCAGCTGTTCTGTTGCAGGGGTAGAGCATGCCTATGCTTCACTATTGTTGACGATTAGATATGCACTTTAGTGTCTTTGTAACATGTAGTCTATTTACAACTTTCATTTTACTTTTTTCACTGTTAAGCTTTACTTCACAAGTCCACCCATCCAGAACAATATGAGATAGATAAAAATACTAAATCTAATGGAACTGAATACGTTTGAAGTTCTAAACAACGGAAGATTACCAATGAGAATAAAACGTGGGCCTCCATGATTACCAACAGTGGCTTTAAATTGATTTACAGATTTTCAGCTAAATACCACTATTGGTTATTGTAGCTTATTGCTTTACCTGAGCTCTCTCCAAGTTGACAAATAAATTTAAATACAATACAATGGAAGGTATACTTTTACTTTTAATGGTGTTTACTCAATTAGGTGTTATGATTACCATGAAGTTTTGATGTCTTTAAAGGTTATTTGTGGTGTTGCATCTAATTCCAGCCTTACATTATTATAATACATTATCATAATATTATCTTATGCTATCTTATCCTGTATTTCTGCTCATTCTCATTCTGATTCACAATCACTGATCACTCCATGACGATCAATTTTAGATCACGATTACATCAACCATGGGTATTCAAAAGAAAATATCTTAGCTAACTTTTTATTGGAAGCATTATTCTATTATATTAAAATTACTATTAATTAATTGCAAAATAAAAGGAATGAAAAATTTATATATAAATAAGAATAATCATAATGAAAAATCTAAATCATAAATGAAACAAAAATTTTAATTAAATAATTTGTGTCCAATAGCTTCTATTTGCAGGCAGAATGATCGAAGCAGAATATGCAGTTGAATTGCAAATATATAGCTATGCTGAATAAATACACAAACACAATCAATGGCGTGTAGCTACTTGATTTGTTATTGAATTTTATTTATTTTGAGTAAAAACAAGAAAAATTGCTGCACACTCTTTCTACACGGCATGATTGGCCTGGCCTGGGATTCGAAATGACAACGACCCAATAGGTTAGATATCAATGAGTGCAATAGCAACCTTGCAATAGATTTCGCAGTATTGGTGGTAGTGGGGCTAATCAAACCACCGGAGTAAACAACTTTACTTGAGATCAGGAGTTGCTAACTCACGCTAAAATTGCACGAGCAAGAGCACATTACTCCCAAGTAACAGCCTAATATGGCTGGTCCCACAATGCTTCTGCTCCAAACCAAACACAACACTCATCACATTATATATAATAAATATAATATTATAGCATCACATAATATTCACCAGACAATGAATATCAGGGTGATTAATTAGGTATACAAGTAAGGAAAGTCATCTGGCATAGCCGATGAGGTACAGTTCACCAAATCTTGTGTAACTCTGAATGAGGTTAGAAATATAATAGAAACTGTGCAAAAAATAACTACCAGTACTCTTTTAAATTCATCTAAAGAAATTAAATATTCAGGTTTAGAAATCACAACAGCTTTTATTAAACATGGATATCTCCAATGATAGAATATAAATCAGTTACATGCTCAGTCTGCAAAAGCATTTCTGGGAAAAATTAAAAACTGGTACATGTATATAATTCCTAAATAGGCCAAAGTATAAAAAAATCTTGTGTTAGTAAAAGATGACTAGGTTTGGGAATCTTTAAACATGCAACATGTACATGTATGTTGGCAGCAAAACATTAGCAAATATTATACCAATAGAGTTACCACAAAAATAAATCAGATGTTTAGAACATTGCTCATATTAATAACGAATAAAGTAGAATCCATCTAATAGAGTGGACACAATATCATTATCTTGTTGATTGAGTTGAATATTTCCATATAATTATAACCTTTATAAAGTTACAACATCACCAGTGAGTGATCAGTCATCGTACCATGAAAGAATGTGTGAAGGTAAAGTAGAGAAGTAATCATGACTCATCGCCTCATCAGCTGAGATTCTGTTAGTAGGATTACAGACCAGCATTTTCTGAAGATAAAATAATATAAACTCAGTAACTAAATGGAAACCTTATTATTGAGATGCAACAAAATGCGCGTTCATAAGAAACCAACCGTCGCTGAGGGAGGACAACTTCACATCATGCTACACAATTACAATGTGGAGTTGTCCTCTCTCTGTTCACTATTTTTATTTTTAGGTATGTTACAGATAATCATACATACCTGTAGAAGATCTTTACCAAGATGGTCTAAATTTGGCACTGCTTGTCCCCAAGTGAGGTTTACTGGGAATTGTGAGTAGGGCTGCAATAAGACAAACAAACTGAACTTTTTGCAATTTGAAAAGAGGTTTGCTTGCACTGCTATGATTGCATAAGAAGATGATAGTACAATAATGTTATATAATGCTAACTTCTTAGTCATTGCTAGAACACTTGCTCTGAACATTTGCCTAACCAAAAGAAAGATGAGAGGGTTTTTAAAAAAAAATCATACATTACACATACGAGTATCTACCGAAGATAATTATACTTATGGTTGCCATAATAATATCTTGCAGAGCACAGAATAAAGATAATCTCATGAATAATAATAAGATATACTAAGAGTAGATATTTGAGACTAACCTTGTAATCGGGTAGCTGTGTTACACCACTCCACGTGCCTTCAGTTGGCACACCCAGGAGTCTAAATATAATCTTAAGCTGGTCATTAATGTCTGTACCAGGAAATAGTGGTTTCCCAGAGTTGGACAGCTCTACAATAACATAACCATAATAAATACAATCGGCAGCAAACAATAGACGACCAGCAGCAACAAAGGAGGTTTTTCTCCCAGATGTTTTTCTTCATAAATCATATTAGTCAATAAAGACATCATATTGGTCAATAAAGACACCGTGTTTACCTGCAAATATGCATGCGGCAGACCACACATCTATAGAAGTAGTATATAGCTTAGCTCCATATAGAACATCAGGAGGTCTGTACCATAAAGTAACTACCTGAATAAAGGCAGCAGACCATTGACTAAGCATCAAACCCAATATACACACACACACATTTTATAATTTTTAGAAAAAAAAACATATACTAAAAAAATGAACAGTTCGCTATTATTTATCTATCTTGAGTTTGTGAAACATAATGGACAAAACACAACTAAATAAATTATCAAAAGATTTGTTAAGTTAGACTTCAAATGGAAACTTCAACAAATACATTCTTTCCACTCCTAGAGATCCGTGCTACCATGACAAATAGACTACCAAGTGTGAAACTACTATAAACATACCTCTGCAGAGTAACACCTCACTGGAATACCAAACGCTCGGGCAAGACCGAAATCAGCCAACTTTAATTCTCCATTCTAAAATTGAATAAATTAGATCGAGTGGAAATGCCCTTGCGCGAGCTGCCGCATAACGACATTGTAAATAATCTCAGTAAAATATTACCTCAGAATTTTTAGCTTGGAACCCAGGCTAGGTATAGACAAGCAAAACGCTGTAAGTTTAATTTTAAATACATGAACATCTTGTCACAGCATGTCAGTTCTAATACATAACAAAGCATACAGAGTAAACAAACCTTATTGATTAATATATTTTGAGGCTTCAGATCGCGATGTAGAACATTCTTTGAGTGGCAGAAGGCAACTCCACGGAGAAGCTGATAGAAGAATGACTGAAAATACACAACAGTACCTGAAGTAAGTAGGTAAGTTAATGCAGCACGAGTCAACTTTTTCAAGACCTCAATTCAACTGATATCATGTATATCAGTAATGTGCATTAGTTACATGTATTACAAATGTTACTATAGACTGCAGCAAAAAGTAAACCATTTACTTCACAAGATATCACTAACATAAACATAATTCACATACCTGTACAGTTTGGTAACTCAATGGTGAAGTTGCAGATTCAAAATATTTCTTCAAATCCATATCACAGTATTCAAAGACTAGGACCAGTTTTCTCTCACTGTATACAATCTGTATCAAACTAAAACATTAATGTGCTGTATGTTAACATAGCCTGTGCAATTCTATATGGTTTGGTTTGGAATTTGGGGGTTATAGAGCTTACACCCCACCTAGACGTATTCTGAGAACTACTAATAAAAAATATGTCATATACTCAATATTATCTACTGGTTCAATATTGAAGTCAAACACCTGAATTACATAACATGTATCATATCTATACTGAGATTCGCTGGGTCATAGCAGCACACAAGTCTACTAGTATACATACATACAATGTAAGAGAATAATAAAGGGGACAGACAACAAGGGAATTAGACGTCTTCAGTATAACAGTCTCTTACTTGACTATGTTACGTTGTTTCAACTCTTTTAGTAAGCTTGTTTCCCTCAGGGCGGAGCTGGGAACACCCTAAAATAAAGAAATTATTTTAGTTATACTCAAACTATGGCAGAAGGTCTCCAACAAAAGTACATGTAATACTGTAAACAAAGATTAGAACCATTATTAGTACGAGATAAAATTTTTTGGGTGTATAACTAAATGTATACTGATATGAAAAGCAAGTTAGTTGGCATAATCAGTAGCATGCGGGTACCATCTACAGTGTATTAGCACTAAATAGATTTGCACTTTATTTTGCAAAAATGTAGGCCTAATACACTTGCATATATGCATAAATGTATTTCTGTCAAATATGTTTATGGTCACAAATACATCAACAACAGGCAGATATAGAACTGACTAAATGGACACAAATTGCTTCAAATAGTCATTTATAAGCTACACTGTATGAGTATATAGGGCTAATGAAAAGAGTAGAAACATTATATACACCTCATCATCTTCATCCAGACGAACTCTCTTCAAAGCAACTATATCACCTGTCCTGAGGTCTTTAGCCTTAAAAACTGTGCCATACGTTCCTGTAAAAACCAAATGATCCACCTCTGATATAAATTGTGCGAAGTATTTATAAAACATAGTGTACAACAGACAATGAATTTAGGATTTATTTGACATGTAGGGCCTAAACTAAATACAAAAGGCTACCATTGACTAGAGTTTCGAAAAAAATTCACTGAATCTACATGTAGGCCTACATTTTGTTTTGTTTCAAAATCTGGGCAGGTTTACATTTGAGACTAGATTGCTTGATTACAGGTGCATGTACACTTTATTCATTAATGAAATCATTTCACATATAAAATTAAACATACAATATCAAATTATAATATCTCTATACCTTCACCAATCTTCTCCAAGCGTTCATAGTTTTGCATGTCCACCAACTCTACCAGGTTCTTGCACTGAAGACAAACTAGGCCTATGAATTAAATATAAAATTTTTCAATTTAATTTATAAGGCAAATATTCTCGTTACCTAGCTCTTTTTGTTTTGTTTCCTACCTAATGTATATAGGCTTTCATGTTAGATGACATGCAAGGGAGGATATTTAATCTGATGATGATTAATTATATTGAATTACTAGATAGGCTTACTAATATAATTGAGTTAAATATTATTATTAAAATTTTGCAATTAATTTAAATTTTTAAAATAAAAGTGTAGTTAAAATTAAAATTTGATTCTGATCCTCAAAAGCCTCCCTGTCATTACTTTGTGGGCACTGGTAATTTTTCTTCCTCGCTTAGACTCTGGTTTCAAAACTGGCTCTTGATGAGGATCAGGAAGTTCTAACTGATATCATGTATATTAATAATCAATCTGCATCATCACTCAATCATTGAAGAGTTAGCCAGTTCAGTGCTTGCATCAATATTCATATGGTAGGACTATTACTAAATTCCAAATTTCAGCATAAATTTTGACCAAGGCAAATGAAATTTTACATCTCTATTTACTATTGAACTCGCAGAAAAAATAAAACTGGCCCTGAAACTCTCATTCTAACCTCCATTTGACCATATCTATCTAAGTGAATTAGGTTTGTTATCTTAAAGATAAAAATAATTTCAATTTGAAAACAGAATAAAATTCAAATGTTTTGGACTCGCTTAGTCAGTGACTTCAGACGGCACAACACTACACTGTTGGGTTGAAAAATTACAGCTTCAGAAGATAGTGCATCTGCAACTGAACATAAGCACAACATTAATGTTTTAAATGTCAAAATAGTGGTGTAAAGTAAACTTTTCTACAATCAACATCGAGAAAGTGAAAAATCAATAGAGAAATATCAGACTGGTGATTGGTAACCCGTCTCGAACAAAGTTGAACCAAAAGATCGCTCCACGCTCGTCGAGCTTATAACTATAACGGTCTACCGTATAACTATTGGTAGCTCAGGCAATATTTGGCCCAGGTTCGCTGTAGTTGCTCCAATTCGTTTAGAGCCGATTTTGCGCCAATCAGCAATATCAATATAATATCTTATCTGTAGTATGAAGTTGCCCTCTCCTTTTCACTAAAAACGAGAGAGCACAACTCTGTATCATAATTTTCAAGGGTTTGATGAGGTTTGTGTGGGCGGAACAATTTATGATGGAGAAATTTATGAGGAAGATTATTGATAGCAAATATTGCAGTGGATGTGCGCGATGACCCACGTTGCTACAACCACCAAACGGTCTTTGCAATGCGACAAATGGTGACCTAGCATTGTTTATAGTTTATACTCTCATCTCTCAATGGTAGAGTCTCCCTCCCTGTTGTTATGACTAATCGGAATAAGTCCAGTGCTGGTTAGGTTGCATACATCTATATTCAATAAAGTGATGTGAACTCGTTCAAAGCATAGAGAAGACTGATGTATATAATATTATATTATTCTGCTCTTTTATAGATACAATAGGACGACTACATGCTTCCGGCAGGTCCTGAGCGACTACCACAATCCCGTTAAGTAAGAACAATTTAAAAGAGGTCGCCGTGATAATTCATAATAAAGATATAGTACAAGCAATATATACAATCGATCGTAGTAAGGGCAATCGTAATGTCATATTTTTAATAGTTATAAGAGCACATCGGTACATCCTTATGGGTCGTCCTACAAGCAAGTGTAAGTGTCACTGTGATCCTCCACAACAACATTTAGAGACTATACAAGAGTAGGCCAAATATTGTAGTGAATGACGCCCTTACTCGCTAAGTGTCGAGGCCTTGTTAAGTCACCCCCTAGTCTCTGTGTCTGTCTACGATTTTCCAGCTGTACTGATTTTATATCTATTGGCGTAAATGTTTCCAAGTCTCATAAAACACAAGATACAACCTAAAATAAATCATTTGCATTGAGGAGAATATTTCAAAAGCCACCAAATAGCACTAAAATGGATGATTTGATATCTTTTTAGAGATGTTTTATTCAAACAATTTACATGCAAACAATGTCCAGGAATTTTGGTACTTGCTCATAGATTTTGAGCAGATGAGACTAGGTCTGGTCCTTGGCAAGTATGACAATGCCTCTACAACTTCATCCCTTGGACTATACTTACATATACACATAAATATCGCTTGCATTGTATTGTGTGATTATAGTTTCAGCATCTATTTTTCTTTTATATTATATTGCTAATCACACAAGGCGACACGCTATAGAAATCACTTAGTAGACTTGGTACAAATTCTATATTTTATAGCTAAAAGTGTGTAGAGTATTTACGTTTTACAGAAAATTTTGCATTCTACATTTGCAATCGAACGTTTCTTATCTTCTAAGTACATGTAGTACATGTATTTGGCCATCTGTCTCTTTTGGCAATGTCTTTATCTTTAATCTGATTGGCCCGCATTGCGGGTCATTTACCTGTACGAATGCTGGCAGTCGTTGTAAAACAGTTATTGTTATGCACTGGGACAAACAATAAAGTATTTATTTAATTATTTTACACTTGATATGGTGGACTGGAATAAGGCTTATACACGCGATATGGTAGACTGGAATAAGGCTTATACTTACAGGCTTACCTAGTCTAGTTTAACCGAGCCTTTTTTGCTGGAATCATTCCAGCGGTGATTCCAGCTCCAGTGCTACTGGGTTCACCATCTCATCATTATTGCAGAAGTTAGTAGTTCAATTACATCAACCTTAGAGATTTAGCAATTAACAATGATTGACAACGTTAAAGTTTAGCTGACTACTGACACCTACAGCCTATTGATTATATTGTGAAGTTGTCCTCTCTCTTTTCTCTACAAAGTCAATAGAGCTTTAAATACTCATCTGTACCCGAAAAAGATGCAATTGCCTACATGTTAGGTTAAATATGACGAAAGGTAAAGAGAAGCTACGGAAGCTACATTTATATATCTAAAATCATACGCAGTTTTGGCAGCCTTTAGTTACTACAGTGAAATAAAATGGGCATTTAATATATCATGTTGACATTTTTAAATATTTTATTCCACTTCAATCAGTCAAAATAGGCAAATTTGAAAATACCTAATAACTAAAGCCAACTTGTTGATATTATTTATTGAACCTACAAGTATATACTGTAATTTGCTGAGAAAATTATGTTAAATTGAGAGTTGAGTGCATAAAGTGAAGAAATCAGAGATAGCGTTTGTTCTTCACAAAACCTGTAGCAGGGAAAGTTTTTATTTTCTATAATATAGTATTGGTTGACTGCCCAAACCCCAACCACAAACAAGATTTATAATGCTATCCAAATTTCGCAGCTACATAATTTAGGATGCATAGTGCCTATAATTGACGCGAAGAGTATTGGTGCTAGTAATTTTGTATGAAATGAGTCAACAGGTGGTATTAGGTACTTTCAATTGGTTGTGGGTTTGTAAATCTTACAAACCAAATGAGTCAGTCAGCTTCAAGGAACTTGAGACATGACAATAAATGCACGACCAAATGACAGTATTATAGCCATCAAGTGTGACTGGTTTCATTATGCTATTTACATGGAAGTCTTATATTGCATACAAAACACAGTGATAGCTTTATAGTCATCATATATTAGCCTATCAGTTGTATGCCTACTTGTCGTTTAGTATCATAGTAACAATATAGATAAAACAGTAGGCACTGTAAATATACCAGACCAGGTTGGGTGTCATACTAAAAGAGGCAAACAGAACTTATATGTGAAGAAATGAGCATGTATATATGCCAGGGGACACTCCATACAGTAGCTGCTGTTATCATCTGTTATTTACATATAAGGTTTATACAAGGGCAATTGGCAGGTAAGTTTATTTATATAAAAATTATAACAAGCTGATTAATTAATTTATTAATATCAGATTGGTCTTTCAATTTTTTGATTTTTGATCGAAAGTTACAAAACTCTATAATATTATGCAATATTCTAAAAGAGCAATATTGTTGTTTAAATAGTTGATATTGCCATATTATTTAGGTATTTTATGCTATTTATTTGCTAGTTATAAATATGTAACTCTTGTGAAAATATAGACTAATTAAAGTGGTTGTGTTCTATTTTTTGTAATATGAATATAATGGCTACAGGCCAGAAGCAAAGTGCCAAAGCTCTTCAGGTAGTGCATGTATGTTAATAAAATACTTATGATGTATCTGTATGACTTCGAGCATAAGAAGATGAGTGGAAGGCAATACTAAATACATTGCAATGTGTATTGTATTTACTGTTATCATGGTCAATTTCAGGTCCCCATAATCTGTATTAGAAAGAATATATAAATTGTATCTACTAAATGAAAAAATACAAAACTTATGTGAGATCCAAAATAGTGCTTTAAGTTTAATAACTGAGCAAATTATAAAATATGTTCATTTTTGGTCCATAAACATATTTTACCTACCAACTGTATATATCCAAAGGAAGCCCTCATACCGTTATATTGCATGTATCGATCTACCGAACTATTATGATATATACATGTACAATGTATACCCTATATATTGTATATACTATATATTACGTATTGTACATGTTTATACATTATCGTGTAGCGGAAAATGTATCTAAAACAGACACACATTAAAATTGTATGAAACTTCTTCATGTACTCGCAAGTGACATAACTCCTAATTGTTTTATGCCTTTACACCTACAACCTTCCCTCCATGTAGTTGCACATGTACACTACATAAAGAGATAGACCTAAGAGCAAACTGAATGGGAGAATATTTTAAATGTTACTGAGTAGTGAGTACGCTGTTACTTTTATATTATTTATTAATTAGAAAATTTGAAAGTGAAACCAGCAGGTAGAGATGTACATAATGTGTTGCATGGGTTGGCATTTTTATTGTAGCTTAGAAGACGTTGTGTGAGTTGACAAATACAATACAAAACAACTTTCCATTACTGTATAATATCAGATAGTTTAATACTGTACATGCCACATATGTTATATATAAATTTGATACGATTCGCATTGAATTTGCATCCACGTAGCATGCCCTTTATACTAACTATAATGCATTATACTAACAAGGTGATGTAGTTTTCTTCTAGAATGAACTGGCGCAATGATAAGCTATTGGTGGGGTATTCTTACATGTACATGTATAGAGTTCAGAGTACAATGCATAACTTTATAACAACTTTTTGTTAGCTAGTTTGCCAATAGCGAAACATCTTATGGAAGTGAATAACATGCCCCATAGACATATCATTTCTATGCACATGCCTTGCATTGTAGTTTATGTATGCACAGTGTGCACCCATGAAAATATACATGTGCATGTAGATATACAATGTGGAGGCTAATAAACATAACAATATGTACATGTAAGTACATATATTTACATGTACATAAAAACAACACAAGACATTGTTGGATATATGTAAGAACTCCCTTGGTTACATTGGTTAGCATCACCACATTGCATGAATATTATGTGTACCAGACTTTGTGTACCCACCACTTGACTCTTTATCAGCCAAAATTGTGAGCATAAATGATTTGAGCAAGGGTCTATCTGCTGAGATATTATAGTGCATTTCAGGTTGATAACATGCACCCATGAATAATTTTCCGTAGATAAACACCCTTTACTACACTCAGAAGATTCCATGTCACATGAAAAAGTCAACTCCAAACTTGATTTTGAATAATAAAATTAGAAATTACATGTAAGTGACATTGCAAAGTGTGGCTGCAAATGTAGTGTAGTTGCACTGTTCTACATGGATAATTTAGTAGTATGATATACATGTCATGTATATCATACTACTAAATTATCCACACATTAAGTTTATGTAGAAATGTGCAATGGATATTCTCAAAATCCCAATTAAGTTGAAAATAGGTGGAAAATAATAAAACAATGATAAAAAAATTCAAACTACCCAAGAAGTGAGATATTTAAGTCAAAATTTGTGGCTATTTGAAATGGACTAAACAGAGTAGTATGGTAGCAGCCTGGGTTCCAGCCAAAAGAATGGCGTAACGTGCTAGCTTGCTTTGATTTCAACCTACCGATGCCTTTTTGGGCAAGGAACTTTGACTAGGGCACATGCTGACACAAATTAATCTTTCTTGTACTCGTTAGGCTCTATAATCCCGACACCGCTCTACTGTGAACATGATGCTTCATACTACGAAGTAGGACAGACATGGGAAGACAACTGTAACAGATACAACTGTACAGATATTGGAATATATACTATCCCTAAGCAGACATGTACCTTACCCACAGTCGAGGAAGAGGGTGTTAACTGTCCTGGTCAGTCGATACAGGAAACCGATGAACCTGGATGTTGTACTCACCAAGTCTTTTGCTCGAGACTACCACCACGTAAGTACATGTACATAACTACAGCATGTGTTATACCACCATGTAAGTACATGTACATAACTACAGTATGAGACACTGCTTGTACTAGATTATATACATGTTGAAGCGATAAGAAATACCTACGTGCTCTCGTTTTTGTTCTAGTGCAACATAATTTTAATCAATGAAAAAGTGTGTAGGCGTAAATTGAAGTACTGTAATGGTTTCTGTGATTTGGTGCGGTCGTCCTTGGACGACTATCGACCCAGAAATGAAGTGCCTATGAGTGGTAATAGGACTTCGCATTACATGAAAGATCGAGCGGTCTCAGTAGCCCAAATACTACCAAAGACGACCCATCTGATCTCAAGTCCGACCTTCAGACTATACAGTGAAAGAGAGTAGTTCAACCTAGTAGGCGGTTCGCAAAGCGAATGACCTAGTAAAAGGAAGAGAAAGTCCCTGTATCAAGTATAGATGTGTCTTTATTGAAAGCCAAGCGTAGACTGAGACAATGAACAGTAAAACAGTGCCCTTTATATAGTATAAGGACTTCCGGCCGACGTGACGTCGGGAAAAGACGACGTGTGGTCGTCCGGAAGTTGCGCAACAAGATGGCCGCCGGAAGCCCGACGGCCGACCCAAAATAGGTCGGGTTCTACAAAAGTTGCTTATAATGGTCCAATTCATGTACAAAATGAATATCAATGGATTCTGAGAGGTCGGGTCTCTGTACATGGGTATAAAAGGCATAAAAAAGGACTTAGTGACATTCATGTGACTATGTACAACAACATATAGTAAGATACATGAATAAGGAATGAGCATAAACACATGGAGACATGTATATAGACGGTAATTAAGTACTTTGAACATGCAATGCAGTTAAAGGTAAGTATACGAGCACTAATTGTGAGAATGTTAGTGTCAGGTGAGTAGCGCTGTAACAACTACTAGGCACTTAGGGTGCGGTGGAGCTTCGTCCAGGAGTTGGGGTCGTATACAAATGTCCTGTACCATCACAGTACTATTATACAGTAATTATATATAGGCCTACATGTAATTGCTATGGTGCTAGCAAATGATGGAAAATGCAGAGGCTTTTATTCATTTCTAACTAAAACACCAGATTGTTGAGAGATTTTAATGATGGCAGCAATAGCTGTGCCAAGGTAGCGCTAGAGCATCATAAGGCTGGATAACCTTTCTATCGCCCCCAATGGTCAACAATAGGAAATCTAGAGCTCCAACAACCAGACCAATACAGCTGGTGATTTGATCCTTTTTCAGTTCAGCTATACACAGTGTCATGCTTATTCAACATATACATGTATGTACAAGTGTAGCTTGTAGTTGTACAAGTGTAGCTTGTAGTTGTACATGTACATTGTAGTTGTACATGCACATTGTAGTTGTACATGTACATTGTAGTTGTACATGTACATTGTAGTTGTACATGTACATTGTAGTTGTACATGCAAACTAACCCAATTTCTATCGCAAATTCAAGAACAAAAGCTTTGATTGCCATGTTATTATGCCATAGTCTAGTAACACCTGAACATAAATTGTCATAATTTTCATCTGGATTAGAGGAAACTTTAATGATGCTTAAGTTATACTCCTGTAATATACTGTCACGTGTTTCATTCCATCACATTACTGACAGTATATTTTGCATAAAACAAAGCATATTAAATTATATGAATAGAGACACTAGAAACAATATGGGTGAAAATAAAAGAAGAATACCGTATGACCTAGTGGCGACTAATCCACAGCTGTCTCTAAAAGTGCCAGTGCTGTAAATAGGGCAGTAGCACAATTAGATATATAATGTCTATAGGTAACTTTGTAAATTCCAAGCTTCTGATATACGCATCTGATTTACACGGTGGTACATACATGTATATATACCATTGGTACCACATTCACTATATGGTTGAACATGCACACTTCTTATCAGCAGCCTATAGTGTGATTTGAGTAACATTTTGAATATGAATGAAAATTTGGCTGCACATCGAGCAAGGTGAAGAAGATATACTAAAACTATTACATGCATGAATTTCACACATCAGGAAACATTTTCAACACGTTCCGCAATGTGGTCACCCTCAGAGACTTGCAGCTACAGCTCTTATGGAGCTAGTGGGAAGCAAACATTTACAATTCCGCAGCCATATATGCTGTATATATCCAATGCTACAGAACTAATGTATGTTTTGATATTCCTATTTAATAGTCTCTTGTACTTATTGCCCACTAATGTACTGTGTACATGCACATGTAAACACGCCAGTTTGAACCAATTGTAGAGTAATAATGCACTTGTGACAAGTTGACCATCTGAGCTGTTCACAACTCGTGTGCAGCTAAGAAACTGGACTTGCTTTATGACTCCTTCAGAGACTTGTTTTAATATATTATATTATACAGTCAACCAGCATTCCATGTGTGGTTTTTCTGTGAGAGGGTGAAACATAGCCCAAGTGATAAGTGAGTGAAGTGAACTGTTAGCCAGTGATTCTCTCACCAAACTCTAGTTTGTTTTGTATTATGTTCTCTACCTTGTACCTTATAAGTAACATTTGATATAAAATATAGAAATGTTAGTTTTTAATCCAAATATTAGATACTATTGATATTTACATGTGCATACTTGTGTACTTGCAGAATATTAGCTATGTTTATTTATGGCAGATAAAGGTACAGTTAGAGAGCCTCCATCTCAGTACAAATGTCCTGATGGCTGGTCAGAAGTCAACACGGAAGTAGAAGAAGAGGGAGAAAGGTAAGTGAACCTTTAACTTTAGACAAAGTTTTGTGTACAATTCAGTCGTGACGATTGATCAAACTTCCTAGTTGTAATTATTATGCTGTAAAACATTAAACAATTTAACAGAAAATAAAATAATGATTTTGTTGAAATATGTACTTTGTGTGAGTTTTAACGCTTGTTCTATTAGAATACCTGTAGCTGTGACGACATGTGTGAAGCTATTTACCAAACCAAAAGCTTATGAGGAGGCGAAACAGTCATGCAGATCACAAGGGGCATTTCTAGTTAACCTTGACATCAGAGAGCTAAACCATCGAATGTTTGATTCAGCATATATAAATCAACCTCTTTCCGATAACTTTACCGGTAAGATTATAACAATATTATCAAGCTCATTGCGAATTGTTGTATGCGATATCCTGCTACTAAATATTCTACCAGTCATTGTGCATGTTATAAATTTTTTGAAGCCCTGGACTTGAAAGATTTTAATATTGTTGTTTAATGACGTGGATGTTTTTAATAGCTGTGGCTCACGCATGTAATGTAATTGGTGTGTTATACCTGTAATTACAGGCTATAATGAGTTTGTATGTATGTACATGTGCTACTGTATATGTAACAGGTACCATTTACTTACATTTATTTACATGTATGTGCAATCAACCCATTTAAAATGTTGAAATAATTAAGTTTATTGCACTAATTATCATTGTGAAAAGCGGATACGTTACCTAGAGAATAGAACATTTACTCTATTGGTATGGAACATTGTTTGGTACCACTCTTTTGCAGAGAGATTGTTCTGGACTGGGTTACACGATGACGGAAGGGTGTACGCTTGGGACGGAGGGGAACGCCGTACCCCAGAATTTAAATATTATTGCAGGTTAGTGCTTTGGTACTCTGCTAATTTACTAACACAAGTGGTATGGAGAGTCATTGGAATAAATTGTTGTATGGTGTTATAGAGAGTCACCCGAAACACCTGAGATACCTACAGAAGGTGTATGGGGCTGCAACTACTTTGAGCAATGGAACAATCTTACTGGCAGACCATGTGTGGCAGCAGAAACTATCTCCATTATTCCCGTCATCAGCCCTTCAAATGGGGATATCCCTCCAGGAGAAAGGAAAGAGAAGAATATTTCCCAACTAGTCTTAGATGATTGCAGCGAGGAGCACCAATATATTTGTGCTACAGTTATTGTAGAATTGCAGAGCTTTAGCATGCAAACATGTAAGTAATCCTGCTATAAGTATTATAATACCGTAATAATTAAATTTTGCAATTGCTTTCAAATACCCTAAAAGCAGAAATGTTCGCGTGAGATAGTTTCGCCGAGCTTGCTAATGTTGAAACAAATTGTGGCTTGATTAGCTACAGAACAATCAAGTTAGGCAATATTAGCTAATACAGAGAAAGATGCCAACAGCTGTACAGTTCTATGCTATGCACCTGGATACACTACCGAAAGGTAACATATTAATGATCCAGTGTTTAGTTGTAAAAAGTGTAATTTGTAATACTCTAATCATTTCTATTGTATAATTATTATACATTCAATAATAATAAAAATATGTAGTTTTCTATTTGACAACGATAATTTATTCAGCAGATGAACGATTTCTGTGAAAGTTACTTAAAACAATAAAATTTATTCCATTTTCTTGATATAGAGCATCAGTTGCTGAGTAAGAGATGGTCCACCCGTTTCCAAGTACATGGCGTGCGTAGGATACTAGATGACATACTCTGGTTAAAAAAATTTATAAAATGTTGTTTTTTAGCATCTTTGATTATAAAATTCAGTCCGCTGCATTTTTATCAAATTTCAAGCATATGGTATAGTAGCTATTCCTCTTCTACAATTGTATGTAAGAATTTAAAGTAAAGTCAAGATTTTTAAAATATCCGCTAATCCTGTGACTGCCAAGAAATTTTTTTGCTGTACCTTTAACTTGTACACATATGTATATGTGCATCCATATGTGTTTAATATTGTTGGTACACGCGTATACAAATAATATGCACGTTGCTGAGAATCTAGTTGCATTTTGATATCAAATTTTATTAGACAAGAGTTTGTGTGGTGAAGGCTGGTATTGGAATGCATGGACAGGGATATGTGTTTCATATATGCAGTCCAGAGTTGCTAAACCTGACTACTTTAGTGCTGCAGATCACTGTCTGTCCATGGGTGGCACCCTCTATAATCCTAACACTAAAGAGAAGGAATTTCTGCTATATGATATCATGAGACAAAGTAAGTGCTCTGAACTGTATTCCACTGTATATCATCTTCTTTATAACTTGTAGTAGTTTGTCAGAAAGATAACTATGCATCTACTAGTACGTCATGTATGTACTTGTACGTGTAAATGTATATACATGTACCTGTACGTGTGGATATGTATAATAGTATGTGTAGATGTATATACCTGTACCTGTACGTGTGGATGCACTCGTATATACATGTACTTGTACGTGTAGATGTGTATAACATTATGTGTAGATGTATATACTTGCACGTGTAGATGTCTATGCAGTACCTGCATGTGTACCTGTTATATGAATGTGGTTGTAGGCAACATCATATTTGTATCCATAAATATTATCAAATAATTTTTATTTCGGTTTTTACTAAACATGTTCATATTGCAGTTAATGAGTTGATTCCCTCTACTAATGTAGATTATTGTACTGCAAACAAAGATTCTATAGTATCATGTAGTTTATATCAACTTCGTGATTTTACTTTATTCTATATCTTGGTACACTGACAAATAATCCAATGTTGTTGCAAATTGTTCACATTCCACGTTACCCAAATATATTTGGTAGGGAATAAAATGCCCCAATCTGTATGGGTACATGGGACAGGGAAGTGTACAGCAATACTTAATCCCTACTTACTGGACATTGACCACCTGAAGGACACTAGGGCTGTTGGAGACTGCTACTCAGTTAAACCATATTTCTGTGAAAAACTGCCTGCATCAAAAGGTATATTATATTATATCTACATACAAACATAAAATTGTAATCCTGCCACAAAATACCTGATGAAAGTTCCTAATACAATCACACACAATTGCATAATCACTGTAACTACACAAACATGTAAGTATTTCTGTTTATTGTAATATACAATGTATAGCAGCATTGTAGGTATGTATATAAAAGATGAGTTGGAGTAAATTAGCAAAAATCAAGATGCACATGCATTGTAGTGGGTAGATTTCTGCTGTATCATGTATATGTTTCAGTGAAAAATGGGTACAAAATATTGTTATAGTAGCTTAAATGTGTATCAATGTAGTTGAACAATTGCATACTTACATTGTCAAACTGCCAACTAACAGCAAAATATTTGCCCATGTTTTTAGGTAAACACCACAGAATATATATGTAAAAATACATGAATATATTACAGATAGGAATGAATTTAGCGCAACTCTGCATGCAGCACCAGACACTAGAGAAGGTTTCACCTGCATCCTAGAAACAGGAAGTGATGCGCTTACACTCCCAGCTAACACTTACTATATCGGTCCATATGGTGAAGTGACCCGCATACCTGAGATATCCCGTCCAATCGCTGCCTACATTGCAGGTCCATACTTCTGTGCTGTATGGAGCGAGATTTTGAGAGACTATGTATACAGTGACGTCGTGGTTTTAGATGATGGTATGTGTATACTTGTTATACAGAGCCAACAATTGCATATACATGCATGCATAAAATATGTAGATGATATAAATGATGTCAGCTATCTCTGCAGCAGTTTCCTTTCCCTAGAGTGCTATTGTTGAATTTCGCTGCTATAACATCTATCTACACAACATGCACCTTTATGTCTCATACTTACTGTAGTGATAGGAATTTGACAGTGGTGAGAGACTAACATTAGTGCAAATCTCTGGTAAATAGTGATGACATTCATGTACTTGAAAAGGATATCATTTCCCCTTTTAACATATTGTCAATTATTATCTTATAAACTGTTATATTCTTGCTGTTGGTTAAAGGAGGATCAAAGTACCCCGTCGTAATCAATATTCCTCTGAAGAATGAAACGACCAATGAGAGGCACTCAATCCTGCAATTCTACCCGCTGGAAGCTAGAGAGTTAGAATTAACTGAGAGGGTTCTAAATATTACCATGGAAGCTTTAATACAGACAAAAAAAATCATAACAGACTTGGACAACTGCCAGGGCTGCACCAACGCATATGTCAATGAACGTACACAACTGACTTTCCAGAAAATTAATAGTGTTCGGTAAGTTATTCTACATATTATGTACTGTGATATGGAAATTCACATGGGGCTTTTAACCGTATAAATATCAACAAAATCTCTTTCTCACTAACATAGCGAATATTTCTATGTGGTGATTTGAGTGCTTGGAATTGCCTTCCCCCCTCATACAATAATAATATTATCACCTGATTCTTTCACAACATATTGCATGCATTTTTGTACGCATAATATTTTGATTGTTCATAAACTTCGTAACATTTCAGACCCATGCCTGAAGATGAAGGGTTGCTGGTCAGTACGAGTCTGGTGTTTGGTGTAGACGATGTTATAGAAGGTGAGGGTTCACCACGTCCAGAGAGACCTGGTAACTGGAGTGTCTTGGATCACTACTACGTAGAAAGTCTGAAAAGAGTACTAGAGTTGAGCTCAGCAGATGATCAGTCCGTACAAATTACTAATCCAGGTACAACCCCTGAGTACTAGCTTATAATAGTATATTGTAATATATTGTTGCTTTCCGCTGGGTAGCTGAGATGCAGCCGCACAAAATACAAGACAGAACAGCAAAGGAGAGAAACGAAACCGGCCAATTAGGGAGGCGCTAGGGAGCAAGTCCTGTGGGGGATGCCCAGCAAAACAGCAAACACATGTACATCGAGAAATGCGGGGATGACCTATATTACCACTATTATTATATTAAAAGAACCATTATTACATTTGATCTCTGCATGTGAGTTATAATATTGTTAATGTTGTAGGAAAGTGCATAAGGGAAGTAAGATATATCGAGAGTATTTCTTCCAGTATCATATTACCTACCGCCAATGTATTTGAAACCTTCACCACCTCACTTTGTGGATACACTGGCAAACCGGTGGTCACTGCAACATGTGGTAAATATGCTGATGGAGCCAGATGGATAATAACTAGTGTAGAACCATGTGAGGAGGAAGAAGATGTCACGGATACTACTCGAAACCTCAGAAACATCTCTTTGGTAATGTTGAAGTACACTATGTTATATACAGCGTATATATATTGCTAGACAGTATTGTTCCCACAAACACCACAGAGGTAGTAAAGTAATGTCGAGCTTTTCACCTCTACAATTCACAACCTGTTCACATTTTATTTCAGCAACTTCCTCAAACTACATTAGATCTTCAACGAGAATAGTTAAATGTAGAAATATTTTTATGTAATCAGTTGATTCGGTTATTGATGAACATGAAGGCCTTAGGGTAGTGACCCACTCCGGCAGCGATGCAGGGGGACCCGGTCCCAAGGTGCTAGCACCACCCGGAGCCGAGATCCTGAGCAACAGCATTGCAACATATATGAATTGTCCCAACTTTTGACCCCAAATCTGATTGGAGGATGGCAGGCCAAGGCCATTAACCGCAGACTGTAGACCGTTTCGTCTTTTATTATATGATAAATAATAGGAAGCTCAGCAACTACTAATGCCACCTTATACTAGTGAACAGTAATCACAGACTTTCTCTGTGATGGCTGATGCTGGTAACTTGAGTTATCTATTCAAGTTAGTCCAGGATTATTCTTCTCCAAGAAGCGAACAGTGGTACACTTTTATATTTGTCCGTAAAAACCCTGAATGAGTCAAGTGCTACCTATAATATATACTCTGTATTTATCCACATATAGCTGCATAATAAGGTGCATACATGGACATGCTTGTGTAATATTGTCAACTAGTATTGGAATGTAGGTTTAACAGAAAAATTCGACAACGTAATGTATATGCATATTTACATTGTATAATACTATCTTGACGATTGTAATTAGTTCAATAATAATAATGTTTGCATAACTTATGTTTGCTCGAGACGGCAAGTAGATAGAATTTGAGTTTCCTCAGGAACTTCATGTAATACCAAGTTGTAACTATAAAATATTGATAACTTGGTGAGAATCTTGAAGTTTTGAGATGCCCAAACTGCCGGATGTTAAGTTAAGTTTTAAGCATCCAGTTGCAAAGTAGGAGATCTACATGTACATGTTGATTTATTTATGGCCTACTTTCTAGATATCAACTGATAGCTCCAATGTGGTGCCTTTATTAGAGGAGACTTCTGAACTAATTACTGAAGAACTCAATGCCGCAGACGTCACATATGTCTCGATAATATTGCACAATGCTAAAGACACTATAGTGACGGAAAACGACACTAACAAAGTAAGAAGAGCCATGTCATGTCACCACCACATAGCATTATCCATACATACATGTGAACACCATATACCATATAGCTACATCCTGTTTAATTGTACATGTATATCCCATACATGGTTAAAATTGGGTATTGGAACCTAGGCTAAGATAGAATTATGCTGCTTTAGTATTAAAGGTGCTGTAGCTAATCTATTCTCATTGCTTGGACATATTTGCCTCTATTTGTGAATTTCACTATCAAGTTAAATTATGTTGAATTCTGTTTCAGTTTTTTGAAGCATTTACTAGAAGTGTGAATCGAGTTCTTGATGTGAAAGAGGATGTCTTCGCTAAAGCTCAAACTATTGCAAATGCTTCAAGCAGGTTAGCATATTGAATATACCCACATTTTAAATGGTAATTCAACATTGCATTGCTACTATCCAGCAGTAGACAATTGTTTATATGGGTGCCTATTTTTGAAGAGCAAAGCAATTTGGTTTTATCTATTGAGTTTTCTCTCTCTATCATTTAATCTTTTACATAATTATATGCATAATACTTTATTTTAGAATTGTGGATGCCTTGGAAAAATTGGCTTTAACAAGATTTGACTTCTACGCTGAGCCAAACAAAAGCATATTCCAAACAGCTCAACGCAATCTTGCATTCAAAGTATGTCAAGTACATATACATGTCATTTTCAATAAGGAAGTTGTGCATGTTATAAGTTTCCCGTTATGTTTCGTGCATCTAGATTTTACATACAACAGTACAAGAGTAAGGGAGGAAAACTCATGATACACCTAGTCCCACACATCATCTGTTCACTCAGGCTTTTGCAGACAACAACTAAAGTTAGTATTGTGTTGTAGCAGCTGAAAATCATTGACAATAATCTCGATTAGTTTGCAGTGTGCAAGGGAATTGGTTTAGCTCAGGAATTGTCCTCTTTTTGCAGATGAACTTTATTCTAGAAAATATTTGGAATAGGAACATTTAGCCACCATAGTCTTGAAATATTTGCAAAGTCAAATAAGACGAAACATCACGGGTAAAAACCACGATGTAATGGACGGATACCATACCATCTCCTGAAGTGTATGTTTTCCATTCCAACTTGCCATAAAGCTTTATGATATTTTGACAGCTAACTTTAGAAGATGAGATAAGCGGTGTAATCTTATTGGACAATGAGATACGTAACGATACCATATCGTATTCTAATGCTTCTAGAACAGAAGATATCATAAACCAGGATAAAGTAGTTGGCTTACTATTACGTCAAGTAGGTAAGTCTTTGAGAACATGTGGATGTACACCAAAGTGCACAGCGCGCACAGATAATTATATACATGGTGGTGTACACATACATACTGTACAGTACCTGCATGTAGATATCACACTGTAGGCTACATACGCTCCTATACAATCATATGCTGTACATACAGGTACGGTGTACGCCCTAAGTGTTTGGCCAGCATACACATGTCTTACCAGGCTCATTGGTTATTGCACAAGCATAGTGTACATGTACATAACCAGTGCACACGTACAACGCATATCCACAGGCCAATGGAAATATGGGCATTTCCAGCACTCGTACGTGTGCACATGCATATAAACATTACGATATATACGTGTAGGATAAAAAGTATGCAGGCTCCATAGTTACGTGTATTTTCTATGACATGTACAAATTTGATTTTCCTTATCTTTAGGTTTGAGAGGTGTAAGAAAATCCTTCATCGTATATGGGAATAACAAGTTGCATAAAAGCAATGAAACTCTTCTATCAGTGAACACCATAGTATCTGCTACCATAGCAACGAGAGATGGAGAACCAATCAAGATAAGGAACAGTTTTGATGACTTTGTAAGCCTGCACTACCCTCTAACGGTTAGTTCTTCTTTTAATATAGATCTCGAGTAAAACAGATTATATAATATTGCATAGCATGTATATGTGCATGTCTGTTTATGTCTGTTTATATTGTTATTCATCTTAAAAATGTGCAGCATAACAAGAAGCTGACAGGAAATCAGGCAAAAAAAACTTTGTGAGAGAATTCATACACACTATGGTTATTACCATAGAGTTATCTTCTCTATAATTTTTGTGGTCAAATGTCTGATAAAGCCTTGGTATCACTAATTTATTACAGATGCCACAAATACATGTAGATACAAGTCATGTGCATAGAGTGTATAATGTACATGCTGTCCTATTACACCCAAACTGTCCAAATCACCATTTTGGGAAATGCGTTTTATTATAGACCTCAGAGAGTGGAAATGCTTCTGATATAGAATGTGGTTTTTGGAGGTTGGACACATCAACTTGGGCTACAGATGGCTGTAATGCGACCCTGGATGGGAAAAATGGAATACTTTGCACCTGTAACCACCTGACTGATTTCTCTATCCTCCTGGTTTGTATTTATTTGTTTTATTTTAGGGTATTTACATCAACTGTAATAACATATCAGTTATTGCATGTATATTCTAGTAGTCTATGCCCTATGGGAAAAGTATTATATTCATAAGCATCTTGAATTTGTTACATAAAACCATGACTGTTTACAATATAGTCATCAGCTAAAATATAATACAAGCGGATATGTAGACTAAAATGCAGGACTGCAGGTATGTTGCTAAACTGAATCTCTCCTTCTACCCCATTCTGTACAGGATATTAACAGAGATGAAACAGAGCCGGAAAGAGTGGAGTACCAGGTCCTCAGTATTATATCACAAATAGGCCTGGCTGTGTCCATAGCTGCTCTTGGCTTAGTTATCTTAACTGCCGTGATGTACAGGTGGGAAATTTTTATTCACTTGCTTTGAGTTAAGTTATATTCTGTTCTTACTTTATTAACTCAAGATGCAGAAATGAGCGTGCAAGAAAATCCATTCTAACTCCTTCAGGGACCATTTATTATCTTATGCATTATTTATATATGCAAATAGTAGTTGGTAACCGGGCTTTCACAAACGATTTGGAGATTGGAACATGCACTCTGAGGGCTTTTAATCACTTCTCCAATTACATGTATATGTGGTTTGATCGAACATAATTTTTCCAGTGATTATTTATGAACAGCCATGTTTGAAAACAAATCATTTGCTTATGCTGAACTGAATAGCTTGCTTAGATGTGTATTGCTTGTTGTAATGCATTGTACCGAATTATTGTAGGAGATTCCGTAAGACAAACTCTCAGAAAGTACTGACATTATTAGCTTTATGTCTCTTCGGACTTAATCTTACATTCATAATTGGTATGGAGAGAACAGAGACGTACATTGGATGTGTAACTGTAGCCGTTTTAATACACTATTTCCTCCTCTGCTCATTTGCCTGGATGTTTGTAGAGGCCATACTACAATATATGAGGTATGTAATTGTTACATTATTATAAGCTACAGAATCAAGACACTAGTCTACTCATGTCTTTGGTTTTCCATACAAGTCGTACTTGTACACGTGTGTAGGGGAAATGAAAGGATGGCTGAATCTACTAATGCTCTTGTCAGTCTTGTGGACAGGGATCAATGTAATTTTAACCATTTTTTAAGTTTAGTTCTAAACATACACTTATAACGATTATTTAAGAAAGACGCAGATGTTGTATATTGTCTACAGAATGATATCAACAGGTGTTCTATGGCAGGTTTGTTCAGCGGAAATGATATTGGTTAATGTGCTTGTTACAGATTTGTCAAAGTTCTTGGTACCTACATTCCAAGGTTCATGATTAAAACATCTATACCAGCGTTTGGTATTCCTGCAGTAGCTGTTGCTATAAACTTAGCAATCGATGTGGATCTTTATAAAGCAAGCGATAAATAGTAAGTTTGAGTGTAATATACATATTAAAACCGTTTCCATATTATCAAAAGGTTATGCTGGTTTACTGAAAGACAATCAATATGCACTGTATCCAAAATACCCAGAGACCAAGTTCAATCCTGCAGTTTTACTGCTTCACGTAATAGCACTTACATGTACTTTTTCATTTACTGGAACTTGGAAATTTTTTTGCTCTATCGGTCTCAAGATAGATGCTTCACTGTTACATATGCAGTACTAACCAGAGGGCTCTTCTGGAATGTTAAAGTTAATTCAATTCTTCTGCTTCTAACCATTGACCGGCTTCACTTAATTGTAACTTATATTTGAAGCTGTTGGATGAAGAGAGAAGCCATCTTGTACAGTGTACTAATACCAATTGGAATAGTTCTCATAGCCAACATGATCGTGTTTGGGTTGGTTTGCCATGGTCTGGTCTGTGCCAGGAGGAGAATGAAGAAACATCTGGCAAACAATGCATCTGAGCAGAAGAATGGTTTACTTCACCTTAGGGCTGGAATAGCTGTGTTTATTGTGCTTGGTATGTAATATAATATTTGACCATGAACAGACAACTTCTACTGCAATTACATTACTATGTAGGTAACATGGATATTGCTGGCCCTTTTACTTTTCCTATCACAAGATAGCACAGTTTACTATCTGGAAGAAAGAGAAGACAACTTCCTATTGTAAACTAGTGCTTCATAAACTTGCTCTCAATCATATCACGTAAATAATGTAATGTTTTTTATGCAAGAAATTTTTCATGTACAATGTATGGTATTGCATCAATTTTGCAAATGACAGAAAAGTTACATTGAGTTATAATATATTAGTGCTTACATGTACTGTAATTATCATGCCTCCCTGTTATACATGTACTACAGTCATCTACAGTATATGTCATGCAAATTGTACATTTATATTGTAGTTATATACTATTTTAATTGTATTTCCCATGTTTGTTTTTAGGTCTAACATGGGTATTTGGATATCTGGCCCTCATTGAACAGTCGTCTATAGTATTCCAGTACCTCTTCTGCATATTCAACTCTATCCAAGGGCTACTCATCTTTATATTTCACAATATTAGAGAACCAGCAGTTAGACGAGAATGGAAGAAACTGTGCTGTTGTGAAGAGGGCAAGTCAAAGACATCAAGTACTGGAACTATGAGTACAGCAGCCAAGAGGAGATATCAGGAGACAAATATATTCACAAATAGCAGTACAGTTTCTAGGAGAAGTAGCAGTGCCATAATAAGCAATGACCTCTATGTACATGATCTTACAGATCTACACAGCATACATGGTTAGAGAAATTCAAGCATTTGAATTCAAATCTTTTTACAATTATGATGAAAAGAACTGTATGGCCAATGGCTGAGACCACAAATATATGAGTGTTTTGAATGGTTCAGTAACTGGTTGAGTCAACTACTAATTTACTCAACTCTAACTGATTGTGTCTATTGTATATGTACATGGAACAGTCCAATATCATATCCAACTATATTGTTATTATTAGCATTCAGTATATGGAACACTTTATTTTATAAACAAATTGTGCCTTACAAAAGCTGTTACATCTTTACATTTACCTATAACTTCAGAAATGAAATTCTAACCATTTTATCTCATAGCGAGTTGAATTTTACCACGCATAAATTCAAATTTGGTTTTAAATAAAATAATACATATATTATTGATGTTACTTCCTAATGTATGACATACAGTAGTACCATATAAACTCTCCACTACTGGTAAAATTTTTTACAAACACCAAAACTATTCAATTTTTAATATGAAAGATTTCATCTCACGGACTAAGTTAATAGTTCACGTTGCAAACTTACAATATTGTTAACCAACAACCAGCAAATTTTCATTTATTTTATATTCTGGAATTTCTAAATTCAAAGGAGCTGGTCCTTTCCTTATCCTTCCAGAAGCGTCATAATGTGAACCGTGGCATGGACAGTAGTAGCCACCATAGTCTCCAGAGTTGGCAATCGGTACACAACCTGGAGAAAATAAATACTCTGTCTTAGCAATGACTTACAAACAAACAGTCTCGATACTAAGAGCTGGAGAATATTGTCAATCCTACTTATATAACATGGCTAAATTTCATGTTTAGCAGTTAGTGGTTGATAATAGATGCAGGAAGAGATTTGTTCATTTCTACAGAAGTAAACACTGCAGAAGAGTGATACGATTGGGTAGTCCTTACCAAGATGTGTGCAGATGCCGATGAGTACCAGCCAGTTATCTTGTTGTACCCGTTCCTCATCTTTACAAGGATCTCTCAACTCTTCTAAACTCACATCTCTCACAGCATCGATCTCTTCTTGGATACGATGTCTGCATTACAAATAAACATACACAAATCTAAGGGACGATGAAGTGTGTGATATTAAGCACTACATGAACAATCTTCAATCTATGGTTTACTTATATAAGCACATGCCAAGTTTTATCATATTCCATCTAGTAACACAGCCATATACTGCTACAACGCTACTAACCGAACGAAAAGTGGTTTTCCTCTCCACTTGAAGACCATATTTTTGCCTTCCGGTATATCGTCCAAATTTATTTCAATCTTTGCCAAAGCTCTGACATCAGCAGCAGCAGACATAGAGGAGACGAACTTGGTAACCATGGACTTGCCACCATATACCATTGGTGCACCAATAGCACCTAACAAATCAAAATGCACAGGTTGAACGCATAGCCTATAATTGTACAACCTTTCACTATGTGATTTACCGGATAAATAGTTGGGTAACAGTAAATGTAATTAGGCCCTCTAATAGTATCATTATAATTCACTTACCGCCAACCATCAGGTAGCTAAAGATTTTACCAGCTTCACGACCACCAGGTTCTGTTTTGTACTTGTCTGCTTTTTTGTAATCGCCATAATCGGGAAATCGAACATCAGTGTGAGCGTATCTTCTTTGGCAGCTATGTGTGGGCACTAAGAATGGATGTGACATAAAATAAATCAAGGGTATTGTATGCCATTAACAAAACTCATTAGTCGAGCTAGGCTAGCCTGCATGAGAGGAAGCACTCATTTGAACTTGCAGTCAGTCTGAAGTTAGTATTTGTTTACAATACGTCTACTAATTGACAGTAACAGTTAGGCCTACAGTGATGCATTATTATAATATTCAGTTAGTAGTAGGTCTATGGTTCTCCACGTACCAATTACCATGAGTCCAATGGAATTTTCGTTTAGCTTACTAACTGCCTCTGCTTATGGTGCAATGTTTAATGTCTTAAGAAAGATAGGGACGGATTTTAAAACAGTTTCTAGGACAAAGATCAGCTAATTCATTCTAGCCTGCAGATCAAGTCAAGATTAGTGATTTTTTGAAATGTCAATTAGGCTAAAAATATCAAATGAAAATTTCTCAAGTATAAAGTAAGCTATAGCAGTATAGGTAGGCTACACCTACTAACTAATTAATAGCCTACTCACCGACTAATAAAATATGTTTCCCTTGCATTAGTATATAAGATGAAGGCTAAGAAACGCTTGTATTGTTTGTTGCATAAAGAAAAGTGACAGAATTTAACTAATTTAATAATTATTTACATTATTGGATTATACATTAAAATTATTTTTACAAAACAATAAATATAAATAATTATATTATCATAAAATAATATTATATATACATAATTATAATAATAATATATATTCATATTTATTGACATTCATTAAAAGTTTTGGCAATTAGATTTTCATCACTGCATATAGTTTCGACTTTGTGACAAAGTTGAGCTTACCGCCTATTCCAGATGTGACATAAGTTGCACCAGAAGGTGCTGATCTTGCCCATGATTCAGGGGTGCTCAACTTGCGACCAGCAGCCAAAACTACTGGCTTTTCTGCTGGCAAAATAGGAACTGTTAAAGAACGTGACAGTGCTGGTACAGCTTGTGTTGTTGCACAAACGTATTGGCCTAAAGCTCCTGCCCTAGTTATGTAGTTGGCCATTTTTATTGAAAAATAGGCCCAATAACAACTATAAACCAAGTTTGCTAATCACTAACGTTCAATGAGTGATTATCATAGACTGGAAACCGGTCCGGAGGAAACGGAAACAGATATCGAGCGCCCCACAGCTTGTTTGTTATATGAGAAGACAACTACCAACACAGATTAAAGAGTAACATATTGATTGTTTTAGAGTCGATTAAAACTGCGGTTAAGCTCCAACAGTATTACGAATTTTATTAACGGGCAATTGCAACTAAACTTTGAAAACGAAACCCTGGAACTCGAGTTTCTTTTTGTAAGTTGGTTGTTGGTTGAGTTGATTTGTCTTTTATGTGGTTCTCACAACAAAATTCTGCTCCCCTAGTGCCCTATAATTTATGTATTGTAAATTATTAGGTTAAAAATATATTAACATATAACTACGTTGCTTCCAGCTGCAATACAAGTGGGTATAATGCATCAACGTGTACAAAGTTACTTTATTTATTTATTTGACCTTGTAATTTAAAAAAAATATATATATATATAACTACGTTGCTTCCAGCTGCAATACAAGTGGGTATAATGCACCAACATGTACAAAGTTACTTTATTTATTTGACCTTGTAACCTTGTAATTTTTAACTTTTATTTTGATTTCACTTTACTATTTAGTACATTATATGCCTGTTGGAGTTCTACTTATTATATAAGCTGAAAACCATAAGTCATCATTATGATGTCTGATTTTGGTGACTTTTTTGTGTTACTAGGTAGGTGCTAGGTGCTGTGGTGCTAGGGCCTAGGTGTATCCTTTTTTTTATGTATATGGTGAGGAAGTTTAGTTATTACCTTTAGAAAGCTATTGTATTTCTATTTATGGTAATTGACAAGTCAGTGTGGCCAAAATCAGGTTTGCTCATTACCAGCATAACCTACCATGTATAGTTTTATAAAATTAATGCACTTGGAAACAAACTACATTAATAAAACAGTAGATGCAGCATGCCAGTGCTAATGGGAAAGCTTGAATAATTTATTTAGAAAAAAGCAAATTCAGAACAAAGTTCAACCATGTGACAAAATTGGTCTGACAATGAATATATGCATAATCATGGACTGAATGCAGTAATATTATGCCTGTGATACCAGCACATTAATTCCGGTTAGGGCAATATTTGTATTGGGGAATATTTCCATGGAACCTGAACATTTGACTAACTGTGCTAATATTGCTGAAATGACACCACAATTAACCTGTATAGTGAGTGCATTATTATAGAGCTCAGGCTTTGAATATACATGTATGTACTAGTGTAAACCTCAATTTGCGAGTTGTCTGCAGATGTACTAACAAGAGAGGACAACTACATGCATCCACCGGTTATAGCTTGGTATCATTGCAGCTCTTCTACTGCAGTGTCATCGCCACATGTAGTTTACTGCACATGAAAGGAATGTTGTGTAAGAAGCCAGGGCTGATTGACTGCTATACTCACAATTGTCCTTACAATGGGGTAAATATAACCGCAAGCTCCCCTCTGATATAGTAAAAATCCTGATTGGCCTCCTCCCCAGATGAAATACAAATAATACATTATTCATAAATAAACATAACTTATTGAATTGTTAGTTGTACTACTTCACTGACTCCTTAATCATTGAATTTAAACTTCTAAGGAATTGATTTTCTGCTAACTTCACTTTTTGTAATAGCTAAGATGAACTCATGGATCAATCTGTTCACTCTCTTGGTTTAGAGAATCTGACGTAACTATTACTATATATCCCTCCTAACTCTCTATAAATAAAACTCATCTTGTGATTCCTAGTAAGGATTGACATGCATATTTATCTACATTGTAGAAAAGTGATTTGATTAAATAATGTTAAGTTGTTGAGCTTCTGTTCTGTATGTTCATATAGGCCTATAACATACATGTATGGATATAATGTTCTATATATGCTAACTAAGTAAAGATATAAGGTGTCTTCGCGACCTCTTGGACGGACACGGGTCGCAAATAAAAATTACAAGATGGCCGTCCGACCAAGGTCAGAAGGGCTAGGATTTCGCTTGGCTAGACGAAACCATTCCTAGCTCATGAAGTCTTCACCACTCTTATCAACCATCATAGGTGTTTTGGGTCGGAAGAGTTGGTCAACAGATGTTAGAGGCCTAATTCCGAATCATCTATTAACTTTTTGGTTAACGTGATAAATGATTATTATTAGTTTTGACAGAGTTAGATCACTGATTCCATCAATTTTACTCTAGATTTGTTGAAAAACTGCCAACTGGTTGAAAAAACTGGGAGTGAGTGATAGGGTGAATGACCTCTTCTCTGACCAATGACATTGTAGGATGCAAATAATTAGTTTAGCTTTGACAAGCGAAAGACAAGAGGTTTGTGGTTATAATTATCGTGTTGCTAATGCTGTTGTCTGTAATCTAGGGTACAGTATGTATATATACGTACATCTCATGTTATCTATTGCTCATGTTCAATAGATTTGTCTAATTATGTAAATTAGGCTCTGGACAAACATTCTGATATCCTTACTCCTTGACAACTGATGATGGATTTACTGCATACTTATATAGTATAGTGCGTAGGCTGGAGGCATATAATATACATGTACAGTGCTTGTGTATGCATTGATAAGTATATATGGCTAGTAGGTACACTATACATACTCATATAGACATTTCTTGCTGGACTGACTCTTTAAGGCAGTGCTTGTAGTTTTCCTTTAACTTGTACTTAGTATGATACTAGATGTGCTGAGTAAACGGTACAGCTGATATAGATTAGATGCTGTGTATTTTGACTGTGTAGGGCTATGGTTATAACACATGTAACTACATGGGTTACTACACTTATATGACGTAAGTGACAGCATGCTGCACTGATCCACACTAGAAGTCAATGCTTTGTTTGAAGGTCACAGATGTCTGCTTAGAAAAGGTAAGTACACATGTGATCATATGTTCTCTGTAACACTGTTTATTTTATGAAAAACTAAACTAGTGCAAGAACGTAGGCCTGTTGATTTTGTAGAAATTTGAAATAACAATGTACATGTACAATGCTTATATCTGATATCAACTCACTTGGATTTGCCGTAACTGACTACTTCAGTTTACCAACTTTCTGGTTTTGTGATGTGAAGCTGCATGTTCTACTTCCCTCCGAAACATAGGTTATCTCTATATAATAGCCTATAGAACTGATGTGTACTAATGTAGACCTACTGTACATGTAAATGCATGTATATTTTCAGAAGCACTTTATAGGATTGGAGTAAACCTTGGTGTATTAAGTTGTGGTCTGTATGGTTGGCGGGTTCCAATCGACACAATGTCAACTGAAGTTAATCCACACCAATCTCTCCATCGTCTCAGCCCCTCTGAGTTCTACGCTCTACAAGAATATGTATCTTGTGAGTTTAACAGTATTAGCATAGTGTAGTGTTATAGTAATATTGTCAACTGCTAACTACAATGTACATTGTATACTGCTGTGCAATGTAGTAATATTACATAGTAAAATAGTAACATCACATAGTAATATAGTGATATCACATAGTAATATAGTAATGCAGTAATTCAGTACTGTGGTAATGTTGTATAATACTGTAGTAATACTGATATTACTTGGTAATATCATACAGTCCTATTATAAAGCGTGTAGGGCTATTATACATGTAGTTATGCTATGCAGGCTATAGTTAGATTTTGTACCGCTATTAGCTAGAAGGTATAATTCTAAAACAAGATGGTTATGTACCATTTAGTTAGATTAGGTAATATCATGTGTTACAGTTAGATCATTGAGTGCTACAGTTAGGTAACATTCCCCATAGGCAGTATTTAACCTGAAGCTCACTAGCAGGAACAAATCTGAATACTCTGGTGTAAGCTACACCTCACTCGCAGCATCAAAAATGAAATAAAAATGGTTTCAAATTAATTAGATAATAAACAGTACAACCTGTTTAACTCTCGCTTGTCCAGCCAAAATGCATTTCATTTGTCAAGGTCTGTATAAGGTCTGTATAAGGTCTGCACAGAAGCGTAGACTAGACTCTGAGGTATAGAGTGCTAGCCATTCTATACAGCAGTCTGTGTAAAGATAATACACTTCGACACATTTACATACTCAGCTTAAAATATGTACCATAACTTGTCGCCTGTACAGCCTTCTTAGTTTCACCCTACTAGTCAGTTCATCTAACTACATGGTAGGTAAACTTAGCCTGTTATGGTATCATAAATCATTAAAATGACAAACAACTTGAGGATACTGTATCATGTTATTAATTATATTTTTCAATTAAAAATACTTCCTAGGTTTGAGCATAAATTGTAAGACTAATGTTTAGAAGATTGCAAATACTAGGAGAACTGATTCTTAAAAGCAATATAGTTGTTTGGGGGAATTAGAATCATCGGGAATATATTCAAAGAACAAATAATAATGTGCACTTTTCTCTCTCTGGCGTGGGTACAGTCTCTCTTATGTGGTTGCACTCTTTCTGGTGTGGGCACACTCTTTCTAGTGTAGGTACACTCTTTCTGGTGTGGGTACACTCTTTCTGGTGTGGGTACACTCTTTCTGGTGTGGGTACACTCTTTCTGATCAGGGTACACTCTTTCTGGCCATGGTACACTCTTTCTGATGTGGATACACCCTCTCTAATGTAGGTACACTCTTTGCTGACTTGGATATAAACAAAACATTAGGCTGATTTGCTCCATTGAGATTAACCATTTCCTCTTTGGGTTGAGCATCACTGTAGTGACCATTAACTTATTAGCAATATGCTTTCTAAAGAACTTATGACACACATTACGATCATCTCCCATGAGATATCTAGCTAATCTAAACCCACTAACCTTCATCTAAACCATCCATACTCTATGCAACGTTGTGCAATCGTGCTTAAGTGGCATCATTATTATTTTCTTAGACCGTAACTGTACGCCTATCATCTTATTTCTAATGTAAATTTCCTCAGGGTCTTTGTCTGCTAGAATCTAATCTCCTGTAAGCTCAGTGAAACTCTATTCTTGTTACTTTTATTGATCAAATGCCAACAATTACTTAGTACGCAGACGTAAAAGGATAAAAATTGTATTGGAGAATAAAATTTAATTCTACATGTAGATGGTTATTCCTTTTAGAAAAGATATCGCAAATAAACACTCATAATGGATGAGAAAATAGCAAATTGCGAACAGTTTCCAATCGAATGTTTTGCAAAGTAATAGCACCATGTAACTTTTACAGCAGCATTTAGCTTGTAGAACTTGAATGTGTATTTTCAAAGTGGTATTTTCTAGCAGTCATGCAAGTTGTACCTTTAAAATATGCCTGGCACATACCTACAACTGCCATCATATCCTCAGTACTAACACCGGTATAACCTGCATGCCAATATTGTGTAAAATAAAGAGAAGGGGGTGCCTACAACCCAATCTAAAGCTAATAGTAGAAATTATACAAATCACACTCCCTATCACTACAGAAATACATGTATCTCATATTTCAGTTTGGCCTAAAGGGTGCTATGTTTACTAATTACTATTATAGTAAATGACTATTAATACATATTTAGCATAGCATGTTATTACTATTCAAAGAACTAGCACAGTGTACATATACATGTGGATTAGAGCATACTATAATAGTTTACTAGCCAAGCTTTCACTATCACTGTGATTGTTTTCTTAGCTGCTGCCTTTTGCTCAGCTAATTGCTGCTTCGCTGTAAGAAATGTTAATAGAGAGAGGAGTTATATATACATGTACAAAGTATTTTCACTTCCCTCGGTCTCTCTCTAATAAGATTATATTCCTAACTATGTGTAATATATATACACTACATTATACAGTATACATGTACATGTACTACACCCACAACATGTACATACTAGTACTAATGTAGACCTATAATAATATTGGCTAGTTAGTTATTCTTACTTCTAATAAGTAACATACATGAGTGTATATGTTGGGTATATAATATAATTGTCTATTGTAGAATTATTGCATAGGTAAAATGGATTGCCTGTTAACAATTAGCGGATTAGCTATAGAACAATTTACTACTTGTATTGAATTATATTTCTTAGATTCAGGACATAAACTGACAGACGTATTGGCAGAATTTGAAGGCAGTGGTAGTCTCTCACGATATAACCCAGAGCAGGTAGGTGGAGCGAATGAACACAGTATGACGTGTACAGGTTTAACTTCCTGTCCCAATGCGATGACTCCACCCCCACAGAAATACTGATCATATCATAAGTGTACGATAATATTCACTCATTCATATACTGCATGTATCACATGTCACATGTACTTGTAAGGGTGTATGTAAAATTTATTCTTATCCTTGTTATCTGGTTACTGATAGATAAGCCTACAATCATGTATATCCTACCAGAGGCGTACATTGTTATGAGTTATCTAATACATGATTGTATGAATATTGTGTGTGACCAATGACACCCTCTAAAACAACATTGAGATTGTCTTATCTAATATTATGATACATTATGTTATATTATGATAATTACATTATATATTGTTATAACTGGGTGAACTACAGTATGTTATAATCATGATAAGTATGCCTTGCACATAACTCCCCACTTAGGAGTTGTCTATTCATACTGTGGGTGACTGAAATACTGTGTGTTGGGGTAGGAGACGGACTACATGTATATGTTACGGTATAGCAGAATACTTATAATGCACATGATGCTATAGCAATGTATCTATTTACATACAATCTAATGAAATAATATATACCAGATATAAGGGAATGGAGCGTAATGATGGTAATGCCGAAATATCTATCAAAATTATTTACCTACACATCATTTTATTTACTAATATGTGCCCGTAAGTATTCCCCAGCAACTACAGTGACATGTCTGTGTTAATAACATGGCTGTGTTAATAACATGGCATACATCACGTATGTTGTACTGTATGTACAATAATTATTATTTAGTCAATAAAGATGTAGTAATATGATTGGTTTATGTTGGTCAAGTGTACTCTGTTAATTAAATTAATAAGTCTTCACTTTGCAATCCTGGAAAGTGATTAGATAAATTATAGCTTTGAATGTTATTTAAGTAGATTAGATTAACCAATAGTGTTCTTCCTTTACTTCATCTTTTCTAATCGACAGATTTTACTGTGTCTAGCAATGAACCTGACCACTCTTGGGTGGATGAAGCCGGATACTAGGGTATATTTAGAAAGGGGCCTCAAAGGTTGAATAAGTAGGAAGGTTTGATGACAAGCATATACAATTATTGCAGCACTGTTGTCTATAATTGTTTTTCCGACAGGCAAGCCTACGCAGTATTCATCAATCGTGACTTACCTTGGAAAAGCATTTGATATGTGAAATTGCGGTGCCTATCAATGTTCAGATCACATCAATGGAGAAGTGTGAAGAACCAACACAATTACTCATACTATTTGTACATACTTCTGCCGTTGGGCCCCCTTGTGATAGACCTGCATGTACATGTACAGTAAAATGTATATTGGTGTACTTATACATCTGTATGTGGAATATCTAATTGTAGCCAATAGACTATGAGGGATTCAAATTATTTATTCACTCTTACTTGGGAACAGAGTTGCCGGAAGATTTGTGCCGTGATCTGTTCTTGTCTTTCTTGAAACCAGAAGCTGAAAGTATTGCAGCAGTAAACAATTCTACAGGTGAGACTACTTGGTAGAATTTATCTTCTCCGTTCTTTTGTCACCCACTTTTGGAACATGAGATAAACGTATCGTATACTGGGACCTTTGTCTGTATAAGAAATTTGAGGAGTGTGACTTGAGCCTACTGATTGAGTAATGTGGTTTCTAATTTATAATTTTTATTCTTTTAACACCCCTTCCTTGCCACCCAGCTCCTTCATCGCCACCCAGCCCCTTCACCGCCACCCAGCCCATTCACCGCCACCCAGCCCCTTCACCGCCACCCAGCCCCTTCACCACCACCCAGCCCCTTCACCGCCACCCACCACCTATCCACCACCCACTCCAAGCTTGCCATTCCTATTCGCTGTCTTCATGTCAGTTGATCTTGACTTTGAAGCATAATAACGACAGTTAGACTATTGAGTTGGGTTGCTGCGATGTTTACTGTTACATTTTATATTTTCTAGACACTAAGAGTGTTATTTCAGCTGGACACGGACAGGAAGTTCGCACTAGAAGACATTCCACTACACCTTCTAAGTCTAAAGATATTGCGAAGGCTCTAGCAGATGTGGCACTTAAATCAGGCACTATCATGTTAAAGGATGTGGTGTGCTATATGTCACTCCTTGAAGCTGGAACAGTGGAGGAGAAATTGGAATGTAAGTTATATTATTAAATACATAATAAAACTGAAAACAGGACGCAAGTTTTTCAAGTTTGCTTTATTTTCCATTTTGTTGATTTTGTATAATGCTGTTTTCTTATAGAATAATTATGTACTATACTTTCTTGCATAACCATGTACACTTGCAGTAAGTACATGTACACTTACAGTAAGTGCATGTACTTACAATAAGTACATGTACTTACAGTAAGTACATGTACCCTTACAGTAAGTACATGTACACTTACAGTAAGTACATATACACGAATACCATATTTATAATGAATATTAGTAGATGGCTTAATCTGGTAAACTTTTAATGCAATTGTTTGCAATCATTCCCTCAGGCCTTGTTATGAAACATTTTCTATATGAGGCTTTCATTTTATTTTCTAGTTACCTTCAAATTGTATGACTCAGATGGGAACGGCGTTCTGGATAGCAGGGTATTTACTTTATACATACAGCGTAATATGTGCGTGTTTATTCAATGATGCAAGATGGCACATACATGTATATTACTATAAAATGGTGATTCAGTTACAGTGTATATTATGATACAAGATACATGTGTATACTTTGTTACCTAACAAGCAATGAATCTATTTTATCATCCAATACCCATAGAGTAGGTATAGTATTCAGAAATATAGTACAGGGTAGGATATTACATTCAAAACACTGTCCCTCTGACTCCGCCCACCAATATGCTTTCCTGCTATTACATTGCTATAATCTGAATGGTAATAGCAATAAATAAATAATAATTGCATGTATTTTGCTTGTTAAATAACTCGACTACTAACACAAACTTAGATAGCGCCTCAATCGCAATGTAACTTAGGCTAGTCAGAATAGACCAATAAACACACAATTTGACGAAAAGGTAACATAACTCCTTTACCAGAGTTAAACCCCGTTGTGGGCAGGACAAGGAGGTTTTAGTCAAAATCTCATACCTTCCCTCCACATCTCCGGGCATGCATAATATACATTTGTATTATGTATAACTTACAGGTACATGTATATTAGGTAACTCAGACATAGGCGAATCAAAACTCTGTACTTATGCGAGAGTATTTTAATTTTGTGTCCAAGTTTTCTACAATAATTTCCTAGTAAGAATAGGATATTAGACTATATTCGCTGTAGTTGGATGAATGCTTCGTAATGGGTATATTGATTAAGAAGCTGCTACTAGATGAAAGAATGGAATCCATGAGCCTTGGAGCATTCTGTATAATATACACAATCTTTACTTACAAATTAATATCAAGCATAGACTACAATTAATATGTAAATTTAGTCCAATGTGACTTGCCGCCCACAATAAATTCAATAATCATTTTGATTAGTTGCAATATGTATGTTGCAACCTATCTGATGACTACCAACTCTCCATGCTTCAAGTTACCGTGTATTGATAGCAATGACACACCCTTGATTAGTACGTCCTGTGCTTCAGTAATAGAAAAACATGGAAAGTTGTATACTACAGCTAAACTTTGCTATTCCTTCTTTGTGTTAATAGTAATTTATATAATTATAGTATTCTTTAGCCTAATCATGTATTTATACACATTTTATGCCATCAGATGGCAAAACAGCTGTACATTGTGTATGTAGATAATAATATACAGGACTAATTCCTCACGCAAAAGTTGAAGAAAAGTACAAGTATATGGTTTCAGTTACAGATGTGAATGTCCTAGACTTATCTAGAGTGCACATGTCTGGGTCTTGTTTTAGGAAGTAGACAATATAATTAGCCAGATGATGTTGGTAGCCAAGTATCTGGGTTGGGACGTCTCTGAACTAGAGCCTGTGAGTCTATGAAAATGGAATATTGTTGAATATTGGTTGAGTTATAACTAATTGAAGTTCAGAAATCGTTAGTCTTCATCTGATGTCATTTTATATATACGACAGTAGTGATGACACGAGTATAATAACATAGAAAAACGATTCCAAATAAATAGTGGAACATTATCTATATTCTATACTATTGTGCACTGTATTCTGTCCTGTTCTTAGAATACTAGAATACTGAAGAATTTGTTTTCGGTTTCTGTTGGCAAGGAGCTCACTTTTTCTGGCTACATATTTTAGATTCTCCAAGAGATGATGCATGAAATAGACTATGATTCTGATGGAATGGTCACCATAGAGGAGTGGAAGAGAGGGGGTATGACTAGCGTCCCTTTATTAGTTCTACTTGGCCTTGATAAGGTACGATATAATACAGTGTAAGTAATAAATTGTATACTTATATAATTGTTTGCCGTCACGCATTCACTTTTGGAATATGTGTTAATAAAACGGTATGCTAACTATATATATTATTGTATCATGTAGAACGTCCAAGATGACGGTACGCATGTTTGGAGACTGAAGCACTTCAACAAGAGAGCGTACTGTAATCTATGCCGTAACGTTTTAGTCGGTCTCGGCAAGCAAGGATTGTCATGCAAATGTGAGTTATACATCCTACCAATGTCATGAAATGCTTAGCTGACTAAATTATGAGCTGGTCACAGATCTGTTGATCTGACCGTTGGTCAGCAGATTACCAAAAATATTTACTGATTGACTCATGCATTGCTTGTAGTCTGTAAATATACTGTCCACGAACGATGTGCATCCCGTGCACCTGCCTGCTGCATCACTACTTACACTAAATCTCGGAAAAACACTCCGGTGAGTTTATGCATTTATGGTGCTGAGGTTTACTTTTAACGCCTACATGTATGTTATCTGTATTCATAATTTGCACAGATTTAGACTTTTATTTGTGGTTGGGCTGGCATCAAATATGATGGAGGGTACAGCTATTCTATCTAAAAATATAACGTATAACACTGACTATGTTTAAATTATGTAATATCGCACATACCCGTTTCAGCACTCGTATATACTTTGTAATATACTGTAGTATGTATGAAACTAACTGCATCTCTACTATTCGCGTACAATACAGTCATGCACAGCAACCTGATATTAAAATAGATCATTTGTTGTCACTACTTATGCATGATTGTTTTTTTTTTATAAAAAGTGTTGGCAAGAAAATTGTGGGGGTTGAAGCTATTTTGACTTGTAGAATATTATTTCATAGTTGGACAAGTGGAAACGCATCTGTTCTTTTTCGCTTAATCATAGGTGCCGCTATTTTTGTGCAATCCTTGAAATGCACTAGAATTTGTATTAGTTCAAACCAAACGTTTAGTTTAATGTGCATTGAAGACTTTTGCTTCAAGAAAATAAATTTTCAGGCAATATTTTGAAGTTTCTATAAACATACAACTACATTGCATATGTTGGTAATCAATGGTGATTACATAATAAGAATTTGCATACTGCTGCTTGTAATATGCAAATACAACTTTATTAATGGAAGAATATATGCAATGTTAAAAGGTATTCTGCTGCCATATTGGCATCCCAAGAGTCCCATCAAATGTTTCCCTAACATTCTGGTTAACCTTGACATTCTTCCATTAGATTTTGCTCGGGCGCCAATCCAGTCTGGAACTCTAGATAATAAACAACATGTTTACTCCATAGCACATTTTATAATTCTATATGACTTTACAACAGAATCAAATTTCTTGGAATTGCCTTTTCTTTCCCTGACAACAAAAAGAAGATAACTTTAAATATAGCATATAATCACTAATCAAATATGGGTGTAGTTTTGAGTTTAGTGCATGTTACAGAGATATATTGCTGCTCATGTTGTAAAATAGTAAACATACATGTGCATTCCTTAGAATTCGAGCAGTGATAAAGAGGTATGTGTTTATGTTGTTCACTTCCTGTCACACGTATTATAATACTACCATGACCTCTACAGTTCAACATTACCTTATATCTATATTTTGATGTTATTGCACTGCTTCAGTTCATCCTACTTATTTTATCTGGCTTCATGTTGATAGTAGTGTTAATACTATCATGGACATTCGTAGTTGTAGCGTAGGTTATAATTATAGAGTTGTCCTCTCTTAGTTTGTCTTCCACTTTGATGCTAGGGCCACACTGACGCGATTTTTTGTGCGAATAGCGAATTTTGGCCAAAGGCGAATTCGCAAATCGCAAATTTTTTGCGAATTCGCGCAAAATTAGCGATTTCGTACTCGCTGATCTAAATCAGCTAATTCGCAACTCGCTAATTTATGATTGGCCAATTTTTACTTGTCACGTTACTGTCACGTGTTCAGAGCCACGGATTTTTAATAAATCATGAGTTTAAATTATTATATTAAAATATTTATTTTAACTGATGAATAAAATGACTACTTCCGTTTGCAAGAATTGTGTAAAACAAATGAAAGTAAGAATAAAATAATTATTTTATTTTATTCTATTTTAATTATAATTTTATTTTACATTTTTCGGAGTTCTAGTTCTGCAGTGAATGAGAAACGTGACCGGGGATAATAACTTCTGATCCCTCATTGGGTGAAATCAATGCGAATTCGCTTATAGCTTTTGCAGTGTGGCACGTTCGATTATAATTTGCGAATTCGCCTTTGGCCAAAATTCGCTATTCGCACAAAAAATCGCGTCAGTGTGGCCCTAGCATGATTCTTTTTTCACCATTTATGGGAGATAAGGGAAGACAATTTCTAACTGTAACAGCCTATGAATACCCATGATTGTCTAACCTTATCGACATGCAATTCTGTTGTCACTCCTCATCAAAAGTAGGACGGTGTAATATTTCAGAATTGTTTAAGTGTACATTGAGCCAGTGAACAACTTCGTGGTTTCATATTGTAAGATGACCCTCATAGGTTCTTATTTACTGAAAGGGTATACATGTGTACATGCATGTACTTGTGTATTGAGATTCTAAATTTATATATTTCTCAATATTAGAATAAGCCTACAGTTGTGGATATACATGTATTATTGCTTTAAATGGTATAAAACACATATACAATAATGGTATTCCATTGTTGCATAATATTTTCTAATTTCAGTTATTCTCTCTAACTATATTACCGGACCACTGCTACTTTATTCATTGTCTATTAATATAAAAGGAAAGACAACCTTTAACATTGTCTATGTATGGTATTTACATGTACATGTATATCTAACCTTATGATTTGCTGAATATTACATTTGATTCTAGCCAATGCTTCATCACTGGGTAGAAGGAAATTGTGCAGGGAAGTGTTTTAAATGTCGAAAAGCAATCAAGACCGGAATGACTGGTTTGCATTGTAGATGGTGTCAAATCAATGTAAGTTATATGACTCATATACTATATTACAAGTATGACTCATATACTCATATTACAAGTATGACTCATATACTCATATTACAAGTATGACTCATAATTACAGACATAATAACGTAAACTATTCTATTTAGTATAGTAATATACCAATGCCAAGTGACGTGAGCGTATCTGAGAATGTTCTCATTGGTAATTAGTAATCACTAATTAGTAATGCGATTAAGCTGTAGCAACTGACACAAAATCATGCTATAACACAGTGAATAATATAATGTGACATATACACGTAAGCGTGGAGTTATCTTCACATGAATAAAATATTTTAGGTTCATAACAAGTGCTGTCCATTGATACCTCTGGAGTGTGACCTCGGGGAACTGCAGGAACACATCATATCTCCTACGTCTATCTGTCCAAGTGTACTAGACAGGCAAGGTCGTCTTTCTCGCCAAAATTCTACTGTTTCAGTCAGCGCTGCTAGCAGCTCTCTGCAGATTCTACCACCACCTGGTGTCACACCTCTAGTTGTGTTTATTAACCCAAAGAGTGGTGGTAAACAGGGAATGAGACTCCTGAGAAAGTTTCAGTATCTTCTAAATCCACGTCAAGTGTTTAATCTTCTGAAAGATGGTGGACCGTCTGTCGGACTGAAGCAGTTTCAGGATGTAAACTGTAGAGTTATGGTGTGTGGTGGTGATGGGACTGTTGGCTGGCTATTGGACGCAATGGGTACGTTAGTTAGTTGAACATTTATGGCTAATTTCAGCATGCTATGATATGCTATGTCTTTATGTGTCAACTTTATTTGTTCTCTGCCAAGCAGGTAGGAGTTATTCCCACATGTTGTAAACTATCAGGAGAAAAAGATATTAGAAAATTGTATAGGGCTGCATTCATAGTTCTATCACCTACAAAATCAGATACCAACTATATCTGTGAATGTTGACATGAATATGGAGCGTCATACTATTGCACTGTGTGTTATGTGCTGCAATATTGTTGTAGATAAGTTAGATCTACCTAAGCGGCCCCCTCTGGTGGTCCTACCGTTGGGAACTGGTAATGACATGGCACGGTGTCTGAGGTGGGGTGGTGGTTATGACGGGGAGAATCTGGTTAAAATACTGAAGAGAGTTAGTTTAGGTCACACAGTTATGCTGGACAGGTGGCATATAGAGTTCAGTAATAGTGAAGAACAGACGCAGGAGAAAGGAGATCCGGTACCATGCAATATCTTCAACAACTACTTTAGCATCGGAGTGGTGAGTTTGCATGACAGCTTTTGCATGTAGAGTTTCCTAGTTGTTTTATTGCATGATTTTTGCAAACAAAGGAATGAATATACCTAGGACTACCATGCAAGTACCGAAGTAATAGCAGAACTTATTTTATCATCTATAACATGACGTCTCATCACAAATGGATATTTTTTCTGATTACAGTATTTGTGAGAACCACCTGTCAAATTTGATGCTCTAGATTGCATTCACAATGTAAATATGAAGGGGATGTAGCTCAGTGGTAGAGCGCACGCTTTGCATGTGTGAGGCCCCGGGTTCAATCCCCGGCATCTCCACACCTTTTAAACTTTTGAAGTTTGGGGCACTCAATTAGATGGGAGATGTCAGATGTTCATTATCATCATCATACGACTGCTCCAATAAAGATACATGCATATAACTAAATGTACATGTAATGCTACAAGTGTACATGTAGGTTGGACAACCGTAATTGGCCCATCCTTAGCCTATGAACTTACACTAGTTGACTGTAACCTAGTATTCCATATACATGGAGTACATGCTAATGCTCTGATAGGTAATAGCTGAATTCACAAACAGCCCAATACTCTGTGTACACATGAGTATGATCCAATGATCCTCGCCCCATGTGTTGATAGAGTAGTCAACAACATATTATCATATCGCATCATATCATGTCATATGTCGTATCATATCTTATCATATCATGTAACATATCATATCATATTATATAACATATCTTATCATATCATGTAACATATCATATCATATTATATAACATATCTTATCATATCATATGTCGCATCATATCGTATCATATCATATGTCATATCGTATCATATCATATGTCGCATCATATCTTATCATATCATATGTCGCATCATATCGTATCATATCATATGTCGCATCATATCTTATCATATCATATGTCGCATCATATCGTATCATATCATATGTCGCATCATATCGTAACATATCATATGTCGCATCATATCGTATCATATCATATGTCACATCATATCGTAACATATCATATGTCACATCATATCGTAACATATCATATGTCGCATCATATCGTATCATACTACTTTTAGGATGCTCAGGTTGCCCATCAGTTCCACACCATGAGACAGAAGCATCCAGAGAAGTTCAATAGTCGGATGAGAAATAAACTCTGGTATTTAGAGTTCTGGTCAGCTGAGACTATAGCAGCTTCCTGCAAGAATCTCCATGAGAATATTGATGTTATGGTAACTAAACAAGTGCTTTATGATGAAACCCTGGGTGTCTTAACTTCACCACAAAGCGCTCATTAACTTTCCTAAAATGATCTAATAGTTAGACTGACTGAACGTGTTAGTTCCCCAAAATTTCAGTTGGACAACTGACTTTAGATATAAATTCAGTTGAAAAATATACCTTGCTTTCAATCTCCAAATCAGTTGCCAACCAACCAGTTTCTAGCTGTCATTTGTGAAATGTCTGGGCACAAGAGTTGATCACTGTGTGCATAAGCAAAAAGTTTTACATTAATTTGTCGATGACCGGCTATTTGAGAACTATCTATTTCGTCTGTGCTCAGTGAAAGGTCAATAGCTTAGTTTACTAATAACTACTTTTGCTATGAAACGGTTTACCGTTATGCTGGTCTAAGGATAGTTGTCAATGAGCAACACCCTGAAGTATACAATATGGCCGCATCATATAAAGTCTAATCGTCTGCTACTAATATAGCTGTACTACATCAGTACATAACAAACCCTTCACATTAACATTGATAGTGTGATGGGGTAGCCTTAGATCTGGCTAATGGACCTAGTCTAGAAGGGGTGTGTCTTCTCAACATCCCCAGTGCCCATGCAGGATCAAACCTCTGGGGTGAGAATAGCCAACCGCGACGACCATCCAGACCTCGTCAGAGCGAGTTTACAGACACAGATGGACCTTCTGCCTGTGATCTCAACACGGCTTTTCAAGGTAAGTACCCTTATACAATAAATTATATCTCACCAATGGAATGCCGTACATTAAAAATGTCTGTGCATTTATCAATAACCAAAATTATGTGCATGTGTGCGCTAAAAATGTGTGCAAAAATTTGTAAAAGTATAAATTAGTAAATATCCCGTTTTGTAGACCATTTGTAATTGTAAATATTGTAAGATTTTCAGTTCCAAATTGTCTTTACTTCGTATGTTAGTATATATTGTGGTATCTATTTTATGTATGAATTATACACTATATAAAACGAAAGGGAAAAAAAAAAAAAAAAAAAAACAAAAAAACAAAAACAAATATCATTATCTGTACACATTTGTTTCCTCTGTCACTGTCATGTTCCTTTTTTTTTTTTTTTTTGTCATTTCTCTCTCTTCTCGCTTTCTTGATGTATAACTTCTTTTGTTCTCCTTTTTAAGTACCTGTGCAACAGCATGAAAAACATGCAAAAGTTTTCAATGTAAAAAAACAAAAGCATGATGCTGATATTCATACATACTGTATACTAATATTGCACATTAAATAAAGTTATATATATATATGTGCAGTGTCTAGTTACTAACTCCTATTGGTGAGGCGTCTGTGTACTGTTTGTTGTTCCGATTATCAATTGTGATGTGATATGCACATGTAGATAGAAACGGGTTTTCTTCGCTTCACCTAATTCTTGCTTTATTTGTAGATATGGGAGACGGTCTGATAGAGGTGGTAGGTATGGAGAAATGTATACATCTGGGTGCTGTAAAGACTGGGTTGAGAAGTAACTGCAGACGACTAGCGCAATGTGCTACTGTTGTTATTAGAAGCAGGAAACGGCTTCCCATGCAGATTGATGGAGAGCCGTGGATGCAGCCACCTTGCACAGTGAGTTCCTAGAAGCAATTTTTTTATCACCCTTGTGAACTAATCAGTTGGAGTTGCCATTCCCTGTGAATGGATTGGCGTGGGATGACAACTCCAATCGAAGAGTTCACATGGTTTAAACCAATTTTACTTGCCATACATACATCATATAGTACATGCAATGCATAACTACATGTATTTATATATGATGTATTTTTAGCAAGGAAGTTATTTTTGAGCAGTCAGAGACTTGTTTCATATCTATGAAAATACCAGTTTTTAAGGTTTTTAAGGTTGCTGAGCTGGTGTAGTGGGTAGCATATTCTGTTCACTGTGTTAGGCGATTAGGTGCCGTAGAGGCCCCGGGTTCAAACCCCAGTCAGACACTGGTATTTTCATGGATTTGAAACAAGTCTCTGACTGCTCAAAAATAAATTCCTTGCTAAAAATATATCATATATATATAAAAATGGCCAAACCCCTAAACATAACTATTTATATGTCACACGATAAAGTACTCCCACGATACTCTATGTATGTATACCTACAGGTGGCTGTAACACATAAGAATCAGGTGCCAATGGTAATGGGACCAGAGCCAAGGTCTGGCAGCATTTCCTGCTTTAATTTTGGTTAGAATAAAAAGGTAATTTTTTAAAATAAATTTTACTTAAACTTTGCTATGGCGTTATTTCAATCATCAGTTTGATAAATAATACATGTGTAACAGGGGTTTCTGGAAGACTCATAGTTATTTTGCTCGTTAACACTTAATATTCAGTTATAAATCTGTGGTGTTATTATTGTACTCTGAATCGGCCTAAATTTCAGATTAATCATGGAAAGCATAAAACAAGTGTATAATATTAAGTATATGATATAAGTGTACAATATTGTATCTCATTTTACATGTTCATCCATGTGCAAATAGCATAACACTAAAATTCTAGAAGTTGTACACCATTTAGTTTTGAGTTTTAGCATTGTTGTATATACATGTATGTTTATCACACCTTACTTGTTATCAAGATCAGCTGGGCTGATTGCTAATATCAAGTGTAACATTAGTTTCAGGGAATTGATATTTTATATTAATTTTGGTTGGACTTTATAGAACACACTACTAATCTTTTTACATTAGCCTTGCTCAGATTAGGAGTTATCTAACCATGACAGAGTCATCTTGGTAGAACTGCAGGAGTTTGTCAAAGTGAAGTATTACATTTGATTATGTATACAGGTTTTGTCTAGTAGAGTATTATTTTTATTTTCCAAACTAATAACTTGACATGTTCCTTAGTATTATAGTCTATATCCCATACTGAAACTGTAATTCTATAATAATGTAATTATCATTGTGATGTACATGTATAACTTGTAGCAGTGATACACTGACGAATCAAGTCACTTGTATTTATAGTGATTAGTTCAGTTTATGTAATGACTACAGCCAAATAAAGTTAAATTTTCAGTCTCTTTGTCTTACTGATTCCCTTGCTGATCTGCATGTAATGGTCGAGCCCTTCCTTGCCATCAGTGCTAGGAGATGGTCTAGAGAGGTCTTTCTTTGGTCTGTGGTAGACATACATCATTGTTGCTAGTTCCAGTTGTTTACAGTACTAGTAGAGCCAGTAGCACACACCCACCCACATTTCAGATACATGAACGTTGTAACTGATGTTAAATAAAATACTCGTACATATACACAGTAAATAGTAGCAAATAACTCCATATCATTAGGGTCCAATCGAGCATGGACTTGATACCAGCTTGCCCTCCCATATGGTGGTTGGAGTAAACACTAGTCTAGTATATATGTGTAGTGTACCAAACACAAATGAATAATAGGGTCGATATAATTATGATGCCCAGCAGACCTGGCCAAACATAATCAAAAAGTTACAATCATGTTTAAAGTTGTCTTCTCTCTATGAATTCCAAATAGTTTTCACGTATTTACATGTAATACAACTTGTGCTATAGTAAGCAATATTCTACAATTTGTAAATGGTATATTGCATCGTATTGTACCTTAGAGAACAGATAGCAAACATAATCTAAATGGAAATTTGTAGAAAAATACAGGTGAAAGGAAGCCTTGTAGTTGGCTTGGATATAAGAGTTTGCTGTTAAGATAAATAGTTGAATAATCTACATCTACAATATACGCTACTATACTGGATGTATTATATGTGCAGAAGATATCTATAGTCTAGAGTACCTTGCATGGTTGCAGCAGTCTTACACTGTAATAACAAACCCCTATTATCATTATTATATACAATTAATTATATGCGTTTAGCTGACACTATACTGTGTATATATTACAGGTGTATTTATATTACACGTACATGTTAATAATGTAATGCACTGCCAGAATATATCATACATATATGTATGTACTTCAATGCTAAAACCTGTTGCAGGCAACACCTGGGGTAACGCTACAGTTTCGAGTGATATGTTATAGAATATACAGTATTATATAATTACATTGAATATTAACACTTTGTTTCGTTTGAGTATAAAGCGTTAACACTCCAAGATAAACACAGCCCTCTCTTTCAGTGTACATATACAGTATCGTCTTAGCACTGCTGCAATTATTATAGTACTCATCAATTACGTATTAATATCACTATGATGATTTGATGCTTACGCTGCCTGCTGCCACTAGTACAGGTTTACCTCTAGCCCACACCTAGTCAGGTAAGTTACTTCATTCTTACACTCTTAATCTGAGGCAACAACCAAACATGGTACGCAGTTTCGACCTTTGATTTTATTCCGGCCATATGTTATAGACTGTACATTGTATAATACATTCTGTACAAGTACATTTAAATTTTAATAAAGATAGTAAATTATTAACACATCAGGACAAATCATGGTTTGTCTCAATTATTCCATGTATGATTAAAAACAGGTTGATTTGAATTAGGAACAGTTTATGTGTAACTGTTTTGAATTATTTTATTGCTGTTAACTAACTTGTATGCTCTCTGCTGTACCCTTCACTGCAGAATGAGTGGAGAGGCGAGCTGTGACGCTCGAACTAGAGCTCTCAAGTCGATGAGAGGAGAATCCTATGAGATGCCAAAGAGCACCCACATGCTCTCTCACTTGACCAATGACAGGGCTCTAAGAGATTACAAAGTTTGTAAACATATATTACACCGCTTTGTACTTACAATGATCAATGTGTAACGGAGTGCATATACCACACAGCATTTGTACAAATACATGCATACAAAAATTGCAATAGAGGAATTGGGGAATTGACATTAAATCTACACTTAGTTTGGTATAGGCCTTGCACTCGTACTCCTATTCTCTATGCGAGTTCTGTACTTGTATATTCTTACACACAATTCTTAGCCCACTGTGACCACAACCAAGTTCTACCTACAGCCCATCGTCTACATTTGATAGGACTAAAATCTTAAGCTATAAATAAATAGCTAATAATGATAATTTTAACAACATGTGACACTTTGTTAGGGCTTTGGCCACTTTTTATAATATATAATGTTTTTTCCTTGCATAAAGAAACATCCTATATGATATTTTGTAGTATGAAACAGCACGTAAACTGGTGAGACAGCAAGAGGAACTGCTGAGAAACCTGGCTAAAGTCAGAACAGCCATGGAAAGTGAGGAGAGTCAGATTGGTAAGACTAAAGACTACTATTTAGGGAGCAGAAAGAAAAAGTTTGGCCACACCCTTGATAGAGCCGAGAGCTTGAGGAGAGTTAGAGAGGTTGATGAGGTTAGTTACCCTCATTTAGGTCAGATAAGGATTGGGTCATTCATATTAAGGTAGGTCGTGGAAGTGATGCCCTTTTAGCGTCGGAAAAATAATTTTGTAGATGTTATGGGGAGTTTACACAGGGCGATTAATCGCCTCAACGAAAATGATCCAATGAAAGCACAGGATTTTTAAAATTTAAATTTTTTAGCAAAAACCTAGTAGGGAAGATAGTGACTTGTTTGTTTCATCTAAAATTACTAAAGTGTAAATAATTTAGCTGAGCAGGCAATCACCCACGAGATATCCTGTTTCAGAGGCTAACAAAAACCTATCATATAATAATACATTTTCTATTTTCAGATTTTTGATCCCAAGCTAGTTAAAAGTGTCTCAGTACCAGATATCAAGGTTACTGTATCGAAAACAACACCTAAAGTCAATGTGAGGACTCTACCCATGCCTAAAGTCAATGTGAGGACTCTACCCGTGCCTAAAGTCAATGTGAGGACTACACCGGCACCTAAAGTCAATTCGAGGACTCTACTGGTACCTAAAGTCAATTCAAAGACTCTGCTGGCACCTAAAGTCAATGTGATGACTCTACCGGCACTTAAAGGTAACACAAAGACCTCCAAGGTGAAGAGCGTTAAGTTTAAAGGCTACACAGGTGAAAGAGATCGAGCAAACCTTCAAACAGAGATTAAAAGGTTGAAGGGTCAAGTAGATGAGATTGCAAACCGGTACAAAACCGAACCCAGCACAGGTATGCATCCATCCTGGCTGTACATCCATGCAGGAAATATATATCTACCATCAATATGATAGATATGCATCATTATCCAAGAAACACATCAGTTTCTATGTTTCCTGTTATACTCTTACTATAAAGATGAAATTTGGTCATTCTTTCATCCTAGTATATGCACAAGTACCTGCTTCCTCCAAGACCAGAATCACATGCAATATACATGTATATATTATTGGAGTTGTCTGCACTCTGCTGAGAGCTGTATAAACTATCCTTATTATAAGCAATGCATAGAATCTTTATATTTATTGCATTAAATTGCAATTATTTTACTGTACATGTACAAGTGTAAGTATAATTAGGTGTAATACAGTGTTTCTTATATCATTTTAGATGTATATGTCAGTGTGGGAGAGAAAGCTCCAGTGAGTTACTACTATTCTACTGATTATCTGCCAGGAGTTACATACCTGGAGAACCTGTACCCTGCTGACAGAGGTAACATATATATGAGTAATGCTGACCTAGCTCAATACTTCCCTACTACTAGATACATACTCTACTGACTCCCAGTTCCACCACTTGCTGCTGTGTGAGAGCTTCCCTCCGTTTATACCAAGGTAGGCAGATTCCAGGTTGGTTTAGACTTTAGAATGATATTAATTTAATATAATAGAGTGTAGTATGTACCACTCACATGCGTGCATTTAATTAAATTCTAATATGAATAGTCGTCCTACATGAATAATATCTAAATAAGCAAAATTGTGCAAAAGTATACCCATTTACCATTTTATGAACATAATTTTGATGTGCTTTTATATTTGTAGGAATTGTGTCTGTCCACCAATCAATGACAGGTTACTTATACTACTGAGTACGGAATGAAGGTTGATATCATCTAGCAGAATATACATGTGACTACCTTATGGTTGTATTTTCTTCAAGTAAAATAAATGTTTCTCTGCCCATCAACAAACATGTACTTACAGCCTGGGGAGGGGGTATTTTAAGAGGTATCAATAATAACTTATCCTGGGTCACGTATCTGCACAAAGAACAATGTCTTAAAAGAAGGTGGAATTCAGTCTAATAAAACTTTTATTATGACATGATGCATCCATATTTCTACACTTGGTGTTTTACGGAATAAAATAAATCACAAGAGAATATTTAAATAAATTAATATGATTAGTTTAGTTTCAGAAATAAGTAAACAATAATTAAATTTTCTTATTAGTTTTTCTAAAGTGAAGCAGTCACTTGGGTGGACCTGTGGGACTGTATGTTTTCTGTATGTTCCTCTATGATGGTTATACGCCATTGATTATAGAATTAATTATACAATTCTATTTCACTGTATGATTAGCTCCTAATGCTTTCATCGACTCTCTACTCAAATTATATTTTCCTCATGTGTACCTAGAGTACATAGTGTACCTACGGCACATGGTGTACCTGCAGTACATAGTGTACCTACGGCACATGGTGTACCTACGGTACATCGTGTACCTAGAGTACATAGTTTACCTACGGCACATAGTGTACCTGTGGTACATGGTGTACCTGCAGTACATGGTGCACCTAGAGTACATGGTATACATACGGTACATATCATCCCAAAGGTACATGTACATGTACATGTACCTTTGGGATGACATGTACATGTATGTGCAAACAATACTATTATATACCTTATATATTATACATTAAATAACATCTATTGGACATACATGTTCAAGTACAACACATGTACAAATTATGCCAATGTATTACATGATGCAGTATTTTGCAAGTCTAAGTTTGGACACGTAGAAATTGAGTTTTGTATATAACAAATGAACTGTATTCTAAATCCTTTTAATAATTATCTTAGACACTAGTTTTATTCAACCCGCTGATACTGTTTCTGTTACCACTAGATGGTAACAAGAGAAGATAACACAAGAACTCAAGTGAGTTTTACCAATCTTGGCTGTTAGTAGAGACTAATATGGCATATATTACCCTCCTACATTGTATATATTTGATAATAGGCTTCAAAGCCCAGGGGAATATTAATAAGAATTAATCTCTTCTGAGTTAATTAAAGCAGCTAGATTTGATAATGGATACTATAATTAATGATTGATAGTTGGTATAATGAAGTCATCATTTTACTTATATCAGCTTTCTATTTCTCACAACCACTAAGTGCTGGGAGAATGGCTACACTACACTGTAATGTAAGTGGAAGTTAGTATTATTAGAAACTAAATTTCAATGTAGTCATATTTACATGTGTAGTTTATCAACCTTCCTATTTAAACTATTTATTTGCTAAAAATACATGATTTCATGAGACACATAATATTATGTTAAAAAATTGTTCATTGTGCTCAACCCTAATCTTTTATGTATAATATTGCATAAAAGAACCAATTTTATCCATTTTTAAGCTGATAAAGTTTACAAGTTTGTAAATTCAACGCTAAACATGACAAGGATTTGATGGCCGTCTAAACTGGAACCCTGAATACTCAAACTGTAGGTTTAGTTTAGAAGTCGTAATAATATTCATTAGATTCAACTAAACACACGCTGGCTTACTACAAGTATATTTACATGTATATACAGTATATATTGCTTTGGTCTACTGGTATGCAAGGGTAATATATTGCACTGTATTCCGTTTATGCCTGATAGTTCTTAATAAAGTGACAGCATAAAACAACAGCAAGGTACGTATAAATATGTACATGTACTTGGGTTATTTTTTGTCTTTTACTAGCTTTGCAATGTACTGCAAATATTAAATAGAATTACTTAATGGGTTAATTCTATAGCTGTACACATTGCTTGTGTGCAGGTTTTAGTCTAGGCAATGTTAAATAGAGATAAAAAGCTTCAAGTCAGCGTATGCTGAATAGATCTTAATTATTATTATGAAAACTTTGCCAACTATGAAGGTATGTACAGAATCTACTATGCTGCCCATATATACAATGTAGAAAGATAAAAACATAAAATTTCTGTTGAATAAGTGATAACATGTATAATTGTCAAGACGTGGGATAGCTAGATGTGTGTGAGTTGAAGGAACTGAATAACAACTAAAAGCCAGGTAGGGGCTCATCTCATGCGAATATCAGTTATAAAACACTCTAAAAACATTCACTGGTAAGTCGCATGTTGAACCTTCTACTATGCAGCACTACTAGTTTTTATTACATATACATGTACACAGCCTTTGATCCTCATACCTCAAGCGTATATACATAGCCTTTGATCCTCATGCCTAAACACTCACAGAGTTGTTTGATGAAAACTGATTAAACACCAAATTTAAAAGTTTCAAAACTGAATTGATATTTACTAGTGTTACAGACAGATAAACCTGCAGCTTCCGAAATTATCTTGATGAACAGTTAACCCAGTATCAGTATATGGACAATAGTTAGTACAGCATCACTCAGCTGAAAGATTGGCACTCAATACTAAACTATTGGTTCCAATAAGAAGCTGTCCTCTCTTTTTATTCCTGTTTACCTCATGCTCTTATATGAGCGCCTCTGAGCTAAAAGCCTCCTTTAAATGAAGCACCATGGGTAGCCTGCTTTGACTATGACCATTATTGTGTCTCAGCCACATGTAAATCTTTGTTTTAGATTTTGCTGTTCCTCTAGTTAGAAACGACTAAGTCTAAAGAGTAATGACATGGAATGGGCATAAGCTAACTGTGGACCTGGTACCAATAGCCAAACATTGGAAAGAGATGCCGCCATTAAACACTGGATTCAAACTTTGTTCACCAAAGAAAGGTTAATTTTATGACTGAAAGCTATAGATTGTGATGATAATATAGTCATTTAGGCTATACAACCTACATCTACATGTACATGCATAGTGGTTCGAATAGTAGAAATAGAGTTATTGCATGTGCATGCTATCAAAGTACATGAATATATCACTATGCATACAAATAAAAAGCATTTTACAGGTGTTTGTCTGAAATTTTCTATCGACCCTTTAAATCAAGTTGCGGATTTGTAGAAGAAAAACACTTCAATAAAAAGATTTAGAATTTCTATGCCATTTTTGGAGAACGTTTTTGTTGTACATATATTTATTTAAATACTTTCAGGCACACTGATAAAGATTGTATTGACGTTAGCATTGGTAGGACTCATAGTCCAATGTGTACAAATGTATCTAACTGTAAGCTGGTATGCTGCTATCAAGGAGTTGAAAGAAGAAGTTAAGGCTCGACACCTTAATTTGGCCCCAACATCGGCTACAAAACATTATAACATTACAAAAGAACGTAGTAATAATATCCCTAATGGCACCACAGATACACAGAATGTTATCAGTGAAACTAAGGTTGTGCCAATTACAAGAGCAGTTATCTACTCTTACTGGGGCATTCAGAATCTACCACAAGGGGATTTAATACCTCAAATTCTACAAACACACCCACAGGTTTTCTACATTCACAATTTAGACAGGTATGTGGGTGTCAAAAACTCATCCGTTGTCAACTTTGGTTTTATTTCTTTTTAACACCATTCTTCTTATTTAAACTGATTGGCTTGTATTTCAACAGTTTTTCGATGGCGAACACATAACTTGCTTTCTCCAACGAAAGTTGTCTATGGCCATGATGCTGTGTGTAGAATTTTGGAGTTGTCCTTTCAATATTACATACAATGTAGATGGATATCTAGAATCTTCCCAACTTTTCCTAAACACAATCAGAGAAATATGAAGAAGACTATAGATGACTCCTTATCATGTGACCACAGTCTGCTGAATAAGCTGCAGGAAGCTGCCTTCATCACTGATGGCGCCCCAATCCGACACCATTCAGCAGGTTGTCACAGGAGAGGCTGTGCATTCCAAGCAATAGAGTAAGTATGGCAGGAGTTATGACCCACATCATTGTTTAAACCAATTGCTGAGAAGATAACTTTGCATTATAACCAATAGCTTATAAATGCCCATAGCAGTTGCTGTTATCTAATATAATATTGTACAGATGCAATACTTTGTATAATTGCAGCTATCTGCCTGTATATTACACAGATAAAGTGCAGTTCACGCCTTTCATCGGGGTGGCTTACACAAATAGAGTGTACTGCCTGTATGAAAGTGCTATATAATGTATAGAAACTTTTCAAAAAATCTGTTGACATCCATGATCCATGTTTGAGCAAAACATATAAATTGTTCTCAGCAAGTTTTTTAATGATCAGTAAATTGTTTATCATTACTTTAGTATTTGTTGGAGATTGCCAGTTTCTTACCCTTGAGCACTTTTTTGGTTTCTTCAGATGTGAATCAAAGGCAGTGAGAATAATAGACACATACAAGGGTAGTGGAGAGCCTGAGCTCCAAGATATCTTCTTTATGAATGATTCTATCAAACTCATTCATCTGGCAGCAGATCCCAGGCTTGTCATACTTAACTTGTGGCAGCGACAGAAGTTGTCTGCTGCTGGCAGCAAGCCATTCTCTGTAATCAAGGTGACTAGTCATTAGGTACTAGTTGTGCAGTGTATGTACATGTATGTGTAAATGTATGTGGCTAAAAATTTGTAATATTCATGTTTGACAAAGCAATATTAACTGTGCTATGCTTGAACAGAACTATGATATGATGAAGCAGGTTTATCTTCTTGTCGCATACAGATTATCAACAACATCAAAACACCAACATCATCTGTTGTTCTTTATCACCTGCGGGCTCATAGAATGAGCAGTAACTGTACGTTCTACCTGCATATCTATGGCAGCGTTATCTAGCCCAATGGCCACGTTACTTGATCATTGATCACAGATATGTTCAACTAATGATACAAATGTGACTTGCCACCCAAAATAACCACAACATGTTATATTGTACAGTCATAATAATTTTATGATAGAATTTTGTGAAATGACACATATAATACATGACTTGTATATGTAGGATGCACCGGTAGCTAAGAAGATAGCAAAAGATTACTGTATCGGTGTGCTCAGAGATATCAAAGCTATCAGGAAACTAAGGAATTCCTCAAAGAATGGGAGACCAATATCACAGAGATACATGTTTACTAGATATGAGGATCTCATCAGAAATCCTGTATCAATAATGGAAGACATATTCATCTTTCTTGATGTAAGACACATACTACAAAATGTAGCAGCAGCAGTAGTTTAGGATCTTATCCAAACAATTACATATAATATGAATTTATTTTGCATGTTTTTCATGGGTCTGTATTGAGATACAGATTTTCCAATAGATTAACCTCTTACTCCTTGGATTAACACTCTTGTACATGTACGTGTAGGTTCCATAACTATAACTGTACATGTAGCTCATACAGAATGATTATTATAAATATTTTAATTTTCATTACAAATATACTCCAAGTTGGTTACCTAGTATCAGCTGATCCGAAATGTTCAATTTTCAATGATGCATTGAATAATAGATTATATTACATGTATGTAAATAGAATGTGAAACTGTTTGTAATTGACAAAATTAATTGCAAACAGTCATGTTTGGTAAAAGTGCAATTGGAGCATCTAATTCACAATATTATGTTTATGCCCTCATCAAGCCAATCCACAAATTTGGAAACATCTATTTTCCTTTTTAATTAGCTAAAACTTCACTTTTCATTTGGAAATTTTGTCTATATAATGCACTTTCAAATTGCTTACTATTTTACAATAACCAAATATCAAATGTATTTCATAGCTAAACATGACAGAGGAGATGAGAGAGAGCGTAGAAACAATAGCCGATACTGACATCAGTCTTCTGTACCAGGATGCCGAGTATAACATCAATGAAATAGCTGAACAATATTGTCTCAAGTCAATGGAGCTCATGGGATACCTAACCAAGAACCAAACAGGGGAAAGTGGAGAAGAGTATGTGAGACCCTTTTATACTTCATGGTGGGAGTAACACGTCTTGTCTTCTCTCTAAAAGCAGAGGTCCTGAGCCAGAAAGAGTAGTATCCAAGCTTTAGAGAAACTTGCTACTAAAATGTTTAGACGTTGTTAGATGGAGCATTCACTTTTCCAAATTGTAAATTTTATTATTGACTGGTTCACTGTGGTATACCGCTAGTCAAACACACATATCATTGTATAGGTGTTGGTGGCCGAGTAGTCTAGCGCTAGTCACTCTGGTCTTGCAGCAATGACGCAAGTTATCTGCAAGGACGGGGGTTCAAGTCCCGCAAATGACCTGGAGGTTTTTGTCCCGAAGAAGGTTTTCTCTCTGTGCCATATCGAACTATAACAATACTCAGCTCTAGGAACCGTGGTGGCCCCTCAACTAGCTCTGCTATTGGGCAGCCACAATTAAAGAATTGTGTTTGGCGCCACGGATATTATTATTATTATTATTGTTGTGAAGCAGATAGAGATAGATAGATTATAGAGGAGTCCAACTCTCTAAAACCAAACATTTTGTGCAGCTATAAATTCAGTCTGCAGCTAGATTTTACAGTCTGTACGAGTTGAGGTGTGTTGTCTACAATCTCTCATGCTTATAAGCATGAGAGATTGTAGACAACAGACCTCAGCTGATACAAACTGTAAAATCAAATTGATATACAATCATGTATACAATGTGAACTGATAATATTGAGTGATCGGGCACATATTATGTGATAAAATAATGATAGTTTCGCAGTCAATCTTTAGAAACCTGTCTGATTGTTTTTGAGGTTGAAATCCAGGCTATTACAAAACTTGTACATGTATGTGTCAATCACAATAAAACCAACAAATGGTAATAAAACAATTCATCTGGTGCCACCGTGACCTAACTCTTAACTGAGCAGGGTTGTTTATCACTTTACAGCTGTTTAAGTTGTTGACATAAAGAAATAGGATTTCTAAGATACATATAATTCACTCCACTGACGTAACATTTAAATATTGTAAACTTTTCAAGGAGCTACACTATTGACATTATGATGGAAAGTTGAAAATGTAAATAAAATATACTAAATTATTGTTGTTAATGTACAAATATAATATGACTATTATGGTATGTTCTTGAGTACGTGACGTGAGTGTGGTGACGTTGTTTTGTCTTAGAAATATTTCTTTAAGGAGCCAATAGTTAAACACATCAATGTATTTGCTTAGTATTTTCTATCATATTTATTGCCGAATACAGAACATGTACTCGATCCAGTAAGTGATGTTTTTGACTCAATTAATTTATTTCATTGTTCACTGTTTACTTGCAACTTCTTTGTGAAAATATTATTTTAAAAATATTTTTTTAACATATCGTGCATAAACAATGTCGACGTGACATACAGCTCGTAGACCAAGAGATAATTTCTAAGTTGTATGTAATGTATTGTTTGTCATGTATAGGTTACCTCTGAAATTTTCTCTTAAAATCCGTTTGCAATAAATTTTGTTATACATGTACATGTAACAATGAAAAAATTAATATGATTAATTGGTTACCAACCCCATTTGAAAGATTCAGAAGTTATAACAAGTTTAATATTACCATCCGCAATAAGAATGCAATTATAATCCTATTCTGACAAACCATCAAATTGATCTTTGCGACCCCTTTCTGAAACTATCTATTATTTTTTATTTTTTGTGACCCCCCCATCTACCCACCACCGTGAAGACACCTAATACCATATTTAGAGAAAATGGGACCGCTGTAATATAATATACTGTATATCACACAATCCTGGATATCTATGACAAATGTGAGTATCCGATATCTCGGAATTCTGTTAAAACTTGAATAGCTTAAAAACAGACAGATGTGAAAGCCGTTGGTTAAAGCAGCATCCCATTTCAGCCAACTGTTTCAATGTTTGAAGCTGCCTTAAATCCGTTAGTCGACATTTGATTACACACATTGTTGGCAAATAATTATTGCTCTATATAATTGGGCGTGGTACTAATGGTTAAACCTTGGTTGCTAGTTTTAAAGTGGGGCTGGACATTTGGCTGAAGTTCCCATGGGTTACTCAACAGCTGGAGCACTAATTCAAGTGGCAATAAATGGAAATTGATGCAAATTGCAAGGCTAAATATATTTACAGCAAATTCTATGTGGGTGTTAGATAAACAACACATGAATAAAATCTGAAGATTATATATAAAGTTCTGAGGAACGTTTGCGCAGTACCGAATCTGATAACGGTGTGTGCTTAACGCAATAACGCTCTGTAATGACTTAAAAGATCTAAATTGAATCCTATAGTTTGTACAAATAAACACTCAAATTGATTTGAATTCGGATAAAACTAGTTTTATACCAATCAAATAGACCAAAGCCATAGCCAATCTGCTGACTTGTAATGGATACATTGATTTTAACCTGTTTGCTCAGCTTCAAATGACCAATAGCAGCTTGAACAGTTTGATAAATATTTTTAAACTAACATGGTGATATTGTATAAAACATTCAATCAAACACCACAAGCTTTCATACCGGTATATGCAATTCAAGGGAGCAGAAGGGATATTCAATAATTGAACAGTTTATAGACATGCATCAAAGACGGCAAACCCATGATGGCACCAGGTAAGGAAGTAGAATACGACCATGGAGTTATTAGTTTTATGTAACTATGCTGCACAACTTGTTATAAATCTTTCACCATCAACTAACAAAACATACATTTTAATAGTTGCAGGCTTCCAAAGCTGAACAGAAAGGAGGAGAGAAGACCTAGTCTACCACTAGTCAGCATTGACCAGAACCAAGTCCACAACTGCCAGCGTCGTACACCTACACAGTCATGCAGTGGCGAGCTTTCTCTACCATACATAAACTTGGTAAGTTATTAATGTGTAATATAATATGTTTAGTATGACATGTGGCGGATGGATCCTTCAGGAATTGATGAAGGATCTGGAGAGATAGCAATACATAACTCAATATACTACAAGTGGTAGTATGTTGGAAATCACAAATGTTCACCAACTCTTACTTGGTGCTCTTAACAATAAAATGCATGACTAGGCATACAAGCACATAATATTGCACAAGAATTGTCTTCTCTCAATTTTTGGATTATGTAACCATTGTGCAAACATTGATAAATAAATACCTGTGACTGTGCACGTGATATTGCCCAAATCGCTTTATTAAAATGATGGCATGAGAAAACAACTAAGTTTTCATATCTATCAAAATGGAATTTGGGAACAGCGCAATCATATTTTTATTTAATTATTTGAATTTACCTTGTAGAACAAGCGTCAAGAATTAACAAATCCAAGAGTGAAATTCCTTACCTATGTAAACCAAAGCACAGCTGAACTTAGCCCAAGAACTAGACGAAGGTGTCTTACGAGAAGTGCCGTTATTGAGAAAGACTGCAGTCTACCAACGATGAGACAGAGTAACGCACCAATAAGGCACAGCAATCCACAAATGAGTCAAAGCCATACGCTGTTGACTAGAGACACAAGTCCACCAATCACAGGCCAAGAGGAAGACAATAAGGCATCACAGTTACTCTCTATGACCAAGCAAACAGCAGACTCTATAGTAGCTATGATGAAGGTATTACATAAGCAGTTACATCCAGGGGATGAATACACAGCTGATGTAGAGATAGACAACTCCCCATCAGAGTTGCACAAGCAGTCATGTAGATCAATATTGAAATCACTCAATAGAATAAGTCAGCACACATCCCATACCACAGTGAGAATAAACCCTGCAGGGCATACAACTAACATCTACACATATGCAGCTGGTGAGAATAGAGGATTAACAAATGACTATAATTTCAGTTCAGAATTCAATAGTGTGTATGCAGAGTTGAAACACTAGTGTAACCAATTGATGATGTAATGTAGATTAGCATGAAATGTACATAATTATGATGTAATATATTTTAGTTTTATTGGAAAGACAATGAAATACACTAAATAAAATAAAATGAATATAAAAACAAAGAATGAGGAATATTTTGTAATAAAATAAATTAGGTACTGAGACTTATTAGCAAACCCTTCTAAAACATATGGCTAAACTTATAAAAATGCTAGACAGCGCTATGGACAACAAGAAAATCTACGTCGCTTTGCAGATAATTAAACAATGGTAAAGTACAGACTGAGTGTCCTGGGGTACGATTGCAGATTGTTAATGGATGACTATAACTTCCTCTGTAGAGGTTCCGGCTGAAGAAGAGGCAATTACTTGCGTACTCTTTGGAGCCACAGGCTTCTTGAATACATTAAACTCCATTGCATTTTGGGTACGGCTAACTGTAAAGTAACACCATAACCACATAATGTGTAGACCAACAGAATAAAATAGAGAAGTAGTACAATATCCTTTAATATTGCATACTTTACATAATAACTATCTGGGAGTTTGGCCATACCGAGCTGTTCTATTGGTTAATGACTCTGATAATTGTGATAGGCCATCAACCTCTGTAGAGTCTCGGATTCAAACCCAAACCAGAAATGGGCTACTTTCATCATCGCGGAAGCAAAAATGTTCACAAAAAATTAATGGTAATAAAAACATTGCGTTTAGTGCTTAGTAGTCCACCATGAACTTCAAATGTTGACATATATTCTTGATTTAATAAATGTATACATGTAGATATAGGCCAGATAAGAGTGTGGTATGACAATGCCTAAAACTGTATACAGTATGATACCAACTATTAATAACAATATTACAACAAACCAAAGCTCTATCTACTCTACACAATCTTCATGGGAGGTGAGAATATATTTAGCTCAAGCTAATTTATATCCGCTTCAATTACATGTAGAAGCAGAGATATTCCATTCCCTACAAGCTATGAAGTCAAGCATAATATTTGTGTAGGCTGCTGGGGGCCTAAATATATTTAATGGTAAATATGCACTTACAGGTTTGAGCTTGTCCACCCATGCCATCGAATCCTTGCCTGAAGAACTTTGACTTCTTAGCACCATTGGCTGCGCTAAAACAATTCCAGTTTCATGTGAAAAGTTATTCATCTAATATACTGATATAGGGCCTACTGATACAGTTACTGTAGCTTATAACTAGGTAGCCTGGGCACCTGTTCTACATGTACAAATCAAGTAGAACATTGCCAATCCAATACAGTACTAACACACACATTTTATTCTTCCACTGAAAAGTTTCACAAATGTGTTATTTGGATGTCTCGACCAGTTTTCCCAGGTCCACTACACTAAACAGTACTTACTGATTGGTGTAGACTAGTAGGCCTGATGCCTAGGCTAATAACTAGGGTATTAATTTGCTCTGTGTATTAAAACACTTACTTTAAATTGTTAATAAGACGTACCTAGGTCTCCAAAATTACGCTACGATGTTTTGACATTAATCTAACTTTTCTTACACGTGGCCCTACATTTATATTTATATCATTACATTCAGTTGGTGTCACAAACTGTGCTAAAATCATGTCCACGGTTATGGAGGTAGAGAATAGGCCTGCTGGCAGTCAAGGGAATGGCACACTCGGGTCATGTTTGTTCAGCTGAAGGCAAACCATACTACATGTATGTAGGCACCTGGTACATGAATCACAGGTAAATAATACAATCCTAGGGTATTAAATCAATTTAATGAACATAACAATCAGTCACTACATGTACTACTACAGTAGCCATGTGTATCGTACAAGACACATGATACTCCAAACATTAACAGTGTTTATATTAAACCTTCCTGTTCAATGTTCAGCAGGAAATTAGTAAACTAATCTATGTGTCTATTAATAGAACTGCAACCAAAACATTTCCTACATCTCCACTGGTGTCAGCTAGTGGTCATGTGAGCAGACATTCCACCCAGTGAGAACAAGGCAAATGAGGTAGTTGGAATTGTCTTCCCTTCTGCTGATGATTAACAGGACTAGTGGTGATGAGAACTAACCATATAATATATTATTAAAACCAATAGCTACCCAGCCCAACACAAAGGGAGGAGAAATGTTTAGGGGGCCGTGCTCACACCATATGAAAGAATAGGCAGAGCTAGTAATGATGCAGTCACCATATGGTAAAGTATAGATTTATAAAAGGACTAAACTATTATAATATATGTTAGAATAAATGGTTATTGGAAGTTTGGTAAAACACTTACGTGGTAACGACATTGGGAGGTCGCTTCATCTGCAGTGGCTTCACAACAACTGAATGTTTTCGAGGCATACAAGGTTGGAATGATATATCAGCGGCAGGAGAGGCATCCCCTATATCTGCAAACAGTATCAACTTGTAAACCTCCATGTCTATAATACTAGCATACATGAATATACATGTAATACTAGCATATATGAATATAATACTAGCATACATGAATATAATACTAGCATACATGAATATAATACTAGCATACATGAATATAATACTAGCATACATGAATATAATACTAGCATACATGTCTATAATACTAGCATACATGAATATAATACTAGCATACATGTCTATAATACTAGCATACATGAATATAATACTAGCATACATGAATATAATACTAGCATACATGAATATAATACTAGCATACATGAATATAATACTAGCATACATGAATATAATACTAGCATACATGAATATAATACTAGCATACATGAATATAATACTTCACCTTCACCTTGCAGCATTCATCAATGAATGGCAATAGTGTCAACGAGAACATAACTCCTAATTAAACAGTGACAACGAGAGCACAACTTCTAATAAATAGATGAACACTAACAGGCTAACAAAACCATAAACAATCTATGTCTGCAAGTGTGTTAACTCTCCTTCTAATGTTCAGGGGAAGACAACTGCAAAGGGAAGTTTAAGGTCTGAAATTGCATATTATTGTTCACACAGACTATACAGTATGTGTCCATATGTACTTACCTTTCCTATCCTGAGTAAGCTTGCTTTTACATCCAATATATTTCCGCTGCTTCTTGACAACCGCTGCAGGCTCCTCAGCCTCTTCATCAAACTTTAGTGACAGCCTCACACTTTCATCTGGCAGGTATAATAAAGATATACATGTATACATGCAAGTACTGCAGCATATGTGTACACTCGTGTGTTTATGGGCGGACCAGACCCTGATATTAGCAGCAATAAACTATAAACACGTGAATATATAATAAAATACACAGTATATAGGGAGCAAGAGTTATCAGCTCTCTTTATTGTGTCCTACTGCATTGTGTATTCCCAACTAAACAATTAAAATTACACCAGTTGATAACTCTAAAAAGGTTCATTATAATTATGGCACCCATTTCATAACACATAGACATACATAACACATAGACATACATAATACATAGACGTACATAACACATAGACATACATAACACATAGACATACATAACACATAGACATACATAACACATAGACATACATAACACATAGACATACATAACACATAGACATACATAACACATAGACATACATAACACATAGACATACATAACACATAGACATACATAACACATAGACATACATAACACATAGACATACATAACACATAGACATATATGTTTGTGTGTTAGCAGCTACATGTACATTGTGAACAAATTTATAGCATATGCATGTCTCAAGTACGTACACTATTAATAGGCCCTATATATATACATTGGTTATAGGCCTACAGACCTTCACTGTTGATGGGCACATTCTCCTTATCACTGGTTGATGGGTGTACAGCATTAGGTGTGACAAACTGTGGGGCTGGACTTTGATATATCACTCTTTTGGCTAAGCTTGCTGACACGCCACTTGGGCTATTTATTGAGGCTATCAATTTCTCGCATTTTCTGTAATCATTCACATTATTGTTATTACAACACACTATTATCATGTATACCAAGGTACATGCATATTACACACGCATATGTTGGATGTCACAGATACATGTATGTACTTGCACATGTATATTTTAACTGCAAATAAATAACTATAGACTTTAATAACATTAATGTACCCTATTCTGAGCACCTAGTTTACCTTCTAAGGGTAGCATTGTGCGTTTCAGCTTGATCCAATTCAAGTTTCATCAGTTTCATTTCACCTTCACATTTGTGATGCTGTCTAAAGGAATAGAACTATATTGTGTTACATTTAATAGTAAACTATTCTAGTTCATATCGGCTGAATGAAAGCACCAAATTAGTGACAATCGCATCACATATTTGACACACAAGTCAATACATGTATGATTGGATGAACATAAAGTACTTTTCAGACAGAAGTAGGTTTCTCTTAGCCTCTGCTGCCTCCTTCCTTAACTTCATATTAGCTGCTCTTGCGCTGTCCAGTTGCTGCCTCAGTAGGACCACATAGGTGAGCTGTTGGGGAGTATACCCTACCTTTTCCTCTAACATCTGTTTTACCTCCTCCTCTACACCTGTGGCAGACAGCAGAGATCAGTGTACTGTTATAAGAGTAGGTTGGAGGTCAACAACACACTGCCCAAAGAGTGGATTTACATTGTGTGTACTATGATAATCTGACAGGAAAAGGCAAAACATAGTGCAGCTTCTTCAGTTTGTTCAGTAAATATGCAGTAACCAGCACCCCCCCCCCCCCCTTCCCACATATGCTAATCACTTGTCAATCATATAGTATAAGAGTCCTAATTGACAGCAAAATATGTCAAGTCACAGATCTCAGTTCATGCCTTGTTTGTAGGCCACCCAAGAGGCCAATATTAATAAATCAAGATAGCTGTGGCGACATTCTGGTCACTACTACAGCACCACCACTTCGGCACCACTAATACCGGTATGATCACGATAAGGTAGTGTAGACATTGTGCTAACATACACTAGGACATAGGTATATTATTATACCTAGTGTACCTTCTATAATGGTCTGTACATTACGTAGATGAGTGAGCTGGTCCTTTACATTGTCCAACTCAGACTGTCTAGCACTTAACTCTCTCCTCATCTTCCTCTTTAGCTTGTCTTCCGTTTTACCTAAAGCCTGACAACAGGAGCATAATTGAATTAAAACCAACTCTACTCCAAATACAATCAGCATGAGTAGACTTGTAACCATATACAGTGGAACTTGCTTAATTCAGCCTCGGATAAAACTTGGTTAGTTCAAACTATTAGCCTTGGCCCCTGCTGAGCACTCTAAAATGACTTTGATTAAGTGAAGTGATCTTACAATTCAAACTCAGGCCTAATTCAAACCAATTATGGCGGTCCGTTGGAGTTTGAACTAAGCAAGTTTCACTGTACACTAAATTTAGTAGACCCATTAGTACACCATGTTTATGGTGATAGACGACCACAACATGATGCTCATGAATGAGAGCACGGATCAGGAGGAATTTGGAAAATGTTTATAATATAATTAAATGATAAATTTCATATTCTATCAGTAAACATTACATAATACAGGTTAATATCAACTACTGAAATAATTAACCCAAAATAATTATACATTATAAATAAGTATTGCGTAGTTGGTTTGTAGAATTCACAAATGGTAAAATCTTTACTTACTTGGACTTCATCGTTCTTAACTGCAAGAGCACGAGTAAGAGTAAGCTTCGCATCTCTACACTCCTGACATTCACTATAGAGTACAATAGGGCCATTCCATGGGGACTGATCAAATTTGCGTGCTGGCCCGACTCAGATTCTTTTGAAAATTTGCAGGTAGAAAGAGCACCCTTGAATTAGTGGGAAACCACCAATTTCTTTTCTATTTGACCCCTGTGGTTCCGGCAGCAGCTCGTTGAAAAGTGGGAAAATGTGGTGGGGACAACTCCAAATAGAGTTTTTTGAAATTCTTGAACATTCAAATTATCACTGTGGCCACTGTATGATACTTAGAGCTGTAGTTTTTGTTACATAGATACTTTCATATACGTGCTTCAGTTTCATTACTTATTCAAGCCTGTATGGTCAACATATTGAGGGTCAGAGGTCACTGAAAACACCTCTCGGAGCTAGTTTGACCCAAATTCACCAAAAATCGACCAAATAAACACTGCTGGATTTGATGAAAAGAAGGTTGATATACAATAACTAAGGATTAGAGGTGCTCAACACAAGGATAAATGAAATTTTGAGAATAAAAAACACTTTCCAAAATAAACTATATGGCGACAGCGGCTCAAATTCAACATGGCCGTCGTCCAAGTTGGCGTTTTGGGGCGTTATTCAAGGTTAAATCTACTAAACTTAGTAGTGAAAATTAATGGTGAAAATGTTGCTATATATACAATTCACACCTGTAGATTCCATTTCTGCAATAAAAACTTTGTCTTTTTGGGTCTAAAAGGCTGAATTCTCAGATTCAAATTTTACATACATTCGCTATAATATAGTGACTTCATCGCCATGCAGTTAATTGGCTATGGCCATAGAGGTCAGTCAAGACTTAATTTGAGGTACAATTTGGGACTTGGCCTGGTTATACAACCTTATTTGTGAAGAAAAATGAGTGAAATCCTTTTTAATAGCGCAAACATGCAGTTTTGGTAACTTTACCATGACTCGTCCTTTCACACGTTGTTAAATGAGGTACGATAGCTAAGCTAAACAGTATTTCAAGGTGTGACTTATACCAAGTATTGCTTAGTGAAAAAGAAGGTGAAGAAAATGATGCTCCATGGAACTAAGGCTTCTTTAATCAGTGGGCGAGGCTGAGGGGTTAAAAGTTATTTAAACTAGCTCAAGACAAATTTTGGGGTCACCATTAGTTATCAAATTCTAATCAAATATATACATGTACATGCATAACTACAATAGCCACAGCTCACGAACAATAACTTTTGACAATTTGTGTATATATTTACATGTAGCTGACAATTAAACCGGTGTTTGCTAATTACCTCCAAAAATATCTTTTTGGTCCTATATAAATGACCACAACTAAGGTTGGTGGTGCGACATGCATTAACTTTTAATCAGCAGAGTAATCAAAAATATGAATATGGTTTTGTGAGACTTAGTTTTAGTTGTACCTAGCAAGTTGAAATTATATTACAGGTATTTGCTTGTTTTCAAGGGTAATAATGTTTAATGTACTTGCTAGCATCACCTCGCCAAATTTACCGTCCCTTATACCGACAAATTGATCTTCAATCGAGATAGTTTTGACCCTTCGAAAGACAAAACCGCTTATCTGAAAAAATTGCGCTCAGTGAATAAAAGAAGAGCAGATCTCACCTTTCTAAGTGCAGACAACCATATTGAACTGGCCATAATAATTGTTATGCAATGGACTATGGAAATTCAGTCTCTTCAAATAAACACTGTACAACACTTATACTTGAAAAGGAACTATTCACATATTATGAACAAAAAGTATTTTTGAAGCTATTAGTAAAGACTGGTTTAATTGTAAGCAAAAATATATATAAATCTGTCAAAAACTATTGTTTGTGGGCTGTGGCTATAATTTTGCATGTATACTTTTGATTAGAATCTTATAACTAATGGTGACCCCAAAATTTATCCCGAGCTAAAAACACCACCTCACCCACTGATTAAAGAAGCCTTAGTTCTATGGAGCTCCATCTTCTTCCCCTTCCTTTTCATTAAACAATACTTGGTTAAGTCTGACATGGAAATGTTGCTTAGCTTAGTTATTCTGCCTCATTTAACAAACGTGTGAAAGAAGGAGTAATGGCAAAGTTAACAAAACTGCATGTTTAGGCTATTAAAACCCATTTTTCTTCACAAAGTAGGTTGCATAACCAGGCCAAGTTCCTAATTGCACCTCAAATTAAGTCTTGACTGACCTCTATGGCCATAGCCAATTAACTGCATTGGCGATATAGTCACTATATTATAGCGAATGTATGTAAAATTTGAATCTGAGAATTCAGCCTTTTAGACCCAAAAAGACAAAGTTTTTATTGCAGAAATGGAATCTACAGGTGTGAATTGTATATATAGCAACATTTTCACCATTAATTTTCACTACTAAGTTTAGTAGATTTAGCCTTGAATAACGCCCCAAAATGCCAACTCGGACGACGACCATGTTGAATTTGAGCCGCTGTCGCCATACAGTTTATTTTGGAGAGTTTTTTTTGTTCTCAAAAATTCATTTACCCTTGTGTTGAGCACCTCTAATCCTTAGTTATTGTATATCAACCTTCTTTTCATCAAATCCAGCAGTGTTTATTTGGTCGATTTTTGGTGAATTTGGGTCAAACTAGCTCCGAGAGGTGTTTTCAGTGACCTCTGACCCTCAATATGTTGATCATACAGGCTTGAATGAGTAATGAAACTGAAGCACGTATATGAAAGTATCTATGTAACAAAAATTACAGCTCTAAGTATCGTACAGTGGCCACAGTGATAATTTAAATGTTCAGGAATTTCAAAAATTTCCATTTGGAGTTGTCCCCACCACATTTTCCCACTTTTTAACGAGCTGCTGCCGGAACCACAGGGGTCAAATAGAAAAAAAATTGGTGGTTTCCCACTAATTCAAGAGTGCTCTTTCCACCTGCAAATTTTCAAAAAAATCCGAGTCGGGCCAGCACGCAAATTTGATCAGTCCCCATGGAATGGCCCAATATAATACTAATTACGATCTATACTATTAATGAGTTACATAATGCTACATCGCAGGTCACTCACATGGAAAAGATGAAGAGAGATAGAGAAATGTGATGTAAATTATATTGACATTATTACCACTGCACATCTCCATATTGACCTCACTATCACTGCGCAACCCAATAATAATCTAGTTTGCAGTAATATTTCTCACGTTTTCAATTTTTCTATGGCAGCCTGCAGAGCTGAAATCTGTGCTTGTAATTTACGATTATTCTCCAAGAGAAGTGGGTCTGTGGACTTGGGACTTGATGATGCAACTTGACTGCAATTTTGATCTACACTGAAGTATAACTACAATAGAGAGAGAGACACCATGTATGAGGCTTCTCATCATAAGAGATTAACAAGTATCAGTCTAGCTATAACAAATAGTCATACCATAGACTGCAGTTGATATAGACCTACCCAACTAACATCCAAGTAAGGTCATGGAACAGGCAGTATTACTCTACATTAGCATAGCATAAGAACTTATAACACACATTTAATTTAAATTTACTTTTAATTTATTCAAGCCCAAACAATGCAATGCATAGATGTAGGTGGAGGGTACAGCTTACAGGGAAAATACAAGTTTCCCAAAGAGGGAATAGCAGGAAAATAGGTGGACACCGCATTATGCAGACACAGCACCACAAGCCATCATTTAAATGTTTTTTTTTACTTCACACAAAAAACAGAACAGATAGAGAGGCTTACTAATAGAGAGCACTTCTAAAAATCAACACCAGCACCATAAGTAGTCCTACATGTACATGTATATAATATATCATATATATTATATACATGCAGAAAATAAACTATTGCTATTGCCAATAGACAGTGCCTGTAGTAACTTACTCGACGGATAGGATTCTGGTTACGCTTCAACGGCTTCCGACATGATGGGCAGTTTCTAGTTGTTGTTAGCCAGCGATCTAGGCAGCTATCATGAAACGTATGTCCACATGGCATAGCGGCCACATCTTTCTCTGCATCGTATTGATCTGTACATATTTGGCATATCACATTAGTAAACATATTCTATCCCCAGTCTGTGTAGCAGCTTCACCTCCAAAATTCTACAATAGCAGGTATTGTTTCAAGTCATAGACTGGATACAGCAGACTAATTAAAGGTTGGATAAAACTATTTAGCATATGCAGCCCAGTTTGCAACTTGTTTCTTCAAATTTTATTAAAAATGTCATAGGTTGGTGAACCATTATTTGCTAGCCAATCTTACATTCAGTGATCAATAAACGGTTCTGTTTTGTAAGATTTGATCAAACTAAAGTAAAACCTTAGCTGGCCAATCAGAAGCCAGCCAGCGTTATCGAGAGCAAAGCGTAAAATATTAAAGATGCCTAATTTCGGGCTTAATATTGTGACGCCCTCCTACTCTACCATCATGTTGCGGCGAATAATGGTTTGAAAGTCACTAGTATATTTCTGGTCTAGAAGTGTGAGCGAAACTTAGGGAGACCAGACTGAACACCAGGATACTGCTCATAAATGGCCGTTAGCAGTGAACTAGTTATTAACAACTTAGAGTTTGTGGATTGAGATTTGCAGTTTTGACTCAAAGAATGCTTCACACTTGAATGTTGCACGACCTATGAGATAGTCGGTTGACAAGGATTCGTGCAATGTTTTATAAGAAATGTGATATTGAAATGAGAATTTCGATTGTAACATAGCAACCAGTCACATGGCATATTTATTTCCCAGTCAAAAAACCTGAGAAAATGGTGCATCCAACTCAGCAACTCCTAGCAATACCCGGGGTTTTCACAGCCATGTCTCATTTGCTATATTTCTATGAACCTATTATCCATCTACTATCAACAGCATTGCCAATATGAATAGGCCCTATATAGGCCTACAGCTATTTCAATGCGTGTTGTCTGGCATACCCAGAAGTGGTCAAGTGACGGCTGCCAAGTTTGCAATAACACTGACATCATGCAATTGTGTGATCAGTCTGGATCTACTAACCTTTACCACATAGACTAAGTCTCCTATTGGCTACTTGTCCAAATTTATTGGTAGCACCTATCCTATGTTAACAATTTGATTGCAAACATTAACCTTATTTATTTTCATTTATTTTACTATACAATATTAATTCTATTTACATTCGAATTAATAGGTCATATATATGAAAGATAGTTTAACTCCTTTTTTGCCTTTCCTCACACAGACCGCACTTACGTGTGTAAAGTCGTGAGAACTCAATTGCTTTTTCACACTGTGTATGTTGTGTTAAATGTACTATTTTTGTAATCTTTCTTGTTATGTGTTATGTACATATAGTTTTTATGTTTTGTGATACATGTGCTACTATTAGCTTCAGTCATTCATTCAGACCGTAGCTCTCTCGGGGTTTTGGGCCTAAATGAGCAATAAAAAATATTTTTTCTAATGTGTGGTGTACATGTATTAAGGACCTGTCTTGTTTTGTGTATCTTATCTAAATGATAAAAAAGATGGCTCAATACCTTCAGCAAGGCACCTCGAAAAAAGTGAAAATCTTGCCTCCTTCCGCCGTTCTTGTAAAGACTTTATGCATACCTTTTTCCTCAGCTGTTTAAAACTAACTTGCCCTCTAATTTTATAAATAAATCTTAGACTTTTATTTTAATTTTGTACCCTTTCAATTTGGTTAATTTGTCAAGTCTCCAGATATCACAGAGACATTCTAAGTGTTGAAGAGTACGTTTCTACCTCCCAGATGAGATTCTTCCAATTTTTACAAGATGACAAGAGAACTTTTTAACAACACATAAAACTCAATAGGAAAAGCATTTTTTGAATAAAAACGCAGAAGCAAATATATAATATATCATCTGCAATTATGAACTTTGAAGTTGGATATCGAAACAATCTTAATGTAGCTAAATTTAAGTTGAATTAAAGTTGAAACCATGTGTCAAAAATTATTCATTCTCTACCGCAAAATTTTTGTGGAATTTCGAACGAAAAGCCATTTTCACCTGAAGAATCTTTCAAAAATTGTTCTAATCAAGCCTCCAGGCTATTATTTATGATTATTTGATGGGTGTGATGAGAGGGGTTTGCGTTTTGATCAATTACTAGAATTAGTGATAAACGGTGTTACTGCGAAACCAGCTGAAAATAAATAATACTTTAACTTTTACTGTATAAAGCTCCCCTTTTTAATCAGAATCCCACACCTGGCTTTATCATGGGTCACATAGTTTTGGACCGTGTTCTGTTTTGCCAAAATAGCAAATCCGTGGTCAAAGACAACAATTTCAATTTGAACAAAAGAAATAGAAATAAAAGATTAAGATAAAGATACTTTAAACTTTTCCTTTCTATCTCAACTGTTACTGTACTGTCCTGTGCAGTGCAACAGCAAGCATGAAAAGATAGATGCAAAATTTTCATATAAGACATGCAAAACAACATGATGTTGATATCATAATGCACACCTGCACTATATTATATTACACAACAGATAAATTTTCAAATAAAAACACTTGAATCAAAGTTCCTACATAACAAATAGTAATATAATAATTTAATATATAAACTTTGCTTTTCCTTTCTAACGGAAATTACCCGCCTTGTATATTTAGCGCATGCGTAAACCCGTCCGCAAAAGATATCTTTGCTGTCCGCTTATCTTATCGGTTTAACGATATATTGTCGAGAAAACGTAAACAAACATTAGGCAAATCAAAACATCATATCAGTCGTTGATTGGCTAAGCTTTATCACGCCAGAAAGTCATCGGCTCATAAGCATGATGAACATGAGGTGGTGTGTATTGCCTTGGAGCCATGCTATAAAAGTTGCAAATATCGGGCATTAGTAGTGGGGCCTCGTAATAAGTAAACTTAGATAGAAGTTAGGCCATGTTATCATCAGGCGATCTGCGTATTGAAAAACTCAAATGAGTATCGGCATCCTTGTCCATTTGGCATTTCATATTCAAGAAGTTGGGGCTATTTTCTTTTACCATTATCGGTAGATATTAAACGTTTCCTTTAGAATAAATTGCAATAAACAGGAGCAGTTTGTTTAGAAATCACCTGTTTTACTGACTTTCGACTTCATTTTCACTTGGACCAGCAGTTCGCTTCAGGTGAGTCCCAAAGTTTAGTTACAGTATATTTAGTAAAGTAAAAAAGAAATAATTATAGTATGAATATGTATTATCTTATTTAGTATAGTAATCAATTATAATACAAGTAGTGAAGTAGACCTAAATAAATCTGACAGTCTCTAATGACTTGACTAAGTCTATGTCTCTTCCATTCTCTTCTGTTAGTTTTGAATTGTTGTTGTTATTCTTCTTGTTGTTACACATTGACATTTTTATTTAACCTAACTTGATATGATTGCAGATTGCTTCATGTTTGTCATTAAATCAATTAAGATAAAGATAAATATTAGAAATATTTACATGTATGTAGTTGTATCAGTATGGTAGTTGTGAGTGACAGGATAATCTTACAATGGGTAGAGTCAGTTTCAATGTAGTTTAGTATGTCTTTGTTCTACCTCGATTTTAACTTTATTGTACTCTGTGAATTGTAAGAAAAGCCAATTAAATAGTATGGAACGAGGAAAAAGAGGAAGAAATAAAATATTATTATAATTATAAAGATATGCTTAGAAAAGAATATACACTCTTCTCTAAGTAAATGTTAGTAAAAATAGTATCTGTATGTACTCACAATTAATCCTGGGTTTAGCTACCATATGATAAAAGTTGATTAAAATAAGACATATAAATTCCGCCTATATTCACCTGGACCAGAACTAAAGTAATAAAATATAGGACTCCTCAAGGTACAAAGCTACAAGCCATGATAAAAGCAAGCCAGCCCTCAGGGCTCACATGTAGCTATGGCAAGCTAGACTATACGGAGACAATAATATTATCACTAGACTGCATGTTTCACTATGACTGTTATTTTTAGTCTGAAAGTCAAAATGAAGGAAACTTCTGGTCAAATCCTCAGTCAATGTTATGAGTGTATTAGCTCTCAGACAAATTCCAACAACAAAAGTGCTAGACGAAATCGAAGGAGTAACAGCTGTCCAGGTGGTCAGTTTAGCGACAAATATAATCACTCTAATAATATGGGCCGAACTACCTGTCTTACCAAACGATGGCACAGTATATCAGACATCTACATATCAAGTAGCACCACATTCAGTAATCATCTCGCACAACCTGAGAATGCGATATCGAGTCAACGAATAAACATCAGCTGCCCCACAAGCAGGTATGATGCAGTATTTCACTACAATATTTTTGTTGATGATGTATATAATGTGCTAATTTTATTCTTGCCTTACCGTGTTAAAAATGGTTACCTACAACTTATTTCCATGTTCTATTCTAGCATTATAGTAATATTTGCAGCTGGATGAAGTTGAATGGAAACAGTGAAATAGCTAAATCTCTATCACTACGTCAGAAGGTGCTCTCCTTATTCAGCCTAGGCATGATGCTGGCAGTGTTATTGAATTATCTTCAAATACAAAATAGAGTTACTGTGTTCTCCCCTGGACTCTTTGGTGATGTACTTAACTCTGCATGGTGGATTCCACCAACATTTGGATTAGCTGCCAGTAAGTATACCTACATTTGTACGCTTTTACGTGACCGCTGTCACACCATGCACTAAATTTAGAATTATTTAGGACAAACTTTTATTAATTTATTGTCAATTCGATCTTATGTATGTGTACACCAAAGTATACTTTATCTGAGATATTTATTTTTGTTGCAGCTGTGATAGGACTGTTATACCCTAAATTGGATCAAATACTTGGGAATCATGGGAAACACCAGGAGTGGTCTAATGTGATGAGATGTATAGCAGTATTTGTTGGCATCAACCACGCTAGTGCTGTATCCTTTTCCATCCATCAACAGTTCATTGCACTAGCTATATACTAATGTCATGTAGTAGCCTATATATTATAGTTATTCATACTGTCTGTAACAGTTGCATTGATATGTACATATATAGCTGTTGTAAGTGCCTTAACCTTTTGATAACAGAAAATCACATTCGATAGTAACACCCATCTGTCTATCACATTGGCACTGCTCAGCCTGGGTTTGTGGTACTTTTTTGATCAATCACTGTCTGGATTGGGAATAGGTCTGGCTGTCACTGGAATTGCCACTGCTGTCACACAGTGTCTTGTAGCATTTGAGGTGTTTGGGTAAGTGAACAATACATCAAGATTAACACTGAAAGCCAAGAGAACATGATTCCAAATTACTTAGGGAATTTTTATTCTGTTTGAATAAGAATAATAATTCTAATTAATGTAATAGTTAGTTGTCATCTTCACCACCTTTATAATTTTGTTGTGACTAGTAAATATTACTAGTACTGCATCCTCCCATGTTAAGGTATGTTACACCATCTTTACAGATATTCTAATCCCGACTTCCTATACATGCAGTCTTGGGTGCCATGTCTCTATTTCTCTGGTGGCGTAACTGTTGGGGCTGTTGGACGAGCCCTTGCAACAGTAAGTAGAACTATGATTATGAAGAGATGTACTCCATGATCATAATACAATTTTTTGGAATTGATCATTATATACCAGTAACTAAAGAATGTGACATTGTGTTCATTACTTGGGTCAGTCACAAGTTTAACCTGAGTGACCAACTAAATTGCAGATGCGTAGTTTATTGCTCCTGAGTACGAAGTGTATTGCATAGGCTTCCAACAACAACAACAATTAGTTGATGTGTCCTTAAGTTCAGTAACTAAGGTCAATGACCTGTGGATGAATAGGAACAACAATGATATCATTCTGTGTAGTGTGAATACTCTAATCTTCTAAGTAGCCCACACAGTAGTTACTAAGTAGGCATGACACGTGCATAAATAATACATAATGAAAACCATGTAAACGCTTTGACTGGAGTTACACTCCCATAAGTACATGGGAGAACAACTCCAATCTAAAAGGAATTGAAATAATTATAGTTTTACTCATATATTATACAGTGTGTATCAAAGCCATTTAAAGCTAAGGTTCTGTTGTACTTTATCTTCAAAACTGAAAAAGGTTAATACTGGTGTCTGTCCAAGTGAAGCATTTTCAGGGTTGGACAATCCTAGGTGCAACTTGAATTTTATACTAATTTGTTGATCATGTTTTAGTTTGAAGACAGAGCACTGAAGTGTCACACAGACTGAAGCTCGTACAGGCTGAAGTGTCACATAGATAGTAACACAAAAAGGAGGCAGTATGATAGGTATAGAATTTAATAGGCAATTCTTTGCTTATGCTTTGCACAGCATTTAATATTCTATTGGCAGATCCTCAACTATTTTTATATTTTTGATGTTGCAGAATTATTATCAAATTTGAATAATATGCATTTATAATATAGCACAGAAATATTTTTGTTTATATTTTGTTATGATCATAATAAATTTCACATAATGTTAAAACAATTGTTGTCTTGTTCATACATGTACATGTATATCTACCATCTATAGCCACCAATACTGGATTTGGACTGAAAAATTTGATGTTTTCATACAATTATAATATATGCTCCATAAACTGTTACATATAACATACTGTGAAGCTGACTGCTCATAGTTAGTTCTTTGTGATTAGTCTCTCCCAATGGTGTGTTTTCTGTACTACATTGGAGTTGTTCCCCTTACCAGCTTAATGCTCGCAACCTATCATTTGAAGTGTTTTGTCACCATACTGTTGTTTTGGATGTGGCCTGGGTTCCATTGCTCACAGAAAACTGGTTCGGTGTGTGTTTGCACCTGCCTTCAGTAATGGTGATTGGCTGAGCAATACTACAATCAACACCAGGCATCAACATACTTATCTCAGTGAACTACAAGGATGCAGTTTAGATACCACACACAGTCCATATACTATATCCAGGCTTGGTTTTGATTGGTTATCTTCACTATTATATTCCTGTGTGTAATGTTGTGGTGAAACAGCCTCCGTGGTACTGGCACCCAGGCCAGCCACACTGACAATCAATATCTTATCCATGCATTGTTATCCACATTATCCATGCATTCATTATCTCATTATCCACTGCGTGTCTTATATATATCTGTATTATATTAGCAATCAAGCATTGGAATTACGTTCTATTGCAACTTGGTTTTTCCCACATTTACACTTATTTAGTAATTGTCTATCCTTACTTGATTGTGAATTATTAGAGTCTTTTGCCACTTTATATAGTAACTTCGTGGCCGACCTTATAGATTTAGCTCATAATTATATACGACATGTTTCTCCTTATTGTAAGCACATTTTGTGCGAAGGCTGACCTTTTATGTGGCCGAGTCGGGCGGAACCAGACATATTGTTGCGTCAGTTCCGGAGCCGACCCCATGTCGGCTGGACGACACCATGTCGTGCACTTTTTGCCGGAAGTTTGTTATGTATATAAGGCAGTGCATTTTGTGTTGTAATTCAGTTGTTGATTGCGCTTGAATAAAGTAACATTTCCTAACTCAACCTACAGAGGCTTCCTCTTTAGGCGGGTAGCTCCACCTGAGAATCCTTTGGATTCAGTACGGCTCGAGCTCACCTCATCCTAGGCTAAGCACATCTCTATCCACCCCTTAGGCTTAGGCCGATCCCGGGTTCTAATGAACCTAGCGTCGGACTTAGGCTCTCAAGGTTAGACATCCTTTCTCTACACTCCCTCGGACTATAAACTCTACATGACCTACGTCGGTCCTGAGCTCCAATGAGTCTCGGCATCGGCCTACGTCTGATATAATCTACACTATAAAGAGCACCCATAACTGTTCACTCTTTTATGTAATGAGCAGAAGGTACACTTGGTCGGCCTCTACCACCTTCCAAGCCCTTCCCATACCTGTAGCCCTCGGCTCTCGTATGCAATAGTACTCAAAAACATTACAATATTGCTCAATCCATAGCTCCTTTTAGGAGTTACCCTACTACGTTTTACCTGGTATTTTGTACCTACAAGTATAATGTCTTTGAATCCAGAGCAATCAAACTATATAAATATAAGCATACCTGGTGTTTATCTCTAAAGCACAGCTACGCTGTGTTATTGTACATGTATGTACTTGGCAGTTACATTGCACACATTGTACACATAGTAACTACTCTACACTGTATAATAAAATCTTCTCAATACTCTAATATTCTATTACAACCATGCATGCCAAGTGTCCAGATTTTGTCAACCCCCTGGTTTTTGTGTCTGCCCCTACTAATTTTACAGGACTCCTGATTTTTTATCTGTGGTGAAAATTTTGCCAAACCTCATAAAACACAAGATACAACCGAAAAAAAGTCATTTACGCAGAAAAAGATGGCACTAAAATGGATAATTTGATACTTTTTAGTGATAAGTTTAATTCAGTTCAATTAATAATGTACACCCAAACTATGTGCAGAGATTCGGTACTTGTCCAGGGATTTGAGCAGACAAGTTCAGATTTTTGCTCATGCTCCTTGGAAAGTATGATTACAACCACAGAAGAGCTTTGGAACCACAATCATAGAATAGGCGCTATTCATTGCCTTATTGGCTACGCTTGGAATTAGTGCATAGCCAATGATAATATACATTGGCATAGCTTGAAACCACTCACCCGGGAAGTATTTTAGCCCTGTGATCCAATGCAAAGCAAGCAAGAGTCCTCAGGGTGTCACATAGTATCAGTCCATAAGTCATTAATGCAAACAAAACAATTTACATATTAAACTCAGGCTTGTTTGCCTATGATGTGTAAAGGCTTTGGGAAATTCCCATATACAACGTGTTTCCATTCATGACTAAACTGTAAAAATAAAAAATACCAGCTTCTTTGCATTGTATGAAAATGGAAATCTCCCCGAATCACACACAGCTAATTCTTACATTATATGCATTCCTCACCATAACTACTCCATATCAACAAGCCATCTACACTGTATCTGACTAGTTTATTAGTACCAGCAGGAGGGCGTGTTACTGTGTTATAGATAGACAACATGTTACATCACTTCATTTGGTGAGTAAATGCCTGTTACATTTCATTGGTAATTGTGTTGAAGGTCAGCTCAGGTGTTCAGTTGGGGCCATAATTACTGTACTTGTCATGTGCAGTATTTATGGGATGATTGCACTGCTTTCTTCCATTATCACACCATTCTCGTGAAAGTGATTTTTACCAATGAGAAACATTGTCAAGCATCAGAAGCAGCTAAAGTTTAGTAATGAGTAGTTTTAATAGACTAGCCAAACAACATAACATAGAAAACAATCACTTATTCATTCTCTTAGGTGTAGAATAGGAGAATATTGGCATCACTTTCTAACTGTTTTATGAAAGTTTTTAACCACTGCGGTCCTCTTTAAATTTCCATCAGTGTAGTCATATTTCATTTCTGGTCAAAAGCATACTAGGATATACAGTAGTCAATACAATGTTATCGGCAGATTATGACCACAGGCCAAAGTCATATAATATAGACAGCTAACACATAACTGAAAACTGTGTGGAGACTCAGTTTTCGTTAAAATATGGACATTTTGGTTTTCTTTTGATATCAGAGAGCAGTCACACTAGAAGACTAAAAGCTTCATTTTTACCTCATTCTATGTTAGAGTTGTGACGATCTCTCCTTGGTAAGTGTTTTGTAAGCACAACGTAATTGTATCCACCAAGGAAAATAATCTCCTGAAGGCCATCTCTATATGAGGAACATGGTTAGATAGCATATGTAAGTTGTGTAAGAAATTCTGAGATTTTCAAATTTCATAGATAAAGTTTGCTAAAAGCAGTATGTATGTTGATCCCCAAGCTTTACTGTTTGGCACCAAAGCCTTTACGAGATATGAAAAGTCTCCAATCACCTGAACTGTACTTCAGAAGTATAGTTCAGTGTTGTAACTCTAATATAGCCCTAGGCCTAAGTTCAGCGCTTTAACAACCAGGAACAAGGTGACCATTTGCCACCCTCAAAATTTGGTCTGGTAAAATTTGTATTGCTTAAATATATAAATTTTTAGTGTTAAATTTTAAACATGTTTTGGTTTACTTTCAGCAAGATTCAGGTGTCTTAAAATTGCTTCAACTTTGCTCAGAATCCCCTTAGGTAGCCTCTTGGATCCCTGGTTTAGGTTTACTTGCCGCTTCTACCGAAAATGCTAGTTACAGTCCTGCCCACGTGTAAAGAGAGTGGTGGGCTCTTATATGTAATAACCCTTCAGGAGTAGTAGGTATTATTATCAGTAAAGTAGGTTGCAGTTATGGATCAATTTACTTTGTTGCATCACCTGACAATCTGACAGAAAAATGTATGCCCACTCAATCACTATAATTGTAACATAATACATTACCTGACAATGAAGGCAGTGAAAAGGGCAGGATATGGTATGAGTCACTGAACTGCTATTTTGTAGGCATTTGGTATTATGTTGCATAACATAAAATATGCAACCCCTATCCCCTACAATCAGTGGTGTAGCAATTGTGAGTGCTGCCCACATGTATAAAATGAGGTGGCATAGTTTGCTTCATTCCCTACAATAGTTATAGTCTGTGAACATATTTTGTGGTCGTAAACTAGAAGGACTTTTGTGATATACAATACCAGTATTCATCTACAAACAAGTTACACATGGAAGATAAGATGTGACTGTTTAAATAAATAGTGAAAGAACCAGGGAGATGACTTCAAAAAATAGGCTTTGCTCTGCACGTTGTGCAAAAGTGGAGGAGGGGGGTGGAGAAGGGGGTGGAGGAGGGGGGTGGAGAAGGGGGTGGAGGAGGGGGGTGGAGGAGGTCGGCATGCATTAATATAAAGAAGTGATATACTGAATTACTAACTAACTAGTTATTATTTACCTCTACACTACCGCCTACAATTTAATATAACACACTCTTAGCCTCATTCATACAGGACACACTATCCTTAGTTCGAACCATAGAGTTATCTCCTCTATGGTTCAAGCATGTATGGACAACTATTAGTACTTTATACCTATTGCATGTACACATGCAATGTAGCTTCGGACAGGGATCCAGTCTTCAGACCTGCTGAGCCCTCTGGTCATCTAATGTAATATAATCAGAGTGCTGATGCCAAGTAGGATAATGGTCAACTAGCATTTTATAGATTTGTATCACATATTATGCTAATCAAAGAACTAATCCAATGGATAATGCTAATGTAACTATGTAAAATAAGTTGTAACCTGCAGGAATATATATGAAGCTAATGTTACTTAGCAACTGCCCAACTACTTCCTGCGCCACTAATGGTAGCATATGTTCCTTTTTCTTACAACAAAAATTTTCTATTTAGAACTATCACTTGTTTTCTAATGATAAAACTACAATGATAACCTTCTTGTTGTAGGGTTGCTACAGTTTCACTATGTGTTCTGGGAAATCCTGTATCAGTAACTAAAAAGGATGAAATATGGCGTTGCTCTGGACCAACGACTAGCATATCGTATTTAAAGTGCAACCAATTGGGACTCAAGGGAGTCAGCCAGGGCTCTTGCTACTACCTGGAACACTTTGCTCAATATAGGCCTTGCTCAAGTATCTGTGACAGCATTGGTCCAAGTACAATATCTGAAGCTCGTTGTTTGGCACTCTGCCCAGGTGACATTTTAATGATATCTCAATGCTGTAGTGTAGTGAAACTGCAAGCTTCATAGGCATCATGCCTGTTTTCTGTTATCTTGTGTTGCCTAAAAGGTTTGTCGTGTATTTTCTAGACTAGAAGGTGAAAGGCCCATGATAATCAGTTAGATCATAGATGGCCACTTCTCTAATAAAAATGTTAAATTATCGAAAGTAACAAAGTATTCTACAAATTTTAGGTTATTTGACAAGTAACTGCCGTTTAGCATCCAAAGAAGGAACGACTCCGTCTGCAGCCAGTACCACTAGCCCAACCAATACCCCAAGTCCTGCAAGCTCTACACGTGCTGCTTCAGATAGCAAGAAGGGAAGTATACAACCCAGTTCTATAGCTAAAGATAACAGCACTATCTACATGATTGTTGGTGTCTTGGGAGGGATAGCAGTAATAGCAGCTGTGGTAGTGCCACTCGTTGTTCGGAGACAATGCAGAAACAAAGATCCTGAACCCACCAAACCAGCTGACAGTAAGCAATAAACATGTTGACAGTTGAGGTGATGCATTGTGGTATAGTAGATACGACATATCATACTCTGTGGTACCAGACCGCCTCCAATAATTAATATAATATAATAGTGTCATATAATTATTATAACCAAATCAAAAATCATCCATATAACTTACAATGTATACCACTGTATATTGCAGACGAAAAGCTGCTGAACAACACTACTAAGGACATAACACCTGTTCAACCGGCTTACCAGGGTATGTTAGCGACATACTAGCATCTACCATATTATTATTCATATTGCATTACTAAATTTTATGTGCCTGTAAGCGACATTTGAATCAACTTGCATAAAATTTCTATTATCGGCTCCAGGAAAGAATTATACCATATCCTTTGTTTCTTATATTTTAGCTGATAATGCAGGTGCTAATAATTGCAGAGTGAATACTGAGGGAGACAATGGTATAGTTAAAAACAGTGGTAAGTCCAATATTTAAAAATAGCTATAAAATGGTTGTAAAACAGATCTCAAGTGTATTTAAGCACTCAATGACTGATTTTACACCAAACCGGTGTCCTTATAGTTGCATATATAAACCATTGGTAATGGAATAATTTTAACCATTAGTTATTAGTATTATAATAGTTATATTATATAACAGTTATATAGACATGTACATACAATAGTTACATATTAGAACTGGTGAGATTGTACAAAAGGAACTATCAGCTAACTGTGATATTCATCTGTTTCTGTAATGAGCACCAGTGTGTACATTGCATAGTATTAGTGATGATGATACAGAATTTTAATGGTACAGGAATTACAAGAATACATTAGCAATCCGCATAATATTGTAATGGTTTCTGTGATTTGGTGCGGTCGTCCTTGGACGACTATTGACCCAGAAATGAAGTGCCTATCAGTGGTAATAGGACTTCGCATTACATGAAAGATCGAGCGGTCTCAGTAGCCCAATAACTACCAGAGACGACCCATCTGGTCCCGAGTCTGACCTTCAGACTCTACTTTGAAAGAGAGTGATCCGACCTAGTAGGCGGTTCGCTAAGCGAATGACCTGACAAAAGGAAGTGAAAGTCTCTGATCAAGTATAGATGTGTCTTTATTGAAAGCCAAGTGAAGACTGAGACAATGAACAGTAAAACAATGCCCTTTATATAGTATAGGGACTTCCGGCCGACGTAGTGTCGGGAAAAGACGACGTGTGGTCGTCCGGAAGTTGCGCAACAATATGGCCGCCAGAAGCCCGACGGCCGACCCAAAGTAGGTCGGGTTCTACAAAAGTTGCTTATAATGGTCCAATTCATGTACAAAATGAATATCAATGGATTTTGAGAGGTCGAGCCTCTGTACATGGGTATAAAAGGCATTAAAAGACTTAGATATAATCATGTAACTGTATACAATAATATAGGAGTAAAGTACAAGCAGATATATACAATTATGTGCACACAAGAATGAGTGTCAGATGTAAGATACGACTTGGCGTACCATTACAATATGTCATGGATGGTTACTAGCTACTATGTGAATATACCATAATATGCTGTATGGTACAGGAATGAGGGTCATAACTCCAAATAATTTCTGTGCCCACAGTTTAATTTGAGCTCACCATGGACATATAGTAAATAATCAGTTGGTGTTACGCCCCCCCCCCCCCAACTCTATGCTGCATGGTACATTCAACTAGTCCTCAGTAATTCAGCCCTGGAAACTGGCTAATTCCCAAAGTACATGACTTGTATAATATATTGTGATTCTTGTAGTACTAGACCTGAATAGTGAACACGTGTTTTGTTTTTGCATTGCAAGCATCTGATGCTATTCCTGATAGTGTAGTCATGTGACCCTATGTTTCAGATGAGTATCGTTACATACGCGACGCTGTCGATCCCGATGTAGATCCATTGTACAGGGATATGGAAGCCACTACCAGGACAGAAGAAGAAGTCAAAGAGACAGATAAAGAGGGTGAAAGTCCAGCTAATCAAGACCACTAGATAGGGCTATTAGATATAATACAATAGTGTAACTACCCAACACCATGCTGCAAAGAATCATCACAGTTATACCAGACCACTGATTGAACATTTCTGCCAATTACTTGAATTATCTGATTTAATACATACTACTAGTAACTACAAGTAACGATGACCATTCTTTGCTGTCAGGGAAGTGATGTCATAATTCATAGATTTCTACCCTCCTCCCCCCCCCCCCCCCCAGTTGAATATCAGCACACATCTTTAAACATCTTGTGAAAGTTTTCAATACCTACTGTAATTTTATGCATAAGCACATGTACATGTCTGTCTCATCACATTTTTACGACTTTGATATGTTTTGTAGAAAGTATATTTTGCTATCTTTGGACTTGCATTTCACACTTCATGTAATATATTATATTTTTTAGGAAAGTTTTGAAATGTTTTTTGTGACCAAACAATGTTTTGTTCAAACTGTCCTGACAGGCTCTGCATATGCAATGTATAGGTTTTACCTATAACTACTATATGGTGAACTGGTAGACTGGATTTGTAATTCTGGTACTACCTTATATTGTTGTGGTCACTCGACAAACTAGTCCGAGACACACATTAATTATACTACTGGTAAAGTTACAAGATAAAACAAATATTCTTACAGTATAGTTTTGAAATTTAGCACTAGCACTGTTTTCTCTGCTTTTTCTCTGTATAAATAGTCTGTTTGTATGTTCAGTATCTCACCATACTCTGCTACTATGTTCCATACTTGGTTTGTACCAATTAGTTCTATTCAAACTAACTAAGGCTCGGAAGTGTGTTCTGTCTGCAGAACAATTAATAACATAATATTATAAACACACTTCAATTGATTGACTGACTTCTTTGCTAGGGTCACATTGACCTTGTTTCAATGTTTAGGTGTGGCATATAATCTATAATCTGTGGTGAATGAGAACTGAAAATTAGCCATTATTCTGCTAGTAGCCCGTGTTAACAGTTAGTGCAGTGTATATACATGTACCTACCTGTAGCCCATGCAGTGTATATACACGTACCTATCTGTAGCTCATGCAGTGTATATACACGTACCTATCTGTAGCTCATGCAGTGTATATACACGTACCTATCTGTAGCTCATGCAGTGTATATACACGTACCTATCTGTAGCTCATGCAGTGTATATACATGTACCTACCTGTAGCTCATGCAGTGTATATAAACATTTACCCACCTGTAGCCAATGCAATATACATGTACCTACCTGTAGCCCATGCAATGTATATACACGTATCTGCAACCTACTTGTTAATGGACCGATGCCAACTCTTGACTCAGTGGGATTTTTGTGGAAAACAATGATAATATGATTAAACTTTCCACTACTTCCATAGCTATAGCGTAAGACATGTAGAGTAGAATAGACAATATATTATTATAATACACACCTGTCAAGTTTCCAGATTTTATTAGGAGACTTCAGGGCACTTTTAAACCTCCTTCTTTTCTCCAGGTTTTATAACATAAGGAGTTTTTAATATAATTCCAGCAGTATCATCTCCCAATTGTGCTGTTATATACAATACACGTACTTCTGAATACTGAAGCATTAATACAACTACATTTAATTGTAATTCAATTGAAATAATGTTCTTTAAATTTTATATTATTTTGAACAATCTGAGAAATTGGTGTTTTAATCAAATTATATTTTGCCATCTTGAGGGTTTCTCACGTGAAAAATGCCTGAAAAGTGCGCTGATAAAAACCACTGAATTTTTCTTTCTGTTTTACTTGACAGGTATGATACGGTATTGGCATCAGCTGAGAATAGGTGTTTGAATAACTATGCTGTATTGCAATATGCAGAGCTATTTACTGTTAGATCCTATTTGAAGGTTCATCTACATTTTGCATGCAATACATGATCAACAATCTGCTGACTCGGCAGCAAACAATTTGTATACTTCTAGATTTATCACTACAGGCAGGAATACTATGAGTCATCTTAGTAAGATCTTTCATCAGCTTCAGTGAATTTTTGAAATTTTTTTGTCTATTGCATAATGTATGTACACATGACATAATTTTGTGAAACATACACTTTACAATGTGTATAGTATTAGAATATATTATAATACACATTGTAATTGCGATTCTGAGACATTGTCTAAATACCATTTCAGGCGGAATCATGTGGACACTCACTAAGGAATTTATGCTGTGCTCAGTTTTCGGAACTATAAGAGATGCAGCAGCAATGCTGCCTAAAGTATGGTATTGCCAGGACACACTTACATACATGGATTGTCAATTAAAGGGAGCAGAAGCGGTTGGGAATGGATGTTACTATCTGGAGCACTTCAGACAATATCGAACCTGTAAATCAATCTGTGATGGAGTAACACTGCAATCTATATCTGAGAGGAAATGTGAGAGCTTCTGTCCAGGTAAATGGCTATGTCTAACAAGCAGTTTATTAGTTATAACTTTGAAAGTCTTGAAGTCACAAAATGTAATATTGGACTGCTCAGTATCACTGTTAAAATTACGATGTAAAGCAAACCTTAAAAAAGTAGTAAGAAATCGAGAATTTGGCCATCTTAATCTAAATCTTAACTTTTTTTCAAAATGGTGTGCAACTTGCTTAGGTCAAATATCTCTAGTTGGGTTTAATGCTGTTTTGAACTTACAGCATTTTCAGAATGCTCAAGTTTTATTGACAGGTGAATCAGTGACGGCACTTGTTCAATACAATGTGAGAGCCGCTAAGCCATAGTACATGTAAATATTCAATCTAGGCAGATGATCAAGCACATGCTGTTCTAATTTAAATATCTCTAAATGATCGACTTACATTTCAAAATCATAAAACAACACAAGTACAGAGTGCATATTCAACTATTGATGTGAGGAGGGAATTTAAATTTTGTTCTGGTGATTTGTAGAAAAGCTCAAAAAAATTTGACTGGTTTGTACAGATTTGCTACCATGGCTTCCATGAGCCAATATGAACACAAAGACTATTATTCAGCTTTCCAACTGAGCATAAAATACAACAATAGAATTGTTTATAATTAAAACTTTTGTTGACTTTCTTTGTCAATTTGAATAGCACCACATAATTAGGTACAGGACAAGTGACACATCACTTGAAATGCTGGTAGTTCCAGATAAATATTTCTGAGCTTTGACAGAGCACCATATTTGCATGTTTTTCAAAGTAAAATTGCACCCATGTAGAGATAGTCAACCTAGACATATTTTACATTATTTGAAAGCTAAAAATATGTTTTACACAACTAATGTAGTGAAGCTCTTGAAAAATGTACTGCATAATTTATTAATGAAACTACTTTGTTTGAAATCAGGCACTGGCTGCAGGTTGCGTTATAGTTTGAAATGGTACATCACTAAAACCTATTTGTGCAGGACCAAACAAAATTGTATCATTTCAATGATATCTTGAGCAGTGAATCCCCAGTAAACCTCTAATGCATCTATAATTTCATTATGAAGATGTTGTGTTTTGACATATTATACTCTTTATTGAATACTTTTATCTTGTGATGCTGTTATGCAACATTTCTCATGCTTCTAGGCTACCTCATGGGCAACTGTCACCTGTCTGGTAGTGCAAGCACCACAAAGACAACCATCGCACTGCGCACTTCTTTTTCCACAATAAGTAGTGGTGAGCTGCAAACAAGAATGGTGCAACCAGCTACAACTTCTACCAGCGCTCAAGTGGAGGTCATGAGCCCGCCACTTGTGATAATACTGATTGCGATATGTGCAGCTATCCTGTTGATTTTGTTTGTGGTGCTGTTTGTGGTTGTTTGGATAACAGCTTTTAAAAGAAGACACTATGCAGGTTAGAAGTCAATATGTCATCATCATCATGAGTTCTATGCTGATTGATCTCAATTCCCCCATCTGTATTTTATCACTAACTACAGACGTAAAACTTGAGGTTTTTGTGTTTCTTGGTGAGGTATGTGTTTGTTGATACAAGCTAGGGTATTAGTTAATGGTGAGAACTATTGATTAAACAAATACCATTACATTATCTTTCATCATCTATTATCCCATGGAAAAGCAGAGAAGGAATGTCAAGTTCAGTAATAATATAAACATTAAGAGAGGATAACTCCATTTAAATTGGCCATACAATTATGTACATGTAGCCTGTGGATGCGCATGATTTTTTACATGTAAGGCTGCTGCTGTCTTTTCTAAAAGCAGAGAAAATAGTGTATGTCGAATTATCAAATTATTAAAATAGACATGTATGACTGTTGATATCAATTTGTGATGCTCTTGCAACAAGACCAACCAATATAATATACTACATGTAAGTGGAATGTCCAAGGCTTTTACATGTAGGGTATGCAACTCCTTAATAAGCAAACGAGTAACATACAAATATACAAATATAGATGATGTATTTTTAGCAAGAAAATTATTTTTGAGCAGTCAGAGACTTGCTTCAAATCCATGAAAATACCTTATTATACATTATTATACATCATTATATAAAAGAATGGTCAAAGCCTTAACAACAAATATAGATGTAGGTATATACACTACTTATATGCTTATCATAGTAAAGAAGTACATGTGGTAACCTATTTTAGTAAAAATATTTTACATGAGGGTCTTATTATGTCACTTATATTGTATATAAACATCTTGCATTGTACTTGACTAGTATGAATGTTGCATTATACATTGAGCATACTATTCAACATAGCTCATCATGGCGTTTGCTTCACCTTCTTAGGTGAAAGAAACACTATACAGTTTTCACGCTGTAAAGGAGGGGTGGATTACTCACCCCCTCCGGATTATACAGGAAGAGATGAGTCCACCCCACCGGATTATCAGGCTTGAGAACATCAGCTACCGGAATGTGAGGGTCAAACTGATAAACAATCTGTCAAGTGATGCAGAAAACAGATCTGAAAAGAAATATTTGCTAGCTTCTACAATTTATTTCCTCATAGTCAACCTTATATATGTTGATATAATATAGGAAATTATATGATGGTATCATATTATGTTTGGATGTCATGGGTATAAAGCGTGTCGGCATATATTTTACATGAATATGCACTTTTATTCTTTTTATAAGGCAGTGTTAAATGTGCAGTATACTTGGAGATTAACAAATCTAACTATCCTCATATTTTTATATGCTTCTATTTTTCTAATGTTACTAAGTCTGGTGCAATAATCTAGTTCTATTCAAAGACTGTGATACAAAAATTTTATCAGAATCAAAAGTCATTATATTGATAGCTCTCTCATAATTTTGCTATTGCATTAACATACAAATTGTAATAATAATACGACATACAATGTAATATAATGTAATACAGTAGTAATAGTATAGTATAGTACAGTACATGTATAATAGTGTAATGTTTCTGAGTTAGATGATCATACGAGAGCCGAGGGCTGCACGTATGTGAAGGGCTTGGAAGGTGGTAGAGGCTGACCAAGTGTACCTTCTGCTCAATACATAAAAGAGTGAACAGTTATGGGTGCTCTTATTAGTGTAGATTGTAGATTATCTTAGACGTAGGCCGATGCCGAGACTCATTGGAGCTCAGGACCGACAAAGGTCTAGTAGAGTTTATACTCCGAGGGAGTGATCTGTAGAGTTTATACTCCAAGGGAGTGTAGTGAAGAAGATCTAACCTTGAGAGCCTAAGTCCGACGCTGGGTTCATTTAGAACCCGGGATCGGCCTAAGCCTAAGGGGTGGATAGAGATATGCTTAGCCTAGGATGAGGTGAACTCGAGCCGTACTGAATCAAAAGGATTCTCAGGTGGAGTTACCCGCCTAAAGAGTAAGCCTCTGTAGGTTGAGTTAGGAGATGTTGCTTTATTCAAGCGCAATCAACAACTGATTCACAATAGAAAATGCTCGGCCTTATATACATAACAAACTTCCGGTAAAAATGGTACGACATGGTATCGGGCGGCCGACAGGGGGTTGGCTCCAGAACTTACGCAACAATATGTCTGGTTCCGCCCGACCTGGCCATATGAAAAGGTCGGCCATGGCACAAAAAGTGCTTACAATAGGTAAAAACATGTTGTGTGTAAATATGAGCTAAATCCATAAGGTCGGCCACGTAGTTACAGTATAGTGGCAAAAAGACTCTAACAATATGCAATCAAGTAAGGATAGACAATTACTAAATAAGTATAATGTGGGAAAAACCAAGTTGCAATAGAGAGTAATCCCAAGACTTGATTGCTAATACAGACATGTATATAAGACACGCAGTGGATAATAGGGTATTGAATGCATAGATAATAATAGATAGACAATGCATGGATATGTGAATAACAGTATATGAATAAGGTAAATTGTCAGCTAATGATATTGCCAGTGTGGCTGGCCTAGGTGCCATTACCACGGAGGCTGTTTCACCACAATAGTATAGTAGCAATATCATTATTTTCTTGTCCAATTGTTGCTGTTTGGTAGCTTGAGACATATTTTGTTATAAATATGCAGTAGACTAAAGTGTTCCTTGGGACTATCTCTGAACTCCATAACGAGGTGTCAAACACTAAAACAACAAACTATTTGCAGGTTAAGCAATATATTTTAGTGGGCAATAGCAATCTAATATACATCTGGTATTGAATGTATCACAGTGATGTTTTGTTCACACTATAGCTACCAACAACCAAGGTGCAAGCTCACCGCAATATACATGTACAATGTAGATAGCAAGATTAACTGACTGCTATGATCCTTTTGCTCATTAACAGAATAGCGATGTTGTGTTTTGTACAATTATCCACAGATGATCAGAAACCCCAACCAAGTCAGATATTAACAGGCATGTAGCCAACCATTAGCCACCACACACTCTCTACACTACAACACTATTATTGAATACTAGATATATTTTTATCAATTATGTTACCTGTACATCTTCAACAAGTTACATGTATTCAAGATATTTATTTTAAAATGTTATTATATTTGGCATATTGCATGCAAGGAAATATTATATTATGAGATGTAAGGTACTTTGTTCCACACTTGTAAAGTAGCCCATCCCATACTGAGGCATGAGCCTGAGGTTCTATTAATACAGTTGTGTTCATGGTGCCCATCACTTTCGCTATTGAACATTCCAATGGTTGTTGAGCCAGGATTCCGTAACCATGGGTAGAGCTTGCGTTGTGTTGAATACCATAGAAGCACAAGCATTTTTCACTACCTTTGCATTTGTTCTTACATTGCTTGTATAAATGCAATCAATGTTTTAGTCTATCCATATCATTTGAACCTATCAATTGTAATATTCATAAAATGATAACCTTGCTTAGCTATAGTTTAACAACTGATTTATTACACTAACATCTCATTGGCACACGGCAGTAGCAGCAACAGCAGTACTGCAACACACTCTCTTCTGCTAGTCAGTTTTAGTCTTGAGCAGTTGGTATCAGTCTGCACAGGGTCAGTCAGCTTTTACAGCTGAGACATATAGATGTGTGTACTCTTTACCACCCGAGAGTAGACTAAAATACTACAGCTGCTACTGGGTTTGGTTTATATGTCATACTATGATTTCAATGCTACACACACACACACACGCGTGCACACACACACGCGCACGCGCACACACACACACCTATAATTTAAATAAACACAACATTTTAGTTATAAATGATTATAAAAAATAGCTAGCAATGCACAATATTAAAGATGTATTCCACATCTAATAATAGGAATTCATAACGCATGAGGATTAGTTACATGACTTTACCATGGAAAAAATGGTTACGCCGTTTTTTTCTAATTTAATGCTGAGTTTAGAGTTTATAACATAGAAAATCATCAGCTATTATTAGATGATTATCTTCACACCTTTTCCTGATCAATTACAAGAAGACTATTTTTATGTGCTTAGGCAGGGCTCTCAAGTTGCTCAGTCAAAAAATCCGAGCAAATGTACAATGTACTGCAGTGTAAGCAGTGTAGCAGTATTACTCTACCAACAATTGGTCAGATATATAAATAAAGCTGTTGGTCACTTACATGCACATATCTATTGCTCTACAGAGTTAGCCTAAGTAATTTCTCACAGCCTAATAATCCCAGTACATACATGCAATTCAGTCCTTGCCCTTGAAAAGTAATAGAATTAGTAGCTTTTTTCTAAGCAACTCACAAGCTATGAGATAAACTGAAGATTAATTTGGAGATTTTAAAGCATTTCAATACAAAATATAGCTAATGTGAGAAAATCTCCCAAAATCCGAGCAGATCATCAATAATGAAAAACCTCCCGAGCACTCCGAGCAAGCACTCAAAATCCGAACTGCTCGGGGAAAATCCGAGAACTTGAGAGCCCTGGCTTAGGGGCAATGCTAAATTAAAATTTGAAGGTCTAGTATGTGGTCTGCAGGGCAAGTGGGAGAAAAACTAATAAATGTTTTTTAATCTGTTGTTCACTTATAGGCAAAATGTGCTAGCTTTAACCTAATACATTATATGAATATATGTGAACGTGTGAATATGACTTTTATTATGTACAGTGCTTTTACCATTCCTTCATAATTCCATGTGCGGCTGTTTTGGTACGCTGTTGTCTTCTCCTACCGTAATAATTTTCGAATATGAGAAAATATTCTTTGTGCTCCTTGTAATATAGAGGTATTGATAATATTTACCGTACTCTATAAGGAATGAATTTCAAAACAGCGAGCCGGCTGGACTTTGTTTCTAAAACGAACCCGAAATCGAGGCTGTCATAACAAGCGTTATGGCAACCGAATTAAAATCCAAGAGCACCTGCTATGTATTTACTAATAATTTTTTTTAAGTTATGCTAAATTATATCTTTGCTTGTACTTTAGTAACTCGTAGCAGTGCTACCATTACAGTTTTATGACATCATTTTTTTACCTTTGCTTGTTTTGATAATTTGAGCCTTTTAAGTTGAATATTTGCAGAAACAGGACCAAATGAACTAATAAATGCTACAAATTAAAATCGGAATCAAAATGAGTGGATTAATTATTATGTTTAGTAAATAACATTTATAATAGCTAATTCTAGTTTAGATTTTTAAGTTTAAACTCTAGTAGCAGTTGGGAACTTTTTTGTCTAGAACTTTTTTTTAATTAATTTTCTAAAATAAACCCACATGGTTGTTATTTGATTTAACCATATAAATAACATTTAGTTACTTCCAATGTATCCCTAGTATGCTATTATCCAATGCATATATTAATTTATTATGGGTGTGTGTATGCATAAGACAGCATTAACAGTGAAATGGTTGTGTACAGGCTACCGCCATGACCATAACCTTTTGCAGATGTTTTAAAAATATTCATGTGGACAATAATTAATAATATATTTTCTGCACAGAAGAGACAGTTAGGCTTCAACATGTATACATATCCAAGCTGACAAATGGTAATCATAATTATGCCAATGTTAATATACATATAATTATTTTATAGATTCTTACAGGTAAAACTTATTGCGGAATACATCATGATTGTGCATTAAAATGGATAAGTCTGAATCAAATGGCGATGAACTAATTTCGCGTAAGTGTAAACAGTAATAGTTTTGTTTTACTTTCTGTGTCTATTTCTATGGATTCTATTCGTTGGATTGTTATATGCATATCTACAATGACCTATAATTTCAGACCACTTCTACCTTAACTAAAGTTGGCATCATTTTTCGGTAAACGTTGATATTCGGTTGAGACGAAGGTCATTATCAGCTCAGCTACACACCATCACGTTCCATTGGTTATTGTTTTCAAGCTTTGATTTGGATGAGCATTTTTGCAGTTTGATATTATTGATTCTCAATTGGTTTTTAAAGATATAGAACACATTTATCATTGCACAACTACATGTACTTGTACACTCATATACTTTATAACACTGGTAGGAGGTTGAGTTTAGGATAATAAAATTATAAACTATTTTTGCCTTCAATATAGCTGTAAGCCTTATATGCACATTACTGAGACTGATTTTTACTGCACAAGTTCATTATTATTTATGTCAATCCGTATTAATCAACTATATTCTAATACGTGCCTGCATCGTATTTTAGCTGCTCACGATGCTAGGCTGAAATTGACCACGTCATCACTCTTTGATAGTCTGGATAGATATGAGACACAGGAATGTCTCTCATATCTACAGAATCATTGGATGCTGAGTGTAGATGATTATAAAATACCTACAGAGCCACCTGGTGGCCTCATTAGTCAGCTGACACCCCTCAAGTCTAGTCATTGCTGGATTTTGGTATGTTTATTAGTTCACGTTTCAAAATCTCAATTATTTTACCAACTTTATATTAGATATTTAAATTGTACATTTAAGAAAAAAACTAATGGTGGTTTCGTTGCATAGCTGTAGAAAATATATTGTTTATTACATGATATATTGTGATAACTCTCCTCTCTTACTATTTTTTTTATACTGTTCATATAAAAATTTAACATCATTCCATATTTTTAAAGTCTGATAATTAATGTCAACTAATAGCTACAATCGCACCTCCGTTGTAGATACCAGAAGAGGAGGGATGTGACAAGTATGACTTCAAGGTCATTCACCAGATGATCAGAGAGTTAACTATCGGTATATTCGTACTCAATCAGGTGCCAAACATATCTCTAGAGTCAAACTTTGATTGCAGCACAAGTGTGCAGCTCCCACCAGCTTATATCGATACCAAGGTAATATACACATAACACAAGTATGAGTATAGTGTTATACAGTAATATAAAGGTGTGCTCAGTGAATGTATACAAAACATATAATATCATTATAGACTGTATGAAGTATAAGTTATATCAATAATGTAATTCTTTCATTTAGAACTTGAAAGGCAAAAATACGACATATATGTCTTATCATGTATCTATATGCACATTTACTCAACCTATTCAAGAGTTAATGTAGTGCTACATGTAACTTGCGATTTAAAGAATAATTTCTATGCTGGCAAAAATCCAAAGTTTACAGAATTCAACACTAGTCTTGTATTACTAAAGTCTTGTTAAGCCATCTGAATGATTTGCTGTAGGAAAGTTAGATAACAGCTATGGCACACTTTCCTATGAGGATATGTATTTGCTATGTACATGTGCATGTATATTATTTTTTATATACAATATACATTTCCATTATCTAAACTGTCTTATGTGGGCCTATCGTTTGCTAAACGCTAACTCTGTTGCATGATTTAACATGTTTAGATTGGTCAGCTCTTGACAAATGTTGACTATACGATGAAGTCGTTGTGGCATGGTTCCTATATTCCCCGTGAGAAGAGAATGAAGTTCACAGATCGTTGGAGAAAGAAGCTCGATGTGAATATGGAAACTGGTGTAGCCGAGTCTAAATCACCACACATAATGGAATTCCATGGTGCAGGTTAGACATATAATGTACATTGTAAACAATATGACTGTCCAATTATAGTTGCATGTTTTTTCACTGGTCTGTACTTGAAGTTGTCCAATCAACTGCCATTATCACAATGATTATCGAAAGAGTTTTTGTAAGTCAATATTTTCTTCTTCAACCACAAGGAATTTAGTTTATATTGTAGTTTTCACTGGTCAAAAATGTTTTGGTCACCGAATGAAATTCATGTCACAAGAGTGTAATGTCCTCCTTTCTTCACTACAAATACTTTCTATATTGAATAGGTAATCAATAAGTACAATGTATATAAAATTAGTTACATAATAATACTTGAATGGATATGACGTCTTACTGCCACCCAAATATAATGTTCTATTGATCTAGTTGATAAGATATTTAGTAAATGATTGGATAAAGAGTCATATCTTAGTTTCTTTGAAGTAAAGTGTTAATAATTTCATTTGTGCCTGATAACACTCTCACTGCCATCTTGATATGCATGATGTATTCTATAAATAAAATATAATATACTTGTTCATTGGTGCAATTCAACTATGTTAACTGTTCCTATACGCTTAGTATTATTAGATCTACAACCTGCATGCATATATATAAAAAATGATCTCCCCTGTAGGTATGATTGATGTCACAAAGATTAAAGAGTATCAAGAAATCTACTCCTCTATACCTGCTGAAAGTCCAGGAGATGCTGAAATACTAGAAAGCAGACGGTAATAATTTATTTTACTATCTTAAATACAGGATGGTATTTTATATGGTTGTCGTGTTAATAGTATGATTACACGAATTCTAATGTGTGTTCACAATGTCGCTCATTGCTAGCGACCAAGCTGCAAACAGACCACAATAGTAAATCACTCTTGTGAGCGACAGGGTTCAAAGTTGAACCCTGTCGCTCACAGCACTGTGCCGCTTTACCTTTCTATTGTGGTCTACATGCAACTTGGTCGCTGGTGATGAGCGACAATGTGAACAGCACATATTACATACACATACATGTGTCTCTCCACGAATATGGTATACATGTTTAATGTACCACTCATTATTAACTTAAAATTCAATAACAATTGATTTTAATCAGTTTTTCCATGCCAAATCACCATAATAACGAGTCTCTTCATGCAAAGCACAGCACGGTGGCCATCTTGTTTAGTTTCTATATTAACAGGTTTTTCATGGATCATGCCGAGGATTTGACAATGAAACTGAATGTGTTTCTGAACTCTGCACAGCAGTACAAGAACATGTTCTTGGTTGATGGAGACTGGATTGTGTCGACTGCTGTTAAACTAACTGATGACAGGATCGATAGTATGGGGTACGAGAGACTACAGTCTAGGTTACGTCTGCAGCAGGTAAATTTCTTAATATCTCACCTACCAACCTACCTATCGCGCTGAGTTCTTCTATTCAAAATAGTTTTATGTTGCAACGAGACTACTTTTGTTTTCATTACTTTTGTTTTCATTTTATTTTGAGCCTATTAGTTGATCTAAGGCTACAATAGAATAGTGTTCAGCTTCAGCTTCTGCCGCTTCCACTGCTCATTTGCAGCATAAATATAACTTGAAAGGAACTTCCTGCAATCAAAAATATCTCAAAGACAAATACATGTAGTAGTTTTGATTATGCCAAAATGCATTGCGTTTTCTTCAATTTTCCATTTTAATTTAGCCGGAGTTCTCTGTTGTTTAGCTTAGGCCATAAATCTCTTTTACAGTTGTCTGTCATTGTAAGTCACAACTCAAGATTGAGCTACATTAAACTTTCACTCACTAACTCTTGGCATCAATTGATTTCTTATTCAAACCTTATAAACTATCATTCTCTGAGAGGGATTCAGTCTTTGACTCCACTTACAAACACTTGGTAGACTGTATACTAAATAGCTAGTTAGGAAAGTAATTACACGTAGAATATTACAGTAAATATATAACTTTGTTCTGAGATTCAATGATTATTGATCCAAACATTTCATGTATATGAGATTTTAATTAATAAAAATGTATTACCAGTCTGCATGTAGCGTATTGATTCTTTCTGTGTGTGTTCTAAAGTGATACACTCTGTAAAATATATGAATATATGACCTCTTTTGTTTATTACTACTTCGTTAACTATGATGTGATTTTCTAGCATGAGATTCTACTCCCTCTTATGATTGACTGCTGCACTACCTATTGAGAGCAGCCCGTCTTTTCGAACATCTTTAACCCAAGCTGGTGATGACCGGAAAGAACAAATTTATCCAAAAATCAAAATTCTAATTTTGCTTAGTGTTCGAATCTTCATAATAATCTAATACATATTAGTTATATATTGTATTCCTTGTAGAATGTGGTGAAAGAGCACCTGGCCAACAGAGATGATGTCAGACACCAGCTGAGTCTAATTAAACTTGTAGCATTCCTCGTACCTTTTCTCTGTGCAATGAGGCGGAAGATGAAGATACCAGATATATCTAAACTACTGCCTCCACTTCTTGGTAAGGGTGCTATTGACCCCCTCCCTCCTATCTACTAAGTATGCTATCGAGATTGTTATCTAGCCCCCTGCTTTCTAACTATCAAGTGCACAGGTACAGTATATATGCATATATTAGACCGAAATATATGTTGACTGAAATACATATACATGTACTTTACACATGTATTTTGGTCTACATTATGTACATGTACATGTATATATGTACACATTACAATGCATATACATGTACATGATACCCATATACTTTGTACATGTAGTGTAGCAATGAATAAATTATGGGCTGCTTGTAGACAATGCATCTCCTACTGTTGACAGCCTTCATGTTTTGTTTGCAAATGTTTGTTCTGTAAACAATATCATTTTTGCCTCATAAATGAAATGTAACACTCTATTTTCAGAAAAGTTTCGAATTACTCAAAGATACCGATGTAATCCTCTGTGTTTTATGTTATCAATATCCTTCAGTAAATAATTTCAATTTAAATGAATTGTTTGCTGACGTATAAAGTCGCAAAATGAAGTCAGATTAAGACTGTAATGCTAACGGCCTCACTATTTGGTTAATGTAAATTATATTTGCAAAAGTAAAGTTGGTAATATTAGAGTTAAGTTGCAAGTACTGTAGATTGTGCGTTGTGTTTGCGCTAGGAATTCAGTACCCGATAAGTGATAGCAGACTAAATATAGACTTTTATTCAAAATCATTTATTTATGAATAGTAATAATTCTATTACTGGAAGTTAACTAATTGATTTTTATTATTTTAATTGCGAATTTTTGTGTACTAGATTAGCTCAGTCGCTGATTAAGTTAGAACAATGATTATATTGAGAAGATAATATTGTCCTAGACTATAGGTCACTCTATGGAGTCATTGACTTGTTGGATTAGAACTCAAGATTATAATCTTGTATAAACGGAATTATGCAGTTCTTTGGTGGCTGATTCACTAAAATAGCCCTACAAGTACGTAGTATTGTAATTGAGTTACGTATGAGATGTACTTGGACACTTTATCAGTACAAGTTCTAAAGGTAAATTTATGTGCTTGGTACAAGTTACAAATAATTATCTTTTTTTGACATAAGTGGTGCCAGATTGTCCCTGAAACAACACTCATATGCATGATCGCCATCTAAACCCAGAATAATATTTCGCTAGAAAGAAGCTTTTACCAGTATCAGTATTGATTTGAGCTGTTGAACTTCGTCCAGGTGAGAACGTAAAGACTGAGAGGGAGTTGCCTCCCCTGATGACTGGTGAAGGCTATGCGTGTAAGAACTTCTCCTACAAGGACCAGATCTACTCTCTACATGGAGGTAGGAGCTACATGTAAATCTTTATCAAGTTGTGTGTATCAGTATCACCTCCATCATGATTGTAGTATTCGCAGATATCAATATCTTTATTATCATGAAAGTACTCTGATAAGGTTATATTACTTTTATGTTATACCATAAAGGTGTAATATAAGTTTAGTAATCAAACATATATTACACCTACAGTCAAGTGCAGATAACTTTAAAAGTTGGAGGAGACATCATATTTTATACCATATGGAGACTATTGTTTTCTCTCACTGCAGGTATTCTCATAGACCTGGACACTCCTGACCCAGTACCTCTGGACACGGAGTTAGCTGAATGTTACGATGACTTTATAAGCAAGGTCCAGGCCAAGAACAATAAAGCTCTAGATCCCAATGCACCAGCACAGGAGACGTATGAGATACCTACTGTGGAGGTCAATGGAAAAAAGTGAGTCAATCTGATCTTCTCTATACATGATCACTCCTACAATGATGTCATACTAGTGGGTACTTGACCATCATAGGATCATGTGAACCTTCTGGTTCTAATATTATTATCCTTGGTGAGCTGGAATGGTAGCTATGCATTGCACAGGAGTTTTGTTAGCTTTGAACCACATCTACTGGGTTATCCTAGTCTGAAACATATACTTTCATGTACACTGTATGTCTTTGGGGATTATATAATTCTACTGCATAGAGCTGGCTGCTTGATTATGCAATGTATACCATGCATACTTTCATAATCCTATTATTGTGTATAAAGTCTAATCACCTCAGTTCCACGATTACTGTTGGGGGGGGGCACTACATGCTGCAGGGGCTTTCAGCACTGACTGAAATCTCACAAATTTGATAAGTAGCTACATTTCTCACAGAGTCCAGTAGGACCCTTTCCTGGAAAATCACTTGACTGCACGCCAAGTAAAACACTATTCACTGGTCAGTGAAGGATTATTTGAACATAAACAATTGGTGACAATTTTTGTGAAGTAAACTTTCACTTAGCCAGTTCTGCAAAGAGTTATTCTCCTTATGAACGATGACTGTTCCAAGACTTTTCAATTAAATGATAAGAACGTGTCACAAATTTTAGCAGTTTGAAGTTTTCTAACCTTCAGTGATGAAGTAAACAATACTCAAAGATCACATAAAATTTATGCAATGACATCAGTAATCAGATTTTTCTTTGAAGTTGTTACTCGGTACAATAACTTATAGTTGGTAACATATTTTGGTGAGAGTGAATAGCCATGGAAAAGCGGTTGCCATGAAATAATTGTACTAGTTTTCATATATATCTTTGAACCAAGTGCCTGTAAGGTTAAACACTTCCTGCAGACTGACACATAAATCATGAATGGTGGTTACTCTGTAGGTTTTATATGGTGAAAATAGAATTTGATACATACTACCCACAAAATCCACGGAAACCAAGATGGCTGCAGTTACTTAATGACAAGATAGCCGCTCTCAGGCCCAAGAAACTGCCGATAGAGGAGCCTCAGATGATGGACGTTTACAAGAAGCTGTTTGGATACAGACGAGCCTTGAAGTTCAAGGTAAGCCAAGCTAGTACTGTTGTGGCTGGTATCTCTACTCTCAGTTGTATACAGTGTTATGCGAGACCATATTAATATTGTGATGACAGGGTATATTGTTAGTATAGGAGGCAAGTTCACCATTTCAGAAGAGTATTTTCCATATAGATTATAGTACTGAGTATTACTACTCCATATTTACATGTTTGGTGACAATCCTCAGATTATCTGTTGTAAGAGTAGAAATACATCACACCCTGTACCATACAATGATACATGTACAGTCTAATAACATATAATATGTGGAGTATAGTTTATACAGTTTTACACAGCTATACATACTCCATGCTTTTATCTACATTGTCCTCAAACTAATGCCATACTAATGATACCTTTAACAGGAGGGCCGTGATGAGGTGGGTAATGATTGTGCACTACGTATTATTTCTTGCCAGATTTGTCTCCACATGTCAGCTTTCACTATGCTATATGATATGAGTGAGGTCAACCTGTAAAAATCTAATTTAATCATTTTTAGCAAATGTGAACATCAAAAGTTGTTACTTACACGTACATTGTATAGAGTCATATTTATTTTATACACTATTTTCAAATAAAACATCAACGTAATAGTGCTTAACTTTTGAGAGACTCGCACCATGTCAAATTACAAATCTAAATTCAAAATTTAAAACTTTTTAATATTAGTTTGGTATGTATTTAATATCCTCCCAGTTTTACTGTGATAGCCATGATATAGCGTTTAAGTTTGTGTCACTAATCATGATTGGCCGAAATGCGTGATACATGACAACTTATGAATGTTACAAGCTGTATTTCTAAACATGTTATTGAAATTCATTTGTATGTTTTATTTCACTAATTTTGTATCCCAATTTTTTTTCATCAGAAGGTTGATAGTTCCATGTGGTGCATGCATTTTGGCAACTGTTATTGAATGGATATAATCTTCTGTTTAGAGAGCCAACTCATGTTTGAAAAATATTATTGCCTTAAATGTGTTGCTAGTGCAGTTTGTGTGTTAGTAGTATTTCTTACTGTTGATTGTTATAGTCACATGTAGATGTACATGTAGATGTACATGTACATCTACATGTACATCTACATGTACATGTACATCTACATCTACATACGGTTAGCTGATATACTTGTGGTATAGTCTACATGATTGTATAATATACAAAGTTCTTTTGCAGTCAGAACAACGTCGATCTCGAGAAATGGTACGCGCGCTAATAACTATGCGTTAGCTCAAAGAACATTAATTATTGGCTATACTATCTAATGACCATAGCATCACACATGAGTTCAAATATTTTAAAACAAATTCTTGTCAAATTTAATTAATTTACTATAGCTCATCCATGTTGGTTTGATATATATACATGTGTGATATTATGGTTTATGATTTATATGTACTTGCAATGGTCGTTACTTGTGATGTTGCACATTTCCAACTATCTACTGTATGTCCCATTACAATATTATAATTTGTTTTCAAATGGCAATTTGGCGTTGCCTTAAAAATATTAGTTTAGAACTGCTATTATATGTATGTACAATGTTTGCTCGATTGCAGGTTCTATGCTAATCTTGTATGTTACTATGTGATTATTCCTTGTGAAAATATTTAAGTGAACTTTTTTTTAAATTCATGGTTCATTATCTGCAGTAAAATGTGGCTCGAAGGGAGCAGATTTTAGTTAGTGTTGTTGGCTAGTACATAAGTGCTGTATGTATGCACTGTATCTATAGATATGATTATATTACTTGAAATGTTGTTATGTTATACCTAAAAACTAACGTATGTGCCAGTCACAACGTCTTTGACTCGCTGCATTTAAAATAATATTCATGCACTAACACTAATATATCATGCTGTGCAAGTAAGGTAACACCAATTTTGTAGCCCATTTAAGATTTAATGCTATAATTTTTATATTTTTTATAGAACATTCCAGCTGGTTTAAAGGTTGCTGCTCAGAGAGGCCTGATGTCAATATTTGCAGAACTTTCTAGAAAATCTCAGATGTCACAGCTAATGAAACAGGATGAGTTTGGCCTCAGTCTAATACACCATGCTGCTATAAACAACAGACCGCAGGTAAACTATCTTATGGACAGGCTTAACCTATGATGTGTTCAACTCTAAGTGCCCTAAAGTATCACACTAGAAAAAATAGATAGGGTGCAATCGATTATCTTTTAATACTCGTTGATTGGTTCAATTGATCGGGTGATTATCTGATTGGTTAATATATTTTAGATCGTAGCTAAACTCATCTTGCAATCAATGGATGTGAATGCTAGGAGAAACCAAAGCGTTCTTTCAATCGGTTAGTTATAAAATTGTTTTATAATGCTTACAATTTTTATCTAAGTCAAAGCCGTTTCTACAGATTTATCATTTACATAATTTAATCAAAGTATTTTATATTAATTTTTATTCAATTTTTTTCGATATGGATGCCTTCTTACTGATTCGTTCACCTAACGTATTATTTATATTATCATAGTTTGAGGCTATTTACTTTGAAAATCTTTAAATGGGGTTTAGATGCCAAAAACTTGTACACAAATCTACCTTTTACTATTGGCACATACAATGTAGTTCATTAAGAGTTGACTATTCCTCTGATCATCAGGTAGTCGAAATTACCTGCTGGATGGAGATGAAAACTCTACTCGTAAGTTTGAGTCAACAGAGTCTGTTTGGTATAGAAATTGTATGAGCCGCTGTATTAATGCCTGTTCTTGGTGGCACGCTTTAGTAACAACCAGAGTGATTCTTGTCTAGTGATTTTCAACAACCGACCATGAGTGTATAATATTGTGTTGGTGTGGAAACGTAGCCTCGGCCTCGGGTATAAAGAGTCATGCAACTTGTTAGCATCTAGATAAGTTGGAGCAGTAATATTTATAATCTACATCAATACGTCATACTGGTAATATTGTGTTGGTTTTAGTCAAAGTTTTTGATACTGCCTTTGTATATTGCTTGCTTTGCTTTTCATAACCTTCCCCTGACTGCTAAAGTATGCTAGTCATTGTGTAGCCTGTATGAACCAAGGTTTACGTTCAGAAGGTATTATTTACTACTTTACCGAACATTTTTTAAAAACTCAGCCAGCACCAATCCATGGACGGGAGAAGAAATCGATGACATCACAGATTCACCTCCAGACCATGAGGATGGTCTAAGTAATGAGTATAGCAGAAATGTAGTATACAAGCAAGGTAGCTGAAGTTGTGTTACCATGACTCTCTTTCTTTAGCTCATCAGCACTTATAAGTCCTGGCTTATTGGTTCAGAATTGTTTCGTTATCAGTATGACCAGTTGTTATTGTAACATCTAATCGATTGCTGGAAATTTTATTTATCAGTAAAACTCATTTACAGTTTCAGCCATAAACTCAAATCTTACTTTCAGCTTTATTGTTTGTACTTGTTTTAGATTTTGTTGTACTCATTTGAATTTACATTATTTCTCACGCTTTAATAACAACTTTGTCCTAATATTCACAGTTTGTGTTTTGAGATGCTCACAGAAGTTTGTTAACGGTTAGGTGGTTATTATTGGCTAAATTTTAATATTCTTCACTCATCAGAACTAGGTCTAATAGACTACATGATGGATACTACATTGTACATTACTATTGTGCAATCAATAGGTTTAGTAGTTTGAGCATAGAAACTCATAATAGATTGATCATAATTTGGAGTTGTCCTTTCCTAATTGAGAGAGAGGAGAACTTCAAATTATAATAAATAGCTTTGAGAGGTTACTAATTACCAGTTTTCCGTAGCTATCGGTATAAATGATTAAATATATGGTACAATATTGTAACTAAACGTGAAATAAGGCAATGGTAGTCTTGAAGTGCAGGTTCATACTCAGCGTTCTCACACTCATATGTAAATTTTGTAGGTTTTTTAAAAATAAACTTTTTATGTATTTTAGGTCCAACTGCTCTTCACTTGGCTGCCCGCTGTGGATCACTAGATGCCGTGGCTTGTCTATGTGCCAACTATGCTAATATATTGGTTATTGACCAGAACGGTTGGGCTCCTATACACAATGCTGCTTTCTATAACCATGTGCCTATCATTAAGATGTTGGTGAGGAAACATGACAGTTTACTGGAACTAGTCACACAGAATGAGTAAGTTTTATTTATACTTGAGTAATTGTGTTCGAATTTTTAGTAACAGTGAAATAAAAAAATTGTCTATTATTGAATAAAATAAAAGAGAATATATTTTTAATCTGTATAACAAATAATGTGTTTTTAAAAAAAATTTTTTGTTCTCATTGTAGTGCCAAAAATACCCCATTGCTACTGGCTGCAAGTTCTGGGGCTCTAGAGTCTGTCTGCTGCTTGATCAGTTTGGGGGCGGAGCTACTAAGGACCAATGAGAAGCAGCACAGTCTGATACACTTGGCAGCTTTAAGGTTTCACACCAACGTCTTGGATTACTTTATCTGTAACGATCACGAAGGAATCTCAGTTTGGACTGTGTTAGTTGGTAAGTATGAAGATGGGCTGGTATTTGCATACCCCTAATCTCAAGTCATGTTAAGATCAAGGACAGAGTCTCAATGTTTGATTTTGGGGCATTTAATAAAGCAATAGCTATTTGCTTCTATTGAAGGAGCAAATTGTATCCTAACCAGTGATATTCGGCATTTTCCTTCTCATCTGTAAAAAGAGTAATAACTAGGACACTGTTAGCTAGATCATTTTGAAAGTGATGAATTTAGGGAAACGTCTGTCTTGCTATCGTATTGTTGTTTTGCTAATATCTAGCATAAGTGCAATGCTGCCAATGCACCATGTTGTTATTTTTACAGATATGTTGAACGATCGAGATTGCATCATGCAGGACTCGGCTGTAAGATGTATGGAAACTCTCTCACTATCGAACAAAGAGTACTGGAAGGCCATTAGAGATCATAGTCAGTTTGTTAAATCATTTGAAGTATTTTAATTTTAGCAAAGTATATCTTTGGTAGATCGTTATTGTGTACATTCTACATTATTCCAAGACCTGTGCATAACATTAAATTTGTTACATCTTAGGATAAAATATAGTCACAATATCACTAAGTCACCACACTTCATTATCACTTGCGATCTGATAACTGGTATATTTGTGGTTTTTTCAGATGGAGTTCCAGCTCTTGTAAAGCTTCTACAGTCAGAGAGATCTGACATCCAGTCAGTAGCCGCCTCAGTATTATGTAACATTTCAGAGGAAGGTACGAAGATCTTAATAATCTAGCTAATATATGTATATTGTTATGTTACGTTGAATATGAATTGCTTTAATTTTGATATCATTGTAAGTAACTGAGTCATATAAATTAAATGTCATATATCGAATTTCTATTTTTCCATATTTTAATGTTGATAGATTTAATGTATCGTTTCTAGATGATATTAGAAGTGGTCTAGCGGCATGCGGTGCCTCTAAGATCCTCATTGGACTTCTGAGTTCACCTTTGGATGAAATCCAGTCAAGAGCTGCCATAATCATGTCTGATGTGGCATGTGTCGGAGATAACCAGACAGAGCTGGCTATGCTTGGTGCTATCCCTCCTCTGGTACGTTATGTGACAACACCTTTATGTGAGATGATAGCACCTGTATGTTATATGACAGAGCATTAATGTTATGTGACATCAGCTGTATATTTTATGACAAATGGTTATGTTATATGACAGAGGTTATGTGTTATATGACATCCACTGTATGTTTTATAACAGATCAAGACTTTATGTTATATGACAAAAGTGTTATGTTATATGACATTCACTGTATGTTTTATAACAGAAGCTAATTGTTATATGGAAGGAGTTATTGAATGTGCAGCACTTGCTGCTGTTTAACATAACTGTTGCCCTTGAAGTTCAGGTTGATATTCAAGATTCAAGAGAACACATTGTGATGTGTGTGTTATCAGAGCATGGTGCTCCAGAATACAAAAGTGTAATGGTTACTCAACTACGACCTGGTAGACCCCCATGTATTTGTGTAACTGTTGGAACGTTTGCGACAATACACATCATAATAATTATTGTCCTTCATGATGTAGATAACACTGTTGGAGTCAGAGTTGGAAGATGTCCTAGTCAATGCAGTCAATGCCCTGCGTGTTCTCAGTGCTCATAATAAAGAGAACCAATCAGAAATAGCCGAGCAAGGAGCTATTGGACCATTGGTCGAGTTTCTGTCAGCTAATGACTCGGGTAAGAGAATAAAGTCACAGGAGCATAAAACTCTAAATCTGTATGCTAAGTTAAAAATACATGTACAGTGTGCTGTATAGCACCGGAACTGTGGAATGAACTCTCGGGTGTTGTCTCCATTACTAAATTGGTGAGATGTGTCTTTTATGTTTGCTTATTTGAAATGCAAGCTAAGTGAGAAATGGGAGAGAGCATCATAGACATAGTATAAAGCTGTTGCTGTTTCCTGTTGTAGATATTCTACAAGCAGCAGCTTCCGCTGCTTTGGCTGCCATCTGCACTCAACATGAGGAGAACCAGGACAAAGTACGGGAAGCAAATGCTATTGAGTGAGTATTGGTGTCTTTAGTGAGCACACGACTCCCTATACTAATCAGCACACACCCCCTACTAATCAGCATGCACCCTCATATACTAGTGAGGGCACAACTCCCAGTGAGCACACAACTTCCAGTGAGCACATGGCTCCATATACTCATGAACACACAACTCCATATACTAGTGCCTCTAGTGGGTAGACAACTCCCTATACTATTCATCAGTTTGTATACAGTACAGGGTGAGAAGTGGGTGCTTCTTTGACTTCCAACATTTGTATTGTACTTTAGACCATTAGTTCGACTAATAGAAGCCCGAAACATGACAGTACAGGTGAAGGCATCAAGTGCTATTGAAGCATTGTGCACAGACAACCCAACAAACCAATCGGCATTTTTAGAATATGAAGCTCCCAGATACCTGATTCGTCTGCTAAAGGTGAATTTAATTTATAATCTAATATGCTACTGTGGTAGCTAATTTTAATATCAGTGTGGTGCGAGTTAGCATTGTACAGATTCTATAATCATTATATTTGGTTGTGCTCATGCAGTATCATCCAATTTTCACATTTTATTTTTAAACACTTGTGAAAAATTCGTAGTCAAATTCTCTCGGAGCTTCTACAACATTATAAATAGAACTTTATTGTCGTACTATTCATCCATGCTGATATTTTGGTTGATAAATAGTTGTTTGTGGAGTTATTCTCTCATCACCCTAAAAAGTTGAGTAATTTTGTGTTAGTAAATTAATATTTATATGCACTAGATATGGTCGACGGTGGTAAAAGAGCAAGGTGCATGTGCTTTATGGGCCATAGCAGGACATACAAAACCGCAGCAGTTGTATATTGCACAGAAGATCGGTGTTACACAGATAATAGACATGCTATTGCTCAAGTCTGAACCCCTGCAGTATGTCGGTAAGCTAAATCTACCTTTTCCGAAAAAAATATCGTGACTAGTGGTTGATTGTCTCCATTTCCCAAGTACCACATTTGAAACATAGCTTTGTATTATATGGTTACTATTTACATGGTAGATAATTTGGATGAATGTATGTTAAATGTCGGTATATAATGTAGGTACAAGTTGCAGTTCTGACACGCATTTCTCTACATACATGTATTTATGTTATTATAGAATGTAGAATGTGCAGACGTTCATATTATTCTGAATATTGTATGGCATTTTGCTGAGATAGTGAATATAATATTATGTGGACACAGGAAGTAGATATTAGGTAAAAATTTTTTCTCGATGACTATTGGTAGAGTGTTCATCCTTAGTAGCTAACAGCCATGCTATCTGTGAGATCGTAACACTGAGCGTAGGTTACATGGTGGTATTTGTATAATTGATATGAATTAATTATGCTGGCTCCAATTGCTACATCTACATTTACAACATACACTGTACAATGTACAATGTTTGTCTATAAATTTATTTTACATGTACATGTATATTACTGTACATTTGTTTATAGGTTGCATGGCTATGATGGCACTGTGTAGAGAGAATGTGGAGTGCCAGAACAAGATGTGTGATGAGTGTGGTATTGAACCCCTAGTAAGACTTATTAAGTCCAGTAAATCCTCTGAGAAGGTTCTATTAACAGCTATAAGGACTCTGGGAATTCTATGCATTGGTGAGAAGTTCAGCTTGTACATCAGTGCTGATTGTCTAGGCTAACATCATGTTATAGATACTCAGTTTCCATTTGGTCTAATTTAGAGAATAAAATTAAATGTCGTATGTACCATACAGTAGTTGGAGTATGAACTGATTCTACATGCCTTTTCTATATATCGACAATTATCTGTTTAGGGGTAGCTCACAGAAACAACAAGCGAGCCCAAACTAAGATAGCGGATGGCAATGCTGTACCAGTACTTGTGGGGCTTATGATTAACCCCCCTTCTCAAGAGATACAGGTTTGTGCTCATTCTACAGATAAAATATGACTCATCTCCGTAAACCGTAATACATTATACTACATACATGTACTTCAGTGAAGTCTTCACAATAGTATAATAATCATTCAACGTCTTACATGATATATTTTGGAGTTATCTACTACTGTCGCTAAACCGATTATGTTATTTCTAATATAAGCCTCTATGAAAATTCAGCTCGGTTCAGTCAAATTGAAAGCTTAATACTATGATTAGGGTGCAGCCGGGTTATATTGTTATTTTTAATATATACATACAGTGTTATATCTGTTGGTCCAGGTTGAAGTTGCCTGCTCGTTAGCCTGCATTGTGCTTGGAAATACAGAAAATCAAGAGAAACTCAAGGAAATACCCTCTTTCAAATATTCCACTCTTATTAACCTACTTAAAGTCAAGAATGAGGTACATGCATATAATAACTATCTACGCGTGTCATTGATTGGTATACTACATGTATGTTATAAAAGCTCTAGCCTGGGTCTAAGCCCTCAAACAGAAGGAAGGGGTAAGTTGTCTAATGGCCCGGGCTAGTGAGAATTCCTGGTTGAAGAATACGAGTCTATTTATTGTAGATTATTGTACTCACTCTCGTTACGATACTCATGTGTACATATTATTACACAATAGTATATGATGTAGCTATCCAGGTAAAGGTAAGGTCTAGTATTGATAGGAGTGTTACTGTATAGTAACATAAGCACTACGTAGTTCTTCTCTTGATTCTACAAGTCAAACTTTGAATCCCCGAAACTGTTATAAATGCATGTTCATATGTATAGGAGTGGATTCTTTGTTCTTGACTCACACAATATATTATTGTAACGTTTAGGAATAACACCCGCATTCTCTCTGTATAATTCTAGCAATACTGGTCTTATGTCGACCACCGATACTTGGTAAACCGACCATTATTTATAAATCTATGTGCGATACCAGTAGATATTTTGTGTACCCTGCTTTACTAGAATGTAGAAGAATATATTTTCTTTAGCTCTACCATATCTTTGTTTCTTATTTAAATTGCTTTGTAGTTAGATTTTATAACTGACTGATTGGTTGTGGGTGTCTTATAATATACTCTTATACAGCAGAGATGGCACACTTAGTCATGCAAGTCATCCTAGTCACACGTGTCAGCACTTTTTGCTTTTACTTGTTGACTATTGGTATGAACTTGGTTCAGCTAAAAAAATTACTAAAAAACCTTTTCATTATCCATGTACATGAATATGTATATGGCACGATGTTCAGGGCATACCCTAGGTTATGTTACCAAATACGCAATGGAAATCGAACATATTCTCAAGCAATATTTAACATCTGTTACCTTTCCTTGAAACTCCTGACTAAAAACTAATGCAGATTACTTTTAACTAGTGACTGTTCATTGGTGACTTGAAGCTGACTTGTGGCATGTCTGTTTTATAGCTTGATTACAACACATGGGTATTGGGTTAGCACCAAGGTTACAATTATTGGTTAAAAGTTTGTTGAATGATTTTATGCATTATAGAGAGTTGTCTGCTGATTATCTTGATTATAGGACAGGCAACTCCCTATCTAAATTAAAATTTGCAGTAGAAGGTGATGGTTATGTTATGACTAATAACGTTATGTAGACTTTACGATGTCATTACTGTTTGTTTTAGATATAAATATCTATAGCAGTATTGGAATGCACAATTAACCACCTATTGCTCCCCATCTGTAAAATGCTTTATAACAACTTTATCTTTTTCTAGTTTTTCTGGGTTAACTTGCATATTAGTAATTATTAACGGATAACATTTTATTTATAATTCTAATACAATTACGCAATTATACATGTGCATTTATCATAAATCTTGTATTATGTGGTCATCAATACTACAGTTTATCCTAATTTATGTGTTTATATTATTGTAATATAGAACGTGACATGACGGTTGGTAATTTATACATCACATTGTACAATTCTTACAGAACATAAGGCTGCAAGCTGGCACTGCTTTGGCCATATTTGGATTCAACAACACACCACAGCAGTATGCTATCAGGGAGGCTGGAGGAATTAGCTACTCTCTCTTTGTCCCTTTCCTAACGTCTGACAATGAGTTTCATAGGGCTTCTGCCTCTTTCCAGGTAGACAGTGATGTTGCTTTGAGTTTCCAAATTTATATCATGCTTATAGCCACACATAATTCCAATTTATGTACAACAGCATTCATTTTGCCTCTGATAGTGAATTGAGAGCAGGAATATGTTTATTGTACATGTATTTCTTTCACTCTTTTGTATTTCACAGGATTTGTACATATACAGCACGTAATACATGCACATATGTATATCTTTAATAATCTCGGAGATTATTTTAGGTGAATTTATACTTAGAGCTTTTGTACACCTCTAGGAATTAATATGCCCTTTAGATTTCAGCATATATGTTTCATGATGTTTCAGATTGTTGTTTTGGCTAGAGTAATAGTGGACAAAGACCAAGTTTCTCTAACCGCAGAGGGAGTCACCTCTCTTGTTGAACTGCTCAAATCCAAGACTGACAATGTTATTATACTTTCTGGTAAGCTGCAAGTAACTGACATTTAAATGTTATTTGTTGCCAGTCTAGGAAGTTTTTTATGGATACATGGAGATATACATAATATATATGCGTGCACAATGTAGAGGTCTTTGTAAATATGTAAACACAATGTAGAGGTCTGTGTAAATATGTAAACACAATGTAGAAGTCTTTGTAAATATGTAAACACAATGTAGAGGTCTTTGTAAATATGTAAACACAATGTTTCATAGAAGCGCAATCCGAGGTCTGTGTGGTATTGGTTTCACTTTTGTGAAGATGTCCAACTGTCAGTCTGTTTGTTGATCTGTGAACGTTGTATCATTAGCAAAATTGCCAAATGTTGACACTAGAAGATTGTTGGCGCTTATTAGGTCTACTTGTGAATGCAATCGGGTGTTTAGTTTATTCAATTCTTTCAATTCAATAGCGAGTTTGTTGTCGAGTCTGGCACATACGAGAGCTGGCATACCAGATGCCATGGTAACATCTGGTGCCATGGATGTCTTGATGTATCACCTGGAATCAAAATACAACCTGGTGAGGACTTCCTGTGCCGTTGCACTGGGCTATTTGTCATTTAATAAAACCGCTGCCAGGAAGCTGTTCTTGTGCTGCCGTGACAAGCCTGGCTTATATGACAAACTTATTGAGAATATTGATGCAGATGCAAGAATCAGTGATGAGTTTAGACAGGATTTTGAACGAGCAAAGAAGATTGGATTACCTTCGCAAAGGTAATTTAATCATAGCTTGAAAAGATGGTAGCTACTATTAACTACATGTGGTTACTTGTGTGTGGTATTAACACATTGTTAGCTGGTGACATGTTGTTTTGAAAAGCTCAAATGCTGAGCTGTTATCAAAATAATATAATAATACTGAGAGTTGTATCGTTTTATGATGGGGGGATGGTCTCTATTTAATACATAACTGAGATGTGTCATTGGTTTTGGACAACTCAACCAATTATATGTTAAATGTAGTAGTTGATTTTACGAGTTAAAGAGCCATGCTGTCATATAAATTCTGTACATGTATGTGCAGCTAAGAACTAAACATATTACTACATTGCATCATTTTTGCATCAAGCCCTGTGTGTTCTCTTTGTTTAATCACATATCTGTACCAAATTTTAGTTTGGAGAAAAATGGTGGACCACCAGCGTGCCCTCCCAGACGTGCGGGTAAGTGAAGACAGTAGAAGAGCATTTCTCTTGCAATTTTAAATGATGGAGGGTTTGATTTGCAGCATTACACAGTTAGCTGTGACTGCCGGATGACTGGAGTTTTTGGATATCACTTTTACCAAAATTAAGTTTTGTTTGGAAACTGAAAACTGAAATGTAAAAGCTCATGCATTGGGGTGTAGAGTAGGTTACGAACTAGACGTATCATCAACCAGCTCATTTTTATGTGGATATTCTCTACCCTGCTTCCATAGTGCAATGGTTATAGCGCATTAGTTATTTCTGAAGGATAGTAAAATTTGAATCATGATATGTGTTCACATGGTAAATCACTTTTAACTCATACTATTGTGCTATAAGGCTTACCATGTGGGCTAGTTGGAGCTGTACATCTTACTTTACACACATATATATTATACAAGTTATTGCTTGCCGAGAAATAGGAAATTTTGACACCTTTTATTCAAAGTTTAGATTCATTCCACTGTAATGCTTAGGTAGTAGGAGCCATGCATGCATGAACTGAGGTATTGATAGCTATTTTATGTCTGCACTTATCAATATATTCTATTTGTCGTATGGTAGTTGTGTAGACCATTTGTACTTTAAGATATCCTATGTAAAACTACAGTATATTGGGCATGGTTGGTTATATGTAGTGGAGTTTGTACAATACTGCATCCATTATTACATTGGATCGTTATGCAGTCAGTGTAATACTGGTATTTAGTTTTACAATAACTACATGGTGTAACAGACAGTATACTGTAACCATGCATGATGGTAGATTTAAATCCCTGAAAGTGATGTAATATTCTATCGGTGCCTTCTCTATCAATGCAACTATTATTGTAACCCATGTATATTGTGACAGTCTGAATCTCTCCTTTTTAGACTTTAGTTTTCATTATGCATACTTGTAATCCTATAAACCAATGTGTTCTGAACTCCACAAAGTACAGTAGGCCTACTAAGCACCAATATAAAACCATCTTGGAATATTATATTATAATGGAAACCTTCTATAAGCAATTTTCTACAGTTTATATTTATATGATCACATTTACTTCAACTAAATATAGATTGGTTTGTGGCATTGTGGGTATTTATATCAATAGTGTATATATATGCACAATGTAAGTGTGTATTGAATCATTGACCAGAGGCAGCAGTCCCTTATTAGTGGTCCTGCTATTGTTTCCGACTTCTATAAACTTGGAGAGATTAGAGAGAGATATGGGAATCTCATGCCAACTTATGCCTTTGTTATTACCAATCAGCAACCAGTAATGGCCTATGTAATGTACGCTAACTATATTGGTTAATAGGTAGAAGAAAACTCCAGTTGATTTTACTGTTTAAAAATCATAACATTCTTTTAACAGGTTCATGCCGTCCTAAGACAGGAATGAGCCATAGAAAGGAGTACAGGGATAGTCGTGCTTCTACAGCAAGACCCAAGTTTGCTGCTCGGGCAGTTTCAGCTCCCGTTAAAACTAGAAGCAGGCCTGTAGTGTAACTCTTACTTCTGTAGACTGTGTTCCCTAAAATACTAAATCATGTATTGGTACAAGTCGGCTGGATTAGTTTGATGAACCTCTAATTGTGTGTATATAATTAGTATTTCTGTTTACTAATTTTTTATACATCACTTTCCAGTATTTGTATATTTATAATATTATTTATGTTTTCTGTATGTATCATGTTCTACACCGACTACTGATAAATCATAACTGCTGGTTATACATCATCAAATGATTTATTCTGGATCGCAACACACTTTATATTATACTAGCAGTTGTATTGTTTATTGCTTTCCTACTGCCAACCAGAAAGCATGTATGCACCCACATTATTTTCTCTGATACAAGGAGTGTTGCACTACCTGTATTTTCTATATTATTATTGTATTTTTGCTCAAGCCAAGGTTTGTTGAAGTATTTTTTGTTATACAACAATATTTTTGTACAACTATACAATGTAGTTTATACCATAGGCTGTGTTACAAATACAAGAATATAATATTATAACAACATGTGTGGTATATTGGGCAAATGAAAAACCAATTCATTAACAGAAAGGTGTGCTTTATAATCTAGTATGCATTCTATAACAAGGAAACCAAAGTATTAATATGTTATTATCGCCATTTAGGTTAATATCAGTTAATAATAATTTTGAATACAAAAATATTAATCTGGAGCTCTACAGTTCCTATCAAGTAGAAAACTTAACAGAGTGGACAATGTAATGTAAAAGAAAGTTTTATATTACACGTATATAGATATTTAGTTGCAAATACCCAGCTGTTTCTATATGGAGTGTTTACTTCTTATCTATGGTGACAGTGCATTGTCCTTGCAGGTCTCCCATCTCTTTACACTCAAATGATGAAATAACGACACACTCTCCAGCCCTCTTAGCTGTGATCTCCACCTCTGCTTCTGCTAGAGCACCTGCTCTCACTGGTCTGAAAGTTAGGATCATATTACTATTTTAAAGCACAAGTTAGACCCTTTTTTCTAATCTAGACCAGTATGGACTTGTGCCATACCACCCCATGCTTATTATTGTGTCATGTACACTACAGTGCATGCAAATGAGCAAGTATTGGGAGGGTGTTGTCATCTATTAATAACTGGGAACTGGGGACAATTACAATTCCATTCAAAATAAAATCATATACAAGCCATATACATGTATATTCTTACATTACCACTATTGTACCAACTAGTAACAGAGGCTAATAAATATTATAATAACACAACTACAAACATACCCTGTAGAAATGTCGATGGGTTTGAGACTTCCTGCAGCTTCGAACCCAAACACACACTCTGTAAGGGAACTGGTGAGAGGATTGTTGAAGCTCGTCTTCACCTTGAATGTCTCACCAATGCTCACTCTTTTTTTAGACTAACAAAATACGTTAATAATACAAATTTTTATAGTTCTATGGATCATACTTATGTATACATTTTATATATATCACAAAGTTCGAAAGCGTACTTACTAATTCAATGGAATCAATGAATTTAACAAGAAATAACAGTGTATTGCACATACTCTAAGTATATACAAGTACATTGCAAAAGGGGCTATCATGCATTGCATTTACTCTAAGTGTATACATTGCAAAGAGATTACCATGTGCTGTACTTACTCTAAATACATACTCGTACATTGCATCTTTCCCTACTGATTGTTTCTAGTGACAGAAGGAAGTGTATAACCAACTCTACCGCTGTCTATTACAACTATAGCATGTACTCGTATATGTAATGCAGCTACCTCTACTATGGAAACATTTGTTGGCCTATTAATACAGCTAACCCCTAACCCTAATATTTACCGGTACTACATCAGGGATGATGGTTCTCAGTCTAAAGTCATCTTGAGATGCATAAATCTGTTTGGTTTCGATCACAGATCCGAGGTAGTTGATCTTCATGGCATAGCCATGGTCTATCATATCAGATAGGTAGTCATCTGCACTTACTGTCATGGTCATTGTTTCTTCTACAAATACACGAACACATACTATTTGTAGTAACATAAATAAAGTAGGAATGAGAATATAATATACAAGTATTTAAATTAAGGAGCGCATTTATCATAAACACCTTATTAGTCAAGCTATTATTTGAAGGATATTGTGAGAGTCTGCAAATTTTTAAACTTTTCAAAATGTAAAGAATATAAGTGTAATTTAAATAATGTACAAAATTTTGAAAGTTTGAATTTTAACGTAAATATTTTCCTAAATAATGTAGTTAGACTGTCATACATACCTTCTTTAGCCTTCAGTATCCGTCTAAACTGTTCCCGTCTAAGTTTGGTCCTTGTCACTCCGGTGTAGTAGACTGAGAACAGAGTAACAGTGAGACCAACGCTCCTAGATTCATCTGAAGTGTTCTTCATGACTATTGGAATGTTGATAGTTGATCCAACATATACATCCTCAGTGTCTTGGACGGTGAATGTTACGTCCTACACGCCAATAATAAATCAAGGTATTAGACTGGGCACTATTCGTTTCACAGCTAATTTTACAAAATAAACGCAATAGTTTAGTACGAGTATTAGAATATATAACTCTATATACATGTATATTGGCCATTGGACAGATAAGACACACAGGTATAAGACTTTATGCATGCAGTTAAAATCGAACAACGCTGGTCTTGATTGTAATGCGGATTTCCCATACATTGCAAAGAGATTACCATGTGCTGTACTTACTCTAAATACATACTCGTACATTGCATCTTTCCCTACTGATTGTTTCTAGTGACAGAAGGAAGTGTATAACCAACTCTACCGACTCTACCAACTCTATCGGCATAAAGTCTTATACCTGTGTGTCTTATCTGTCCAATGGCCAATATACATGTATATAGAGTTATATATTCTAATACTCGTACTAAACTATTGCGTTTATTTTGTAAAATTAGCAGGAACAAGTAGCATCATATCAAGCACAATTAACTACGTTAGTATAGTACGTTTTATTTTTTCACGAAGAGTTGAGCCTCACATCTGAGGTGTTTGATTAAGTCTTAGTGTCTGGTAATCAAATGATAAATAAATAATCAACATATTCTATAAACATAGATGGTGGAGAATCATACCTGATCGGCATCCTCATCAATGTATGTGCTGGGTTTAGAAGACATTGTGGCAGCTCTCCAGACAGCAAACCTCTCGTCTAGTGTGCCTTCATCATACTTATACAAGTGAGTAACATCTTCACGGTCAGGATTCAGCCCACGCCTTGAGAAATCCAGGCTAGGACCTGCCCGTTTCGTACTGATGTTTTTGCCAATGCTAGTATAATATAATATAATATACAGATTAACCACTGTTAGCACTAATATAAAGTACAGGGCCAATAACAATAAAGCTACCTGTACATATAATATTTATCGAGTGTTTGATGTTGATAGACATGGAATAAAGTAAGGTGGACATTGCTTACACATCTCTCTGGAAATAAGTTTTAACCGAGCCATCTTTCTGTTTGACCCAGTGGACTTTGTCTGCATTCACCTCAGCGAATATGAAAGGAGTGTCAAATGTAACTCCTACATTTCCACTTTTAATGGCAGCCAGAGACGCAGGACCGGCACAGAACACACCTAAAAGGTATCAGGCCATACAAGGTAAAACTCTGATTCCACAGAGGGTTTCAAGGAGATAAAACCGTAGCGGATGCGTATTTCCAAACATAAAATAATGATGGTAGCTAGTTTGGGATATTGATGGTTTCTGATAATATGGAGCAGAGAGCACTGGCAGAATACTCGTGTCAGTAGCAACATGATGGTCTACATTCACAATTATATCAACCGCTTAAAATATAAGTATTATTATATTTCAGGGCAAATACTGTATGTATAATACTTATACATATACATTCAACTGTTATAAATAATGAAATAACTCGCCGTCACTGGTCTCCTGAGGTGTGGCGTCTACAGCCTGCCACCCACCATATCCTGCCTGTAGGTCAGGTCTTGTCATCCAGCACTCATTCCATACATGGAAGTTCCACACAGAATCTGAATCCAGCTCTGTGAAGGGCAACAAGCAATCATTATCCAGGAGTTGAAAAAAGAAAAAAATCCATATTAGTACAAAATTTTAACAGACACATATCAGTATGTTCTTGCATACACATGGTGTTTCTTGGGAGATTATTCATCAACCTCCATTACCACTAGGTGGTTTAAACAAAACCAAAAACTTGAAATGGCAGAAGTTGAGTGGCCAACTTTTCGTTGTCAAATATTTATCTTACCAGGCATAGGTTCTTCATTCTCATTCCAATGCATGTCAATAGTCAGGCTACCATCAGTGTCGTGAGCTGAAGCAAAGTTGGTCACAGATCTGGTTGGAATACCAAGAGCTCTGCAGATGGTAGTCATGATTCCAGAGAACACCCAGCACTGTCCATACTCAACCTGCAAAATACGCAACATTGTGGTCATTGTCATCCATCGATTGTAGCGTGTAGTCAGATAGAATAATAAATAGTATACTAATCATCTTCTGTAGGGTATATAACAGGATATTCCCTAGTGTACCCCTTTACTCACTGGTCTCTTAGTTTCCATGTATTTCTGGAGGATAGCCACACTACCAGTCCACTTGGAGGGGGAGATACCATCAGCATACTCACCGTCCCATCTTCCAGTCAGGATACCGTCCTCATCAGAACTGTTCACCTGAGTAATGTACCATTCAATTGACTCCATCAAATCATATCTGAGATCTTTTACAAAAAATCTACTAATTGACTTTGTCTAAGTTTTTACACCATTATACGATCATGAGAATAGTTCTTGTACAAACAATAATGTCTCTTCTACATCAATATAATAAATACTCATGGCTTCATCATCTACATGGTTTGTATATAAACATGATTAGATTGCTGATAAAATCTGAAGTTTGCAGTTGTGGAGTTTTCTTCTCTTTAGCAGAGATAAGTTTAATAACTTTTAAGTCAAACTTTTTATTACCTTTTTCCTGTGAGCGCTTTTCAAACATGATATTCTACAGTACTTATAAATCTACACTCAATAGATACTATAATATCATTAATACAAGCACATGATTTGAGAATGACCATACCAATGCAGACATCTTCCTACTGATTAGTGTAGGACTTCCTCTGAAAGCTACTGGTATCATAGTTAGTTCATTCAGTACATACAGTGCTGCCTCCAGGGATACACTCTCAAACTGTCCAAAGTTCCACGGCCTACCAAACATCTGTTCAAATATATATTGCACAACCATTGTAAAAAAATTTTGAACATACAATGTATATGACATAATGTACCACTATTTGTTGTAGCACTGTATATGTATGTACTGTGATGTGTATATACCTACATACCCATGTCAAAGACAGTGGAAGGGAAGATCAGACACTCAGGACAAAAACTGTCCGTCCCCTGCCTCCAAACGCGGTCCGAACAAAGCAAAGAGTTGTGCTACCTTGTACACAGATCCGCTCTTGCTATTGGTGTTCCGCCGGCCAATCAGATACTATTGCTAACAGCGGCATCGAATAGACAGTCTACTTATACAAACGATATATTATTAGAAAGAGCGCAGCAGTTAACCCGTTGCTTCGCGAAACTAGTCTAGCAGCCACCTAAACGTTCAACACATTTATGGCGGGAAGTGGATCGCGGAACGTCGGGACCGCCAAATTGGGCGTAGTTGGTGGGACAGGGTTTTATCATTGAGTGTCCGATCTTCCCTTCCACTATCTTTGCCCATGTGGTGTGGTGTGAACATGTAACTAACTGACAACTATTATGCTGAAGATATAAAGGTAATATACATGTACATGTAGATGAAACCAAGTATGCAATGATGATAAAACCTATCTGATACATACATGTATATAATGTTGTTATGGCAAATGGGAAAACTCTACAAGCAGTCTACTATTACTCTAAGCACTTTATTAGAACAGGAATATAGGATTTCATACACACCTGCTTGTAGTTCCCCACATATATTTTACCCGTGTCATTCAGTACATATTCTTTTCTCCACTCATCATTCTCCATGTAAACTGCATCATCTACATGTATAATTATATAGGTCAATGTATAAAGAGTTTTATTCATACTTGAGCTACGTGATTTAAAAATTAAGGGACTGCAACGACTGGAGTATTGTTGTTACTCCTCCTTGTGAACACACAATTTATTTACTTCCAGCCACTTTCATAAACACTTAGTTTATTTTACTATTTACAACACCATCAACCCACCATGGTGAAGACACCCATTTATCCATACAATCCAATAATGACCATAATGTCAGATGTGCTCACATACATTACAAATGTACATGTACATGCCTGCAATAATAACTATTGTTAGCAAGTTATTATGTAGAGGATCCACTACAGTGCATGCGTACTCAGCGTACCTTTGCACCAAGGGTTGAAAAGGATGTAGACCTGCAGCTTTATAGTTCTACTGGTAGAAGCCTGAACTACTGCCCCTTCTTTATCTTTGACAACCAAGTTAAATTCTAGGTTCCATTTTCCAACGGCACATTTGACAGGGCTATAGATAGCGAGCTCTACCTAAAACATGTCCGTGTGCACGTACAACACGTACACAATTTAATACAATTACAAAGATATTATTGGAACAATGAGTTTTGAAATAACATGTTGACTACAAGTGCTGAATCAATATCAGACGTTCTTTTGAAAATGCTATGAGCAATTACAACATGTGCAGTGGGATTCCTAGTTTGATGCATGCTTTACTTTTATTAAAACGATTTATTCAAGGTGTGTTTTTCACCTCATTATTCCCATTGTGCTGTCTATAGAATAGGAATGCCCAGTCAGCAAAAACTATTACGTATTATAACTCTTGTTATTGTGTTATTGTTATTGTATCGGGAAGTTTACAGTGACTGCCTCCACTAGAACGAATATGAATTTTTACATTCTCAAAATAATGTGAAAAAATGATGGTACTCCACATAGACATATTTCTTCATGGAACATTACGATGTTACCCAAAAGCTTGTTTCAAATTAAAAGCACAAATTTCGGTAGCCTAAACCATAAACTTCTATGGAGCCTTACTATTATTTTTATTGTGCTAACTAAGTATTCATAGCTTACGGTTTTGTCTTTAGCTGAAGTCAGTTTCACAGACCAGTCACCATCTTGAGGGGCCTCAGCAGTGGTCATCTCGTTACGTGTACCTTTGCTTCTAAGGGGTCTCTTTCCTAAGGTAACACAACAAACACTTTAATTGATTCATCACCATTATCAGAAAAAATACAAGTTTGAATGTTAGATTTTAACAGAATGGTTAAATAAGTTGATTATGATTCCGAGAGTGCTATCTGCTTTACAGCATTCTGCAGAGAGATATACACATATAATCACATTTAATGATCACAAGAACATGTAGACAATAATATAGCATTAATATACCAAGGGTAGAGATAACTTGGAGCTGGTAGGGTTTCACATATGCACCATCCAAGGCAGCCTTCACCTTGAACTTCTGACCCCTACGCACCACAAGCTGGGCTTTGCTAACTTCTTTAGTGATGTCATCCACATATCCCTCAGTACAGATTTCATAGCTAAAGAATTAAACGCAAATAGAATATTTTACTCAAGGCAAAGCTCAAGTGATAAAATTTATAATACTACACGTATATCTGTAAGGTAATAAATACTGCACAAAATAGCGGCTTATTCACTTTTACAAGCATATACAAATATTTTCAAGCTTCAGTATTTATAATGTCACCCCAACCAATATTGTGTAACAATACCACTATTTGCATTTGTGATAACAAAAATTCCTTATGCACTCCTATTTACATGTATATAGATGGGTCTATTAGAGTAATATTAGTAGTAGCTGTTAGTGTATAGACTATAGACTGTCGAGTGAAGCGTAAAACTAATTACAAGCCACAATCACTTCCTTCTACGATTTGCAGCAGCATCAACAGTGGTATTATATTGATTTTGACCATATCATGATACATATTTTTTACAAAAATTAAAATTGCTTGGAAACATGAAGTGATATACTTTATTTTTGTGTAGAAAAATAAGAGCTGCATCTCATTTTTGAAAACTGAAATTTATTTCTATTTGAACAGAATCACTTTACCCTGTTTTATGCAATAGAAAGTGCCATAGAAAGCATCTTATCATGGAAGCCTGGCATTCTTTTCAGGCTTTAATTTAAGTAAATATGCCATAACAAAAAGCTATATGAACTACTGATAAAATTATCAATAGTATAGAGTTAATATGCTATAATATCACGATAAAAAACTTACTTTTCTGTGTGATGATCTTTACCATTATCAGGAATGCATAGGTCTATACTTTCTAAGCCTATTTGTTTTCGCCTTTTTGGAACTGTTGGCTCAACCTCATCTGCTACAGAGTAAAATTTTATATATGCTGTTGACAGTTTGTACAGAGAAAATAATGCCAAACAAGCTGAGAAGGGTCTCATACCCACAATTACTTCATATTCATACAATAATACATGTAGAAATATAACTACCAAGCACACAACTGTCACCTGACCTGACAAAGAGTGAAAATTAGCAGCAGCGCTATCCAATGTTCTGTTTCGGCGACCCACATTAGAGCTGTCCATTTTGTAGTTTTTTACAAGTCCCCAAATGTAAATGCAAGACTTTAAGGAAAAGTTCCTACAATGCTAATGAAAGTAAAGCTCCTCTTTTTATAATGCTGCTAATATTGATTTAGTGACGAAACATATATGTGTTTCCCATTTCAAGAACAATGCCTCTGGAAGGCGGAGCCAACTTACCTGAGTTGTACATGCATTAGAAATACAATCCTTTGCGTGATCATTGGGCCTGATCCTGTATACAATGTATACTTGTTGTTGATCAAGCTATCCCCACGTTTAGAGAACAAAAAAATCCAAACAAACTTGGGTGGACCTGGGATGGCATTTGGAGAGTATGATGTAAATTTTCTGTACTTTTGGACTTGGTATGAATTATATAAATTTTCAAATTACCTCAACAGCCTCTGTGTATAACAAATAATATATACTTAGAAAGCTTAATAGACATATTATATTGTAATGGTTCAGGACATTTGTATATACGACTCCAGTCACCCTAATGGACCTTATAGCACCCTAAGTGCCTAGTAGTTGCCACAGCACTACTCATATGACACTTGTTCTCTTGCACTTAGCTGTTTTGATACTCATATCTACATTGTTATGCATGTCTAACCATTCACTGATAACTACATATCAATTATATACTTGTAATAAGAATTATTGAGACATTATACCCCTTTTATACCCATGCAAAGAGGCCCGACCTCTCAGAAATACTTGATATTGATTTTGCATATGATCTAGATGATTTTAAGCATCTTTTGTCAAACCCGACCTATTTTGGGTTGGCCATTGGGCTTCCGGCCGCCATATTGTTGCGCAATTTCCGGACGACACTACGTCGTCTTTTTACGAAACTACGCCGGCCTTATTACCGGATGTTCTATTACTATATAAAGGGCATTGTTTTTCCATTTGTTGTCTCAGTTCATGCTTGGATCTCAATAAAGACACATCTATACTTATATCTAGAGACTTTCACTTCGTAGATACATGTAGGTCATTCTAGTTGTTAAGGTCCTCGATCTTGCAACACGAACTGCCTACTAGGTCGGATCACTCGCTTTCTCAGTATAGCACAGAAGCATTGACTCGGGATCACATGGGTCGTCTTTGATAGTTATTTGACTACTAGTACCTGTTAATCTTTCATGTAATGAGAAGGCCTAGCACCACTCATAGGCACTTCATTTTGGACTCGGGAGTCGTCTCAGGACGACAGTACCAAAACTCAAAAACCATTACAATATTCGTAAACTGTACTGGTTCATATAAAACTGCTTTTAACATCCAAACACAGCTTATGCTTCAGGCGTGACTAATGCTTGATCTGAAGGGAAATCCCCTTGTTAGCAATAAAAATAATATTATTACCAAGCACACCTAACCTAGCGTTATATTATTGAACAAAAAAATTGTTATTGCTGCAGATTGCTATTTATAAAGCTTGCACGTGCAATATCCGAATACACCTTATGTTTCCCGGAGAGAAAATTAAACTTCTTACTATACTTGCAGAATTGGCATCTACTTTTTGTTCTAGAAATGGTCTGATTAGGTAAAACTACAACTACAATGTAGTTCATCCTACAACGCCAGAAGGAGACAAACAGCCTACTTCACCAAATTAACTTTGAAGAGCAAATTTTTTAACATTCAGAGGCAGGAAATCTTAAGAAGCTTACCTGCAGATAATTTGGGAGACTCATCATGAAACACCGGTGCTGTTGTAGACGCTGCCGTTCGTCTCCCAGGCAGTGTGGTAGCAGCATTCCTTGGAGAGCGTGTAGTAGTGGTGCCACCCAAATAGGAGCTGTAGTATGCTCCCATTTCCTTTAGGCCGTTTTGTGTTCTGCTTTGAGACTGAGCCTGCCCATGAAACAGGATAACTATACCCTATTTTTTAGTAATCACTATTTTCATAAATGCCTACTACTATACTATAATACAGATCACACTAATTAAATGAACAAAAATATCTATTCAAACCCAGTAGGCTTAGGAGTATTTATATTAAGCAACACACCAGTCAATAGTTTCTTTACCTCCATATAATTGAGCTATTTTAACAATACAAAGCATTAACAAGAACTAATTTTTTAACATAGCAAGATCAATGAAACAGTCCTATATGATCAAGGTGTTTACATGTATTTAATTCACCACTACACTGATGTCAGTTCAAGTGACCACCAAAACAATATATACCCAACTCTGCAGAAATCATCGTTCATTATTGGGGCATTATTATTGTTACAAGTTGAAACATAATTTTAAAAAGCCACCAAACTTCTAAAATGAGACTGCAACTTGGATGTGCATGCATGTACATGCAAGTGAGAAGAATTACACCTTACATGATCGAAGATTACTTAGCAGATCATAAAATTTAACTGCTACAAATGACACTGTATGCTAAGAGCACTCGTCTAACTTGCTGATATTGAGATAATGATATAAAACTGGTTATCATAGCAGTATCGATATATTTAATGTTATTTTGTCTGACAGCAGCTTAATAATAAATATAATTTAATGCAAGATGCATAAATGTTATATCATGGCAAGTACAACTCTCAAAAGATTATTCCTAAAAACCATTCGGCTTAAAGCACATTATGATAAATTATATTTTCATGGTAATATTAAATATAGCATATCTCAGCCTCAACACATGTACAAAATAACAATATTGTGACAAACAAATAACATTAGTATTAGAAATTATTGCATTGTTAATAATACCAGTGTAGTTGATACATGTAATTCAGACATTGAGTCTACATTAAGGTAGATTAAATGACACCATATCCTAGTTAAATCGATTAAATTGATAGGCAATGACAATGTTTTAATAAAATATCTTCAATGATTAGCAAATTATCCGTGCAGTTTTAACACAGATATGCAGTTTATATAGCTGTTAAATACTAAATGTGTGTAGAAGGCCTACTGCATTACAAGAAAGCGTCATTCCCGTATTACCATTATACCATATTGTCACAAATGTAACACACATGTATATGTTCCGCTTTTAATTATTAACTATTACCATTATACCACGTTATCACAAATGTAATACACATGTAGATGTTCCGCTTTTAATTAACAACGAGGGTGTATGGTGACAGTGCATTGTCCTTGCAGGTCTCCCATCTCTTTACACTCAAATGATGAAATAACGACACACTCTCCAGCCCTCTTAGCTGTGATCTCCACCTCTGCCTCCGCCATACTACCGGGACCCACCGTTCTACGTGAAGAGCATCAAAAATACAAACTTGTCAGTGCTTTCTTTACATAATTGAATGCAATAAATAATAGATACATATAATACATTGAACTATATTATTAAATTATAATGCATAAGATTAATATAATAATAATCATAATTAGGTTTGAATAATGATTTTTATCTGAGGATATTGCAAGTACTAATAATGAATGATATCATTACATGTAAACGTTATGCAACAATGGTACTATAAAATTCTACATTATTACACGGGCATAAGTTTAAGACCACCTGACATTATTATGGCATATCTTAACATATTATGGCCAATGTTAGAGCATTGAAATATTTTTAACAATGTATTGACAATCATTAGCTTTGTGATGAACATTACCGGAAATGCACATGGGCATTCATAAATGCAAGGTTTCCATGCATGATGGTGCTCCTTGCCATCATGCAAAAAAGGTTATACAGATGTCATCAAATCGCAAAGCTTTGCGATACTGGAATGGCCTGGCAATAGTTTGGATTTGAATCCAATCGGAAACACGTGGATTTTGATAAAGGATAAGATTGTATTGCATCAACCATCTAGTCTTGCTGAACTGATAGTAAGTGTGAGGAATGGAGATATCACCAGTTACTGTGAGACACTGGTTAGGGAGTATACCTCGATGACTTGCTAGAGATGGTAGACCAACCAAATATTAAATTTTTGAGAATTGCTAGGTGTTAAGAGCAAAAGTTTTTTTAAAATGATATTCGTAAGACCCATTCCTCAATAAAATATAACAGACTTTAGAAATTTATTGAGTTTCTTCCTCACAATATCTAAATCAAGGTGGTCTTAAACTTACGCCCGTAACTGCTAAAACTCGATCCTATCCCATTGCAATAACTGAAACGTATATTCCAACTCACTCAAAGCAATTAAATTTAGTAGCCTTGAGCTCTGTGATTTCAATAAAGACGTGCTGGTGAGTGTACCGTATAGGCAAGTAAATTCACCATATTATACCTTCAAATTTTTAGCCTGAAATCAAAATTAAACAACAGAACCCAAGCAACTTGATTGTAAGTAACACAAAAATATAACATAATACAATATAATTCTTCAGTTTAACTTTTACCATAGATTTTAGAATTATAACAAAAATAGATGAGTTAATACTAGCCAGCAAAACAGGTGCCATTATCAAATTAAATTAAATCATGAGGTAAGCAAGAGCGAGTTTATAGAGGTACTTACATGCATCTGTGTTCCCATCTGCCACTGCCACAATCAATATAACATGATTTCATAACAATTATGCGAAAACATAAATCGGTGTTTCCAGGAGGAGAAAACAAGATCAGTAATATCAACGTATACACGTATATTATATACATGCACTTATAACACATGAACATACACATTGTGAACTATACCAGCGAGTGTGTATTCACCTCATACAACTGCACCTAATGCACATGTATATACAAAAAGAGCTTTAGCATTGATACATTACTGTAAAAAGCCTCTAAATTATTACTGAATAAAACCTCAGTATAACGGCTGGTCAGATCATTAATTTCATCATTTTTAATTTCTCTTTCCACTAAAATTTCCAGCAAATCTCAGTTTTCACGAATAGCTGTATGAGATAGTAAAGTATTTTGAGAGAGAGAAACGAATCCATAAAGTTTTAACATAATATAGGCCTACATAGCAACTAACAGGGATAATAGAGTAAAAGGTTTCATTTTCGAGAAAGATTTTAACATTCTTCACATAAATATTCGAAGCTTGAATGATAAGTTTGAAGATTTTAATTTGATGCTTGCTGAACTAAACACTGTTTTTTCCTGCATTGTCATATCAGAAACATGGTTACTTGAGTCTGATTATATTGATCAATTTTCATTACCTGGATACAATTTATTTTGCAGTTCCCGTAAGAATGTGAGAGGGGGCGGTATTTGCATTTATGTCCATCAGAAGTTTGAGGCTAGAGTTGCGGCAGTCCGTCTGGCGGGGAGTGAGGCATTGGAGGCCGAGCTGTGGTGTCGGGGGGCCGTGATGTTTTCTGTCCTCTGTGTGTACCGCTCTCCCTCGGGTGAGTTGCCGGCGTTTCTCGGGGATTTCACTGGGGTTTTGGGGGCCCTCCCCGCGTGTTCGCTGGTGGTTGGCGACATTAATGTAGACCTCAATCCTTTAAATAGCTCATTTTTAAGTCATGGTACTCAAAATTATTTGAAAATTTTAAATAATTATGAATTTTATAATACAATTCTGAGCCCCACTCGATATGGAAATCGCAAAGACAGCCTACTTGACCGCTTATTAATTAACAGGTTGAAAACAAGCACAAGAACGTGCACAGTTGATTATCTGCTGGCTGATCATCAGCCGTGCATAGGCTCATTTCAAATTAGCAACAGACTATCAACTCTGCAAGCATCCGTAAGCTTGGTAACAAAGTATGAACTTTTGAAAGAAAATATTGAGAGTCAATGCTGGAACGAACTTATAGACCCCACCAGTGCTACTAATTCAACGGACAAGTTTTTGTTGACTTTCGGTGAACTAATAGCTAAATCTAGCTTAGAGGTCAAAAACAAGCCTCGTAAACAAAATTTAAACAACCATGGATGACCCAAAAATTACATGCCTTGGTAAGAAAACGCAAAGCTCTTCACAAGTTATCCAAATCAGAGCCCTTCAATAATAACGTTCAAATTAAATATAAGAAATTTAGAAACTATGTTTCAAATGTGATAAAATCTGCAAAAAAGGAACATTTTTCAACTAAGTTTAAAGCCTGCAAGGATAACACCTCTGAGAAGTGGAAATTCATTAAATCTCTAATTACCAAAAAGAATGTTGATGATGGACCATCTTTTATAACTCTTGGGGAAGATGAAATTTCAGACCCCACCGAAATTTGTGAGAAATTCAATGAATTTTTTGTAAATGTTGGTGAAGAGCTTGCTCGTAGTCTTCCATCTTCTACTCAGAACTTCCAAGACTATTTTACTGGGCTGCCCGAAAATCGCTTTTTTTGTTTCCACGAAACTGGTCCAGATGAGATTTTAACGATCATCAATGATCTGAAACTGAAAAAAGCAGCGGGATATGACCATATTAGCTCCAGAGCTATAAAAGACAACATTATAACCTTGTTACCGGCTCTGGTCGACATAATCAATTTGATAATTCATAACTGTGAGTTTCCTGACAGCCTAAAGATAGCCCGAGTAACACCTCTATTCAAGAAGGGCTCTAAGAATTTAATGACAAATTATCGTCCAATTTCTGTATTGAATGCCATTTCCAAAATTGTGGAAAAAGTCGTAGCCTCTCAGATACGTGAACATCTTGAGCTTAATGACCTTTTAACACCAAATCAGTATGGCTTCCGTTCAAAAAAGAACACAACTTTAGCAATCAACGACTTTTTAGAGATTGTTTATAACCGTTTAGACAATCATAATGCTGTCCAAACAATTTTTTTAGATTTTTCAAAAGCATTTGATACCATTAACCATAGTATTCTTTTATCTAAATTACGTTTTTACAACTTTAGTGACTCAGCCATTCAACTTATTAAATCTTATTTAACTAATCGGAAGCAGTTTGTGAAAATAAATACTGAAAAATCGTCATTAAGAAGTATTACATTGGGAGTGCCACAAGGATCTGTTTTAGGACCGTTGCTATTTTTAATATATATAAATGACTTGGTTAATGTTTCTCCAGCTTTTAACTATATATTGTTCGCTGATGACACCAATTTGATCTGTGATAACCCTGTGATAACACCTTTTGAGCTTTCAAAAATAGAACAATGGTGCTTGGCAAATAGACTTGTTATAAATTTTAGCAAAACAATGCAAGTCATATTTCGAAATCCACAGAAAAAAATTGACGTTGATGAATTCGATGTTGGAAAATTGAATACCGTTGATCACACAAAATTTCTTGGTGTGACCTTGGATAAACATTGTAATTTTGAGTTCCATATCAATAACATTGTAAACAAAATCACCTTTTTATTAATGATGTTTCGCTATTTGACAAAGTTTTTAGACCAGAAAACAATGGTAAATTTGTATTACACTTTTATATACCCACACCTTATATATGGTGTGGAATTTTGGGGACATGCCCCAGACTATTTAATATCCAGCATTTTAATCAGCCAGAAGAAATCACTGCGGATCATTTTAAGTCAACAGCCAAATTCACATGTTTCACACAGGTTTAAAGAATTTAAAATTATGCCTATTTCTATGATCTTCAAATATAGGCTTATAATATTTTATAAAAACCATATTTATCCCAACAAAAATAATCTTAATTTAATTGAGACTGTACACCCCATGACTACGCGTAAGACTTTGAAAAATCCACTGAAATCAATCAAAGTTAATTCGGAAATGGGAAAGAGGTCTATTTATTTTACTGCCGCTAATCTATTTGGTGAGCATGCATGGGACCTACGGGGCCTCACCGGTGGAGTCTTTGCGAGGCGCCTGGCTGCTCGTCTCTGGGAGCTTGGCGCATAGTGGGTGGGCGCAGCATGTGTCCCTGGATGCGTGTGTCGGCCTTCTGTGGCTGGCGAACCTCTGGAACGGGGCTGTCACAACTCTAGTTTCGAACTATCTGATTAGCCCCATGTTTTATTACCTTTTATTACCTTATTTTAATATCACTACTGTTTAAAAATGATGACATAAACTAATAAATAAATAAAAAAAAAATATATTGGTACAGTAAATGCTTAGTAACAGTTTCATATGAATTACTTCAAATACCTTTTAGAGATGTCGACTGGCTTTAGATTTCCAGCAGCCTCAAAGCTAAACACACAGTTTGTGAGAGAAACATCCAGAGGGTTCATAAAGCTGGTTTTAACTGTGAACACATCTCCGATCGACACATTCTTGCAAGACTAGAATATTGTAGAACACAAAATGTGAAAACAACTTAATCTCACAATCGAGAAATATATGTGACCCTTCCGTCGGAATCAGACATCCAAAGGCCCATAAAATTGCAGCAAGGCATTTATCAATCAGCAAATTTTTTCTACTCCCAACCAATTCACATGCTTATAAGTAGGAACACCCACAACAAAGATAACGAATTGTCATAACAAACATTACTTCAAGTAAATCGTGTATGATTAGTGGTTATAACTCCTCAATGTTGAACTTCATCAAAGTTGTGTGGCTCTCCTGATGTCTTATTCTGATAGCAAGGGTTACAAATTATACATGTAATTGTACACACTAACAGGTTACAACATTCGTCTAAGATAATACATATCATATTATTAAAAAATTCTAATTTTGTTTAGTAAAAAAATTATATTTTACCAGTGCAGAGCTTTTGCTAAAGAATAAACTCATCCTCACCACCACTTACCGGTGTCACATCTGGAATAATAGTTCTCAGTCTAAAGTCATCTTGGGATGCATAAATCTGCTTAGTCTCAACTACATTGGCGAGATAGTTGATTTTCATGGCATAGCTGTTATCCGTCATGTCGGATAGGTAGTCACTTGCACTGACAGCCATTGTTACCACAACCTCTGCAATATTATAAACAGGTGATATGGTAGAGGCTGAACATTGTTATTAGTAGGTATTGTAAATTGGATTAACAATTATTTTATTGAGCACCCTTTGCATGCTGCTGCAGCAAAAGTACATGTATATGGTCACTAACAGAATAACAGTAAGGTAGTCTCCTACAGTAAACCTTTTAGTTGTTGTCCAGGAAACGTATCTGTTTGGCAAGATAATAACATAATAATATTGGTTATTGTACAATACATGAAACTTAGTAATCAATCATTTGCATTTCACAGTTGTCATCTCTCCTTTCCAAATAGGAAAGAGATGACAACTGTTGAATGCAAGATCAATAATTTTATTAAATTTATAAAGTACGAAGTGCCACGTGGAGACGTGGGTATACCAGCAGCAAACATGTGGGATGCAAGTGTAAGGTGCAGCTGTATGAGGTACAGACGTATGAGATACAGATGTACGAAGTGCAGACGTATGAGGCACAGATGTATGAGGTACAGAAGTACAAAGTGCAGACGTATGAGGTACAGACGTATGAGGTACAGACATACGAGGTGCAGACGTATGAGGTACAGATGTATGAGGTGCACAGGTATGAGGTACATATGCGAAGGATATATAGGGGAATTACTTACTGCGATGAGGAAGCAGCATCTCATGGAAGGTCTGACGTTTCAGTTTTGTTCTCATCACTCCAGTGTAGTAGACAGAGGAGAGTGAAGCTGTTAGGCACAGAGTCCTGCATTCAGATGAAGTGTTCCTGATCTCTATGGGAATCTTGAAGTTGGAGCCGACAAAGACATCATCAATATCTTTGACACAGAACAGAACATCCTAAAAGATGATGTAATACAACTGAAGTGAAATTATTGTGTACATGCCTGAAATAGGACACCTGTAAACAATTCAAAACTATATTCTAAAGCAATTTTTAAACAATTATTCTGTTTGCTATAATACGACAGTATTATTTTCATGGAACAGTAAAAAGGAGTTATAGTAATAGCAAATAACAGTGTGCACACTCAACATTCAGATAGTAAGCACTCTAACCTATCTCTTTAACATCATATCACTCTAACCTACCTCTTTAACATCATCGCCTGTGTAAATATTAGGCTTAGTGGACATACGAGCAGCTCTCCACACTGCTGCCCTCTCCATGTACGAACCCTCAGCGTACTTGTATGTGCTGGTGATGTCCTCTCGGTCAGGGGTACAGTTCCTAATAGATACATCTCTGCTTGTTCCAATAGCCTTAGTACTGATGTTCCTTCCAACCCTGTTAATGATTGTGTCACACGTGAAAAATATTTGCCCATACAAAAACTTCTCTGAAGAGAGTAGAGTCTCCAGGAACATTTGTACACTAAGTTATTATGTTATAAGCAGTGTATACTTTAGTTAACTTGTACATAATTTCCCGGTCAGAATATTTATTCATATAATTATATATAGATATAATCATAAAAATATATAGGTGATATAATCTTTCACCTTCCTTCTTACTATACCAAACAATTTATACAATGCTCTAAACCTGTGGCCTTTTATACACAATGGAGCAGATTTATAGCAATGTACAGTTACTTACACATCTCTTTCAAAGACTTTTCTAACAGATCCATCTTTCTGTCTGCACCAGTTGATCCTGTCTGCATTCACCTCGGCGAATATAAAAGGAGTATCAAATGTAACTCCTACATCTCCACTCTTAATAGCAGCTACAGATGCCGGACCAGCACAGTATATTCCTGCAATGTGAAGCAATGTATAGGAAATGAATTAAATATGAACTGCAACCTGGTCATTAGTACAATTTAAAGTAAGAGAAGACAACTCTGAAATAAAAGTATCAAATCAGTACAGCACGACTCCCTGTGAACCATACTAAATAGTATTACAAATGTACTGAATAATAATAAATCTTCACACAAGATTGGTTTATAATAATCTAAAGGGCTGCCAAGTGTTTGTACACGCACCGTCACTGGTTTCTTGAGGTGTGGAGTCTACAACCTGCCACCCACCATATCCTGCCTGTAGGTCAGGTCTTGTCATCCAGCACTCATTCCATACGTGAAAGTTCCAAATCGAGTCTGAATCCAGTTCTATGAAACCGAATAATTGAAATCATGCCAAGTTATAGGAATAAATGAATTAGTACTGCTGTACAAGAATAGATCTAGTCTGTACAACAACCGTTATCACATATTTATCTCACCAGGCATATGCTCATCATTCTCATCCCAATGCATGTCAATAGTCAGGCTACCATCAGTGTCGTGAGCCGAAGCAAAGTTGGTCACGGATCTGGTTGGAATACCAAGAGCTCTGCAGACGGTAGTCAAGACACCAGAGAACACCCAGCACTGTCCATACTCAACCTACAGATGAGGTGGTTTATTGACAACAAATCAATCGTTTTTCTACAATGTTTTTCTATCAATACTGTTCACATATAAGAGAGCAAATGTATTTCATGTGATTCCATGACTTACTGGTTGTTTAGTGCGCATGTACTTGACTAAGATAGCCACACTACCAGTCCACTTGGTAGGGCAGATTCCTCCACTATATTCACCGTCCCATCTTCCACACAGAATACCTCTGTCATCACAGCTATTCACCTGAGAATATTGTGTTTGATTGAATTATTAATATACACGTAGCAGCGGATTCTCTCCCTACTCAACTGTAATCACTGTGAAGGAACAATAAAAAGATTCCCGTACAGTATATTTGCATTTAACTAGACTGAAAAATAATTGAACCAAAGCAATACCAAGCCTTGATAAAATGTGTTATAGACATTGTATTATACTATGGCAGAGGGCGAAAAACATTGTACAACACGCATAAATAAAGCTGACACTACACAATAGTTAGTGTAAGTTGTCCTCTCTCTTCCTCAATCTGCGCAGAACATTAGAAAAAAGTATTAGTATTACACAGGATTGAATTAGTTGGGTGCTAATGAATATGAACATGTAACATCCTGTTGTTACATAACATATATGATTAATTTAACAAAGGTAACTAATTATATCAATTGTATAACAGCTACAATTACTACACTGTTTGTATAATAACTATAATTACATTGTTTGCCCATGGATATAGATATTTATGAGCTGGCAAGGGATACACAGTAATTAATAACAAAATCTTACCAATGCAGATAACATCCTGCTAATTACAATAGGGCTTCCTCTGAACGTAACTGGGATGTTTGCCAAGTGATTCAGTATATACAGTGCTGCCTCCAGAGAGACACTCTCAAACTGACCAAAGTTCCATGGTTTACCATACATCTGTCCAGAGAATAGGAATTAATGAATGGATGGATGGATGGATGGATGGATGGATGGATGGATGGATGGATGGATGGATGGATGGATGGATGGATGGATGGATGGATGGATGGATGGATGGATGGATGGATGGATGGATGGATGGATGGACGGATGGATGGATGGATATTGTTTAGCGAAAGCAGGGTATAAATATAATGTACAGTAGCTACATTAGTATACATTACTAAATTATGCATAATGTTTGAAATTCGTGACCATAGGCTGAATAGAGAAATGCAGAAATTATTACTGCTACAGTGAGTATATTACTGCACATAAATATAAACAGCATAAGTGCAAATGTGCATCATGGATGATGCAGAAAAACAGCACGAAATATGCAAATATATAAATTAACATTATTCTAATCATTATGTAATAGTGATTAGTAATTTTCGCATACATACCTGCTTGTAGTTTCCCATAAATAGTTTACCAGTATCATTCATAACATACTCCTGTCTCCATTGTGGGTTCTCCATATAAACTGCATCTTCTATATAAAGTATACTCATAGCTAGCATATACATGTACAATGTGAATCAAGATTGTAGATTGCACTAATAGGTCATGTATTTCTCTGCTCGTGAGTTTGGATACAGAATATTAGCTTAGTTACAGTTGTTTTATTTAATGTAATGGAGAAATTAATATACAATTTGGAAAAACAAGTTATGACTAGAAATAGAATCACATGTATGGAAATATAATGAAAATAGAGAAATGACTTACTCCTGCACCAAGCATTGAAAAGAATGTACGCATGTAGTTTTATTGTTTTAGACAAGGGTAGGCCTACAACCTTGTCATCATCATCTGTTTTAACCATGTCAAACGCAAAATCCCACTTCCCAACGGCACAGTTTGCAGGGCTCAACACAGACAACTCTACCTGGAACAAGCAATATTACATGATGGATACACAGCATTATACAGTAATAGAACCAGGGCTTCTGGTAAGAATTATTAGAGCAATTTATTAGAGCTATTCTTACTGGAACGCGTTCCGGTTGCGTTTTCATAGCTGGAAGCCTGTTAGTACATTAGCTAGTCTACTAATTGTTTTAGTAAAGGTGTTGCTCCCTTACTAACTACAGCCAGTCAGACCGCCCTCGCCCAAAACATTGAGAAATCGCTAACGTAGTCAATTTAATAGGTTGATTAAATGGGTGTCTAAAGTATTTTTTATTTCGATATTAATATCTTTTACAAGTTAACACATGAGAATTAGGTAATAATATGTGTGGCAAACATTTTTATATTAGAAGGTCTGAAGTACTACTGTTTACCCAAAAATACACAACATTTCAGATATTGACAGAGAAACGAGAGAGGCAAATCTAAGTTTCTCAAACATTTTCTGCAAGCACTGTGTGCCCACCTCATTTGTTCAACTTCGAACACTGGCTCAATACCACTCATCTAAACACAAAAAATAAAGATATAACTATTATATTTATTAAATGTTTGTCTACACACAGAGACCAGGAGTTGATAAAAAATATTTGTTGTAAAAACATCTTATTGATGTGCTACTTCTTAGAATTTAGCCAGATATATGCGGACGTCGAACATCCGAATGAATGAATATGTATTTAAAGTTATGCAACAAAATATACATAAAAATGCCTCTATTTGCAAGCGAAGTTGTTTGAACAAATAATACTTCTAGCGTTCCTGTTTGATAGTAAAAGTCATGTAATGTTGATGCGTTCCTGTAAAATAATTTTTACACTTTAAGCCCTGAATAGAACCCTAATAACTTAGTTCAAAGAGGAGTTCTATTTATAGGAAATCTATTTGTTACAGTTTTAATGTGAACAACAGATTTGTGTACCTCTTTGCAGTTGGCTGACACAACCTTGACAGACCAATCACCATCCTCTGCTGTCTCACCAGTTATCATCTGGTTGTGTGTCCCTTTACTACATAGAGGTGCATTTCCTACCCACAATAATAAACATTTAGTAGTGATGTTACTGTTACATTACATTACTATTCCATAAATTATGATTAAAAAATTAATCAACCAACAACAACTATTTTTAGTTGATTATTATTTTAAATGAAGAAAACATACACTCCACAAAACATGATGAATTAGTAAAAAAGTTTCATATTAGACACTGTTTGAATTCTACAAACAACATTGGTTATTACGGGTATTAAGATAACATACCTATGGTGGAGATAACTCTGAACTGCCCAACATCATCATATGGGTAGTCCAAGAAAACTTTGACCTTAAACTTTTGACCTCTGCGTATCACCAACTGGGCATGGCAGTACTTTTTGGTGATGTCATCAACATACTCATCTTGGCATATTTCATAACTAAAATGTATGCATGTGCACAGTGCAGTAAAATATTACGATTACACCTCGTGTAATTATACATGTAATTATATATTACACATTATGTAATAACACTCTTGTATATTTCAACCTGCTATGTACAAATAAGTGATAATTGCAACAAACCACATCATCGCATGTTAAGAAAAGAGTATATATCATATCAAGTTGTACAGACCGATCTTTTTCCCAATGTTGAATAAAATAGTGTACATGTATTAGTAGCAAGGTGTTGTATGGTACTACTAACCGTTAATAACTTAAAACAAAATTGTCAAGTATAAACTTGATCTAACTAAACACTCAACTCCATATCTCCGTTAATAATACTAACTAGTCGGTGTGGTGAGCTTTGCTGTTCTCTGCGATACATAAATCTACACTCACTAAACCTACTTCAGGATCATCTGGTTTTGGAGGTTTCTTCTCTACAACAAAAATACAAAACTATTCAAATTTTGACTAAATATTCACTTAGTCCTTGCGTGATAAAGTTGTTTTTTTTCAAAAGATGAGAATGGTATTCTACTCACTGCCATGCTGCCAGTGGTTACGCTGACTCTGGTCTTGCTGATGCTGCTTTACATGATAGAGCTTCATCTTATGATGCTTGTGGAAGTCCTGACCATCGTCACACTGTTTCTCCTCATCAATCTGATGTATGAACTTGGCACCTTTGCACCGACGTCCTTCAATTAATCCCGGAATGACTTATCAAAAAATATGGTTACTTAACCGAAACTAAATGCTTTTGACGAAAATGCATACAGAGTGTAATATGAACAGGCATCAGTTGTATGTGCAGTACATGCACGTACACTGTCAACAACATGTGTATGTACCTTAACCAGAAAGCAAGAGATCTACATTTATGATAATAAGCATCTTTCTATTCTAGCTTCCCAGTGGCGCTTAATATTGTGACTGCTTTAACTGTAAAACTCCTAACCTTTTCCCTGGACAGCATTGTTATCAAACTTTTTAGCTAGCTTAGCAACCTTGTTGTCTTCACAATTGTTCACATGTACAATCGGTATCTTGGTGGTAGTTTTAGAATTTGGGGCTTCTTCGCATTTTGTGTAGTTTGTTAAAGCTGGTCCAGCAGTGTAGGTAGACGTTATTGCAGGGTAATGGTAAGTAGGAGTTGGTAATGGGGAATAGTAGTGTTTCGTCTTTGTGTATGCATAGTTCTGACAGTATCTGTAGTTGTAATACTCTCTAAAATAATGGATTGGAACTTGGTTAACTTACATATGAGGCAGTAAAATTTCATATGATACTAGAAACTATACAATGAGGTGTGAATATATAACGGACAGATCCATGAAAAATTTCAGGTGTTCAAGCAAGGTGTCTATACTTGACAGGCCTTACAAATAAAGATAGGATTCATATTCTAACACCACCAATGAGCACCCACTGACCCAGACATAATTTTACTGTAAGCCGCCTGATTTGAAAATCGAAAACAAACTAAATAATTTTCTGCAACAAACTGCCTCAGCTATACATTTGATAGCACATATTTTAAAAAACTGTTTGGGGCCAACACCCACAACAATTGACTGAATGAGGTTGGAAAATCAAAGCAGAATAACAATATAATGCACAGTGTCCATGCAAGCAAGTAATACAAACTACATCTACACTAACAGTGCTTTACATAATTATACCATTAGAACAAATAGCATACCTCATTTGAGCTGAGTGTGACTGGTAGCCACCATATCCTTGCCGGTTGTTAAAATATTTGGATGCTACAATGTTCAAAATGACCATTTTATGAAATTGGTAATAAAATACAGAAAAGTGCTCCAACAATGATTGCTCAGCATAAAGTGATCACACCCCACAGTTATTAGAAAGATTGAACATTTTATATGTATTACAAAATTAAACAAATTCTATCTAAGCTGTATGAGAAACATGACAACAGTCTTTACCTATAATATTTTCTTGATTGATAACCAACATTAATTAATTGTATCAAATCCCACATGAAATTTACTCTAATAGTCTGAAGGATGGAAAGCTTACCTGACATGGTGTGTACTATTTGAGTGAAATTTTTTCTTCTAAGCAGTTAATACTGAAGAGAAGTAATTACATGACACAGTATACTGTACATAGACATGCAATTACTGATATTGGAAATGAGGGGAGCTGACAACTGCAAGCCTTTATACTATTCCAAAACCATAATTTATTCATGCAACATCCTTACTATCACAATATACAATGGCATAACAGCAGAATTAATTATTAGGCAATATTGTAATAATGAAAACTTTCAACACCGCTATACATGTAGCAGTAGTGTATAAATACAATTACTGATTACATGACTGTATTGTAATGTAACACGCCAGGTCTTGCGACAACAACAACAACAAAGGATATCCTGTATATTACTGGTTCATTTCTGAATAGAGAATGCACTGCTGCCGGCTATTACGTGATTAAGGGACAGCATTACATCCATAAGTAACCTCAAAACCTGCATAGTATTTTATTTGAGGCAGCGCAAAAAGACATTCACTTAATTTCACGTACATGTAATTGTAAACTTTTATAGCTACAATAATTTTATTAGTTATATAGTGTGGTGTGACTGCGTATATTCTACATGTATATAAAATTGGTCACCAAACTGATATACAAGCATCCTTTGTTAGATTTTAGAGCGCGTCGTTATAAGGGAAATATTAATTCTATAGTTGCAACTCTAGTGTTGCATTATTTGAGTGTATAGGCTATCACCAATGAGTATATAAAACTGTTCATGTGGTCGTTTGGAATGAAAAGGGCTATATTTCTGTGTTAAGAAAAGCAAACATCATATCTGTTGTATTTTTAGTTTTCAAATGTACAGAAGACTATACAAAATTTATTATTAAAAAGAGTTACGAGAAACCATAATTTGCAAAAAAAGCTCCATAAAAGTCGCAAAAGTTGGTTCCGAACTCAGAACTTCCTAGAGTACAGCTACCAATTGTTCGTTACCAACTTCGGACAACGAGTGTACCAAATGTATGTTGTATAAACAACACAAGGAATAAAAGGTAACAAGTAAATATCTAAATGTGAGTTTATATATAGCAAGCAATAACTGAAGAAATCCAGTAATGTCAATGCTCACATATATATGCCTATATATCTGATGAGTGTTTTTTGCTAAATACGAAACTACTAGTAATAAAATGGTTGTATCATGATATATAATAGTTATACATATAATAAGAAGTAACATAAATATATAGGAATACATTATATAATACATGTTGCAGCTCAGGCCACAACAAGTGTTACATAGTAGGTTTATTGAGTTTAAGTCCTCTCTAGATCAGCTGAGTTCTTTTCCCATCTTATCCTTTTTACTTTAGAATCTTAGTCTGCAGTCCAATTGAATTTTTGTAATTAATTGATGCTTGGTTTGTGATTTTCAAATAAAAATTTCATTTGGATTACTAAAGGTAAAATTAAAACTAGAATTATGCGTAAATTATAATATTAGAATTTGTTACGATACCTTGAGTTGTCCTAGTCTCTAGCGCCAGCCTCCATCCGTAACTTGAGAAAATTGGTTTATCATAAGATGTTTAACATTTCCAGTTTGCAACAATAAAAGGCAATTTTAATTTAACAGTGTTTGGGGGCATGTCATGCGGAGGAATAAGTAATGGACTACCAGCAAGAAGAGCATTCTAGTCTTATGCAGTATGAATGAGGAAAGACGTCTGGTAATGGAGCGTGTTCGAAGTTGGCATCAAATACTGTATGGTATGTTTCCTAGTTGATATAGAAACTGGTGCTCTGGATGTAATTATTGATAACCGCTTTGTTGGTGATACTCATACTGACTGAAGACCTTTAGGCGCCTATCAACGCAGTGCTGAGAAACGGGTTGGAGGTGGAGTTTTTCGAGAAAGCCAATAGTACTTGTCTTACTATCAGCCTGCCTGATGCCACAGATAAGGTGTCCTGCCCTTCTCTGTACAGCTTCAAAACGGTCAGCAGTTAATTTATACATGGAGTCCCAGGCTGCAGATGCATACTCTAAGACTAGACATACAATTTGCTTGCATGCGGTGTTTTTAAAATCATAAACGCTACTGAATTAATAATAATAATTATAATAATTCATTAATATTAATTATTTTATATAAAATAATATAACTGTATAATTATAATAATGTATAACAAATAATAATAATTTAATAATTTTAATAATAATTATAATAAATAATAAATATTAAATATAAATGTAACTATAATTATAATATAATATCAAATATACAATCATGTAGCAATGCAATGTTTGTTCCTACTTCTTCACAGATTTATAACAAATTTCTGCCACTTAGATGGCAAATGACAAAAATCATGTTCTAAGCAAAGTGATGAGGAAATAGATAGAACCCCATCAAAGGGACTTCATTGTAAAGCTTGCGCTGGTTTTTCCAGTCTGCAAGCTTTAGATGCGGAACATATTTCCGGCAGGTATATACGTGCATTGGAACTTAACATAATAAATCTAAGCATGTGTATACGATTTCTGCGCTAAATAAAACTTTCGGCAAAAGGTAAGAATCATAGAGTTATCTCCCCTAGAGCAGGAACTCCCGTAAATTTTGCGATGCCACTTTTCATTCCTGGCGGCCATGATGTGTTGGGGTAGTTACCGTTTGTTTACATTAGTTACCTACGCGCTGCTATGATTAGTTAGTCATTTAGTTAGTAGTCCAAATTTGTTTTTGCTACCAATTATCTAAAATTTTTTGTTGCACACATATTTTCCAATTATTTCAGACCAAAATAATTATTATATTTATCATATTTTGTAACTTTGATAGTAACTGCATGGTAATTGCAAATATTGTACATTAGTATATTAGTACGTCACAAAATTATTATTACACAGCTCCTAGTTCTAGTTATTGTGGCTTTCAGTAGGCAAGTTTACTTTACTTAACAGCTGTAGCATTAAGTAACACTTTTACCTCAAATCAGAATACAGCCAAAGCTACTGTAGTTGTTAATTGTCCTACGTCCTATGGATTATCCTGGTATCACATGATTGATAGAGTATAAATACTAATAGGTGTATTTCTATATGTAGAACAGATTTGCAGAAGTTGCATATTACAAATAAAAACATTTATGTAGACAGACAAAACCAATTCATAACATGGAGTATAAATGCCAATATTTTGACCAAATCTATTTTAAATATTTACTGAATAAAAATAGCATAAGAACTCTTATTCAATATTTAGAAGTCACTCCTTGCCATTCTTAGGAATAAGATCAGCCAGCTCTTCAAAATTCACAGCATCAGCACAGATCAATATTCTGTCTAGTAGACCTATATTAGGAAATTGATACCAGATAAATAAATGCTTCACGCTTACCACACATGAAACATGTTCAATGCCTACTGTCCTACCATAACAGAACAGCTATTAGTAGTTACATGATTCTTGCCAAATTGGCATCACATTATATCAGAGTAAAATAAAGTACGATTTCGATAAGACATATATGTTGATATAGTTGATCACTCTGGATGTTACCTATGAATTAAATCCATAACAGCTCTATAATAGACAACAGAAATCTACCAAGTAGCCTACATTCTCACACATATATACAAAACAACAAGCCTTAATTAAATCAAGCATCTCATTTTAACCGTGAAACCCATTTCTAATTGGAAAGCAGTTGTTACAGTTTGTGTGCACGAGTCCCATGAAAAGAGTTCATAATCATAACCTACTTGATGGGTATGATGGATGAGCACCACACATAGAGTTGTGGCAATGTGCATCGTGGTATCCAGATTTCACTTTAATCTCCAACCTATAGATAAAAAAATCAATGCTACAACTCAACCTGCACCTATTCTATTGCAGGTAGAAAGGCTAAGAAAGTTGTGGTTAAACAAACTGTTACTAAGAAATTAAATAAATGACGTAGGCCTATAAACTTGCATAAGACTATTCAATGTTCTACATTATAATGTTTAATGACTAATTAACAGCCCTAATAAACTTAGATTTTTCCTTCCATATCATCTTTCCTTTCAGTTATAGTTTAGCTTGAAACCATTCTAAGATTATGCTAAGCTGGTGTAGATCTTTGATTATAATGTATTTAGGCTATTAACTGCGCTATGCAATTAGATACTACAAAGCGTCGGAATCAAACTATAGACAGGAATGGACAAAGGAAAGTTCACATTGACATCTGCGAAACAAAGTCATAGTTTATAGATTTCTTAAATAAATTTCCTAGCAATATAAAGTTAGCCTATACTAACATTCAAAGTAATGCTGGTAGGCCTATAGCACAATTACAACAATTATAATCATAATAGGCCTATTACACTTATTATGTTATCACAAAAAAATTAATTTACAATCACAAATATCAATATTATAAAATAATTATATAAATATAATCAATCCAATGATAAACATGTTCATGTTGATTAATAGTCTATGGAAATCACCTGAATTAATAAAATAATAGTTAGTAGGTATAGTCACTGATCTGATGAGTGAGTGTTTTTGATCTGTGACTATACTATTGTAATAAACTGCTAGTGAGTCGCGATCACAACTTCACCTGATAGTATTACTATATTTACTACGTAGTAGTAGCCTATTACCATTACTATAGGTAGGTACAGCAGTGACAGTGGAGTGAGCAAAGTTAATTTAACTCAGCCTCAATCAATCAATCAATAACAGTACCGAGAGATTCCACTATAACTAGATAAATGAATGTGCTTATTAATTTTAAACAATGATACTTGCTATAACTTCTGGGCTAATTAAAATTATTATACTATTTATTATGGAGTAAATTTTTAATTTTACAACAACAATATTTCTACAATAATAATAGAATAAATAACTACTAATAAATAAGAATTGAATTTATTTCATTGTCTTTCCAGTTCCAACTCACAGCAACCGTACTGTATTCCTACTAACCACACTGTTAGTCCAGAGAAACCCAAAGTATACTCTTGCAATTACATCAATGTTAACTATATGAGATTGTATAACTATTGTTCCAGGAATGCCATTAGTACAACTAGCTCCATGCTCATTTCTTGAAATAGACAGAATTGTCCGCGTGCTATTGAAAGTCCTTTATGGGTAGATAATTCTGTACAATAAGCCTATCATGTTAGCGATTAGAGATTTCAATACCCAATAACATGCGGCTTTATTTTGGTTAACCAATCAACGCATTCACAGATTTTCTACTGATATACGCTGCCGCGCTAGTCGGTTACTAGTATTATTTGGTCGAGTAAACATTCATTCTTATTTCTCTGTAAAGTCCTATTTTACAAAGAGATTTTTAAAATCACTATCATTGTGAAAAAGCAGAGATGTTACTAAACAGTTTAGATATAAATTCAAAACATTTTACACGAATAGTATCTGTAAATAACAGCGTTGAAAAGTTTTATGTTTTATATATAATTGTAATGGTAACTAGTGTAAACAAACGGACGAAATCCCCATCGCATCATGGCCGCCCGTGGGGAAAACTGGCATCAAGTGACCAATCGGCGTTTAATAGCGGAAAATTTTTGAGTTCCTGCTCTATGGGGTGTTACCTCTATGGTAAGAATACTGCGATGCCGGCTAATACCGGATGTTGCGCTGCACTGCGTTATTGGTTTTTATAGCACGGTTCTTGCAGCCATTGACAATAGACATAGATATACCGATGCATTTCATACTGTTAGTAACACATTACCTACAATATAAAATCTTGCCTAGTACTAGACTTGGACACAACTCGGTTTAAAATTTGCTACCAGGCAAAACAAAGCTTCCACCAACATGGCTCAAGTTTTGCACCGCCTGCATCCACTCACCAATCGGGTAACCTTTAAATTAGAATGCTACTGAATTGATTTTGGTTCTTATTATGCCAGTGTTTGTTTGGATATTTTGAGAGCTGACTTCCACTAAAATTAAAGTGAAAAATATATTAAATGTTAATTTAATATTTAATATTATATTAAATTAAGATTAAGTTACATGTCTATTAAAACCAAGAGGTAGGGCAAATGAGTGTGGTGACGAACTGAAACTAGTAAGTAAGGCACTTGGTCTTGTAAAACAAATATGTGCAAGTCAAGTGATAATAAAGTTCAAGTAAAGTTGTAAGATGTAAGTTAGTTTGGTTAGTAAGCTTAGTCTGCATACGATACATAATACCGCAGGGGGTAACTTTCCCGAAAAAGTTGAGGCGGCAAAAACTGGACTGGCTAACAGTAGCGGTGCGGGAGAGGGCAGAAGGAGGGTGGGGCACCTCCCCCAAAAAAGTACAAAATGTTGTATAGCAATCTGCAAATAGTAAACTTCAAATTAGTTTAGTATACTGCAAAAAAGTGCTTCTCTGTTTGGCTTGGCCATGACGTACCATTGTAGTCCTTTACATGACGTAGGCCTAAAAATGTACACGCATTAATAAGAGGGGAAATAGTCTATAGTGCAAAATTAGTTGGTGGATAGAGATGGAAAGTGGGGTATTCTAGGATTCCCAAACCCTGAAGAACAGTGTTCGAAGTGGAACGAATGAGGTGGGTGGGTACATTGTGCATGCAATCTCAGGGCATTATCTATAGTTGAATATAGAATTACACATGCAGTGATCCTATCTTACAGATGAGATTAGTATTGTATAGCTATCCACATAATCTTATGGTAGCTAACAAGTTGAGTGAATTACTAAAATGAAAACAATTGTTCTTCAGTGGGATTCGAACTCGTGTGAGCATTCTACCCATCACGCTATCATAGCAGTGGCTTCATGCGAAAATTAGTCATCAATATAATGGTACACATAATAGCACCATATTCATTATAGAATAGGCTATGTTTATATCATGCCGGACAGGGTAGCTATGCCTTCCGATATTAGCTTAATTTTTTATTTTGTTTACAAGAAGTTAAGGCGGCTAGGGCCGCCTGAGCCGCCTAGATAGTTACGGCCGTGTACTGAATTATTAACTATGAAACGGAGAACTTGCAATCAAAAGTAGTAAAGTATACATGCATCGGCCATACATGCATCTCATCTACAATAGCCTATTGCGTTGTAAGTAAGTAAGTGAAACTCCCTAATTAATAATTTACCAAGAAATAATATAGTGTTGCCATTTGACCATGATCTTTCTTGGTCAGCAGAATTGGCGACTGTTCGAAAATGTCAGAAACAAGATGTTCCGAAAATGTTCCTTTAGAAAACATCCATTTGGAACCTCTAAACCCCAAACCTCGGCTTTCAACTAATTTTTATTTTTGGTTTTTACTACTACTACTAACTTGTAGGACACTAAAAATAATTCATTACCTGTGTTCCTCTAATTGTAATCAACACAGTTTCGTAGCGGGTGTTTTCTAAATGAACATTTCCGAAACGTCTTGTTTCTAACTGACATTTTCGAAATGTCCCTTTACCTGGTCAACAATGTCCTAGTTATAAACTACACTTAGTAAGTCAACAAACTTCAAGGAAAGTCAGAATCACTAAACCTATCATCAGGTCAGAACCTCAAAGTCATTCAATCTTCACCGTGCCACTAGAAACTGCTTCTGGTTTTACCGTTGCAACTCTGTTACTACTTGTCATTCAATATTAGGCTTATTGTGATACTGGTCCTGTTGGGCTCTTTTAGGCTGGCAATGGCTATAGAAGATTCATTCACAATTCATGTGTTCTGTCAAGTCCAGTACCGATCTCAAAGTTTGAACCCGAAAAATCGCTAGATTATTCAAAATATGTTAAAAACGTCGATGTTATCCGCAAACGGTAAGTTTCATCTTTGATTATTCTGTTATTTTGATTTGTATTCATAGGTTATATTTTGGATAAGCATATCCTACTTCCCTCAGTCTCAAAAGAACCAAAGCTAATTATTTTCATAGAAGTAGGTCTACATGTAGGCTAAGTATAGGCCTATTAGAATTATTTTATACTAAATTTGCTATATACAACTTTTCTCATGTTCTCATAGTTTATATAGGCCTACTGATATCCTCAAAAATCTACCATTCACTTACCATTTAAGGTAGTCGAGTCTACATGCATTGTGAAACCAGGCAATTGTCACGACACTTTATATTTACAGGCTGGGTAGACCATTGACACTGTCAGAAAAGATATTATATGGTCATCTTGATGATGCATCAACAGCAGTGAGTATTTCACTCATATCCTATCTGAATATAGTCCACACTCAATCAGTCTGAACTTGGAAGTGTTCACTATTTTATTATATTTTTGAAAAAATTATTCAAGACTTCTGGAGTAATTTACATTGCGAAATTTCATATTGTGTGTACATTTATATATTTTGGGTAATTTATTCACTTAGAATGCATTATAAATGTACATTATACCCATAACACGTGCTTACTAACACTATAGGATGTGGTCCGGGGTGAATCTTACCTGAAGCTGAGACCAGACCGTGTTGCTATGCAAGATGCTACTGCACAAATGGCAACTCTGCAGTTCATATCTAGTGGTTTACCTCGCGTTGCAGTACCTACCACTATACACTGTGACCATTTGATAACAGCTGAAGTGGGTGCTGCCGATGACTTGGCCACTGCTAATAATGTGAACAGAGAGGTCTACGACTTCTTAGCATCTGCAGGAAACAAATATGGAATGGGTTTCTGGAAGCCTGGCAGCGGAATTATTCATCAGGTAGGCCGATAGCATATATATTAGATTATTCCACCACACAGCCTATGCAATTACAATATCATGTACCAGTTGTATATATGCATGTATGTTATTCAATGTAGGCTGCATGTTTATAATATAATATTACTTTTAACTTGCATGCAATTTCTCATGAGAATTGCAATGATGTTTTGCAAGAACAGGTCGCCATTTCTTTGTGCTTTACTTTACAAAAGTTGATATATTTCCAAATCCATATTTGGTCTTTCTGGGTGTGACCTAATATTTTAATTTACAATATTCTCATAATAATACATCAGATATGTTCCAGATGCTTTCTTCATATTCCTGCATCCAAGCAACTTGATCGTTTTAGATTGTGTTGGAAAATTATGCTTTTCCTGGCCTACTGATGATAGGTACTGATAGCCACACCCCAAATGGAGGTGGACTCGGGGGACTGTGTGTCGGTGTAGGAGGTGCAGATGCTGTTGATGTTATGGCTGGAATCCCATGGGAACTGAAGTGTCCAAAGGTAAGCTTCTACATTATACAGATGTAGAGTCTACCACAGTAACTATATCAGGCATAGTGATTACTAGTTATCTCACATAGTTATGTGTGTGTATGTCATGGCAATATATCTACATATCCAAGACTCAACTATGGCCATAACTAATAAGATAGCAGTAAATATATACTGTACATATGGACATGTACATGTCAACACCGTCGGACATTACACCTGTGATACAGTAAAGAGGCATTCATTTTATTCAGAATTCCTTCTATTAGCACATTCACAACTAGTTATCTGCAGGGTGACATTTTAGGCAGCGTATGTCTTAAGTGTTTACATTATGCACTCTTACTCCCAGGTGATTGGTGTGAGGCTGACAGGTAAGCTGAATGGGTGGACCTCTCCTAAGGATGTTATTCTCAAGGTAGCAGATATACTGACTGTTAAAGGAGGTACTGGAGCCATAGTAGAATACTTTGGACCTGGTGTTGACGCCATCTCCTGTACTGGTACGTGTCCTTTACTCAGAGTTCTTCAAGTCTAGCCAAACGACATGCGACATTTCTTTTCGTATTTTGATGTAAAAGCGAGATTTACGGTCTGAATAATTGACCAATGGGTGTTGATGGACTGTTTTTTATTGGACAATTCTATAAAACGATTCTGGAAGCATAATTTAATTGTTTGTAATATGTTTGATCTTCCTTTATCCAAGGAATTTTAGAATTGATCACTGAGCGGTTAGGGACTCAATTTCAGATCCATCCATCAAATTTATGTCGTATAATGTATTTTAAGCAAGGAATTTATCTTTGAGCAGTCAGAGACTTGTTTCAAATCCATGAAAATACCAGTTCCTGACTGGGGTTTGAACCCGGGGCCTCTACGGCACCTAATCGCCTAGCACAGTGAACAGATTAGGTGCCGTAGAGGCCCCGGGTTCAAACCCCAGTCAGGGACTGGCATTTTCATGGAGTTGAAACAAGTCTCTGACTGCTCAAAGATAAATTCCTTGCTAAAAATACATTATACAATATATAGAAAATGGCCAAACCCCCTAACATCAAATTTATAATATTAATATGATCTTTATGCATCAACTATTGTGTACTATATCTGTGCTGTGTAGGTATGGGTACCATCTGTAACATGGGAGCTGAGATTGGGGCCACCACCTCAGTTTTCCCCTTCAACAACAGAATGAAGGATTACCTGAAGGCAACCAACAGATCCGCTATAGCCGAAGAGGCAGATAAGTTTAAAACTGCTCTCCTGTCATCCGACCCAGACGCTTCATACGACCAAATCATTGAGATAGACCTTGATACTGTAAGTGGAAGGCACTTCCTTTGTTCTCCATAATGATATAAAAGTCAAAATTGTATAATTGAAAATGGCAAATATTAACTATGTCTAAGCACCTGGTACATGTGAACGCTTTACCTAGTAGAAAATTTAAATTGTCTACTGGGGTTGTTCTGTATAAACCATAATACATGTTTATAACGAGGTTTTATTTTCATGATTGTAAATTATTAACTTTAGTTGGACAAAGTGTTTAATACTGATCTGCTATGTTTGTAGCTGGAACCTCATGTAAACGGCCCATTCACTCCAGATCTAGCTCACCCCATATCTAAACTCGGTCACAATGCTAAACAGAATGGCTACCCTCTTGATGTCAAAGTTGGTGAGTGTAGGAATTGTATAACATATGTATGTTCATACTTCTATCCGTGCACAGTACATGTTTATTTGGTGCATGTATGTGATAGTTTATGTATCATATAGACAAATGCATGGCAGTTAGAGCTGCGCTATTGGACACATAGAGTGGTGTTCAAGGTGTGGTGAAAGGTGCGGTATCACTACCCATTGCATACAAGTCATATAGATGTATCACATGATTACAGGGCTTATTGGAAGTTGTACTAACAGTTCTTATGAAGACATGTGCAGAGCTGCATCTGTTGCTAGGCAAGCCTTGGCTAAAGGGGTCAAGGCTAAAGCTGAGTTTGTAGTAACGCCAGGTTCAGAGCAGATCAGAGCTACTATACAGAGAGATGACCTGACCAAAGTATTTGAGGATATTGGTGGCGTGGTGCTAGCTAATGCCTGCGGTCCATGCATCGGTCAGTGGAACAGGTCAGTCTGCTACTTCATATATGATAAATATATGTATGCATATGAATATCTTTGGACTATATATTGACTGTGGACATGTACACGTGTATCGATGACTATGCAGGTGCGTAGGGAATTACCAGGGTTATTATTAGCAATATACTCTGTTCACTAGTATATAATATAATAATATACCATATATGGTCACTAATATATCTGTGGAATGAATCATTCACCCACAGATGATATTATTATCAGTTCTAGTTCTAATTATATAACTGAGTGACCTAAACCAACTTGTAGTACTAACAGGTGTGGCATTCTTTCAGTATAGAATAGCCATGTATTGTACTACACACAGTCATGTTCACCTACAGTATAGAATAGCCATGTATGCAATGAAAAGAGACACTTTTAAAGCAAAAGTTTATGTGCGGAGTTGCCCTCTTTTGGTTGAAATATAATGTGCATGTGTAACATAGTATTATATACATTGAACTGTGTGACTTGTTATTTTTACCAAGAAAATTATACCTTGGTGCAAGGTTAGTTTACTAAAGTTATGAAGAACTGCTGTATGAAATCAGAAGGAAATCGATTCTCTTACTGAAAATCGGAGAATAGTTCTGGAATTAGAATTTTTCTCCTCATTTCTTTTGATATTTTACAGGAAAGATGTAGAGAAAGGTGAAAAGAATACTATTGTTACGTCATACAATCGTAACTTTACAGGACGTAATGATGCTAACCCCGCTACACATGCATTCGTCACTTCACCTGAGCTGACCACAGCCCTGGCTTTGGCTGGAGATCTCTCATTTAACCCACTGACTGATGAACTCACAGCAGCTGATGGTAAGTTAGTCATGTGTGCAGCATAATTAATAAGTTCATTGAGTTATTAATAGTTTGCCAATGTATACTTGTACAATGATTTATTACTACTCTTATTTAGTTACTTGTATAATTTCCTTGTTCGTCTTTTTCCAACCAGTGTTAATAAGCATACATGTAAATATATATACATGTATACATATTGTGATATCTCAATGAACTACATATATATACGAGTAATATGACTAACTAATATGATATTATGTTTACATTGTTGTATTTATAGTTGATGTTTCTCGCATGATGTTAATGTCACATAATGTAGAATTGACTATCTAGTGGATTATGTATTGTATTACATTTCTGATAGGCTCAAAGTTTAAGTTGGATCCACCCAGCGGTGATGAACTGCCCTCTAAGGGATTTGATCCTGGAATGGACACCTACCAAGCACCATCAAACAGTGGACAAGTCCATGTGGACCCTAATAGTGACCGGCTACAGCTTCTCACACCCTTCCAGCCCTGGAATGGAAAAGACTTGGAGGACATGACAGTCCTCATTAAGGTAATCTCAGAACTGCACATCCCATTTAGCCAGTGATATCGGTCACCATATGAGGGTGTTGATTGTACTTGTCTGTTAGTTATACTTGTCTGTTTTCTAATAATTCAAGTCGATCATTATGAGTATCACTATTCAATGCTCATTTACTGTGCTGTTATATATTCTAGGCCCGAGGTAAATGTACTACAGATCACATTAGCGCCGCTGGTCCATGGTTGAAATTCCGAGGACATTTAGACAACATTTCCAATAACTACATGATCACCGCCACTAACGATGAGAACGGAGAGATGAATAAGGTGAAGAACCAGATGACAGGAGACTATGCAGGAGTTCCAGATACTGCAAGGTTTTACAAGGTAGGTGATACTAGGCTCTGTGTATTACAGATACTGGATTGTAAAGTAGGTAGGTGATACTAGGCTCTGTGTATTACAGATACTGGATTGTAAAGTAGGTAGGTGTGCATTATAGCATGTATAAAAGGATCTGCCAGGCACACATCAATCTTTACACTAAAAGTTTCTCAAAGTTATCAAAAACAGATGAAGTGGATGATGCAACATGGTGCCTTCTAATATAGTTGCAATATGCAATCTACATATCTATATGTCACTTTACAAGAAGTTAGTTTTGTTTCTCTAAGATCGTAATAGAAATTAAAATGTGTCCTTTAGGCAGTTTAGTATGAACTTTGTGTTGTTATGGTGTGAACGCGTAGAAAGAACTTCTTTCTATGTGTTCACACCTCAACAACACAAATAGCATGCTATATTGCAGCACTTCTTTCAAAGAAGTGCAGCGATATATATGGTGTTCTTTTCTTCCATGCATAAATGCTTCCGATTGTTACAGTAAAGTGCTTGTAAAGCTTGGGCTGGCACAAGATTTGCAAACGATTCGCTATTATAATGGGGAGTGAAAACCCTCCCCCACAACGCTCTTATATTCAGCCTAGTCACTACAAGCGGCCATATCTATTGTATACATATGAAATTGTAGTCTAAGGATGTCCCATGGGTCGTAATCGGTGATGAGAACCTTGGAGAAGGGAGTTCTAGAGAACATGCCGCTTTAGAGCCTCGCCATCTTGGCGGTAGAGCTGTCATTGTCAAGAGCTTTGCCAGAATTCACGGTGAGTGGATTTTGTGTTGTGTTACTATGGTAACAGTGCTACAAGATGCCCATGGCCCTGTTAATGGGACTCTTGTATGATTGGCACAGTCGGCGTAGAACTATCGTTGACTCTAGAGCTTCTGGTATTGTCCTGCAAGTACACAGTCTACACCATACTACCCTTTCTGAGAAGGCAACTCCAAATTTGTATGGCTCTACACAAAATAGTCAATTGCAAAAATTTCATCCTTTTCCAACTATAGATGTTCAAATATACAAGTTTGTTCATTCCTTGGGCCTGCCAAGTTCATACCTATGAGGTATATTGAAAGGCGAACTTATGGAAATATCAACCTTGTGTTTTACTAGAAGCATTTCATTGATAAAATCATGAACCTAGTGTTATATTTCTTAGTTCATAAATGGTGAGGTTTTCTCGGGTGAGAATTTATTGTTAACTAAATTGTAACTATAATATATTGTATGCAAATGCAAGATATTTTATGCGTTATATGTTCATATGTATTAGTTTCAATATACACATGGCTTTCTAATTTTTGTCTTGGCATTAAAATTGCTTAGTAGACGTATAATTTCTTGTCACTTACACACCAGCTACCCGTTGTCTCGGAAATTTAATTCTGTTCCATGCTAAGAAGTGAGTACTGAGTGGGCGTTGACACTATATATATATTTATGTAAACCTATCATCTGACACTCTATGTGATGTTTCCTAGAGACTAACCTGAAGAAACAAGGGATCCTACCACTTACATTCAGTAATCCAGCTGATTATAACAAAGTACAACCTGATGACAAGGTTTCGTTACTCGGACTAAAAGATCTTACTCCAGGAAAGGTAAGCCTTAGGTCATTGCTATTTGATACCCTCTTTAGTACGTCGTGTAGATTAGTTGTGTTGTTAGAATAAGTTTGATGCTGCCGACTTGGGTGGAAATTGTCAGGCTAATTCCTATAGTGTCATTGCTATATCTGGTACCTAGTTTTAATTACTTTCATTAGCAAGCATGGATGTGCTGTACTATCAATCTGGCATTTATAATGGCACTACATCTCTGTAATTGTTCAATTTCTAGGGGAAAGTTGACAACTGTACCATCTTGTAACATAAAAAGTGGTACATTTTAATTTTATGATGTATCTATCATCTATTAAGTGAATTTTATAATAACATTTCACTAGTGGTTCCAAGTAAACCTTTGAATGTCATCGTTCAAGAAGTATTATATTGAATAGTATACTTAGAGTATGGATAGAGATGGGAGTAGACACAGCTGAATAAACATGGCTAATGTCCTTCTGTGTTATTACTCTTGTAGCCAGTCAAGTGTGTGCTGAAACATAGCAATGGCTCCACTGAGGAGTTATCCCTCAATCATTCAATGAACGAATCACAGATTGAATGGTTCCATGCAGGCAGTGCACTCAACAGAATGAAGCAACAACAGTGAATGTAGTATCTACTTGACATTTCAAATGTGCTTGTTAGAGCTTTAACATACTGGAGAAGGTCTGATTTTGGTAGTATGAAGTCATATACATAATGCAGTTAACCATTCAGATTGCATGTTTTTAGTGGGTTTAAAGCTTATGACACCAAAAGAAACTTTATATAAATGTAGGAGTATTTTGTGCTATAACTAGAAAATTCAGTATTCTTGTAAATTAGTCCACAGTATTGCTGTGTGATGTAATAATGTGAATTATCTTGGTTTTTTTTATATTTATTGGAAATGTTGTTAAATACACAAGTCTATGTTGCTAAAGATAATATTTTCTGTTATGTTCTTCAAAGTTCACATGTTCAGGTATAAATAGATTAGACTATTGAATGATAAATACACAGCGTTTGTGTTAAAATAATATTTGCATTGGCCAATTATCACAGTGTACCGAATTTATGATGAGTCTCTTGGTTACCTGGTTACCTTTGATACAATCTACTCATGTGAAGAAGTTGGACCATCTATTTCTTGTATATAAGTTGATTGTAATAGTAGGCTTCCAGCCTTTTTTCACAAGTTTACATTGTGTCTTCATTACAAGTGTAGGTACAGGTATCACGTAAGTACCAGACAGTGCGACTTTTACCTACAGCATCTTTCTAAGCATACAGACGTAATATTTGATATACTATATTTTATTATTATAATGGTATACAAGTCATGTCTCCTATTTATAATAAGGAAATATTGTGTAATCAGATGGATGGGCAACATGCTGTGTTTGCTCTAAAAGATCAATAAAACACTAGAGTCAAACAAATTAATATCCACTAATATAAGTGATAGAAGGTTGACACAGTTGCGTGTCACCAGATCCTTACTTACTGTGTGTTGTCATTACAAGTGTTCAACTTATGCATGTGAAAGTTTTGAAACATGAGTGCCTTAAAATGTGAGCGTCACAGGCTACTTTGTAGAACTAAAAGGTAAGTAAGCTGTAGAATAGATGCAGTTAAGCTATCTGTATTAAAATGTAGAGCATTTAGCCTGTGCAGGTTCATTTTATACTGCAGAAACCTGATTATTGTTACAGTTACATGGTATTTCATAGGCTATGAAGTATAAACTACACATTTGTAGTATCTCACTCCTTGATAGTGTATACAAGTTTATTTTCATCGAGTCGATCATGTGGTTGTCATGGTTTGTACATACATGATACATGTATTACGTTTTGAAGTTGGTTGTTATAATAAATTGCAATATTCATTTAAAGAGAAACATTTGGCAGCAATATGTCAGTGTTCCAAGTCTTTGGAATACTCTTTCTACATACAGCTTTTTCATAAATCCAGTTCCTCCTTTTTCTTGAATGTATCCTTACAATTATAGCTGCTAGACAATTTCATTAGTTTTAGTATAGTATTATCATGGATTTAGGTTATTTTACCAAGCAGTCCATATTACTGCAATATTGAAACTGCAGAGTATTTTCCTACTATTACTATTACTCAATAACTGAATAATTATGTGCATGCTATATACGATGTGTTGTTTGAAAAAACTAATTTCCAGGGGTTTAGGAAGCATATCCACCTCTAAACTTAGCCTATGCACTGCAATAGAAATTCTTTTAGAGTTGCATCTGAAGCATATTCATCTCACCTGTTCCACTTATAAAACTGTAAATTTCCGTTTTACTAGTACATGTAAGTAGAGCCCAAATTAAACATATTATTTATCTGTACCATAAACATGAACAGTGTTCATTGCACATGATAAAAGGGCTTTTACAGCATACAATATGTAACGCATGCATTATAGATTTATGTCAAAGAATTTGATGTGATATGCATAGATATAGTGTTAATGTGTTATTGTAATTTGTAATTTATTGCCTATTGGCTTATTAGAATAGTAATAAGCCAATAACTTACAAGGCTATTATTATTAGCACAGAGTTGTCTCCTCTGAGCCACAAAACTCTCTAGGAGAAGATAACCCTATGATACCTAGCTAACCATGATACCCGAAATGGGAATCCCTAGAAATTCCTATGTTCTAGCCTTGTATTCTAGCTTGCATTTTATTAAGGCAACAGTGCTATTGAGTGTAATGGTAATGGGCCTGAAAGGCAGTATAGTAAGCTCTAAAGCTATCTACATGTGCGTAAAAAAGTTACCTGGATTTGTATGCAAGAATTCTAGTGTTGACTTGCTTGCTTATATGATAGCCAATTATCCAAACAATACATCACTTGGTGTTTGCACTTGTACTTCAATTAAGGGCCAAGATGGGCATTGATGGTGGTTGTGATCAACAGGTGGGCAAGTGAAATAAAAATTAAAAAAAAATATAATATATAATAAAACCTCAAACTCAGAAACTGAAACTAAACTCAAAACTTAAACTCAAAACTCTAACTTACTAACTGAGTAACTAAAACTTACTGTCACTGCGACTCAACAGCTGTTTAACTCACGATGCCCATGGTTCTACAATTTTACTAATAGCAATAATAATTACTCCAACCCTACTAAATCTTATAGAATCTATAATAGATCTATAATAGATCGATATACTTGAACACTAATGCTAACTAACTATATTATTTATTATTATATTATTACGCTATATAGTTTGGTTATGTATTATTTATAGTAGGTTTGTATAATTGTATTTTTTTATGTCTTTTTAGGCTTTTTAAAAGAAGGCCCTATAGCTGTAAGGCTGCTAATGAGGCTACACTGAAATTAGCTCACTAATGTTTAAATTATTTGATTATCTAAGCTGGAAATCCTTTTTATACCCTACCCTCCATCAAAACAAGGTTTTTTACCCTTTTTCTGGCCAATAATCTAATGACAAGAGATATTCGTGGTGACTGGTTAGACAAATAGTGTCTAATTTTAATTCCCTCTATTATTCCCAGGTAAGAAAGCAATGATGCAAAGAGATCTGCATTTCTTTTACTTTTGGGGTAGGGAAGACACTTCACCAATGACAAATTTACGAAAGTATCACAGGAGATGGGTTGGATGCCCTTCTTACCCGATAAACCTTATACTAATCAATGCCACTTACCTTTTGTTTGTTAGAAGATTTACATACTCTAATCAATGACACTGACTCTGATCAACTTTTAGCCCATGTGCTTTCCTTTTTGACATCCCAAACTTGGTAGGCCTAGTTTATGGATAGACAGGTGAGTGTTACAGCAGAATGAGATGTTACTGTTGCAATGGTTATCAACTCCAAATGACACATGCTGCAAGTCTGCAGATGTTAGCTACTAATTAAAACATTTAGCCATATTCTTGCTTGCAAATTTTTGGACGAAAATTGTGTAAGATACATAAAATATATTGTAGGTATAATATTTCTAGTTTATTTTCTTAGTTGGGTTCAATTATTACTTAGCCAACCATTATTATTATGTACCTTATTATTTAGTAATAAATATTCTTAATAATTGGGTTCTTAAGTACTTTTTATAATCTAATTGCGAATTTCTGAGGTACTGGGTGATAGCAGAAAATTCCTTAGTTTAGTCGAGTAGTGCTAGACCCAAAGAGACCATTCTCATCTAGTGATATCCTGATTTTGTGTTTATAAGCATTCGCACAAATGCATCATTAATCGTAGAAGTAATGTCCTATTACCTTAGACGACTTGATATACAGATCTACATGTACAAGTAGCGCAGTAAGGTAGGTGTGTTAGAGTAGGTATAGTTAACAGGTAGGCAAAAACGTGCATATATACCAAAACATCATTGTAGCAAATAAATAAGGATTTGTAGGCAGTGGTATAGGGAGCTCCCTTGGCCTAGTGGTAAGGGCTCTGGACTTCCATGTGGGAGTCCCAGGTTTTATTCCCATAACAGTCATTGGTGGTGTTGGGAAGGGCATTCAACCTTATAATGCTCCTGTGCTACTTCAGTAACTTTGCCATTGGTGAAGTGCCTTCTCCACCCCAAATTAGAATAAATGCAGATCTCTTTAGATCTTTGCTTTCTTACCTGGGATTAATAGCGGGAAGTAAAATTGGTAAGTTTTCTTTTTGTATGAAGTGGTATTCTCAGTGAATAGGAATACATCATGAGGTGCTCACAAAGTAAACACATTTTAATATACAATATTATGCAATAAATAGTCTGGTACAATTTTTGCAAACAATAAAACCCAAAATAGTAATGCAATTTTAGCCAATTATACAGTGTTGACGTATTGAATATAATAGAGGGCAATTTATACCTCCCCCTATTTGTACTTGGAGGTACATTAGTCTACAAACAGTAAGAGTAACATGTTGTGACTTGATATTCTTCTGTATTGTGCAGTATTTGTATAACATTATCTTGTAACTATTAGATGCAAATATTATACCAACACAACTTCATCACTCAATAATTGTAACAGTCGTTCAGCTTTATTACAACCAACGAATATCAACTCTTTAACTAAACTCTCACTACCCTGCCAACCATGCCGCAAACTGGACGTCTTGTATACCCTTGCAATAGGTGAGTTGCTCCTCTTGGAAGAATGTCGTACCAGTGGTAAGTCGGTGACTACTTTGTACTGATTTTCACAACAGTATATCTATATCGTAGTTTGACTGATGTAGGCCTAAGTGTTGGTGGCCGAGTGGTCCAGCGCTAGTCACTCTGGTCTTGCAGCAATGACGCAAGTTATCTGCAAAGATGTGGGTTCGAGTCCCGCCAATGACCTGGAGTTTTTATCCCAAAGGTTTTCCCTCCGTACTATATCGCACTATAATAATATATAGCTCTAAGAGCCATGGTGGCCCCTCGATTAGGTCTGCTATAGGGCACCACAGATATTACTATTATTATTCAGTTGTCTGGGGTGCTGCATGGAGAATAGCTGGATCGGATATAACAATTTATTTGGAAGTATAGAGTTCAAGCTGGATGTAGATAATATAGTCATGACAGAGTCAAAATACCTACATGTTGGGCTATTATAGTTCTCTGTTGAGTAAAATCAAACGGTAATTACCCACAGTGTGGTTACATAAATAATTTGTGTTGGCGGTTTTACTGCTGATTCAAGAGTTGCTAAGAACTGGATCTTTTGATCAATCAAAGGTAAAACACTATGCATATCTACACAGTTCACAAGAACTAATAATAATATTTTCATGCCTACGTGTAATCCAAAGAGTGCGAGATTGAACCACCAGCATTCAGTTATTCTTTGAGTTGGGGAGTGGAAGTATTTTGTTTAGATGTCTTATTATTTATCCACTGTAGTTGGTGTAAGACTGAAGATTTTTATAAGTTACGTTTGTATAAATGCTCCGTTGAAACAACAATGCATTTTTCTTTGATCTGAATAGGTATATTTTTTCTTTGAAATAATTGAAAAATAAAAGTACAATACTGTTATAAATTAATTTTATTTGCTGTACTTTTTAGTGTTTTCCCACAAGTCGATGCTTTATTTGTTTGTTTTAAACACACGTAGTAGTATTCATTCAATAGAAAATAATAGAATCAAATAATTATATACTATCAAGTATAATTGTAACACCTCAACCCTTTTGTCTTACTATAATAATGTTATAGATTTCTTTGAGTGGATGTTTTCATTACTAGTCCAATAAGAGTAAGAGTAAGAATAAAGTGGGTGTCAGAATCATACTTACATTAGAGGCTCTACTTGTGTTAATAAAGCAGTTAGGATTAGTTTGTTAGCTGCATTTAGTGATACTACGGGATACTGCGCAAAATGTTGGGGTGTAAACCTGAATCTGCTAATCAGCATTTGGTTCATCAGTTAGTATTTTGCGTTATGCAATGTAGTTTATATAATAATATGTATAATCATGTAGATGTTTATGTGCAACATTAGTGTTGAAAGACAACTGTGTGTGAGAGTGATTAATTAGTATAGGATGTTTTAGGTGCGTGTGGAGGGATTATTAGGTCTACTCACTTGCATTCTGTAGTATAACATGGTTGTCGGTCATCTATTTTATATTTCTATGCGACTAGAGCATTTATGTTCCTGTTTTCATGCTGATACGTATTTCTTGTTGACAAATTTGCTGTCTAAAATGTTTGCATTCTAAGGGTAACTTACTACTATTCAACATCCTTCTAGTTCTACATGTCAAAAAGTTAAGATTGGAAAAGTTTACTCAGAGATTATGAATTTTTTATTAAATTTTTCAATCTTGTAAATATATTTTAGTTAATACCTGTAGGCCTATATATCGCAGCCTACTTTTATTGTTTACATGGTTGTAGGCTTATTAGTGTTATATTGGAACTATTTCAGTATTCGTTTTCGTATCACAATGTTCTGGTTGGTAATAAACACGGTGTGTTATGTTTACAGTTTGGATCCAATTATGGAGAATGGAGGCTACACTAAATCAGCCTCAGAGTCTAACAAACTGAAACCTCCAAGTCTGCTTTTGACCAAACCAAAGAAACAACAGAACAGCAATGGAGTAAGTTCTCATATGTGCAACCTTGCTGAGCTTGTTTTCATTTATCTAGTGTTCTATGTTTATCTAGTTGTTTTCATATTTATTGTAACATCCTTATGTTATCCTAAGTACTGGGGACACACATGTACTATGTGACCATAGATTGGTAAGTCTCAGTTTTCCAAATGTACATGTATTCCCATCTATTGATGGCGATTAGCTACAAGCTGTGTAGCTGATACATGCTAAAGTTCTCCGCCTTCAAAAAGTCCCATATGAGCACTAAATGTTGATTGGAGTCTGGGAGCTCTGGATAGTTTAGCCGGTGCTTTTGATCTATAATATCTGACAGGAGGTTAAACATCGAGTCGCACCTATGGAGTAACATCTTACTAAGGGTAAAATTCTACCCTTCCAAATCAATCAACACAGTCTCAATAGTGGTAGAATTCCGGTAGTGGTAAAAGACATGAGAATGGAATGGCGTGAGAGCAAAATAAGACAACTCCAACTAAGGTTACTAACATTAGAAATCATTCTTATTTACCCCAACCAAAAGCTTTATTTCCATCTAGCTCCTCCCTGTAACAGGTATTCTAACGTTTGTTGGAGTTGTCTTCACGCTGTCACGCTCACGTCTTATACCAACCCGTAGAATTCTGGTTGTGCTCTAAAACATAACAGAACATTTTATTATTGTTGTTCCAGTTCAAGTGTGATCAACTAAGTCGCCATCAAGTTACCATAATTAATTTGCTGTTTGTAATTAACCATTGCCCTAAACAGTATGGTATGGTTGAATCAATACTCTTGGCTATGTTGACGAATTTCTCAGTTGCCAGCTCAAAATAGTCTTAGAACTTACCGCATCGTACAAAGATGTCTAGAGATGACGTCATATTTGTTATTATATTATACTTAGTGGACATTCTAATAATAATGATGTTAGTACTTCAGTTCCACTGTAAATAGGGTAGTACTACACTTATATCTATTATTTTGAGCTGTTCATATGAGGAAAGAGGAAAGAACTCGGCCCGCTGGCTATGAACTCTATGCTATATTTAGAGATCAATAGCCAATGATTTGCATATTTTGTCTAGTAAATGCTTACCAGCCCCGCTGTCTTGTTCTCATCTCAAAACATGCTGAAGGGCTCTTCACCCTTACAGCACTAACAATCTGATAATTCTATAAAAGTCGTACTGAGAAATAATCTAGTGAAGTGCTTGTTTTACCCTAAACTGTCAATTACAATGTCAGAAGTCATTTGTATCACATGTTTTTGGTACATGTAAACTCTCATCTCATTTGTCATTTTCCTGTCTGAACTGCCGATCATGATGTAACTAAAATAGGAATTGGTCTAAATTATTCTTTCGGTCAACTATACTGTGAGAATCCAAAATCGAACAGAAATTTTAAAATTAGAATATTAGCTGCCATAAACACAGTAGCCCTATTCATCAACTATTGATTGTAATTTTACGTAAAGCTGTCTTTTTTATCTCTTTTATATTTTTCCCAGGGTCTGATGTACTTGTCTCAATATTGCGCTAGCTAATTAATTTCTTTGCGGGTTTCATTATCATCTGACCCACTCATCGATTCACAAGTTTGCTTTATGCACCTCGGGCTGGGACAGCTGCACACTCCTGCTGCTAATAGAACATTGCATTTCATAAACAATGGAAATGACTGAATAACAAAGATATGTAGTGTAAAAATCTGACACTCTAACTCAAAACCCGCCCTTACCCGGCCCCCACCTACAAAAGAGTAACTAATCAAGCAAATAGGGCTTCATCTCTTGACCAGATTTTAATTGGTCAATATTGACCAACTAGAGTGTCCTGCTTACCAAAACACCACTTCACCTCTTTTTGCCATCAATTTCCTGCACTCTTCGATCCCCATGCTATTGCTGTGTACTGACCAATCACCTAGCATATCACCGAAAGTCGGCATTCTGTTAGTGGGCGTGTCGCAGGGAGGTATCATTATCAATAAGTCTCGTATCTTTTTCTCCACAAAAGTTGTTGCTAATCTAAACCCGCCATAACATAAACGGATTGAATATAGTCTGAAAGTTCGGAGTTATTTCCTCTCTATGCAATCTAAGTTCATTTGTACTGTTCATCTTTCTTGGTTGATGAAAAATTTTAGAGGGCCCATAGGATAAGTCCTAGAGTGCATCTCTCTCAGAAGTGTGAAGTAGGTATTTCCTCTGCCCTAAGGTACCATGCCATGTCCATGTCATAAAAAGAAGTCAACTCCACACTAGAATCATAGTGAACCATAGTGGTATTTTCTCTTGCTTCGTAAGAGTTGCCTACCCTTTTTTTTCAAGATGTTGAATTAAAATGATAGTCATAAGTGTACATGGTTATGTATGAGTTTCATAGTTAGGCTATATAATCCACAAGGTACAGCTATTTGTGCCATCTGTGCTGTAAATTCACTTGCTGTGTATCAGGGTTATCTACTCTGATCAACATTAAAAAGACAACTCTTAATTAATCAAACTGCAGACATTTCCTCTGCAAGTTTGCATCAGTGTAGCTGTCTACTGTTTTCACTGCCTCAAACTGGTCTTAGCTGCACCTGCCTATATCCATATCCATAGACATAGACATATGTACCTGATGCATACTACACTGTGACATTATAATATGTATTATAAATAATAAATCTACATAAATATCTAAATTACATAACGGTATTATCTTTATATGTTGTAGAACTGTTCTCATCAGTCTAGCTTGAATGGTGGATCACATCTACTAGATAAATCATCAGGAGTGAATAATTCAGTAAAGAAAGAGTCCCCACCCCCTACGTTTCTAACGCCCAATCATAGACAGCGGTCCTGCAGTGATCATAATATATTTGTATCTTCTTCACTACAGGTGGGATTGGTATTTACGTCGACAGTGACAGTTTACTTATTCTATTTACACAGCATAAGGAGTTGTCTTATCTCTTCTACTGTATATAGTAATGCAAGTATAATATATATATACAATGTACAGGTATATTAGATAATGTGTGAGAGAAAAGGTTTCGCACTAGAGTACTTGTGTTTAATAGGCTATACAGGAGAATTCCACTAGCTTGTATGAGGTAGGTGCATGTTGTTCTATCATTTTATATTTATTCTGGTTATATATAGCCTACAGAGAACCTGAAGCCTCCATTATTGTGGACATTCTGTCTCTCTACTGTGCATAGGCCTACCTGGTAGAAATGCCTGTCTACATAAACTAGATGACATATTTGTTTGGCAAGAGGCTGTTTGTTATAATAACACACTATATAGATTTGACAAGCATGGAACTTAATTATAAATTATGCTACCAGCATTGGACATGGGGCACTGGTTCAGTTAAATTTTCTATCAAAGCTGCCAAATTTTATAAATATACATCATAGCCTGTGAACTGATAATACTCTTTACATTGCTTGTAGTCATTTCACAACAAAGTATACTTGAGATTATGATAGTTGATAGAGATGTTGCAATTAAAGTCTGATTAAATACTGCACTCAGGTTTAGCCTTGGATCATTAGTACACCTTAGCCTACACCTACACCACTCAGGCCTACAATAATCCAATTAGGCGTAGCTTATCATTCACAGGAATGTAGACTGGAGTATGGTTTGGGAAGTGTCACTGAGTGGCATATCCTTTTCACTATTTACTAGGATAATACTAGACTACTAGTCACATGATAGATAGTGTCAGTCACACAGTGGTCACCCACCCTACATCCACACAGCTCACACCTACCCTCTAACTGTAGGCATGCTATTTAGTTCACTTAGTCTATGAACTATCACACATTCTTATCTATCAGCTGCTACTTCACTGTGTCTTCAGTAGTTGGTATTCACAGAGTACTTCTATCAATAGGTGCCTACAGAGCATAGAAAGCGATCTGGTTCTCTCTCCCTTCCACACCAGAGACCAAAATATATAGCAGTTGATCACCTAGTCGATAGACTAGGAGTGGGTGACAACAGCTCTGATATAGATCCCACACAGGAAACTATTAAATCGTTTGCTGACTTCGTTCAAGTTAGCCCGAGGAAGAAAAGTACAGCTAGCTCGTTTCGATTTAAATCGCCATCCAAAGCCATGAGGTATTTAACATATATATTGTATGTAAACCTGTTATAGTACGATGTATAAGATGTATAATTGTTGTGATTATTGTGAACTTTGTTCTGTAAAATGTTCTATATCTGTTGACACTAAGGTAGACATGTTGTTAGTTATAGTATGGGCAACAATTGTATACTGAAAAAACTACATCATTTACTTACTATAGGCCTACTGTAGTACCTATGTGTGTCCCTTCTGTCACAGGTTACCCAGTATTATTGTAGTGTTATGGTAGGCATACCTGAGTATATACATGTATGTCTATAAGATTGCAACCCCACTCTCTCTGTAACAGATGTTAGTAATGTTAGTAATAGTAACTTTGAGCACAGTACATGGTTTCCAACCTTCACAAATGGTTCTAGGAGATGCATGGGGTGTTCACTGGGGATACTGGGAGTATACCCTAGCAGGGTATATTGTAGAACTGGAAACTGTCTTTTTATCATGCAGTTTCTTTTTTAACCTGTGCAACATTCATTTTACATTTCTCTCAAAATGACTTCTCCTACCTACTGGAGGTAACACTTGAGGTTAGTATGATACCTTGGTCTGGTTTCAAGATTTAGGTTTTTAGAGTTGGTTATTACCATGATTTATGTGTGATTAGAGCATTATTATACCGCACTGGTAACCAGTACACAGTAACCACCTGATGTAGCCTGCCTGTAGAGCTAGATTTGACCTGATCTGCTACTAACTTCTTCTAGTAGATTTTTATTGAAGTTTCTCTTTACCAGATAGAGTTGACATTGAAGAGATTTAGAATACATTTCCCTTTACAGCTCAATGTCAAGTCTAATTTGGAGATTTATTGACTTGGATGCAGTTCAGCTTATTACAGTGCTAAATAGTAAAATACAGGTTTACTGCAGGCTATATCTGTGTATATACTTTTGTATATATATATTACTGTTGGTTTACAACATCATGTTGTTAGTTTATGCTTTCTCAGTCCTAATATAAACCCAGCAGGACTTATGAGGGGTTTACTACTGTGCAGGTGGGGCAAGAAATATTTTATTACTCTAATATCATGGCTTGTTATCAGAGGAAATGATGTTTAATTCATAGCAATTAATTGCTTGTTATCTAAGAGTTGGGATTACTAGGGTATGCAGATACTATTCTACAGTATTAGTTATCAGTTCTGCCTACTCCATGTTGAGTGATTACTCTTCAACTAAGACTCACTGCAATGGTAATCCCTGCTAGTGCTACTGTTGCCTGCCCACCACCCTTTCACTTGGTTATATTCTTTAAACTATATGTAGGCATGTATGACCGCTGACTATCCCAGCTGGGCACCCTATTCTAGCTATCTACATACATCAGCAGTGTACATAGTATACTATTTTTACATACATCTGAGACTATTAGGTAATGATATACGTATGTACTATATAGGCTACTATTACCAACATACAGTATACCTTATTGTATCTGTTAAATTGAGTTGACAAAGTGCAGTATGATTGTACACACAATTTAGATTGCATAGCTGTGTGTACAGGTAATGAATATTGTGTTTATGATGCACAGGGGGTTGTACCATAGGCTAGTAAAAACCACATAACTTGTTATTAATGTGTAATAACTTTTTCTATAGAATATAGATGGTTGATAGAGTTATAATATCACACATCCGATGTCCTCTTCCCCTCCTTTAACATCCGATGTCCTCTTCCCCTCCTTTAATTAATTCAGATTTATCTGGACATTGTAGACGGCGGCTGGTCTACAAGAATGGGGAATGCAATGTCTCACACAAACACATACGTAAAGTTAAAAGACACTACCTGGCCGACATATTTACAACATTGATAGATCTAAAATGGAGGTGGTCGTTGATCATATTCACTATGACCTTTGTATGTACTTGGCTGCTATTCGCTGTAATATGGTGGATTATCGGCGCCACACACGGTGATTTTGATTTGGAGAACATTGAGTCGGGACGCACGCCATGCATAGATGCCGTGACTGACTTTCCTACTGCATTCTTATTCTCACTAGAAACACAGCATACTATAGGATATGGAGGAAGGGCGGTTACGTCACAATGCCCTGAGGCTGTTATTATGGTCATGATACAATCTATCACTGGTACATTAGTCCAAGCACTGATGACAGGTTAGTGATAACCCTATGCAATATTCTACATTTCTCCAACACTATATTATTATCTCTCTATTTACTTTGATAGAGGGAATGTAAATTATGTGTATTATAATTACTATATATTATAATATCTGATAGTGGTTGACTCAGACATGGTACCGGGGCTTCTGACTTAATGGTGAGTAACTTGAGGTACTGAGGTCCATCGAATACAAGATATACTATGCACATAGCCTCAGGTCCATCTATACAGACTAGACTATACACATAACCTGTGGGATGCGTGGTTACAAAACGTAAGCAGCATGGAAAATGGGTTATTTATTTTTTTTGTCCTCTTTATAGGTATGATATTTGCAAAGCTTTCCCGGCCAAAGAAACGGGCGGAGACGCTGATGTTTAGTCGTAACGCTGCAATCTGCCTTAGAGACGGAGCCCTCTGTCTTATGTTTAGGATTGGTGACATGCGGAGCTCTCACTTGATAGAGGCACATGTCAGGGGTATGGTAGTCCGGAGGAGGGTGACTAGGGAGGGAGAGGTTAGTATTGCACAAGATCACAGTATGTACATGTAGGTAGGCACTAGATCCTCATCAGCCAACCCACCCACAACATTTTGGCAAGGCTTGGGACATGTACAGTAGCCTATATACATGTAATTCATTAGTCAAGTATCAGCTTGCTATAATCCGATGTCAGTATTGATCTGCAGATAGTTTACCGTGGGCATTAGTGACATTCTGCAAAGTTGGGAGTTGTCTATCCTAGGTGTATTATAGATGTCATGCTCTTGAGTGACCTTCAAGGCGTGGCTACACAAGTATTTTTACGTGTGGATGTACATGTGTACTCCTGCAGTAAACCTACATGTTATGTGCCATTGGGCCTGCTGTTCAGTTTCAACCTTCTTTGTCATTTGTCTTGCATATCACATCATATTGGCCCTGTAATACATGTACAGTAAAGTGTAGATGACTCCTGTTATAGTGCATCCTTTCCCCTATCTTATATTATTTAATATGGTGGTGAAAATTATAAAATGAAGTGTAACTATGTTTAGATATGATCGTTATCTTTTAGGTGCTGCCGCTGGATAACCAAGATGTCAACTTTGGGTTCGATAACGGCACGGATCGCTTGCTTATCATCTGGCCTGTTATTGTTATACACAAGATTGACAAGTCATCTCCATTTTGGAGAATGTCAAAAGCAGATTTAGATCGAGAGAATTTTGAACTGATTATTGTCTTAGAAGGTAAATCACTCGCTACTGTTAACCTAGTAGGACTCTTATGCAGTGTATCCTATATACCTACTTGTGGGCCCTATGCCTTGTAGGAAGTTAACCCGACTTCATGTACGAATTAAATTAAATTGTAACTGCTACGTGTGACAATAGGTGCATATGATTGGCCTATATTAACCATAGTGAATTTGTTGCAGGCACGATCGAGTCAACTGGTATGACAACCCAAGCAAGAACTTCTTATCTTCCTGGAGAGATTCTTTGGGGTCAGCGATTAGAGCGCCTCGTAACATTCCAGAGAGAGGATGGTGAATACCAGGTAGACTACTCGAGGTTTGAGAACACCGTACCAGTAGATACACCAAGTGTCAGGTAAGCGTAACAAATTATCTGTTAGAAGACGCACCATGATCTTGTACAATGCTTAAAATTAATTACCTGTCTGGGCACTTACTGTTGTAAATTCTGGACGATGTAGGTTGGCGAATGTGGATGTAGCGGTTTAGGTAGCGAATATTTTCACCATGCTGGTGCCAAGCGTTGCCAGTATGACGACGTTTTACCCACTGAACATAGCACACTAGCGATATTTCCTTCACGAAAGCGATGTCTAGTCTGAGTGTGTGTGCGTGCGCACCAAGACAAGCATGTATATTGTGCCTCAATGCACATCTTCGCTTGCCGTAACTATCCGCACATCACACCATAACAGCGACTCAATTTTGGGTTTTTATTTGCACACAGAAGTGCGGAATTGAGTCAGTAACAGCTTTGCTGGCCAATCAGAAGCCAGCGTCATCGAGAGCAAGCGTAAAATATTAAACATGTTTGATGCTGGGTGTTTCTGCTAAATTTTGTTATGTTCTATCGCTCCATCGTCGTTTCCCGCCGAATAACGACTTAAAAATCGCTAGTCTGTTTCGGCCTTATTTCTGAGATTTTGTGGTCACACTGTATTGTACAGCTCTGTCTGAAGCATAGTGGTGAACACATATACATGTACTTGTTGGTATGTTAACAGTGCTAAAGAACTGGCAGCAATGCACCCAGATAGTGAGAGCGACAGCGAGGAGGAGGAGTTTACATTAATGAGAGCCGATTCTATACAGACGAGTGACACCGAAGACTGTGATGAGCTTCTCCTACCAGATGGCAGCACTGTCATTCAGATGGCTAACATGCGAAATGGATCAAAACAAGAGAAACAGTCACATTAATGATTGTTAATTTTATGCAACGACCTCCAATACATTATATATTTCCCTACATTCAGATAACACAGGTGTACACATGTAGCAGTGTGTCTATATACATGAGTATCACCTGTATATTATAGTCACAGAGATAACTCTGAAAAACCTTTTCATACTAGCGCATAACATTTTGTCACGTTACCCATTCCATAGCATTACTTACATGTATCATTTACATGTATACTGAGCAATGTACAGAATATCCTTATATTCACCGGTTGACTGTCCACTGTCCATTGTTATCAAACGTAGCTATCTCTTAGTTGGTGCTGGTAGTTGCTTAGGTAGTAGCATAATGAGCATAATATTTCTACTTGTGGCAGTTTAGCTTGCTTCTGCCAAATTTATTTGATACACAAATGGTTGCCCTGCTATAATAGTTTACTTTAGTTGAAACAGAAATATTTTTCTATTGGTGTAGCAACTCTGTACATAGAAGTAGGTTTAATGATTATTTACATAAATATACCATGTACATGTACATATTAAAAACTTCTATCCCTGAATCATTATTATATGAATATACATAATAAAATTAGGGCATATATATTATTTATGTAGAAGCTCTAAGTGATATATAGTAATACACCTCATCATTAAATTATTAATATTCTAGAAAAAAGATGCAATAAAAAGGTATTGTTCTTTGGTTAAATTAAAATATTAAGAATCAATGGGACATGTTTTTAATACTATTTGGTCCAGAGAAATCACTAACTTTAGCTGACTTGCATATTATACACCTGCTACTTCTTTATTAGTTCATGCAAAGGGAAGTCTGAGATCAGAACGTAGAGAGGGGGGGGGCTACAGAGATGGAATAGCGTTTGGATATCAGGTATCCTCATGTGAAAGTTCTCTTGCTATTTGAGTCCAGGAGCACAGCTGCCTGTCTATCTTCATATCTTCCTCCTCTGTAATCATATCTTTGATGAATGTTTCCTTGGCTTTTTCATATTTAACATCATCTACTTCCTCTATTGACTTCATGATAATCTAAAAACAATCATATCAATCTAGAGCTTGTGTTACAGTCGATCTTTACACAACATGTATATACACTCTACAGGTTCATATAAATAATTCAAATAGTCCTAATTTTTATTTTGTATAGCTTTTCTAAACAAAGAATCTCTACAGTTTGTTGAGAAGAAAATTTCAAACACAGTGTGATGTACAGTGTATTACAGTACTGTATTATGACTATAAGGTATTTACCCTTGGTATAACATAGGTATAGCACCAAGATGGCATATGTAGACAGCCAGTGACTGTCCGGAATGTGTCTATTATATACTGTAGAAGATTCCCCATCTACAATGACAAGCATAAGTATAGTGTAACCTCTAATGGAATACTGATTTGCAAGTAGGCTAAACCAATAGTATGGATGATACTTATTGAGAAGTTGCCCTCCCGTTTTCCTCAAAGAGAGAAGACAACTTTGTATTATAAATCATACTAAGACGCAAATTGCTTACCAGCTCTTCCTTGGCATAAGCAAATGGACCCGAATAAAATTTTCTGTCTATCAATGCAGTAGATTCTTCTCCATCTTTTATATACTTCTTTAGTAGTCTCTAAATTTCAACATACTAGGTCAATATTACACACTGGAATGTAATCTAGTTGGAAATTTCACACACTAGTCATAATATTATTCGCTTACACAGCAGCAACCTATTGCTGAACAGCTTTGCCTATGCTAATTCCACCATGTAAACCTTCATTAGTGAACCGAACCAGAGAATATATTCAACTGCTGACAATATAATATTTAGTACTTGCATGTAACATAATATGTCAGCATCACCTAATCAGTGTTGTAACCAGAAGAATTATAATGAAATCTAACTAATAGCAAACCTGTAGTTTCTCTCCTTTAATTGCATCAAAAAGTTTTTCAAGCCATATGTCTCTCTCTCTAATCCTACAAATACATTTAACCAGGATGATACAGAATTCAGTATTGATTAAAATGTGATAAAATATAAACATTTGAAAGCATTTCAATGTTTCTTACAGGCTCCATGTTGTACAGTAAGAGCTGGGTATATGAAGTGTAAAGCATAGTAGTCAGTACAATGTTATAATATGAAGCCAGTTTCAATCAATACTTTTTGAACTCCACATTCATGTAGTTATAGGATATAGCACAAGTCATAATGATCCAAACATATTAAATACTAATATTACATAGTAAGATTAATACCACACAGTAATATCACATAGCAACATCCCACAGTAATATCACATAGTATAGTAATACCACACAGTAATATCACATAGTAATATCACACAGTAATATCACATAGTAATATCACACAGTAATACCACACAGTAATATCACATAGTAATATCACACAGTAATATCACCAAATATATGCTATATGTCGTAATAGTACATAGTAACATCCAGTTGTTATACCCCACAATAATATAACGTAGTCATAACATAGCATAGATACATAAATGAATTGTAAATTAAATTATTCTACAAAAGCATACTTATCAGTAGTTTCTTTAGAGAATGGTTTGTGTTGAGGTTCCCTTTGACCCAACACTACACAGTCTTCACTCCCTGATTGGCTGGGTGTCTCCTTTGATGTCAGATCTGGCGTCGGGTCGGCAACCTTATCCTCTTCCTGTTTAGTCTCAATCTCCCCATCTGACTCCTCTATTGGTGCTGTGTAAAACAGAACTCAACTCTGAGCTATTTTAAACATCATTTTACTGATTTGAGACACAAAGTTTCACTTTCAAATAAAATTTCCTAGTCCTGTTAGGTGTAAGTGGAGAAATTAGGATAGCCTTAGATCCTTGTTTATGGTGAGGGATTGGGTTTAGGGCAATCACCCAATAACATATAACGAAGATTATCTTGTTCTCCTGCTTCAGTTTTGGCAAGAAAACAGTCAAACTACTTAAATATGAAGCATTAAAATCACACAAACGAGCTAAAGTGTTACTTTTCTTTGAGTGACTAATAACTGTAGTATATAGCATTGAGCTACCACAACAGCTGTATTGAAAACTACTAGAGTATACCAATGGGCTCTGGTATCCCTGTGGCTTTGGTTTCAGTTTACAATTCCATTATAATGTACCCCACAAAATGAGTAAACAACTTGACTGAACAAACAAGTACAATACCATGTACTTAATACTTAAATACAGTAGTACTACATGTATATCATGTCACTAATCTACTATAACATACAGGAGCTTATGCTCCGGCACTTGACCACTTGTGATGAAAATTCTACCTATTTTTATCATCTCTGTTATACTACAGTTGATTAATTGAAGTAACAAGAATTTCATTCCCAAAATGAAAAAAAATAATCTGCCTGGTAGGCAATGACAGTATTATAGACCAAAGACACCCATTAATATACATGCATTACCTATAAACATTTGTATATCACCAATAGCAGCATAGCAATTCGTGTATATTAGCTATGGACATGCCTACTACATTGTATATTATTACATCCCATGAGTGATGTAAACATATACACATATAAACATGTACACAGTAGAATAAACATACCATCATTAGGAAAAAAGTGAGTATATGGGTCAATATCTTCATTAGCTGCTTTCCTATAGAGATATTGGTCAGTCATTTCTATAGCCTTAGGTAAGATATTTGAGTATATTGGAGACGTGGATGCGGTAGCACTGTGTTGAGCGTAGTTCTCACCTGGGTACTCAGACACATTGGATAAGCTTACCCATAACCTGCAACCATATACATGTACATTGTACATGCAACACACTTCAGCTAGTGTAATAAGAGGAGACGATTTCTCTCACAATAACAGATAGCGGACACTCAAATACTTTGTATGTGAAACCTTACCTCCAGTTAGCTGTAAAATTGTGAGCAAATGACACATTAGTTGGGAATCGGCCTATGTTCTACAGTCTACAAATCTGTAGCAATTGTATAGAGAGAACACAAGCTAATATTTAAACCCATATTGAACCGTAGGTATGATAATTATAGTTAAATTAGCCCTTTCAATCCCTGTAATATGTTAAGCCAGTAATGACAATTTTTATGAGGTTCCAAGTACTAAAATGAACATCACAGTCTATATTCCTAACATAGACAGCATGTACCTCGAGCTATGAGACAATAGTGTTTATATGATTAGGACATGTATAGCTTACCCATCTATGATATTGTCACAGTTGATGAACTTCACTGCTACCCTCTGCTTTCTCTGGTTTATTTTAGTTATCTACGAAGATGGAACATGAAGACGTGTAGAATAAACATATCCATGCATGCGACCCTTCCCTGTCAGAATCCGACATCAAGAGGTTCATAAAATTGCAGTAAGGCCTATTTTGATAAGCAAATTTATCCTCGTTCCAACTATGTCATATGCTTAAAAATTGGAATATTTCTATATTTTTATAACAAACGTTATTAAAAATTATTTCATGTAAATCTTGTATCATTTGATGTTATAGCTTGTAAAAGCTAAACTTTACCAAAAATCGTTGGCTCTCTCAATGTCTGATTCAGATAGCAGGGTCACATATTCTTCTGTTTATTTCACAATATATCTGCATATCAGCTAACTGTAGAACAGTAGACAGCTATCTGTAGAACAGTAGACAGCTAACTGTAGAACCACATGCTAACTGTAGAACCACATGCTAACTGTAGAACCACATGCTATCTGTAGAACCACATGCTATCTGTAGAACCACATGCTATCTGTAGAACCACATGCTATCTGTAGAACCACATGCTATCTGTAGAATTTAAAATAATATGCCACTGTATATATTACAATTTATTATATTAGACTTACCAGACTAGGCCAATGTGGATATTTCCTATACTTTACCCATACCACTTCACCTGGCACAGAATCTATAGCTACACCTAAAAATACAAACACTGGTCACATAATGGTGTCAGCCATAAATAGGCTTGGAAGTAAAATAAATGGCTGCCCGTCCTTGTAAAGAAAATATAGCCAAACCAAAGTTCCTATATAAGTTTATCCAGTAAACGATGCACATAGTAATTTGCCGTGGTTCTTTAACCAAAATCGGTGGAACGTTGCTCGTTAACGATCGCCCAACCTATGGCAAAGGCTTAGGCTACAAAAATATAGGCCGACGTAATGAGCCAAAAGTAGTTGACAGTCTGCGCAAAGAGAGTACTTCTACCATCTTTGGTCTACACGAGGCACAACTCCCACTGAGTACGCGACAAGAGGCTTCGTATATGTTATAATGTCGCGGATACATTGTGAATTTGCACAAAATGAGAGTTGTCTTTTCTTTTTCTGTACGTTCGGTCAGGTCATGCGCTCAGCAGGATGGTTCAAACTTTTTGGGCCTTTTTCCCATAATTAATTTCCTCTAAATGCTTGCCACTTCTATTAATCCTATCGGTATCAACATCATGTATCCTGAAAAAATGGGCTCGCATCACAGGTACTTCTAGCCAATCTGAGGACAATGTTTTCGCCACCCTTGAGAAAACTCCATTGTTTTATCGGTAATTTTTCGTTGTTCGCTCAACTACTTTCAGCCAGGCCGTTTATTAGGTCAGGTTTTAGAGCGATCCTATTGGCGCAGAACACCGTGGAAAAACTTATAAATATATAAACTTTGGCCACACCGCATCTGCCAAAATACAGCAGCAGTTATAACGTTTATACTTTACATTGTTATACCAGTAACTACTACATGTATTAATATTATGCATATGCTGCACAACTGTGCACTTTTGCATGACAGTAAATAAATTTTCTGCAGAAAAACTTTATGTAACCACTTGATACAGGAATAAAGTATGATAATACTTTTTAGCAAGTCCTCAAATGATGGCAGCTCGTCATCATCATCGTCACTACCGAGGGGAGAGAGAGGTACATCTAGAGATGGAATGGTATCACTTCCTTTACTTAACGGCATCTTCTGGCTAGACTAGAAAACATAACATTATATAGTTGATAAATAATATGTGTATGTTAATTAAACTTTCCACCTAACAGCCATCAGAGTAAATCAAACCAACCGTCCCTATAGGACTTTCAACTAAGCCGCTATATTTAACCGGTCAAGCAACCAAACATCACAATTTTAATTTTTTAGTGAAGTACATACTTAAATATGATAATTTCTAAAGAATTAGAAAGTTTATGCGACTTTGAGTGTTAGCATTTCAATTGAGATCACCATCTTGACTCCTAATGCAACATTCACACTGCCGTTTATACCAACTACTAGCGGCGAGCGGCCAACGCTAACCACAACTACATTACATAGTGACATGCTCCAGTGAGCGGTAGGGGTCAACGAGTTCAACAAGCTGAACTTTAAACCCCGCCGCTAACTAACACATGCCAGCTATAGTATAGTAATAGCTAACCACATTGTGGTTAACGTTGGCCGCTCGCCGCTAGTAGTTGGTATAAACGGCAGTGTGAATGTTGCATAACACACTTGCGTTAATAGAAAGTCTTTGTAGGTTCATTTTCTCAATGAATGAATTGAATATAGCAGGATGGAGTGTTCACACAGTCATGCAAATTAAAACGTTATTTATGCATTCACTTACGCAAGCTGTCGGACTAGGCATAATTGGACGAGGTTTGTCTGACTGAGATTTTTTTCCAGGTGAAGAGGCGAAAGCCATCCGTTTCCTACTACTAGAGGTATTGTTATTAGTCACGTTGGTCAATTTCCGACTGACTGGGCTAGCCGTGTTAACTATGCTAGTTATGTTGCTAGTAGCAACAGGTGATGGCAATATAAGCTTCTTCATCTTAGAGCGAGGAGTGAATTTATTTTCACTATTTAACAAAGGCCTCTTTACAGATGACGTCGCTTGACCTTGTTCAACCTTTGAGCAGCTTGCACCGCTTTCATTTGTACCGCTTCGATTGGCACAACTATCATTAGATCCGTTACTGCTATGTTTGGTGCTGAGATTCGGTTCTGTTTTAAGGGCTGACGAGTAACCTGTTGGTAGAAAGTTAAACATACTCGTATTTACTCATTTTTCATAATATCTTTTTAACTGCATTCAATATTACATCATGCTAGTTATAGTTACATGTACTTATTGACTTTGTTACTAGCAGCAAATAGCGAGTTATAACATTCGCAAAAAATCTGATGCGCTCTAATTGGTACAAATAATGGTGAATATTACCTAGTAAATTTGCGAAATGACCAGTAAGTTATCGTAGTTGGAAACTTCTAATAACGGTGGCAGTCAATGACATGTAGGAAATACAGGAAATACTTTGTGCACAGCAATGTACAAGGTCACTAAGATATACTGACGTAGAAACTACTGGCTATCAGTAAAATGGATGATGTTACACTATTATAGCATAAAGTATAACACCTCCTACCTAACTTAACTATTTCCTTTTCTGCTTCTTGGACAGCATGCTGTAATAAGACTTGAACATCAGAGGATTTTTCTGGAACACAAACACAAAAAGCATTGAAAATGACGAATAGATTTCAAAACAACAACCAGATCTCACTGTATATAGCACTAAGCAAGTCTATTGAATAAGCAGAGGTTGCTGTTATTACATACATGTACATGTAGACGTTAATTACGACAGCAGCTACCTGGGTAAACAATCACTGTCAATAGTGATGATGGTGTCATTATGAGTATTGTGACATGACAAATCTAGATGATACATTCGGCTACTGCTAGTGGTCAAGTACAAAGTACAAACTATTCAAAACTTTCCCAGCATTATATAAGGATTTCACAGTGAATATATAATATACTATTTATATAAATAATACAATAATATATACTTTGAGCTTCTTTACAAAACTGATCTTTGAACTCTATAAATGGCTTCACAGATTTCCAACAAGTTCGTTTCCTAAAAATGAAATAAAAAGTTATTTAACGAAACAAAAGTATTATAAATAATTTAATAGATAACTAGAATATATATTCACTTTTGTACGCTGGATAAATAGATAATAACAATAGCCATGGGAAGTGATGAGAACAGCTGCAAATGTGTAAACTATTTTACACATACATAAAACCAGTATAGACTGAATGTAACACTAAATTGTTCTAGAATCAGAATACCTGTGAAAAATCTTTGGGTTATTCTAGGTAACATGGACGAAAAACCTTGTAATAGCTTATATAACATTAAGTTACTATCATCAACCTGATGTTCTACTGGGCGTATGTGAGGGCTGGAGTTACTGTGACTAGGTAGTACTTTGTCGATGATATTTAGGCTGCTTTGTCTCTTAGTTAGAGAGTATTATATTGGCCTCCTATCGCAATGATCCACTATATCGGTTTTTCTATCGGGGAAGAGCTCAAAGCCCCAGGATAAGAGGTCTTTCCATGCAGTAGCAAAAGTGGAAGACACTGCAACTGTTTGAATCGATCGTTTAAACATCTGTCACATTGCACGACCAAATGCGAGGTCTTCAATACTTACTCAACTTTATCACCGAAAAACTCAATTCGAATGCTTGTGCTAGATTCATCACTGCTTGTTTCTATTACCTGAATTCATAAACAAAATGCAGTGGTTATATGTCAATGAAAGTGGAGCTAAAACTATTGGTAAACCATTGATGTTTCACTTGAAAATTAAATTTAAAATAAGAACAAACTCGTCTGAACGTCATAAGATTGTACTTGCTTGAATCGTATTCTTCATATTTATAATTTAACAATTATTTCAAACTCAAAATAACGTGTTATACATTTATCGTGTTTTGAAGCTCTAATTATGTCTTCTATTGTATTTATTCGATAAGCTACTTTGGTTTATCCCACCTAGATAAATATGATTTCATTTCGAAGATTATAGTCTTGACAAGATAGATAATCACTCATACATATATCTGTTAAGCAGACAGGGAGTAGAGTAGAGAAAGATAAGTGTAGGCCTAGCTTGTTTCAAATGAGTTATTTATCTCCAGTGAATGTACAATGCATTAGTAGTCACTTTGAGTCAAATTTTGTACTACACGACCAAAATTCACCCGCTAAGGGATTTTTTTGCCAGCAATGGACTTCGAAAAATTTCTAGACTCCACCCAGAGCATAAGGTCTTCAATTATTGCATAACTTTTTGTTCACTTATCTGCAATGTTTCGTGAAATGGCCACGCTTCAAGACAAGAAGGTACCTTTTCCAGCTCTAAGGTCTTTCACAGTACCAGTGAATATGATATACATAAATATATTCATACTTTCACTTTAATATCATTCATATTGATATTTACTAATTTAGCCTAACTTTTATAGCGAATAATTGTTATAAAAAATCTTTCTTCAGCAAATGAATGAGTAGAGTACTGAGTAGTCAGTAGCCTAAGTAGGAGTACAGTGTGGTGTCTAGAATAATCTAAATCTGTCTTTGTCTTGAATCTTCTCCAACTTTCTAAACTTTTATATATGACATATTTTAATTTTTCTAACAAAATAAAAATACAAAAAATATTCATATTCTGATAGAGCCTACTGCATATTGAAATAAAATAAAAATTAATCAAATAAAACTCAATCTTATCTATACCATTACCTGAGCAGGCCACCACGAATATGGAGGAACACTTCTAGCCCATATAAACTTTTCCATTATGTGTATACCTCTCCAAAACGTTGATAACAGTTACTAATACAATGCCATAAAATATGGGAAATGGTTCTATTATTTTGTTTATGCATGAAAATTGGATATTAATTATTATTTTAATTATTTTGAAGTTGAGTATAATCTGACAACCCAAGTAATTATCCAGCCGTCATCTATAATATGTATCCGCAACATAATTATTAAACTATTACGCAGATAGATTATTACAGAGCACAGTCTAGGCACCTTAGAATTTTATCTTCAATAAACAATACACTATTATAGCCTGTGTTTCTACGTTGTATTAAAAGCCGCTGAACAGCCTTGGTTTTATTCGGCTAAACTCTATGGCTATTCGTTTGCACATTTTGGAAAATCCATAAAATAAGCTTTTATGTATTGATTGTTTTATTATGTACACGAAATTTAAAATTGCCTTTTGCACTAGTTATTCTCTCTAAAAAATACAAAGTCTAAAATTTTAATTAATAATTTTGAGGCAGTCTCGTTGCACTTTTGCTTGTTTGTTATAAGAAATTTCAAATTTCACTTACTTCAAAATCAAATCACAAGTCTAATCTCAATCTGGATCTCAGAATCTTAATCTGAATCGGTTAAATAATTAATTGATAAATACAAAAATATATATAATTGATACTAGTGCTTTAATATAACTTATTAACTAATGCTTTTAGTTGGTTACAGCAAGGAGTACACCTTAGTTATAGTAAAAAAATAATTAATAGTCCAATATTGAATATAAATATAAATATTATAATTATTATATTATTAATAAAATAATTTATAATTTAATAGATGATCTAATGATAGTAACTCATAAATCAATAGTAACATAATAATTTTTTAAATAATAATATCAAATATGATTAATAATGTAATTTCTATATTAATGAAAAGATAAGATGTATCAGCACATAGCCTGCATTAAATATTCATATTGTTAACATTTAATTCAATTTAATTTTGCATTCCAAGCTTCACTTTAGTTAGCTTCAAGCCAAATTGGTTGGAATGCTCGAACACTGATGTGACAAATATTACCGCTATGGCCGAAGCTAGCAGAGCCATAGGCTTCATACAAATAAGTTTCTGGACCCCATCTAGGCATCTTTTGCAATCTGGAGGCTGCACTTCTCTGTTGCAACCTATTCTGAAGTGTGCATTAATCAAGGCATGTGTTGTATGGGACCTAGTACAATATGTGTAATTGTGCAACATTTGTACTTTTGACCATGCCCAGAATCTCAGCCCTAGTATAGTCACTTGGGGGCAAGACTCTTGCTTCTAATCTCTTGCAGGTGCTCTCGGCCCATAAGATTTCTGCTGATTAGGCCTACATTGGAGCAGAAAATTTTGTTTTCTATCAGATCAAATAATTGTAATATACACTTTTTCATTTAGCTAATACCTTAGTGTTTTAGTGAGAAAGGGTAAGGATGTCTTGCTGTCTAGCCCCTATAACAAAATTCATGACTAAATAGCATTCTTCAAAATTAGCAGAACTTAGGCTACATTAGTTGTGCATTTAATGTCAATTAATAGGATTATAATGTGTTATCAACTACACCTACACGTGCATAACACTACCAGACTTGCATGTCAGGTTGGATGAAGTTATTACTCTGCAGAACTATATGTGTGACAATTCCTTGGCCATCCCTTGTTTGTATCACATATCGGTGCACGCACAAAGAATAGCCTATCAGAAAAGTTGTAGTTGGTTATGTATTACTTACATTGTTTTTGTAGCCTTTTCACACACGTCATCAGATTACACCAGAGAAAGCCAATCAGTACCATAGTGGGTACTAAAGCACAGATTCTTGTAGCCTAAAGACCAGCCACTACTAGTATAATAGACAGAAAAATAACTGTATTATCAGAAATTTATACCTGGATTCTATTAGAGCAGGCGAGAATATGAATACTGAAAGCAATTCTCATTTGCCATCTAAAGTTGTTTCTAATGGGCATACCAGTTTGAATGGAAATTCAAAATGTAAAACAGTTGGTTTACCAGAAGATCGCCACGAAAAAGATTTCAAATTTATAGTAATTGATGATGATTATCAAGGGTACCCATTGAACATGTTTTGCATTCCAAAACACTATAAGGATCATCTCTCACATGTGATGCTGCCAAAAGGGCTCATTGATGATCGTATTGAGAAGATGGCGCGTGACATCAAAGAGGATTCAAGCCATTACAGTGAACCTCTGGTTTGCTTGTGTGTTTTGAAAGGTGGTTATAAGTTTTTTGCTGATTTGGTGGATCGTATAAAGATCTTAAACTCAGTGACAGGCGAGGAACCTCTTCCACTGAAGGTTGACTTCATTAGGCTGAAAAGTTATGAAGATGATAGATCAAGTGGTGAAATACAAGTGATTGGTGGAGATGGCTTGAGTTCATTGGCTGGGAAAAATGTGTTGATTGTCGAGGACATTATTGGTATGTTGAATTGTGCACGCTGTTGATTAGTAGTTGGTAGCCTACATATTTTATTTGCCCGACTACTATTGGTAGAAGGACATGTGAATATTAGCAGCAGTAATGAATTTTACTAAAATTGTCTGTAGTAAAGCCTAAACTTTCAAGTCAAGTCTACTGCTTTGTGTGTTGTGTAGGCCTGTTTTATATGTATGTATATAGCCATTGTACCGTGTCAATGACTACTGTAGAGCATCTATTCATACCCTAGTCTCGGATGAGTTGGGGAAATAAAATCCTTGGCTGCTTACAAATGTGTTCTCTGCGATAAAAATAATATTATAGTAACACTGTACAATTTTATTGTTGAACAAAGCTCTATTCTACCTCAAATTTTCATTTACATGTTATCACTATCTACATAGTGTCCTATATGTGACAAGGGTATGAACCATCATGATAAGTAAACCCACAGATATAAAAACTCACCAGCTTATACTCCTTGGCATGACCAGCCCCTTGCAGCTTGCACTGCCAGGTGCCAGTGCTGGCCAACTCCCTGTGAGAAAGGCCCAGATAACAATGCCTTTTTGGCAGGGGTAGAGGAGTTGCCTTGAAGCCATGCTGGCTTGTATGACTCCAAGGACCTTTATATGAAGCACAGGAGCAATTGTGGCTGGATGCTCCTCCTAACAACGCCATGACTGGGATTTGAACCTGGAACCTTCAGCATGAAAGTTCAGCATTCTAACCACTAGGCCACGGCTGCTCCCTAAGTAAACCCACAAATATAATATTGTCATATTACATCTAATGGGTAAACCCCAAAACTCTTCTGTAGTTCTTAATTTTCTGTTGTTCTGCTGCTATGTTTGTAGTAGTTGGGTTGGGTAACAGACATTTCTTCATGTTCACAGTTACTAGATTTGATTTAGTTGCCTTATATGACCTCTTTTTGTAACTGCCAACCTATGGGGTCAATGTACGCTCTCTACGTTGACTAGACATGAAGATAAGAAGCTGTTTTAGTATCCCTTATCGGTATCTAAGTGTGCAGTTGAATATGTAGCATGTTCAACAAATATGCTTATGTACACATAGCTTATCAGAGCATGTCTGGCTTTTTAAACTCTGATATATGTTTGTACTGTTACAGATACAGGTGGTACAATGATGAAGTTATTGGCAACTTTAGAGAAACATAAACCAAGTTCAGTGAAAGTAGCCAGTCTTCTCGTAAAGAGAACTCCACTCTCTTGTGGTTACAAACCACACTACACCGGGTTTGAGATCCCAAACCACTTTGTCGTAGGGTATGCCCTCGATTACAATGAGTACTTCAGGGACCTTCAACACATCTGTGTTATAAATGAGGCTGGAAAAAAGAGATATGCATGCTCCTAATCAGAGCTCTGATTTTATAGTGAGCAATAGACTATTCGGAGGAGTCTATAGGACGTTCACCTGGTTTACACAAGTAGAACAAAACATTTATGTTTCCAATATCAGTGCTCTTGTTGTAGGTAGCTTCCAGTTGTATAAGGTTGCTAGTCAAATCTCTTATTATAGCTTTTTTTGCAATATAATCAAGTATTCAGTCGATCAGTATTAATTCTTTAGCCCAGTTTCCGTTTTCAGGTGCAACGATCATGTTCTATATTAGCCTTTATTTTGATTTGGGTGCTAGTTACCTTAACTTGCATGTAGGTAGTTCTACATCTTATCTTAGCAAGTGATTCTGTAGTGATCAATAAATGTTAATTGTCGGCATTTTGAGCAACACTATTAATCCATGTAGGCCTATTATTTTGTCGATTTACTTTACATCCAGCTTTCTAGAAATAGTATTATTAGTGAACCTTGCCAATTTTCATCCCCTATGCCAGGTTTTAGCCACAAATACAACATTATATCTAGCCAAACTAAAAGAACATAATACTGTCCTCTATAATATGTCATGTATATCATGTCGTTTGGGACTCCATATCGCATTGAATCCAGTACATTCACTTTATGTTTGGAGTTACTACCTCCAGACTCTGGGATTGACAACTCCAAATAATGCTATCATAGATATAATAGATTACACCCGTATAATACGTATATAATAGTTATTAATTCTAGATTTCTGCAAACTGAAATTTTGGCAATATACTTTTGACTGATATACATGCGTTTGACTGACTTTTCATGCAGTTTTTTCGCCTTTCAGCATAGAGTTGTGCAATGTACAATAAATGTACATGACTTGTATATATTTTGTTGTTTTATATAACTTTATGCAAAAATTTGTAATGAACTGACTTTATTAACGTTGTGCAGTACACAAGTGGTCTTGCACTTGCTCATCAGAACGTTGTGCTATTCTTAACTAATAACAACTTGTATGGTGACACTGCTAGATTGTGAGAGAAAAAGTTGAACACAAATACACAACAGTGCAGTTGCATTTTTCTAATAAAAACACCGCAACTTCAATATCAGGGGTAATTGTAGAATATTATGGTATGCTACCTACTTATTCTGTACTGGTGAGTTATATACATGTACCTGTTGCAAGATGAAATACATAGGCCTGTGTATGCATGCGTGGTGAGGCTAAAGTTGTCATTGTATCATATGTATCACCATATACATGTACATGTATATCAGTGTGTTTACAATATCTGTATAGTGCAGTGCTATATGATATACATGTACAACTTTCGTTTAGGTGTTTAGCTGCTTTTACTCCATCAGAAAACAATCAATCATTTGATTGTAGCGCAAGTATTCTGTGAAAATTGATAGTAACTAAACAAGTTACTAGCATGGAACATTTTTTGACTCTGTGAAAGTTACATAACTAAACCTTGGAGTTGTATGCCCTATGTCATTAAATATAACAATTTTAATCCTCGAATTAAATAGTGATGTACGCAGAAGAACCAACTTTTTAAGCACTTTCCTCAAACTATTTTATAATATAAATAATATTTACTGCATATTTAATATTTATTTTGACATTTAACTGTTGTTAAACAATTTGCGTCGTCATTTCATCATTCGATTTCTATGTTTTGCTATCATTGAGAAGAATTCATGCATCACATGTCGCACGTGGGAGCACCGGCTTTTCCATGCTGCGAAGTCAAGTGTGTGACTGCTTGCTTGTTAGTACTGCTTCTCAACTGCTTTGTAGTAACAGTAAACTCAGGTGATCCAAGTGTAGTTCCAAAAAAGTTGAACTTGCCTGCCCAACAATAAACTAGCTACTTTGTTCTCACTGCTGCAATATCTGCATGAACTTTATTAACAATCATTAATATAATAAATATTAATATAAAGATCTGAGGAGAGTTAGTACGTTATTCACCTCATGGCTGGAGTAATACATCCACACTTTCACAACCCAGAGAATCTAAAGGATCTTGACAGTAAGTAAATTACGCTTTAAGGATATTGTCATTGTGGCATAGAGTTAGAGTGCAAGATTGTACTTGTTGGCGTATTGTTAGGCCTACAATTTTTAAACAACATTAGAATGATATCGTGGTTACAATTATTATAATTAATAAAATAATAATAATTATAATATTATTTCATTATTATTTATAATATATTGATGGAAAGTAAGTTTGTTATATTGAATTGTGGGTTAGTCTAATGGTGTTGAGAACTGTTATTAATATGTAATACACACTCCACTGTCCTGTTCATGTTGTCTGAGTTTCAGTTGACTTACAGTTATATGTTACTTGGGCTTAAATTTTAGCTAGTGGTGAAGTTCAGGAAAAGTAGTAGCAAGTCTGCCTCGTTGAATTGTCAATTATATTTTCTTTTTTATGGTTTTAATAAAATAGAAAATTATATATATATTTTTTTATCAGTTTAATAAAAATTTTAAATCAAAAGTAAAAGGAGTAGGCTTGTAGCTTAGCTACTAGTAAGTTATAGTGATGATATGTACTGAATTAATGTATAGAAATAATATAATATTAATTTAATAATTAATCCTTATCAATAATAGTTATTAGAACTGCAGGGCCTATTATAATCAGTGGTCAAAGTCTAAGAAAAGAGGTGGGGGGTCTCTAGGGTAGCAGACATAATCATTTGAGGGCACGAAGCACCCGAACGGCGCGTGCTGGTGGGGAGGGGCGCCTGAGCGCCCTCCCGGAAACTGGGAACTTTATCAAAATTAGACACCAAAATAGTGCAAAATGCAAGAATTTCAGGTTAAAATATGGTCCAAGATGTTAAGATAAAATATGGTCCAATTTGTATTATTATTATAGTAGCAATCTGTAGGGGGTCTATCAGTCTGAGGGACCCCCTGAAATTTATGGTGGGGGGACTGAGACCCCCAAAGACCCCCCAACTTTGACCACTGATTATAATTATTCGATCATTGTGACCCCAGTAAACTAGGCCCATCCTATAACTAAAAGGCTAATAACTATTAGCCTACAGGCCTAATGATAATTGTATTATAGAAGCAATTATGGTATAGGTGTCGGCCAAGACTAGACCTACGGCCTATAGTAAAATATGAGTATTCAGAACTCTTGGCATCCAGTTTTGTACTTGAACAATATTTATTTTTACAAACAAACACCATTGTATAACACATTTATGCAAGCTGCAACGCTTCGCTACAACTGCCGAATTTGGGCTATGTAAATGCACTCCATATTAACTTTGCTGCCTATTGTCGAGGAAATAGCGTTTTGAACTTCTAATATTTATAGATGAAGATGGTTCAGTCTCACCCCCTTCAGAGACCTCCGAGGACACGACATCGAGTGAGGAAGTTCACAGTCCCAAACCAGAAAGCACAACTGAGACGAAGGCGGCTGCTGACGGTGCAGAGGCTGAAAATGTTCTCGTTATTGACACAACGTTTACTTGTCGCATTGTTGCACCAGGAATGGAACCTTTCGAGATCAAGGTCAGTGCTTAATTGTGATTTACTACTGATGTGACCTTATTTCTTCTAAAATTGGCAGTAGTGATTTTATTAGTAGAGGTAGGACTAAATGCTGTTATATTTTCCCTTCAGTTTTGTTTACTTTTGTGTTCCATTCTGTTTACCTCTGATTGGATTTTGTTTACTGTGAAGATATAGTTTTTCACGAATATAGTGATTTGTGGTTTTAAAATGCTCTTAGCAAACAGTGCCACTGTTTTTTATTTACTTTGTATCGGCTAATTCTACTGGGAGGCTAATTTGATTGACAATGATATATTTGAACTGTTGATAATAATTTGGTTTTGTAAGATATCATATTCTGCAGACTAGTTGAGCTACGATTAGTGCTATGCTAGAAGGAGTTTACAAATTGTGTGATAAATATTTATCACCGGAGTTTACAAACTCCCATATCATGTGTGTAGCTTGCACACAGTGCAGATATATATGCTGATGTTTATATGCATGCATGTTGTGAAAATAGGCTTTCTTCCAACCCTTTTGGTAGGTATGTAGATGTAATACTACCTCTCCCTCAGCACATACATCTAGATGTATATTTCTACCGGTTCTAGGAAACTTTCAATTGTTTCTCAGCCATCACAGGAATTGTAAATGTTAATTTACAGACATGCAGACAGTTTGCAAAGGTTTAGGTTTTTTAGGTGAGTTCAGAGGAGATTGTCCAAGAAATAAGGAACATGCTGATGGATACTGAGGAGCAATGTCATAGAACTTGTTTCTCTCTCAACCTTGGGGGCAACACTCTAGATGCCTACACTGAACTGAAAAATATACAGGGAATGAAGGAAGGCGCTGAGATTAAAGTTCTGGAAGGTAAAGCTATGGTACAAAAAACTAGGTTGTATTTCTGTAACTATACTAAATATCAGTGCAGTTATATTCCCTGGTCACATACTGTATCCACAGAAATGCACTAAAGCCACTACTTCAGTTATCCATTGTGTATTTGTCTATGGGGTCTGAAATCGTGATTAGTTTAACATGATTAACAATTTTGATTGTATTGTTGTGTGTGTTTATCTTAGTAGAGATTTTGTTTAAAGTTTAACTAACCTCATAACTTCTACCTTTGTGGACAATTTTTTGATCTAACTGTACAATTAAATGTATCCATTGTGCAGTTAGCAATCATTGTCTGTTTTTAGTTTTAGTTGGTCACTAAACAAATAGGTAGCTAGTCCTGTATCTTCCCTTTGTCTGTCCAGGGCACGACATCACCAGACATCACCAGCAATGCGCTAAGTTGCCAGAATAATTAGGAAATTTGCATTTAGTGCTATGAGCATAATTATATTTACCCAAGTGCAAAGGCTTGACTTGCAAATTCAGCCGGTAATGTCATGTGATTTCATCCCAACCTGAAACCAATGTGATTAGTTTTAACCATGCAGTAATTAATTGAATTGTTAATCTACCTTTTTGATTGATGTCTCACAAGATAAGCTGTAATTACGCAATAACAAGGTAAGCAGTCATAACAATTTTAATAACAATTTAACATGATCTTGAATTACAAATTCAGGTGATGTTAATTGTTATGCAAAGTAGTGTTACTTTATTGTATCTACATGTAGTCCAAATGTATACATACCTGTATGTAACTCCTCTAGACCAGTATACAGTGAGGGAAGCTAGGTTCCATGTGAAGAGGATTAAAGAGATCCTCACCTCGTGTGAGCTAACAGACTCCTACACCGGAGCTAACATGTGCTCTCTCAGCTTTGTACATGGCATATGGTCAGGAGATGGTAACCTGGGGCGTAAGGCTAAGGCGGGGGAGGGGTCAGTAGACTGTACCCCACCTGACTACATCATGCCCAAGAGCAAGGAAAGACCCCTCCTGCCACTACATCCTAATCTGTACGATAACAAGGTACACACACATACATTAACTTGTAATATGAACTTGTTTGTAACTAATAATTGCACAATATTGTAATATTCTGAAATTCTTGCATATTCCAAAACGTTCCAGGATGTTTAGCCTACTGAGTGAACTGTGGGTTATATAGCCTACATCTATGGATGGCTTGAAATTACAAGCATGATGTTGTTGTGTAAAGTTGAATGGTACATGTAAGGTAGCTACGAATCAATATGATTGCTGTTAGAGCTAATTACTAGTTGTAGTACATGTATGGAAGGGCATCTAGAGATTAAGTGGCAGCTCCATCCTGCACTTTAAACTTTCATATTTCATGTAAAGAGATTATATTTGTACTTATGGGAGCAGGTGGTATTATTTGTTGTTGAATGATTGATTGTAATCATATGTTATAAATCTTGGATTGGCTTTGTTTAGTGTCTTGCTGGTCTTGTTCACTTCAGTAAACTAAATATTTATGTTGCCAATATATTGTAGGTACCTTCCTGTGTTAAGATTCTGAGCTACAATCATTGGAACCCCCCACCCAGTAACCGTAAACTGCATGGGGACTTGCTCTATCTGCAAATCACGACGCTGGAAGAGAAGAAGTTCCATGCTACTGCTTGTACTAAAGGCTTCTTCATCAACCAGTATGTGCTCACACTTTTCCTACAAGGATGCAATGATATCAGATATTTAGTTTTAACGATTATATACCATAACAGTAAAATCGTTGGTTAGCTTATTTGTTCATTTCTTTTGTTATTGGTAATAGTATGGTCTGTAGAAGGTGTGAAATCAAAAGCAGGTTTTTTTCGTTGTATTTGGAACTATTTAAAACTTGTATAACTAGTAGCCTATACGTTTCAAAATGTGTACGTGAATTCCTCATAGTCCTATGTATGTGCATAAACCGATATTATATAACTGGTGTGTAGGCCAGCTATGACTATAACGAACTCTTCTTGTGATTTATAGAACTACTGAGGAGGAGTTCAACCCCAAACCCAACCCTAACTTCAAGACCTGTCACCATTCACTAGTAGACCTACTCTCTATGATCAGCCCTGCTTTCAAACGTAACTGGTCAACAGTAGTGAAGAAAAGGTAAGGTGCTATTACTTGTATTACTGGCAGGTATTGCCTCCTTGTATAGCCTTTTGCACTGAGAATATCACTCGGTTGTTTTACTAAACACCAAACTGTAACAGAAATCTGTCATAAATATGACATGTTATCCTATTTGCTTCATTCTTTGTTATTCATCATGATTGTAGCGTAGTGTCTGTGATAGTCATTTCCAGTACATAATGTTATTTTGGGTTATGATGTGGTAAAACTAACCTCACGGTCTCAATCACTGTGGTAAATAATTCTGATAACTGCCACCACTCAGTTATTGGGTGTGTTGGTGGAGAAGTATAATAATAATACTAACTAACCCCTATGGCTATGCAAATTAATATAATAAATTATATATATGTTTTGGTGTGAGATGCCATAATATAGACTTACAGTATATACATTTAAATCATCATATGCCTGTTTATATAGATATTCCAAGCACATATATGAGAGGATGCCCACACCATACCAGATATACAGTTGGTTGGCTCCTCAACCAGAGCACAGCATAGATCTGGTTCGTATGGAAGATGGTAAGTACATGAGAGATGGTATCCTATGTTATTTAGTACAACTCTACTGTAGATAGTTGGGTTACATGTATCTTTCTAGTATACAATCATGTAAATAGTCCATTAGTTTCAAAGTAAATACTACAACATGTATTTGCAAGGATATCTCTCCACTTGCTGTGGTCTGCTAGTGCCCTGTATACAAGTGTATTTATTTAATGACAGCACCATCTGGTGTATGACATTGGCCAATATTACACTATATCAAGAGGTCATAAATCAAATTAGCCGGGTGGTATGTGTTGCATCAAACTTTCACTAGACATCCCAGCAACTTGCCGTCATTATATAACGCTCGTGTAGGCTGGCCAATCAGTGTTCAGCATGGCAACACACCTCCGGCAGTCAAACTATAGTCACCTTGGCTGGCCCCTGGATGGGTGGTTAGTTTTACTAGTTGTATAATTAGTTGTGAACAGAAACAATGGTGTGCATTGCTGAGTACATAAGAAAGCTGCATAACACTTTCCAAGCTGTTCACCTCACCCCCATGGAATTACCAGCTGATTAAATAGTATTTTCGGCTTAGTTGATCACCCAATATGGTGCCATTTAATATAAATTACTGTGTTTAGCTGGAAATTAAAACCCCATGGGAGATATCCAGTGTTACTATTTTGTGTTTTCAGGTGAAAATGCTGCTCTATACTGAAATATTAATGTTTATTGTTAATGCTAATGTCTATTTTACTCAACGCTCTGTGATTGTGTTATCAGGGTTGATGACTGGACGACTGGGATATGAAGATAACCTACCATCAGGATCTAGGGACTGGAACGAGGAGTTCCAGATCGTCAAAGAACTTCCAAAGAAGACACTACCAGAGAGGGTGGACAGGGAGCGTTCCCATTTCAAGGTGAACAGCGACTTTGTATGGGCCGCTGCCAGAGGAGCCCAACTCGTGGTAGATGGATGCTTGATGCCTATCAACCCTGGAGAGGAGACCAAGTGAGTTATTCTTTGCACTGGTTAGACATATTTATTTATATTAAGCCATGTGGTCTGTGTAACCAGTACAGTTATGAAGTAATATTAATAGAGCTGTGTTGTGATCAATCAACTTACAGACATTATTATGTCTATCAAGAGTATGTCTACTAGTTGCTACTATGGAATTATGTGACCAAGGGCTTAGCAGTTAAGATTTATGTTGTTGGTTTATTATTAGATGTCATAATCCCTGTTCATTACTGGCTAAATACATGCATATGTAAACCCTGTATAGTATGCAATCAGCAGCCTACTTGACCCATGTGTATTTGTACATGTAGGCCTACTACATGGCTGTAGTATGCGGTGTAACTTACATCTATAACATGTAAATGTCATAGCTCTATGCTCAGTTCTCATTGTGTTCCAGGTTTGAATTACTAGTCCATTGATTCCGACTCCTGAAAAGCAGCATGTATACCACTAGCAAAACAACACTAGCAAAATACTATATATTGTTGTTTTGGAATTTTATGCTTTGTTTGAATAATATGTCTGCTAATACATAATATAATATATAGACTGTGTACCTGTACATTGTGCTGCCCTCTACTAGTTAGATTAGATAACTGTAGAGCTAGGCTATGATTTGGTTGCATGTATACTATGTGATGTGTATATATGTTGTAGGATGCAGATGTTCATCTGGAGTAACATATTCTTCAGTATGGGTTTTGATGTAAAGGACCATTATAAGGAGTTTGGGGGAGACTACGCAGCACACGTGGCCCCGGTGAGAACATAACTATGCTCTATACTAGATAACTATATACATTTACCTGCTGTATAACCATTGTAATAGAGTATAGACACTACTGGGCCAGTGTTTATCACACCAATTATTTCTGTGTTGTGATAGCATTTAGAATAGCATTATCAGTAATTAGTACTGGCTATGCTGGTACTTATGCCAGCTTATAATGAGTGATTTAGTAGTATATCAGCATCACTTATACTTGCATTACCTGCAAGTCTAATCTAACTGAAATATGCTTCTGGAATTTTATAAAATATAAATCTTGCATATACATTGAATTTCAATTAATTTATTTGTGTTTATGTCATGCTGGTAACCTTCAGTTCAGGGTTAAATTCAAATAGGTCAGGAATAGAATCTGCAGTGGTCAATAGTTCACTCAAGTGTGTGGAGACCAGGATTTAGCATGACTGTGTAACAAGTCTACAAGTAGTTAGTAGTACAATATATGTTCCACTCAGCCAAGTCTGTAGCTGGAGTAGTTAGTAATGCACCCACGTGGGTATCACATGCTACACATGCCGGTAAGTTAAATACTTATCAGCTATGTTAATGATTTATTTACTCACAGGCCAAAGACTTGCAGGGAGTGAAGGCATATCAGGAGCTTGATATTGATGGACTTTGTACCCTTGGCACAGTAGTGGTGGACTACAGGGGGTACAGGGTGACAGCACAGTCTATTATACCAGGTCAGTATCCCTGAACACTGGCCATACATTCCTCTACCTTCCTATCCTATCGAAGGATGGTCTCTCTATCACTAGTAGTATAATATATATATATATATATATACAATGTACATGTGGTTCATCCTATCAAAGGATGGTCTCTCTATCACTAGTAGTATAATATATATATATATACAATGTACATGTGGTTCATCCTATCAAAGGATGGTCTCTCTATCACTAGTAGTATAATATATATATATATACAATGTACATGTGGTTCATCCTATCAAAGGATGGTCTCTCTATCACTAGTAGTATAATATATATATATATACAATGTACATGTGGTTCATCCTATCAAAGGATGGTCTCTCTATCACTAGTAGTATAATATATATATATATACAATGTACATGTGGTTCATCCTATCAAAGGATGGTCTCTCTATCACTAGTAGTATAATATATATATATATACAATGTACATGTGGTTCATCCTATCAAAGGATGGTCTCTCTATCACTAGTAGTATAATATATATATATATATATATACAATGTACATGTGGTTCATCCTATCAAAGGATGGTCTCTCTATCACTAGTAGTATAATATATATATATATATATATACAATGTACATGTGGTTCATCCTATCGAAGGATGGTCTCTCTATCACTAGTAGTATAATATATATATATATATACAATGTACATGTGGTTCATCCTATCAAAGGATGGTCTCTCTATCACTAGTAGTATAATATATATATATACAATGTACATGTGGTTCATCCTATCAAAGGATGGTCTCTCTATCACTAGTAGTATAATATATATATATATATATATACAATGTACATGTGGTTCATCCTATCGAAGGATGGTCTCTCTATCACTAGTAGTATAATATATATATATATACAATGTACATGTGGTTCATCCTATCGAAGGATGGTCTCTCTTTCACTAGTAGTATAATATATATATATACAATGTACATGTGGTTCATCCTATCAAAGGATGGTCTCTCTATCACTAGTAGTATAATATATATATATACAATGTACATGTGGTTCATCCTATCAAAGGATGGTCTCTCTATCACTAGTAGTATAATATATATATATATACAATGTACATGTGGTTCATCCTATCAAAGGATGGTCTCTCTATCACTAGTAGTATAATATATATATATATACAATGTACATGTGGTTCATCCTATCAAAGGATGGTCTCTCTATCACTAGTAGTATAATATATATATATATACAATGTACATGTGGTTCATCCTATCAAAGGATGGTCTCTCTATCACTAGTAGTATAATATATATATATATACAATGTACATGTGGTTCATCCTATCAAAGGATGGTCTCTCTATCACTAGTAGTATAATATATATATATATACAATGTACATGTGGTTCATCCTATCAAAGGATGGTCTCTCTATCACTAGTAGTATAATATATATATATATACAATGTACATGTGGTTCATCCTATCAAAGGATGGTCTCTCTATCACTAGTAGTATAATATATATATATATACAATGTACATGTGGTTCATCCTATCAAAGGATGGTCTCTCTATCACTAGTAGTATAATATATATATATATACAATGTACATGTGGTTCATACAGCATGATTATCAGTAAAAAATTGCAAATTTGTTGATATCACAATAGACAGTTTTGATGACTATGTGTTTTTCAGCTGTAGCATGCTTGTCTTTGATATTATATATTATGATGGTCTAATTATGCTGGTCAGTTTACCAGGTTTGCTAGTGTTCTTTAGCCACACGGCGTCTCGCTGTGTTACATACAATATCACTGATTATGCTATATATACATGTATGTGCACTGTAGACTTGTATGTTATGTATAGACAGACCTATTTGTATAATATTATAGTGCATGACATGGCAGGTCGTATAGATTGCACTAAGTCCATTCCCTTGGATTAGTGCATTTGTATGATCCTTTTGAGACATGATTTCTTATATACTAAATTACATGTATATAATTATGATTTTTTATGTTAAAATCTGTAATTCTAGATTACTTTGAGTTTTGACATATATTATGATAGTGATGTAATTTATTATGAGTTTATTCAGACCATGCTAGTCAGATGCAAGTACTGATAGTCAGATCTACTTGTTACTCAGGTATCCTGGAGAAGGAACAGGAGCAGTCGGTAGTACAGGGTTCCATAGACTTTGGTAAAACTATTGTATCAGATGACAGATACAAAGCTCTGCTGGAGAAGGCAGCCGGTAGCCTCAGGATCAGACCACACAAGTAAGTTGATGTTGTTTGGCTGACTGCAGTATCAATACCAGTGTGGCTATCGATACTTGTGTATTGATAGTGTTACATTATGCATCTTTTATTGCTATAGTCATAAATTATTTCTCTAGTGTACATGTATATTATGTGTGTAGGTATTGCATTTCAGCCATCACTAAAACTGCATATTATTGTGCTTACAGCATTATTTCTATGCTCTAGCTACTTGCTCAGGCTACACATGATTTGCAGAACCTGATTGCAAGTGATACATGAGTTACATGTATCACTGTAGGTGCAGAAGTGGAGAAATTTGAGATTGCCTTTAGTCTTCACCAAAACTGAAGCAGGAGAAGTTGTCTTCTCTATATTTTGTTGTTTGACCGTCATTACCCCAAACCACAAACAAAGAACTAAGAGTATCTAATTTTTTCCGCTACTACACCTAGATGCACTTTCACACTAGTTTGTACTGTCATAGTACATTTAAAGTTGCATATGCACACGTACATGTATCATACAGATATTGTATAATGTAGAGTTGTTAACCATGAAGGGGAGACAATTGAACTGTACAGCTCTGCAGACTGCAAGGGTATTGTGGGTAATGATGGCAGACTGTACATATTAGATCTACTGAGAACCTTCCCTGTAGACATCAATTATACTAAAGGTGAGAGATATAATAATACATGTATATTATATTATGCTAACAGTCCTAATATATGCATTTATAGTTGATAAATTTCTCAAATATACATGTACACGTGTATCGAATACAGTTATAATAAATAAATAGCATAGATTTATAGCGGTGCACATGCTTGTAGATGAATAATGGTTACTTGTATATTATTAAATTTGAGTGACTTTCGAAACTATTTGTCAGATGAAATAATGCATTATGATATACTACAACACGCATTTTATTTTAACAAAACTTATTCATAGCTTGGTGTGTTGCCAGTAGACTAGCATACTCTGTACTATATCTAACCTCCTGTATTCAGGTGACGGGGAGCAGATGGTGGAGATTTCTGATGATCTCAAGAAAGCCGGATACCCTCTAGATAGCAGGCACTCGTTTGTGACATTGCGTCAGGAACTTGTTGATGCATTCGTAGAGTAAGTGTTAAGATATACAGTACATGCTCCCTCCCTACTGATTGTGAAAGGGCAGACAATAAGTTCAGACGTGCTTCACAACAGGCCACACCTAGGTAGTCTGCACTCTTATCTAATACTGTATAATGTCATGGGCATTTTCTTCATAATGGAAGGCATTTGGCTGTCTGTTTGTAGCATTAGATATATGCGGTTTGTGAGGACTGCCGCCATGCTCTTGGAACAGCAGAGGCTCAAACAGGAAGTTGAGAAGCAGGCTAAAGCTGAAACTGAAACAAAACCCGCTGAGGAGGAGAAGGTAGGACATTATTATGTTATACACTATAACACTGTAGAAACCACAGAGGTTGCATTTATCAACAGGTTCAATGATATTACTTGGTTAGTGTCTCATGCACTGCTGGAAACATGCGATACAAAGTTGTATTTCATAATTATATGCATACATGTACATTACATGCATGTACATTACATACATGTACACTACATAGATGTACATGCATACTAAAGTACATGTACTTTAATACATATACATGCATACTCAGGTACTCTAGTACATGATTGTACAGTATGATGATTATCTGATGCTGTGGTTTTAGCTGGTGAACTGATGGCTATACTATGATATACGTTTATAAGTGGATGTTTTCATCAAACATATTGTTGTAGCCAGCTGAAAGTAAGCCAGCAGAGGTATCTAAGGCTGTAGAAGGACTAGAGACTGAAGATGAACCGGCAACCTCTGAGGAGGCTAAGAAACTTGTAGAGACTTTACTGGAAACTAAGGAAACTAAGACCCAGGCTGGTGAGTGCGTGTTTCTATTCTCCATACATTTTTAGATGAATAATGTTGGTACCTGAACATATTGCACATACATGTATATGGTATATTCTTTCTGTCTAGTCATGAAAGGCTGTATGACTTAGTTGATTAGATACCATGACTTGTGAAAAAGTAATTATTATTATTGAATATTATTGCTTTTATACCTGAATTGGAAATATTTGGTACCAGCTGCCTGTATAGGGCAATATGTTCAGGTGATGAATAAGTCTCATCTCAACCACCCACTGTTGCAGATGTCGAGGCCGATTTGACAGAAACTGTGCTGAAGACAGCTGCCAAGGCTGTGGGATCTCTGAGCGATAAAGAGTTCAGTATATCGTTTAACCCTGACCTTTACCAACCCAAGGTCGTTCATGCTGATCCTGAAAGCGAATCATTAAAAACAGACAAAGCCATGCTCAACAAAATCACAGAATTTCTAGTTTTTCACCAAATTCCTGCATTTGTAAGTATGATGAACTTATTTATTAATTGTCTGGAGTTATCTTCAATATAGATTTTTGCATACAACACTTATTACTACATGTATATGTATATGGTGTGGTTTATACTGTAGTTCTGGTTTCTTACTTAATTATCCTAACACCTTTATAAAAAATTTGATACCATACATTGTATATTTATTGCTCAATATTGGTACTTGATGAATTAGCCTAATCACTGTAATATAAATCAGTTATGTTTACATAAGATATGACCTTCACACTGAGTATGCAATTTTCATATAACTGTTGCTTGTATAAAGCAGAATATAATTCAGATGTTGTGGATTACTGTCTAATTTGTCCAGTCAATAGTATTATGTGTTTGAAAGGCGTTATAACTCTTCCTGAGGTACTTGTTCATTAAATCTGTGTACATACTACTACCTGTAGATACAGACCTGTTCAGACCACACACTGTCCCCAGTAGATGGACAGACACTGACCGAGTCATTACACACCAGAGGTATCAACGTTCGGTACCTTGGACGAATAGCCAATCTCATTCAAGAAATACCTACACTCTCGTATCTTTATGTACGTCCACTTTTCCACTCTGTAATGTATAGTGTATACCTTACCTAAAATAGCTATTTAAAGTACATGTATATACAACTGTATAGTGTATGGTATATACTTTACCTATAGCTGTAGAGTATAATATAGAACTGTATAGTGTATGCCTTACTTAGTAACTATAGAGTATATTATACAACTCTATAACCATGTGATTGTTATTACATTCTAGTTAGCTATTAATGGTCCATTCTAGTACTACTGGTCATTATGGCTGACTTATTGCACTGTATTACTACAAAGTCATGTACAATAGGTATAATATGCTTGCTTGGTTTATGATAGTTTTAGCAGTTAAATAACGCTGTGGGCCTTATTTAATGTCATTATTATTAATCCTGTAAACTTGTACTTGTATACTATATACTATATACTATATACTATACACTATAGTCTTACAATGTTCTAATCATGTACAATGTATGTTTACGTTTCTACAGGCCATCTGTGTCACTGAAATGGTATGCAGATCTGCCAAGCATCTCTTCCAAAGATATATGCACTGTACAGACCCCACTAATATAGCTGCTGGTGTAGCCCACTTTCTCAACTGTCTTCTCAGCTCGTGTTCCTTACCTACCAGCTCACCATATAGCGGGGACTCCCCTAATTCATCTCAAACCAAGTCCACAAAAAAGAAAAATAAGAAAGGAAAAAATAAGCAAGCCAAAGACAATGCTCTAGGTGAGATACTGATGTGTTGTCTAGTGTTTACTTATGATGCTCTGTAGGAGTTGATGTAGTTGTTAATTAATAAAGTGCATGTGCACTGCATCCATTAGATTGTAGAATAATTGAATTATCTACCTGCTGTAGTACATTGTACATGCTAGCAAATACCTTACTTATCATCATACAATCAACAGCAGCATAATGTATGACTACCCACACATTAGCACACATTGTTATAAATATACATGTACATGTAAGTAATTTACTATATTTTGGTTTCTCTTTGCATCTAGTTAGTTTAAGTTGGGTTATGCATTTATTGTTGGTTCATAAAAGTCTCATTTTGACAATCTATTGTGTTACATAGTACATTTCCTGTCTTGTGGTTACTATATAATATGGGCTAGCTATTTAGTGATTGAGTATCGCTGAATGTATTGACATAGATGTATATTTTGTAGAGAGAAGCGAATGGGGAGCTCTTGTACCCAAAAGTCTCTGGGAAAAACTCAACACCGACATCAAGGAGCATTTCAACTTCTCTCTGGAAAGGTACAGTATATAGTGCCTGTTGATAAATTGTGTGCTCATGGATGTGAATTGAAGCTGTACTATTATTACAGTTTTAGTTTATTATAGTACAACTCATTATTTGGATCAATGACTGACTGCAGTGCAACCTGTAAATCTATAAGAAATTTTTCTCTGAAGTGCACTTACAATAACTGTATTACATGTATAACTATATTATGTACTCATGTACTTGTATTTTGTACTAGTGTTACTTGTACATGGTATATGTACACAGTCACGAGTTATATTGTACATTTATGTGACACGGTTAATTGGAAAGTTATCTTCTCTTTACCAGTTGCTTATTAGAAAATAGGGAAGACAATTTCTAACTGATTCCTTTAGTTCATGTCAATATGTAGAAGAACAGTTTGTATTCACTGTAATAATTTCATTGTTTATTATTTAGTGACTCCATAGACACGGCGTGTGAGAAGTACAAGTTCCAGAAGATATCTTTACTCAGATCTTTCTGCCAGCGGGTGGGCATACAGATCCTCCTGAGAGAATATAACTTTGACAACCGACAGCGTCAGCCATTCTACGAGGATGACATCATCAACATGTACCCCGTGGTTAAACATGTCGCACCAAAGGTATGGCCACATACTATATCTGTAAAACTATTACGGTTCAATGGATTTTTATGTGAATGGTTCATATGTTTTTCCCTTACTAGTCAAAGAGTTATATGATTAGTCAACCTGCGCGCAACATTATACCGATTGTGTTGAGAATTGTGCACATATTCTATTGGAAATATAATTACTCTTGGAGTTAACCTATGACCGTGTTCTACTGTTCATATGCATATAATGTTATGGTTTACCAACCCATTGCTCTACTCTACTTTAGGCCACAGATGCTTATCGGTTCTTTACTTCTGGTCAAGCTAAGATACAGCAAGGTCTGTTCAAGGAAGGTTATGAGTTAATACAGGAGTCACTGAACCTGCTGTCGGTGTATGGACCTATGCATTCAGAGATAGCTGCCTGTTGCCGTCTGCTTGGCAGACTTAACTACCTCATGGGAGACTTTGCCGAAGCTCTGTCCTATCAGCAGAAGGCAGCCATTATGAACGAACGATGCTTGGGCATAGATCACCCTAGTACCATCACCGACTATGTAAGTAAAATGTGATATCTGGCAAGCTAGTTTTGGGTTCCTGGAGTGAGAAAAACCAATGAGAAATGCACTATAATGTTGTAAACATGCCGTAGATTTTAGGTATTACCTCGATGGTAGAATTATGGTCCTGTTGTTTTCCTGTACTCAAATATGCTATGTCATTCTTCCAACTGGTTATGTAATTCACAGAACACTGTCATACACATTGACTGTTATGTTGCAGGTGCATCTAGCAATCTACAGCTTTGCTAACAACCAGATTAGCAGTGCCCTGCAGGTGCTATACAGAGCCAGGTACCTGCTGCTGCTTTCCTTTGGTGAGAATCACCCAGATGTTGCTCTTGTAGATGTAAGTACCCTGATCCACATACAATAGACTCTTACATGTATTCACATGTCAAACAACCCAATGTTTCTGCTATCAGGTTTTGTGAATACTTCTCTTAGCCAAGTCAGATTTTTTTATACGTTGCCAATTGTATTGCTAAATTTTGTTGTTGTAGATCAACATTGGATTGATTCTGAACGGAGTGGGTGAATATGAGTTGGCCTGTAACTTCATCAGCAACGCCAAAGACTTGTTCACTGTGTAAGTTATCTCACCTCTCCACTCTGTTCTTTCTTATGTTGATGTCGTGCAAGAATACCACCATGTCTACAGACGGCACAAAGGAAAAATATATTTTCAGAGATGTGAATTAGAATAAGTTGTTTTTCTTCGACTTCTCTCTGTCCTTTCAAATATTATACACCTACATTATGTCTATGGATAGTACTTACATGTGTTACCCACCTACATGTAGATTGCATATACATGTACATGTATACATCTACCTTATGTCTGCAGGTTTTATGGAGCCTCTTCCCTCAAGGTTGCTACTGCATTCCACCTGTTAGCCAGATCATACTCGTGCAGAGGTGATTTCAGAACAGCACTCGGCCATGAGAAGTCTGCTTATGTTGTTTATAATCAGAGGGTAAGGATAATGGTAGCTATTAGTGTTATAGTTTCAACTAAATGCTTGTCTTTTCCTTGAATTTCATAAGATTCTCCCTGTGTACAGGCTTGTGTTGCAGTCGCTGGCTTTTCATATGGCCAAAAGTTGGTACAAGTGCATTAATTCCTCTCTTGTACACTACTCTTAGGATGAACATTGGTAGAATGCTGTGTTTTATTGTATATAATCACAGTATAGACAATGAGTTTGCACTAATCTCTCCCTTTACAGCTTGGTGAAGCTCACGAGAAAACTAGAGAGAGCTCCGAGTGCCTCAAGCATCTTACCCACCAAGCTGTAGTTTTCCAGAAGAAGATGGTGGAACTCGGCAAAGGAGATAAAGGCGTTGGACTGCCTGCTATACAAGCCATACTACAGTCGGTGAGTGCTTATTTTAATCCAGACCTGTTCTTATTACACGGTTTGTCATATCAAATGCATGTTTCATGTGCGCTTAGATCATGATTGCGTTCTTGGATAGCTATGCACTTACATATACATACCTTTTGGAAAGATCTATTGATCGCTGGTGAATTTATGCACTTTAAACTGTTTTTGCTCTCAGAGGCGCTTTTACATTAAACTGAAAACTGGTGTCGGTACATACATGTATATTACCAGCACTTGCTAGTCATAGCATCTGAAGTTTTACAGGTATTACTTTGGTTTTACTAGTAAGATGACTAAATACTGCTGTATCTGAGTTTGGTGCATCACTAAATGAAACGACTGCTTTGTTTTCTAGATCCAGGTACCTTCAGTGAGAAGTATACTTGACACATTGAATGTTGTCAATGGAATAGCTGTCCCTGTTCCTATTAGGTACGTCTGCTCTATCTCTCCCTCTTTATTCTCTGCCACAAAACATCTTATCAAACTTTTACTTCTGGGAGTCGCCCTCTCTGTAAATGTCTGTTCAATGAATGTGTATATAATGAAGCAATGCAGTCTATACTTGCCATATATTTACATTGCAAATCTGTATTGGTTCATTGGAAAGGCTTGGGAAACTGTACGCTTTGAAACATTCTACCATCACCTCACATTAATTCTCTAGTTTGAAGCTCTCCTAGCACAGCAGCTAAATTCATTACACCAATGGCTCCTCTAAAGTGCTATCACCAAATTGATACCCTATTATACGGTTTGGTTTGTGATTTGTAGTGCTGCCTCCATACCAAGGAATGTGACCACAGTTGCTACTCCTGAGGATGCCAAGGCAGAGATTGCTCAAACTGGTGCAGAGGGTGACGGAAAGATTGAATTTCCTGCATCTAAGGTCGCAGTTGCGGATGACCTTGACTAGCTAGTGTTAGGAAAGACCAAAACTGTTAGTACTAATGAATGAATGAATTGAAATGGATGTCTAAGTTGGTCATATCAACATTGTTATCTTGTAGAATTATATAATTAAATAGGTTAGTTGTATAATATGTTATTGCCATACTGTACTGCATTATTTAGTGAAATGAGTTCATATTCTATTATAAACATTTGCATGTAGTGTATGTGGATGAAATATCTTGTGTGAATTTACATGTACTTCTATAAAATGAATTATTTTATTGCTAGTACCATAATTGTAGTGAGTACTATCAGTAGCATTTTAGGAATGTACTAGTACTACATTGAATTCATGTTGTATGATTGTTTTCATTCACCAAATCGGCCGATATAGTATATAATGTTGTTATGTATATTTTTCAATAACCATTGCTGTGTTTTTAGAGAATTATCTTTTTGGTTTGTAATGCATTGTTTGGTTTTTAGCAATGTTATCGGATATAATTTATGTATTGTTTGCAATAAATTTGCACATACAAGTTTAGCAAGTTAGCAAACTTGGCAAGTTTTTTCTATTATAAAAGTCCATGAGATTGAGAATGTCAAAAACAAAATCAGATGTTTGCATATTGATTCTAGCATGAAGTTGAAAGAGATTAGATTAGTGTGTAATGACTACACAGTGAAATAGGATGGCTGCGTATTTGTTAAATACTGTTGCTGCAATAATTGCAACTGGTATCAGTTTTATTTTTTATTAAAAAAGCTTTACCATGTCTATACTACCTTAGCACGTAGCATTGCATGCTATTACCAAACATGTACAATGTATATAGGCCTAAACCAAAATAGCCCTAACCCCAACAACCAGACTATCTGCAGCCATGTATTTGGTGTACTGCTATTATATAATAATTAGTATATATACTACATTATAGTCTCTATGTATCTAGTGTATATGCTGGGCTGCTGGTAACCAAAATTATGCATGTCACGTACACGCTATATATGATTTTGCTGGTAACATAGTACCATCATTCATAGATCATAGCATCATTCCACCATTCATTTCTTTGAAGTACAGTAAAAGGACTTTCACTATCTTTGCATTGGGGGTTATGTTACCACTGTCATGTACTCTCGAAGTATTTTATGAAAAAGTTAATATCGTGATGTTGAACATACATGTAATTACAATTTAGAAACATTTTAAAAAAACACCAAAATTTTTTTGCAAATTTGTAACTTTTAGTAGTAGTAATTGTACATTTATACTTTTCTTTAGTTATGCTATTTTTTGCCAGACTAAGTTGTCACCAGCTATTGGTCAAAAAGCATGCGCATACTGTGCTTAGCATTTTGCTTCCGGTAAAATTTTTGTAAATTTGAAAGCATAAAATGTAAATTATCTTTCAAAGTATAAACTGGATGCCATTTAAAATGTTACAATAAAAATATTGCTAGATTTTTATAACAGCTACTACAGGTTTGTTAGTTCATATTTAGTATTTACCCTTGGATTATTGCATTTACGTTACCTTATTTGACCCTTTTTATCTTCACTCACTCGACTCTTGGTCTGGTTTTGTTTGTACACTTTCACGGACGAAATTAAAATATAATGAATATTGAATTTAGTCTGAAGCTCAAAGTGCAGTAACAGAAATTTAATTTATTTTGTTTTTCTTGGAATAAAACTTTTCTGTGACTTCCTCGTTCTTAATTACTTTGCTCTCTATCCGGAATTAGTGGGCCCTCACTCTATCCTTTCTGTATCTGTATAGTCCTGCAAAAACCTCCTGGTGGAGTCAAGATGCGTACCTTTGATAATCTCCCTACTACTAGTCGTTCATCTCAACCAGAGTCCTGAGGTACCGGATGGCTCTAGGAATGACGTTATAATAGAAAATATTAGTATTAGTTTAGTTACTAATGATGCGAGAAGACTGGAAGAACCTAAACATGTTAATACATTACATGCAGATTGATTTGTGTAGGGAAAATTTGATATGTATAATACATAACTGTAGGTGTTGGTGGCCAAGTGGTCTAGCGCTAGTCACTCTGGTCTTGCAGCAATGACGCAAGTTATCTGCAAGGACGTGGGTTCGAGTCCCGCTAACGACCTAGAGGTTTTGGTCCCGGAGAAGGTTTTTCTTCTATGCCATATAGAACTATAATAATATCCAGTTCTAGGAGCCGTGGTGGCCCCTCGATTAGCTCTGCTATTGGGCAGCCACATAAAAGAATTGTGCTTGGCACCACGGATATTATTATTATTATTACTATAGCTGTAGCTGTATTGTAATTATGATTATTCAATTATACTAGTTATTGGGATATTCGAGGTAAAAGATCGCTAGACTATGACGCTATAAGTAAATCGCAATCACAATGGCATAAGCCAAAGTGAGAAACAATATCATGTGTTTAGGACGTTTTACCTATGCCCATGCAAAAATCAAAGTCTTAAGCCAACCTTCTGATGAGACAAGAAAGAGGAACACCATGTCTTGGGGAAGTAATGGAACTTATTCCACTTCGGACTTCAACCTCGACCAAGGTTGATCCATGCAAGAAAAAAGCAATATTAACACAGCTTTTTATGACAAGCTATTCAAGACCTCAAGGAAGGATGAATAGGCAACAAAGAACCCCCAGAGATGTAATTGCCACCAACCACTGTAAGGCTATAAAAACATAGTAGGTTTAGGTATTTATATTGAACTTCTGATTGGCTAAGGTTCTTTGTTTTACTGGTAGCATAACTTTTATTGTCATTATCATCTTACATTACACGATACCATGCCTTCAATAAAACTTGCCGGAATTACTTCCCACTATTAATCCCAGGTAAGAAAGCAGCGATCTAAAGAGATCTGCGTTTTTTCTACCATACCATGGTTTCAATAACGCGGTTCAAATTGTAACTTTTTCTAAGCTTGACTTCCAATGATATAAGGCAGTGTTAGATTGAGATGCTTCTAGTGGCAAGGTTAATTAATTAAAATTTCAAACTGAAGCACCCGAGAATGTATGTGCAATAATCAACCAGATCTGAACTAACAGCAATAAGGTGGTCTCTTTAGCAATGGGTTTTAGATGTGACCGTCGATCATATACCAATGGGTTGTTTTCTGTATCAGCTAACCTGTTAAATGTCTCCCTGCAAAGACTGTTGGTGAAACTACTGTTAGGAATATGTTCACAGGCTAAAGATTGGTTGCCCACTTCTTGCTAGTCATGTGGAACATTATGGTACATGTTTATGCGAACTGTCAAACTATCTAGCTGGAGTGATCACTTTGTTGTGATGTTTAGTATTGATAACACTCATGTCGACTGGCACAATGACTATCTTTCAACTACATAAATGATAATATTTTACTGTGTAAAGCAACCAATATAATGAGATTGGGACTATGTACTCTCCCAGTTCTCTCCGAAGATTTCTTAATAACTAAAAGCAAAACAGAAACTCCAGTTTTCTGTTGTCTTGGTGAAACCGGAATTATTCGCTTGGTAGGATGTTCATATCTATCAAATTTCAAAAGCAGATTTCTCTCTAAATCTACATGTACATGTAGCATGCGGTATAATAGACTTACATGTTACGTACGCTGTCAATAGAACCAAACTGCATGATTTTGCAACAACATACATGTGTTGAGGTTAATGAACAATCTTCCAATCCATGCCCATTGTCTATTCAATATCGTCGTCAAGCAGTAGTAAAAGCAACATGTGGGGTATATACTTCGCGCTTTGGTGTAGGCCTGTATGAATAGACACAAGAATTTGACTGACAATGTGAGACTATAACCAGAGGCGTCCACTTGTTTCAGCTGACTATGATATGCCACTGGATCTCATATTCATCATTAAAAAGTCCAATTGCACCCATCTTCCACCCAGTAAGCCTATTAAAATGGTAATATTGACTTTGTGTAGTTAAATTTATCAGAGCGAATGTGGTTTTGAATGAGCATAAAAACTTATTTTGATGGTGCAAGAAAAAATAACGGTCAGTATCTCTTTAGGGAAAGGATCATATGATGCTTTTTCACAAACGCTGCCAGTTGGTAGTTTCAGTAGATACTCACGTGAACTGTAGACCATCAATAGGCTGGGCTGTTCTCTACAGCTCTATTCTTAGCATAGGATGTATTTCAGTGACAACACAGGAGGCCTACTGACTAAAATATCAATGGTAACTGAATGAGAAATGAAATGTAGTTTAATATAATAGCCTATTTGCATTGTGCTTTGCTTCTTATAGATAGTCTTCATTTGCATGCAATGAATTAAGAAAACTCTGAAGTAAATGCGTGTCAAGATGGTTCTGTCACCAAAGCAGCGTGAAGAACTGTAAGTACACTTTATATAACGTAGGCCTACATAGCCTAGGACTGTAACATGTTGTAACTCGGGCTTATAGTTTGGATGGGAATAACCTAGACCGTACAACTCAGATGAGTGCCACAGCAGAATCTATTGTAATGTTTCACTGATTCTCCCTCGTCATCTGTCATCTTCTGTTTAACAATCAGAATTACCTGATAACGGTCATCTGTTAATGGTCATCTGTTAACGGTCATCTGTTAACGGTCATCTGTTAGCGGTCATCTGTTAACGGTCATCTGTTAACGGTCGTCTGTTAACGGTCGTCTGTTAACGGTCATCTGTTAACGGTCATCTATTAGCCTATTAGCGTCTTTAAACTGCTCAACAAAACAAGAGTGGCTTAGTACCATGCTGCTTCAACACCCTGATTACATCTACTCCCAGCTCATCTAAAATTCATATAATAATAAACTATTATAATATGCACAGCTAGCTGCTCCACTAAATTGTGAGTCATTCATTATTGATCTGAATCAAATGTGGCTCTCCTTAGCTCCAATGTCTCTGGTAATAGCCTATGCTCCTTATGTTACAGGCATAAGACTATAGCAGACTATCTACGGAATATGGGGTTTCACTCTGCCCACTCAGAGTTTGTCAAAGAAGCAGAGCTTGTAAGTAGAATGAAAAGTGGACTACAGTTCATACTATATTGTCACATTTACCCTTGTATAGGCTATGACCAGATCTCTGTAACTTTACATGATTTGTGTCCATTTATTTAATTCACAATTGAATATAGAAACTATGGGCAGTTAGTTTACACTTTGGTTAAGTTTGTTAAGTTTCTACTTGTTCTCAACATGATTTACTTGGACAATAACAGTCAGGATAATGCTGTTTGTTTTTGTAACATTCATAGCATTGTGAGTCTCTCTAACAGAACTAGGTTACTAGCTTTATTGATTGACTATTATAACTAATATTGCCCTAGTAAGCATCTACTGCTTTATTACAAGTGTATAAATATACTATAATACAGTTAGGCACTGAGTGATATAATTTGTATTGTTGCTAGTCAGACCAAGCTAAGTGTTGTGATATTGTCTCATGTGTATACACTGTGTTATATAGACTACACAATAACTAACAGGGAAGGGATGTCATATGAAGATATGTGCAAATAACTATTATAGACCAATTCAATACAATTCCTTTATAGTACAGTTTCCTTCTATACTATTTTATTATTATTACTATTACAGTATTATTGTTACTATTAATATACCAAATGTCTCTGTATTTATTTCCAAATGTGGATGTACATTGTATATGAGCTATTAGCTGTAGGTCTATTTATAAAATTAATTATAGAAATGTATTTTAAAAATACCTGCTAGTCCAGAACTTCATTGTATAAAGTCTGGTCTGATAACATTTTATAGCCTGAGAATATAGAAGATAAGTTCTCTGGATTATTAGAAAAAAAATGGACATCTGTTATACGTCTACAGAAAAAGGTATGTTCCATGCACTTGGGGATATGATCTATTTGGTGATTGTTAAACAGCAGACTGGAATGTTCTAGAGTGAATATGACGCTGGTGTAGTATCTAAGCTTGGTTGCTTACCAAATGCTAGAGCTGTGCCTGCAGAGGCTTAGATGTTATTCACCTCTCAATGATTAATCTAGTTTAGTATCGGTAGACATTATAAGTGAGTCAAGAGTGTTTTGTAGGTTTTTTCTGCAGCAAGTATGAGCTATCATCTGATTTCTTACTTCAAATCATTCATCTTCGCATTCACATAGCGCGGTCACTGCTTTAAGTGCTACTAATCTAAACCCTCCCAACTGCACAGGTTGTACTGTTCCCAACTTCTATGTTTTCATTTATGGAGACTTGGAGAAGCAGCTACTTGTTTGTTTCATTATGCTACACTGGGTCGATTCAGGCTCAAACACGACCGGTTTGACTGGCACTGTTTTCAAATGGGCGATAATGGTTTGTGAATAATGCCGATTGATCATTTTTACCAAGTCTCTAGTCACAGGCATCTGATTAGCCAATGGAGGGAGTCCATATTCTCTGCTCGATATTGAACTTCTCAATTTGGTCATTATCTTATTGAACACGTTACTTTGTCTAGTCACTTCTCGTAAAAAAGTCCGGTTAGAAATCGTTCATGTGCCAGTATGGTGCAGCACCAATAGTAGGAATTTACACAGTAAAACATCCCAGTGTGGGTGAACCTTTATACAGACACTCCACCAAACTGCATGTAGATGTGATTACCAGTTACTTATTTATACGCTCATGTAGACTTGGAAACTGTACAAACTATTGCAAAGTCGTGAAGCTCGTTCATTGTCACTCTGGTTTTCTAGATGATACACAGAGCTCAAAATATCTACACATTAGCCATTTATAATATGAAGTGTACTTTAATAACAGGTTATGGATCTGGAAGCAAAGCTAGCGGAAGCTGAAAAAGAGTTCCATTCTGGTGGACCAACTCGGGACAAACGAGACCCTAGTGAGTGGATACCCAGACCTCCAGAGAAGTTCTCCCTTTCTGGTCACAGAAGTCCAGTAACCAAAGTTATCTTCCACCCAGTCTTCAGCATATGTGCCAGTGTTAGTGAAGATGCAACCATCAAGGTAAGTAACTCTGTCTGTCTGTCTGTCTCTCTCTCTATCTGTCTGTCCATCTCGCGTTGAATAATGGCAGCAGACATGAGTAATGTAGAAAATTATTTGATTGAACAATGCGATGATTCAGAGCTTACTTGTTTATTGCATGTCTGTATTAAATAGGCCTATACTTTGGTTATAATAATCGTAAATATTTGATGTAGCCTATAATTATGTACATTATTATGTAGCCTATATGTACATTATTACGTATGTCTGCAGGTTGTTGTAAAATTTGGGAATTATCACCTCTTAGCATTATATTGTATGGAAAGACAACTCTCTCCCAGAAAACACTGTGTGTGTATTTATCAGATACTACTATCATACTATTTACTTAGTATGGGGTTCCTGTACTTGTAGATTTGGGATTATGAAACTGGTGACTATGAACGAACCCTTAAAGGTCACACGGATGCCGTACAGGATATTGCCTTTGACCACACAGGCAAACTAATGGGTACGTAGAGTCACTTGTTATAGATACATGTTATTAATAACAGGTACCCAGTGTCAGTTCTTTTATGTTCTTGTCTAATCTTTATCATAGCAGTAATATGATTTACTTTAAAACTGGAAACATTCTATAGTGTTTTATGTAGATTACAGGCAAATATTGCTAGGAAATTTGGTTCACACTTTTTTAAAGGTGAAGCACTTTTTTGGCCTCACCTGAGCAAACATTATTGGAGAGTTTGTAATACAAAGTAATTATGTGATATCTCTGAACTGTTTGAGTGTGAAATGTTGTTTATATTTGCAATGATAAGACAGTATGAGAGATGTACATTGTACTAAATAGTGTACTAAAGTGTATTAGATATTGATTATGTGACATATTGTCTAGTTATCTATTATATATACATGTAGATTGTATGAATCTATGTACAGTGTTCAGTATAGTATGTGAATGTACCTGGAAGTAGAATGTACATCTCACTTACTCTAAATACTATAAACGTAATGTGCATGTACTAGAATTAACAATCACAGCATCTGTAATGTATTTCTGTATAACTATTAATTACTAATTTGCATGACTATGCATGACATAGAATCTGATGATATATTACTATAAATACATTGTAATATGCATATACTGTAGTGTCTTGTTCGGCTGACATGAGTGTGAAGTTGTGGGACTTCACTACTTATGAGTGTACCAAGACCCTTCAAGGTCACGATCACAACGTCTCCTCCGTACAGTTCTCTCCCAATGGAGACTTCATATTCTCATCCTCTAGAGACAAATCTATAAAGATGTGGGACGTAGCCTCAGGGTAAATATTTCTAAGAACCTAAGGCTTTCATAGCCTTCTTTCCCTAATGGGTAATGACCGTCTTCCATTAGAATGGTAATGGAATAATATAGTATCATATACATACCAGGGTCTATTATAGAGACAATGTAACATAGTAATAGGATGTATAATTGAACTATTATATTTGAAATTGGATGGAAGATTATCATTAGCATTATTGAACAGTTTAGTTGGAGAGTAACTATAAAACTTAATGGCTGTTATGTAATAGTAGTATATCATAGGCTGGTGACTGCCTTTCTGTGAAGAGAATAATATTGAATGGTTACTTGTAGATATTGTACCAAAACCTTTACTGGACACAGAGAATGGGTTAGATCTATTTGTGTTAATCAAGATGGATCACTTTTAGCTAGTTGTTCCAATGACCAGGTTAGTGCTACATGTAATACACGACAGTGTGTAGCACAATATCATCATAATAATGATTTGATGCGCATGTAATATTAAATAGTATAATGTAGTACAATAATATTATGACTTGTATTTTATATGATGCTGGCCATACATGTAAATATGTTTATAGAGTGAACATTGGTTTTTAAACATATTTATATGCTTTCCATAATATACACATTGTTTGAATATTCCTGTTCTTTGCAGACTGTGGTGGTCTGGGTTGTGGCCACGAAGGAAGTCAAGGCTGACTTTAGGGAACATGATCACGTGGTGGAGTGTGTCAGCTGGGCTCCTCATTCTTCCTACGCTAGCATAGCCTCTGCTGCTGGACTTCAGGTTAGTTCTCCACCCACCCTTCTTGCTCACCGCCCCCCCCCCCCCCCATGTGGCACTCTTAGCTGCTGTAATGGGCCTCAACTATCAGGGTAGTAATGAAAAAAGAGTTTAGTTGTCTCTTATAGAAACACTTGGTGACAGACGTATATCATAATGGTTTGTGTTTCATATGTAGAATATCAATATGCATTTACATGACGTATAATGTGTGTAGATTAGATGAGCAATAGCATGTATAATCAATAATGCTATAACATAAATGATTGTATAATTAAAATGTAATTGTAACATGTTTACAGAAAGGAGGTGCTGCTGGTCCCTATCTAATATCTGGCTCCAGAGATAAGCTGGTTAAGATGTGGGACATTAATTCTGGTCAATGTCTCTTTACTCTGGTGAGTTCAACGAACTCTCTCTTTTCTCTTAGTGCAACGACCTTTCACTCCCCCTCAGTAGTACTACATCCTGTTTTATATCTGTTAGCATACGCATATACATATGCATAAAGGTCATGCTGTTTGTGGGATGTATTATTGTTATCAGCTTATATTTGCATATAATAATACATTTACTTTACATTCAGAGCGGCCATAACAACTGGATTAGAGGAATAGTATTTCACCCTGGAGGGAAATTCATACTCACTGCCTCAGATGATAAAACTCTACGGATTTGGGACATTGCCAACAAACGCAACTCTAAGACCATTGAAGCCCATTCACATTTTGTTACGTGTGTAGGTGAGTGAGTGTCTTCATGCAGCTCAGCTCTGTGGCGTGCAGAAACAAGACTATCAAACAGTTTTATTACCTCTGTGAAAATTCCATTTCTAATCCTTATACATAATTTTAATTTACCGCTTTAATAGCATGGTCACACTACAATGGGGCTTGGACTAAACAACTGACCAAAATGGAAGTTTTATAAAACAAAATTCATTGGGCAGAAACTTGCAGTTTCATCTCAATCAAGCAATGTTTGGTTTCAGGTTTTCATTTTGTTCAACGGCTGGTGGAGTGGAAATTGTTATAGTGTGAATATGAAAGCTCCCTGCTACTCTGATTGGATCAACACAATATTTTCACTAATTTTAGTGTGTTTTTGTTATAAATTCAGTGCAGTTGTATTCAGGTTTTGTTGTACTTTTCATTGTAGTGTAGCCAGGTATGATTCCGCCAAGAGATATTTTGTATACATCTGTCTTCATTCTCTATATAGTTGACTATCTACTCTGCTTTGTGATTGTAGATATGCATAGGAATGCTCCATACGTCATCACTGGCAGTGTCGATCAAACCATCAAAGTATGGGAGTGTCGCTGAGTCCCCAGAGCTCTACATAACAGACCTAGTGATATAACACACACAGCAAACTTTGATACGTCATTATAAATCAGCAGGCAGAAAAATAATAACCACTAGTATTTTATTATTTTTATCCTTAGATATTTTAATTTTATGGGAATGCTTTGGACTGCTCAATCCACGTGCACTGAGAATTGAATGAGGTAGACTTGGTGGGTAGAGGTCACTCACCTCTAACCCACATCTTAATATTGACCAGCTTTTGTTTGCCACAGTTTTAAACCAGTATAATAATTATAGGCTAATTCCCCTCCAATTGTGGAACTATGGTTATGTATGACTTTGTAACAGTAGGATTTATCTTCATTAAGAAAAGTAATGAAATAGAAATCCTGAGAGATTTGCAATTAGAGTTACCTTGTTGAGCGATAAAAGACAGTTAATATAAAAACCCTTCTGCTCTCTTCCAGTTAGCCAACTGTTAGCACTTACAACTAGTAATGTCTTCTCATTAGGTGATAGAGTTCAGATAGCTTTTATTACTACATTTTCAAATTAAATTTAAACAATATTAAGAGTAGTTGATAATTCATCAATTTGTTCGGAGAGAGGAGGTACACTAACAGAAATATTGATATCTGCTAATATATTGATGTAAGAGGCACTTGATGAGTATGAGTATTTCTCTGAATCAGCGAGGAAATCTTATTTGACTACTTCTCTATGTAGGCTGCAGTCTCCTAACTTATCTTCCTGCATTACTTTTTGTTTTGGTAACTATCATTCATAATAGGCAGCAATGGCTTCTTCAGTATCAATATCATTGTATTTGTATGGCTATGTTGTTTACTCCAAGAGGCTATTGAGCGTAGAAATAGATCCATTTTAGCTTGTATTATTTTGTTGCCTGTCAAAACTTTGTTAAAAACTATCTGCAGAGCTTTTTATTCACCATTAACTAGAAATAAATCAAATACCATGACCCAAAATCAATTATTGCTTTTTGCTGTCAGTTTTACCACAGGTTTTATAAAAAGTTGAGTGTGGCCAGACTTTTATAGCTAGTAGGGAAACCTCTGGCGGAGACAGCACTTAGTTTTTACCAAAGGATAACATACCTAATTCCCATGCTGATTGGTTGTGTACTAGATTTCCAGTCGTCTGAGCGATTATCTCTATAGAAAGTTCTAGCTGGCAGCTAATATGTTATAATACATAATGCTATGGCCTAGGATATAAAATGTAATACAAATTATCGCTAGGGTATACAAATTTTTGGTTTTCAAGATGAAAAACATCGACGTTTTGTCTCAATATGGCCAGCTATCAGCGTACCTGACCCTACATATTAATACTGTGCAGCTGATGGGAAACCAAATAATGTACTCTGTACATAGCTTACGAATTGGGGATGGGCTCACTAAGAGTGCATAATATTATATGCCTTCATTATTAGCAAACTATGTTACCTGGAACTTTCAAGAAACAAGTAATGAATCCATTCTGTTATAATAGACATTTTGTCATCTTGCCAAGCAGAGGCAGAGCTGAAACACTAAAAGATGGTGAACAGCAGTTACTTGTGAATTTCCACCTTATTCTCAAGGGCCATGGCAATAGATAAAAGAAAAACCTTTATTATTTTTGGATAATAGGAAATAATGTGAAGTTGCTATTCAAATACGTAAAAGGGAGGGAGACCCATTGACTATTGATTATCAGCTAGATATACATGTAGCTGTGATTGGATAGCAGTGCTACTATTATGCCAGCTAATACAGCTATGTTAGAAGAGCTTGATAAATCACGATATCTTCATTCAGGTATTCTATCTGGCAGTGTGAGCAGAGCTAAGAGGTAAGCCGTGTTCCATGCTCTGTACACTGTAATATATATATTGGACTAGGCCTAGGATTTCCCGTATTGTAGTGTGTCGTATTGTGTAGTACAGATATGTTTGTTTTATTTAGTTGCACCCTATGTGATTGTAATTTAATATATGTTATCAAGTAGTATCATTGGTAACTGGCAACTGCCTATATATACATGTACAGACGCATGCACATTTTTGTAAAAGTAAAACTACGATCTACAATATTCTTGTCTAGAAGTTGTGATGTCTTCTGTTGGAGAATAAACTAGAAGGTTAGGTGCATATTATTCTATTGAACTTCTCTGATGAAAAAGGGAAATTCAGCATTTGGGAAAAGAGTGTTCAATTTCCGTGGGTTAGGGGACAAAAATCAAGATTAAAAATTGGGAAGTCTCCTACCAAAGGGAGAGGGGGCAGCATATAACAGGTATGTGTAAGAGCAGTGAAGGCATATCTATAACTGTACTGTGACGGACCATAAAATTTAAGATTGATCAAATGCAATTTTATATACTGTATGGCAAGTTCATGTATTCAGTAGATTTCAAATATTTAGTTCATGTTTGTTTCATTATTAGGTTGAGTTGTGATGGTTAGTGGAGACAAACGTATAATGGTGATGCATTACGCTGTAGAAGTATGCACGTACATGTAGTAAAGAGCTAAAAAAAGGAGCTAAAGTGGAGAATCTAGAAGACTGGTGTTAGGTCTAGATATTCTAGTAGTCCAGCATTGCAAAATGATCAACACCAGCTTAAATAATTCATCCGCAACAGAGTTGGATATTAATTTAGGGTATGCTATACCTGTGGGTTTGGTGCTGAGTTGTATATGCCTCTGCACCATCATTGGAAACTCTTTAGTGATTCACGCCATCAGAACCGACGCACAGCTCAGGAAACGAATTGCAAATTCCTTGGTTTTATCCTTAGCAGTTACGGATCTGTTAGTTGGACTTGTGGTACATCCCTTAGCAATAATATATCAGGTATTCAAGCATTGGCCGCTCGGCCAGCACATGTGCATACTATATGTTGTGACTGACGTTCTACTCTGTACTAATAGCATTCTACATCTTGTTGCAATAGCCTTTAACAGATACTTGTCTGTTAGTCGTACGTCTTATGCTATGGATGAAAAAAGCCAAAGACGATATGTCCGTATAGCTATAGCACTATGTTGGCTTGCTTCATTGCTAGTGTCACTACCTAACATCCTGATGTGGCAAACGGCAGAGGAGAATGCAAAGAAATGTACTATTATACAACATAAAATCTATACGATCTGCTCTACAATGATCGCCTTTTATGTCCCAACAGTAATTATCATATCAATATATACCAAAATATATTTGATTGTCAGAAATCGTGCAAGGGAGAAAATCCGTACAAACTCCAATAGAGCGAGCAGCAAATACAACAGACAACAAATCACATTACTAAACGATGACACGACAGTCACAGAACTTGTCAAAGCTCAAGATCCCAGTGGACCAATTGCTGATGACATGACACCAATTAAACCTTACGGGAGTACATGTAGTTCAGCTGAACTACCTAAAGGCACCGATGAAACAACTAGAAAAAAAGATTTCCAAGTTAAACCAGCAGCTAAAACTAGCTCGAACTGTAAACGTAATCGAACTGTTAGTAACTTGAACAAGAATGCCGAGAAACAAGAAAGAAAGGCCACGAGAACCATCACTCTCATTACTGGAATATTTATTTTATGTTGGCTTCCATTTTTTGTACTTTCTACAATGACACCATTCTGCAGCCCAGAAGTTCAGCTCCCAGTACTTATGGTGGATATATTCACATGGTTTGGGTATGCGAACAGTATGCTCAATCCAATTATATATACAATATTTATCAAAGATTTCCGAGAAGCGTTTAAGAACACCTTTTCCCAGCTATCAAAGAGGTAGCGAGTGTTCATGTAATATTATATTGGCCAGTAGCATCAGTGATAGTAATACTAAGAATATCCTGTGTACAATGAACATTACAGGGTTATAGGGTATACCTACAAGTGCATTATGGTACCTTATAGATACATTTAGATGTTTTCATTTATAGTACAAGCAACTTTGATTTACTGTTTAATATGGAAATAAAGTAGTGTGGTGATCTATGGACTAGGCAGTATTTTTGAATCTGTCAGTTGTTTAGCCAATAGGTTAAAAATGTTGGGGAGGAAGTAAAGAAGTACATTGTACATAGAGTTGGGAGGAGATGGTGGATGATGGATGGAAGGCCTATCATGCGTGGAATCATAAAATAGTGTTCTATGCCAATTTGCTGTGCAAACTTGGAAAAACTTGCCTCCCAGTTCACAACATCTAAGTTTCCCAACAAAATGGTTCATTTATTGTGCTAATATTTTAATTTTTTTCAGTTGTTGTGACTAAAGCAACTGTGTGCTTTGTCATTCATTAGTATGTACAAAATGTAGTTGTAGAGATGTACATGTCATAATTATGTAAGTTCTCCCTTTTCCAAATCTCAGCCTAATATTTCCAAGAGTATTTCTATAGATGGCTATTACTCATTAGTACTTTGTCTATGTAACATGTAATTAATAAGTATATTTATTGTGCCAATAAAACATAATTTTTGAAGAAATTTCATATATTTGATATTCTAATATTATACTAACAATATAAATTATTAAACAACATTGTTAAACAAAAATGAGTAGTGTAGAGAAATATATATAATACTGTTCATGCAATAAACAAATAGTCACATAATGTATAAGATATAGCAATTCTGTGGGAACAATCTCCTATGTAGCTTGATTCAATAAAATATTCATATTGTTCACATAAAATAAAGATACTTCTTTGACTGTAGATTAATATCTCTTTAACTCGCTTACTTCTGGTGTTCTGTGCTGTTGCCAAGTAACCTGAAATAAAACAATGAGAATCAGCTACTAAATAGTAGGATGCCACTTTCTGAGATCTACACTGAAGCTACTCCAAACAGCACAATCAATAATGTCTGGGCCAGAGCTGACAGCTCAAACGACACCAAGATTCATATATATATACATGTATAATGCATGTACATGTATATATATTATCCGTTATTAGCATTGTTTAACTGTTTACAACTCTGATACAACTAGAAGTGTCTAGATAAGATATCACATAACTGTAATACAATCATATGCACATAGAAAACCCATTGACATGAATCATTTCTATTTAATGTACTTCGCAATAATATGGTCTCACTAACAAGACCTGTTAGTAAATGTGTTATATTAGACAAACTATTTCTACTCTTTCATCAAACAACGATTTCTGCAAGAAAAGTTCAATGGCACCACCAACTAGTCATAGATTAGTTGTTCATGTGATAATAACTAGCAGTTGTCCTACCTTAGTTTTGGCTTGTGGGTGATTTAATCTTAATGGCTTACAATGTGTCCCCTCTCTCTATATATCCAATGATTTTAGCCTGTGGCAATGTCCATTCTGCAGTAACACCTGATTCTTTAGACTTCTCCAAACATTCTAAAATAGAGAGACAGAGAGAGAGAGGGAACAACTTCAAAGTAACACATGTTTTAAGAATTCAAGAAACCAATGAGCTAATATTTGTATTTCTATTAGTAAAGGGAGAGAAACTGTGCAACTCTTTATTGAAAAACGAAATTCACGATAGAAAAAAAGAAACTTTAGGTCTGTTTCTAGTGACAGGTAGTAACCCCAACTGCGGACGAGTTAGGTGCAGAAGTAGAGATATTTGAGACTTTGCATATGAATTTATCAACCAACATTTCAAATTTCTCCTCCTTGCATTATATATAAACAAAGGTTTTAACTTGTTGCATTGTTGAATGGATGGTATTGATGAAAAATGTTGAGCAGCCATTTGTTGAACAAAAATGGTATTTATACATCAACAACTCTGATGGTATGGTACAATCCACCCTATAATATGGCAGTTACAACCAACATAAGGAAAACAATTCTCAAATATGGTAGACATCAGCAAACTCTTTGTAAGTATAGACTCTATAAGTATTACATCTAAAAATATAAGATGAAACGAACAGCCTGTCAATAGCTATATACAGAGCCAATGGCTCTGGTTATATATACGAGTAAACCTGTTTTATTCCTTGCCTTTATAAATAATGTGTTCTATGCAGACACCACACCTAGAAAATACAGTGTGCTAACAGCTACAAGCATAATGTTATTCAAATCACTGCAAATACAAGCCAGAAGTAAACATAACAGGCTACCTTAAAAATATCTGCATGTTTTATTCTGTATCCATCACATGTTTTATTTGACACCATAAAAGTGAGCTATGCCTGCATGCCGAACAAGGCACCATGGCACCTGCAGCAAATGAGCAAAAGATAACGACTGTAACAAAGACTAGTAACAACACACACAGTTGCAGAAAGAAAGAACAATGCCTGTTAAATGAACGCTGCCTACTTGTGTCCATCAACAATAAAACTTACATAGGTCTGCCAGAAAATGCATTCAAAGCAAGATACAATAGCCATAATTATGTCATCCACAGAGAACATCAAAATAATACAAGAGCAAACATATTTGGGCATTAAAAGAACAGCAACAAAAATATGGTATAAAAAGGAAAATATCAACTGGCAAGCGCCACATAACCCAGCTAGAAACAAATGTAATCTCTGCTTAGCTGAGAACTATTAAATAATCTGCAAGAGTATAACAGGAACTCTCAACAGCACAACACACAATACAGTCTTAGTTATATGTATTTCAAAAGCATATACATGTATATTCATGGCGTCAGCCTAGAGGAGCATAGAAGAGATGAAGAGATTAGAGAACTAGCAGGAGTAGAGACTGTCAGTGTAATAGTGAGAAAGAGAAGGCTGCATTGGTATGGGCATGTGTGTCGGAGAGGGGAGGAGGAAGACATTAGGAGAGTCGGTAACATTAGTCTTGAAGGCGAGAGAAAGAGAGGTAGACCGAAACATAGATGGATGGATACAATCAGAACAAATATGACAATGTGGCAATTAGAAAAGGACGATACCAAGGATAGAGCGAGATAGAGGTCGTTGATAGAGTTAGCTATTATGCAGAACCCGGTTACCCGCAAGGATTAAAACGGTTACCCTCAAGGATTAAAACGGCTATGGTGAGAAATTTATTGTATTTCAAACGCCTTTATATACGTACACTATTGTTGTCTGAGGATTGTTAGCTTATACCATGAAACATATTTCTGTAAGCTGCTCAAGTTCAGAGCACTATTTTAGAACTTACACAAGTTCAAAATTTTATACAGTTCACTTCATAAAATTTTGTTCCCAGCAGCTGGCCGCAGGAATAATATACACGGTCTTCATCTGAATGTGAGACACGTGATGAGGAGATGAAACTTGGTGAGTATGAGTAGCAGTCTACCCATGCTCAGATCAATTATCTCACATAGAGAACATTATTTTTTGAAATCTAATGAGATAACGGTGGAATGAAGAATTACTATGGTGAGGAAGAACAACATAGAGTGATAGCTAAAGTATAGCTGATTGTGATGGCATTGCAGGAAGCCATCAGAGAGTCATGAACTCTAGGGAGCCATGAACTCTAAGGGATCCATGACCACTAGAGTCGTAACAATCATCATGGTTCAGACTAGAGAAAGAAAAAGATGAGAAACGAGCGGCATCATTACCGAATATCCTTATATGGCAAACGTCAGAGGTGAATACGGATGAATGTCACGTTATTCAACATGATTGCATCTTATATTCCAACAGTAACCATAATATCTATTTACACAATAATGTATTTCATTGTAAGAAGACAAGCGAGGAGAAGGTTCACATCAACTCATTACGAGTAACTAATGAATAAGTGGGACATCAGGTAACATTACTCAATGATGACACTACAGTCACAGAAATTGTCAGCTCTGTATATTGTACATGCTCAGTGACGGCAACAGGCTGAGCACTAAAATTTTAGAGAAAAGTAGTAAAACTGATTTTGGAATGATGATAAAACAAAGACTAAGCTATTTATTCAGGAACATATTCATAGTAGCATTGTTTGTGTTGTTGAAAGACATGGAAGGAAGGCTGCAAGAATTTCCTCTTATCACAAAAGTTTTTATAATGTGATGGTTACCGTTGTTTGTCTTTTATAACATGGCACACCTGATAGATGTATTGACATGGTTAGGGTATGTAAACAGTACATACTATTTTTAATGGAGAATTTGGGATTTAAGCATTCTAAAATGCTTTTTATTGGGTTTACAAAGACAGTAATGTACATGTATTTCCTAGGTATACATGTACATTGTATATACAGTACATGCATTAATTTCAAAATTTGAGGACAAGTATGGTGCTAGATAAATCTGTTAGCATAATATTATATAATCTTCAATGCAGGATGCACAGTAAGCTTTCTGAATGCTTACAGGAAAAAGATGAGAAACGAGCGGCATCATTACCGAATATCCTTATATGGCAAACGTCAGAGGTGAATACAGATAAATGTCATGTTATTCAACATGATTGCATCTTATATTCCAACAGTAATCATAATATCCATTTACACAGGAGAAGATTCACACCAACTCATTACGAGTAACTAATGAATAAGTGGGACATCAAGTAACATTACTCAATGATAACACTACAGTCACAGAAGTTGTCAGCTCTGTATATTGTACATGCTTAGTGACGGCAACAGGTTGAGCACTAAAATTTTAGAGAAAAGCAGTGAAACTGATTTTAGAATGACGATTAAAACAAAGACTAAACTATTTATTCAGAAACATATTCATAGTAGCATTGTTTGTGTTGCTGAAAAACATGGAAGGCTACAAAAATTTACCCTAATGTCATCACAGGAGTTTTTATCGTGTGACGGTTACCATTCTTTTTATAACATGTTTAATTTTGTGGCGTTTTGTGCAAACTCAAACTACTGTCACACCTGATAGATATATTCACATGGTTAGGGTATGTAAACATGATTTTTGATGTAGAATTTGTGCTTTCTATTGGGTTTACAAAGACAGTAATATATTTCTTAGGTACACGTATTAATTTCAAAATTTTGAGCACATTTATTGTGTTAGATAAATCTTAGAATTAGGGCTACGAAGTTTTTGCTGATGTTCAAATTGATGTACAAATGTGGAAAATCAACATGACCACTGAAATTACAGTGGTTAGCGTACACATGTTATACCCTACAATCATATACATACTTTGTATGTACATCTGTATATTTTCCAATTTCAATAAGAACAATATTGAAAGGAAAACACTAGAGGCACTGCATATCATGTAGCATAAACCAAAATTAAACCCCCACAACTTCACTTATCCTCTGATGATGATACTCGGATGGAATATTAGGAAATAAATCAAAAACAAAAATGCACCTTGTATTACTGTTTATAATAAAAATACTAGCCCCCACTAACGTTTTTTAACATTTGTACATGTATATAATATATTGTACACATGTTTGTTTTGTTTGTTTGTTTATGTCATTAATAATATAATATACATGTAATGAAAAAAGGAGCAATCCAAAGGAGGTAATGTGACCCAGATGAGCTGTAGCAGAGCTAAATGAAAGCGCCGGCCCAAAACAGTTGACACATAACAGTCCGTCCAACTCACAATGAACCTGAGCCCAGAATTGTGTTTAAAAAAAGGTATGCACAATCAGTCCACTGACACCATTGTAGAGGTGAACTAGGAAGAGGCAAACAACGAATATTACTACAAGTTTGTGTACCAACAGAATTACCCAATGCGTGTTCTTGGCTGATGGGTGAACTTTTCTGGGTGATTAGATACATTTACTAATCTATTTCCATGAGAAAAGGCCCAGAGGGAGAAAAGAAATGATGATGTTAGATGACATAAAAAGTGGAAAGCAATACAATAGTATGAAGAGAGAGGCGGAAGAAAGAGAGTTTTGGAGAGGAGCATGATGAAGGACGTGCCCGAGGGCAGAACACACACACACTATGATTATGATTTACACAGGTATTTCAGGTTTCAAATAGGTATATTCTAAAAACGGACTGTAGCCATGCTTCAAATGAAAGGCTACAGGATTCTATGGTGAGTAAAACACACCCATAATATTTATATGGTCTCCAGTAAACATGCTAAATTGTGTATGGGTGAAGGAGACCCCTTTTACTAAAGTACTGGTAAATAACCGTCGAATGCACAGAGAGTAGACAAAACTCAACTGTACAAAGAAAATGATGCCGCTGAAAAAAAGAAAAATCGGTCTGTATCATTCATAGGAAATTCCACAAAAGTATAAAATTTTACACCCATAGGAAGAGAAGTTACGTTTGATCACAAACGCACATGTACATGTACATGTGCGTTTATTGCAAAGGAAACTATCATGCAGTATAATTATTCTGGTATACACAAACACTGTATATCTTATGAATTAATCTGTAAGATTTATCCCAGGAGTATTACAGCAATTAATTTCATTGAAATGAAGTGGGAAAAAATTCAGCAAGGCAAATGAGTAATGAGCGTGACAAACACTCCCCTGGGGGACAGTGGTCAACATATTCCTTGTATTACAATGTAGAAATATGCTACAATTATTCAGTATCCCTTTCAAGATAGATGTGTGATATGTACTGCACAAACATCATACATCTAGAAAAAAATTAGTGCATAGATGTTAGCTACTACCATTATTGACAACCCAAATTCAATGTCGGTACACTAGAGTTGTCCTCTCTTCCTAACAGTAGACTAACATGTGATTCAACTAGAGAAAGAAGACGCACAGGTTTGAAGTTTCAAAGACAATAAAGTAGGTAAGATACCTAGAGGTTGCTACATGCCCAAATAGTTAATATTCTAGATACATTTAATGATGTAGGATTTTAGCGTACCATGACATTATTAATATTTCAAGAAAAATTTTCCCATTTTCCTCTGTTTACATAAGCCTACATCCAACTGCAAACATGCAACAGTTTATTTATTTTGTAATCAAATATCGGGGAATAGATCAGAAAGAAGTACAATGAACCATATGGGCGCAGTATGTGCACATACCTGCAAGATGAAAAAAGATTACAGCTTCAAGCACAATATTTTATAGATTTAATAAAATAAAATGAACTTGCTTACTCCGCAATTAGGTCTAAAGCCAATATGAAAGCAGAGGTAGTGTAGACGAATTACATATTAAAACTGAATACTTCATTTTAATTTTGTAACTAGTCATATCAACAATTTTATCTAAAGCACAATTTCTAAAGCCAACATTCCAAGCCCGAAATAAAACACATGGCCATCTTTTCTTTTTAGACAACGTATAAATATTGAAAACAGGATGAGAGAATGGTAGGCTATGTATTCTACGAGTATCGTTCCCATTATAATGTTAATAACTTAACAACAGGCTCTGGTATAGATACTGAGAACATCAACTTACCTCTGAGAGCAAGAGTCATAATAGACAAAATGAGAAGATAAAATAGAACTAGTAAAGTGTGTATGAAAAAAATATGTCACGAGAGCTGCAAGTAGGGTTGCTTTCAGTAATTTATTATTATTATAAAAGTACATTATACAATATATAAAAAATGGCCAAACCCCCTAACATTCAGTAAGGCGCAAGGTGGCCATAATAAGAGGGGTGCCCTTGTGTGCAGTTCACTCAGAGCATGTCTACTGCTCACCCGTGAAGCTTCCTGTTTTAAGGTTGCTTAGCTGGTGTAGTGGTAGCATGTTCTGTTCACTGTGCTAGGCAATTAGGTGATGTAGAGGCCCCAGGTTCAAACCCCAGTCAGGGACTGGTATATTCATAGATTTTTGAAACAAGTCTCTGACTGCTCAAAGTTAAATTCCTTGCTAAAAATACATTATACAATTTATTATTCCCGTTTCAAAAGGTGTAAAGAACAATGTTAATTTGGTGAATGTTACTTGTTAATGTTAAAAACAATTACTTCAAAGAGAAAAAAACAAAAAAGGTTATTTCAATCAGAGGTACCCGTTTTGCATTTCAGAGGTTACAGAGAATCTATAGTCAAACACTTCCAACATAAAAATTCTGCTATTGAAGAACGTATTATAAGATGTAATATAGGTGGCATAAATAATACCAATGATATTGGCTTTGTACTTTAATATGAAAACTTCAACTCCTTGCTGTTCACTAGCCAATCCTCTTAAATTTAGAAAAAAAATTGATTTGATCGATTAGGGTGGAGTCTGAAGAAGCCGCAGAAAAATTAGAAGCATATGGGAAAAAGTGAACAAATGTTACCCAGAAACCGACTCCACCAGAGACTGGCCAGTTCTCCATGAACAGAGAAAACAGTTCTCCATGAACAGAGAAAACAGTTCTCTATCATATGGCAGGCCAACCAGATGAAAACTGCACATATTTTACAAAAAATGCTGTCAATCTCAGTCCAATGGGTCTAGACTTCAGAGTGACAGTGGAAAGACTATTGGTTTTATCAAATGCCAATAGTAAAAACAAAATTGCATCCACAGTTGGAACTTGGCCGCACAAAAAGAGACAGGAAGTTGATTATATTAACATGACGCACTACCTACAAATACAGGTTGAAACTATTAATGCATATTAGATGTATGGGGGAGACGACACTGATTGCTCCTGTCAATCACAAGGAGTTGTGAAAATTTGGTAGGCCTTCCAATATATCATTATAATAAAATATCGAAGCAAGAAAGCCAGATCTGCTTTTGAAAAAACCAGTTGTGAAAATGAATGTAATGAACATTACTGTGTCGGCGGGGCTTGGAATAAAATATGGCAAAAAACTCAAAAAGATTGCAAAATAACAATTCTGGAAGAAGGTCACTAGAATTACTAGAATGCTATTTATTCAAAAGGTTACCGTAGAAAAAGGCCGTAGAAAAAGGCTGTAGAAAAAGGCCGATGTGCAACTAAAAGAGAAGCATAGAGACAATTACAGCGATACATTTTGCATTTTTTTCCCATAGATTATCAAAACCTAGTTGGATACTTTAAAATATACGTGTATATTGTGGGATAATAATGAAAAAAGTAAGTTCAAATTTCACCATGCAAGAAAATTTTTGACAACATGGGATTCCTTTACTGCAAAGTTTTGCATTTTGTTGATGACTGACATATAAAGTACATTATATAAAGAAATGTATGTTTTCATCAGTGTAGTAATGTGTCTTTTATCTGATGATTGTTATATCTTTTATTCCAGTAATTTTAACTGAAACATAATTTTTATAGTATGAAACTAGTAGTAATAGAAGACATAAAACACTGAGATCCCGTCAAACATTATAAAGTACATTACATAGTCGATATAATGCTGACATGAAAATGCCTCTGTTGAATATAGGAGCTGCTGTCTTTTACAATGAGCGCCCAGTTATTTCAGCTTTCCACTAAAGATAACACAAAGTGTGGACTACGGATAGCTGAAATAGAAGGAAGGCAGGAACAAACTGAACAGACTGTCACTAAGATGAACTGCCCTGAGGCATGGCATGGGTAGAAAAGTTCCTTGTTGTACTGGCGCTAGTACATGGTCTACACTCTACATCATACAAGGTAACGGAATTATACAGCTGGAATGAGAGGGAATAAACTGTGCCTCATCAGAGGAGCTGCCAGAGAGCAACTTAAAAGATGAGAGTTGCCCATCCTCGATCATTCCACTTATTCAAAGAAGTTAACAAGCTACTTGGAAGACAGCGACCTCAGAAAACAGTCGTAAATTGGTTCAAAAAAGCTTAGATTTGGCAAAAGAAATACCGTTGTGCCAAGGTACGAGAATGATGATCACCACTGAAGTATTCGTATTAGTATCTCACCAATACAGAAGGAAAGACGAAGCATATTGTTGGAGAATCTTCTTGAGTTGTAATAAACTTGATGTAAAATATTTTGATGTGAGTCGACCTACATGTATAACAATTGCTGAGTAATTGTTGATTGAATATGATGTAGGTAGACCTAACGCTATAGACTCCACTGCCATTATAAGACAAAATTGACACAGTTCATATCGTCACAATGTATATGGTTACAAATACATGTAATTTAGATTACACACATGATTATCATTGCAAAAGTCATTGTAAGATAATATAAAAATTAAATCATAAAGTTAATAAATAATATAAATACATCTAAAACAAACCACACAACATAACATGCACTAAATATGACACTACGGAAAAATGCACAGTATATCTAACACAAAGTGTGTATATAGGACCAATTCATGTTGTCGAGTTAGCTAAAAGCAATCCAAGTCCTTCAGAGTATAATACATGTACTGCTATAAATAATAGTAAAATAATAATATCAGTCATACCAGACTTGAAACTACTTGCCACAAGCTACTTAGGCCTATTACTTGCCAGGGACTGAGGGACTAGAGGAAGTTCTAGAAGAAGGTGACCAAACCCGTGGACGGAGATTGTATCTGGAGAGAGGCTAAAATGAAACAAAAAGACTCACTACAACGATAGATGACACAGCGTCATAATATTGCGGGGAAAGTTAAAGAGGTTTTGCTAAAAATAATAATTCTGAAGCTGCTTAGAAAGTGCAAGGAATATAATTAAATTCTGTGCAGAGGAAGAAACCTGACAGCTTATCAGTCTCCTTGTCAACTTCTCACATGCATTTACACGTATTGACTGATTATACTCACTGACTCCAGCGGATGAGCTGTAGCTGTAACACGGCCAGACTTGTACACACATTCAATGTCTTCTTTAGAGTCTACGACAATACTGTTGACTTCAGATTCTGATATCTCTGATGTCATCGTTGTGTCCGCAGAGCTAGAATAAACCAATACAGGAGTGTGGCGCAAGTGGCTAAGCCAAAGTTTCAGTTGCAACTTCTACCATACAGTGGCTAATAATGCTGTATGCCTTTTCTATTCTATTCTCAATAACTTGGTACTATTAGATGATGTTATAAAGCTATAGCTATGTAAACTATAAGCTATAGCTATGTGAAGCTGCAAGCTTTATTGGTAACAGAAAAACTCAATGCTAGAAACCTTCATGACCTACAATCCTGCCTAAGTAGATGCAATCAGACGTGATTGTTAGTTTAGGAACTGGATTCCAACACATCTGCGTTGCCCTAATAAATACATGTAGCCACATGTATTATAGTTTTTACACGTTTGAATATTACTGCTTTAAACACAGTAGCAAACACGTATGACTCTCCCAAGGCTACCACTTAGGAAAGTCGTGTTACCTATTTGGAGTTGTCCTCTCTTCAATTTGATGAATTTTTATGTTCTTCAAATGAACTACACCCATTTGAACACAAGATAACATGGCTCAAATACCCTACGCCATAGGTAATACCTTACACCATAAATGATACTTTTGACACGACTACATTACATTTAAGGCAAGGACACTCTAGCATAGTAAAAACCGGAAACTTATATTTTTCATATTAGTGGACAGTCTTGGGCTGATCACTAGAAAAAACTAAAATATTAAGAATGGTGGTGAGATTGATGATACCTGATGGAGCTATTCCTACTTGATGTTCCACAGATATATGTGTTATCAGACGCTGTCTCACAGTCATCATCATCGTCATCTGTATCTGTGTTATACATTGAGTCAAACAATTCATCGGTTTGCTTAATATAACCACTGTTAACCAGTCTTGCTGCAAATATAAAAGACACACATGTACATGTATATTAATTTGACTTGTTGGCAGGTCTGATAAATAGAAGAATAGAATTGATATGCATGGAACCTTAGGTGCATTGTGATAATATTATTCTTTGCTTTTCAATATTTTTAGCATTGCTCCTACAGATGCACATGGTAAGTCAAAGCATATACATATAACTATAATTTAAGAATTTACAAGTGTAGGGAAAAGTACCTCCATACTAAATAGAAATTTCAATCTTTAATCATCTATCATAATGCTGTAGTAATTAAGGTGTATCGACTTTGTCTAGCCCTTACACCTTTGATTCAGCACTTTAATTACATATCTAATCAGTATTGAAGATTCTCAATGCCACTTCTCTAGGACTGAACACAATACACTGTAACTACATCTGATAGAAGGAGATTAGAAGGAAGACATCAGACAAGATGAGACACAAGTAACCAGACTTGTTCCTAGTCATCAGATAATAATTACAAATTGATTAATACTCTGAGAGTATTACAAAGTTTACATTTCTTAGGCATAATTGCGTATATGCATGTCTGTATGTGTACTTGTATGTGTGTCTATGTTATAGGTGTATATTTGTGTGCATGTGTCTAGGTGTGTGTGTGGGTGTATGTATATGCACAGCTCTGTACATGTATATTTTAGTTGTGCTGTTGACTGCAATAACCCACAAATCTCACAAAGAGATTAATGTTTATCCAGTGATATTGGAGACACTTTTGTGGTGACAACTGAATCAACTCATCTCTGCTACAGTCCACATTGGAGTTGTATTCACATGAGTGTTCACTCTATTCACAGCTTGCCTAAGTAGTTGGGCAGTTATAGGGAGGTCAAGAATATTTTAGCCAGGTAGTAGTCTGGGTTCCAAGCATTTCCATAGACTAGGTGGGTATGCGGGTGATTGACTGTACAGCACCCACTTATTCTTTCAAAGTGCTTGAAACTCAGACTAGATGAGCTGTGGCTAGCCAGAAAGTCAATAGCTGTAATAGTATACTTAATATTATCTAATTTTTATAATAGGAACTCTTCTCAACCAGTAAAAGAGAAAACATTATGTTTCAGCCTAATTATTAGATTTACATCTGTTCACAACTATACATTAGTAAATTGGATAGGCAGTAAATCTGTCAGGAGAAAGCTAAACAGAAGCCGTAATTCACAAAGTAATCACATTAAACAAGAAATACAATTATTTTCATCAATGTTAGAGCTAATTGTGTAATAACATCCCATCATCTAAATGACTATGGAGTCTACACAGCAAACAAAAGCTACTTACTATATATTATATAATATAGTGTACTATTAATGCAGATACTATATTTACTGTCACCTACATGTCCATCTAAAATGTTTCAACACTACAGCCTTGAAAAAGAAGACCTGTTCAATGACAAAGTGAGCTGGTGGGCTTACAGACCAACTAAGTTTACAGAGAAATATGACAACAATTGCAAAGTTTTAAAGTTGCACTGAGAGAGCCATATATTATATAAAATCCATTATTTTTTATAAAACTTCATTTATATATTTTCAATTTGACCAATGCAAGTTTCTTACTAAGCCAAATCTTATAGAAATAGAGTTCCTGACAGCTTTATAAACAAGTAATTATTGCTAACTACATTTTTTATATTTTCAACTTATTTTTGGTTTTAGCCTACTACTACCAACTCGCAGAACACTAAAAAAAATTAATTATCCATAATTTGTTTTCTCCTACATATATGTATGTGCAATCTATAAAGTTTTGAAATGAATGTTTCGAACCTTGTCCCTTTCCCGTTTGTAACTGGGGTTTCCAAACTGGTTTGAGGTGAAACTTTCCATATTGGATGAGATACAGAATATTGTAACTTAGTAGGCCAACAAGACATTTATACCTCAAGGCTTCATAGGCCAGCTAAACAGTTAGTGCACACAACATATTATAATTGAATTGTTAATCTATAGGCATAAATCATAACATATTATACTAAATACAGTTTATAGTATATGGTATAAATACTGTACAGGCAACATGTAAAATTGTACATCTCAAACAAAACATGAGTCCCTTACCCATTGCAATAGACGGTTTAAGATCAGATTTGAGTAATTCAATCTCTCTTTGGAGATCTTCTAAAGCTTTGGATATCTTTCTATCAATGTCTTGGAAGGTTATTACAGAGTATAGTAGAACCAGTATGTTACACACAACATATATACATCTCCATGCCTTAGTACAGTTGTACACACATACCTGGTGAAAAAGAAAATGTAGATCATAGACAACCATTTACATTGCCTACAAAAGTGTAAAAAAGGAAATCACTATTTACATGTAATTTTTCATTTTCAACTTATTTTTGTATTGTGATATTGATAGTGACCAAAAAATGCTTATTACTTGTATTACATGTGTAACTATGTACATGAGCTTAGTAGCACTTATCCATGTTAATAACTGGGCATATTTAGTACATATACCTATAATATTATTGTAGTTCATACCTAAATGAATTCCTTACAGGAGGGTTATGAATATCTGGTGCAACAAACAAAAACAAACTTCATTAAATACTCACAGACATGTCAAATTACAAATTAGTATTGAGAACTCAGCTGGACACAAACAGACTGCAGCTACTGACCACTAGTGCCGCAGCTTGGGTATATTATATTATTGAACACCAGCTATTGCAATCATATCTAAATTAGGAATTGCCCAAGTAAACCTTACACCAGACAAAAAGCTCTACTCACAGTTTTACGGGAATTAGTTTGTAGCTAAATCAAGTAGCCCTAATTCTAACACGTTAAGATTACCCTGGCTATGTTAAAATCACGCAGGAATGCACTCACATGGGTGTCGTTGAAGTCGTGACCAATGAATTGACAAAGGGTTTCACTGGCAGATCCACTGATGTAGGTCACCTCCAGGAGAGAGAAAACCAAAGTCAGCACGTATGCTGACAGCCTAGCACAGTGTGTTCTTCTAGTAGCAGTTGCAAGGTATGACCATACCAGAGCCCCCAACCAAACCACAAGTGATTGTGTACCTGGAGAATACAACAAATTAGCTCCCTGAACTGAATGCAGACTATGTAGACATTGTTATACACACATTACTTGGATACATTGTAAATTTCAAGTGTGTTTCAACATTTTTCTGTCTTCTTTCTTACTTACGTTACTTACACTTAATTATATTACTTACAGCTGTAAGAAAATATCTAAGCATTCTCAGATATATAATCTTTAAAAAATGGAGAAGATAGTCGCAGCAGGCTCCTGGACTCACTGGAACTAAAGATGTCAAACTAGTCTATAATATACCCATAGAATAGATGGTTCTATGAATATACGCTTAGCCTGTAGAGCCTGCGAACTGAGGAACCCACACATAGGAGCCTACACAACAGTAGTCGAACTACAATATACTCTATCCACACTTAGTCCACAGGCTAAGCAGGCTAAATCGCTAAAAGAGTCTCTGCTGAATGTTCAACTATTGGGAATTGTCTGCCCATGGATGAAAAGAGAACTAGAACAAATTTGAAGTACATTTGAGCAGAAATAAATTGATTAGAGTGTTTTTAAACACAGATTATCCTACCTGTATACTCTGCCACAAATATTCTTTCTATTATTGCAATCTTATCAAAGACATGGTTTACTTCCTCCATTTGTTTGTCATAATTGTTCTGAAAGTCTTGCAACAAGTTGACCAAATGACTTTGAGTCAATCCAATCGTTGCTTCCAGCATATTACTGCTATTTATAATATCTGCCTGCCTTTCCAGTGTAAGAGTCTGTTTAGCAACAATCATTTCTTGTAACCTGGGGAGACATGAAAAACCTTCCTGCCATAGTATCTATTCTTTCTATATCAATCAAAATATTTTACCAAACCATATTGCACAAAAGTTTCGGACTGCTATGAGCTCTGAGTCAGCCAAAATTATTGATAAAAATAGTTACCCAGAAAAATTGGATACCAAAGATATCAATCAATATATCAAAGATGTAAACATTTGGCACATGAGGCTGATGTCAATGAAGGCCTACTTTGCGGCTGTCTCCAATTGCTCCACAGTGTGCTGTGATGTGTTGGAGAGTTTAGAGATTGTCTCCTCCGTCTTTTCTTGCCAGACTTGACTCTCCAAGAAGAAGCACATATCTCTTGTATGCATAAAGAACATAGCATATGTTCCATGTACAATGTTATCATCGAGATTGGCCTTGCATAGTTCTGGTTGGTCAGAACAATGGGGTATTGCAACTCCGAGCTCCATATAAAAACATCTAGTAAACTCGTATGCTAGCTGATGAGTCATAGTATTAGTCAGTCGCTTGCAACCACTAGTTGTCTGCTCTAGTGCATCTTTCCAACATGCTCCAAATTCAGGTAATTTACTTTTCTGCACCAGACTCTCGTACTGAGATTTGCCATCTGAATAAACAGTGTCACTACGTCCAAGGAGATTCTGACATGAGCTCCAGTATAGCATACAAATCAGCAGAACTGTGCATGAGGAGAGCATATTGCACTCAGGTGTATACCTAAAAGCAATAGATAGTCATGAAAATTACATGCAGTATAATAATACGAATTATGAAAATTAAAACTCGTGTAGCTGGTCGCTATATGGTTGTTCGGATGGCCACTATCATAGTTTTCCTATTATAAAAGTTTGCTGTATCTTAGTGAATTCCCATAGAAAGTTTATATTTTAATACTGCAGCTTATTATGCATAAGATCACATTTTCCACAGAGATAAGCTAAGCCAGTAGGAAACTACTCACCACTCAAACTGTAAAGATTACCCTGTTACAGCAAGTTCTTACCTCAATACTTACCCCAATAAATTTAGGACGCTCTTAAACCACTTTTATGATACAAAAATAGAGTGCCTCATATGTGTAAGATAAAAGGAAAACATAGTGGTTGCACAGGCTTCCAGCATTTTGCCGTTTTCAGATTGGAATTGTGGAGGCCCAATTCCTAGATTTCGTATGGTTCTTGGTCAAAAACTGCTGTGATAGATTGAGGTAGGTTCTCCTCTTATCGGAGCTTTTGTTAGCACAGACGTTTGACATTTGCTGTTTATGATATTATTGTATGCAGAGAATAGGGTTCCATGCTTGTCTTCTTGTGAGAGAATTCTCAGAGAGAGAGCCTGCGATTTTTCTCCTGCCTTTCAATGTTTGTAGTCCAAGAGCAGTACATCGTTTTGATACGCCATGACGTCCTTTGATGTTCCTTATAAACTTGATGATTTTGTTTTGCACATGTTCTACCTCATTACTTGTAGTAGTTTCTGCTGTTTGACACAAGAAATCAGCATACTCAAGAATGGGACGACAGAGGCTTGTGTATGCTACTAGCTTTGCATGTTCAGGACCATCACGGGGTGCATCCTAATGTCTTATTAGCAGTTCGGCACATTCATGGTTGTCCTGTGTGGTGGTGTCATCTGGCATCCTAAGCGAGGGGAATGAGGTGCTGTTCCTTTCTCTTGTGTCGCAAGTACTTGTGGCTTACTGTTCCACCCTTCAACGGTTTGCACACTTTATCAGTGACATACTTTCTCCTGAGTGCTCTAAAAATCTTTTTGTTGTTTCTCCTCTTTATTTTGTGTTGAGTTAGGTAGAAAGGGTTACCTGTTTGTTTGTGTTTGCAATATGATTTCCATTGGTTTTCGGTGAGTTTCTAGCATGCGTATCAAACCATAGCGGTTGATCTCGGGGTCCCACGTGGACAGTCTTAGTGGGTACTGATTCATCGATTGCCTTTTGAAAGGATGATGTAAATCTTAACCACATATCTTCCACATTGTCCATGTTGGCAAGGTCGCATCCAGTGTTTTTCATGTGATTTTCAAACATTTCAGTGTTTACTTCTCGATGAATCCGAATCAGTCGAAGTTTTTTCTTCATTAGGGAACATGGCAAACTGCCAACTGAATGGAAAACTGCCAACGTTACGCCCACCCATAAAAGTGGGAGTAAACAGAACGCCAACAACTATCGACCAATCTCTCTGACAAGCATTCCCTGCAAACTGCTCGAACATGTTGTACTCAGAAATCTTCTGGAGAAGATAAACATTTGGCTCCACAAAAGACTACATGGGTTCAGAAAAGGGCTCTCATGTGAAACTCAGATATGTGTCACCCTGCATGAGATCATGGGGGCGACTGACAAAAAGTCTAGTGTGCATGCCGCAGTCTTGGACCTGTCAAAAGCTTTTGATCGTGTGCCACACACACTACTAATGCAAAAACTGTCAGAGATTCCTGGTATGGAAAGTTACCTGCTGGACTGGACACATGATTTCTTATGCAACAGATCACAAACTGTGGTGCTGGATGGTGTGAGATCTGGCTCACTGCCAGTGACATCAGGAGTTCCGCAGGGCTCGGTGCTGGGCCCTGTGTTGTTTTTGGTGTATATTAATGACCTCCCCAGCCATGTTAATTTCTCTGTTGGCCTCTTTGCTGATGATACCCTTATGTACCAAGATGTAAACAACACAACCGATGAGAGAAGATTTCAAACCAATTTTGAGTCACTGAACACCTGGGCTAAAACATGGGGAATGTGCTTCAATGCCAAAAAGTGTAAGATCATCGCCTTCCAGCCCCAAAGACCAGTCCCTGAGTATACTATGGATAATCTAGTGCTGGAACACACAGATTACTGCAAATACCTGGGAGTGATACTGCAGTCAGACTTGAAGTTCACCGACCATATAGCCGATAAAATCTGCAAAGCCAGAAAGCAAGTTGGGATGATCATGAGAGCTCTCTACTGGGCACCTGAGCGAGCTAGGTTAATAGCATACAGATCTCTCTGCCTTCCTCACCTAGAATATACTTCCTGCGCATGGGATCCCTCTACAAGTAAAGAGATTGAGGCATTAGAGATGGTGCAAAACCAAGGTGTGAGAATGATCTGTGGCATCAAAGGAAGGAGAGGTGTCACAGAGGTCAAAGAGAAACTTCAACTCCAACAGTTGGACATCCGACGCAGGAACTCTCGGGTAAAGCTTTTGCTAGATATACTGTCAAGAGAAGAAGCCCATCCCGCTCTCTGTGCATCATATGATGAAATCATGGAACAACCTCAGACAACAGTTCAGACTAGATCACAGTGTAGAAACGAACCGCGGTCTATTGGAGCCACTGGGAACTGTTTCCATAACAGCTTTCTACCCCACACAATACGAGACCTCAACAAAGAATAAGCATTCGCAGAAGAACAACACAACTAATACTAAAGTACTACATGGGTACCCAATTGTACCCACTCTGAAACCAAATATCTTACCCATGAGATAGTATAATGGAACAATGTCCTTATGATAATTTATGTACAAAAATTGAGGCACGCCCCTTCCGCCCCCTAGGCGGTCTAGCGTAATGTCGTTATTGATGTAAGTTGAGGTCAATAAATAAGAAGAGTCCAACCTATGCGATTTAAAGGGCCGGGGACAATCACCAATGGCAATCATTAGCTTTGATCATCTTTAGAATGATAAAGACATGCATAAAAATGCGTTATACATATTAAACATGTAAAAAAACATGCAGCTTTATCAATATTTGAGTCAAAAAATTTAAACTAAAACTTGAAAAGTATAAAGTAAAATTAATAAAAAAATAAGGATTAGCAAGCAAGGGTAAGCTAATGCAGACAGGGGCGATATAACTCAAATAGTACATCTTATAATCTGCCCTACAGTATGTTTTCTAGTAAAAAACGATCAAATGTCAGTGGGAGTGTGAAAACTGGAAACCACACTGGCGACACTGCGTAGAGAAGTGCAGGGGCAGTTGTGCAGTCCTGAACACTCGGGAAAATTTTAAAAATCGACACGGAAACGTATTTTTTGTGGTTTTAATGGAGCTGCTAGAAGGTTGTCTGTTAGGCAACAATTCTTAGAAATAGCGTTATCAATAGCTAAACGATAGAATGGAAGGGTGCAGCGTGGTTTATTAAATATTTTCCTCTTGCAAGAAAAAGCAACTTCTGTTATATTGTTGAAGCATGCGCAGGTAAACGGAAATAAAAGTAGGTCGGAAATTAAAAAATTGAGTAAAATAAAAAATGAACTACATTTTCAGTCTTCCTTGTATTGTCTATCTGTAGGGTTGAACTGTGGTGATTGGATTGACAGTTGGTATAAATAGTTTTAATTTTGGTAAAAAATGATCTGTATTTGTGATTACCAATGCTATTGCTAGATATTTCATGAGAATTAAATGGTATTTTGAAAACACAAAATTATTTTGTGTTTCAAAATACTATTTAATTCTCATGAAAATAGTATTTTGGAAATACTATTTTATTTTCATGAAATATCTAGCAGTAGCATTAGTAATCACAAATACAGATCATTCGTTTACCTAAATTAAAACTATTTATTATATCAACTGTCAATCCAATCACCACAGTTCAATTCTAGGGGATTTGGCCATTTGATTTTTATATGAGAATAATCATTATAATAATGATGTATTTTTCAGCAAGGAATTCATTTTTGAGCAGTCACCAGACCAGATCCATGAAAGTGTCAGTCGATGACCATAATAAAAGGGGTTGCCTCGTGTGCAGTTCGCTCAGAGCATGTCTGATGCTCACTGGTGAAGCTTCCTTTTTTAAGGTTGCTGAGCTGGTGTAGTGGTAGCATGTTCTGTTCACTGTGTTAGGCGATTAGGTGCTGTAGAGGCTCTGGGTTCAAACCCCAATCAGGGACTGGTATTTTCATGGATTTGAAACAAGTCTCTGACTGCTCAAAATAACTTCCTTGCTGAAAAATACATCAAAATAGTATTTGCTTATCAAATCAATGACTGCTGGTCAGAGTTTCATTTTAAATTCTCTTACAGTTTTATTTATTATCAATAATTATAATATGATTGTTATAATATCGAAATATAGGTATAGTATCAATATATTGAATATGATCAATAAATATTTATTTAATAATATATTTATTAATTTCAATATTGAATATGAATGTCATTTGAAATGGAATATTACAATAATATATTTATTGATTATTCAATTTATTGTGATTATTTTATATGATGTAATTTATATTTCATTAGGCTTATTTTATTTAAAAATGGAAAATACCTTTCAAGGAATAGGGGTGCCTAGCAAGTAGGCCTAATAAGCGTTGGAAGAGCAATTCCCATATTCCAATAAAAACACTGTGCCACATACACGTAGCTTTGCTTATCTCGTATTTGGACAGAAAACACCAAACAATTGTAAGATCACTTCACTTGATTGAAATCATTATATAGTGCTTGGCAAGGACCAAGGCTAATAGTTTGAACTAGCCAAGTTTTTGAATTATCCGAGGGTGTATTAAGCAAGTTCCACTGTATAATATTTGTGTTCAATAATATTGTACTTTGAACACTCTGCTATGTTGTAGAATCCACAGATGCGTGATGGTCTTTAGGAAAGTGGTGTTAGCTTTCACATTGCTTAGCTGTTACACATTAGCTCAAAACTCAGGTAATTGTTATATCAATGTGAACATGTTAGGAAAACAATTTAAAACATTTCCAGAAATTATCTGCTACTGACTTTCCTATTTCATTAAATGTTGCAGGTTCCCCTGAGTGCCCTTCTCCATGGATTCCACAATCTAATAAGTGTTATAAGTTTGTGTCAGATGAGCGATTATCTTGGGAAGATGCCAAAATCAACTGTGAGGTAATGTTACTATGCCTAGTACTGCATTAGCTTAATCTGATTTTTATGTGAAGCAGAGCTAGATTGTATACGACGGCTATAAAGTATAGCAGTCGATCAATCTGTAGGCTACTCAGCGTTCATATACCTTTGTCATTGGTTTCCTTTATAGAAACAAGGTGCCGATCTTATAAGCGTTAATTCACAAGCTGAGGATAGATTTCTCCAGAATTGGTTTACAATAAATGACAATGTGCCGGGAAAACGTAATGAATGGTTCACATCAGGACATACTCTCCCAAATACAGACCAAAATAACCCAACCTTTCAATGGTTAGATGGTTCAGGATTTGGTTCTGTTGTTTTCTGGACTAATGTCGAAACCCCCCAAAAAAAGACTGGTGACTACGTTGTGTATAAATACGCGGATACCGGGAACCAACAAGATCAGCCAGGTTACTTTTGGGTTCGAGGTGAAGGTGAAACTAGGAGAGCTTACATTTGTGAAATACTCAAAACGGGAGCTGTTGATATTACCTCTGAGGCTAGAGATTTCAGTAAGTGGTCGTATATTATCATATTGTGTAACTATTCTGTGTACCAAAGTGGTTCCCCTACGGTTCTCTGAGATAAGATGTGCATATTTTTAGTCTTTGGAGCTGACAACGTTCACCCAGACAGGATATACAGAGGTCCATACTTTGTATCACAGCCTGAAGATGTCAGCTTTCAGATTAGTGTAGATGGGCCAGTGTGTACTCAAGACTGTGCTACGCTGACTTTTGATTGTGACGCTAGAGGCTATCCACAACCCACGTATCAGTGGTATGAAGGAACTGGGGCTGAGGTTAGCGTATTATTAATTGGTTTGTATACATGTACTTGTTGATGAACATGTTTTCTTTATTCTTTTACTGGTGGTCCTATATACTCCCAATTACCCGTGCCTGTGTTTAACTAGATGTACGATTTCACCATCACTGGGTTTCTGTGATTCAAATTTGGTTCATCTTGAACTTTGATCCAGTTATGAAATAAGTCCTATCTCTCTGTATTTGGGAGAGCTCAGCCAGTTCATAATCACAGTGTACACCTATCAGTCACATGTTGGTGCCACTAATAATATTGTTACTATAACCTGTAATTCTGTTCTAACAAATGAAATGCAGTGACTATATCAGTAGCAATTCCAATAGTGTATTTTCTAGCTAAATGTAATAATGTGCTGTAAAATTATAGTTCTATTACGTCGTAGGCAAAACCCATATCGGCTACTGCTACTAATCATATCACCATTACAAATGGCCGCCTGACGATACATAACCCTAGTCGGGACCGAGACACCTCAACTTACTGGTGTGAGGCTACCAACCAATTTGGGAAAATTAAGAGTCAATCAGCCACCATCACCTATATAAGTGAGTCACAACAACTGTAGAATTACTTGTTTCATTTCTTCGGCTGTATTTATGGAACTTGTTAATATGTTCCTCAGTGAAACATGCACTTGAAATCTCTAGGTTTTATGATTGTATGCATTGTAAATATTGATTGTCCTTGTTGTGAACAAGTTTTTGTTTTTTACAGCTTTGAACGAGTTTCCTAAAAATGACAAAGTTGTTCCAGCCAGAAGTTATGAATCAGCTGTTATAGTATGTGAGCACGATAAACAGGAAGGTGTCCGTAAGTATTGCACTTTCTACTTGCAACACTGTTCACAGCAGACGTCTGCTCTACTAGTAGATGTCCAATTACAGTGGTTTGTTTAACCACTGGCCTAGCAATGGATAACAGTGCGACCACCCATTAAGTATTAAAATAAAATAATGTTATAATGTATTATAATAGACTATTTTATGACTATGTGTGTGTACAATGTAGTGTATATGATTACTACATTACTAACCTTGTTTCATTGTAGGATACAATTATAAATGGTATCTAAATAACAATCCAAAGAACGCAATCAGTGCTCGTTATAACAATCACATATTTGCTTCCAAGTCTGGTAGTCTGTACTTCAGTTCTGTTACTACCACCGATAATGGTAATTACCATTGCACCGTGTCAATAGAAGGGGGAAGTGAGTCCAGAAACAGTGGAGCATATAAACTACAAGTAGCTACTGTCTCAGGTGAGTGTACTTAGCCGTAGCATTACTCACCTGTCAAAGCATACATTGTGCTTGCATATTATAAGAAAAATGATAAAAAGATTTCTATCTAACAAGGTTTTCCTGTTTGACCTGTTTGTTGATATTCGATTTTTTTCTTTCAAACATATTCAATCCAAAGTGTCACCACGCGTTGTGGTTCATTGTAGAGGGTCATCATGCGCTGTAAGCATATTTTATGAAGGGTTGAGTTTTCTCCTTTTCCATACACCAAGTTCTCATTCCATATTTGTCTCAAGTGGGAAGGGTTTGGTATGTGCCTCCAACATACAAGATGGCAGGTGTTGATTACATTCATAAGTACCACTATTCGCTCTGACCACAGTCTAATCCTCAACATCTAATCACTTCGTCAATCATCATTCCTTTATCAAACTTTCCTCAGCATCCACAGCAATCAGTAAATTTATCATCAGTAGTGGTTGGCAGGGCTATAGGACCATATTGTCTGTTAATCCCTCTTGTCTGTGTCTGTCTGTTAATCCTACATGTGTCTGTCTGTTAGGTGACCAGGATGTAGGGCCTATTATACACAACGACTTCATCAAGATCATACCTAAGAATCCACTGATGGGAGTGAAAGTCTACCTCGAGTGCTTCGCTAGATTCACGTAAGTCTTGATACATTGTGCAAACCTTTAGTTTCATAACAATAATTGAAACGACTACTAGTGTAAAATTAAAGCATGTTTCTCGTGGTTGACTTTCAGCCTTCTATGGCAGTTTATGGTTCATGGTCTGGTTTTGATTGTTGTGCAGTTAGTTATCCTTTTTAACAGATGATTTATGGAAAGTTTGTATGAGTGGCATGAGCCGGGCTTTGAATGGAAGACCTGACCTTCCCGGAGGGGGTTTATTTCACTTGAACTTGTGACCTTCAAGGCTACACCATCCTATATCAACATCTGTTTTGTTGCAGGTCAACTAGTGGCCAGGCCCCAGTGTATGTGTGGACAAGGAAGAACGGTTTAGCACTGCCTGAGGGTAGTGTGGTTGAGGTATCTGAATACAACCGTAGACTTATTATACCTAATGTGAAGGCAGAGGATGAGGGCACGTATATTTGTACCGTGTCTTACCTACAGTCCTCCGACTTTGGGGAAGTTTCTCTTCGCATCTCATGTGAGTTTGTATTCACCTTTCAGTAGTCTTTCGTATAGCGTGTAATGTAGCAGCATTTATAGCCATGTTGTAGAGAATATGATTGTGTTCTAATCACTCTATATATTCTACTTATCAACAGCGAAACCATATTTTGGAGAAGGTCGTCTAGATAATCTGCATCTTGATGAAGGAGCTGAGGATTTTAAATGGCAGTGCCTTGCTAGAGGAAATCCACCAGTATGTATCTCTCCTATATCTACATGTATATGTGCATGTATATCTATTATATTGTAATACATTACAACTATACAACACATAGTACTGAGCTGATGTAGGCATTACCAGTTACTAAGAGGTCATGCCTTATGTACTGGTACCTATATTCGGCTATTAATAGGTCAAGGTAATGTAGTATTATGATGTTTTATTTTAGCCCACCTACTCTTGGTACGTTAACGGTACACTACTTACTGCCGGCATGTTAAACGGTGTCTCATTCAGTGACAATGGGAGGATACTTGAGTTTGCTAAAGTAGAGAAAAATGTGCATCCTGGGATGTATCAGTGTGCTGCAACTAATGCACATGGTACCAGCTACAGTTCCGCCCAGCTCAGAGTACTTGGTAAGTAGGATTGATTATACAATTAATATTAAAACATTTTACTGCATTGGAACAACATTCAGAATATTATCCTTTATATATATCGTTGTTTAATCTGTAGAATTTCCACCTAATTTCTCCAAGCATCCAATGATTGGTCGTATACTGGCTACAGAGGGTGGTAATGCTACATTGCCGTGTAACCCTGAAGGTGCTCCTAAGCCTACTATCTCATGGCTAAAGAATGGGGTAGTAAGTAATAGTTATTGTACTATGAATATCTATATGAGTACATTGTTATACTACAAGTCACTAGCCTGTGCACAATGAATAAGCACTAGGTTGTAAAGTTACTCAAAATAAGCAAACATGAAACATTACTCAGTTGACTGATAGTAACGGTACATTACTCGTTTTACTATATGTTCCATAATTTCCCATCCTCTTCTCTTCTGTTGCCATGTAGTCAGGTGTATGTACATATAAAAGTTTTCTCTTGTCTAGAAATTCAACGTGGCTAGAGATTCATCCAGTCCAAGGCGTATACTTCCCAATAATGCACTGTATCTGAGTCAAATACAGAAAGGGGTGGATGAGGCGGTCTACACATGTGTGGCTGAGAACACGGCGCCTGACCCTGAGACCAATGAACGCCCTAGTGTGGCTACAGACGACATATCTCTGGAGGTCGTTCGTGAGTTAATATTCTAATAAGCTATAGTTACTATTTCTTGTTCTGTTGGAGGACTAAAATATACCCATAAGTCTTGAAAGGTGAGAAAATAAATCGCAATTTGCTGAAAACATTTTATACTGGAATCAACTTTTATGTGTCATTCATTTACTCGCTGCTGTAGGGTGTCCAATAGAGGTTAAGGTCAAAGTCATGTATCTTTCGAAGGTTTACATAATATCTTATAGACCTGATTATTGTATTATATGTTTATATCTATGGGTTTGGCAGTAGATCTTTAGCAGTTGTCTCCACTTGATTCTTGTGATTACAGAGCAGACAACTCTTGACTTTGGTCCAAAGAAAGATGAAGTTCATCTTGGAGAGTCCCCAGTCCTCCAGTGTCGTGCAAACTTCCATAACATTCTTGACTTGGTCTACCTATGGTTTCATAACAACAGACGTAAGTTCATTTTCATAGGCAAACATCTTGTTGTGACAATAATTTTACTGCCTCTGCAAACTGTTATTTATACTAATGTACTGTACATGTTTATGGATGGGATTTTTATTGTGTCGTATCAAGCTATGGATCTCATTATTAGGCTTGCTGTAGGGAATTTATTAACTCAACGTTCATGTTATTGTAAACCAGCAACCTCTAGTTTGCAGGTCACAAACGAAGCAGTGTATTTACTTGCATTATGCTTTGTCATACCTTCGACTTTCGTAATAGCTCAGTGATAGTAATTCTAATGAGTACATCGTTATATAATACTTGTACTATGTGTACCGATGCAGTGGTACGGTTTACTATAGTGTATAATACTTGTTCTATGTGTACCGATGCAGTGGTACGGTTTACTAGGGTGTATAATACTTGTACTATGTGTACCGATGCAGTGGTAAAGTTCACCATGGTTTATATGCTTGTGCTATGTGTACCGATGTAGTGGTATGGTTTACTACGGTGTATAATACTAGTATTGTTTGTGCCGATACAGTGATAGACTTTGATGACTGGAAGATGTCTCAGAAGTACAAACGAGGTGTGGGAGTTAGCAGAGGTGACCTTCACATTATGAACATAACGTACGAGGAACGAGGTTTCTACAAGTGTCAAGTGAAAACTAAGAGTGATCAAGCTACACTCCCAGCTCTCATCACTGTCATTGGTAGGTGACTAATATACACCCTCATTGGTAGGTGACTAATATACACCCTCATTGGTAGGTGACTAATATACACCCTCAGTGGTAGGTGACTAATATACACCCTCATTGGTAGGTGACTAATATACACCCTCATTGGTAGGTGACTAATATACACCCTTATTGGTAGGTGACTAATATATACCCTCATTGGTAGGTGACTAATATACACCCTAATTGGTAGGTGACTAATATACACCCTCATTGGTAGGTGACTAATATACACCCTTATTGGTAGGTGACTAATATACACCCTCATTGGTAGGTGACTAATATATACCCTCATTGGTAGGTGACTAATATACACCCTCATTGGTAGGTGACTAATATACACCCTCATTGGTAGGTGACTAATATACACCCTTATTGGTAGGTGACTAATATACACCCTCATTGGTAGGTGACTAATATACACCCTCATTGGTAGGTGACTAATATACACCCTCATTGGTAGGTGACTAATATACACCCTTATTGGTAGGTGACTAATATACACCCTCATTGGTAGGTGACTAATATACACCCTCAGTGGTAGGTGACTAATATACACCCTCATTGGTAGGTGACTAATATACACCCTTATTGGTAGGTGACTAATATATACCCTCATTGGTAGGTGACTAATATACACCCTAATTGGTAGGTGACTAATATACACCCTCATTGGTAGGTGACTAATATATACCCTCATTGGTAGGTGGCTAGTGCATGCCTATTACACTATATGTACATTTATATCTATATAATATAATGGTACCTTTAATTCTTGGCTCTGTTGATTATACTGTACTATTATACAGGCCCACCAGGAGAACCTGCTGGAATAAAGGCTACAAATCCAGGAAAGGACTCGGTTGTTATATCCTGGTCTATAGGTGCGACGAACGGTGCAGATATCACTTCCTATATCATAGAGAAGTATAACGTGGATACTCGCAAATGGGTGCTGGCTAAAGAAGGTACATAGCCCTTACTTTGTGTATGCATATGATCCGTTGAGGGCATGTCATATCATATTGTTTATAACCATATACCATGTAGTAAATAGCGCTTTGGGGTAAAAGTATGGCTACATGGTACATGGAAGTTATGTATATGTAGTATATATGTGTATGTTATGTGGTATATCTGTGTATGTTATGTGGTATATATGTGTATATTATGTGGTATATATGTGTATGTTGTGTGGTATATATGTGTATGTTATGTGGCATATATGTGTATGTTATGTGGTATATATGTGTATATTATGTGGTATATATGTGTATGTTGTGTGGTATATATGTGTATGTTGTGTGGTATATATGTGTATGTTATGTGGTATATATGTGTATGTTATGTGGCATATATGTGTATGTTATGTGGTATATATGTGTATGTTATGTGGTATATATGTGTATGTTATGTGGTATGTATGTGTATGTTGGGTGGTATATATGTGTATGTTATGTGGTATGTATGTGTATGTTGGGTGGTATATATGTGTATGTTATGTGGTATATATGTGTATGTTATGTGGTTGTAGTTACGAAACCTGAAGATGTAGCAGATGGTAACACTACTGTCACTGGTCTCTTTGCTAACACTGGCTACAGATTCAGAATAAAAGCTATCAATAAATATGGTATGGGAGTAGCTGGGATTGAATCAAGTAAGAGCATAATATAACATGTTACTATATGCGAAAGATAGGGAGATTTTAGTTTTACGTTGTAGTATAAGTTGACTTTGTATTCGACAGCAATTTTAGAGACTGTTGTGAAATTGCTCTTTCCCAATTTATTTTCCTTTTGTTTTATTATTTTTATATTTTCACATTTTACACCAGAATTAATTTGGGTAATATTTTATATTCAAAAAGTTGTAACTAAAACTTGACTATTATTCTAATGTTTGCTATGCATACTAATTACGTTGCCAATGACAACAGTGCTATTTCATCTCTATTTAGTCCCACACTGTTATCTATGTTCTTATACCAGTACATAGTAATTTGTTAGCAGTTTATAATAATAATAGTACAAAAGTAACAAGGTAATGTTTCTAGTTAGCAAAAGCCTTCATTTTTAGTACTGCATAACTTTTGCAATCGTTTATCGATATCTATGGCTAGTATGTTTCACTCCGTTCTATCAACTCTAATGTTGTTTGTAAACAGTGTAAGATATTTGCTGAACCACATGCTAATATATATGAGTTTATGATGTACTGTATCCGCGGGTTGACGATTGTAGAGATTGTGCAGACAACTCCCGGTAAACCAACTACCTACCCGGATAATATCAGAGCAGGAGGGGGTAAGGAAGGTACACTGGTTATTGAGTGGGACCCCCTTCCCAGGGAGAAGTGGAACGCCCCTAACATAGAGTACATAGTGGAGTACAAGGAGTACAACAAAGACGCTAGTGTTGGCTCCTGGAGTGTGAGTATACAGACAGGTTGATGTAGCGGTGTGTGTACTGTATGTATTGTATGTAGTGTGTGTACTGTATGTATTGTATGTAGTGTTTGTACTGTGTGTAGTGTGTGTAGTGTATGTACTGTAATGGTGTGTGTACTGTGTGTAGTGTAGTGGTGTGTGTACTGTGTGTAGTGTGTGTACTGTATGTATTGTGTGTAGTGTGCGTACTGTATGTATTGTATGTGGTGTTTGTACTGTTGTAGTGTGTAGTGTATGTACTGTAGTGGTGTGTGTACTGTATGTATTGTAGTGGTGTGTGTACTGTATGTATTGTAGTGGTGTGTGTACTGTGTGCATTGTAGTGGTGTGTGTACTGTACTGTGTGCTTACTTCATAGCGGTGAAGGTATCTGATTAAGTAGACTAGAGATTGTTTAGTTCTTCTGATAGATGGAGTTCTGGTGTGAATATGCTTTCAGAAGGTAGTCAAATCATAATGGTGTTGTGGTGTTACCTTTAGCTTATGTTCTTTTACAGTGCAGTGTATTGTTTGTAAAAATAAAATACCAAATTATACATTTTAGTATACACCTACACTAGTTTTACTCTAGGCTGTATAACATTCTATTGCTATATTCAGGGATGTAACAAGGACCAGCCCATTGCACATGACAGTAAACTGGCGGGGAAATGCACAGTAACAATAGGTGCTGCCAAGTATTTCCTGCCCTACTACGTCAGGGTGTACGTGAGGAATGAGATGGGACGAGGTCCTATACCGGACCCTGTGGTCGGCATGTCAGCTGTTAGAGGTAACTCCCTCAAATACCCTGGTCTACGTATTATATCACATGACCATGAGTCATAGCTCCCAGTTACTATTCTATAGTCTATATCATTACATTCTATTGCGATGAAACTCATTTTGCAGTGGAATAATCAAAGGAACAGAAGTGTTTTACTGCCTGCATTTGATGATATTGCCTGTAATTTTATCCATTGTCAAATATGAAGCATCTAATGTGGGCACTTAAAGATTGTCTGTCTAATTTCTATATAAACCAAAGCATGCTATGTTTGATTACATACATGTAGTTGCTGGTATATGAGCCTCTGGTCCCATGGTCTCCTTTTACTAGGGTAGTGAGTGATCTCTATTGGTATGCCCTTCTAGCCCATGCCAGTGTTGGTCTTGATATACATATAGGTCATGTGGTAGAACTTTGATGTCGAGTACATCAATCTAGGAGCATAACTTCAATGCTCTTACATATACGTTTGTAGTCCCTACGTTGACACCTCAGCAGATTGTGGTTCAGCCCCTCAATGCTACGGCTCTCACTGCATACTGGGACCCTGTTAATAACAGCAAGACTGTCACTGGTGGAGAGCTCCTTGGCTTCCATGTAAGTTATATCTATGAATGTATGTCTATGTACATCAAATCAATGTCATATATGACAAGGATGGCAGTAAGTATTGAAGATAATATGGTGGTGTTCTTTTACGTCTTCTGTATCCCTTCTAAAGTTGTCTTTCCCTGATGCAGATAAGCAGCAATATGTAGATAAAAATAATTTTATGATTTTATCTAGTACAATTTTGACAGTCACTTCCCACTTCCCATAGTTGTCAATGTGCTAGAATATGTTATTATGATAAATTCTATTAATTAAATTCTATTATTTCCACTCACAGGTCCAATATTGGAAAGACGGCACGAAGAGAGAGTATGGTCGTAGGAATACGATACTTGGTAACGTAACAGAGGGCACTATCATTGGCTTAGAGCCAGCTACGGACTACCTAGTTACAGCACAGCTATTTAACTCTGCCGGAGACGCCCCTACTGGTAGAGTTATTCCCCAAACTACATGGTATAACGGTAAGTCAAGGAGATAACAAGAATGGTAATTATTCTTGAAAAATTCTTTGAATTATTGGATAATCTCTGCTTCAACGTAGTTGCTTGACCCTGACATTGGGCTGTAAATGCCGTGGTAAGAATTATATACCACAATTACTCAGATTGTTAGAAAGAGGACAACTACCAAAACTGCTGATTGAGGTGTGTAGCCTTTTGTTCACAAGGGAGGATAACTCTACAATTCAATATGAGATTAAATGTATTTTCTGACAGGAAATTTGTGCAAAGTTAACTCACTGTTTGCTTTAAGAGTATTCTTGGTTATAAACTCAAGTGTTTGTAACTATACAATGCTTGTTTCTAGATTAAATACGTTTGTGTTGTTATTTATTTCAGCTCCTCTAAATATGCCTGAATACGTAACGATAAACAAGACGGATGATAGAACTGTTGGTGTCCACTTCAGGGGAGTGACCACTGGCCCTGATGAGGAACCACTGGACGGTTACAAGGTGAGTAAATATGTGTATACTTAGGAATGTAGTGTTTTTGTATCCATAATACATACCCGTATATATTACATGCACATTAAATTATAATTTAGGATTTGTTTTCCAAGATCAACTTTCTTGTACTTTATTCAATCCTGGTAATGAACAGATAGAAGTGCAAATGAAATCACATAATCTTAGTTCTTTAATGTAACAATGGTTTAAATGTGTGAATGTTTAGCTATATACTGTATTGGTGATCAAAGTGCAAACTGTTGTCTTGTTCTTTGTGACAATAAAGGCTGGGCATGTGTGTTGTATCTTAGATCGTATGGAGAGATAAGTGTGAACAGTGAGTGTGAGTTGAATAAGAGGAGAGGGCAGACAGTGTCAGCACAAATTACTCCTTTCACAAATGACACTGTGCAACAAGTTATTCTACAGTTAAACTCATTACATTCCTCCATCAGATAAAACTCTTGTTTTAATTAGTGACACTTGGCTGTTTCATGTTGATTAGTTTGAATGATGCATTTTATAAAACAATAGTCTGATGGTGGATTATAAAATTGGGTGTCTGCCAATATCTTAGCATTACTATAAGATATAATTCTACAGCTTACTGTAATATAATGTACTCAGCTACTTCCTAATTATGTACTTACTTACATCAACCTACTTACATGCACTTACTCATCTGCCTACTTGTATATTTATATTATATATCATTTTATATTTATGAATTACTCACATGTACTTGCTTATGCATATTTACTTACACAGACTTACACCTACTTACATGCATTTACTTACACATACTTACATGCATTTACTTACACATACTTACATGCATTTACTTACACATACTTACATGCAATATTATACAATTAACGTTAGGTACGAATCTGGAGACAAGGAGAGGACGTTAGGAACGCTATAGACTTTGACTGTGGTCGAAGGACATGGATACTCATTGACCATAACTTTGAGAAGAATAGCTTCTATAACCTAAGAGTGTTTGGTTATAGCAGAGGAGGGGTGGGCAAGATGAGCTCCCCACTTATTAGGTTCTCTATAGGTAAGTACCAGGCTATTATATGATTGTATACATGTATCATAGTATGTGTGTTATCATAGGTGCGGTATTGTATGTGTACTAGTATAATTATAGGTATAGTATTGTATGTGTACTAGCATATAGGTATAGTATTGTGATTGTGCATGCTATACCAAGGATGAATTTGGTATGTGTACTAGCATATAGGTATAGTATTGTGATTGTACATGCTATACCAAGGATGAACTTCTATGTTGTTTGCAAGATTGTACTACTGATGTTAATAAATTTGGGTACTTTATCTAAGATAGACACTTCAAGTCGAATTCTGTAGTTATATAAGATTGATATTCTCTTAATTTTAGGTTGTAATCGAAGACAGACGACTGATGATGCAGAAACTGTATGGAAATATTTGTGTTCAGATGGTAATCGTCTGTCCGTCTCTTATATGACTCTATCAGGCCTTATATTATACCATTACATCAGATATTTCTTGTAGACAGAGCGAATATCATAGCCCTATATAAACCTCACTCTATTCTGTATATAATATAATTATACCAAGTATGTGCTATGCTGCGCCACAGAGCTCAGTAACTTTACCATCAATGTAAAGTTTATCTATGCATATCTTTGCAACATGGTTCATTAATACGTTGACTTCAACGTTGACATTCATTTTACACAATATTATTCTACAATGTAGACTACTTATTTTTTCAACAGAATTGTTTTAAAATTTTATATAACATTCCACGAGTAAACATTCCATATAAAGCTTTTACCAAGATAATTCTGTTTGAATTTTCAGCCATTGTATATCTCTATATTTAAATAAATGTTTTTAAAGTATGTCAAATGAGGACAAATTTCACTTGGCAGTTCTCATGGACATGGGTGGCTGCCGTTATACAAAAGCATACAATGTCTATTTGCAACGTTTCCTGCCACTTATTTAGAGCGTCTTAAATTTAAAATCCGCGGGTTCAGAAAGTATAGCACTCATTCCCATTGAACATTGCCGCATAGGAACAGCGATCAATTGTATTCTCACACATGGTTATATAGACTGATCTAATATTTATCTTTCTATTATTATCATACAATAACTTGATTAGCAAACTGTGTGAAGCGGCTAGATAAGAAGATGGAATATTTGCTCATATCTTTTCTTCAATAATAAATTCATTTCCACATGTTGTAGTGGGTTCTATCACACATGATTATGTAGCCATGGGCCCTTTACCACCTCTAAATATATTCGATGCACTATTTTATTATTACCTGTCTTACTGTATAATAATATGATATTGATTATTTCTTTTTGCTTGCACAAGCCTCGTTTTTATATAACTTACCAACTCACCTTAACTTTGACTGACTGCAGTGAAAGAGAAATACTGGAATCAAGCTATTAGACAAATTTTTGTCCTCGAGTTGGGAAGTTTTATCAAGTGTGTTCAACAAATCAACAGTAATATAAATATGGAGGTACAATAATGTACAAATTATGGAGATCAGTAATGTGCACGTGTAATAAATGCTATTTAAGCAAAGGATAATTTAAACCCCTCCAATTAGCTTAAATTGAAATTTCAAGTGTTGACAAGAGAAGTCAAGAACAGGACTGTTAGTAACTTCATGTATTGTGCTCTCACTTCTAACACTGGATTTTGAAAATTTGAAGTAGCCAATTTTCCTAAGTTTATATCAGTAGTGGCAAAGTAACTTACAATTGTATAAGGAATAAATAGCCCCATGAACAAAATATGACATATAGTACATTGCTAGTACTTATTTCAGCAAAATAGATATGTACTGTAGATATGACTTTGTAGATAGAGCTAGAGACTAGCTAATTTACTGAAGTTTCAGTCATTTGTGACCTTATTAGTGTATCATGTGATACTGGTAATTAATTGGTAATTTCCACCATACATGTGGCATGCTAGTATTTGGAGAACAAAAATTTATAGAGGTGGCCAAATGGCATTAGTCTTCCAACTTATTTGAGAACCCTGGCTAACAAGTGCTGGAGCTGAGTGGAGCATAACAAATCGATGTATCAATTTTTGTTTCATTTAAGTTTCTTTTTTATCTTTTCGCCACAGGTGGAATTTATTTGAACATAAATATAAATGTTTTACTTACACAGTGTTGTAGTTTACATAAATTTTCGTCACTGTTTGTTCATTGGAATTGATACAGTTTATTAGTGTTTACAAAACAATGCAGCAAACGTTAAGCATTTAAAGTCGGATATTAACTCGTCTTTCAAATATCTAACGAAAGTAAACAACCATTTTAGTATTTGTTAGCTAATCATGAATATTTTAAAAATTGTTGTATTAAAACTCAATATTTCATATTTTACAATTAAGAGTACTAACAGCTAACTTTACAAAACAAAGCATCAATTACAATTTCTCCTCACTTCGGTGTTTGCCATGGTTAATAATATTTTGGCTTCATTTCTTGTGTCAATAATAATGTATCATTTTAGCATTCAGTGATCTATTCAGTCGGCTCTTGCCTTACTTCAATTATTAATAGATCTGCTGTTTAAACGGACTTAATTTTCAGGTAAGAAATTATTATAATTATCATGGAACATAAAAGTGTTCATGTAATAATGAAAATGAAAAGAGTGCTGTTTTATCTTGCTTCTAAATTACTAAAAGAAAGCACAAGTAAACTAATTGACGATTCGACTCGGAAAGTAATAAAATCAATACTTCAACTGTATTGTTTATTCACTTATTGTTTTATATAATTATATACTAGTATTATTTGATATAAAGTTTAATAAACTTGCTTGGTTGCCACAGTTGAGTACTGGACATGAGCTAAGCATGATGGACACCAAGCTGACAAGATTTCAGCTGCTGAATTTGAATGCCAGGATGGAGAGGATTCTGGGACAGCAGCAGCAGATTATACGTCAGCTGAGGCAGCAGATCCAATCCCTATACAACTCTAAACCAACACCTAATTTGGTAAGTTATGTTAAATATTTTTTATGTATGATGGTTTTCAAGGCTGCACAAAGTGCTTTTGTTGAAGGTAGAGTATCTATTACCTATTTCAAGAGTCTATGGGTAGTAACGGGTTCGTTCATTGGTTTATTTGGTTAAATGAGTGACTGTTCGTAAACAGTTGTTTGAAAATTCGCGTATGTATGTTTGACATAGTATTTTGAAAAATCAGCTATGAAATGTCTAGTTACCAACCGCTACTTGTACATGTAAAACCTCTGTATACTTAATCAATTACCAATGCCTTAATATCTTAACTGGAAGGAAAAGATTACTCGACCTTGAGGAATTGGCCTTACCTTTCAAAGTTCCAGCCCTGGCCATATTTGCATAATGTTTGAAAAGTTTTCAATTTGAAGAATATTATTGTCAATCTTAATTAGTCTATACTTACCTACACGAGATTGTTTTTAAGGTGGCTCAAGTTATCAGTGTAACTATAAAGAGAGGAAAACTCCGGGGCATACAGCTGTCTGCCTCACCTCACAGATCCCAGTTTCCAAAGGTAACAAGTTATGTTTCACAAAGTGCCTAAATTTTTATGTAATGGCTTAGAAGATGTATATGTATACATGCATAAACAATTATTATATTATATAACACATGCAATACGTAGCATGCATACATACATGTACATGTAGGCCTACGTAGCTGTTAGCTACCTGCGTGAAACCAACCATGACAAGACAACAAACAAGTCAATATAATTTTTGATATTCATTACATTATATTGCATACTGAACATGTATTATAACATTGTTGTAATATACATGTACATCAGCACCTGTCTATCTAGCAGGAGTGTGCCGGCCTTCCAAATAGTTGGTGGGCATATTTAACCAATTTTAGTATGTTTTTCATTCATTGTTTTTTTTATTTTTTCAGATGGGGAGTGGTAAATTTTCAAAATGTTTAAAGCGTTAAAATTTTGTGAAGATATAATAATGTTATTTTATGTACATTGTACATGTGTGTAGTAATGACATCAGTATGCATGTACATATTCAATGGACACTGCTGCAGTGGACAATGGGCAGCATGTGCTTGCTTGCTTGCTACCGTTAATACTGGTGACTAAATATTGACTAGCAACTTTATAAAAGTGCAAATTCATTGATTTCTGGTCCCTAAATTAAAGCCTTGAAACATTCCTAACAAAGGTTTATATACTTACACTGTGTACACTGTGTAGATATTTATTTGGTAACATTAAATTTAGTGCAGTAGTTTTAATATAAATGGGTTAATTGCTTTTATACATGGTTTGCTTTAATTAGTAAAACAGCATGTATATTTTAGTATGTGGTACGCACTATAATAGTAGCAACATCTCACCTGTCCAGAATGCACTACTTAACTTGTAAACCAAGCACCTGCCTGAGATCATGCACTTGAATAGTAAATACATAATTTGATATTCCCTATTTTTTTATTTCCTTTTTCATGGGGTATTTAGAATAGGATGAATTGATATTGCAATGTAGAAGATAAATAGAAATTTGATAGCACAAGTACAAAATCTGAAATATTTTACTCACTTGTTAGTGCAAAGCATATATTATAATTCAAGGGGTGTTTTTATCTGATGCATGATACACATAATGCATAAAATCACATAACAACAGGTGAATAAGAGAAACAATGAGAAATGTTTAAACGCACCTAGCCTTCATATGTTTAATATTGTTTGTCTATGTTGTATAAGTTTTGTTTTTAAAAGATAAGCTTTTAGAGTGAAAAAATGTGAAAAGCTTTATTGAAAGATGAAATGTGATGATGTGTTATGGGTGAGCTTACATAAGTAGGACAGTGTACTTAAACTTGATAAATAATTTCTACTTTAAACCATTAAATTTACTTGATTATGATTAACAAAAGAGATTATTAGTCATTTATTCTGGAATGCTTGTCAGTCTCTTTTTCAACATGGCCTGATTCCTTGAGACTAACAAAACAAGGTCTATTTTTTGTAGACAAACTGTTTGCAGAAGAGAAAAAATTATTGCTATGGACAGAAGAACCCAAAAATTATTGGTTTAACTGCTAGCGGGTCGGAGTTGGAAGCCGGACTTCGTGCTGGAGATGTACTCCTCACAGTAAGAATTACTGTTATTACTTGATCAGTATTTGCCTTTACAGAGTTGTCCCCCTCTTTAAGTGCATATGCAAGAGAATACAACTTCAAAATAAACTTTTGTAGTGTATGGCATTATGCCATGTAAATATAATAGAATACTATCTCCCTCTGATAATCATCTGACTGAGTGCACTGGGAGGCCTAAAAATATTCAGTTTGAGGGTTAAGAGGTTCCACCCACAGCCTGTCTCGTAGTCTCAGTTCTTCTTACTAAAGAGCAAGAGTTGTATCCATTGATGACGTCAGCATTGTCACCTTATCATTTTACTGCCAACCTACGCATTGCCTGCGAAGGAGTAGATATATCTTAACCTAACTATCAAATGGCTTTGAAGTGTTTCAACCTTGAATTGCTCTGGTACCAGTACTGAGAATACTATACGTTTACGCACAACGTTTTCTTATTTGTTTTATGCATGGTGTGACTAAAAAGTTATCATGAAACACAATAAATTCAATTGTTGTTCTTATAATATGTTGTAAAAATTTCTCTTTGTTTTCTAACTGATAAGAACTAGCTATGTTTGCAAAACTTCAAGTGAAAGATTAAAATTGAGGTGCTAATTCTATGTTAGCGAAAATCTGGAACAAAATCAATTTTTATCGGCACAATGTGTAAAGTTTTAATTGTTTATCTTTCATGACCCTAACGGTGCGAGACCTCCGGAGTTTACCTTTAACTACAGTTAAAGATGATCGATAAGAGAAATTGAAATAAATAATTTCCATTGATATTTGCTTACACTAGCGGTGGTCTTTGATCCAAGAAAGATGGCAAGCGATCACACTTTGTTATCATTGTTTGATAGTAAAATATTTCAAAGAATGTTTTCGCTCATTAGGTTTAGTGTAAAGTTTTTATTTTTTATCATGTGCTCTATGTATTGTCTAAAGAATTAGCTTTGTGATTTACTTATTGTCCTATTCAACAGTCGAGGTTTGAACTGATGCCTGTTGGTGGGAACCAAATTTGCCACACTTCAACTTTGAGCCATGTCCACACCTTTTTAATACAATGTTTTGTTTCTTTTGGTTTGCTAAAGATGAGTTCAAACAATTAGCTTCATCCAGGGACACTATTTTGAGTTCAAGTTCAACTGGGGTGGTTGATATTATCTTTGACTATTATGATTTGGAACAATTAAGATTGAGTTTGTGTCCTTATTCCCTTCTGCTTTCTATTTTACAAAGTCACTCACTAATTACTTCATAATCACTGTTGATTGTATTAATTTATTGAAATGGTCTCTAAATAAGCACCGAGCTTCTCTATTCTAGGATTTAAAAGATGATATTTAAGTACGATCACTCGCTGATTAGAGCGCGAATTATTTTACTAATATTTCATTATTGTAACCAATAATGGCTTGGATGCAAAGGAATATAATTATATGATGTACATGTACATGTGAACACAAGTGGAGGTTAATTAAAATTGTGTTTGTGATGGTTTTCCTTTTTGATGAGTGATGTACAGTGTACATTTTGAAGTATTGCAAAGACGTGTCATGAATTCAACAGCAGAATTTATTTTATGTAGCTGATGGAAAACCGATATCACAAGTTTCAAATTATGTTATCTAAAACTTACATGAATTTTAGTTTTGCCTTGCAATAAAACAACGATAACCATTGACAGCTATTACGTCAGTAGGAGATACTATAATTTATATGACATAATGTTGTGTTGTCAACATTGTTGGTCACGCAAGAGGTCACTATTTGCGTGTTATGAAAGTATATATCATAGGAAGAAACATAGTTTACTTTCGACTAACATGCTGGTCACACTCTCTATTCTCAGAGGTGTTAGATTAGGTGAGAAAATTCTGTAACTATATTCATTCAGAGACAAACTTTTCGTGCAGAATGTTTAATAAGATTATTAAATTCTTGTTCATCTCATTCAGCCAGAGATCATTCAACTATTGAAGCTTAGAAAACCTCCCAGCTTCAGACAAGGACTTGGTTATGTATTTGTTTATTAATACATGTTTATTGGCCCTTCAATATCTAATCAGCTAGAAATGTACAAAAGATGAATAAAAGTTCACTGAGCAATGTTTGGTAACAGTTATATTCAATATTTATAAAGATTAATCCAAGGATTTTGAAAAATAAATTCTGTTGAAGTCCTGGATAAGATGATGGGGGATAAAGGGGAATAAATACATGTACATCTCTAACAGGTGTTTAGATTCATTGTAGCTTGGCATATGTTGTTTCATATTATATACAGCCATGTGCATCTGTAATATTACAGTCATAGACATACCAAGTAAGCATGCTATGGTCATGCATGCAATTTGTATGCAGTTTTCCTGAACATTACATACATGACAAGAAGACAACTCTTGAACATTATGCTAAACAAAAGCCTTCCCCACTACATTTACAAGTCTCTATACATGTATATTAATATTAATACACGTACATATGTATGATATTCGATTATAATACATGTGTAAGAGCGACATACTCACTAAAATTATTGTATGGAAAGTAATATGTGCCTGTACATGTATATACTATATATACATGTGCGGATAATGTAATGATATTAGAATTTCCAAGTCTATATTTAAGTTTACATAATATATTTATCTGTATTTACAACTTCCTAAATTATATTGGCTTGTGGATGACCAGATGCACAGAATATAGTATGTTACGTACATCATATTGCAGTGACCACTATTAGTACAAACATCAAAGACTTTATTCTATGTAATAATTTACCAATTAGGTATTTAATTAACTTCATCAGAGATCATTGAAATAATTAGAGGACAGGTGAGCGTCTACAATCTCATCTGTCCATACTTCAACCTAATTCTAAATGCTTTTAGTTCTACATGAAACAAACACTAAGAACACTTGGGGGCCACAGAAATGTGAAATTAACTCTTTAACTCTTGGACCTCATCTTCAAGGTGTTTACATTTTCATTTAGTTTGACTAAAGGAAAAGCCAACTAATAGTAATCTGCACTCATTACTCTCTTGTATATAAATTATAGATAGGCATCTCTTAATTTTCATTAGCTGTACTTCAACAACTTTCACCTGCTCATGTTTAACATAGCCTTAACTCTTCTCTTTTGTTAGATCCATTTTGTGGGAGGCCCTTCAGCTTACCCTTACGAATTTAATCTAAGATGAAATCAATTGTGGCTTAATTGTATATATTAAACCTAAGTGGTCAGTAACTGACTTGTGCTGAGTGCTTTAGATGTAAACATGTAAGAGCCTCATGTGGGTAAATCCGCCCATTGTAATAAGTGTAGACAGTTGGCAAAATAAACGAAACATTTTTTCTCCGATTTCTTCTAGAATTGATGCAGTTTCTACTAGGTATAGCCTACTACTATAGCCATATTCAGTATTATAAAAGGAGTGACCTGTTTAGTCTACATAGGTAGAGTAGGCCTATTCAGTACAGCAGTGCAAATTTCAATTAGTGATTTAGCATAGTTACGCATTGTTACCCGCCAAATACAAGTGATTGGTTGAACCTGCCCCTATGCATTCACTCGGCGTTGTCAAGCCATCAGTCATGCATTGTTACAACCTAGATTTAAACGTATATTAGCTGTTGTCTTATACTGTATACTCAAGTTGTTGATCAACTGTTCATATAGCTCATAAAAAATTCTCATGTTCGATTTGTTTTGCTAATCTATCATCTTTTTGGTTAATAACTCAATACTCTATTGTCTCAGGCCGATATAATTCACTCTACTTCTAAATGAAAATATAATAAGTTGATGACAACACCTCTCAATATTTGCCTGTCCAAACACACTCAAACGTAAAGTCAATTGCGGCCCCTGCGTTTCACCTCTGTAACATAATATGCATAAAAACAACATAATTACTTAACAAAACCATCTTGTTTTCATTCTTTGACTTGAGTCAACAAATCATCACCCTCTTCGCACTTCTCCCACGAGCCTGATCTTACTCTAGATGTATTCTTAACAGCTGAATTATCATTTTACTGAGGATCCGCTGAGCCACCCTTAACGAAACAAAGGAAAACAAAGAACAGTTATAATGTAATACAAAGTTTCAAATTAATTCAAATAGAGCACGTTTGAAAAAGGTACTGTTCACATATTTGTTTAAAGTTTGTCGAGGCACTAGAAGATGATCCAATTAAAAGTAACCAAAAGAAATAATATCTTGGATATATGATCACAGATGGAATATCAATTTTTCGCAGATGTATATTCTTCTTATTTCAACCGCCATGAGGAAATAGAACTGCCATACCACCGACCTTTCTTTTGCGCAAAAATCAGTTGGCTCTTTAGGTGTGATGCCTGGGTCACATGATCACAAGGTTTAGCAAATTGCCAAGGTCAAATGACTGTTTGCAAATCTTAGCCATTCCATTTTCGGCAATAGCGTGGTCCAGTTATCAAGGAGTTAGAAGTTTTGAACATATCTTGCATACCTTCCAATACCTTTCAATTAGCGGTATGCAAACACAAGTTTAGGCATGTAAGATTACAATATTTCTTGCTAATTTGCTACAAACAGGAAGCTGGTAGGAATAGTTTTGCATGTAATTTACATGCGGGATAAATAATTAGTTTTCAGATCCCAGCTTGGTGATCCTTTATAGTATATAATAATAATTGTATGATAATAGAGTAAATGGACTGTACTTATTACGACAGCATTCCATACGCTGCCCATGTGGAGCATCAAAGTAGATGTGTAAGTAAACAATTACAGGATAGGTCATACACAATACATTCTATATGTACCTACAGCACCTTAGGCCTATGTCTGAGAATGCATGCACTATTATTACATTATTATTAAATAAGTGCAATAATATTTCTATCGAAGTTATGAATGAATCATTTACTAGCCGACTTCTATACCATATGGTACGGCTGAGGCAGCATACTTTTACACAAGTACTGTGAGTTTTATATTGAACTTCAACGTCTCTAGCGTATAGCCTCGCGTCATAGATTGCATTAACGCAGGTAAATACTCGTACATCTTCTGTTGATCTTTGGCAGGTAAGTAGTCTGTTGCAGCACATTTCGCAGGTAAAATAATTGGACTTATGTTGCAGATGACAGATATTTTTGTTGTTGCTAATCTATCTCAAGAGCTTCTCAAAAGAATAATGTACAAGTTCCAGCTGGTCGCCGAAACTCTTCTTACTCAGTACAAAGATGTATCGCTGTATTGTATTACCCTCTGACTGCTACTTAGACACAAATACTGTTGAGACCAAAACCTTGTGGAATATTGTGGAATTTATTTTACTATAACAAAAAAATTAGTATGTAAATTTCTCCAATATTGTCGTACGATTATGGGTTTGGTCAAACACTCGACTGGTTGGACACACGTCGTCGTATGCTCTTTATTATTGGTCCCAGAGTTCTAAAGTAAACAAATTCATCTTTAATAAAGATGATCTGCAGTTATTTATGCATATCTTCTGATGAGAGGGGGATGTTTTGAGAGTTGTTGAACTCAGAGTCAATAATGATGATAACGAGCTTAGGGTGAGAGTCTGACCACATGAGGAGCTTCATCCTCTAGTAGCAGCAGGCATCTACCTACAGCAGGAAATCTCTAGCTAGGGAGTGCTCACAATGAACTCAGTTTTACCTGCTTATGCATTAGTATCTCTTTTTGTAGTCTAGTAAGAGAGCTGTTCATAAACCAGAGTTTGCAGGTCATTGCAATCATGACGACAATAATATGTAGCTTTTGAATTTTCCCAAGTCTGGCTTTTGATCCACTTAAAACAGAGCTCTGGAGTAAAGTGCAGAAATAAATAAACATTCCTTTGCAAGTTTGAGGGCTTGAGGTTTGAATTTGAAGCTTAGATTTACCGAAAATGTGTGACAATATTATTATATCAAGATGTTTCTGTGCCACTGTTGATGGGCTAATTTTATATGCAGCACTGTTTTTGTATGCTAACAGGGGGGGAAGAACAGGCCTTCTAGAATTTTCACATGAGTAGAGTTCAACCTTATGGCTATTAGTATTGTTAGGTTTTCTCATGAAAGTATCTGGCTGCAGAAAGCTAGTTTGGGTAACCAGTAGTTCCATAACGGCTAATATATTTATTACTTGAACAGAAATCATATCATAATACGACATTAAATTAAAATTTTAAATGTTAATTAGTGTATTATACCATAAACAGTATTGACTAGTGGCTTGGCTTCCTTCACTCACAAGTTCAACAGTGATAAATATACATGTTGTTGGTATGAGAATTGAGTTAATTAGTGTTATTACTATCAGAGAGACTTGGATTTGTGGTCAAACATTGGTGAGATTTAGATAATACTTCCCCACTTCTCCTAGTAATATGATATGATACATGTAAGTGTAGAATACACTGTAGTTCTATATGGTAAGCCTACAAGTAGCATAACATACAATTGTGCAAAAAGTTTCTAATCTCTCAAATGATGAGTCTAGATGGGGCAGGTCCTCCCTCGCACTACAATCATGTTCATCATAAATTATAATAATATTATCTTATAACAATAATATTTTTAAAATATACAAGCTTGGAGTTGTCTGTCCAGATGGGGTGCAGTTGCTTTCATAACTTTAATAGCCTTAAATTTGTATTCGCTATCAGGGTATGACTATATAGGGGTCCAAAAATGAAGATGAAACTTTTTCTTTATAAACTTTGGCATAGAAACAAGGCTATCTTATTTTATGCAGTTTGGGCCTGCACCTGCCCCCTTTCCTTCTATGCTGTTCGTAACAGGATCCTCAGAGAGATTGTATTCACCAAATTTTCCCATTCTGTTTCCTGTGATTACCATGTACACATTTATCTCAACATATCACTTCCTGCTATTGGTGGTTGTTTAGCTTCGAGTAGGTCACCTACGAGATAGAGTAGCTATGAAGATTTTACATCTATAGACAAAGTATACTTGGTTAGTAACGGCTGCAGCTCATGTAGAAGATATGATATAGCAGTATTTTCTGCACCGGATGCTACGCATGCAATATATCTATGCTCTGCTTTTGTGATGTTGTGGAAAATTGATTTGTGTTTTTGATAAGCTATCAGTATCTTTTATGTAATTTGATTGGACAAGATTAAACCTCTTTGATGCTGCTAAAACACATTTTAAAATTGATGCTCTAGCAAATTGTGATGAAAGATAGTGGATCAACTAAACAAATTTACTCTATGGTTTATAACTAGCTGTAACTGAGAAAATATCAAGATTATGATCTGTAATTTAGTTGTTTTTTGGGTCAGGTAGTAGTAATGGAACTGTTAAAAGCATGTTTGTTAGTTTGTATTTGTAAAGGTTGGGGTCCAAAGTGTTGATATTTGAGTAATTGGCGTCCTCGTATTACATCCAGTTATATGAAATATTGTCTGTCTGTCTCAGAGCTTGATTGAATTAAATAGACAATTGTGTGTGTGTTTTGAGGGCCTTCGTTACACACATGTACAATGTACAACGAATATACACCCTCAGCACGCTCACAAAGTGTCACTAGTGCTAAAGTACACAAATTATGTGTACTGTCAATTTGTCTATATTTATCAACTAAGAAGAATTGTAGCAGAGAGCTATTTTGTCTGACTGGTTCCTGATTATATGTGCAAGTTTGACCAAGTGTTACCGCTGTTGTTGACCAAACCAAAAGGTATTCCCTGACCAATGGGCGCTTTGCACTGACCTTTAAAATCCTCTGAAAACTTGTGACAGATTTAAAACTCCATTGAAATCTATACTCTGTTGATTTGTTTATAATATCTGTTACCACGGTTACATTGCAGGATATGCCGACAGACCACTTGATTACATGTTACTATTATATTATTTGACCACTTGAAATAGTCTTCTTATGTACTTAGACATAGATTTGATGGTGATTATAACATAGTATGCTATTTGAGCTGGAACTCACAGCACTTGAGATCACTTAAAATTGAAGAGTTCATTAGTTTTAAATTAATATACCAGGGGATTATTTTAATCAAGTATCTTGTATTCAATTTAATTCATATCAATTTGTATAATCTATTCAAAGGATTGAGTGGATGTTGATTTTTAATGCTAAATATGAAACAATTTGTGATTTAGGGAAGAAAAGCATAATTATTATACTATTTCCATGAAATATGTCATTGATTTATTTTTATTGGACTATACTGATGCGATCCTCCAATCAAATGTCAGTTCTAGTACCCATAGTTCTTCAGTCAAAACAAATCAGGCATGACTCTGTATAACCTAATAGTTGACACATCATAACTATCATTGAATATCAGAGCCTAATCGTACAAAGTAGTGCTTTACAACAAGAGCTTGGGAAATAATACACATTATATATTATTATACTGCTGATAGTGACATTTAGATAATATTAGTCTCACATCTTGGCTATTTATTTACATGGATGTGATCTCATTAACATATATCAAGATAATATCTGGAGATAGCTGAGCTATTTGCTCCTCTCTGCTCTTATATATTTATATGTATATATATTACATTCCATGTGGTAATCATCCAGAGACTTTATAATACTATTGCTTGGATAAAAGCATGGACTTTGTTATCGTGAAGGTAAGTTGAACATTTCAATTTAATAATAATGATCTTGTGTATGTTGTTGTACAGAGTAACAATTATTTGGATTTACTATGATATGCTGTTTTGCTTTTTACGAACAAAGTACATGATTTTACACGATTATCTAGTTAAAACATTTTACACTTTTATTCAAAGTTCACCAAATCAAACTTTCCAAGTATGTTTACTAATTATTATTAATATCAGGAATCTCCGTCATTTTTTTCTAAATTTCACTTCCTTCCAACACCAAACTCCAATATGCTCCAAACCCAAATATGTTCGAAACATCCAGCACCAAACAACCTATTTGCATAATAAAGTGGCTCTACACCATTATTACAATTAATTTTGAGCATTGAAATATTTTACATACCTAAGGTAAGCTAGCTAAGTATAATTTTATGTATATAACCATAGCTTAGTTCTATCTTGAGTATACAGACTGAACCTTGCATATAAACGTAATGGAACTTGCACCAAACTTCTAAGTAGACAGTAAAGAAACAGTTGGGCAAGCCAGTAATAATAATTATTATATAGCAATCATATGCAAACTTGTAAAGTTTATGGTTTTTTCAAAAAATATTTTCAAGTGAAATAGTGACAGTGAATTGAATTTTAATGGCTTATAACTTCATTCTTGTGGGGAGGAAGAGGGTAGCTATTCCACCCTCCCATCCCACAAGTATGGTTTCCAGCTCAGGTCTCCCTATACCACTAGGGGTTGACTGTGGCTCTCAGGGTTGACTGTGGCTTGGATAGAGACCACAAGGGTGTTTGCAGTAATTCTATAATATTATCTCTATTTGACCTCTATTTGCTTAGCTAATCTTACCAATAAATTCTGCTACTAAATCCAATAAGTGGAAGTCTTTATTAAACAATCAATAAAGTATTTAATTTATAAATATTGTGATCTTTCAACTTCAAAAGGAATTAATTTGATCCAGTGAGTTATCCCTATACAGTATTACATTTATTATACATGCCTACAGTAGCTGTAAAATCTCTTTAAATTCCCATTTTTACCATTTAATTTCTAATCAATCAAAGGGGTTTGACTACATAATAGTGACATTTGACTTTATGAAATACATAGAACTTCATGGTTTTGTTTGACAAACAAATACAAATAATTGAGGCTATATAATTCCCTTGCGCTAAGGCTATACAACTCCCTCCTCCAAGGCTATAAACTTGTGCTTGTACATTAGGATGGATAGAGGATGTTTGGAAAGTATAAATGACCTGTGTACTTATGTACTTGGCCCTAAGATACCATAACATAGTTATCAGGTTTTGGCAGGGTGTTTCCTATATAGACAGAACTTGGGAGAAATGATAAAACTATAGATAGTCTCTCAGAATCAGGTACAGCAGTTTATTAGCACACCTTCCTGTTTCAACTGTCAGTTATAAACTACGAAGTGGTTGCTATGTTGTACATAGGTTGGGTTGGTGAAGCACATGCTAGTACACAACAAGCACATGCTAGTGCACAACAAGCACATGCTAGTACATGCAAGTACCTGTAAGTAAGCCTGTATGTGATGCTTTCACAATGTGGGGTTGACTTGAAGTGTCTAAACATACAATAATGTAGGATTGGTCTATGTTATACAAGCTACTTAGAGTAACACTTGACAGTGCGCAGCGTCTCAATAACGGAATATATAATTACTCTTACTTGTACATGCTGGTCCTCATAATAATATCGGCCCAATAAGAGTATATCCCTGTGTATCTGTAAGTTTGTAGCAGTGATAATATAGTTATACGCTAGAATACATTCCAGTAGTATATTGCTATTTACTGTATATAAGTACCATTACACACATATGTAGACAAACACATCACAAATCATTATATTTATTACTATGTCTATAGTCTATCTCTATGTACTTTGAATATGTTATGCATGCAGTTAGAAGTATTGGCATAGAGGTTAACATACTGTAATACATGTACAATGTACAATATAAAATGTATTCACTATTGTTACCACATGCATTAACAGTAAGACATTTTTTCACTTTTGTTGCATAAAATTAAATTATTCTAGTTGACAGCTAGAGTTATTATTCAATAATGCATAACACCATTACACCACACCACAACATTGATGGTTAGTTTTATTACATTATGTAGTTGACACTTGTCAAACTTCTGGATGGTAGAGTCTGATCTTTTAGCAGCAGAGCACATCTTTGATGATGTGTCAGCCAATATAATACTAAGACAAGTTTAGGCTAGATTAGTGTGTGACCGACTGTATCGTACATACACATGTAATATCTTAGGAGTGGTTATCCATCATAAGTCATTGTGAACAATAAAGTAAATTGAGTGATTGACACTGTGATATGGTTTTATCTATGTGAACATTGTCTCAACATGTACTAGCTTAGCAAATAATGAGTACACTCTAGCCTGTAGAATATCCCAGCTGTCTATCACTACCACCGCAACTAGTATATGGTGGTACCACAATATAGGGGAAGACAGCTTGGCCCTAATAATGCATAATAATATCCTTATTTTGAGCTAAAATTGAGGGTGGAGGTACTAAACCTTCCTTCCCTCATTCTTTGAACAAAATAGAACACGAGCTATTTGATCCTATCTTAGAAGCAGTACCCTCTTCTATCATGATGGAAACTTTTTAAAATTATTATTGAAACTTGAAAATCGAAGGCCCATCTGTTTAGGTTCATTATAGATCTACATGTACATGCATATTATACAAATCACCTCAACAGCAGAAGACATTCAAAAACAATTTTGAAATGCGAACTTTGCTAACGATATATAACTTCTCTATTCTATAATTGTTTGATATATTAATGGGTTTATTATCTGATTGGTTATCACTAGTTTGTAGTCATATTTCTACCTTTTCATTCGCCTTTAGTTGAATAATTACTGGTGCAGGTGCCTAAATTGTACATAACTTTACTAATGACTAATGCAGTATATATTGTTAAAATTATAATATCTTTGTGGGAAAAGTAGATACATGTTATTCTTGTAACCTTACTCTGTTGCTTATGTATACACAACTGTGAAATCTATCCCCATATACGTAATATTATGTTGTAATAAATTAGAATAGGTATTTGGTACTCTAGTTACAGTTATTTTACTCGGTGATGATCTTGGAACCGTAAGCATTCGGTACTAAGCACAATTCCCCATCTTGTTATTGTATATAAGGATACTGGAATATATGGCTCTACTGACTCCTTGATAATGTAAGCATGCCATGTAATGTGTATATTATGTTTATATATATTAATTTCGCCAGCTTATGCATTAAAATGGTATATCTTAATGCATATGTCTAAATCATAAATACTCTATTATAAGAAAGGTAATTATATATATGGTCAGTCAGTCAATTAAGCTGTGTATAACTGTTAAATAATTATGATAAACATTCATCTACAGGCTCCTATGTTTATTACCAGATCTCATTGTAATCATATCCATAAATCCATTAGTTTTATTGCCCTAATCATCAGTACAACTTAATTTGCACCTCACCATTTAGACCTGTTGTAGTAAATACATGGAGCAAAGAGCGGACAACTCCCAACTTGTTAGATTTTTCAACTTGTTCACTACTTCACAAGGGAGATAATTTTAATCTAATAATTCTCAACCTATTAGCAAACTAAGTTGTATATATTATTACTTATTCTTATTCCTAGCATACATTAACATACAAACCTTACATCTTATCTCTAAATCTACTTCTGAATTTGCATACATTATAGACGGGTAGTGTTTGGTGATTTCATATATAATACCATATAAGCCTTCAGGTAAACTACACTGTACATGTACAGTACATAAACACTGCCTCTACTCTACAACTGACTACAGATATTTATATACACTATATATATATTATATACCTCTCTAAACATTTCTATATCATATACATACATGTGTATTACTACTGACTACTTATCAGGCAACTAGAGCTGGCTAAGTGGGCTTTTGTGGTTCATGCATTGCCATCAGCTACTCTACTAAACCACAGGCCCTTCTCTACACTCACTTACTCTAGACTGGAGTCTAACCTAGTTACTTCCCCAGTCTATTTACAATTGAGTACAGTCTAGGGCTGCTCTAGTGTATGTAATCATTGTTTATACCTTATAGGAAGTGCTACCCACTCTACTGTTTATTTATCTGCAGGCAGCACCATTGGTAGCCAATGAAAGTACACTAATTTGCATACATGAATATATTCCAATTATGGGCTAAAGTTATAGACAGAAATTTTAAAGGTGGTAAATAGTCTATATAAAATGAGGTCGGAGTTTAATGCAAGATTAACTTAGATTATGATATAAGATTATCTTTCATAAAATAATTATAATACATGTAAAAGTACATTCACACAGTATATACTTATATTTATACACTAGATAACCTTATGAGGAAACCAACCACAGTAAGTGTAATGTATAAAATTATACATGCTTATAATGTAAAAATGCACCTACAAACTGCATAGAAATATATTATAATAATAATACAAATCATGTACTATGAAGATGTAGTTGTAGATTACGCTGCAGGTACATTAATATAAGTAAGCATTATTGTGTATAAAGGAACTAGAGCCCTTCTGTGTTAAGTATAATAACAATCAAACTAATAGCCTGTTATCTAATACATGTATATATTTATATAATAAATAGTGTGCTGTTATATTGATCTGTATACCACTTATATTCAAGTGTAAGGAGGGGATAAGTGTGTTTAATGTTAGACTATTATCAGACTCTTATGTTGTATGCTTGGGTAACATATGGTCTATTATTATATATCACAATCGATATGATTGTATCAAATCTCCTTCTTACCTAAAAGTTGGAGACGTATAACAAGGACTCCATAATTCTCATCAACACCTTGGAACATATGCTCAACTTTGTTCAGTGTTTTCACAAGTCGAAGTATATGTACATGTATATATGCATATGCAAAGTATATATACATCATGCTAGCTGTGCTTCAAAAACTTGGCAGGTATTTGGGATAGTATTTTACTTTCATGTAAGTTATATTTGCTGCTGGAGATCGTAGAACAGTTTAGATAGATAATGAGTCATTTACAAGGCAGCAGCAGCACCTTATTTTAGGTGTTACTTGGCTACATACTATTTACTTGGTATCTCATATTATATAATACTATAATATAATATTGTTATTATATTCATTGTATCACTATATTTGATCTATTATTATTGTTATATCATCAATAGCTCATCTTATTCTGTCAAGTATACCTGAAGGGAATAATTGATCTCCAGTTAATAGGCACATCAAACGTTCATTATTCACACTTTCCCATTGGTAAATGACAGATCCCCAAGCATTCCTAAAATAATTCTCTCTCTCTATTATATTATTATGATATCTATTAACTCTAAATATCACTGACTCTACCCATTTGATTTAGTACGTATTCTGCAATGTATAGTTACTGTATGACTTTTGTGCATGGGGTCACCAGGGACCTAGTTTTGTGTCATCACTTTTCTCTGTCCAGTTAACCTACATGAGATCTTGTAACTATAAAATAGTTAGGTAATAGCTGTCTGACATCACATTGCGTAGTTACAGAATACACATATTTGTCACCAGCATAGATGGAACATAAAAAACACATGTAACTCAATTTAATTGAATTGAAGCATGCAGCGTTTAGGGTGGAAAGGTAGTATCGGATATCAATAGCTTACAACCTTTATAAGATAATTTAAACTTTATCATGGGGAGAGGCAACCTTTTCCCACTAACCACACAGAGAGTGTTTGTCATACTGCTCAAGGCAAAGTGTACAATCATACTATTTGCTGTTGGTTATTGAAAAATCTCATTGTATTTGAAACAATTTGAACCCCAATTAATTAGGTAAGATCAAAGGTTTGCTGGAAGAGGTAACCCTTGGAGGTGTACCACCTAGGTGTACAATATCTTAACATCTCCTGTTTCAAGATTATTCAGCCTGTTGTTACATGTGACCTTTGTTTGAGTGAGTGTTAGAGTCAGCAGTTGATGCCAATGTCAACACTTACTTAATTTGGTCAGCTTTGATTTATGAAAGTAAGCAATATAATTGCTTAATTAGTAGAGAGTTATTTTAGTTCCTACATTGCAGTTGGTACAAGCATTGTTTTGTAGTGAGTAAAAAGCTATTATGTTGAGAATTCATGTCATCCTTGTAGAACTGCTAGCTCTGAACATGTGCATTCCATGTAGAGCTATTTACGTCACAAATTCAGTTTTTATCTATTGACCTGCGGAGTATAAAGCATGCCCTTAAATTCTATACACCTTTACACATTTCGTTTTGTGTGTGTTTAATTTTGCCACACTAATCAATTCAATTGGTTTAGAACAAAGGTATTTGTTTTTTTCTACGAGTTCAGAGTTGGGTGAAGTTGTATTCTATAAAGTATGTGTTAATGATACTTGAAGTTCATTTGATCACAGAGCATCTCAGCATACGCATCGTAATCTTTACAGTTAAAGTTTCAAAATGAAATTGTTAAATAGACACCGGAGGGCGACTTGTAAATTATTTAAAGATTTGGATCTAGTCATAATTAAAGTAAGTACACCATTGCAGCTGCACGAATCACACACATGTGTGATTCAGTGGTGGAAGTGATGCTAGCGATTTCCAGCTGACTTATCTTTGTGTTGCTGTTTCCTAATCATTAATTTTACTACTTGTTAGGTAAACGGACAGGACTTATCTAATGCCTCTCATGAGGAGACAGTGAAATCTTTGAACACAGCACAAGAACCTATCACAGTGGAGGTATTGAGAAGACCTGCTGCTGGCAATATTATACCAACTACCGACAGTTCTACGAAGCAAGCACCTGTGCAGACAACCATGAACTCAATAGCTACCCAAACAGAAACATTCTCTTTGGAAACAAATTGCTGTAACAGAATGTTTGTAGTGCCTGCTCCACCCCCAATCTACAGGTAGGCTGGTCATTAGCATACCCCACTACTATTATCATAATTATAGAAAATTAATTAAAGAGTAGGAGTTATGGCTAAATTGAGTAATAACATAAAATGTTTGGTTTGGTTTAAGTATTTCATTCAATTATTGTATAATCCAAGCCCTAGTGTTATGTTACTAATATATGCATTTGACAATACACAGCAGTAAATTTGACGTATTTAAAATTTCTTCAAACAAAACTAAAACATACATGTGTATACAAATACTGGAATACTTGTTTACTGGTGTAACGGAACTTGACAACGAAAATTACATTTGTAAAGCCTTTTGTTTTTATCAAATGAATTATTATTATTATTATAGGATAATGGGGTTGCTTGTAAATATCTAAAAATAACATTTATGGTTTTTATATTTGACTAACAATTTGAATTGTTAGTTAGTCAACTGCAATTGACTATTTTCTTTAATTTCATTAAACTGACTCCATTTACAAGTAAGAGTAATATGTAAGCTTTACTATTGTATCTAGAGGTGTAATATTGTTGGACCGTGCATTGACCGAGTATTGCCAGATGTGGAGTTAATTTAAATTAACAAAAAACAACGATGAAGGTGGTATGAAGGTGGCATGGTACTGTTTTGTTACTAACCTAATTTTTGTTGATATCTTACAGTAGCTTGGAGGAAATTGCCACATTAGCTAACTGTACACACAATCTGGATATCTCTGAAGAAGGGGAGGACCAACAAAGCTATGACGTAGAATATGATGTATGTATAAATATAAGATGATGGGGGGGGGGGGGGTAGGCTACTGACCAAACTCATGCTATGTATAGTTCCATGAGCTATCTCTCCTGGAACTAATAATGTTTATTTATAGTGTATTATAATATTATAGCATACCCTGGGATTGAAAGCATCAGTTTTATACATGCAGACTCTTAAAACAACAAGATCACCATTCAAGCAACATTCATCTTTGAGTTCTATCCAAATCTCAATGTTTATTGGATTTTGTGTCTACAAATAAACTAACTTAACCGAACAATTCCATTTGTTTGGTTTCCATTTGGTAGGCCTGGTTTGTAGTTATTTTTACACTCACAATAAACATGACTCTATAATATGATTAATTAAACCCAAATAGACCAACTAATCATCACTTGAAATGAGCTGCATTAGTAGTCAGCAACCACTGCAGGTCTGCGTTCAAGTATTATTAAAAGCCTCTCACACAAAAGATCACATGCTAGCCCTGTGTTGGCAATACTATAGACATATGGATATAATGAGTTATAATGACTTGGAGAGATGAAGAAACTGGCTCAAGTGTGATTTCTAACCCCTTCAATTCACTTTGCAATAATGGCGATTTCTTCATCTTTGTTCGAATTAGCTCTCTTTTACTATAATCAGTGCCTTGCATTTCTTCACTAATTTGGCTACTTATCCATTTGCAGCAAGTCATTCTGAAACGGGCCTCATCAAATGATAGAATTGGTTTGACATTATGCTATGGCGAGGTGGACGAATCTGGTGTTTCCGATGTTTTCATTGGAGATGTTGAACCAGATTCTATTGCCGGTAAAGATGGCCGAATACAAGCCGGTGATCAGATAATAAAGGTATGCCGGTGCTAGATCTACACTAGGTAATACATGTAATTCTAGTGGTGGCGGGGCTAGCTAGATTGTGAGCAAAAGGTGCAGATGCTCGTATTTTGCACAAAATAAGAGAGTTACAAAGTTGTACAGATGTAGCTTGTAACTGGAGGGTTGTAGAAAGCAATAAGCCGCAGGCCCTGAAATCACAATTAACTAACAACAATGCAGGTAGACAAGGGAAGGCACTCAAATAAGCTTCTGCTATTGTTTGACTTGTGTTCAATTTAAAAAGCTAGCAAGTGACTCTTGAATGCCCGCTCAAAGTTGCACCAAAATGTTTTTATGGTTCACTTATTGTAGAGAAAGAAATAATGCCCTAGTTTGATACACTATTGCTACGCTTATATTAGCTTGCATTACTCCTGTACTCAATAATCCTTGAAGGGCACATATTCGGCTTTTGCCTGTAGTCGTCCCGCCTATTTTAGTAAACATGGATGAAGAGTTTAAGGATTTTCAATTGTTTTATTGCCTCAATTAATTACTCGATTGTTGTGATATATATTATAATATTCTGTTGCGTTGGTAGATAAACAACGAAGATGTAAGGAGTAGAGAAGAAGCGATCAAGCTATTTAGCGAAAGCAGAGCGGATATAAACTTGCTCATATGTCGTCCTGCAGGTTTAGTAGAACAGGTGAATATTTTATAAATTGCTAATACTGTAAATACTTTGTAGCTGCTGCAACCAAAGTTAGAATAAATATGTTTGTGGTATTCTTATCTCCTTTTATGTTTATGCATATTTAGGGTTCAATTTTCATGCTCTCTATTCGAATTACCCTGATATGAACATTTTACATGATCTGAAATTTGATCACAACTTTTCCCTCTAGCAATATATACATTTTAATATGCCAACACTAGTAAAGCGTAGTGTAGGATTCTAAGTGCTATCCGAGACACTCCTAGAGGCTTGCATGCTACACATTGCCATAGGCTAGTACGCTTCTGTTTATACTAGACTAACCTCACTGTAATATTAGCATGGGTAATCATTTCATTTGTTTTCTTGTTATCCTGTCCCCATTTTCCTGACTTCCTCAGTGCAAATTTAGTATCAAAAGTACCACATGCTGTTTACTATTTATGCAGCATTATTATAGCTTACACAAACACACACAGATCAATGATATAGAATTTTACTTTTTTTGATATATTAAAGTATCAAAACATTGCCAGTAGCCTGTAACATATAAAGTTGAACTGGAATTGATTAAATTTGTGGTGGAAATCCTAGCGGGTTGTTTGGGATCAATTTATGCAAGTTTGAGCTTGCGAATTTTGGCGGGAATGTCGGCATTGTTTCAAATAAAGTTGTGAGAAGCAAATAGACTTCTGTCTTCAGGAAGAGGGAACAAAGATTATATAAAATCTTAATACATTAACTTTGTATGCCTATTCCTTATGTTACATGTGGAAATTTAAATTCATGTTTTCCTTCCTTAGATGGACGACGGTTTCCTTGAAGATTGTGCTAATGGCGAAACAGAAGAACATTATTACGAAAGTTTGATATACCCACATCACGATATCAAGATGATGCCACTTATTGAAGTAGAAGAGGTTCGTCAAATATACAGCATATGTTTGTTTTCATATCTCTAAATCTGCTGATCATTGTCTTTGAGCAAACACTTGATACGTAACTAGATAACTCAGTGCCTTAGTCACAGCACATTCACATGGTAATTATAGTTATCAATGTTGAGATGATTCTAGCCGCCAATGATTCTACCAATTGCTTCGAGAACGGAAGTTCTGCGTAATAAGTTACGTGATGTCTTGTTTATATGCACGTAAATAGTCGCAAAGCATGGATATCTGTTACTAAAACACATATTTATCTTGTCTTATATCATACTCTGCTATTTTAGAATTCAGAATTTGAAGAAGAAAGTACACTAACAGATACAGCCACCCTTCCCAGTCAAAAGGAGAAGGAGGCCAAAGATTCTGGCGTCGGCCATGACAGTGCAGGCAGCTCTGAACAGGTTGGTAATCTTTGTAGTTTCTTGCTCCTATATTACATGTGTTTACCAGATCATCTTTACAACTGTTGCTGAGGTTCTAACAAATACAGTCGTCTAATATTGGTATTACTTTGTTATAGGAATGCGACTCAAGTCACTATGACACCATCAATCCTGCAGATGACACCATATTGAAATCTGAAATCATCGAAGATCGTACTGAATTCCGACAACTACTCGAGTCAAGGTGTGTCGAGCTAGAACCGGATCTACGAGATGAACTAAATAAAGCTCAGCAGTGTGACAATAACAACAGAATATTTCCACGGATGGGAACTAAGATCATTCACTACGGTAGTAGCGACTCTAGCCCTGTAAAATGTACGAATCGAGAAACTAACACTGATACTGCATACAACACAGCCGAGAGTTCTCCAACCACTCTCGAACTTACTAAAAATAATTCAGGTTCAACCTTGAGTCTATCGGTCAACAAGAAACAAAAGAAACGATCACAAGAAAAGAAAAGTCGACGTAGTGCGGTCTCTAGTCAGTCACAGTCAGTATCATCGAGTCACTCTGACATCACATACACCACAGAAGACAAACTGGCTGAGACCATAGCATATCAGCAACAGCTTTTGTTAGAACAGTCTAAAAACTCAACACTCACACGAGAAAATACTACAACCCAGAATACCGGTAACGTGAGCGAAAGCTCAAACATGGAATGGGTTGTTAAAAGGAAATCTGATGGCACACGTTACGTAACGAGACGTCCTATTCGAACGAAGATTCTCAGTGAGCGTAAAAAGAGACTTGAAACTGAACGATGTGGTATGACGACTGATGATGACGCCATGTCTGAGATGAAGACAGGTCGACATTGGTCCAAAGAAGACCGGCGAAGACATTTACAAAAATCTCGAGAGCACCAACAACGAAAAGCTATCATGCAGCAACGTATTGAAATGTACAAAAAGGCCGCCAAGGAAGGCCAGCCTAATATATTGGAACTCAGTCACAAAAAACTACAAAAGCATACATTGAAGGACCTTGACTTTACAACAGTACCAGAGTTGTTAGCACACCAGGGTCGTATCCCTCTGTCATCTTCTAACCTGATTACGGTCACCACTGTATAATACCACTTGAATTACTTTTGTATGGTTACATTTTGTGCTGAGGATTTGATAGGGCTAAATTTTCCAGTTTGGTCAATGGTGCAATAGAATAATTTATATTGTAATATAGTACATTTCTACCAAAATATTTTAACTGCTGTTAAAACAATCGATAACTGCATGTATTTTTAAATTATTAATTTTATATTTTATAATATTATTAGATCGTTGTAAACACATGTATTACAGTATTACATGTATTACAGTATTACAGTAAATTGGTTTTCCTAGTCAGTAATACTATTATAGTGAAAACATTATAGTATAACCATATTATAGCAATCAGAATACCATTTATTAGCATTATTACCTGCAGTACTATGTGATTCACAAGGTATGTAAATAATATAATGTGTGTCACCATGAGATTTCATAAGATGTTTGTTTAAGTGGAGATCTTAAAAATAAATAAGCACAAATTTCAAGCACATAAATAGTGTACATAAAATAAATAAGAAATTAAATATTTATGTTATGTGGCAGAGAATCATGTACATAAAGACAGCAGGTCGTACAGATATCACAGAGATTGATTATTCTAAACACATTACATGTAGATGACACATTAGCAATCAACTAAATACAAATACACAGAGTTGACGATTATATACAGTGTATGGGTATCATAAAATGCACACTACATCCTATCAAATGTTGTATAACCAGTAGAGTTGCTTCATAAAATAATATAATATTGTAATTGGGAAGGTTTGTAGGCACATAAATGCAGCGCACTATTGGGTAGGGCCATCTTGTGTATCAGTGAAAGTTAATATGTCAATTGCTCAACTGTGATTTGAGTTTTGGGGGCTCGAAAATACAATTCTGCTATCACCAGGTTTGCCCCAGTATTATACTCATGGTAAGATTTCTAGTAGAGATCCAAGTGGCTGACTACCCCTGGAAATATCTCCTCCACTTGCTTAGAGATGCTGATCCTGAGCTCGACCACTCCTCTCTGGTAATACACGACTCTTTGAAGTTGGGTAGCTTAGCCAGCATACAAGCTCCTATATATGCTGCGTGGTACCGGTGTGGGCTGGCATGAACCTACAACAAAAACAAGAAACATTGAATACAGGCACCTGCTAAACGCAACACGCTTCAAACACTGTAGGATCTGCTAAGCTTTGAGAGGACAGAGGCTAGGGCTAGGAACTGGGGGGGGGGGGGGGGGGCTGCTGTGCTGGAATATAGGGGTGCCTACATGATACGTTATATTTTTGCTTTGAAGCATGGCTTGGTAACTATAACAACAATGAATGAAAATAGCAGTAGCCTACATTATAATTGTATTGTCTTGATTGAGTTTTAATTATGGTGTTAATTGATTGTACACTTTTTGAAGTCATCATTTGTCAAGGGTAAGCGGGGCAGGTAGGTAAAATGTTCTCTGTACCAGTCGATAACAAATGAACAATTCTAGCCTGAATAATGAATATCAAATATACATAAAACTTTGCTTATCACTTCCCATTGTTTCCTGGAGAATTTAGCATTCGGATGTCAGCTGTAAACTTCAAAGTAGAGATAGAAAGCCATTACTGAGATAACATATTCATGATAGACCGCTATCAATACCTCTAAGACAAAACATGTACCCAAATATAAAACATAGCCCAGTTGAACCCAGACTTGGTACAACAATCTTAGTCAGTGTGTTGATATCTCATCTCAACAGACTAGAAGTGTCAGCTAATGAGTTTGACCAGCACAATCCTATCAACTAGAAAGTGCAGACAAGCTAACTCACTGGTGAGATACCTTACCCTGTATTGTATCTATGCAGGTTTCATATTTATTCTTGTATGATATTAAATACTTGGCATTCCAAGTTGAGGCCTAATTAGCCCAGAATATTATGCGAGGTTCGGAATATAATACAAAAGACTATTGTTATCTTCATTTGCCTTTTTGACAATTGCGTTAGTTGAACAAAAACACAAAAGATAAGTTAGTTGAGTCACACAGCAAAATTATTGTATGCCGCAAGAGATGAAAAAGGGGTCCAACTAGTTTAACTCAGTACAAAGTTCAGATAAAAACCCGTAACTTGTCACCATGTTTTACCACAAAAATATGCTGATAGGCATTTGAAGTCCAATGTACAAAAAAGTTACCCAGACCAGTTGTTTGTTTACAATATTTTTTATTTATTTAAAATTTCTAATGTAAATCTGCAAAATGTAGATAGCTGATCTTGCGTGAAATCAAAATGAAGAGTATAAAATACCCTGTACATGTACAGACTATACATGTTTTAGTTGAACAAACAAATCATCAACAAATCATTCATCATTAATACATGGAGCTCAGGCAGCTTCCGATTGCGCTGGATGGGGGTTAAAATGATCTGGCGGCAGCAGCCCAACGAAATACAAGCAGAAAGTGCAGAAGACAATCATTGATGAGCAATAAACTAGCATCCTCGAATTAAGGTGTAATAAATGATTATTTTATATTATGTGAAACTAAGGAGCTGAATCATAAGTCGTACCTTAATTGCCATAAATTACCAGGTAAATGAATAGCCTTATGGTACTAGGCATAATGATCTAGCTCATTAGTATAACTACATTCTCCGTTTTCACAGCAGGAGATTCCAACAGAACCATGTTATGGACTGACGATTCCCAATATATTTCTACATATTACGTTTTCACGCACCAGTCATGATGAAAAGAAACATTGAACTGAAGAGATCTATACATTCTGTGAGTGTGTTACTCCATTGAGAACTGGACACGCTGCCGGAGCATGAATGGCGGAACGTGTAATGGGAAACCCAATGAGCGAGAGTGCTATTCCAGCTGAGCAGTGATGCCAGTAAATTTGTAACAAAAACTATATATTACACAATGTACATGTAAATCCTTCGACCATTTTCATGAAGCTATTATTACTCTGGTACATGTGGGTATACTGCTGGTAAAATCTAAGTTGTTATTAAACTTAAATTTGTTTTGCTGTCCGAAAATGACCACCACATCTAATCATGCTACTATGTTTGTATTTTTCTTCCGTATCAACAAACAGGAGTAACAGAGTTCAAAATGAGGTTCCCGGTGAAGCATTGGTAGCAATGGGTACTCGGTAGCCTGTGTTCCATTTTCTGAGCAGCTACTTATAGGGGTGGGTCAGGATTTTTGTATACCGGCCCAACCCTTATTAATTGTGAGCTAGGTCTATATTATTCCATATGTTGTAGGTGAATGAGGTGAGGTTATGACTCAGTGCGAGTGATTTCCCTCATTATACTAATATGAAGACAACAGCAAATGATTATGAACAAGGAGTCAGCTAGTTCAGTGCATAAATTATGTTATGATCAATAGCCAATAATGTATCTTGAAAGAATAAAAATAAAGCCAAATGTGTTAAGCATGATATTTTTATATTATGTTTTAGTAAACAGCAGGGCTAGGCTATGTGCTGCTTATACTGGATTGGTTACAGGTTTTAAGAACTAGTGAACTTGATGATGAAATGTTGGATATAAATTCACTGAACATTGACTTGCCTGGGAAAAGCAACATTCAGTAAATATTATATCCCTGCATGTGACATAACATTGTTGTTTGCTTAACACCTACGACTATTAATCTAAACCAATGCTAATGGGTACACTTTCACAGAAATTTGTGAAATTTAGAAATCGCTAATTAATTTCTGTTACTTGCACTAAATTTGACATAGTATTATAACTTTCAGATGTTAAATCGTTCAGCTTGTAACTGTTAGCTGAACTTATGACCGATTTTTAGAGCGCTTGACAACTTCTGTAAAAGTGAAATCAAACTTTGCACAGTAGAGTGAATAAAATCGCTGCACATACATTAGTAGAGTATTGCTTTTCTATCAACTATTTCCAGGTAAAAACAAACAAGATAAACAACTAAACTTTCTGCACTTAATGACTATGATATTGATTTCAGTAAATCCTTTTCCAATAAACAATAATATACTAATGTATTGATAAGGTAACAAAACAGCTAAACAGCTTGTAGTTTATTACAAGGACATAGAACGAATGTCATTATAACAAACAGAATGATATTATTGTTTACTGCTACTTTAAATGGCGAAACAAGGATTTTTTTTCCCAATGGGCGTCAAAAAACTTTTTCCTGTAGATCTTAAACCATTTCCATACGATTATCATGTTGCGTTTACTGTAAATATACACTTAGCCTACCTGGACATTCACTGAAGATGGGACTATTTTTCCTAACTCCTTCAATAGACGTTCAGGAAATCCTTTGGTAAGTGTTGTGCCTCCACTGAGATATATACTCTGCCACATCTCTCGGCGCATATCCATTGGACAACTATTCACAACTTCCTGTATGAGACGAGGCAGTGTGGGACTGTCTACACCGAGCAACTCTGTTTTCAATAGTCCTTCTGGGGCTTTAAATCTAGCAGTATCAACTGATATATTTCTACAAAAATGTTAATATATAGTGTTAACCATGAACTGTAAACTATTGGAAGTTGTCCTCTTTTGAATGTAAACCTACATAATGCTAGGGCCACACTGACGCGATTTTTTGTGCGAATAGCGAATTTTGGCCAAAGGCGAATTCGCAAATCGCAAATTTTGTGCGAATTCGCGCAAAATTAGCGATTTCGCACTCGCTGATCTCAATCAGCTAATTCGCAACTCGCTAATTTGTGATTGGCCAATTTTTACATGTCACGTTACTGTCACGTGTTCAGAGCCACGGATTTTCAATCAATCATGAGTTTAAATTATTATATTAAAATATTTATTTTAACTGATGAATAAAGTGACTACTTCCGTTTGCAAGAATTGTGTAAAACGAATGAAAGTAAGAATAAAATAATTATTCTATTTTAATTATATTTTTATTTTACATTTTTTGGAGTTCTAGTTCTGCAGTGAATGAGAAACGTGACCGGGGATAATAATTTTTGATCCCTCATTGGGTGAAATCAATGCGAATTCGCTTATAGCTTTTGCAGTGTGGCACGCTCGATTATAATTTGCGAATTCGCCTTTGGCCAAAATTCGCTATTCGCAAGAAAATTCGGGTCAGTGTGGCCTAAGCATAAGAAAAAGAGCAGGTCTTATGACAATAAGGTGAGCATAGATGATATTGTGTATATGATTACAAATTTCACATTCTCCTTCTGCATTATTTCCTTACTGGTGAGGGTGTAGTGAAAAGAGATATAACATGATTTTAGCTAATATTCCAGGCAAGGAAAAACATAATTGGTAATATAAACAATTATAATTATACTTTAAACAATGGATATCCTGCCATTGCAGTATTACAAGGAGAGAGTTGAATAGATGACACACAGATAATGTTGAGTTATTATTGAGTCAAAGTGTCATGTCAGCAACTTGTCAAATGCCCTGTTACTAAAATATAAACAACATTAGCTAACGGAAATCAGAAGGTCATGTTTAAACTATAATCACAACATTTTTTTCTAACAAGAAAGTAATGTCAGCTGACCCATATAATAGCATTATTGGTAATTAGCTCTGAATTGGAATTCTGCGCTACCGACAATAGGCTCTGGTGGTGTTAGCGAGGGTATCCTGTGCCATATAGACAATATCTATAGCAAAGGGGCTTTTTTCCACACCCCTCCCTTGATCATAGTTACCTTTCTAATAAAGCTACCTTATCAGAATGCAAAGTTTGCTACCTGCATATTGCATGTAGTTTGTCTCATAATAAATCATATGTCACTCATATTGGAGGATAAAGTCCTACAGACCTGATATGAAAGTTTGGTGGGAGATCAAATTCGTCGAGGTCTACAGTCACCTCACATTCTTTCTCATTACACATGTACTTGAGCAGGTTATCCCCGTAGTCCTGGGATACGAAGCATGTCTGAAATATATCAGTGTAATATTAGCCCATAACTCTCCCAGTAAGTAGAAGGGTAAGACAAGTCTTTATGTAGAAGTGTGAAATAATGTTAGGACTACATTTTTGCCAAATAGAACATTATATCAGTGTCTTGTACTATTATATTTGCATGTAACATACACTGTACAATTTCATGGTAATGAGGGAAGTTCAATAGAATGGTAAAAAAGGCTAAGTAAAACCCTACTGTCCATTTTGTTTACATGTTAATAGTTTATAATTGTGATTCGAGCTGACGGCAAAACAGGCAGCAGGATGTAAACAAAGTTTAATCATCAATGAACTGATGTCAATATATAACTTGAAGGTATCAATGCGGAAATAATCCAATATGTATTGTTACAACAGCATCAATTTCCAATAAAGCAATAACTAATAATAATGGATAGACTATTATTAGATCTATTTGCTACATATTATACTCTTATGCTTGAGATCTCAGCATTTTTATAACTATTCCAAGCACTAAAATACTTATTTTAAAACTTGTGACGTAGATTTGACGCATTAATAATCTATACCTTTTCTTTCACAAGTCGAGGGAGAAGATGTTCAACTGGAGTAAACAATCTGTACTCTACTAGGTATGTGTTGAGAGTTTCCGTAATCTGAGTTCCACCAAACGTCTGCCTGCTTAGACCTCCATCTACCAGGTAACCTAAAGGAAGATGATAACAGAGTTCGGTGAAAAGGATAAATATTCCTACCAAGAAGACGTACATAGCAGACGTCATTCCACCATTACACGACTCCGTCACTCCTCGATATTTTCTTGGATTAATATAAAAAGTTGGAACCTGATAGCACCAATAGTTGTAATAATGTGAGATAATTTTTATGATTCACTAACCATCTGCTATGGCGACGATCTCGATTCTCTCTCCGATGTCTACGACTACACCAGAAGTAGCGCTGTAGATGTAGGGTGTTAGTAGAGACTGGTTCACCATGTTCACTCCTGCCACGTTGTTACCATGTATGAGTATATTTATTACTTCTTCTTTTAGTCGGAGACTAAAGTTATGAGGCGTAGACAACAGTATCTGAAACAAGAAAGACAAGTTATGTTGCCAATACTAGTTTATTAATTAAATCATTGTAAAATCAACATGTCAACCACTAAGTTGAGAGTGCTTCAGTGAATTACTAATCATAAAATATAGAAACAGTAAAATACAAAAAAAATTATAAAATGACGGCGAAACAGAAATTTATGTTCTAGAGTTGTCTTCTAACTGAATACTAGAAAATCTGTTAGAAATACAAGCTCCATAACTAGCTATTGTGCATCAGGAAACACCGGTAATTGTATCATTCTTACCGTGTAATCTGAAACATCGACGTTCAACTCGGTGAAAGTTTTTCTGAAGATATCTGGAAGGACTTGTACATTGATTCGATACTGAAATGAAAAAATATGTCCGGTTACAGCAAAATAATTTTTCTTGAAGCAAGAAGTAGCAAATATCTCCTTGCATATATATACATGTACATGTAATAACCATATCTATATCTCTCGGGTTATAAGTTCTTGCAGTCTTCAGAAACGTCTACCTCTATTAACTGACTATAATTATAGATATGTAGGCTACATCGTATATATAATTCTATATCACTGTCTTACTGTGTCAGCAGCATCCTTGCAAGCGGCTACGGGTCGATGCAAACCATTAGTTCTGTTCTCTGGAAGATATGCATCCTTTCCAATCACTACCTGTCCTTTCTCATTGGTAGAAGTCACCGATGGGAAGAATAACTGGGGGTAACTTGCTAAAAGCAGAAATAGCATTTGGAAACAATTTATTAATAAAGAACATGAGTCTAGGGTACATAATTATAGAAAATGTGAAATCCAAGTTGAAAAAACTCAATCATCTCTAGTGGCGATGCGCTACCATAATAAGACTCACGTGTATTTCCCAGAATTCCAGCCCGAATTGAGGTACTTCCTATATCGATAATGATGACTTTGGGAACATGGGAGTTGTCCCTACTGGATAAACAGGGGCGGATGTAGGTGGAGTGAGGGGAGCATTTGATCTGTGTGTAGAACGAGCGTTTCCAGTCAAGATGATTAGTGGGTGAAGAACATCTCACCATCAGGTAATGACCTCTCTGCATTAAGATAATTTTATACACATAATTATACTCGTGGGAAGCTAAGAGGTCAGTGAATTATACCCAACTAAGGGTTAATGACTAAATGTAGGGCAAGGGCTAGCCTGGGTTCCAATACATCATAGGTGGGTGTGCAGGTGGTTGAACACAGAACCATAGAATAGGGGAGATAATTCTATGCACAGAACTGAAACAGTGGCCCTAGTTCCAAATTCTACTGTTAGCTTATTCACTTCCATATTATGAAAGGCATAGAACCCAGGCTATAAAAGGGGTGTATGTACATGGCTGACACTTCAGTGAAAAGTACGTTACAGTAAGGTGGTACTGGGATTTGGTACACAGTTACTAAAAGTGTCAAGCAATGCAAGCCTTCCTGTACAAGAGTTTCTTAACAGTTGTGAATGCATATTTGCTGCTATTATTTACTTCAAGGTTACAAAAATTTGGCTTTAGTCCAATTAATACTGATTCTGTTCAATCTACAAACTAAGTAAACAATGACGTAGAATATTCTATTGATTATGAATTCCAGGGTAATAATATTATTATGTTCAACAAAATATTACGAAAGTTCAACAAGAGATTGAGAATTCCTAAATGAAACAAATAAATAATAATATGTTAATATCAATACGAAACCTAATGAGATTTGTATTTTGAAACCCGTTCATAGATTAAAAATGCATTGAATATTGAATAGCATGCAGTTGATATAAGATGTGTCACAGGTGGTGGGTATATTGTAGGTCAGCACCTACTGGCAGGAGATTTAGTTACATAATTTGAGTAATCTATGATTTAATCATAGCTACGTTGTAAGCATTGCCTGGGGCTTGGCACCTGAAGTTTATCTAGATTTATGTCACTGTATTACAAAATTCTGGTTTCAGTTTCATTTACAGGTGACCTGATACATGAAACTACATGAACCATAATTTAGTCTAACAATAGTAAAATGGTTTTACTCTGTTGTGTGGTTTTACTAAAACCACAGGGAACAAGAGGTCAATGATAGGAAGAGCATAGTACAAGTCTATAAGGTAAAGTGGAACAGGAGATATAACACAACATTTTCATAAATTCACTTCTACTAAATAGGGAGCAGCCGTGGGTATATCCTTCATGTAAGACACCCACAAAAATATAACTAGTCTACTATATAACTATATACTACAATAGCTGGTGTAACACAGAGTAGTAGCATAATTTGGAGTTATCCACCTTCTAGGATATCAGTGTTTGATTTAGATGCTTACTAAGGAGTTGTATTCTCTTGCCTGCTCAGACTACGCCTGACCTTGCAACTGTGCAGCCCTATTATAGTGCTACCTACCAGTGAGGAGCTACCACCCCCTGTCTAACGGACGTCCGCAGATCCGCAGTCCGCAGTTTTTTTGAGCCACCTATATATACATGTAGCAGGGGTCCACTATCTGCAGTCTCTACTACCCCCTGTCGACCGGATGTCCGCAGATCCGCAGTCCGCAGTTTTTTTGAGCTACCTATATATAGCAGGAGTCCACTATCTGCAGTCTCTACCACCCCCTGTCTAACGGATGTCCGCAGACCCGCAGTCCGCAGTTTTTTTGAACTACCTATATATAGCAGGGGTCCACTATCTGCAGTCTCTAGTACCCCCTGTCGACCGGATGTCCGCAGATCCGCAGTCCGCAGTTTTTTTGAGCCACCTATATATAGCAGGGGTCCACTATCCGCAGTCTCTGCCATCCCCTGTCAAACGGATGTCCGCAGATCCGCAGTTTTTGATGGACCTGTACATAATGGGTAGGCAATTCCATCATTATTGGGATTATGCATTACAACTATGTAAAGTAGGTAATATAATGGATATTCCTATGATTCAAGTGGCAGGTCTGGTTCATAAATCAGCTGTTTAGTAGAACTGTTGATGTACTTGTTATAATGCCATTATTATACTTGTACTATGGTTAGTTTATCACAGACCTGCCAACTCTGGTGGCAACATACGTGTATTCCTTTTTATTTGGTCAAATTGGTGCCCACAATTTTCATGAGATGTAGTGCTATTTTCTTATAATATTTCCACCTAGCCAGTGCAGTTATGCTATATAGCCCAAAGTTAAGCTTAATTTTACATTTCAATACTATTGGAGTAGCATGGGCAGGCCTGCATTTCTATTCAACACTGTATGAAGTATGTTCAGTGCCATGCAATTATACTGCTAACACGGTAAATGCAATAATATTGTTGCGCAGATTAATATTATTTGCATGAACTTAGGTTATTGTTAGTTGTATTCCACAGTCTAGGTTTTTAGTTTAAAGGTAGAGATGAAGTGCGCGACAATGAATCTGCCAATTACAATTTTTTCTATTATTAATTATGACTTGCAAAGAAACATAAGGTGGACTAAAACATACATGTTTATCTAGAGTGGTGGTAGTGAAGTTGAATATAGTTCTAATCCATGTACATGTAAGTCTACACAAGCTGCTATTATATTGCTGACTGGAATCTGCTATTGTAGGTTACTGCAATACATTATACGTGTATAAATATATAACATGTCATGAATATAATATTTGCTGTTCCAATTCTGGGTCAAAAAAAGTTTGTAGAATGATATAATAGTAATTTATTGTTTAAGCAGTATGTCTATATATAAGTATTTATTATTGTAACACTTTACCATGTACAATGTATATTATAGTTGTAGAACTTTTTATTGCAATGATAATATTCCTATACTATAATTGTGGTTTGTGGCTAATACAGTGTAGTTGCTATGCCATAAATAGGTTTTGGCAATCCAGTATAGAATCAGCATATGAAACAAGAATATTCTAAGCCCATCCTTATGGCTTGGGTAGCCAAATGCACTGCGTTTTGGCATAATGCTGAAACAAGAGAATTATTCATTGCTTTTGGTTTTCTCCTGTGAGAAGAATCAACTCCATTGGACAATATTTGAATGTGTCATCATTAAATAATCAGAAAATACTCTGCACACTTTACACTATTGTGGTTTATGGCTAATAATTATCATACCATAAATGTAGGTTTTTGCAATCCAGTTTGATAGAATTAGCATATCTAAACATAATAACCTAAGCCCACTTGTCTCACTGGTAGCTTGAGTGCACAGCATTTTGGCACAATGTTCAAACAGGAAAATTATTCATTACCTTCACTTTTCTAGTGTCTAAAGAACCTGTTCACTCAGACAATATTTTCAAGCAAACATAATCAGTAGGATTCATCATAATTTAACAGCCAGTTACTTGGCATGGCTGAGTCCATATCGTTATATGATATGAGATCCTCTCTCCAGATCACCAGACCTTCCAGAGCAACAGTAGTAATTAAATTGATCACCAACCTACATGAACCAGACATGTTCAACAAGAACTAATTAGGCATCTCCTTACCTTAAAATCCCTCTCCAAAAAGTTCAGCAATTTTGCTGATGTTCCATGTATGGGTTAGTAAGCAAAATCACGCAGGCCAAGTGTTGAAAAATTTGTTTCTTATTTGCTTTTTTACTAAATGACACAACATGACTGTATTCTTATCTAGTTATACATGTATTAATTTTAATATTTTTACATAACTGTAATACTGTTGTATAATTGCAATGAGATAAGTTGTAGTGGTATAGTAAATTAGACCTTTTTATTAGTACACTGCACTAATATTCGAACCTTTCGGTTCTCATGTAAATAGAGAGTAAAATTGGACCAGTCTAATAATATATTATTTTGCACTTATCAATAATTATTGGCACAGCTCAGTGAAATTCTACCCTTAGATGGTGATCAATTGCAGTATTCAACATACAAAGCAGTGAACGATGTAACTAAACCTACACTGTATGTATTGTGTCATTATCTTACCAGAACCCTCAAAAATGTAATCATGACACTGCTACAAAGCTTTGCTGTAGAAAATACAAACCCACGAAAAGTCACATGCTGCAACTAACCTTTTAGTTCAGGTAGTAAAAGTAATTTTGAATTTGGTAATAATGAAATAATTGACCAGTTGCAATTTGATTACACATCCTTTTGGTCCCTTTTAGATGCTGTTCAATCTAAACCAATGAGAATTTGGTACAGCTTTTATATTCACAAATTTCACATGTTGTATCATATAACAGAAGATGAAACGATCTATGGTTAACAGTATACAGTTAACGGTCTACGGTTAACGGTCTGCCATCTTTCAATCAGATTTGGGGTCGAAAATTGGGACGATTCATGCTACCATGACACTGATCAGGATCTCGGCTCCGGGTGGTGCTAGGGCCGTGGGACCAGGCCACCAACATCGCTACCGGGGCGGGTCCTTAACCTTAGGCCCTCGGACCTGAACCAGGTCTATGTACTTGGAGTTGTCTCCTTTATGCAAGGAAACACTAGGACAAACACTAACATGCCCGTATCAAAAGAGGTCATACACATGCATAACTACAGTATATATACACAAGTCAAGCGAGCAAATTTTGCGGTGACACCTGAGTCAGGACCAAGTGCTCGTTGGCTAAAAAGCAAGTACTTTGTAAACTGTCAATCTATATCAAGCCTACATTCCATTATGTTTGGTACACTTTTTAGATGCATGCAGTAACACCTTCCTGCTACCTCAAATAGCTGGTGCCACCTATAAAACTCTCATTAGCTAGCCGCTCTCATAAATGATGTCTACTACAAATCATCCTGTAATGCTATGCTGGCTGTTCTAGATGACAGCAAATAATGGTGTTATAATTATTGTTAACTACATGATGAATCAATAGTATTTTATTTAGGTGCCAATCACTGCAATTTCGAAACATGTACAAAGTAGATGAATTTAGCAATCCAGTTATTCATGTTTCCTGCTGCCCTGTTTGAAAATGTTTCACACCCAGAAAGGTATGAAAGATGCTTGTCATTATTAGGAAGACTAAGACATTTACAATTCTTGAAATAAGCTGCAGGGAATGTGCCACTTCAGATTACAGAGATAAAGAGGTACGAGTATGTCAGAATAGATAATCTATTTGTAGTAGGCCTTACGATATCATCAAAAATATTGACACTATTGTTATTAAAAAGTCTATTACTATTGCTTTTAAGTTGTCCGCTGCAGCAAAAATGGAGTATACAAGAATGGCGGAGGAGTGGATGAAGTTTGCCAAAGATGGTGCAGATTCATATTCGGAAAAACCGAGTGTAACAAAGTTTACAAGAAGCACTTTAAAGTAAGGTTTAATAAAAGCTGTATATGCCTGTTACTGACTTATTCTGATATGTGCATATCATATAATTTAGCTGAGACCCTTCATATTCATAACTGCCTGAATGTCCCTCACTCATGTTACGCACAAGTGAATAATAAGCCTATTCAGGAAATGAAATGTTATACTGCTAGTGATGATAGGTTGTATGTTTGTAAGTTTTCCTTGCACTATTGGAATTCTCTGCACTTGTTTGCTTACTGCTGAATACTAATAATTACAGAAAATACCTTTTAGATTGGCAGGAATACTCCATATACTGAAGCAGAGCTATGGAAGAGTAGAAAACCTTAAAGGCTTGTCAAAAAGACAAATAGAAAAATTGATTCGGAAAACCTTCCAAGAACATTATCCACAGGAGTGAAATGTGCTGAGCGATATAGATTTTGAACATGCAAGACAGCCACACACTAATATGTTTACAATAAATTTTTGCTGGAGCAAAATGGTTGCTATTAATTACAGTGTAAATAATGCATAGTAATCTGTAAACCTATTTTGAAAAATTCACATATTATATTATATAATGTACTTACATTGATGAGATTTGACTTATGTGTACATATTGTACAATATTGTTACATTATAAAGAATCTCATCATTGCAAGAATTTTAGGCTATACATGGTAAAGTGTTACAATAATAAATACTTATATATAGACATACTGCTTAAACAATAAATTACTATTATATCATTCTACAAACTTTTCTTAGACCCAGAATTGGAACAGCAAATATTATATTCATGACATGTTATATATTTATACACGTATAATGTATTGCAGTAACCTACAATAGCAGATTCCAGTCAGCAATATAATAGCAGCTTGTGTAGACTTACATGTACATGGATTAGAACTATATTCAACTTCACTACCACCACTCTAGATAAACATGTATGTTTTAGTCCACCTTATGTTTCTTTGCAAGTCATAATTAATAATAGAAAAAATTGTAATTGGCAGATTCATTGTCGCGCACTTCATCTCTACCTTTAAACTAAAAACCTAGACTGTGGAATACAACTAACAATAACCTAAGTTCATGCAGATAATATTAATCTGCGCTACAATATTATTGCATTTACCATGTTAGCAGTGTAATTGCATGGCACTGAACATACTTTATACAGTGCTGAATAGAAATGAAGGCCTGCCCATGCTACTCCAATAATATTGAAATGTAAAAACAAGCTAAACTTTGGGCTATATAGCATAACTGCACTGGCTAGGTGGAAATATTATAAGAAAATAGCACTACATCTCATGAAAATTGTGGGCACCAATTTGACCAAATAAAAAGGAATACATGTATGTTGCCACCAGAGTTGGCAGGTCTGTGATAAACTAACCATAGTACAAGTATAACAATGGCATTATAACAAGTACATCAACAGTTCTATTAAACAGCTGATTTATGAACCAGATCTGCCACTTGAACCATAGGAATATAATATTATAATACCTACTTTACATACATGTAGTTGTAATGCATAATCCCAATAATGATGGAATTGCCTACCTATTATGTACAGGTCCATCAAAAACTGCAGACTGCGGATCCGCGGACATCCGTTTGACAGGGGGTGGCAGAGACTGCTGATAGTGGACCCCTGCTATATATAGGTGGCTCAAAAAAACTGCGGACTGCGGATCTGCGGACATCCGTTAGACAGGGGGTGGTAGAAACTGCGGATAGTGGACCCCTGCCATATATAGGTGGCTCAAAAAAACTGCGGACTGCGGATCTGCGGACATCCGTTAGACAGGGGGTGGTAGAGACTGCAGATAGTGGACCCCTGCTATATATAGGTGGCTCAAAAAAACTGCGGATTGCGGATCTGCGGACATCCGGTCGACAGGGGGTAGTAGAGACTGCAGATAGTGGACCCCTGCTATATATAGGTAGTTCAAAAAACTGCGGACTGCGGATCTGCGGACATCCGTAAGACATGGGGTGGTAGAGACTGCAGATAGTGGACCCCTGCTATATATAGGTGGCTCAAAAAAACTGCGGACTGCGGATCTGCGGACGTCCGTTAGACAGGGGGTGGTAGCTCCTCACTGGTAGGTAGCACTATAATAGGGCTGCACAGTTGCAAGGTCAGGCGTAGTCTGAGCAGGCAAGAGAATACAACTCCTTAGTAAGCATCTAAATCAAACACCGATATCCTAGAAGGTGGATAACTCCAAATTATGCTACTACTCTATGTTACACCAGCTATTGTAGTATATAGTTATATAGTAGACTAGTTATATTTTCGTGGGTGTCTTACATGAAGGATATACCCAGCCGTGGCCGAATGGTTAGAATGCTGAGCTTTCATACTGATGGTTCCAGTTTCAAATCTCGGTCACGGTGGTGTTAGGAAGAGCATCCAGCCACAATTGCTCCTGTGCCTCATATAAAAGTTCCGGAGGTCATGCAAGCCAGCATGGCTTCAAGGTAACTCCTCTACCCCTGCCAGAAAAGGCCATGTCATCTGGGCCTTTTCTCACAGGGGGTTGGCCAGCACTGGCACCTGGCAGTGCAAGCTGCAAGGGGCTAGTCACGCCGAGGAGTATAAGCTGGTGGGAGCGAGTGAGTTCTGCTAAATCTTTTTATTTACTAGTGTATTACATGTATAACATTGATACTACATCGCAATTATTTCTCTTTTGGAGTTGTTCTCTCCATTTTATCATTTTACCAAATGAAGGAAGTATTTACTTGTTGTATGATGTCAATTGCACTGTGAGTAATGCAGTAAGGCATCAAATGCAGTACTTTATATTGAGTTGAAAGCCTATTGGTTTACTGCATTAGAACGGTGAGCCTGACTTCTGGGCCTATAGAGTTTTTCCATTTCTTCCAGCCTAGTAGGCCAATACCACCTAAAGTAACCTGGATTACAATTATTACTATACGATAAGGCAGCTACATAAACAGAAATAATATTTTCCTGTGTTTTAGGAGGGAAGTTGTGTAAAACAGTGTGATTAATTTTAGCTCCAAAACAGAGAGAGGCAAATACACTGTATTTATAAACTGTGGTTAGAACTAAAATAGACACTATTTCACTATATAACTATATCAAACTGAAGTTGTTAGTTAACCTTAGGTTTAGTTCATACTCTTCATGATATTATATAAGAGCTTACACAAAGCATCATATTGTTGTTAAGTGGAAAACCGGAGTTATCCCCTCTTTATGACTGATATGAGAGGATAACTCCTGCCACATATTGTGAGCATACAGTTAGTCTTACCATGTCATCTATCCCTATCATATTGTTAGAGAGTTCTTCTAAGACTCCTCCCATCAGAGACATGTAAGATTGTGACTCTGCTGAGCTCTTTGACTGCAATCAATAACAATAACACTTGTGAGTGTGTAATATTGCAAGAAAATCTACAATACATCACATTTTTAGCTATTAGTTGTATATTACATGCATATATGCATTCTTTTTCCCAATCAGTGCTAGAAGTGGAACAGATGGGGTGGGCACACTGCACGTCCTGAAATTCCAAAGTAAATATATATTTAAATTTAAGGGTTGGTGCACTCCATGTACCTCATGCACTCCATGTAGGCCTACCTCATGCACCACATGCACCACATGCACTCCATGTACCTCATGCACCACATGCACCACATGCACCACATGCACCACATGCACCACATGCACCACATGCACCACATGCACCACATGCACCACATGCACCACATGCACCACATGCACCACATGCACCACATGCACCACATGCACCACATGCACCACATGCACCACATGCACCACATGCACTACATGCACCACATGCACCACATGCACCACATGTACGTCAATCAAATAAATTTTTACTAAAAAACCGCCTTCTCTTAGAAAGTTAATTATGCAGTCGTTGGAGTTGTGTTCTCTTAAGACACTGGCAAGACAACTCTAAATTAATGGTTCATAGAAAAATCTAACAAATACTATGCATACATTTAGTATATACATTCTAAGATACTTAGTAAAACGATATTCTACAAGTAAAACATTGTAGGTAATACTACATACATTATAAAAATACATGATTCCATCAACAACTTTACAGTATGTACGTTTCCAAGTCTTCAGTAGTGTGTTCTTGGTTTTTCCAATTGGCAGTCTTTCTAGGTAGCCTTCCATATTGATCACATGATCTGTATTGGTTGAGGGCTAGATATAACAGAATATAACAGAGCAGCATATTATACACAACGTCCATATGGATTACATGAGAATATACCTACACCTACGACTACATGCATTAGTATACTAGGCATATTATAGGTGTACATCTAATCCTTGATCTATCCGCCATAATGTTTATGTAGTTTACTTAGTAATAATACAAAGTAAACTACACACTTCATAACTTTTCAATAATCCTCCACTGATACTTTGGGTAACGCCACCATGCTGAGTAATTAACTCCGAAAAATTCCTCAATGTTGCTAAATTTAAAAGGTTACACATTAAATTAAATTGTTCAAACATAGTTTAATATCAGTATAGTAGTTAATGTATAAATAGTCAAATAGAGTATAATAATATACAGAATAACTCAATTTACAACCTTATCACATTTTAATTAATCCTTAAGGCCTATCAGGGGGTCCAGAAACCAAATACTGCTACTAAGTTACCACTACTACATTACTGACTATAAAATACACTGTGTAGGTTGTAACATTCTCTTATGCTATTATCTCTGTTGATATAGTGGCAAACAACTTCATAGAATACCAACAACACTTAGATAAAAATCAGAACATGTTAATATCCATTTACAACATGCGTGTATTGGGATCGAATTTCAAATATCTACTTGGTTGACTTGCACACAGCGTTATTCTACAGGTCATTCTGGGACATGTATATCTACAGGTCATGTACATTGTAATACTTACCTCTTTGGCCAACTTGATTGTGTAGAGCTCGTCTATCAACTTGAACTAAAACAAGTTTAACACAGTTAATTAACACAGTAACACAGTAATACAGTAACACAGTAACACAGTAACACAGTAACACAGTAATACAGGAGACTCCACCATATCTGTAGATAAAATCTCAATTCTATAGCTGACATACATGAGACTTAGAAATGTTATCACAATGTTTGTCTTTATGTAATATCAACTTTGAAAAACTTACTCCTATTACTATACATTGTATTGTGGCTATACAAGTGTGTATTGCACCCAAACATGATAATAAATACCAACTCATATTACATGTACATTTGACTCATGCACTCAGATGGTTTCCCATTTTTACTCACTCAACTTATGCATTCTCAGCAATATTATTATACACTGGCCTGTGTTGTAAACCCTAAAAATATAGCTTATGGTGTATACTGAAGCTTTATGGCAAAACTTGACCTGGGCCCAGTTATTCCCATACTAATTACGCTTGCTTTTTTGTGGACATCAGAGAGCCATTCTAAATGTAATGTAAGTTGTCCTCTCACCGGGTTCCAGTTCTTCATGAAGACTCTTTCCTCTACTTTATCTTCGTCCTCAGAATGATAGTCATACACGATGTCTACAAATAATACTTTGTGTATGTATGCATTTACACTAGTGGATGTAACATTACATGTACATAACATATATTTTTATAGACTTACTTTACAGTGTTTACTAGCACCATAGCTTTAGTTTTGCATATACATGTACTTGATAGAAGCAAGACTAATTCGTGTACTACATGAGTGTTGTCCCAGTGTATTATAGCAATTTTGTGTTGTTATAGAAATGGATCTGAGGCAGTTAAAGTTTTTTTAAAAACAACAACAAGGCAACATTTTGGTAGAATATAGAAATGTCTCAATCACTATCACCTATTATTATATGATTGCATCCGCATTTCAGTGCAGCACTGCAGTTCATAGTCATCGCATACAGACACCTACCTGGAGCAATTAGAGTCATGTCAGAATCAGATGATGCCGAAGTGAATCCACTTTCATCTGTGGTGCAGGAAATCTTATCAGAGACAATATCTCCTCCAGGAGTTGTTCTCTCTTCCCATGGAGATTCTTCATCTATATTCGTCTCTGGTATATCCAGGTCAAGAATAGACGAAACAGGAAGTGGAGAAGAGCTGATATAAGACCTTGAACTATTTACACTACTAGTGTCACTTCTAGGAGACATGACGGAGACAAATGATCTTGGCGTACCCAGATTACTAACATCGCTTCTCGGAGAGAGATCACTGGCTGGTATCTTTGTTTGGATTGTGTAGCTGGCACGTCTTCTTGAAATGATATCATTGGTGGGTGATACACTTTGGTGAGTAGATGATTTGGTAATATTTTTGGAAGAAATCGTATTAACACTGGTAGGCGTTGTTGAAATGGTATTAACAGGTAACACAGCTGTTTGAGTACATTGTATAGTACGAGATTTGACTAACACGGTTCTCCTTTCAGATGTTACAGATGAAGAGGTGTTTCTTGGTAGATGCCTGTCTGATGTACAATCCCTAGGTGATGAATTGTTACTATGATATTGAGTTCTAGACTCACATTTTGTTTTACTGGAAGCAGAATTGTCCGAGGAATTACAGGTGGAAGGTGTTACTGACCTCTCACCACAAAGACTGGTAGTTTTAACTTTTAAAACCCTTCTAGGCTTCTTCTCCTGGGTTGTTTGTCGAGGGGAGATGACTGAAAGTGTCGCCGTTGACTCTAGTCTAGGTGATAACATAGAAGAGTTGTTGCTTTCCTCCATATCTTTTGTAGAGCTCAGTGTGTTAATAGGTGGTGCTTGCTGTTTCACTGAGCTCTTAACAGCATTCAAGCTGTCTGTATTGTTGTTGTTATTATTCTTACTTGAAGCGCAATGCAGCTTGCTAGTGTTCATTGGAATATTCTTTGGTGAAGAGTCGCCCACTCTATGTGCGTTTCCTACAGTGTCTGTTGAATTCAAGTCACTAGAGTAATTACCTGGCTCATCTTCTGGCTCTTGGCTCTGGAAATATAAAAACAGATAGTGGAATTCAAGCTTTGATAATACAAAACCAAGCAAAGCAGCATCCAATGTCGAAAAAGTGGGGACATATGCATCACCCTTACTAAATTGCTTAACACAATTTACATGTACATGTATATATAGTTCACAACTAGCTTTTCTACTATTTTGCTGCGCTACAAATGCCTCAATCATGGTTTCACCACGATCATGCTAGAGAACATCGGTGAAGTTATATACATAATGTACAGGTTGATCGCACTGTCTACCTGTGAAAGCACATGTCATTGACTGTCTAGTTCTTCAACAGTCTAAAGAATCATTTAAACTGATGATAGTATGTATCATGATAACTGGTACTGAATTATATAGTTTTATTGATGCAGCTTCAATATTCAATCAATGATGATCAAAGGATTGCATTACATATATTAGCACGCTTCAATTCAGTTAAAGTTCTGACTCACCAGCAAACAATAGCGATTACTGAGAAAATGAAAATCCCAGACGAATATGTGATTTGTAAAGAGTAGTATTATGCAACAATGTATGTTACATCTACATCTATGTGAATCCGAAAAAAGTTCTAGTTTGTTTTGATCTTGCCTGCTGGTCAAATATAAACTAGTCAGGTATAATGAAGCCTATCAGACATGTGCAGTGAAAATCGGTTCTGTGCGACAGCCGTTACTTTGAACAAGTTTGTGTTCGGTTTGACAATATATTATTATGTTACCATTCCAACTGGTGAACACAGCACCTGCACAGCTGCTTTCACTTTTACAGTTTGAGTGGTGACTTGAATCACCTCGACTAAACCAGCTGTTCTGAGATTTTACCTGCCCCTGATATTACTTGGCAACTTGACTCAGTAACTTGAGTTGATAACTTGACTTGATAACTCGATTTGGTAACTTGTCTTGATAACTAAACTTAAACCACTACTGTCTCACCATTCAATATTTGCAAAGAATATTGGTCATCTTATTTCATAAAGATTGATGTGCTGTTTGTCTTTGTAAACCTAGTGGCAGCCAAGATAAACTCATTTGAATATTGGCTATTATGACCTCCAGTCAGCATTGAGACCTGTTAAGTTCCTATGGCTATGCCTGTTCTAAGTCTATACTTGTAACTTATGTACATAGGTAAGCTACTAGCATCAAATAGCCCAGTAATCTTATTGAGCCAACACTAACTGCCATTCTATAAATAACTCTTGTGCACAGTGATGAATAAGTAAGTTAGAGTCATGCCCACAAAAAACAATGCAATGCATTGCAAGTCCTATGGCTATTTCTGTAGCACAGTTTTATATTAACTGCTTGAGTGCTTCCAAAATTCCCAGCATAGGCTGATTGAAGGTGAAATCAGCCAATATTGAAAAAGGGTTTTCTTGGCAGCTGCTAGGTTACCAAACACAAACAACACATCAATCTTACTGAAAAAGGATGAACAAGATTATTTGAAAATATTGAATGGTGCGACAGTAGTGGTTTAATAGCTTGACTTGATAACTTGACTTGATAACTTGACTTGATAACTTGACTTGATAACTTGACTTGATAACTTGACAAAACAAGCGATTTTTAACATGATTGTGGTGTAACAGAGAACCTATCCGAACTCAGGTTGTTACCAAGTTTAGCTATCAAGTCAAGATATCAAGTCATGACCCCCGAACATAGTAAAAACATGAGAACCTACCACCTGGAAGCAATGCATATTTCTGGAGACAAGTAAAGAGAGCATATTCTGAGACTTGACAAGCTCCATGGAGAGCCTCTCAAACTCTGCTGTCGAGGGATCAGTAAGAAAGGAGATGGCAGCAGAGAGCTCATCAAACTTCCTCTGCTCTTTGTCCATCTCCGTCTGCAACTCTGCGATGATATCCATCACTCCCTGCAGTAAATAAACTGTGATAACTATCTAAGAAAGAAACGTAGGAATTATAGTTACATAAAGAATGGCATCCATGGTGATGCTGGTATATAAGGAATCAGGTCTTTAGTGCAGGTTTCCGTTTTTAACATAGTTTATAAAGTTGACCAAGTAACGCCAATCTACTGTAAAAGAATAACCAAAATACTTCTTCGAATAATGTAACATCAACCAGGTCAACACACTAAGAGATAGGCTGATCCTCATTAAATGTTACTTTTATAGCATAAATGCTTTCTGGCTTTCGAGGCGTACAAACTGTATTTCCCGTGATTGAAATAAAATAGACCTATTGATATGGCTTTTGAAAGTTTGTGGGAGGATCTACGGTGGGAGGCGTATACGATCAACCCTGAACAAAATTGAAGATATTTTAGCACTGATTTCCCCCATTCCATTACCAATAAAACTGGATTACTGTATAATGATTGTGTATATTTTATAATTACTGAAACACTGTGAAAACAAAATTTTTGTCCCAAAGGTCTTATAAGGTTTGCATTCAATAAATGGTTTTGAAGTTTGATGACAAACTAAGCTGCTGGCAGCAGGCATAGCGAGGCATAGGAGCAGCAGGTGCAGTCAGTGTTCACATTGTCAGTCTCTTAATCTAAGCTAATTACACATGGGTACAATAAAAATCAATGTCATCTGTCAATTTCAATCATCTGCAGCAGTCATCTAGTTGTTTGAAGATACAAAAAGATGTAGCACCAGTTAGCTGTTATATAACCAGTTATAAACATTACGTTATAATAGATACAATGCGGGTAATCAATCTTTTCCATTTGAAAAGGAATCGATGATCGTATATAAAATACTGTTATTGTAGCTCAACTCAAGCAAGAAATACTATCAAGATGCAGAATGTGTAGAAACAAAAACCCATATTATTTTCTTCTTGCTCATTGCCCCCAAAAACTAACTGAATAACTCAAACAATGCAGATTAGGGATTGGTGTAATATTTCTTTAGATAAGCATAGAATGTATATAAACATTACAGTCATCCTTTGAAATGAAATATAATTCTCATATTTTGTCCACAAGGTTACAAAAGAAGACAAACTTTGAATTACTTCATACAAACAAATTGAGTATCATGCAATGACTGTGTCTAGACTTGGTATTCGGTGTTGAGGTGTCAAATAAAGTTAACACCAGGAGTTTTAAATCCGAAGGCACTTATTTTAAGATGACTTAATAACATAATAATTCTACAATGTTGGTATAAATAGAATTACTGTAATACAATATCCAACATTAGTTGTAATAAGTGTGTCTATATACATAAGACATCTCGCCACACCCTCAACAACTGTTGGAAGACAAATATACAAAAGCTGCTTGAATAACTGATAGCAACATGCGAAACCTGACATTCTAAATTCTTCATGTACAGCAAGAAGTGCTACAGGGAAGTAGTATTCGGTGAAAAGCAGGAAGATGGTAACACATGTTGGCTCCCTTCTTACAAAAGATCACTGAATCCTACACACAGCTGATATAATATCTAGCTCATACTTGTGTATGATGATAACTATAATATGGATGACAATTATTTTAACTACAGCTGTTAAATTATACTATTGTATTTGTTTAGTTCAAAGTGTAATTGAAAGTGTTACCTAGTATGACAAGCTTCTCTTGTGTGAATCATCTCTATCATTGGACATGAGATACAATCAGGTGGTAAACTGTTACTACCTACTAGCTAGCTGAATGTCCAGTGATTATTTATACGCGATTTACAGTTTGTATGACGAAAACCCAACGATACAAAGAAGGATAATTTGAGAAAAAACATTATTGGAAAAATTTGGGAAACTTAGTACTTTTTATGGTTATGCGTTCATTCACGGGTAAATTTAACGTACGTAATAATACGGATTTTGCTTTTCCAAATTCTGTGTGCACTAATTTTAGATATCAATCTTTCCACCCTACATATCCATATTGCAATCACTCTCCAATTGTAACGATAGTCACCAGACAACCTGAGCACCGTAATGGTTAGACCTAGGATGTCGTCTGCACTATTAACTGATCTGGTTAAATTACCTCTCGAAATCTGACCTATAACAGCAGGGACATAGAGAGGTGTTGGCATGTGGGTGTTGTCTTACCTCGATATCTGTCATGGCCAACAGCTTCTCAAACTCATCATCAGAGCATCTGAGTAGTACCTTGAGACTCATGGTTACCACCTAGTCACTGGTCACTGGTCACTATGCAGTGGTCACTATTCTGCGGTCATTAGGGCTGACTGAAGGTTGTATCCCCTAGACCAGTATCATATACATAACTACACAGCTATATGACATACACATACTGGAGCTACTGAATTATGCTAATCATAAGCTAAACCTCCATCCTATTTGAATAACTAAATATAGCAGACACCTTGCAAGTACTAGTCCAAATCAACTATTATGACACCAGTTTAAACAATGTTAGATAAGTTGTCAGAGATGAAACTAAAAGGTAACTGATTTAAATTTAATTATATTTAACCTCGAATCTGCAATTTCCTGCGTGTACATATATTTATGATTGTAATTCGTACTAAAATACAAAAGTATATCTACATTGTGCATGTACATGTATATGTACTCTAGCTTTCATTGAATTCTACTCACAAACAATTAGAGAACTTACCCCTTTGCAGTTTGACAATCCTAAAATCAGTTTTATTAAAAACTTCTTTCACTCAAAATTTCCCTTCCTGTCTGCCTGCAGAGAAATAATACAAATACATGTACTGCACTCAATGGTACGACTAAGTCATTCTTCCAACCATCCGGCTTGAAATAATAGTTACAGAAATTCCACTATATGTATCCAGCAAACTGTAACTGTATTTATGATTTTGAATAATAGCAGATGCATATAAGTTGATTGATTAATTCATATTCCATTGTTTGTAAACATAACTACCCTGCAAACATTATGTGCATGCTGATGCATGTGGACAGACAGCAGCGTAGGCCTATGATGTTACTATTGGAATAATATTATCATTTTAATCTAGTTCCTCTAATTAAAATGTTAGGTTATAATTACTGTATAAAATATCACATTTATGTACTTACACAGACAGATGAAAATATATAATGATTAAATGAGGTAGTAAAGGTAGAAACATCACAACCTTTCGCAAGCTACCTAACTATGGCTACAGATCAACCACTTAATGCATGAAATGGTCCAACTATCAACTTAAGATAATTTTTATTAATAATTAAAACTAAAAATCACAGGAAATAGATTTTTAATGAACCTGTTTAGCATGATTTGTGATTAAAGTAGCTTATAATTACCTCACACAGGATAATGTTGTAACCAGTTTCCTGTTCAACTATGGAAATCATTTGAATAAATGTGGCATAAAGCAAGCTGATTACCAGTACAAGTCTACGTGTACACAATAGTAACAGCAGCTGGCTAAACAAAAAGTTGAATAAAATACAATGCTTTCTAGGAAAAACAATAATATTCTCCTACACAGGTCTTGCCAGCACAACACTGAAAACAATGCTAAACTTATTCAAATTTCTATCCAGGTCTGGAGAATATCAAGACAATGTCATGTGTATCAATCAGTCTCAGACACCCACTGGGTTGCTTCAGTTGATACTATCAACTGTAATCTACACACCAACAACCTCTCTAGATACCAAATACACACAAATGTTAGATCTTTCAATGAAACTCAAAATATAGCAGCAAACCATAGATATGCTTCCACAACAAAATATAGCAGCATCACGTCTAAGGTAGGCACGGTAGGACTACTATATTGGCAACTTTACAACATGCTGCATAAGCTAGATGCTGGTAGATCAGAACATATGTTCAGCACTTTAATTCTTTCATCTTAATTTTAAGCTAATTCAAATTCAAATTCCAGTTATTATCTATCAACAGGGAATTGGAATGATTATTAGCATAGAATGTGAAGTGGGTTTTATCTATTCAAATATATACTCTTGTTGACTTCAACCATTTGTAGGCTTGACTACCACCTGCTGCTTTAAGTAGTTTCTAAGTCCAATAATACAAAATATTGTTTTGTAAACATAGACAGAATAAATCCCTAGCAAAGAGCCACACAGTAATATACATGTACATGTACATGTACATTTATGCGACAATAACTATAATTATAATCAACACCATAAAAATTTTTCGCTATGATCAATAAAATAACATTTGAATATTTGCCTAAAAAGATGAACACAATAACCTCCATATTCTATTTCCAGAAGTCAGGGGTAGCTATTATAAGGAAAAAATTATTTTTTTCCAGAAAACAAAGTTGTTTTGGATATAGGCCTACATGATATCCACACATACATGTACCAATCCATACTAACCTAGCTAATCCAAACTATTGTATTAATAACACAGTCATAACAATTGTCGTTTGGCAATTGTAACAAATAAAATTTGACAAAATTGTTAAATTCTAAATAATTACTATACATACAAGTACTGACCAAAAGTTAAGTTGTACCTACAATACTTACTTATATTTCTTACAGTGCTTAGAGTACTTCCTTACAGTACTTACAGTGTGGTGGTGTAAATCCATGCAGTAAGAATGGAAAGCCAAGGTAATGCTTTCTAATCAAGTGGGTTAGAATTCAGTAAAAGCCAGAGGAAAAGACAGATGTTCAATTAAGAAGGTGATAAGCTATTGTAGATCTAAAGCTATTTGTATACTCACAGTCACAGTATGATTGTATTGGAGGAAGTGAAGCTCTACTCTTTCCCACCACTCTATAGCTATTATGACTACTATCTACTATTTACTGCCTTCAGATTAAACACTCCTCTTTCTTCAATCACTTCTATTGTTTTGAAGACCACAAGAAGTTCATATTTCATTTTTGAAAATCAGAAATACAAACACTGCATTAGCTTAGTATCCTATTAAATCACATCAAACTGAAACTACGTTTTGTGTTCCAAGTAGGCTATTCAATGATTTGATTGGTTGAATAAAACTGGGAGGTTTCAGCTCATAGCAGAATGATTAGGAGAGAGCAACTTCCAACTACCCGTTACAATAATAATATCGAATATCCTATTTACATGTGACTGCATATGAAATACGTACATGAAATCGTACATAAATGTTAAATGCTAAGATGCTAATATATGTATCAATGACAAATAATGTACTAGATGTCTACTCTATGTATCAGTTGCTAACACCTCAATAATACAAAGCTACCCGAAGTGTTTTCAATTTTAAGCTTTAAATTACATATTGGAACATTCAGTATTTATAATTAGAACATCTCATAAATTGTCATAATTCTATTTTCCTCCGACGATGATAACAGCAGTTGGAAATCAAATAAATAAAATTAGTCTAGAAATATTATTTATCATTAAACTTCTTACCCACACTAATATATAATTTTCAAAAGTCATAATTATTATTCATACTGTGATTTGCTTGTCCCTGTACCTAGGCATGAGCTATTGATTGTAATGTAAAGTTGTCCTCTCTCTTCAGTACCAACAACCAATTTAGAAGTTGTGCACTCTTGGTTACTACATATGCCACTGTACTGTATATAAATAAAAACATCTTGCATTGATTGCATGCAGGATATTTTAATATTTTGTTATGAATATTATTGTTTGCCTTAGTCAGAGCACCTACACCTACGGCACCTACACCTACGGCACCTACACATACGGCACCTACACCTACGGCACCTACACCTACAGCACCTACACCTACGGCACCTACACCTACGGCACCTACACCTACGGCACCTACACCTACGGCACCTACACCTACGGCACCTACACCTACAGCACCTACACCTACGGCACCTACACCTACACCTACACTTTAGATCTGCCTATTGCACTCTAAATCTGTGCAACCAGAGTTGTCTCCACAATGCAACTCATCTTTTCCATCATGGCATAGACATTTCTTGTGGCTTACCACTTCGGGCAGCCCAATTCAATCTTAGAGCAGTCAGCATCAACCTTATATACTTGTATGCATCACTTGATCATAATAATAGTGACATGAAGGTACATGTAAATTGCTCTATTATATTCTCTATCCAACTGCGTGTCTTATTTTGCAAAATATTCCGTTATTTCAAGTTTAGATACAATGAATACGACTATCTGTCTATATTCTAAAGTATGAATTAAACGAGTTGTCTGAATCACGTTAGAGACTCTGCAACTGGATATAACTATGTGCAATGCGATTTGACATTCCTACAGGGCACAACAAATAATGAAAAATATGTGATTCAGAATTTAGAAACCTGATATACAAGCTGTGTTGGAATTCTTCACCTTACAAATTCATCCGCCAGTTTAAAATTTCAAACTGTTTACTATATTATAGACAAAACAGTTTGTGCAACTTAAATGATAGTAATATCTACATCTATGTGCTGTCGTTTGATTATATGTATGCATTTACCAAAAAACTGTGTGCTAGTACCCATAGTACCTCTATGATAATACGTTTGTAGAGCAGCGATGTTATGATCGCAACTACTGGAGTAAAGTACTATAGCTCCCGGTATGGCAAATTATATTACTATAAATAATGTACAATACAATGTAATATACATTGTAACAAATTATTATGTGGGTACATCATGTACACATGTATAAATAATATAATATAATATAATATAATATAATAATATAATATAATATAATATAATATAATATAATATAATATATACAACATAATATAATATAAGATATTAGGGGATAATTAATTAGGTTTTATGCATCTACATTGTACATGTACATTGTACATGTAAGTATAATGAATAAATATAGTAAATCTCGAGTTACTAGTTACTTTAGTTTTATCAATCTCACCATGCTATCATTTCACACCATCCTGGTGATTGCTTGTTTTTAGTGACATGAAACCATTACTGGTGATAGATTTTAATCATAGACTGCTCTGGTAATTCATTGTCAATATACTTAATTCATTTGCCCATCATATCAATATTCAAACCCTTATAAGTCCTTGAGCACCCAGAGTTAACTCCTCTCACATTTAGACAATGCTATACCATGTTCAAAGGGGCCATGGAACTATAATATTCTATACATATCATTAGCCTGCCAGTCTAAAACCAGTCAATATGTACAGTACAGTATGTACTTACCTTACTGATTGCTTTCTACTAGTAGACCTGTAGGCTAAAATATTATTATGGTATACAATGTAATATATACTATATGAAATATATTCCTGTATTGCATACTGCATACTGGTTCCAAGAGATTCCAATGCATTGTGGGTAGCAATGCAGTGTAGATACACTATACAACGCCGATACACTAACACTAAAAACATTTTGTTTTGCATGTTGTGCAGGTAGCTGCAGATATCCTAACATCATTTTACCCTAATAAAGGCAGTGTGACATATATATGTATGCATGCAATGTACATGTTTTGTACATGTATATGTTTGTGTGTATTATTTTATTTATACTGGTGATACAGGTATTTGTCATTCATTCTCCCCACCAACTACCCCCTCCCCTCTCACCCCTATGCTCTGCCTCACTTTTCCACAAGATTGCTCTAACAAATATATAAAAATAGTAATAATATTTATACAAAGTAGATGTCGAGCCCTTGCTTTACCCAAAAGGCTACCTCAACCACGTATGTGTGAATATACAAGCAAATTGTTAAATTGCCCATACCAGCAGTCAATATGCCATGCTTCAACATTTTGAAAAGGAGAGTGATCTGCTGTGAAATTATTTAACTCTTGACACCCTGTTCTGGGATACGAGAGTCAGATATCAAGTTGGTGCAGCTTGACTGAGCATGCTGGTTTGTTACCAAGACCTAATGAGCCACATGAGTAATCATCCCAAGTGATATGGAGTTGTCCTTTCACAATAAAGAGAGGATAATTCCATACTTGAATAAAGAGCTATCAAGTAGTTGTAGGCCAGCTCACCAGCTGAACACAATACAATGGCTATCTTACCCGTATGGGGTGATATGAGGAGTCTAGTTGCTCACAAATAAAATATCGTTGCTACAGAAAAATACTAAATAAAAAGGTATAGCCAAACTCCTGTACCACCATATCAAAGGCAAGGTGGCCATGGAGGGTTGCTTGCAAAGCTGATGTAATGGTCAATTAGTGTCCTCTTCACCTCTTGGACCAACCTATACTGTAAATAAAAGTTGTATGATGACCATTTGGCCTGTGATTCTGTTTGGTCAAGGCAAACTATCTATAGTTCATTATTACACTCAATGTTTTGATTGTTTTCTCATGAAAATATTATTTTGAGTTTAACATGAAGTGAGTAAGTGGGTTGGAAACTTTTGAACCAAGTAGACCTGTGTCTGAAACTTAGGTTCCGAAGACACTAAATGTGTTTGTCAATTGGGCGATTAGGTAAATATCTTTAGATTCAACCCCTAGCTAGAGCAATTTCTGTAGACTTAGAGGCAAGTCCTCGGCTGTTCATAAACAAAATGCTTTTGCTACAGAAAAACATTATATAAAAAGCATTGACCAAACCCTATACCAACCACGTAAAGGATATTAAAAACATTTTTAATCACAAGATTGTAAATCGTGTGTAAATGATGTTGGGTTTGTATATTGTACATTATATGTAGCTCGTTAGGTATTGACTATTGAGGTTTGGGAAAATATTTGTTACCAGTTTAGTAGGAGTTATCCTCTCTTATCTGACAATGGGCGTGGCTAAGATAGTGTTGTCCAATTCAATTGGCTATTGGCTACAATGGTCAAACTAATTCAAATGTGATTCTCTGCACATTATAGCAATTAAAGAGCATCTACTGCAGTCTAGGAGCAGGTGGTTTCCAATAATTATTCTACACATTCTATCCATCTAGACTAGTACTGAAAGACATTCGATCAGCAAGGTCAAATATTACTCCCAAGGTCATCATATTCGCACAAAGATTGGTAAGTTAATACTTATAATTCAAAAATCTATAACATTTACACAGTACCATGGAAATTCACATGCTTAAAGTCCCTTTTATTCAACATGATGGAGCTGTTAATTTATATTCCTTTGGCGGCAAGGCTGGGGTCCGCATTTAAAAGAATTCAATTCAGTTATTAAATTTAGGTAATAGAGGTGATATAATTTAGACTGGCTAATATCTGAATTCCGGAGAGCAGCAAAAAGGTAGCATTGGACCTGTAATCTAAAACACTTTGTAGACCTTTTAAACAAGTAAATTAGATTACATTGAAATTGGATTAGACAATGCTAGGTAACATACCTTGTTTAGTTTGTCAGCAATGTGTCACTATTTAACACATAAATGTTTTTACAGTAACACTATAGGCTTGTAGGTGGGTGTGTAACGTGTCTTATATCTAGAGTGGAAACCTAAGTTAAGTTTTGTTTGTAATTAATATATATTAACATTAAGGCTTGAATTGAAACTGGAACAGGATTTCCATTGTTTTAAGGATTTCATGCTGATCTGCCATAAGAATTTATTAAAAGTAAAAAGCTTGCATTTTGCACATAAAATTAATTGGGTAAGCAAAAGGTGATTTATATAATTGACAATCAGTCAACCTATAATATGAACATAGTAGGGTAGAAATGTGAGAATCTGTTAGCCATATTGTAGCAAACCTAAAAGTATTTAGCAATTTTCAGTCTTTCAGTCTTTTTGTTCGATCAGTAATCAATTAAAGCACATCACAAATTAATTACCGAGGCTGACAATTGTACTTGTAACTTGAGGGTATTTCAACACACCTGTAGATTAAACAGCAAGTTGGTCCTTGAATCAGCTTCAGCTGCTATTACTGATAATTCTTAAAATTGTTTTATTCATTCATGCATTGATGTTTGTCGACAATAGCAATTTCAGAAGCCTTTTGTTTGTGCCTACAATAACGATAGTGATACTAGTCACGATAAATATACATCAGCGGATATTATGATAAATTTATATTAATAATCGGTTAGTTTTCAAATGCTGTAACATACTGCACTTAATAGCAGCTTATTCGTCCATTGTATGCAAGAAACGGACCCCATAGAAAGGAACAACGCAGTGTGGTTGTTATACTAGACACTATAGAGTTTACCAATATTTATCCAAGGCATTGATCATGATGTACAAGTCAAGGTACTATGCAAGAATGTAGAAATACTGTGTTGTTTGGTGTATAGGCATATACAGTTACAGCTATAATAGATGAAGCACCTAGTTTCTAATCTCTGTTTGCAATCAGAAAAATGGTCGCAATACGGAGACATAACCTATAATAAAAAGGATAGTCTCCCGCTCTGCTGGACAACTGTCTCCATCTACAAGTTTACTCACACATCGCAATCTCTCCAGTTACTTTAACATAACTTGAAACCCTCAGACTTGTGCAGTGCACTATGGTATTGATTTACAGTGAAAGAATAATATTAAAACGTGAATAGATAAAAGACAGATCCAGCTGTGATGTTTGATATTAAGTCTAAAAGTTAAAGTCACTCTCGGTGCTCACCCGCTGTGTCTGGGGCGCAGCAAATAGGCTAGCTCTGCTTCCACTTGTACATGTAAAATACTAAAACATCTGATCATCTGTTCAATGAAGTTGGAACGTTTTCTAACATCTGCGTGATAACATGAAGTATCCACAAATTAGTATTTTATTAACAGTTTGGTTCAGAATCAAAGTCAGTAGAATTCATTGTTAGATTCTGTCTATATTCATTTACTCATTATCATAGATGTATTTGGTTGTTGATTCATGCATATTTTACTCATTTACTCGGCTAATCTCGGCATATAAGTGGGAACTGTGTACACTTATTAATTCATTAACCCATTAGAGTGGCTAGCAAATAACAAGTTGTTAAACTGAAACAGTTGTAAGAAATAGCTAAATTGTCGCATTCTACAAAAGATATTCTTTAATAATGCTCTAAGCTCAATCAATAATTGAGTCACACGCTGGCTGAACTGGCATACAAGATGAAAAATGTTTATCAATATAGAGACTGATGAGAATTTTTATTGACAAATAGTCTTTATGTCATCATTCTTTATCAAAACAAAACGTGACTTTGGAGCCAATTCAGTGGAGATAACTGCAATACATACAGCTGCAAGAGGTGATGCATCATGCATGTAGTACTAGTTGGAATAGCTGGCATTGTTTAGGTGTTCACCCTTCACCCGCTAAGCTGGTTGACAGAGCTATCTTATAGCTTCTCTAGAAGTCATGGATGAGTAGCGTTAACGGTCCAAAAGAAAAGACAACAACCACAGCGCTGTTGATAATCCTGGGATTATTTTAGCCACAAGTCATCGAACTGCATCAAGAACACTGCTCCTGTGAAAACTAAATATTTGCACAAAAATTAATTTCTATTTGAGTCTCGACTTGGTTTAGAAAAACAAGTTTAATTCATCTAAATAAAGTCATGAATTTGGGTTCATCTAGTTAAACATGTTCAGTGATGGTGGTAACATGTTTATAGAAACTGTGTCTTAAATAAGAATAGGAATTAAACATTTGCTCGCGGGCTTTCTAAATCATTACACAGATACATTAGCTGGTGAAAAATGAAATCCAAATGTTAACAAAGGTGTCTGCCGAGCCCTCTACTACTTATGCACAGCAAAACTAGGCCAGACAAGTTGTAAAGTTGCATAGCAATGACAGATTCTCATTGTGTAATTGTATTGTCAAATAATGGAAAACTTGGACTTGTTATATAAAGTCTCAGACGAATCACAACCATGAAATAACAAGCAATACTTTCACTTGAAAAGTCATCAAAAGTCAGTATTCAACTGGGATACATTGTGATTGAATTCGCTGCGCTTAGAAAAAGTGAAACAATTATTTTCACTTTTGTCAAGAGTCAAAAACGCACATATTTTGTTGGCGTTGTTTTGGCTAGCCGTTGGACATGTAAATCAGCAAATTGTGCTGTCTAAATGCAAGACAGGTCAGCAAGTTTAAAAACCTTCCACAAGTGTATTTATAAATATTTTCTACATTGAACTAAATTTAGAATTACTACATAATTATAATCTGTGTATAGTCGATGCAACGGAGAAGTAATTCGTTTCGGCTTCAGATATTATTTTTCTTACAATGCTGATATCCAGTTTCCAAGTGACACATAATTAAAATTAGTTACATGAAGGTATTGGAGAATGCGTTATACTGAATAGGCTGATTTTCACCTGTCACAGTCCAGTTATACACTAATTTGTTTCAGTCTTTATAATGAACCTCTTGTCAAATTAGCACCTACATACATGCGTGAAAATCTACCTAATGCTAACAATTTAGTTGGAGTCAGCAATGTATGCCCCCAATTAGGGGCTCTATAAATAAATCTATAGGAATTTGGGCTATAACATTCCAAGCGTCTCCCTAGCAACTTGACACTAAGCTCGGAACCCGATGCTCTATCTAGAATTTCTTTCTAATAATCATTTTGATATTCTGTATCTAATTTTTCATAACCCGATACCTAGTTGGAATACGTTAGTTTATTTGCTATCTGCAATCTGTATATATTAGGTTTTTGTTTCACTTATCTGAAAACAAAAGGAAAAGCATCAAATTTAAAGTGGAATATGTCTGTGTCTTTTATTCCTTGAAAAGATTTCAGGTTTTAAATACATGCTGGTAATATTTAAGGTACTAGCGTGACCACTCTTCTAGCTTGTAAACCTTTTGTGGAAACCTCATAACTTGTGCCTTTTGTTTCTCAGTCCTGAATCCTTTCTACCTATAAGTGGTTGTATTATACTTGTGTTATGTTTTGTTCCAGTATATTCTTCTCAACACCACCTTGTTATTATTCATTCAAACAGTACGTACTGTCACTGTCACTTCATCCTATAATTGTAACGTGTCAGAGTAATTGTGCCATAAGCAGTCTATTAGCTTCTTCTACACTTTGGGCCCATTCTTAACCCCTTTCCCTCCTACACTTAGGAGACCAAAACATCTTCCTAAATCTCTAATTGCTACTTCGCACATTAACAATATTGACTCCTGTTGGTACCACTTTGGGGTTAACTAGCTTGGGTTCTAAATGTAAGACATCTACAATTCTCCAGCCATTCATTACATGCATGTATATTGTTTGGGAAGATCGGAACCAAGGCTAGTGCTAATCTGATGAACAAAGCATTATTTTTCCCTATTAATATGCAATTATGCAGAGATGTATGTAGGTAGAGTAGTAGATAAATTTATATAGCCTGAGATATTATAATTGTAGCCTAGGCAAAAAGATTGGAAAATTGCTAGATATCAGATGGAGAAGACAACTTCCATTTGAGTTTTGTGAAGAACCAAGGCTACTTCAAATTTTTCCTCTTCTGTACCGAACACCATTTAACACATAACTAAATGCATACTACCTGCTTCATCCTAGATACAGTCATGCAGATTACATACTTTTCTATAATATTGGCTAGATAATGAAATTGTATAAAAATTTTAATAGATAATTAGATATTTCCTGGCATCTTGTGAGTACTTGTAGGTGCCTGAATGTGCTGTCGATAAGGTTACAGTTAGTTGTTAGGTATTTAATTATAATATATTACAGTAGAACATAACTCTACATAATTATTACATGGAGGAGGAAGCTCCTATGTCATACTTGCTGGTTTTGGAAGATTACCATGCATATCGTGACTCAACTTCATTGCACAAGTGATCTCTACAATGCATGTAAGGACTAAACAGTGTAAAGAACCTGGGCTACAGCAGTCACTGAAACACAATCACAACTTTTGTAGACTTAAAATGATGAACTATTTTGGCGTTTGTTGATAATTGGTCCATTGCATTGATTATGGACAGTAATTAGAATAATTTTCTACAACATTTTGTATCAGCTGAATGTAATTATAAGGCTAGTCTACCTCTATTCTAGTGTCAGCCATATAGTATTGTACTACACTCTGACTCCCTAGTCAAATATGTTCGTATGCAACTGGCTGTACACAGTATATACGTCTGCAACAGGCTGTACACAGTATATACGTCTGCAACAGGCTGTACACAGTATGTACATCTGCAACAGGCTGTACACAGTATATACGCACAAATTCACAACACAATTAGTTATACATAATTATTACATGTACATGTACCAATTTGCAATCAGGTTATAAGATAATTATTGTACAAGTTTGAACTAATTTTCAATTTTTACATGTAGGTATATTATTCCCAAATGTAGTATTATACATGTCTATTGGTGCATTTAGTTCGGCTAATCATGGGGTTCCTTATACAAGTGTCTATGATAAAGAATACACTTGGGACATGCTTTTGTTAACAGTTTGTGGTGAGAAATGAATATTTGCACTGAAATTCATATCAGTAAAAATATGAACAGTCAGTCACAGACTGAAACCTCCATTTCACAGCCTATGCTGAAAGGATAGCATACAGAGGGATAGTTCATTATCAATATTTTCCTATTATTAATCTAACATATAAATTAGTTTAGATGTGATAATTACATGAGCACAAATAATGACATTAGAAACATCTAGTATTATTACTGTAAACTTACATAATCCAGTAGCACATCCTTCTATCAATTGGAATACTGGAGACCTCAAGGGAATATAACTATACCATCAATTGGTACAACTTTCCTAGTACTTTATACAACTGCATTGCATATACATGTATTACCATACACTCCACTCTACATGACGGTGTAGACCAGTCATGGCTTGTGGGGTCACCCTGAAATATTATATTATCACTCTTTGTTTTGTCATCTCTTACACTGTGCTGGCTTAGTTTCTGTGTTTTACATAAAATCAAATGAATTATCAAATTTCTAGAAAAAAGAAAATATGCAACAACATATACATGTAGGACAGCAATGCAGTACACAATTGATTAGAAAAATTGTAATTGGTAACTGGAAGGTTTGATCCTGGGCTTTTTAACTCAAATTATAGTTGCGATTCTGACCATAGCTTTGATGACTCAACTCTATACATAATGATATCGTAATATTCATCAAGTTCTTCTGCTACCTAGTCTTATGCTATTATACTGGTCTGGTGCCACACATGGAAGTTGTAGCCGGTGTTGAGTTTGTGTAATGATACATCAAATCATGCACTATTATTCTAGATAGAATATTCATCAGTTCATTCGGATTCCTTGCTTGTCTCTTAGCAACCATCAACTGTTTATTTTGGTATTCTACAGCTCTGCCATTTTTCTTGGTCAATATACATTATTACCATCGTACCTCTATGATTATTACACTCAGTATTAGAGTATCACCATTCCATCATATGACGCTGTTGTTTGTTCTGTTGGCAGCATACACTTGTATATTATTGCTCCTTTCAGCATAAATAGAACATATTAATGTATAATTATATAATTACTACTACATGTAAAGCATTACAATACTTCATTAGTAAGAAGAGGAAAGGCAACTGTGTACTTAGTTATGAAAATATCGATCTTTTACAAGTGTTGAAAGCATTAATTAGAATTTCGTTTATTTTTAAAATCGACCTCCTGCGTAAATAGTACATTAATATTTTTATATGAACAAGAATGGTTCTTAGGAACGGAAAGTTAATTACCATTAACCAGTTTATCCGTTGAACTACGTTACGTATCTGAAATAACGGTCCCCTTTTTCTTATAATAAATAATTTGTTTAAAATGTATAATGAAGCCGATATCCTTTTTAAGTAAAGCACCTAAAAAATTCTTCTTATGTTATTAATAACAATCGACACAATGCTATTGTTTGTTTTGAGTGTAGCAACCTTTATTTTATTGGGCCAGCAGTTGGGCTTGTCCCTTTGACACAACTCTTTTCAACATAGCTAACAGCATTCCGGTACAATTCTAAGGCAACACTGCTCCATTCTATTGCTATCGGGTTTCAAGGATAAATACCTTACTAGTAGCCCGAAGTAACAAACTTTGGAGCTAACCAAAAGTCTCATATATTTGTATTCTCATATGTATATTCTCATATAATATATGTATCTCATTAAAAATGTCATTATATCATACAATCATTATAGGACATAACAACAATGTAGACTAAAGTTTCGATAGCCCAAATTCCAAGCTAGACTACGGTAAAGTTAGCTAAAGTAGTACATGTACATCCTCTCCCTGTTTCAGTTTTATCAGAACCCCGTGATGGCACGAGTGCAAACTGCTCAGTGGTACGTGATGCTGCCGGTGTTACTGTTGCTTGCTGTCCCAGCAAATGCCAAGCTTCCTCTACAAGACGCCACGGCTACAGTTGAGCAACTCTTCTCCTATCAAATAGACCCTAAAGATTTCCCTGGGCAGGAAATTCAGGTAACAAGTTTATGCTAACCAGGACATGTATACAAAACAATTTCCTGTATGAGGATTCTTCTGCTTAATACGATGTTCTGACTGAGTTTTATCTGATTATTCATGTGTACTTGCGTGCTTACTATTCACAGGATATGGTGTTGTGACAAATGTGATGTCTCCATATAATATAATAATATTATATTGTTTGTCAGTTGAGCAAACACATGCCTACCACCTGCTAACAAATCAATAAAGAAGTTAAGAGTTGTAAAAATGATGGTGTTGTTAATTGGTGCATGTTGTAAGGATTTGGTATTGTTAGTGCTGTTGACAACTCCTGTTATAGGACTAGCACTAATATAGATACACATGTAAGCTGACAAAGGTTATGTAGCCATAACTCCCAGGGCACCATATGACTATGTAACATTGTTATTGGATGGCGGGAGAGTGTGAAGTTGAGACTGTAACATAACACCAAAACTCATGTTACCTTGTCAATTCAATAGAGCAATAGAAAACTCAACTTTTTGTATCCTTACATTCAATTTTGTTATTATAAGAGTCAATAGATTTTTATATCACATTGTATTACTAGAAAGTAGACTTATCATATTGGGAACGAACATCAGCGTCGGGCAATGGCATTACGTTACACATAGCAGTGGGCCTCGATAACTGTAATAGCACAGTAAAATCAAGTCAGTAAGTTCACTGCGTTTACAATTTATAATTATATTTCTTCAGGTGAAACAGAATGGTCAAGCTGAGCTACCATCATGGCTAGAATTTGATAAGGGAAGCAATGAGTTAGTGGGAGTGCCTACAATGAAAGACAAAGGCACTTACATCCTAACTGTTGGTGAAGAGATGTTTGCAATCAATGTGATGGAGCCAACGAGGAGTCAAGTAGCTCAACCAAGTAATTCAAATGAGCAAATAATTTGTAAGCCACATGATCCCATCTCAGTTGTTTATGTCAAGGTAAATGGTGATACAGACACTCTGTCCAACTCCCATAAAACTAGGCTAGTACGGAGCATAGGTTCACACTTGTCCTTGAAAGCTCAGCATATCTCCGTCTCTCCAAACACTAAAGACCTGGTAGATACCAGCGTAGCCTTAATCTACAGGGGTGGAGATGCTCAAGCAACAGAAAATAGCCCTAGTGTCCTAAGTTGGGTTGTGGGGTGCGGCATAGTCAAGATGGAGCACATCAAAATTTTGGAAAAGCTTGAAAGCTCAGCGCTTGACGGTTCATTGAGCAAGTTGCTGGGCATGCCAGTCAGCGGTTGGCAAGTACAGAGTAATCAACCCAAAGTGAGGTCCAAAAGAAGACTCAAGAGACAGGCTCTGGTCACTGCCACAATGACACCAACTTCCAGCACAGCTGGTAAGTTTACTATTCTGTTGATATCTCTAGATTTAATTAAATATTTTCGTTTTCAAGCTAAGTAGTCCCATCTGAGAAAGTTCGGAAAATCAACGTGCCGTTGTGCAGCAAGAACAGTAGTACCTACAGGTTCATTACCTTAATACTCCTGTGGTGGTCCTTCCATTTGCCACAGTTACGGCCAACTTTATGAATGGAATATAAATAGTCAAGTAAGATAGCAGGTAATACGGCCCATTTGTTGACAAATTATCATTCTACTGCAGTAACTCGTAACACACATCAACGAGCATAGCATACACATACAATTATCTGTGAACATAGATCTAGGGATTGCCGGAATCTGCAGGTATCTGTCCGCTCATCTCATCTTGTCTATTGATTCAGCTATTAGTATACAGGCTTATACAAGTCTAATAATAATTCCATGGATCATTAATTGACAATATCTCAGCTCATATTATAGCTTTGTAAAGCCACATGCAATTCTACTACAATCACTATAATATTATTTTGTTACTGACATACTAGTAGGCTGGGGCTTCTTTTGCGTATTAATAATGCATACTCCGAGTGCATTATAGCATGTTGAATAAAAAGTCACTAAGACATTCAATTCAACTATCACAAAAGCAATTATTTAGGATTTGCTGATGCATAATGTCTAAAGTCAGTATAATGGCCAAAATATGCAATGAAAGAGACCCGAAGAAAACAAATCAATGTAAATGGCGTGACTACATTTCGCAGGAAGCTGTTTGGTGTATTATTTTATAACACGGTCCTTTGTGATGTGATACATCATACTTTATTAAATTTACAAAAGTCTTACTAACTGAACCAAACATTTTTATTTATTTTTGTTACTCTTTGGTTGTATCACCAACACTGTCACCATTATTGTGCATTCAACTGGGAAAACTATACACGTACAATAACAAGTTTTGTTACCTAAAATCAAAATATATGCTGTAATTTCTTTCAAACAATGCGATTGTTAAAGCTATGATTGTAATCTAAAATATTCAGCCTATTGTTTTAAAAAAGTTGGCTCACTCTAGTCACCTTTAGTAACAATTCGGTCTATTCTAATTACAGTAGTGTGTAGATTTTACTACAGGTGCCGAGCATTCTTCAAGTTTGAACTTTATCAGATAAATGTTTCCTGCTGTGTTACATATCAAGCCAATATTGATATTTCTACTGCTGCTTGACCCCATTTTCACGAGTTAATCGCCGAGAGAATCGTTTAATAAGCTGGTTCTACTGCCGCTAGCAATCAACAGATTGATGGACCAGTTGGTGTTTAGCTTCAACCCAACACTATTAAACTCACTTAGATGTATTTATGGTTTCTCTATTTGGCTGAACTAACGAAGCTGCTGTTCCTTTCCATCTCTAATCTCTCATTATAATAACATTATTATTGCAATGTCTATATTTGGAGTTGTCTTAATGTACTTATGTTTTTGTTGTAGATGCAGGGACTACGACCATGTAAGTATAACATAACATTATGTAATAATATAGTTTATGATTCTTTAAATACCAGTTCACTATTATAATAGAACTACATTTATTTAAACTAAGAAAATACTACTGGTTAAGGAGCTGTTAAACCACTATTAGTGTCAAACTGCACTATTTAAGGAGATTTGTTAGTAAAGTTTAACTAAATAGTTGACCAACCAACTCTAAGTGCTTCAATGTGCCCCTAGTACTAATTACTCACCATTGTCAACAGAATGGTAACTTACAAGAACGAAACTGTCTTAGTTCAAGGCGTATAATTACCAGGAGCTGTAATGATTCATCGAAAGGGGTTACTTTGTCAGGGTTATGACTAGGAGCTAAGTCTGACTAACAAAACTAATAGTATGTATTATGATAATATGCATACATATGCTCATGTAAGATTAAATTAGTCGTTTCACCAAGATAGGAATTGGAGTGAACACACTCCTTATCAGCCACTGAGTAATGTATGACGATGATATAATTGTATTATCAATGAGCTAACCTCCTCCCCCTCTTTCTCTCCACCCCCCCCCCCCCTCCCCCCAACAATATTCAGAAATAATAAGTTCAAGTGTTGGAACCTCATCAAAGCTCTATATTTATGTAGTTTTATGAGGAAAGAAAGCATTTTGGAAAACGCTATGAGAACGTCAAAAACAAATTTAATACTGGTTCGCAACTGGGTAAAACCTTGTGTGACAGCGAGCCATAAAGGCCTCGTGCTGGCCTGCTAAATTCCCAGCATTATATTTGTTTTTATCAACCCAAATGACAGTTTACTAAGACCTGTTCTATTAATCGAAATAGGAAAAAACCTCTCTTCTAAGACCACTCGCGTAAGAATAACATAGCATTACCAGCATAGTGCTGTTGGAATTGTCTTGCCTTTAGTTCAAGAAAGTTCCATCTCAATGTATTAAATTTTAGGTAATAATATGCAGCCAAAATAGTAACTGTGATTGGTTGAAAACAAATGACCACACTAATATCACATTATTGAAAATCTAGGGTGGTACATATTTAAATGACGATGTTATACAATGTACACATAGCTAGAATGAATGGAAACTCCAAGCTGATGATGCATTTGAGCAGGCAGGGGTGGTGTTGGAAGAGTTGTAGGTAGTCACTAACAAACTGCCAGCAAAATTGACGCCACACTTTTAACAAAGCTACAGGTAATTTGGAGTTATTTCATCTTGAAAATGACCATATTCCCTTACATTAGTCCGTAGATGACGTTGATACATCGCTAGGGTCAAGGATGATAGTGATTTAGTAAACATTGCCTAATCAACTTCCTACCTGAATAATGTGAAACATAAACATAACTGAATATTTCTCACAAATGCTACTTTGGTAGGAAGGTTGTTGAGTACATTTCCATAGCTTCAGGCCGTAATAAACCGTTCAAGTATTACATTTAGTTAGTAACAGTTTATCCACAATGGGAATAGACATCAACAGAGCACATTCTATATTTTAGTAATCAGGTGTTTTAGACATAATAACATTGATAAGTCTAACTGTATGAGTCCAATAATTGTTGAACAAACTGAATAATGTGACTGAACACCGATATTTTTCTTACAAGAGAATCTAAGCAAGCTCGTGAGGGCAAAGAAACAATTAGCCTCCCGATGTATCATCAACAACAATGTGTAGCATTCCCCTAAGGCTTAAGTCTATCCACCATTATTCAGTTATTTACAGTAATAATGACAGATGAATATCATCTGCAAGCATGCATCCATTCTATAGAAATATTGTCATGAGAGACGATATTATCTCATAACAGCTTAATGTAGTGTCTGTCTCTTTTCACTACATTTTCCCTAAAGTAAATAAAGTTATATAAAATCTCTCTTGAAAGTGACAGACAGATGTTTCCCCTCTGAAAATCTAATAAACAGCTACACCATAGCAAACAGAGATATGAGAACTCTATTTGGCATTTATGCAAGCTTGAAGTTATGACATAATGATGTTCGGTGCATTCTGTTATATTTTCATGTGAAGCATCTCCCGAGGGTCATCTCTTCATCAGGAACCTCGATAAGCTAAAAATAGAGCTATTAGCATTTCACGTAATCGCTAGAATATTGTCACAGGTGCCGCACATTTTATCTAAGTAAACGAATAGGATATTGAAAATATTATGTAGCTATAAATGTCATTTGCTACTAGCTAACTGTTTTCCATTGAAACATCAACTTTCATTATGTATCAAATTGATATAGCTGACAATAGTGGACATTTAAGGACTCTTCACATGTTGATTGAACCTTCAAGCCTATATCTCAATATGACAGCTGTATCATAGAGTTCAGGTAGCCTATTCTCTCCAATATATACATATGCATATATGAGTTGAATATATACATCGCGATATGGTTAGCAGTATGCCTGCAGTCTACAGGGGCGTAGGTTAGAAAAATTGAGTGGGGAGGCAGAAAGTTGGGTGGGAGGGGGGTGCGGGGGGTGGGGTGTGGGCACCCCCCGCAAGTGCACGCGCAGCGGAAAATTTTAAAATTTCACTCTCTGAAGTGCAAAAATTAGACATAGCAGCATGCTACAAGTACTCATTACTACTTCTGTTACTACAACTTGCAATAGGAGTGAAAGTGTTGCAGTACTATTACTAGCTAGTAGAATTTTATAATAACTACAATGATTGAAGTTATTATAAAGTTCTACTAGCTAGTAATAGTACTGTAACACTTTTAAATGTATTTGATTTTAAATAATTAATTTATAATGACAATAGTTGTTGATCAGCTATTAAAAGTTGAAAATTTTAATTTATAAAACACTACATGATTGTATCTTTTACAAAAGTCCACAGGCGCAAGTGTATTTTATAAATTAAAATTTTCAACTTTTAATAGCTGATCAACAACTATTGTCATTATAAATTATTTATTTAAAATCAAATGCATTTAAAATAAAAATCTTTGCGAGAAAAGTGCAGTAGCCTATTAAAGCTAAGATAATATTAATAGTACAATTATATTACATATAAATCGAAATATTAAAAAACTTAAAATATCCAATAATATTATTATAATTATTATAATTTTGGCTTCTTTCAAATATTTGTGATTTATTCTTTTAATATAATTAAAAGTGTTTGCACTCATTTTAGTTATTCATTCTAGCCATTGCCACTCCACTGACAGCTACTACTCTACTGCTACATTCACTACTAACAACTAAATATGTATTGCAAAGAAAAAACACCAATTTGAAAATAAAATAATATAAAATATAACAATAATGAAAATAATAAAATATTGGAATTAAATTTCATGCATCTGCTCGTAGTCAGTGACAGGGAAGAGACAACCTCGTGGATAGCAGTAACTTACAAATTGATTCACCTATTAGTAATTCAACTGCTCACTACTTTTACTTTTGCACTTATAATTTTTTCCTTGGTATACATAACTATTCATAAAAAATATTTATTCATTCATTCACAAGACCGCAAGTCTTTAACCTTGGCATAGTTATAAGGCCTTTTAGCAGAGCACACAGTTTTATGGGTCTCTCTGTTTACCACTTGCAATGCAGTCATTATTCCAGGATTACTGGTTATCGTTACGCAGCAACACCATAGAGTTATAAGCAGATTGATAACGCCATAGAGTTATAACTAGAGTGCTAACGCTTCGGTTGCAAACCGGAAATGAAGCAAATATTAAGGAGAAAAATGCCAAATTTTCAAAAGTAGTGTTTTTAGGCCACTTTATTTTGGCAACAGGGGCGGCAGTGCCTCCCTGCCGCCCCTTAAAATACGCCCCTGGACTCTATAATATTATAATCTAGTATCTGTGACCAAGTATGTTGATTATATAATTATTCGATCCATTTAAACAATGGCAAGTAGCTTTTTTAAATTATTAGCAGGAATGAATCATTTTGCAGTCATAACTCGCATATCTTTTAATAATTAAATCACTGTGACTGTGAACATTTGGGCACTAAGGTTAGAATTAGGTCCGTTTGAGCTGATAGAGAAGATAACTTCTTATAATATAATCATTTGATTCCCAGTCAGTTACGTTATACTGTTATACATGTAGTTTGTATTCATCTAGTTGAAATGAGAGTTTCATATAGAATGGGGAAAATTTTACATGATTTAAAAATTTGTACCATGCCAGCTAGACCATACTTCCCTAGTCTCCTTTATCCCACAGAAAACAAATACCCATTCAAGGTTTTTGGTATCAACAAAAACTGTATACTCTACCTAAATGTTTATCTTCCCGATTTCCACCAGAGGAAGTTGACAAGTATAACTTCCATTAGACCAAACAGGAAACTGATAAACATAGGCACTCCATTCTTATCCTCCCGTAGTTAACAGCCTCATTTTCATGCCAGATTATTACCTATTCAGCTGCCAAACCCCATGTACAGAATGAATGATTATTCAACATTTGTATGCAAATTAAACAATGAGTAGGCATAAGCATATAACAATATTTTTCAAAATACTAATACACAAGTAGACTGGTGTCTATGTCTAATATTTCAATCTCCTGTAGCCTGTACTATGATATAAAGCACTGTCAGTATGAATATTTGTATAGAATATATCCATATTTAGTTCAGGTTGCCAGCACTGACAATGACTAACTGAATGAGAGAATGCAAAATGAGCGCCAAAGTGTTATCCGGCACTAAACTGGGTCATTTCTACTCCATTTCATTCTGCTCGTATATCTAGCATCTCTTATTCTAGTTTAACATACATGTATAAATGAGGTCAGCCCACAATACTAGTTTACTTTACTAACCCAAGAAGATGTATATTTTACTGTGTCTTATCAAATTCAAAATTGAGTTTATCTAAAACTCGAGAAGACAACTTCTTCCAGAGTTTTACCAAATAACAAAGGCTGTCTACATTGTTTCTTATTTTGATTTGGTCTAGTACCTGCCTCCAACCAAGCTTCTTATTTATATACCAGTTCTACAGAGTATAGTAGCTGTCAATATCTTGTAGAATAATAATAAACTAATTTTCTAGAATGGACTTCTATGTTTTTTAAAAGCTCGCTATGATTTAGCTCCTAATTTATGATTGGTTATCATTATTTCAGGGCATCGACAACTGCAAGTGTACAGCCAACACAGAGCGTAACCACTGAAATGAAAACAACAGAAACAGCAACTACTGTGCCAGTAAAAACAGCAGCACCAAGCACCGAGGCACCAAGCACTAAGGCACCAAGCACAGAAGCCGCAACGGTGAGAACTTTTAATAATTTTCACTCTAAATTAGCATTCAGCCATTCTCTGAAATCATTGTTAAATAATTTATTGGAAGCATTTTAAAATAAAACACTGAACTTTGAACAATTTTAATGCATTATCGATTTTGTTAGAAGATACAAACTCGACCTAAAACCAAAATGGAACCGTGTGTGAACAATTTTTAAACTCTACTGCACAGCTTCAAAAAATCGAACCTCAAATGTTTTTAGGGCTGTTAGATTTAAATAGTTAGACTAAGTATTTGTGACTACTGTGAATTAATAGAATATCACGCATTCTGTATTGATTTTATGAGCTCTTGACTTGTCCCACTATAATTCCGGTTCAATACTTTAATGGCAGCACTTTCTATATAAATTATTATAATTGTTGTTTCTGGAAGATAATGGCATAGGATTGCAAAGGCATAAACAACCTTCAGTATATCCCCAAGGCAATAAATGTTGGGGTAGCGTGTTATCGCAGCGTGTTGTTGGTATTATAGAGGAATCACATTGCTATTGATTCCAACTATTTATCATTGTGTATTAGTGGTTTAATAGATTATTCTTGAATATTTAAATATTCAAGCTTCAAAAGCGTTCATTGAAAAATCTCCAGTTTACATATGGCCGCAAGATTCAGTTGACTCTAGGTTTGTTTAGACACTTGTCAATTGCTTTATTGATAACAAAAGCAAATGATTAACTGTGTCTCAGCGTTGTGAATACAAAAATGTCTCCTAGTTTCTTAAAAGTATCTTCTTTCTGCAATCATTTGAGACTGGCACTATATTGTGCAGAGCTTGCTAGCAGTACAAAAATAACTTCTCAGAGTTGCGGAACTTTTAGGAAATTTAGACTGTTTGAAGAAACTGATGATCCCCTTAGATTCAGGCCATACTCAATAGCCATCATTCAATCGTATGCATACAGTATGTGGGGGGTTTACCATTTAGTGGAAATCAGTCTACATATCTATACTTTTGTGCAGTGTACGGTGCATCATCATGTTAAGTTTTTAAGAGAAGTCTATTTTGTATTCTGACATATTTCAGCAGGCTGTGAGCACGCCAGAGCCAACACCAAAGAACGCACCACCAAAGGTGAATGATGAACTTGTACCATCGTCTCTACGCGCCAAGGGAGGTCAAATCTTCAGATGGACTGTACCAGAGGGACTTTTCACAGATCCTGTAAGTATAGTTTTGGCACATAGACATAAAAATTTTTGCTGTACTCCTTGTATATAACTAACATCAATGGCCATGTGTCCACACGTAGAACGAAGCCCGAGTGAATACTCCAGTAAGCTTGTTATTTGACTGAACACAGAGAACTTAGTCAAGTCAAGTACTTGAGCATTTCTTATCATTGTAATTATAAGAACCAGCTTTGTTGCATCTAGTTGACTATTTGACTCTCAGTAATAGACAAGCTGAGCGTAAGCAAACAAACAACATTAAGGACAATAATTACTAGTAGCTAACTAGTAAACCATCAATTGATTTGGATACCTACTAAACTACTACATAAAAACATCAAATTTAGTTCATATAATTTACACAAGTGTTTTTAACGCTTTGTTGTTATAATTTGCAGGAAGGAGGAGAGTTAACGTACAGTGTAGAAAGTAGCTCTAACAAGCACCAATGGGCTGTCACCGATGAATACAGTGACGTGCTAGAGATAATTACGCTGGCAGACAAATCCCTTAGTTCCTCCATGGAAAAGGTGACATTGAAAGCAACAGATGCTGCAGGTGATAGTAGCCAACTTCAGATTCCTGTTCAACATGAAATTTATGAAAAGAAGAACGTATTAGAGGTAAGATTAACTTGGACTCTCTTTTGATCATGTAGAAGAAAGATATTAATATATTTTGGCACAAGAAAATTTGTCAAAAATGCTCATTTATTACAAATAACTTGTACAACTATATGCATATTTTCTAACTTTTGCATGTTCAGCCTGCTAAATATTACAGTCATGGAACTCTGTGAATAGTCCATGTATATATACACATGACTGTGATCTACTGTAATACAGGATGAAGTATATATTATAAAATATACGATGTATACATTAATATCATGTATCTATACTTTGGAGTTGCGCTCTCATGTTCTAATTTAAATATAACTCTTGTAGTCGTATACTGTGTCAGTTAGAGAGACCCCAGTTTTAAGCGGACCAATGGCACCTCTGTATCTGGCACTGACATTGTCGAAAGCTGGAGGGCTCAACAATATGTTAACTATGAGGTTCCAGAGACGGTCAGAGAGAGGGGAGATAACTATCACATTCGGTGAGAACAGAGGTCGGCTACTGGATACCTGTCCTGAAGAAGAAAATAGGTAAGATTCCTTTGCATTATAGCTATTAGTTGCAAGGTGTAAGTATGCAAGGTACATGTATCAAGCCTAGAACAGTTGATGGTTTAAAATTGATGAAGGTAAAGGTAAAGGTACCAATCAACTTAAACAGTGATCAAACCTAAACATGTCAACACAAACCAATGTTTTACAACTGCTAGTACATGTATGTGTAATACAGGCTACTTTTCTGTGCAGCTCTACCGAAAACGGACTTGATATAGCAATTATTTTAATTTAACAATAACAACCTTCTTATTAGTAGCAGCAATTTTTATAATTTTTTTATATCTGATAACATTATTGCATTACAGTGAGGTGCTAACTCGTCTGAGAGATTTAGTCGGTAAGGGAGTTACGATAGAAGGAAGCAATGAAAACTTGAATGTTATTGCAATAGACGCCATTAGTCAGATATCTCCGTGCAGTAACAGGAAACCACAAGTTAACGCCGCAAGGATTGCTAAATACGAGATGCTGAAGGTGGAAGTCGGCAAGCTATACGAGAATACTCTACCTGTTGATCTGTTCACAGACTATGTAAGTTTGCAATTAAGATAAAATGTACAGGAAAATTACTGATTTTACTGAGCAGGTATAATTTATCTTTTTGCTTTTGTTAATCTGATTGATTAAATAACTTACAAAATGGGAATCTGTTAGAAGTTTCATATTACTACCTTATTTCATGTTTTGCTATTGCCACATAAAAACAGCGTATTAACTGAGAAATATATACATGTATGCAGCTTTTCGACAAATTATAAGTGACTGAGACAAATCATCTGCTAGCGTCCTGTGGGGGAGACAGGTGAAAGTTGACACAAGCCAGATATGATCACTATTGTTTGCTGAGGGATAGGCTTGTGCTGTTTTATACATGGACACATTAATCTCTGTTGTTAGCTGTTTCTTCACGGAACTAATTATAAGTATCTGAATTAAAATGTTTTTATCATCTGTGATAATCAAACAGACATTTAATTGAATATATAGCATCAGGATGGGCAAAAATTAATTACCTACACTTGGAATATAATGGTATGTATTGGAATTATCCTCTCTTCTCTTATGTAATTGGAAATATCTCTTATTTTATGTATTTGTACAGGAGGATGTTGATTTGTCCAAAATGAAAGTAAAACTGATAGCTGGAGGCCTTAAAGAGTCTCAGGGGTGGATAACTCTCAATCCAAACACACGTACTCTTCAAGCCTTGACCTGGAATAAACCAGATACTGAATCTCAATACACATTGGTTGCAATGGACTCCGATGGTGACCGGGTAGAGGCTGAAATATCCGTCGAGGTCATAGACAACACCAATACAGACCCACCAACAAATCTCTTTACTTTGACAGTGAATGAAAAGTATTCGGTGTTTGCCAACACACAATCTAAGCAAGTTGGCATATACAAAAAATTGCTTGCCATTTATAAGAACGCAGATATTTCTATTAAATCGGTGAAGAGCGGTTCTGTAGTGATTCAGTATTCGCTGACAGAGCAAGGTAGTGAGTCATTACCAGGCGAATGCCCAAAGGCTGTCGAGAACTACAAAGCTAACGTGTTCGATGGACAGGAAATTAGGCAGTCTTTTAAGGATAAGTTAAGCCCATACAAGGTAGAGAGTGTGGATTTTGTACCACAGGGACCGTGTGAAGGTGTCATAGAACCTGCATCAGGAGTTGTAACTGAGAAGTCAACAGCTGGACCATCAACTGGAGAGAAAAAACCGCCGATGGCAGTCATTATTGGCATTGTTATCGGTATATTAGTGTTAATAATCATCATAGTGATTGTAGTTATTTGTGTCCAAAAACGCAAGGCAAAGGAAAATGAAAAACCAGGACAAAATGGTAGCTATATAGAGAAAGGAATACCAGTAGTATTAGATGAAGAAAAGAGATCTATAGATAAACCAGAGAACCAGCCTCTAATAATGACATCAGCAGAAGTAAGCTATAAACCAACTCCACCTGCATATCCTAAAAGTGAGGAGGCAGGCGACTACCAGCCCGACACGCCCCCAGTCAGCGAACCAGACGATGAGCAGAGAATGATTGACAGATCTTTATAAAATACTTCTTAGCTGACACAAACTACTCACTCTTTTTGAGATAAACTTGGAATAAAATAATCTACATTATTTCTTATGGGATTCTTATGGGAGACAAGTCATAATAGTACACAACACATACATACCAAAATGTATCTTTTCTAAAATCAAATGAACTGTCCCATTTTATTCAGTGGAAGTGGGCGTTGCCAAGCCTCTCCTTAACTAACTATGAGATTAACAAAATATTATTCTCAACTCAACAATTTATATAATACTGTAATTTATACTTGCATCATTGTAATACTCTGCGAATATAAAATTACTAAATATATTAGTTAATCGAAGTTGTAACATTTTATTTAAAATACCTATGAATTAATGATTGTATTATTGGACTGTAGTGTTGTAGAGAGTTTATGCTATACCATATTGGTTTTGTTGACTGGTGAATGTTGCAGCCTGGGTTCCAAGATTTCCAAAACAATGGGTGGATATAATAGATTAGGCTTATGTTGGCTAACTTAGAATCTGGACTAAATGTATGTAATCGTGAAATCAGCAGACAAGCGATTGTGTTTTACCATTATACATGACTGTAAAGCAAGTAGCTGACCAAGGAAAGGTTGATATACATAAATTTGCATGGGTCTATATTTTGTACAGTTTTAAATATGCGAGTATTTATCCTTATTCATTGTGTTATGTATGTGGATTGAATTTCTTTGCATTCACTGTTTATATACTGATAAATGTTATTTTTTAATAAAACATTTTGGCAAAAAATCGTGACTTGGACATGTTAGCAACAGAACCAGCTGTTCTGATAAGTTCAATAATACTATATTTAATAGATGTACAATAATATAATACACAGCTTTGATAGGAGAACACAAAGATCTCAAAACTGTTGGCGACGATAACAATGTGAATACGCACCAACCACTCTCTACTGAACCAAGTCAACCAACATTTGCTTCTAACAAACCGGATGACTAACAGAAACATTGATAGATCAAGAGATCACTTATACAAAATGATAGCCTTCATAAAATACAATGATTAACATAAATATACTCTATAACATGTGCAATGGATAACAATATAGTTCACTTGGTGGTATACAGAAGAATTGACTAAAGAGAAATAGGGCTAATGAGTGTAGCAACTGTCTAGGATTTCTTAGGTAAATCGTATTTGATGTAAGGTACTTCTACGTCCTCTCCATCTGTATCATTACAACAAATCTCTAACACCAGCGAGCGGACATGTGGTGGCAACGACTGTTGTTTGGTCACTTGCAGTACGACCTCACTCAACCTTAAAAAATATATACCAGTTTTAGAGGCTCCATTTACTACAGTGATACCAACTATGCAGGTTGGTTTACCAGTAGGTCTTGGTTCACAGTAAATGGAAAACACAGCACAGATAAACAGTAAGAGCAGATGTTTAAGAATATTTGTGTTTGTTGCCAACCATGATAATATCCTACTATAAGACTAATAAAGTGATATAATATTCTAGTTCCAAGTTTTACATGAGCAAACAACTCGGAATAATACTGTAATTCTTCCAATGCCGAACTGAATCCAGTCTAGGCACTGCTTTAGTGGTTAGTAGATTATTCACACAAGTATGCATCTTATTAGATATCAACTTGTACACGTAAATATATATTCTTTCCACATCATGGTTCTAATGCAGTAGTGATATGACTTACGGCATGGCAAGCCTGTCCTTCCTCTTGGCAGGAGGCATGAAGAAAGAATAGAGCATAGCAACTCCCTGGGAGAGCATAGTGATCTCTAGCTTCTCCTCATTCTAAATGTTAAACAGCATTAGTAAACAGTGTATAATTACCAAACACCTTCAAAAATGTCATATATATGTCACACAAATCAATATATCACAGCCAGTAAGCGTTTACATGGTCACCTTAGGATGTCAAGGGGACATGAACAATAAACAACCACACAGATGTATTAGGTCTACATCAACAGCAAGACTAATAGCTAATTAGTAACAATATTTAACATTCTTGTGATATATAACCAATGAGAATTACACAGACATTATTGATCAGCCATTGGTGATACCAATATAGGAAGTTATCTTCCCTATATTCATGCACAGACAACTCCAAATTTAACTTTATCAAAACAAAAAACATCTATTGCAAAAACTAGTTTAACATCAGTGTGGAAAATATAATTACATTCTAATGTGTCAGTTAAATCAGTCAGATGAAAACAATTCTGGGGAATAGATGTTAAACCTACTTGGAAGTAGTCTAGCAGTTCCTGCAGAGTCATCTCTCCTGATTTACCTTTGGAGCCGTCAACAGTGAAACGGTCCCACAAAGAGAACTCGGTATCATAGTATTTGTTCTTGGTTGGAGCTATTGGTGTGGAGAAGCCAAAGAATGGCAGTGCTAGATTCACAAAACCATTTTTGTACATGTCCAGATTCTTGTGGCCTTGCACCATCTACAAAACGGAGAGGAAACTTGCTATTAGTTGATAGTAATAATGCCAATAGGACATAAGTGAAGGACACTTACTTATCTAACGTGAATATTACAGCTTTAGTGAAAACTAACTAATCACAAGTATGATACACTAGATAGTAGATACTGTCAAAGAAAGAACATCTATTCGCAGTTTACCTCTGCCGAATATAATTTAAATTTGGTGGCATCAGGTATTGAGTGGCCCATCTCAGGGCCACATCCACAAATACAGCCAAACTGCCTGGCCATGCCAACTATTGCAGTCATAAACTGCAGCTGAACAAGCAGATTGCAAAACTAATAGTTTTCGGATTTCTAGAAAGTCCCAACAACATTAATCAACTGAAGACTATAAACCCACTCCTTTCAGGAAGTCCAAAGAATGAGTCCTTGACCGAATAAAGCTCTAAAACTCGTCCTCAAAAACATTGCTGGGATCACTTATCAAAACATGTCAACTATAAGCTGCACATTAGACCCCCTATGTTGTGTTCATCAAATCGTTTGAGATAAAAGTTCTTTGTTCAGTTGCCATGATTGAAAAATTGTTTTGCACGCTCACCAACTCGCGAACTTTCGTTACCAGCTCTGGTATTGTTATGAATTGTAATAAAACATTCTATGGCAGAACATCATTGGAGCAATAAAAACAGCTCTCCTAACCCTGCTGCTAGACAGCAGGCGGAAATGGAACCAATTTGATAATTTAGACGTATTGCTCGAGCATGCACGCAGAACGATCTGCTAAGCTAGGCAGTAGGGAACGGGGTGACATACCTTGTACATCTCCAGGCACACTAACCCAACTACCATAGCAGTGGTAGTAGCTATAGCAGGTATGATCTTGCCAGCAATCAGCTTGCTCTTGTGTTTGTCAGCAGGTGCAATACCATAGTTATCAGCTCTGAGATTACTGCACGCTGTGATAAAGTCCATGTGGAAATTGGTATCATCATCTTTCTCAAACTCCGACTTCCTAATAACTAGGTCCTTCAGTGAAGATGGACTGGGTAGTTCACTAATGATAGTGCCCAGGCTATCCACATCTGTTAAAACCAATAGATTGTGCCAAGTACACATGACAAATGAGTTTTCAAGTTTCAACAAACATCCTAAGATGACTAACAATTTGTAAATCCCAACCATTATTGCTATATACAAACAGACCAAAGACCTGTTTTTCCATATCTTCACTGCACCTCAAGCATTGCTGAGTTGGAAGAAAGGAGCGTAAGTTCCATGGTAACATATGACCTCTTTGGGCATGCATACATGTACATGTAAACGCATGGGGTAGATTATTATACACATCTGCACGTCTCACCATATTTCTGTCTACATGTACATGCATGTACTCGCACCTACACATAAAGGTATAGCAAATGCCTACTCACCAAAGGAATCGTTGCCTCTTGCAGCTGCCTCAGCCTCAGTAACATCTATCCTCACTCCTGATTTGGGCTCAAATGGAGGAGGTTGCATGGTGGAGACCATCTTGGCAATAGCAGCTCGATCTCTACATTCATTTATACCATACATGAAAGCTCGAAGATTAGCAGCCGAAACTATAAATTCAAGGTGAGTGTCATTTTTCACATCAAAGGTAAGGGGGTGTGGACAACGTTTAGGGCCGGACCAAAACAATGCACCGCTGGTGGTCGTGGCATCAGATGGAAAGTTGAAGAGCAACTGTCGAATATTGTTACTGAAGTTCTCCTGGAATAGATTCCTAGCCCACTGAACACAGTCTTCAAAGGAGTTAGCTCTCTCATTAACTAATGCATTACGCAGCGATTCAAAGGTCATGAACTACAAAAGAAAACAAACGCAGTGGTACACACGCCTTCAAAATAGCATTCATTTAATTAGAGCAGCAACATACAACACCATTGCAACCAAGTAAAAACCAAAGAGAATGCTGCAATTTTTTTTGCTAATGCTGGCTTGTAAAAATAAACTACAACAACTGGACAAAGCACAGACTATCAAATTATATATGAGATAGGTAGTTCATAACACGGCAACATGCGGTCTTTCAACTAAGTAACGAGTAAAACTGAACTACTAGCAAAACAGTTAATTTGATAGTTCGATGTGTGTGGAACTAACAAGACAATGTAGGGTATGCATTGCATTGATAAGGTATTCCACATTGGTGTAGAAGGAGCAGCTCTACCCAGTTTATTCAGTTTTGGTACCATACCTAACTGTCATACTTAGCACCACACACATCTCCAGGTAGGAAGGACACGGCAGGTGCTCACACAGTGCTGCATTAAATTATACTGTACATAACTTACCGGCTCATTTCCAGGTAGTTTCTTGGTCCTGCTGACAAAGTTGGGATCTCTGATGTATTGGTCTATATTTTCTGCAACGTTTACAAAGTGTCCTTCGAAATGACTGCGGGCCAATTGTAGGGTATGTTCAATTGCATTAGGAAAGTTGTGTAGAGTACAGCTAGGGATAGACTTCTCTGGAGGATCATGGCTGGACGAGTAGCTTTCAGTTAGGTGAGGTAGTACAACTTGTGAATTAGCTTTAGTACCAAGAGTACCAGATTCGAGAAGGGTTTTCTTGTAATAAATACACCGCCTGTCCATATACTCCCCTACGATTACACATTATGCATAAATTAATATGCATGTATGCATCATGGTAGCTCAATATATATGACTCATGACTAAATTACCACGTTGTATTACAATGACCAAATCTAATCAATAGCTCCACTGCATCTGCCAGCATAAGTAACACACTGTATAGCGTACAGGGAGTTCAAAGAGTAGAATATTGCTACAATAGCATGTGACACTACGTAATATGTGTAATGTAATCAGTTGCTTACTTGCTGCCACATTATCCAGTGCATTAGCCACACCATCGAGGGACAGAAAGAAGTCATCGTCATAGATGGACTCGGTCTCTGAACCGACTCGGTTCTGGTGAGCTGTGATTCTAACTTTGGGATTCATCACTTTAACTGCATCAGCTGCACACGTGGATTTTAGTTTCTAAATATAACACAAGAAGACGTAGATTGCTGGTTGTAGATATTGTAAGAGGTAATTCACACAATGGATGGACGAAACGGAGTGATTATACTCTAGTTGGATGTAAATGTACACAACATACTAACTACTAGTGTCTCGTGTAACCTACCTGCACATCACTGGGACGGAAAAGGAATTGCCTATTTAAGTTTGACTTCTCTATGGTATCCATATCAGTGACAAATATCTCACCGTCTCCACAAGCCACACCCATCATCGCCCAATTCTTCAACATTTCACATCCAATAGCGCCAGCTCCTACCTGACAACACCACACAAGACACATGCACATTAGACATAACAACTAGAAATAGACATAATGCAATACTTCAACTTGGTGTGTGTGACGACTTGGCAATTACTAACACCATGCACACACATGATGTCATCACAGATAATATATTGAAGCTGCCTTACCAGGAAGTATTTAATGTTCTCCAATTTCTTTTGGAACTCCTTACCGAAGACAGCTACTTGACCATCATAACGACAGCCAGACTACAATCAAATTACACAGTATATACATGTAGGAACTAGAGAAGTCACTGACTGGGCAGTAAACACTAGAGACACTAGGACTTCCTAATCTCCTTACTATATCATTCTAATGTTCACTGTGCTAGGTGATTAGGTGCCGTAGAGGCCCCGGGTTCAAACCCCAGTCAGGGACTGGTATTTTCATGGATTTGAAACAAGTCTCTGACTGCTCACAGACAAATTCCTTGCTAAAAATACAATATATATATAAAAAATGGCCAAACCCCCTGACAATCATTCTAATGATATGGCAGAGTTGATGAGTATAACAGTATCATGGCTAACATACTATACCGTGATATAGACGTGATATAGACGTGATATAGACGTGATATAGACGTGATATAGACGTGATATAGACGTGATATAGACGTGATATAGATGTATTGAGTTAGTCATTGACAAGTGGAAGGCAAGTCTACCCTCAAAATAGACAACACCTTATCCAAGTACAAGATGGAATGGCCGATTCTAGCGATAGAACAGATTTGTACATCTATCAATGGCTGCACTGAACACAAAAGAGCATTTGGATGCTATACCAAACCTTTACTGATAAATGACTTACAGGTTCGGCCATTGTATAAGCAATATCCTCTTCAGGAAGACATTCGTAGGCATCAAAGTGGAGGTGCTGCTGGACTGGCATAAACTTTCCACTGCAAGCTTTCATAACCTCCTGTGCTGTGATACCACCAATAACAGCCTGCATTGGACAGAGGTCACCACTGGCTGTATATGCCAACTTGGCGAGTAGATCATCATCCAGCTCTGCTTTAGCAGGAGACTTTTCATTAATGGACTTAGTCAGGTTCACAAATTCCTTTGCATCAGACTGTAACGACAACACAGAAGAGCATATCAATCAGACTAGGACTCCAAAAGCACAGCAATGACCCACAACAGTTACAAGAATTCAATATTATCGCCACAATAAACACATAATTGACATGATTACCTGAGACCACGGTTTGGGTAAACATTTATGCGCTTTTTTGTACTCATGCAATGCTTGAATCGCAATATTGAACTGCTCTGGGCGACCAAACTTGGCAAAGTCTGTGATAGTGAACTCTGGGCTGGCCATGCTGTTCTTCAATGTTTTCTACAAACATCACATATGATAGGCATAATACAGATAAGTAAGAGGCAGAGATGCCAGACTCGAGTTAAAGACTCTCACTCGAGTTAATTCAAGCAACATTTTATGGCTTATTATAAAGACTCGTAACTTGAATACACAGCTGTCAAAAACTTGTAACTTGAATTGTAATTCAATTATGGCTATGATCAAAGACTCTCAACTCACACATCATTATGTTGAAATATTCAATAACTCGAGTTTTCATTGGGCAGCTGTGAATTGTAGTGAATCGAAATAACCACAGTTATAACCACCAACCACAACCACAATTATAAGACATTTTACACTAAAACTGTGACATTTTGCTTTGAAATTTGAACTTCTAACACCATTTCCTAACAAAATTTCACCATAAGCTAAACAATAATACAATAACTCTATAAAAAGACTCGAGTTAAACAAGCAAAGAATTGAATTGAAACTTGCTTGTAGTTAACTTGGATAACTTGACAAAAACTTGAGTTTCTGGGGACATGTAAATATTTAACTCGTAACTTGAAAGTTTTGATCTGTCACTGAAAGAATTGACTTGTAACTTGAAGAGTCACAACTAAGAGTTGGCCATGGTGACTTGAGTTTCCAAAATAAAACTTGCACACATCTCTGGTAAGAGGCAAGTAGAACATCAACACATAGGTAACGAGATCCCATAAATAAGCTGAATACACTCCATTCGTGATTCACCTCCAACAACCTTATGTCTACTAGTGACTGTATGAATTAATGGAACACTATTATATTGATTTCTATGGGTGGCACCTGGCTGGATACACATGTTCTGTTGGCAGAGCTCAACAATACATAAATGTATCAAATAGAACGGCGAGGTGCAACAGCTGACGGACACAGCTGTATGAAATTCTATAGCATTTCAGGGAGTCAACGAAACGGTTGAATTATAGACATAGCAGAACACGTTACAATCAACACTTACAAATTTGATATCTTTAGGCTGTTTAGCTTGAGTAGCAATTCCTCCCCTTACGTAGTCACCAAAGGTTGATGTATCACCAATACTGAATGTGTATGGACCCAGAACCTGCATCACATCACATCAAATATACCAGTTACCATTTAACTGTGCTACTTCACACACACATGTGGTAGTATAGGCAATACATGTTATACAGTATGTGTAGGGAGCGTTTACTGTTAATATACCCAAGTAAGACACATACACACACACCTGTCTATGTACATGTACATCATGCATGATCCAAGACATGTTTACACTGACCTATTATCGCTAGTGATTAATATTCCCATGCACTGAGTGTGGCTAATGGCGCACATTTAAAAATAAAAACTGTTGAATTCAAAACCAAATAACTCCGACAGAAAGAGTGTTCATGCTAAATAGTTTATACCAAATAATGGCCTACAGCAATAACAAGATCCCTGCAATAGGCCAATAAACTGAACAAAGCAAGTAAAGGTATATAAAAGTAATCTCTTCAAGTGCTTATCTACCTGAAACTAGTAATGAAAATCCTTGTTGTAACTAAGTACAACTAACAAAAGTATTTTATAACAAAACTCCCAGACATTGCTGACCGTTGAATGGGAGCCTGGAAACTATCTTCAGTCAGTGATAGCATATTGTTCATGTTATCAATTTACCTTTATTTCACGAGGAGTAGCGTTGTTGAGTTCCACCATCCCCTGAACTTCAGAAAAGGTAACAAAGTCTCCAGACTCCATGCCGTGTCTGGTCTCGTCGAGACAGGTGACTACGCTCTCCTTCTCCTTGCTGATAGAAGCTACCATCACACTCACTGGGTTCTCACCATTCGTATCCGAAACAGTAAACTTCTCTCCAAAGTCACAGAAGATGTGTCTGTTATTATAAGAAATGTACACAGGTTATAATATAGCAGCATAATATGAATTTACAAAAGATACCCTAAAGTAGATCACCGGCATGCATAAGAGATTTTTGCAAACGAAACAAAGGATCTCAACTTGACATACACAACCTACATGTATAACAGCCAACAGATACAACCATGTCTAATGATATAATTATATGTATTATAACATATACAATTGTACATACCCAAAGAGACCATATGTTTCAGCAACAATAAATTTGATACCATGAGCGTGGCAGTATTCATTCAGCTCTAACTGTTGATCTAGTGGTGTGTTAGTCAGCACTACAACCTGTAGAAAGCAAATAACGCCAATAATGCTGAGCCTACAATGATCCATCCAGCCATGCAGTTGCTCAATCGAAAAAGGAACTTACATTTGAGAACTATATTACCAGTACATAGTTATGACATGACAGCTAAATCATAATGCCAATCTCAAATAACAATCTAAGTTTCAAAATTTCATATGAAATCCAAGGTTGATTGATATGCGGTAGCACCATGTTTTAAATTGAGATATTCAAATTGCATCGTCAATTCTGAAACACTGCCTACCTGAAACTTTGAGATGAAGTCAGTTGTGAGCTCACCAGTGTATGCCTCAGTAGGAACATAGCTGTTTAGTTCAGACACTCTGGGTGTAACAACCTCAGCCCTATTCTTTCCAACATCTTCTTCTTTGAAAAAGAACTAAATAAAAACAATGAAAGTAACATGTAAATAACTGACCAGGAGCACTTCGATGTAGTTGGCTGCAAGCAGAAAACAGCTGCAATGAACTCTGACCAACAAGCTCAGACAACGACTGGCTGTGTACCTGAGAGGAAAGATCAGATAGTAGGACAGGCTCGGAATCATGGAGGACACAGCTCTTTACTCCTCCAAGTACAATGTCCTTGGCAATCTCGACACCCAGGCCCTTCATACCCGAGATCAGGATGTTAGAAGCATTCATTTTACGCATAGCTTCATGACCCAAGACATAACTAAAATATAAATACAACATAGTACACACCATGTACAACATCTAGTTAGTAACAATAAATATATCTGAATTACATAGTTTGCTCAATGGTTTAGGATTGTTAAACATGCACTGATTCGCTCACATCAATTCTGGTTGGACAGTCCACTTCCAGTATATTCACAAATTTGTGTTTGAAACCAGGACTATTATCATTGCCAATTCAAAGCACCACCATAAAACTGAGCAGTTTAATTATAATCATAATCATGATAACACGATAATCGTATGACTCCTACATACATGTAGCATCCAATGCCATGTTTGCCACCACATGGTACATTATGAAACTACAATACTGTAACTACAGTAGCTGCTGACACACAAGACTTACTCGCATACATTGGAATATGACAGGCCAATTAAACCGCAGTGGGCTCACAAAATTTTTTTCTGTGCTTCACTTACAGTTGCCTAGAGTAAAGACCTTCATCAATTTCTCCAGTAGTAGCTGGACTTCCAGTTTCGCCTGGCATTTTTGAACTTCCGTTTGTTTCCAGCTTTTGTCTCTTTGGTGGAGGCGAGTTACTCGTCTGTTGTTCTTCTACTTCTGCAGAGGACATCTAAATACTACAACCAATGGATATGATGACAGTCACAATTGGCGGCCATGTTATAATTCAATATTTGCTGTCAAAATCATCCACCAATAAGATAAACAGTATTGCAATTGTAGAGAACAATAAAATGCATGTAATTTGCATTGGCGTATTATTACGCCTATATCAATGAAGTTCAATAAAAATTTCAGGCGCTAAAGATTGACTCTCCTGATCTTGTAGACCCACACATAGTCACACACCCCTACTGTGCCAATATTTCAGTAAACAATAAGTGAAACTAGAATACTATACTTATTTATACTCTACTGCACCCATAAGCTATATAATATATAGCTTATGGGTGCAGTAGAGTATAAATATTATTATGATACCAGGGCTCTCGAGCTGATTAGTCAAAAACCCGAGCAAATGTTCACGTACGCAGATATCTCTCCCGTCATGTAGTCGAGCGCAGTGTCGAATGTGTCGTATTGTCATTGTTGAATCATTGTGCACAAAAAGCAATGCCAGAAGAGTAACACTAACACTAACTAAAATAGATGCAGGACCAAACAGTAAATGAGATAGTATTTTCTTTGGCGCAATCCAAGCAGGAGAGTTCAAAGTGAAAGTGAAAGTTAAAGTAGTTTGGTATATTAATATTTTATTAACATTGATAAATAAATATAATTTAATATTCTTATTATTCTATTGTGATTGTCTTCTTTATTGTCCCCCACCCCAACTAAATTGCCTTGACCACAATATAAACCTTGTCTACAAAAACGGCGTACTTGTACACTACAGTATTGAAAATGGGAGTAGGACTAGCCAATCCACCCGCACTTCGACTCGGAAAGAGACAACTAACTCAAACTGAAACTGGTCCTCAGACGGGTCTAACCTTTTAGTGACACTGGTTAAATGAAACAGTTTCAGAAATCGCCTTTGTAGCGGTATAGCAGATCAAAAACTCTCCTTCACACTGGATCGTCTGCTAACAAGTGACACCAACTATATGCTTGTAGCACCGAGATAAGCCAGCGCAAACAAGTAGACAATAGAAGCTAATGTGCTTTTCTAGATAAAAATGGCGTAAAGGGTTATCTGCGACAAAAACAGACAGGTTTATTTCCTGCAGCCTTCGATACTAACCAATCGATAATTTGCTTTTCTTAATTTTTATCTAAATGTCATGAAAGTTAGTGAAAATAATAACGCTCACCACACCAGTTTTCGAGTCATGTTGGAGGAAAAAGTAACTATACGTACCACCTTTGTAATGTAGAAATGATATGGGCAGAGCCAAAACGAAACTGCGTCAAGTTTCCAAGTAGGCGTAAACAAAAATCCCACCCCCGTTGTTCAGTGAGCTTGACTTCTCTATTATCTCTATTTGTTTCAAAAGTTTTATATCGTGTTTCCTAAAGACCTTTTGGTCACCCATACCCACATTAAGCTGTACAACTTACCAGCAAAACTTGAGAAAAATACAAAGGAGAAGCCAACTCAAACAGTACGTCTTCGTGGCTTTCCTTCCTCCTTCAACTAACGGATGACTCATTGAAATGGCAACGATTCCCTCTTATGTTCCATACATCTATTTTGCCAATTTTTCGTTTTTCATAAAATAAAACGATATATTTCTATTATTTGGGTTTATATAAAACTGATTTTTATATGAAATATCCAGTCTATGGAAATAGTACGGCCGACATACTATTACCGCCATAGCGTTTCACTATTATTACCCTAGAGCTTCAAGAAAATATTGGGCTATGACTTTTTCATGCAGATTTGCTCTTACAATAGAGTTATCTTCTCTTATAAGCTCTTATACCATCGTTTTGCTTGTTTGGCGGACATAATAGTGTTGCTATAAATTCATCATACAGTTTTGCGGTAGAGCACATAAAAGAAAAGGTGTGTTCTTTTTGACCAATTATAGTCGGGAATTCCTTGGCCGATCAGCTGAGTTTGCTCCCGTAGCATTCGCCAGATCAGTCCATGCTTCAATCGGATCACGTTTAGTACTTTTTCTTTGGTCAACTTACACAAACCTAGTTTTTCGGCTGGTCAAGTTTCTCATCAATTAGACATAGAAAAATAGCAATCAAGTTTACAATCTCTTCAACATGCGATCTGCACTAAAGAAGATTGAAATTATTTCATCCAAGCATAAATTGTTTGAGAAACAAAGCAGGTCATCAAACGGGGAAATATCAAAGTTATGTGCATGGACACCTCAAAGAGCCTTGTGTAGTAATTCTTATCGTGATGATTCATCAAAAGCCAATGTAAGTTTATTTATATTTTACTTTTTACTACTGCAAATACGTTTTTGAGCCCACCCATTTAAAAGGAAATGTGTTGGACTTGGTTTTCAGCACAAAGGCTATTATAAACAACATTACAATTTTTCCACCTGAAATCAGTGATCACTCATTAATTAACTTTTCTCTTTCACAGTCTACATACAATTCAGAAGACAATAATATACCTCCTAAAGTCGTATATCAATATGCCAAGACTGATTTAGCCCATGCAGGTCTTCTTTTTGAGATGTATAACAGATGCATAAGTAATGCAATTTTAGCAGGTGAAGACATTAATTCAGTTTACGACATTTTTACTTCAGGTATTTTTTATCTGCGGGATACATGTGTTCCAAAGAAAACTTATACAAAAAGCTCCGGTCCTGCCTGGCTTCACAAGAATTTGCAGAAACAGCTAGAAAAACAGAGGCGTCTATATATTAATTATAAAAAAACACCCAGTGAATATAACAAAAAAAAGTATGCTCTTATTAGAAAAAAAAACAAGTTACAAATAAAATATGCTAAAAGAACTCATCTTAATAAGACCATATACAAACCTCTGCTCTCCGGCAATTCCAAGTCCTTTTTTAGTTACATCAAACGGTGTAAAAGCAACAACTCTGACATAATACCTGATTTAAAATACAACAATAGGACCTATTCTGATCCTGCAGCCAAAGCAGACTGTCTAAACAACTTTTTTGAATCAGCATTTACCAAAGATGACAATTCACCATGTTCACCGATAAAAGTACCACAGGAATGTGGGGATGATAGAGACAGGTTGGTAGTAGAGCCACAAAATGTTCTGGACTTGCTCACAGCAATTGATCCTAAAAAGACATCAGGGCCCGATAACATTACTGGTAAGATGCTGAAGACTTTTTCTTCTATAATAGCGTACTCACTTACAAACATTTTTAATTTTTCCTTAGCCTCATCAACTATACCCAAGATATGGAAAATGGCACAAATAAAACCAATTTTTAAAAAGGGTGATAAACAATTACCGACAAACTATCGCCCGATTTCCCTGACATGCATCACTTGTAAACTCCTCGAACGTCTTATATCTTCTTTCATGCATGTAACTCTAAAAGAGCATAATTTTTTCAATAAGGGCCAACATGGCTTTCTCTCCGGCAGATCCTGTGAGACTCAACTGGCCTATACTACTGGTCATATTGCATCACTGGTGGATAATGGCTCTGTAGTTGACACTATTATCCTTGATTTTTCTAAGGCATTCGACAAGGTCAACCATCGTAAATTACTCTCCAAGATAAGAAAGATAGGTATCTTTGATAATATAATAGTTTTGTGGCTTGCTAGTTTTTTACAGGATAGGAAGCAGTTTGTTATGATTGATGAGCACAAGTCTCAGACGAACAATGTGGTTTCAGGTGTCCCCCAGGGCTCCGTCCTAGGTCCTCTTCTTTTTCTAATATATGTTAACGATTTGCCAACAACAATTAGATCACATTGTCGCCTTTTTGCTGACGATGTTCTTCTCTATAATACTTCAAACAATACTCATTTGCTTCAAACAGATCTAACCAGTTTAGAAAGATGGTCCCATCAATGGCAAATGGTGTTTAATGTAAATAAGTGTTTTTATTTACAAATAGGAAAGCAAGATAATCAATCAAAATATGTTTTAGAAGGCCAAACATTATCCAAAGTAATTTCACACACTTATCTTGGACTTCAATTACAACACAATCTTAAATGGAACTTGCACATAGAGAACATTGCAGCTAAGGCTACTCAAAGGTTAGCAATGCTAAGACGAGTATTAAGGCATGCTGACACTCCAACACGGCGAATTGCATATTTTTCCTTGGTAAGACCCGTCTTAGAATATGCCTCCTCTGTCTGGGATCCATACCTAAAAAGAGAAATAAAACTCCTAGAAAAAATTCAGAATAGTGCCATTCGTTTTATTTTTAAAATCAGAGGAAGGGTGAGTTTTAGTCACATAAGGGAACAAACACTTTTATCATCCCTCAAGGAACGAAGAAAGAGTGCCAGAATGAATCTTTTTTTCAAGTGCCTCTCGGAAGGCATTGAGCCTCCCTTTGATCATAATTATCAAAGTGGGCATAACACCAGGCAACATCCCAATACTTTTGTGCCATACATTCGCTCAAAATCTTTTTATTATTCATTCTGGCCGAAAACTATCCGTGATGTGAGAGGAGATTAAATTAAAGAGCTGACAACAGTGTTAAGCAGATAGGTGTATAGATTGAAAAAATAAAAAAAATATATATATATATACACATTCATGCATAAATAATAACAAAAAAGCAAAACAAACATTACCTAAGCACAGTATTATCGTGTTCCACACTTTTACCTCATTCGAGGGTCTCAGTGGAAAATTTTTAAAAAAAAAAAAAAATAATTATCATTGATCATCTTATGAAGTTTACATGTTTAAATTATTATTATTAATTATAGGCTAATAATAAGTATAATAAAATATAAATATAAATATTAATTTGTTAATATTTATCATGTCTGTGTTATGTAATTAATGAATTAAAATCATTCACTATTTTTTGTAATATATTCTATTGTAATAATTGTTTGATGTATTTTTTAAGCAAGGAATTTATTTTTGAGCAGTCAGAGACTTGTTTCAAATCCATGAAAATACCAATCTCTGACATCATTATTTATGTAAAAAATTTCCAAACCCCCTAACATTCTATTGTTTGTTTGTGAACTACGTTTAAGACTGTATTTTGATGTTTTTAATTTATATTTAATATTAGGCCTATTAGTCGACTAGTGATTTAAGACATGCCGCTTAATGATAAGTGGGAAGGCAGACCTGTTAGTAATTATTAACAGGGTGCCAGTAGTTTTTTCATCATTTAGATAGTTTTCTATGGCCATTAAGAATTACATAAGCTTTTTTGACCTAAACTTTAACTTTTTTGTCTACACTAGCTCAAAGTTAGAAATTCTGAATATTTTCTGGGTATCATTCTATAAAATTGCTGTTTTTGATCTAGTGTAGTGAAATAAGTTAAGAGTTTGGGTCACTAAAACTCATTTGAGTGATTATAAAAACTGATCCAACTGTATGGGTGTACATGTACAGGTAGGCCCTATGTGTGAATCAGTAACAATCACCTGCTCCCACTCCGCACCAACATAAGCCGTTATGATTTTAAGCCGATGAGCATCAATTGGTTATGGGAATGAAGTGAGCTAGGGATTTATAGCCATGGTGTTCTATCATGTAGGGGCGCCTTAGTAAGCGCATAACTCAGGTACGGTAATATTGGCCGTTAGAAATTCCACATAAAAATCAAGGCTTGTGCTTTAGTGGTGCAGAAGGAACGTCATAGGTAGAGTAATTTATGACATGATCTCATACACTGTCTTTGCTTGCACTGATAAAATATTGATACGATAGCAAGTTGTGCTAATATACAATCGTGTAACAAGCTTTTTCATTTATTGTAGCCGTCCAACAGGTTTGGATTCATGTTCGACATAGATGGGGTGTTTGTTCGTGGTAAAGAAGTATTCTCCCATTCAGCAGAGGCTCTCAGATTGTTGTTAGACAGAAAGGGAAACTTTAAAGTTCCAACAGTGTTTGTTACCAATGCTGGTAACACTCTTAGATCTAAGAAAGCTGATCAATTGTCTGAAAGACTGGGAATCAAGGTATGTTGTAATACATATTCCTGTTAGGTGCAATATTGCACAATTTGATGTAGCCTTAGATTTTGTTTGTGGTCGGGGTAATTGGGTTGGGGGTGACGCTATATGTAATGGGGAAGACAACTTTTCCATCTGGAATTTCACTGAAGAACACTGGCTATGGTCAAAAAGCACAAAGTTGCGCCTGTCTCACATATTAATATACAACAGAACTGTCGACTGCATCAAATTCTACATCAAAATAAAAACTTGCAATTTAAAAAGTGAGCAGATGATAAACATACAAGTAGTTGACAGGTTCATGATTTTCATTTATACCAACCCAAAACAGTGAACTGACAGTTTTGTACCATCCTTTCATCAAAGTTCAAGGCTTTACATGTATGCGTGTTAAAATGATATTGCCATGACTGTGGAAATGTAGTAGAAACTAATACTCCCCTTCTCCAGCTAATGTTTTAGGAGAGTTTGAGTGGGGAATCGGTGGTTAGCTGGTAGGCTACTAATACTATACAGGTTACTCTGCAGCATCTAACTATATTTTATTGAATGTAACACTATTTTTCATATTGTTGGTTTGCTTTGTATGGCTTGACTTTGTAAAACACTCCGTCTGTCTGCTGATGCAATATCTTTTCTACATTACATCAGCAAATTCAAATTCTTTCTCCTGGGCATAGTCTGAGATTTGGTAGTCAAACATTAATTTTTTGCCATCTCATATAAGCTGATGCAATGACCAACGGTGCTCCGCACCCTTTCTCATCCATGAGCATTGCTTCACCTTTTAAGAAGTCCCTATGCTTGAAATTGGTAGTTGTCTAGTGATAGGACGGACCTATAATATCAATACATAGAATATACTTACTGTGCGATTATATATGTTGTGGAAGGCATGAACTAATGTAGAGTATATAGAAGAAAAGCTCAGTAATATGTTGGTATTATTTCAGATACATCAGGAACAGATGGTTATGTCTCACTCGCCACTCAAAATGTTTCAACAGTTTCACAATAAAACTGTGCTGGTATCTGGTCAGGGACCTGTACGAGAAATTGCAAAGAACTTAGGCTTTAAAAAAGTTGTAACCATTGATAACTTGAGGAAGAGTTACCCCCTCTTAGACATGGTGGATCACAACCGACGAGGCCATGACGAGGTGAGTAAACCATCTCTATAGTATCTGCTAGTTACGGTAGCATGTGTGTGACTATATGTTAGACATCAGTGGGAGAGGAGGAGGTTGTAGTAGTACATGTAGTAGTACAAGCTCTGTTACATGATATCTATCAGTGACAGTCTGGTGATATGCTATTATTTGTATTTGTAACAGTTCCGGTTACAATGAATCAGACAGTATGTTGAATTTATGACCCTCTTCAACGCCAACGTCATACATAATTGTACTAGTATTAATAGGCCTATGTGCTAGTAACTAATAACCACTACAATCCTGTGTGTGATTTGCATAAGTACTACAACACTTATATATAGCATGTATCAATATATGCAGCCAGCAGGTTTGTTGACCTCAAGTATGCAACGGGAGCACGAGCCGGGTGTGTGCAACTTCAACTACATGTATATTCTTATTATATATCTCAAGCTATCTATCTTGTGTGCTTATCATACTAAGTAATGTAGGTTATGTTTGGTATTTATATAACCAGGTGGTAGAGTAGTGCATTCACCTCATATTACTTGTGGATATTGACACTTGACTTTATCAGGTCTGCATAAGGTCATGGGGACTCAGTTCACCAAATATATTATTACATGACTGTGTTATAATACCTTGGTCATTCTGGCCTGATATTCATACAGTTATTTATAAGAAGTAATCCATCTACGTAAATTGTTGTATTGCCTACAATTAGTGCATTGTGTTTATTAACAATAAGGTTAATCAATACGTTGTATAACTTGCTTATGTTCTCTACTATGGATACCAAAAATCAATACTCTGTTCTAATAGGTTTACACAGCCTCCTCTATGCTAGAGTGTTCCTAGTACAGTCAATGTCCCAGCTATCAGCCAATATCCCCCTGTCCTCCCACAGCTCTCACCTTATAAGGTTATAGTATGGGTCATGTGAATTTGCCACTGTATGAAAATGTCAGTTAGAAACAGGACGTTCCAAAAACTTTAAAACTGCAATCTCCAAACTCCAAATGAAAGTTTTTGAAACGTCCTGTTTCTACCTGACATTTTTGAAATGTCCCTCTACCGGTTCATGTATCCATCTTCCATTACATAGAACTCTTATTTGGTAGTCCCTTCCTTATCGGTCATGTGATTACATGCAGTCAATCAGACAATCTTATTCACTCCGCTTTCTATCTGATAGGCTGATGAATACGAAGAGTATTTCCCGGAGATAGAAGCCGTGATACTATTTGGAGAGCCGATACGCTGGGAAACAAACCTACAGCTGGTGCTAGACCTACTAATGACCAATGGGAAACCTGACCACTCCCCTAGTACAGTACCTGAATCTCATATACCTATACTAGCCTGTAATATGGATATGGTGTGGATGTCAGAGGCCTGTATGCCCAGGTAATTATCCCATACAGTTTGTCAAACAACATGCCAAACTTGTTTGAAAGTGTACTAATTACTAATGCTTCTGGCGGCTAAGAATTGTCTTCCCTGCAACCCATAGAGCTGATATCTAACAATGTATTAGAAGTCATTCCTGTGACATAGAGCCAAACTCCTCTGTAAAGCTTAGGCCACACAGACGCGAATTTTCTTGCGAATAGCGAATTTTGGTCAAAGGCGAATTTGCAAATTAGAATCGAGCGTGCCACACTGCAAAAGCTATAAGCGAATTCGCATTGATTTCACCCAATGAGGGGTCGAAAATTATTATCCTCAGTCACGTTTCTCATTCACTGCAGAACTAGAACTCCGAAAAATGTAAAATAAAATTATAATTAAAATAGAATAAAATAAAATAATCATTTTATTCTTACTTTTATTCGTTTTACACAATTCTTGCAAACGGAAGTAGTCATTTTATTCATCCGTTAAAATAAATATTTTAATATAATAATTTAAACTCATGATTGATTGAAAATCCGTGGCTCTGAACACGTGACAGTAACGTGACAAGTAAAAATTGGCCAATCACAAATTAGCGAGTTGCAAATTAGCTGATTGAGATCAGCGAGTGCGAAATAGCACAAAATTTGCGATTTTGCCACTGGCCAAAATTCGCTTTTCGCTAAAAATTCGCTGCAGTGTGGCCTACGCATAAGAGAGAGAGGCTACTAAGTGGACAATTCCACGTTGAGTAATAACTATGAACCGAGTCTGTCTATATCCAACTTGGATTATCAACAGTGTTATTAATTTATACTCTACAGTCTATAACATCATCCTGTGAATCCTTATAGCCTATTGCATAACTATATTAGACTGCATCACTGAGAGATACATTGCACGTGTAGTATTGCATCAGCTGCTGTGCAACATTAGCTGCAGTAGGGTGAAGACGTTTGAGTTGTAATACTGCTGGTATACTATGTTAAAATACAATAAGGAGTTCATTGCTGTCTAATCTCCCACAACTATGCTGTTGCCCAGTGATTTCCTTTATATATTCTATATTTATACTGACTGTCCCATAAATAGTGATTAATTGATGTGTTGGATTGAGTTCCACTTGACACTAGTTGAAGGGGGACCTGGTACAGTAGAGATATCACCTACCAACCCTTCACAAACGTTACATAGTAGTAAAGTGTATCCATGTATAACATAAGCCTATAGTCATGTATCTAATATAATATACTGGTTGTCTCTCTCTAGGTTTGGACATGGATGTTTTCTCTTCTGTCTGGAACACCTGTATAAGGTAAACACTTTCTATGGTTTCATGTAAATTATGTTCTATAGTGTTTGTGACTACCAACTACCAGTAAGTCTTATCGACATACAGGTTCAATATTGTCTGTTCTTTCAGTTTGAGTCTCTTCATCTACATAGTATCTGTAATGTTGTAGAAAATCTCTGGCAAGGATCTAAAATACACGGCCCTGATAGGCAAACCTAGTCCAATCACGTATCACCATGCAGAATACTGTCTGAATGAACATGCAAAATCTATCAACCTTAGGAAAACTATATCTCATCTATACTGTGTGGGGTAAGTCCTGACTATCCTAGTGTATATGTATTACTTACATAACATTTGTATGCATCTAGCCTTACTGCATGCTGAATCAAAACAACCGCTAGGTGAAGGTAACTTTATGTGATTGTACAAGCCTACAATGGTAAATAAAGTTCTGGTTGGTAGATTTCTGGAAAAGTCTATCAACCGCTACATTACATAATCATAATAATTTTTATTTACCAAGTAAGGCTATAGGACAGACCTGCAGTTTCACTGCGATTCTTTCATGATGAAAGCTGGCAAGCTTTCAACTCTGTGCTGCGCACATGTATGTACATCATTTGGCCGAATTCCAGTTTTTAAATTTTCTAGAATGAATAAGAATTTTGGAATAATAAGGTATTAGTTGTCTAAGAAATGTGGTTGAAATTATCATTGTGTTGATTTTAATTTCTCATAGAATTTTGGCCTTTTAAATTGTAAAAATATGTTATCTGTTTGCGATAACAAAAAGAGCCGTATTTGCTTAGAGCATCCTAATGTTATTGAATAGCCATGGTAAATGGGTTGTGTTAATTGCTCAGTGATTCCTAATCTATACAATGCTTGGCTGGTTATAAGTATAATACAAGCACATGGAACAAGTGTTACTTTATCACGTCCACAGTTTCTATCTACGCCTATATTCTACCCTACTACCCTAGATAGGCGTGCTGAGGGTATGTCCTATACGTGACATCCCATTGGCTGATAAATAATAAAATATTGTTGTTGTGATTACACCAGTTTTACACCAGTTTACAGTACACTGTATGCCTACGTCATATCAGGATATGATAGTAGTGTGACATCAGGTGAAATGATTTTGTAATGTTTGTCAACTTGTTTTTGTGGTGAAATGCCAAAACAGTGGAAGGAATTTTATTTTTAAAATGTGAAAACTCGCTATTTTTATCTATGTCCTGTTTGACAGTGAAAAAGGTGACTTTATATAACAAGTACACTGCAGCACCTGTGATCATGTGCGACAGTACTGCGTGACGTGACATGACAGAACGACGTGACATGACAGGACGTGAGGTTTACTGAGATGATCATATAGACCAGTTATATTTCATCATCACACAGTGTCCTCTGTCCTGTCATTATGACATTTGCAAGTTATTATCCTTTGAATACATCTTACTATGTGCATTGCAATAATATACACCTGCAATTTATAACTTAGATCTAGGATGTAGCTTCTGGAAGAAACATGTAATTTGTTATATTATACACCCACTCCTACAAACACAGTATAATTTATATTCATTCACTGTTTTTGCAGAGACAATCCAGATACAGACATCTATGGAGCTAATTTATATGATAGATATTTGAGAAGTAAGGCTAGACACGCTGAGCTCTCCACCATAGGTAAGTAGTAAGTGTAGTGTGTACATGTACATGTAGGTAAGGTCAGCTAGCTGCTGTGTTATACTCCAACTAGAAGTAGTAATACATATAAGACTATAATATTATTTAGTGCAGGTAGGTGTGGGCTGGGGCTATAAATCTAGTGTTATGATGTAACTTTATTGCGTAGTATATACATTGTACACACTAATGTATATGTATAACATTATTACCTCTGGCTACTAGATTAATGTGAATATTATTTCACTGGGGAATAACTTTCCCTTCATTCATGTTCTGCCTACATACAGTGCAATTATCTTTATCTATGCTACTGTATTTTATACTCTACGTTACTACATGTATATTATATAGCAATAGGAAACTATTATATATTACATGAATGATTAGATTGGTACACTATATACATACAAATGTACATACATGTGTACAGTATATCATTAGGAAACTGTCAATAATGAGATGGTAGTCTGTAGTAGTGGTAGTAGAATAGTGTGAATAAAAGTACATTATTTATAAATCACCATTAATTGTGTAGCAATAGTTCCTGACACTCACACCACTGAATCACATTGTTTGTACTATAATCTAATACTTGGTCTAGTTACACAACCACTTGATGTACTTAGACTGCACTCATGTACTGTATTGGGTTCATTTACTTCACCTAACAACTACAAATATTATTATATTATATTATTACAAAATAGTGACTTTACTTTAGGTTAGTTTTGTACTTTGGAGTTGTCTTATATTAAACACTTGGAGGAGACAACTCTAATATATATGACTGTAGAGCAATATGCATTTCATCATGTACAAGGATGTAAAAGACATAACTCTATTTTTGAAGCCCATAAGGAAGTTTAAAATCAAAGGTAATACAATATAGTTTTGTTTTGGTCGTTTGTAGGTAAAAGAAGTAAACTAATGCTAGGAGCACCAGCTCACATAGAGAGAGGTAACATGGTACATGAAATCAATGAGGAAGAGCTGCTAGACTCTGCAGAGAGCTGTGAGTCTATACTAGTGAACACTGGTGTATATTCTGCCGATTCCAAGATGGCGTACGGGACGGGTGTAAGTAGTCACGTAGACTTTGCTATTGAAGACGACTTGAGGAAACCAGACTATATGGTGGGCAATGTACTAGAAGCAGTGCAATTAGTCTTAGCTAAGGAAGGTCTACTCGGCAGTTGATGAACAACCACATACTCTAGGAAAATTTAAACCTACAAAAATAGGAAAATTAGTTACGTAAAGCGTATCTATTAACTATTTTCGGGTGCTTGTTGTACCTCCATTAAGCAATTTAATTTAGTTCAGCACAGGTTGTACTAAAGTATCCAGTTTTATTCTTGTTCATATTATTTTTTTAATTCGTAGGTGACAATATTAAGATTATTTGCTGGTAATTTTTAAGCATATTTATGATTTATTTTATCTTTGTGAGGAAGGGAAGCCAACTAGTATAACCCCTGGAGTTGGTTTTTAATCTGTTTGTTGACAAATAATGGGAAATCTCTAAAAATATTTATAGTAATAGTTTGCCATTAGCTTCATAGTGTAGTTCTTCCTTGAGTAGAGATCTGATATCTATATTACTAGTAGTAGTATTTAAAGTTACAAATACAAGTTTTAAACCAAGTAAATATGCATTTGTTTGCATTTTGAAATTGTTGTAATTTAGTATATATATATGTATATATATATATAACTAATGGAACAGTGGGAGAGTAGCAGAATCAATTTTTGAAGTATTGGCATACTTGAGTATTTGCCACCGAAAATGCCCAGTTAAATTAATATCAGTAATACTTCTTTTACATTGCTGGTGACATTTTGTACCGCAAGCAGCACAACTAATCATTGTAATTGTAACTGAATATAACACTATCATGCTCTAGCCTTTCCATTTTTGGGGCTGCAGATCAAACCATGTTTCCATGAAAACAAACCATAGAGTTAGATACGAGGTTAAGCCAATGTGTGTTGCTTTACCAATGGTCAATTGATTTTGGTAAAGTATAGTAAAGGAGTTGTCTCCTTCCTTTCCTGACATCTATGGTGCAGATAACTCTTCATTGTATCCTTGTCTGACATGAAGGGCCAGCAGAAGGTAAGTGAAGTGGATAACCATGTGCAATTACGTAATGTAATGTAACTTGAGTAAGCCTAACAGGTCACATACATATTATACACTCTTACCATGAGAGAACTCTTTTCTTCAGTTGTGGAAACAAACTCAAAAAGCTGTTTATTGATAAATTACCTTGCACCATGTCTACCTCATCTGGTGAAATAAAGGTGAGTTGTAGCACTTGGGTGGAGATGCCGCTTTGGGCAGTACCAAAATCTTAGTGAAAAATATAGCTATCTCCTACCTAATGGAGGAGACTTGACACATCAATAACACAGCAAACTCAAACACAGCGCTGTGCAAAAATTTCTTCTGTTTCTTTAATGCACCATACCATTTGCTAGTCAGTAATGTGTTTTCTCTTCTATGATTCTGTTCAGAGGAACTTAATAAGGAGACAATAACTCCGACTGACTAGAAGCTCATTGGATGTGAGACAAAGGCGCAACTAGGTCAATATTTTTCATGGAAGACCTACATGTAGAACAAACTATGTCTATTTAAACATGAATACAATATGTGAATGGTTGAAAATATGTTCATTGCTGTCCTGAGCTTTGTGACATCACGGTGCGCACGATAGTCACTAGAACAGACGGGACATTATATATTTGATTATTTGTTGCTTCTATTTGCTTCCATGTTTTCTATTGACCATGAACATTGTAAGAATTATCGTGGATACTTTAATTGTTTTTGTGTTAGTCTTATTCATGAATTATAAAATAGTTGAAAGTACATCAACAACTCCATGGTAAGTTCCTTCATACATATTTAAATGTATTACATGTATATGTAGTAAATATATACATGTACAACTGCTACAGCATATACTGTAATATATTTATGCCTTGACAAATATATATAGTAATATGTCATGTACATTTTGCAACATTTTGTATTTCACACACAATAATGATTTTTCATCAACATACAAGTAGACTGTTTTGTTGTGACCAAAGTGAAATCTTATTTCCTTGAATATACACATATACATGAAGAATTGCTAATGTACACGGTCTTAGGTTATCAATAACTGACCAACTTTTCCCACAATTAACAAAACCAAATAGTTAAAAAATTATAATGTTATCTGAAATTTTACTGGAATAATTCTTCTTCTGTTGCATTAACAGAAATACAAACAAGATGGAGCTATCCCACTCAATAAAGACAAATTTACATAGAGTAGTATTTAGCTTTATTGGAATATATATGCATATAATACTCTATTATTATGATGAGAATAAAAACATATTTTATTTTCATAAAATATAACAAATAAACTACTGCTAGTTAGATAAGCTGCCATTGGAGCTTTCTAATAATCCATGATTTCCTGCTGCATTTTACCAACCTTAACCCCTTCTTTACGGCAATATTATAAAGATTATAAAATACAGTATATAAAAAAACTCACCAGACCCTTGCAGCTTGCACTGCCAGGTGCCAGTGCTGGCCAACTCCTTGTGAGAAAGGCCCAGATGACATGGCCTTTTTGGCAGGGGTAGAGGAGTTGCCTTGAAGCCACGCTGGCTTGCATGACCTCAAGGACTTTTATATGAGGCACAGGAACGATTGTAGCTGAATGCTCTACCAAACACCACCGTGGCCGGGATTTGAACCTGGAACCTTCAGCATGAAAGTTCAGCATTCTAGCCACTCGGCCACGGCTGCTCGCATGAAATACAGTATACGCCTAATAGATATATAATTATTGTATTTGAATGCATAAATTATACAAACCAAACTATTTTTAGGTTTTTTAACAGATTGCAATTTCAATTGCTGGGGTCTGGAATATTTTGTGACAATATACCTGGCTTATCAAGCTCCCAGAGGAAGCTATGCAGAAACCATCCAGATGCTATGAAAGATCTGGGTGCGGGTATACAGCTTGCTGAAGAGGAATGTCAGCATCAGTTCCAAAATCGCAGGTGGAACTGTAGTATATTCTTATACCGAGGTCGAGACACATCCCTCTTTAGCAACTTCCTGTCTAGAGGTAAGAATGAGGCTGTAAGCACATCTTTTGAATTCATTTGTGGTTTATATAATATAATTATATCAGCCCTACATATAGAAACTATGATATGAATTTACATTGTATAAAATAAAACATAGAATTCTATGGTATAGAATGTATAAAGAACTGTTATGGTGCAGAAAGTAATGAACAGCTTGTACAAGTGTATATATATCATAACTTTAAGGTTCTATTACAAAGAGATTGTATTCATGGTCAAACATGATTTTTGTTGAATTTTTACTATTGTATAAAACTAGCATCTTCAGCCAAAGTTTAAACCCACAGTACAGTAGAAACAACATTAATGGTTGTATAAAGAAGACGTGGTGCCAAAAATAATGACGCCCTGCTTTAAAATTAAAGAAACGATTGCTCATGTGTTTTATAGATATGGGTAGGAAAATATCAAAACTTTAAAATTGATAAAATATCAGGGAAGTATTATGGGTTTTACTAAAAGTGTTATAAAACAATGATGCCCAATATTTATAAGGTCAATTAGAGCAAATTTCTACAACCTGTATGTCATAACGAATGCCCAAAATTGCTGTATGTAGCAGGCTATGAGTGTTTCTAACTGCAATGTGTACAGTCAAATTGGACTTTCTGATTGAATGATGTGTGATCGGTGGGCCATTTGTATTGCACTAGTCAGTATACATATATTCACAACATGTAAAAAAATTTATAAATATGTATGCAACCATCTTTCTAGCTAGCAAATGATTCGCTACAGACAAGTCAAAACTAAATATATACTTTGTACAGTGTATAGGCACTCTAATTAATTCTACCTTGTGCTAACATTAAAATGGTGTAAGTTATCAGTATATTATAATATTTTCAGCATTATATAATTGTATTAATTAGGTGTGCAGACAATTAGTTTTTTAAGCATTTTTGAGGTCACCCAAGTTGATATTTGCTTTCCATATATTTCACAAGTAGCAGTAGTATCGGATTAGAAAGGAAGAACATTAATGAGCTGTCATTTCATGTTTCTATTTTATTTGCTCATCTTCCACTGGCATTCAGTTGATATTGTTTGCTGATCATGATTTTATGGGAATGACTGATCTGCCTAATAAAGGATCAACCATGAATTCCTTAAGACTAATATTGAAACAAGATCATGATAGAACTGAACTAGTACTCTCCATTTTCTAAAGAACCAACGCAATCTATGCTATCAGTTTTCTGCGTTACATTTACTTGTATACAACGGAAGTGAAACAATTCAAAATTTGCTAGCATAAAGTAAATTTATAATTCCTTAAAAACAGAATTCATTGTCCAACTCGGCAAACTGTGAGAGAAACTTTCTATCAGCTGCAAATGGGAGAGATTACCATTTTGTAACTGTCAGACATATTATTCATGGTTGATTATGATGTTGGGGAAAGAGGGGTACTAGTAAAAGTGATTCAGAGTGGGGGAGATCCATCACTATTGTCAGTGAAAGCTTCCTACACAGGTATAACCAGGTATAATAGGAGTTGGCAGAGTTGGGATTTTACTACAGCTACAGGGTGTATTCTCAAACTCCGAATAGTAGGAAATTTAGACATTTTCTATGCTAGGTGGAGTTATAAGTTTTTAAATATAAGCCACTACAATTGACGTCATTATTCAAACAAGCTGATTGTCATGATAGTTAGTTAGTGCTGTGTGCTCACTTATTGCAGGCAGCAAAGAAGTGGCATTTATACATTCAGTGGCATCAGCAGGAGTTGTGCACTCGCTATCCATAGCATGCAGTGATGGATCACTGTCCAACTGTGAGTGTGATCCTAGTAAGAAAGATGGAAAAAGTCGGGACTCTAAAGGAGAGTTCGATTGGTCAGGATGCAGCAATAATGTAAAGTTTGGGCTAAAATTTGCTAAATCATTCACTGATGCTAAAGAGTCAGAGACCAGAGATCTAAGAGGCTTAATGAATATGCATAACAACAACGCTGGCCGAAGGGTAAGTGATGGCTACTAACTATATACATGTGAATAGAAAAAGTAACATCAATGCCTTATATTGCATGTACTTCTATTTATTATGCCCAGTCATTGAACACACACACCCTAGGTCTGAATCGATCGACAAGCCCCAGGACCAAGGGTTCGAAACTCAGTCATAGATGACTGTTACTTTTACAGTAGTAGAAACAACATGGGTTGCTGCATATACACAGTAAATAAATTCTATCGCAATAAAAAATGTGATCAGTACAAAATACACGCTACTCTAATTAATCTTACTTGTACTACTAGTGTTATACTTTACCTACATGCATGTATAATATCATGCTTACCTACATGCATGTACATCAATTGGAAACCTAAAGATCATTCGCTCACACAAGAGGTATCATTTGCATGTCCACTTTCAAAGGGGTCTGAAACATTTAGTAAAACACCAATCACAAACATGACTGTACTTACCCTCTTACATGCGTACATATGTATACGCGTAAAATGGTTAATTTTTCTACATGGTTAAAAATATTGAACATTAAATTCACTTTATACAAAGGATATAATCACGTCGCTGTTATTTTTTAAGTTACATCTATTTTAGGCAATCAGTAAACATCTACAATTAAAGTGTAAATGTCATGGTGTAAGCGGATCATGCAGCATCAGAACTTGTTGGAAAGCCATGCAAGACTTTGCAGTTATTGGAGACTTTTTAAAGACCAAGTATAATAAAGCAGTGCAGGTAGATGCCACTCAAGATTCAGCAAGCACATTGACACTTGTCAACTCTAATCGCAATCTAAGAAAAAGTGACATGGTATATATGGATGCATCACCAGACTATTGCTCTTACAATCCTTCTATTGGTAAGTTATGACATCACAGTGTACAGTCATTCTATTGGTAAGTTATGACATCATAACGTACTGTCATTCTAATGGACATTACAAGTAAAGAGCAAAATTCTAGTATAGCACAGTTTAAAAGTCTAAATCCAACATTTCTAAAATTTTGGAGGCAAGTCAAGTCCAAGTCAAGCCAGCGCTGCCTTAAGTCAAGTCAACTCAAGTCAGCCATCATGCAAGTCACAAGTCAAATCAAGTCCAAGTGGACTTGTCTGCTTGCAAGTCGAAATGCAAGTCAAGTGGGAAACAACTTCAAAAATTTTACATTTTTCAGAACATCACTTTTTTTCTTTTAGTAGACAGTCCAAAGCATGAAAAACCATGCCAAGGTGTAGCTGGGCATGTGTGTTGTTATACAATTATGGTAACTAGTCTATATGTGTAGCATTATTGGCACTGGTCATGTAGTATTATATATTAGTAACGTGATATAGTGTTACAACATAGCATTATAGACATAAACAGTGCATGGTGCAGCACAGAGTGTCCACTGGCCAGTCCTGCAATTTCAATCTCCAGTGACTAACTACAGTAATTATTGCATTGTACATTGTATGTAGATTCACACATTGTATTCACTACTTACACCACACTTACACTACACTTATACTACATACACTGTGTACTTGTGACTATGCACTGTGTAGTCTCACACTTACACACAGCCTACATGCTACATGTGGTGTATATCCTCATAGCTAACCTTGGTATACTCTAAATGCTGCTAGTAGCACTGATGAAGTAAAAATGATAAATATGTAGACAATTGAGACTTTGTTCCATGTTGGCCATACACTGTACACAATTTTTATCCTCCACATTGACTTGGCAGAAACCAAGTCGAAGTCACAAGTTATCCATGTGTCCAAGTCAAGTCACATTGATGTGCAAGTTAAAGTTAAGTCAAGTCAACATGTTGGCAAGTCAAGTCAAATCTATGACTTGGACCCAGCTATGGAAATTGCAAGTACGTTAATATTACAGGATCTTTGGGAACTGAACATAGAAGTTGTAGCACAGATAGGAAGACAAGAGAAGAAGAAGATTGTGACGTTATGTGTTGTGGTAGAGGCTATGTTAGTGAGGTGATTAAAGAAAGTCGAAGTTGTGATTGTAAATTTCAGTGGTGTTGCTACGTACAATGTGAAATGTGCAAGGTAGTCAAAGATGAGAATATTTGTAAGTCGGCTGACAACAAAAGATATATGAACAGTTTAAAGACGGTTGTAAACAAAAACCAGATAAATTTCCGCTACGGCTAAGTTAATATAATGTATGGATGTATATCGCCCTCGTAATGAAATCATTGTTTATATTAGTAAACATCGGGTACATGAAACAAATTCTTACATACATTTCTTACCAAAAGGATTATGCTTTGGGAATAATTAAGCTGAAACCAAAATAGTGACCCATAGGTATTGTTGGTGATATGTCAATATTTAAACTATTAAAAATTTTTAAGGTTTCAGTCAGGCGTGTTTCTGCAATGTTTACTCTACTAGTAAAAGGAAAGTAAATGTACTGAAGAAAGATAAGAATTGTTCTAACTAGATAATATATGCCTTCTTAAATATGGCCAATTGAATAAGGATTGTCTTAACATAACAATGTACCATGACCCATAAATACATGATTGTACAAAGTATAATAAAGAGTTGCTGTTGGAAAGACAAATCCCATCTAATAGAACTAAATTCTGTGATGGGAATAATTGAGCTTTTGATTTGTACAGAAATTGTGGTCTAGATACTCGATTTGATGTTCTACTCGATTATTTGACACAATTTCTAATCAGTGCTTCGCAGATTTGCTTTTAACTCTGCCAAACACATGAACTACAATTTATAAGAAGTGTAATGTTTATTTTTCCCAAAAATGTATTACACACAAGGAGAGCATACATATAGTAAAATGCAGAAGCTAAACAAGAATACCAGGGACTTTCATTTCTGAATATAAAACTGTAAAAGAAAATATAAGCCACTCGAATATTTAATACCATATGAAGACTTTGCGTCTAAATGTATCTCTCATTAACAATTGAATTTTTTATTCTACCGCAAATTAAAAAAAAATTCAAAGATGTTCTTTTACATGTTCGACTCATTAATGTTCCATGGAAATACTTGTACAATAAGTTTATCAACAAGGTCAGGGTCAAATAAAACTGCATCTAAGTCTTGAAATTGGTATGAAACAGCCGAGTAAAGCCTCTTTAAAAGGTGAGAGAGCAGCTGCCTAACAAAGTGTAGAAAAAAAGAGATACTCCATCAGGTTTTCCTAAGACAATACTTATCAAATTTACTTTTAACAAGACATTGCGCAGGTAAAGATAAAAGTATAGCGCAGGTATAAGTGAGCTCAGAAATGAGATAAATACTGGTAGACTCCAGCTGGTATCATCATGTTCACTCTCTCTAGTATCAACCTGAGAGGGTCGTACACTGTATATATTATCTGTAATAAAAAGCAGAATTTATATCAGAACTGAATATTCACGACTTAACGTTTTGTAGATTTCACATTGCATTTCGTTATGATCAGTAGAATAATTGTATTACTGTAATTTACAACATACAATGTAGATATTTCATGTTATAGAGTTCTTGTCTACCACTAAAGAGTCTAAGGCTATTGTAAACATACCAAAAGTAGTAACAAATGTTTTTTTCAGGCCTAATTTATATTAGCATAATAATAGAATATATTACAATATTCTTATATCTTGCAGTAGGCACTACACTACACTCTTATGTTGTATAGGACCATGTAAATACAAATGTGGATGCTTACTTGCACAATACATAATAATACACACAAAACATGAGAAATATGTGAATGCCTGGACATGTAGAATTAGAAACCAAATCAAATAGAAATCCAGAAGAGAAAATATTGTGCCATAAGTCAATAATAACGTGTGATAGCTTTGAATGACTTAGTTAGAACTAGCGTCTGACGTCAACAAAGCAGACATCTGAGAAATGAGTAGTTGGGTACTTACAGCTCGTACTATATCTGACATCCTGTCTGGATATCTGTGCGTTAGGATGGCGAGAAGGGCAGTTACTGAGCACAGGCCCGCAGTAAATAGTATGAAGAATGGCAACTCCTTCTTAGGATATACAGACACGTCATGAAATGCTGTAACAAACCCAATATGTATGTTATAGAGTACCAATTATATGAGAGATAGTATAACTATAGCATACAGTAATCATAATGCATCTGTGTACTAAATAAAATACTTCTTACTAGCACTTAAAGGGATATTATACCAGACTACACACTTCTTACTAACACTTAAAGGGATATTATACCAGACTACACAGCATTTTCTGCTCATTTGAATCACTGTAAACTTGGTACAAATTAGTTTCAGTTTTATTATAATCTAACAGGAGTAACTTCACTGGGAAGGGAAAAGGTTAACTGGCCCAAATACTTCAATAATGCACACATAAACAAAACAAGATTACCCAGTGCCAGCGCAGAATAAAGCCAGCTGGTGTAGGAATACTGACAACACTGATACAGGTGCAGATAACTACTGACAATGCAGAAGAAATATTTACTGAAGTTATTGTTTTACACTCAACAATACTAATAAAATTATAAAAAACTGACTGAAATTCAACCCAAGTAAGACTCACAACCAAGCTACTGTACTTGTATATAATTAATACATGATTGTGCTAGTTGCTAGTTAATAGTTACTAGTTATACTTACGAGGCAATATCTCCTTATCCATACTTTCTATAACTGAAGGATAAGGATAGAAGATCTGTCCACTTTCAAGAGGGTTTGGTAATGCTCTAAATGCTACAAGAATATAAGGTATACAGTCACAGCATTTCTATTTGAACCAACGACACTTTGGGAACGATATGTCGATATCTGATTTGAGCTGTGGCTACGGGTAAGTTCTTCCTGTATCTATCAGACAATGAAAGCTCTAGGTTCTAGAAGTGTTAGTTTAACAGTGATTGGCCACTGAAGAGGCAGGTGAATGATGACACCACCACATTTATCAGTAAACAGCTTGAAATGAGGAGTATACCTTTCAAATGGATCTATTGCGATTCATGGCATCCTTTGGTTACTCATAAATAAATTCCTTGCAGTAATAAAACTAAAATTATTATTAAAAAATTTAGAACATGATACAAATATTCAAAATAAAAGTTATAGCTTATACATGAGATATAAAATAGCTTACTTCCTTCCCAAGTACAACTTAAGAGATTGAGGGCCCCTTCCACACGCATCCAATGTTTGAGATGAAAGAATGAGTAGGCTATAGCCTCAGAGTCGCCCCTCTTAAGTATATGTTCAGGAGGCAACACTAATGGCTTCATCTCTAGCAGGTATTTTGGGACATGAGGGTTGAACTCTACAGCTCTGTGTATAGCATCAACTGCTGCCATCTCTGCGTTATTCAAACCTCTTTTAGACGCAACGTCTGCTGAGAATCTAATAAATAATTCCAAAGAGAAGCCATCATGATCTGTCTTGACAGCACAACTAGATGAGCTGAAATACCATCATGTACACAAGAGATCAAGTTTAAATGAGACCATCAACGAAACATCTCTGTTATTTCTAAATTAAACTTTCAACTTATCATTTTGATTTTGCTCAAATTTGGCTGTAGTGCATGATGATCAAGGGTAAAAATAAAAGGAGGCAAACACTGTCATAACAGCTATGTTGAATATACTAACTTTTCAGCTACTGCTCGAGCCTTTAGTAAGGCCACTGAGTAACAAATACAGGCTGACTTTGGTAGACTTATATCATCGTATTTAGTGAGTACTGTCTGAACATCCGGGTATTGCTGCAGCTCCAACAGAGCCTCTATCAGATTCTCATGCATGTTGAACGGGGAGACTGGAAAATCTTTCACCAGCTAGAAAGACATAATATACAACATACATGTATATAAACACCAAACGTGTATTGAAAAATGTTGGTGTGGGATAATATTTTAATGATGAATAGTAGTACAAGACGCATTTTTTATATATAGAGATTTATTTCCTAATATTTCGTCACTTGTCCAAGTAACATCATCAGAGGATAAAAAAGTGTATATGGTGCAAAATACAAGTATAGTTTAGTTGAATCACATCAGTGACGCTATTTAATGGTTGATAATGCTGCGAAAAGCAGCAAGTTATTGTGGAGACAACTCCTAATATTAGCAGTTAATAGCATGAAAAGACAACTACATAAATATGAAAGTGAGGTACCTCTCTGAATAACTTTACTGCTTCTTTGACTTTATTTAGCCTTCTCAGACACATAGCTAGTCGTCTTTTGGAATAGATGTATATATTGCTGTCTCTTTCTGTAGGTATAGAGAAATACCAGAATCATCAATAACTATAATCATAATACCATGCTATGTATTCACATATACATGTACATGTATATATAACAATACATTACACAGCTACTGCAAGGAGTTCTACATCTTACAGAACATGTATTCAATCACATAACCATATTATACATAGTAAGCGTATGATTATACAGTCTTTAACTTGCATTATCTTAGTGTATCTACTTGATCTAACTTACTGTGCGTGACTTCCTGTTCTGGACTGACGGAGTTTGACTGCTGGGCATGAGAACTTTTTCTGAACTGTGCTTCTGCTAACTTGAACGCCTGTCTTAGTATTCGTTCTATCTGCTCAAGCAATACATATACATGTACTTACTTATATGTGCATAAAATATACATATATACTGTGCTTATATCCGCTAGTATACTACTAACAGTCCACTAACTACTGTACTTACATCCACTAGCATACTACTAACAGTCCACTAACTACTGTACTCACATCCACTAGCATACTACTAACAGTCCACTAACTACTGTACTCATATCTACTAGCATACTACAAACAGTCCACTAACTACTGTACTCACATCCACTAGCATACTACTAACAGTTCACTAACTACTGTACTCACATCCACTAGCATACTACTAACAGTCCACTAACTACTGTACTTACATCTACTAGCATACTACAAACAGTCCACTAACTACTGTACTCACATCCACTAGCATACTACTAACAGTCCACTAACTACTGTACTTACATCCACTAGCATACTACTAACAGTCCACTAACTACTGTACTTACATCTACTAGCATACTACTAACAGTTCACTAACTACTGTACTCACATCCACTAGCATACTACAGTCCTCCTCGGCCATCAGGAGTAGAGCCGGCACATAGTCGGCCTTCACCTCTAGAGCTTGTTTGGCAAACTCTATCCTCTGTTCAGGTTTCCTTTCTCGCCAAGCTTTTAACATTACTGTGAAATGGAACCATTCATTATTCTCTATGACAGCAGATCTATGCTTGATTTACTGCACGCTGTGTTACTCAAAGTCATATCAGTACATCTAATCTCAGGTCATTAATTTGGCCATAAAACTAAAACTTGAAGTCTCAATTCCCATTTTCATGCAACCTTGCACAACATAACACCCTGTTAAAGAACATTATAGTATAGACTGACAGTTCATTCTCATTTGAATAGTTCAACCTGCACAAAATTTGCATTTTAAAGTTTAATTTAAAACATTGCAACTAATGCAATATAACCCAGTGCAATCATTTAACAAGATAATCACATTACAGACGTGACAAGGATCATAAAGATTCAACAATTCATTGGAGGAAATGGAACCTTTTTTGAAATGTAGAACTACAATAGAAAAACAACCTCCTTTGATGAGAGACTTTCATCCCCAAAGATAACCCATTGAAATGAAAATTGGAGAAAATGACAGGCATTTCCCATAGTTTCATTATCAGTTGCCTAGCAACTACAGGAAGTCGTGCAATCACACATGCCTACTTACGTTCACATTCTGGTTTCCCTTTATCTAGTTCACATACAAAGAAAGTCTGCTGATCTTGAGACATGAGATTCATATCATGAAATGTTAGAGGTTCCTTCTGAGTAGCAGCAAAGTATCTCTGGTACTCGGCACCTCGGAAAAGATTCAACGGGTTCCGCCATACCTTGCATTCTAAAGGATATATAACAAACTACATCATAACAACTAAATTACAACTTGTACTTGAATAAATTCACTGTCTTCGTATACATGTATCGAATTAGTCTTATTACCTTTACCACAGCCGTTCAAATAATCTTAAAATTCCTAAAAATATTGTTCCAATTGTTAGAATCCTAAGACAATCTAAATTTAAACTTATATTAAACAATCAAAGGGCTTTGCAACAATGGAGTATTTAACAATTAGTTTTAATTAAAAATATCTTCCTGGAAGAGAAAATCTTCCTAGTACAGAGATTAGAAGGAGGCTGGATGTGAATGATTGTGGTGCAAAGAACGCAAACTGGTGAGTAAAGGAGTTAATATTAGGAGCTCTGTACTAATAGAATACACTTGTTACCTATTACAACTGTACACTCACCTCCAACGTGCTGAGAATGGCTCTCTGATGAGTCCACATCCACACCAAACAACGGAGAAATACGAGTCAGTGAAATATGTTCAATAAATGACATTCCATTCTTCTTAAAATACCACCATTCAAATATCTAAAAAAAGAGTACTTTACTAGTACGCTTATTGAGTGAACCAATGCAACAATTTGCAAAAGAGATATAAATACAAAAATTCTCTCTCTGTGTCGGATATTATATATGTATGCCTGCAATCTTCAACTGTCATTTCACCTGTAGCTAAGGAAGTAAGTGTTATCCATCAAAGACTACAAGTTTACTCTGTAGGGACAGTAGGCTATCACTTTAACATGCACAAAATTTAGTAAATTGTAATAACACAATCACCAAGCTAACTCCACTTTAGACAACAGACATGCAGACAGAGAGAATCACAAATTAGAATTATATGAATGGAGGATATGAGAAAGCTACTTACAAGTATAATTCCTGATATAAAAGAAGATGTCCCAGTGAGAGCCACATAGAATTTAGGAGTCAGAGTTTCAGCAAACCAGTTAACTAAAACATAAAGTTGATTATATTAATAGAATATTTTAATATTACAGTAATAGTAGGCCTAATATGCTCACCCCATAGTTTGGAATTCCAGGATTAATCTAGTAACAACAGCTGTTTATATTCACAGTTATAGTCAATCAGGAATAGGCCAACATGATGCATGCAAATGCAAAATAACACTAGAGTAGCCCTCAACTGCAAGTCATTAGTCACACAAAGTCAGATTGTGTTGAAGTGAGCAGCTAGCCAAGTCATGAGTCTGACTAGCATGGCCTATTGAATTGGAGTAATCATCTAACTACATTACAAACATAATACTTATTAGACCTGGTGTAATACTCTGACCAGATTGCTTGTTTATTCTGATCTGATCTATTAGTTGAAATATGTGTAATATACATTATACAAAGTGGAGACAATTAACACGTGTCACCAGGCAGGGTTTGAATTACACAATCTCTCCACTCACATGTAGTAGTTCAAAGGTCACAAGGTCAATAGACAAACAGATTCTTTGTTGTAAATTTAGAGAGAAAAGTTGCAACCTTTGCTTGAGTTACTGTGCATGACGCTGCATGTAGGCATATTTATGATTATAAGCTATGAAAGTAGTAAAATTTGAACTAGCAATATAATAAATTATATTTGCATAGGTACATCGCCTGTTGCAAGTCTTTGCAACAAGTACTGAACTTTGATGCGAGGATAATATATTCAAATTTTTACAATTTTCTTTAACGATGACACTTGTTTTGAACAGAGATTGCATCACAGTAGGATCTACATTTTATGACATGGTAATAAAAATATAAAATTAGAATTGGGGACGTGAGGTAGAGTTACCAGAACAATTGTCCAATGTTAGTAGCCACAAGGCTTACTATAAGGGCATAGCATGCTATGTCCATTGATAGTTGTAATCAATAATCGAACAGAGTATGATAAGTTAGAATGTTTACCACAACAAAAAAATTGAAGTACTGTGTATTAGTTTAAACAGATTAGAACTTTCATCAGGTTAGTAACATAAACAGTTAAACACACTTGTCCATCCAACGTGGATAGGCCTACTAAATGAACCACACGTACCTGGTATATAGTAGCGCACTGGTTAATACAATAAATTACAATACTGCTAAACAAACACTGTATTTTTGCTCGATAGATAACCTATACTAAATAACAGGATACTGAACATGCTGTAAATATTTTACAATAAAACTTTCCTTAAACACTTAAGGCACAGTAGAGTTATTGAGACCACAAGAGAGGTAGGCCAACTAATGCATAGGCTACTATTTAGTCCTAACACAGAGTTAGTCCTACTAAACCATAACATACGACACAAGTCCGTAATGGTTCAGCATGAGCATTAGGTCACATAAAAATTATCATATTGCCATTAAAATTTCTATTGTTAATAGGCTAACAAGTAATTGAAATTTTATTCATCACCTTCTAGCCTTCTCAACTAGTTTTTTTTGTAAAAAAGGATAAGAAAGATAAAGGAGATTAGATTATTTTGGCAATATTTAGCTGACAATAGAATATGAATATCAAAATAACATCCTAGACATCATGGCCAAATTCAACCCAATGTGCAAAGACAGCCATTGAATTAAATGAAATGTATACATTATGAATGATTAATCATATCATATAATTATCATTATTATAATTATCGCAGGAGTCGGGCTTATCCTATGAATTTTACCATTACATTTATTGTGACTAGGCCTGGGACCTTTAGACTACATTGGACTTATACTTGCTGTAACTAATATAAAATTAAAAAAAACACAAATATGATATTCATTTAAACAGTGCAACATCGAACATGCCAGGTAAGTACACTTGACTTGCACAACACCTACTTAGGCGTACTACTGCTACATGTTCCCTTGAGATTGAAGTACACATAACACGCATTGTATTATCGTGTATCCTGCTTTCTAACACTGTAGTTAATGAATATCATAAATCCAATTTTAAATTAACACTAATTAATGCCATTTATTTAGAATAATTCATATCAAGCAATTAACTAATCTTGGGAAGGGGCAAGCCAAGCTTAAGCTGACAAGGTTATTTATAAATAAATAAGTATTCCCAAATAAGTGCAATAGCTTTTCTGTTTCTACAAAACAGTAATAATAGGGTTACCAACATCTTGTTTAATTACCTGTTTTGACCATATCCCTGAAACCAAATATAAAAATAATTAGTAATATTGAAGAAATCCACACTAAAACCTTAGCAGCAGCCATATTTTAGTGCTCCTGCGTTTACATCTAACCCCATGAACAATGGCTCGATTGAAATTTCATTTTTAGTACAAATGAAGACATCAGTTGCAGTACGTGGATGTAGTAGGAGCCTGCGCTCCAGCGAAACATACTGGAAGGGCAGTGCTTTTAACGCTTGGGTTGATGTAGTACAGGGTACAAATGCGTATCCCAGGCTCATATTGATTAGACTAAACTAATGAATTATAGAGTTATCTCCTCCTATGTACTAGGAGGAGACAAATCTGTAACAGGTGATTATATTGACTAAATTCAAAATAATAATAGTATACTGTACTGTTTATTTTACTCAACTCTTTTTAACCTGAAATAATCTGGCTGGATACCTACAGTGTATTATACAAATTATATTTCCATGGAGGTCTCATAGCACAAGTTAAAACACGTTTTTACTTTTGTACCACTTAAACATTGACCCAAATGCAACCTTCGCATGGATGTTACAGCTAAGAGTAGCTTAAGAGTCTAATGTTTCTAGCCTCATGAACCCTACAACTCTGGTTTTAGCCCGTGTACCAATGACAAATCCATAGAGTTATATGCCCACAAATGACACATCTTTGAAACCATAAAGCTACACGTTTGAAGCAAGCAATGAAGCAACCACATGCTGATAAGATAGTTATCCGTGGAAACAACAAAACAAGTAACAAACTTGCCCTGTAAGAGTCGCACTCAATCCTAAAAGTTTTATATTAGCTACGTAACATGGCAATGGCTACTCCTTTAGTTACAAAAAAACTAGCCTACAGTAGTTAAAACATTGCCATACATGTTTGTAGCTGTTTAGTGTTTATACAACTAAACAATGTTAATTTATAACATAACCTAGTTTTACGTGTGCAGTATATGTATGCGACACTAGTACTCCACTTCAAGTTCTAGTCATACTGCAGCATATACATGTATACATGTAATGTAGTTTTAATCATCCACCCATCATGGTAAAACTAATACTAAATAAAAACAGTAACAAACAAAAACTGAGCAAATAGTCATAAATTGAACTATAAATTATAATAAATAATTACATGTCTTATTAGATAAATAAAACACACCTACTAGCATTGGTCCACAATGAAAAGCTTGGATTTACAGGTTGAATACTGAAGTTGCTATTTACAGGTACCACATAGTACCGGCAGTACTTTGACACTACACAGAAACAGTTCACACATAGAATAGATATACAAACACATCTCTCAACTGTGTAAGAAATTTGAATATTTAGTGTTGTACCATTTTAAATTCTGCTAGTGAATACAGTTCTCTTACATTCACATTGGTTCATTCAAACAGATCATGGTAGTCAACACTATCCAGCTGCTTGTTATAGACCTCCATCTCAGCATTCATTTTATCAACATATTCCTGCAGAAATCTGTCAAATTCTGGATGTCTGTCTGTTCGCTCCCCACTCATGTCTACATACTGGCCACCATTGTAAAACCAACCAGGTGGAAGTGGCTGCAGGTGCTTTTCCTTCTACAAGCAATAACAGTGGTACACCATTACAGTTCATACGAGTGTATGGTCATAGAGTCCAACAGTTAAAACTTACCAGTAAGATAAAATACATGTAAAAACATCATGGAACTGTGAATCCTACTTAATGTGGAGTGCTTCCATCACAGATTTCACTCAACCAATAATATTGATTACAATGTAAAGTTATCTTCTCCTGCTAGAACTAAGGGCAGGGGAGGATAACTTTCCATTCTAACCAATGGTTTTCGATGGTGTGTGTTTCTTCCATAGATGAGTGGAGTTTTAGCACAAGAGTTTGTTTGGGGTTGAGTGTAGCAGTAGTAACAGATATCTACGTAATATAATAGTAGCAAATGGGTGAACCGGACTTTGGAAAGTCTATAATCTTTATACATGGTAATGGAGCAGAAGTAGAAAAGGCAATAAGGTTACATATCAACAGTACTGTACTTACATGAATTGCTGCTTTAGTGCTACGATCCAAGGATTGAACACTTAGTAAGGTTTTCTTCTGTGGTTTCTATAATAGTAGAGAGAAATGTTTATCTGCATTACCTACACATATGCAGTGACACACTGTACGCTATATACTGTATACATATACAATACACTAATGTACTGCATTATGTGTATACATAATACAGTAATACACATGTATTATATACATACATGTACATAATATAATACAGTAATATACTGCACACAAACACGTACATGTTTATGTAATGCAGTATTATACCTTCTGATTGTTTCAAAGCCTTTGCATAGAAAAAATTTTCATTATACTAGATTTTGACTTCAATTTCATAGTAACTTCTTTTTGACTGTTAGCCATTATTATTTGCTAGGCTACAAGATCTGACACATTTAATGAATATAATAATTAACATGATAGGCTACCACAAAAATCCTAGACATGCCAAGCTTTGATATCTAACTTACTGGAGGAACGCAGCCTCGAAGAAGTCCTTTCAATATATCCTTATCTAGAGCAAACCCGACAAATGACATAAACCTCTGAGGCTCCTTCTCATTTGCCTTTAATTGTACTGGGCTGATCTTTGATATGTTACTGATTGTAGAATATGTTACATCAAAGACATCGGCCATACCTAGAAAGTAGGTAAAATATCTAAATATTTTGAGACATGTATATTGCGTTGTGTACTATTTCTATCAAGCTATGATTATCCATTCCAGTGACATTGTGTTGTGACATTGTGTTGTGACATTGTGATGTGACGTCGTGACCTCTTCAACAATCACTAATTGTTATGAGAGGAACAATTAATTCTTCCTTTGCTCACAACAAAGGAATAAAATAAACATTTTATCATAATTTTTATAAACTTTTACTTGTTAACAAGATAATAAACATGCAGCCCTGTAGTAGCACATTTTTAATTATCATTCGCTGTAACAAGGTTTCCTATGCTTGTATATCACTGTCGTCACAACAAAAATGATTTCCGAGTAAGTATCTATAAATCATTCCATTATTGAAGCTGTGTACATATATTCATGCATGTAATGTACATGTACAGTACATACTAATACTTTTTTACATACTGATACATTTTCAAGCTAACTGACCAAGTTCAAATACTAACAGAACATAAATATGTCTATGTAGGCAAAGTATTATGGGATATCTGCCACAGAATGTACACTATAATATAATTCACCTAATATTCCAAATTCTATTTTTGTTATAAAAAATAATTCCAATGCAGAGTCCAAGCCTACCACTAGCCAAACATTGTTAGTTTCAATGTATTGTCTTTGCTTAGAAGCTCCAGATATAGTTTATAAAGGAGGATACTAACCTACAAACTCTGTTCTTCCGCTAACATGAAGAATATAACCCTTCATGTCTGTCGTAATGATCGCAGGATTTCCTGATATTGATTTATGTACATCTAAAAATATTTATAAATTATACACAGATATATAATCTGAACAGACAAGTTAGATGAAATGCCTGTTTAGAGTTATCCTCTCAATTGAGATGATTCCCAACCCCACTCTGTAGCACTACCAGGCTTACCAAGTCTCCCTGATCCCGCAGGAGACTCCCTGATTTTCAACTCAAATTTTGGTACCCCCCACCCAAACTGGACACACCCCACCCAAATGCTGAATCTCCCTGATTTTCATCAGTGGAACTTGGCAAGCCTGAGCACTACCCGGTGAAGACCTATCACATAAAAAAAGGTGAACTATTAGCATAGTTGGTCCAGCAATAACATTTGAACAGTTTTTAATTTAAAAGCAAGACGGCTAACATCATACATGTAAATAGGCTCGCTTAAAAGTTTACAATTTAAAAGTCATATGAATTGACCTGAAAGATTAGAACACAACGGCTCACAATTTGTAAGCAAATTAAGCATTATTAATTTGCAAGAAATAAAAGTTATCTACATAGAGTATATGTGTATGTATCTACATAGAGTATATGTGTATGTATCTACATAGAGTATATGTGTATGTATCTACATAGAGTATATGTGTATGTATCTACATAGAGTATATGTGTATGTATCTACATAGAGTATATGTGTATGTCTAGATTTCATATTCCAGAAGTAAAGTTCTGTACTGCACCTCAAACTGGTCAGCGTCTCAGAAAGTTTGGCCCACAAACTAGAGGAGTATAAGTATACCTTTTAACTTAGAAATAAGTGCCTGCTTCACCAAAGGTTGATTGAATTTGAGTACCACTGTGTTCATCCCATACGCCTCACAAGATGACTTGGGATCCCTAAATGTTGTTGAATATATTGTCATTAGAAGCCAAGACGAACACTGCGAACAAGTTAACAATGGTTATTTTTTCCATAAATTATATCATTAAAATAACAGACTTACGACTGACAAAGTAGCCGAGCTCTAGTGAGAGAATGCTGCTCAAAGGCGGAATCGGACAGCATGAGCTCTATGTCCTGCGATCTGGTCAGCTCTCCCCGGTCAGCCAAGATAAAATTAACAGACGGATTGACCGCTCTAATTAAATTTTGGATTCTGGACAGTTCTCTCTCCTGAACAACATCACAGGTATACATTATTGTGAAACCCATAGCACTTCTTAAAAGAAATTGATGAAAAAACAATTTTTTTAAATACAATGTATGAGAAATATCGAGATGCCAGGCAGCGAAGAAATAAATGACTTGCAGCTGCACGAATAATAGAGTTTTTTGGAAGTTGAAACATACCCCATGGTTTGAAGTGTTTGTTAACACAATGTTGTTGACCCATCCGTGAGCACATTGATTGAGAAGTCCTGGCATGGTGTAGTAACCAGAGATGAAGCTATTCAAAGGGTCCACGCAGGTAGTTATAGCTCCAATTCTAACATGCTGTAGCAGATCTTTATTTGGGTGGTTCTTGATAGCCCCGACTACAGTCTCGATATCTGTAAAACTACAATTCAACAAATACAGTGGGTGCAAATAGGCCATCATTTGAAAAGTATTTGCAAATACAAAACACAAGCAATATATAACTTCTGACAGTAGAGAGTAAATGTAATTCAAAGCTGAAATCCACAGAGTCGTGATTATGTATTTCTACCCATGTAAAACTATGGAATTAAAATATTTTGTTCCATTGATAATCTCCAACTGGGATCAACTTGACTGACTCACCCAGGGGTAATCACCAACATTCTGGATGATTTAGTAGCTGCGTTTGACTTCTTTTTCAGCACATTGTAGACATAACTAAGAGAACTCTCAAGCTTGCTGCTGTCAAAGACATGACTTGTTTCTGGCGTCTGTTTGTGGATGACCCACCTACATACATATCGATATATTATTACATGTGTGCATCATAGTATAAAACCTGTAACAGTCAATTATAAGATATGGACATACAATGCAATATACAATTCATTTGAAATGGGAGTCTCAGCACATGGAAAAAACAGTTAAAATGAAAACAAAACAAAGTGCTGGTATTTGCCAAATAATAGAAGAAGCAGAACACCAAAGTTACAACAGAAATTTAGTGGTCAAAGATTTATTTTGTATTCATGATGCATTCGGAGACAAATGCATACCTGCCAAGTAAACAGAAATAAAAACCTGAAGACTTGACAGGTATGGATATATGTACCACCTTTGTGATACATTAGCTTACCCCTTTCCAATACTACAATAACAATACAAGTAGAATTTGTAATGAACACAACTTTTTAGGTGAAATTAGTATAAGTTTTAAAGTTTATAGTTTAATATACCCTAAAATCCTGTACACCCATTTCATCATACCATAGCTCAGCCAGTAGGCAGACATTCTTTCAATAAAATCTCAAATTCCATGATAAATGTAAAATCTTCATTAATATTTCATAAAACATTGTTAAACTTAGATGCAAATAAAATCATAACCACTAATAACCTGTATCACATGAACTCAACAACAAGCTGCTCTATTTACTCTCTATATATACTTCTTTACCAAAATAGAAAGAAAAGATACGACGGCTCCAAAATAAAAATAGTTCTACCATTATACAATATAATGTAATGTTTGAAAGTACCTGCTTCTCTCCTGCGTGAGCTTAGTAATGAAGTTTGCCACATTCTCTTTATAGCTACCAGGTAGACCAGACACAATGCTGATAGTCAACATTATATCTTCACTGTCCGATTCCACCTCCTCAGTTGGCACTGTGCCCAGTAGCATTGGAATATCCTTCCCATCAAACCTCTGCTTAGCCTCCAAACCAGCACTGACAGAAATGTGGCTAAGAAACCTACCAATATGCAACAGGTCAAGGTCAACATATTGTATGAAGAAGTAATAGTAAGTTAGCAGCATTGGGTAGTTGGAGAGGTCTCACCTTCAATGCAGTACAAGTATATCTCAACGTATCAGATGTTGGGTAAGAATCAACAGCCAATCATAACAGAGATAAAATTATTTCGATTGTAAACCAAAGGATATAATAGTAGAATATTGAGAGGTTTTGGTTATGGTATGACTCATGTCCAATTGAAGGGGAGATAACTCCATACTCATATTTTGTACAGATTATCAGTCTTGTTGGTCGAATATAATGATAGACTAATATGTAAACAGATCAACCCTGATGAATGGAATACAATGAATATTTTATATATTATGGTGATAACAGAGATGTACCATTGACACACATATAACATATATATAAGATATATACACTGTATAAGATACATAATATAAGATACCAAGTGTACATGTATGTCTTAGCTTTTATACCAATAACTAGACTGATCTGCTATCATCTCCTAGACCAGTAGACCTTACCTGTCATAGTTATGTAAGTGAGGCTCCTCGTGGGCTGAGCTACGAGTAGATAGTGTGGAAAGTGGTCTTGCTATCTGTGACTTGAATCTAGTAGCAACCTTTTCATGGCTAAGGAGAGAACAACTCCAAAATAAATATGTACCAACAGACACTGATCAATTACTAAAATAATTAATATTTAATCCTATTTTTACCAGTTTTAATCATAGTCAAACTACTTGACTAGTTGTATTTGAGACTGAAATCATACAGTAATATATAAATTATTCACTTGTAACGCTTATATCATGTTACTACAACCATGACGTATGATGTAGATACATGTTTATATCATATGTTACTACTATACAATCATGACGTATAGTGTAGATGTAGCACATGGTCAGGTTATAAAACTTACACATAATTCAAGTTCTCTGGTAAAGTCTCCTCCATCGTTAGAGCAAAACTACTTCCTTCCTGTAGTTTCCATGCTTCGAAAACCTGGACACAAATTGCATACAGTCATATACAATATGAAGATAGCCGTAATAAACCTACATAGATCGTGGTTAACCTGTATTTTATATGTAGACCAACAGTCATTATTAGATCTTGAACATTCATGAGATTATTCAGGGTAAAAATTTGGGTAATTATGGTAAAAAGACATTAAATATGCGCACATTCTAGGAACGATTTATTGGTCATTCTCAGCAATTTCATGACATTGACTTACAATAAGAAAAATCATACACTCATTTCTAACTTTCCACTGTTTGGCTAGTAGCGAAAAGTATGAGAGTTCTTTCAGTACCTTAAATTCGCATTTACATTTACTTGTTAGCTTTATCAATTTTTTGTGCTTATAATGGCAGATGATAGCTGGGTTACCTATTCAATAGTTGTAAACCATCAGATTGAAATTTACTAGTTAACTCCTGAATTCTAATAACCTCCAAGTAGCCTTCGTGTCAATTTTGTCACCGAGAACATAACCCCTAATTATACATAACGACGAGCCTAATAAATACATGTAGATGAAAACTGAGGAGCGAACAGAGAACAATCATTAATAATGCGATGTACAAAGTCCATTGGTTCCCTATTGCATGCCACCATTCAGGGGAGACAACTATGAACGTATGGCAAATTCCGGAAGTATCTATTGAGCAACTGTGCATAGTATTAACCAGCTTTTCTCACTCAGAGCAACAAATGAGTCACATTTAATACAGTTTGGCACATACCTGCTCAAAGAACTGTTTATAGGCTTTGGTCCTAGGGCTAAGAGAAATCACTAGCATTCTAGTAGTATTGTGAAGTTGAATGGGTAATTTAGTCTGCAGATCCATGGATGTGTACAATATGACAAAGGCTGGAACACTGGGACCACCCTAAAATACAACAATATAGAAAGTTTAACAGGAGCACTCAGACTATCTCCTACAACACTATAATATGATGGTTATAAGACAATAGCTAATATAGACCATTGAAATATTCTACATGTATATCAATTATAGTGCTTTGGTAAGAATACTGTTTACCTAATGACTAATACTTGAACTATACAGCTTCTGCCAGCATAGCATAGCCTCTGTTTAGCATAGATTAGAAAACTGTAAGAAAACAAATGAAATATTTTCCAAAAATTCCTAATACAATATTTTTGTGAGCATACACTTGGCTAAAACATATGACCTTGAGCTCCAGGCACATGTTAGTATAAGGCAACGACTCATCAAAGACTAGATCCACTTTCAAGTAAAGTGTCACATACTGGGAGTTATCTTGACTTGACACATAAAGAAGTAACAATGTACTAACCCCATCATAAAACTGTGCTGACTTCAAGTCTTCTTTGCTCATTGTGATTGGACCGACTGAGTTGTTTGTAAGTACGACAGCATCTCTGTATAGATACAGTGAGCCTGTAAAATAAATACCAGGTTGTGCTGATAAAGAAGTTATACATTTCTGTGTGATTACAGTTAGACCAAGTAACTTTACTGCTATAGACACTTTATGTGACTGAAGAGACCTTATTTTGAGAATTTGTATAATAATTCATATTAAGATGTTGTAATAAGATTCAGTGTAGAAAGTAATCACATTCATCTCATTGACCATCTACTTTTATTACAATAAACAAACTCCATAAGGAGAAGACAATTCTAGAACACTGTAAAATAATTTAATAATAAACTAGAAGATCAGAGACTGCTGAATACTGATCTCTTCACCATTCCAGCAGGATTCATAGTAATCAATGATCTCAAAACTCCAGAATTTAAATGAGAAAGAGAAGCCAAACAACAAAGAACAACAAAATTGATCAGCAATTTTGACAATTGGCAGAGTCAGGACACAGGATATTATAACTAGGATCCTCCTTATCTTTTCATCCACACTTCAGTCAATGATAATATTATCATTGCTTCAGTCAATAGAAAACTTACAGCTGATTGGTTGCATCCAGATGTGTGGGGAGATAATTTCAACTGACTGTCCATCAATAAGCAATTCTCCACCCAACCTCTGTATGTCACCAGAACAGCTGTTCCCAAGTAGTCTATCAATGTGTGATGTGAATATAGCACATTCCCTGGATAACTACCAATAAGAAAAACAATGTAAAATTAGAGAGTATATTATTAATTTATTATAGTAAATATCCACTACCTATTTACATGCACTATCTTGTAAGTCATTCAATCAAGGTGAACACCAGGCATGAGACCGAACATATTTATATAGCAAAATTACTCCACTTGGTACCTATTATTGCAGATTCACTAAGCTATATTTTTAGTATATAATTCAGAGAGACCAATTAATCAGTACCCATGTCATGAATAATGACTGACAATACCTGTATTTATGTTACTTTATATTTTAAGTGCTTCACTCTAAAACATTAACTCCATGTACAAAGCTATGGATACAACCAAATTATTTGAAACAAAACTTACATTCCAAGTTTCCCAGCGAGGAACATTCTCTGTGAGAACTAAGACTTCGCTGTCTATACCAGAGTTTTCTGTAAAAATGGTAGTTATTCATAGAGAAACCAGAAGATAAATATTTCATGTAGTGATAATACCTAGTACGTGTAATGCAATACTTTCCTATCAACAATCCAACATACATTAGTTATATTAAGGCAGTGTTGATTATTGAGCGTAACACTAAGCCTGATGGACATCATACAAGATATCAGTAATAGTAATAAACTCGCTGATAGCACATTGAAACATAGTACATGTATAATACTAACAGTAATATTGTAGCAATGGGAACAACTACCCCGCCCCCCCCCCCCCCCAATATATGAAACCCACAAAATAATTCCATCAACCATTATATCTATGGCCTCTACAGTAAATCCTACATTATTAAATTAATCTGATAATAAAACTATAAAATGATAAAATCATATTAATAAATAAAATGCAAGTATGAGATGATTAATCTAAAATGGAATATGTACTACTACTAGTAAGATATCTCACCCAGCCAGATGGTTGATAGAATGAAGGAGTCTGAGTAAGCGACTGCACCCAGTATTTTACTCCGGTCTGTTGAACTGTGAATGTTGTTTATAACAACAGACATTACCATCACCGTACCTGCAGCCAGATCACATCTCAGGCTACACAAGAGAAAAAGATGGTTATTCTACAAAGCTATGACTTAACCCTACACTGTAAGTTTATCGCTGCTTTTTTGTAACATTCTAGATATTTACATGCACATGCAAATATACATGCATGTTGAAGAGTCACAGGTTTTCATCAGCAACAGCGACACTATTTAAACATTTACAATTGAATATAAAGTTCACAGAAATGTTTATCGAAAGATTGAAAATTGATTCAAATTACTTCAACAACAGCAAGCCAAATAGTAGTTTACATGCTATGAAACCAACAGCAGAAGAAAGATGTTATCCCATGAACATAAAGAAGCAGTCACATGACTAGATAGTCGGTCACATGACTAGATAGTCGGTCACATGACTAGATAGTCAGTCACATGAATAGATGATTGGTCTAAATCCAATCAGTCTCAAGGGCTGCGGAACACTACAATTATGTAACATATAAAACACTGCTAAACTTTAGATTAAATGATGAACCCTTACCTTTCATCAGCAAGTTTTGGTTTCAATTCAACTACAATTTCCAACCTACAAAATAAAGAGAAGACAACTTTAAAACACTGATGGGTAATAGACACAATGTACATCATGTACATAGTAGAAGTAGTAGTAAGACCAAACTGCGGTTGTATACGTTAGGTCAAGTCTTAGCAGGTTCTACTCATTTCACATACCAGTAACAATATATGTAGAATTTCATGCTATAAAAAGTGTTAGCTCTCATGGGTGAAATATTATCAAGTCTGCAGTAGATGAGATTGAGATGTTGAACAAGGAATATAATTATATAAACAATATGGAATAGAGGCAGCCATCTACTATGAACTTTTTACAGTAAATGAGAAATAACAGTAAAATAAAATACTGTAGACTTTACAAGGCATTGTTAAATTGCATTTTTGATCAAGGAATTTAGAGTATGGTATTTCTAATAACTTGTTGGTTGACGTTGAAATCAAGTCATAAAAGCATGAGCTTTCATAAGCCAATAATCATAGTAAGGTGTGATTAATTTGGTAGAGGACAACTTCCCTTTATGATCATTAAAACCTAATACCTAAACCCATGCATGCAAGTGATATTATAAACAAGAGAGCAGACAACTCTAAGCTATATCTACATAGTAGCAATTATGACTAACAGGTATAATATTATGTACATTTACCATATTTTATTACATCAAAAATTTGTACACATTTTCGTCTCATTAATACACCTAAACTTTTCAAATGGTAGTACATAACGTGGCAGTATCAAGTGTCAAGCAAGGTGTAAGAAGGAGACGATTAATATTAACAGCTAATGTCAAGGTGTTTCCATGAGTTACCTACACTGGGTAATGTTATAACTCTCATGTAGATACTGTAGTACGAGAGCACCTGATATAAGTACACTGTATACTGTATGGGAGTTGGTGAGAGACTCACCATCTATATTAAATAAGCATTAGAACTGCATATGTGTCCAAAGTAGGCAGATCTTATGGTGTCAAATTATTCATGATAATTAAACTAATATTTGTCATTTAAATGAACATGAACTCCATAGCTAATAACATCAGCACCAGTTAGCTAATAACTTGAACATAGCAGAACAGAGGTCAAAGATGAGTGCGGGAAATTTCTAATTCCATAAAAATGTGTGTTACATAGGAACCAGACTGTACTAGAGCCATTGACTTGGGTCTTAGATAGGGACTCTGGACACACCTACCCATGTCAATGTAGGGTGTCGATTAGCCCTAAGAAGGGAGTAACTGTAAAGTGCCTGGATGGTACCTTAGATTCCTTGTATCAACCAGAGATAGGATAGGAAAGGAGCAGCTATGGAACTAAAGCTTTGATGCAAACTGTGTACCTCAGACGTAATGTATCTATGGTTGTAAGTTATAGCCTACAACCATAGATACAATATCTATGGTTACAACCTACTGCAACCCTGGTTTGCATGTTAATGGAGGTTAAATTGTTTTGTCAATTACAAAACTGTTGCAGAGTATTTTACAAAACCATATGGTTGTAGTCTGTAGATAAAAGGAATAACAAAACAATAGCTATGCATTACCAGGAATGACATGATTATAGTAGTTTATAATTAAGTACATTACATTGTACATGGCATATGATTAGAATAAATAACACTCAATCCAACAAGAGGTACTCTGACTACATTTAGTCACTATTGTATTCCTCCAATACTATCCACTCAACATGGTACAGTTAGAGTTGTCCTACCTTAACTTAGGAATATTACTAGACTGTATCAAGGAGTATGAAGAGACTTGTTACTCCTCGATTGTATCAAAGCAAAACTAATCAAACTCAGAGTAGCGATAATAATGAGTAATATCAAAAACAAAGACTTTGAAATGATAAAATATAATATTATGTTTTGAAAGCCTCTGGAATTTGTATACATTGCCAATTCCAGATTTAAGGTAAGACAACTCCGAATCAACAGCCCAATTTAGTAACTTACTTCCTGCAGTCCATAAACTTCTGCAAGCTGCTAACAATTGCCTGTTTAGCATTATCTATAACCTGGAGATACATCAATAGACAAAGGTAATAAATTACATTGTAGACAAAGATAACAAATGTTGTTGTGCACAATGAGATGATAAAGATATGCTAAAGAAATGCCACATTAAACAAAGTACTCATTAGGGCAGCCAATTACAGACGAGTAAATGTCAGCAGGGTTAACTCCTAGTAAACACTGAGCCTGATGGCTGTGAAGACAAAAGGTTGGCCAGAAATACCATTGTGATAAAATATCTTCAGGTAATGAACCAGAAAGTGGAACTGTTCAGATTAGATTATGGTGATAGATTTATCCACATTTATTACGGCAAGAAGGTCTATTGTCAGAAACTGTTAAACAGAAAATGTCAGCAGTTCAACAAATGTAATCATTGATATCTCTTTGACTCAACATTTTCAGAGAAAGTAGGTAGATTATTTGCTACCACATACATACATTAAACTAGTAGACTTTTACTACAAAGTATGTTTACTGCTGCACTGGCCAAACCGCCTGATCAGGGGTGACCTTTATACCGAAATTATTTTGAATTTTACATTATTGTAAAGTCCAGCATCAACTATAACAATAACATACTGGTATTTTAACTTTACTATAGTAGACTAATAAGCATAATACATATGATGCTGGTACATAACAAGCAATATTTTATCCCATAAGACAATAAAAATGATGCTGGTGCTTGCCAAGGAGATTAGAATGAGGTGTGAATAAGCTGTTTACTGATGCCAATAACAACATGGCTGACAGACAAGCTGCAACACATATGCTAGTGTGGGTACTGTAAACTGTATTACCTGTCTTGCTTGAAGAGATGCTGAGTAGCTATTTATTGATTTTAACACAACTTCTATAGCTGTCTTGTAAGCCCTGGATAATTGTCTAAAACATTCAAACGTAAGTCAAGTAGAAATGGCTGGCCCAGCAGATTGGCACCATAATGAGATGATGACCACTTGGATGGGCTATTATGTGGAAGTAGCAGATGGAGAATAGAATAAATAATTAGTTTGATATAATAGTTTTATTATGAATGTAATTAACTTAATACTTGTGGAAGTAAAAGCTATAAACTAACATAAATGATCACACACCCATAATATTAATTATTTCCTAATATAATTTGACAAAAGAGTTTAAAATTTGTGTATTTGATAGTACATAGTTCTATGTCACAGTTAGCAATCAAATAGTGTAAACTTAACAAGACCTACTACTAACTAGGCCTAACTACTACGTGATAGATGATTAGTTGATGCTATAGTTTATACAGCTGCCAATGCACTTCTCATTATATAACTTATCTGCCCTATATTTGAAATGTTTATATAACACTCTGTTGGTATGTATGGCCTTAGTTACTGTATAGTGCAGATAATTTGGAACTTTAGCCACTTCCGATCTGCACATGTCACAACCATAATCACTAAACCAATATTAAACACTCTACCACATACATTCACTGATGTGTATGGTGAACATGTACTGTTAGTGTTAGTGTTTGTACTATTTATTACTATAACATACGTGTAGAAAGTGATAGCAACTTACTCTGTGTCAGCACTTCTATACTCTTCACTGCTGCCTGAAATAGACATACAGATTCTATATAACATAATTATACATATAAAACTGTGGGCTCCAAATAGACTCTTTGTTATCATGGTGAATATAGATCACAGTACAGGTACACACAGATGCTGATATAAAAGATTGTCTAAAATTTCATAGATTTATTTATTAGGAATAAATAAAAAGAAACTCAATGCTAGAATTCAACTCCCCAGTGTATATAATAAATGTTATGATATGTTGTCATTATATTTCCCTAACAACACAGTTATATCCTGTCTGTCACATTTCCTATTGGCTTTTATATCACTACCATTCCAATAGGCCTACACCGACATAATTATACCTGTGAACTATTTTTATGCTTATGCATGTATAAAGGACATTGTTGACCATGTTTGACTTGTGAAAGATATTGATTATATAACAATGCAGTTTTGCAGTGAAATTAGACTGAGGTGTAAGGGGGTAGTCTCAGTCTACATGTACATTGTATAGTGAGGGTTAAATTTGTAAGGAGCATCACCATGGTAAAGATTTACCATGTAATCATCACATGACAATATAATTTTATGTACAAAAACTGGAATTCAGAATCTGTGGTAACCCTGGAAAAAGTGTAAACATGCATAATTCAATGAAGGAATGTGATTGGATTAATATGATAAGGGTTGAACTAAACAGCCAATGAGAGGCCTTGTAGGTTTGATTAGCAGACATATGGCTTGGGATTATCCACATTCATTACTAATATACAAGCAGAAGGTGAACTCTGGTCTGTGCTCTGGGATTAGCAATTATAAATATAGTATTATTAGTACTAAGTACCAGCTCCTATACAAGTGTATAAACAAGTCTAGTCTAGGATTGAACATTTACATGTGGATGTAACAGATAACAGCAGGTACTCTCAGGTAAGTCTAGAATGTCTATTGATGACATTATACTACTACAACCTTGTACTATTCTTTGACAAGTTATGAGCTTGTTGATCACTGTATTGTACAGCAAGGTAGGCTAATATTTCACATTTAATATAAATGATAGGATATTTTTCACTTCATATGGTTACAATAATATCTGTAAGCCTAAAGATGAACAGAAGCGGGTGAAAAATAGGAAGTAATATTATATGTATACACAGGTGCAACACTGTACAGTGTACACTATCTGTTACTTGGCCCAGTGTGAGAGTAAAGGAGTATACTGTGTGTATCTACCTCCACTTTGCTGGGTACACGGTCAGCAAGTGTGTACCCTCACTTTATTGCTAGTTTCACTAGCAATAAAGGTGTTTTGCTTTAAAACTGCAATACATTGCTATTGACTGGCTAGGAGGGTGCTATTCCAGGAATGTACTTTTTTCTCTAAGTTTTTCAACCCCCAAATCCAGCTGTTTGGGCTGCTTGTTTTGCGGTACAACCTCAATTGGGAGTGTATTGTACCTGTCTTAGAAGGTTCACTTCTAACAGTCCCTTAGGCTAATGTAATGCAACTAGCATTATGTATAATATGTTGATTGAAGACCTAATTTTCATCATTTTCCCCTAATGGACGGCCATATACACTATGATACTGCCATACTAGTAGGCAGTGAAAGAGTATAATATTACATAATATACAAATTCCTTGTCTAAAAAACACCATAATGCAATGTATATACATGTAGGCCTATTACATATATGGCCTATATGCAACATAATTATATTATACTCAAAAAGTCTAGTTCAGGTACAGAAGTGATTTAACTAACATGTGTATGTATGTTGTGCACACACGTATCAAAGACTAATGATATCTAATAAAACAATCTGCTGGCAGCTGAGCACCCAAAGAAAACAAAGAGACTTCCTGTGAAACTCTACTAAACACTTTGAGATAATAATCTTCTGGTAATATCTATCTTTCACATCACAACTTCAAACATCAAGCAGCATCTGCTTTATTTACTCAGAGACAACTTTCAGTGAGAGACTGGTCTCATATTCTAGATATATAATTATATAGTACTACACTTCAAGTCATTCGAATACAAGTGGTAGAGAGATAGTTTGTAAAACGGAAAAAGCTCGCAACTAAAAGTTTGGAAACTGATTCCCACAGTGTTTGTCTTTGTGCAACTTAAATTTTTCGAAAAGATGGAAACTCAATATACAAGTCAATCCAAATAGGCTCAAGGCTATTCTCTTACATAAGATTGCTTCAATTTTAATGGGATATGACACCCACCCCCCCCCCCCCCATCCAAATCATTACAAACCCCTAATTGGAATAACTAAACCTCCCTGATTGTCTTACAGTTCATCTACTCATAACTGTGAGAACCTTGCTGTCAGAGGTCACACAGTCATATCTACAGTGATTGAGAGTAACTTAGTAGAACCACTGCAACAGCACTGTTTATTCAGCTGACTTTTTATCTTCTTAGTGCCACTGCATAATGTGATAATAAGCACTACAACCATGCCTGCCAATGAACTTGGGTCTCACAAATAGCAGTTGGTACCTGGACAGATCTGAAGTCGAGTGGGGGAGGGGGGGGGGGAAATTCAAGGTTCTCGTTTAATTGTTCTATCTTTCACCAAATACATTATTTTCTACATTTATGAATAGTCCAGCACCCACATTCAAAGAGGCTGGTTATAATGTGTGCGGTGTACACATTCATTCAGTCAGAATGGCTGTTGGGAGTTTAAATTAATAAAAAACATATTTCACCGGCAAAAAATAATTGAAAACCTATAATATGAATTTCCAAGCTGTAGAAAACTTTATCAATGTTCCCTGATCTCTAGCAAACAGTCTCATGACAGTAATTGCTATAGCAGACTTGTGTGTTTCATCACCAGTGTGAAACCCGCAATCAACTTGAATAACTTTATGTAAACGCTCTCAACAGCTGCCATGGATCAATAAAGCATCATCTGTGTCTATAATATTATGATGAGCGGGTACAGGAAGCTATGCTTTTGATAGAGTCCTGTGGTTGTTGAATCATAAAAGATTATTGATGTACTTGAAGAATAACTCTTTTCTACCTTTGTAATATATAAGTTTTAACAGGTTGTCTTTTCTACAATATTGATTTTGGTACTGAACTATAGCTGCCTTAGTTTGCACCAGAGTGATTTATTGCACCGAGGGACCAATTCCAATCAATGGTGTGAGTGCAGGCTAAGGGCTAGTTTATGAGTTTGAGTTTTCGTCATGCCACACATCTGCCCGTAGACCATAGCTTACGCTTGTGGCAGTGAAGTGTACACATGTGTTTATATAAGTACTAATACGATTATTGTTTACTGATGATCTAGTAGTGAATATGAATGAACTTCTATTCACCCTGAGCTAATGCTTCATTCTACATTGATTATTGGCAGCGGCAGCACTCCTCTACTATCTGTCAGTTTTTTTAATTGATTCTGAAAAATGAAGTTTTGGTGTTTGAAATCAAAATGATATTCACATAACTATTCCATGTCTATACTCTTTACCATAGATGTACAGTACAATGGCAGAGGATATATACCTCAACTCTGTACCCATAAAACAACTCATCGGTTACATTAATTTAAAATTGATATTGATATCAGTAAAGGTAATGCATGTATATTATATTTATGTAATGGGATGATGATATAAACAAGCTTATTGGAAAACTCAATTGTTTATATTATAGAATTGTTTTTCAATTTCTTGGATTATTATTATGATTAATCCAACTAGTTAGTTCTACTGAATCTAACTAAACAGCTAATCATCTGCGTTGCATCGTGCCTCTGGAGAGTATAAATGCTACTAACAGATGTCTGGAATCTTGCAACAGTCAATCTCACAATGACTAATGCTGCCGATACCCCAAATATTTTCTGTAAATAATTTTTATAGCACCTGCTATCACCTAATATTTACAAATGATAATACTCAACTTAACAGTTAATAATGTCAGATTGGAGAAAAGGTTAGCTAGTTAGTAGCACAACAATACATTCCATAGATATTTTTAATAATACAAAAGAATGTGAAAATGCTTCCAGCAAGTTTTTCTAATCAATGCGCTAACAATCATGTGATTGCTGTTTAACCCATAATGTTATCATAACCATAATTAGGCATATCTTTGATAAGAATGGTATTGCAGCATCATTATTTTTGATTTTTAGATAAATTCTGATTGATATTGTACATGTAGTTGCCAGTATACAAATAATTATAAAATCAAAAATGAAACTTATGTGCTGGATATATACATAATTATATTTAGTGCATTTCGCATCATTGTAATTCGTTTATCCAGCAACCTTTGCACTACTATTCTTGACTGGGTTATTATCGGAATTTAATTTCAAAAATATTAATTAATTAAATTATAATATAACAAAATTTATACATTTTATTGTATAATGTATTTTATTTTTCAGACGTAAAAGATGGCTGGGATAAAGGAAGGATTCCTAGTGAGAGATGTACTACCACATATCATAGAATGTACTAGAAAACTGTATTACATTGACGGACAATCATCAGATAACCTCCCCATCTACATAACCAATGAAGCTCTATATTACATTCTACCAGTTATATTAACGATTGGAATTATCTTCTCCATAATCAACACGATTGTATCAGCTAAGATGACAGACGATTCACATGAATGTTACCTTGCAACATTCAATTTATGTTGTTGCCTGCATCTTATAACCGCCTGTGTTGCTCAACTACCAAATTATGTGAATCAGATGGGAAGTCCTTATATGGTAATACTTCCCTACCTCCCAGCAGTAGAGAACTGGTTATGGTACTCGTGTACATGGCTACTAATCACCATCGTTATTGAAAGGGCCGGCCACAGTCTATGTGGGCAATGGCATGCCTCCTTCGGCAAAATACATGGCATCCTAGTGGCAATTCTTATTGTAGTTGTCTCCCTTGTTAGTACTTTACCGCAGTATTGGGAGTATAGACTGAGAGAATACAACGACTCAAACAACTGCAGCAGGACAGTGCTAGCACCCCGCACTGGTGTTCTACAAGATGACGGCGAGGCTTACATCAAGGAGTACGAATGGTATCACTGGTATGAGATGATCATTAGTATCGGACTTCCCTATCTACTTCTACCTATGCTGCTACCACCACTAGTCTGTATCAAGATGCATATCTACACTTCTATGCCAGCCACTCACGGCAAATCTGGTAATATGAAATACTGCTCAAGTGGAACTATCAAAGATCAACTGCGACAAGAAAGAAGCTTCAATAAGCTGATGCTAACAATGTCAATTCTATACCTCACCATGTCCGCACCACGCAATGCTATCAAACTTTTTCGAAACCCTCCAATCAGTAAAGAGATTGATGATGACGAACTTCTTATTTCAACACTGCTAGTCGCATTTGATGTGTTATTTTATTTGTATTTTTCATTATTATTCTTTTTGTACTTATGTTTTGGTATGAAATTTAGAACTACTCTATACAATTTATGTTGTTGTAAGAAGCAGGACTCTCTTGACTATTATTAAACCTTGTGCATAGACATAGAGATTAGGTATGCAATGCATAAGCAGTGCGTACCCCAAGTCTATGGTGTTTTCAAGTTGATAATGAAGATGGAATTAAATCAATATATATTTTTGTTTTTTATTAGACTAATGTGGCATCACAAGCTGCTGTCAGCATGTGCTCAAATATGCAGCATGTTGCATATTCATTTCTAAGGAGGTAAATATTTACATAAAGTTTTTTATTCTTTCCAAGTTACTAATTAGCCCAAGTTTAGTTATATATGTTATTGATCAACTATAATTATTAGAAATAGTTGTAATGTAAAATAATATCATATACTTGTATATCATGTTGTTGTAAATATGGCTTTCTGAATACATTATGTCACACAATGTGATATGAGACAAAATGTTATTATTGTTCATATCCAGTAATCAATATTGCCTGCACACTGTGACGTCACGGTATGTAGACTGTATATCGTACATGTACGTGTGTGCAGGAGTTGTTTCCTCGTGTACAACCAATTATGCGCCTTACAAACTTATAGCTATCTGCCAAAGTTCAGTGTAAAAAGCGCGTGACTATGACAAAGTGGTTTTATCAAATTTTTTTGTAAATTTCCCTAATGAAACATTGTTTACTTATCCAGATGTTCAGACAGTACATTACATGTCAGAAAATGTATTTGACCAATTTTATCCCAATCTGCTAAATCTCGACAGTATTACCACTTAATTACAAAGACAATATCTGCTAGTCAATCCTCAACCAGTGCGAATAATAGTTATGGTTCATAACAAACAACTTACCCAGTGAGGGTGGCAGAGAAGAGCTATCAAAGAAATAAGTTCGAGTACAGGAAAGTCCAGATCGAGGAGAAACCCCATGACACACCTGGGAGAAATAAAGTAAAATAAGTAAAAAGTATCAATGTCAAACTGACCCTCTTGAGATGACTTCTGTTTGAATATGGTCTCTCTAATTGTGTGCTAGTCCCACTAGCTGCTGTTGGCTTGTCAATTCAAAGAGGTGACATTTACATGGGTTCTTACATACATGTAAATATACACATAGCAACTAGGCTGGTTCAATGTAATGATGCATATCCACAGCATAGTAACTAGTGTAGATAAATGGTTCATGAAGCACATCTGGCTATCACTACAACATCTACTATGACTGTACAGAGGAGAAGACAATTCATATTACTTGCCTAAACAAAACCTGACCCATTTCAAGAATGATACAAAACCTACATACAAAGTTTACAGATATGGACTGCATCTGTCAAGGGAAGAAAATAGGCCAAAAGCTTAATAAGATGTTTTAAAAAATTAGTTCCGTCTTCATCTTTCTGTTCAATTTACCATGACTATTTTCTGTAGTATGCTTTTTTACTATTCCAGATGTCTTTCTCTCATCCAAGTAGATTAAGCCTATTGAAATTCTACTATGCAGCAGCTATAATCTAACAGGTAATAAAACCATACTTACCATATGCAGAGCTGTAGATGAATCTAGACCAGCAGTGGTAATATCAGCTACAGCACTGGTTCCACTCACATCATGAGCAACCTTGCTTGTATGGGTGCCCATGTAGCAGAATGGCTTCAACCTACCAGATATATTATATATATTATAGCGGACTTGATTCCAGGTTATACAAGGAGAAAATAAAAATTTATTCCAACACAATCATGCAATGTAGGTATGACAACAATCATGTATATTTATCAATGGCAAGAACAACAATGCCAATATAATTATTCAAATTTAATAATTAACTATGATGCTTCGTTTTGGCATTGTTATTACACTTATTTAATAATAATGTAAGTTGGAAAAGAATGTCTCCATTTGATTTTACAATAAAGATAATAATATAATGTTAAAATAAAAAAACATTTTTAAGAGTTATCTTCTCGATATTCTAGCAAGCAATAATTGACAACTCCCAAAATTAAAGTTAGTTCAATAAAGTTATAAGGGACAGCATTGACTAAATATAGTCATAGATATTGTCCACCCCTGCACATTTATGTACTGAAAGCATAACTCCAGCATAAAATAAAACATTATTTCATGCACATGGAGGAAGCTCTACCAGTAGGACCAGTTCATCTACACTGTTATAGAGTCTTGTACTATTCAATTTAATGTTATAATATTATTTTGCTTTAACCAGGAATAAATATAAATTTACATGATTGTGTATAATATAAAAAGATGCAATAAATGCATTAATATAATACACATGATTAACTGAGAAGTTAGTAAAAGAGACTATATTATTTATAATAATATTCACAAGTCAGTACATTGCATACGTTACTTCATACTTACCACAGACTTGCCTGCTCATACTCCTTCTCCATTCCCACAGTACCATGCTTATAGTAAGTAGCAAGTGGTTCAATTACATTCATTTCCGTGAAACCTTCTGAGAAGTTATTCATTCTAAAACACATGCCTACAACTACTATCTACATTAGGTTGGGATCACGCTGTCTAAAGCAATTGACAGTATGAAAGTGAGACTGACACTTTCTCTGCAAAATTTAGAGTGAATTAATCTCATAAATAAACTAATGTCAGAGTATAAAAATGAGTAAAATTGACATGACACCATTAATATGGATAAATATTACAAATTCATAATTCTTTTGTGAAAATATAATTATTACCTTGCTACATCAACAGTTTTGCCCAGGCCTTCCCATTGCCTTTCAAAAATTGGAAGATGCTGAAAATAAAGCACAGCATAAGTTTTATACTCTCTCACAGAAAGAGAGAGGAGAGCAAGGCTCAAGATAAACGACGTTGTAGAATTTCTGACTCTACATGTACGTATACACGCTTCCCAGTTGTACATGTACATGTAGGCTTACATATACACATTTTACCATGAAAAACACACGCAGTCACATCTGAGAAGAAACTTGTTGCTCTGCATTTATAGAAGTAAAAACAGACTACACGTATATTCTGCAGTCGCTACTTTTCTACAGTTGTGTTTGTAGAGTGAAGTTGTTTACTTTTTCAAAGTTTACTGTTGATTTAGAATTTTCTACATTATACTAATGTGTTGAATATTACTTCTAACACCATTTAGTTCGGTGCATTCATGTCTTTATATACAAATATATACTTGTACATGTGTGTATAATGAACATACGAGTATGCAAGGCCTAGTTTTTCAGCTACATTATGGGGGTAATGCGGAACTATAGGCTTCATTCATAATAAGCTAACAAAATAACTAACCTCTGTAATAAGACATTCTGTAGACACATCATCAAACCTTGCAGAGAGTTGAGCAATTCTAGAAGAAATATCCGCTACGTCATGCACAAGTGTGAAGAATGTTCCCCTGGTAAGTAAATTAGCTGTTAGTTATGTAATGTCATGAAAAATGTACGCAAGATTTCAAAAATTAAAATGGGAACAATTATTCATTTAGTTTTTAGTTTTGTTGTGAAAACCTCTACATAACAAAAGATGTGAGACTGTATGGTTGCTTATAGCCCAGTACCATGGTCAGATACGACATGACGACCACTGAGCCAGCTGATCTCCTCGAAATCGAAAGTCTTGTTGGTGAATTGCACTTGTGCTTTAAATAAAGTTTACCTACACCCTCTAACAAACATAGACGTACGTACCCAACTTTATATATTATATATAATCTGGGTTATGGAATACCTATATAATTTGTCGCTATAATGAGTAAGAGAAAAAGATAAAAGTTGCAGAGCAATCATGCAAAAACGATTTTATAAAAAACAAATATATTATTATATAATAGTAAACTACATTATTTCTAGACAGTTTACCATTGTTTCCATGAATATGTAATGTGTAGATTTCATCAAGATTAACTACAAACTCCATGTAAATTAACATGTATGAGTATAACTAATCTACTTGTATATATCATAATATGCTAGTGGTAGTGTCTATTTCTTACCTTCCATAATCTTCAAGAGCGTAAGCTTGTATTAGCGGCCATTGCTCAACCTTCATTTTGTCAAAGTCTGCTGATCCCAAATGATTTTTGGAATAAAATGGCACAGCTACATGTTTGCACTTCGAAATCATGGAAACAAAACATTTCACTTTAAATTCTTCTGCGAAGTCATCTTCAATTTGAAACTGCAAACATGGGTGAGTAGAATTAAAGTGAATAAAGAAAGAATTATTACTTCATTTGGTGAGCCAGTAGGCATTCTTGATTTTAAATTATATAAAACCATAGTTCTGTATATTGGAAAACGGGACTCATTTGGCTTTCTCCCCTTGAAAACAAACAAGTTGTTAATTAACTAGAAGTCATGTTTTTGGCTATACAAAGTTTGATGAAAATTACCAGTTAAAAGCATTGATTAGAAAGTTTTTCAAAAAATTCCCACTTTCTGCCACATTTTCACTACAATGAATAATTTTTTCAATGTGGAAAACAAAAATGGTATGTGCATTTGCGTACCCACCTGAGATTCAGAGAGGCAGTAGATGTGGAGATTAGGCCAAGCAGCAATGTATGGCAGCAGATGTGGATAGTTGATTGGATTACAGAACACATCCACTGAGTCAGTCTTTACACATAAGATGAGATCTAAAGATTTGTGCAACAAAATCTATTGTTAATTTACGAAATTTGGAAGCTACAAGAGCAGCAAATTACTATTCTGTAAAGAGTAATCAGATACGGAGTCAAACTTTAAAAAAAATTGTGAAATGTTGCAAATTTGCAATGTGCAAAATGAAAATGGACCGATAGGATTGGTTTTAAGATGAAGTAAATAACTAAATCAATATGAATATTATTGACAGAGAATACTCACCATCGATAATATCATCATCACTGCCAGTACTACAATAAGTAAACAATACAGCTTCAGAAGAAACGAAGATGTTTGGCAAAATGGTGGAACCAATGAAACGTTTGATTAAAAGATATAAAATAGCGTCTAGACTCTAAATAAACATAAATAGTACACTTAATGTATATCAGTGACAGAGACTTGAGGGGGGGGGGGGGGAGAGAGAAGGGTGCTTTCCTCACATTGGTAATAATTACAGTAGAAAGAATTTAGTGAGATTTAGATACCAATAAGTTTAGCATTCTAGTCAAACCTTCTCTTCCTTATTATTTGCACATAAATCATGTAGATTCAACTAAACATCAAATCTTGGTGATTTCATAATTGAGAGAAACATGATATAAAGTAGTGCTGGAGGTATTTGAACTTTTTTATTTTTTATATTTCGACACTAGTCCTAGTATCATCATCAGAGGGAACTAAATATGATGGGAAAGTATGCATACCTGAGAAGGTCTTGTCTGTAGGACTCAAACAGACCAAGGAGGAGGTAGTCTGAACACTCCTGCATGCCTTCATTGTACCGACTGTCAATTCCTACAATGATACACAGTAAGTACTTGTGTCAGCTTTCAGTAATTGCATCCATATAACTAGTTTGGGTTCCAACATTTTGAATCTGAAATGGGTATGTCGGTGTTTGACCGACCGTTAACATGCCAATACTACATTTTGAATAACATGAAATCTAGGCTAGCATATTACTGAACCAATGTTTCAATATACACTGCATTTCGATTGTACAGACTTGCAGTAATAAAAACTGTGGATAACAGAACTGAGTTAAGTTATCCTACAAGCTATTAATAATGTGCAGCAATGTTTAACTTGTAGCTTCTAAATAGGGTGATTGTGATTTGTCGAGTAAAATTGAAAATGAGCCGAGCGTTGAACCACTGATAGCAAACGTTAGTATGCTTTTAGTACAATGTCGATAGGCCTCATATGAAACATACAGTATAAAATAATGTTGCTGCTTGGTCAATAGTCCAAACCTATAGCTGCATTTCACATACATTTACTTGCCGTACAATGTAAACCTTGAATCTTTATAAAGCCAAATATTGCTGTAGTGTAGAAGAGGGTTTGAAAAAATTAGTATATTATTATGACTGCATTGAATTGGGAAGAAACAGGATGGACTACCTACAGACAGTACCCAATGTCAAACCCAATAAATACCTTGTATGCAGAGGAGACAGTCATTCTTTGAGTCCTTCAGCAGACCTTGCACTTTTCGAAGCCTCGCTAAGCTAAAAGAAAAGTCATTTGCCTTATAGATTAAAGTAGGAGTCAATATTACGCTGGTATCACTATATTATACATAATGCATTTATATATCACACCATGGCAGCAACATCACATTCATAATGGCATATGATGTAACTATTGTATGGTGCTAATACAGGAACTTACCTGGCATTAGCTGAACTGCTCCTAAATTTCTTTGGCATTATTATTCAACAAACGGAATCTAAAAAATAATGAAAATTGTTCTCTATAAGTTCATTGAATGTGGTGTTTAAATTACCCAAACAAGACATGGACCACAATTCTGCATAATTCTTAACATAGATTATGTATGTGAGATCTTATTACATGTATGATATTACAAGCGGTGTGATCACCTTGACTAAAACGTTTAACAGAATCCTTCATCATCTTCTCATGAAAAAAGTTGGTTAATGCTCAAAATATAAATAGCAAGAGTTTACTATGGTGTCTATAAAGAAATAAGTGTGATTATTGCCTAAAGTATGTGATCAAAACTATTTGTAACATAAATGCTGCCTTAGGCCCAACTCTACTCTTAGTATAATTATAACAACTGGTTGTGCATCTTTGTTAGCTGTGGTGATAACTCTTGCATCATATTGGAATCATGCTAGAGCGATAATCTTTCTCCATTCTAACATAACTGTTCTTGCGAGGTGGGCAGACGTGTGGGGTACATAGTTCTATGTTGCTAGATGCGCTACCATCAGTCTCAACCAGTAATCTACTGCCCCTGCACTATTCAACATTCAGCTTGACATTGTATATAATTACAAAAACATATTCAGTGATGTTATAATTCAGTTAGAATTGGAATTTCAAACTTGAATATTGGAAAAGGTTGCACACACTAAGACACAACTGATATGATCAAAAGAACTATGCAAAAACTCCAGGCGAGCACAGCTCTATCTCATCCTCACACTGAGTGTGCTTCCACAATAAAGGAGCTTACTCTGAAATGTTTGTTTAATAAAATCAAAATTATGAAAGCTAATGCTGTCAAGTGCCTAGAGGGTCCGATGAACCTGAATCTAAAATACTCAGGAAACAATATTAACCACACCTATCCTCATATTAAATCACTGATTCATGATTATGCCGTAGCACTCACTATATACTATGAGATAATATCATTTTTGCAATATAATCATGATAATTAACAATTTAATAGACTATATAATTTTATATAAAAATAAAATTTTAGATATAAATTAAATTTACAACACTCTGCTATAGCAATTCAAACCATGAATAAAATCTTTCTTGTTCCGACCTATTATAATATTGACCTGACCTGACTTCAATCTAAAAATTTGCATTGAGCATTATTTTTCTTCATTTTTTATCATCAATTATTAAATAAATAATATTATAAGCATATAAGCATCCATCCTCTAAAGTATCTCCTGGAAACAAATCATAGAGGACTGTTATAATAAACAGTGTCCTATTATTAATTATATTTAATTCATTTCAGTTTCACCAAAAGTAATATTTTGAAATTTTTGATCTCAATACGAATCAATCAGCATGCATGGTCATTTGGTCATTACTTGCTCATATCTGTCATATGACATAAGGTGTTCAATATTCAAATTCACATTGCCCACATCTAGTTCTAGATGTTTTTAATATTAATACTAAACAATCTGTATTTATCAATTATTCACATTTACCCAAAGAATACTTAGCACAAGTTTTTTTGCCTGCAACTTGAAGTATTATATTATTTTACACTCTGTTGGTAAAATAAAAGATAGCTAGCATAAACAGAAATGTGACAATTTTGTTATTTACATTCGCCATATTGTTTGATCACGTGCTTTGCTACAGCAATAACACGGAATCTGCGAACATGACCACAAGAATGAGAGTTTGCGCTATTATGACAAAAATAATTAAAATTTATATAAAATTATAAATTTTCTAATTAACTTTTTTAGTAATAAGTAAACAACAAAAATTTTATTGAAGACCTCGGAGGTCATCGACCGATTACTTGCAGATTGATACTGCGAGGTCAATCGGAGGTCAAAATACACCGGTACACGTGCTTTACAATAATATTTCCATGTTGCGATTAATTTTCTCACAAGTTAGGACATTTCCTCTAAATTTGCATGCAACCCTCATAGCATAATTATCAAAAATGAACACTGAATTCAGTTTGGATAAAATTACATGTAAACAAGTTGAAATTATCAAAATTTGCTACATTTTGTTAAAACAAAGGACCCAAGGGTCGTTGATTGGAATAATTCCTGGCAACTTGCCAACACATTTGATTGGTCGAAACCGATGACCTATATCACATACTTGACATATTTGTTGCTCACTGCATTTGCATTACAGAAATAAATGCAGAAAGAGTCAGTCCACTTCTTGTCCCTTGAACATTCTTACTACACGAACACTGCAGTTATCCCCTGTAAGCCGTAAAAGAAAGCTTCTTATTGTTTTGTATAAATAATACTTAGTATCATTTATACAATAAGAAGTAGTATTTATACTATTTATTACTTTTTATATTACGAGTCAGTAGAGTAGTTTGTTAGACATTTAATAATATTAAATATAGATAACAATAATAATAATTAATTATCATGTCATTAGTCAGATCTTGATCATTTGATTTGATTCATTTACATTTAAGATTTAATATTATATTAATTAAATTCGAAAAACAGTTCACTAAAGAATGGGGATAATCAATAAGACTGATGTAATTATTATATATTTATTATAATAAAATTTATATTTATAATTTATTAGATTATTTTCACATTCAATTATTATTCTATTGAACTGTAAGTATATTATATTATTTTCTTTTATTTATGGTTAACTTATGATATGACTATCAATAACTGATGTATTTAATGCAAATAAATATTATACTATAAAAGCAAATCACTGTGCACTCCTTGTACTCCTTGTGTTTGTACTCTTTGCACTCCTAGTACTATTTAGTTACCAAGGAGTGCACAGTGACTTATATTCATCATTGAATTTGATAGGGATTGGATAGAAGTCAGTCAACATTCGCAGTATTTTATCTTATTAGATTATTTATTATATTTTAATATTAAATTGTTGATTTGATAGGATGTAATATTCAATTAAATCTGTTTAATAGATAAGATTAGACTAGGTTAAAGCTGATTTGTGTGATTGTGGAATCGTTGGGTACTGCACTTGTACTTAGTGACTAGCTTCCCAAGTATTAATTTACTGTAGGCCTACCTCATTCTATTCATCTAGTGTCATTCTTACCATCTATTATATTTAAAAATTAAATGACAATAAATTATATAAGTAATATTATGTACTGTAGGCCGATTGAGATATACCTGTAAGTAAAAATGAAAAAAATAAGACTAAGCTTATGTAGTCGACATTGCTCTTGTGCAAGATATCTCAACTTGTATTCCTCAACTTGTTTGCTGTATATAAAATTCTAATATAATATTAATTTAGTTAGAACATATTATTCCGTTAGAGAAAGAACAAGATGTGAATGGAAATGATACACTCGTGGGTCATTGGTAATGTAATTAGGCCAAGTGATGCTGATTGAAAAAATCCTGGAATTTCTAGTAGGAAGCTTAATGCAGATACTAAAATAAACGAAACGTGTATTTTAACCTCTGTTACAGTAGATAGTTACTAAAGGGGGTGGGGTGGGTGCGATAAGATGTTATATTGATTTAAAACGAGATTAGAATGGTAGGCCTTAAAGGGGTCTGACAGTTATTTTTTTCTCGCACAGTCTGAATCAGTTTTTCCTGCTCATTCAGGATCTCATAAGCTTTGGTGAGTTCAACCTTGACTTATTTCATTACAATAGGTCAAAGTTAGCAATGTTGAGTATTTTTGGGTATTATTTGGTAAAATTGCTAACTTTAACCTAGTGTAGCCAAATAAGTTACGATAAATTCGCCAAAGCTTATGCAATTCTTAATAAGCATAAAAAACTGATTGAGGTTGTGCAAGAAAAAAATATCTGGTAGTGCTCTGGTCACTACTAAAATAGCAATGTTGTTGTTTAGGGTCTACTAATCTTAATTTCTAATATAAGCCTATGTGTAGCTGGTATAAGAATAGGCCTGTGACTTTGGAAGATCCAATTGGGAAATATTATTTTCAAATCTTATGTAGTATTTTTCTTATTTTCTGTTGATATGATAGTGTAGAGTAAAACCTACCATGTAACCCAACTACAAGGAAGGATAGTGGAGAGGAAGATAAGAAGCTCAGGCTAAAAAAGTTTGTGCTCTGCCCTCCAATAAGGTCTGATTTTGGCAAGGAGTTATGTTACCGGTGTGTTCAAACCGTTTGCTTGTTGGCCAATATTCACCCACCAGATTTCATTCTAATTGACGCTTATTGTGATTAGTCTCGTAATTCATTGGGCATACAGAAATAAACATGGACATAAACATCGAGCTGCATGTCTTCCTCTCCATAATGTCTGATGATTAGGCTCTTTTTATAATCTACCATATCTTATTAGGCTTTGTGCTAAGCTGTGTCTAGCTGTTTCTAAATCTGTTACCAGTTACAATATAACATGCCAATTCCTAGTAAGAAAGAGTCTGTCAATTCAGTTCTTAGAGTAGAAGCTTTTGTCAAGTCACAAAATGAAAGTAAGTCGAGCACACCCTAGTCATTATAACCAGAAGAGAAGCTTCAAAATATTTGGTGTAAATTTTTAACTTGAAATTTAACTGACCATATTGTTGAATTGACTCGGACTTAAAAATATTTAGTGTTGTTAGAATCTCAACTTGGATGCTCTCAAAAGATAGTTGCACTGAAAAATATATTACGTAACTATAAAGCATGAAGACTGTTGGACGCTTTACATAGTATCTGAACTGGATCTATAATTTAGCATTACCGTAGAGTAAGATTTACATTTCATAGCCTAAGGATTTAACTCAAACTTACTAGGTATAGTGTAGATTAATGATGTTGTGAATTACTTTTCTAACTCAGACAATTTTGACTTGTGGTTGTAATATTATCATATCTATGAATATTTTTAGTTACTTGAATGTCTCATGTCTGTGTGTAGTATTCTGTCCATATAATAGTAGTAGCCTAAATAGTACATGTATGTGTATATTATATGGCATAGAGACCAGTTTATTTGGTGTAGCATACACCTAGTAGAAACAAGATATCTAAGTCTACACGTACTAGTCAGTCTACTGTTTGGTTGACTGCACTAAGAGGCTGGAAGTATGACATAACCATCACATTTATATTAATGTTGTCTGAGTGTACCCGAGACCCAACTGTCTCTCTCGCAAGTAGAATTGATTTGTCTCCTTTTCTTTCTACTACATGGCTGTGCTATACTTCATTACTTCCTACCTGCCTCCTTTACCTACTGCTACTACCTGCCAGTATTACTAGGGCTAATGAGCTACATGTATGTTACTAATACAAGGTACATGTATGTTACTAATACAAGGTTGTCTGGACGATTTGGTCTGGTAAGCTGGTCCTGTGAACAATTTCCTCAAAATTAGTTTCTAGTAGATTCAACTACCGAATCACAGTCGTACTTACCTACCCACTACTTACCTATTCATTACTTGCCTACCCACTACTTACCTAACCATTACTTGCCTATCAAATACTTACCTACCCATTACTTGCCTATCAAATACTTACCTACCCACTAATTACTTACCCATCAAATACTTACCTACCTGCTACTGACTACCAATCATACTAATGTCACCGTTACCACTTGGTTACTACTGCACATTGCTTATTGCTTACTATACCACTACTGCTACTACTACTACTAGTAGTAGTAGTAGTAGTAGTAGTAGTAGTAGTAGTAGTAGTAGTAGTAGTAGTACCTGCACTACTACCACTACTACTACTACCACTACTACTACTACTACTACTACCACCACTACTACTACTACTACCACCACTACTACCACTACTACTACCACTACTACTACCACTACTACTACTACCACCACTACTACTACCACTACTACTACCACTACTACTATTATTACTATATTGTACAACCACTAGTATTTGTGGTTCTACATTGTACTACTATACAAGATGCTAACTACACTATCATGTATAGTAGTAATATTAGTAGTACTAGTAGTACTCCGACCTAACCACCGTTGTTTAGTCAGACATGACCTAGTACTACAAGTTACATAGCTTACACTGTGAGAGTGTGGATAGCTAGTGGTAGTAATAATAAGTATATGTAAATGTGGTCTGTGGGTACAACCAGAGCCATTGAATAGCTCAATGGCTCTGGGTACAACTAGTGTGGGAGTGAAGTTAGTTAGTAACACTCCATTTAGCATCCTGTATGAATGTATGTTATTACTATACAATCTCACTACTACTCTATCAACAAATTTGAAACACTATCAGTACACACTTCACTGTAGGTAGTAACTATACCTACTAGTAAGTACTAAGTAGTGGCACACTGTCAAGGTCGCTGTCCTATTTACAGCAGTTTGGTTGGCCACAAACCTGCTCAATCAATTCATGTCTAGTTGCAAAAGGAATTTTGTGGTTAGGCCGGCTTGTGCTCTTTCTTTATGGCCCTACTCACTACAGACTTGAAGTTTGGTGGAATTGATTGGTGTAATGTTGTGTGTTTGCAATGCTTATCTCATAAAGCTTGTATGATCCTAGAATGTGTTGAGCAGATGGTCCCCCTTCTTCTGTTGACATTCTTGAGACATATTTTACTCCAGGCTGCACATTCACTGCCTTGACAACTAATAGCTGGTGTCAACAAAGCTTGTTAGTGTTTTATTTACGCAACTTTCAGTGTGTAGGGCAAGTAGATGCCCATGAGCAGATTTGTTAGCTGCTGTCACTGGAGGGACAGCAGCTAACACTACTGGGTATAACATTCTCAATATAATATACTTATAATACACTTACACACATACAGTGTAGGTTGATTGATTTGATGAAAGTTGTTTGCATTTCCAGTGTAATGCCTCTGCTCTATATACTTTATTTGAGTTCTTTGTCTTTCATTCTGCAGTAGTAAGCCAGGCTGTTTCTATACTGTGAATAGACCATTATTCATTCATTCTTTCATTCATAGATAATTTATATAGCTTGGAGGGTATAATAATAATGGTATACACCTATATTATTATGTGTAGTATATAAAATATATTTACTCCTAGTTTAATCAGCTTCTAGAATATTGTTATTATTGTACATACACTTACATCATAGGTTAGACTAGTATATTGTTATTATTATTGTTGGCTGATATCCCATAGTATAGGTGTTTTTCATGAAATCTACACAGAATTAAAATCCATGTGTGTTTCATTTTGCTTGAAGCTGATGGTAGTGATAGTACTATAGTATACGTCTAGATAATGTGTAATGGTGATAATTCGCCTGAAGGCTATATATGACCGCAAGGGACTAGCAATTAATTATTATATGTCATGTCTAGCTCTAACCTTGTTATAAGGTAGAATACTGTTACTGCTGCTTCTAGGCTCTGTTACCCATTCATAGTTGGTAAAGATTGTAGAATAGAAAATATAGTACCCTACAGTGTATACACCTACATTGTAGTTGTGTACAATTATGTACAAATAAATGTGCTACTCTTTGTCTAGCTTAGTTCACAAACCTGCTATAACCTGCTATAATTATTATAACAAATATAGTGGGCTACCTAGCAGTATGCCAATATTACATAACTTGGAGATGTAATATTGTACAAAATGTACATGTACTGACAGTATACATATTGGAGGTATTATACTATTATGTACATGTAGGTATACCAAGCGTGGGGTTACAAGTCATAATATAATTAGGCTATGTGTATAGCACACAATAAATACATTGTAATGTTCTGTTTGAACAGAATTACTGCATATCCCATTATTAGGTAATGCCATCCAAGGTGTATCATAAAATATTATAACAAACATGTACATTGTATGGAAATTTTATTCCTACGCAAATATTGCAGTTGGAATTCAAGCGATGTTGATATTGGCATAATATTATGCGCATGGTTACCATTGGCGATTATCTCTACATGTCCGAATGAACGATGGTGAACACTGCTATTTTGCATTTTTTTATTAATTATTTTAATCTCAAAAATGTTAGTTTGGATTGCATTGCAGCCAATACTTCTCATCATTAGGTGGCCGTTATTTTGATCTTCAATATTTTATTCCCAGCTATCACAATAAAGGCATAGGTGGTCTACAGTTGTAAAAGTATTTTATGAATTCAATTGGATGATTCTCCGATTTCTTTCTTGCAGTGACCAAATATAAAACATAGTGTTATTCATGACCCTATATGTAAATGGACCGTGTTCCCATTCAATAGAAAGTAGAGGTGAATGCACAACAGAATAACTAATTGATTGCATTCTTTTACTACAGGCACCTGTAAATAACCCCTTTTTGTATGATCAATTTGTGCCACAAATTCGGTCATGTGAAAGGTGTGTATCCCCAAAGCGTAGTGTATCATTACTCCTACAGGAATATTTAGTCAAACTAGAGTGAACTCATTTGATAACAAGGTTTTGTGTTTCATAGAGTATAAAATGCACTATTTCTACATGAACGTACTACTGCATTGTATAATATTATGTCAATCATCAACATAGTAACCTTATACAGTGACGTCAGACCACCTATCTCCTGCTCAACTTTCATTAGCCTGGAAATATTCAGAATCTAAATAAAGGAAATTAATTTATTCAAAAAACATCTAGGGGTAAATAAGCATCAAAATGTGTCAAAACTGGATTGGATGTTGCTTTTTTGCATTGGCAATGACTGTCACAGCTAAATTTTATCTAGTATAATATATTGGGTAGCGTAATGCTCATGTCTTTAGGAAATGAATTAGATACGGACTAGAATTGGTCTGGACCAGTAAATTTTGAGCTGCTTTGAACTGTAAAAAGCCTGAGTCAACACTGCACTCTCATTTATCAGCTATGTAGATATAGCCTACAGCTTAGTAGGTAGCCTATACAGATTGAATTTGAGCCAAAGTGGCCATTTTGCAAGGTCACCAATAGGTTGACTTTTAAATTATATTTTTAGCAAACTACACTAATATAGTTGTCAATTCTATTCACTATTGTGCAATTTTACTGTTTGAAGCTTGTCGCCAAGCGTGGAACGCAGTCGTTCGTTTTAATTCCTATTTTTTGAAATTGTACCAACTGAATCCGAATTTTAATTTCATTAAATTTGATTCCATCACAAATATTATTTTGTGTATGGATACAGTGGACAACCTGTTGTTTACATATTAACAAGTTTGAAACAAAAGTTGAGAATGCTTTTATCAGGCATCAATTATTTTTCATCAATCTTATTTGTTATTATGGAAAACAATATTACAATATTACCTGCTTGCCAGGCATTTTGCCATAGACAGAATAGTAGAGTGAATATATTGAGTTGTATTCAGTATTATGTTGATCTTTGTTGCCTTGCAGGGTATATGCTTGTATTGAGTTATTGGATGGCTTTGTTTCATATAGTATATACCCTAAAAGCAGAAATATTTCGCGGAAGAAAGTTTTGCGAGTTTGCTAATCCTGGAGCAATTTGCGATAGAAATATTTAGCGAGTTTGGCCTATCGCGAAATTGGTTTAAGTCCCAAAATTGATGTTTAAGCATAAAACCAAGCTTAGCTAAGCTCTATGTTTACTCAGATTTAAACCCCACTTGATTACAGTACAAAACTACAGCTGACTACTATATAGTGGAGTAAGCCCACCTGTGAGGTAAAGTAATTACTATAGCTTGTTAAAAATCCTCTGATTAAGCTCCTACTTTAGGCTACTTACCAATTATGTTATAGCAAATACTTGCTGCTTTGTAAAATATTCAACTATGTATCATATAGCTATATAGCTGCATGTATGGTCTGTTTAAACCAGAAATTATTTAAATCAGTTTGAAAGCAGATATTAATAGCGATGGAAATTATTTGCAAGTTTGTCACTAGCGAAATTCGCAAAAGTTAAAACTCGCAAAATGTATCTGCTTTTAGGGTACACAAGTTATACAGGGGATTGTGTATATACTCTGCCACATTGACTCTCAATAATGCCTCCATTTGAGCTTTTACCCACATACGTTACTTACATTATTTGCTTGGCATTTCTGACCAATTTAAGTATGCTTGATTAAAGATAGTATGAACTGTCTTATGTGGGTATGTCAGTATTATTTCTATACAACTAAATGTGTGTTTAGAGTTTGAAACTGGTAATCATTCATCTTAATAGTTCTTCATTCTATATACAATCTCACCAGACCACTACAACTATCAGCAGAGATAGAATATGTTGTTGTTATTTATATGTAAACAAATTCACTGTATCAATATTTATACTTGTTAGTAAAGTAATTAAACTGTGTATGCCATCAAAATAGAATTTCAAATATTAGAAACTAAAATTTGGGAAACTTAGTCATTGTCAGGAGGGAACAACTTCCAATTTATTTCCAAAGGTTACATTTTTCCTGTATTTTAAATAATTTCATTGAATTTTATAATTTTAATAGATGTATTTGAGAATTTAGTGTTTACTTAATGGTAATAGGGTATCTAGTTCTATTAACACAGCTGCTTGGTAAATATAGTTGTTTTACATTGGCATGCATGAAATATATCGTAACAACAACAATGATTTACAATTATACATGCCATTACAAAAATCCATCTAACTTGTTATCGTTGCATAATTTATAAATTATAAATACTAGCTAAGAGCTTTATGCAATTATTCAGGCTAATATATAGCTGTAACTCTAAACATGAGCTACATTATACTACTACCTAAAGCTAATAATGTTTATGTTAACCGTATTATTCTATCTAACTACTTTATTCTACAATATGCATGTACTACGTGTATATTATCCTACTATATATGTAAATCCAGGGTGGCCATTATTGCACTAGAAACATTATATTTGTGTGAACGTTAAAGTAGATGCATAAAATATTGATAGTTATATAGAAATTGCACTTATTAACTAATTTTTTCATGAGTTGAGTATTAGCTACTGCATTATTCACTTTGTACCTAAAGACTAGCATGTTCAATATATTGATATTTCAGTGTCATGACTATTTACATCGGTAACAATGTCCCCAACTTATCCCTTATTATGTTTAAGTGGTACCTGGGCACACATATACGTGTCAGCGACAGCCTGTTTATACTCTCTATATTTATTGAACAAATTAAACATAAACTATATTATATCCTGAGCGTGTGTAACACACTCTTTATATTTATGTTTTAGCTTTCCGATTAAATTCATGATTTTGATTTGAGTAAAATCATAATTTTTCATGTTGACTTGAAACCGAACTCCAACAATCAATAATGCTGCTATCTATGTTTTCTATAAACTCTCTTTTAGTATCATGCTGACGTCGATATGCGGTTCATTTCAAGTTCATTTTGCTGTCTCCTTCTATCTCTCTCTCTCTTCAGTATTTTTTCTGTTATTCTATAGATACAATGGCTGCAGTTTACCACAGTCAGGTGATCATCGAATAGACGAGTAGAGTTTGTATTTTATATGAAGTGGACTGAAAGAGACGGACGAATGCAAACTGAAGCCCATTTGTACGGCTGCAACCAGTGTTGATGGTGGACAGGGAGGGTGCGGTGATAGACAGCATGCTTACCGTTCACAACATTACTACCCAACTTCAGAACCAAACAATCTCTGAATCTCAGGCTTCACTTTCCAGCTCTAGTCAAGTAAGATAACCTGTGTTCTTAGCTCAAGTAAGATAACCTGTGTTCTTAGCCTAAGTAAGATAACCTGTGTTCTTAGCTCAAGTAAGATAACCTGTGTTCTTAGTTTCAAATACTGAGTGATTGATTGGGTGACCGATTGCCATTAATCGGCTCTATTTAGTGGTCTCATTTGTTTAGGATAAGATATTTGGCTGTGATTTGATTTTAATTTTTATCATATTCACTGGGCCTAGTTTATACTTCAACAAAAAAGTAGGCCCCTTCCCCAAATACTCTACTAACTAAATGTACACATACACTTGTACAATATGCTATGTCCATGTGTAATTTATATTATTTATACGTCTTGTAGTATATTATTATAAAATATATCAGCATTTTTATCTCACAGACTGTCGATTATCGAAACATTTCCTTTGCTGTTTATGTGCTCGCTATGTATTGCATTGTACTGGCAAATTAACTTCTCTGAACAAAAGCAGCGCAAATCTCCGGAGATATTATAAAGTGTGGGAAAATTATTAAACCTGACTTAATGATTCCATTCTATACAATCATAATGTGTGACTTTTTATAACAGTAGATATAAATACCAGTGATGGAAGGCAGTCAATTCTTTAGGGAATAAATATGCTAAATAATATCTAATATTTCTTTTTATTTTAACTAGCAGCGTGATTATTAATTAACACTTGAATTTGTTTCCATGTATGCATATACTTTAATTTGTAGGATGAAAATGCTGCCAAAATCCGTCATCATTCGGAGCCACATCCTCCCGTATCCCTCCTCTCAGGTGAGTGAGTCACTCGGTACTTATGTACCTCAATCTATACACACTCATTTAATGTGTTTACTATACCCTGTCAGCATGTATACGCTGCCACGCTAGTCCTGCGTGTTATGAGTAAGATGACCCCCTGCACCTTTTTTGTTTTTATTTTACCCTTTGTTGCTACATTCTTCTTAAACTTGCCACTTTACAATTATTAACTAAATTAACATGTTTTCAGTTTGGGCACGTTTTATACAATGCTGTTTTGTTTTACCGTATGGCGTTAATAACTGGCGTTTATTCAATGGTTTATCTCATTTGATCAGAATTGTAAATGTTTGGTTAGGTTAAGGAATACAGGCTAAATATTTCACGGGACCAAAAACCCACAGGTGTTATTTTACGCCTATATGGTGTAATCTAATAATATAATGTATCATGTTTATGTAAGTTTTTTCTTTTTTGAAAGATGGCTGCAAATCATAGTTTTAATGGTGCGTAATTCATTAGCTTGTTGGCCGGGTAAGAATTCAATGGATATTTGACTAGGAGCCTGTATCCAGGTGCTGCTATAGCCTCATATCCACAGGTGCTGCTATAGCCCCATATCCACCAAACTTTTTCAACAGCAAGTAGCAAATCATATAAGATGCCAGAGCATGTATTTGTGGTTTTAGTATATCATTCTGATAACTGACCCAGTCACACCTTTTGGGCTCCTATTGTCGTGCAAGCACTGCACTTTATCCCTAACTGTGATTTCCCTACATTTTAAATGCCTTATAAGGACTCTAGTCTGTCGATAGAGGGAGGCATTTGAGCTATTGGGCATAGCTAGACATTCATATTTATAATACTGGTCAAGGATGTTATGTTTATTCATCTTATTTGAATTGGAGAAATTTCAAAGCATACAATATTCATTTGCCTCCAGTTATGAGTGGTATGACCGTATTCTTCAATGTAATTGCATAACATTGATTGGAAATATATATTTTTAGTAAAATTTCTAGTAAGTTAGGCATGTATGTTTTGACCACCACTATGTATCACATAATCAATTCTTATATCTAATGTACTGCGTGTGTTTTTCACTGATGTTCCTCTAGTGAATTGACCTCTCGTTAGACGTTGAGACTATTTCAATATGCTTTGAACACTTTGACTGGAGGCAGTGTTGTGTCTAATAGATAAAATTATGAGCTTTTCTAGTGCATCAATTGGTGCATGTGAACTTAGTGCAGTGTGTAATATACAATGTGCATATATTACACACATGTATAATACATGTATTATATTGTTATAGATACTTGTACATGTGTATAGTTCCTTTCTATGGTTAGTACGTGCACTGCATCTACATCACATAGTCAGTAATCTTTTTTTCTAGAAGTGTTATCGCTCATACCCATCAGTACTTCCAGTATGTTTACTATTTAGTAGACATGGTTTGTTATATTACTAAGACGCTGTAGAACTTACCATGTTATTGCTGACTCCGATGTCATCGGTTATAATCTATTTCCTCGTTTTAGATCCGAGTAAGAAACTTAAGATTTTCACGGTGCCCAAGGAAGGTGTAGCTGTAACTTCTATTCTTCTTTCCTCTCAGTCTAACCATTCTAATGGTTGGGATGCCTCCTGCTCCAACCCTCCTAACAAGAGACAATGTAGGTCCATGTCTATCCCTAACGACGGTGAGTTACACACTCGCTGGTTGCAGACGCAGGCTAGAAGTCGTCTACATAGGCCTTTAGCTGTGCGCCCTAACAGTGGTGGTTCTAGGTCAAAATCTCATCAGTTATCGCATCATAGTTATAGGGGCTCGCAGTCTAGCCGAGGGCTACCTCCGAGCTGGCCATCTTTAATTTCTACAGACAGCAACACTCCCCCCGAGTCACCGAGGTCAAGGCCATCTTCTGCATCAAGTGGATACTTTGAATCGCCACTAGCTTCACTGAGTAATCTCCATAAGAACCGGTGCGAATCTCTACAAATGCTGCCGTCTATGGAGCATAGCACTCGTGACTCTAAGACTCGGGCAGTATCTAGTCCCTCTATACGAGTAGCATCAGCTAAATCAATGCCATCGGTCGCCGATAGTTCATCACAACCAAATCTAAGTCAGGACTTATTGCTCCGCTGCCAGTCACAGCCTTGTGTAATACACGAACGCAGAGTTGGAACCAAAAGGAGACGGAATGATGATCATAGACCCTCTATAAATTTCAACAAAATGACTGAGGTTAGTATTATGGTCAACCTGATGACGATACAACTACAATTTCATAGTCTCCATTACATTCACTTCAAATAACTGAAATATTAGTATTTGTTGTCAGTAGACAACTCCTGAGGTATATGTTGAAATACATAATATTATATCCATGGACCATCGTTTAGTAGTACTCTCAGAGTTTTTTGTAAGAGTTGTCTGCACAATGGTAATAGAATAACAGAGTATAGATACTGTGACCTCTATTCCTGATATTTTAAACTGAATTATTGTTATGAATAATGTACTTACTTACTAGTTGTGTTTCTTCTAGGAATCACATTGAGTTACAGAATGAGACCAATAGCTAGTTTGTTATGAAGCCCTACAAACTATGACAGCATTCGACGGAATTCAACAAATGTTTTAAAATTTGAAATATTGATAGGCCGGCCTACTGGCTTAGTAATTTACTTCATTTAGTACTCCAAGCTAGATAAAATTGCTGTCATTGTTTCAAATTATGCCAAAATCCATGAACATATTGTGATGGTTGTCTTGTGTCAACAAGACTACTATCTTCCCAGACCATGTCCTACTTTGATCATTTGAATCTGGGAAGGCTGCCAAAATTTTACCTTTTGATTTCAATCTTTCACTTTTATTCAGCTGTTTGTGCAGACTAGGCTTCTACTTTAGAATAATCCCTTGTAGCTTGCAAGTGAATGAGAAAAGAAAATATTTTTTGTGTAAGTTTCCAATGAGTAGTGGACCTGCTCGTAATGAAAATAATAGGCTACAGTTGATGTTCTGGGGAGAGATTTTTGTTGTGGCTATTTTGGCTCTTGTCACCACTCTGTTCCAAAAATTCATAAATTTGGTAGTTTTGATTTTTATCTTTGGCTTTTATTGGATTGATTTTACTGTTTCAGTATTGATTCTTCATATAATTATAAACTAAACAATGTTCAAGTATGAAGTAGACTTTCACATGTAGTTGACAGTGGTTGCCAACACCTACCATAGTTGAAATGCTGTAATTGCCGGCAGTATGTTAATTTTAGCGAGTCAAATCCCAACAGGGTGGTTGATGAACTAATAGAAGTTTCGCTGGCTATAAAAACCAGATATATTTTATTGTACAATGCAATTTGATCATAGGCATGTGATATGATTTTACTTTTGGTTATTTTAGACTGCATTTGGCAAAACTGTTGATGAACCTATATCTGCTAATAGACTATCTTCCCCCTTGGTGAGTCAAATATTTGTTGATGTTTTTAAACTTCATTACTTGTGTTCAGCTCTTGGGACAGCTGTGTACATACAATGGACAATGCTGTTTTCTGAGTTGTTCTCTCTTTGGCTCTGCATTATTATAATAACTGCTTGGCTATAAAGATTGTGCAGGGCATGCATCTCTCAAGACTTCATTATCTTATTAACATCTATTTATAGGCCACTTCTAGACTAATTTAAAAATTTACTTTTTAATTAACAATTTGTCACATTTGCTAAGAGGCTAGGTATATGAACTGGCAAATATAATGTCTATTGTGCAGTGTTGAGCAATATTGCTACAATCAATATAGCCTATGCTAGTCTGTGCCTGATAGGGCATACTGTGAATGTATACCCTAATAATAGATATAATTTAGTTGGTAGAGGAAAGACAACTCTTCAATTGAATTGAGGTTTATGCAACCTATCATGACTTTGTGTCCACCTAAACCATGAGTATGAATATCATTGTAGAAAATCCGACCAGCTGGTAGATATGGTCAGATATTTCCAGACAGAGTGCTACAGACTATCGCCAGCAGTCCTCAAGATGTCAACTATATCCCTTCCATACCATCGCAGGTTGACTCTCTTGCAGTCGCTGCAGCGAGTCCTCCACCCAATCTTTCTCCTTTCTGTCAGAAGGAGGCTACGGATGACTCTGACAGCGGCTGTAGTACTACAGACGAAGAACTCTGTGATATTACTAATAAAATTGCTACCTCAACTAAATGCACCGATTGTGACCATAGGATGTCTGCAAGCAGTGCTATGCCAGACTGTGGTTGTCTACATACAACCGATAATGAACATGATGTCATATTCGCTATGGAACCGAATCAAGACAGTGAGCTTGACATCGATATGATTGAAAATAATTAGGGTTAGCATGCACCAGTTTCAATTAGATCAATTTTTTGATCATCAAATATACTTCTCTACATTCAATGACTTGCAATTATATTTATTCCATTCTATTTTAGCACTGAAATAAATTTAATTCAGGGAATTAAATCTCCACCAAATAGTGGCTTCGTCTTACATAGTTTACCTTGTCCTATTAGATACCTGTTGTGTTCTATTATGAGACCAGTGGCATGCCATTAATATATTATTATATTATTTTAGGAATTGAACAAAATCATATTTGTATCATTCTGGTGATCTCTCTTGTTTACATGTAGACATACTGTACTATATTATTATGCCTTTCTCTACATGCATGGATTTTGGTATGAAAACATGAGATCTCATAGTTATCAACACTACCTGTTACCATACTTAATCACTGACTTTACTCTTACTATATTAAATATATTGTAGTTAGGAAATCCTAATCAAATCTTACAATGCACCTTGTAAAGAATAAACTGAAACTTTTATATTTTTATGTCTTTCAAGACAATATCCAATAGTTATTGTAGATGTGCTGCAGCAGTTTTGCTGCCTCTAGCTATGCTAATATCATCTTTATAGTTAGCTAGCATTTAAGTGAGACTGCTGAATTATTGCCATATCTTGATGTTACAACCCTTAGAATGGTACATCTTTGCAGAGTAATTACTTCTTGTGCTACAAGCAATTATGGCTGTGATGGCATTTCTTTACTGACTGTTTTAGATGAATTTGATCTATGGGAAGAATAAAGTTATGGAAAGTAGACTGGTGTTTTGATTTGTGTAAGCTGATCATTTTGTCGATTATAAGACCCTCCCTCAAAGAATCCAAAAGGATGGGTGATTACTTATTAGTAACTTTGGTGACCCATCATTCCTTTGAAGGGCTTGCACCCACCCGCTATTATCATACCAGTAATAAAGAACCACTCAACCTGGTGCTAATATCTTATATATATTATCAGTAATAATTGAACTGTTAGCAGAATGAATATAAAAATGATTTACAGCAAATAGTAACGAGGAGATAGAATGATAGCAAAAGAAAATAATGCGAGTAGGAATTGTCATCCCTTTTATATACTGGAATGGGCTGTAATTTAAAAGCAATATTATTTACAATTACTATTACATTTAGAGTGAGTGTTAATAGCTTCAAGTCATTGTTATTCACAAGTAATAAATTACTAAATCGTACCCACAATAACTACTCATTTTGTTATAATAATGATAATAAAATATTACAATGAAAATAAAATATTTGTTGCTTGACAACTAACTCTCAAAATTACTAGAACAGCCATGGATTGCAATAGAGATTGTGATTGTAGACTGATAGCTAGGTCAGACAACTCCTAAATATCATTTGGTCACCATCTGTATCTTGATGGATGATAAGGCGTAAACTGTAAATATTATACATGCAGATTATCTATGGGGTGGAGGGGTTCTTGCTACACTTCTGGGTGTTGGAGTAGCCGCCTTCCTTCTAGCTGGGGTCACCCTACCATCAGTAGATCTTGGGGTGGGTGTAACAGCTCCCTTTCTCCCTGAAAGACTACTGTTGGATCCTAAAACAAAATGTCTAAAATTTATTTTTAAAATTGAGGGGCCAAAATTGGAATAATCACCACCCAAACCTGGGTACACTATACCCTTAGCCAACCTGTTACACTTGTGTGATGTATGCAGATTAAAACAAGTGTGGAGTGATTGACTACATGGTGACAAACATGGAAACAAAATAGCTGACATCAAACCAACCAATACGCATAGAGACAGAAACTCTTTACAAAACTGCAGAGCGAAATATTCATCATTAGCTTGAATAACACACAAACGCAGAATAAGACAAATAATATTTACAATAAACAGATAACTAATGTATTCATGTATTTGATGTACAGCATGAAACGAGTTGGCTCCTACACACAAAGTGGAAGTACAGCTTAAAAACTAAAAAAAACATTGTAGATTGAGAGCTAAAAATCGTGCCAGCACTTTCAACTAGTTGAGATTTTCAAAGATACTTATACACTTGTATAAAGCTGCTTGCAGTAGAATAGTGCAGGAAGTATAGTGGCATAGGGGTATAACAACTATTATAACACAAGTATGACATGCTTATCACTTGTCTATAGCATTAGTAGTTAGTTGTTAGCAAATCATTCAACACCAGCTTAGCACTAGCACACCTAGCCTGTACTCTGTAATGACACACGCACCATAGAGAGAGGAGTTGGATGATAAGTTGACCATTGACTGTGCAGGAGCAACTTTACTTCTATGTAGAGAACTTAGGCTACGTCTAGGAGTCCCGGTCAAACATTCAGCACTATTGTACATGCCACCCTTATTACCTGCTGCATAGGGTACAATATTTTAAGCTACAGTAACATGCAAACTATCTACTAGACTAGTTGCCCCTGGGTAATAGAGAATTCGTTATCCACTGATGCTGGGAGGGAGAAGTAAGGAACTAATTTGATATCAAATTTGTTATGCAATTGAATAAAAAATTCTACACAAGTGATGGCCGAGTCTGACTCTGTTCATAAAAGTTGCACAACAAAGATAATTACTAATATTAGTTGACGTCTGTGGTACTACATAGAACATTACGCTACAATGCTTTCAGGCAACTGGACATGATGTGCAACATTCTTTTTGCAGCAAGACAGAGAAGGCTAGACAGAGCTACAACATTTAGTACATATCACATCTAGCAGGGGGTTGATAGAAGATGGATCTCAAACTAAAATTTTGTAATCAGAGTAATAAAGTAGTAAAACAGGAAGTGTTCACAATGTCCTGCGCATTGTGAAGGTAACTCCAACAATCACTCTAATTTATGTACCTGCAGAAGAGCCAGCACTAGAATAGCCAGCGTCTGATCCTGGATTGCTCGCCTTCCCAGAATGCCTACGGGTAGAGAATGTAGCTCGACTCTGAGCAGTTCCATCTGCTAAAGTGAATTGTTCCCTCAATTCGGTATTTGTACGACCCTTGGCTAAAATAGACGCAAACAAAATACATGCAATATGCATCTAAAATAACACATCTATGGCTCAAAAGATGTCAGAACAGAAAATAGTGGCAACTAAAATATTACAAGTGGAGGGTGCGATACAGTATCGGCAGAAGAATATTTCTTAATACCAGAAATGCTGGTGTTACGTAGACTGCTTCGCCGGGGTAAGGAATTATATCCAGAGTTGCTGCTGTTGACATCAGGATCGAAATATAGATCTGCGTCAGGACGACGGTCTGCTCCTTTCTGGCGTACTATAGAGCTAATAGAGCCACTTCTCCCTCTGTAGAAGTCGTTGTCATACTGTTGGTTGGCAGTGAGGTCAACAAACGAGACATTACGTCTAGACTGCATGTAGCCATGAGAACCAAATGGTTCTTCTGCATCCAAAACACTGCGGAGATCTGTTGAAGATACACTCCTGCCGAGATTTGAGAGGTTAATCTTCTCTTTGATCACTAAGATAGAAACCACATGGCTGTATTGCTGATAGCCATAGCAGGGTTATCCAAGATTCTATGTGACACGAGCTCTTACGTGAACACCCGTGCTGATAGCTGATAACCAACGTGACTAGTAGTTGGTGTGTCGGTTAGTCTGGAGCGTGGTGCGGTATTGTCAGTACGCCTGTTCGTGATACAACTTAATTGAGGTTAGTTCACTCTAACGCAACTCTTGACAGCGTTACAGAACTTGGAGCTGTGCCAGTGTCCGTTGTTAAAAACTTTATAGCGATTTAAACCAAAAAAAATATAACAAAATAAAATTGTAATAATTAGAACACAGTTTACTGTAAGTTAAAGCTTGTATCTGCTAGCTCATACAACATCAATTACATAATATATTGACACAGCACACAAAGAGCTGATTAGAAAGCAGGAGTATTTTAGTTTGTTTTTATAATTAATTACATTATTTAAAATATATCAAAAGTGCTTGAAAATTCAGTCAACAAGAATTTGGCTCTTAAACGACAAATATGCACAATAGCAGACTACTTAGTTGAACCAATATATTTGAGAAACTCAAGTGGGACGTACAGAAATTAAACTACTACCAACCTTTGCATGGATCATGGTTCTCTAAGAACTTCTGGAGGGTGACCCAACCGCCCCCAACTCTAACCATCACTGTGCTATTGAGGAATCGAACCAAAACCATCTTTTGACTGTCACCAAACTGAAAATAATAGCAGATGACGCTAACACTTAGATGTACCAATGCACTGCGAAAATGATTTTGATAATTATATTATAATACAATAAAATAGCGAGCTATTGTACATGGGTTACAGGATGAGGTATTTTCAGTGCCGTCACCATGGATACCATAACAAAGTGAACCCTGACGTAGACAGACATAGGGTAACTGCTTATCTACAAGGATCTAAATATTCATGTAAATTCGACATCTACATGTATATGACAATAATAGCACAAATATGATTGGACTATCCCTCAGCCTAGACTAGCCAATAGAATAAGCCTATACAACTTATATAATATATACTACAACACATTATTATATTATTATATCTCTACTGTCTCTACTCTATAAACAAGTTGTAACAGCCCTAATGTCTAAACATTATGGACGATGAAATAAAATGCAGGAGTGAGCCGTGATCAAGTGACTTTTGCAGTTCGAGTGACAAATAATAGTACTGATAGACTAAAAGCATGCTGATGACAGGACTAAACAATACAGGGTCTCACCATTACAGATACTGGTATTTCATTGTCAACCTGAAATTGGTCAATTATTCACATATAAAACGGGGCTTCACTCACACAGCTCAATCATAACCGTTCAGACTAACTAATTTTGAAGAATCTAATTTTAGTTGGAATCAAATTTATTGGACATGTTTATATTCCTTTCTACACACATCTACATGTACATATGTTACAAGGGTAAATACAAGTGGATAATATTAGATTATATAAATACCCTGTATTTCCCTTGGTCCACTTTCTCCACTTTGAACTGTGACCTACATTTACAGGTTGACACTTCCCTTTCGATTTCATCATGAACCATCTCCTGCTCACTCATATGCCTCTTTGGTTTCTTAGCAACCTAACATGCCAAATTATAGAGGATAAATTAAATAAATAATAAACTATATATGGATAGAATATAATACAAGGTTAACCTATTTATACTCAAATTAGTTGGGGATGGGAGGAGACACACTTATGTTCATTGGACTGTTCTTACATCTATTTTATTGTACACGGCACGATCTCTGCCTACATTGGCAGCGGCAGCGTTCACATCCAACATAAGTTGGGCCATCCAATCCTGCGTCAGACAAATATTTGGTACCATATTATATTATCTATATGACTAGGTATGCCACTTACCACTACTAAATAGTACGTAATGTCAAATAAGTATAATACTTGAAGCATTAGAAGTTAGTATATTTACATAAATGTAGTAACTGTTAGTGAACTGTTTGTTTCCATTTAGAGAAAGACAAGACAAGATTGGAAGGCAGTCTAGTAGTGCGGTAATGTAATATTAGTGAGTAATATTTAGCCTTGGTTCCAAGTTTTGTTGACACCAAGAGGCTAGGTGAAAGTGACAGATGAAGAAGTATAATACTACGTAGAATCAGTGGTGCAACAGGTGAGTTAATCTACACACTGTTCTTTGTGTGCTGTAATCAACAACAAAATAACAATCAAACGTCAGCAGAAAACAGGATTTGTCATTGAAATATTTCACTGGCTCACATAGAGCCTCTATTTGGTGTAAAATCGCTAACTCTCACCAGCACATCCATTATTCAACAGTAAAAATGCAAACAACTAAATTTATCGTTATGAATACATTGATATAATAGACTAGGATGATAGGTCCCAAGAGTGGACATTCCTGTATGAGATGATTGCTACATGTGTACTTCAAGATTGAAATAGACAGTGATGACATTGGTACTGGGAATGCAGATTAACAAAGGTCAAAGTTAGGTCAGATGAATATTACATGTATATTATAAGAACAGAGTATTCTCATGAGGATGGGTTGAGGACCAGATTACCTTCTTCATTGGTGGAGCCTTACACGAAGAGAGAGACAGAGAATAAGTTTAGCACAGAGCATTAACGAAACCCTTTAGTACGGAGTGTTAAACCAACCCCCCTCCTTTAGTATAGCCTAGTGTTAACTGATGCAAATGGAGTCCGGAGTGTTAAACTTTGTAGTTTATTTGTCATTTAAGAGCATTAGCATCGCATCTCCAACACATACATGCTATAGGTGGAATCAAATCTGTACTAAATTGTATATTTTATTGAGGCAGAATTATAAAGAATTAGAATTTGCCGCCTGATCGAAGTACTTGGAATTTCGAGATAAGGCTACCAAATGAAACTGTAAGTAATGTTGGAGATCTGATGTAGGGGATGTGAATATGCTAGGTATTAGGCTACATAGATATGTTCTTATAATGTGGTTCTCAGCCTCAGTTCCATACCCTTCAGCAGCAATAAACCAAAGAGCTAAGACCAATAATAGTCTATGTTCTACAGTTACAATATGACGCTTTCAAGGGGTAGGGAACTGAGGCTATAATCTAACTAGAGCAAAGAGAAACCACTAACTAACATGCAGTTAAATCTTAGATGCAAAGTTTGAGCAGCTATCATAAGTTATAATATATCTAACCAATACCCAGTGACGTATTATTTACCAATGAAGAGCTCTACAGACAGAAAAACCGTGACATAACGTTAGCACATATTTTATAATATTGTTAGCAATAAAAAAATGGAGAGCGGCATTTAAAGTCAGCAGTGAGTGGGAGTACAGCATCCCATTCAATTATGTAGGAGTAATTAAAGTGAATATGAAGAGCATACTTGTCTGCACTTCATGTAGACGACATCTGCACTTCATGCAGACGACATCTGCATGTAGAGAGCAGCAAAACTTTAATTTATAATAATTTAGTTTTCAATTTAAAGTTTGATATGAAGTGTTTTATAGTCAGCAAAATTTATTGCTTACCGGTCGAAGAGCTTCAATAAACTCTCTGTAGTTTATGGATCCACTGTGGTCTCTATCAAATATGTTGAACACGGCATTGAGCTCGGCTTTGTTCGTCGGGAATTTAGAGTCCAACATGCCGGAGATAAAGTCGTGTCGGTTAATGGTTCCGTCCTATGAATACAAAACAGTATCAACTTGTACGGAGAAACAGTGCTTTGCAGCATCATATTGGCATCTCTAGTCTGTAATGGTTGCTGTATACAAAAATGCAAAGTTGAGAGGAAAACTCCTTTACTTTACAATCACATTGTATTGAAGGCGGTCAACAATAACACAATATATGCATGTATACAATGAACAGAGTTATCTTCACCTGCTTCACACTCGTACATAGAGTTGTCTGCACTCAAAACATCTGCATTGATAGAGCAAACCACCTACCTCATTCTTGATCTGTTTTCTAAAGAAATCTGTGATTCTGGCTTTCTTTGTTTTAACCCAAGCTAAGTATCTCTGCCTCCATAACTCAAAGTTGAAATTTTTAACACTTTCCAACTAGAAAAATAAATAATAATTTTATTGCCCAAGTCATGCAGCATAAGGCGACTGCCTGAGTTCCAGTCAAACTAACAGTACTGACACATGGCATAATATGCACTCGAGTAAGGAGTTGCAAACTGTGTGGTAAATTATCATTTTCAATACAGACAGTTTCAGAATAAGAAACCAAAACACAGATAATGGTCATCTATGTTTACCTCCAACAAGTGCTCTAAATAACCATGTAATCTCTTCTTCCTGTCCACAGACATCCTCCACACTTCCCTCCATCTATGCAGGAGTTGTGTCACCATGGGATTGTTGGGATCTAACAGCTCTCTTTGTACACTATAATCACAAATAAGTTGATAAGCTGATAAAATCCATCCACATTGCAGTCAGACTTTGCAGCAGGATTAACAATGAACCAATGAGCTGGAGTTTAGAATCAATACGCCAATCAGCTAAAAGCTGGAAGAGGTGGGAGATAAGACACGTCTCAAAACTAGAATTATTAGTATTATTTTTGACCAACCAACTACAACTGTATCTACAGCATGTAAGATAGAGGAGGGTATGAAGCACCACCACAACTCACAATGTAAGTAAGTAGTCAGGAAATTAGGCTATCACATAAAACTACTCAGCTAAAAAGCAAATTATCTTCAAATATCATGAATTGTTCCAGTCAAATGTCGGATGAATTGGGTGTGGAATCGGATGGTCTCTTTTAGACTAACAAAATGAAGCAGTGATCATACAGGGAAATTGTGGAGAGCGAGTCTATCTTATGGTTATTTGTCAAATCAAATTTAGCAAGCCAATATAAAACAAAAAGCCTCAACTAAATGTTCAACAGAATTTGTGTACCAAGTTTCTTCCAGAATTGAAACAGTATATTTACATTTATTATGATTACTATCGTTATGAATGAATATAAATTATTAATTTGAATTGTTTTTTCTTAGCTGGTGCATCAATAAATTGGGGTCACATAACTGAGGAATAACGAAAACCCTTCAATTGCGGAGCAATAGTATTGTAGCCTTAGGTCAGAGATTTAGTGGGGGATCCAAACTTTGAAAGTGCGACTAATCAGTGGGGGGTCAGAGAGAAGTCCTACTTACATTCTAGTTATATTATCATCCACAGTACGGTCCCTAGCAGCAGAATATGTATAATGTATATTAATTATTTGAATAACTGTAGCACTGAATGAACTAACAATTAATAATGTTTATATACTGCATAGTACATCTAAGTTTACTGGAGTTGTCCTCCCATGGGGACTTCATATTCCAGCTAGGAACAGGTATGAACAAACTCCATTCCCAATTATGGAAGTATGCAGAATAAGATGCCAATATATCAGCTAAACCAATCAAGTCAGTGTAAGCTTAGTGACTGAGAACATGCTGAAGGCTGACCATGGTAAAGCTGCTTACGTTTTTAGTTTAGGAGTATAACCAGCTGAGTTCCGAGATGCATCCGGCTGGACCGCAGTGAATTTCTCCACTTCCTTTCCTTTCTCTTGCAACTCTTCATGGAATTCCTAAATAATAGAATATTGATGTGTAAGGAAGTAGTGGACAGACAGGAATGAGGAGGTAGAATTTTAATTATCTGACATCAGTTTATGAAGTTTCCTACAGGGTGCTACACTGCTACTATGTTATGGTAGACTACCTGTAGTTACTGTAGTCTACCTGTAGTTACTGTGTACTACATGTAGTTACTGTGTACTACATGTAGTTACTGTGTACAGTATAGGAGACTCACCATGTGTTGTTTGAGCAGATCTTCCACCAATGAGACGGTCTCTGGAGTCTCGTCCTCCTCCTTGGTGAGAAGTAGAACCTCCGCATCACTCAGGTAGGCTATGAGGTCCTCCAGACGAGATATATTACCGTGTATATCGTCTAGTGCATCCTCTAGCCTCTTCCTACGTCCCCTAGATCTCTCCAGCAGCTGAATAATACAATAGTATTACATGTACATCAGGCAGTGTGTTACGATATACATGTACAAATGTATGTATACAAATAGACTAAGTAGTACCAAGTACCTACAGTGGTGTGCAAAATTATGGCAACCCCCTTGATTTTCACACAATTTGATAGAAATACCCTTTCTACATCAACCCAAACCAACTCAAATGCCTTGATCTATACATCATTTTGAAGCCTAGAGTGTGCTCTATCCACTGAAAAAAAGAAAAAAGATTTGGTATCGTTCAGAGACTAGTTAGAGCTCTACTTAGAACAAGAGCTCAAATTTTAAGAAAATTGTGAGAAATGCTTCATTGATGAAACCATTTTTTGATCTTCTGTCAGCCATGCAATTTTTTAAGGAATACATTGAGAATGCACAAATGCATCAATAAACATGTTAACAATATAAAATTTTCCCTTCTTTGGTTAGTAACCAATAAAACCTGTCGACAATGGAGGCCAAAGCATACAAAGTCTGTTGACGTCACGAGATTAATCAATATGGTGAATCAGCAACGGTTATTCACCTGTATTAACGAGAGAAAGCCACCAAGCATATTCCCAAGGGGATAAAATGGTAAACTAGTATTTGGGCTGTCACTATCAGCATACTGAAATCCACTGGTTCAACAGATGACAGAAAAACAGACGAAGATCATGAAAAAGCAGCATCCGAGATGACTGCACATTGGCACGGCTTCCTGTCTAAGGAGGAATACAAGCACAGATTTTGTGCAAGAATGGGATGAATCAATGGTGCTGAACTGACATCTTCAATAGTGAAGAGACCGGCTGAGAATTGTAGAGCTAGGAGAAAGCCACTGGTGACAAAAAATTGAAGAAAAAATGATCGGCATGGGCAAAACACGCCGGTCCAGAACTCCTGGGCAGAGACTTAAAGTCCGGTTCAGTGAAGGGTCAAAATTCACACTGTGGGATGCATGTCTGAGGCTCATTTTAGATGTCTCAAGCTATTGAGAGAAAGGTGAGTACCACAAAGCACATCGAGGTGCTGACTAAACTTATGCTGCTAAGTACATGGATTATGCTCACATGTAACTGGAGGTATCAGGATAACAGCGCACCGTGTCATTGAGCGAATATGTTGAATATATGGCTAGATCATTAGGGCGTCCAATTCCGAAGCTGACAAGCCCGAGCCCCAAAACTCAACTCTATAGAAAATTTATGGTAAAAGTTGGAGCTGTAAAACAGTTAAAGACTCCTTACCAACAAAATAGAAGTGATTGGGATAATCATTGAGGCATGATACTGCCATGTCACATCTGTAGAGAATTGAAAACTTCTTGACAGCATGCCTCGCCGCTGCCGGGAATTTATTGCCAATAAAGGTTGGCCAATTAAATATTAAATGACCAAAAATGTTCCATTTAGGTTTACCAACTTCTCTGTTGAGTGTGCAATGCTCAAATTGCTGAATATGGGCTACAATTGATGGTAAACTATCAATAGTATTATAAATTGCATTGTGAACTTTTCTTTAAAATACAAAAGGGTTTTCCTCTTTGGGGTGTGTAAAAAATAGAATCACAAAAACCTTATTTCATTAGCAATTTCCGAATTCTACACAAAATTCTGATTAAAATGGTATATAATACTATCAAGTTCAATCAAGATCTCTCTTCACAATTTTGGTGCAAAGAGCAGGAACGTGATTTTTGCTAGGGGGTTGCCATAATTTTGCACATCTCTGTAGCTACATGTAAGTTGGTCTGTTCATGGTTTATTTACAAGTGAACAGACTGTGTAATGGGAACTTTATAGTCAAAGTAAGACAAATTGAAACTTGCTTTTACCACAAACTATCCTATAATGTTTGTTAAAAGAAATATAAATATGTAAATCTCATCCACCTTAGAGAGTTTTATGATGAATACAAATATAGCATATTATAATATAGTGAAATAGAGGTGTACCTGTTCCCATCTAGTGTGGGTGATAGTAAGATAGTACTTGACAAATCTAACTGCATTGGGATGACAGTGTTCCATTATTTCTTCACCTAATTTCTTTATTCTGTCCACATTAGGCACCATTTCCTACAATACATTAGAATAATATGCCATATTAAGCATGAAATTAAAGGGTGGGCAACTCCCATGGAACGCAATATACATGTATATAATTACCAAACTAATAAATAACATACAACCTAACGAGTACAAGAATACACACCAATACAACATTATACCAATATAGTACAAGAATACACACCAATACAACATTATACCAATATAGTACAAGAATACACACCAATATAACATTATACCTATATAGTATAATGCAGATTAGATAAGTTAATTAGTTATCAGTTGTTACAGCAGACAATAAAATAATATTAATGTGATGTTTTGTAACAATTGCTACTTTCATGAAGTTGGTAATTAATTAGTAGAATGGAAGCAGCTGTTTGCTCTACTACGTGTACTAGTACTACTACTACTACTAGTATCTACCTTCAAGTATAGACATTACAGTTACATATAGAGACAAGTCCAAACCAATACAAATACATCCCAGCTAGTACTTACTTAGTAGTAACACTATAACACAGGCTCTTAAACGTACTACATTGTATGCATGTATGATATATTACGTAATAAATAATAATTAGCAATACCTGAAGTTGGTCTTCAAACTTCTCATGTCTCTCCATAAGCTGCATGATAGCGAGTTCGTGCTCAGGAAGAGGCTGGAATTTCAGCTCTTGTTCTGCTTGAGGTAAGAAATCTCTCAACGCATTCACAGCTGTTTGGAAATCTGTTGCCTGTAGAAAGACAGTGTTGTTGATAAATATACATAGACATAGAATGCCGACCGACATGTAGCCTACGAGTACATTCTTAGCCACTGTGTTTTCAAGTCATGGATAATCTCTCGGAATCAGCTGATGTCAGAACCAATCAGATATCTACTGAATGTAATATATAATCACATGGCCATAAGATATCAGAGGAGGAGGTACAGAATACCAACATGGCCGCCATGGATGGCTCTAAAGTAGATATGAACGAGTGACTCACCGATTTTAGATTGTCCTGGAGTTGCTGCTCTCGTTTATGGGAAAGACCTTCGACTTTGGCCCAGAGGTCGTTAAGTGTGGTGAGTTGCTGGAGTACAGTCGGGTCCTCTGGGTTAGCTGTCTGCTGCAGAGTGTTGAGAGTAGACCGTCTGCTGTCAAACTCCTCTTGGAATGCCTGCAACGACACAATGATACGTCTGACGAATTATAATACCAAAATGAAGTGCAGAAATTGGTTATATAATGCATACTCCAGTCTCACTGGCATAACATCCCCTTGTCACAGACTGATATATATGTAGCCCTTCAAACTAGAGAGGGAAAAATAATTTTTTTACGATAGTACTCATAGCTGACAAGGGTTTATATCATGTTTATAGCCTACAAACCTTGTGTTGTTCAACCAAACTATGGACGGTATCCTGATCTCCCCTAGTTGGGTGTTGATCACTCAGGGCATCCTCAGTCTTCTCCAACCAGTCTATGAGAGATTTTGATGCCTCAACCAGACGTCCAGATTCCAGCAGCTGTGAGTCTAACTGTGTTTGCCTGCAGACCAGACCACATCCATGAGAAAATTGTTAGGATGGACATGCAACAATAATAGGACACAACTTATCCTAAGGGTATCCACAAATCATTGGGGGGGGGGGGGACATCCCATAGTTAACTGCCCTACAACAACTGTGAAACTGTGGTTCAAGATGACCATGAATCTTATGATTATGAAGGAGTTGGAATGAATACCAGGAATGAATGAAATAGAGTCTTACTTCTGAGAGATTTCTGTCCGCAAGCTGGTCCACTTGGTCTTCAGCTCTTCCAGCATTTTATGTAGTATTTCTCTTTCAGGGTCTGTCTTGGTGCATCTGTCTTTGAGATTTCTGCCTAATCGAGTCGTGGCGTAATATCTAGGATGCTTTCGGCCAATCTGTCGTTCATACATCTATAAACAGTTGAGGGTTGAATATGACATAAAATGTTTGTACGAGCACATGTATGTACGCATGCATGCGTACATTTGACATTGTATTACTTCCTGGCATACATGTATCACAGAGTTGATAATGAATATGTAAACATGTCAGTATCTCATGCAATAAAATTGTCACACGTGTACAATCAATCTCTAAATAGAACATAAGTATAGCATGGAAAGGGGGGAAATGAATTGAATATCCACAGCAAATATTTTATATTACAGAAAATTAGCAATTCTGTTAAATTAATCTTTCACCCAGAATAAGAAATGTAGTAGCAGCAGAAACACTGACGTCCACACAGCTAGTGTGGACGTTATGGTAGAATCACAATCTGTATTAGCTGCATGGTAGTTGTCTACTCATGATGCAGCAGAGAAAATTCAGATTTGAGTAAAATTATTATAATTTTCATCATATTACTGATTCAACTCATACCGTGATAAAAGATAGCCACAATTGTTCTTGGTGCTGTAACCAATGACATGGAAGTATAACACAGTACGGACAGGAAGTCAAACACACAAAGCGTGAAACACAAACTATGAAATCATTGAATTCTACACATGCAATACACTGACTGCACGGGTAAGAGATCAATGCTCTCAAATGTAAGTAACAGTGAACACAGTGAAACAAGCTTTGGTGAGTGCTACGAGAGACTACATGTGCGGACAGACAGTCGGGAGCGAGAGGGTGCTTATCCAACCAAATCGACACACAGTATTATGATTTTATGCATACCATTATAAATAATAGGAGGCCAATTCATTCAATATGAAGATGACGATACAATGTCCAGAATAGGTATCATAAAATAAAACAAATACAATATGCATAGACATAGAGAATAGTGTACCACCATGCATAGACATAGAGATATCAAACACTGTGCGCATAGACATGGGGTTATACAAACGACATATAGGGTGAATATACATTGTATATGTACGAGCAGTGCAACATACAAGGTAGAAAGTGCTCGATACAATATATATGCATAAGGCAATACATCTACCAACATAAAATGTTATTCAATACAACAACACCGATTATACGGGTACATGCAATAAACAAACCTCTACAATAAACTGTAAAGACATGAATTTACAGTTAAATAGATGTCTATGGAGCAACTAAATAGATGTCTATGTAACTGACCTTGATTTCTTCGATGATTTCTTTCATACGTATAGGTGAAGGTCGCTGTTCCATAAGTTTATTTAACGAGTCTTTAGTCGCATCCAGCCACGTTATCAGTTCTTTCCAGTCTTCTGCAAACTATAAACAAGAGAGGGTGGGTGTAAGCAATTATCACTATATAACCGGGTTCCCAGGCTATGTAATCTATAATACGGTGCTAGGTAACTTCCCAAAACCTCTGTCGGTCAAGTGTCTATCCAACAGCTGCAATAAGACAGCGAACTCTGCTTTGAACAGATGTAGTGTGTAGACGCAGTACAATTGTAGTGAGTCAACCTTTCCTTATGACAGCATTAGGTCAGTGTGCTAATGTGCAACAAACACAACAAGTACTGTTTGTCTCAAAGATCTCATTGTATAACATGATTGTTTCATAAGATATCACGAGTTGAATCCTATCTTAGATCAACAACTTGCTTCTCACGGATACAAAATCATATTTGCAATGAAATCTTGAAACCGGATTTAAAAAACATTACCAACCATAAATAAAATGAGCACCAGGCATGTTTTGAACTTAAATTAATATTCAAATATTTACCTAATGTATATATTAGCATCTACAATTTCCACCATTGTGGAAATAAATTTACATAAATTATTGTCATATTAAAATATGACTAACAAACATATACCTGAACTGAAAACCCACAACACTCTAAATTTTGCACTTATTTTAAACCCCATCATAAAATATAAAGGTAATACAGCTGTTATATGAAGACATAACCTACGTGTTTCCTTATAATACTCTGAATAGAGATCCCTACAAAGTCGAGCTCCATGTCTGTGAAAATATCTCCTGAACTAGTAAACTTTCCAGTAGCCTCATGATTACTTTTCTCATTCAACTCACAAGCACTGTTGGCTCGAGTACTTCTACCTGTATAGTTGGCTAGAGTACTGGTACTTTTACTGTTCGCTCGAGTACTTTCACTTGTACTGTTAACTCCACGATTACCATAAAGACAACTTGTACTACTAGCTCTATCAAGTTCGTTAGTACCAGAAGCTCCTGTGTTTCTACTCATACTGCTACCATTGATCCTTCTATGACTTGTACTTTCATTCTTACCGACTCTAATAGTACTACTTCCTCGACTGGTACTGGTACTCCTGCTCACTGAACTACCCCTGCTACAACTGCTAGCTATACTACTATTACAGCTCCTGCTGGTGCCACTAGCAACACTTGTGATACTCCCTGTGCTAGTACATTTCCTAAGATCCCAGGTAGACATATTCAGTACTACTACTGACAACTGTTACACTAATAATGGTCTAGCTTTTATAAATAATCTACTTGATACTCTGTAGTACTACCTACAATATATTCTTCTCTAACTGATACAATGGATATTTAAGAGACAATAATTCAGTCTATGCATCCAGGCTTCTACTTTTTGATAGCTTCCAGCTGCTAATTGGAATTCAAATACCTATGTGCTGTGTATGTATTCTATATGTCTACATGTACATCCATATTGTACATATTGTGTGCATTGTATATTATAACCTGGGAACACTACCTATAGGAAGGCAATGCTCAATAGATAAGGCAACTCCAAAGTTGCATAGTAGCCTATAATATTATGTGTTTACTGAGCTGGACAAAATTTTCACCCAGTTTTCCAGTTTTCAATCATAATTTGATAATAAATCAAAAAATAACCAACACTTATTGTAGCTATAATTTACTCCACCATTAGAACAAAGGCTATCAGTTACTTACCCTTTTGTCCTCCTTATAAGCACTATTAAGGAGTCGTCCTCTTTCTTCCGTTTTCCACAGGAGTCGCTTCCACCTGAGTTTTATACTAAGTAGCTGGTTTCTGATAACAATAGCGTCGTGTTTAGCACCATAATATTTGAGGTAAGTACCAGTTCGGTCCAGTCTGTCCACTATCTCCTTGTGTGCCTCTACGTCATCGTGGAAGTCCTGGAATAGATGAAATAACAGTAATATGTATATCATAATAGGAATAATTCAGTAACAGCAACTTGAGTGAATAAAGTAAAATACGTATGCAATCAACAGCACCTTACGGCGCATAATTAAATATAGTTTAGAAATATAGTTTGCATATAACTGCAGTGATGGAAAAATATATAATATATACATGAATATATACTATACAATATTATAGCTAAAGCTGTAGAACTATCGTATTGACATGAATAATATGTACTAAGTGTATAACCACAATATCGGAACATCGGCATGTATGACTACAGATAGTATAGTATGAGTAACAAGCCCTCTATCACTTACCCAACATAGCACTAGATCTACTGAATGTATACTAAATGTTCCACTACAAGGTACAGGTAGCCTGCACTAAATAGAGAGGCTAGGCCACAATTTTATGAATGAACACATTTTACTATAGTTCCATTAAACAATAAATAATTGAACATTAGTAAGATAGTAGCAATGAATTAACTTCAACTATTAATTGTATATAGCTACCCACACTGATACGATCACACTGACTAACCTTGTGCGCCTTTATCTGTTTCTCTATAGGAGCAACGAGTTTACTCGGCGTCTTCAACTTTGATAAGCTCGTCTCTCCATTGATTAGCCAATCAGTGAAGATTTTCATTACCGAGTGGAAACCAGTGACATTCTGTAGATGTTCTTGCAGCTTTAACTATAATGTAGAGAAAAATTCACATTACCACAGACAATAACAACGTACCGTACGGTCATTTAAAAACTGTGTACGATACAAGGTAGCAATATTGACAATAGCAACTAAAAAAATAACGCATAACAATACCTAGCATAACTAGAGTTTTATGAATAAAATTGCTAGTACATAAAGCAAGGTGTTAGACAAAAAATAAATTTTCCCTATCATCTGAGATCTCACTATTTTTTAATTAAGCTCGACTTCCTCAAGAAGCCATGTGCAGGGTAATCCCGTTTAATTTATGACAAAAAGCCACTTGCTACTCGTATTACTGAGCTAAGGCCACCATGAAACTCTAAACACAGACATAGAACTGTCAGATTTGGTTTTATAATCCTCAATTTCTACCGGCCAATAAATTACTATTAAAATACGACAGGCAACCAGAGAACCCTGTCACTCAGTTGTCAACATTATTATAATCTGGTTATCCAATATATGTATACACTCCGTCTGTGTACAGCAAATCGGAGAATGGTGGCAAAACATGTCACGTAGACCAATGAGTTCACTTTAGTTTATGTGCAGAAAAGTTGCACACCACAATCATGTGGTCATTCTATTATATCTCTATATTGGGAAAGCTCCTGTGCATCAAACCTCAGAATTATATTTATTTAAAGTAGTCAGTTTGCCCATTTAAAATATTCCATCACCAACCTTTTTCTTTTTTGCTTGCTTCTTCGCAGCATCACAGCTACGTCTGAGCTTAGCCAATGAGCTTCTGATTTGAACAGTTTGAAACGGATGACAATTATACGACTGCAGCATCTCTTCTCCTGAGGTTAGCAGAGAGTGGGCAAGGTCATTCTTAGCATTCAGTTTTATCAGGTGTTCCTGAAACAATATAGACAATAATATGATATTCACTTAATAAGAGGAAACAACTACCATTCTTTCACATCAATCAATCAATAGCGTTGGTTGGACCATATACCTACCACACAGCAAGTTAGTGACCATATACCTACCCACTACACAGCAAGGTAGTGACCATATACCTACCTACCACACAGCAAGGTAGTGACCATAATATACCTACCTACCACACAGCAAGGTAGTGACCATATACCTACTTACCACACAGCAAGGTAGTGTCACCTGAGTCATGCTACTGACTATGACATCAAAGGAGATTTGGTGATTACCTCACCATATTAATAACCATAAACAGGTTAGCATAATATATGAAATCCATAAGCCTACTTTCACAATTTTTTGCCTCGCATAAATCTCATAGAATAGTATATACATGTATTATACAACATATATAATATATCTAGAGACAATAGTTGTAGTAATTTGGTGAGCTGTGAATAAAATAAGTATACACGTGTATATAAGTATAACCTAAGGAGTGAAAATAATATACCTTGTTACAGTAACACAACGCGCAGAGTAACTACATCTCCCCAAGTTATAACAAAAATGTGCGGCTCTCAAGGTGAGTATTATTAGCTAGGTTGAGTTGAGTAAACCTATCCACAAATAATATTAAATTTAGCATGGAGCGATGGTTACAACATCTTGTAAATTAACATATATAGTATGTTTGGAACCGAGTCTTTTAGCTGTGTGAACTTGAACAGAGAGAACTAACTAGAAGCACACTGTACCATACTTACTGATATTACTTTCTGATGTAACATAACATAACTTAATTGCATTATTGATTATTATTTCTGCATAATAATTAAATGAAATCTATGCTTATATATTTGAGAGAAATTGAGTTTCTGAAATGGACGCTTGAATTCTAAAGTCTAAATGTAAGTACAATGTAAGTATTCGAATTCAACTACATGGAAATCAATTTATTACTCAGCTAAATTCACTCCATCTATAACTTTCATTATCTGGATGCGACTAGAATAGAACTGGATAATATGGTAATATATAATATGAAATTATATTGCTGAATTATTAAACCAATATTGATTGATGAACTTACATTAAATTTCTCGCACTGCTTTTGAGCTGTATCTGGAAGTGCACCGATTGTTTTGACAGCTTTCAAAGTCTGTTCGAAATCTCCCAGCCAGTTCACTACATCCTCCACATCTCCCAAGAAGGACTTTACCTAAAATACGACAGAGTAAAACGCTGAGTATTACAGTATATTATAGTAGTAGCAGTAATGTAAGTGATGCAAGACTCAACAAAACCATAGTTTTTATTCGACATCAGTATTACAATGTTACCTAATGCTGGATCAATTGTGTCATGTAACAATAAAAACCAACGAAATGGTGGCAAACTGGGTATGGTGCACCTATCTGTGGTACACTCAGCATAATATTAAGTTAAATCTGGGGTTTTCATAAACCAAGATTAGTGACAAGACAGGACAGGTGTTTGTAAAGTAGAGCACTACTCATTATACAATATTAGGCTCTTACCCCTGTGAGCTTCTCTTGGAGTTTATTTCTTTTATCTCTTAGAGATGTGTTCACAGACTTCCAGAGTTCGTTCATCTCCTCCTGTTTGTCAAGTAGGGGGGAGTGTTTACCTCCAACCTCTTCGGTCTTCATCTCTGCCAGACTATTGTTGAGTGCCTTCACTACAGCCTCCTGGTTATCTAAATCATCTTGAACCATCTAAAATACAGAGATGCTGACGGTTCAAGCAGCTGGAGACTGATGATCTAAATACCTTCACTTTATGTACATAACTTACATTTTAAGCAAAGGAGGTGTGGAAATTTTCACTGTTTTAAAGTGATAAGCTTCGTAAAAAAGAACAGCCAACTAGACTATTGCTAATTACAATATGCCAACACTTCTAGATTAATTTCAAATTAATGAGTCAACAGTCATACAAAATCTAAGAGTACATAAATCAAAAGGTGTTACAAATGTTCCCATTAACAAACCATCATTATACAGAATTTAGAGGATTATTACAATTAAGTTGAGCTAAATTACATTTTTACTACACTTTTCATTCTACTATCAATTGGTAACACCCTCAATGCACTGTACAAATAGATTTTGCTGGCAGTTTGAGTAATTAATGCAGACAGGAAGTACCTTTAACTTTTTAATATGAGTCTCGAGATACTTGGGGTCACCATGAACGTGGTCAAGTTCAGACAACTCGTCCTCGACTTGCTGCAGATATCCATTGACATCTTCCAGTGAAGTGTCTAGCTCTCCTAGCTTGATGAGTGTATCCTGCAGAGCTTGCTAAAAACAAGTAGTTCTTATATTTACAATGATGTCTCACTGAAAAGAAAGAGCTAGCAGTGAAGAGGATGGGATAAGCAACTGCAGAAGTTAATCACTAGCCTGAGAAACAAGGATTTCAACCATCCCACAGCAAAAACAGGTTTTTCTGAAATCACATTGGTCAAAAAATAAGTATGCAAATGTTGATATTTATATATTTTTTAAATATTAAATGTGGGCCAAACAAATTACATTTTTATAATTATAATTTGTTTTTCTCTAGAATAAAATAAAAAAGCTGAGTGAGAGAAACTTTCACGCATCGTAGGCAGACGCTCAATATGTCTGACTGCTGCTTAGTAGTAGCTAGTATTGAAACAAACCAGCAATCAAGTTAAACAATCAGCTACCTGGCAGCAGTGAAATATCTACAGGTTTCACCTACTGGTCAATAAATAGTATTTACTACCGGATGGGAAATGGCTCACAGGAGCTAATCTATCATACCTTGTTTTCATGTACTTTACTCTGTCAATAATGAATATAGGAGCAGAGGCTAACTTCATTGTATATAATAAATCTGTTATACAGTTGTACTACTGATTGGTGTTAGTGACCACAGGCTACATTAAATTAAATAGGAAAATAGGTGCAAGTGTTAATGAAGTCTACACTACTTATGGGAAGCTGAAAGAGTATACAATTTGCATATGCTGTAATTGACTACTGCCAAGACATATGAGATAAATCACTATATCCAATAGTTGATACAGTACATTAAGTTATTATGTAGTACACGATATGTATACACAGTGTATATATCAAAGGACCGTTTAATTAGTCCTGAGTTGTCTTACCTCTCGGTCAAATATTCCATCTACAAGTTTATTCCATCTGTTGTTGATATCCTCAACGGCAACCACAAAGTTCTCAGCAGCTACTGGTGACTTGTTCTTAAGAGCTTGCACTGAGCTGTTGATCCCTTCAATGGCTACACATTTGCCTTGATAAATAAACACAACATAGTACTACATACTAATATTGTACAGCATGTAGCAAGTTGCACGTTATAAAGTTACAAGTACAGCAATGTAAAGGTTAATAATGAACAAGTTATTTAAATATATATTCACCGACTGCTTGAAGTTTGAGGATCTTCACTTCCTCTATTTGTATTTTGATTGTCCTGATATCGGCGGCTATGGGGCCCATGTTCCTCAGCGTTTCCTCTAGTTTAGGAAGCCAGCCGAGAACACTCTCAATCTCTTCCTCAAAGTGACTGGCTCGTTCCATTGCCTCTTTCAGGGCAACTTGTCGCTCTTCCAAAATGTCACCAATTTCCTCGAATATCTCGCCGGCTTCTTCAACACCTCGACTGATGTCTACCTTTCCACTCTCGCCTGTAATAGCATTGTGGGATACTCTTACTTTCAGATTAGTAGTGTTATTCAACCCTCACTATTTACATTGATTTAGTTTCACAACTATATGACCTTCGCATTGTATCGAACAGAGTAATTAAACACCATATTGTGAATGCACATACATACACACATAAATTCATTCCAATTTTATAAATCTTTATCGAATGCACCAAGAGAGTAGATAGCTATTAACATCAACCTATTATTATTCATATCCCAGCAATATTTTCATACTTCCCATTATTATGTGATAACAATTTTATTTTAGTGTTCAAAGTTTATAGGTTTTATGGAAATGGAGTACTACCACCGCATTATAAACCTTACAGTGACATAACAATACTACTACCACTTCCTGCATGTTATACATGTACATAGTCATTATTACACGTGTGGGTAAAGCTGTCTAGACTGAGTTCCATGCCCTCAAAGACTCAAGCCAAAACGTTTTGGGTAAAATATCAACCCATGCTTAGCTGTAATCACCAATCTGATTATGTAAGAGAACGGGGAACCCAGACTACACAAAGAACCAGCCTTACCAATGAGTGGTGTAAGGGCTTCCGACATCTGCTTAGCGGCTTCGAGACGAGGTACAGCTTCCTGTAAAGACTGTGACATCTCCCGGTGCTCTTTATCTTGCTCTTGTATTAAAACCGACTCCGCCTAAAATACAGCAACCATAAGAATATAGTCTCCGAGTTTTCATATTATGATAGTATTTCAACTTCTGTAGTGGATTACAAGTTACTCACTGCTAGCCTTTGATCAGTGGAAATTGTGTTAACAATTTGAGTACAATATCTGGTAGCTACTTGAGAATTCAGCTCTGGTTACCAGTTCTTACATTATCAGTTACTTAACACAAGTTTTATCTGATGTGTTTTCATTTCTACACATTATTACAATCTTCCAACTACTGTAAATATTATCTGATATAGATAGCATGATCTCTTAACCAAATGAAAGTGGAAATATGACACACGTCAGCAATTGCCATTTACATATAAAAGGTTCGGCAGAACCACTTTTACGGCATCGATGAGAGTCAAGTATTGCCTAAGTGTAAATTTACAGTATATTATCCTTAGTTCTAATATGCATGCATTAGTAGCCTAAGGTCCATACCTGTGGTGAGTCTTGTGAGTTGATACAGTCCTGTATATCCCTGAAGCCTGTCATCAAACCATTGTATATATCCCAGAATTTCCTGGCAGCGTCTAGCGCGTCTTCCAAGCTCCGCCCTCGAGAAACTGTCTTTTGCTTGATTTCATCATTCAGTGTCTCCATTTCAGCTATCTTTTGTTCGATATCATCAACTGCAGAAAAATTAGCAAAGTACGTGACATAATGCACACACCCACAATAGCGACTCGAATGCCTTTCATGGAACAAAAAAGCTCGAAATCTGTGAAGGCTCACATACTTTGGGGCCAAAATATCACATGCAACTTATATTTGGTTTACATCGTGCAGCAATTTGGGAGTCGTATCCCTTGACAACTGAACAGACCGAGTTCCCTAGAGTTAACTCCTCTGTGGGCAAAATTCATGTAGCACACAAGTACACGTATATGCTGGTCTCTGTACATGTATATCATGTGCATATAACTTAGAAAATTAGTCCTGACATATTGCCATTAACAAAGATTATGATATATTATTATTAATTAATATAGATACACGAGTCCATTTATCTTGCCTAGCTGGGTATCTCTCGAATGAAATAATGATGGTATATTTGAGTCATATCAGACTAGACTATCTGTCTTAGAAACTATATACAGAGGAATGCTATATAATATTAGGTGTTGATATGACCAACCACTGCTTACCATCTATCTTGATTTTCTCCTCTTCTGGCAGACCTTCATGCTCCTTAGACTTGACTTTGGTGATGAGATCCTCTGCAGAGAATTTGATGCTCTGTATAGCCTGCTGCCTGTCAGCTGTATCCTCCATAATAGCCTAGACAAGGCAGCATGATAACAGTAGATATATAGAATATGGACTTGGTAAATTCCTTGCATTATCAGACATAAACAGACTAGAGGCCATCTCTTTAGTATTGGTCATAGTATTGTATTATACTAAGGTACCACATACACTGTACATACAAATACAGCTCTAGTATAGGCGTACAGTAGAACAATATTGCATAACAAAATAACATTGTACATTAAACTAACCAGTAGACATCCTGTTAATGACATTTACATGTATATGCACAGCATAATATACTACTATTTCTATACAATATATACATGTACATATCAGAAGCATGCAGTGATTTGGCATTTCCCAGACTATAATATTATATTAATTAGTCATGTAATTGAATGACTAATACAACCCCTGGGCACATGACACATAAGTATTGTAACCATACTACTCATAAATCATACTTTCATTGAACCTGTACCATCTCTACCTTACCTTGTTCTCCTGTATTTGGTCCATGATTTTATTGACGGTAGAGGCGATAGGTTCAGCATTGTCAATCTGATTGTTGAGATGTGTTAGCTCACACAGCATGCCGTCTATAGCATCCTGTACCTCAGATGTCGCCTTGTGGAAACCCTCGGCCAACGCATTCAATCTACAACACAACTGCCATTAGTCTTCGGCTTTAGACCTCCAAGAAATGGGCATATTAGTGATTGGCAGTTATAGAATCTGAGTCTGCTCCCACAGAAATTCTCCAGTTAACCACCAACATACCAGCCCATTCTTTAAGAGGGTTTGGAATCCCATAAACAATACTCCAGGTACTGGAAACAAACCACTGGCAGACAAATACTACATGTGTATTTGATAACGTGAGACTTTGGCTGGTTACTAAATCAGCTACGTAGAATAGATGACCTTTTTACATCTTATAATGATTTTTTGTAGAGGAAAAACCTGCCAAACTTTATGTTATGAACTATTGGCAGCTAATGCTAGCTGTCATCATTCTTTGATCACTATCCTAGCAATACAATACAATACAATACATGTACTAACCTATTTCTGATATCTGCCTTTACTTCATCGTATTTACTGTTGACTTTGTCCAACAAGTGCTGCACCTTTTCTGCTTCTTCTTGCGGACATAGTACTTTCACTTCTTGACCGGTATTATTGATGTCTTCTATTAGAGGTCTGTGATCATCGATATATCGCAGAGATGTCTACAATATTCGAAGGAGCGCCATTAATAACATTGAAATAGCGTTTCAATCAACCCTTCATGTCAGATATCAGTGCTGTCTAAATCAGAACTAGCATTAGTGTCTGTCATCTAGCAATGCAGTCTACAGCATACACACACCTAATAAGCTCATTATATACAGGAGACATCAGTGGTTGACTTGAGACAAGTTAGTTATTAGCTTCGATAAATTCACACACATGTACATAAACTGTAGATAGATAACTGTATTTGTGGAAATATAATTATTATAATCAATAATGCAACATTGACAGTGCAGTAATTGTGTATGTACCACAGACTTGTACCTTGATACTAAACACAATGCACGCGGAGCTTTTAAATGTACTTGTGTTGAAATTTATGAAATATTAGTTTTTACACAAGAAATATGAAGTCCTCAACATCAACGTTGCCAAGACGATTGCTCACCTTGAGAGAATCCTGCTGTTTCTTGATCTGCTCAGGGTTATCGTAGGACGATGCAAGGGAAGTGACTTCATTGCTTATTTCATCCAACCAAGTGCCGATATCTGAGTGGTGGTCATGGAAGTGTTGGACCATGGGAACTGCTTCCTCCAGCAGATGTAGACGATCGCAGCTCATTTTCCATACGGAACCTTGAAATATGTAGCAGTAGGAATTAGTGTTACTCTAACAAATAAAGCAGAATATTTGGTCGAAATCTCTTGTTGGTTTCATTGATTTGTGCTCTTACTGTATTTACACTGTAGTTTTTACTTTGTAGAGTTCCAAAACACTACTCCACATATAATTGATTTGAGAATGTTTAAAGTTCGCAGGCTGACCAGGCTGGTTACTCCTGATGACCAATAGGGGGACCAGTTGGTCATCTCACCCCACTATCGCCAATTTTACATGCCAATTTTACATACGGCTACCTGATCATTATTCCAAAATGATGCCAAAGAATTTGCTACTAGCTGCAAACTATTTCCAGTTTTTTACATTATGCAAACTGATTTTCAGTACTGGATTTCAGCTGACCCTGTCCACGCATAGCAAATATATACATGTAGCTAGATGAACTATCTACAACAATGTAGGCCAACATCACAAATGATGCACCTTTTTAGGAAAGGGTGTAAACTAAATACTTGACATTTCAAACATGCAGAATTAATTAACAAAGTTTCTCTGAAATGAATGTGCTAAATTAACTCAATTAAGAGTAACATACTCTTGGGCAACTTCTAATCACTTTCAATCCACCTACTGACAGGAAACGTGCAAACCAGAGTAACTTTGTTATGTTTTGCAGTATCACAGTAAATCCGACCAAACCCTTCCACAATTTGTGTATTTGTTATATTTCAATGACAAACAAATCTCTCTCTTTACAAATCTGAACTTATTGACTTGACTGTTGACTTGACTATTGACTTGACTTATTGACTTAGAAGAGCTGGTATATTACATAATGTTCATACAAGCCATTGCTTAATATGTAAACTGTGATGACAGTGATACTAACTAGATAACAAGACCTGGTAGGCAGTGCCAAATAGGGTGGGGAAATACTGGTAGCAAAAGCCAATAAAATTATCCTAAATGCTAGGATTTTCCTTTAATGAGTCACAGTACATCATGTAGAACTGGAGGCTTCTTTTTTAGATTGAAAAACCAGTTTGAGTAACCACAGAACATCTTCTCAGACCTGCTGTATATAACAACATATTATCCAAGTGTTTGTTTTCCAACTAGAAAGGATTTTCCAAGTGCCGTGGGTTTTGGTCACACGCCTAGCAGTGACTGATGTATCACCAAACATCTCTTTGGATCAGCGCATGGTACTTCATAGTGAACTTTGAGAAATACAATATTTTTGGGTTTGACCATTGAAATGATCATATACTAAGAGCCTGTCATATACCAACCAACCCATGATCACTATTCCAATACTAGGGGGATGGAATAACAATCAGCGATGGTAGTTCAGACATTGTACTACACCATGTACTGCTGACATGTGATGACTACTAACCAATCAGAGATCTGACATGTTCTATTCTTCCTTTAGCGATATCTCCTTCCTCTTTGGTCGTCTCACGCAGCATGTGGGAACATTTCTGTATCACTTCCATAGCATTGTCACGCTTTGTCTCCAGTTTCTCATGGAATGTCTAATGAAACAAACAGATAACAAAATGCTATACATAATACTGCAGTCTATATGCCTTGCCTTAGATGTCATTGGGATAGGGAGAGTCGCAGTCTAGAGATATTGATGCCAGCACATAGTTCAATGCAGGCAGTGTGTTACAAGTGTTATAATATGGGACTGGAACGCTTTGATAACATTGTAACAGTGTATTTATGTGGAAATGTTACATGAACTAACTATTGATGCATATGCTTACATTATTCTATATAGAGTATATGTACATGTATATGTATACAGTATGTATATGTATAGAAGATATTGAGCATGATATGATTATGTAAAACACCCTGTAGGGAAACAAGGCATGAATACATAAATAATGCAATACAGCTGGTCCTCTGTTTCACTAACAAAAAATATAACTTTAATTGACTTCAAAGTTTTTGTACAATTTTACTGCATACAGATCTACATTGGAACAGACCTATACGAAATAGGCCTACAGACCTGCATGGAGATATGAGAGACAGGAGGAATTGAGAAGTGAGGACAATGAGGACGCTTACAAATTAAATGTGGACCAATATAGTGCGGACCAGAGTCATTGAGCATGAGAATGGCGTGACTGGAAGGATGTGGGCACCATATTGGACCTGTAAAAATGAAGCACATTAGTCAAGATTTGGCAAATCGCTGCTATGGGCTCAATATGGTGTCGTGTGTTCCCTGAGTAACACTACTCTGCCACACTCGATGCAGTGTGGACCAATGTAATGTAGCATGGATAAACGTAATGTGAACAGAATAACGCTGTATGGCCTCAACTAGAGTGTTGACCATATTGCGTAGAAGATTAGATAGGAGAAAGAGGAACAAGGATGAACTAAAAGTCTAACTTAAAAATTACGCAAACATTTCAATAAATTGAAACATGTGTTCCATTTGCATACAATGTCCTTATTATATAGGGTTTCCTCTCTTAGCTGTGTGTCATACCAGTATATTACTATACTACTCACTGTGCTATGATATCATGGAAGTGTTGCAATATTGTTATTTATATGATAAATAATAGGATATTTTGAAGATGACAATAATAATGGAATTGTCTCCATCAGATGGAATGTATATCATAATAATGAGGTGCTAACATGTTCATCTCAAGCTTACAAGAGTGTTGGATGGCGAATCATTTTCCAGTCGCATCATGAAGCCTAATTTTTTAACTATGATATTTACCTGTCTAGATTTTCCAATCGTAGAAATTACTACTATGACAGTTTTTGTAGTTTATACTATACTACTATGACCTGAAACCTGGAGTGAAGTCAAACTGTTCCAAAACAACAGATGCAATTGACTGTAGAACTGTTCAACTCGGAGACCATGGAACCCAGGCTACCGGGAGTTCCTTTACAAACTGAAACACGACATCGAGAAAAAACACATCTCTAGTGAATATCATCATCGCCACTCAACCAATATCTGTAGAAGACCTTGTGTAGCATCAACCTCTCAAATAGATCAGAATGGATAATTTGAGGTGAAGAAAAGACAGTGAGGTAGATTGTCAGGGTTCTATCAATATTATGTTTGGCAAACTAGAAAGGTCTGTATAATTAATGTGGTCAGCTAATTACTTGTCATTAGCTACTGCCTATCATATCTATTGTTTTGTCAATCAGTATCATTACATTAGTAGAATGGAATTGCCAGATCTGTGTAGCCAAGAGCTAAATTATAGCCAAATCCAACAACGCAGAGTAATTTTCACTTTGGCAATTTTATAGTGTAGTACTAAATCTAGTAGTAGTTACCCTGTCACCATGCTAAAGTAATGTACTAATTAGTAATCTGTGTATATAGATGTACCTACCAGTAAATGCTTGTAAACCTAAATATCATGGTTGTAGTTATGTCTTTGTGAATACCATTGGGTTTGAACCACTACATAGTAGAATGCACCCACATGGTGTGTATTAATATAGAGGTTGGAATGTCTATTTAACATTTAGCAGAACTGAATGATAATTGTAAACAACCAGAGAACAGTAGAACACCAATCGCTTCTTGACAAGGGTCATCTTTCCCAACGACAATAAGTTATATAACCATTGTACAAGAGAGGATTAACCTTCAGAGTTCATTGTTTACACTGATCTCTTTTGGCTCCTGAACCATATTATATATTATTATACACAGAGACAAAAAATTGATACATACTTACCAAAGAACTAAAGTCAGCAGATGGGCTGACAAGTCTAGAGAGGAACTCTGGCTGCATTACTTTATCTCATAGACTACGTAAACTTTCCATCTATGCACTAATATGTAGTCTTATAGAATATCCAATACGATGAGTACGAATACAAATCCTCCAAATGAAATGGCTAGTCCAAAATTGATAGAACGAATTAACTAAACAGTGAGATCTATTAGTGGAGTAGCACTGCTGTCAGCTCCAAACCTCTACCACTAGTCCTAGAGTGTAACCACTGTTGTAGAGAATGATGTACAACTAGTTTTTTTGTCAGTGGCAGGCTTGGTTTGAGGTGAAAGCAGCTGTCAAATAAAACCTGTCTATACAACTATTAATTACTATTCAATACTACACTTGTGATGCTACTGGCTACTGTCAGTTATCAATGAGTCTGGTTGTAGGGTCTATATGTAATCAATCCCCACGGGATTGGCTGAGAGCAGGTCACATGATCACCCATCAGAACAAAGAGCAGAAAATTACTAGTGCCAAATAATAGATAAATCCCAATGAAATTGCAGTGACTAACTTGGTAAAAAACTGGCAGTTTTATTTGCATAATTGATATTTCATATTTTTATAGTATTGCTAGTTGAAAATAAATTAAAAACAACAATAATGTTATATTATACTTGTACAACGTACACTGTACATAATATGCACAAGTATAATATGACAGTATACATTGTACATGTGCATGTATATGTATATGTACATACGCATATGTACGTGTATATGTATATGTATATGTACGATCAACTATTGATATACCAGCTAAATTGAGTAAACCAACTTGGCTAGGACTCAAGGTTTGTACGACTCTACAAGTACCTACATATATATTACTAAACTATCTCCATCAGTAACCTAGCAGTGACCAAGACAACCAATGAATACAGAGAGGTTTTCACTAAGTTTTGGAAGCACAGAGTTAATACTACTACCGCTACAGTTAAGTCTATTTCCCCACTTGAGTTCTCAACAATATATCAGATATAAAAGCCTCAGACATACAATACTATTATGTAGCCTACCTTATCATTAGCGATCACCGTCACCCGAAAACATCAGCTAAAGTTATTGAGCTAGAACGGTTAAAAGTCGACTCTCTACTTGAATTAAGTACTATCACGACAGTATAAGTTTGTTTACAACACTACTGTGTACGAAGATATAGATTTCAGTAGATTCACTAAGCATGGCCCAAAGGCAGAAATGAATTATATTAAGTAACACTACAGTGACAAACCTAATTTGATGATTTCATAGCATGAGCTTCTTAGAGTAACTAAATGTAAACTATGTGAACTGTATGAATGCCGCCCTCAAATCTGGTACGTACTAACAACAGTGGAAGAAAACAATTAACACATGTTCATTGAGATACACCTGTATTAATTAATATCTTGTCACATAGTTACATAAGTGGAATTCATAACTTTAGTAACTTTGAACAAGTCGAACTTGTTGAACCCAAGTAGAGTAGCAACTTGACAAAGAGAAGATAAAATTCTACACGCTTGTCCTTACCATCTGAACACAGACAAAAGAATTTTAGTCAACCCAATTACACATGGCCGGAGTGCATTTTGAACACAATGCATTAAATTTTAATAATTTTCAAGGACTCACTCTGACTCTAACATCTGCATTCTATTCAGGTTCCAAATGGCTTAGGAGTTGTATCCCCTTGTTAATTACTGATCATTTATTACCGCTTGTGTAACAGCAGCTGTACATGTAACTACACATTGTACTATATTCTTGTTTCAATAGAAACAAATCTGTACTAAAACTGTTCTACATTGTTATTAGTGAATGCTAAACTATGCTGGGGAGCTTAAAATTACCTACACGGAGGGATAAGCCAGGTTTTGTACCTTCAGCCCATAAGAAGTTAGTAAAGATTGAACTAAATGAATTTTAATACCATAATTATTATCTTATCATACTATTTGCTGCTTACTTGTGGATTATGATGATACATGATATAGACTGAGTCCCTGACTAATTGGTCAATCATTACACACTCAGTCCACACAAGACGATAGATGATAGAACAGAGGCAGGTTCAGAGTGACCGGATGGACAATGGATGGACAACAAGAATTATATAAATATTGGTGCCTTAGAGAACCATGATGACACAACATATCATGACATAACGCACCTTGTGTTCTGCGAGCATGCTCTGCAAGACTTCTGGCTCTATTGTTACATTCTCAGCTCGCAGTAGACTGTGCTCACAGTTAATAAAGTAGTTGTTGACTTCTTCTACATCTCTCAGTGCCTAGAATACAGATAGTATGGAGATGCATTAGTCAATAGATTAGAACTCAGTCTACATGGCTCCTGGTCCTAGTAGCTTGAGGAGAATGCTTGGTGTGCATAACATAATCTACAGTGTACAATATTTTTAGAAGGAACAACACAAGATATTACTCAGGAAATGCATTATAATTGAATTAGGAAGACCAATCACTGAGTGGAGTATTTTGAGTCTGTCTAAAATCACAGAGTGCAGGGTTTTTGTTCCCAAACAGTGCAGACAATACAATTAATTAGCAGCATTGTGATTGTAAAATAGTGATGCTGTGGTCCAAGCCCATTAAAAACCTTTTTAAAAGAAACCATTTTGGCTGCCTGGTCTGAGTCAGCAATGAAAACACACAATAGTATCAACAACATCAATCAGGTAATCACTTCAGTGTGTCTGAGAGAGCAGAGACTAGGGTCTAATAGGGTTTTACTTCTTTATAACCTAATCCAGTGGTCCCTATGCTGGAAAATTTGCAATAAACGATAATCAAAAGTAATATTCAAAATGTAGAAAGTTCATCTGTATACAACTAACGCCACATCATACTCCACATACACTGTACCCACATAAAAAGAGATACAGTGTATTATAAAATTCCCAATAACCAAATTTAAATCTATGAAGAAATACTTTTTTAAAAATACCAAAAACATTTACAACAACTATAAAAACAGCGGCATTTGAAGATTATCTTTTTGCAGTTTTAATAATCATTTTTGTGCATAAAATTTCAATCTCAAAATATATATTTTGTGGTTGTCTTTCCTTTTTCACTATCATTCGAATGTTTTTGCGACTGCGATTCCAAGCAATTTTGCACAGGCCATTATTATAAATACTTTCCAGCATATTTTCACCTAAAATCAAGATGTGATGACTCCAAAATATCCTAACATACTGTCACAACAATACATATACAGAGAATTGCAACTACCAGAGGATCAGCCAATCATAGAAGAGCACTTGTGCCCAGAGAGGTTAGACCGACTCAAAAACTCTATGGTTTCACTGTAGATGTGTTCAAGGGTAAGTATGATCCCTAGATTTGAAGGTATGTAATCCCTTGATCACAGTTATCCACTGAGTTACCAGCCATGTACATTTACATGTTGGTTGATTATAGATAATATTTAGTCTTTGTTATAGAATACTCTGTAGTCATCTTACACTCTTATCTAGCCAATCAGTGACAGATATTCCATTTCGCTGAATGTTTGTAGCAGACAGTCGGCAATGATGAGCTGACTCTGTGGATAACACCATATACATGCTGACTTTTCATCGCACAGTACTATGAGCTAAGATGTGCAATTATCCCAAAGTCCAGTATGCAGATGAAATCATGGAGTGGTCTCAGCAATGAGCTCTATCCTGTCTCCAGTGTGGCGGTTTTATTTCCTCATTAGATAGTTTTTGTTGTTTGTATTCTTGTAAACAAGTAAACAAAAACGCAGTAGATGCCTATTATTGTGCAAGTATTCCTACATGTATATGCTGTCGATATGCTGTCTCTGTCTCGTACATGTAGTGTAACAACTAACGCTGCCTATTGCAGAAGGTAGCTGATCTCTCCGATTGACTGACTGGCTGACTATTTGACCCGCTGACTTGAATATTACTGATTGAAGGCTATTCACTCTCTCACTAACTAATACCAGTAATCATACACAGGTACAGCTACTGATTAATCTAAATCTCCATAATATTAGATGATTCAGAGTATATTAATATTATACACCTATGTTTAGTATTATGCACGCTGATGTAGCAAGTATAGCAATCCTCTGTTTGAGAAGGTAGAAGTTACATGTAGATATACTCTGTAGCTGTCACTAGCGTCAATAGAAGCATGTCAATTTCTGACTGGCTGTCATTGCAGTAGATTAACTGACGTGAAGAAAAAGGGTTTCAACTAAGAAAGAAATTGCTTCTGTCAGACTTTGTATGTTTCAGTTGATAATATGTAACATAAAATTAGTCAATTATGAAGTATTGATCCAGAGTATAGAAATGTTATCACTAGGCAGGCACTAAGAACCAATTAAAAATCTTATATAAGAGCTCCAACACCCTAGTGAAAGATTGCTTATACATTGTGTGAGCACATACCAGTCTGTCTTCAGCACCCAGCTGATTGTAAGCTACTCATTATCAAAATGAGAAGTTGCTTCCCCTTGGAAACTTACCATTATAACAACATTACAATCTATTGTTATATTATTTAGTAAAAAATTAGAAAATACAACATTACCAAGATTCTTCCAACCAATTTGTAAAGACTATCAAACCTTTTGCAAATTGATTCATGAAAAAGTTGCAATAAACAACGTCGGCTGATAAAGGCACCATCTACATTCAACCTGATACAAGCACAATGTACAGTAAAATGTAGAACTTGTTTACTATGTTGAGACTGCCAGCCCTTTACTTATTCGCTCCCATGAGAACATAATTTTAACTTGTATCTTAAACTGACCTTCTCTGTCTTATCAAGCAATTCAACTTACATGTACTTATTAGCCTGATGAGAAAGTGCTTGATCGCAACATCTAAACCCGACCTCATATTTCTACTTTTTATGATAATATGTTTATAAACGATGCATCTAAACATGTCTGCGCATCTGCCGAAAACCTCAATGGTATTTCTAATTTATTTTGTTGTATTTATGTTATATTTACCTGCATGACAATGAGGTCTATTAGTAACTCGGTGAAGTCGTGCCACTTGGAGCAGACGTCAGACTGCATATCTCTGATATGGTTTTTATCACAAGCATCAGGATTGGCAAGTAGACTGCTGATCATATCCTTTATTGTTTCAAGATCGGGTTGCTTCTCTTTCTTCTGTGAGTAGAGCTCTTCGAAATGAGACTTAATCGAAACAGTATCTGTAGTGGCGGCTTTACCTGCAAGTGTTAGTGAAATTTTAGATTTATTTTCAGAAAATATATTGATATGATTGTGGCAGTAACTACATATTTTACAAATTAAATTGTCTAAAGTGGTTTAACACAATATTGGTGCCAGATAGTAGTAGACTTCCAGACACCCTAAAGTGAAATTAGAAAATGTTTGAAAGCCAAAGCAAAGTGTAGCATCAAAATTTACAATGGATTTTGGTCACACCCTCAGTTAACACGGCTTACTTACTTACTTACTTACTTCTCACATACAATGCAGTAAAGACAGAGACTGTAGGAGAAATTTCTCACCTTGAAGATTTTGTACCACGGCTACAATCCATAATTCCAGACATTTGACATTTTCTGTTAAACTTGATATCTTTCCAACCATATTGTCGATCTTTGTCCCTCTTTCCTGGAGTATATCTGTGAGTGCACTCAGCCTCTCTCTCAGACTAGATAGGGACGGATCTGACGAGTCCTTAGCCAACGTCTCCAGCTGCATGGCACTTGATCTGTTATGATGGAAACAGTAAACCATAATAACTTGTATTCTAAACAAGTCCAGTGGAAAATATTAAACCGAAAGATTAGAATATAATAGAACTAATTTGACATGATCATAATCTCGTAAAATTGGCGTTTTATTTAATATTATGAATAGATTGACAGCAAATGGCTAATCGACTTGCACGGCACTTTTCTCTATTGCATAGCCCTCTCATATAACTAAATAAAAAAGTGTTATAATAATTATATACCATTTGCTAACAGAGAATGAAAAGATTTCACTTTATACTTCTAAACAATTTGCTTCAACAAATCTATTTATGAAAAAGCAAAAATGCCGTCTTCAAAACAATCCGGAAAGGAACCCAAACATGGCTACTTACTTGGCGTTGGCCTCCAGTTTGTTGTGATTGAGCTGCTGCTGGTTAAGCTTGTCTGCATCGACACTCACTTTGAAATCCCCCTCAATCTCACTTTCTGCTGATTCTAGAAACTCGTGCAAACCCTTGAGGCTGGCATTGAAATCCTGTAAATTCAATTGATACTATAAATATAGATACTCTTCCACGTGCATACGGTAAGGATGCCAAGCATCTTTTGTTTACAAATGCTACTTGAAATTTTATTAATTTACTAGCATTTCACATTTAGTAGCGAATGACAAGAAGACTCTAGGCATATCTACTAATGTATTACAGCTATAGAATTTTGCTCATTAGTGAATACAGACTAGTAAATGATTACGCTAAAAGTAAGAAAGTATGTAGTAGCAGTGATCAGTCACGTCTTGAATAGTACAGAAACACCAGTCTCATGAGTCTTATCCAGTGATCTGCTCTTCCATAAATATAATCAATATTTTGTGTTTATAGGGGCGGATTGTTATAGGATTTTAACTTTTAATTATTATTACTACACGCACACGCTTTGAAGTAGATACAATTACTGTTTGAATGTGGGTATAACAAGCAGGAAACACTGCATGAGGTAACGTTACAATCACTTACTGCCGACGAAGGCATCTAATCCAGGCTGACTAGAGCTGAGGTACCATTTTACTGATACACTCCCAAGTTTTATGCGCTAATGCAGAAGTATAACCTCCAAATTAACATTTGCCCTCTTTCTCATGAATTAGTTATATTTAGGCTTGGGAAGACTCAAAGGCTTCATAAATGTCACATTCAATTATAGTTCACCCCAAACTCTCCACTATACAAGTCATGTATCTACAAGTCATGTCGATGCATGAAGGTATCTGTGATTTATTGATTGAGGAGTTATCTCTTCATTATGTTTACAAATTTTGGAGATTGACCAACCAGACTCTGCTCCAATTCCATTGATGTTAGAGAAGGTCGATGACGTATATTGGCATAACATACACAGTGAGGTATTTATCTGGGTATAATAGGCTTTTTTTTGCAAAATATATAACCCTCTGTACAGCACACAATATTCTCACATGCATTGACCGTCATCTGTCAGCACCTACTTCTTACATACATGTTGACATAAATTTTTAATTTAGTAGAGTACCAAAACTACTTCCAAATGTAAGATACATCATACACTAGCACATTCAATCAATGACTTCTTACTATTTCAGTCTAAGTGTGATTACACAATAATATACTGTGTGGTTATACCACTATCGATTGCCCACCTCTCTACTAACATTCATACAAGTAAATATGTAATATTTTACTAAGAACTAGCCTGTGATCGGATGAACTTGTCATTCAGATTTTGTTGGGTGTCAGTGATCCTGCCCTGCAAAGTCTCTACAGATCCTGTTAGACTCTCAACCTTTTGAGTAACTTCAGCAGCTTTCTCTGGTTGTTCTGCTTCTCTGTATACGGCAGCAAGGTTATCGGCAGCGTCTACAAACAGAATGATTATGGGAGTTATTTATAATGCATATTATATAGTAGTACATATTGTGTACAATACACATTATGTACAAGTACAATGTGATAGTCGGTAACTAATGAACACTATAGAAATTATTACAGGGAAATTATCTACAGTGTATTATTATATGCACTAGCTAGTAAACACTAAACAGCAGACTGTAAATTAATGATAATTATATACTTCAGCAATCAGCCAACAGGTTTACAGCCCTCTATAATCTAGAGTAGAGTGCTGTGGGTGATAGTTTAACTGGTGGTTTATGAGGGAGAACAAGGGAGAGCAACTCCACCATCCAATTCAAGAGTGTTTGACCAAAGAATCCTTATCTTTATTTATTGGACCTTGTTGCATGTCCAGATTTTGCTTTCATTAAGATTATAAACTGCTACAGAATCCGAAAATGAGCAGTTTTAAATTAGGAGAAAAAAAGTTAGTTGCATACTATCATCAATGTCCAATGATTATAGTACACTGGCTTGCTAAAAGTACTACACAGTACACACGGCCGTATAAGTACTACATAGTCCATGAGCAGACGTACATGTATATACAGACATATAGTCTAGTGCTTACCACCCAGTCTGTTGATTGTAGTTTTGTTAGTTTCTATTTCAGCAGATAGATGATTAAGTTCGTCAGTAATATCTCTGATAGAGTCAGTGGTAGCCAAGTCGAGGGGTTGTGATGTGATGACATCCACTCGTTTCTCGGCATCAACCAGCCAATCACTGAGCTGCGTGTTCAGTTCTTTGTACGTCTGGGCTTTCTGGATAGTTTCCTCCACCTAGTAAACAAGGCTAACTCTTAAATGTACAATACGTTACACATTCGGCTAAATAGCACAATAATAAAAACTCAGATAAAACAAACATACCACAATATATAATAGCATTCCTACACAGTGAATAGTAAACAAGTCTAAGTATTAGTAAACTGTATAACTATTATTATTGGAGAATCATTCCAAAACATACAGAAAACAAGAAAAAACTAGATTCACTTCTTAGAAGTTGTTCCCTCTTGAAATCCAGCAGAAAATTGGACGAGAGAGGATAACTTTTAAACTATTCCACTGTTCTTAGTCTTGTGTGTATGTACATATACATGGTATAATATGTAAGGCTCAACAACAAACAAGAGTAGAGATTCATATACGAAATACTGCTGTATTTGCTATCAATTTTATTAGGTAATTTCAATTCACTAGCGACAGCCAATATAATGTGAATAGTGTACAATGTACATATCATTATACAGACAAATCCATACCTCATCCTTAGAGCCCATATTAGCTACTTTTAGTTTCTTGTACTGTTCACCAACGGCATCAGTGCTGGCCTGTAGCTTGGGTTTAGGTAAATGTATACTATCTTTAGGAAGGGGCTTGTGTATAGTCTCCCTGTATGCGTCCAGTGATTTCTCATATTCCTGTGAAATGATTGAGTACAGGTAATTATTAGCTGAATATATGCAGTTAACAGTAAAGAGAAGACAACTCCTAAAATTTAATGAACAGTAAAGTGTGATGCACGACTTATGATTATACACTATAATTATGTGAACATATTAGCCAGCTAGTTGTTATATATTATCATACACTACACTCACCCTCTGCGACATAGTATAGTGTTAAAAATATTGTAAGTCAAACAGAGTGTCAAGTGCAGCAAAACAAGAATATTACCGGCCTAGATATTGTGGTCTAGATTTTACCATCATACCAAAGATAGTGGAAGGGAACATCGGACACTCAATGATAAAACCCTGTCCCACCAAATACGCCCAATTTGGCGGTCCCGACGTTCCGCGATCTACTTCCCGCCTTAAATGTGTTGAACTTTTAGATGGCTGCTAGACTAGTTTTGCGAAGCAACGGGTTAACTGTTGCGCTCTTTCTAATGATATATCGTTTGTATAAGTAGACTGTCTATTCGATGCCGCTGCTGGCAATATTATCTGATTGCCCGGCGGAACACCAATAGCAAGGGCGGATTTGTGTACAAGGTAGCACAACTCTTTGCTTTGTTCGGACCGCGTTTGGAGGCGGGGGACGGACAGTTTTTGGCCCGAGTGTCTGATCTTCCCTTCCACTATCTTTGATCATACTAAACACTTGTGACACATCATGTCATTATGCAACAACAGATAACTAGCTATATAATGCATATAACCTACATTTGCTTCTGCAAGGAACTTGAAACAAGTCGTCTGCATGCCGAGAACTTTGTGATCCTGCTGAGTGATCTCTTCTTGTAAACGCTACAAACAGCATAAAGAAATGTTAGTGAACCGCTTGATCTCTAGAGAAATGACTAACCCACTACGAGTGTGATGATAGATAGGTAGTGAAGAGGTCAGAGTGTTTATGCTATGGTGACAGCAGGTATGCAGACAGAATTGCTATTATAGTGCTGTCTGTTTTGAAGCTACAAATTTTGTGTGTTCAGTTAATTTCATTTAGAACTGGCAAAATTTTAGAAGCATAAAACAACGTCATTTGTGAAGACCAGCCGTCACCAGAGTTCGATCTTTCTGGTGGAATTTCCTACAAAATGTCATAAATATAGACCTGTAACCAAATATTTTCTGTTGTTAGCCGATGGGAGAGGACATCCCTACTAATTCAATGAATTTATGACCAAAAGCAACAATGTTTGATATACATGTATAATTATGTTAATAATATTGACGTGTATACAACAATTGTAGACACATGTAACATGAAATGCTCCTTGACTGATACAGCTAGTTAAGATATACCAAAATATTATAATAATAAATGTTAAAGTCAGGTAGGTAATCATGATACAGGGATAGTAACTATTGTCATACGTTTTCCTCCAAATACATGTAAGCAAGGGCATGCATAAATTTCAACTTTGATAGGATATGAATGTATACCGCACTACGAAATGTATAATCAGGGTAAAAATAAACATTCTGATTGGCCATGTCGAGTAAAACTCTTGGAAATAGCGTTCCATAACCTCAACCCAGAGTAATCACAGTAGATAGTAATGTAAAGGAGAATAATCATTATACATGAGATTGTCTGCAAGCCATGTGAGCGGAGAAAAGTTGATGTGTGCAGTGGTACAGTGATTACCTTGGGGTCCTCACCACCAGGGCTAGAAGCCGGCTGGTTGGCTAATGTTTGAGCTTCAAACTTCTATAGCGATGATAGAAATAATATGTGGATGGACAGAATAACAAAACACATTTCGCAGTGTGAACACGCTTAGTACAGCATAAACACTTTATAAAACTGATTCAATGCCAATTTGACTGATAGATTGATTACATAATCGTGACGCAGTATGATGCTCGTGGTGAGTGGAACATTAAGCAGTCAGTGCGTCTTTAATAGCTCTTACTCCAATTTAACATACATAATCACCGAGACAACATTAACAGAAGAGAAGACAAATCATTGCTAGCCTCTGGTCATAATAGCCTCACATCTATATAACATCAATTAGTATTTCCTGAAGCAACAGATTGTTATAGAAATGACATGTGGCTGTCACACTCACCTCGAGAGCCTCGGCATGCTGCTGCAGGTGCTCCAGGTCACTAACTATGCTGCCGGCAGTTTGGATCTTGTTCTCCGCTTCAGATATCCACTCTCCAAAGCTGTCATGTTTATCCTTGTACTCCTCTAGGAAGCCTCTCATAGTTTGTAGCTTCTTGAGCTGAGCTCTGTTCTGTTTATTCACCTGTAATAAGGCAGTAGAGACCGATATGATAGGGTCTGCACTATGCTACCTTAGCATGTGTTCCAGATAATTCTGTGGCGTCGAACAATTATCTTGACAATACAAACTGTCATGCTGAAGTATATTGGAAGTTACATAGTATTATGATTGGAGTTGTTCTCTCAATACTATACTATAACCAGTCGTAAATAACAGTGAATAGGTTATTGGCTATTTAACATCATTATTCCTTCCTTGCCATCACTGAATAACAAGAAAGTGGGTCGAGTAGTCATGAGAGGACAACTCCTGTCTCAAACCTCAACAAATGTGTAGATATGACTAGTGCACCCCCAGTCTTAATTAATCATACCTTCTCATAGGTAGCCTTGAGATCTGAAGAAGCAATCCTCAGCTGCTGATACTGCTGCTGCTGGAGCTCTGACCTGTCTCCCTCTGGTCTAGACTCCAACAACTTCTGTGCTTCCTCCACCAGTTCATCTATCTCACCCTTCTTATCAGCTACTTGTTGTTGGAGAGACTGGATACAATAATAACATTGATAGCCAATATCAATAATAACACTTGGAAGGGCAACTCTTGAGAACAGGTAGCAATATTCCCCATCTTAGTGATAAATGCATAAGCCTGGGAACATGAAAGCATGTGGTATTCGAGTGTTTTTGCTCACAAATGCTATGTTGGCACAAATGCCACCAGTGAATTACGGGAGTATTTGACTTAAAGGGAAGAGCAACTTTCGAAATAGAATATTCTCATTTTCAAGAGCAATGTATGGTAAGTGAACAAATATCCCTGCACTTTTTTGTACTATTTAGCACTAGTTTACATGTTTAAGTATCGTATGAAATAAGAATTAGATAAATAGTTTCAGTTGTAGCTGCTGTAAACAGCCAACAAAGATGACCCCTTTTCTTATTTCAGGGCAATTTTCAAACTTATGAATGTGGAGTTGTCTCCTTTTATGACCGATAAAAAATTCTCAAAGGATTCGCGCCATTTTGGAGAACACTATAGAGTTATCTACTCCATGACGCCAAAGAGAGTACTCTATGGAAACCTTTACAAAAAGGTCACAGTCCCAAGGTCATCAACTGCAAGAACTGGTTTACCGATTTTTCGGGCACAGTGACAATAAATTACACTATTTCAGCAAAAATTAGGCAAGTAGTAGCACTTAGATAAAACATTTAAAATTTTTGTTGAGATGTTTGTGTCTATTCCCAACTTTCTAAGCACAATTAGATGTTGTTATACCTACCACCACCATGCTTCTTACTCTGCTCCGACTAGTGGTTGCCACCACAATTTATTTCACTGGGTATACCCATTTTATATTTATTTAATATAGCAAAACTTTATGTTATACAATATACATATATATTTAGCATCTGTATCACCAAGACGAGTGGAAACACGAACAGTAACGAATCAACAGCCTATCCAGGATAATACAGGCACAAGATTAGATATAAAAAAGACTGGTGAATTGACATGCAGCAGCAGTTTTATATGTTCAAGGTGAGACCATCGTTTATCTTTAGAGCTCAAGTGGCAATGGAATATTATTCATCCATGACTTGCAACAACTGAAATTGTTTTGTTTATTTGGTCAGGTCACTACTCCATCCAAAGAGTGTACATGGAGACACAAATAAAGAGGTATATCAGCCTAAACACCACCAGCTAGTGGCTCCTGCACGAAAGGAACAAGTCTGTGACACTGACATACCCAGAACAATAATGGGCCAGTGTGGTTTCAAGTGTTCTAGTAATATGGATTTATCTGCACACTTGATACAAGTTTATAAATTAGCTAAAATTTTATAAATACATTAGCTAAGTTATTGTTTTGTGAATTACTTTTAGATTATATTTGAAAAATCGATAGTCTCTATATTATAATTTCACTGTATATAGAAAAACATAAACATAGCTTAGAAGATAGGCTGCTTTGATGTCCTCCAAAGTTGGTTTCTTTGCTCTTCTTGTAATAGTAAGACGAAGTACTGTCAAAATATATCATATTGAAATATTATAACTGTGCATATGATATTGTTATAGCGGGATACATTTTAAATGGAAAGCAATCTCACAACACCAACACAGGTAGAAATATAATATTATATGGCCATCACTCGGCATATTTATGTGCAACGCCATATCCACAACACAAAACACAATTACACCTTTGAAATTTGCTCTGCTCAAAAACAATGCATCTTACAGGGGGGTTGTTTACGCATGTACATGCATGTTATATCTTTTTGTGTTCTACACTCTCCAAGTATGCAGTTGAGGAGTCACACATTTGTAAAAATACCAGTAATTCATAAATATGTACACCAATTATTTACTAACCCTCTTAGTAGCTCTCTAGTGTGCTCTTTTATATCTGCTATAAACAGGTGCCAGATATGGTAAGAATTGGTGACATCCTGTTTTCTTAGCCTGTAGCTCCTGACAGTCTTGCTTTATACTAAAGTATAGTAACATCTATGGAAAACATGGTAGGCCTACAACGATTAGCTTAGTTCCCAAACAAGCAATACCACTCTGCACTGCACCACATAAGATGCATATAAACACAGTTGTAGTGGCGGTTCATTGTGGTCCATTATCACTTGCAGGATCGAAATCTTGAAAGCATAACTCAAGATTAACCAGTGAACCAATATGGATTCCATAGGCAACTTGCTAACACTTGCTTACAAAGCTGGGACTACCCAAATATTAAATATAAAGACTAAAATGAAAGATGAAGCTGATACTTTAGCGATTGGGTTATTATAAAGAGAGGTAGTCAAGACATACTGTCTTGGCAAAGCACTCGACATAGCCAGGGTGCTTTAGTAAAATAGTTGTCTTCCTATTACAGTGTACATGTATATGGTGATGCCACCTTCGAAACCAAAACGATACACACATGGTACATAAAATTATGAAACATTCTACCTAGATGGAGGAGAATAGCTTACCGAATCCAAGAGTGTAAGTGCAGTAGCGATCACTATAGCCAGGACTGCCGTGCCCACCTATCTCTTTCCAAACGTACTTCATGTCCTGTTAGAATATCAGTAACATACTGAGTATTAGGGCAAACAAAATCTTATATAATCATATAAAGTATGCACCTGTTCTGCAAAGTAGTTGATAAATGCTGCCCTAGTAGTACAGCTTTGGCAATATGCATTTGACACCGAATTAAAATGTCTCCCTGTTATACTAGGTATGATTGGAGACCTACCTTACTGAATAACAACCTCCCACGACTTTTCCAGAGTGTTAGCCATGATAACAGGAAGAACATTAGGCCTACTGTACCTATAGCCATAGAACTTTTGTGTCACTAATAAATGTCCCTATAAAACCAAAATGCAGATTTGGAGAAATAAAGCTGTTCTGAAATATGTGAGCCAAACCATAAAGCTTATTTGATAACAACATGGATGCAACAATGGTGATGAAATAAAATGGATACAACGGGAATCAGCAAAAATCCTCTATAAACAGACATAATCCACATGCAATGCAGCAAAGACCAAGTTGGTTTTTAGGACTGCACAAAGTCTAAAGCAACAGTTCCAACTGTGGCAAAACTGTTATCGCATTAGATACATCATTGGGGTGGGGTTTTCTAAAATGACAAGTCCAAATAAAGCCTTGATAAAAGACTAGTTGATAGGTTGTCAAGCTGTAGATTACCAGATATTTATACACTCACGTGAGGAAAATGACAGCTGCCAAATCCATATTTTCCTTGGCTTTACGATGGATAGAACTGTGCTAGTTCAGCATATTATCCGGGTCTTGATGCTCTGAAAATTGGGGTGGTTGTCAAAATGGTAGTCTAAAAAGTAACCAATAAGAATGCTGAACCATCAAAATAATGAAAATTAATTAACAATTGTAGCCTATCTATTCAAACAGCAAAAAGGACAAAGCTCTATATATAAATTAACTCAAAAGTTCAATCATCTACAAAATAGAAATATTTATATTAGCAGCACAAGCATACTAAGTAATTGTACAATTAATGTAGAGTGGCTTGAGATGGAAAGTCTTGTCATCAATTGTCTTTTGGTTTAAAAACCAAATGAAATAAAATCTGTTTGTTTACCCAAAAATACCGCCTCCATTAGTTGAAGCATATTAGAGTCACCAACAATGAAGGACTCAGTAGCTACGGATGTAGATGCAGCAGCCTATGTTAATCTTGTAGCAGAAAGAGGAAGGGAGAGCTGATACATGAGTCATCTTAATCTCTGGAACATGAAATGAAATATTCACATTTACATTCTAGATAATATATTAAAACAGCAACCAAATCAAGGAAATAATAGGCAACTATTGTCTAATTTACATGTAGTTCGTAACCACAGATCATCAGTTGAATTATTTAATTAATAAATACGGAGAGGTTTTTCGCAAACGAAATAATACAGTTATTCACACATATCAAACAAAAAGGACACTGAAATAAAAAAAACAGTAAAGAACTGCTTCGTCAAACTGATTTGAACAATTTGATTTTCATCACAAAATCAAAACAACATTACAAAAATGTGATATTTCGATTCAAAAAGAAGCTATTCCACGCGAAATGTATGAATTAGTGTAAGGTTTCTTTAGAGTTGATTCTCAAATTGAATTTTATTACACATGAATGTCATCCAAAACAATTCTGAAATTATTATTATTTATCCAACTACTATCAACTAGAACAACAATATAATAATTTCATCATGCCCTATATAAACATGAATAAATAGCTGCAATTTAATAGGCCTAACTAATATAAATATGTAGATGATAAATATATTATGTTATGACAATAATAATTCTGAATTATATTTATTATTATATAAAATATATACATTTATATACAATACTTATATCTCTAACATAATAAAATACAAATATAACTAAATAATAATATAAAATAAATATAACATTACTTATTATTATATTATCAATGGTAACATTATTCAACCATTCATCATTTAATGCCACAATAACAATGACATTCAAATTAATATTATTGTAATTATGGCATTGTTACCTAATGATAATAATATAGCAGTATTATTGAAATTTTTAATATGTTTATTACAATAATTATATAATTATTGATTAGCCTAGTCTATTAGTATTTGAAGGAAGGTGTACATGGGGAGCGAGCGGCGTTAAAAAGTATTCTTGCTTGTTTATGGTCTCTAAATCCTGGAGAAGTTGTTCGAGTGGTTCGACCTAAATCTCATCTGTTAACCTTAATCTAATAATAATGAGATAATTATTTGTTCATTTCCATTTCCAGTACTGCAGTCGCTAACTATAAAATTCAATTATTTATATTAATAGAATTGAAAAGAATCACTATTTTTTTTTTTTTGCAATTTTCTCACAGAGACCGCACTTAAAAGTGCGTAAAGTCGTGAGAACTCGATTGTTTTTTTATTTTATAGGCCCTAATAATAATTATAATAAATAATTATCCTCATAATCAACACCATAACATAATATGCTATGATGAAATCAGAAATTAGAAGAAGTTCTACTTTTTACTCTAACTCTACGACTAGCCTACTGCTCTCGCAGTTGAGTTGCTCTTACTTACTTACTTTAGATAGATAGTTGGGGATTATTTCTATAAGCTGCAGATTTCCATAGCTGTAAACTGTTACTGTAGCTTAGCTTTATTGTACAGATTAGTTATTGTCATTCAATCACTGTGCTGGGTAATTACAGGATAAAGCAGCACACTAAGAACTTCAAAAAATCACAGAGCGTAATTTAGTTTCCACTCTTTTTGAAAGCCAAAGTTGAGCCGTGCCAATATTAGCCTTAGTTTAAACAAACTCACATTTCATCGCGGTTAATTGGATACGCCCCGTTACAGCCTGTTAGTACCGAAACTGAAGTCTACACAGCCCCACAAGTCTGTGTGGCGCCTGCGTAATAATACTTCCGTTCACCAAAATTGGTGAACAAGTGACATGGCGGCCTCCACGCTGTCACGTGACCCAATATATTATGCAATTGTTTATTATGTAACACCGCGTAGAATTCATTGTGATATGCATCAATGGTGTCATGGGGGCATAACTGTTTATTTTAATTGAAGTCAAAACTAAAGTTGCCTTTCACTTTAAGCATAAAAATAACATTAAATTCGATCAACACTCTTGTACTCTTGACTTCTGGTCTTTCCAATATATTATTACTATATTATCAAACCATGCAATATTTACATCTACAAATTATACATTTAACATGCATTACAGGCCCTAGATATATTAAATAGTCATAGTACATTCACTGACTTTCATAGACTGAGTTACCTGCAAACCAGCGATCTGATTGGCTATTTCTTCCACACTCTCCTGAGGTTTAGCCTCTTTGGCCATGTTGAGTTCTATGTCAGAGAGCCAATCTATCATCTCTGGTATGTTGATCAGAGGTAGTAAGATGTTACTCTGTGGGTTGGACAGACTCAGACTTCCAGTCTTTGGATTCAATGTCATCGGAGTCTGGTATCCAACCAGCTTATTAGCAACTGCATCCTTTACCTGCATATGCGAGTTAGTACAATGTAAGTGGAGATAACTACAACTGTAGCGCCCATGTACCGTTACTGTGACTAGCTGGTAAACAACTTTTATTGAATAAAATAAACTATCAGGTCAATGTGTGATTTATTTAATATGTGCAAGTATACCAAATTATCCAATGTGCACTGGTACCCTAGATGGTAGTTAGGAGATTCTAGATGAACATCTGATACAGATCGTCTGTGGCTAACATATACATGTCAGTGCACCCATAACTGCTACACATATGTGAAATAGACTTACATTTAGTTTCACATCATCAGTTATGGCGAGCTCTGTCTTATCATTAGCAGCTCCAGCATTGATAAACTCTATCAAAGGTGCTTCCTCCTCTATAAACCTCCATGATTTGATTTCAGGATTGATAATTTTCTTTGCCACAGCATCACCAACTGGCAGCATACCATTGGTCAGATTATTAGTAGGTGGTCCACCATCCATTCCATCCAAACCAGAATCGGAGCTGCTTACCAAGGAATTCTCCATACTGTCTAATTTACCTGCAACATTGTAATAACCTGTGATCAATAGTTGACATCGTGCAGAGCCATAGGTTGACAGCGTGTATTGGACCAGAGGCTACCAAGAAGTCCAAGATTAATTTAGGTTAATAGATTGTTAAGTTGGCAATATCTAAATGATTAACACACCAGCAAACCATGGAAATACGACATCATTGCTTACTAACACTGCATGAGAGCTTACAAAGCATAAATTTATTAAATCCTTTAGGCTATCATAAAAAAGAAGAGACTTGTGACTATGGGTGTGGTAATACCATAGGATGAGAGGCCAAATCAAGAAACAAATAACAAGTAATAATCTAGTCAACCAGCGTATAACAACATACCTTCCTTGATTCCAGTTGCCAGTGTACCTATCCTGCCACTAGCTTGATCTACAAAGAACACAGTCTCTGGAATGACATATCCCTTGTCTATAGCCTCTTGGAGAGTGACGTTAGCCTTAGTGTCAGGATTAAACCATTCCCCGTTAACCATGTTACTATCCATAGACTGCTGCAGGGACATCTTATCCATAGCATTGTACAGAGCCTTAGCATCTTGTTTACTTATCAGTCCCTCGTCTGCAGCTTCTACCAGCGACATCCTACGGTTATCTGCCGGATTAACCACCTCTGCTCTCTGTGTATCGTACAGGCCGGTCTGTACAGCCTCTCTCAGAGGTAGCACCTCCTCAGAACTGGGACTTTTTATGCTAATATCTCTGCTCTCTGAGACTAGCTTTTCTACTACATAGGCCACTTTGAGCTCCTCGGATGGAATGATGCCGGCAACTACGTCCCCTGAGCCGAGACATTTTTGTAACGTACGCCCCTCTTCAGGTGATATAATGTTTTCATCAAAAGCATAGCCCAGCGACATGAGCTGATCAGAAGCTTTGTCACGTATGAACACCGCATACGGGTCTAACTTCCTGTCTTTAACAGCATCATCTAATGGTACCTCAGAGTTATTAGCCAATAGCAATGCCGCATTTGGACTAATTCTTCCAGAGTCAATGTAATTCTGTAAAGAGAGTTTCCTGCAAGCACCCAGAATGCATTGCATGGCAGGCATTGTGAGCAGACCCTGCTGAGCAGCCTTCTCAAGATTTATCAATGAACCGTCTTCGTTAACATAGCTTAGAGAGTCAAACTTGATCAGACCGGATTGATAAGCCTCTCGGATTGAAATAGCTTCACCTTTATGGTTTATTACAGATTTGACGCTACTGTCCATGTGGCGGGACAGAGCCTTATATGCACTAACACTAGGGTCTTCCTTAACATGTGGCAGCACATAGCGGACTGGTGTAGTACCAGAATCGTGTAACTGAAGGAGATTGATAAGAGCTTTGACAGAGCTACCAGGAGTAACTTTAGTGGCTTTAACCACTTCCTTGCTAACGGCGTCTGTGAGGCTCATATACTCCCCAGTGTCGGGGTTTCTATACTCTGACTTACTCGGATCTACAATACCTTTACTGACGGCATAGGGTAAGCTAACTCTGTATTTAGTCCTAGGGTCAAGGACATTGTCCACCTCGTACTGACTTGGCCCACCGGATGCTTCAATTGTATCTATGGACGTTGTGTCACCATTGAAATGGGTGTCACTGTTTAGTTTCTCTGATACGATATATCCTTCCTGTAACGCCTCTTGGAAGGTTAGGGTCTTGCCATCAAATGTGGAGACGAAACTGGAATCATTGGGACTGATAACTCCACGTCTAACAGCCTGTGAGACAGATAGGATGTTCCCAGATTTAGTATCCATTATTCCTGCAACAAATGTAACATACATGCATGAACAGCGGGGTAAATGCAATTTGATGTGAACTTGACATAGCCAGGGTTCTATGAAAGTTTTAGATGAAGACGGTGTCCTATTGAGTACAACATATGATGACGAAAACCACAAAGATACGTAACGCTGCACCTGATGGTGAACAATACACACCCTGTAACTCACCAGTATGTCTACAGCCATACCGCACATAAGACACAATATATAGTAGAGCAGATGTCAATGGGAGGGGCAAAAGGCAGGATGTTATGTTGTACGTACTACCAGAGAGCTGGGGCTCTGACTAATGTAGTAATGCACATCCTCACTTTCCTACTTTGTTAATTAACCTTCTGTTAAGAGCATTTATGATGCCATTAGATTGTTATTGCATTTCTATATCACTCTATATTTATTTCGCATGATCGTTGGCTGCTGTATGATTTCTAAATGCAGCCCTTTATTTACTCTGCACTTCTAACCATTCGAGTATCTAGTAACTGTTTGGTAGCATGGATGAACATGTGTCACGGTGAATATACAAGCCACAGTCTTCCCATCATGTTGAATGTATGTGGGGAGCCCCAGGGTTGGTGATTCTCTATAGATTTTTGCCGAAATCCTACACCCTAAGCATATTTACAGTTCGATTCTATAGGTAGGCTTGGAATCCAAGCTAGTAGGCTACGTTAGCTGCTATCATCGCACAAAAGAGATGATCGCCTAAAGAAACTTGCTTGTTTCTTTATTCTGAAAATGCTAAATGCTGACCTATTCAGACACAAACAAGCTTCAGGACATGCTGTCTGCTCATCAATAAGGGTTTATATTATACCAAATATCAAATAAAGAGCAACCGATGTGTCATCAACGGCAGTAGTTGTAATCCCTCGCCTTAGAGTGGGGCCTTAGTCTGCAGCCAATGACAAGAATTGGAATGTTATTAGTAGATGTGTCAGCTGTGGTGGGAAACAACTCACATCAAAAACTCCCTTACAGATATCATGCTAGTGTGAACCTATGGAATAGAGACAGCTTTCGACCTGAGGATATGAACTATGTTGCAATATTGTAAATATCTAGTGGTATTATGACATGCATAAAATATTTCAGCTTGTAGTCTGCTTGTATATCCCTTCAACTTATTGGTGTTTTCTCCTTTCAACAACATACTGGTGTATAGCCTATTTATAAACACACCATACCACCACCGCTGTCATCTGTCATCAAGACCTCAGAGAGAACATATTATAAAATATTTTAATCTATCTCAGGAACTCAGAAAACTCTCAGCGAGTGATAAATTATCCATGTACATGTATAATTAAGTTACCTGTCAGTCAGCCAATAGACTAAGAAATAAATCTGCGATGATTTCTTGTTGGCTAACCAAAACATCTCTGTACTACTAAAATATGCCTACCACCCTGGCATAGATCAGCTACTACTACTAGTACAGTATAATCAGTAACCTAGAGTATGACTATATGCCACACATTATAGCAATCAGCCAGGAGTAATCACAACAAATAAAGTGCAACCTATTGAACTTGAAGTAAGGAGAATGCCAATATTCTTATATTTATACAACATGATGTACTGTACATGATTGTATATATTATACATGTACAGTACATTGCTGACTCATGACCTCTAGTCTAGTCTAGTATTCAGAGAGCTAATATGGAACTACCACAACCACATCAACCGAATTTTGTAATAACCAATATTTGTATATTATTAATTATTATACTTGATAGACTGACTGTGCCATAATAAATACATAACCCCAAATAGATAAATTAGTTGATTTCAAAGTTTATTAACAAAGCCATAGCTAATATGATTTAATTGCATACTTACAATTACGAAAGTTAATTGGTCCATTCTATCTCTGAACATGACATTCCCAAACATATCACCTCCATAGAGAAGGAATTCTAACTGCACATAGTTTCCTTGAATATTGAATAGACTGGTACCCTCTATATATATTATAACAACTGACTATACTACTTGTATGCAGGGTGGTAATTGACTTATCCCCACCAATTAACTGCTGATGTTAATCTAACTACATACATCTTTCTCTCAGCTAAACGTAACCATCCTCAGCTTATATACTATCACTATCTAACATTCATACTGTTCATTCAGTATTCTTAGCGTTTCCTTTCCATAACAAAGTGAAGTACTAATAATAATAATCTATAATTAGCCTTATTCAGTAAGACCCTATAACTCCCATCCTCCACTTGGAGACAGAACCCAGGCTATGCACCATTTATTATAAGACTACAACTCGACAATGTGTATTGCTGTTAGACGACAATGTGTATTGCTGTTAGACGATGATCAGTGTAACAGCTGCCTATGCTTATTGCCTTCATACAATACTTAGTCACATCTGCCCCCTCCACTAACAATAATTCAATAAATAGTCCACAAATACGAACATACGATGGTACTTGAAATACTTTCTTTCTAAGCTGCCCACTGCTGTCCATATGCTCTTATAGTCAACCAATCATTGAGTTGGCACAGAGTGGCAACTTCACCGTCAATTTTTGACTAACATAAAACTAGTATAAATAATGTATATGTTTACACTCACCATGTCCGTGATTTGAGGGATGGATTCGTTTAAAGTAGCAAGTACTAAATACTTACTATACCTTAATTATTCCACACTATTTATTGATTGAATTAAACCAGTTGATTATCAACCAAATATTCTGCATAAACAAAACACACAACTTTCCATCTCACCCTTCAGGCTACATTTGTAGCTGCTACTGCTATGCCATTTATTGCTGCATGCATGATTGAATGCATGTACTGGCAAATTACTACACAAGTAGTAGAGGACAGACAACCCTCAAATATATATACTGCAGGTATATATACATATAGATTTGGGTGCTAAATCTTCACCTACTAGGGTTCAGAATCTCTACAGGGCTGATAGATGATAGAAAGTGTATCCTGTATACGTTGATAGAAATTCCCATGATTTAAACATGGTGAGCAAGTTGGATCAATGGAAGTGATACAGTGTATAACATAACTACTACCATTAGTAGATTTAGAAACCATTTGGTTAGCCTTTCATAAAGTACAGCAACCATGGAGTCAGTCACATATTACTTATTATACACACTCTGTAAACTGTACATGTATATAAAGTATAGACTTGTTTTCCCCTACCTGTCACAGTGTAGGTAGTCTGTGGGGGTTGTCTCTCCTTACTCAGCTCTACTGAAGGGATTCTAGACTTGATTCTCTGTGACTCTAGCTGCTCAAAATCCTTGCTAGTAGATACTTCCTGTACAATAATTTTGCCTTGCTGCACAGCTTCATTTATCGGTATACCACCTTCTTCTTCGACCAAACTAGAACAGGAAATAAATACATGACAATTGACTAAACTAATATTGGTTTCGTTGTGCACTTAGCTTTAGCCCATACGCATGGCTACAATTAGATATTCATTCAATCTAAACTACCCGCAAAACAACTTCAAATGGGCTAAGAAACTTATGGTAGTATGGTAGTATGTATCTCCATGGGCTGCTGGGAGTTATCTACTCCTTCAAGAGCTAGCAATAGCGCTTGCAGGGGTAGATAACTTTAAGCAAAATCTATGAATCTTATTATTGAGTACCAATTAACTGTTCCTACATGAGATGTTCATGAAAAGTGGTCCACAATAATCTAGATTCAAGAATTACATAATATGGCAAGCATGATATACATGTACATGTAGGTCTAGATGATTTTAACAAGTGTTAAGAAAGAGAAGACAACTTCTGTTAATGCATCTCACTGAGAAATAAAGTAAATATACTACAATAGTTGGATAAATTTTTTCTTCAACTGACCTAAGTGAGTTATCTAATAAACAAAACAGTAATATAATCTAACAGATGCAAAGATAATATTCACCAATAGAGTCCCCTCTCTTGATCGACAATCTTCCTAGCTAGAGCTTCGTCTAGAGAGATGACCTTGTCAGTGAGAGGATCTTTGACTCCAGAGATTAGAAACCTTGTTGTCTCTTGAACGGTGCACACAGTAAACACATCGTCATCTACCTCAGTTGTTACAGTTAGTCTACAGAAATATTAGTCAAGTCTTTACAATTATGAAATGCATACGCTCTATGCTGTATAATTTGTATAAATAACTGCACTTTGACTACATTCTCTAAATTTATCTAGTACTTAGAAATGAATGGAACACACTATGCACATGGTTAGAGATACAGCAGTTCAAATCATGTTAACTTTCTGATTAGAGTTGTCACTCCCTGTGTATGGGATGGAATGACAACTCCAATCAATAAATATGCATGGACTTCTATTTGCATGCAACAAATAAAGGTGTGTGTGTAAAACTAAATCCCACCAAGATATAAAATGTATGTATAAAGCTGACAGATCTCCACGTAGAACTCAGTATTTGAGATTTGGGTTTTTGCCGAACTGATGTTCTAAAATCACAAACATAGGTGTAGCCTACGTATGTTTCCAGCGGACACACACTCGTGGCTAGGATACTAACCTTAATGGTCTCCTCTCTGTATTCATCTCCTGGGGGGTGGAGCTGCCGAGGTCTGAGGATATTCTAGATTTCTCACAGATGTACAGAGTATCGTCCTCCTCTACTTCTTCACCAGAGTCACTAGACTCGTGGGGAATCCTGCAAATAGTGTGTATATACATGTATATGTATGTCTGCACAGCACTACAAGTCACTACAAGTATCCATACAACTATATGACTGTGTAGTCCATTTTACTATCCCCAACAAACATCCAGTGGGGTTATCATTCACTACTTCCTAATTACAGTTTGAGTAGTTATAAGTGGTTATAATATACAGGAGATTAATGCTATCATGTCCATATACTTATGATTAGTGTACTACCAACAGTCATACAGATGATATATTATATTATATAGGCCTACTATTCCTATGACTGTATAATACTTAAACCTACATGGTAATAATAGTACACAAGTATAATAGTACTAGCTCTATATTAGGTTAATATGACATCCCCAAGGAAACAGCTAAGATTTGTTCCATTTTAACCTATCTAGCCTGTGGCCCAGTAGCTTGTACTCTGTAGGTCCACTTAGAACAAACCAACTCGCGGCGGAGAGTTACCAAGTAGAGCCAGTATCCAACATGGACTACTATCTTTCACAGCAGAGCACAGGTTACTATAATTATAGTCTGTATGACTGACCTCTATGCTTTTGAGACCAGAAAAACAAAACAACTGAGAGAAGAAGTACCGTCGATATAAGTTGTAGATTAACTATATGAAGATAATCTAGAGATGCAATACACAGAAGCAGTGAATCGCTGACAAAGTAGGAGTCTAGCACGGAAATGAACCTACTACGGCTGTTTGAATGCCAGGGGGAAACTAGGATTAGGAATTCATAAGTTTTTAATGTTAGAAAATCCCAAACTTGAATCGCTAATTGCAGGTGGTAAAACCGCTCTTCGATACTATCATTCATTCTCTTTCATGCTCAGAGTAGAGTGATTATACTACACTACATAATATAGTGCATGTATAATAGATGCTTATCAAATAACAACTGTTTACAACACTGGTATATGATCCAGTCAGTCCATGCAAGGGAAGATAACTTACCCTGCTTTGATGTGCCCATACAATGCACTTGCTATTCCAAGAGTAGACAGCATTGAGAGCTAACAGTACTATATAATAACTTAGCAGCTAAAGGTCTCAACTAACTCCACTTCACTACAGTAAACTGACGATCACCTGTCTACCTGTGCCAATGCTGAAGGTACCATAACCAGCGGACCATAAATAAATAGTTGCATCATCCACACTAATTCGTCAATAGAACCAACCTAACCATTGCATGCATTAGACTAGCACACGTAACACTACCACAAGTGGAAATGTCAAACAAATACTACTGTCTACAGAGTATAGACTGTAGACCTACAAGTATCAACTCAGCACATCAGTAGAGGTGGGTATATGCTATACAGTATCAGTGGCCCCATTCTATATTTACCAATCAATGTGGGATCAGCTCCAAGATGAATTCCATGCCTCTAGTTATGAGACAATCATAATATTATCATTAGTTACCAACCATATAACATGTGAACTAAATACAGCAGTGTAGTGTACTACATGTACACTGCATATACTATACTGACAGCTAGGAGCTATACATTGGGAGGAGCAGACGCTGCTATGACTTATAAAGGTTACATGGGATATGAACTAACAGCTGAGATACAAAAGTTATCTACTCTTTGAGCCATCAAACCGTAATATCATATAATGACATCATGCTACTCTTACAATTTGAACAGTCTGGGTGTATAGCTGTAAGCAGCTGTTGTGTTGCAACAGATCAGCTACAGTTCAGCCCCACATCAGAATAAATCAACAATGTGTTACAGGAATAATGAATATGAATAATTTACCCTCTTCAATTCATTTTCAGAACTGTGCTAAAACCCCTAAAATACTGTTTCTACCACATAGAAAACCATTACACCATAACCAGGAGGAAGTAACTCCAACAGCACCTCAATAACTACCAGTAATTAATACCCATCATATATTCAATGTAACATATAGATAATCACTATATATGAATATGTAATAAATCCTAAACCAGCAGTGTTGTATATGTATAATACACTAGACCTACTCCCAAAGTCACAACATATTATTACAACTCCTCAAGCCCTTGAAATAGTTGATAGACATACATATACACCATAGAAGGAGCTATGTCACACCTACTGTAGATGATAGTGCTACTGATAAATAAATGTGTGTGACATAGCCCCTTTAAAGTCCCAGTTTGTGGCATACCCCTTTAAAGTCCTTACATGAACAACAAGAGCAGTTAGCTAAAGCAAAGCGGTCAGTTATTACATATACTATGTTTTACGAAGGAATGTCTTGGGAACATATCACCAAATAGCAAAGGCTTACTAGATGTTACTTTCTACCTGCTAAAGATGAAAATGAAATACAATACATTAAGATTATATCGTGCAAGAGAGTGCGTATAGTGCAACATATAAATATATGAAATTATTAGCTGCCATGTTTATAATAACACCCATGGGAGCAAACTGCATAGTAAATCAATAAACCAAAGAAACAACGTTAGTCAGTTACTGGAAAAGTCAGCCATTAAGAAAATACCAAATATTATAAAATATAAAATATACCATGCATTACTTTATCCAAGCATTCCCTTTGCTACACAAAAAGTTTCTAGTGTGAAATATTTACTTACTTCTTGATGAAAGCAGTTGATCTAAACTTCTGGCTGTCTTGAACTACGTCTGATATGACTAGACTCTCACAAGCTGTGCTCTTATCTATGAGGTCTGAGTAGTCATCCCTGTATATCTCCATATCCTAGAATAACAGCTTATATATTATATCATGTATACGCACAACATGTATCCACGTAACGTCTGTATGCATGCATGTATCTACTCTGTATGTACATGTATTCACAATTCACATGTAGTTGTATATTGTATATTATACAAATACATGTACAGTGTACTCAATTATGCATGTAATAATACATAAACAAGTACAATATATAAAAAAGTAGATCGTGTATGTAATATTTATACGTATCTATATAAAGATTTATCTAATTTGTACATGTATATACATGTACATGACCACAGTACATATTTTACATACATTTTGCACACAGTATAATAATACATAGTTACAAGTAAAGTTCAATAATAATATATACAAGTAAAGTAAAGTATGCCCAGTGTAAACTACCAAGTCACTAATAAGCTATTACACATACATGTATAATATTTAGTCTACGAGCTCTCAAATATAATATACAGTATGCAGTATATACAGACAGCAATTAGCTTGAGCACACTTTAATGAAGACTTACACCTCACACAAATCTATCGACTAATTAAAATCTACAGCATAATTTATGCATCGGCAGACAGCGGATTACATTGAGACTGGTTAAAGCTCCCATTTCAGATGATCTCACATACATATATAGCTACATGTACACGAATGACATCATGGTCCATGTAACATATATTACACTATAGTATTGATATCTATCAGCCCACTTACAATACAAATAATCATATTAATCTGTCTACATAATAAAGTTAAATTATAATCATAAGCTACATACATCACAAGACAGAGTTGATCATTTGTACATGTAAATGCTATTAATCAAGAAGAAGAATAAGAACTAATACAATGCTATATTTTAATAATGCACATGAACAGTATACATGTATTATAGGCCTACTTTAACTATTGAGTATATAACTGTAAAATTTTCTTGCACTATTACATAGTATATTATATATACATATAGTAAATACAGTATGTACAAGTAATATACAGTAAGAATATGTACATGTATATATAGTAATATAGAATTATCATACGTCAATACACTAGTACAACGACAATAAACGATGTCACAAAACTTTGGGAATTATTACAGAACAATCATGAATATAATACTATACTACATGTACATAACATCCATACAGTAACTGGTACATCGCAAGTGATTTTATAATATTTACTATTACACAAATAACTATTCCCCATGAAATCGTCTAAATAAGTCAATGACGTCCCCCTTGCCATACTAAATAATACAAACCTATCATGGTGAGGCTGATATGATTCCTTACTATATGAATATAGAGTCAGTCAGCAGAGCTTTCACTAATTAACTGTCTTAATAGTCAGCGAATCAAATGCACACTCCACACAGACTAGCAGCACTATGTGCTCCATGGGTATTGGATGCATTGAATGCTGACTTATCAGTAAAAGGCCCATGTGGGCTAAACTATATCAAGTTTTGATAAGCATGCACCTTCTAAAACAAACCTACAGGCAGCAAAAACCGATTACAATGAGAAAAACATGACGAAAACACGATAACCAGAGGAAGATACTTGAACAGGCGTAAGACTGACCTGATAAGCCCTGGTCATTCGTTCAGCGATTTGGAAGAATTTCACCGAGTCGTTGTCACTGCTGGAACCTAGAAATGCAGCAGAATGTCATATGTTAAGTCAATGTAATAACAAGTGTGAGTGGACATTCACAGTCACGTCTCAAAACGTCAACCACTACATCTTAAAAATGACTTGTATGTATTGCATAACTAGTAGAAGTGAAAACACTTCATTTGCTCTAGAAAGCTGCAGCAGCCTAAATTCACCTACAAACATGATTATTAGCCATTCCATTTCATCAGGCAGGAGGGCAATGTTATTAGGTGGTTATATGTATGCCAGGCGGGCCGATGTGGAGAAGAAGCCTCTCTTAGCTCCACTACCAGAGACCGTGACCTCTGACAGTTACCCGGTGGCATTCAAACCTGGCCCTCTAATAGGTCAAACGTAAAATACTAATAAACACGTCATTCAGGCCCTAATTATATACAGTAGTGTGATTACAGTAACCCACTAATAGGAATGATGATTGTAAAATAGCAAGACTGATACAATAATATCTGTATTTACAAGAAACCTCTCCTCGGAGATATTACTCATCAATGAACTCAGTATAGTAGAAGTTCCTACAGAGGTAATGTTTATTGGCTCTGCTGTAATCTATGACCTAAGGCTAAAACCTCACCAGCAGGTTCCTCATCTAAGGAAGATATCAAGTCAATGAACTCTTCAACACGATCAGCCAGAATATCGTACTCCTTCTCGGAGAGGCTGTTGAGTGGTATCTCATGAACCAGTTGCTGTAGGGAGACTAGCACATCATTCCTGTCATCCTTGCATAGACTCTGGAACTGTTGGAGAAAGTACAATACAGAGTACATTGATAATACATTAACCTGAACTAAAATCTTTGTTACAAAAATATCCACAAAAACCATAATTTATTCATACATGCAATAAAAGTAGGCTTGTTGTGGAGCTCTTTATAATAAAGCATTTATAGAGTAGGAATAAAAGAGTTAGCAATGTGTGCATCAGCTTGTGTAAGGTTTGAAGTTATCATCACTTGAGTTCAACTCGCACATTTGGAATGATTATATGAGGCTAGGCAGTTAATTACACTACATGACGCTGCTCTAACCGAGGAAATATACATGTACAACACGGTCACTAAATGTGATGATAACTCCCAAATTGGTAACACTTTTTAGGGTGAGTAGATTGGCACCATTTATGAGTTGTGCCCACCTGGGTGTATTAAGCTATAAGCGGACAACTCCACACAAATAATAAAGGTCGCTGTTTTGACTGTCACGTACATGAAGGAAAGCAAAGATATCTACGTCAACTTACTGTCTGTGGCTGAGATTTCTCAGATATAAGCTGCACGACTTTGTGCACGACGTGATGTAAAGCCTTGAAAACCAGCATATTCCATACAGTGAGTAGAATCTTCCTCATACTATCAAAATAAAATTAATAAAAAGTTGGACATCGAGGGGTTAAACCACATCTACATGTAAGTTACTTCATACGCTTTATATTATATACATAACTGTAGTTTCACAAACTCACATAGCAAATAAATAATGGTAAAAGCCATAGAACTACTTCTGTAAGACAACATTTACTGAGTGACTCAGTGGATATCACCGTCAGTCAGTTTTGTATTCATATATAATACAGGACTGTTATTAGAAATTATCTGCTCATTACCATAAGAGAGTAGATAACTTCCTAACATAAAAAAGACAACACTGTGTTAGTTAGTTCTGAGTAAATATCATGTATAATGAATAATAAAACCGTTACATGTTAAAGTTAATGTATGTGCTTACCTGTAGCTGGCATCGATAGCCTCCTTGCAGAGAGAAGATAACACCAATATAACAGGTGGCAGCTCATCCTCTTCTCCTGCTTCATTGCGAACCTAAACAGATACATGTGGGATAACAGGAATAGCAACATTTGCAATGTGTGCAACTAAGTGCAGTATATACATGTATGTACACGTGTATGATAACTATAATACTGATTGTACAAGGTAAATGTGTAAAGCATCAAATGTGTCAAGGAGATTACTGCAATGGATAATTATTTTAGGTGTAATCTTTTACAGTGTGTTCTTTTGCGCAGAACAAATCATTGAATGGGGGAACTGTGTTATGAAGGTTCATCCCACTAAACAAGGCATGTAAGGATTACCTGTATACAGTAGTAACACTTGTCAAATAGGACAGTGACAGTATATTTAGGTTATTCTTGTCACTGCAACTTAGAGTCAATACCCTCCCCCTAGCCTAGGTTCTACCACACCTTAGAGCTACCTAACAGTGTGGTATTTCCATTTATAACCTTGAGGTTACTAACTCCAATAAGTTTTAAAACCACCTTTTCATTGTATACTACATACATAATACATGTACATAATACTATGTCGTACGAGTAATATGTATACAATATATACTACATGTATATATAGCCTACTACAACACAAGAGTATACCTAAATATACCACTAACACTACATAGTGTGCAGCAGAAATGGGTATAACTTACAAGCCATGCTATTTGATTTGAATTGTCAACAATGAGACATTCATCCCCTTCATTGATGGAGAACTAAAATATAAGAAGAGTAGAGAGCATTAGTAATCATATGACATAGTACTTGATATAAGGTAGTCAGACAATACAGTTGATAACATGAGCCAATGCAAACAACATCAGAAAGATACAAATACACTGATGTAGGCTGAGTAAGTACACACTACACAGTGATTGCACTGAGCTTGGAGTAACATGGTAGACAACTCCAAAATCCACTCCTTTCAATGGTTTTTCTGTTGTTAATTTCAATAAATAAAACTGTTAATGACACCAAATTATGCTATTGAAAATCTAACACCATAGGCCCAGTAGCATTACCAGAAGAAAACCTGAGAACTACAAAACCCTATTATAACAGTTTCATTACATAAGGGCAATCTGTTTGCTGCCAGGCGTATCTATTTGTACACTTTCAGGGGAAGCTGGTGCTTATTCCAATTTCTTAATTAAACAGGTTTGAGTCAGACTGGCTACACCTATACACAACTGCCCCACCTAGAAAGACTAAAGTGTAGTAAATAGCATTATTAAAATGTGTCAGACAATGTTAGGAATTTGACTGGGTGCATTGAGTACTGGTTAATAATGTAATATAGCAGCCATTATGATATGACTTAGTATTTCCTATGATGGAATGAATGAGGGCAGATTAGGCAGGGGTCTATTTAATTCATTCAAAACATTCCCGATTGTTTTGATTCAGTTTAAGCATGGTTTATATTATAATACCAGTCAATCCTTAAATCTTAATACTCTTTTCAATCAATGTTTCAATTATACAGGTACATGTTGACCAAGTATCATGTTGTAAAATATGTATATTACAGTGAACAGATGTGGAACCATGTCAAACAACTCCCAATTGTAACAGTTTCACGGAAAAGTAAAACACTGCATCATTAACTAAGAGGCCTCCTCTAGTGCTGGGTAAGATTTCTAGATATTAGATGTAAAAACAACAGAATGCAAATGCTTATAGTTTGTCTACATTGAACTTTCAGTTCCCGAGTGAGGCCACCCAGAAAATGCTCTACTAAAAACCTCTGGTTGGTTTGTGTAAGAATTCAAGTGGACACCATGTCTACAATCATACATTGATCTCCATTATTTGGTTGTTGTAACATTTTTAAAAAGCTACATTTTCACACATGCTTTCAAGAATTTTGGTACTTGATAAAAAATAATGATTATTTCAATTTTACAGCAACATTACAAAACCGGCCAGAAAGCATGTCAGATGTATAATTGGGTTCCCACAAATACAAACAAACAACTAAAAGTAAAGAGAATTACCTCCCCATGAGTAAACGAGAGTAGAGATCGGGCTTTGACAGGAAAATCAGGCAGCTCCCTTCGATATCGAAGAGGCACAATTTCCTTTGACTTCTCATTTAGTGATTCAACGTACTCCTGCTGCTGGAGGAGTATCCCTGTCAACTTCTGCAAAGGCAGCAAATAATTAGTTAGTCTATTAGAATATAATATAGCATATGTACATGCACTTTAGTAGTTCAAACATTGTACAAATGTAATTTAGTGTCAGGCCTACTGCAACAACCGAGTTTATTCTCAGATTTACAATATAAGAAGTTGAAATTTAAATTTACAATAGTATTTAAGCCATTGACAAGTTGAGGAGCTACAGTATATAAATGTATATTAAAATTTGATTTCACAGAACAAATGTAGAAATGTTGACACACACATGTAGCGGGTTTACAGAATTGTTACATGTAGGCCTACTGTATAAGTGTCAAAACTTCTACATTGTAGTTATGTTATATTCAAGTGAGATTGCTGAATATGTTAGCCGCATTTTCAACTACACATTCACCCCTCGCAATTTCAGTAAATTGACTTTATTTTCGTGAAAAAACTAAAGCTTGTTGATGGAAATTCTGTTGTATGCAACAATGCATAACCTTTATTGTACAACAAATACACGTAGCTATGTTTGGACATAATACAAATGTTGAAAATTCTTCATCTTATGACATATAGAGTAGAGTTCACTTTACTTTCCCACAGTATACAGAAGTCAGCTGACCAAGTAGTTAATTTATTTGTAAACAAATGTCTATTCAACTACAAGTATGGTCAATATACTTTCGAGTTTTAATTACTAGGTTAGAGGTGAAGGTAGGTAGATTTATTATTAATTTTTGAGAACAAAAATGTTGGCACCCACAGTTCAAAGGCCATTAATCAGGGGAGATGAAGGTTATTGCATCAGATTTGTCAATTTCTAATCATAGAATACAAGGACAGATTACCTATTACCCCTTCCTGCCCTCAATTAATCCGTATACCCAGTGTTTTAGTACAAAGCCGCTGAACTTTTAGTATATGCAACAAACTTTTAATAATCAATTACTTAGAGTTAAATACTTTCTTCACCTGCACCGTATCCAACGGCAACAATAAACAGTTAATGGGTAAGTATTATGCATACATAAGCACACCACCAATCACCATGGTAACAATTAAACAAAATAACCAACAGGAAACTATATGGAATAATCTAGTGTTAGATAAGGCATATAATCATCTATAATTACATATATCATCAGATTATGTGATTTGAGATATAGCCTGGGAGTATGTTGACTGTGAGCCTGTGATTTATGAGTAATTCACCAAGGCAGATCAGATTATATAACCAATAATTATATAATATTACGATTATACTTGTATATTCTAATTCTAAATCAGCTAAGACTGAGGACTAATACTGCATGTAGCCCTAGGAATATCCATATACATTATACATGTACTAATTGTTCAATTACAAAAATAGAGCGAGGGACAGATTAACCATCTATTGCTCTCACAAATGTTTGTAATGGAACACTCTTTCAGTTAAAAATCCAAAGAGAGAATTCTTGACCGAATTTGGAATAAAACGCATCTATTCATAAGAAGGGGGCTCGAATTTGATATGTGTAGAGAGAAAGGGAGGTTTAGGGTGCTCAGTACTGCAAGAGAAAACTAGAAAGCAGTGACTATAACTATCCTATAACTAACTATAACTGTCCTTGCATGAAAAATAAAAAAAGTCTCACACATATAATAAATATCTTACTCCTGTATGAATACCATGACACTAAGACACAATGTATATTACAACATAGCCTAGCGTACCTTGAGATTATCAATAATATCTGTGGGTGTCTGTAGATGTGCCCTGATCAGTTCATCTATCTGCTCCTGGAACATGACTAGTCCTCTCTGGACATGCTCTGCTTGGTGGAAGAACTACAATACAACAGTTCAACTAACTCAAGTATAACTCCATTGGTATAGAACTGTCTTATGACACAGTGAAATACTTACTGTGTACATTCTGTTAGCTCTGCAGTTAGCACCTACTCAGATCAGCACATTTATTTTTTCCAATTTTCTACAGTTTTCATATTCTACATTTGGCGAGGCAAAGAGGAATGAATTACAGCAATAACTATCACAAGTCTCATAGCATGGATGTGAGGGATCAGGTCAATTATAGTTTACATATCTGTTATCTAACTAGCCCCAAGAGCCAGCATGTCTTTCATTATATCAGTAATGGCCTAATCTACCATCCCAATAGCATGTACAGTATGAATATACCAGAGCATGGCTCTGGTATATACTATTATAATACAGCTAATAGAAAAACCAACTGTCTTTTCAATAAACTTTCAGCACACAATGACAATATCATATCAAAAAATTCATTGGTTTTCAAGACTCAGGTCTACTACTATTATAATTCGATTAAACATTTTAAACATCTAATTAATTAAAAATCAATAAGGAAGATAAAATACTATCAATATGCACCAAGTATTACATATACTCTACTGCAGATAACAGTGTAACGCTGTATTATATAATAACAACACTAGAGTATGATGAAAGAGAGCTTGGAGTGCAATGTAAGTTAAGTAAAACACTGCTATCTACATGCATAAGTAAGGCGAGGTGAGGCGTCACTTACCTGCTGGTAATCAGATGCATGTTTCAGGTGAACGGGCAGACAGTTTGACACGGCAGTCAGCCATTCCCAGTTATGTTTTACAGAAGTAATGCAGTTCTGTAATCATACATAATAACGTGGTACAACTTAGCATGGATAAGACAATTTTACTAAATGAAGCTTTTAGTTCTTCATATAACATTGTGAATTGGCCTTTCAGCCAGTTTCCTAAATGGGAACATATCCAACATTGTCATGTTGAAATCACCCAATAGCAAATAGGGAGTGAGTTTACAACTGTAAGTCTATATGGTCACAAGAGAAGGCAGCCGAGATATTGAGGTGACACACTGTGATTGCGGGTAAGCTAAGTTCATTCACATAGTGTTTACATACACCAAGATACGGTTCATATTTACACTATCATATCTTCAGCCCCGGATCATCCTTCATAAAGCTACTTGAAATACCTTCAACTCTGATACGAGCAACTTAAAATTTATGCAATATAATGCCAATGTATTATAATAATAATGTAATGTAATATACACGGTTGTACAGTTAGGTGTATAGCGGCAAGTGTTACACCTACATGTTATATCAAATACATCTTCCGTCATGGATTTGTTAGGATATTGATATCATCAAATTAGCTAGTTTATTGCCAATTGGGTGTTTACCAAATATGTATTTAGTTATCCTTTGCTGAGAGTTCATGGGTAAACATCACCCATGAGTTATATGAAGTGATATATTTACACTGTGCATCTATCACCCTCAACCAATACCTGGTGTATCTCTCGAACTTCTTCTGAGGTTCCTGCAACCAGATCTTCTATTTTATGGGTGTGATTGAAGTCCTTAGTCAAGAACAGGGCCTTCCCTTCTATCTCATTGTGAAGGAACTAAAGCAATATTATATAGTATTACATATATATGCGTGATATGCTGGTATAAAAGGTAAAAATCGGCACACTTGCAAGCCTTAGCTCCAAGCCCTCCATAAATGGAAGCAAATATGGTAGTGACTGACTGCATTTGTAAGGCTATTCTGCAGCTGACAAAGACTACTACACCCAATTAGGAGCACAGGCTAACAGGTGAGCACTAGGAACATAGACTAATTTACTCCTACAACTCAACAACCATAACAATATTATCATTATCAACATGCCCGCTGTGTATTTTACTTACATACACAATAACACATCCTAACATCAACCAGAAGGAAAGACTTGATAAAACTTAATATTATGAGGGACTGCCCAAATGTCAACACATAACCCTTCCATATCACAACCTTATCATATGATTAACTCGGCACCTAGTCAGAGAGAAAGAGCCAAGGGGAGCAAGGTACTCACAGTAACATGATAAACTAAACTAATGTTTACAGAGTAAAGCTACTGAGTCACTATATAGCTCATGGCATCCCCACATATACTTACCTCATTCATATCCTTGGTATGTGAATATGAGTACAGCTAATAAATAAGTAACATTATACCCCTAGTATGATAGTACATGTTAGTATACCCAAGTGCTGGTCCCCCTAATCCTATATACTTAGTAATGACTAATTACTCCTATAAAACTAATCCTAGATGTGTTTGAGCAAAGCAGCATGTCGTGTCAAAAGCCCCAACAAAATGTCCTCAATGGCAGGTTGGGAAATCTCTCACTCTTTTACAATGGTTTGAATTCCTACTGATTTTCTATAGCCAGAGTTCTTCACTGAAACTACTCAGTTTTACATGCAAATCATGTGGCCGGTTAAACTTATTTGGATGTTCCTTTCACAAACCCTCCCAGCTACCTCTGCAGAAACTTTCTACTGAGCTATATATTATTCTGCAGGGAAGGGGTTCCTTACTTTTTGTTTCAAAAAAATAATTAAAAAAGTCACCAATTTGTAATGATATTTAGGTGTAGCACCAGCATTCACACGTGTAGCATACACCTGATTTATACATAGTTCAGCTATGTCACAGGAAATATAGCATAGTAAATACTGTTATTTGTAAACTAACCCCAATCATCTACATGTATAACCATAAATATTATGTAAGATAATACTACCTGGAAGTCATCCTCTAGTGATGCCACCTTTAACAAAGTCCTAAAGCACTTCTCTTTTGTCTGAAACATTTCCTGCAGATAGACAGTTAATCAGTTACAGATACATGTGAGTCAATCAGGTCCATTCACTAGTGGACATACCAACAGCAACAGCTGAGTACAAGGGTGATATATACATATATTATATGGACATATATTTAGTGTTATGGAAGGTCAGCTCTTGTTGAGGAAAAATGGGAGGTGTTTCTTGTTTTTTAGTAGGTGACACATCAATTCAAAGCCTTCCCGCATGATTTCTAAGAAGATATAATTGATATTGTTAGAATCCACCCACATATTTCAAAGTTCTCGAAGTTAGTATGCGCCCTGTTAGGATACCCTTAGGGACACATTTGGGCATCCCTCCCCTATATATATGTGATATACTACAGCATAGAGTACACTAGTACACACTACACAGCTATACTACCTACTGTATTACAGTATAGGATGCGTGATATTGGGTAATACCCACATAAATACAGTCCACTTTCTCACCTGAATTTCGGAGTTACAAGTTCCACTTAGCTGCAGATTGGTCATGCATGACTATTCAAGTATTGAACAAAGTATTATCAAAAATCTCATCAAATATGAGATATTTCAATCATATAGTATTCTTATTACAAGTATGTATTAATGAACTATATCAAATGTAGGAGCATCCCAACTCAGTCAGTAGCTGCCTTCCAACTAATGACTAGGCTACAAGCATCACACTGTGATACACATCATATTATACTATTGTAATACAAAATCAGTGGAAGTTTAGTCAATATTATTGAATTGTTTTGGTGATAAGGTACTGATGTATAGCAATTATAATCATTGATGTAATAGCCCACTGTTCACACAAGTAGGTAGGCCATTCATGGCAGTATAATACAGCATCTAGTCTTGGAATAGCCTGGGTTCCAGGTCCTCCGAATTACCACAGTAGTAAATGCTCAACCACTGCAGCAGGCAATGGAATCATAAGCTATTAATAAGGAGCAATTTACCGATTATCTTCGCATGTCACAATCTACTTACGTTTAAAAATCTCAGGAACTTGGGCTAACAGATGATAGAATTGGTGCATGTGATTTTCTGATTATTATGGAATTTCCATGTCTTGCTGTTTTGTCATGTTTGTACTGGAAAGTCATAACAATTTAGTGTCATAAGCAGTACCCAAGCCTATACCAGTTCTTTGCTATTACAACCAGCTCAATAAGCTAGTCTGATAACCCTTGTTAATAGTGAAACAAAATCTAAGTTAATTTCATCTTGCACAAAGCATGTATTATGAATGATAACACCTCTATTCATGTCTGGATAAAAGATTCAAGTCACCAATCTGCTCAATTGAATTGTGTTGCAGGTGAACTATATGTACATGTATGTGTCAGTGGCTTGTACTATAATATACATGTACCGTACATGTACATAATGCATATGTATGGTACATGAATACATCTTCTGCTTAGAAACAAGTTTCAAATAACTAATATACATGTAGGTAGTACTGTTGACTATGTACTATTAGTATTGTTTGTTATATTAACCTGCAGGCCAACTACTTGTAAAATATTCCAATGCTGTTGGTGACTACTTGGATTATGTGTAGCTTGTATACTTACATGCTTAGTAAATAACTAAATGAATATTCTATAAGATATTATGTTATAACTATCTAATATATACCTACCATGCTCAGCATTCATAACACCAACACTTGCTTAGTTCCACAGGTAGTCAGTTATAAAGTCTTACCTACTGCTGACAGTCATCAGACTACGTTACCTACCCAGGTCCCACCTACCTGAGGAGTATTCCTCTTGCTCCTAGCATGTTTCTCATACTCATCGTGTACACTGGCAGGGTTAGATCCAAACATGCTGTGGTGCCCAGCCTGCAGTAATATAATGGCAATGATGGTTTAGTTACAATAGATGAAATTAAAATATCAAAACAGCTAATTGCTAATATAATTTACAGCTACAGAGAATTTGATAGATTGGGGTAGGTTATCAATCAAGTACCATAATAATCACGATAAACCTTTATGAATAATTGGAGTAGTTGATAGTCCATGGATAGTGGGGCTGTTTGAGCACACAGGGTAATATTGTTTAGTGCAGTGTATGGCTGACAGACACCTGCTAACCTATCCAGTTACTATTCATGCTGCTGTGACAACCTGATGTCAAAGCTCATGCCCCCCCATCCCAACCGCAAGTCTTGAGAAACGAAAACATCGTCCTATTTTTATGATTTGTGACACAGGTTGGTCCTACACTGCGCATTATAATTATACCCCTACCTAATAAAATAGAGCTGTGTAGGTATTCAATATTCAGATGCAGGGAAATAATGACATTGTATACAAATGCTGTAAATGGACAAAGTTTAGTAGACCAGATTGGAAACAATTGAAGAATACCCTTCATCACTCCAACTATGCTTCTATTGTATATTACACAGTACCCATGATATTGGCAGATGTAAATACACAATACTCATATGGTACATGAGGCACACGTGTATAATAATAATAATAATATAAATTCTACACAGTCACTGATACTTGTACTTGTTTATTATAAGCAATCAGTAGGTTTTAATACTCACATTACTCTCCATGACTACTTAGGGTCGTACTCCACTCCTTCTGTGTAGTCTACTCCACAGTCATGTCACTACAGGTAATATATAAACATTATGCAAGTAAAGCAACATGCTCCCCTATAGTAAACATAGAATAGATATGCAACAGGTCCTATAATTAGCTGGTTATGACACACTAGCTATTGTTGATAACAATGTGTACATAGCTAATGGTACACGATGCAGACAACATCATATTAGACATTAGTGGACCACATATACATCATGTACATGTAGGTCAATGCCTATATTGGTGGTGATAAAAGGGGATACATCCAAACCAATATCTTACTATTTTACCCAGCCTTTACTGGAGTACATGTAAATAGTTGCTAAATTCAATCCCACGCAGTAAAACACTCTGAATAGATATTTGCATCTGTTGACAGTGAAATTTATTGCATTCTACCATTGCTCTGTGAAGTTTACCATGATCTCTGGCAATGTCAAATCTCAAAGAGTTACAATGATGGATGAAAGGAGAGAAAGAGGTTTGAAATAAGTTGCAATGAACTGTACGGGTGACTAGTTGGCAGACATGCGAATATATTTATTATTTATTCAATCAGAAACATGATACAACACTTTCTACAACAACAAAGATGTCAACATAGACTGATTGACAATTGTATCTTAAAAATTGGTGCCACTGTTCATGTGCAAATATGAAACATTATACCTGCTGGCCTAGCCCCTAGCTTTCAATTCAGCATTTATACACTATAGTAATGTTATAAATATCTGCTTCTAACCAAACCAAGCATAGTTTCACAGCAGATACTTGTAGTTTACAGTAAGCCAAAAATAATATAGAAATACTGGTGATAATTTGTTGGCTGTGCATTACAGTTGCATGTGGGATAGTAGCCTACAGGTTCCCATTCACCCTACTCTATCAAAGATATTAAAACAGACAAAAGTAGAGATGGCACCAGGCCTACTAGGTGCTTGTAGGCGTAGACGATGAAACCCGTGTCGAATCTGGAATATTTTATGCCCTACTCAAATGAAATGATAATAGAGAGAAGTGAAATTTTAGTATCATTGACAGCTTATATGCATTTAGTGCTATTTAATGACAAGTGGAGATGAGATAACATTAATAAAATCAATGTCAGAATTTAACTTCACCAGCTGCATGTACATATCTACATGTATGTGACTATAAAGACACTAGTATCCCCTCTGCAAAATATCGAGTCCTGCTACCTTTATTGAATTATCATTCTCATCGGCCCTACCTAATAGTGTTTCAACAGTGTTTAATACTAACTATTCTATACAAATGTTCATGTGAGAGAGTGCCAGACCAAATAACAAGCTAAAAGTCAGATACTTTTGTAAGAAAATTATTTGATAACGCTACCAATAAAACAAGTTATTATTAGGTTAAAGGTACTTACATGAAATGAAAACTGTAGTTAATAGATATAGGTTTACTTGATGTGGTCTAATCCAGCTAAAGGAATGCTCTAGCTTTGTTCCATTGATAGAATAATGCTGCAAATAGTGGCACAGGCAAATCCTATTGAAATTTGCTTTTACCTGTTGGTCTTCAGCCAATCAGAGTGCTTGGTTATTCGTGCTGAAAGGAAGAATTATAGAGGGTAGACAACTCCCAATTAGCAGAAAGGAAGCAAAGACAAGTCATTGATTGGAAGGTGCATGTACATGCAGATCAGCTAATGTGGCTGGGCGGCTTGAATGGTGATATCAAGGAGTACTCCTTGGTGATGTAGAAAGAGGATAGTCAGTGGGGACTCGAAAGCAGTAGCAATTATCATCATATTATCTTATCTTTATCTTATGAATAACAAAACAATATGAATATCAGCATTAGATTAATTTTTTATTTTACAAGCCTACAGAACTACAACTAAAGAGTAAAGGCTCATGGGTCAGATGGCAATTATTTAATCTATGGCTATCATTATACTATTATCCGTTAGTACCAATTACCTTATAATTATAATTTCACAGATTTGGCTGGTATTGCAAAAGTAAAATAAAAATCAAGAATATTCAAAATAGAAATTAATATTAATTATCATTTTAGTTTTCAAATTGCCTAATTTAGAGCTCGTTTCTATGTTTGTTAAACCAACCAGTTTCATTTGCTCAAACGCTTGTGGTAACTTATCTCAATAAATAAAATAACATTAAATGGAGCAATGAGTGAATGAACAATCAACTCTGTAAAGCAAAGATAATGTGTTAGCTATTAGAATTCTAGCTTTTTTCAAAATTCATTCAAAGGCCGAGCTATTGTCACACTACAGGCACACTCAATATTTCCTGTTATTAGATAGGTTTTACCTGCATTCTGGCTTAATAGCGCTAGTTTTATATTGCAAGCTATGATTGGTTAAAAGCCATAAATATACCCGCCATTAGGTTTTAAATGTATGTACTATTTTAATAAGCATGGTAGTCACTAAATAAATACATGTAGTTGGTACTAATTAGTAATTATTAATCATATTATTAAGAATTTTTGCCAATTGTATTGTGTTCGTTATTATGTTGATCAGTTACAGCTCGTGATGAAATTTTTTCACATATAAGACAGATTTTATTACTGTGATTATTTTCATATTTATTTTTGTAGAAGCGTTACATTTAATAAATATATATTCTTATTATAATTATAATGATTATAATAATTAATAATAATTATGTTATAATAATAATAATAATAATATTATAATAATCAATATGTGTCATTTAGATTAATTAAATGATTTAAATTTGATAACTAAATTATAATGATATAATATTATTTTTAATTTTATATATATATTTTAGAATACAGTGATACTCAGTATGAGTAAATAAATATTAATATAAGAATTGTAATAGTTAAACCATGATATGATTAAACAATGCAATTAGCAAAAATATAATTATAATAATTTTTATTATTAATTAATTGATCGTATTTTATTATTTATGTATGCAATTTATAATTAAAAATATTCATGTATTAATAAATACTAAATAGGGAAAGTTATATGTTCGGTTTCCTGAAGATCAAAAGCCAAAGGTACCAAAACATACATTGAATTAAATTTGGAATTTAATTCTATTAAATTTAAAATTATAATTATTATTAATATAAATAAATGTAGAGAAAATATGATCTGTGCCCTAGCCCAGTGTTCGAAGTGTGGTTATGCGGGAGTATACGGTGTTTACCTACCTCAATTTTGGTGGTTATACGGACAGCAGACGTGTACCCTCATTTTAATAGCTAGTTTTCCCCATACAGTTACTGTTGACCTGATAGCTTAGTGGTAAGGTGCTTGACTATCATTCATAGGGTCTTGGGTTCAAATCTCATCAGAGCAGAATTTTTCATTTTAGTAATTCACAGAGCCGTTTATTGGGAGAGTTTTGTCACCGAAAGTAAACAAGAAGCCATATTGGACCCAGTAACAAAAGATTGCATTGGTCAAACTTTTCTTTCGGTCATTTTTATTGGTTTTTAACGGGCTCAACATGTTCCCCCAGTGATGCTACTCTCACAATAAACGGCTCTGGTAATTCACTAATTTCTTAGCTACTATGGGATTAAATGAAATTAGCTATACAATACTAATCTGTAAGATTGCATGCACTGTGTACCCGCCTCATTTGTTCCACTTCGAACACTGCCCTAGCCTATTAAAAATTAAGTAAATAAAATGCGGTCACTGTGGTGAGTTTAGAATGGTTACCTTTAACCCTCAACTTGACATTTATCCTTATAAGCGCATACATATATATATTTGCCTGATGATCTAATGAATTATTCTTATTCCTGCCGGCACATTATCTTAGCATTTTACACTTGTTACTGCTGTAAGCACTCGAGTACCATGTTATTGCCATGTAATTGCGATAGGCCAACTGTCTTAATATCGACATTGTTATAAGCATATTATTCTGATGACTTATCTGATGTCAGGAGCTCTGGTCCGAGTGACTTTATGGCGGAAACTAGCCATTAAAATGAGGGTACACGCCTGCTGGCCGTATAACCGCTAAAATTGAGGTAGGTACACACCGTAAACTCCAGTATAACCAAACTTCAAACACTGATGTTAACTATACATCATCTTGTTGCCAGATTTTAAACTTATAGCCTTTCTGTCTAATTTACTTGTATAGGCATCATGGCTGCCGTTCTTCCAAAAGAAGAATTTCTATCATTCAGTGAAGTCTCACATGAAGCTGATTATTATGATGACTGGTTGTTTGGTTCAACTAAGAGATATCAGCTTGCTAATATGTATGAAACAGATAAGTGTATTCAAGCTGCACATTGGCATGGCATTGACAATCAGTGTAAGTTGAATACAATGTCGATGCAATGATAGTATATTATATTCACTCCATCTTCCATTAGTCCCCTTATCTGAGCTACAGTTACAGCCCAGATTGGTCCGTGATTCTGCAGAGCATAGGTCTCGCGCACAGAGACTCAATTATGACATTCAATATTAAATTTTGTTGTTAAACATGATTGCGTTGATTAACTAGGGATGGTCAAGGCCAATTGCTCATCTTTAAAATTTCAATCACAATTTCCGACAGTTCAGGAGGTCACGAAGACGCCTATTGGTTCAAAAATGAGATCATACTAAAACAAATAGCAGCAATTTTCTTTTTTCATTTTACCAGCTGCATGCACAGTATGCGTTCAAGTACTACCCACAGCTTCATAGCAAATTTCTACTTTTCTTTAGATATTCTTTTGGGTACAAATGAAATGTTAAATAATGAGATATTGGTATATAAACTCCCTGAGATTGACGAAGATGGGGACACAGATACGCTGTCAAAAGACAGAGAGATCTCAATCCTGGCTGCTACTCCTTGTGCCAGACCTTGTCATAACATAGTATCACCACCAAAGTCTTTCAAGGTATTTAAATAATATTATATTGTTTCTGTTATCTAGGAATCGTAATGAGTGTGATACATGTGATGTTCATTATTCTGGATCCATTATTTCCTTGCCAAAGTACATGTACAATGTATATATACTATCTATCACTCGATTATGATTTTCTTACAAAATTCTAATCATGAACTTTTAATCAATTCCAAGTTTGACAAGCATGGTTTTGTCACATTATGTAGCAAAGTATCTACATGTTTTTTTTAGAACAGAAATATCTTTGCACGAACAGAGTTTGGCTCAAGTGAAATATTCCTGCACTCAACTCCTGAAGTACTCAACGATTCAACTATAGCTGTTCTACCGCAGGTAAAATTTTACCTAGTTTGTTTCCTTTGTTCATAAACCAAACATTGGAGGTCTACTTTCACCAAAAGTCCTTTGCTCCATTTAAGCTGACAGAGCCTTGTTATGGTAAAGACCAGTTGTCGGTCTTTTTAGTTCACATACATGTAGAACATTGAGTTTTTAGTCACATAGTCATTCTGTGATTTGTTCTTCCACACTTGCAATGATAAGCTATTTCCACTTTCTATGTGAAATAAACTTTTTCTATTGGTTGGATAGAGTGGACACACTGATGCTACACCATGCTCCTTGTAGCTAGGCCAATGAGCAAGAAAGCTCGCCTATCCAAAGCTCACCTAAATGTATGCTTACTGCACCATTATATAGTTACAATGTAGGTCAATTTTCTATCATTGCATAGCTATAAAATTGATTTATCCAATTTTTGTTTCGTATTCTAGCTAGATTCATTTAACCTGGATAAGGACGAAAAGGTACCACAAGCAATAAACCTGGTGGGAAACTCCATGTTAGTATGTTCAAATTGCTTGGGAAATCTGCTCTGGTATGACATCTCAGCGAAAATGGAAGTTGTCTCCTCTCATCATGGTAGGAACTGCACTTGCGTGGTATTATACGGCAAATACACACTGCTTTATTATTGTGCATTTGTTTACTTCTAATATGTACCATGTGTATTAAATTAATTGAATTATAATTTCTTATGGTGATACAGCTATGTACATCCTTTGTTGGTGTGAAAAATGAAGGAATCAATAAATTGTAATATGGCATAAAATAATGAAAAAAGTACAGAAAATAGCAGGATATCATATTGATTGTACTTGTCTATCTTTATTTGTAGATACATGCTCATCATCCGATCCTACTTCGAATATTCTAGCCATTGAAGATGATATTCTAGCAGTTTGTGGCAGTAGAACAGGAGCTATTGTTGTGACAGATAAAAGAACACCTACCCTCTGTACTGCAGTGGCAAAACCATCACCTGATAGGGTATGAGCAGCCCTAGAGTTGTTTTCTCATGTCATTTGTTGTGTTGTACAGGTATTGTTCAATATTATGCTCCCAATCTCAATTGGATGGAATGAGAATCTTTGTTGTTACTAAATTTGTATACAGTTTGCACTTGTTTCTAATATTGCTCTATGTCTATGGTTTTATCAAGTGGTAATTTGAAATAGTATTCAGTAAAACTATAATTGTTCAGATATTGAAATTCTTACAGAGTATGTTTTGGTCCTTCTGCAATAAAGACAACCAACTAATTCTAGTGAACAACAATAATCAACTTTACACGTACGATGTTCGCTACCCCTTAGTAACGAAGCTACATACATCCCTGGGCTCATCACCATGGACTGGAAGGAAAGGAACTAGCAACCTTGCTTGCCATATTTATGAGAATTGGCTCTCAATATCAGGTATGTTTCATCTCCACAGTGGGACGGTGGCCCCCTCTCCACTCTATTATTGGGACGGTGGTCTCCCTCTCTAATCTATTAATGGGACAGTGACCCCCCCCTCATGGACAGAATAGTTTATATAGAAATTGTTCAAGCAGTTCACAACTTTATTTTGCTCTGGGTTCCAAGCTCTAGTATTTCTATGTTTCAGTTCAGTGGTATACCATTCGTAATTTATTTGTACTGCATGTATTTGACCTCCTGTGTACACTGATATTATTGATGGTAATTTTAGGCAAAGATAATAAGATTAGAATATATGATATGTCAAAACTGAGTGAAGATGCATCAGCTGAACCTACTTTTACACATGATGGACATTTACCTGATATTCAAGGTGGTGATATGCCCACAGTGACAAGCCATTCATGGAATACTTTTGGAAAACCAAGATTATTGTCCACGTCTGACACTGGGCAATTGCACACATGGATGTTCGCCACTAACTCTAGCTGAGTGGATATCAACCATTACACAGTGAGAACAGTGATCCAGGGTATTAGGGGACTGACGAAGTACTGTTATTCAAATCTATGCTAATATACAATATAACAGTACATGTACATGTATACACTGTACCTACAAGTAAACACCGTACAGCACGTACAATGTATATGTAGCTTCAAGTATGCAAAAGGTATGTTGTATGTAGTGTGTAAGCAGTGACCTGACAAACACATTATTTATTACATGCATTTTCCACAAACAAACCTTCAGCAAATTCCAAGTTTTAGATTTATCGAAGAAATATTTGCCATTGTAAATAAATTGTGTTAATATTGTATTTTACCCTATTTGGTTTTGCATATAATACTGCAGTAGATCATAACAACAAGTTTAGCATAAATAATGTATATATAATGCTTGATAAAATAAAATGAACTAAGATGGTTCAATAAAAAGCAAACAACCAATTATCATTTTAAAAGTTATTATTACAACAATGATAGTAATAGCAACTCTTAATATTTAAATAAAGTTCCATAGTGAAAAATTATAGACATTACCTAACCTTGGTCTGGTTGAGCACAGGCAAACTTTAATCTACAGTAAAAGCAAATAATTATAGACCTAGCTACATTCCAATTGTCAACTTTTGTTAAAAAGGATAGAATCTGCTCAATTAACAGAAGGAATTATTTCGTTGTCCCATTGTAATTCTATGGTCGGCCATTTGGTTTGAAGACATTTTAATATATGACTAGAGTCAGTTGTTACCGTAGGTTCTAGAAAATCCCTCAGGATGGCTTTTGCTCTATGATACTCGATCTACAAACAATAAAGTGAGTTTGAAATTCCAAACTACACAGTCACAGGACAGAAATTCCACATGGTAATAGATTACAATAAAATTGTGAAGGTAAATGCACCAAAAGATGGTCATTACCTTATTTGAGTTGTTGGATCGTTTGATTCCATTGTAATGATATAAGTTAAAGGTCTTTGGTTGATCATCAGCATTTTTATCAGGAGGGAAAAATTCTTCCATAAAAGATGTAACAAGGATGATACCCAAACCTTCAGAGTCCAGCTTGTTTCTCATTATCTCAACACTGAAATAGAAATGAACATGGTTCCACCTGGAGAAACTACAGTCAGCAATGCTAGTAGAATAATTTTTACATAACAGGATATGCCAACGCTTGGTGCAAGTCACTCAAAATCTCTCACCATCCTAGCAGAGTGTATCCCACACCTTTGCTATATAAAAAGTGACACATCACATACTGTGGGAATAACACATACATGTACATCACTAACTACAAGTACTAAAGGACTTACTATTCTTCAGGTTCTGATATTAGATTTAGTTCAGACATTAGATCTGTAAGATTAGAAGAACTTATAAAGCCATTCCCTTCAGTGTCAAAACGATTTATAACTTTCATTGTGGCAGTTCTTTTGTCCTCGGCTATAGCCTTTTGGTCCTAAAAACATACATTATAACTCGAGTAGCATGCAAGTTCACAGGCTACAATTATATTGTGAACTATCTATTGCTGATTGAAGTACAACCAATAACAACATAATACAATAATCATGATTTAAAATAATTTTATGAGTATAATTAGTTTGTATAGTATGTGATGTAGCCTTAGTACCCTTAGGGCTTAGTACAATGTAAATACCTGTGTAAAGAGAACTGTGAGATGTGTTTCACTCCCAATGATCCATATTGGGTAGAGGGGACTCTTCAGATACCACCCCACCTGAATAAAACCAATATTGGGCTAGTAAAATTTTACCACAATAAAGTCCTGGCTACTTTGAGTATGTATACCCTCGGTTGCAAATTCAAGTTCTGTTTATGTCTATCTAATTTGTACTCTTACACAAAAATAGTGAATAATAGATACCTCAATATATCTGTGAGATTCCATTAGAGTCAGAAAGCCTATCTGAGATTGAGTTGATATTCCCCTCAGCTCTACAGTAACAAAGACAAACATTCACTTGTAACATGTATTACCTATCAGTTATAATACACATTATACTTATAACATGTATTACCTATCAGTTATAATACACATTATACTTATAACATGTATTACCTATCAGTTATAATACACATTATACTTATAACATGTATTACCTATCAGTTATAATACACATTATACTTATAACATGTATTACCTATCATTCATAATACACATTATACTTATAACATGTATTACCTATCAGTTATAATACACATTATACTTATAACATGTATTACCTATCAGTTATAATACACATTATACTTATAACATGTATTACCTATCAGTTATAATACACATTATACTTATAACATGTATTACCTATCAGTTATAATACACATTATACTTATAACATGTATTACCTATCAGTTATAATACACATTATACTTATAACATGTATTACCTATCAGTTATAATACACATTATACTTATAACATGTATTACCTATCAGTTATAATACACATTATACTTATAACATGTATTACCTATCAGTTATAATACACATTATGCTTATAACATGTATTACCTATCAGTTATAATACACATTATACTTATAACATGTATTACCTATCAGTTATAATACACAGTATACTTTGTAAGAATATTTCTCATATAATTATAGTATGCCTCAAACAATGGGCTATAAAATAGTGCGTTTGTTGGTGTAAAGGGAGGTCTCCAATTCTTACGTATATCAACACTGTGACTAGGAAAATGATACACAAGTAAGTGTATGATATAGTGGTAACTGTTGATAGTATCACTTACTTAGACCACCCGCATCCTGTTCACCATCAAATACATGAGCTGTAGCTTCACCAGTCAGTAGTAGATTTACTAAGCATTGCCTGCTCATCAAATAGACAAGGTGGACAAAGACATGGGAGGGCATAGTATCTACACAACGTAACGTAATAACAGGACTGAGATCGTAATCTCCAGTGAAAGACGAACATTTTCTGTTGAAGTGCATTTTTACTAGGTGATGTAAAATGCACAAATATTAAATGTACAGCAAAAACAAACAATGAAACCATGTTAAAAATAACAGCGAAATAGTTTGGCCAGAACTGCATTCCTATCTGCTGTTTTCTACATGCACATCTTCATCTAGTGATATATCAGTAGTTGGTTATGACTTACCCGCCATGACCATATGTAGGATCGATTAATGGTTCATCTACCACTAATTTGATCTGTTCTAAGCCCTGAAACAATCATATAGAATGATTTCTTGTGATAATAGTAACATTACACAAGTTTTGAGCAATTTTTAATCCTGCAGCCATTAAAATCTATAGTCCCTTAGACAATTTACTTGAAAAATCCAACAACCTAACAACTTATAAGCATTATAAACTCACAAAAATACTTACATATGTGTACAATACAGAGTATAGAAGAGATAGAACACCAAAGTCACCCATGATATGTTCCACATACCAGTCTGGAGAAGCTCTAAGATTTTCTAATAAATATTCTTTATATCTGCAAAGAGAAAAATAAGGATTTACCAAACTATATTAAATATTCTAATGCGTTGACTTTAGTAACATATTCTCAAAAGTTCGAGTCTGGACACAATTCTAGAGATACTGCTGCTGTAGATCCGGGTGTAATTCCATCTCACAGTAGGAAATTAGAGATAAGAGTAACCTATCCTATTAATAAATCTAAGTACACCGGATGATATTAGTTAATAGTTGATCTACTACAGCTGAAGTAGAAACAAATTGAAACAATGCATGGCTTACATTAGTTGCTCGTGAAAGCTAGAACAGCTAAACAGCTTCGGACGTTTATTACTTGATTCGCCATCATAGTTTGTACTGGTGCCATGACTGGTACTAGCCTCGGTTTCTCCGGCGCTGCTCGAATGAATTATCAACCACACATTCCCATTCTGACTTACTTTGCCGAGTATGTCACAAAGTGAATCTGCTAGATATTTACGAGCCTCGCTAGCTAAAATACATGTTTGTAGTTTTATAATCAAGAATGTTACTAAATTAGCTACAAAAATAATGAATATTGCAATAGAGAAATATACTAATACTAGAGATACATCATAATCCAATACAACTGAATTGAATAAAAAACAGTTTGTTGGGACAAGCATTAATCGGACACGATAATCATCTCACTTGAATCCAGTAATATAAACATTACATTAAGCTCACCTGATTTGTTTTTGAGATCAAGAATGCATCCTTCTGAAGATGCCTGAGTAAACAAAATATTTTTGAGAATATATGCCTGTACAGGAGCAATAACAGCACAGGGTCCTCCACTTATTTGAATCAGTGCAGAGGGTTCTCCTTCAGTGAACTGAAAGCCTGCATCAGAACGAAAACTGAATTCATTACGTGTAGACTACAAACTTATTTCTGCCTTCATGGAAAGTAGACCTTCTTCGTAATTGATAGTCATAATTCATAGGAATAAATTAGGATTGGATTCAAACAAATAAGTATGATATCTGTGTTAATTTTTTATGAAGTATGGCATGCCAATATTATTATAACACATGCAAAGTTGTCCTCTCTTCTTCTGATTCTATCAGGACAAGGATAACTGAAAAAAGTGTGTTTCTGTTAGATTCAGTGGCATGTAGGCCTACATAACATATAGCCAATTGTAGCTCAGGGCTCAGACTCATTATTTATGCTTATCACTATTTATTGTAGAAAAATATTCATGTTTATTGCTAGAGAGTGAAGATTTTTCAAGAAATTAGATTACAATGAGGAACACGGAGGAGAGATTCTCGGGTAATTCACTTACAGTCAGTCTATGTATTGTGCATTCCTGTTTCATACACACTAGCATAAATAACCACCAATTACAATTCTTATTCCCTGGCTTTTATACTGCATGGTAGTTTTAACTTGATAACAATAAGACATACTTTCTAGTAGTCATAGTCATAGTGACAGTAATAGCCATTGTGATAGTAAAGTAAGTAAACGAGAAAATTATAATTTACTTGACGGTAATTACTTTTAACAAACATAACATTAGATCAAATTAAAATTAAAACCAATACTAATACTTAAACTAAAACTTACTATAGTCACACTCACTGCCAAGTATTATTACTCATTAATTAAAGAAGTATTAATACTATAACTATGATACTATACTATTCTATGCAGTATCAGTATGCTAACTAAGTCAATTAGAATTATATTATTCAGATAATACAATTACATAATTGAATTTACCTCAGAATTTACCTCAGATGAGGTAGGACTCCGCCAGCAATTTCATGTAAATCTATTAGGGAGCCTCTAGTTTTAACTATTTTTGGACTAGGGGGTCTGCAATATTTACAGTATATCACTGTTTAGGATTGGAAGTTGGTTTCTCATCTTATCTCACGAATTGTTCGTGGCAGGAAACTAGAGTGGTATATGCATTTTTTGGCTGATATTGAGGTTGGCTCTCCTCTGGCAGCTGCTCTAGTGGTCATTGTTACCATCTCTCTGTCACCCACAATATCATCATATGCTCTGGATAGAGTGGAATGTTGTTCTTCATTCTGAAGAATCCTGGTCAGTAGACACAGGCGATGGTTTTTTCTTCTATTTTCCAGGGTCCAGATCTCTAACTGATCTCTCGCCTCTGATACACTGTCAGTACGCCCCCTTAGGTTTGCTATAAACCGCATGGCACTGTTCTGGATGAGTTCTATATCATGGATCTTATTCTTAGTTGAAGGGTCCCATACTACATCTGCATACTCAAGTATAGGTCTGCATATACTTGTGTAAGCCAGTAGCCTGGCCTCTTTTGGAGCATGGTACATTAAATGTTTGATTCCTCCAAGTATTTTACGAGACTTTGTGCATTTCTCATGTATGCGTTGATTAAACTTAAGATCTGATTGAATTATTACTCCTAGGTATTTGACGGTTTCTGTCCATTCAAGACATGCAGTGCCTAGTTTGTATTGAGGTATGGGTGTTACTCTTCCAAAGTTTATAGCTAGGCATTTCTTTTCATTGAATGGCATTTTCCATTTTGTAGACCACTCGTGTACAGTGTTGATGTTATTTTGGAAAATTTTTGCGTCCTCGTTTGTATTTACAGTTTGGTAAAGTAGAGTGTCATCAGCATAAAGGCTAACTTTACATGACAGCAGGTCTGGAAGGTCATTAATATAGCACAAAAACAAAGTCGAATAATTATGAATTAAAATTACAATTGAGTATTGACTTATTTTGCATACTGTATAGTTTTAGTATTATTTAATTATCATAATTGTAATTAATAACAATAATTGTTATTCCTACTGAATTGTTTTTGTAATTGTTTTGTAATTCTAATTGTTTAATGTATACCAACCTTGTGCCCAGCGCAGAAAAACTTCATCCTCAACCTTTTCACCCCAGACTAGTTTTACTATTTCTTTATATATAGTGCTTTCAAGCTTTCTCCAAGCTCCATCAGTTGCCATTGCCATTCTAAGCAGAATGGCAAGGCGTAAGATTCATGGATGGGTTTTACTATTTCAAAAAATCCGTTCGTCTAAGGAGGCTGACATCTTTGATTTTGCAAAAGCAAACTCTCGTGTATTATATTGAAACATTACATTTAAATAATTACATATGAAAACATAAAAATTTTAATTTTTGATAAAATATAAAAATATAACTGATGCTCTTCATTGAGTTGATTTTGCATCATCATCATCATGATTTTGCAAGTTTAACTTTGAATCGTCTTTTATGTGGAATGCCATAGCATAGAGTTATCTACTCGCTAATTTTTTAATAAATAAAGAACACAACTCCATACCTAAAGCACAGGGCTGATAAAGTTCTTTATAAAAATGTATGTAGAGCGCAAACCAAAGAATGCATTACAATCAGTAGCCAAAGTCTAAGAAAAGAGGTGGGGGATCTCTAGGATAGCAGACATAATCACTTGAAGGCGCTTTACGCCCGAACAATACGCGCAGTGCGCCATTGGAAACTTCATCAAAATTAGACACTGAAATGGTGCAGAATCCAAGAACTGCGGGTTAAAATATGGTCCAAGGTCTTAAGGTAAAATATGGTCTAATTAGTATTATTATTTATTATAGTACGTAATCTGTAGGGGGTCTATCAGTCTGAGGGACTCCCTGAGTTTTATGGTAGAGGGACTGCGTCCTCCCACAACCCCCCAACTTTAACCACTGATTACAATTATAATTACAATTATACAAAGTGGTAATCAATGATAAAACCAGTAGTTTAATAGTGGAGGGAGATTGGTCTATTCAGGGCTCTCAAGTTCTTCGGATTTTCAGTGCTTGCTCGGAGAGCTCGGGAGGTTTTCCATTGTTAATGATCTGATCGAATTTTGGGAGATTTATTCACATCCATTAGCTACATTTTGAATTGAAATGCTTCACAATCTCTGTTAGGTGCAGTTGTGGAGAAATTTTGATAGCCTTAGTTTCTTGTTTGTGGTTAGGGTTTGGGTTACGGGCGGTCTACTAACAAAATGTAGAGAAAACAACTTCTCCTGCTTCAGTTTTGACGAGGAACAAAGGCTATCTCAAATTTCTCCACTTCTGCACCTAACTCCACACACAATCTCCAGCTTATCTCATAGCTTGTGAGTTGCTTAGGGATTCTTATGAAAAAGCTTCTAATTCTACTGCTTCCCATGTATGTACTGGGATTATTAGGCTGTGAGAAATTACTTAGGCTAACTCTGTAGGGCAATAGAGTTTTTTGACTGGGCAACTTGAGAGATCTGGTCTATTGTAATATGATAGCCTCATCACTAAATAATTTATAACTTGAAAAGTCAAAAATGCATCCAAATATGCTATTGATATCACCACTTCATGGGGTTCAACTAGTGCAATCCCTATATATATATAATATAGTCTACTTAGTTAATTTTTGCTGCAACATGTGAAGTGTTTGCAATGGTTTGCTGAGCACTAAAAAGTAAAGAAATAAAGTTTTGAACTGTATTTTAGGATATAATAATAATAATTATTATCATAATTTATACAATTGCTATTTATACAATTACAACTTTGCCGCAGTGTAAAGCATAATTGTTGTGGTAAAACAGTTTCTCCAGACATAATTATTATACCACACTTCAATGAGACCATTTGTGGTCAGTGATAGCAGCTGTATCAGATGCAAGCATAGATAATCATAATTATAACCCATAATATGACAGCAGTCATAGCAGCCACTACAATGTACATTTGCATATTGTTATTGTAACAGGGCATTGTCTATTTTGTTATTACTGTACTGTATATACACAGAGTGACTATTTCAAGATCCAGAATATCGAATTCTAGATAGTGGTAAAACAAACATGTATATTTTTGATGTCAAAATATGAGAAACCTGTGGGTGATGAGCATACGAGGAGCGTTCAAAAAGTAGGTGGAAATTTTAAATTATCGTCATTTTATTTGGGTTAAAAGTGACGGAGCTTCACATAAATTTCACATACTCAACTATTAATGTGCATCACCCTCAAAATAATCTCCATTAGAGTCTATGCACCTCTGCCACCTCCCCTGCCACTTTTCCATACAGTGCCTGAAATCATCCGGTTTCAGACTTTTAAGAACTCAATCGGTGTTAACTTGAATAGCCGCAATGTCTTCGAAACGCTCTCCTTTCAGCGTAGACTTGGTCTTGGGAAACAAATAAAAGTCATTGGGAGCTAAATCTGGCGAGTAGGGAGGGTGGTCAACAGAAAAGACACCGTTCTTTGTCAGCTACTCCTTGGTCCTGAGGGCTTTGTGTGCAGGTGCATTGCCGTGATGCAATCGCCATGAGTTTGAGTGGTACCTTTCTGGTCGCTTTTGCTTCACCGCATCCTTCAAACGTTTCAGGATCTCTATATACACATTTGCTGTGACAGTGGCACCTTCAGGCAGATACTCCCAGTGCACAAGTCCCCTAGAATCAAATGCGTACGTCATGCTGTTGATACATCATATTATATATACATGTATATATAGTGATTGATTGAGCATGCCTAACTGGGATCTACCAATATATAGTCATGACCAACTACAACATGATTATATATTTTATTACCGGGGCAGGCAGTTATCAACATGCTTTTTAGAAATAAATCTTACCAACTCCCCTACAGGAATTGGTATGCCATTAAAAGTTCGCTGCATGTATGTCAGATGAGACACAAGACAGACACTCTCCCCAGACCACAATAGGTTTAATCTATGGTTTATTTTTGGTAAGTAGCTGCAAGTAAATAGTGTTACATAAAAATAGCTAAAATAGCATTCATTGTACCTACAGCTAGAGGTAGCATCAGCTGGAAAAGCTGAATAGCCAGCTAGAAAATACAAAAGCTAATCTATGTCATGTTTTCCAGGAGATACCATGCAAATCTGCCAACTACATGCATAGGGTGTCTAATGAAATCGCTACCACATTAATTGGAAATTGAGTTTATAATGGAGAAAAGTGGAGAAAAGAGAGAATTTTTTATGGATTCTTCTCAGCTTATTTGAGGAAAATTTTTAAGTAATAAATTAGCAAATTGACAGTAGAAGTGAAGCCTGAAAGTGTTTGAAATATTCCACTTAAATGGTAGTTTTTACTAAAAAAACTCTAAATTATCACATAGTGACATGTAGAAATTTATGAGCAATAAAGCTTTATTCAAATTATATATGGTAAAAAGGTGCTTTGAAATACCAAATGACTCCAAATTACATATATCACATATATTACTGTCTTGCTTTTCAACTACATGTATTTTTATATTTGCTAAAACACGTGTGCCTGTGTATGCGGCAGCACAGCACTGTTATAAGTACGAACTGTTCCTCCTATTATCTGATAACACAAGGTACCATTTGCACTTGTATTTACTATCAGTTTTCATGCTGAATATTACCAAGGATGAGAGAAGATAACTCTGTCCTACAAAGGATAACATAATCTCCAGCTCACAAACCGGTATCTATAAACTGTACATTTGTGTGTTGTGTTTATATGTTATTGCTAGGCAAAACTGTGCAAGTTAACTCACACTCAATACCTATGCTCGCTGCTCATGGTGTGCAGTTCATTTCTAATTTACTCGAAAAATTCTGAATCTGACCTAAACTAGTGCATGATTGTGTAAATTGACTATTCTAATCAACTCAATTCATGGCTATGGGTACAAATCAGAGTTATTGAGTGGCTCTGGTCTCTATACAAGAGCAAATTCCAAAAAGAAAAAACATACCATCAGTATACATTTACTGATTTACATATTGTGTTTATTGCATTACCTACATGTAACTCCAATACCCATAAACTTGCTGAACGGTCCAATCAAGTTCTTGCTAGTGACAAGAGCTGATTGCGCCACAGCAGACAGGTCACATGTCTCATGACACATTTGAATTTTGTGGGTGGCATATTACATTATCTTTTAAATCTTTACCGGGTATATAGTTGTTCATTATTAATAATTTTAATAAAACTAAAATTTAGATTTTAAAATATAACTTTTGTTCTAAAACAAGCTATAAAACCAAAAAAGCTGCAAGTACGCTACTTAAAAAGCTACACCACCCCTTTAGAAATGTATTGGAACAGCCTTCTGCACAGCTGAACCCACAGCCGTATATTGTGGAGCAGAAGTCGTTATTAGCTGTTGTGTTAGTGTTCAGTTAGGTTGCTGTTGTGTTTCCCATTTTTAATTCAATGTTTTCCTACTAAATATTAATATAAACTTTTACAAGTGTGTTGTCATCTTGTTGTTACTTTTTGTTACAAACCTTGTTGCATTACTGATTACATAAAATCACTATGGTAAGTAAAATTAAAGTTTTTATATTTTTGTTTTATCTAATCTTATGTTATACTAATGCTACTGTATATACTAAATACTATTACTTACCGTATTGGATTGGTAAATTTTACATCTTTTTATTATTAGTTATAATAACTAGTATTGCGATTGGTTGCTTTCTATAGGACTAGGGTTAGGATTAAGGTTAAGGTAGGTTATAATTATTAATTTATTTCAGTCTATAACTATAAATAAAACTAAAACTCTAAAATTTAGAGTTTTAGTTTTATTATAGTCATAGTTAGTTTAGCAGTACCGATATGAGTATTAATTATAATTACCATTATCTTATGCTATTAATAGTAGTTAATATCTATAGTTACATACATGTAGTAAATAAGTAATAGCCAAAATATTCTGATGTACTATATTCATATAATTATAATACTTTTAGAACTCTGATTTATCATTATTATAATTGTATTGACGTTGTTGAAACACATTGGATTTGGACTGGTTCTAAAAATCAAATTGGCTCAAAATTGAAATTCTCCAGTCCAACAATCTAGTAACTGTAATGTAGCTGTTGTGGTTGTTGTGCTTCACACTAAACTTGCCCTAACTTTAGATCAGTTAGGAATTTGTTTTGTAACTAACTAAAACTTATCTAAATGGTTGTATTGATGTATATAACATACTCTATAATATGGTGAATGTCAATGTTTGCTCCAAGTAGCAGTGGAAGTTCAATAGACAGAGGAATACAATAATATTGTAGTTACATGATAATCCTAAAATTAAAAATAACTTTTAATTCTTGAGTGTGTATTGAATATTATTTTATATTCAATTTATTGTAACTATAATTACTATACTGTTAATAAGCATGACTGTGATGTTCATTGTGTTTACTTTATGTTTCCATTATTATATATTTATATAGCAATTTCAATAACTGTACAATGTGAAAGACTTATTAATATTGTATTCACTGCTTTTTACGATTGTTTCAGTCTCTCTGCACGACGGATCTCTCAGCTACTAACCTAGCTCAATCAATCGTTTCCAACCAGGTTCCAAAGACGGGAACAGTGATTCCAAATCGGATCTTTGTTGGCGGAATAGCTACACAGGTGATTTCTAAATAGTATACGGTCATGTAGAAGTGTTAAAAAGTTATACTGTGCAGTCAATACACATCTATGTTCACTCCATCTATGCTCTTGTAATAAAATGCTTTTCAAGTTCTGATTTGCGCTAGGCATGGTGAGCTACACAATGTGTATGTGTTTTCAAAAAGGTTCCTCAAGTTAATCATGAACTTTGTGATGAATTTATCATGTATGTTTTGGATGTTCTTGCAGCATTGGTTCAGTAGGGATTGATTTAAAATATTATGCTGTGGCAATGATTCTTGTAGACTACTGATTTGGAGTTGAAAGAATTTTTCTCTGGATTTGGAGCTGTTAAGGACACCAAGATTATATGTGATAGAGCAGGTGTTTCTAAAGGGTATGTAATATTACATACTTCACTGCTGAATGAATACATATGTGCCTGAAATTTATGGTTGTTGTACCTCTGTTTGACAATATTCTCTGTGCCCTTTAGAATTGCGCTTTAGTAATACTAGTGCTTCCTCTTTGCAGGTACGGATTTGTGACCTTCGAAACCCAGGAAGATGCTGAGAAAATCATTAACAAGGAATCGGAGAATTTGATTTTTAAAGACAGAAAGTTGAACATTGGACCAGCTGTTAGGAAACAGGTCCGTGTTAAATATTTAGTGAAGCTCTATAGTGAAATATTTTTTTGACAATATTGATTATAACATTTTACTTATATTTTATGTGTGTTTGTTGATAAGCTAAGTGTCATAAAAACCATATGATGCAAATTCTACACTTTTGGCAGTTTAAAAAAGCTGAAACCTATGCATGTCAAGTAGCTTTTAGTGTTTCCTAATTTCTATAAGAATTACAATTCTAATAATCGATATGTTGAATTTTAGCAAGCCTTTCCACGCCTTGTTGGTAAGTTAAGCATGTAATTGGTCTTTCTCATAGCATTGATATACAAGATCACAGTACAGCAGCCACTTGTTTTTTTTTCTGTTTTACATAAATTGTTTGCTTTTATTTACTGGATGTGTGGTTAATTGTTAATTCTTTCTTTCTATTCAATGAGATGTTATTTCTAAAAAAAAAAATTGAGCTTCTGGACGGTGTGCACCTCATTCCAATACAAAATGTACCTGTGATGAATTTATTCAAATCAACTAGTTAATTGGCTATGCACAATAAATACATTGTATGCAGTTCTATTACAAACCCTAACGCAACACTGGTATAGTGAACTACATGTACAATTACTATTGCAGTTGATGATCTGAGTTTTTTATATGCAACTTTGATTGTTGATATTTTGCTTAGATGGCTACCCGGCTGTGTCTGGTGCACCTGCTATGTTCTTGACCACCAACCCTTATGGCTATGCTACAACCGGAGGGTTGGCAATGGTGCCATCGGATAGTTACCAGCAAGCTCTGCAGCAGCAGGTAGGCCAACATTAAATGCACCTCCGTATTTATATTAGTTATGCAGTTATGGTAGGGATTGTGCAAAAACATTGCATGCAAATTTTTAATTCGCCAATCTATTAACGTTGTTTGTTAATATGCTACAGGTTCAGCCTCAAGTGGGAACAGGTGGATATTCAAACATGATTATTCCTGCTCAAGTTCCTGCTCTATACATGCAACAACCAACTTATCCTTACTCGGTATGTACGAATGAATATTGTCAGTTACAAGTGTGCAACATTACAATATTGTTATAATAAACAATGTGCAAGTCAACTTTGGTTGTAAGTTGTAAATCTTTCTTGGTGAGGATTTCAAATTTTAATTTTCTAGACTACCCCTGTTCAAGCTCAGGTTGCTACAGCATTGCAATACCCAAATGCTTCTCAACAATGGCTTTCTACAAGGTGCTATCAGGTAAAAATGAATGCTACAAGTTTGTTAAACCCGGTTATATGAACACAACTCCTTAGTTACAATGAGGTCTGTGTCGTAAATGATGTACACAAATTAGTGCTAAGGGTGATGAGACTTGCAGTGAGGCTGAGAATCAATGGGTTACCTTAGAATTTAATCATGGGATATGGAGTCAACTGGATGGCAGTGCAGTAGCTCTAGCATCAAACCATATTTTCTATTTAGTAGCATTTCAAGAAATGCAAGTAAACATCTACATGTACATGCAGCTAGCACAACTAATTCAGGTGGCATTCAGTGTTGTTTATAATGTTTTAGCCATCTTCAGTTACTGCTGTGTCGACTGCCAACATCTACCCTGATATGATGTGCACGCCCCCTGCCACCACACCGGGTGTTACACCACAGTTTCTGGAGCTGTCTGAGGGAACCATGCAAGAGAACAATGTTAATGATGTAAGGTGGTAACCATCAAAATAGTGGCAGTCTATTTATAAAAGGGTGTATACAGTTTTATGTGCTGCTTCAGCTTGGTAGTAGTGATCTCTAAGTACATGCTCATTTTACCATGTCCAACCTAGATACATGCTCGCATTGAGAATGTGGTGAAAATTTTACTCAATATTTTTGCAGACTGAACAGAGATGCAACTCAGTTGTAACAAGTGCTGATGGCATACCTATCAACAATTGCCAATCTGCTACTAGCTTGATCTCATCGATGCAACCCGGCAGAGCTGTGCACCAGCCACACACATTTCATGGTGCTGCTTCTGTGTCGCCCCAGCCTCCTCCAGTAAAGAGAATGGCTCCAGCACCAACTCATTATCCTGTCGGATGTTTCAGCGCCCCTTTAGCTACTACTACTTTCAAACCAACCATGTTGCCCAATGGTAGAGGACCAGCTGGTATCACTTATATTCCTCATGATATGCGTGGCAAGTATGAACAAGATATGAGATTGGCTGCCAGCATTGCCCCTCCAACTCCACCAGCAACCCCTGCTGCCGCAAACGGTATATAAATGACTAAATTGCTATTGTACACGACTTTACAAGCTGTTAAGTTATTTTCCCTATATTAAATGACTAAGTTTTTAACGACAAGAAAATCTTATAAAACTTATGATTAGTATTATTTCTACACCCTAATATTTTAGCACTGTCTGCTGATTTTCTTAGTGTAAAAGAGCATTATATTGTTTGCTATAATTTTACATCTAGCTCTCTTTATATTAGACGAAAGAATAACTTTAAGAATGGCAAGAAAATTTGGCAAGATTGGCAAGATACAACTAGATCATTATGTCTGTAATTATGTAATTAGCCAAGTTGTGTACAATCATCAATGTCATACAAATATTATTAATGTACATGTATATACTTTACAATATTACCTTATTATTATCAAATATATATTAACAATAATTATTCTAGATGTACATATATATATACCGTAAAGATGCTAATAAATATTGTCTATTCATGTACATGTAGTTCTTATAATATGCTAGAAAGAAAAATCATAGGCCTACTTGAATGAGACCTGCATGTGGTGTGGTTAGACAAATGGAACTTTACTTTGAAAAAACTTTTCATACCAAAAGATTACTTTCTGCTTGAGGCGGTCTTTAGTTCTTCTAATGCCCAAGTTCTAGCTTCAATATCCTTCTTGAGTTGAGCATATTCGTTGGCCAATTGTTTTAATTCAGGTCCAGCTGCTGTACATGAGTGATGTTCACTTTCTGCCCGAGCCAGCTTTTCACGTGTTGTTGCAAACTGGTCATCTATTCGCCTCCTGGTTAAAAGTGGCAAGTTTATCATATTGTGATATCAAGAAAATTGGAAATTTCGCCCACAAATCTTAAAAAGTACTGATTCGCTATTAGCAGAAGTAATTTGTAGATACTACAATTGACTCAAGTACTGTACCTGATATTGGCAAGTTCCTTGACTATATCTGGAGTGTAAGTGTCTGCTAACAATTCCTTCTCTATAAGCCTATAAAACAAGCAACAATAACAACAATTTTGTTGAAGTGGTCAGTGGATACGCAGTCCGCAGACAAACCTGCGCTTGGCTGGTTATGTTTTACGAGGCAGGACAGCAGTGCTTTCGAGACTGAATGACACGCCTTCCATTACACTAACTTTGATCATGATCAGCATCCTCGTCAGTGTACACAAGACTAATACTTGTACATGAACTCTATTATTATAATGCATTGCATCCTGAAACCAATGCCTCCTCCGTGTCACTTATGGTGCAAACATTTTCATGAACGTGCAACTCACCCAGTTTTTGCAGTCAACGCTTCGGCTTTAGCAGCAAGACGGTGTACTGTTTTAGTTTCGTGCTCATGCACTGTAGATAACTTATATTTTACCAATATGGTTTCTAGCAACTGTAGCACTCTCGTATACTCCTTCAAATACACAATGAACTACAGTAGTACAGTTACTGTGCAGTAGTAGAGCAATTGTACAGTAGATTTAGAAGAGTAACATCCAGCTAACAATGTGGGTTCTCACTTCTCATAGTATCTATTAACAGTGTCAACCTAGTTCTAGACAATTCTAACTGAGCACATACATTGTACATGTATGTTGTTTTGTGTTTCATACTGCATTAACTACTAGTCAATAATGCATATTATACATTGTACGTATCATCGAAACCCTTGGGCTTACAATTGAATCCACAATCTGACTGCCATTAGCATGTAGCAGAGGGCTGCACCAATACCTGCTGAAGATTTAGTAACTGTGCCTGTCGTCGTCCCTTAATCAGTTCTATTTCCTCTTTATTTTTACATACATTATCTACATCCTTGACTATAACAGCAGGTAACTGAGATGCTTTAGCATTGAGCAAGTTTGTACCTGCGGCGGGAAATATTGAAATGTACGCATACCAAAGTTGAATAATGCTACAGATGATGCTAGAATCACATTTACAGTTTACAGTATGATAAATTTGTTATCTTAGTCCATACACTGATTACCAAATACACATAGACTGAGAGTTCGATGTTAGGATGCAAGAATTTGTTCACTTGTGCTAGGATACTAGGTGCCGTAGAGGCTTCAAACCCCAATCAAGGGCTGGTATTTTCATGAAAGGAAACCAAGCCATTGACTGCTCTATGGACAAATCAAAAGATCCTTGCATAAAAACTAATATTAAAATAATATGAAAAATGGCCAAACTCCCTAGACTGAGAGTTGTATGCACATGCAAGATTCTTACCAAGGGAAGCTAATTCCAAAATGGATAACAATCTACAATCTAAAGTACCTGCTGTAACTGAACTAGGCTGATAGAACTGGCTGATGGCTAATAGTTTCTTACGGATTCTCTCGTGGACCAACCTCCGGAACTCTTCTTTAACAGTCTAAATATTACAAGGAATAGAATAAACCAAATATCACACATACGTAGCGCACACTTGTACTCCAGAGTATACATTTTCATACACACAGCATGTTAGTCCTTGGATTCTTGAATATATAGAGTGATTCAGAATAAAAAAATTATGAGGGCTGACCGTCAAATCATTGTTATATAAGTGTGGAATCTGTTAATAAATGCATAATTGTATAAGTTGTATTCAGTGTGAATACTCAAACCTACTTGTAGTTCATAATAATTGATAAAGAGACATAACACTACATGTCACTTTGTTCAGATACATTGCACCATACACCATAAGTAAAACTTGATTGGATGATTGTCTTACCTCTGTTGGAGGTGGCAATTTACGAGCAGAGCCAATGTTTAATATGTTTGCCCTCACAGCATCAGATGACTGTGCAGTAGATTTAATATATTGCTCACTTTCAGCCAACATCAGTCTCTCCTTCAGCTCTGAAACAATCTGCCATAAACGAAATACAGCAAGTTTACTCACTAAAAATTATTACAACTTTAAAAACTTTTCACTAAATGTATAATTTACTTTGATACTAAACAAAATTAGCAAAATAATTTCATTACCGTTTGTTGATTGTACGTTAAAGTAGGCTACATGTACATAATGAAATAATATAATGTTTTTCTTGCAAGAATATGTATCTCTCTGATAGTATGCAGATTTCTGAATATAATGCCAATATTTTGCTATGTTAAATAAAGTACATGAACCTTGAAACAACATCATGTGTAGAATAAAGTTTAGCATCATAGGAGCACCATTATAGTTTCACATATAGGCCTAAATAGTCTAGCAACCTGTAAAACCAAACTTTAATACCAAACTGTAATACCAAACTTCAATACCAAACTGTAATACCAAACTTTAATACAAAACTGTAATACCAAAACTGTTTCCAACAATCTGTACAAGCTCAGTATACTATACATACGTACCTCATCATCTTTTCCTTTGTTAGCTGTATCTAACAGATTCACATCATGTTCATCACACACGTCATGCACAGCCTCGGCTACCAGCTCAACTTTACACCACTTCATCTTCACCTCCTCCAGCTCCTCATTCTTTGGGAACTTAAATATTATGCAATCAATCAGAGGGCTAGCTTACCCAACTCCACCCACCAAGGATCTTATGTATACATAATGCAATAACACTGTCTTCTCAAGACACAGACGAGTATAACATGGTAAAATGTTAATACAATTTCATTCAATATTTTTTATTAACAACAAGCCGTAGCAAAACAGACAAAAGTTTTTAATCCTACCTTGTACCTCTGTTGGAGCTTGGCGGATAGAGAAGACAAAAATGTCTCATTTTCTGTTTCCATGGTATAAACCAATTCTATTAACTAGAAGTAAAAAGAATAACCTTTCCCAATTGGAACATATAATAGAATAGATCAAAGCAGTACAACTATGTTTTCAATGGCTGTAACATTGGATTCGGTCACATAAGAAAAGCCTTTAGCAGAACTGTACCACACCAATATTGTAATGGTACAGGACATTTGTATACGACTCCAACTACCGGACGAAGCTCCACCGCACCCTAAGTGCCTAGTAGTTGTTACAGCACTACTCATCTGACACTCACACTCTCATAATTAGCTGTTCGTATACTCATATTCAACTGCATTGCATGTTAAACCATTAATTACTGTCTATATACGTGTCTCCATGTGTTTATACTCGTTACTTATTCATGTATTGTCCTCCTATATTAATTGTATATAGTTACATGATTATTACTGTCTTTTTATGCCTTTTATACCCATGTACAGAGGCCCGACCTCTCAGAATCCATTGATATTCATTTTGTACATGAATTGGACCATTATAAGCAACTTTTGTATAACCCAACCTATTTTGGGTCGGCCGTCGGGCTTCCGGCGGCCATCTTGTTGCGCAACTTCCGGACGACCACACGTCGTCTTTTCCCGACCTTACGTCGGCTGGAAGTCCTTATACTATATAAAGGGCACTGTTTTACTGTTCATTGTCTCAGTCTTCACTTGGCTTTCAATAAAGACACATCTATACTTGATACAGAGACTTTCACTTCCTTTTGTCAGGTCATTCGCTTAGCGAACCGCCTACTAGGTCGGATCACTCTCTTTCAACGTATAGTTTGAAGGTCAGACTTGGGACCAGATGGGTCGTCTCTGGTAGTATTTGGGCTACTGAGACCGCTCGATCTTTCATGTAATGCGAAGTCCTATTACCACTCATAGGCACTTCATTTCTGGGTCGATAGTCGTCAAAGGACGACCGCACCAAATCACAGAAACCATTACAATATTCCCAATAATGTTATATATGGCCTAGGGGTCAAGATCCTTGCCTCTAGATCAGCCAGCCTGAGTTAAATTTCCTGTTGGTGACAAGTTTTTCAGGCTCAGGCTGACCACTCAGTCCATGTGGATTAGGACTTAAAATAACGCAGGCCGCCTACGTGTATATCAACTGCATGCAGGATAAAGATCCACCTTGGCCCTCTTCAGAACCAGAGCAGCCACATTACGACAGGGCAGGTGAAAACGGTAGCATCAGCACTGTCTGCTTCCACTTTGTCAAGTGATGCTTCACATTGAGCTCACAACAGGCAGTGACTGAGGAGTCTTGGTGAGACCTTGGTAAGCTCATATGCCACTATAAATAAGACAGGCCTAAGCACCTACATATAAGTATGCGGTATATAAAATGCTATCGACATACTCAGTCACGCTTTTGGAAGACTGCAGCGGAGACTATGAAACAACAAGCATGTCTCCATCAGCGTAAAATGTAAAGTCTACAGAGTTGTGGTACTTTCAAGTCTTCCATATGAAGCTGAAACTTGGACAGCATACAGGACGCATGTGAAGAAACTAAACGCTTTCATGATGAGATAATTGAGAGACATCATGAGAATCAAATGGCATGGCGAAATCACAAATGTGCCAATTTGCGTGCATGGCTGACATCCTCATAGTGAGGAACCTTAGATGGTTAGACTATATGCACAGGATGGGCAATGACTGGCTCCCAAGGCAACTGCTGTACTCTCAACTAACGAAAGGAAAGCGAAACCTGAGAAGACCTCGACTAAGATTTAAAGATGTTGCAAAAAGAAACATAAAACACAAGGAAATCAACCTGAAAACCTGGTAAATCATATCATCATCATGGCAATCAACAGACTCATGGAAAACTGCAACAAAACCCAGTCCTGACAACAAAATAGTCCTAGTCGCATTGACTGACCGCAAGAGAGAGAATAGTAAGTTATACAATAATTATGTTATTTATAACAATTATTATTATGATCATCACTATCACTAAGGTGATTAATTATTTTATAAAATAATCGAATAATTATAATATTATTATATAATAATAATAATAATAATCTAATCACTAATGATAATAATCAATGAAAGTGTTGTGTAGCGTTGGCCTAGCCAGAATTAGAGTGCTGAAGATAACAAACGTGATATTATATACAGGTTACTCTAGCCCCTCTATTATAATTCCACATATTCTATCGAAAGCAATAAAATAAATATTAGAATAAATAATTATAAATAATACAATAGATGCTAATAATTACAATGTATTTTGAATATTTCGCGGTAGTGCTAGCGATAGCCCGACAGGTAAATTGCATAACGCACAAATAAAACAATAATATTCTACCTGTTTACGTATACATCTGCTCAACTTCTGTATCAAAAGTTAAACCATTTTTGAAGTGTATCCGGTGATGAGTTTCCACAAAAATTGTGTCCATTCAAATTTCCTAGAATTATATTATATTATCCTTACAAATACAAGACAAGCCTGTATTAACTATTAACCAACATAAAAGGCTGATATTGTTTTACGATCAAACTCGTGGTGCTCAGTAAATATTCCTATTAACTATTTTATTTAACTAAATAGTCATATATTAGACAGTCTAGTGAAACTTAGTATTAGTATAAGTATAAGTATTGTATAATTAATATTAACTATATTAATAATAAAATTAAAAATGTTATTGTTTTATTAAATTATATTACAAATAATTATAATAGTAGTACATGATTATAATAAATATATTACAACTAATAAAAAATATATAAAACAACTATAATTTATTTTATAGCTATGGACATGGGGTCGGTACTACTTGCACTTGGCTTACTTACATCATATTAAGTCTCCCTGGTGGGAAGAAGGGCTGTGCTGCTTGTGGTTAATGGTATAGTACCTATTCGGGCACTAGTCTTAAAAAATTAAGATTTAAGTAATACGAGGTGCTCTGGTCTAGTGAAGAATTACATATATAGGCCTACTAGCCAACAGAACATATAATTGTATACTTATATTGCTAAACTTACTGGTAGCTCTAAGTTGTATGTTATCAATCGATAAATTTATTATGTTATAGGTATTCACTTGGCCATATTACTATAATATTGAATATTAATCCCAAAATGTATAAAATTATGCGGCACTGACTATCACTATAAAATAATTTTGGTTTCAGCAGAATTTGCATATGGTCTATTGTAATTGTTGTTATTGGTTGGATATATATTTGCATTAGTTTTAACCAATTTTTCTCAGTGAGTGAGTTGATTAAATAAAAATTAGAACCTGTGACAATTAACATTTACATTGTGTGAATCAGCCAGCATCTCAAATTATGCTTTTCAAACTCCCTAAAATGCTTGTTTAAAGTGCTGAAATTATTCTACACCAATTCTTCCATTTTCCCTAATGGAGGCAGCCCAGTTGATAAAGATTATTTTTAGTACAGTCGACTGTTCATGGCATTCCATTTTATATACGTCGATTCACTTTCTGCTTTCTTTTGTCAATTTAAATCATAACTTAGTGATATTATTTGGTATACCTTTGGATTGCTCATGATATCCATGGTTCTTTTGTTTAGTTGTGACAATCTGTTTACCATCAAATAGATAATTAAATGGATCTCTTAACGGTTAACTGCCTTGTAGAATGTAAGCTAGCAGCTTTACTTTATGTAGGGCCTCCCTGTAGAAATATTCCTTGCTTACTGTTAACATTATTTCCAATGATCTATTTATGAACATAACTTTATAATGTATAATGCGTCTGTTAATTACAATCCTTCTTTGGTTAGACAATGTAGCCCTATCGTCATTAAACCTATATCTGAGGTCTTCTATATGCTAGTTAATCTGTTCCATTATTAGCTGGCTTAGAGGCTACAGGTAGAATATCTAAGTCGATCGTAAACTAAACATACTCTGTCAATTTCAGTTATTTGGGATCTGCATAGTTTCTGGAAGCCTAAACGAGTCTTGTTTAAAGCAAATTTATAAAGCTAGAGTTCCAAATTTCTTTTTATACTTTATAATAATTGTTCACTACGGTATCTTCATTTCAGATATAATGTGGTCTAGGAAATGGCAGCATACTATAAAGGTCGTGGTAATAACATCTCTCTGCTGGTGCATTCTGGATGTGTGGATCCTCTCCTACTTTAGCGGTTGTGCCAACGAGAACTCTAACTCAGGTCATCATGTCAAATCTAAAGTCGAGAGATCTGGCATCAACTCGCAGGATATCGACTCAGGTGAAGTTAGGCAACCAACTACTACTACCGAGAGGAAAAATGGGCAGGGTGGATTTTTCCAAAACATGCTACCCGATGGTAAGTAGTGACAATAAGTGTTTTAATTAAGGTTATTATGTATTCAGTGCAGAATGGTTTGGTTTATTATCTCACCACTGCTATAAATACCCAAAAAGCGTGTAGGTGTGTTGCAACTACAGGAGCTATCACTTGGAGATTGGCTTGTATTTAATTTTCTATTTTTCTGGTAAAAAACACTAACTGACAATGCATGATGCTATGGAGCCTGTAGCCTATACACGTGGCCAAATTGAATGTGTAATCATCTTCAATCTTTAAAATCAAACAATCACTGACTTATTGATGTAGTTAGAAATAATCCCTACCACTACATTAGCTTAGTTATACAGCTACCATATCATATAGTAAATATACAGCATATTTGTGTTGGTTGATAACAATGGAGTGTAAAATGCAGTTAAAGCTGTTCAAGTAGTGTATATGGGGCTAAGGCTAAGATACGGTGTTACAATATTTTTTCCAATCTTGCTGTGTAGGCATTTCACTGCTGTTTTATTCTATTCTGTGCTGATACGCCTATACAAGAAGTTGAGACCAACCAAGATGGCTGGTGTTATTGTGACTATCAGAGCCCATGTTATTCTTCTTGTAGCCTTAAAATCTTCACATAATCCAGGAGATGGTGGCAAGGCTGTTCACGTTCCGTCAAGTTTGCAGGCTAAATCTAAAAAAGCATTTAAAATAAACCAGTTTGATTTAGTCGCTAGTGATTTGATGTCACTAAATCGTACACTACCGGATTATAGATCTTCACAGTAAGTTATCTGTTTGAGATTTACTTCATACTCCGTCATAGTCTAAAATAGTATCGAAATGTGTTTCATCACACTGCAGTGTGTAGATCTGTATCCTTTGCAATGTCATGGCCTGTACAATGCTGATACAATACTTGCATATCTGTTACATGTACCTGTATGCATACATACATAATAATATACTTACGTATTTATCCTGTATTCTTGGTCTATTATAGGTAGGCTACTTCCTACAATACTATAATAGACCATAGACTTAATAATTAGACTAGTTTCAATGAATAATTAATGTCTTCTATAATTAGGCTTTCAGTACTATTAATTGTTGTCTATGCTTATTATCTAGGTGTGTATCTAAACAGAATATCTATCAAGTGGATAAGTTCCCAGACACTAGTGTTATTATAGTCTTCCATAATGAAGCCTGGTCTACACTTCTGAGAACTGTACACAGTGTTATCTACAGGTCACCCAGGCATCTCCTCAAAGAGGTTGTTATGGTTGATGATGCAAGCGATCAAGGTATAACTTTTCTGTACATGTAAACCAGTCTTTCTGTTCAATTCCTCTGATGTCTTTGGAAGTTGTCACTCATATTGATGTTGAACACATTGGTCAATAAAATCACTGATTTGTTGGTGCACCATTTTGAGATTGTATGCGCTTTTCTGCTTGTTAAGAACTATGCTGTTTACTGCATTACAGACATCTATTTCTAGTCTCTCTACTGGCTGAGAATATGTCAGCCCAGCATGGCATATACATGTAGTTATAACAATAGAGTATGGAGACAGTGTTGAGTGATTTCATATCTGAAGGATTTGTTTATCATGTTCACTTGTTAGCCTATCAAAATGTTGGGATCTTACTCTAATTATCCTTGGTTCCCTGTGTACCACTGCCCCCCCCCCCATCCTGTACAGGCTGGCTGAGTTTGTTTAAAGCATTGCTTATTTAAATTGAGATTCTGTCCACCCTACCTACCGATGATATATAGTGTCAGTACACCAGTAAAGATACATGTATATAGGGTCCATGAGGGCGGTTACTATTTATTTAATGCCAATTAATTACGGAGGGAGTTACCAGGCGGCTCTTTCTCTGCAGATCATTTAAAGGAGAAGTTAGATGAGTATGTTGCTAAGCTACCAGTTCCTGTAAATATACAACGAATACCTGTGAGAGGGGGCCTCATTAGGGCCAGGCTTAAAGGTAAGTCTAGTCTATGGCTATTTCAGGTAGTATAATGAATCGCCAACACACTCACCTAGACACTGTTTCTTACTGTGTGTGAGTAAAACATGTGCTGAGAGAACAACAAATTTTATGGCTTTATATTATAAATTCATTCTGTTATGTGTGATATTATATAAAAATAAATAATGTTGCTGCATGACTGTAGCCCTACTGGTAGAAGTGGCCTATACTTTTCAAGCTACAAACAAACATTGTACTAATAGAATAGTAATACATGGAATATATTATACTCATAGGTGCTAAAGCAGCCACTGGTAAGATATTGACATTCTTAGATGCTCATTGTGAGTGTACTAAAGGATGGTTAGAGCCCCTTATACACGAAATACATAAAAATAGGTAAGACTATTATAATTAGATAGATAATGCACGCTATGTACGATTATATATGGTATTTATTGCATGTACAGTATAACGGTTGTATATGTTGGACAAGTACATGATATATGTGTATATACTTACATCTTACATTGTATGTACAAATACATGCTTACATTGTATGTACATGTACTTGCATTATCTATACAAGTACATACTAAAATTGTATGTACAAGTACAATGTATACAAATACTCATTTCTCACTTCATTGGGGAATGATGTATGTTGATAGATGAATATTCTAAACTAATAAGAGAATGCAATTATCTAGATATTATATTATTAGTGAATATGTATATACATATGTATAGCAGGTCGTCATGTAATTTAATGAACCATACTGTTTGTTTTGTTGATAAAATTGTATTGATCTGGTCCAGCTGACCTGACTGTAATGTGGGGTAGGGGGTGTACATGTAGCCCTATGTACCCATAGGCCATTATACATGGTAGCAGATTTTCTACTTGGTCAGAAACGAGACTACAGTAATAGTTATATACATTTAGTCATATACTTGGTAATACACCAGGTGATATGCATCTAGTCATATACATGTAGGGCTACTTGGTAACATAACAGGTAATATTACGTTTAATCATATATTTAGTAATGTTACAGGTGTAAGGATGATATAAATTATAAATTTAGCTCAATTATATTCTGCTATAAGGTGGGGTTCCTATGTGTGAGATATTATATTATAAATATGAGGATATATTTTGAATTCAAGTGTAAATTCCACTACAGATACAAAAGATGATTCTTAATTCTATGGCACATAAACGCTGTTGTGTGTCCCATTAGTATACATATGTTATATTATGTGACCACAGGAAAGCTGTCGTGTGTCCCATTACTGTAATGTTATATTATGTGACCACAGGAAAGCTGTCGTGTGTCCCATTATTGACGTCATAGATGATCATAGCTTTGCCTATATAAGTGGTTCAGATATGACTTGGGGAGGGTTTAACTGGAGGCTCAACTTCCGCTGGTACTCGGTTCCGCACAGAGAGCTGGAGAGGAGAAATAATGACAGGAGTGAACCGTTGAGGTTGGTAACATCTCTGTAGACTCTGATATTATGCACCCATGTAGGCCTACAGCAAATTTAATTGTCACTTGGTGAAGTTAGCTATTCGCTAAGCTGTTTACTGGCACATAATGGTAAATAGCCATGTATAGGCCTATATATTTTATATGTGCATGTAATATCTGCTTTGTATATTAAAGTTTATACTACATGTAGTAACATTAACATGTTGACGACAATATACTGTTAATTCTATACAATAACAAATACTGTATATGGTGATATCATATTCTAACCTTATTTCTCGCTCTCTGTATGTTTTAGAAGCCCTACAATGGCCGGTGGTCTATTCTCAATCAGTAAGGACTATTTCTATGAGATCGGCTCATATGATTCAGGGATGAACATTTGGGGTGGGGAGAATCTAGAGATGTCTTTCAGAGTGAGTATTCACAAAACTACCACCATGTAATCATTGATTTTATATCAATATGAACATATATATCTCAACTTCTTATTTAGATTGATATCTTTTTGTTGTTAAATGAAAATAGCCATGAAATTTTCATTGTGTATGGTTCACTGTTCACTATTTACACTTACATCTGATGTGAAACTGTAATATTCACTTGGTAGGCCGACATACAATGCATTTTAGTTTTAAAGAAGCATAATATGTTGTATAGTAATGTAATGTATTATTGTTATGTACGAGGTATTAAATTTTTGCAATATCTGGTTGAAAGTTATCGTCTCATTATAGTTGAAATGTAAACTATCATAAATACAACAATCTGTTACAGATTTGGCAGTGTGGAGGGCAGGTACTGATAGCCACATGTTCTCGTGTTGGTCACGTGTTTAGAAAGATCTCACCCTATTCATGGCCAGGAGGTGTTGCTACTATACTAAACCACAACACACAGCGAATAGCTGACGTCTGGATGGATGAATATAAAGATTTCTTCTATAAAACAAATCCAGGTATTCTATGTTATGTTTTATACTACATATACATTGTCAGCGAATCTGTGTGTTCTTTGTTTATCTTGTTATTGTATTTCAGGCGTAAAGGAAACTGACCCGGGAGATATGACTGAACGTCACAAACTTCGGGAAAAGTTACAATGTAAATCGTTCAAGTGGTACTTGGAGAACATATACCCCGAGTCTAATATACCACTGAATTACATAGCCTTAGGCCAGGTGAGCTTAGCAAACCGTTCAACTATGTAAGGTTTAACTTAAGGGATCTTATTAAGTCTGTAACTGTGCATAATGGTCGTTGTTGGTTTTAAATTATGTTGACAATTTTTAGATAAAAAATCCTGAGTCTCGGCAGTGTTTAGATTCGGGCGGTAAGAAGTCTGGAGCAGCAGCCACCCTGTACCAATGTCATGGCTTAGGTGGAAACCAGGTAATACTTCACATTACTAAGTAGATTGACTTCGACATGCAGTTTTATATATATTAGATGAGGTTTCCACAGTGACAACGACATGAGACATGGGAAAGACCAGAACACTTGACTAAATATACTAACTAGGGAGCATTTCATATGAATCATATTTTACTCAAGTCATACTAAAAAGGCAAGGACAAGTTGGTGTCGACCACAATGTATACCAACAAAGATTTTCTGCTAAATTGTGGGATTTTGGGGATTATAATAATAGTATATGGTTTTCAAAGAGAATAGTGCGATTTGAAATGATATTGCATTCCTTTGCAGTGCATGTTGGTGTATCACTAACCATTTCATATTCGCAGGCGTTTGCTCTGACAGCAGACGGTAACATACAGGCTGACGATGTGTGTGTAATTGGTGGTAGTTCTGTTAGACTATCTAGCTGTAGACAGGGTTCCCACGAGTGGTCATATAGTGCACAGGTGAGGGACACTATTATATCTACCCTTTATCTATTCTAATAATATATAATCACAAGCCATGGCAATATTCATAAATGTCCCCAATATTAGTTGTAGGCTTGGTATTGAATCGTAAACATAGTTTATAATTTATGGGAATGCATATTCTACATAGAACACCTTTTCTGTGTGTGCTCATATACATGTACAATGTACATGTGTATGTACATGTGTATCTCTATGTTAATCTTGTTGTTACTGTGTGAGTGTGTTGTGTTCAAGCCATGCTGTCATGTTGCTATAGATGATTACATGCTGCAATATAATGTCACTAATTGCAGGACAAACAGCTGAAGAATGTGAACAGTAATTCATGTCTTGCAGTTGCTAACAGACAACTAGTGTTAGGTAAGAAATCACTTGATTAGTTGTAACTGCAGCATATATACTAGGTTATTTATGGTAGGCCATTTAGTGTCTGGTTCCAAATTCTAAAATATTCTTGGTCAATTTGTCAAAAGCAGCTGAAGAGAACAAGATTTACCTGATGAGAACCTTTAGTCAGAACTCATTGTCATTGGAGTTGTCTTCTGCTCATCATGAGAAGATAATTACTGATACATTATTACATGTGTATTAGATTGCTGCATAGTGTACTACAGTCATGTAGATGCAGATGAATGAATATTTCTCATGTTTGTATGTTACATGTCAGTGTTTAGTTTACTGAATATACTCTACTCTCCTGTATTGTCTTTAGAGAAATGTATACTTGGAAGACCAAATCAAGTCTGGATACTTGAGAATGTCAAGTCATCGTGATCAGATGAGTATTACTAACATCAAGTCTCTTGGGAATATTTTTGTACGTACTCATATAGTATTGGTAGACTTGGTGTACACATGTGATATCCAAATCTATGGTTGTACAGAGGTCCAGTCTCGAGTCGCAGACTTAACTTGTATCAAATGCTCAGAGAGTTCTACATACTGGCCTAATACTTGACCATGTAATGTACTTGATATTTCTATTTAATATTCTATGATTTAAGTTGGTATTTATTTCGTTTGTTTATTTAGTCTAATGAGCATTGGTAAGGATTTTAGCATTACCAATTTTTAAGTTATGCCTAGTCTTGACATTCCTTACTTGTTGTTTTTATGATGGTGATGATGCACTCATACTTGTAAAATGTTGTGAGAGTTGGAAAATGGAAAATTAAATGGAAATAATTTAATTTGTATTCATGCGCATCATTAGGCAACAATATCATAGACGTGTGTGTTTTATCATAAACTTACCATCTTCGATTGTTTTCTTAAACCATAATCATATTGACAATTATATTGTGTATTTATTGATTGAAATGATAACTTTCCCTGGAGCTGCAACTGTTTATTTATAGACAGTATTATGATATAAATGTACATCAATATATATCATATACTGGCTGCCAGGGTTAGCACTGACTGTTTGCATGCACCTGACCATCTCAGTCTGATTTATTATCTCTCTTGTTTGAATGGTTACTTGTAGTTTTCGTTTGACAAAATATTATATTACTAAAAACTAATATACACCAATGAATTCTATATATAATTCTTTTCTTTTATTGCATCCCGTTTGGTTCATATTGTCCAGGAGTTATCCAAAAGGTAATATGATGTTTGGAGCCATGCTTTGCTATAGGGCATAGTGCAATTGTGTGTAATGTAGAACAAGTACTTACGGAAGGTACCAATTTGACTGTTATGTAGTATTCAAGCAGAGACTGATCAACTAATATACATGTACATGTACATAATTAGCAATGTATTATGATTCATAGAGTTGTCAGCCCTTGGAGACTATCAATTTACAAACATCCAGATACAGTGTAGTGTGGTGTGAAGCTTACTTCAAACAAACTTTTCTTACTTTTGAAAGGTTTTGTAGCTTCATCTATTATCATACTGCTAGTCTGGAGAGTATTCTCTAGCTGTACTCACCAGGGTAGACAACTCTAAACGAAAGGTATAATATTACAGTAACATTATGCAGTCACTGAATATCTGAGTTGTTGATACAGTATCTTATTATAGAATCTGTTTGATGTTGATGCAGTACAAGAGCAAATAGCATACACCTACTGATATCTCTATATCAGAGTTGGCTATGCACTTACAAGTTACAATCAACAATATAATGCTGCCTACCTACATCTACATGTATATAGCAATGTAACAAGCATACTATGCATGTACGTGCAAGCTTAGTTGTTCACATTTGTGTAGAGCTATAGTATAGGTTGCAAATCTCAGTTCAATCTATTACTATGTTATTTTTTGTTTCCTGTTTGTGATTATTTGGTAGGAATTCATTTTCATCAAAACTTACAGGTTTTAAGAAATAGTAAACCAGAAAGGACATTTCCTAGCAAGAATTTATGTGACACCCAACCCTGTAATGTTTATATATTTTTCATTTATTCAGATTTGCACATTCCAAACCAACGCCCCTTACCAATATCCTTGCTATTTGCTTTCTGTAATACGCCAGTTAGTCATTAATCATTGCAGTGTTCAGTGGTGCATGTAGCCTTGAAGTATGACTGAATCTCAAATCACTAGTCGTCAGTTGTCTGGTTTGTTTGGCTTCGTATAGTTGCGTACTGTAACTATTGGTGACTCAACTTGTGGTACAGCTACGACTCAATTCATATCCGCTATTCATATACTTACAACAGGGCTTCTACACACTTTGTTACAGTGTAATACTACAATAACCACAGTGGTTATACTCGTACATACAAGATAACTGGTGTTACTTCTACTGATATGCATTACTACTACAGTGTGTGAATGTAGCTACACAGGTTTGTTAACATTACGGCTACGTGATCATGGCTTCCTGGAAGAAATCGACAGATGCTGTGGTGAAGTCTAACAGAGTGGCTGATAAGTTTGCTCATATTACTGCACCTAAAGAGAAATGCATCAGGTGTTCCAAGGCTGTTTATGCTACTGAGAGAGTAAAGTAAGTATTTTATAAGATCACATGAAATAGTATTGTTACGATATCTATACATGCCTATGGTGAACTAAAACATAATACACTGAATTCAAATAACGCAAATTTGAATTGAGTTGTTAAATCTAAAGTATCATGGCTTAACAAAAATTTTGCATTTTTTCAGTTCCGCAAAAGGTGATGCATTCCACAGACATTGCTTCAGCTGCGCTGAACCGACATGTCGGCAGAAACTGAATGACAGAAGCGCCAAGACAAACCCAGGAGACCCAGAGATCTATTGTAAAAGTAAGTGTAACCAAATAGTTATTCTTATTGGTTAAAATTACATACATAATATTCACGCATATCCGTGTAGCCTACATGTATAATATGCGTTGACCATGAACTGCTGAGATAATCACGCCGTCACTTGATACTTTACACGTAAGGATGACAACATTCACATTGCGCTTATCTTTCTTTATGTGCATAGAATTAACATCGTGATGTTCATGTTGCGCTGAGATAGAATACGCTTTGTGAATTTTCTGCAATACGATAAATAACACAGGGATTTCTTAATAACTTGTACCCCAGCTTAGATAATTCCTTACAAAATAAGTAGTCACCTATCTGTAGAAGAGTAGAATGATGTGATGTGATTAAACAGGTCATGTACCAAAGATGTCTGCCGGCAGCATTGGACCGGATGCTATGAATATGATGAGGCTAAAGCAGTATAGCGACATGCAGAAGAAGCTTAACAAGAGAGCCACTCTAAGAGCTGCCAAGTATGACCTCACAGCGTACGCTATTCAGGGAGACATACAGTCACAGAGTTTGGTTAAAGATAAAAATGATAACAAGGCAGGAGGGATTGAGCATCATTTCCCAACAGTGTTGGTAAGTTTATACTTATGTACATACATTTACTTCCTTTATACATGTACAACTTGTATACGCATAGTACATGTTGTGATCTATGTATAGTTTGTACATGAGGTACTACATTGATATGGTAAATATACATGTACTGCAATGAATGCACTATAAAATGTGGGGAAAGGTAAATACTGGTATTATAGTAGGCTGTATTAATACATGTACATGTATATCATGTTAGGAATATATAAAAATGGGTTCTAGTATAAACAGGAACTGGGAAAATCCCGTTTATCTAATGCTCTAGCCAGACTGCTGTTCGCAGCTATAGTGTTTCACTATAGTGTGTTTTACAGCATAGAGTAGGTAGAGTGGTGGATTTAAAGTTTGGCTTGTTGAGCGTTTAAACCCCACCACTCAGTTAAGTTTCCCTGCGAATGGTGAAACTACATAGTAGTTAGTACCCAAGGCTGTAGCTGCATGCACCGCTGTCTGCCTGGCTAGAGCATTACAGATGCGGAGTAGATCGTCACTTAAAACAGTTGTATGCATATAAATGGTAAAAAATAACATGACATCGTTTTACATTCCTAACCATAGTTTACTTGAAACCTAGCACTAAACAAACTGCAAATATGTTTGACAAAATGGAATTTGGTTAGCAACAGCAATGTGTTGATGTTACTTTTTTCTTGTAAAACTATAATTTGATGAAGTATTTCTCTGAATTAGTTATTCGATATTACAGTAGTTAGCCTACATTATCCAATATATATTACATAAAGAATACTGATTCACAAAAGTTTGATTGAGAAACTTCACGATTTTTAATCATATGGATTTGAGTGGGTGAAGTCAAATTTTGAGACTGCTACATTTATATGTTTTCCTTTCAAGTAAATTGTCAAACAGTTGATTTTGTAATATTGCATGAATTGCCTACTTGTGCTGTACAATGTGCTGCATGTACAGACGCATGTACATTGTAGCCCCATGTGTGCAATAACATAAACCAGAGCAATTACGTACATGTCAGCCTCATCACTATTATATAATATCTAGAATACTACCAAACTCTCTCTCAGCATTCTCCTGGTAATTGTTAGGTGGATGCTAACCAGCAGTACCAGAATGACCTGAGGACAAGACAAGAAGAGTTGGAAAGGAAACAGAAAGAGGAGGAGGATGCCCTCTTCAGGAAATTTGAAGCAGAGAGGAGAGCCGCCGCCAATGAGGCAAACAAGGAAACGGAACTGGAGTGGGAATCCCGACTTAAAGACATCATTGCCACGTGGGAGAAGAATTGCATAGATGAGAAGGAGTTTGAGAAGGTAAGAAACTTGAAACTGCTCATTTCAATTATTAAAGATGGATGTGTGGATTGCACTCGAGTAGATGACTCGATCAGAAGGTGTTGTGATGGAACTGTTCCCATTTGATACCATTATTAATAGATTTATGATGTAAAGTAGTAATACGACAAATTCTTTCTTTTATATTCCTGATATTTCGATACTATTCCTACATTTAATATTATTACCAGAGGAAATATCTGCTTTATCATTATATTTTCCACTGATGATGATACTAGAACGAGTATCAGAATATCAGGAATAAAAATGAAAAAGTGCATTTAGTGCTGCTTTATATTGTGAAACTTCTTGACCACACCAACATTTTCAAGCTTGTGATATTTGTTTTTGAGTACAGCATACAATGGGTAGAAGTTATTTTACCTTTACACAGTATACCATGTTCTTAAATCTGCAACATTTACAGCAATGGTGATAGTGTTATGAGATTATTGTGTATTTTTCAACTCGCTGATGTTGTATTGACAGAGAAAAGCAGAAGCGAGGAAAGATTACGAAGCCAGGAAGACTCAGCGAGTGAAGAACAGAACTATTAGAGTGGCCCAGAAACATCAACGGGTTTGTACAAAGTAAACTGTGCTGTATGGTTTGTACAATGTAATACTGTACTGTGTGTTCAATCTATTCATTCTATTAATAACGCATCACAGGTATTTTCTAACAACTGTTTGTATATGTCATCTAGGAAACGTCTGCTTTGGTGGACAGACAGGGAGACGCAATGTTGAAGCTGATCAAAGACCAAAAAGAACAATTGGCCAAAGACATGCAGGAGCAACTGGAGCATGCAAAAGTAAGTTATATGCTATCTCATATTTACATTGTATGTGTATTTTTGTGTATGTATTTAAAGTGAAGCTATATTTTGACAAACAGCCCACTTGTCGGTTTTTATCTTGTGCACAGAGTTCAGTCTGCTCACTTCCTATAATGATATCCATTTATAAACCAATGCATAGTACATGTACATGCACATGTTTACTCCCTGTTTGTAGAACAATGCTACCAGTGGCGATGCTGAGACGGAGGAGGTAAGTCTATATTAAGAAGAAATAGTATAGCGTCTGTATCTACATGTACAACTTACTTACAGTACTTGGCTGTGCTGCCTGGTGTTCATTATTGTTTAGTTTAGATTAGTTTAAATATTATATACGGTAGCCTACCTGAACTAATATATAACATAGAGTAGATAACTCCAACAGTAAATGTATATGTTTTATATGTCTAATCAATGTTATGTAAGTCATTATAACACATTGCTACAACATGTCCTGCCTGTGTTAATTATTTGATCCAAGTATAAATCTGCATGCATTACAAATGCATGCAATATATTGAACATTTTTTCTTCTGAACTAGTTCCTGGTCTTGTACTCCTTAGGTCTCTCTCTCTCTATTTCTCTTATAACATGAGAATGAATATGACACACAAAAATGAGCATATTTCTAGCATTACGGATCCGTTACCATAGTGACCATGACCTTAGCCACTCTAGGTGATGAATTAGCTTGGTCAAAGTAGGCTACCTCAGTTTAATGGCTACACTTGTATCATCTGTAGATATGACAGAAATTATACATGCATAGCGTTTAGGCAACAAATAATTTGCCGGTAAACAGTCATAGCTATATATATAATTATATACATTGTATATACACACACATGTATATATACAATATATACTGTATAGTATACAAAAGAGTGTTTTCCAGTGAAGTCATTCCATAGGCATATTGATAAAATGGGTCAACTGTCTTTCCAGTTGGCAAGTGTCATATGTAATGTACATATGACGTATTATTTGGTATCTCTCTATGAACGATATTTATTGCCTGCTGATCATAATTCTGTTTCTAATCTTTAATTATTGCTCCTGCCCAGTCCAGAAAGGAGGCTGTGTACACATTGGTTTCTATGGTAACAGCCATATACATTATGGCTTGTAACATAGTAAGTGGGCTAGCCATGTGAAGATATAGCAATCAGTTGGTACATGTAGTTAGTATTATCACACTAGCATTATTTTGGGAAAATAGTTTAGCTCAAGGCATTAATTTTGGTGCCATTGACTTAATTACCATGCTGATGATACAATGATATATAGAATTGCTGTATATTTTAGGCTGCCGAGTGGCTGGAAGGTTTAGGCGAAGAAAGTTTAAATATTGAGGAGGTGGTAACTGACATAATCGGCATGACAGAAGCTCCGCCTCCAAGAGCTTCTCGAAACAGGAAGTCCGATATAATGCCTCATGAGGAGGACGATGATTTCAATAAAGTGTTCGATGACCACGTAGCTACGGTGGCGGAGAACGAACAGACCACATTCACAGAGTTGGTGCACATCCTTACGGGTCCCTTCATGAATGACCTCTCTAAAGCAAGGTATGGGTGTTTCCTCTGTTTACAATGGCAGCATACTATGATATACGGTGCCTTAGTGGGTCATAGCTAAACAAGCCCATAGAATTACCACCCAGGAGGAGGCAACTCTATGGTCAAACCATACAGTTTCTTTTGTCAATTTTTTCAGCTATAAAAGCAATATGTAAGAATATGCAGGTTGTTTCTATCTCAGTGGATAACAGAGTCTGTTTAGAGAATCTACTGTTGATCGTATCATAGGGGATGGCACCCACTATTATCATAGGGGATGGCACCCACTATCTTAGGTTCCAAGGCTTCATTTTGCAAGCACAACTAACTTACATTGTGAACATGTGTTAGTTCAAGTTCTACAGTTAATTCACTCAGCTGGGCTCGTTGGATAGTAATATGAAGTACACTAGGCAATACTTTATTGTTGTTTATTGCAAGCATATTATACGAGATAGATATATAACTCCATAAATCACACACTACATTTAATTGCAGGGCCATCTACAGGTGGATCACATATAAAGATTTAAACAAGATACAGTTTAGTGAGACTGGTATGGACTCTCCGATGGGACTTCTACGTGGTATCAAGTTTGGCACTGAGACGTACCACACCCTGTTCAAGAGGTTATGCAGGTGCGAGTGACTTCAGTATAAATAGCAAAGACTGATACTATAACGTATTGTAATGTCTGCACAGGTGTAAGGGGCTTCTGGTTTGATATAGAAAACAGGATGAAGTGACAGTCCAGATAGAAACACAATGTGCTAGTTGAAATGATTATTGGGAAAAATTGTGAGGCAATGGTTGTTTTTTTTTTGACTAATAAATCACACAAGTCATGAGTGTATACATGTAAATCTATAAAAATAGACATTGATATACTAATGTACCAGGAAGTTAGGCTATATTTAAATGTTGTTTCCTTAAATAATTGGCCCCAGTGTAGCACACTGGTTGAGGTTCAGCTATTGATCTGTGTTTTGGCATTTTAATAATAATATTTATATCACTAATATTCATCATACACCATTCTGGTGATCTATTTTTATATGCTAAGTTTTAAAATGATATTCGTTCAGCTGTTAATATATTCTGTGACTTATTTGTGGACACCAATAATGGTTCATTGAGTCAATGGTATTTATATTACTTGTAGCTATGCAGGATTACACTGTACAGAGGTAAATGGAAAGTCTAAAAGTGTGGGTTATGAGCCAGGTATGAGATTTGAAGGTAACACATTCCGGAACACATGGAATGCGGTACTGATTGATGGAGAGTGGCGGCTAGTCCAGTGTAACTGGGGTGCAAGGTTAGTATTATAGATACACACATACAGGTACAATGTACATACATACAAATACATGCTGCATGGAGTAACACGGTAGAATCATTTTACAAATGGTGGTAGTTCATAGATGGATACTTTGTACTTGGTTTACCGTATAGAGGTTTTAGGGTTACAAAACAGTTGCTTAGAGATAGTTCTTCATGAAGTTGTTCTGTATAGAACGTGTTTGTGGAGACTATAATATATTGTTGTGCTTGTGTATAAAGTACTCAGATTAGACCAAAATCTAAAAGGTGGACAGTAGATTTTGCCAAATATAAGTAAAAATGGAAATACTCTGTAAGACTCGGACTGTATCCACCAGAAATGATCAGCATCCACATGATTGAGTAAATGTATTTATTGCTTCCATAGGAAGGCCCACATATATTTCAACTCTCCAATAGGTGATTCGTACATTGACTGAACACACACCAAGTTTGTTATTAGTAATCATGTACATTTTAAGATATACAGTGTACAATCAACTGCTTGGCTGTAGATTGAAATTATATTGTTAACTACATACTCGTATAATATAATGCTGTCTGTAAGAGAAAGACCATAATAACGACTGATATAGTATGATGCAAATCTATCATGATAATTAATAGGTAACCGAATAGTGAGTTGGTGTAATGATATACATGTACATTATGTCTATAACGCATTGTCACACACATGTGCTATGAATGTAACTAAAAGGTAAATAATGGTTAGGAATTGGAAGACATTAGTACTGTCTGTAATAGCTAGTAGCTAGATATGACGTGTTGTAGACTGATATCAGTATAATATCTCCTATTGTGCAGGTTTATGGTGATCAGTAAAGACAAGAGCGATGGTAAGGCAGATGAAGGAGATAAGAAGGACGATAGCATCAAGTATCAGTATGATGAGCATTACTTCCTCACAGACCCACAAGACTTCATACAGGAGTTCTTTCCTAACAAACCGGAGTGGCAACTTCTAGATCCACAGATAAGCCAGGAAGACTTTGAGAATCAACCGTTAGTGAGGTGAACACAATAATATGTCTGTCTGTTTCCCCAAGTTACTATTCTCTTAGAGAGAACCACCTAACTAATTTTTGCCAGTTCAGGTTTTCAGAATAGATTTTGCAACTAATAATCTTTGCAGCAGAATTTCATGACTTGGGCACAATCATACCACTAATAAAACTTGAAAAGAACTACTGATGACGATCTTCCAAATACATGACTGTAGTCTATTGTGATGTTAGTTTATGTAAGGAATTTCTGAATTTTGCATTGAACAGTTGGGGACTCTACATTATTTCACATCCATGAAAACACCCATCCTTGGCAAGGAGTTTGAACCCAAGGCATCTACGGCGCCTAATCGCCTAGCACAGTGGACAGAATGCATTACCACTACACCAGCTCAACAACTTTCAAAACGGAAGCTTCGCTGGTGAACAGTAGATTTGTTCAGTACTGAGCCAACTGCAAACGAGGCACTCCCTATGTGGCTACCTTGTTATATATGGGGTGTTTGACCATTTTTTCAAATTTAGATTATTATCTGATGTGTACTAAACTGATAAATCTTTGACTTTCTGTCCCAGGTCTATATTTTTCCATCTGGGCCTCAAGTTCAGGAAGAATTACCCTGCAGTGTTGGATGCCTCTAAGACTGGTAGTGTAGACATTAGAATAGTAGTACCAGAGGAGATAGCACAAGATACGGCTTTCCTCTATCAGCTACGGTTCAGTGAGAAATCTAAGGCACAGGAACTGGAATACTGTGGCGTTAAGCTGGATAGATTTGTGTACCAATCACTGCAAGGCAACGAGGTAAGCGACCAATCATACACCTAGTTGGAAACCCCGTTGTAAATTAGCCATCACCCTGGTGACGTTAGACGGCTTGTGATTGTTTATTCTGTTGGAGAAAGTAAAAGAAGTTGTCATTGGCTTACTGTGATTTAATTGGGACAGTAAGAGATGATAATATACATGTAGTCCACTTCACCTTGCAACAAGAACACAGTCATGTTCCGGTTGCATTAAATGATTAAAGTAGTAATTGAGTTTGATAACAATACAATTACAGTATTTGGGTTTGCCTTCTCTTACCCATTCCTCGGCATCAGTTCTCTAGCGCTTACTTTACAGCTAACTGACATTTTGGATTGTGACTGGTCATGTTAATACACTATATTTTAGGTGGTGTACTCTGTGCATGTACCTTCTGATGGAGAATATTTCTTACAAATATTTGCCAGTAAGATGGAAACAGCCAAACCTGGGGAGATCTCATCCATCGAGGGAGTAAAACTAAAATGTGTCTGTAAATTTAAAATCACCCGAAATAGTGAAGTAGACAGTATGTATGCGTTACCAAACTGTGCTCCTGGAGAATGGGGGCCAAACAAAGCAGTACGTCAGTTTCAGATGACAGCGGTGTCACACCCTAGCGGTATCATAACCACAGAGAACAACCTGAAAGTTAAGTTTACTTTAGGGATGCCATTATCGTTCTTGGCTAAACTTCGTATGAATGACGTTGATGATAGATACTTCCAGGACTTTGTGGATGCTCAGTTTGATGATCACCATCTGAGAGTGAAAGTAGGTTTCCCCATAGAAGGACAGTATGGTTTAGACATCTATGCTAAACCAAAGAGTGCACCTGCTGAGCAACCACTAGCTCACGCCTGCAAGTACCTTGTCAATGTGACAAGCATACAAAATCCTGTTGATATTGGCATAGCAAAGATAGCTACAGCCCTTGAAACATGTATGGGAAATTGGGGTGCCTTACCGGCCATCCAGGAATATTCCATAGTTCCTCAATCACACACCAATTGGAAGATAAAAACTATGACAGCACAGACTGTGATCAGATTTCAGGTGCCTCAGGATGTGGTGATAACGGCTCACCTGGTGAAGGAGCCAGATGAAGACCACAGAGACCACCTGAATATCAGGAGAGAAAATGAGGATGTGGTGGCAATAACTGTCCATGGTATCAAACAAACTGGTAATTATATGGTAATGGTGTTTGCACGTATGGACTCAGATGACAGTACAGTGTATAATAATGTTTTCAACTATTTGATACAGAAAGAGTAGATGTGTGATGACACACATTCACACTATGTCTTCAGCAAATCCATCTAGAGAAGTTTAGGGGGAGTTACGGCTGTGGTTCACACGGCCTCAACTCTCAATTTTGCCAGGAATTATCCCAAGACTAGTTCGCATAGCATACTGATGTATTATTTGGAGTTGCTGAACCTTGCTTTCAACAGATCATCCATGTAGCTTCAGTCACAGGTTCTTAGGGAATTGAACAGATTTGTGGTTATTTTATCAAAAATACAATTAATATTTATTTTAATAACATTTTATATTTTGTAAAATAGTTGGTCTAAATACAATGTAAATTATTGCCTTATTTGATTTTTTGTCTTGGTTAAATTGTTGTAAAAAGACAATTTCAACCACAAATATTGTGCTTTGTTGTAAATTGTAAAAAGACACATTCCCAAACCAATTCAAGTAAAATAATGATAATAAAATTCACACGTTGCAAACTAGAGATATTGGCACCAAGGCTACAGAATATAAACAGCTATAATAATGAGATTCCAGTGTTCAGATTAATAATATTGGATTGATTAGCAACATCTCCAAAACTCACCGATGAGACCAGGACCACAGGCTAAGTTGACTTAAAACTCTGGCATCTGATATGCAGGGTTGTAGTCTTGCAGCAGGTGGTGGAGCACAGACTAGAAACAAAAACAATTTAGTGCAAGAATCATGTTCTACATGTGATACACACTTGTACACATACATATCATAGAGTAATTGTGTTGTCTAGATGTATAGGTAACAAGACTGTGAGATACATGCTGTCATTGATTGAGTCTAAGCATCAACACATCACCTACTTTAGGTGATTTAGAGTTGTCATCACCTTAGTTTAAATTTCACACTTGTTGTTATGTCACATTACCATAGAGTAAAACAATCATACGTACTTGTATGAGTACACATATCTTATACTATTGTATGGCCATTGGTAATTTGCAAGTCAAAGAAAGGTGTAGGCAACTCCCAAATTTGTGACACCGGCAGTATGATTGTGGAATAGTTATACTACATTATATTTACCATGACCTCTATACTGTATTATATTCATAGTGACTTCTATACTATATTTGATTCACAATGACTTCTACACTCTATTATATTCACAATGACTTCTATACTACATTATATTCACCATGAATTCTATACTCTATCATCTTCACAATGACCTCTATACTACATGTATATTATATTTACCATGAATTTTATACTATATTATATTTACAATGACATCTATACTATGTTATATTTACCATGACTGTCCACTTCCTGTTCTCTGCTTCATCCCAAACCAGAGAATGGTCACCATAGAAAACTCCATCCGAGACCTCCTCTGCTTTGCGTGGAAGACAGTGCAGGAAGGTATAGTCTGGTTTGGCCAGGGAGCACAACTGCATCAGTCAAGAAAATCATAGTAATTAAGTTACTCAATAGCAAATAACATACATATATATGCATATGTTCTTGTAAGGACATAAGTTCCAGCAATGATTTGTAGTTGATCAGTTTGGATTGACAAAACACAACCCTCAAATTTTATTTTTACTTTTTGTCGATTTATATTATGTGGTCTTTAAATGAATCAAGCAGCCTATTTATATGACGCCGATAGTTGATTCCTTTTGTCAATATGATTGGATGATTGCCAAATAGGACTAAGGAAAAGACAACTCCAAGTTGGTCACACATTGATATATCACTGAATTGAACTTCTTGGAAGAGATACTGCTTACAGTATATAATAAGTAAGAATAATACTGTAATATTATAGTTTTGTTTGAAACAACACACATTTAACCATAATATTGTATTCAAGTAGGGAGTTACCTCTCGATATAACTTACTTTTTCAGTTACTTGGTAACCATGGAAATCCTTTAGACGTTTAGCCTTTTCAGCCTCGGCTCCCATGCTGACCCAAGTATCGGTTACTATGACATCACATCCTTCCACAGCTTCACGAGGATCATTAGTATAATATATAGTAGTATTATTCTACAATAACATTATTATAAAAAGTCGCAGGTAGCTAACAAAACATACACACATAGGCCCTACTCATACATGTATATACAATGAACATGCATATAGACATAGTGTGAATGCCCAAATTACATTACATAAAGTCGCCATCATTACCTCCTTGCACAGTTCATCAGCATCTAGAGCCACCTGTTTATCAACTTCATAGCCCTAAAAACATATAACTATTTTATTCCACATTTTCACACACATATGCAACAGACACCATTGATTGACAGATGAACCTCTCTACAAATACTACATACTAAATGGTAAAACCAATTTTCACATAAATCAAGATATTTTGTCATTAGACTTGGTGCATATCGCACCCAACAGGATCTATTACTGACACATACCAATGTTGAGGTTGGGATCTAACAACTTACCTTAGGAGCAGCTACTCTTAGGTTCATACCCATCTTAGCACATCCCATCATAAACGAATGAGCTGCAAGTATAACATAGTATGAACTAGTGCTGGGACGATATGGGAATTTCATCCCAGTACTAGTATGAACACCACCTTGTAGCATAGATCACTATCAATGTTCAACATTGTATACACATTGTACATAAATAACAGGAAATGTTAGAATTAGCCAAGATTACAATGTACATCTACTAGGTGATAGGACAGACAACTCACTGACATTGTTGTTACCATCTCCAACCCAAGCAACATGTAGCCCTTTGAGTTGGCCATAATGTGCCTACAACACAATGGTACACGCAGTAGGTAGCATAGCATGGTAAATAGGTACACGCAGTAGGTAACATAGCATGGTAGATATCACACGCATAAACTTATAATATTGGTTCATACATAGTTTACTTACAAAACCTGTTAAGTGTTAACCATAGAAGGTTGAAAGAAATGACCACTAATTTACAACAGCCAGGTTAGATGGGAGAATGTGTACACCATACATAATACTGCACTTAGATAATATACACTATATATTTGTAATTATCTCCCCATAGTAGATATGTTACTTACATGTAGAGTTTGAAAGTCAGCCAGGATTTGCAGTGGATGGTATTTATCACACAGACCACTAACAATAGGAACACCACCGTCTTTAGCCAGTGTCTGTAGAGTGTCATTAGAGTATACCCTGGCTAAACAAAGTTACAACAACAAGGTCAACCAAAAGTCATTTCTGCACTAATCCATCGTGCACATTGCTGCAAGTTCCATAAATTTAATAAATTTATTTAAAGGACCAAACTATCACAAATATACACAATGGAGTACATATTGTTAGAGTGCCAGAACAAAGGTACAGAATAGGTTTTACCTAGCACAATGTCAGAAAAGCGGGAGATAACTCTAGCTGTGTCGGAGAGATTTTCATTCACTCCAAGATGGATGTCCTGAGATGTGAGGAATACCGGATGACCACCGAGAGTAGAAAACCCTTTAACATGACGTAAATATACACAGTTAAATCGCCAAACGCCAGGTATGCCTCCAGGCTGTATACAATGCATATACATACAATTGTACGTTCATTCCCGTAGTCAGAGACATGACCTACTTGTGGTGCACCGTCCAACACTTTTGCTAGTTAGCATCTTGATAAATATTTTTGAGATCTGTGTCGATAGTTTCGGCACTTCCGTCATGATAGCACAATGCTGCACATTGGACACAACACAATATGTTATGGTGATTGAATTGATACATAGTCACAACCTACCTGTCTCTGAAGACATGCGAGTTCGAGTGCTTCTCTTCTCAAAAATCATGGCGAGATTTTTCCCCTTCAGTGGTTGATAGAGCTAGAATAACAACATTTGTGTTATTTTCTTTTTAAATTTCACCATATAAAACCTAATTCCTAATGCGCTAACATGATTGTGAATGCAGTCCTGTTGTGCAATATTAATATTGTGGATAAAGAATGGTTCATAATTTTTTGACGACAGGTAAATTAGGCTAATTATAGAATGTGCAAAAAGTTAGAATACCAATTAAACTAACACGCATGAATATAGAGGGCATAGAGTCTGAATTTCGAAATGCTAAAGATGAAATACATGTACTACCTCTCTATCTATTTTAATCCTTCTCTTTAAGTCAATAGCTGTCCAAAGCAAAGTTCTTACTTCATCATTAGTAAAATCTTTCAGTGTCAGAAAATGTCGATTAACCAGACTTATGCCTTCCTCTCTAAAATGGCAACATGTAAAATGTTTGAAAATACGACATAGTGAGCATTCTCAGAAACATAGTCAGAGAAGTCGCATAACATAAATTTAAAATTGCTATGAGTAGGATCAATTATAATACCAGAATCAAACTTAGAATTTTAGGTAGTCCTGACTGAGGCATGTTTAACAACATATGTCGAGCACATGAATATTCAAATCCTAGTTTGAAGATTACGGCAATATAGCTTCCATGTGTTCAATAGCTGAAAATAGAGCGAGATGTATTCAACGTAGATACTAGTGCAAAACTTTGAAAGCATGTTGGAATTGTCATTAATAATATTATTAATTAATAGTTTAAAATTGTATTTCAATTTATATCATTTTAATTTTACATAGTCGTTTAGTTATTTCAATGAAATAATATGCTTGGGTGATCTCTTTATAACTTTTCGCATTTTCAACTCTTGAAAATTTCCTCCCACTGTTGAACAAAATAATTTTCCACTAAGCGGGGCTAATGTTCAACACCTTTTTGCAAAACTAAATACACCTCCGAGAACTGGCAAATATAAAAATAAGTTGAATCAAAAAAATTAAAATTTAAGAAATTGCAATTATACACATCAACCAATTAACACATGAAGATGCATGTTGATTAATATTTTAAATTACATATCTCATTTACAATTATGATTGCACTACATACAGTACAACAACCACAGGCCACCTGCGTATACATTACCCGCCGTTTGCACTGGTTTCAGCACTTTCTGTAACTGTAGACATAAGTCGCCTACTCGAGAACGCACGTCGTCCTCCTCCAATTTGACTTGTGAGCCCACAAGTGACACCTGCAGCCGGAGATACTGCTCCAAGTTTTCTGGCCCAATTATCATGGTTGTGATACTCATACTGAGTGTTAGTATGATAACATCTATTGGTGCTTAGGTGAGTGATGAGAAATGTGGAATACTGCAACCGGCTAACCCTTAAACTTAGTGCATTCATTATAGTTCCTCTGTAGTAGAACTTTTTCCACTCCCTTGCATATAAAATAATAGAGTGAATAGAAGCTGAATCAAATGAATGAGGAGACTTGCAAGAAATTCCAAAAGACCGGAAACTATGTTTTCCTAATTTTAGTTTTTGCGGGTCCAAATTTTTGACAGCCGATACAAACAAGAAAGCAAAGGTACTTGCGCTAACGTTGTTTATTTAGAAAGACCAAATAATGAGACTACCCTTTCAAAAGCCAGTTTTCCTTCAACACTACACTATTATCATACATGTAGATCTTACATGTACATTTACATTTGTTGAGGTTTTCTGAAAGTTTGCAGTTAACATTTCTTAAAGCTTACTTTTTGACTACATAATATATACAATTAATAAGAAAAGAGAGAAAAAAATGAGTAAGCATAACTTAAACTTTACAGTTATTATTTCATTATCTAGGCCCAAGATAAGATTGATGATTATCATTATCATTTATGATTAATTATTATTTATTATAACATTATGATTATGATTATTATCTGTAATATTGTATTTTGTCTTGGGAATACACCAGTCAGTTATTGTTGTTTCTACTCTAGATACTTGATGGATTATTATCCAACAGATAACCAAATCTATGGCAGTCAGGATTATTGGGAAACCAGGTTCAGCAGTGAAGATGAATATGATTGGCTTGGCTCATATGACCGATATGGAAAACTACTGGAAGAGTTACTCAAGTTGGAAGATCATATTCTTATTATAGGTAAGAGCTGCAACTCTAATATGTAGGTCTGGCATGGACTCTGTTGTATGTTATTGTATATTATGGGTTCTGGTAATATCAAAATATATGGAAACGGGTAGTCGTGCAAGTTGATTATGTAGTCATGTATAAAATTACTGTAAAATTATTTATAGATGGAAGTACTTACCTTCATTCCTATTGCAACATTGTTTCATGGGCTACAGGTGTACACCAATCTTCAGATGGAAGTGAAATATATAGTTCATGTATAATACAGTGTGTATAGATTTATTCCAGATTTTATTTCTTTACAGGCTGTGGTAATAGTACTTTATCATACAGACTCTATGCCTCAGGGTTTAAACGAATCACCAATATAGATTATTCAGAGAATGTTATTCAACATATGAGAAAGAAATACTGTGAATGTAGCGAAATGAGATGGTACACCATGGATATTCTTAAAATGGAATTTCCTTCAGAGAGCTTTGATATTGTGAGTTTCCTCTTTGGGTGTCTGTACTGACTCTATCTCCATTTATATTACATGTACATGTGTGTTCATGGTAACCCATAGTAACGGCTGCTCGTTGGTTAAATACTGTCAGGTGTGCATGCGCAATTGGTAGTGATGACTAAGCAATGAGTTTTGAAGCCTGAAATAAATTGTATATGTTACAGACTGTAGTAATAGTTTTTGTGGCATGACAACTGCGCAGATGTTAACAGTGACTGTTTAGGATAATTGTGGAGAGATAGGATGGTAGATATCAAGTTGTCATCCTATGTTATATTTCTCTAATGTCCAATAGTAGGACTTTATGAAGTATTTGTGACTGTGTAACATGGTTTCCTTCTCAGATTGTAGGTTATTGATAAAGCTACATTAGATACATTCCTAGTTGGTGAAAAGGATCCGTGGAATATCAGTACACATATGCAAGAGACGATTGATTCAATACTTGTACAGGTAGGCTACATTATATTAATAGCATAATATGCTCTCTTATTGTTATATACATAATTTATGTACATTGTTTATATAGTTATGTGTATTCACATGTACTTATTGATTTAAATTTTTCTAAATTGTTCTGGGTATTAAATTGTAGTGGGTAAATTTAGTTGGATAAATCTCATTTTAAACTATGTTAGGCTTGTTCCAGTATTTATAAAACTTGATAAATATTCTAGTTCTTCAACCACCAGTAGCATATAGGTGTTTCAGATCTGAGAAATGTCAATTGAATTCAAGTCAAGACCAATTATGTTAGTAATTGTTCCCCCTTTAAGTATTTTCTTCCGGATACACATTATCAATAACCACCATAGTTAATTTCCTTACAGACCAGTGGTGTTCTAAAACCCGGTGGAAAATTCATCTCAATCACCTGGTCTCAGCCTCATTTCAGGAAGAGGTTGTTGGCGAAACCTACATATAATTGGTCGATAGAAACTCGGATATTTGGAAGTGGAGTACAGTATTTTATATACATAATGAGAAAAGGAGAGTGTCTGTCCACACATGACCTTCTTATAGGTCAGCCTCGTTCCAATTCTCCATCACCAAACACAGCTGTTGAATTTGTGGAAGAAGATACTGAGGACTTTTTGCTTAACATTCAGATTTAGTTTCTGAAGACCAAGACAATATTATTCAACTCCATCGTGCCAAGAAAAGTACAGCTCGATTTGGAGTTACCCTATCCCCGAAGAGGAAAGGGCAACTCCCCAATTGGCTAACCTATGTATACTTGTGTAGGAAATTCGCTGAGATATTTCAGCCAATATTTTCGAGTTTATATAAGATTTTTATTTTTCTGATCCACACTGTACAGCCAATTTCATTAGATGAACATCTATAATATAACATTGGGCGCCTCTATTACCATTGAATATACAGTACATGTAGTATAATTATTATGTATCCTTTCATTGAATATAAATAATTATTATATGTCTCCTGACTCCCAACTATTAAAACTAATAAAATGTTATTAACCTTCTTATAGATATACATGTAATATGTAAAACCAATGACTCTCGTTGATGCAGGCTAAAACAAAATGATGTGTCGATGTAAAAAATTCACAAACTTTAACTGGAAGGCCAGTAGAATGTTTACCAGCACAAAATACTGCAATACTGACATGAAAACATCAACAGGTTTCATACAATGTAACGTAGATACACGAGTAGTATAGAACCTATTTGTAGTCATTAAAGCTGCTACTTGATACCTAATGTCCATGCTTCTAATATACATTGTTCAGAGGAAGTAGTCAGGCTGTGGCTTTTTGGATGGGATTCCTCTAACCTCCTGTGTAAAACATACATAATGTTAATAATTTCTGTGATTCCACCAGTATTTTGAATAAAAACCAGATAATTTCAAAGTAAAGGAATACCTACAGTACCTGTGAGTAGCTATGCATAAAGTACTTAAGCTTATAGTAGTAACATTACCTGTGGGGCTGCTTCAAATATGGTAAAGCTCTTATTTAAATGTTCATCCAGTTCTAGAATGGCTGCTACATTACCACACCTAAAATAATGAAAATAGAAGTTTTTCAAACTTACCATAGCTGCTGTTAGCAGATTTTAAAAGGCTAGGTGTAGTAGATCATGTCCAGTGAAAAAATGACATGGCAGTCACAAGAACAATGGCAGCACTTGCCAAATATAGGCAACTACATTGTATAGAGCTGAAGCTAATACATCCACATGTTCACACTGACTGACTGACAGACTGACCTGTAGCAGTAGTTGGGAGCTGACCAGACTGTGATGACTGTCTCATTGAAGTGTGCCTTCCAACCCTCCATGACCAGCTGGTGGGCTCGACATATCAGCTTGAGGTTATTGGTCTGTATGAACTGCTGAACCACATCGTTACCAAACAGGTAGCCTGCACCACGTGGGCTCACACCCCAACCTTGAGTATCTGCAGCACAATATATGATACACACACATTGTACGCCAGCCTTAGTACCTCCAGGCACCCCCAAGCACTGACAAGCAGAGGTGGCATGGGGGTAGCCCTCGGAGCCAGGAATGAAACTTTTCTACCAATAATATCCCAGACATTGGACCTTACAATCACTAACTTCTCTATCCTAACAAAACTAACAAACACAAAAATATTTTGCCTACCCTCCATGTCAAAATTCATACAAACTCAAGGTTCTGGAGTTATAAGTTAATCGTGTGAATGTAAATAATTTATGTTCATTATTCAAACTAAATCAGTATGAGAGTCTCTCAAGCACCCAGCATAGGTCAGAATCTGCATTGAGTTATATATGTAGTTAAGAGCCTAAATAAGTATACTACTGTATAATATTATACATGTAAGTATACTACTGTATAATATTATACATGTAAGTATACTACTGTATAATATTATACATGTAAGTATACTACTGTATAATATTATACATGTAAGTATACTACTGTATAATATTGTAAGTATACTACTGTATAATATTATAAGTATACTACTGTATAATATTATGAGTATAAGTATACTACTGTATAATATTTAATGCCAAACTATGGGATATTTCATGAAGTTGGGATACTGTTCAAAGCACCACTCCCAACTGACTCCAATAAACACACTTTTCTCGAATATGTACATGCACACTACATACCATCTGGGTCAGACCAGAGAAGGTCACACATTGGACCGTCATGAGGTACTTCCTGTTTCCTGTCTATCGATCTGATTTGGTCTAGAGTGTTGATGGAGGGAGACAGACCGCCGTGTACACAGAATATCTGTCAGTCAAATAGAGGGGAGATAACTTCATTCAGTTAGTCATAAAACACTAGCTTGAATACAATTTACTATTTGCTCCCATTCTTAGAGGCTTATATAAATAAACAACATGACACAGCACACACAACACAGTTCTAAATATTACATCTTTACAGCACTAACAGTGAAAGCAGAAAACACGGCGGCCTCTATTACAGTGCTGGGAGTTATTGCCACCTCCATTAGCTCAAGTTGAAATTACGATTTTATAGTCTACACATATGCTATATTTTCAAAACTGTAAAAGTGAGAGAACATAACACATGGGTGGATAACTCTGTTCAATACCAATGACAAAACCTACCTGGCCATCTATAATTGCAGAAAGACTTAGATAATCAAATATCTCCGTACAGTATCGCCACACGGTTATAGAACCGTATTTACGTAAACATTCGTCATAAAATCCATATACTTGTGTGATTTGCCTACTCTCGTGGTTGCCTCGTATCAATGTTATTCTATCTGGGTATCTGACCTAGAGAGTTATACATAATATTGATAATAAGTAAACACATGTTACCCAGTTGGATAAGTGATTAGTGGATAAATGACATATCAGTGCAGGTTTATAGAGACAATTGATAGTTATTGCTTTGATTTAATAACATTTTTAAATGCCCTAGGACAATCCTTACTCAACTTACATGTAGATCAACTAGTCTCATAGCATACTCCATGTACAATGTATATATGCTTTGATACATGTACAGATACTAGACTTATATATGCCATGAATTGCAAGCAGTACTTGCGTGAATATTGCATTACTAAAATATACTTTAAAATAACAAAGAAAGCACACAGTATGCTAATGCTAATAAAGTGCAATACCTTTAATGCTAAGAGGAGTAGGAAAGTTTCAACGCTGTAAAAACCACGATCAACAAAGTCGCCCATAAATAAATAGTTTGTGTCTGGAACATCACCTCCAACTTTAAATAGCTCTTTGAGATCATAGAACTGGCCGTGTATATCTCCACACACCTGAAATAGATTTGTTTACACATACCGTTACCATGGTGATGGCAATCATAGTTGAACGTTTATGAGCAGATGATAAATAAACTACAGAGCAATATTCTATTTCCAACATTATTTACGATTCAAAAATATTTTTGGAACATATTGATACTGAATAACTATATAAAAGTGGCAATAAAAACCTGTTTGTTAGTGAACAACTCCTAGCTTATACCAGAAATAACTACAATCCAGTGTACACCTGAATTGAATAAAACTCCTAGTCTTCAGCCTTACAGAATAACACAAAAATCAATCAATACATACCGTGACAGGCGAGTCTACTCTCTGTACATTGCTCTCTTCTACCAGGATCTCTCTGGCTTTAGCGCATAGTGCTTTTACTTCACTCTCTTTAATAATCTCACATCTCCTCAACTGTTCTATTTGTCTACAAGAATGATATAAACAAGGAGTATTAAACCATGTAAATGCAGGACTATGAAAGGTGGACATACATGTACGTGATATAGGGACACACAGCATGTTGAGCTATTGCTAGGATACTAGTACAGGATGGCCAACAATCAATAACATAGTCATAGAAACTTCAATATCAATCCTCTGAGTTTGCCAATCTGTGATAACATGAATGTTAGTAATATCTTATCAGTTTTGTATCCATACTATCTAAAAGCATGTTATTGCATCATAGTTCATTGTAAATTCTGACGAATCACACTACATAGCATGAAATGCTTGGTGATGGCAATAGACCTTAGTATACACTTGTCCAATTTCTAGAAACCCAAATATGTAATCAACAAACAAGATACCAATAGTACTTGCATGTTTGGTGAGCCTTAGATACAGTAGTTTTGTAAATTGGCTGTTGGAATTTACTAACTTACCTGTCCAAATCTCCACACTCTGCCATGATGCTACAATATAGAACCATACAGTGTACATAGTGTGCAAATACTTAGTTAGAATAGTACAACGCTTTCACACCTTAAATGATACCCAAGGTTATTTAGGCTATATACGTGATTTGAATGAGAATCACCATTTTAACAGAGGTAAAGAGATGCAAACACAATTTGGAAAGCAAGAATTGATGGCCTTCTGAAACGCATTTGAATGCACCAACCATAGATCCAGCAAGAAGTACAATGTACATGCCTGACATAGCCTACACGTAGGCAATGGGGGGGGGGGGGGGGGGGCAGTATAATATTATAAGCCTGTCGATACTTCTCTGACAAAGTTTATTTAAATGTGATTATAGGCTCTGCACAATATAGCATGCATATAGGCCTATAGGCTTATGGTCAAGGTGAAGTTTAATTAAGAAAACCTGTAGAACTTCTTGGAAAAATTAATACAATGCCACTGTCGCGGAAGTGAGGAAAAGCTATGATAGATGTGAGTAGGCATAGATGCCTTCCAAAAATGAAAATAAGTTGCTACCAGGTCATATGATTGATGATTGTTTCTTGAGATGTTATTGGAAATCAAACAACAAATCATTCAAATTTAAATTTGCGACAACAGAAATATCCAGCATTGTAAGCGATATTTCTGAAACTATGAGTATAATAAAAGGGCCTGAAAAGCTAAGCTGCTGAAACTAGCACTTTACAATTATGACAAGTCATTGAAACCTATAACAAAAACATCCTGCTTATCAACAGGCATCAAATGAGATCCAACTGAGACTCTAACTATTCAAACTTCGCAAGTAGTCTGTATTTGGAACCATTTCTATGTTGCACACTTGGTACTGGAAGCAGAGGTCTTATACTATCTTTTGTTTTGTGTACCCACATCACTCTTCTTCACATAAGCCTATGGACAAGTCAGTGAATCTGCCCTTTTCTGCGTTGAGTGGACAGGTTTGGATAAAAGGCCAAAAAACGATTATGCTAGTAGTGGTTTATTCATTAGCATCGATATCAATGAAAGTCATGTAATCATTGACAGCTAGGGGTGATCTACTCCTGCAAGCATACATTTAATATCAGCGACTAGAATGGGAATGACCAAATAATTCCGATTCTGATCCATTGACTATCCTTCTCATTGATCACATGCTTACAGGGTTTGATAACGCAGAGCAGCCCATATTTGCAACCTAGATTTGTTGAATTTAACGTTGTTAGTGTGAATATCTGGCATCTGGTGTGATATCTAGAACTGAGCTTTTCGTGTTATGGTAATAGGCCTAGTTACCTTAGATTTATCCTATGTTAAGCTTCACCATAATAGCAAGGAAGAAAGTGATGGTTAAGCCAGTTTATGGCATCTAACTCAAATAGACTGAGAAATCATTCTTAGGAAAGTAAGTGTCAAGTGAGCAGCCCAACTCACATGTTACTCAATTACAGTTGAGTTAGTAATTACTCGGTCTTACACAAATTAGTTGGACAAATCCCTAGGAGAATTTTGAAATAGATAGCCTATGTTCCTCGCAAAAACTGAAGCAGGAAAAGCTGTCTAGTGTCTTCTCAATATATCTAGTTGGTAATTGGCTGACAGCCTTTTTTTACTCCAAACTTCAACCATTACCATAAACATAACATAAACATGTACATTAACATAACCAAGGGTGAAGGAAGATCAAGATAGGTCATCTAAATTTATCCACTACTCTACTCACAACTGCTCCTAACAGCTGCCCTCCCACCACAGTGTAAGCAGAGCAATACTAATATAATAGTATTACTATAATATTAACTTAATATTTAAAAAAACCACTGTGATAAAAGGAAAATCTACCTCAGATTGACGTCCAAAGGTGTTGATGTTCGATCTTTCTCGGGATTATGTAGTCTGTGACGGTATGGAATGCAACAAAAATACAAACCGTTTGGAAGCCAAGCGTTATTATTGGAGGAATCTTATTACTATTTTGTGTTGTGGTAAAAAAGTACATGTTTTATCCAATCACAGTCCGTCCTAAGTTGAATAAACGGATGGTTAATAAAATATACCAACATTGATATCTGTGGTAAGTTTCTTTAATAAAAAATATTTTTTTATAGTTTTTGAGTTGTTATTATTTTAGTTTTAAAATAATAATCTTTTTTATTAATTTAATTTTAAAAACGTTTATCAATTTACTCAATTGTGGTTATCTGCAAAGTTTTGATATTATACCTAGCCTTTGCACCTGAGATAATCATAAACCGTTTTACTGTTGCTGCTGCAAAGGAAAATATACTGAGTTTGTTTTACCACCACGTTCAAATGATCGCATGCTAAAATAGTTCAATTAGGTCGATCTCGCAATTGGGGCACTTGCTATATTATTGAAAATAAACAAAAAGTGTTTCTACCTGGTGATAAAAGTTTTTCGTTTGTGCTTGCTAAATTTCAATACCTGTACAGTACCAAGCAATAACTGTCACAATGGGGAATTGCTATTCGGTTGGTCCGAATGAAATGATGGTCATTTCAGGTATGATTTATGATCTATGGTCGCTGCTGAGCTTAGCCTGATTCTTTTTTTTAATTGAATATTCCCACTGAGACCCTCAGAAGAGGCAATAGCGTGGGAACTCTATGACTACAAATACATACATATATATATATTTTTTTTTTATCTCTTTGGTTGATATCTTCATAATGATGCGTCATCCTTTTTTTTATTTTTAGGTAAGTGTAGGTCCTACATGTATGTATTTTTTTATTTAATTAGTATTCAATAACAAGTTAAGTTTAGTATGAAAAAAATTTGGTTTCTTTTTTTGGCTTAGCCTTACGTCGCATGCTTATTTTGAAAAGAAAAAATTAAAAGTCTTGTTGATATAACTTAAATTGGATTGCAAATTTATTTCGTTCATATTAAATAATACACTTAGTACATGTAAAGTAAAAATGAGTTGTGATTTAATTGACATCTAATGAATGATGATTTAACTGTTTTAACTCATTGCAAGTCTTTCCTTTTTGCACTTTACCGCTAGCATCTACATATATACAGATTTTTCTGATGAGGACGTATCTGAAGCTCGGAACAGGGGAACCGGTAGCGGAATAATACAATAATACAATTTTCTCCAATTCGCTGTCTCGAGACTTGACAATCAGTTTATGTGTATTTTATTATACGGAGAGCCAGGAGAAGTGTCGCTAGAAGGAGTGGAGTTGTCTAAAGTAGAAAGTTTCAAATACCTGGGTTGTCAACTACTAAGTAATGGGAAATGTAATAGGGAAGTGGAGAAGAAAGTACAAACCGGGTGGAATTTTTAGAGGAAAATCTCAGGAGTATTGTGTGATCGAAGGATAGTGCCGAAACTCAAGGGAAAGTTCTACCAAGTTGCTGTGAGACCAGCTATGATGTAGGCCTATGGGCTGGAAACACTAGCAACTGCCAAGAGGCAGGTAGAGGAGTAGGAAACAGCAGAGATGAGTGTGCTACGCTTTGCACTGGGAGTAAAAAGATTAAACAGAATCAGAAATGTAATAAATAAGAGCAACGGCTCACATTGAAAAGATTTCAGAGAACATACGAGAGGCGAGGTTATGGTGGTTTGGTTATGTGTCAAGAAAAGAGGAGAATCATCTCAGAAAGAAGATGCTTGAATTGGAAATACCAGGAAGAGGTCGCAGGGGTAGACCAGGAAGGAAGTATCTAGATGTGATAAGTGAGGACATGAAAGCAGCAGGAGTGATCATGGAAATGGCGGCAAATTGAAATGAATGGAAGAGTAGGATCCACTGCGGCGACCCTGAATAGGGAGAAAGCCGAAAGATGATGATGATACTATGGACACATGTTGTAGTGTTCATCTAGGTAGCTGGCACGGCATGCCTGTGGTCAATCGGGTCTTGTTTAATGTCAACTGGGCAGGCATATAGTGCAAGATGTGCCAACTATGTAGTTCACTGCTGTAGGTACGAAACTGTATTAATGTCTGAGGTAATGTACGGAGCCACCTACCAAAGGGTGTGACCAGAATTAGCAGGCGTAATAGAGTGCAGCTCTGTACTAAGTGAACACTGTGAAAATAATTTGGACAATGTATGGATCCAACAACCAAAGGGTAGGGACCTGCATATGATGTAACAGGGGTTTGTGCTGTTTTGCGGTCTGAAGCTGGCGAATTGTAGTTCACGTTTCAGTGAAACGAGCTCATAGTTATTTGTTTCAGCATAATATCATATAAGAAGCTGCATATAGAGTAAGCCACTGGACAATACTTTGACCCCACTCGAACCCATGTTGAGTCCGGGACAACTCAGTCATAAAAGTCGGATATTTGATAATGAAAAAACCTCAGTATGGTGCCAAGGCACATGCAACATGGTATAGCAATCATAACAGCCTACAGTTGTAAGAACATTAAACTAATAAAGTCACTCAAGCCAAAGTTACGTCCACTTGGCTGCAAGGTTCATTACTAAATTTTGTTATTCTGGTGTCAGTCTGTCTGAAGTATAATATTGTGTGCACAGCACCTTACACATTTTTACAGACAACCTAAATTCCAGCTGACTTAATTGGAAAGATTCAGTGACCACAAACGTGTATCAATCTGATGTTTATGGTTCGAAGTCGAGATTTTGACCATGTTTTCATTATGCCAATTCATCACGATTCATGGTGGTGTCTAATGGAATATTGATTACAAATATCTTATTTTACTGTATTCTCGATGTATTTAGGTGGATGTTGTGGTAATGATGCAAAAAAATATATCAGTGGAGGATGGGGATGGGCATGGTGTTGTGTCTCCGATGTACAACAGTAAGTTCTTAAATATAATAGACTATCCATATTGTGGTATAATAGGCCTGTATACAGTGTGTGTAGTTTATATATACGATAGTCTACCATATGTGTGTTTGTGAAAATAACTTTCTTGTCATCTTCAAATTACCGTCTCATGATAGCACGTGAGCTCACTACTTTTATTATTTCAGTTTACCTCTTGAGGTAATGACACTCCATCCACAGTGTGAGAGTGTAGAGACAGCAGAAGGCGTACCTCTTTTTGTCACCGGAGTCTCTCAGGTTAAGGTTATGCATGATCCTGCATTCATTGGTCGTGCAGTGGAACAGTTTCTCGGAAAGAGTGGACGGGAAATTGGTTCAATTGTTTTACAAACCTTGGAAGGTCACCTGAGAGCTATCTTAGGTAAATATACCATATTCTAGTTATATATCTTTAATCTAGCCCTATTGAAAGGATGCACTACAGACTATCGCTTATGATACAATGTAAGTTTTAGATGGCAATAGGCGATAGACCTGGACGAGAGTTTGTTACACCCACCATGTAAGAGATAGAAAATAAAATTGGGCAAAGACATTGAACAACTTCTTGTTGTGATCAATAGTTTGTAGGTGCTCAGGCTTTACATGTAGACTGCAAATATACTGGTGGCAAAGCCTTCTATAAATTAACTAATACGTACACTAAGTAGGCCTAGAAAAAAGTAGAGCCTAGTGTTGGAAGATGCAGGGAACTGCCCTTCCTATGTTTATTTATAGCTCTAGTAGATCTGAATAGTTGACAGCTTTTGCAAGAGCTATAAATATTAGTCCTATATACTTTCTATTGTATTTACTGGTTTTATGCAGATAAACCTCTATAGCATACTGATGTTCATCATGCCGTACATGTAGGTACACTAACTGTCGAGGAAGTGTTCCAAGACAGAGATAAATTTGCTCAGGAAGTGCGTAAAGTTGCATCACCTGACGTCAGCCGTATGGGTATTGAGATCGTGTCATTCACAATCAAGGATGTTTACGACAAAGTTGATTATCTGGCATCATTGGGACGAGCACAGACTGCTAATGTAAAGAGAGATGCAGATATTGGTGTAGCTGAGGCTAACAGAGATGCTGGTATTCAGGTAACTATTCATCTAACTCTATTTCAAACTTATTACTCATCACTGTTCAGCTCTGGGTCTCTGCTACTTGCAAGGCAGCATCATTTTGGATAAGTACTGGTTGTGTGAATTATATGAGGCTACGGAGTAATGTAGTCGAAGATCATGTTTGAGCAATACACATTTAATTTGCCATAAATATGAATTATTGCTGAAACAGTTCAACTCGATTCATTCTAAATCTAGTGAGACTGTTCATTTCAACCTGACAGACAGCATAGGCTAAGTGCTAGAGGACTACAATATGGATAATTTATCACTGTTTAGTGATGAATGTGACTTCATGTGTAAAAGTTGTTTTTTAAGGTTTTAAGTGTGCATAAAATTGTGTTGTGCTTCATGTCTATTATCATATTTTGTTATGAGTCATACGAACGCATACATCTGTAGGAGGCAGAGTGCGAAAAAACCATGATGGACACTAAGTATGAAGCAGATTCGAGAGTCGCTGACTCTAACAGAGGTTACCTGATGATGCAGGCTCAGTTCGACCAAGAGGTCAATGCAAAGGTCCGAGTTTAAACTAAAAAATAGTAGTGCTGTAATGCATCATGTGTATATGCTTACATGGTAGTAGTGCTGTAGTACATAATGTGTATATTTGGACATGGTAGTAGTGCTGTAGTACATCATGTGTATATATGCGTACATGGTAGTAGTGCTGTAGTACATCATATGTATGCTTACATGGTAGTAGTGCTGTAGTGTATCATGTGTATATGTTTACGTGGTAGTAGTGCTGTAGTACATCATGTGTATATGGTGAGAGCGCTACAATTATTGGCCATTGAGTAGGTTGTGTTATTGAGTTTTCACAATCCTAATATTCACATTGGTCAATGCTATGAAATCATTAGAAAGCTGAAGCTGAACTTGCTTACGAGTTGCAATCTGCCAAGACCAACCAGAAGATCCGTGCTGAAGAGATCGAGATTGATGTTGTGGAGAGAAGGAAACAGATCAGTGTAGAGGACAAGGAGATCGTCAGGAAGGAAAATGAGCTGCATGCAACAATTAAGTTGCCTGCTGAAGCAGAGGCCTACAAGGTCAACCAGATAGCTGATGGTAAAAGGTGAGTGATTTCATATTCATAGTAGAAATTTCCACAGAGGTTCGAATTCAAACTATCTAGAATGAAAATGTAAACACCATTAGAATCAGCCTAATAGAATAACAAGGATTCAATAACTCCAAATGTCCTGACATGCCCCTAAGGTACATTTTCATTTGCTCTGGCTCATATGTTTTATTGTTCACCTTTACCTAATAAAAAGTAAAATATTTCTACCTGATACCATAGTTATGCGCTTGGGCATTACATACATAAAACTCATACAGTATAATATTATACACTTGTAAATATTCATTACCTGTTGATTAAAACACAGAGTTGTCCCCACTTACAAAAGGAAAACAATGTGAGCACCAACTCTTTATAATTGCTAAAATAGATTATTGTCCAAGTTTGCACAACCTGTATATATAATTTTAATAACTGAGTGACATATCTAACTCTGTGAGTAATGCTGATGTAGAATACAGAAGGTGGAGGCTGCTAGGGCCGATGCAGAAAAGATTAGATTGACAGGTGAAGCTGAGGCTACAGCGATTGAAGCTGTAGGTAAGGCCGAAGCAGAGAGGATGAGACTGAAGGCCTCTGCTTACAAACAGTATGGAGACGCTGCCATGGTCAGCCTTATTCTAGAGACCTTACCCAAGGTGAGGGCAGCAATGCTTATTCTACTGAAGATTACAGTACACCACTTCTAAGAGGAGACAATTTCCAGTTTGGCAGTTGTTTATTTTATGACTTGTGTACTGCTATAAAATGGTTGTTGAAGGTTGTATGCTTGATTGGATCTACTGTGGAATGTTGTTGATATTCAGTACAATAGCAGATTGTACATAAATCTACCAACACAACATATCTTTTGCCATGTAGAGTTTACTTCCTCATTCATTCTTATAAGCATGGTGCTATTCTACCAAATTCCAGCCTCCAGTTATGTAATATATGTAATACGTAATATATGACAGTGTAACTATAATATACTATAGTGTACATTTCTCTTTGCATGACAGTCATGTACATGTACATTTATTGTGTTCTTTACAACATGTATGTAATATACTAATGCATGAGTTGTATGTAGAACACTATTATTATATTACAGATTGCAGCAGAGGTATCCGCTCCACTTGCTAGGGTAGATGAGATTGTAATGGTGGGTGATGACAGGACCACCAGTGAAGTATCAAAACTTGTCAGTCAACTACCTCCAGCAGTTCAGGCTCTAACAGGTGTTGACCTATCTCAGGTATGTCTTTGTTACTTTTACATCCATCTACATTGTACATGTTTTCTATGTCTATTATGCATCTCAACAGTGGGAAAATAAACAAATCTACTTTCTACATGTCGATATTATTTGAAAGATATATGTGAATTTAATGGGCTGTGTATTAAAGTATAAGAAATGGTAGTAAGTATTGTGCATCTTGTATAGAAATATTGTTTATTTTGAAGGTTTTGAACCAAGTTCCAGGAGCTAAATAAACAAGTGGTGACGTCACTCCTCTTTTTCAGCTGTGTCTATATATAAGATTTATTTTAGTCATAATTATCTTATATAGACTTCAATGTTATACTCCAGTTTATAATAATCTATGTGATGAACTTAAAAGCACAATCTACTGCAATCTACTGTTGTACAAGCATATAATATTGCTATCTATATACACTTCATGTAAAATGTTCAAAAGCTTGATGGGAAGTTGTTGCTCCATAGTTCCTATCTACATGTGGAGTATGTACATGTACATGAATAATATCGGTTTGCATGTAAACATTTTAGAGATTGTGAATATATATGTGACCTGATTGTTCATCTATCTATGGGTATTAGACTTATTTAACCATTTAAATATAATCATAGTTATTTTTTTGATGTAGTTTTTTTTTGTTCATTTCTGCAGGGGTATTGCAGATTATTATACATAGTTATTTTACAGGAGACCAGGGTTTGATGTGTTAGCTAGAGCAGTATTACCTGGTTCTCCAACTATTACATATGATTGCCTTAGAGATTTACTACTGTGTATAGTTAAATTTTATACTTGGTTTTCTTCAGATTTTCATCACAATGTGTATTATTGTTCACCTTTACCTAATAAAAAGGAGAATATTTCTACCTGATATCATGCATTTATTACAAGCCATCAAAATAAGCCCTGAATTATAGAATATATAGTACATGTATATACATGTAGATATAACAAATAACACTTTTTGACTACAAGTTACATACAATGTAATTATGTTTGACCAGCATGCCCAATAATAAATACTAAAAAACTCTTGGGAATTTTCATGTAATACACCATTAACATAGCTGAAGGAAACCAAAATAATCCTATGCCAACACCAACCAAATGGTAAAAAATATTGCAACAAAAATAAAGATGTGAGATAGGGCTCTTTCTTCCCTGTGTTGTTGTGTTCCAGCAGCAGCTAAAAGTTAGAACAAAAACAAATGACTAAATTTATTTCACTCAAAGATTGCCTATATAAAATAAAATAACTCATCAAATGCAAAAGTGTAATTAGTAACTCAATTTATAATGTACATAGGTTATCAGTTATCACACAGTTGGCATACCGTATAAATGCAATATTATATAAAAAATGCATGACTACTACTTACGATTTCCAGGTCTAGCATCTCCTAAATTAAATGTGGAAGCAAAAAATGTGAAAGGAAATGCTCCAATTCCAAATGAAAACTGCAGGTTCCCCATGTTAAAGTTGCCAAACTGTAAAATATACATGTATCAGTGAACAGTAAATAATCAGCACGATGGGTGGCATGTGTTCCATCAAAGGATTGCTACCTTGGTTCATTTTTCCGTAAGAATTAATGAGGAGTCAAGTGATGATCTAACCATAAGACATGTACAGTGTATATATACACACACACATACTATTAGGATATGAGCTTCCTGCTTATACCATTGGCATATTTAGCTACACTTAACTGCGAAGCCCCACCTGACTACCCTACAATTTCTACTAATGAGGAGCTTGCTTCAAGGAGTACCTCAAAGTCATGGTTTCCACTAACTGAAGGTCGAAACAGTTTAATTAGCCGCAGGTACCATAGGGCTTACACATAATCACGGTTTTCAATGTAGTGGTAGGGGTTTGCAGGCGTGGGAAAAAAGTGATAAGCCTACAGGAATTAAAAAGTAAATATATATAATATATAATAATATCACAACCATATGACTACTTACATTATTACTTTCAGGTTCACTTCTTTGAGCTGCTGGTCTCGGAGGAAGTTTCTCTCTACAAAACCAAAACATGAGATCAACATATGAGAGCAGGCTAATACTTAGGAGACCTTTGCTACCATTAAGCACTGGATAATCTAATCTGGTATGCTATGCTATGCTATTGCGCTCAGGAGTGTTTGAGTTGAATATCAAGAATTTTTCAATTTGACTCCGTAAAAACTAAATGCTGACTTATTTACCTTTTCATTGCACATAGTGAATAAGTTATCTATTTGATCACAAACAGCTATGACACAACAACCAATATACACACATGTATACTTTTATAAAAAATGGGTGCTCCATCTCCACTAGCCGTATGTTGTTGTTAAGACATAAGATGACGTGCCAACAAAAAACACTACAGAATAACATTAAGCAAAAATATATATTACTTTATATTATTATCAATAGAGAAAAGTACACCAACCTCGGGTCTTTATTGTCTGTATTGCCTCTGCCATATATGGGTATTACCTTATCTTTGCTGATTCCAGCTTTGCATACAGGACACATTTGACGATCAGGCCTTGTGCTCATCCATTGATGAAGGCAAGGCCAGCTACAATACACTGTACATGTAATAGTGAACCAAAAATATCTAAAAATGATTTTGAGTGTACAACAAGTCGCCCAAAAAACATTGATACACAGCTGTTGTTGGATTAGATATGAACATTGGCTACGGATAAAACTAATAGGAGGATACACACATGATACCAACACCGTGCAATCCATAATTAAGTACAATACATACTTACAAGTAAGCAAAACATAGTAAACCGGGATCAAAACAACACAGCGACTTTTAAACATTCACTATAAGGGGCTAAGCATTTATGCAGGCTTGCCAAATCCCTTTGTTTCCGAAGAATACTCCCAAATCTTCAGCTTAAATTAAATACTATACCACGACCAAATTACCAGTAGATGTCTCTCTATCATTGGATAACTCCATCGAAATTCTGAATCTCCCGGACCCTTAGAACTTGACAAGCCTCATATTATGTTTAATGTGTTACAACAGCTCCTAAGTACGAGTTCACATGAACTGAACATGAAGTTATTTACCAAAATAAGTGTCCACAGAGAGTAACAACAGCATCCTTGGCTGTGTCTAGACAGATGTTACAATCATATGTACCATTATTGTCCTCTTCAGGTTGAGGAGGAGGGGGAGCACTAGCAGCTCCTTCTGTAGATGGCTCTGCTGCGTCGGCCATTATATATTGTCAGTATCAAAAGACCTTCCTATTATCCCACAAGCATCTGCAAACAATGATGGCATTTTTGGTGATTCGAAGTTGGGCTTAGTGGTACATAGTAAAAGGCATTATCTAGCTGTTTGACAGACGCAACCTTCATTAGAGTGAGGCTCTCATTGAGGGTGAGAAGCCTATCATGAGTTGAGAAACTGCTTCAGTACAACCATATTGACATTTTAGACAAATAACAGGTTCAAATACCGCTTAATTTTATCTCAATCCAATTAAGATGGTATAAGAATAATTGGAAATACAACATGTATATCCAAGGTATGTACTTGTATACTTTTCATAGATTACCTAGGTAAATGGTAGCAGAACATTTCCAGTGTTGAAGGTGATGGTTTCCAATTAGGCAACATCAAAAACAATTTTGTTGTTTTTTGCAAACCAAAAAGATGACTTCATAGGAGACCACATGTTGTCAATCATATAACCGAAACTGGACGTGGGTTCCACTTGCACTCCTAGGGTTACCCAGGGCTGCTACTAGAACCCACAACTCCAACACATAATCAGTGCCGCACTTGTTATGCTTGGAGATGCCAGGGTACACACCTGAGAAGGACAGATTGCATCGGTGCCTTTCTCTCAGTAATCGACACACACACTTTAGCTAGGTCACAAGTGTGGGGTCGTTTTCCCCTTAGTACCCTGCATTTAGGTGAAGCTTGTGCATTAATAAGTGTCTGCCTGGCTGACACTGCACTGGCACTTTTTCTTTGCTACATGTTGTACAGCTACACCCTCACTACCTAGCCGCACACAATTAACATAATAATACATAGTGCCTATATAATATTGATATTTTATTATGTTAAAAGATCTGGAATCAATCTTATCAATCTTCACACCACTGAATTTTACTTGATTAGTAATAGTTTAACTAAAATATATATTTTTATGTCATAATTAAAAATATAATTATAAAATAATAGAATAATTTATTATTTCAATTCAATTATAAGTTATTCTGTTATCAATTTTAATAATAATAACTATTATATTAATATTTATTATCAAATAATTATTATATTTATATATTTTATAATTTGAATAACAAGTTATTAGTTATCTAAATGATTGAACAAGATTATTCTCTATATATTTATTATCATATTATTACATATACTCAATATAGTATATAGTAGGCTATATTATATAATATACTCAATATTATATATTGTATTTTTATATTACATGTATATTATGAGTGTTTTAACTTGAAACTAATAGTAATAAAATGATTTTGAACACTGTGGTTTTATTGTGATATTAATATAGTTTTAAGTTTATATAGATTTATGTTAATAATAATAATTGCTATTAAATTATAATTAATCATACGTTTATATAATATACAAGAATTAGAATAATATATCATATAAACGTATGATAATTGTATTATTAAAATATTATAATTAACATAACTATTATCTATATATATTATTTAATATAAATATTCTATCCTTCTATTGTTCATTTTTATTTTGTAAAATTAATACAAATATTTATATTATATTAATATTTGTATTTATAACGCCACTAGTAATTAGTCTTGTCTACAAAAGGATAAACTAAATAATGTAATAAGTTTTCTTGTATCAAACACTGCCTGGTTCTTTTAATGCTATATAGTAGTACTGATAAATCAATCTGTCAGCTGTCACACAGTTGTTTTATTTCACTCTCAGCTTTTATATTATTTTTTTTATAAATTGAAAAACGGAAACGGAAATCCAAACTATACAAATCAGTGTGCAACAACCCAATTGGTTGCCTGATAGACGTATTCGGCGGGATATTTTGTCACGCTGTTTTTGGTTGAAATTACTTTGTATAATCAATCCTTGGTATAATTATTGTCGTTATACTACTTGTTTTATAATTTAATTCATTTTCAATTTTGGCAAGTTTTTATTACGCGTGGAAAAAAGCCAGTGCCGAACAATGTCATAGGTCCAAAAAACAGCTCATCACAAATCAAGTCCAAGTCAATTTATTATTTTATTTATAAAAAAATAATAATTATAATAATTTATTAGTCTTCTACGACTGAGTTTAAAATTAATTTTAAATTAAAATTAAAGTTGACCAAATCTGATTTTGCATATAAACTCACCGGCTTATACTTCTTGGCGTTACCAACCCATCGCAACTGGAAAAGCTGTTAAAAGTGTTAGGAGTGCTATGTGACAGAAGAATATCTGCAAAGAGAAAGGGGAAAGTGTGCAAAGTGGCAGTAAGACCAGCCATGGCATATAAAGCAGAGACATAGGGTATTGAGAGGGCACAAGAAAAGAAAATTGATGTGGCCTAGATGAAGATGTTAAGATGGACCTGTGGTCACACTAAGATGGACAGGATAGAGAACTGCAAGATCAGGGAGAAAATTAAGGTGATAGAGGTACATCGGAAGATTCAGGAGAAGAGGCTAAGATGGTATGGACATATGGTCAGAAGAAAGAAAGACCGTATAACAAGGAGAGCTGTGAATATAGTCATAGAAGGAAGGAGAAGACCAGGGAGACTCAAAAGAAGGTGGCTGGACTGTATTATTAAAGAAGACCTTGTGGAGAAACGGTTAGATGAATGTGATGCAGTCGACCATCTATGCAGGAGAGCCATGACCAGAAATGACGACCCTGCTTAAAGTAGGAAAAGTCAAGGAAAAAAGAAGAATAACTCCAAATGCTAACACCAAAGCTATTTGCTAAGAACAATATGTGAAATGAGGGGTCTTACATCTGTTGATTGACCACAAACAGCTGTATTGCTGATTCCCGGGGCCAATTATATTTAGCACATTTTTACACAAGTGAAGCATTCGCATTATGCCGATGGTGATCAAGAGTGATATACCCCATCCGAGGTAAGTCCGAGGTGCCCAGCTGGGTAGTAAAGGCATAGCTTTACACCATCACATGTATCAGACTGAGTACTACTAGATCAAGTGCTGTACCAACCATGCAGGCGCATACTAGTAACTAGTGAAAAGATGCTCCCTGTACTCATGTCCTAACTGATGCATGGGTTTACCACCAAAAGGTAGGCACCGATACCTGCAGGAGAAGTGAAGGGCGATGGGCTTACTGTTACTACCAATTTCCACCTCTAACAGAAGACTCAAATATTATTCACATTCGCTCTTGGCTCTCATGGTCAGCATAGGTCTACATTTACTCGTATGTGACCAAATTCAGTACATTTTCGCAAAAATATGAGTGCTATTGAGCGCATTGTATTTTATACGAGTATGTATTAGTGGCAAAAGCATTTACGTTTGGCCTCTTGCCTGTAAGCTGTTTCACCTCTAACACGAGCATAAGCATTCAATTGCACCTGAGCTATTAGGACTAATATAGGGCCTATTCTTCTGTTGTTTTCATGAAGTCACAATCACTGTTATCCTTATATGTGTAATCTAAATATTATGCTTGCAGATTGATATGCGTCTAATAAAGTTGACCCGGTTTATTTGTGAAAGACCATGCCATCTGGTGAGTGCCTTGCTCTAGTCACCTAGAACACTCAAATTTACTATAAAAATTATTGTCTATTTCACTTCTCAACTGGCACCTTTTTTCTAGCAGTTGAAAACTACAAATCTGTTACATGTAATATAATTTAACGTCTGTTTCATGTAATCTAATATCTGTTGTATGTAATATATTATTTGTTTTATGTAATATGACGTCTGTATCATGTAATATAATATTTATTGTATGTAATGTATTATCTGTTTTATGTAATATGACGTCTGTATCATGTAATATAATATTTATTGTATGTAATGTATTATCTGTTTTATGTAATATGACGTCTGTATCATGTAATATAATATTTATTGTATGTAATATATTATCTGTTTTATGTAATATGACGTCTGTATCATGTAATATAATGTCTATTGTATGTAATATATTATCTGTTTTAGTTTAGTGAAGTTCAGAGTATTCGCTGCTGCTCTTCGGCAGCTGTAAAAGGAGTAAATTTGAATCATCGTGCACGGCCTGAGACGGTCAAATCCACAAAGAAGTCAAAGAGTGGGAAAGCTCACTCATTGACCACAGTGCTACCCAAGTGCCATACAAATATCAGTCCATCTATAACAGAGTTGGACAAACAACTCAGCAGTCTCGACGAGCTCCTTAAAACAATAAATCTAAAAATAGCTGAACAACAAGGTGTGACCTGTAGTCCAAGTATATACATGTGATTTGTAATAGAGAGGTTGTCTTAGTTTACATACAACTCATGATTTTTGCTCCGAATCTGTGTAATATTAGCCTGGGCTTTATTAGAAGAGCTAGTTTTATTAAACAGCTAGATTCTAGTCTATCAATTTCATCCTGGTGACTAGTCAATATTTGTATATGTCATACCTATGCTATTCGACTAGTAGTCCCTTGTTAAATATGCACACACAAAAATCATAACAGTGTTGTATAATATTATAAGAAGTGTAAATTAACCTTAGGCCTGTTGGTAAAGTCAACAGAATTATACAATACGCATGTACGTGTATGTACATACATGTATAACAGTGTTGTTTTTGTATGTTGATGAACTCCATGATGCGACCCTACGGTTTGAAATAGCAGCTATTTTGTGAATGTAGAGCAATTGGATGCTGAAGATGAAGAAATGCAGAACCGTTATGGTGTGAGTCTTCCTCCACAATATTTACACATGGTGGGGTCTGTTGACCCAAACTGTCCACCGAGTAGACATCCATGTGTTGGCTGTGGAGCACCCATACACTGCTGCTCACCTCACCAACCCGGATTTATTCCCAGTGCTAAGTTCAAGGTATGTAAGCTGAAGTGGAACACTGCTCCTGTCCTCTAGTTTGTATTTTACTAGTTTTTGTCATTGCATATATAATTTATGTTCCTTGTAATCACCAGCTAATGATCCTTGATTCACACATACGTATGTATATCTGTTTATCTCTGTCTGTCTACCTGTCTGTTTGTCTATCTGATGGATAACTCTACATGCTATTTCATGGCCAGAAAGCAAAACTATAGGCTTACTGCTGACACTATTTCAGACTCTAAATCGGGTAGAGATACAGAACTGCAAGTGTTTACGGTGCAAAGGACTGGAACATCATGAAGAGTTACTTGATGCTCAGGTATTTTAACTTCAATAATTTCATTGTAACATGACTGACTTCTCAATTCCCACTCAATGTATTAATACACTCAGTCATACAAACTACCTTAGGACTACTTTGTTATATTGGAATGGTATAAACTATGTGTTAAATGTTTAACCAGGTTGGTGCAGAAGAGTATAGAAATATATTGGCTACAGTCAAAGGCCAGAGAAGTGTAATACTACACGTAGTAGATGTGACAGACTACCAGAACAGTACGATACCAGACCTGTTGGATATAGTGGGGCGTGAACATCCTGTCTATGTTATAGCTAACAAAGTTGACCTATTACCCAAAGACAGCAAGCATTATCTCAGACATATTGAGAGGTGTATCACAGACTATTCCAGAGAGGTTATAATTTCTAAACTAATTATGTAATATTTGTTATTCGAGTGCTCATCTATTAACATAAACTTACCCTATGTGATATGCATGCCATCCCATATCAACTTTTACTTGCACTCCCTTCTGGGGTTATATAGCCACAGTCCGTGTGAGGTTAGCTAGAAGTATGTTACATTACGGCATCTGGAATATATAAAATGCTACAAATGCTGAAATGCTTCTAAATCATTATTGTGGTGTAATTTCCTTTTCTGCTATCATGCTGTTCACCGTATTGTCTGTATTAATACAGTTCTACGGTCCCAAGTTGAAAGGTGTGATGCTAACTAGTGCTCTCACAGGCTATGGGATTGAGCCGTTGGTCACCCATCTGCTCAAGTATGGACCCGGGTAAGAACTGACACTTCTTTCTCTATTGTAAAATGGATACCTGTAACCACTGTAGAAATTGCAGGATCAAACATTATAGCTTACTATTTTCCCCCTCTAACTCATTGAATGTTTCCCATTGTCAACCAGATTTGGAAGCAATTTTCACTTAGTCGGTTGCACTAACTCTGGAAAGAGCTCGTTGTTTAACTCTCTACTGACATCTGACCTTTGTAAAGAAGCAGCTAGAGATAAAATAGCCAGAGCTACTATATCTAACTGGCCAGGTACGTAGCAGGTATATACTAAATCCTTACTAACTCTACGCGTAATGTTTGTATCACAAGCTAATAATTGTATATTATTATTATGTACATTTGTGTATTCTGTTAGTATATATCTAAATACGATTGACCTTAAAATGCGTCAAAGTTTGGGTGAGAACATTATTTTATTACTACTGCTTTTAAATATATAAATCATTCAATATGTTCTACATATTCTTAGGACAATAAAGACAGTATTAATTAACTGCACTTAACATCTGTACCACCTGATCATGAGTTATCAAATCAGTTCTCATAGATATGTGTGGTATCAAGTTGAGCCATATTTCTGATGTACATTTGTTTGTAGGTACTACACTGAATCTCCTCAAATTCCCCGTGAATAGACCAAAGAAGTATATGCTGGCTCTTCGGGCTCAACGTTTGAAGTCAACCAATCAAATGAAGGAAGACACAGATGAACCTAAGCGTAGGAATATATCCAGCACCACTCTGAGAGGTAAAGGCACAAGGGAACTACACCCAGTCAATGCCTTTGAAACTTTGAAATACCTCTTCTGTCAGTAACACAACCGATGTCTACTAACTAGTTTTAATTTGATAGTTTTCCCCTTAGTTCTTGACCATTTAATTCAAACTAATTGGCCTATTAGTTGATTGGTTAATTGATTGTTTGATTTTTGTCTTTGTAAAAAGTGAATTATTGTCTAGTAGTAGGCCGTCTATGATCTTTATAATAACTTATCAGTTTTTTTAACTATTTGTGAATCTCTATCCATAATTCTCCTCATGATGACATGACAGGTCTGGTTGAGCCCACATTGGAGTCCTTGGAAGATATAGAGCCAGAAGAGGTGGACATGGTAGCTAGTGAGAGTGACCTGAAGGATCTGCAGCCGCAGTATGCGGCAGCACGAAGTAAATTTGTCCGGGAGCATAACCATAAGGTGTGATTTATTTCACACCTTAACCTTATACTCGGTTTTTTTGGGCAGTTTTCACAAATTAATTCTTGCTTTTGGAAGGAAGCTGACTTCCAGCAAACCAACATAAGATTCATGTTCTTGTCTCATAATCATGCAGTATTTTACTTACCGAAATATCAGGTTTGACATAAATTAGTCACATCGATTATATACATGTACCTGGTCAAGTAATAATAGAATAAACTATATGCTGTCGTGAGTTCGTGAGAGTAATTTATGTCATGCATAGATATATAGAAATTAGAAGACGGGTGGTATGTAATACTGCTGCCGTATACTATATTATATAACACACGGGTGGTATGTAATACTGCTGCCGTATACCATATTATATAATATACGGGTGGTATGTAGTACTGCTGCCGTATACTATATTATATAACACACGGGTGGTATGTAATACTGCTGCCGTATGCTATATTATATAACACACGGGTGGTATGTAGTACTGCTGCCGTATGCCATATTATATAATACACGGGTGGTATGTAATACTGCTGCCGTATGCCATATTATATAACACACGGGTGGTATGTAGTACTGCTGCCGTATGCTATATTATATAATACACGGGTGGTATGTAATACTGCTGCCGTATGCCATATTATATAACACACGGGTGGTATGTAATACTGCTGCCGTATGCCATATTATCATATTATATAACACACGGGTGGTATGTAGTACTGCTGCCGTATGCTATATTATATAAGGCACACATTGAATTGCAGGATAAACCTTCACTCGACTACAAACTATTTAAACAATCAAGATGGCTGTTTGACACACCTGGACTAGTCAGTGAGGATCAGGTGAGATGATGGTTCATTCAACAGTATTCATAGTGGATGAGACTGTTATATCGAGTGCGTAGGCCAATACTAATGTGTGTGGTTCAGTTACTATGTGAGTACAGTAGGGACAGACAACATAATTTGGCTTAATAGTTTAACATTAAGCTTAATTGAGAAGATGGGAAGCAGCACATCAGTGTTAGTGACAGGTAAGGTAGCCTACCATGCCCACAACATGGTACAGTAATGTATGTTGTTATACATGTGTGCTCACATGGTACAGTAAGTATGTTATTATACACGTGTGCTCACATGGTACAGTAAGTATGTTAATGTAGATTATTAACAATATGACTATGGTGGATCTAAAGAGACTGCTGATGAGGAGAAAACCCCTGCCCCGTACTTACTCTCTTAGACAAGGAATGAGCATGCTGATTGGTGGAATCGGTAGAATTGATATTCTTGATGTAAGTCAACCTATTCTTAAATGTTCATCTTGGTGTTTCCTATAATTCCAATAGTTTGTTCTTTCACAAGCGTAATTCATTTCTAAAAAATTGTGTCCAAATATTGTGGTTATATTCAAAATAGGTAAATGTTCATTTTATGCCTGTGCCATGAATCTTCAGCAAGAGACGCTGATGAGTTAAGCTTTCAATTCAACTCTTTAGAAATATATTTTTGTATGCGTGTATAATTATTATGTGCATGTATTATATATATCTATCTAATTGGCACATCTGTTGGTTTTAGTGGCACAGGATCATACAGTAGTTATTGTGTACCAACATAGTGTGCTAGGTGTATACATATATAATGTTTCTACTAGCATGTCTACATGTACATGTATGTTGTTTAGACTAGTGATGCAGCTAAAGCCGTTCATCTGACTGTGGTTGCTGCTGCTGGCCTTCCTGTAACTGTCGTGTTCACAGAAAATGTTGAAAAGTTTTATGAGGAGTGTTTGGCAAACGACCAACTTGTGGTAATTGCTATATTATTATGATGTTATGTTAATATAGTGCAGTTATGAACATATGTATCTAATATTACTAATATACTTTAGCTCTATTACATGTTGTATATCATTATCATACAGGTATAAGCTCATATGTGTAAATGTAAATTCTTCAATTTATTTGTCTGAATGGAAGTTGTCCTCTCTCTAAGTATTAATGAAAATAGTCCATAGATAAATTGGGAGAGGACAACTTCAAATTATGATTAATAGCTAATGAATGCCCATGATTGTATCATTGCAAAATTAAAATTTCTTACTTTCTATTACACTCACTAAAATACACATTTTGTTATGTTTATAGTAATTATACAAAAAAATGTGGAGTGAATATGACAGAGTACCTGGCTTTGGTTGTTACTCACTTACGTACAAGTACATGTATATTCTCACAGATCCCCAATAAAGAGACTGATTTTGAGAAGTTTCCAGAACTAGCCGGGCACACGTTTGAGGTACACGGTGTTGGTTACGGAGAGAGTCTAACAGACGTTCAACTCTCTTCTATTGGTCAGTATATTCTCATGTTAGATTAATAATATGGAGCTGAAGTTTCAGCTACTTTTATTAGTTAAAGCTTAAAAGTATTTATAAGGGTCTTATGAGTGATATACACAGTGCTTACATTGTAAATTAAGAAGTGGGGGGACTGAGCTGATGAGGGTGGGAGGGGGCGGGGTGGAGTGTGGGCACCCCTGCGAGAGGAAAATTTTGCAAAAAGGCTTCTAGAGACATGTTCTGGGAAAGTTTGAGATGAGCTTTGATGATGTCTTTCTGCAAGCAATTTGTCTATTGAGCAGTCAGTCTTTGCAGATGAGTTTTTGCTTGTAAATTAGATAATACAAATTTAGCGTTGACTCATACCTTCTGAAAGAAAACACCCCTGATATTGGAGATGCAGGACTTACAAGATGCTTCACAAAGGAGTAAACTTCAGGCTTACTCCTAGGTGATTAGAAGTTAGATTTAATTTTTATTATACCATAGAAATATATTTGTTTATATTAATATTGAGCTCCATGTGAACGCTGCCAGCTTTAAAGCATATAGTAAATGCTACCTGATGATGCCTCTACTACTAGCTCAGTTCCATGTATGGATTGAGCACTGGTGTCACTATCATCCAGTTTCCCTAAGAATGGATGTGTGCATAGAGGAGTACGAATGTATACGCTACCACTACTACTGGTTTTGTTGTTGAAGTAAGCAGTAGCAATACTAGGTAGAGTGTACTGATACTATTAGCAGTAGTAGTAAAGAGCAACTACTTGTGGTGAGCACTAGCACTATGAGGAAGTCTTTGTATTACTACTATTGCTACTAAAAGATGTTATTATTGCACCACTATTATTGTGAGTGAGTGATCAGTAGTGGCATATTAGTAGGAACTTGCTAGTTAGCAAGCTGTACAAAGTTTTTATTACTACTAGTAGCAAAAAAGTACCAGTACTACAGGTTACTAGTCAAATCTTCTTCACACTCGCATCATTAGCTATCACCAGTGATTGAAGAGAAACAAATTAAGTGGGTAAGCTCCCAGTCAATGTAGTGCAATGCACCCCAGGTGCAGGGTGGAATCCCGGCCACCAAACTGTTTCAAGTCTCTGAAATTCTTAAAATTTCTTTTGCTGGCATTAGCCTACTTGGTACAAAATATAGTATATTTTTTGAATAACATGATACCTTTTGGGCTATAGCTAATGTATTGACACCAGAAAATTTTAATTGTTAAGTTATGTTGTTTTTACCAGAAGAGATGCCACACTGAAGCCACAGAGTTGATTCAAGGTCAGGGGAGCGTGCCTGATACCCTACTGTTAGCAGTAAACAGTAAGAGACTGTATAGTTCAAATAGTAAGAACACTTTATTGAGCAACAGCCTACATACAACTGAAGTCAGAATGCAAAATTGTGCACCTTGTATTAAGAAATCAGTCTTAAACTAAGGTCAAAAAGTTAACAAGTATATTAGGTCGGTCTCGGACCAAATGGGGTGTGAGTTACAGAAAATACAAAACGGTCTCAGATTACAAGCACTGCTACATTTCAGACTAATGAAAATAGACAATATTATAGTGATCAAGGCATGTAGCAACAGCCAATAGCATGTAGGTTAACAAAAGGTATACAATAAAAGAAACCCGAAGGGGAAACATATATTCACGCTGCAATGCATAAGGAGACTGTTTATTTTAAGTTAGTTAGAGTTATAGTCAATCGGGAATGTCGGCTCAGGACACAACAATATACAGTAGCTATCAAACGCTGAGGAATTCAATTGCGATGGCTATGTACAAGAACTCTCAACTCAGTTTTCTTTGAGAAGCTGTAAAGTGCAATGAATAGAGATAACCACAATCAAAATTAGTAAAATCAGAACATAGGACCTATTTCACACTAAAACAGTGACACTTTGCTTTCAAAGTCTAAACTTCTGACAGCATTTAGTTTCACAAAATTTAAATAGTAGCTCAAATAACTCTACAAAAATCTTGAGCTAAATAACGAAAGAATTTAACTTGACTTGCAGTTGGTCTAGATAATTTGATAAAAACTTGAGTTTCTCTTCTGGTGCCATGCAAAGATTTTACTTCTAGCTTGAAAGATTTGATTAGTCATTAAAAATGAATTGACTTGTGACTAAGAATTGGCCATGACGACTTAGTGTCCATAAGGAAACTTGCAGACATCTCTGCCTTTAGCTGTCTTAATTGAAGTTGTGTTATCACATATAAGCTCTCTGGTTTGATGCTGATTATACGTATGATTACACTTTCTAGCTTAGAAGCCAGTGAGTACCAGTGTCCTATTACATGTATGTGTACAGAAAAATTACTATGTTTGTCTCTGTTTTACATTCAAAAGAATTGAAAACTTTAGTGGTGCCTGTAATAAAATATATAATTCATAATAAAATAAATAGCATTATTATAATCATTTATTAGGCTTAGTCCTATAAATTTAACAAAGTACTAAGTATCAAATTATTTAGATTACTTAGCAAATTATGTAACTCAACGATTAATTAAAATGATTGTGCAATGACAAACATGATATAATTTATATTAAGCATCCTAGCTACAATCCAGTAATATCTAGCTATCAGCCTGTCTGCACTAGCTAAACCCAGGACAAAGAATAGCCAGTAAAGTAGGATACCAGCACCAATTGTACTGGAAGACTTGTCTAATCATAATCACAAATGTATCAAATTATTTGGATCACTTAGCAAATTATATTATTTAATTTAATAATTAGTAAAAATAATTGTAGGCCTACAATGAAAATTGTGATACAACTTATATTTTCCACACTAGCCTGGAACATGAATCTTTCTTTTCAAATCCTATATCTACACTTGATTTAATGAGAGTCACACTTGATATTAACACCAAACATGCTAATGCTTTCAATTCTGTTGCCTGTAATACTAACAAGTTTCAACACAGCTTTCTAATCAGAACTGTTCAGGAGCTCTGCTGAGACCATAGAACTAGCAAAAAGACTTGCAACTGTGATAGCTCCTCTTTACTTCTAACCTGGGACCAAGGAACTTAGCCAAGACAAGATATCCTAGCTGCAATCCAGTAACATTTATCTAACTGATAGTTAGATAGTTACTATCAGCCTCTCTGCTTTAAGTGAAGGATGAAGAATAGCCAGTAGAGTAGGCTACCAGCTGGTGTAATCATGATCACAATTGTAAATACTAAAAATAACGTCAAATTAAAAGCATTGCAGTGCACTGCTAGTTTAAGTTTGTATTTACCTCTGACTGTGACTCTTCGAGTCTTGGTGCCAGAAAAACATTTAAATCCAACTGCGTAGCCAACACTGATAATTATTAAATTTACATGATTTGTGTGATAGAACCATAAAGCTTTTTATTGTAATAACAGAATACATGTGAACGCATTTCAATAACATTAATTTAATATTATTAAGATTTTAACATGACCATCTTCAGAAACCGTTGACCAATTTCTCAGGAAACTACAAAATAATTAAGAAACTTGGACCGAGAAAGTCATATATGAAACAAACTTGAAACGGTCCGTTGCTTGTTAGCTACCTTTGTATCAATAGAACGATACTATGGAGGCGCATATTTAATGCCGAAGAGAGAAGACAACTTTCTGGTTATGAAGTGGGGGGACGTTGTTGCAGAGCGTCCCCCTGGCTAATTTTTATTAGGGACGCCGTCCCCCGGCGTCCCCCCACAATTTAAACACTGGATATACAATTCTACTGTAGTAAGTCTTTCTACTAATAGTAAGTCTTTCTACTATAGTAAGTCTTTCTACTAATAGTAAGTCTTTCTACTATAGTAAGTCTTTCTACAATAGTAAGTCTTTCTACTATAGTAAGTCTTTCTACAATAGTAAGTCTTTCTACTGTAGTAAGTCTTTCTACTAATAGTAAGTCTTTCTACTGTAGTAAGTCTTTCTACTGTAGTAAGTCTTTCTACTAATAGTAAGTCTTTCTACTGTAGTAAGTCTTTCTACTAATAGTAAGTCTTTCTACTATAGTAAGTCTTCCTACTAATGATAAGTCTTTCTACAATAGTAAGTCTTTCTACTGTAGTAAGTCTTTCTACAATAGTAAGTCTTTCTACTGTAGTAAGTCTTTCTACTAATAGTAAGTCTTTCTACTATAGTAAGTCTTTCTACTAATAATAAGTCTTTCTACTAATAGTAAGTCTTTCTACTAATAGTAAGTCTTTCTACAATAGTAAGTCTTTCTACTATAGTAAGTCTTTCTACTATAGAAAGTGATAATATTCCTGTGTAAATATTCCAAAATAGTCCCTTGACATGCACTCAGATTATAATTTAGTTGTCTCCTCCCAATGTTTTTATCAGCAAATATATGCCCTTCTGTTTGGCTCTATTTGTGTTTTAAAAGGTTTTAAATATCCGAGATTTTAGTAAAACTTTAGTATTAATGGCCTGAGTTGTGATAACAGGTGCTTTTCACGCAGAAGCATGCATTCGTAGTTACCCTCTCCTGGCCACTAGACGGCCGAGAAAAGTTCAGAATTTAGTATTTTTGTAGTAATTGGTCATATCTACGCAAATCGCCTTGACCTTCTGTGAATTATGGGATATTTTATCGAGGGATACTAAAATAGTATATGTCTGTGCTTGTATAAATTCATACTAGCGATATTGGAATTGATTCTCTTGCTTGCTTCGTTACTCGTTACTACGGATATATAAATCATACTATCAACTGTTTGATTCTGCACCAGATATCTTTTCCAATATAATATATTGGAAAAAATCTAAACAAAAATATCAAGTTTAAGTTAATTTGATATTTTGTGGCGACAATTTGTTTATTATTATGTAATTTAAGTAATGGCGTCTGGTCTAATCAATGGCTATTGTTCTATTCTTATGTTTTAACTAACTAAATCGTTAGGCAGTGCTCATATACATAACTAATCATACATGTATATGTAAATATCAATATGTATATACATAACAACATGTAAATAAGTACAAGAAACTGGTCACTTTCGTAAGCTTATTGTTTGAATTACTTTTCTTACTCTGTACTGTATTGTAATGATGGCTACTGATTACTGTGCATTAAAAGCTTGATAAAAACTATTTTTCTAAGTTGGTATCGGTTTGGTAGCAAGGATATAACAACGTTTGTTGTTACACTGTTATAATGTTTGTTAACTGTAGCGCAATATATATTAATTGTTATAAGGTAACGTAGCACTAGCGCTTTTAAAATGTTTTCCATGTCCTAAATGGGTGTCTGCGAACATAGCCTTTGACCATGACAATGTAGAGGTAGGATGGAGGTGCTCCACCTCCCTAAACCTCTACCATGGGCAATTGAACCCAGCTAAGCCATAATACACCAAGTGTGTATATGTACTGTGTTTTAGGTTGGGTGAGCGTAACTTATGAAAATATGGAATCTGTGGTATTGAAAGCGTTCACACCAGGTGGAGCTGGCTGTCATGTTAGACCTTCACTTCTCCCATATGCTGTGCAGTTGAAGGGTCAAAGAATACAAGGAACTAGAACATTTCGTAGGCGCAAGCCACTTTAATCGTGTTATAACTCTACAATGAGACATTTACTACAATTATTATGTTTGATTTCTATGTATTGTTGGAGTGTACTACTGTTGATCTTAAATACATATATGGTGTACATATACATGTATATATATATTTATGTATATACATGGATATACAATGTAGTATATTATACACACATTCTGTGCAGACTGGAATTCTTTTGATTAGGGTAATTGAAATAAATTTATTAATACTTCTATGATATTTTCTCGAGTGTAAATAATAATAGTATTTGTAATATAGACAAGCTCTAATTGGTTACTGTACCACATGCATAAAATGTACTGATTTGGTGTCCAATGCAGGCCCAAACAAATATGATTATTTCTCTATGAAAGTACATACATACACGTTACATTGTATGTAATACAGCTTACACATTACACTATATGTAATACAGCTTTCACATAACACTGTATATAATACAGCTTACACATACATGTACATATTACACTGTACTATGTAATACGACTACAGAATATGAAATAGTCTCTTTGGGTAGAAATACTAGATATGGTGACCGCACCCTGTTACAATCGACTTTGACTTAGTAACAATACTTATTCTCACTAAATGATCATGATATTAATTCATCTATAGCTACGATATGAATTATTTACCAACAGTTTTATAATGCTGGTGTAATTTACTGTCATAGTTTCCCCAAGAGACACAAGTCATAGCATTTTAATAATGTAACAGAGTATATAGAGTTCTCTCTCTAGCTTTGCTAAACATTAATATATTTATCTCTATTGTAAGTACTGGGATGAAATGCTATTTATTATTCTTTTGGATTGAGCTATAGTTTGTAATTGAAATTAGTACTAACAACTAATAGTATATGAACTGATTAGGGTCATAAAAGGACAATAACCATTACTAATGACCATCTATTTTACATTATTATATTTACATATTATATAATTATATACAAGATGTGATATATAAAAAGTTACAATAAAAAGTGTTATAACACATATTGCCATTTAGCATGGTGGTCAAAGAATATACCATAACAATAAATTAATGACTAAAAAATAATATTGACTTAAATTATAAAATCATTATTGCATTCACAGAACAGACTTCACAACAGGAATATAGAGCATGTTATATAGAATGTAAGAAGTAGTCAATGGGTGGCAGTTCCCTCAGCTGTGTATCACTATGATTCCATCGTCATCCCCTTTTCCTCTTTTCTGTTTGGTCCTTCGGTTTTGAAACCAAACTTTTACCTTTTAACGTAATACATATCAATACATATATTATTATATTATAATATTATTATGTTATATATTATTATATCATATTATATTATGTTATATATTATTCTATTAATACATATTATTAAAACAGATATCTATTCTCAAATGAGTCATAGACACCCAATGAGATATTTCGAGTTTGACTTAATATTTTTTTGACAAAGTATTTTTCTAATAGTTCGCCGTTTTTCTTATAAAATTGCAACGGTTGCCCATTTATACGAATCATTCAGAAGTAACTAACATAATATTATATACTTAAATAATATATTATTTACATGTACCATAAACTTAGTTCTCAGTTACATAGAATACATAATATTGTTACATTGTATATACATGTACATGTACCTTATATTTTTGAGAGTCAGAACCCAAACAAGAATGGTAATTATACAGTGTAGCGTGCATTGTAATATATTAGTATGTAGTCATTACCTGTGTTTCTGTTAACCCAAGTTCACACGCCAAGTCCCTTCTCTCTTGGCCCACCACATACTGATTGTTCTGGAAGGAGGCTTCCAGCTGCACTAGTTGATCTGGTGAAAATGCTGTTCTTATTCTTTTAGGTTTTTGCAGCGACATTCCGTTGGAGTAATCTAAAGCTGTAGATAAGAGGAGACAACTCTTGAATAACCAAAATATATGAAACATACGATTGTAGAGAATTTCATTTCTAACAGTCCTAATGTTGTAAACATATGGCTTATATTATACAATATTGCATATGCAAAGGCCACAAGTGTGTCTAACAACAAAAAGTTAAATGTTACAAATTATTATTGTGTTCGCATACATCTAGGTCCTATTACTATAATTTATTTTGAAATTTGATTTAAAGTTGAATTGTGAAATATATACATGTATAAACTAATACATACTAGATGTAGATGCACACATTTACATGGATGTGTAATAAACTAATAACTGCTGTAACTACATTACTCATTTAATCTTATCTGTCATATAACAGGTATTTTTACAGGGATAAAATACATGTATGCTGAAACAATGTACTACTAAGAACAAAGCAAGCACTGTTTATACTAAAAATGGCAAATAGCCCTTAATGATAATTACTCCAGGGCAATTAATGTGTAATTATTATATAATCATAAGCTATCAAGTAAATATCAAATCATCAAAACCAATAATTATTATTATGGTGACATTTTTATTCCTACAAGGTAATTACAGCAAATTATTTTAGCCTTTGCTGTAACAAGATTTATAGTAAAGTATTGTACAATATCCTGGTACTATATTGAATATATGTAAATTGTGAATAAGGCTGGTATATAATCAGTCCACAGAAGCTACTACCTGTGTGTATGTGTCACACATTCCCTAATACAGCGTCACTAATTATTTATTGTTAAATGACAATAATGTTGTTTGGCAAACTTAGACTAATTGCCCACTCTTTCTGCCAGTTTTCTTATTAGCTTATATATTGTGAAAAGTAAAATCAATAGACTGTGATCAGCTAACAGAATTGCCATTAAGATAATTATCCTGCATGTATGTAATCATGTCTAATTTGGTCTTCATTGCCTGCACTTATCAATGACAAATTTGCTGACATTTTCATTTAAATACTCAATTAAAGCACTCTATTATGGCCATAATGATATTTAACATAGCCTAGTGTCCTAATTGCCACCACTTGTAATTTTAGTCTCAACATTTCCAACTAATTAGCCAGCTACACTTTCATTAAGGGTCATTGAGTTATTATGTACACAAAGTTAGTAAACGTTCTATATCACTGAATGTCATCTAATTATGATAAAGCTGATACAACCAAGCTACATTCACATATTGCACACATAATTATATTCCGTCAGATCGAAAGTGGAATGGTATGGTCCTACATATACATGTAGGTCCTACATACACATGTACATGTATAATATATGTACACTATGCTTAAATGGTTTTTATCTATTATCATATAGATAAATATACATGTACATATCTAACTACCAATCTGCCACCAATTATGAATATAGTGAATACTTTGTGCACACAAATATATGGGGTCAGCAGTGTACAGTATGTTGTGTAGGTTTTACTAAAATTTTGGCTTCTAAATATTAGCCGAGGGTATGTAAAATTTTGTTCGCAAAGTATGTAGTTGTTACATTAAAATGGCTTTCACTTTTATGAGATATAGATATTGGCAGCCTAACAATATTCAATGAATTTTCGAAATACTGGGTAAGAACTTGTAAGCATGATTGCTGCCGAATAAATGCATTAGCAAAAACTTCCATACGCACTGCATCATTGCGTGTACAGTTGTACAATTGAAAGATCAAGATCGTAAATTATGAGTTCTAAAGGAAACGTATATATTGTTTATTCTATCAAGTATCCCTTGCTTAATTTTAAAACTATATTTTCCGTTTTACTCACTTTGCAAGGATTGATAATACGTGCATATAATAGAATGTATTTTAGCCTATAATTAACCTCAGCAAAGTAATGGAGTATTACCAATTTTAGTATATTTAGTGTATTACTGTAATCGTATACTAATAGTATAGGCTACCTGTGCATTATACTATACAGGTTTAGGTATTTAAGATGGCTTTGGTCAAAGTTATGTTGATGATGCAGTAGGGGAAATATTACATAACTGAATAGTCTTGTTTTAGCAATGACATCTATTCTACATGTTTAGTGTCTACACATTACCTGATTGTAGTAGAATGTGGGAATGTAGTCGATGCTTGTTTGTCTGTGCTGCCAACAGCCATGATTGTTTCTCTCGTTCCTGAAGTAAGTCCATTTTAGCCGATCTCAAAGTGTTTGGATGCTGGTGGGTCACAAATCCCGGCAATGAAGTCGGCAGAGCCCCGGCATAAACTGGGTGGTTCTGATTATATAACATAGCTCCACTACGCAGAGACTCAAGAAAGTTTTCATGTAGCGAAGTAACGGCCATGTTGTACAATAACTGGTTCGCTACGAGATTGTTAGTTGTTGGTGCCGGCATCAAGTTTGGAATTCCTGTTCTAAGTAGCGTATAGTCTGGTACAGGCGGTGGCTGTAATAACGAATCTTTTTGAAGTTTCTGCTCCATTAAAGCTTCGATGGAGAACTTGGAATGTTTCAAGGAATTCATAACAAGTGCTGCTTGTGTTGCGCTGATATGGTTGATGCTTTCTGAGCTGATAGTAATCTTACTTAGTGTCAAAGCTGTTAGAGAGATGTGTCTATTATTCAATGTAATAGCTCATTAATTAGTATTATCCAGAGCTAATAATTAGCCAATTAAGACTGGACATTATTGCATTTAACGTGTTGATTGGACAATTTAACTCTTGTTGTATTATTTTATCCAATATAGTTATCCATTGAAGCTTCACCTATTCTGTTGTGTATGTCACCTAAACATTTTATATGTAACATGGCCATATCAATGGATATCACATAATTCATAGCTGCATGCTTATGGGGTATTGATTATAATTATATATACTCTTTGGTGTAATATATAGGCAGGCTACATGTAACACTTACATGTGCATTTACATCTATTTTAGTTCAATTCTCGCTCTTCGGTAAAAATTGCAATAGTGAAACAAATTGCTGAAAAAGAAATTATCGCACAGTGGTTGCAGTAGTGTGGTGCGATAATTAGACGATTAGACCTCAAATTTTTATCTGTAAATTTAGCATAACTGAATAGAAAATGACAAATAATAATATAAGAGACATTAATGGGATGAATACATTCACCTTGTTGTTATACATGTACTGTATAAAACAACAGGACCGTTGTCGAAATATATAAAGAAAGTAATATCCCAAAAACTGCAAACGCAATATATCAAGCTGCATTGGTAAAATAATGAGCATTGGCGTGTGCAAAAATTTCTTACACTAAATATATTTTCATTTTCATGAAATGTACAGAGAAAATGTAAAAGACATAAAGAGCCTCTGTTTTACAAATTTGGAAAATACATTTGAAGTGTTTAAATGTATTAAAATATTATCATTAAATTCACATGAGCCTACACTAGGATAAGGGGTAGGGAACATGCAGACATTTTTCTAATACTACTGTATGGCTTGGGATTAGATGAATTCAGTCTGATTAAATGTTTGCTCAATTTTATATGTTCCATTTATTGTGAGAACGATCTGATCTGTACAATATTGTACATTTTTGTTACACTAACAGAACATACAACAGTTTGCAATATCAATGTAACAAAATATCTGCACCAGGTGAGCATCCTGGTACTTAAGACGTGATGATAGTCATGAAGAAGTAACAAGTGCTCGGCTTATAAAAAACCAAAAACCTGCCATTTGTCATAATATTTTTTATGAATGATAATAGGTAAACATCTTATCTACATACTTGTAATATTACCAATGTAGACCTGTTGTATAGCAATGCAAATGTCTTGAGTGCACTACCTAGGAGGTTTACGCTGCTAGCCTTGCGCATTTTCCAATGTACCATGGTAGCTTCAGAACTCTGACTATATATGATTTCTGATGAGGCACCAAACACTGAAACTAATGTAGACTGAAGGCTATACATACATTTTATTTTATGGAATGATATAAATTATATGTAAGCAATATCCTTGGGAAAATACATGCTTCATTTGGTCATCTTATATTTAAATAGCATTTAAATATAGATTAACACTATTATATCAGTAATGTCAGGAAATTCATAAAAAATACTTATTTGTACAAAACATGAAACTTATTTGTGCAAAGGAAATGTTCTAATCTTGTACGAATTGTTGTAATGCTATCGTTTACGTGTCACGTTAGGGTATCACAACCAAAGCGATGCTTGATTCTCTATTAATCTCTTCCTTTTTAAATAGTTTTAAAGATTGACGCGAGCTAATATAATTGGTCAAACCAAAATCTCTCAACATATTATAATCTGCATCCTGTGCAGAAGTTGAGCTTATTGGGTGTCGCAAAGCAGAATAAAAACAAAATTCTTTAAAATTAGTCAAATTATTTCTTTTTTTGTTATTGTGATTAATGTTTTCCTGCTGTTTACTCAGAACATATAATAATATTCATTGCACTCATTTTGTTTATAAATTGTAATCAAAGTATAGATTGTGACGGATTACTGCAAAAACAATAATTGTATATCAACTAGTCTGTAGCAAGCGGTGATAAAAATATATTACGTAAATATGTGTGCATGCCAGTTGATGTGACTAGAGATTGACAAATATTTGCAGGCTTTTAATATTAATTTAATTTTATCTTACAAATAATTTTACCTTGGTTTGTAAATTTATTGCCAATACACTGGCCGGCCGCCCTTGTTGAAAAAGAGTTAATTCGAGAATAAATAGAAATCCAATCTTAATGTAAATAAAAACTGTTATTGATTTCAAGTGTTTAAAAATATTTATTTGTTTTACTGAAGCAAGTTTGTAAGTATTTGTTTACATCTGTCTAACGAAATAAATTGATGTTTCAGGAATACAAATGTTTGTATTGGGAAAAAGGTGCAATGTTCAACTGTATCATATGTGATATTCAAGATGGATAGTTAAACATCTGATTAATATACAATATTGCTAAATTTAAAAAATCTTTAAAGCCGGCATTATAATTATCAACATAGAGAAAAATAATTATGATATCTTTGAAGTTGATATATTATGCATAATTTATGTTCCTTGAGTATAGTGTATTTGATTAATTAGAAACAAAAAGTAGCATTAAGGTTTAAGCTTAACTTGCTCACTGCATGATGTCAGAATTAATGTATTCTTAGATGAGGTAAAGATTTGCTGTTGAAAAGATAGATATGGAGGGAACCATTTGTTGTTTTATAAAGCAGATGACAGCTGCTCAAACATGACCATGTTGAACGCACCAATAATGCAATGGTTTTGGACCAATAGAAAAAATATTCCAGATGCATTATGTAGCAAAGTTGGCCAGCACACAACTGTAGCTTGTGGACTCCAACTTATAAAATTTAGAAAAGTAGATGAGAGATTCAAGGCATGAATCCTAATATGGATCTTCATCCTCAATGATAATAGCTTGTACAAATGAAACAAGTGACTTACTTTCAGGGTTTGCAAAAGTTTTGTGAGTAAATGATATTAATTTGTGCTCTATGGCAATAGTAGACAGCACCTGGCTCTAATATCATAAATTTTATGAAATACATTCACAAGTAGTATGTGTGTTGAATGTGTAGTATTTTGGTTGTACATTACACCATCATAGATATAGTTGTAGTTGCTTTGATTGTTATATTTTTGTCCTTTATTGTTCTAGCATCCTTCCTGGTTCTAGGAAAATAAATCTGCATGTTGAACAAAGTATTTGCCACTTTGCCATTTTAAGTCTGTATACCTATAAATAAGTGCACTGTACTTGTACAATGTACATGTATATGTATGTACAGCAAACAGTTCTACTAATGATCTGCTGTAAGTAAGAGTGCAGTCAAAATATATATAATAATATAGACTATACAGAACCACAGAGTTACAACAATAAAAATTAAAAATACATGTATAATGATCACAAGCCACTAGGAGTTGTCTGTGAACTACTTCGTGGTGGAAACAATTCCGGGTTGAAAAAGGAATGGCAAGAATTTCGAGTTGTCCTCCCTATGTTTTGTCTTAGTGTAGCCTTATTTCTAGAAGGATCAATTTAAAAGTCTGTGTGGGTGGGCATTGTGGTGCGACCCATACCAGTTAAATGTTGATCAAAATGTATCTAACATAAATAATTGGCTGATCATTGAGGTGCTGATTGGATACCACGTGGTTGGAACCGCGGGAAAGATTTATTGTCATCCATAATATTGAATGGATCCAGAGGTACTTTTGTTGAAAAGTTTTTTCCTTGTAAATCTATTAAAAAATAACACTAGTTTATTGGCGAGTTATATTTTTATAATCACAATATTCTGCACCATGTTAATGACTCATTCTGTTGCGCAGAAACCCATAGGAGGCTAAGATTTAGGCAAAAATACTGGAAGTCACGCTCTGACTGGCTCTGTCATGCTTGCTGGTGTTGATTTTGGTTGTTGGATGCTCTGTCAATCTGTGGCCGCAGTCTCCGTGTTCACTGTGGTTGTCATGCTTACTGTGACTGCCCTGGTCAGTGACTCTCGTTTGTCATTGATTGAGTGGAAAATAAACTAAAATTGTTGTATATAAATAATAATAATTATAATATAAATATAAATAAATATTATAGGCTACTATTAAATTATTATTATACTTTCTATACTAATAACTAATACTATAATCAATTTATCAATATGTACTTTACTAATACTATATTTATTTCATTGGCCTAATTATTATTATATTATTAATTATATTATATATATTTTTATTTTAATTTTTTTGAGTAAATTAGTGATAATTAATTATGATAATAATTTAATAATAATTTATTATATTTATTATTAACTATACTAACCATTATTGGATTGTAATTCACTAATTGTCGGCTAATAGTATAGTATAGTAAGAAAATAATGCACTTATACTATATAATAGGCCTAGTCCTACATATATCAGGGGCGTTTCTAGAAAATTATCAAAGGGATGGCGAAATCAGCAGGCCGGGGGTCCAGGGGGCCGCCTAGGCCCCCTGGCGGGGTCCGGGGCAGCGCCCCGGCCGCTGAAGCCGCTGAGCGCATTTCAGTGTCCAAAGCTGCATCCAGAGCTCATCTAAAAGACAAAACTGTGGTATTTCAAACAGCTCTTTTTTGGATGCCGGTGAAAAATATTGTCAAAATGGACGAGTAATCCATGTCAGCCATGGTAATCCCCAGACATCAAATTATGCAAACCTCAGTGCTTCATCAATATATTTTAGACGACCTTGTATGTATGAACAGAGTGCATGCAGCTAATTCTTCCTAGTGTAGCTAAGCAACTGCTAGCCACAAAAAATTCTCGCCTAGACATAGGCTGATCATTTATCATAGGAGTTGCCTTGGCCTGTTCAAGCTTTCTAAGGAGTTTCCCTCTCTTTACTATAAACCAGCCAGGTATAGGAAGGGTAACTTTTGGAATGATAATGTCTAGATTTAATCATGCGGTATAGACAGACAGATTAGATACGGGCTAAAGTATATTGGTTGTTCAATTTGGCTAGATAATTCAGTTTACATGTACATACTTCCAAGCACCGATTACAATTACAAAAGTTCTACGACTGTAGTAGGTGTATATTATGTAGGCTGGTATTTATTGTAATACAAAACCATGTTTAACACAACTTATAGTTGGAATACACCAAATGTGTTCTTTACTAATTACGAGAAATTAAGATATAAATGCAAATATATCCAGACCAGACTATTGAGTATTCAAATATCAGATAGGTCTATATCATATTCAAAACCTAAAGAGAGCAAGACAAGCAGTTACAAAAAGATTATCCGAGTATTATCAAGATATACATGTAAATATATCCAGACCTTTTAAAGACTAGTAAGTATTCAAATATAAAATAGGTCTACATCATATTCAAAACCTAAAGAGAACAAGACAAGTGGTTACAAACAGATTATCCAGGCATCGCACGTTACACCCGCTTAGGGGTGTAGCGAAACCACCTACCCCTACCCTACCCACAAAACTGCCTACTCTACCCTACCCATACGAAACCACCTACCCTACCTTCGATACCACCTACCCTTCACTAAACAAGCCTTGAAGGCTTTAATAACAGATAAGGATTATCCCTAAGGTTAGTCTACATCCACTTACCATCAAATCAATGAAAAAAATTATGAAAATGCTAGTATATTATGTATAATAGAAGCCAATATTATTTATTTTTATCTTCAGATTTTCTCTCTGCCTGAGTACTAGTAGATTATATCATAGCCAGAGATGCCAGACTCGAGTTAAAGACTCTCACTCGAGTTAATTCAAGCAACAATTTATGGCTAATTATAAAGACTCGTAACTTGAATATACAGCTGTCAAAAACTTGTAACTTGAATTGTAATTCAATTATGGCTATGATCAAAGACTCTCAACTCGCACATCATTACACTGGAATATTCAATAACTCGAGTTTTTATTGGGCAGCTGTGAATTGTAATGAATAGAAATAACCACAGTTATAACCACCAGCCACAACCACAATTATAACACATTTTACACTGAAAATGTGACATTTTGCTTTGAAATTTAAACTTCTACCACCATTTCCTAACAAAATTTCACCATAAGCTAAACAATAACCCAATAACTCTATAAAAAGACTCGAGTTAAACAAGAAAAGAATTGAATTGAAACTTGCTTGTAGTTAACTTGGATAACTTGACAAAAACTTGAGTTTCTAGGGACATGTAAATATTTAACTCGTAACTTGAAAGTTTTGATCTGTCACTGAAAGAATTGACTTGTAACTTGAAGAGTCACAATTAAGTGTTGGCCATGGAAACTTGAGTATCCAAAATAAAACTTGCACACATCTCTGATCATAGCACAGCTTTATTACGTTACTATAGAGAAGCGTACAAAATCAGTCGTTAATCTAAGGCTAACATCAATACTTATCTTTTCCCTGAGTTCTTAGGTTGTGATGAATATACATAAGGGTCACCACAGTGACAGTGAGTAGTAGTTTTAGTTTACTTATTATATATTATTATTTTTATTATAATAAAAGATGTTTTTAAAATTTATTATTACTATTATTATTAACATCAATAAACAATTCAATAAAATAAATACCTATTTTTAATTTTATTATAATTAGTAACTTTTTCTGTTTTTTTATCGCTTCAATTACACAATTTGCTTATTGGTTTACTAGCATAAGCTGTACAACAACTAAAATAATACAATATGAATATTTATTAATTTAATATTATTATTAATAATAATCGTAAATTAATAAATATTCATATTGTTACTGTATTATTTTAGTTGTTGTACAGCTTTTGCTAGTAAACTAATAAGCAAATTGTGTAATTAAAGCGATAAAAAAACAACAAAAATTACTAATTATATTATAAACAATTATTACTAATTCAGTAATTGATATTATTTATATTTATCAAATTAAAATTTAAATTATTGATTATATTATTTTATTATCAGTAGTATTAGACTACTTCTACTACAACAAAAGTCACCAGTCAGTTATGCATCATATGGACACAAAATGTTGCACTCTCACTTCAAAAAGTCAAGTAGATTCGTAGTGGCAGCAAATTTGCCATAAAACTCTCAATCCAAACGAAGTATGGTAGTTTTTTCTATGCTACTCACAATGATTGAGAGAAGGATCAAGTTAGCAAAGATTTGGTATACTAAACTCTATGAAATAGGTATCGTGGGTGACACAACTTTCCATTTTAGACGGTGCACACAGGCTATTGCTGGTTGCCCTGACAACCAACAAGGCTAAATACAATGTAGTACATAACCCGTTTTGACTTTTGGTTAGTGCAAAGCAAAGTGGTACCACTTTGGTGCAAAGGGGGGTCGCACGACTCCTGCGACAATAGCTAGAAACGCCCTTGTATATTATGGTATTGCGAGCATTAGCATATTTAAGCCCGGTGATTCCATTGTTATATTCAAATTGAGATTACAGGGTACATTTGTTGATGTGAATGGGAGTATCTCACATTCAATTAATACTAACACTGGTAGCAAAGCATACTTGCTATTAACATGGATTTATGGGAGTTATTTGCCTCGTCAGACCACTTAGGAGGTATAGGGGGAACTAACTTGCTATCCTTATGTTTATTGTTTTGTTGTTGGTAAGTAGCAATATATATATATATATATATATATATCATCAGAACATAAATCTATCTTCCGGTGTACACCTTTTCGATTGTCACAAGGACCATCTGTCTAATGAGCGTGTTTTGAGCAAATGTTATTATAATCATTTCATATTTTATTGTAGCACTATTGAATTTTGACTGAATTATCTCGTAAACTGAACAAACATGTCATCTCCTGCAAGCAGCACGAGCAGACGTTCTAGTAGGCGGAGAGGTGCGGCGACCCCTAAAGATGTAACATCTCCCAGTTTGGTACAGATGCCGTCTTCTCCCAGCACACGGGCCACTCCTATGGATACATCTCTGATGTCAAGTCCTGGCCAGGCCCAGTTAGGTAACATAAAATAAAATAATGTTGTAATTCTGATATGAGCCTAATCTTCATAGCACACGGAGAGGTACACTATATGACATGCTGTATTCCTAAGACTACATGAGTTCGTTTCATTATACTAAAACTGCAGATGAAATATGTTCCTCTTTCAGCTGCTGATGAGAATGCTAGTTCTCCTTTAGCGTATGGTATGGACATGACACCGATGTCTAAGATGGGTACCCCAGCCTCGAGTGTCCTCAGGGCAACCCCTCTTAGGACTAGACCTGATATTGGCAACACTCCAAATGTTAGAGAAGTAAATCTTGCACCTCCAAGTGAAACTGGTGGGGTAGGTAAAACAGTCATAGTCTGAAAAAAATTTTGTTCTAAACTAACATTTTATATTACATGTACTTGTATACTCTAATTTGATGTGGATTTTAAAGTGGATGTGACACTTGTTTGTTACACACTAATGGATTGGTAGGTGGGAGTATGGGGAGCTCTTGACTTAGTGTTTTCTGTTATACAATTAGCCATCTATGGCTCTATTATATTACACACACCTACCTACAGTAGTGTGAATAACAGGCACATTTGTAATATTGGAGCTAAATACTGCCTGCTATAAAAAATTCCAGAAAAATCCAAAAGCTTACAAATGTGATTATTCACTAATAGACTAAAATCTTTTCAGATGGTGTTTAGAACAGCAACCTATAATAGTGACTCATTGTCCAGTGTGAACAAGAGAACATAACTCCACAACAATTGCACTTATATCACCTGTCACAACCCCCTTTAAGATCAACACATTTTGAGACTGTTTCATTGTAAACTGATTAAAAATAAAGGGGAGCCGATGATATACTCGCACTCCCAATGTAAATATTGTATTGTAATTTATAATCGTTTGTTTGGGTAGGATCAGACTAGTGACGGGGTGAGTACGGATTACACCGGTCAGCATATGGTCATCTGGGGGACCGATGTCATTGTTGACCACTGCAAGAAGAAGTTCACCAAGTTTCTACAGAGATTTGTAAATGATGAGATGGAAGAAGATGAGGCATTGAGGGATATGGAGACACAGCTACCGTTCTACATGGCAAGACTCGAGGAGGTGAGTTGTTTGTAGACAATGTCTGCTTTGGCTCATGAGCTGATGTCTGCTGTGAGTATTATACTACATTGCAGTCAATTCATTCACCATCAACATAATATAACTAGCCAGAGTTTAGAATGTTAAAATGGGAATAATTGTACTAAAGTAATGGTGTGCATATTCATGTAGGCTACTGTTACTGACTAGTGTTACAAGGTGCTTGTATTACTGACTAGTGTTGCGCGGTGCTTGTATTACTGACTAATGTTACACGGTGCTTGTTGTAGATAAACACGTCAGGGCACCCTATACTCAACATCAATGCTGAGCATCTGCAGAGATTTGATCCAGAATTGTACCGACAGCTCGTATCGTATCCACAGGAAGTCATCCCTACCTTTGATATGGCCACCAATGAGCTCTTTATTGAGACGTATCCCAACAGTGACACACACTTTGACAAGCTGATAGAAGTCAGACCATACAATGCTGATAAAACTAAGAACATGAGGTCTCTGAACCCAGAAGGTAAATTATTAAGATAATATATTATAATAGAATATGTTTGTAGATGCCAACAATTCTATGTTTGTATTATATTATTTTGATTTTATACGTCTTCCAATGGTGTGTACTTTGATCCATATCCTTGGGAGTCATTGTACCAAATGAAGAGAGAATCTTGGTTATAAGATTCCCCAAGGTTCAACTAAGCGTATTGTGTATGTTATGTCTTTCTTGCCAAACGCATGCTGTGATTGGAATGTAAGTGTTATATCATCATCTTTACAACATATTATAATATGGTTATAAATATCGGTTATATCAAACAAGTCATTCCAGACTAAGTAATCTTTCAACTAGTAATAGTATCTGCATGCATCGTGTCGGATACAATAATTATGTCTGCATAATGTAACTATAAGTACTTGTATTCGATTGGTCCACCTGTGTTTGTAACGACACGTGTGTGTATGCTTATATACAGACATAGACCAGCTGATAACAGTTAGTGGTATGGTCATCAGGAATTCCAACCTCATACCAGAGATGAGAGTTGCCTTCTTCCGTTGCTATGTGTGTAACAATGAGGAGACGGTAGAGATAGATAGAGGGCGTATCACAGAGCCCACTCTCTGTCAGAGGTGTAACACTAACCACTCATTCACACTCGTCCACAACAGATCTGTGTTCAGTGATAAACAGCTAATCAAACTGCAGGAGTCACCAGGTGAGTCATTGGTTGTTATGAGTCATCCTCTCTTGATCGTTCTGTTAGGTTCTTCACTCTGCTGTCACCATTGTCTAATACAGCTTTCATGCTGCAGTTGGTAGCTAACTACGACATGGTTAACTCAGAGCCATACTCCGTGGCTCTGGGTTAACTATACTGCTGTACTACAGCTGGTACGTGTTAGTTGGTGATGGAGTTAAAGTTCAGCTTGTTGAACTTGTTGACCCTTACCGCTAGTAGTTGGTTAAAACTGCAGTGTGAAAGCTCTTTTATTGTGTGCTTTATCAGTATATATCTACGAATATAATAAATATCGTCATACGGATTGTCGACTTGCTCGATGAATTTAAAGTCGCTTCAGTTGATTAACCCACTGTGTACCCTCTATACAATACATGTACATAGAATAAATAGTGGGCATACAGTGATTCAAATGTGGCTGTCATTTTTGTTGAAACCAGTTCTACGACTAGAAAGGACAACTCCAAGTTATTGTTGTGATATGGAAATACTGGCTATACTTCTTACTAGATCTTCACTTCTCTTCTCGTGTAATGAGCCACTGAATGTATGTAATACTAATATAACTCGATGTAGATGATATGCCTGCTGGACAAACACCTCACAATGTAATACTGTACGCACACAATGACCTAGTGGACACTGTCCAGCCTGGTGACAGAGTGACCGTCACTGGTATATACAGAGCTACCCCTATGAGGGTCAACCCTAACCAGCGTAATGTCAAGGCTGTATACAGAACACATATCGATGTCATCCACTTCAGGAAACTCGACGCCAAAAGATTGCGCAGCAATGATGACGAGACGTAGGTTATGTTCCTTACTGTGTATATACTTCCCTTCTTGACCAATCAGTAAGGTTTGCTACGCTTTTACTTGGCAAATAGTTCATTGAAAATTTCAAAATGACTTTTTAAACAGGTCTTTGGTGGTGCAGAGTTGGAAATTGGGTGAAGGAAATAGAGCAATGGTGTATCAATTATATTAGTCATATGCCTAGTCATAAATGTACATTGTAAATACGGTTTATGTCATTTTCAACTGACCTCTTTTTCTGCAGAAGGGCTGTTGACTTGCAGCCAGTCGGAGGCCATCTTGAAATAGAAATATGACTGTTTAGTACCCACTTTTAGCTTTTTTCTACCTCTATTATGGTATGCGTGTGCATGTGTGTGTGTGATATCTCTAACTAATATGTACTACTATAATACATAACACAGGGTAACCACTCTATCGGAGGACAGGATAACTGAGTTAACTGCTCTATCTAAGAGAAGGGATGTGTATGAGCTCTTAGCCTCTGCCCTCGCTCCCAGTATATACGAACATGAAGACATCAAGAAGGGAATCCTTCTGCAGCTGTTTGGGGGAACCAAGAAAGACCTGGCACATGCTGGTCGTGGAAATTTCAGGTAAAACTTGTTATGTAATGAAATTGTGTTATTTCTCTTTTAGATATGGTAGGCTATATAAGTACATGTATGATGTACCCATGTCGTATTGCAATAACAGTACTAATTATCTAGTTTAGCCACGCCCACGTCTTGCGTGGGTATTACACAGTGTACCACACATTGCATCGCATCATTCTATGCAGTATACTCTATTATTGTATTATGCACTGTATCGAATTATGGTATTATACAGTGTACTATATTGTGTTACACACTGTATCGTATTATTGTATTATACAGTGTACTACACTGTGTTACACTGTATCGTATTATTGTATTACAGAGCTGAACTAAATGTGCTGTTATGTGGAGACCCAGGTACCAGTAAGTCACAGCTGCTCCAGTATGTGAACAATATCGTCCCTAGAGGGCAGTATACTTCAGGCAAAGGGTCCAGTGCTGTCGGTCTAACTGCCTATGTTACTAAAGACCCCGATACCAGGCAACTTGTTCTACAAACGTATGTTATCACTGTGACTATTGGTCGCATCTTATTCTCTAACCAGATATATATAACATGGTCCTACGCTGTTGTGTTCATTTCTATTTGTCTTCAGTGCTGCCAAAGCTGCCATTACATAGTTTCTACTACCATTCCATATCATTCATTTCGTAGTCCCTACTAATAATTAGTTTATTCACATTGTTATTTACATGATGTGGGTATGATGTGTTTGTTTCATATATTTTTATATGAGAGGCATGGGGACACAACTCCTGTTCTGGTTGAATATCTTACTATACTGTATAGTATAACAAAATGCATGTATTGGGCTTGTAAAGTAATTGTTTACTTGTAACATACAATATCATAGCATATGATATAAATGTGTATAGTAATGTATTTACTGTATGCACACAGTAAATACATTACAAGCATATGATATCTACTAACAGTACATAAATATCAGCATAATGTGTGATATTGTAAATATATATGTGTTACAGTGGTGCTCTAGTACTCAGTGACAATGGAGTCTGCTGTATTGATGAGTTTGATAAGATGAATGACAGTACGAGATCAGTTCTACATGAAGTCATGGTTTGTATTCTAATCATACTGTACTTGATGTTTGCTGTAGTTCTTCACATAAATAGTATTTGATGTATTTGAAGATGTTGGTGTGGATAAAGAGTATTGTGATATAAAGTGGTACTAGACGCATTTTTGATTTTTATCATTATTTATTTATTATTCCTCATAAATTATTTCGATACTAGTCTTAGTATGACGATGATACTAAATTGATACTGATATTGAAATATAAGGAATGAAATTCAAAATTCGCCTAGTACTACTTTATAGCATAGAACAAATGGTGTAAAGCTCAGTTAGAATGATTAATTTATTAACACAGTCATTTACTGGACTTATGTACTATATTATATGCTTTGGGCTTTACAAAAATAAATTTTGACCTCCGACTCTGGTTCAATTTCCATATACAGTACATGTTATATGAATTATAACAAGATATTCAGCTGAGTGCTACTGTGTTGTAGGAGCAGCAAACGCTGTCTATTGCAAAGGCAGGTATAATCTGTCAGCTGAATGCTAGAGCTTCTATACTGGCTGCTGCTAACCCTGTAGATTCCCAGTGGAATAAAAACAAGACTATTATAGACAATGTACAGCTCCCCCATACCCTACTATCAAGGTATTTATAATATGCTTTACTGACGTCACTTGATGTGTGACGATACCGTGTCGCTATTACATATATGCATATATTCGGTATCTCCGTCTTGTTGACTGCGCTGTTACAGTGTCGAGCTATAGTTATGTTGCAGTAGTAGGATAGTGTGCTATTGGTTGCTATGGTTACCACTGTTAGCTAATTATACTGATATTCCGTGTAGGTTTGATTTGATATTCCTCATGCTGGACCCTCAAGACGAGACATACGACAGGCGGCTGGCCAATCACTTGGTATCTCTGTATTACCGCACAGCTACAGATGCACAGATTGAAGAATTGGTGAGATATAATTGACTCATATGTATATTCATTTCGATACAATACCTACAGTATTGTTGTTATTCTGTGGGCTGCTTATTGGTGTTATGTTTTGTTCAAGCATTGTTTGTAATCTAGACCTGATTTATATAATGTATGTTTCGTAATATGGTAGTGATTAGACATACTCGAATGGGGTCTATTTAGAGAGCATAATGTTCTCTCCGTATATTCAACGTAACAGGAACCAAGATAATGCACAGTTCGTCTGTAGCTTCTTAAAGTTGAAATTTTACGCTGGGAAAGTACTTCCAATCATATCTAAAGTCTGTAGGTGTATTCTCTACAACTGATATACACGTTCTGTAGGATGCTGCTACACTGAGGGACTACTTGGCCTACGCCAAGCGTCAGTTCCACCCCAAGATAACTGACAAGGCTGGTCAGGCTCTAGTCGAGGAGTACGTTAAAATGAGGAAAATGGGTAGTGGGCGGGGTCAGGTCAGTGCATACCCCAGACAGCTCGAGTCTCTCATTCGTCTTGCTGAATCTCATGCTAAAATGAGATTCTGTAACAAGGTCGAGGTTGCAGACGTGCAGGAAGCTAGACGGTAAGCTGACTTGAACTTGCGGAGAGGGGCTGACTCATCTAGTCACTGTTACTAATGTATTGTAGCGTAAAATTGAACTATATTGATCCACCCCTAGTCCAATATGTCTATGTGAAGGGAGTGTATTTTAACTGAAACAGAATAACTGTTTTATCATGGGTGTACTGTCTTGTACGAGTCATTGCACAACTCATTCACTTACCAGATATCATAAACTCTTCCCTGTAATAAAACCTCTCTCTAGCCCTTCAATATTCGGCCATCTTGAAGAGGTGGAGACCACGTGATCACACTGCTCAGCATACTGTGAGGTGATACAGATACAGCTATAATACTATATTATGCTCATATTATGTTGCAGATTACAAATGGAGGCGTTGAAGCAGGCGGCTGTAGACCCGAGCACTGGTAAGATAGATATATCCATTCTCACCACTGGTATCAGTGGAGCTGCTCGCAAACGTAAGGCTGAGATAGCCCAGACTCTACACAGGATGATGAGGGAGAAGAGACAACCAACCTACAACTCTACCAATCTTTTCGATGAACTTAAGGCTCAGTCTGATATTGTAAGTGACTACACAACTATCATTGTATTTATATGGCAGTGTGTTCTCTCTTGACCCTATGAGCAACTTCATCTTACTTCAACTAGGGTTCTGATATACTCAATTGAATTACAATTTCTCAATCGTCTTTCCTTGTTTTTCTACTTTACCACTTTTTATAGTTGCATTCACTAAAAGTGCAATTAGTAGTCTTAGTTTTATCGCAAACTAATTGCTGCCTCACATACTAGTCTATCTGTTAGATAGGTTTCCTCAGCCTAAATATGTTCGAAATTTCGCAAACTTTACCAGAAATTTATTCTCTTGTCTCTTTCAAAAAGTTACTTATGTTCAGTTTCATGAACTTCAGTGTAGCTCATAGGTGGGAGTTGGTTAATACATGGAACAGGTAAGATGACACTTTAGATGACCACGCCTTCTGACACGTGACCATGTTACTCTCTGTCTTGCAGATGATCACAAAAGAGATGTTTGAGGAGGGACTCAAGGACCTGGTAGAGAATGAAGTCTGTATAGTAACCAATAAGATCATCAGAATGCTGACCGTGTAAACGAAACAGGAAGTGCAGTTACTCGTTTCTCACACTGACTTTTTTATTTTTATTTTTTCACTAGCCCTTACATTATCCATTATTACTCTGTCATAGTTGTGCTCTATACAAGTACTCCCAATGTTGTAAAAGACTTACAACATTGGGGTATTTGTTTAACACTATGGAGCAAGAAATATAATGAACTGTTTTTATACCTGCATGTTATACTTTTGATATAATATTATAGAATATTCAATTTAATGAAATGAGGACAGCAAATATTGGATAAACTTTGTATATAAATAAATGTCCACGTTAAATAAAAGATTGCCAATGATACAATATGAAGCTTACTAGGGGTTTAAGTACATGTGCAGCTGTCAAGTACATATTAATCATTATAAGTTGTCTTCTCTCTGTTTATTAGGAAAGTAAATAACTCAGGAGGTGTGAAATTATTACAATCAATGTTGTAGCAAGTTATCCCCTTTCTTATCATGTCTCCTTGCTCTCTGGCTGCCAAATGTTAGTATGGGCAAAAACTGAGGTTTAGAAGGGCATCTAAAAAAGTTACTATGCATAATTCTTGATTCTACTTGTATAGTGCTAGCATTGAGAGTTGTCGTCTGCCATCCCATGCTTCCTAAATATGATATACATGAGGCAGTGCCTTGCCTTCCAGGATCCAGGCCCACCTTCAACAATGATGGTACTATTTTCTATATCTTATATATATTGCCCCACTTAGTACTATCACTATACTAATTACGAATGTAGCAGCTAGTATTACTATAACAGTGACCCAGGAGACCCTTGAAGGTGGTTGTGAATTACTGGCTGTGGTCTGCAACTTCAAAGCTACTGGCACTGGTTCTACTGGAGTTGTCTTCTCAGTTGTTGTAGTACCTGGTTGGTGTTGTTTAAACTCACTCAATGCACCCTCCTGTACTCTATACACTCTTACTATAGCCTTTTCTGTTACCTGTAATATAATATTACACATTGAGTGACATTGTACATAATACATGTACGTGTATATACAAGTTTGCAGTGTATAGCAAGCTCAAACTTAGATTTGGTAACAGTGAGCATTATAGTCTCCAGTGATTGGTTGTTAGTTGCCAGTGCAAAGATACAGGTCAGTTCTAACTGTAATTTAGGCCATTCTAGGTTTCAGTGAACTATTTGTCCCTTCTAGTAGGGTAATAGATAGAATATTAGTGTAATTTAGTAGAGAGCTTACATGCACAGATGTAATACGTAGCCCATAAGATGTATAGTCGTACATGTACATAATGTAATATACGAAACCATGAAATAACTGCCTATGCATATGCACAGATACCAAACCATCACTTACTTACATATGTGTTCACAATGCTTGAGTCTAGGAAATCCACCAGCTTGTTTATCAGCAATGCTTCCCCTTTATCTAAAATACAGAGTACAATGCGCCTAAGGTACTACTGTGTGTTTTCTAATGTTGTATATAAGTTGAATGCATATACACTGTACATACATGTATTATATACATGTATGTAGTACATACGAACTAATAACATGATGTTAGAATGCGGCGTAATATTCACCATCAACAATGTAAAAAGGAAAGTATACAAGTCTTTCCTCTCTCAGAGGACCTCCCCTCAGTTCTACTATATTGTGGTCATCAATTCTCCAGCAGCTCTCCTTACACTGAGAGTCTCTGCTGCTCCTTTCATTCCATTGGTTGACTATCATTAATTTTACTCCTTCGATTGTCTCCCATTCCTAATATAGTAGATATTAAAACACATAAACCATGACTACAACTAATGTGAGTACTAACTGTGTGTGTTGGACTTGTATTTGTGTCAGATTTTTTAGCCCAAGAGGTCCATTATTATGCTCATTGCACAGAAATTTGCATGTCATATGGTTCATAGGCACAGCACAAACATGAAGTGTACCATGTACAGTAGATACAACATGGCACTCAAAACGCTATTAATTCTAATTAGAAGTTGTCCTCCCTTATTTTAAAAGAAGAAGATAAATAAGGGAGGACAACTTCTAATTATGATCAATAGCTTATGAGTCCCCATGTGAAGATACATGCACCACCAACAAGTCTCACATTAGTTATTGCTTATTGCTGTTACCAATAATTATTTGATGTACCTTGAATTCTTCTTGCTTTTTTTCTTCGATAGCCAAAGTAAGTGTGACGACATTTGACTGAATATGTTCAGGAAGAGAAGCATACCATTCTTTGTTTGGCAAGTTTGTGGCAGTCAAGTACTTTGCCTTCACTACATCGTCTATAATTGCTCATACATTACAAATTTAAACTGCAATAAGCTAAAAAATATGAGATATAACTATATTGCTATGATTTTGCACTTTTATAGTAGTATAGTATGTAGTACCTTTCAAGCTATAGCATATATTCCCGCAAGCTGACCTTGACATTGATTGACGGAATCTGTATAACACTATATCAGTACATCTAATGACGCTGACTTTCTGTTTGCGTCGACAGCAGAGATTGGTATGTCTAGTTGTCTGATCAGTAGTACATAAATCCATATGATGCACCGTGTCAGTAGTAGGGCTGGAGGTTGCATCGGAATTGAGGTACCATGGGTACCTGCTACCGCATTGACCGCCCTGAAAGGTAAGGTTACATGCAGAAGGTTGCATACCAGTTTTTTGCACTGAACATTGTATGTAGGTGACTTGTGGCATCTCTCACCAGGTAGCCTATACACTTGAATGGTAACTGATTAATCATTTAAATGGAAGTTGTCTTCTTTTGGTACACCATGAATTGGTTATATAATTACATAGTGCATAGTACATTATGGCATTTGTGAAGTACAGCAGATATTTATACCTGGATGCAATATTTATTCTCATCAAGCGTTGGAATTTCTAAAGAGCGGTTATTAGTGTTGACGAATGATATCCACTGACCAACCGGTATGTCAGTACAGCTTTGGTGTTCAGAATACTCCGGGATATTGCTGTCAGTGAAGTTGAGGGAGTACGTGATGTGGCTAGACAAACAGGGGCCTGGAGTAGAGTCATCACTGCTACTGGTATCTAATAATATATCGAGTGTAAGTATAACTATTATACATAAAACTATGGGCATTCATATGCTATTGATAACAATTGAGAGAGGACAACTTCTAATTATAATCAATAGCTTATGAGTGCCCATGCATAAAAAGTTTTCTGGGTATATGTTTGTACAATATTGCATTGGTAATGGTTGCGAGATCAAAAGTTTATTTTAATTCTTGCAGCAGCTTACCAAGAAAATAACAAATAGTACAAGTATGGCCATAATTTGGATAGGAGAAATATATACCCCTTTATAGAAATATAAAATGGTATTGTAATTGTATGTTACCAGTTGGAGACGGTAACTTGAAGACCCGACTTTTCAAGTTCAACTGGTTTGGTTATCATGCTACAACTACATACTCAGAATTGGTTAACAAAGCAGCTCACCTGCTTCTGATGCAGAAGAATTCATTGCCGAGCTGACATATAAGAACATCAGTATCAGTAGTCTTAATTCTGAAAGCAAAATTGGCCTTGATATGTGTACACAACTTCCAACATGCAAGTTATAATTGCAATAAATAATTAATTTTTGGTGGCTAGATTCTAAAGGAAATTAATACAAACTTAAAGTTTTAAAAATCAATTATTGTTTCAGTGAGTATTACTGACAGGTGTACAACTGTATATGCACATAATTATTTGTGTTAATGTATTATATTCATAACAAGATATGCAACAATACACATAAAATAATGTAGATTTGTATTTACCTTCTACAGTGGTAGTGGAAAGTCTCATAGCTGCTGATGTACCACAAAACTTGTTTCTACAAAATCATCTGCAAGCACCTGTTGCATGAGGTAGTCAGTAATGACTGTGGTGTAGTGAAAGGTGAGCCTACTCTATAGGGATGAGCTATGTGCTACTATTGGACACATATTATGTGAAGCTGTAATAGATATGTACATTGGGGTGTGGTTATCACAAGCCTGAGGCTTCAGACCAAACTTCAACCTACAGAAATTCCTTTTTCTAATAAAAGACTCACTTTTCAGATGATGTCACAAGTTTTTCACAATTTTTCAACTTCAACTAATTGGTCAGGCATTTGAGTGGGATCGTCGACAGGTTGCAATGTACCAACCATGGTCACTGAGTTGTCAATTTTCACCATGTGTTACTAGCTAGCCGGTAAATTTTGCCCCTTATCTCTACAGCCTGATGACCAACCTTCATACAATGCCAGTTCCAAATTATTAAAGTTCTGCTATGAAAACAAAAAAGCTTTTTGTTGGTTGAATTTCTGCATCTATGCTATTGCATTGGTTGAAAATAATATAAATTTATATAAAGCCCACAAAATAGTGAAATACTGAGAACAATAGAATAGATGTTGATAGACTATAGACTAGAGTATAAAGTCTGTAAAATTGCAGATAGCATAGATTCTACAGTATAGAGTGCATGGATGCCCTAAATTCTACTGTACTGTACACATAATTGTCTCATTATTCTATAATGAAATTGATACAGTAGCGTTATTAGTTGTTGATCAAATGAAACAATGTGTATGTGATTAGTATGCTATGCAATTGTTACTCTGCTATGTAACAGACTACCATATGATATAAACATAGGAATAATAACTGCGTAAAGTATTTCTTAGTGTAACACCATCTTATATAGCTACTGTCATAATTAGTTAATATGTTCATATAATTATTACCTGCTATCAGCCTAGAAATCAGGTATTCTCATCTAAAACCGCTTGGGGAACATCCGACATCGCAATAACATAGTTAGCTGCTGAACCATATATTGTAATTTGTACTTACAGCAAATAATATGGAAATGGATTCTTGCATTGTAAAACTATGGCATAGGGAGGGAATGTTATAGAGCTGGTTAGCCTGTATGCAGTCCAGAGGTGCGAATTTCAAGAGGGAGGGCATGTTGTGTAAGGCGTAACGAGTATTGTAGGAATCTGCATTATTACCATAGATAAAAATTCTATGGTTATAATGCAGAAAATGGAAACAGATGTATTATTATTAGTCTACATACCAGGATAGCATAAGAACAAAGGCTAATAAACATTATTGGGTGTAATGAAGAATAATGCTGGCTAAGAATTTTTGCACTATATAAGTACTGCAGTTTAAATCTGTAGGACTAAGGACTCAGCTTACAGCTAATGGCAAACATATCCATCTATTAGCTATTCTACTGGGTTTGGAATCCAGGCTGATCCATGCTAACATAGCCTCTTATCATTGCTTATAATTTTATTGATGTCTAATAGCATGTTATCATAACTCCAAATTGCTGCAAAATAATGATCATAATGATAACCAGATAGATTAGTTGTAACCTTGACATTGATAAAGGGGGTGTGTCAAAGCTGATAAAACTGATGAATGGTTCAAATAAAGTAGCTAGTAGTCAGTTAGTAATTAGTGATTGACAATCTCAATTGACACAAGCAGTCATGACTTGCCAGTTTATAGTTTGATAATATGGAGGGTTCAATACTTCTAGAGTCTGGAGAGAGAGTGATTGTTGCAGTACCACAGGGGGAACTGTGTGTCTATAACAAACCTAGGCTAGAGTTCATTAGGCCAAAGTAAGTATGTTATATTTTAGTACATTTTCAGCAAAATGTATTTCATAGTCACGTTATATTATCGGCATAATGTTGTACACAGTCCTGGTTTCTACACATCTGAGCACTTAGCAAGTAGACTAGACTGTAGACTGGTTAGTACTTTTGAGATGTGACTTGTACCTATCAGGTGTGTGTATGTATATGCAGGTGGACTGATGACTCTGGGGCCTCCCACTGTTTGTATTGTAAGAGTAAATTCACTCAGATTAGACGTAAGCACCATTGCCGTTCCTGTGGCAGACTGTTCTGCAGTAAATGCTGTAATGATAAGGTACTGTTCCTTTCTCTACATATTTAACATCTCAAACTGTGTAGATAACTCTGCATATAAATGAGTTTATTGATTTACTCATTGCTGTTTATAACGATAATATTGTAATGTTTTCAGTGTAGGTTTACACGCAGGTGCCGAGGCATGAGCATGGGAAGGGCTTGGAAGTTGGTAGAGGACGACCAAGTGACCTTCCACACATTACATAAAAGAGTGAACAGTTATTAGGTGCTCTTGTTATTATGTATCTGACGTAGGACGATGCTAAGACTCATTAAAGAGCTCAGGACCGACGTAGGTCTTGTAGACTTTATACTCCAGAGGAGTGCAATGAAAGATCTGGTATTCTAGGATCTTAAGCCCGACGCTAGATTCATATAGAATCCGGGATCGACCTAAGTCGTAGAAGTGGTGTGGAGATATATGCTTAAACGAGGATGGGGATGAACTCGAGCCATATGGATCTATGAATCCGCCGGTGGAGTTACCCGCCTACAAGAGTAAGCCTCTATAGGTCTAAGTTAGGAGATGTTGCTTTATTAGAGCGCAATCAACAACTGATTTCATACAGAAAATGTGCTGTCTTATATACTAAATCTACTTCCGGCAAAAAGAGGCCGATAAGGTATCGGGTCCGGAACTGATGCAACAACATGGATGGTTCCGCCTGACGTCGGCCACAAAAAGGGTCGGCCTTGGTACAAAAGGTGCTTACAATAGTCCGAAATGGAAAGTATATAAGTATGAGCCTATTCTAAGATATTGGCCTTAAAAAGTACATGGTAAAAGACTCTGTTTAATACAATCAGATAAGAGAAGATAATTGCTTATAATGTGTGGGGAAAAACCAAAGTGTAATTGCAATGAATCCGATTGGTGGATAACAATATGGAGCACACGATAGTAGTTGATTAAGATATAGTATAAGTATGCATGTATAATAATTGTATAAGGTAAGACAATATGCATGAATGGATAATATGGATAATATGGATAAGTGTATATGCATAGTCATGTACATAAAGCGTAAGAACTCAGTCTGTGTCCAGGCAGGCTGTTTCACCACAATATACAGGGCTGAAACAACTGTTTTCGGTTGAAATGGACTAGCAACCCTAAACCATGGACCCAAGAGGCATCCTTTGTGGGTTGAGGAGCAGTGACCCTGATGTTGACTTCTCAAGATGTCCAGAGTGTTTTGAGCAAAGTTAAAGAAAATTGGAGAGAATGATTTTGTTGAAAAAAACAGAGGATATGTAAGAGTTGATACTGAAAATTTGTATTCAAGCAGTTTAAACTTTCTAGGACCAGATGGCTACGTTCCTCCCCCCCTCCCCCCGTTGTCACGGCCCTGATAATATCTATACATGCATCATAATAACAGTTTAATTGCTGTAGCCTAGGTTCTAAGCTCTTCAACAACAGTGAGTGAAAACTGCTTATGTAGCCAGCAAACAAGTTGACAAGAAATTAGTCAGCGTGTGCGTGTGACGTATACAGTAAGTATGTGATGCCGTGATTATTTAACTTGTTGTACATGTAGACAGTGCTGACACACCTTGGTATGACAGACTCAGAGAGGACGTGTGCCATATGTAAACCAGTTCTCTCACTGATGTCTAAGGCCTTTGCAGCAGACAATGTAAGTTATTATTATAGTGATAAAACATACGTGTACAAGTGTATGCTATGAAGAGTTGTCTGCTCATATAATATTCTACTGGGAAATACCTAAAAACCCCTAATATAATATATAATAGTGGAATGTAAAACAATTGGCTAACTGCATTATATTATTCTAGTCATAGCGTACAATCTTTCACATGACTATGGCATGAGTTTGTAAAATTCTAACCCTGTATTCTAATGATATAATTTAATTCAACTACATGTCAATATACTACACTGTTGACTTTTGTTGGTACATGTTTGTACTCATATATCATAGAAACTAAAAACAGAAGCAGCTGCTGGATTCTTGGAATTTATCCAAGCAATGAAACACATGCAAGAGGTTTGTTGACAGCTATCTATATTATTATTTCACTATGTGTAACATATGAATGCTCAGAACAATTTAGTTTACAGTAATATTTCTAAAGGCGAGCTTTATAAAGTATTATTTTCAGCTGGCTTGCAAGCAAAACCTATCAGCTTAGTGGTTGGTATACTTGTCAAGTCACCAGATTTTACAGAGACATTCTAAGTGTTGAAGAGTGCGTTTCTACCTCCCAGATGAGCTACTTCCAATTTTTACAAAATGACATGATAACTTTTTAACAACGCATAGAACTCAGTAGAAAAATCATTTTTTGAATGAAAAATGCAGAAGCAAATATATAAAATATCATCTGCAATTATGAACTTCGAAGTTGGATATCAAAACAATCTTAATGTAGCAAAATATAAGTTGAATTAAAGTTGAAATCACGTGTAGAAAATGATTTATTCTCTACCGCAAATTTTTTGCGGAATTTCGAACGAAAAGCTGGTGCGTTAGTAAACAAAACTCATATTTAGCCATCTTCACCTGAAGAATCTTTCAAAAATTGTTCTAATCAAGCCTCCAGGTTATTATTTATGATTATTTGATGGGTATGATCGGAGGGGGTTTACATTTTGATCAATTAGGGATAAACGGTGTTACTGCAGAACCAGCTGAAAATAATACTTTATAAAGCTCGCCATTTCTAAAGGTTATATTATACATTTTGATTTCAAGTTAGAATTTGGTTAATATTATATTTATTTTACTCAAGGGTACTCACTGTAATAACTCAATAAGCATTATTTTGGAATTGAAGGTGTGCTGTACACACTACTTAGGCTATTGGTTCTACTTTGAAAACGTGAAAAAACTTAATGTTCATGGAGTTGTGTTCTCCACGCTAAAAGAGAGAGGATAAATCTAAAATATCGCGTGCGTTGCTGAATAAATTTTGTGCTGCATTTCAGTTGCTTGAGATGGGAGGTTTGCATACCCTAGTCTGGTTATGTGGTACAAACTGTGCACAGGTGAATAGATATGTTGTACCTGCTCTACATGTACTCTCAACACAAGTTAGTCTACAAAAATACCTACTAGAGGCTGGGATCGTACAAGCTCTATCTAGGTGAGTGTTTACTAGCATAAACTTTGATCTATTAGCCAATGTTAGTGACTATGTTAGACTATTATACTACTCTGATCAATATGTAAGTTATTTAGCTTACGATTAATTTTTTACTATACATAATATTGTGGAAATTGTTACATTGTTCATGCTATACACATACACGTACATTTATATTATTGTCAGGTCCTATTTGTTGTAGTACACTGTATATACAGATAAATTATGATTGTTTTCATGCATCATACAGTCAATCTCCAATGTGATCCATTCCATACATAGGCCTACATGTATTTTTGTGTTTTACAGTATAATGCAGAGCTTTGAAAGCTCAGAGAAGGTGATATCTGACTGTATTAGTACTTTACTAATATTGAGTTTAGAAGGAGCACAGCAAGGTTTGTGATTCCCAGTATTTTACAGGCATCTCAAGCAGTACCAATGCGCAGTGTGAGAAAGTTAATATAAAATGTAAATGTGTAACTTGATGTCTACAACTTTGGCACTATTTTGCTATTAGTTGTTCTTTTGGAGTTTTCTCCTCTTTTACAACTCATGCTGCAACGATAAATAATAATGTGACATAGATTATTTGAATTTAAAACAAATCAATACATGTACAACAAGCTGTGTAAGTGGATCTAGCATGTAAACACGAGTTCCTCACTTTTCGCACACATGAAGAAAACATCACCATAAACTGCAACAATTCTGATAGCACTTAGACCTGTCCCATTCAAACCTAATGCAATATACATTGTACAACTGAAGTAATATAAATGAAATTACATGTACGTCTGAAGCAATATAAATGAAATTACATGTACGTCTGAAGCAATATGAATGAAATTACATGTACATCTTTTTGTATAACAATGAAAACCAGAGTGATGCTACAGCTGAGTATATAAATATTGTAGTTGTGTTAGATGGAGGGTTGTCTTCTCTTCTCATGATAATCAACAGAGTTGATGAGGTCACCAGATTGTTAGCCCTGCAGACGATTATGAGGACGTGCAGTGTACCGCAGGCCCACGCTCAAATCATGTCTAACATGCAGACTTTTCAATATATTACTTCACTCATCAACAACAGCCAAGACCTACAGGTATATCATACTCTCAGAAGATTGAGAGCTACATTTAATCCAGATTGTCATACCTGTCAAGTCTCCCTCACTTGGCAGGAGGCTTCCTCATTGTCAACTCGGATTTTGACGACCCACCCAGATTGGACACTCCACCCAAATGGTCACATTTGGATCAGGTGATCACGACAGGCATGAGGTTGTTGACAAGTAATCCATTAATGAAATCTGAATAAAGATTGGTCGATCTCTTAAGAAGTGAGAGCGACTGAAGGAATTTATTTGGCACAATAATCAATTATACTTGCAGCAAATGACCATTTTTTATATATTATTACTTATTAAAGTTGTCCTCTCTCTATGTAGAAAAGAAGACGATCTCATGCCATGTATGTCCTTTCATTGCAGTACAATAATGACCAAGTCTATATCTATTATAAGAAGTCAAATTGAAAGCCTTCTGTATTACAAACACATAGAAATAAACCAGTTAGTCGGATTTGATATAGTATTGCACTATTGCTGTTGAGAATGCTCACTGCAGGAAGTTGCTTGCACCTTACAGGGAGTAATACAAGCACATGTATATTTGTAGGTCTCCACGTTAGTGTTCAAAGTGTTTGCTGAGATATCAGCAGCACATCCACCTATCTACACTCTATCTCTATCAGAGGTAAGCAAACTAACAATATGCAATGGTGGTAATCATGGCATCCTGTTTCTGATGTACCTGCTACCTCCATATATCGAGTATACTATATCAGATGATCACATTATATGATCATATATATGAATGTAGTTAACTATTGAATAATATAATACTATGCATACTAGTCATAGCAATAGTGGACAACTTCCATTCTAAAGGTTTTCGAACCATCATACAGAGGCCTATTATTTTTGTGGATTGTAGCACATGTACATGTGAAATGTATAGATTGTCATGCTATTTGTCAGATGGAGACAACTTCTTCCTATATTAGCAAATTTCTAAAGAGGGAACATAACGATGAGCTGTTATGTAATGTGACCTGTTTAGCTGCCAACTTAGCCCACTCTCCAGAATCACAGGTAAGCCTATCAATTTATTACAAATACAATTACATGTACAATGTAGTTAGACACATACTTGCATAAAAACCGGTAAACTTTTTAGTTTGTCATTATTAATCACAAACAGATCTATTAATTATTCAAAACTACATGTATATAATAAATAGCATCTCATTGTATTTTTCTTCCAGTTACAAATTGGAAAGATAACTCCAAATCACACACTAAATAATGATAATTTTCTGAGTAGCCAGCCTATTGGCTGCCTCATTGAATCACCTCATCTGGTCATGTCTGTGTGTATTTTACATCTAGGCTACAATACATAATATGTAAACTGTGTTTTTACTCTTGTTTACTGTTTTAGTAGGCCAAAAGTTAGAATAATTATTTGTTGTTCTTGGTAAATTAGCAATGTGTTTAGATTCTGCAGCCAGCACAAGCAAGTAGTTTGCTATGGTAAAAACATATCAATATACAATATTAGCACTTACAATGGGCATGCACATTGTGTCTGCAGTGATATCTTGTGGTGCAGAGGAAGGTGATTCATCTGTAATGTTAGAGGAGTAGAGTTTAGCAAAGCATTTAGTTGCCAAAATAAGGAACAATAATTGTTTTACAGACTGTTTTGTCTCATTGCACTCAATTTCTGTGAAATCATCTTCCTGGCACTTGCTGTAACTAACTAATACATTGGGATACCTGGCAAAACTTGTCACTTAGGTCGGGCTATTAAGGTTATTGACAGGTCAAACAAGTGATTACTATTCATTTCATGCCACAAATTACATGGAGCAGAAACTTACTTGGTGACAACTGAGTAAAGTACTCTATCCAAATGACAGGTCCATCATATCAGTTATCTTTTCTTGCATCATGGGTATTGGTTTGGTATTCTCATTGAGAAGTATGTTGGATTGCATGACCTAAATTATAACTTATTTTGTTCCTATAGGCCAAAGTGGACGATGCTACTCAAATAGCCAAAATTGCAAAAAAAGACTGCCCAAAAAAATTCAAATTTATGCTACATAAGCTCATACTGTCATATGTAAGTAAACACAAGGAGCCAGTTCAATGACGTAAAACATGACTGCCAGTACCCAAGATTGTTTCATCATGTGTGGAGACATACAAGGGTGGGAATTATAAGTCTGTCTCTTAGCACACTTCCTTCAACGATTTGTTGGCCCTGGAATATACATGTTCCCCCATTACACTAATTCAGTCTATGCTCTATACAGTCATGACTTGTGTTAACACTGGTGTAGTATGCAATGTTGCAACTTTGATATTCTTTATACAAACACTTATCTATCTTTACAGAAAAATAACTTTGCAGTTAGCTTGTTCACGCTGCTATATTGAGCATGGATTGCTGTATATAATTTACTTATGGGTTTAGGGTTTGTCAGTGTTCAAAGTGGAACAAAATTTGGTGGGTACATGGTGCATGCAATATTACAGATTAGTAATGTATAGCGATCCACTTAATCTTATAGTAGCTAAGAAATTAGTGAATTACTAAAATGAAAAAAATAATGCTCTGGTGAGATTTAAACTCAAGACACTATGAATGATAGTCAAGCAATACCACTACACTACCAGGTCCACAGTGACTGTATGGGGGAAAACTGGCTATCAAAATGAGCCTGCTGGCCGTATAACCACTAAAATTGAGGTGGGTACACACCGTATACTCCCATATAATCACACTTCGAGCACTGGGGTTTGTACATGCATGTGTCCAACAAGGGGAATGGATTGTCCTCTGTCCCACAATATTGGACTTTTACATTACAGTAATATATCTATTCTCCATTCCCTATTAGGAATGGCATAGTAAGATATTAGGATATTTTATGCAAAACACAGCCTAGTAACATGTATTTTCTGAATCATCACCTCACAAGGAACTAGTGTCTGAAATCTGGTGTGTCCAGCACTAGAATAATTTCCAAGAGACTGAAAGTGCTCTGTCTGTCTGGCATATAAGGAAGCAGGGTCTGCATAACATGTACATGTATATTGGGTTATATAGTCACACTTCTAATGTTGAGTTTATGTGTGACACTTTGGTGAATAGTCTGGCCTGGTTCACACAGAGCTACTGTATGTCACTAAAATCAAAAAGTTATGAATCACTGCAACCTGGTTACATTATTTCTCCCTGTACACACATTTTTGAATATAATTTACAAGCAATATTATTCAAATCAAATTGAGTTCTATAAGCTGGTTGCTTAATGAGCAACCAAATGCAAAATACCTTAAAATTTGTTTTATTTCCAAGTATAAGCATATAGTGTATATATTGCACAAGTACATAGAATGTTATGTACTAATGGCCTCGGCAGGTTGAGTTGACCAAGTTGCAAGCATAAACACAGCTTTAGATTTATGACTTGGAGGGAAAAGAGCAAGCCAAGCTAGAAACCACTAGATTACTTACATGGGAAGACAACTAAGCATGTCTGAATATATTATCTCTCTCCATACATGTATATGTATATATGTATACCTACATGTACATTGTAGATGGGTAGGCCAGTTGATAAATTAACACACACATATACATGTGTAGAGTAGATTTCTATGAGCTAGTCTCTAGCTACTACTACCAATGGTTGTTTTGACCTTTTGTCATGTCCATTCTATTTGATATATTTTCAAGTATTTTACTATTTTTAGCCTAAATTGTGGCTATTTCCAATTCAAAAACTAGACAATGAATGGCCTGCAATGGATACCCTTTCTTTTGCAATGAGTCCCAATTGAAAGAATATTAAACCCAATTACCAGCATGTTTTTGTTGACTGGTTCAGTAGCTACTTGACAATGCTCTAATAAGCATCGTAGATTTGATAGAAGATGAGGGTGTGTGTGCAATAGATGTGCTAATTTTGTGACTAAATTCATATTCAACTTGTCAATGCTTCACTTTGGAGAATACCTATTAGTAGTAATATAGGCCTACCAGTACCAGTATCTAAGCCCTGCTTTGTACCACAATAATCATCATTCTGTTGTTAATAACAAAAATTGTTTTTTTATTTATTATTCAATCAGATCGGTCTGTGTACATGTAGGCGTACATTAAATTTAGGAGTTTTCTACCTTTTTCCGCTGATAAGAAATGGCTACTTTGTTTACGTCTGATTTCGACTCTCTTATGCTCCTGTTTATTTGTTCACTAAGGTCTTGTCAACAAACCAAAGAACAACTCCTAAATGTTTTGAGTAACTTGACGTGTCACTCCACAATTCCAAAGTCTTTACCTAATAGATAAATTAGCTCACTAAATAATAATTATAATTAATATTCTCTCTAGGAAAACTACAAAAATATATTACTAGCACTATATTACAGTATACATGACATAGTACTATACAGAATATTTTATATAATACGATACTATATAGTACACATGATAGGTACTACACAATATATATAGTATGGTATTACATCTATATAATAGGCCTATTACTATATAGTATACATACATGTATGATAAGCCCATAGATAATACATAATAATAACGATATAGGCCTACAACTCATCCCATCTTCCCTATCAACATTTTTATACTGGAATATTCTGTCTTTTTAATAATTATTTAACCAGAATATAGCTTGTATAGTAGCCAGTAAATAGTTGAAATAGTATTCCGGTATAAAAATATTGATAGGGAAGATGGGATAGGTTGCATATTGTTATTAATACAATAAAATAATTATTATATTAATATAATATATCTTTTATTTTAGCTTTCCTCTAATTGTGATATTATAATACATATAGTGTTGGCTAACTGGCTACATGCATGGAATAGAAATACAAACTAAGAGATGCCTGGGAGTATCGGTCTCTTTGAGGGTGGAGACCAAAACCCACTCCTCCAGATTAATATGGATGTTGTTCACTATCCACCTCCTTGACAAAAATATATGACTCAACTATTAGAAGTTTCATCATACCAGATGTTCATACATGTATATGTACATGATGACTTGCGTTATACATCTTATATATTACCTAATATACATTTACATGTTATAGCCTCACCTCACAGCAGTCGTATCTAGGTTGGGTGCTCTACTAACGGATTCCTCCTCACAGTATTACCAACATGTCATCAGAGCTTTGTCTAATTTCTCTCAGTACCCTCAACACACCTTTATACTAGTAAGTATGAGCTGAATTATTTCATATACTTTCACATGTCATAGTTATTACTATTCTGTAAAGACATCAGTAATGTTGTAGTAGCACTATCGATAATATGACATGTTAACTACGATATATTACTTCAAACCATTTTTTTTCTTTTCGTGAAAAAGATAACACAATGGCATTTTCAAGGTTATATAGGGAATCTAAAGTTGACTACATGTGTGACTCTGCTACTGTTAATCTCCATGTTTTCGGATGGAAGAGATTGAAATATTAAAAATTTTATCAGAGGGTAGATAATTCTCCAGTATATTACAATACACCCATATATTTATTAATATATTAATAATATAACAATATATTAATATATTTTATTTGCTCATCATCAGTCATAGTCTTCTCTCTCTCCTTATTTTATTCTTCAACACATGTTTTAGTTCTGCTGTTCTGCCGCAGTACATTATATATAATACTCTAATTACAGACGTTATGCTACCATGAGCAACTATACAGCTCTATTATGCACTGTACAAGTATCATTAATATTTAAATTTATTCAATACAAATAAAGATCGGTTTATTAGACTTTGTTAGCTTATCAGGGCACTAAGTATAAAAATGAAGACATTTTACTAAGTTGTTATATAAATACAGTATTACTAGCCAGCTGGGACACATCCCAGCACCTGTTCATGAATATCATTTTATTCCATATCATATTAAATTAATAACTACTTGTTTCTGATTTACCAACCCACCCAGTGCCAGTAGAAAACAGATGTTACACTTTGGATAATTTTATTTTACTCGAAAACATAATTTAATTTTATTTAAAATGTTATATAATTAAATACATAGATCAAAAGATATCCTTTTCTATGTGTCCTGCAGTAAAAAAATGAACTATATGCAGTGAAATCATCATTACAGAAGTTATTTATGTGTAAAAGTTCCTGTGTAAAAGTCTCCCCGTTCAGTGATAGAAAATGACTATTTGTTTGCAGTCACAGGACATACGAGTTATAAACACATTTAAATATCTTATTATGCAAGATATGCTCACCTGAATTTAGTGAACTTAACACTCTGGTGGGTATAGATATGTCTCAAAACCCACTCTTTTATTACATATTTGATTAATAGCCAGTTTTGTTTACTCCAAAATGTTTAGAGGCGGCTTGTGTTTTGATCATAACGGCAGATTATTATAAGTTTTACTACCAGTTAGGACCATCATAAACCATGTAACAAACCACGGATTAATGATATAGAAATTACAACCAGTATACAGACTTTATAAGTTAATATTATAATATATTATATATATATTCAACTTATCATTGACCTAAATTTTGGAGTTGCGGTATTTGAGGTTACACAAGATTTTGACATTTTCAGTGCAACTATTACTTTGTTTGTTATTGAACAGTGATGGAAAAACAGTGTGGTAGCAGTAGGAGGTACAGAGCAGCTCCTTTATGTCTATGGTGGTACCATTATTATATCTATTGTATTACTATGCTTATGTACAAAACATGTACATCTTATATGGTGTTTATGGTAGTTATGGCACCATTATATATAATATAGTTATTCTAAATGTATGTCGATGTTGCTGTACCTCATTATATAATATTATACTGTAATATTATAATAAAACATTATAATATAATACTGTAATATTAAATATTATATTTCAATCATGTATATTGATATTGTATGATTTTATTTGCTCTCCATTACATGCTTGGCCTTGATGTTCATCCATTACCTCTGTGTCCATGTGAGTAAACAGCTCCACTTGCCATCACAGCATATTCATAACATGAATAATATTATATAGATTATTATTTATTATACCCTCCATCTGTAAGCTACTAGCAGGTAACAGATATTCTGGCTACATGCTCGTAGATGTATGTGTAGAATTTGCAACTGTTTGAGAAAGACAGTTCGAGACGGGACGTTTTGAAACTAGACAGTTTGAAACCCCAGATTTCAACTAATTTTTATTTTTAATATTACACTTTTTTAATTCATTAAATTAATTATCTCTGAGTTGTGTTCTTCTAAATGTAATCTACATGTACACAGTTTTGAACTGTCTTTTTCGAAATATCCCTTTACCGTACGTGTATGATTCTTGTGAACATTATACACACTTTGTACATCTCAACAAACCTCAACTCACACCTGTATGAGGTATAGGTATACGTTTATAATGTATATACAGTATATATATATATACATGTATATAATGTGTGTGTATTATGTGCCATTATATTGTTCATTTAGCTAGAATAAATTTCATAATAATTTATTTTTTAGGTTCCCCTGGTTCCCAAGGTGGTTTCAGCACTGCATTCTACCAACTCCGATAAGAGAACAGAGAATCATGCACTTTCTGTCCTAGTAAACCTACTAGCCCAGTCTCCTGATATGGCTGGCCAGAACATCATCAGGTGATCTATTACTCTTCATAATACATGTATTATTGTGAAAACATATTTTGGTGTGTACTTATAAAGTTACACTGTTACGCTGTTATTTAACTGTGCGAATTCTATTGTAATAAAAAATATAATATGATTGTTGTATAAAATAAGGACAATACAGTCAGTGGTGTGCTAGAGCTGGCCGTAGGATGTGACACAAAGGGGTGGAGAGCTTTGAGATTTATCTTCAGCTCTTGGTGTAGTTTGCCATCTCTGAGAATATTTTTGCACTGAAGGTGTCACAACTTACCTACCAGCAGTTTTAAGCTGCGGGAATTATTCACATGGTAAACAGAAATTGAGATTTTTCAGTGCAATTCTTTCTTCAATCAACTAAAGTGTAGGCCTGCAATAGATAGTGGATGGAAACATACATCCGCTGTGAAGAACCTGGTACGTTGGCATACACCATAGTACACTATTCTGTGTTGAGGATGGAGCTTACATAGCCTCATTTAGTGTGGACTCCTTTCAATCTTCCAACAAAACAATCTAGTACTCCTAAAGAAGACTGTGGTCTCTGGCTATTAAGCTTGCTTTTCACTCAGTTTCTGTTGGCAAACTTGTTACACTATTTACATGCAAACTAGATCGCGCATTCAACCTCATAATAATATTATATTCATGTTTTATGAACTTCGTAACATAATATTCATATTACAGTATCTCAAATAGCAGGATATTTATATTTTAGAGAGAATGGAGAACTGTTTCTCACTAAATTGATGAGAGCTCCTGGAGTAGCCACCTCCATTAACAAGGCTCTGAGTGAAGTTGCAGTTAATATATGCCGGCCCTAGCTTTATGACCATTATATGGAACCACTACTACCTATTTTACAAATGGACTGTAACATGGTATGCAAAATAAGAGTGAAAAACTTTATTTACTTTCCTATATTCACCAGAGATTTCAAAAGTTTCATTTTATTTTATTGATTGAACAAAATAAGGTGATAATGACAATATACATTTATCATGGCTTTAATTGCTGTTTGTGAAAAAAAATATAATAAATTCTATCTAAAGACATGGCTCATATATATAATATCTGTAGAGTTTTTTGCACATTAATTAAATGTGTGAAGTTTCACCAGGTGAACCTGGTAGAATGAATGGAGTTATTATTAAGCCTCCAAGCCACGAGAACCAACAAAATTTCTTCCTTATATCAAATAATAACAAGCAGGTATACAATATTTACACTTATACTAGCCAGTTCCACCTTTGAGTTAGGAATATTATAACTTTCTATTCAGAGGCATTTAGATTAGGTCATCTTCAAATCAGACAATAACTCAATGTCCTGTTGTGCTTGTCACTGTTTCTAGCTTTTACATCAGTGTCCACAGACTAACGGTTCTAGCTGTATAACCAGCTCATATCTCTGGTTATAGGCACATGGCCTCTTCTGTTGTAACAGAACACCGGTATTTCTAATGACAATAGTGGATAGATCTCCAGAACGGTCTGGTCATAAGGCTACTTTTTCCTTACATGGTCGATTTTAATTTAAACCAGTTATTACATCCCATCCATAGATACTATGGGTATAATATTTCTTGTAATGAGTTGTATGCGTATGTACATTTACTGGCTTGGTCTTGGAAACAGTAGAGAGTATTGTAGATGATGATAGCTACGAGATCTTATGAGGAATTACTGTCTCTGAGAGAGCGTATGGCAGAAGAGCGCACATGTATTTATAATATTAATCTCACAACGACTGTTCCAACTTGATTCCGCCTGCTCTACGCATTCGTCTTAAATTCTACAAAATATGGAGAATAGGATATGAAATTCTAACAAGCTTTTTTCCATGATTATTTATAAACATATTTCTTCACAAAAAGTTTACCAAAATCATTTAAAAATATTTTTACAGTATGAGCCTACAGTAAAATACTATCAAGTCATGCATAAACAACCTCTATATTTATATTATTAGCGACAAGACAGGATTAACTCCTACAACGCCCAACTGCTTATTTCTCAATTTTTTTATATTGGACTGCTAACATCACAAATTTAGCCCAATTTCTTAATTTCTTGCTGCAGGCTAAAATAACAGTGAGTTTTATTATAGTTTAGAAAATTTACATAGTTTTTCAAAAGTTGAGTGATTAGTTACTACTATGCATTTTTGAGGTTGAGGGTTGAATATTGCATACTTAGTAAACAATGTTAGTATTTACTACTAGAAGATGGTGTTTAGGATTGTAAATATGATTTACCATCACTGCCCACAGCCCAGAGTGTTTATAATATATCGAAAAAATATAAATTATATATAAAAAGCTGGTAGGCCCCACAATTAACATAGTATAAAATGTGTAGGCCTATACATAAAATACATGTTTCTTCTAGTTAACTATTCCCATACTGTTTCTCTCTGTCTTTGCTTATTGATAGTTTATGACCCAATTATAGTAAAAATGATGATATATTTTCACTTTGTACGATTTTCCTCTTAGAATTTCTAAAACTGTGTCAAACTTGTTCAGAAGACGTATTAGATCAAGATTACTTTGCATCCTGTTTCGCTTTTTAGACATAATTACATGAACATATTTTGGTGGATGATTATTCTAATCTATCTAATAATTCCACATTGAAGTTCTATTAAGATTAGTCTGTATGCTCTTTTCTAATAGTAACTAGAGTCAACAGTTATTGGGAGGTACAATATATCCCAGCCTCAAAAATGCAAAAGCCAGTGTTAGGTAAATAGCAGCAATATACCAAATTGAGTTGTAATTCTGAGTTTGACTGTGATCAAAGTGATCAAAGTGAGTGTGACTGAGACCTACTTCCTGTTTACAAGATTACTTTATCACTACTCAGAGCACTGTTTGCCTTCATCTATGCTATTTCTATTCACTTATACACAACAAGCAAAGTCCTGTGGTCTCATGTACAACCACAATATTATTTATTCATGAAGTTTCCACTGTAATGGCCAATGAGCAACAACCAGTTAGTAACTTACAAAACAGTGAGTAACCCAACACTTACTACACTAAGAAAATATGTGAGCAGACTATTACGCATTATTATAATAAGATTATTTATTAGTAAAAATTACTATTCCTTACAGAGTTGATTTTTAACAAAAAAAGACAATTTGCCAACTTCATTGCCTTGAGGGTGACGAGAACAACAAGATTGGTTCTTATTAAGATGTTTTGCAGTGCAATGCAAAAACTCTCGACTATAGAAATGCTAATCAGTGAGTGTCACACAGAATTATTATTTATTAATAATATGAAGGTGTAGCCTGGTGGAAGTGGCAACTTCAGTTCAGCTAGTAAATAATAATGAGCAAAATTTGAATAGATTTTTTGCCGCAAAAATCTTATTTTATTTCAATTCTACATATAAGTAGCAGACAGATTGAAGGCAGCAGTGAGGGGAGTATTTATTTTTTTGTATATCAAGGACCAGTTTTGAGATTTTTACTCGACGTTACAATTTATGTGTACCGATGAATATAATATTTTGTAGTTAATAAATGTGCAAAACCACTATTATGTTTTTTTTTCTTATTGTTGCACGTTTTGCATATTTACAAGATTGTTACATAAAATTTTCACCATTATCATAATGTACACTGTCCAGCACAATAGTGCTGGCAGAAATTGGGAAAAAGTGCACAATTTTAAAATTTGTGTAAGTTTTTGAACATCGCTATATTGGACAATGTACAACTGAGAATGGTATGTATCCACAGATAGTCTTCCTCCATTCTGTTTTCAAGGACAATAGATTTAGTGACATGTTTTTAACGTAGATTTGTTGTGTAGGATATTATGCACTTTAGATGTCATAAATTAAAATTGTCTTTAAAAAGCCTGAAAATAGCAGTATTTTGACAGTACCTCTGATTCGTCAGCTTGTCTTTCCTGTTCGCTATATAGCCTCTGTTGTTGATTGAATTCCTGGATCTGCAGAGCTATCTTTTCCTGCCTCTCCCTTTCTCTAGATTCTTCTATCTAACCAAAATAATAGAATAATAATTATAATTCCACTCAACTAGTAAACAACAATACAATAATTTATTATGGTAGGCCTACAGTCTATTCTATTGATTCTGGTGGAATACTATTTCTAACAAAAAAAGAACAGTTCTGTAATCCTAAACAACATGAGAAAAGAATTATTATGAAAATTATTTTATATGTGAGAGGCTTTTGTTCTAGGCAGCCACACAATGATAATCCTTGTTGCCTGAAACACCCTCAAGCTCTCTAAACTCACTTACCAAGGCTTTACCCTCGTCAAATTCTAGACACGCAGTGCCATCAAGTCTGTTACAGTCAATCCACCCTTTCCATATTACACATACACCATTTAGTATAAACCTTGCTTTTAAATGAACCTGTAATAATTAGAGATATTAATTATTTTACAAATATTGTTCCTTTTTTAAAGATGCTGAGCTGGTGTTAGTGGCAATGTGTTCTGTTCACTGTGCTAGACGATTAGGTGCCGCAGGGTCCCTGGGTTCAAACCCCAGTCATGGATGGGCTATTTTCACAGGCGTGAAACTGAGTCCCTGACTACTCAGAAAAAAATCTCCTTGCAAAAAAATATTTCACATAAAAATATGGTCAACCTCGCTTAACATTGTTAGTTATATTTAATAATGGATTATTATTTACTCTTTGTATCAATAGCCAGAAGGAATAGCATGAAACCTCTATCTTGTAAATTTGTAGGCCTACATGTGTCAGGAATATTTTTTAGTTTATTTTCAATAGATCAAACAGCCTCTAAGATGGAAGGAAAATATAGCTGACAGCTCTAATTCTCAGAGCTTGAAGAACACTCATTCAGTTTTTTAGATATGCTTTGTCCTAAACACTTCAACTTTGACTCACTTAGCAGAGCTAAGTGTTAGAGAGGTACTTGGTAAGGTAGTGTGAACTGTGAATAGTTGTCATCTAATATAATATCCACAATAAGATGGCTCTCAGAATAAATTACTAATTTTGATTTTATAAATTAATCACAAAGAAGGCCACTACCACATTTTGGCTATCTCCAAGGTTAATAGGTGCAATAAGTTTGTAAGATGGTAAACCACTGTAGCCACTTGCAGTTCCTGTCACATTCTAGGTAAATAATCACATTAATTTACACATATATTATGGTTTATGACTACTTTGAGTGTGAAAATAACTATTTTTCAGACTTCCAAAATTCTGCAAACTGAAAAACAGAGATAATATAATATATTAAATATAATAATATCTATACCCATGTACTATCATCTAGTCTAGATGACATATTCATATGCATAGCCTATTATACTAGGTATTACAAACTTGGGCACTGTCTTATTACAATGATGTTTATAATGTTTAGGAAATGTTGTTGGCCATACAATATTTATTCAAAGTAGATCCAAAGGCTAAATGCTTCCGAAGATCAGCAGAGAGGAAATTTGAAGTTTGTATTGGGATGGATCTCTTTGGATCTAAGGAACTGATATGCATGTTATTATGTGGTTACATTAAAGTGTCATGGCATGATGTAATATATACATTGCTGTTGTATATACAGCAATATAACACGTCCATTGATAGTTGTGGTAGTCAAGCATAATTTCCATTTTATTAATATAACTCAAGCACTCTGTAACCTCTCTGAAAAACCAGTAGCTAATATAAAAAGTTGCTGGAAATTTCAAGGAATTCAGTTGTGGCAGATCACCCATTATACTGTACGTTGTACATCTGACATGAATATATAAGTTAATAGGTGCAGTGGCAAGGGCTAGATTTAATGCAATAAATTAAACAAAATGTTGTGCATTTCTAACACCATAATATAAGCTATAACAAAATTTATCTTCATTCAAGAAACTAATAAACATTATATGGATGTAGTATATTATGGATGTAGTATATTACGTAGAAATAAGCTGACACTAGAGTGCTTCCATCAGTTTAGCTCTAATTTCAATGCATACGACATCTTTTACATTAGCTACAAGGAAGACAGGAGAGTTTTGCTACCAGAAGGGAAGTTCTGGACAGGTGGGATCAAGAATGGTTGACACCACAATTTAAATATATTATGCAATATTATTGTGTATTTTATGCATCTTTATATCTTGTACAGACTGGTCTATTCATGTACATGTACATTGTACATGTTAAACCAGAGGTAATTTCTTTGTCAATGTGTACATAATTAGTGGAGATTATACAATGCAAAGATGATTTCTTTGTTTTGAAAGCTGGAACTGAAGAAAGGCAAACAGACACCAACAGGTTGTAGTGCCCTATCTGCATTTATCTGGCCTAGGTTCTAAATGGTTTGGATGTATACTGTATATGAATTAATTCTACAGTTAACCAAAAATATTCTCAGCCATTGCTTTTGGGAACCAAGTCATCTCTGATTTCTTGCGTGCATGACAAGTTCGACGGAGGTCAGAGGGTTCTCTGAAGTAGAAAAATCACTGTTTTCTCCGATTAGCAAAGAGAAATAATTTCTACGGTTGTTTCTTTGGCTTTAGGATTTGTGTCCCCATTGATCTACATACCTACCAAAAATGTTCAAAATTATATTGATGTGTAATATTAACAATGCAGTAAGTGCACTCACCTTTCCTTGCTCTTTATCAAAATCTACAGTGTCTTTGGTGGGAAGCCGATCATCTGAGTTGTCACTGTACGGATCAGCAGCAAAGCTCAATGCTAGATTTGTTCCTGTGTTGACGAAAGACTGAAAAATACGAAAGTAGGCTACAGTAAATAATAGAGCTGGGAAATCGTCAATATTTAATAATTTCCTAAATACAAATGGGCAGTTTCTCAGATTCACACCAAAAGTGATAACAGCCTGACAAGTTCAGCTTGCTTCCATCTTGTCTCATTAAGATAATAATATTATGTAATTTAGTAATATTTTATTAATAGGCCCTACATGTAGTGACCTACACTTATAACATCTGAAATGAGCTGGATATTATATAATCGTAGTAGCTGTATGGATACCAGTTTCTTATAGGAGGTTAATGACTGGTATTAATAATCTTTGATATTTCATGTCAGACTGACAGAGTGCCATCACGACAAAACAGAGTCTAATAAACTTTAATTGGGATGAGAATTTTGACCTTCTACATTTCCAGGGGTAGATCTATATTTCTACATGAAATCCTGTGGTAGTTATTTCAGTTTCACAATGAAATAAAATAATAATGAATATATGCCTGCATAGTACAATTACACGGATTGCAGCTGTACCATCTAGGCCTACACAACTTCTACAAATTTATACGTACTATTATATTAAGAATTACGGGTCTTATTGGTGCATTTAGAAGGTGGTGTATTGTTTAATTACAAAAAAGAGTTTTTCTTCTTAAAAATACGTGATATGGCAAAATTTACCTTAGACATTGAATATTATATCAACTTTACTCCATATTTTTCAGCTCCTATCACCTTTTGTTTATGAGTAGATAGTCCTATCTTCACATGACAATAGTATAAGTCATATTTCTATTATCACTGGAGTATATAGTGTGATTAACTGGTTTGGGTGATTCATGTGTGACAGTCTGAGCTACCCATAAGGTTCTTAGGGTGATTACTTACAAATGTAGGATATTTACATGCATTTATAATGTTTACTAGTTGCAGACTAGTAAATACTAATCAACTAGAATATTTGCTAATCAACATGTCGTAGGATGTGTTGTTGATATTGCTAATCGTTATCAGCCAGGGAATATCCCAGAACTATTGTCACTCCTGTACTATTCGGTTCCATGTAAATAACATTTCTAAAACTTATCTAGTTAATTCAATCATTATTATTCTCTATCCTGTCCTGGGTGCTGGGCACAGATTGCTGGGTTTACTGGTGTTAGAATACTGTTGAGCTCATCTATAGGGATTAACTCTTCATTTCCTCAACTTGACAGCTCAGATGGATGAGAGACTATCTCATGATGTAACAACTAAGGTGGTTACTGCTGAAGTGGTTACTGCTGAGGTGGTTACTGCTGAGATGGCAACTACTAAGGTGGTAACTACTGAAGTGGTTACTGCTGAGGTGGTTACTGCTGAGATGGCAACTACTAAGGTGGTAACTACTGAGATGGTAATATTAGTAAATTCAGTGATCTAACCAGTTTATCTGATTTCTAAATAAACATCCATTGTATTGCATGCAATACTAGGCAGTGATGTTGTCCACTCTACTGCATATACAGTGCGCATAGTAGAGATGGCTGTGCAAAGACAGAAGAGCTGACAAGATGAGTAATGGTTGGTGGTTGCCTATAATAGAATTTGAATGGCATATGCAGAATGCTTGTCAGTGACGGTGTATTATTTGATGAAACTTACGATGTCTGCGTGGCCTTCCCTGCATTCCTGCTGGAATTTGGCTTGTCTCTCTTGTGTTGGACGGTCTCTGTAACCTGTGTATCTAATCTAAAAGTTATTACAGAAACATCTTAGCAAAGTAACCCCTATTGGTAGCAGATAGAATGTCCGAGGAATGAACCTTCCAGGCAACATACAAGAAACTCTCGTATGTTCAACCTTGTATTCGTACCATATGCTACTCAAATGACCAATTTCCTGATTGCAGAACAGAAGAGGTAGCTTACAGAGTTTGGCGTCTTAGTTTTTCATGAATTTTGTTGCCAGTTAAATTTTAAGAGTGTATATTACGCTGGCATACTGACCAAGCAGCAATTGAAACCTTTTAGGTCCATAACATTCCTGTTGGCAATATATTAGGCTTATGTATGTAGGCCCTATAATATCTCAAGCCCCCAACTGCTACAGAAAATATAGACACAACAATTTTGTCTGAAAAAAATTTATATTCATTATTTATTCAATGGATAACCTTTGCAATTCTTACTTCTGAAAGATTGCTGGGTCCAGCAAAACTTGATACATAAAATAACCTGGCAAATAGGTGTGGGTGCTATGTTTCACTGTTACCCTACCTCTACCACGGCAGAGATATTCCACACTAAGCCACTGCATTGTTTGGTAGATATATTACTGGACATTTCAAAATATCCATAGTAATTACAAGAGTGATGTTGTTTATATTATTGTTTTTGGCAAAATCACAAAAAGTTCAGTTAGTAGTTAGTGATTATTATTATTTGGCAAGTACCAAACTACATGAGTATTATAGCTGTCCATCTATACATTCAATAATTTATTTTTTATCTACAAATTTATGGAATGCTGAAGATAAAAATATAAACATGACAAAGTTCAACAGTGTATTTGATTTTAAGTGAAGGTAGACACTATTTTGATATTAGAAGCTACGAGATATGCCACAGTATCTGAATCATCATATTATATACTCTATATATAGGTCTACCTCCTCTCTAAATTAAAACAAAATAAGTTCAATTGAAGTTCATGCACTATTATTATTGTCTATGAACTGTGGCTATAGATAAAACAGAAATATTGGAAAAATGTGCTCTAAATGCTTAGGTTTACTGCAGATTTACACTGCTTCATCAATGTCGGAATCCATTTTCTTACTGATATATATTATTTTTGTAATGCAAATATTTTGGTTCAATTAGCGAATCTCAAAAACACATTTAATAATTTATAACATGACTTATAGTTACTTTTAGAATAATTGTTATTAATTGCATATATATAGCATACATAGGCCATTTATTTATAGGCCTAAGGAAAATAGATTCTGCAACATTTTCTAACTAGGAGCACTTTGCTTTGAAATATTACAAGAGTATAAGTTACATGCAAATAAATAATGAAATAAATAAGGAATTAATTATACTAAATAATATGCATGTTTAACAGAAGGATAACACAACTTACTTCAGATTCTCTAGTTAGTTTTCTAAATAATTCTCCATTTTCGAATTGTGATCGTTGGTCAGGGTATACCCTGGGTTGGGATCTTAACCGAGCTTGAGGATGACCAGGATACATGGTTTTCACACTTGAGAAATGCTCAGAAACACTCTCATCACATGCTTTCTATAGACCACACTGGTTTACAAGTGACCTCAGATGAACCAGAACATGACCTATCACCTCAATTTTGATTGGCTACATTCATGCTTACTACCAATGAAGTCATGCTTTATGTTGGCTGGTTGTTAGGAAAGGGGATTATTCACATAAAGCTTACCCATACCATCATAATAGTACAGGTGTGAGGTGTCTCTAATAATAATATTATTATAATATAGGCAAATTTTACTTTTGTCACTAACATAGAATATTATTTTAGTTATTATTGCAAAATCCTGCTACAGATTTATTATAGATATAGATGGAAATTAAAAAAAAACTACCATAACAAAGGCTAGACATATTCACACATTTATACCCCAAAAGACCACAACCTCCAAGACCAAACCAGTGAAACCTACACATGTACTAAGATTAGCCGTTTAACTCATATCCCCCCCTCCCACCATTACACTTGATGCCCATAATACATACAAGTAATCATGCCTGCATGTGGGCACATTATATACATGTACTATGTACTTCTGCAGAAATAGCCCTAGCACCAGGCACAACAGCTGAGCTCAAGTATTGGAAGGAGCATTGTGAGGCCACTTTAGGCTCAAACCAGTATGGGTGAGTGTGGCTGTTAGGATTGATGCTCAAGCTGCTGTAGAATGTAATAACTAAGGCTATATACCATAATAATGGATTTGGAGTTGCTCCATCATTATTTTTGTTGGTAACCACCTGCTCATATAATCATATTTTGATTTATTGTTACTCGTTTCCTGAATGGTATTGAATGTTATCAAGAAGAGAAAGGGAGGAAGCAAAAGTGATGTGTGTAAATAGTATATTTACCATTTTCCTTTGTGGCTGTTTCTGGAACTTGCACTTAGGTACAGACCACCAAGGAAAGGTTAAACCATTGAATCTTTACTAATTCCTGGGAATATTTTTCAGTGTTCTCAGTGATTCAGGAAATCAGCATCAATTTATTTAGCAGAAGAAAGCTATTGTCAAGTCAAGTAGAGTATGACTGTAAATCCTGTATTATATTATAACTACAGTGTAATAGATGCATCTTTATTAGTTATTACACAACCATGTCTTGTACTGTGTATTGAGGGCACTTTTTCTCATTCAGGATGTTAAGTTGCAATCTACTCTATTTAGTTCATATCAGCGTCAGTGTAGAATACCAAAAAATATGCCAAAAATAGATTATACATTATACTACATGTTTATGTATATGCATGATTGTATTATGAAATGTATTATACTGCAAGTTGACATCTACATTGTAAACCTAAAGGTCAATGCACACCACAGTTTTCTAACAAATTTTTGCAATGATCGTAAGCACACATGTATCGTACTATTTTCTTCCAGAAGCCTGGATGACTCCCTCAGAGAAAAGAAAATACAATGTAGAGTGTAAATCAAATAGTCTCTAGTATTCTATAGTGCATAGAGCTGAACAAACACCTCAGATGGTTTCATATTAGGTTACATAATATTAAAATAATTATTATGGTATTAGGAGTGTACATGTAGGTCAACAGGACCATGAACATATAAGGTCTGACAACTCCAAATTAGATTTACACTATTGATGAACATGTGACCAATATTTTTATGTGTATAGTATAACACAAAGTGGTACAGTACAATGCAATTGTACATAATAACAGTTTGTCAGATCTCATTAAATTATTAGTGGGCACAGAAGGAGATTATTTACATGATATATAGTATATACATATACACACATAGATATCTTTGTCATTCTGAACGAAACCAGATCCTCAGGGAATAGGAGAGCTACTTCAGCTATCAATTATAGTGTTATATTTTTTCTTATTTGGTTGAAATACAGTCCAAAAGTCTTTCCATTTTATAGATTATTTGTGGAATGTAACACAATATCCAAAAGCAAGTTGAGTTCTAAAACTGCATCACAGTGTCCCATAATGGAATTTTTTGTTACATGAATGTTACATTGCATATGCATTTTACATTTGTAATCCTTTCTGACTTTTGTTGAACTTCACCGCAGTTAGAACTTAGGAGGCTGATGGGAGCCTTTCATCTGTTACCTTAGTGTGATGTCTGACTGTGGGTAGCACACATCCGATACATAGCATGGACACTATGAGCGATCAGATTCAACTGCAGTACAGACCCAAACAGATCCGGGTTGTCGTGATCCTATGCTTATACAAAATTTTAGTGGTTCACTGCATTAATGTAGGACATAGGTTTCAATGAACAGTAATAGAGCTAAATGTATGTAGGGTGTTGTGAGGATCCTATTCTGTGTTGGTAACATAGAGGGAGATAACTCTATGGTTGGTAATTGACTAATTGTACAATGGGATCGCACAATTTGATATTACTTGTAGAGTGTGGGACATTGCTGGTGCAAATTCTGTACAGAAGTTGTCTACTCCCAACTACTAAGGGCATACAACTCTGGACAATATGAGTTTCGAACTAGGCTAAATATTATGAAGGTATCTTGGAACTAAGGCAACGCAATAGACGCGTGCGCAAATAGCGAAATTTAAATTTAAAAGGAATAGGATTTTGTGATTTTTGTCTGTAAACATCAATCAATGAACAGAAATTAATAAGTATATTGCATTGCATGACACATGGCTGTGAAAACCTACTTCTATGGTGAAAACTTGCTTCGAATGTTGATTATCACATTGTATTATTTCGCTTGCATGCAGCACAATATTTCGTTTAAATTGCTGATCGCAGACCGCTTCAGTAATGATATGATTAATAAATTTAAATTAATTAATGTAAATGTTATGTTTGTTATAAAGTAATTAAATTGATAAATAAAATTATAATTATGTTATCAAATTATTTTTATATTTTATTATAAAACAGTTATTATAAAATCATTGTTATGGATTCTCATTCAACTGTCATTCCATAAACCTTTTCCAGGGTTCGTCTAGACACTTGTAGATCTAACTTTTACTTTATTAACACTTCAACTTCTCTTCCACTTTCTCTCTACTTACTCTCTACTCCTCCTTTACTGTATATAAAAATCCCTTATATATATGTATCTAAAATAGCTACATGCAGCTAGAGCTACATGTAGCTAACTCCTATTATGTACGTAAAAAAGCAACAGCTTCCCTAGCCTTACAATACCAGCTTGCAAAAACACTTCTAGAATCTACCACATAATTATATATACTTATAATATTATTACAATAATATTAATATATAATTATTATTAATCATAACATAGACATCATTATAATCAAATTATAATTATTTATAATTATAATAATATAATAATATACAACGATTAATAATAAATGTAATAATCCAATCAATGAAATCAAAGTGAATACAATTGGATTTTAATTCATCAGTCAATACGTCTGAATACGATGGCAATAAAAATATCGAATATCAATATGAATATAAATGAATATTAATAACATCATTATCACATCGACATATGAATCAAGCTCAACATCAATATGGTTTGAAATTAGTTTATAATTATCTATTTATTATTAATTTTACTATTATGATATCAATACTGTTGTGGATATGTTGGTACTACACTTTGACTATCTACTGACAGACAGTGAGTCTATTAGATAATAATAATATTATATTATCTACCAGTGCCACATCAGCAGTTTCAAAAATATTGGGGCCAGTTTGATTGAGAAGAGGAGGAGACAAGGTGACACCCTGGCGACAGAAAACGTGGGCCTATGGAAAACTTCTCATTCATCATGTGCATGCAACTAACAATTACAATATATACAAATAATAACATCTCCAAGACATCGAAGATATTTATTTTAAATGTATAAATTTGACAAAACTGAATTATTAATACCATGGTGTGAATTCTGCTTATACATGTAGGCCTACATTTATTTGAACAAAATTATGATGATTTAAGCTACAGTTTATTTCTTCACAGTAATTCCTTGCTGTCTCCTAGCATGGCTAGAAACAAACTCAAACCGCTTATGGCACCTCCCAGCTATTTATAGAGATTCAATGTCATGCAAAAGAAACTCCATTAATTTGTTAATCTGCTTGTTGGGCTAAAGGTCTTATTTAAAAGAAAAGGAGACCAAAGTGAGCTTTTACTCCTGTTTTCTCATTATCAAAAAGCTGACGACTGAGGTACTGCTGTTTGAAGTCAGTCAGTTGTAATTTTGTACTCTGAAAAGTTGGCACGGCCAGGCCGTCTGGCCATATATGTGGATATGGGCCTGTTATCTACGTCACGCCTATGCTTACTAGGTTGACCTTAGTTCCTAGTGGTCAACTGGGAGTAGTTGGTTAACCACAGCAATGGTCTTGTTGTAATTGAATAGTGTTATATGTACGGTGTATGTAATCGAGCCGACCCAGAATGATTTCTTTTACCCAAAAGTGTACCCAGCGGACTTGGCCTGGTGTTGTCTTTTTACCCCTACCAGGATGATTACTATAAAAGATCTGCTTTACTAGGGAGCAGTGTGATACACATCTACACGTTTACCTGGAGTTCTACTGTTAGCTTACTACTTATGCTCAGTAACCAGATCTGATAGCCATTGGATTTGCGCCACACAGGAGCCTGCTGCTCACAGACCTCTGGTCTCTGTTCCCATAGCCGTCCCTATCTAGTGTAGGCCAGTGGCCTCGTTGTCTGGCATGATTACTAACCTGCACTTAGAATTGTTAAACCAGAGTTACATTACATGTGGTCTATCTCCTGTGATGGTACCATTGTTTCCATTTTTATGTTATATATAAATTATATCAACACTACTTTCATGAGCGGTTCAATGGCAAGTTGATACTAGTGAAAAGTGATTGATAAAAATGATCCTGGAGCAAAACACCAATAGCCTAGTATGTTTACATTTTTCGCTTACACTGTTCAGGTTCCTTATTTATTTCATCCAAGCCATTTGTTGAATTTCTGCATTGTAGGTTGTGTTTATCTTTGGTGAACATGGATCCGTTGTCATATGGAAAGAAAGAATTTAACAAACACAGAAAGCTTTTTCTCCAAAATGTTCCGCCTGTGACTCATCAAGTTAGTTGTTATGTGTGAACAGTATCTTAGCTGTTGTACTAGCCCATTATTCAATATTCGTAATTGTAATTCAATATGACTGATTTAGTCTAACAATATAGTGTATTGATGCGGTGTGCCTCAATTTTTCACATGTAACTGTTGAGCAAAACCGCTTCTATGTGTACTGTCGTTATTAGCCGATATTTTTATGTATTGTTGATTTTCTTTTCTTAGGATGTTAGAAACTTTTTGGGAGACATCGTACCAGCAGACATTGTTATCAGTAAGCGACTCTACCATGGTAAGCTCAGCATTACCGGCACACTAGTTTTCGTTGTCCAAATTTTTTCAGACATTCTAATGATACCTGATACCTCGTAGTCACTTGCGTGTTAGTTTTTTTAGTATTTTGTAGAAAATGATGCATGTTGGTTCTTATCTTTTTTCTCCGTTAATCTGCACATGTTTATTTATACATTCGTTGTTCTGTTTTAGTTATCATTACGCTCAAGTGCTGTGACAAGATTGATTATGCACTACAGACTCTTCAGAATAAACTACTGGCCGGTCACAAGGTCAAGGTGAGTCGGTGGAACTAGTTTATCGTGTGTGCTTCACGAATTACACTATTTGTCTCTTTCTTGGGCATTCTATAATCATAAATTTCCCAGTGGGTAAAATTGTCAACATGGAGCATTCAAGCAAGAGGTTTGGTTTGAATCACATCAGCATTAGAAGGACTGTTAGCTAGTGTGACTTGTACCACACATATACGTTGGTACAGCGGGAGAGATTACCATCCCTACCCACTACTGATAAGAAGCATGAGGAGTGAGGCTTGCACTAAGGTAGAACGTTGATAAGTTGGATTATATAGCCTTATTCTCCATTTCTTGTATTGGTAAGGTGGAGCTGTACCCCCGCCGTATGATGTTATATATCTGTGGTGTTCCACTACACTACAACGGTGAGATGTACAGAGACTTTCTTTCTAACTATGGGATTATAGAGACGGCATTTCTCTCTCTCACCAGCAAAGGTTTGATGCTACTTTTATATCTCCTGGCTAATAATCTGTCATGCTAATGCCATGTGGTGAGTTTCTACACAGTCTGTATGTTTATATTATACCTGTTTACATCGCAAGCTACTTTTTATAGGTGACTCAAAGGGCCTAGGGTTTGTGGAGTTTGCTCATAGTAGGTCTAGACTGGAGAAGGTTCAGAAATCTATACACGGCAGCACCCTGAACGGCAGCCAACTCTACTGTGGACTGGTTTCAGATCATATCCTTACATATGAACACACCATCTCAAAGACTCTATTCTGCGTGTGTGATGCTGACCAAATCCCTGTTAATAACAAACTAATGCATCTTGGTCAGGTTTATCATATGGTTAGTTTTATATCCATCTGCTATCCATTCCTTAGCTTAATAGAGTTTTATATTCAAAATTGATGTAATTTACTGGCTTACAATTTTTCCAACAAAGAAATATTGTTATGATGTTGATCATTACCCAGAGAGATTGTGATAAATTTTCAGTTAACATGAGCATATGCCAAGCTTCCTTTGTTGCCCATACATTTACATGTATGTGGTAACTTTTATTACTATGCATAAGTAATTGCAAACATCTGGCCCCAGGATAGTTCTATTATTACTCTATTGTTAGCCTGATGACAAGCGAAGCCTCTATTTCATTGACTGCCCAGATGAGAGAACGGCTGAATGCATTTGGTATGAGTCTCTCCAGTTTAGCAGCTCTAGTAAAGTCAGTAGAATACAGTATGCTATGCCAATGGTGTCTCTATCACAGCTAGCTCACATTGTCAATGATATGCCGGTATGTACGGAGGGACAACTCCAAGTGATACGTTAATACAGATTAATAGTCGTGTATTGTATGGCCGTATATGCCGCATATTCCACTTAGTGTGTATAATATCAAATACATGAGATACTGAAACATCTCATTTTATCTCCTTCTCATATGTAACTATAACACATATTTTAGGTTAAGAAATATCCTCCTCTGTCCAACTTGAAGGAAGTTAGGCATATGTTACAAACGTTGCTTGGGAGAGACAAGCAGGGTGAGTATTCAGTTTGAGCTGTGTTACATTCTACTACCCTTCTGAGTGTTGAGAATTGAGAAGACGAGTCAAAAATCATAATACTTTTGAGGTAGAGATTCTTGTAGGGGGTACTTTGTTCTTAGGGTCACCGTGGTATGAAGTGAGTTTTTGGCTCCGTGTATTTTCCTTGTAATTAGCTACTCGACTCATTGCTGCATCAGCTTGTACATTTGAGATGTTGCTATTTCGCTGTTTCAGCTGTCGAATCTGTTGAGAATTACATATATGCTACTGTACAACGTTCACTGTGGGGCTCTACAGAGTTGACTCCAACCTTGCTATCAGAGTTTCTTCAGTCTACTAATAACAACCATCCACAAATACCAACCACAGTAAGTGTTCCATATAACACTCATGTGTCCACTCTTTATTGGCTGGCTAACATAACATTGTGATTACTAATAGACAGCTTGTGTACCATGGACAACCATAAGCTAGCACCATAATAAGAAGTTGTCCTCTCTATATTAAGTTGCCTTCTACCAATGGAGAGAGGACAACTTCTTGTTATGACCATTACCTTATGGGTTCCTAACCATTGCCAATATGAGTGTATAATATTTGTTATTGCTAACACTAAAGCCAGTAGATCAGTGGTCACATGCCAAGACGTGAAAGTGTGCTATGTGAATGATAAAGATGAATAGTGCATTGTCCAATCCCTTATTCATCTGCTGCAGACATTCCTGTCAAGATGTGCGGCTTCTACTTTACTTCCTAATCATAGTAGGATAAATCTGTGTGTCCACATGTACATTCTGTATACTGTATATAAGCTGTGGCTATCACATTGATGTGTCCACCAATAGGTTGAGGAAGAATGCACATATTTATGACATATTCCTGAATAGAATAGCCTCAGCCTTCTATAACTAATCTCATAATGTTGGTGACCTTCTGATGGAGGCATTTTAATTGTAACCATTGGCTTTGTGTCCATTTCTTTTACATAAGCTCATGTGCTTCCTCTGGAGACTATACATTGTTACTATTATATTCACTATGCTCTGTTGTTTAGGTCGCTCCTCTACCAAATCTACAGCATTCGTTGCGTCATGACTCTATGATATCAGAAGAATGCAGAAGGCGTAACCGGTCTGAGTACAAGACCAGAAGTGCTATGAGGATGGCATCTGTCGGTCCTAGTGACAGTATCCAGCAGGTGCCTCAATTCTTATGCCCGACCGCCATTAACAGTACTGAACAGGTGTTACCAATGTCACACCATGCTACCAGTAACTCTATCCGACAGGTGCTACCGGTGTCACGTCCTGCTACCAGTCACACTATGTCCAACTCATCTGTCTCTACCAACTCTTGCAGCGTCAGATTCAGTAATGCTAACATCACCACTACACAGTAAGGGGATAGTATGTTCTGCTATATAGTGTACAGTAATGTCATTGTAAGTTATTGTCCTCGATGTCATCAGGCTGGTCCAATGTTATAGTACAATGTAGTATGTAACTATTATAGATACTCCGGTCCGGTAACTAGACAACGTAAACTTAGCATGGAGAACATGGCTAATGTGACGACCTTATTTAGAAGGACACCTGGTTCTAAGGCTAGTAAAAGGGAAAGGCCTGTATTATTTGAGGCTGATTTAAATGTAGCCTTGCCTCAGCTCTTTTCTAGGAAACGGAAAGTGGTGAGTCTTCTAGAAGTTCTGCTAATATGCAACAGATAGCATAATATATCACATGTAGCTCTTGGAAAGTAATGAACATTACTTAGAACTGCTCATTTATCACTACTATACAAGGCAATATAAATACTAGCCATTGCCCGATATGGCAGGTAATAATATTGCAAGTCATAATTTTATTTGGATTTATCTTCCCATGCTACTTTTAAAACAAAGAGAAGACAATAAATGTTTAGTAGGCAAATCGACTCTATACAAGAATAGGGAGTTGTTTAATCCATGAGTTGAGGATAAGTGATTAGAATACGAATAGTTTGTCTGCCTTGCATGCACCAGGTAGCTCCTATGATGAAACTGATAAGGAATAATTTAAATGGTGTAAAATGTGGATTGTGTTAACTTCACAGGATTGGTTTATAATGTGACATGTTTTTCTCTCAACTTCCTCTGGAGTCTGCAGATCACCTCTAATTACAGTGGTAATGGTCTGTTTGTAGATAACCACGACTCCGAAGGTTCTAAGGAAGTTACTGCCGGAACCAGAGAAGAGTCCCGGTAGCCCACGTCTCATTGGTCAGCATTCTCAAGGCATCGGCGGTCACTACGCTGACAGTTACCAGCCGTCATCTAAGATAGGTAGGATGCTGTAGTCTTGTGTGTGGTCATTTGTATTTTATCTATATAATATTATATTATTGTTGCTATGTATATGTATGTGTATGTAAGTTGGCTAGTGTTATTTTCACTGTTATATTACTGTTATTGCTATTAATTAGTTACTATATTATATTATTATATTATTGTCTTATTATCATTGTTATAGTGAATCATTAAGTCATTACATGTATTTATATTCATTATTGGATCTTATTATACGCAAAATTTTTATGTAATACTTTTTAGGTGTAGCTGATAATGCTACATGTGTTATTGCTCAACTGTGTATGGGTACTAGTTAATTACTGAAAATAATGTTTTATACCTAATAAACACAAGACTTTGTGTTTTTATTACCAGTTGAATGTTGGTTGTTGTGAGTTTAAAGCATGTGGAATTTGTGAAACCTTGTGTGATGATGTTGATGTCCCTTCTTTTCTCCGGTATAATTTTTTCCGGAAGATTTTGTATTTTTTTCCATGAGCACCCATTTGTGTATCATTTGATGTTACATGTTGGCTCTTTGAAGAAACTAATTATTGTGCAAGTTTCATTTTATACTATATTGTATATTATATTTCTTCTTCACAACTGCTATTGCTGACAGTATAAAAATCTACCAAGTTGTGATTTTATTAATTAGTAAATTATTGTATGAATGGTGAGCGTTTTCTATGTATCGCTTCAACTGTTATTTCGTCTGCAAAGCTTAAAGTTTCGATTCTTGTGATTTTGTATTTTATTGGGTGGTTGGAAACCTGGTACAATAAATATAATAATATATATTGGTGTTTATCTGATTTCACTTGCTATGATAATAAAACAACATGTGCATGTAGAATCAACAAATTTGCTGGAATTGAATTATATTGGTATAGCGTAGTTTAGAGAACAGTTTGCTAATAAAATACCTTGGTCTTTTCAAGTGCTATACTTGTACTATGTATTACAGTACCTGGTAATACAATCATGTCAAAGGCCAGCGAATGGGACTGTGTTATGCATAAAGACATTGAGCAAAATTTTTGCATAACCCAATGAGCAAACACAAAGGCTGTGATTATTTACTCTACACTTGAACATACACTGTATATGTGTGTTTTATTGTCTCTTACAAAGTTATGGTCGATATTGTTTTGTAAGGCTGCTGTGTATGTGGACTGCACTACATGGACTACATGTAGCTGTGTGTATATAGTGCAGCATTAGTATGCACTCTAGTGTTTAATAATAGGGCTCATGTGTCATGTGTCTACAACACCATCCAACTCTCCAGGTGTAATGTAAGTGTGACATAATCTTGTATATGTTTATTATTCTCATAATTCTAACACTCATTGAATGGATGGTGTTCTTACTATATTCTCATACACATTCGCAATGCTACTTTTTTATTTGTATTATGGGAATATGTTATAAATATTACTATTGCTATGGTCACCTCTGTAAGTGTAAGAGTTAATTATATTCACAACTAATAAGCAAATGGGTATGACATTGAATGTGCTTGAAACAAATGACTATTAAATGCAAAACTGCGTAATATACAATGTCTTAGATGCAAGCAACCCAGCAGCCATATTAACACTGCTTGTTCTTACAGGCGATACATGTAGGTAAGTCTGCACGTGTACGAGATGGAAGACTATACAGATCTGACTAAACTTGATCTTCTGACAAAGAAATACCAACTGATAGCAGAAACTAATGAGAACTGGGTATACCATCTAAAGGTATGCTACTGCATGTTTCCCTTCTACTGTAGTCATCTGCTAGAATTGTTAACCCATCTGCCATGCTGTACAATGTCCATCCTGTATAGCACTTGTATGCAATCTAGTATAAACCTCAGTGATGTCATTCATCTTTTGTAAATAATGCTACACACAAGAAAATGTTAACGTGGTAAAAATTGCATTCACTGTTTTTGGAGTATACAGAACTAGATTTTAGGAGGATTGGAGAAGTAATTGGTTCATAAAGTCACGAACATAAATTTTATAACATTAGGTTATGAAATTGCGCGAATCATAATGTGTACATTTCAATAGTTCATGACTTGCAATTTCTAGAGCACTGAATCTAGAAGTTGCTATAACACTGCACTTGAACATGTCGCCGTAAAACATTCACTGTTTAAACTGGAGAGTTCTAGCTCAATTATTTCTATCGTTTCAGGCTCATGGATTGGCTAATCGTTGCTTAGCACTGGAATTCACTGAGGAAAGACAGAAAAGAGTTTATGACATAGAGAACTGCTGGTACAAAGGACAGCACCCACTTACCTATTATGAACACCTACAACTAACTCAGAAGCATCGCGAGCTGCTGAATGATTATAGGAAAGAAACAAGAGATGATTTCAATTCTATTAGAACAGACAACTTGGATATGGACAACCTCATCTCTGAACAGCAACTCTCATATGCGAAAGAATTCACCAAATCGGTTTTCAACCTTAGTCAGAAATGTAGTGATAGTTTCATAAATGTAGCCAAGTCATTTATGGAATCAAGTGTGTCTACTTTGAGCGCGTTAGGGTTATCTCCTCCTTGTTCCTTTGCAGTCATTGGGTTAGGATCGACTGCTCGAGGTACCGCTACTCCATATTCAGATCTCGAGTATGGTTTTCTTGTGGAATCTGAGCATTATTTGGAATATTTCACTAAGCTTGCAGTTGACAGCTACTTTAAAATCGGGAATATGGGGGAATCTCCGCTGAAATGTTTCAACATCACTGAAGTTGGTAAAACATACACCGATAAAGGGTGTGTTGGATTCCGTATTGATGGAATATCAAGAAGCGCTGGGCATATTCCCACAGGGAAAGGCAATGGACAGGAGAGTTTAACTTTGACCATAGACCAACTATCTGATTTTTACAGCACGCATTTGTATGTACCCGCTGCGGATGGAGATATAGCTGGCATAGATGACTTACTTGCCTCTACTGTTATGGTATATGCGCATAGAGATGGTGAGAAACTCTTCAACAGAGTTCAAGAAACTCTTCATCATATTCTGGCTGAAAATGAAAATAGGAAACACATCAACAAAAGGCTGAAGTTGTTGACAACAGATGTGACATCTTACAACTTCTTACCAACGTTTGAATCATTTGGACCACCTGATAATACCAAACTCAAGGTCAAGACCGATATCTTTCGTTACCCAACATTGTTGGCAGATCATCTTCGGCTGTTGATTGCACTGGAAAAGGCCACACCATGGGATGTCCACCGGCATCTGCAGAGCTTGAACCTGATTTCCGCTGATGAGTGTTTCAGGCTCAACCTGGTGCTAGCTCTGTCTGTATACATACGGACAAGTGCATACTTGCTGTTGGAAACGCAGAAAGACCAGCTCTCATTGTATCCTCCAATGCAGTCTGGTTTAAAAAAGATTTACCATGTGCCACGGAATGTGTTTTTACTGCTAGCATTTTTATTCGTGCCAATTAAGTTGACAATTGCTGAAAACATTCAAAATATCCGAAATGTAGACATTACAGACAAGGTGATTTGTGCAAAGTACATTCTTAGCGAACTCACATCTTACCGGCCAAACTTCACATTAAAAGCCGAGATTCAGTTTTATTCCGGTGATTATGCTCAAGCATTGGATACTCTCCACAAAAATTTTGGCAAAAATATTTTTGATGGGAAGCCAGAGGAATTTATTGTAAAAATGACAACTGCTGTCCAAAGCAGCGCTAGTAGTCAAATGGAGAAAAGTCATCACCTTCCAAAGATACACAGATTGGCTAAAACACCAAAGATAGCAAAAACATCAACGCAATACATAGAAATGGCTGCTTACCTGTTATATTCTGCCAGAAACCATGCATGTGCTAAAAGATATTTCTTGTGGCTAGCAGCAAAAGCGACATACTCTGTTAGTGACTCGTTAAAATGGAAGGTACTGGCTGCGGATGCTGCAAATAAGCTTCATGAGTACCATGACGCAATTCCACTGATAGGTGATGTTCACCAAGCTATGGTGTTGCAATGTCACTTAGAGCAGAGCGAAACACTCTACTCATTTGTGAAAGAACAAACAACGATGACAGACTATTCTTCCTCTGATAAAGAGTTCCTTGAAATAGTCGCCCAAGCTTTTCGGGTTGTGAGTGAAACTTATTTATGCTTGAAAGATTATTTCCGTGCCGAGGAACTGGCAAATGTAAGTCTCAAACTGTTTGAAACCTCCCAGAACAAAGAGTCTTCACACAATAAAACAAGTGAACCGGATGTAAATTTGATTTGTTCTCTTGCGATGATTTATTTGGAAAAAAATGAACATGATCAATGCCATCATTACTTGGAACACCACTTAGAAAGAGTTGTAGCAGTTCACACCGATAAGACAAATCACCCAGACATAGCACTTCTACTAACGGGATTGGGTCAATTGTATGAAAATACCTGTGAGTATAGCAAGGCACTGCACTGTTATGAGAAAGCACTTGCTATGATGAAAGCGCTGTACATCCCAAATGCAGATCATGCAGATATTGCTGAAGGCCATCGAAGGTTAGCAACTGTTCAACTCAAGAATAAAGAATATGAACAGTCCCTTGCCTCTTACAACATCGCACTACAGATGTTTGAGCGCTTAAACACAAATGACCATGATCGGACACGGGTGTCGGTTGAGATAGGAATTCTCTATTCCTGTATAGGTGACTATCATGCTGCGTTATCACACATCACATCAGCTCTCGATATTGTGCAAGCCCATGTACATGTGAGTAGCTCACAAATTGATGTTGGAGACATACATACTGCCTTTGGTAGAGTGTATACTCGAATGAACAATATTGAGCTGGCGTTAAAGCACCACACGATGGCTTTGGAGATAACTAAAGAGGTCCTTGGCAGTATTGAAAGCGTGCCGACATTCAAACAGTTACATGGTGAGATGGGGAGCTTTTCACTGAGACTAGCAGCTGAAGCAAAAATGCTGAACATTGAGAAAATTAGTCATGAAGTAAACAGCGCTCACCCTGATATAGCCTCAAGCTACCTTCGCATAGCTTCTGCATACTGTGAGATGAGTCTGTATGATCAGTCTATGCAGTATGTTAACAAGTCACATGACATGTATAAAGCTATATATGGTGATGTGAACCATGAAGATATAGCAAGCGCTTATGATCTGAAAGGTCGAGTATGCTTCAGCATGAGTGAGTATTCCAATGCGTTGGAGCATAATATGGCAGCTTTGAATATGAGATTGTCTATTTATGGTGCAGATACCATAAATGCGGACATTGCTACTAGCTATTGTAGCATAGGTTTTGTGTACGACAACTTAGCTGACTATGAAAAGGCATTAGAATTCTTCATGAAATCGTTGAATATGAGGCTAGCCGTATATGGTGCTGATGCGAAGCATGAAAAAATTGCTGAAACCTACGATGTGATTGGCCTTGTCTATAACAACATGTGTGAATACAGCAAATCTTTAGATTACTACATGAAAGCGGTAAACATGCGACTAGCTGTATATGGTACTGACGCTCAACACGTGGAAATAGCTACTAGCTATTTTAACATTGGTAGTGTTTACGATGACATGGGAGAGTATAGCAAGTCCTTAGAATATTACAACATTTCGCTAAGCATGAGACTGGCTTTATATGGAGCAGACACCAAACACTCCGAGATAGCTGATAGCTATAACAATATCGGCCTTGTGTATGACAACATGGGCGATTACAGCAAAGCTATAGAGTATCACATGAAATCGCTAAAAATGGCAAAAGCTGTATATGGTGCTGATGTTAACCATAGAGAAATAGCTACTAGCTATAACAACATTGGCATGGCATACAATAACATGGGTGATTACAAACAGGCTTTGGAGTACTACTTGAAGTCACTGGACATGAGGCTAAATGTTTATGGACCTGAGGCAATACATATGGACAACCATGCACACATTGCTAACAGTTACAGCAACATTGGGCTGGCCTATGAAAGCGTAGGTGAATGTGACAAAGCTTTGGATTACTCAATGAAATGCCTAAATATGTATACTACCATATATGGTGAAGGAAAAAGCCATGCCAACATCGCATCTTGTTATAGTAATATTGGGTTGCTATATAACAAGTTGGGGGAGTACAACAAGGCATCAGATTTCTTTGCCAAGTCTCTAGCTATGGATTTGGATGTCTATGGTGATGATACTCATCATGTTCATATCGCCACTGATTACAATCACCTAGCTTTAGCTTCCCACAGATTAGCGGAATACACCTCAGCGCTAAGGTACAACAATAAAGCAATGGAGATATTCAAGGCTGTCTATGGCAAAAACACAAATCATCTCCACATCGCTACCAGTTACAAGAATATTGCAGACGTGTATGCAGATTCAGGCGATTATGCTCAGTCGTTGCACTATCACACTTCGTCTCTGAACATGACTAAAGCTATACAAGGGGAGAATGCCTGCCACATTAATATGGCTTCCGGCTACCACAAGCTAGGTAGACTCTACCGCAAAGTAGGTCAATATGCCGACTCTATGCTCTATGAAACGTCTGCACTCGCTCAACTTTGTCGGAGTAATGCCACTGATCCCAATTTGCTTTGCAGCATACTTGTTGGTGTTTCTGTAAACTTCGAGAGGTCCTCAGAATATAAAAATGCTAAAAGCTTTGCTTTGCTAGCTTTCAAGCAGTTGCCTACAAGTTACTGCAAAGATGTTAAAGCTGACATATGCTATCTGCTTGGTGTTTGTTGTTTGTACCTGAATGAAAAAAGGAAATGCTGGAGATATCTGTATTCGGCTCTCTGCTATTATGACTCAATACCCCTTCCTAAATGGAAAATGTTTCCACTGGCGCAGGTGCATCTCTACATCTCCTATTTGCTGCTTGACCTTGGCCACGTCTCTCAATCTATAGAGCATTCTGAGTTAGCCTTAGCTCTAACAGATACAGTGTTAGCTGATCAGGAGAACGTAACTCCGGAGTGCAGAAGGTTACGTAAAAAAATCAAAAACTTTATTGGTGGTGTATATGCAGCCCTTACCTTATATACAGCAGGTGTATAGACTGACTGCCCTACTACCTAGACATATTTATTCAGCTCAGGCCTATCAAAACCCTCAACTGGCTGTTTTGCCAGTTGCTCACTTTAGCCTATGATCTGAAGGACTATTGAATTTATCTTCATATATGCTGTACATTTTTGTTCCTGTGTTAGTGTATAGATTGTTGTGTATTTACAATGTACATGTACATCCTTATAGTCACTATGTTAATTATTAGGCTGATAATGTTTTGTTACAAAGCATAATACATTCATGTTATAATTTATATATTTTGTAAGTTGGTTTGAGAATTTTTCATAGTTACCTCCATTCACATGGTAATATAAGGGAAGGAGTCGTCTAATCTATCTGTATTATCTACTGAGAATATGATTGGTATTGTATGTAGATAATGAAGATTGTATAGTAACCAGATATAGGCCTTTCTACAAGTCATAGTGTATAATTTTCACACCAACCATTTAATACAGGCTCATTTTATTTATGACCTTTAAAATCCTCCAAATTTTACATGATAATATGCATAATATATAATACTGCATATTACTGTGTTATTGTGTTACTGTATTACTGTGTTACTGTGTTACTGTGTTACTGTGTTACTGTATTACTGCATTACTGTACTACATATATAATTCATATACCAACCCTTACATATCTGTATGTACTGAGTAGATTCAATTAGCTTTATATGCTGCTCTCCGTATGCCACTGGCACTGTGACACACGCATTACATCAACTACATAATGATACATGTAATATTGTAATGGTTTCTGTGATTTGGTGCGGTCGTCCTTGGACGACTATCGACCCAGAAATGAAGTGCCTATGAGTGGTAATAGGACTTCGCATTACATGAAAGATCGAGCGGTCTCAGTAGCCCAAGAACTACCAAAGACGACCCATCTGGTCCCAAGTCTGACCTTCAGACTATACAATGAAAGAGAGTGATCCGACCTAGTAGGCGGTTCGCTAAGCGAATGACCTGACAAAAGGAAGTGAAAGTCTCTGTATCAAGTATAGATGTGTCTTTATTGAAAGCCAAGTGTAGACTGAGACAATGAACAGTAAAACAGTGCCCTTTATATAGTATAAGGACTTCCGGCCGACGTGACGTCGGGAAAAGACGACGCGTGGTCGTCCGGACGTTGCGCAACAAGATGGCCGCCGGAAGCCCGACGGCCGACCCAAAATAGGTCGGGTTCTACAAAAGTTGCTTATAATGGTCCAATTCATGTACAAAATGAATATCAATGGATTCTGAGAGGTCGGGCCTCTGTACATGGGTATAAAAGGCATTAAAAAGACTTAGTAACATTCATGCAGTTATATACAGTTATATAGTGGAACAATACATGAATAAGTAGTGAGTATGAGCACATGGAGACACGTATATAGACAGTAATTAATGGTTTGGACATGCAATGCAGTTAAAGATAAGTACACGAACACTAATTATGAGAATGTGAGTGTCAGATGAGTAGCGCTATAACAACTACTGAGCACTTAGGTGCGATGGAGCTTCGTCCGGGAGTTGGAGTCGTATACAAATGTCCTGTACCATCACAATATATACATGTAATTTACAGTCTACATGTATGTCAATTTACAGTTAGTCTCTTTTATTCGGTCAGTACTCAGCATTATATCAGATGACTAGTATTGAGCATGCTGATGTAAAGTATAGATCATCTTATTTTTGTACCAGTAAATAATTTATTTCACTTGATAATTCAAAGTTGGCTGGGCAGTCATATTAAGTATTAGTCAGCCAGGGTAATCCCTCACCTAAATGCTTTCTTATTATATGCGTAAAGTAAATCATTGAAGAGAACAATGAACAATATGTAAGTATCGTGAGCTCAATCAACTCAGGATGAATAAATGGAGATAATGTGAATTGGAATAATGTATAATATCATTTTATCTTCAAACTTAAATATTCTAAAGTCGTCCTCTCCTGACATTTGACAACTGAAAATAATACTGCTCTAATTTTCAAATCTATCTACAAGCATATTACCAAGTATTTATAATTTGTAAGATTCATGGTTGTGTTATGCTGGAATTCCTCATTTGAACTTGTATAACATTTTCCAAGTACACAAAAGTAGGTAACAGATGAGGTGCCAGAAACTATATGCATGCATGAAACAATTTTATTCCACATTATCGTACACATTGCACTATTTTGTACAATAATATTTAATAATATAATAGCACTTTAATTATCATAATTATAATATACATGTACATGAATGACACAGTGCAGTTCATGGAACTATTGTGATACAAGGTCAGTTTTGACTTCTTTAGTAGATCCAATTATTTGATAAAAAACTGGTCACTACTCCCCACTGTAGGCACATTGGCCTGGTAGTGAGATTTCTTATACTAATTATGTAAAGCTAATACTAATTATGTAAAACATGATTCACTGCAGTCTGTACCAAAGTTGAGTACAACTTATTGATATTAAGTCAGTAGTCAGTCTGGCTGTGGACTGTTTCCTCTACATCTACCTATTATACTACGTGTATCCATTGTACGTCCACATGTACGTGCATTGTGTATATCTCTTCATGTATCAACACTGTGTATATCTCTAGCATCAATCTTGCCCACATCCTGAGAACATATAGATAGACATCGTATTCCCCCAGTAGATATTACATTATCTTAATGCTAATTTACACACATCTTCTGTTACTCACAGTTATGACTGGTGCTGTAGAACACCTATTCATTTGTGTGCGTACCGCACACTGGGGTAGAGGCTAGACTGTAGTAAGAAGAGAGGTGAGCAAGTCCTATATTACATTATTATGTTCTAACAACGGTTTTAGACTAAAATCAGCAAATTCTTCCTCTTATCTGGTCATGTGTAAATCTGAAATTCTGAATAACAACAATATTTGTTTGATAATGCGCCAGCTATGTTATATCGGACACTGCGATGTTCAAATTGGAATTTAAAATTTTTTTATAATCTTTCAGATTTACACTAAATGTTTTATTAGGAACATTATGGTGATTCTACTTCACCTTTTTAATCCATTGCTATTATGCTTTGCTTATTTGCTACTGCTTTAACACACTGCATAATTCTACATGGTTGTATTTTATTTTATGCTACCTTTTTAACATAAGATTCACAGTCTGTTAAAATGGTTAGTTATTAAGAAGCTGTATTTATTTCACTTTATTTACATGTAAATTATAGACCACACACTGTTTAAATTAGACTGATGTAATGACTAATGGTTGCTGTAGTAATTGTAAAATTCTGTAGCAAACAGAAACAGCAATGTTAACTATGTTTCAATTTGCAATTTCCATAGCTACTCTAAACAGTGTGAAACAATCTCTTGACATCATAACAGTGCACCGTTGCTATGGTAACGATGCATGCATTGACTGTATAGTAGTTTTAATGCATATGTAACATTTGAACGAAATCATTTTGACACCTAAAAGGATAAATGGATCATGTTATAGATGATTCACTATACAGCTTATTGATAGTGTATTTGTAAATGAACAATAAATTATTAAATTAACTGTTCTGTTGCCTTGGAGTGAAAAACAAACAAAATTGCTGACAGCTTCAACTGTAAATGTCATAGAGACGGGAATAGAACTAATTGCAAAGCATGATCTATTCAAGAGCTGTGTACACTGCAGTATTTAGCTAACTGTATCCTGTCATCCATATCAGTTTCGATTGAAGTATCATCACAGCACCATCTTATATCCGTATAGTTCTATAGACCGAAGTTATGTCTTACAGCTACTCTTATAAAACCCGTTCTACTGGTGGATCTGCCATGCCACGAACTAGTTTACCAGATGATGCAGAATTTCAAGCAGCCAAGATGCAAGCAATGATGGGAACTCCTCTGGCAGGAGCTAACACCGGCAGCAATACCTACAGCTACAAATCTACAAGCTCTAGTTCATCTCCACATACCGGAGCAATGCTTGGACAAGGCTCATCTCTTGAAATGGATGCTGAGTTGGATAGAATGAAGAGAGAAATGGACGGTGCACTAAAACCAACTGTTGACTCAGGATGTGGTTCCAGTACATATTCATACAGTTCTAAGTCTTCAAACAGTGGTTGTACATCACCAAGAAGCATCCATGCTCAGCAAGAACCAGCCACACGTTCCGGTGGAGGCTCCACCGTCAAGAAAGTCGTCACCACGACCACAACAAAAACTAACCCCCATGCAACTAGAGAAATTGAAAGTCTTCAGAGGGAGTTCAACCGTCTTGGCCGCACTCCAGATGATTACGAAGATGATTTTGATAGCTTAAAGAGGGAGATTGCGAGTGGAGAGGCTTATAGGGGAGGCTCAGTAATCCATGAACCAATATCCATACGGGTGAGAGATGAAAGTTTAGGTGGAACTCAGTCTCACTTTGGTGCTCCGTTAGAGACGGGTGGTATTAGCCAAACAAAAACGACTACAACAAGGAAATTTGGCTCTCATCAGCCTATCACTGAAGAGACGGTGATTAAAACAAGTGGCAGTAAGTCTGAGATATACAAACTGGTTCTGTATTATTTTACTCCTATGTTGAATATGCTGTAAAAGTAGGTGCTATTTTTTAAAATATCACGGACTATGTTATAATGTACCATTTCTCTTGGTATTTAACAGAAACTAATGCATTGCCACCTTAACAATCTCCTGCAGAAGCAATTTTCGTGGGCTTCCAATAGTAGAATAAGATTGTAGTCATTTTAATTTAACAGTTTCATTTTAGAAGTATTTTACAACACTCTGCATGTTACTTAAACCTTACCTGCAAATCATTCACATAAAATGTTACACGGGTCATTCACAATAATTATATACTAAAATTAATGTTGTGATCAAACTGAACACACTGTGAACAGCAAATAACAATATATACGTGTACATGTAATGTGCATGCGTGTACATATTATTCAGCAGAGACATTAACTAGCCACAGAAGAACAGTTCACATTAGCTTATATGTTCTACCAACTTCTTCTACTATACTGTTCAACTTGTAGAGTCACCCAGTCGCTATCAACATGGAGAAATGTTCATACCAGTAAACATACATGACAGCACCTTTGATGATCTGCATATGAACCGCTGGCTAGACCATAGAGACCACTTTGACTCCATTGCCACACCAGATCTTGACAGGCACAGAACTGACTGGGAGAATAGACTGAGAGGCAAGAAATCAAACATGTTCAAGTTTCTACCGCACTCTGACTTGGGAGGAGGGTCAATAGAGAGTAGCAGAACTGTGTCTAAGGTTTGCTTCTATAATAATGTATCATATATTGCCCATAGTCTATTAATATTGTATTAATTTCCAACTAGTTGGTATTTAAACTGTAAGAAGCTTTCAAGCAGGACTATATTTTGAACTACTGTATTCCAGGAATTACTATGAGATATATAGCATCTAAAAATCTTAGACTAGAAACTAACTGTGCACACCCAATTAGTATATTATATTACTTCAAAAAGTTAACGATAGGATTGCTAAAATTCTTCTTTCCTGCTGAATACTACAATCGTATTTGTTATAATGATAATTTTAGTATGCTGTATACTTATGCAAAATGTAGGCGAGTTGTATATTATATGTATTTCTAAGACATGTAATTACATTGTGATTCATTATGCATCATATAGAAAAAGAGACCGTTGCGGAGATCCCAATCTTTACGTACAACAAAATCATATTACGTAGACTGTGTTTCTACTACAGTGAGTCACCTACCTAGCCTCAGGTTCCTCCATTTCCTTACTTTTATAACATCTCCACTATATTAACACTTCGCAGTAGCCATATTTACAGGGTAACACTGCATCAGATAGTAGACTATATACATCTGATAACCTACCACTACTAGGTTCTCTCTCCTATCTCTTGAGCTTTTCCTTATCCTCTGTATGCTGTCACTTTGCCATATCCTTTAGTTGCTTTTTTTGCATATTGCTAAATATTTTATGTTTTCAATAATTATTTATTTCTTTGGGCTATGAATTACACATGGTATAAGGTGCAGAAAATTTTCTTTGTAAAGATGCTGTCACCCCTTTTAGCTTTCCCATATCTTTAGTTAGTCCATTCACCACACAACGCCTTAGTTGGCTTCCAGTTTAGTTAATTAGTTATTATGTACCATATAATATTATGTATAGTATGTTATAGCAGTTGTTCATGCTTTTACACTGTAATATTGCAAGTATAATTCCCTTCTATCACAACATTGTATCATAATACAATGTTTTTTCTAATTACTAATTAGTACTCAGATGCAAGAGATTTTATCAATTTTTATGTTAGTCATTGTCTGCCAACGGCAACCCGGGTTCCAAAATTCTAAATATTTATGTGTTGGGAGACTGGCTAAAGGCCTCAAACAACATGCCTCTCTGTTAAAACCCACTCTACAGCATCTCTCCCTTATTATAACTATATACGACACGTCAATTATTGTTGCTCAGTAGAATAGCAATAATAAGCATTGTTGTGCCTATTGTCACAAATAGCTGAAATAAGTAGAAAAATTTGCACTTTATTTTGTGTAGTTAGTGTAGATGATTGTATTACAAGTAGATTTAGATTTTAACTGAAAAATGTTACTTCTAGAATCCGCTTGGAAAACCAGAATTCTCAGTTCAGTTTGATATGAGAGACTTCAAAGCAGAAGACATCAGTCTGACAACCAGGAATGGAAAACTAATAATTGGTGGTAGGTCAACTTCCTCCTCTAACGAAACTTACGATTTATTCACGATGGTGTAGTAATAGAATACATGTGTTTTTGGTTGGGAACCTTGTATATTTCAGAAATTGATTGCTGAGCAATAATTGAACAGAAAGTTAAATGAGCCTTTTCAAACTAAGCAGTTGATGCTCCCATCTCGGATCAACAGGGTCTAAACTATTTTTGCCTAAACTCCATCTATGCCAGACCAGTGTCCTCTATTTTGGCATCTTCATATTTTCTGTGTATAATAATCAGTGTGATACATAGACATTGCTGTTACTGTATGTGAAGTATATGCATTGTAAACAAAGTATTGTGAGCAGTATCTCTTGAGTTCAGGAGAGTATAATGTCAATGTGTTTTCTGACGCTTGGATTAATTAGCATTACAAAAGAGAGGCTTATTTTGTAGCATTTTTAGATGTTCTCAAAATGGCTTACAGTTGGTATTTGATATTTCATAAGTGCTTCTGTGTACATATGCCGTGTCTATCAAGCACTCCTTCACACTGGAATGCCCAAATGTATTCTTTACTATAATTATTATGTAATATGAATATAAACTTACATGCATTTCAAGTTTCAGTGTCACTAAGCTGTTATCTATACCATAGCAATATTTAGGTTTGCTAATAGAATTCTCTATTCTTGAAAGCTAGAAATTCCTATGAAATGTTCTCAATGCTCTACAAATATTTGTATTCCAGATTGTATTTTGATGAACCATCTTTTCTAGCTACTCATGAAGATAAGATTGGTAATTCCACTTCACGCCGTGAGTTCACGAGAAGTGTCGACCTTCCCGCAGATATACAGACAAACATGCTGAGATCTGTATTCTCCCGTGACGGTGTACTCAGTATAACTGCTCCTATCAAACCTCCACTCTACGACCCGGTAAGTGTTCTTATGGCAGCTATTTGAGTCTATACATACATGCATTGATTTAAATAGAGGGTAGGAACAGTGAGGTCTTCTGTCATTTTTGCATTAAAAGTTATATAACAAGTAGCAAAATTAGTCTCATGTTTTATATAATTATAATTAGTGATGTCATGTAAAAAATGAACTTACTTGAACGGATTTTATTGTTGGGCTACTTTTAAACTGTATGCTGCCTTCTGCTAACACCTCTAAAACTGCCAATGGTGCATGATTTGTTTTGCAAGCTGACTGCTTGATAACAACTATACAATTATAATTGTGAAATTACAACAATTATTCTAATTATCATGATGGATTGGATAAATACATGTAGGTGTTTGACCTAGAGCATAGGCTTACACTATAGGTAGGACTGGAGTTCAGCAAAGTGTCCCAAGCAACAAACAGCTCACAAAATTAATTATGAGTTTAATGATATTGGAGTAGGATATACCTGGTAGTTAACCATTCTAGTAATTGGTAACTCTTTCCAATTCTTGGTGGAGATCACTTGTGTACCATAGAAACCAACACTGATCTGAATACTCCATGGAAACCTTCCAAATGTAAAAAGTATTTGTGTGTAGAACAAAGGCTATACTTTATGCATCAGTGTATTCAAAGTACCCAGGCTACATTTTACCTGTCAATACAGTAGTCTATGCTGTACTGTCATTTAATATATGTACATGTACATGTACAGTATACACATGTAAATGCTGAACGATAAATAAAAAGTTTTTTTTAATTATTATTTTACACATAAGTTTCACATCGTACATAACTTGGAAAGAACTGAACTTATATTGAATGCAAAAAGCTTTTTTCTTCTAAATTCTAGCATACTATGGAGTAGTATGGATAAAAATAACAGGCAGGAAAAATACATGCAGCTTTACCTTATGCATACTTAATTAATACTTGTATTATGCATGTTAACATTATATAATTTTAGATGCATCACTAAACTTACAAGGAGCTCCAGTATTTTGTATTTACACCATGTTAAGGTTTGGTTATGCTTTTAGCTCTGATTCTACATGTGACAGTTTTATAGTTGGTTTCAACTCACAATTTCCTCTCTGGCTACATACTAATGGCTCATATTAATTGCTGTTTTACATACGTAACTATTATATCTTCCATGTTTCACATTAATATGTGCATTAAAATAACTCTGTTGGGTTTAATTACATATCAAAAGTTGTCCTCTCTCAACTCAATGTTAAAGAAAGAGAGAAGACAGCTTCATAATCAACGATTATCAATTTTTGCATTGTGCATGCACCTATGACATGGTACTCATTGGGTGCAACTTCTGTGTTAGTATATAATTTGTAAGTGCCTCTGCCTTGATCATTGGTTTTCATTATTTTGTAGTTACCGAGGAGGTTGTCTCCCCCGCCTTTAAATGCAATAGGTCACCCTTTTACATCGCTTGGCCAAAGTAGCAGCTATATGGCTTCTCCATTTGATAGTTCGTCATCCGGTGCCATGTCCTCATATAGGGATGCACACACTAGCCATGGCTACAACCAGGTAGGATTACTCACCGACAAACCTAATGAAACTCTAAACTTCACACTTCCAGTTGCTGGATACTTGCCAGAAGAGATCACAGTGTCAGTAGAAGGTCGTAAGGTCAAGGTTTACGGAAAGCATGTCGAGAACAAAGTTGGTGGGCGGAAAACTCATAATGAGTTTACTAAAATGTTTGACTTACCCAGTAGCATTAGAGGAGAACATGTGAGATGCTACATTAAAGACGGACACACCTTACATATAGTAGCCAACCTCGGAGATGACCTAACTGGTGCTGTTCACTTCCTTCCTGTTAATAGAAAGTGGTGATGATGAACTTACTATTTGCTTTATCCAATTACTAAACTACTATTAATTTGCCAATGCTGATGAGCTAGATGGCTAATTTGCATTCATTTACACATTTCCTTGCTTATTATCTCAGAGTAGAATGGATAGTATTCATCCCCAAAATATGTTTTATTCTAAACTGATCTTTACTGTCATTCTGTATAAAAGAAAGGGCTAGGAATCCCAAAGGGATGCCATGAGTATAAGCAATCAACCTAGTGATTTACTCTAGTGTGAAGACATGGAATGAACAATAGCATAGCATATGATTGAATACAAATGCTTATATCAATTACATAGTAGAATTTAGACTTCTTGAACTAATGAAAACCTTGAAATATGCTATTAGCCTACTATATTTAACCTCTAGCAATAGACTTTGTTTATATTTTTATATGTTGTATAGATTATTTCGATTCACAGGCCTCTTGGATTTATGTGATTATAAGTACCTGAAAATACTCTCCTAGAAACTCATTTCTGTTTTCATCCTAATATAACCTTATATTTATTTTTGCTACCTGCTAAATTGCTTGAAATAAATTGTAATTCATGGTCAATACAGAATACTGAACTATTTTGTCTGCATCTACATGTGCATGTAGCCTACATGTACATTGTCTGTTACTACAATATGTACTTGATACATGGTGCATCCATTATTTCTCATGAGGAATGCCCTGGCCAAAACAAAACAAGCAAAAGAATAATTAAGTAATTTATTCTAAATAAGTTGTCGTTCAACATAATAACCATGAAAAATGAGCCCAAGTGTTTTAATTTAATAATTGTATGTAGCAATAGACAATCAGCATTCCACAAATATCTAATACTATAATAATACTATTTTATTGCATTGTTGTTAGAATAACATTGAGCACATACATACATGATGTAAGTATATGACTGTGGGGATCATATTATTAGTTTGTTGCAAATAATTAATCCATTCAAATAGTGAACAGAAATTCTACTATGAGGCACTGACCAGTTGTTACTTTGAAGTAAGTGCTTTGGACATGATCAAACCATAATTTGTGGACACTGGATAATTTTCCAGTAATGGATGAAATAATACAGATATATTTCTATCCACACTCAGAGCTCAAGCCATGTTATTTAAAGAATAACTCCCTGCTGTCGTGTTGTGATTAGTAGAATTAGGATTACCACTGCCTTGTTGCTGTTGGCAATAACCAATGATACATGTAAGTTTATCAACTCATATTCTCTCATCTCAATATATATATCAAGAAAATAAATTATGGTTGAGAAGCTGATATGAGCCCATAATACATGAATTCATGAACTCATAGAACATAATCTACTTGCAACTTGTAGTTATCTTCTCTCAAAAGCTCAACATAAAGGTTGACAGAAGAGTTATCTGTCTCTGTAATGTAGCGCTAGAGAAATCACCAGCGTAAGCTTTAATAGAGACTGAGAACTGCGAGTAAATTCCGCAGAAAAAATGAGGCTAGTTGCCAAAAGGCCCATTATCATTTTAGGATACATAGCTTAGTTCTGTTACGCGGATAATTTGATAATTGAAGTTGGTTCACAATTTTGTTGAAACTGCATTTTGATCAAGCGTTATCTCGCAGTTTTGCCCCGAAGTGGTTAACATGGATGTTTCACTGATTGAATGTATTAGCAATGAAGATGACTTCAATTTAGAACTAATTAAAGACATTAAGTACGTCTTTGAGGAGAATAGAAGATTGACATTCACCAACTGGCCTTTTGACCCGAGGCCAGGAACTGAATCTGATCAAAAAACTAAGTGTACATCTGATGCTGTGAGTTAATATTAAGTTTATTATGATTGAGATCACAAACTATTAATGATTACTATGCTAATACTATAATAACAACAATAATTATTAAACTTATGACTAATAAATATTAAATATAATTATAATTTTATGTAACGTTACGTACAACAATGTTAATGTAATAATTATTTTATAATTAGCCTATCATTTAATAATGACAAAACATGTAATTCTTAGCTTCTTGAGTCGAGAATTATTATTAGGACCTTCTATAAAAATATTATAATAGATATAATATTGAAATTAATAACTTTTGTTATAGATATAATGTTAAATTTGTAATAATAATAATATTAAATATATTGATATTGCTTATTAACTCTTATGAAATGTAAATAAAATGTAGGACTATATGAAAAACGGGTCATTTTGCAGGCTATTATTCTATTCCAATTTCCACCTGGAATCATTCCGATTCCACACACACCCTTTACATTTGAGCAAGTATAATTGTAGTGTGTAAACAGCCAGAATCAACCTAACATTTAGAGATTGTCTAGTCTAATAACTCATCTAACTATCTATCCATTTGGTGGCCCTAGTTATTTAAATGTTACTACATAGTAGATATTGGTTTAAGATCATATGATTGTCATAGCTTACAGTGTTAGTTTAGTGATGAGACCTATTGTCTCATTTGTGGTTGTAGCTGGCAGAGGCTGGTTTCATCTATACACCAACTACAGAGTCACCTGATGCCACTAGATGTTTCTTCTGCTGTAAGGAGTTAGATGGGTGGGAGAGAGAAGATGATCCCTGGTGAGATATACTATATAATTATATAGACATTATGCATGTACTAGTGTTGTACATTGTACTCTATACTAAGTTTACGCTATAGAATTTGTTGAGGAATGTAGCAATCTTCTGTAACTAACATAACACAATGGTGTTTTTGATTTCAATATGAATACAATGTGGCTTATTCTAGGAATTTTCTCGTGGGTTACAATGCTAAGGCATTTGAACCATTCCCTATTATCATATTTTGTAAATAGAATAAGATACACACGCACTGCCTATACTCACTCTATGCTAGGTACAGAATTTCTCATGTCCTGCAAAGTATGGAGCCCATCAGCTCAAGAAGACTACACTTTTCAGCGTCACCTATAATAACATTATTGTAGCATCCTCAGGAGTTGCTTCCCTTCCTTTTTTACTGCTCTTTAGATATTCTTTTAGCAGATTTTATTTTGTTTTAAAACTAAATCAATGTCTTTTCTATTTAACACTGCAGGGAAGAGCATGTTTCACACACCAGAGGTAAATGTGCTTTTCTTAAAAAAGCCAAGATATACGAGACGGATATTACAAGGAAAGCCTTTCTACAGCTCGAGATACAAAGACAGAAGAATAACATAGTAAGTTTTGCTCATCAGGTAATTTTCATATATAATTTGTCATTCAGTAATAAGGGCATGTTGAGAATGGTCTAACATGAAAATGAGGCCATCTTTTAAAATCATTTTAAATGCTAAATCTATTGTGGTTAACCAAGTGCATCAAGTTATTGGCATTTACAACTACATGCCTAGTTAACATTTTTATCTAGTTTGCAAAAACCGAATCCAAAGTGAAAACATAAGAATGCTAACAGCTGTACATACAAGTCAACTCAAGCTACATATTTTGGCTATTTTATGCAATGATGTTCCACTTTTCTGCATGGTAGATCAGCCTAATAATTAACAAATAATTATTTGTAGAAAGCCAAGTACGAACTGCTTGCCCAGAGGTTGAAGGATCAGGCTCAGCAAGTGAGGCAGCAGATGTATGAACTTGTTGATAGAGAGACTTGAGTGCTGTGAGAAGCTAGTGTTTTGTATATGCTCTTATTTTTAGTACAGTCTTAGTTTTATTATCTTTAACTACACTACTGGTTGTAATATGATATATAAAACTGCGCAGTGATATCCATGATGTCATGGAAAATAATAACGTAAAATTAAATTAATTAGCAACATTATTAGAAATCGGCATCATAAAATGTATATATTCTTAAGCTAGTATAATTGCAGAATGTACAGTTCTTTCTGAAAACCTATTTAACCAATTAGACATTGGCTGGTGGAATGTGAGCATTGTTTAGTGCTGAGAGTGTCAATTTCATGCATTTATGAGAGGAATGTGATAGAACTAAGCTTATATACAAGTTTACATATATAAATAAATAATGACTATACTTCGTCTACACATTCATGACTGTGAGTGTAAAGCTACCCCAGCCTAGGTATCTTTCTATCAGTAGCCTCAGATTCTGTGTCCATGGGTTGTTCAGGTGGCTGGTATTCCTTAGAGATGGGACTAGGCGTTACTGCAGCTGTCTGTACTGACGTAGTGGTGGCTTCTGGGAAGGGTAGGGATTTTTGAGGTAATGCAACTTCTTCTTCACTATTGACTAGTAAACTGTCGCCTGGTAGGGGTGCAGATCTGTTGTGAGCTGCCTCAGTACTCACCAACTGGGAAATAGATAATACAGTTATAGTTCTAATCACTAATAGCAATCAAATGTACAATGGTCAGAGCATAGAAACTGCTATTATGTATAAGCATAAAATATATGGTTTGGGCATGTGGTAACACTTTTACTTGGTATCCATACAATACAAACAATATTACTGTTTCTATCACAATATTGAACACGGACAATAGTGATCCACTCAGGCCCATGGGCTACAATAGCAGAGTATGTTGCATAGCATTTATGTGTATGCATAAGCTATTGATTACAATATGAAGTTGTCTGCTCTCTCTCTCTCCTGGTGATGCCAAAATCTTTCATAACCCAACGAGTAGGCGAAAAATCAAAATTAGCTAAAAATTATTTTATGGACTGAAACTAATAATGTGTCATACAATGATAGCCATTGTCCCAAGAGGAAGGAAAATATACTGGGAGACGACAACTTTTATAAGTCCTAGTGTCATGGAGTTGTGACTCACCTCTAAGTTGGCCACAACTGCTTGCATAGTCTCAGAAGATAACCTGTGATTAGAGTAACTCAGCAAGTATGGTAACCCTTCATGCAATTTGTCAAGGTACTTCTTGTTCTCAGCTTTCCAAAGAGCACATGACGTCGGGCTTCTCTGGACTAAATTGTACGCTCTTTTGTAATTACTAAGGGCTTGATTTAGACTCATCTTTTCTTTGTCTAATTCTATATGATACGGAACATCAATGTAAGCATCTATTAGAATTTGAAGTTGCTCTCTTTTGTAAAGTCATTTCTACATTGTACATGTTATTGCCATAGAGTTATCTTCTCCTGGGAGAAGATAACTCTACGGCATATGCACAGAGTTATCTTCTATTGGTTATCTAAGCCAATAACAGCGATAATAAGTCTAGCTCTACAAAGTTGCATTTCAGCTGAACAAATTCATGTGGCTTTGTTTGGTTCTAGTTCAATCCCCACAGATAGTTATCGCAACATATTTTCAACCAAGATAGTACATTCAGATAATACAAAATGGCTAGAGCCATTTTAGAGCTAATTAGAGCAAATTAGAGCTATATAGTTAACATCTCTCTAATACCATCCAGTTCAGATGAAATAGAATATGATCTCGAAGCAGAAACATGCTAAGCCAAGCAGATAATAACATACTTTGAGCATTAATGTGCAAACATACAAACTGCATTGTTGACCAGCTTTATAATCTAGCCTGTGATCCTACTAGACTACATTACTTTTAGTGACGTTACATAAAGTACTCAGGTTGGGGTTTAATAACCTTGAAACCAAATACGACATAGAGAATGTACAGTGTGTCTAGACACTTCAATCCTTCAGTACTATCTTATCATTACCTCTAGTCTGACGGTAGAGCACTGCTACTCTGTGATAACAGTCAGCCATAAGAACGAGTCCTCTGAACAACACATCCTTCAACGGAGTTAAGACCGAGTTCCTTTCTATGATACTAATAGCCTGAGCACCATACTTTTTCCCTTCCTCTATGCTACCTTGCCTGCAGTCAAATACCAGAATGATTAGTTACATATTATACACTGCAAAATATCTAATAAATGTAATTACATGCATGTACATATACTGCAACTTGCATAGTTGCATTGTAGTTGAAACTTCATTAGATAAACCATAGAAACATTGCCAAGTAGAAGAAGACAACTTCACAACGATAAGCTTAGGAATATTCAGTTAATTATCGCTCTATCACTTTGCTCTGGTTGTACATCAACATCAATAGCTAATAACAAAACACTTTTCTTTGCGTGAATACTTCATTCTACAAATTTTTCCTATATCACTTGTACAACTGCAGTTCAAATAACACACACACAGAGCACTGCCTGTTGACCAATTTTGGATAAGCTGTGGTCACACGACGTGATTACTTAGTAGGTTTTAGACTCACTGTTCCAGATGAAGTTTAGTTATGTTGATCATACAATCAGCTGCTGGCAGGAGATCCAGCTGATCAGATTTCCCATAGTACTCCAGTGCTGCCTTGTAGCCTCTAACCGGTTTATTTGATGCTGACTGAGTAGCTGCTAGTGGATAGATCGTTGCTGCAACTCTGAAAATACAATGTATATAGTAAGGAGGTAACAGTATTACTACAGTAGATTTTTATACATAGATGGGTAGATGGATGCATGAACAATATAAAATATGCAGGGCGCCTATGGCTAACAATACAACACAGTTATAAATAACCCATCACACCACACTAGAGAAACCATTGAGCACACCAATGACAGTCTCTCACTGTACAGTATATCACATGCATATCACAGTAAACCCATATTTTTATATTTTGAAGTTGCTCTTTCTTGAGACCAGAAGGTCAGAGAACAGGTAACTGTTTGTGCTAATTCAGACAGAAGGCAAGTACAAGTTACGTAGAACAAAATTTATAAAATAAGTGCAGTCCTATTTCAATCATTGGATGAAGACATGCATGCACAATTATTGCAATATTATATGCAGACTACAGATTTGTAATTGAGTTGACAATTCCAAAAATCTGTCTTCTATTGTGGGCTATTGGCTAATACTTCAAATGGCATAAAGGTAGATATGTTATACATGGTAGAAAAACCAAGATAAACTTGCATCAATCTCAGAGATGTTTAGCAGTGAAACTTACAGCGGTGTTAGAATAGGTGTATATTTCACATCCTTTTTAACACTTCTACACAGTTCCACAACGGAATGCTTAGGCTGCACCTGGCTTCTCTCTGCTACCGATATTAACAACAAGCGAATATGAACCGCAAAATACTTGTTCACTGAAGTACTTAGTATTCCTGCCTCCTTTTTATCTGCTTCCCACTTGAGCTCTTTTAGCGAGCAAAATAAAAGTTCATAAAATTGTGTGCAGATACGACTGTCTTTAATGTCTTTGGTGTTCAGCAATAATGTAGCCTCAGTGTAAGTGTTTATAGCCTTACAGAAATGTGATATGTAACACAAAGAGTTTCTATTATGTGTTTGTATGGTAGAATCCAACTGATCCCACCTTCTCTCTGTAGTTAATACGAGTCTGTAAAGAGACCAGAGGTATTGACAGTTGACTCCATCTTTAAGTGTCAGTAGATATTCCAGAGCTTTTGTCAAATATTCCTCAAAGAAATTGATGTGTTGGTGTACACAGAGGAAGAGATGACCTATATCTTCTGTAGTCATTTCTGTCAAACAACTGTCTGAGAGGTTAGCTTTCTCCTTGAACTTGGTATATAGTAATTGAGGATTACCAAATCCTGTACATATAATTTGGAAAGCCTGTGCAATATTAGACTTGTTTCTCATCAACAACTCACAAGATTGTTGCGGGTTGTCCATGCAGTGCTTCCCAAAATATACAAGAGTCCCTATGTTGTGACAGATGAAGGCTTCTTTTATCTACAAAGCGAAATTATTAAGAGTACATGTCACATGTATGGATTAATTTTATTTTGCAAGCAGTTATTACCAGTATTTCACTTTAATAGCATTTGTTACCTGTATTTTATTTTGCATATTCATTGTAATAAAGGGTAAAATGCATTGGGCCCAGTAAATAAACTCACTAATGATACATTCATACAGCCAATCAGGTTTTGGTAATAGGTGAACCAATAATTTAAAATTATAATTTTTACTACACTATTTATATCTACTCCAATGATCAACTTACCTTATCTAAGGACGATATAGTATCCAATAGAAATTGCCTAACCATAAAGTGAGAGCATCGTACCACAGTTTTACGTCGGCTTTCAGTAACCTTATCGCTGGTGCTAAAACTCAGCCAAAATCCTGTATTAAAGTCTTTCTGGACTCTTTCACAAAATCCATTAACTTCTGATCGACTAACGATCTGAAATATAATATATGTTATTAGAGATAAGTCAGTCAGTCAAGAAAATAATCAAATAATAATACATTGTTAGACATCAAGCTACAATGCAACAATTGTATCAACAAAATATATTTATCCAATGTAGTTACAATGTACAATTAAAATGTAGTTGGAGTTGTTATCCCCTGTCTCTAGAGTGTAGATAAACTGCCGAATCAGATTGACGGTCAGTAAGCAACAGCGAATGGTTATGCATACAAAACTGGAACTTTTAGATCTAATTAAAGACCACAATATGATATAAGGTAGTATTAAAATAAACGATTGCTAGATAATTCACTACCAACAAATGTTATGACAACCCCAAACAGGTGGAATTTTTGTCTAGATTGTCTTTACTTGTACCTGATGAATGGCTTGTAGTTGGGCCTCACCACTGAATAAAGCTACAGCAAAGAGAATCTTTTGTTGTTCAATAGTGAGCTCAGTAAAGGTTGTAGACAGAGTTCTATAAATCCACTCAGTAGGGTTGGCTTGGGGAAGGTTCCGAAGTAGAAGGTGTGCTGCTTGTAGGTCTCTGCTAACCAAGATACCCAGCAGGTATAGAGAGAAAGGATGTCCATACTGGCAGAGTTCCAAGGCTAACCTCTGCAGCTCCTTTGATACTTCTTGCTGTGTTCACAAATAAATTGCTAATGGTTAGTGGTTACCAGGTACTGTTGTTATTGAATATCACACAGCTAGTAGTACTTCAGTTTTAACAAACAATCTGTTATACTAACAATAGAACACTAAAAGCAGTAAACAATAGGAATAATACAAAACGATATTAAATATTACAAATTTTTTTACCTCTACCGGCAATTCTTTCAAGAACAATATACTTTATCTGTAAATATTAGATATTACTTAGAATCAAAAATTCCTAACTGTTGATATCAATTTTAAGAAGAGAACAACCTTGAATTTCTGCAAATTACAGAAATTTTTCAAATTGTGCATCTACTGTAATACTTTTAAGGAAACCAGACTCACGCTTTTGAAATCTAGAAATTGTTTGGAATCTTCCAATGCCAGGTTATTGACTTTAACATCTGCTGACCAGGGTCTAAGGGTTTGTCTGTATTCAGATAGTAGCTGTGAGTGAAAACCTCCTGTACTGGCTGTAAGATGTGTAGTAGATGTTACTACTATAGTTACCTGTAATACACAGTAGCCTATCTCTAAGGTACATGTACATGTATTACTGCACGTGATAACATAGAGAATATGTTGTATACACTCGGTATATAGTGTATACATGTATCCTATATTACAATATATTAATCTACAAACGTCTTAGCATTCAACTGCTCACCATAGAATATAGGAAATGATACCTGTGAAGATTTATAGTATAGTTCCCATTCTAGTACTTTACCTGGAGTCCACAGTCATGTACTGTGCAATGTCTCATTTAGTAGTATGAAACTACGCTTTGGTTTTCATACAATTATATTTTTTGATACCTAAATAATATGAAAGTGTGCATTGACATTGTGTAAGTCTGTAAGACTTACAGCAGGTAACATACATACCTGCATCTTCTTACTCTCCAGGTAACTTAGAGTCTCAATTACGAAGTGGAAAAGACGTTCAGATGAAGATACATCTACTAGCATATCAGACAAGTTATCCAGGATAATAAGACAGCCATTGTCTACAAAACCATCGTAGTAATTATATATAGTGGATGTTGATATCAAAAATAGACAGTGAGTTACTTTCCTCAAGCACATAAAGCAATTTTAGATTTTGAAATACGTTATAGGAATCGTAATTATGATGCTAAAAAGTTGTCCTCTCCCTGAAAAACCAAAATCGAGAGCGGACAAATTTTCAACATAACTGAAACCTTTGAATATACAGCAATGACCGTAATACAAAGCCATATGTGGTGAACATAAATGCAGTAAGAAATATTATCATGATACATGATATACTTGTATGAGCATTTGGTTAACTCCTCTTTGTCCAAACAATTCACAAAACAGGAAATAAAATAATATCAATGAGGTATGCCCACGAAAGCCCCGCCTCTCACAACACACAGACAAATTAAAGGTTAGACGTGCAATTTGTCCAAGTTTCTGACCGGAGATAAATAATGGCATAAGGCATATTTTTGAGTTGTTTCTTTCTTATATCTCAGTAACTATCCTGTTGTCATTAGTAGCAAAAAAAACTAGTCACGGTGTAGTGCATTGAAATAATATGTTCACTGCTGGCAATAGATCACATAACTGATTGTTATGACTCATGGTATTTACATCAAGTTTATTAGCAGCCATTTCAACTATTATAAAATAGGGATTTCCATTACAGACAAATTTTTATCAGATTAGATTGCTAACATAGCATTTGGCCATTGCAGATTGGCCAATAAACAATATACGTTGTAGAATAGTATTGGAGGGAATTGATGAATGGTGGGAATTGCTGTCTATATATTTAACCATCATATCTCTAATTAAAACTGAACCCGCTTGCTTATAATACATAAAGAGCAACAATAATATAATTCTGTTTCCAACCTTGGTACTTTCTCTCTAAATGGAGAAGCCATAGTCCGAGTAGTTCTGATGTGTCAGATACAGGTATAGACCCAGTTTTCCTCAACTTTATTAGAATGTGAGTTAAAAGTTGTCCTAAAGTTTTCATGCCCCTAAACATGCCAAAAATGTATACGACAACATATTATTACATAGTCAATGACCCGAAATTATCAAAATAATATAATATAACATGCAGACATGTATATCATCACATCACATGTATAGTACCAGTGTGACAGCAATAGTAGAGTAGATACCTGCAGTCTGTGTACTCCACACAGCAAGGTGTTTCATTATACACTTTCGAAGCTAAAGTTTTGATTAAATAGCTCTTCCCAATGCCAGGACTTCCCCAAACATCAACAACTACAAGATAAGAACAAATGAGTAACATAGCCTCAGCAACATATGTACGTATACGGCTACAAGAAACTAAATAACTACACATTCTCAATATACATTATTCAGATGACAGCTTTATATAATATTATAGGTTTGTATTAAGGCTCGGCTTGTATTAAGGCCGACTGGTCCTTTTCAGCCTATGGGGCCTTGTTGTAGAGCAAATTGGCGGCGCGCAGTTTGGTCGCCTGTAAAAAGACTACACATTGTTCCGCCAAAGCTCACGATCTCTCATTTACCCAAGCATTTAGACTGTGTAATAACCAATCATGCATCATGTAATGTCTAGAGTAATTCCGTATGACTTTATCGCAACTACTGGGTATAGAGGTCAGGCCAATGTACTTGCACATAAACATGCACATTAAAAATTATATACACTTGCACTTGTACAAGTCAGGTATGTGTGTTTGCTGTACATGAATTCTATGACATACATTTAATATGTGTTTTAATTATGAGACCAATGAGTCTGCCAAGTTCTTCTGCACGCCCATAGAGTTCACCCTCTTCTCCAAGCTTGAGATCAAGTTGTTCTCTAGTCAGTCTTTGTGTAAATGCCTTCATTTTATTTTTCAGCTAGAAATTAGTAAATGAGCAATACTTTTATCAACATTATATATATAGTCCGTCACAGTAAGAGAAAAGTAAAAATAGAGAGGACAACTTCACACAATGAACAATAGCTAATGAACGATGATATACAGTATAAATGTACGCGTATACACATGTACATGTACATTATAAAAGTACAATTTTTACCAATGACCAAGTGCTGCTGTTGTAGTAAACTCAGATGATATAAACAAATAGTGGGTACTTTATCATGAGTAGTAGCTTTCAGAGTATCCACAATAATTACCAACATCTTGCATTCTTTCAACTTGTAGAATTACAGCGATGATATAGCTGTTTGATTGCCTTCAACACACCTTTGAGGAAATAATGAAGGTTCATAAGTAAGGTGTAAACTCACCTCTGTACTAAGATCCTTGACCACAATGGACATCATACGATTCATCGACAGAATCAACTGTTTGTAGTTATTACCATTATCTTGGAGAATCAAAACATAAAGATCTTGAGGTTTGGTGATGGCCAAGATATCTCTGAACCGAATATTTCTCACTTCCATGATGGATTCGCTCATCAACTCTCTTAGGACCGAATCATCTACTTCTACAAAGACAATAAATCAATGTCCACACAAGAGGTGCCAAAAGGTCAAATGATTATACTTAACTCACAATTAACACATTGTCCTATGTAATATACATGTATATTTGATTTGATGGTGTAGATAAAAAGATTATAATTGTCAAACCGAAAACTTTTTAATCTTCTACCTAGTGGCAAAGAAGCCTTCACAATATTGTCAGGACTAATTTAGCCCACATACATGAATGATACCTTTTAAAAACATAGTGCAGGTAAGATACAATAAGCTGACGAACATAGGGTAAAGTCTTACCTTCATAGAAAGCGCGCATTAGATCAGCGATATCATCTCTGTAGTTACCACACCCTGAGTGTGGCGATGCAAAAGTACCTGATGAATTCATGCCAGAATACACTATATTTCACATGCGCGTTTAACTTAGCTGAAAGGAAGAAAAACATTAGTTACATGTTGTATTACAATATTGTTGAAAGAAGTCCCACTGCATATCTCAACTTTTTGTTTAGATGGTGATTTTTATACTTTATTGCTTATTTTATTAAAAACGTTTTGAACCGGTCTTTTATTTAATAATTGTTAAGTATATAACCAAACCTTGTCTATAACTAAATACTAATACATACCAGGTAAAAAGACCTATTATAAAACCCATAACGAATAATATTTGATTTGCACAAAATACTGTAAAGATGTTGTTAATTGCAGGGGGGTAACTTTCTTGAAAAAGTTGAGGCAGCCAAAATTGGACTGGCTAACAGTAGCGGTGTGGGGAGGGTGTGTGCGGGATGGGGGAAGGAGGGTGGGGCACCTCCCACAAGAAAACTTTTGAAAATTCACACAAAAACATCCATTTTGATGCATATTTGAGCTCTACGTGATGGTACAAAAGTACAAAATGTTGCATAGTAATCTGCCAATAGTAAACTTCAAATTAGTATACTGCAAAATGGTGCTTCTCTGTTTGGCTTGGCTATGACGTACCCAATTAGGTGCAGTAGTGGAGAAATTTAGATAGCCTTAGTTCCTTGTTTGTGGTTGGGGTTTGGGGTAAGGGCGGTCAACTAGCAAAATATAGAGAAGACAACTTCTCCTGCTTCAGTTTTGGCGAAGAACAAAGGCTATTTCAAATTTCTCCACTTCTGCACCTAACTCGACGTACCATTGTAGTCCTTTACATCATTACATGACTTAGGCCTAAAAATGTACACACATTAGTAAGACGGGAAATAGTGCAAATTTAGTTGATGGATAGAGATGGAGAGTGGTATTTTAGGGTTTCCAAACCCTGAAGAACAGTGTTAGAAGTGGAACAAATGAGGTGGATAGGCACACTGTGCATGCAATCTTATGGCATCCCTATAGTTGAATACAGAATTACACATACAGTGATCCTATCTTACAGATGAGATTATTAGTATTGTCATTGTATAGCTAACAAATTGAGTGAATTACTAAAATGAAAAAAATTGTCCCTCAGTGGGATTCGAACTCGTGTATCTATGTATGAAGACCAAGCACTCTACCAATTACGCTATCAAATCAGCAGTAGCTTCACGCAAAAATTAGCAATTAATGTAATGATACACATAGTACCATCATTTTCATTAGAGTATGTTTATATCATGTGGGGCACGGTAACTATGCCTTCCAATATTAGCTTAATTTTTTCTTCTTTTAACAAAAAGGGCCGCCTGAGCCGCCTAGATAGTTACGGCCATGAATTGTATGCTGGTTGCACAAGTATAGTAAGCACTGTTTTATTCATGTTATTTACAGTAAGGCTGTGACAAATCCACGAATCCGGATCCGATTCCGAATCCTTAGGCACGGTTCCGAATCTCGGTTCCAAAATGCTCAGTTTCGAATCCAACATTGTAAATTTTTTGTTATTTTTTGTAGCAATTATTTATAAAATTATTTCATTATTAATAAAAAATACAGGTTGAAGCTGAGCTGTACTTCAGTAGCCATTCATCAATGTCCTCAACTACAAACTAACAGTGAATAGCAGATGAAATATGCTTATACAATTTGATTACATGGTTTATTTGGTGACAAAAGATATTGAATTTGTTAAAACGAGTAATTCCACGCGGAATCGGAATCGAGAATCTGCATGGTGTCAGGAATCGGAATCGTCAGATTCGAAAAAATTTGGATTCGTTCCAGCCCTAATTTACGGTACTTAATTGTTGCTTGTATATGCTATCATATGGCATATGCGGAGAGTAAACCTTTGATACAGAGCATTAGCAGTTACTAACTCATCAACATTCTCTGAACTCTATGAATGCAAGGAGTAGGATGAATGCAAACACATGACAAAAACAGATGTGTATTATTTATTTCTAATTGGCAGGACTGGTCACCGTGAAAATTGAGAAATGCAATGCTCACATATTCGATATTCATATTCATATTGATATTTAATTTTAGAATTTATACAATTAATTTAACAATACAATAACAAATGAATTTTAATCACATGCAATTAAACAGGCTTGCCAAGTTCGATTGATGAAAATCAGGGAGATTCAGCATTTGGGTGGAAGGTGTCAATCTTGGGTGGGGCACCAAAATTTGAGTTGAAAATCAGGGGGTCTGCTGCGGAATCAGGGAGACTTGGCTGTTGGCAAGCCTGCAATTAAACTTATACAATCATGTGCAATCATGGGGGATTTCCCACATCATTCGTAGTATGTTGGCCCGGATACACTTAGTTGACCAGTTAAAACTGGGCACCAACCGATTCTACGTCGAGAACTCGTACAGTGAAGACCAATAATTATTATAACATTCTACGGATCATAGCCGAGACCCAACGGTTCGGACTTTTAAGATCGGATTGACATGCACCCAAGCTCCTGCAGACCGACTTTGCAGAAGGTCTTGTCACTGTCCAGTATCCAGTATTTTTGCTTTCCTTCTCACCCATAGAGTAATCTATGATCTCACCATTTTAATTTCACAGAAACCTACACATGCCCAACCTAATATCTTAAAATTTAGTCAAACCCTAATTTATATCTACTGCAACAGTACTACTCCACACCCATGCACGCAGTTGCTGCCATATGGTTGCTATTGCTACCCACGATCACTCAGTGACTCACAGAACCGTAAGCCTTAGCCTAAGGCATCATAAATCATAATTTAATAATTCTCTTATGATAAATTGATAATCGCAATGATAATGATAGTCTAATAGTAAAATGAAAATGAATAAAATTATGTTATTTCTGGCTCGATTAGGTGTGGTATAGTAATAGTACTGTAATACACTGTGACTGTGACTATCGAATATGACCATCCATTGTCAATTATGATTTTTTTTTAGATTTTATTACTATACCACGGGCAGAAGGGCGTAACTCTTAATGATAGCAACACAAATGATGACTGTGACCACAGTTTACTGAACGGAGTTCAGTAAACCAAGGAGTAAGAGTAAACTGTGGGCATTAGGAATTACGCCCACTTTGCCCGTGACTCATGTTTGTGATTGGGTTCCTAAGATAGATCATTATTTATATTATTTATTGCCGGGCTCCCATTCCCAAAGTTATCAAATCCTGTTCTCGACTGCAGTGCCAATATTCCTACATACATGTATTTAGACTAGTTCTTTACCATAATTGCACAACATAGCCTACATGCCCAACTACACCTTGGCATGGTTTTTCATGGAATGGAATGTCTACTAAAAGAAACAAGCTATGTTTTGGAAATGTAAAATTTTTCGAAGCAGTCTCCCACTTGGCTTGCATTTCTGCTTGACTTGACTTGTGACTTGCATGATGGCTGACTTGACTTGACTTGAGGCGGCGCTGGCTTGACTTGCCTTCACAATTTTAGAAATGACTTGAATTATTGACTTGAAGTCTGACTTGAACCCATCTCTGTTGATAGGTGTTTTAATGCTGCTAACAAGCCCTTTATTTGATGATAATTTTCTGCATTATTGATTTTTACTTGGCAGATGACACAAGCAACAGTAATCAATACCATATAACATTTGACTACACAATGTTTTGCATCCACTTACAGCTACAGAGATGACGAGCTTAAATGAGAAAAAGAGGTGTTAGAGCCTATTAGACTTAGACAGTTATTAGTTTAAATAGCTGGAGATTATTTCTAAGGTAAGGTGGTTGTGAGGTGTTTTCCGTGCAGCAAATGGAATCATTGTGAAATCATTGAAAGACGTAACATGTTTGCGAATTATACATACAGTGGAACTTGTCTAATTCAAACTCCAAGGAACCGCCATAATTAGTATGTGTGTACCTATATTAGTATGTGTGTACCTATATTAGTATGTGTGTACCTATATTAGTATGCGTGTACCTATATTAGTATGCGTGTACCTATATTAGTATGTGTGTACCTATATTAGTATGTGTGTACCTACATTAGTATGTGTGTACCTGTATTAGTATGTGTGTACCTTGTATGTATGTATAATAAAGAAATGGCAGCTTGTGGTGAATCCAATGAGATGGACACAGGGAGTTCTGATAGTGACTGTGACATGAAATCCACTTCTACAACCCAGGATGTGAAACCGAATTTGTCTGGCTATCATACACAAATAATGAAAGATGTATTCTCTGGACTAAAAGACGGTAAATGGCGGTGGCAAGAAGCGCACACTATCAATAGAGTTATTAAAACAAAATTCCTGATGTAAATTATTCTTGATGTGCAGGCTTGAAGACAGCAAGTAGCATGTGTCTGTAATCTAGATTGTTTGTATTGCTAGTAGTAAGGGCATCATCTGCAGTACCCTCTTGGTAGATATTTTGCTTTTATAATTATAACTGCAGGCACATAAAGTATGCCTACGATTAAATAGTTTTAAATATCTCCACCAGAAACACATGATTATTGTTTTGCTTTCCATCACAATGATTGGTTAACGCAACATATAGGAAATATATAATCCAAATTAAAGCTGCGTTTACACTATACCAACTCCAACATCACCTCCGTATAAGTTGGTGTATTGTAAACACAAACTAATTGTTATTAACTACTAGATTGTATCTTTTATGTTATATAAATAGATGAGGAGCCTCTGTACACTGATGCCTATTTTAGAAATTGATGAGAATGCATTAGAAGCTTTACAAATAGAGTTTGGGCGTGTTGTAAAGAATCCTGAACTCTATACCAAATTGGTATCTAAGAGGAAATGGGAAGATGTACTACAAGTACTACTGGAATATGTGGATGATGATGTACCATTGGTTATAAAAATCCTGTACGAATGTGTACCTAGTTGTGGGGTCATGAATGACCTACCTGAGCCCGTAAGTCTACTGGGGTATGATACAAGTACTAGTATAGCCATGATGATCTAAAGTATTGACAATCGCAGTGTTATATTCCTATCATTGGAATGACATCACCACAATGTGTCGCACGTTAAATGAATGAATTGGGTACTCATCTTCATTATAATGCTGCCTTGACTAGGGTTCCACAAGCCATAGTGAGATCACTATTTCTAGTTTAGTGAATACAGTTGGCTCGTATATCCTACTCATGGCTTACTTGATCAAGGTGAAATAGATTTAGTTTTTACATGGTATTTGCTGCAGTGTACTGGGCTAATACAATACATTGAGATGTGTTGAGATACCTTAAAACTAGTTACTCTCGTAGTTTCACTTAAGAATGTGCATAATGTAGAATATGGTGATCGTGATTCATATTATTTTATAGTTAAATTTTAGTGATGGAACTGTGGTGGCCATTGCTACCGAAACATTCATCACCTAATTGACTAAATATAAGGGCTATTGGTAGCTTCTATTTCTGTTGATTCTGTAGCTTAAAGTTAAAATGGAGTTTCTCAATGATGTCTACGTCAGGAATAAGGATGTTTGGGGAAGTAGGCCTCTTTATGGACGTGATCAGCAGCTGCAGGAACTGAAAACGCATATGGACTTTGACAAGCACAGGGATGTGAAATGTAAGTCTAGAGGTTCCCATTTTTGTCAGTAGCCATTATAGAGGCCGGTTCCTAGTTGGGAAATTTCGAAAAAGACAGTTCGAAACAGGACGTTTTCCAACCGGACAGTTCGAAACAGGACGTTTCCCAACCGGACAGTTCGAAACAGGACAGTTTGAAACTGTGTAGATTACATTTAGAAAGAGACAACTCACAGATAATTAATTTTAATCAACTAAATTAAAAAATAATATTAAGAATAGATATAGTTGAAATCTGGGGTTTGGCGTTTCGAACTGTCCGGTGCTGAACTGTCCGATTTCAAAACGTCCTGTTTCGAACATTCGCGAATTCAGATGTAAGTATGGCCACATCATTACGTGGCTATTAAGAGGATTGAACACGTTTCGATACCAATTAAAAGTATTTTAAAACCACAATGCTCAAACTTATTACACGCACACACGGCGTTATCTTTGCAACTTGCTGCTTTATGATAGAAAAGATCATCATAGTTTTGGACCCAGAATGTTGGAACAATCTTGGATGATGTAGCATGTCTACAGCATTCTGCATAAGGTTATTTTAGAACAGTGAAGTTAATGCAACTGAATCGATTCATTCATAGTCACTCCTGCTTTGCAGAGCATATTATTTCAGTTTTATTTGAATTCTGCAACTTTGTGGAAAACATTATATAACTGCAAGATGTCTTCAGCCATTAAAAGTCTCTCTCTCTCTCTCTACTATCTGTTGTAAAAGCATTATATACATTTGTATGTTCCACTGTAGCCAGGAGTCTGATTGCTACATATTTATAAAGCAACCTAATAGTATATGTCCAAGTAAGTTAAAACGTAGTGGGTAGCAAACTATTTAACTTCAATTCCCAGCTAAAATGTGGATGGTTGGTTCCAATTTACCTTATAGCCTATACCTTTCTCATTTAAATGGCATGTCAAAAGAACTGGAACTCTTTTCTATTCTTGTATTTGCACAACAATGGAGAATGTTTGTGCAATCGACTGTTATTGGTTTTCACATGCACGTTAATAAGGCAAACACTGTGGTGTTTAATCAGGTGAATGATCACACTGTTTCTTAGATTTTGTATTGCATTCATCTTATTAATAATAATTGCAAAGTATAGTTTTCTCCTGAGTCAACATGTTGCGCCTACCTCTAGTTGCCATTAAAGAAAAGTCCTAACTACCACGCCTTTGCTTTTGCTAAAACAAGTCTTGAATAGAAAGGCGAATCAAAAATGAGTATTATTATCAAATCCACACACTTATGCTGTCTACTTTATGGTTCTAGTCGATCTCATCGTTGATGGGGAAAGTGATCAAATTTTGTTGATTATTTCTCATGTAGTGGTGAACATTTGTGGCATGACTGGGATTGGCAAAAGCTATTTGGCGAGATGTTTTGTGTCGAGGCATCTTGTTGGGCAATCCGTTCCAGTCTACGTTGATGCACGGTTAGTAGTTGAGATTGCAATGTTACCTGAATTGAATATCATCATCATTACTTACCACGATGAACTAGTGTAAGATGGTAATAACATACATATATATACAGTGTATATATATTAAATTTTAGTTCATCTACCTTGTACATGTATATTTAGATATTGGGTAAAGAGCATATAATTTGTTTCCTGTGTTCTTCAGTATTGTGTGCACAAGCATTGTAGCTCAATTTGGTACTTTACATCTTCATAACTTTTATCTACTTCCTGCCAGTAAGTTATTGGCTAAGTCTAAAACTAAATGTAAACTTAATGTAGACACCTCACTTTGCTATATTGTACTGTGGTATGATGAGAAGTTCATATTTCGAACCAAAATGTTCTGATTATTGCACTCCCATGGGCTTATTTCAGTATACATGTGCGTAACCATACAGAAGTGTACATGTACGTGTACCTTTTCAATGGTCTCAATATTTCCTCTTACACTTGTTAAGGCTTGGCTACACAAGAGGCCGTGAGCGAGCGTCAACGGAGCAATGCCAATGCCCAGTACCAGCCCACTAGTGGCCTTGATTAATATCCAGCCACTAACCAAAGTTGATTTTTAATGAATTATGTAATTGGAGTCGTTGTATCTAACATTAATCAATCATGCAGTGGACCGAAAAGATCAACATGTTGGTCTTTGCATGGACGAACAAACGCAGCCAATTTGCTCTAGAATGAGGCCGAAAAAGAACTTTTGCCTTCCTTGATATCCTGAATATCTAGATAAAGTTTATCTCACTAAATACATTATATCATTATAGTGAAACGTCCTTGCCTTCAGAACTGTGGTCTATGCTGGTGGAAAGCCTCTTTGCTCATAAAATAAACGGAAAGCCTACACAAGATGATATGATGACCAGCTTTTACTCATTTCTGAAAGAACACAGTAAAGGTAACCCTCAGATTCTAGTTTGGCAATCATAAAACTTTTGGTTATAGCTCCCTGGTTCTAAGCTTGCTTTCGAGAAAGTTGGCGCCGTAACAAAAACTCCTCATGTAAGCATAATATCGCCAGGATTAATTATCTGGAGTTTTATGGTCAAGATGCAAAGTATATATTAATCTTCAGCTAAAAATCGCCTGAATGATCCATTCAAGCCATTTATCGCCAGAATAAATAAATCGCCTTGTGTAAATATAGCTATCTGGAGATTTTGTAGCTTGGCCACAAAATTGTAGAAATTAATCTTGTGCTTTCATTGGATGATTGTTGTTGAAGTGATAAATCGCCAGGATAAATCGTCTGTGTAAACTCTCCATAAGTGTCTAATAATGCAATATTTTCTGATCTTTGTCAATGTGTTGTGTTGTGCCTATTCAGACTGTCTATTTGTGAAATTTAATTGACCTTCAACTTTAGGATTCCCATTAATCTGTGGTCAAGAATGCAACTTGTAATTATATTGAAACACAAAAACAAAACTTCTAATAAGTAATGTAATGTTATGAACCTCTTTTGGATTTTGCTCATGGGGGGGGGGAGTGCTTATTATTTTTTGCATAAAACGCAGAATTACCTCAAATATAGCTACCAATATTTTATATTTACCTGTAGCCCTACAGGTAAGAAAAAAATATACTATCTGGGATAGTATGTTGATTGTTGGTCTGGTTAGAGTTCGTATAATGGCTTTTATTTATTGTTTCTGTTATACATTTTTAAATACATTATAAATCAATGTTGCAACTTATGTATATGCAGTTACATGAATCTTTATGTTATTTACAGAACGATATGTAATCGTTTTTGATGATTTCTCCAAATTGATGTCTCAATCTACGCAGAGAGAGTCTTTAGAGTTTCTAGATGGTATTGTTAAAGAAGCCAATTTAATGAAGATACAGGTAAATCGTATTTCAAGCAAATAGCTGTAACTCGGCAATGTCATATGGAACCTGCCACGTGTATGTGTACATGTAATCTTATTGAGGAATTATACTGGTACTATGAAGATGTTAGTTGCATGCACATATCCACAGATGATACAACATGTAAAAAAATGCAAGAATCTTACTGTAGTTTCATGTCAAATAAATGCTATCCAGTTGAAGGTTAGAATTGTTTTAATTTTTAGATGCTCACTAAGCAATTGGTTGTTATGATTTGCTGCATGTAGATTTAATCTAGGGTGGGGTGTTCAATTCTATTGAAAGTTGTGCTCTAGTTTTTATGGATTGATTTCATAGGTAAAGATCTTGGTGACGAGTCAAACCCACTTTACAATGACAACAACTGAGAAAAATGAGATGGAAGGGATCAAAGACATCAAACTCAAAATGAAAGACTACACCAAAGACCTTCCTCTTCAGAGGTTGAGCAACGCAGATGCTGAAAAAGTCTTTGGCTCCGCATTGGTGAGAATTGTATTACATCTTTTTATCTGTCTTAGATGCATTATAAAGGAGAACTGTAGGGTTGTTTTGTATAATTTTACATTCTTATGTTGCTACTGATTACTGTTGGAATAGCTGACATTTATCTAACAGCAAACGGTGTCTTTTATGGTCTTCTGATCTTGTATGTTATATAGGTTATGAAATTTATATAACCAAAGTCTATATTCCTTTTACATCAATGTGTTCAATAGGCTGTTTTAATGTGTATGTATTAAATGTGAACATATGGCATGAAGTCTAGTGAAGCTGAACACTCGACCATTCACTGGGTAGAAGGGCTGGTAGGAACTGTAAGCTGTACTCACTGCATATTATTACTAAGAAGTCAGAATTTTCTATGGAAATTGCGTGTAGATTTCGTTCATCGTGATGGGGAATAATCAAATAAGCTTATTTTTAATGTTTCAGAACTCAAATGTGGAAGTAAAGTCCGAGCTATTGAAATATTGTGATGGTCATCCCTTCTTGTTAACTCTGATGGGTGCAGCAGCAGAGATCGATTACACTCCGACAGCTGAGAGGACAGCTTTATCTCTAGAAGATGTAAACAATGTTACTATCATTGTTGAAGAGCACCTGTCGTCAGCTTTCGATAGGTTGCCAATGGAAGGACGACTCACCTTGCTAGCAGTCACATTGTTTGAGCGAGATGCCCAGCTGAATGCTCTGCATTATGTAAGCAAAGAGATCCAAATACGGCCAAAATATTTCAAAGATTCTGTTCGCTGGAGTAATATTACAAGTGTGACATTGATGCAGGTGTTAGATGAGGTTTCTTAGAAATTTATTATATTAATTTTCTGTTTTCATTAGTGTTCCATCCAGAGGGAGCAGCCGTGGCTTAGGGGTTGGAATGCTGAGCTTTCATGCTGAAGGTTCCAGGTTCAAACCCCGGTCACGGTGGTGTTAGGAAGAGCATCCAGCCACAGTTGCTCCTGTGCCCCATGTTAAGTCCTTGGGGTCATGCAAGCCAGCATGGCTTCAAGGCAACTCCTCTACCCCTGCCAAAAAAAGGCCATGTTATCTGGGCCTTTCTCACAGGGAGTTGGCCAGCACTGGCAGTGAGAGCTGCTAGGGGCTGGTCACGCCGAGGAGTATAAGTCGGTGAGTTTTTATTAGTGTTCTATCCGGGATACAATAACGCATTTATGTTGCATGCTGAGTTAGTTTTATTGTGAAATGGACTTCATTTTATAGATTCTTGGATGTGAGAAGTCACAAAATCAGTTCAACGATATGATGAAAAAGCAATTCTTCAATCAGTTCTGGCTTACATTCCGTAAATATGACATCAAGGAAGAAAAGGAAAAGTATACCGTAGTGAACACACATCACCCTCTGGTCTTAAATTTTCTCAAGAAGAAGATGAATGGTTATCTGGAAGATACAGATTCCTCCTGCCACAATGAATGCGTAAAGGTAAGTTTTACTGCTGTTCTGTATTTAACCCTAGGTTTGTGATTTTGGTGCTGAAACCTCAGTTGATCCGACTCATGCTAAGCATTACTGTGGGCAGAAGGGCATTTATTTCCTAGTAAATAATTATTCAGTAGCTGTTTTACAGTTGTAAATATGTTTAATGAAGGAACGACAAAAGTAGGTGACTTATCAGCACAGCACTCTTTACTTTACGTTTACACGTAGGCTATGTGAAACATTTTGGTTTGCATTAGTCACTTTTGAACCTTGAATGCTGACAAGAACTTCAAGGTTCAATTGCAAAAAAATGGGTAATTATGATAGAAAAGTATTAATTTAATTTGAAATCTCTCACAATGTGGGAGCGTTTGGTTGTTAGTTGTTCTCGGTGATTGATTTACGCTCCGAAAAAGTTCTGCAGCGCAGTGACGTATTAAGGCGCTTGCATACAATTATACGAACCATGACCGACTTTAAATTTGCTTTTGTTCAGACAGTTTCAGCATAGATAAAAGTATTTATTTCTAAGGTACATAATTTATTATGTAGTTATTATATTTGTAATGGCCTATAATAACTAGATTAAGGAAATATTGTACAAGATTGTGATCGAGGTGTGCAGTTTGGGTAATCTTACAGTATGCATAACTTTAATAATCTTTCATTCTCCACAAGCTTTTTAATCACTGGGTTTCTCAGCATTATAATACATGTAGCATGATATTGTATAGTGTAAGTTATATAGATTTTACTGTTTAAATGAATCATGTATATGATAAATTATGTAGTTACGGACCTGTAGTATTTTATAGCAGGCCTGTAGTTTTTACTCATTGTGGTACACTCTAAATGTAAAATTGTGCATCGTATGTTGGTAGTAATGTTAGTACATGGAATATGGCAGAATAGTTACTCTGGTTTCTCTAATTCATATGCAACACCCGCTACCAGTAGTCTGTGTAATTATCGTGTGCGTTGTGCTGCCGCTGTCAATTGTTTCGTTGAAACTCCGAAACCTATAGAGAAGTTTCGAAAAAAAATTTTTGGCGAACCACGGAAAAAGACTGTCACTTCGGGATTGACTCACCAGTACGTAAGTATTGACTCATATTTATTATGTATTTTAGTATAAGAGGCGTTACATCATCTACTTTACATCTGAAATGGTGAAAATTGGTACTAATTGTGTCAGGATACAAATACAAATGGATAAACAGTGCTCTGCTAACTACTTTCCATCTCTCCATGCGAGGTTTATGAGGGCTAGAATTCACATCCCCCGTGCTTTTGACTACATTTGCTATGGGTCTGACCCAATAGCGTCACAGTTATTCTTCTCCAAAGATCTCAATGGGACTGACCTAAGGAAACCTAGTGATATCGCACATGTATTTTTGTGCCTACACCAATTTCATGAGCACTTCAGTTATGCTGTTGTCAATGCTGTGAAAGATCTTGTCCATGGTGTTGTTCGAGACCCCAAGCACAGAGTTCTTTGGTGGGCTTTGTATACGATGTTGCTGACTGTTGGAAAAGAATGGGACAAATTATATGATATACTGAAGGATAGAGCTGAAATAATGGAACCCAAGCTTCTCAGCAGCGCTTCTCCTGAACTGTTCAGTTTCTGCAAAGCAATATATGATTATGCAAATGGCACACTTCACACATTTGCATCATGGGCAAAGGAGTGCACAGATGTGGTACAGGTAGAGAAACGTATTGAATCTCTCTCTGCCTCTTTGAGAACCCTTCGTCTGAAATATTTATCATCTAATTGGAAGGGTGTCCGCTTTTACTTTTCAATTCACATCTTACTTATCAAAGCTGAAAGCATATATTCTGCAAATCCAGATTGTGTAGACTCTATTTGGAAAGGTTATCTTCTTTGTAAAGAAGCAAAAAAGCTGATTTCCAATGGACCGGCACATGCCAGAGATATCAATATCGAAATTCTGACACCATTGTAAGTTTTTAATAAATTACTGGCTTATGACTTTCATTTTTATTAACGTTGTTAAAGCAGTAAATATTGTCACCCTTCTTTTTATTCTAATCAATTGTATTGAGTTATCTCAAACCAATGAGTACAAGATAGTATAAAAAGTAAACCAAACCTCAATTACATAAAAATCTTAGGTAAGGTGAAATATGTGAATGTTGAGACACATGTCAATGTCTACAGTGCTTTGTTGCAGCAATAAACCTTTGTCTGACGAGTCATAATTTTGGCACTCTCTAAACTAGTTTCCCTGCTGATGGAGATTGGTTGGCAACAATCCAATTACAAGCTTGTTTTACCATATTGAGCATGTTGAAAACATAGCTAACATTTGTGTATTTGACCTAGCTAAATATGGCATTTGGTGAACGTTTTACTTTCTCATTATGATCATCTTGTGTATTTTAGAGTTTGCAGTAAGTTGGCCGCATTCAGAGCATGCGAAGGTGACATGGCTGACATCTCTGCATGCAAATTTTTATATGTAGAGGCAGATTTCCTCTATTCTGCGGTGAATGAAACATATAAGCGCAGAGGAATGGATAAAAGCATTGCGTGCGCTGAAAACCTCCTCGAGCATGCAACGTTGAGAAGAAGTTGGGGCATTGTTTAGTGAGTTGTATAATATATGTGCATACCAAACTTAAATTTGCCCAGAGATTATAGATTGTTAACATGTTTGTTGACTGGATCATTCAAGTGTCCATTCAATGTCAATCCAATGTCACTATTATCCTTTGTTGCTCAGCCACTTGACCTATCAGTTAATAAAGTGCACAATAATTTATCTACAAACCAATTACATAGTTTCTATTGGGCTTCTGCCAATTTCTCCAGCAACACTGCCACGGTTCCTTGTGTGGCTATTGTATTTTCTCCATAATGTATCGGAGCAACATTCATAACTTCATACTGGTGTGAATGAGTCAAAGATTTCTGCATTGTCAATGCTAAATGCACCACCAGCAAAGACCATTATTTCTACAATAAAACTGTTGGATAGTAATATGTTGGGCATTGCCTCTAGGAAGTTGGAATAGTATTTTCTGTTATGCAAACTACTGGCATTTTTATTACCTTTTTTCCAAATGGACAAATGTTTTATTTTTGGATGCCAAAGTGATGCTTGTAGTTTGCAAATGCAACTAAACTGTTGAATATTATTTTATTGTTTCTAAATTCAATGTTAATAATTTTACATTCATTTTTAGTTCTGATGAAGTTGTTAAAAGAACTGCTCTGGGACATTTGCACGAATCGATTTTGTTATCTCGAAGTGCAAACTCCATTCTAGAGCATGCTTCAAGAAACAACAAGTTGAACTTGTTTAAAAGCTATGTAGATACTGCTGATAGCTTGGAAATAAAACAGACATTATATAGCAAATCGAGAGGTAAGTCAACCTGAAATTCAATAGTTGATATTTGATTTGAAGACTAGTAGCATTTTTTTATCTTTCCAAGTAGTAAACCTAGGTTGTACATGAAATATATATTGTAATGTTTTATGGGTAGTTCACACTGTTGCCGATGTAGACCCGAGTGTGGGAAGTGCTTGGGAGTGGTCAGCCAAGTTGTACTTCCACTATTACATATAGAGTGAACAGTTATGTTGCTCTTATCAGTGTTGTAAGGACGTAGGTCCAATGCTTAGACTCATTGAAGGGTCATGGATCGGCGGAGGTCCGATGTTTATACTCCTAAGAGTGTAGAAGTTCTTAATATGGTCTGATGCTTAGGCTCATTGAAGAGTCAAGGATCGACGTAGGCCCGAAGTTTATACTCAATAGAGAGTGTTGAAAGAGCCTTATACGAATATGAGAATGAGCTCGGCGCTAAAGGTCCAAAGGGACCAAGGCTGGAGCTGCCTGCCTGCAAGAGTAAGATTCTGTAGGTTGAGTTGAGAGATGTTGCTTTATTAGAGCGCAATCAACAACTGACTAGCCTAAGAAAATGTACTTGCTTTTATACTGAATCAGTTTTCGGTAAAAGTTCCGGTAAAAAGCCCGATAGAGTATCGGGTGGGACGATAGAGTATCGGTTCTGGAAATTGCATAACAATATGGCGGAAAAGTGCCCGAGGTAAGACCTAAAAATGGGTCGGCTATGACAAAATGGCTTATAATCATGTGAAAGATATTATTACGTAAAAACTGGCATACTCCGAGACATCGGCCATAATTCATAACAGGCAAAAGACTTAGAATAGTTAGTGCAATAATATCAACTTGCTATAATGATGTGTAATGCGTAGTAAACAATAATAGACAAGTTTAGGCGTACATGATTGGATAATAATAGTACATGAGCCAGACAGTAATTAATACATGCATATAAGGATAATGTAATGCAATGCAACTGTAGGCAATGTAGAGTTAGTTAAGTGTGGCAGTCTATAAGAGACTAAACATGGCTGGCATGCCGAAACACCACAATATTATGTACATAGACCGTTTATAAGTAGCAATAAAAATTCACAATGAGTCAAATGCATTCAAATTTGAGCGTGTACCTGTACATTGTTTCAGGGGTCAGAATGGTCATAACTATTTATGACAAATTATTTATAATAATATACAAGTATAAATACGACACACCGATTAAAACTACAACAAATGACCACCGAATTGCAACGCTGGTTGCAACACAGTGTGAATGGTAAGGATGGTATCGAGTTATAAAGATCAAAAGATGCAGAATATGCATGCAAGCGTACACGACACCAGACAACAACGGAAATGGGTATGCTAAGGGGATAGAGAGGGTCATTTAAAAAAACTGAATAATACCAAAATCCCACACACTCCTGCAGCTCCTGCCGCTCAAAGAGCCTTCAACCTCTGAGGTCCCATTAAATAGGATGACTAGATGCACGACATAGCAAAATTACCAACAGAAATACATAGTATAAAATTCTGTATGGAAATTGAATCTCCTCATGGGCGCCCATGGACTACTGATCACAATATGAGGGTCCATTAATTATCTGTTTCAATTTATCTGTAGCAACGGAGAGGGTACAGTGTCAGACTGCTGCATTGAAATATTACCTCAAAGCATATAATCTGATAATTCAAGCTCATTACTACTGCTACCTTTCACCAAATGAAAGTCGTCTTCAAAAACTTGAAAAACGTCTGATTGTGATGTTAAGGAAGCACTGCTATAGACCAGAGAGCATTGACAAAGTGTCTTTTAATATGGAGGTAAGGATGGATTCTCACTTCACTTGAACTGGGTTTGCAACATGCTTTCCAATATCGCAATCATAGATTATTATGTTAGGTGGGTAACCTACTTGATTTGGGTTTTTTATGACCGTATACCTCATTGCTTAGTCAAAAATAATTAAAAATAGTTTAATCAAATGGTGCCTGAATCTTTTCTCAGCAAGTTAAGGAGTTAAGCCGAAGAGAAATGGATAACAAAGTTCATCTTTCTGGTTCAGAATTTGATAGTTTCTCAAGCTCATCCTCCGACAATGGAGAAGAGTTGTTGGCGTTTCCCCAACAAAACACAGCCACAATCGTTGCACCTTTCGTCAAGATGGACATTGCACACTCATCTGCTCAGTCATTCTCTATGCCTCCACAAAATGTTTCTGTTGACACAGTGCTTCCACAGAATGTTTCTGTTGGCACTATGCCTGCGACAGAAGAGATTACAAGTCGAAAACGTAAGAAACTTAGTTAAACTACGTGACTGTATAGTTGGTCACACTCTGCTAGCTACTATCTACAGAATGTCGAATGTATTAGCAGTAGAAGTACAGTTCGCGAAATTTTTCAAAAATGTATATGCCTATTACCTGTGGCATGGTATATCTTTTCACATTTGTTATCAAATATTTTTAAAGACACCAAATAGCATTTTATTATCTTGCATCACGATTGCCTAGATTTTATGCCCTTCCCTGGGTTGGGTTAAGTGATGTACGATTAATACTACGTTATGTTTTACAATTTTTATGCATTACATGGTTGTATATTCTATTTCAACATTTAATAAATATCGTACACAGCTTATAAATGTTATACAGTAATTCTACAGTATTTCTACAGCAATTCTATTGTTATAAGTGGAACTATATGAAAGCCTAACATTTGTCCTTTTTTATAAAATTGTGCGACTTAGGCATTTTGAGCCTTGGGCTGTTGCTTTCAGTGAGTCTGTTAGAGAACTATCTGTTGCAGAGTGTTCTTAGGTGAATGGATTCAACCAATGAAACTCGGTGTGTATTTCTACTAACTACATTGTATAAATATAAATATTTTTGATCATGTTATTGCCATTTTGATTTATTTTATTTGACTTTGCCACTACAACTGTTTCACTTTGCGTCTCCCTATAATGTGCATTGGATTAATTGTATGCAAGTGGTAATGGGAGCCCTCTATTTTCCAAGATGTTTTGATAGAATTCAACTTTTGGATACTGCCTTTGAGTCTTTTTCAAGGAATGAATGGGCTGTCTTGTTTGTAGAAAAAAAATCCCTACCTAGTTACAATTGAAAATTCTTGTTTTCCTGCAAGGTCTAGCACTAAAACAGGCAGATGAATTTTTTGCAGTTTACCATGTATGTATTGTGAGTCGAATTGGCAAAAATATTTTAGATAAAACTGTTCTGGGTATATTCATGTATAATTCTAGTGGATTAAACTGCACTAAATACGTCTATGAGTTTGGTGAATTCACTGTTTTTTGTAAATTTCAGTTCAAGAGACGATATGTTATCTACTTTGCATCTGAGATGGTCAAGATTGGTGCTGGTTGTGTGGGAATACAAGCGCACAAAGATAGGCAACACACCCCTAATTTTCTGCCATCACTCTGCGCACGATTTATGCGTGTCAAACCTCACATTAATCAAGCCTTTCACTATATGACAATGGATTCTCAGCTACTTTTTTCTGCTGAAGCTGATGTGTATAAATTAAGAAAACCCAGCGATGTCACTCATATATTTGTTTGCCTTCATCAATTCTACGATTGCTTTGATGATCGTCCTTTAAAGGCTGTAAGAGACCTGGTTCATAGTAACAACATTGGAGATGCCAAACACAGAGTCCTTTTGTGGGCTTTGTATGTGATGTTACTCACAGTAGAAGGAGATTGGAGCAAGCTGTATGTAGTTCTAAAAAATAGGAATGAGATTATGGATCCAAAGCATCTCAGTAGTGTTTCTCCCGATCTTTACATCTTCAGTAAAGCCATCTATGGGTATGCTAATGGAGCCCTTCACTCATTCTCTTCATGGGCAAAGGAGTGTACTGATTCTGCATTAGTTGAAAGACGTATTGAAGCCTTCCGAACCGCAGTGAAGGTTCTTAGTTTACCGCATCTATCCTCCGACTGGAGTGGAGTTCGACGGTATTTCTCTATTCGTATCTTGCTTTCACAGGCTGAGAGCACATATCTTGCCAATCCAGATAACATCAGTGCTATCCGTGACAGCTATGCTCTTTGTAAAAAGGCAAAGGGGTTGGTTTCAGATGGAGGCAGTGCTGATGTTAATGTGGAAATACTAACACCATTGTGAGTTTTTAATTTATTTTGCCAATTAAAATTTCCATTTCCTTATAACTATCTTTTTAACCAGGCATAGAGTGCTCAGTGTGAATCTTGAGATGTTGTTTATTCGGTTTAAATTCTTATTTCAACTAGTTTTCTTGATAGCTCAAAGCTTATTGTAAGTAACTTTGTTTATGTTAAGGTAGTTAATAGTAGCTATGTACTCTTTTGTAGGCATTTATATTTGAATTTTAAGAGATGTCATTAGCCCCTGTGTTAGAAATCAAAAATTGTTGAAACTTCCAAGTATAACCGAGGCGGAATTTGCAGCTCTCTTGTAGCTAGCATGCTCTATTGAATGTGGTTCATATATTTTACTAAACAAGCTTTCCATTTGCAAGAACAATACACTGTATCTGATTTTTTAAATGATCCAATTCAGTAAACTGGTCAATTTATTGTAGCGCTCACATTCTTTAAACAACTTCCTACTTGTCTGTAAAGTTAAATTAAACCCTGTAATCTAATGTTTCTAGGGTGTTGAGTAAAATGGCCACATTCAGAGCTATTGAAGGAAATGTGAATGTTGCTGAACGTAAAATGAAATACAAAGAGGCTCACCACTTCCATGATAAGGTGAACAAGGAATTTGAGCTAAGAGGAATGAAAAAGAGTGTGGTTGCTGCAAGAAACCTCGTTGAACATGGTACACTTATGAGGAGTTGGGCAATTACATAGTGAGTATTCAACCTTTTTGGAAATAATATTTGTTCAGTGTCATTAGACCGCAAAAAATCATCTGCATGTACAAGTATCTGCTCGAAATGGCAATTGGTGGCAGCATGGGCTGTGGTATTACAATTAAGATTTTCAGTCTTTTACCTGAACTACACCTGTGTTGCTTGCAGTAGTGGAAAACCAAACTTAGTTTTAATGTTAATTTAAAACAGCGGTTAAGAACTTGTGGTTAATAGTGCTAACACATTACATATTTATTTAATTGGTGACATTTATCTGGAGAATTCTGCTATCGCAGAATGCTATGTATATATAATGTATGGCTCTCTGCACGTATTCTCCTGTAGTTGTTATTCAGCGATGTACTATCAGAAAAATGAATGCGGTACTTTGAATAGTGCACATTTCTGTCTTAAAGATTACAAAATAGTATTGTTGGATATTTTAGTGCTGATGAAGGACTAAAGCGAGATGCTCTAAAATATTTGCGAAGTGCAATATCATTTTCCCAGCAGGCAATCTCCATTCTGGAGTTATCACCACGCAGTAACAGATTGATCCTGTTCATTGCTTGTGTCGATACTGCTGATAGTATGGAAATCAGTCAATGTCTCACTGACAAATCAGGTATGTTGATTTTATAATTTTGTACTTGCTGTATCTCACTAGTTAGCCTCTGCCATAGTTTTTATTTGTTATCGATCATTTGATTATTGCTTACATTAACTATTGCTTACTCTATTGGACATATTATTGACTGAATTTGTTAGCAATTTTAAATGACAATTATCTTTACAAAAGCTTTACTGTAAAAATGTACATTGTATTCATAAAGGTGAGGGGATAAACACTGGATCACACTAATTGAAGTGTTGTATTTTTGCTTTTAGCCTCTTACCAGAGAGTGAAATTTCAGTCAGCTGCTTTCAGATATTATCGCAAGGCATATAATCTGATATTGAGATACTACCATGGTTGCCATCTTTCTGCAAATGAAACACGGCTAGCAACCCTCAAGCACCGTCTTATAGTCATGCTGACCAAACATGGTTTTCCTGTAGAACATATTGACAAAGTTCGTTCAAACTTGGAGGTAAGCTTCACGATATGCAACCAACTCCTGTTTTTCTCAATGGTAAAAAGTTGCAGTCCTCTGTTTTTTGGGAATCAATGTTATCTAGAGATAACTCTGACATCCTACATTTATATCCATTATAACCTAACACTGTTGGGTTGCTCCAAATCTGTCTCCGACAATAGGTATCACCAACACCGATTTTTGTGTTTAGATTACACCAACTTTTGCCGGAGGTGGTGTTGGAGTTGGTGTAGTGTAAACGCAGCTTTACTCAATATGCATAAAACATCTGGAGGGAATGGAAATCCAAGACTAGAAACTAGATTTGAAAATTTGCTAGAGGGAGCTACTTTGGTCATTGGTCATTGATGGTATTGAATTAAACAGTCCACTTAAAAATAATCTCCCAACTTCCTAGTCTAAAGCAGCAGCAGGCCCGCTCGTTTGTGTCTGTTTTGACCACTCTAGATATGCAGTTAAAGCGTAGTTTATTTCTTTCCAAATCCACTGTGCATTACCTATTTTAGCGCGTCCAGGATTTGGCTCGTAGGGAATCAGATGAGAAGGTTCATTTCTCTGGCTCAGAATTTGATAACAACAGTTCAGATTCTGATTCTGATCTGTTTGCCCCCTCAACAGGAGAATCCTCACCAACACTCGCACAAGTCACCAATGATATCGAGGGGACTCTCACAAGCTTAGATATTGCACAGCCAGCTGTAGAATCAAAACTTGTGGATGCAAGTCAGATCTCTATAGAGATGGATTCTAATGAAGATAAAAGCCCTAGCGCAAAGCGGAAACGGCCTGCATAGCGCTGATGGAAGTGTAAGACAATCAGACATTGCGGTGTTTCTTAAGTCCAGCAAATAATCTAATTCTGGATTTCTGCAGTAAGACACTTTAGCAACTTACTATACAACATCTTGCATAATTTACACTACGTTTTTAACCAGCACATATATTTTGTTTCATTTTAATTGTGGAGTGAAGAGTGCAGTCTTATTATGTTCCTTACTCCTAGATTTATGGATATGCATGTAATATAGGTAGATACTTAGAGAATATAAAAATCAAACTAATGAAAACCGTCTATTACTATTGATTGTATGAAAAACTTGAAACTGTTAGTAATAAATTGATTTTGATTATTTTGGTTTTTAAGTTCTCTAATTAGCTCTTAAACTTGTTTCATTGAGCACTAAATTGCCATTTGTGTGTTTTTAAACTGTACACAATATGAAATTTGTAATGACAGGTTCTTGGCAATCTTGTTGTCAAGTTTACATAATAACACACATATACATACTATATAATCTGTGGGAGACCAATATGTGCAACCACATTGTAGAACCAAGTACATTGTGCCTTATATTCACAATAAAATGTTAAAACTCAAACTGAAGGGTCTACTTTAACAATATGCGTGTCACAAGCCACATGGGTTAATAATTATTAACCTTATTTGAAGTGATTTTCTTTTGTACAGTTGTCACCTTTCTTCCTGTCACTGTGTACTTTTACATACAAATGAGAACAGCATGCTATAGCTGGAACGGCTGTCTGAAATAGACTACCCAGTGCCTATACCTATGCGTGTTGACAGAATGAACATTAGGCTTGGGTTTTAATGATGATGCATGCAGAACAAATCTGGGAGTGGCATCCCGTATGCATTAAAAGTGGCTCTGTTATTTGCTATGAGCAATAATGCTGTTTATATATTTTTTTTTTGAAGATTTATAATTCACAAGTTCAATTCCTTTGCAAATGTGCACCAGATTTACACTTTCATGTTCCTTACTTTTCAGTTCAAGAACAAATATATAATCTACTTTTCATCAGAAATGGTGAAAATTGGTGCTAGCTGTGTGGGAATACAAGCTGACAAAGAAAGACAGCGTACCACAAATTATTTACCGTCTCTCAATGCTCGATTTATGCGCATGCGAGGTCACATCAATCAAGCCCTTGACTATATGACTGTAGATTCACAACTACTGTTTTCTGCTGAACTCAACGGGACAGTCTTAAGAAGCCCCAGTGATATCACACATATGTATCTATGTCTTCATCAATTCCATGATTGCTTCGACGGCCGTCCTCTAAAAGCTTTAACACGCATAGTCAATGGAAATGTCCCATGCCCAAAACATCGAGTTCTACTGTGGGCTTTGTATGTGATGTTGCTGACAGTGGAACAAGATTGGAATAGGTTGTATAGAATAGTAAAGGATCGAGGTGAACTTATGGATCCTAAACACCTCGGTAGCACTCCTGAGTTGTACAGCTTCTGCAAAGCTATTTATTGTTATGCCAATGGCGCTGTTCACACATACTCGTTATGGGCGAAAGAATGCACTGATCCATCATCAATCAAAAAACGCATTGACACCCTCAGCTCTGCTGTAAATACTCTCAGTCTCAAGTACCTGTCTTCTGACTGGGCCGGAGTCCGATGCTACTTATCTATCCACATTCTACTTGTACATGCTGACAGCACTTACCTTGCAAATCCAAATAATATTAGTGCTATCCGAGACAGCTATGCTCTCTGTAGAAAGGCAAAAAGGATGATTTCAGATGTAGACAACACGACTCATAGTGCAGAAATTCTCATGCCACTGTGAGTATTTTAAGAAAACATAATAACAGTATTACTACAGTATTGTTTTACAGTATGTACATACATAGGCATATTAGTGACCTTGACTACAGGTGGAACTCTCTCAGTAGATTACATTGGACCTCTAGTATATGAGCTCTAGTCTTTTCCCTCCTCAATCATACATTGTCACCTCAAGGCTAGTGGCTATTAGGCCTGCAACGATTCACAAAATACTGTTTCGATTTTTTTCGATTCTGCCAATTAACTTTTTCGATTTTTTCGATTCGATACTTCATTGCGCAAAACTAACAGAAAATACACCAGTGAGATCAATCAGACCAATAACAGTATCTCACAATTTTACTGAAATAATGTAACTATGTAGTACAACAATAGGCAAGTGTGTTACTTTAACCCCAAGCAAGCAGTGAATGAAGACAGTGAGCACAACTATCAATGTTGCTATTTATTTGATTCATTTACCCTGGCATCATTTACGTTGCAGTAGTTCTTCGCAACAGTATTTTAGAACACTGTCAGTTGTAGTAATTGAGTTGATAATTCCATTTTAGAATCACCAAAAAGAGTAGAATGAGTAGATTCCAGAAGCATACCCTTCTAATAGACCCTTTTCCACAGCTCGATGTTTCAGTTTTGAAACATGGAGTTGTCTTCCCCCTCAGGGGAAGGGTTTTCTATATAATCCCAATGTAGAGTCTTACATTATTAGGATTCTTGGTGTCCCTAATTAAATGAGAATTTTATCTTGCAACTATGTTGTATAAAACCTGCACACAATTGCTATGCATAACATTGAAGTAATTTTGTATCATGCATAACTGATTTACAAGCAAAATACCTCTGCAAAGCTAATGTCTCTACCTGGAGGTAGCCAACCCTGGAACAGGAACTGAGCTCTGCTCTTTGATTGGACAGTAATAGCTATGAAACAACCTCCCTAGTTTCAATGAAAGAGACATGATTAAGCATCTAACCCACTGCTTGTACCCATTATTGAATTCTTGTGGTAAATGGCACTTGGGAACATTGTCGATGAATAATCCACCTCACAGCAAAATATACCTTTGTTCTTGAATGACAATATTTATTATTATACCAGTGCTACCTTGCCTGATGTAACAGGACATACACACAGAAACTGTACAGGTAGATGCCCAGCTGTAACAGAATGATTGCAATACTGATATTTATCATACATATGCTCAAATAACATTATTATAATTGGATCCTGCTTAGGCCCAAAACTATAAATAAATGTTGTTGACAATATATTCTACACTAACAATTCAGCGACTGAGAAGTGCACAACTGCTATAGCAGATCATTTACAATTGTAACATTTTCTATCATTTGCAATAGCCTATTATAATGGAGGATTCAACACAATTTTTTGAAAACAACCTTATTAGTCTTGCTGAAGTAAGCACCTGGAGCCTGGAATCTGAAAGATTACTGCAGGAAGCGGGGTTGCAAGTTATCTGGAACACGAGCTGAATTATGTGCTAGTGTATACTACATGTACAATCATAAAATACCAGAAAAGCCTGGTGTAAGAGAAGAAGAAATGTCTAAAAAGATTGATTATAAAGCACTTTTCAGTGCTGAATGTTCATCACCAGATCCACACAAGTTGAAGGCTTGGGTCAATGAAAAGGAAGGTATGGGTACATGGCCCCCATTATCATATATTGAAATCGTGAAGTTCATAACTAAGCATGGCCAATCCTTGTCTGCCGATGCTCTTGCTTCTTATAAAACTGGTAAAGGGTTCAGTTACTTTTACAATGACTGGCTACAAGAGGTATGGTACCACAACATCAATAAGAGTAGTTCTGCCTGCTACGTTAAATCTCAATGCATACCTAGCAATCGGCTAAATGACCCTCCTCATAACATATGGATTAAAGTTGTTAAGGAAGTAGAGTAGAATATATGAATAATATATTTTTGTGAATGAAAAATAAATATTTTGCTACAGCTTTGTTGTTTACATGAATTTTAGAATATGGGCAGTGTAAGTGTATATGTCCTGTTAGATTAGAATTAGACCATGCTTTCCCAGTTACTGTTGCTCTAAATAGGGAGGATTGGGACATGTGGAGGGTTTACTCTTGCAGCAAAAATATGACTGCACCTGGCAGTAACTCACCCTGGATCAGAACTTTAGCTCTTATCTCTCTGATTGGACAATGATAGTTGTGAAATAACCTAACTGACTCTAAATGATGGATGGGCATCCCTTTTGGGTCGAAAGCCACTTTTAGATGGTAATTTCATAAAAGGCCACCATCACCTTTAACTTTTAATGACACAAAATGTTTACCTCCCTATATCACCATTTGTGAAGGCGCTAATGATCATAACGTGATTCTTCTTATGCTGCTTCATATCAATGTTTTATAAATTGGATATTTGCTAAAAATTTAAAAACTCAAAGTCGTCCAGTTGTTCCAATGACTGCTTTATTCACCTTTAATTATCCTTAAACGCAAATAAAAATGTCAAGTAGTATTACATAGAAAGTAAAAATAAGAGATTGGTACCATGGTAATAGCAGTTTACATGTATGTTTACATGGGACTCTTTTGGCATTGAATGCAATCCATGATTTGAGTGTGCTTGGCGTAATGTCTGTAGCGGAGAGGTGGAGGATGTCAGATTATAGTACATACAGTCCTTTTATTTTATCAACAACAAAAAGGCCGCATCAAATCAGCAAAAAGGCCTCAGTGGCCAAAAGGCCCCATGTTGCCCATGGCTGCTCTAAATGATTCATACTACATCTGACCCACTGCTGCACATGTTTATTAGGTCTTGTGGCAAGTGGCATCTGATATCATTGTCAATGAATCATTCACCTTGCTGCAGCTTGCCTGTATACCACTATTTTGTATTGAATGACCAAAGAACAGTATAAAAGAAATAACATCAGCTCTACTTTCCCTGTTCTAACATATTATCATAAATGACCAAACTGTCACATATTGCAGTATTATACATTGTGCAATCATGTTCAGGTATTTATCATTCATATGCCTAAATTGCATTGTTCATAATAGTAAAGAGCCCATCCCATCTGACAGCGACGACATGGTATATAAGTGTGTAGCCAAGAGTATTGGTGATTATTTAAGAGAAACAAAATTTTTCACCATGCCACGAAGATCGTGCTCAGTATTCAAAATGCAAAAATTATAATATGCTATTCATACATATTGCACTAGTTCGACAATATCAACATGGTAGTCATTAAATTGGCTAAAACAGTGTTATAAGATAATATTATACTCATACATACTTGTTTAATTTTTAAATATATTATATGGATAATCAAATCACAACATTCCTTTTTATATGCTTGTTCCCTATTATGAATATAAGCCTACCTATTGCTATCTGCTACAACTGGGTTGTTTACAATATTGTATTAGGCTCTATACTGTTGGCACATCTTGTTAGCTAAGGGAAGGTAGCAATAGTGTAATTTTTGTTACTGCTCCCACTGCTGTTATTTTGGTATTCAAGAGCAAAAAACAAAGGTTAATGATTGGTACATTTCTGTGTGGGAATCATTGACCATCTTACAGGTAGTAGGATTAATTATTCATTGACAATGTACCCAGATGCAAGATTGCAATCATTCTGTTACAGCTGGGCATCTACCTGTACAGTTTCTGTGTATGTCCTGTTACATCAGGCAAGGTAGCACTGGTATAATAATAAATATTGTCATTCAAGAACAAAGGTATATTTTGCTGTGAGGTGGATTATTCATCGACAATGTTCCCAAGTGCCATTTACCACAAGAATTCAATAATGGGTACAAGCAGTGGGTTAGATGCATTAATCATGTCTCTTTCATTGAAACTAGGGAGGTTGTTTCATAGCTATTATTGTCCAATCAAAGAGCAGAGCTCAGTTCCTGTTCCAGGGCTGGCTACCTCCAGGTAGAGACATTAGCTTTGCAGAGGTATTTTGCTTGTAAGTCAGTTATGCATGATACAAAATTACTTCAATGTTATGCGTAGCAATTGTGTGCAGGTTTTATACAACATAGTTGCAAGATAAAATTCCCATTTAATTAGGGGCACCAAGAATCCTAATAATGTAACACTCTACATTGGGATTATATAGAAAACCCTTCCCCTGAGGGGGAAGACAACTCCATGTTTCAAAACTGAAACATCAAGGTGTGGAAAAGGGTCTATTGTGTGGAATATCAAATACGAATTGTATGTTTGGGGCATTTATATAATTATAGACTTATATTAGTAATACATCTTAGCACATGATGTATTTTTTAGCTATCCACATATTGCCAACAAAATTACTAGAAAAAAAATGTGCTTCACTGAGATTCGAACCCATGACCACACGTTTGTAAAGCGAGCGCTCTGCCACCATGCTATGGTGATAACTTGGGATTCCCAAGACTAAGTATATAGTTAACAAGAATCGAAAATTGAGTGCAATGAATCGATATTGAAAATGCTGCAAATTAATCGTATCGAGAATCGTTATCGATTCATCGTTGCAGGCCTAGTGGCTATTAGTTTTTATAGTCTCCAAAGGGAGTTCAGCTGTCAACCAAGGTTCATGCAGCGACCCCATGCACCATGAGCTAGCCATCAAGCGATAAGTGCTTGCTCTGTATAAAACTAAAATTTTGTTCCATTTAGCGTGTTGAGTTTCATGGCAAAATTCCGAGCTATTGAAGGAAACATCAATATTGCTGAACGTAAAATGAAATACAAGGAAGCTCACCACTTTTATGATAAAGTAAACAAGGAGTTTCAGCTAAGAGGGATGAAGCGTAGCGTGGCCACTGCTAAGAACTTTCTGGAACATGCAACACTAATGAGGAGTTGGGGTATCTCTTCGTAAGTATTCCAGCATTCCTAGAAATATGGGTTGATTTGGATGATTCTGCAGCTAATACATATGAGTTATGTTCCCACAACATATTAATGCTTTGCTGTGTTCATTAGCAGTCGAATTTTAATGGCCATCCATAACTGTTAGACTCTCATACATGGGGTGTCTTGTCTATTCTTACTGAGCAGTTTTGCATGTTTATCACCCTGGGCCAATAATTTTAAAATCCAATGGATGGTGTCGCAGTATTGTAGAGAACTGACCATTTTCCTAAAATCCTGAAGTGTTCTTCTCAACAACGGGGACAGCTTCCAATATGATGTAATTATAATATCACTTTATACAATGCATGGGTAAGTCCTGGCACATTGTAAGTTTGATTTGTTCATTATTATTTTAGTGCCAATGAAGGATTGAAACAGGATGTACTAAAGTATACCCGAAGTGCCATATCACTTTCTCAGCAGGCTGTCTCTATTTTTGAATTGTCATCTCAAAATAATAAACTGGACCTGTTTATTACCTACGTTGATATTGCAGATAGCATGGAACTAAGCCATTATTTCACCGACAAGTCAGGTATTTACAATCATGATTATATATGAAGATCTGCACTTGTCTCCCAATAGGTTTATGACATCAAAAAACTTCAAATGGAGGAAAACCCAGAATATCATGGTTCCAGTATAAATATCACCATCCATGTGGTGTCAATGTGAGAATTTTAACTGTTCAAATATTTTACTTAAATGTAATAATTTAATTGTATGATAGCCCTGGCAGTGCAAGGGAAAATACGTTCAATTGAAGGTAATTTTCTGATTTCAATTCAAAAAATCATCCAATTAATCATTTTCAAGTTACAGTGCAGTATTATATATTTTACTGCATGTGTTGTAATTGTAGCTTCTCATCAAAGGAGAAAGTTTCAGACGATGGCATTCCGGTATTATAGGAAAGCGTATAATCTGATCTTGAGGCATTATCATAGTTGTCATCTTTCTGCCAATGAGCCACGATTGCAGACACTGAAGAACCGTCTCGTAGAAATGCTAAGAATGCACGGTTTCCCGGTAGAATATCGTGATAAGGTCCAAGCAAACTTGGAGGTGGGTGATAAAATATATAGCTGTTATAATATGTTGTATTTGGTAAAATTGAACATCTTAATTCTTGAAAGCGTTCCTAAGGTTAATTACAGTTAGCAAACAGAATTGTTCCCATGGTAGTTATCACCAAGGATTTGGTTATAAATTTTTATTTTCAGGATGCTCCCGTGTATAAACTTGCATAGTTCGGTATACTAATAGGGAGCCATCCATATAGCAATTTATTATATTCAGGGTTTATTGGATAGAGTCCCTTTCAAAAATAGACCTCTTTGTCTGAAGTAAACAACATATCTCGGCTTTTTGTAGTGGGAGGGAACTAGCTTCAGTTCCAAACGTGTAACTAATGTTATATAGAATGATTGTGAGTGTAGTTTTTTTGCAAAAACTGCCTCCTGATTGTACAGTCTATTAGGGTGATGCAATACAAATGTTCTGCTCAAAATTTTTCTAAGCATAAACTTCTTTAATTTTCAATTTAATTTAAATTTTAAATACTCAAGAAACTGTGAGTGATGCAACTTTAACGGTCATGAAACATTTCGAAAATGTCACTTCGAACCAGGACGTTTTGAAAACTTTCTTTTAGAATTTGGGGATTGGGATTAAGGTTTGGGGATGGGTTTTGGGATTGGAGTTAGGAATTTGGTTTGGGGATTGGGGTTTTGAAATCTTCGGAGCGTCCTGTTTCGAACTGAAATGTTGGAACTTTTACAATAGGGAAGGAGCAGTTTGTGTGGTTATGAGCAAAATGCTAGCATCTGATTTCCTCTTTACTCTCTCGTTGTTTTATTTGCAGCGTGTCCAGGATTTGGCTCGTAGGGAATCAGATGAGAAGGTTCATTTCTCTGGCTCAGAATTTGATAGCAACAGTTCAGATTCTGATTCTGATCTGTTTGCTCCCTCCACAGGAGAATCCTCACCAACACCCACACAAGTTACCAATGATATCGAGGGGGCTCTCACAAGCTTAGATATTGCACAGCCAGCTGCAGAATCAAAACCTGTAGATGCAAGTCAGATCTCTATAGAGATGGATTCTAATGAAGATAAAAGTCCTAGTGCAAAGCGGAAACGTCCCGCATAGCACTGATGGAAATGTAAGACAATCAGACATTGCGGTGTTGCTTAATTTCAGCAAATAACTTAATCCTGGATTTTGACAGTAAGACACTTCAGGAACTTATTACAATATTTTTCAGAATTTCCCCTACAATGTATATTATGTTTCTAACATATTTTGTTTTTTCTTCTAAATTGTGTGGTGAACAATGCAGTTTTATCATCTTGCATGCTCCTTAGCAGGCGAACAGATCTGTATGGCTATGCATGTAATATATGCAATATGTAAAGGATTTGGAAACCCAAGATAATAAAACCGGTTCATTGCAAGTACATGTAGTTAAGTGAAAACCAATAAGCTATTTGTAATGAAATAGTTTTAATCATTTCGAGTTTTTGAATTCTCTATCTAGTTCTAAAACTTGTTTTATCAAGCACTAATTGCTATTACTTTATTTTTAAACTATATAAAGCATGTACGAGTAATGTGGTACATTTTATCTATTACCTATATGTTATGTAGAATTTGTTATGACCATTTTTGAAATTTTGCTGTCAAGTTTACATAATAATAGTAAATGCTATGTGACCTGTGGGAAATCCCATTGTAAAACCCAGAACCTTGTATTGTTTAACACGCACAATTTCACAATAAAATCTTAAAACATCGAACAAAAGACTTGCTTTAGCAACATGTGCCACAAGCAGTAGAACAGCGCTTCATGAATTATCACTTCACAAAATTAATTCCTTTGCAAATTTGCATCAGATTTATACTTTCCTGTTGTTTGTCTTTCAGTTCAAGAGCAAATATATTATCTACTTTTCATCAGAAATGGTGAAGATTGGTGCTAGCTGTGTGGGAATACAAGCTGACAAAGAAAGGCAGCGTACCACGAATTATCTACCGTCTCTCAATGCTCGATTTATGCGCATGCGAGGTCACATCAATCAAGCCCTTGACTATATGACTGTAGATTCACAACTACTGTTTTCTGCTGAACTCAACGGGACAGTCTTAAGAAGCCCCAGTGATATCACACATATGTATCTATGTCTTCATCAATTCCATGATTGCTTCGACGGCCGTCCTCTAAAAGCTTTAACACGCATGGTCAATGGAAATGTCCCATGCCCGAAACATCGAGTTCTACTGTGGGCTTTGTATGTGATGTTGCTGACAGTGGAGCAAGATTGGAATAGGTTGTATATAATAGTGAAGGATCGAGGTGAACTTATGGATCCTAAACACCTTGGTAGCACCCCTGAGTTGTACAGCTTCTGCAAAGCTATTTATTGCTATGCCAATGGCGCTGTCCACACGTACTCGTTATGGGCAAAAGAATGCACTGATCCATCATCAATCAAAAAACGCACTGACACCCTCTGTTCTGCTGTAAATACCCTCAGTCTCAAGTACCTGTCTCCCGGCTGGGCCGGAGTTCGGTGCTACTTATCTATCCACATTCTACTTGTACATGCTGACAGCACTTACCTTGCAAATCCAAATAATGTCAGTGCTATCCGAGACAGCTATGCTCTCTGTAGAAAGGCGAAAAGGATGATTTCAGATGTAGACAACACGACTCATAGTGCAGAAATTCTCCTGCCACTGTGAGTATTTTACGAAAACATGACAGTATTACTACAGTTTGTTATACATATATAGGCATATTAGGGACCTTGACTGCACATAGAACTCTCCCATCAGATTATATTAGACCTAGAGTATAGAATTTGTAGTCTTTTCTTACCTCAGTTATACATTATCTAGTCTAGGCTGGTAGCCATTAACTTTTATAGGCTTCCAAAGTGAATTCCTCTGTCAACCAAGATCGATGTAAACTAAGCATGTGTGTATCAAACTGAAATTTTGTTCCATTTACAGAGTGTTCAGTTCCATGGCAAAATTCCGAGCTCTTGAAGGGCACATATCCGTTGCTGAACATAAAATGAAATACAAAGAAGCTCACCACTTTTATGATAAAGTGAACAAGGAGTTTCAGCTGAGAGGGATGAAGCACAGTATGGCCGCTGCTAAGAACTTTATGAACCATGCTACGCTATTGAGAAGTTGGGGTATTTCTTCGTGAGTATCTCAGCATTCCAAGAAATTTAGGTTGATTAGGATGGTCTGTAGCTAATACTGTCATTAATATGAATTATGTTTCCACAATCTACTGAAGTGTTACTGTGTTCATTGGCTATCGGATCTTAATGCACATTCATAACCGCTAGACTATCATCTATGGGGTGTCTTGTCTATTCTTGTCAAGCAGTTTTGTATGTTTAACACCCTGAGCCAATAATTTTAAAATTCAATGGATGGTGTCGCAGTATAGTAGAGAACTGGCCATTTTCTTAAAATGCAGAAGTGTTCTTCTCAACAGCTTCCAATATATGTACTAGTCTATGTAGTTATAATATCACTTTATACAATGCATGGGTAAGTCCTGGCACATTGTAAGTTTGATTTGTTCATTATTATTTTAGTGCTAATGAAGGATTGAAACAGGATGTACTAAAGTATATGCGAAGTGCCATATCACTTTCTCAGCAGGCCGTCTCTATTTTGGAATTTTCATCTCAAAATAACAAACTGAACCTGTTTACCACATACGTAGATATTGCAGATGGCATGGAACTAAGCCATTATTTCACCGACAAGTCGGGTATTTACAACCATAATTATATATGAACATCTGCACATATGCGTATATACAAGTATATTATCACAAGACTTCAAACAGAAAATGGCCTCAAAATATGGTGGTTCAAGTATAAAAATTGCGGTGTGTGAAATGTCAACAAAAGAATTTTAACTGTTCAAATATTTTATCTCGGCATAAAAATGAAATTGTATTAGAATTTCAGCAATACAACGGAAACTACAGTCAAGTGGCAGCATTGATATAATATATGTATACGTTGCTACAAACCTTGCAATTGCAGCCTCTCATCAAAGGAAGAAGTTTGAGAAGATAGCATTTCGTTATTATCGGAAGGCATATAATCTGATCTTGAGGCATTATCATAGTTGTCATCTCTCTGCCAATGAGCCACGACTGCAGACACTGAAGAGCAGTCTCATAACAATGCTAAGACTGCACGGTTTCCCAGTAGAATATTGTGATAAAGTCCACTCAAACTTGGAGGTATGTGACAAAATACATAGCCTGGTTACACACTGGTATTTACAGAATGTTCCCTTATCTAAATTTGGATGGTTCAGCATATTATTAGAGTACCTATCCATATGGTGACTCTCATTATGTTTAGCATTTATTGAATGAAATCCTTTTCAAAATCTGAACATTTCTTCGAGGTAGACAAAATATCTGAGGTTATTGTAAAGGAACTAGCTTTAGTTTCAAACCTCTAACTGATGTTTATATAATGGTTGTGAAGTTTAGTTTTCTTTGCTAAAAACTGCTTCTGGATTGTACAGCCTACGGGTATGCACTAGGATGATGCAATACAATATGTTTTGCCCAACATTTTTTCCAAGCATAAACTTTTCATCGGAGATTTTGAATACTCAAGGAGCTGTGAGTGATACAACTTTTACAATAGGGGAGGAGCAGATTGCGTGGTCGTGAGCAAAATGCTAGCGTCTGATTTCCTCTCTTTCTTTTACTTTTAGCGTGTCCAGGATTTGGCTCGTAGGGAATCAGATGAGAAGGTTCATTTCTCTGGCTCAGAATTTGATAGCAACAGTTCAGATTCTGATTCCGATCTGTTTGCCCCCTCCACAGGAAAATCCTCACCAACACCCACACAAGTTACCAATGATATCGAGGGGGCTCTCACAAGCTTAGATATTGCACAGCCAGCTGTAAAATCGAAACCTGTAGATGCGAGTCAGATCTCAATAGAGATGAATTCTAATGAAGATAAAAGTCCTAGTGCAAAGCGGAAACGGCCCGCATAGCGTTTATGGAAGTGTAAGACAATCAGACATTGCGATGTTGCTTAATTTCAGCAAATAATTTAATCCTGGATTTTGACAGTAAGACACTTCAGCAACCTATTACAATATTTTTCACAATTTCCCCTACAATGTATATTATGTTTCTAACATATTTTGTTTTTTTTTCCAAATTGTGGGGTGAACAATGCAGTTTTATCATCTTCCATGCTCCTTAGCAGGTGGACAGATCTGTATGGCTATGCATGTAATATATGCAATATGTAAAGGATTTGGAAACTCAAGATAATAAAACCGTTTCATTACTAATACAATCATGTAGTTTAGTGAAAAAACTAAGCTATTTGTAATGAGATAGTTTTAATTAGTTTAATTTTTAAATTCTCTATCTAGCTCTACAACTTGTTTTATCGAGCACTATTGCCATTACTTCATTTTGTAAATTGTGTAAAGAATGTAATATGGTATATTTTAGCATTTACATACAAATGTACATTGCATATGTAGAATTTGTAGTGACTGCTTTTGCAATTTTGCTGTCAAATTTACATGATAGAAGTAGTACGTGCTATATAACCTGTTGAAAATCAAATTGTAAAGCCCAGAACCTTATCTTGTTTAACATGCACAATTTTACAATAAAATCGTAAAACACCGAACAAAAGACTTGCTTTAACAATGTGTGCCACAAGCAATAGGACAGCGTTTCATTATTTATTACTTCACAAAATTAATTCCTTTGCAAATCTGCATCAAATTTATACTTTCGTGTCGTTTATTTTTCAGTTCAAGAGCAAATATATTATCTACTTTTCGTCAGAAATGGTGAGGATTGGTGCTAGCTGTGTGGGAATACAAGCTGACAAAGAAAGGCAGCGTACCACGAATTATTTACCGTCTCTCAATGCTCGATTTATGCGCATGCGAGGTCACATCAATCAAGCCCTTGACTATATGACTGTAGATTCACAACTACTATTTTCTGCTGAACTCAATGGGACAGTCTTAAGAAACCCCAGTGATATCACACATATGTATCTATGTCTGCATCAGTTCCATGATTGCTTCGACGGCCGTCCTCTAAAAGCCTTAACACGCCTGGTCAATGGAAATGTCCCATGCCCGAAACATCGAGTTCTACTGTGGGCTTTGTATGTGATGTTGCTGACGGTGGAACAAGATTGGAATAGGTTGTATAGAATAGTGAAGGATCGAGGTGAACTTATGGATCCTAAACACCTCGGTAGCACTCCTGAGTTGTACAGCTTCTGCAAAGCTATTTATTGTTATGCCAATGGTGCTGTCCACACGTACTCGTTATGGGCAAAAGAATGTACTGATCCATCATCAGTCAAAAAGCGCACTGACACCCTCTGTTCTGCTGTGAATACCCTCAGCAGGGGCGTAACTTTTGAAAAATTTTGGGGTGGCTAGAAGTCGGGGGTTTATGCAGGCCATCGGCCTGCCCGAGAGCGGAGCGCGAGAGCGGGGTGGGTGCGGGAGGGGCGCAGCGCCCTCTCGCAAGGGGGGTCTGGGGGTGTCCCCCGAAAAAAAAATTAGAAAATTACTACCTAGATATGCAATTTCAGGACGTTTAAGGTGTAAAATTACTGCTCAAAATAATTGGATATTAGGTATGTATAGTCAAGTAAACCGAAGTAGCACAAGACAGTTGAAATTTTTCATGCTTTGATACATTAAACTGAGCTTTTCATAAACAGATATAAAATAAGTTTGAGCGCCGAAAAAATATAGGCTAAATTGGTTCTCTTATAATGATCTTCTAAGTAATTATTCCTCACTACTAAAGCTTCACTAGAATTTAGACCTATATTATCTCAACTAGGCCACCTTAAGCACATTAGATCTGACATTACTAGTACTGACTAGTCTACTTAAACTACTGACCAGGACACTATCATGAAATTGGAAACAAAATCCAAATACAGAAACAAAAAAATAATAAACGGATAAGTCTGCTAACACTAGCACCAAAAGGTTTTGCGTTTTCATTCTCCAGAAAAAATATTTTTTCCTTTACTGAAAAAAATAAGAATTATTTAATTAAATAACATTATATATGATAATTATATTATATAAATATTAATTTATTGTTATTATTAATTATATTTTATTAATATTCATTTTTAATAATATCAAAATCCCACTCATGTAGCCACCAAATCTAGCAATAAGCTTTGCTCACATACATACTAACAATCTACCTGAAAGCCTATACAACGTTCATCTTTTTATTGGAGGATGGAGGTTGTAAAGAAGCAAATCTACAACTTGAAAAGTAGCAACAAGTTATTCGGTCTGTACGGAAAATTCCAAGTTATGTAGCTTGAGATTAAAGTAATTCAAGTAGCTACAAACCTTGGGCTAATCACTCTGATTGTAAATAATGATTGGCTATTTCTAGTAATCTGATAATTTGATTGGCTTGTGGGGAAAGTAGCGTGTCGCATAAATTAGATTCTGTACTACATCCTTAGAAACACGTTGTAAGGAAAACTGTTTGCCGCGGTCATAGGAGAAGATAACTCTATGGCCGCCGTAGAATTGATACCCCTGAATTCAAAAACACCATATTTGAGCCACTTTATTTTGAGATTTAGGGGCGGCCATGCCGCTCTGCCGCCCCTAAAGTTACGGCCCTGATACTATGAGAACTTCCGGAGGAAGTTCCGGTAGAAAGGCCGACGTAGCGTCGTTCGGAAATTGCACAACAAGATGGCGGCCAGAAGCCCGAAGTCGACCCAAAACATGTCGGGTACAACAAAAGATGCTTAAAATCATCCAATTCATGTACAAAATGAATATCAAGTAATTCTGAGAGGTCGGCCCTCTTTACATGGGTCCAAAAAAGACAAAATTGTTCAGTAATGCACAATATACAGTAAGTATATAAGTGATAGTTTACTACACAGACAAGTTGACACAGGCAAGTTAACGCAATAGATGTCCATAACAAGCACCATGTAGTCGGGAGGCTAAGTTTAGAGTCACATTTTACCACTACAATATTACCTTCTCTGAATAATACAGGCTTAGAGAACATCTATTACCTGACTAAGACTAACAGAGAGCTGAGTATCTATCTGGAGGATCATGAAGGGGAGACAAGGGAAGCCAACTATTCAACATTCTATCTTGATGACAGTTCTACCAACTATCGTATCACAGTAAGGGTTACCCATCTATTTGTATATCGTACTATCAATCACACATGCCTACACATTCTCAATAGCTGGATTGTTAACTGGTCAGCTGAAGGTCTGAGTCAAGTCAACAACAAACTACATTGTACACCAAACACAGTCATGTGCAAGAAAACTTTCTAACAAACAAAAAAGCAGAAATTCATAATAACTAGTTGAAAGGGGCACTGACAGCTATTTCTTCCCTTTCACACCCTGAATCAACTTTGATGCTCATTAAGAATGACATAAACTTTGGTGAAGTCGAACTCAAGTTACGGGCGAATTGTAAAGTTAAGCTGATGGTATTATAAATAGTTCCGCACATGCATACATGTACACAGCCAATTACATGGTCACATTGAATACAACAAGTACACAATAATAATCGTAGTACTCAGCCACAAGAGTACTAGCATTGGAAAAAGGTTATTCAGCTACCTGGCGTCACAGTATTGCACAGTCACAGGAATTGTTATGTATAATAGTGTAATGGTTTTTGGCTTTATATGCGGTGGTCCTAAGACGTCTCCCGAGTCCAAAATGAAGTGCCTATAAGCAGTGCTAGTAGGCCTTCTCATTACATGAAAGATTGATCGGTGTCAGTAGTCAAAGAACTACCAAAGACGACCCATATGATCCCGAGTCAATACTTGTTTACTATACTGAGAAAGAGAGTGATCTGACCTAGTAGGCAGTTCGTGTTGCAAGGTCGAGGACCTTAACAACTAGAATGACCTATCTACGAAGTGAAAGTCTCTATATATAAGTATAGAAGTGTCTTTAACGAGATCCAAGCATGAACTGAGACAACAAACGTAAAAACAAAGCCTTTTATATAGTAATAGAACTTCCGGAGGAAGTTCCGGTAAAAAGGCCGACGTAGTGTCAAGAAAAGACAACGTAGGGTCGTCCGGAAATTGCACAACAACATGGCGGCCGGAAGCCCGATGGCCGACCCAAAATAGGTCGGGTTTTTATAAAAGATGCTTAGAATCATCTAGATCATATGCAAAATTAATATCAAGTAATTCTGAGAGGTCGGGCCTCTTTACATGGGTATAAAAACAGTATAATGACTCAGCAATGCCACATTCAGGTATACAGATAACATTCAACCAAGTAACAAGGAATACAAGCAGATATATATGTATGGATACGTATATGATTAGTGTCAGATGGTAGAGAGACTGTGCGTAACCATTACAATAGGCAGTAGTCGAATTTGGGGGAGTCGTGGGGGGACGCAATCCCTCCACCATAAATTTCAGGGGGTCTCTCAGACTGATAGACCCCCTGCAGATTACTATTATAATAATAATATTAATTGGACCATATTTTACCTTAAGATCTTGGACCAACTACTGGCATTGTAAATAAATATCAACATGTAACCTTGTAACCTGTGTAACGTATGAATGAGTATATAAATATAATATCATGTAACCTTGTAACCAAATAAATTGAGTTGCAGGCGAGGGTAGGATATTGAGTTGTGCCAGTTACCACATGTGTGTGGGAAACATTTGTCTCACGTTGTTAACTAAGTACAGGGGCGTAACTTTTGAAAAATTTTTGGGGTGGCTAGAAGTCGGGTGTTTATGCAGGCCATCGGCCTGCCCGAGCGCGGAGCGCGAGAGCGGGGTGGGTGCGGGAGGGGCGCAGCGCCCTCCCGCAAGGGGGGTCCGGGGGTCTCCCCCGGAAAAAAATTAGAAATTTACTACCTAGATATGCAATTTCGGGACGTTTAAGGTGTAAAATTACTGCTCAAAATAATTGGATATTAGATATGTATAGTCAAGTAAATCAAAGTAGCACAAGACAGTTGAAATTTTTCCCGCTGTGATACATTAAACTGAGCTTTTCATAAACAGATATAGAATAAGTTTCAGCGCCGAAAAAATATAGGCTAAATTGGCTCTCTAAGTAATTATTCCTCACTACTAAAGCTTCACTAGAAATTAGACCTATATTATCTCAACTAGGCCACCTTAAGCACACTAGATCTGACATTACTAGTACTGACTAGTCTACTTAAACTACTGACCAGGATACTATCATGATACAAAATAAAAATACAGAAACAAAAAAAATAATAAACGAATAAGTCTGCTAACACTAGCACCAAAAGATTTTGCGTTTTCATTCTCCAGAAAAAATATTTTTTCCTACACTGACAAGAATAAGAATAGAATCAATTAATTAAATAATACAACAATATGAATATAATATATTATTATTATAATTTATTGTTATAATAATTATTATTGGTGGCTACATGAGTGGGGTTTCGATGTTATTAAAAATAGATATTAATAAAATATAATTATAATAAATTAATATTTATATAATAATTATATAAATATTAATTAATATAAAGATTAATTTATTATTATTATATTTTATTAATATCTACTTTTAATAATATCAAAACCCCACTCATGTAGCCACCAAATCTAGCAATAAGTTTTGCTCACATACATGCTAACAATCTACTTGGAAGCCTATACAATGTTCATCTTTTTATTGGAGGACGGAGGTTGTAAAGAAGCAGTTATAACTTAAAAAGTAGCAACAAATTATTTGGTCTGTACGGAAAATTCCAAGTTATGTAGCTTGAGATTAAAGTAATTCATGGAGCCGGTTTGGCTTTATATTCAATATAGTCTACATATTATGCAACTGCAATTATAAGTAGCTACAAACCTTGGGCTAACCACCCTGGTTGTAAATAATGATTGGCTATTTCTAGTAATCCAATAATTTGATTGGTTTGTGGAAAAGTAGCGTGTCGCATAAACTATATTCTATACTACATCCTTAGAAATACGTAGTAAGGAAAACTTTACCGCGGCCATAGGAGAAGATAACTCTATGGCCGCCGTAGAATGGATACCCCTGAATTCAAAAACACCATTTTTGGGCCACTTTATTTTGAAATTTAGGGGCGGCCATGCCGCTCTGCCGCCCCTAAAGTTACGGCCCTGCTCAGTCTCAAGTACCTGTCTCCCGGCTGGGCCGGAGTCCGATGCTATTTATCTATCCACATTCTACTTGTACATGCTGACAGCACTTACCTTGCAAATCCAAATAATGTCAGTGCTATACGAGACAGCTATGCTCTCTGTAGAAAGGCGAAAAGGATGATTTCAGATGTAGACAACACAACTCATAGTGCAGAAATTCTCCTGCCACTGTGAGTATTTTAAGAAAACATCATGCAGTATTACAGTGTGGTTCTACATGTATATAGGCATCTTTGTGACGTTTGCTACACTTGGAATTCTTCTATGGTAGATAATATTGGATATTGGCATCACTCATTAGATTGCATTAGACCTAGAGTATAGAAATTGTAGTTTTTCTCCCTTCAGCCATACATTGTCTAGTCTAGGCTGGTAGCTATTAGTCTTTACTGCTTCCAAAGGGAATTCAGCTGTCAACCAAGTCCATGTAATTGTAGACTAAGTGTGCAAGGCTGCAAGCCAATTCAAGCATCCGCGTATAAAACTACAGTTTTGTTCCATCTACAGAGTGTTGAGTTTCATGGCAAAATTCCGAGCTATTGAAGGAAACATAAACGTTGCTGAACGTAAAATAAAATACAAGGAAGCTCACTACTTTCATGATAAAGTGAACAAGGAGTTTCAGCTGAGAGGGATGAAGCGCAGTATGGCCGCTGCTAAGAACTTTCTGGAACATGCAACACTTATGAGATGTTGGGGTATCTTTTCGTGAGTATTTCAGCATTCCAAGAAATATGGGTTGATTCGTATGATTCTGCAGCTAATTCTGTCATCATATGAATTATGTTTCCACAATATACCGATGTGTTGCTGTGTTCAGTCATTTGCTTTATTCTTGCCAAGTAGTCCTGTATGTCTAGCATCCTACAAAGGATAGTATCATCGTATTGTAGAGAACTGGCCATTGTCGTTCCTCTCAACAACAGGGACGGCTTCCAATACACTACTCTATGTAATTGCTTTGTATAATCTAACTTTACACAGTCCAAGTGTAAGTACTGGCACATGTTAGTATGGGTGGTTGAACCACCCATAATAACAAACCACCAGATCGTTATTATTTTAGTGCTAATGAAGGATTGAAGCAGGATGTACTAAAGTATATGCAAAGTGCCAAATCACTTTCTCAGCAGGCCGTCTCTATTTTGGAATTGTCATCTCAAGAAACTAAACTGGGCTTGTTTATCGCATACGTTGATATTGCGGAAGTCAAGGAAACAATCCTTCATTTCACTGATGAGCCAGGTATTTGCAACCATGATTATATATAAAGATCTGCACATGTTACATACATTTATATGCTATCACAAGACATCAACTAGACGATAACCAAAAAGATATGTTAGTTCCAGTATAAAAAATCAGTGTGTCAAGTGACAGAGGGAGAATTTTAGCTGCTCAAATAATTTTGGTTGAATGTGAAAATATAATTATATGAGGCTCCTGGCAGTGCAACGGAAACCACAGTCAAATGAAGATAACTTTCAGAATCTTTGATCAGAAATTGTTTTTAATACATAGGTAAATGTTACTGCAAATCTTATAATTGCAGCTCAAAGGAAGAGGTTTCAGAAGACAGCATTCCGGTATTATCGGAAAGCCTATAATCTGATCTTGAGGCATTATCATAGTTGTCATCTCTCTGCCAATGAGCCACGACTGCAGAGGTTGAAGAACCGTCTCATAGAAATGCTAAGAATGCACTGTTTCTCGGAAGAATATTGTGATAAAGTTCAAGCAAACTTAGAGGTTGAGTGATGAAATATACAGGCTGTTATATGTTATATTTCGTGAAATTATACACTCTAATTATTGAAAACTGTCTGAGGGTTAATTACAGTTAGCAACCAGAATTGTTTTCATGGTGTACATTTACCAAGCACCTGGTTACAAACTTGTGTTTACAGGATGTCGCCCTATCTAGGTTCCTAACCATATAGTGACTCTCATTACATTTACTGTTTATTGAATAAAATTCTTTTAAAAAATGGAATTATCTCTTTGAGGTGAACAAAATGTATCAGCTTATTGTAGCGGAAGGCAATTAGTTTTGTTTTCAAACATATAACTGATGCTCTATGTAATGGTTACAGAGTTTAGTTCCCTGATTGTCGAGCCGACGGACACACACTAAGGTCATGCAATACAAATGTTTTTGCCAAAAATTCTTTCTGGCCATAAACTTTCATTGGATAATTTATATATTCTAGAAATCATGAGTAACACAACTTTCATAACAATAGGGGCGGAGCAGTGCGTTTGGTCATGAGCAAAATGCTGGCATCTAATTTTCTTACAGCTCTCTGGTTATTTAATTGTAGCGTGTCCAGGATTTGGCTCGTAAGGAATCAGATGAGAAGTTTCATTTCTCTGGCTCAGAATTTGATAGCAACAGTTCAGATTCTGATTCTGATCTGTTTGCTCCTTCCGCAGGAGAATCCTCACCAACACTCACACAAGTTACCAATGATATCGAGGGGGCTCTCACAAGCTTAGATATTGCACAGCCAGCTGCAGAATCAAAACCTGTAGATGCAAGTCAGATCTCTATAGAGATGGATTCTAATGAAGATAAAAGTCCTAGTGCAAAGCGGAAACGGCCCGCATAGTGCTGATGGCAGCGGTAGACAATCAAGCACCATTCCCCTCTGCTATAATTCTATGATTTGACAGTGACGTACCTCAACAAAATATTACTATACTACTAAAGATTAGGACTTGTTTTCTCTAGAGATGATTTTGAAACAACAAAACATTGAAACACCAATCAACTTTTCTCCATATATACATCTAAATAGGCTTAGTAACTTTTGGGGGTACTACTATAACATACATGTATGTGGCAATTGGTTGTAATAGGAAATTGTCCTCTCAACTTGGGAGAAGTAAACTTCTTACTATATCCAATTGTACATATTATAGTGAGTGTACATGATTGTTACAATGTACAGCATGCAGAGTATGTATACACTCCTGTGTTATACTTGTAAATCCGTACATTTTTGAATAATTTTGCTGCACATAATCCATAATGCATACACTATATGTATTCCTTATGATAAAAGTAGAAATGTAGAAGGAACACACTTTGATTGGAAATTCTATCTTATAGCGTTTATTACCCGTTTGTAACAATAAAATGTAAAGTAACAAGTTTTGCATCACAACAAACCTGGACATTCATGATATAATTATATGTAAACAGCAAATTTCCAACCCTTCAACTGATGTGAAATGGTCAACATAACTTCCAGTCATTCAATGTGTCTAAAGTAAATGATTCAGCCTCAATTAGGACCATTTTTATGCACTGGAGAGTAAAAGAAAAGATTTTATGTGTTAGTGATTTATACTGAGGTTCATATGCATTCTAGAGATAGAAACTGTAAGCAGTGTAGGTCTACTGTACGCATAGATTTAATATAAACACTGTTCAGAGTTGTCTTCACGCCAATGTTTTGGAGTAGCATGCAGTCATACTCATAGATTTAATATAAACAGTATTTATATTAAATCTATGAGTATGACTGCATGCTACTCCAAAACATTGGAGTGAAGACAACTCTGAAATTTGCTCATATCTGCAAGGCTTGCTTATGCATAAACTATAATTAGACAAATAGTAGAAGAGTATAGAAAACCTTCCATGCTGTGTTATACATGTAGTATTTTTGTCCAAGGAAAAAAATGTATGTAATTCTAACTTGATAATTAAATTCAGATAATTATATGGCAGTGAAACAGGTTAGAGAAGTTCTATATGCAGTAAGCCACAACATAACAATAAATATACATGTACATGCATTTTACATGTAGAGTACAGACACGCAGTAAAATAGGAGAATGAGTATCAGAGGCTCCAAAAGGTTCCTAGGTTCATCCTAAATAATTAAGCAACTTATCATGTAGATGCACAACACACTAAAGAGGATGGTAGTTGCGGTTAAGAAAATTTCCCTTCACTGTGATCAGATTGTAGCAAAACTAGTTTAACTATTGATCTTCATTCTTATGTTTATCTATCATGCCACTGATTGCTACATTCAACTGTGCTGTGCAGCAATATACATGTACAATATAATATTATTATATTGAATAATTGGGAACAGTGCTGTTTCCCTGTTGTATCAACTTGTCATTGGCTACTTACTCTCTGCTGAAATCCATATTGAACAACTCATTAGAAGCTACATGTATTTCCTAGAAGCTGAAGGAACCACCTTTTTCCCTTATTTATGATCTCATGTGATGTGACATCATGCTTTGTAAATTCACAGCGCAACTTGGTTTATCTTATACGACTAGAATTATTCTGATATGCTAAGGATTCTGATCTGTTTGCCCCCTCTACAGGAGAATCCTCACCAACACTAACACAAGTTACCAATGATATCGAGGGGGCTTTCATAAGCCTAGATATTGCACAGCCAGCTGTAGAACCAATACCTGTAGATGCAATTCAGGTCTCTATCTAGAAGGATTCTAACAAAAATAAAAGTAGTCCTAGTGCATAAGACAATCTGGAATAGGAATCTTACTTGAACCAAGTAATCTTTCATCAATCATAACGGTAGGTAATCCACTCAGATGTCTTAATTCTAGGACTATCACATTTCAAAGTGATAGTGAAATAATAAGACCTATATAGGCTATAATCCAACAAGGAAATATGTAGACCTGTTAGAATAATCTAACAAACTTCTGGGCCTACTTTCTCAAGGCACATACACTGGTTATAAATGTATCTACTAGGTTAGACAATTCCAAATCAGCTGTTAGGCTCCATCTGAGGTTATGGAATGTCAGATAATGGGGCATTCTTGTTATTATTCTAAGCACAAACTGGGTATCTATCTCTATTACAATATAATGAAACGTAATGAATACTGACAGCATTGTTAATCTCAGTGTAGCCACTACCTAAGTGTAGCGTAGAGTGTGTTGACCTACATATAACCACTAGCTGACATGAGGCTACTCTGTAACATAAACAACTTTAGATACCAAATACATGCATGTAGTAGTAGTAATAGTAGTAGCATAATTCATCAACTTCCATTTATTTTAAAAGTATTGAATTTATAAAAACAAACTAGGAAACTAAACAAATTGATGAAAGGATTTACAACATAATCATTGCATTATGACATTATATGTATTATGTATTAATATCGGAATAAAAACATGGGGTTGGCACATGCTTAAATACATAATAAGGAATTATTATACTAAAATACTGTATAATGTCCATCTGTTAGACTATTGAGAAATTTAAGTCAAAAGACAAGTGGTATAAAATATGCAGACAATATAAAATATTCACCAAAAGAATGAGATACTAACTTGCACAACCAAAATTAACTGGGCTTCGCACATTATGATAATCTGATTTAACGTTCCTGATTCGCTACATCCTGTTACGACGTCCAAGATGAGCGTTACAATTGGGGCATGTGTGTACCACATCCTTTAGATCGTCGATACAGAAAGGTATCAAGCAACATGGCCATAACCTGCAATATATCATACACATAAAGCACTACCACGTCATATGCATAAAACTCTACCATACCATATCATACACATATGTATACCTATTATACCGTATACTAAATGTATACCTATTATACATATACTATATGTATACCTATTATACCATATACTAAATGTATACCTATTATACCGTATACTATATGTATACCTATTATACCATATGCTAAATGTATACCTATTATACCATATACTAAATGTATACCTATTACACCATATACTATGTACATGTAAAGGTATACCTATTATACCATATACTATATGTATACCTACTATACCATATACTATGTACATGTATATGTATACCTACTATACCATATACTATGTACATGTATATGTATACCTACTATACCATATACTTCACTAAGATAGTTCTAAGAATGAGGAGTAATAAAACCACAATCAGACCTTTCCCATGGCTGGATATTTTACATGTCAATAATATTCATAATTATATCTAACAGGGCAACATGAGCTTTCTCACAACAGATAGATCAACCTACTATGATGTAGACAATGACCTCGCGTTCACTTACGACCAAGCGAACAATGTATGTACTGCAAGTGAGATAGTACATGTACTTACTCATAAATGTACTTACACATACCATGTACTAACACATACATACACCTACACTTACATGTACATGTACTAACACATACATACACCTACACTTACATGTACATGTACTAACACATACATACACCTACACTTACATGTACATGTACTAACACATACATACACCTACACTTACATGTACATGTACTAACACATACATACACCTACACTTACATGTACATGTACTAACACATACATACACCTACACTTACATGTACATGTACTAACACATACATACACCTACACTTACATGTACATGTACTAACACATACATACACCTACACTTACATGTACATGTACTAACACATACAGGCACCTACACTTACATTGTATATGTACTAACACATACATACACCTACACTTACATGTACATGTACTGTAGCTGCGGTAAGACAATATGTTTACTTACACAAATATGAAGAGTAGTCCAACGATAAGCCAAGTGAGAGTTCCTGTCTCATAGTGAGTTCGAGTAGTGATATGGGCCTGACAGTTAGTACATTGCATTGCAGTGGGTGCTGTACCCAACATACCAACACCTCCAACCACCACTCTAGTAGCAACAACTGCAAACAACAAGATCAATATAGTCCCAGTTGTATGGGTCATCCATAGACAACAAATGCGCTTGCTACATCTTTTTCTAATTCATACAACTCAATTGTGAATTTTGGATAGAACATACATGTAGACTTAATCTGATGGATGCGTTTTAAACAATATGAAATTAGCAGTTTTATATATTTTTTAATAAATTCTGTTTTACTTTTATCATATATTATAGGCCCTATGTATATTAAAAATAAAAATATAGTTTGCATAGCTCAGTTTGCAAACATTTACAGTTAGGGTACACAGAAAATATATACAGTAATGGTACCTGGAGCTCCGTATGCTACTGGCTGACCAACATGCACGTGTCCGGGAGGAGGGTGTCCCATATGCTGGGCATAAGGTCCTTGAGGTGGATATTGTCCCTGAGGTGGTGGATACTGTCCCTGGGGTGGTGGGTACTGTCCCTGAGATGGTGGGTACTGACCCTGAGGTGGTGGGTACTGTCCCTGAGGTGGTGGGTACTGTCCCTGAGGTGGAGCGTATGGGGCCTGTGGAGATCCCTGGTTAGGATATGGTGCCGGTGGTGCCTCTTGGTTAGGATATGGTGCTGATGGTTCCCCTTGAACCATGCTGTATGAAGGAGGTGCTGTAAATACCAATAGAATAGTCCGAATTACAATCGCCAAAACGTAATATGCTCATGTAGGAGAAGATATGTGCACACATGCACACCAGCATGAACACCTGCTAACTGAATGAGCATAGGTATACTGCGTAGCTCTACCATGTAGCCTATAAGGAAATGATTATGATTTATGTGTGAAATAATGTGATCAGATTTAGGTTAGTAACTTCCTAGTACCAAAAGAATAACGGTGTAACACTGATGAAATATGATTAATAATTATTGTATCACCTTAGAATACTTACGTGGTTGACTGCCTTTCTCATCCATTGCTTTAAATCTTCAACAACTTTAAAAATGGATTTTACCTAGAACAACATTACCAGAACATAAAAAAAATGCAAACGATAGAATTCTAACAAGCACATACTGGTGTTAGAGGCGAAAATAATCTATCAGTCAAAATTTTAGCAAATATAGGATCAATAGACCCTTTTCCACACCTTGATGTTTCAGTTTTGAAACATGGAGTTGTCTTCCCCTCAGGGGAAGGGTTTTCTATATAATCCCAATGTAGAGTGTTACATTATTAGGATTCTTGGTGCCCCTAATTAAATGGGAATTTTATCTTGCAACTATGTTGTATAAAACCTGCACACAATTGCTACGCATAACATTGAAGTAATTTTGTATCATGCATAACTGACTTACAAGCAAAATACCTCTGCAAAGCTAATGTCTCTACCTGGAGGTAGCCAGCCCTGGAACAGGAACTGAGCTCTGCTCTTTGATTGGACAATAATAGCTATGAAACAACCTCCCTAGTTTCAATGAAAAAGACATGATTAATGCATCTAACCCACTGCTTGTACCCATTATTGAATTCTTGTGGTAAATGGCACTTGGGAACATTGTCATGAATAATCCACCTCACAGCAAAATATACCTTTGTTCTTGAATGACAATATTTATTATTATACCAGTGCTACCTTGCCTGATGTAACAGGACATAGACAGAAACTGTACAGGTAGATGCCCAGCTGTAACAGAATGATTGCAATCTTGCATCTGGGTACATTGTCAATGAATAATTAGTCCTACTACCTGTAAGATGGTCAATAATTCTCAGGCATAAATGTACCAATCATTAACCTTTGTTTTTTGCTGTTGAATACCAAAATAACAGCAGTGGGAGCAGTAACAAAAATTACACTATTGCTACCTTCCCTTATCTAACAAGATGTGCCAACAGTATAGAGCCTAATACAATATTGTAAACAACCCAGTTGTAGCAGATGGCAATAGGTAGGCTTATATTCATAATAGGGAACAAGCATATAAAAAGGAATGTTGTGATTTGATTATCCATATAATATATTTAAAAATTAAACAAGTATGTATGAGTATAATATTATCTTATAACACTGTTTTAGCCAATTTAATGACTACCATGTTGATATTGTCGAACTACTGCAATATGTATGAATAGCATATTATAATTTTTGCACTTTGAATACTGAGCACGATCTTCGTGGCATGGTGAAAAATTTTGTTTCTCTTAAATAATCACCAATACTCTTGGCTACACACTTATATACCATGTCGTCGCTGTCAGATGGGATGGGCTCTTTACTATTATGAACAATGCAATTTATGCATATGAATGATAAATACCTGAACATGATTGCACAATGTATAATACTGCAATATGTGACAGTTTGGTCATTTATGATAATATGTTAGAACAGGGAAAGTAGAGCTGATGTTATTTCTTTTATACTGTTCTTTGGTCATTCAATACAAAATAGTGGTATACAGGCAAGCTGCAGCAAGGTGAATGATTCATTGACAATGATATCAGATGCCACTTGCCACAAGACCTAATAAACATGTGCAGCAGTGGGTCAGATGTAGTATGAATCATTTAGAGCAGCCATGGGCAACGTGGGGCCTTTTGGCCACTGAGGCCTTTTTGCTGATTTGATGCGGCCTTTTTGTTGTTGATAAAATAAAAGGACTGTATGTACTATAATCTGACATCCTCCACCTCTCCGCTACAGACATTACGCCAAGCACACTCAAATCATGGATTGCATTCAATGCCAAAAGAGTCCCATGTAAACATACATGTAAACTGCTATTACCATGGTACCAATCTCTTATTTTCACTTTCTATGTAACACTACTTCACATTTTTATTTGCGTTTAAGGATAATTAAAGGTGAATAAAGCAGTCATTGGAACAACTGGACGACTTTGAGTTTTTAAATTTTTAGCAAATATCCAATTTATAAAACATTGATATGAAGCAGCATAAGAAGAATCACGTTATGATCATTAGCGCCTTCACAAATGATGATATAGGGAGGTAAACATTTTGTGTCATTAAAAGTTAAAGGTGATGGTGGCCTTTTATGAAATTACCATCTAAAAGTGGCCTTTGACCCAAAAGGGATGCCCATCCATGATTTAGAGTCAGTTAGGTTATTTCACAACTATCATTGTCCAATCAGAGAGATAAGAGCTAAAGTTCTGATCCAGGGCGAGTTACTGCCAGGTGCAGTCATATTTTTGCTGCAAGAGTAAACCCTCCACATGTCCCAATCCTCCCTATTTAGAGCAACAGTAACTGGGAAAGCATGGTCGAATTCTAATCTAACAGGACATATACACTTACACTGCCCATATTCTAAAATTCATGTAAACAACAAAGCTGTAGCAAAATATTTATTTTTCATTCACAAAAATATATTATTCATATATTCTACTCTACTTCCTTAACAACTTTAATCCATATGTTATGAGGAGGGTCATTTAGCCGATTGCTAGGTATGCATTGAGATTTAACGTAGCAGGCAGAACTACTCTTATTGATGTTGTGGTACCATACCTCTTGTAGCCAGTCATTGTAAAAGTAACTGAACCCTTTACCAGTTTTATAAGAAGCAAGAGCATCGGCAGACAAGGATTGGCCATGCTTAGTTATGAACTTCACGATTTCAATATATGATAATGGGGGCCATGTACCCATACCTTCCTTTTCATTGACCCAAGCCTTCAACTTGTGTGGATCTGGTGATGAACATTCAGCACTGAAAAGTGCTTTATAATCAATCTTTTTAGACATTTCTTCTTCTCTTACACCAGGCTTTTCTGGTATTTTATGATTGTACATGTAGTATACACTAGCACATAATTCAGCTCGTGTTCCAGATAACTTGCAACCCCGCTTCCTGCAGTAATCTTTCAGATTCCAGGCTCCAGGTGTTTACTTCAGCAAGACTAATAAGGTTGTTTTCAAAAAAATTGTGTTGAATCCTCCATTATAATAGGCTATTGCAAATGATAGAAAATGTTACAATTGTAAATGATCTGCTATAGCAGTTGTGCACTTCTCAGTCGCTGAATTGTTAGTGTAGAATATATTGTCAACAACATTTATTTATAGTTTTGGGCCTAAGCAGGATCCAATTATAATAATGTTATTTGAGCAAATGTATGATAAATATCAGTATTGCAATCATTCTGTTACAGCTGGGCATCTACCTGTACAGTTTCTGTGTGTATGTCCTGTTACACCAGGCAAGGTAGCACTGGTATAATAATAAATATTGTCATTCAAGAACAAAGGTATATTTTGCTGTGCAGTGGATTATTCATTGACAATGTTCCCAAGTGCCATTTACCACAAGAATTCAATAATGGGTACAAGCAGTGGGTTAGATGCATTAATCATGTCTCTTTCATTGAAACTAGGGAGGTTGTTTCATAGCTATTACTGTCCAATCAAAGAGCAGAGCTCAGTTCCTGTTCCAGGGTTGGCTACCTCCAGGTAGAGACATTAGCTTTGCAGAGGTATTTTGCTTGTAAATCAGTTATGCATGATACAAAATTACTTCAATGTTATGCATAGCAATTGTGTGCAGGTTTTATACAACATAGTTGCAAGATAAAATTCTCATTTAATTAGGGACACCAAGAATCCTAATAATGTAAGACTCTACATTGGGATTATATAGAAAACCCTTCCCCTGAGGGGGAAGACAACTCCATGTTTCAAAACTGAAACATCGAGCTGTGGAAAAGGGTCTATTGTCATTTGAGCTACAAAATAATACAATTAATATCAGCTACTATCACAACATTGACATTTGAGCAGAGTTGTCTTTTCATTCCCTTTGAATTTGTAACAAATCGTATAGCATGTTTATGACTGCTTCCGCTGTGTGTATTGTGTGCTTGATGTCTAGGTCACATACTGTGTCGTATCTACACATTCCAAACTGGGCTACATAGACCTATATATCTAGATTCTACTAGTGAAGATAGCAACTTTCTGGCTTTTCCGTAGATAGAGAATAGGAAACTATATTTCTTGTAAGACCAGTCATTCCCAATGTAGAATAAATGTGCGTTTACATTACACCAACTCCGACACCAACTCTGTCTTTTTTGCCCAACTCCGGCAAAGTTGGTGTAGTGTAAACACAAAAATCGGAGTTGGTGTTGGAGATCCCTATTGTCGAAGATGTAGTTGGAGCAACCCAACAGTGCTGGGTTACTCTGACAAGTCGGCAAGTACTGACCAATCAGAAATCAGTATTTTAATTATAGCTAGCATCTGTTTTGCAAATCTAGGATTGGCTCTGGATTATTGATGACAAACCTAAAGCTTTATTATGGGAAAAAATGTGTCTAGCAGTAGCTATCAAAAATTATACTTTAAATTACAAAGTTGTAATTTGAAGTATAATTTTTGATAGATAAGGTTATGACTACCAGCTATTTTACAAATATAGGATTGGCTGTTGATCATAGATGATAAATCCAAAGTTTATTTACTATAATCACGGTACATGTACACTTGTACAGGCATGCTTTGCTGTTGTGAATACTGGTGGTGAATTGATTGTGTGGTCAACAACTAGTTGGCATAGTGTAAACACACAGTTGGGAGTTGGAGTTGGTATTGGAGGTTGGAGTTGGTGTCGGAGTTGGTGTTGGAGTCGGAGTTGGCGCCAGAGTTGGTGTAGTGTAAACGCACCTTTATGCGAAGTTCTTGGTCATAATAGAAAACAGTTGTTTGGCAATTACATATGCATGACTAAATTGCAATCCCAATAAGTTACACACATGCTTAACCTGTCATATGGTGCTAGTGTTGTTTCAACATTCAAATTTGTTTGATCTTCAAATCTCGGATAGTCCTGAAGTTAAAAAGTATTGGTTGATGCTAGTACTAATTGATTTCAGTAGGCATTCTTACTCGGGTCTTGTTTGAACACGGCTAGCCAGTGTAATGCTGTTTGATAATCGAAGCAAAGTCGAAGCTCCCATTTTGGGGTTGCCAAAGTGGGCATGATAATAACGGCTTCTGTTACATGCTAGATGGAGTGCCGGAGGTTAGTGGTTCGAGACCAGATTGCTCCCATGGAAAAATCCACAACTTGATTATACCTTAATAGTTCCACACAGAATTGTTTGACTTCTCTCGCTTAAGATCTCAAACGGTTTTTGGCAGAAAGCTGTTGAAGAATAAAGAACGGTTCTTCATGCGAAACTTAGCAAGGAATCCACAAGTTTGGAAACTGGTGCCCAATGTAGTGAGTGGCTTTCTGATAATATTATCGTAGGAGGCTGACAGTGAAGGGTGGTGCTCTTCTTGCGCTAGGATGCACATAAAAAAGTTGATCCTTTGGTTTATTCTTCTTTTGTGCAGTGGGAGGATGCCAAGTTCGGTTTTGGCTTCTTCTAATAATACTGCTCCTCACTTTGATATTGGCAATGAACTCACCGCTTAATCCTGTAGCAGCTCATTACGTGAGATTTCTTGTTTGCAGTAAGGATCCAAGGCAGCAGCTGGAAACCGAGTACTCCAGATGTGGGAGACAGTGTTCTGTACGCCAGAAATACCAAATATGAACATGGTTTTTTTTAGAGGCCCAGAAAAGTGCCCTCTTTATCATTCCCAGTTGCTGTTCTGTGGTATTCATGTATTGATGTGATAATCTTCATGTCAGCTTGTATCATAACCTATAGATATTCATATTGGGCTTCGTCAACAGTGTCCAGTGGCTGCCCAGACTATGATCTGATGATAATCTGTCGAATTACCTGCCGATGTCATCATCACACTGGACAGCCCTAGAGGGTGGAAGGGGTGTGCCGCATATGGTTCATGGGTTAGTCAGTTAGTGGACAGTATTCATACTATTAGGGTATGTGTTTGTAAGTATGGACTGAACAGGACTATCTAGCCTGACTGTGTGTAGGTTGCGGTTGTAGGCCGCTCAGTTAGAACTCTTGGGTTGGTTCCAATCCTCATATCTCTTATAGTCCTTGGTAAGAAACTATTGAGATACCGGTTGCTGTTTGCTCCTACCGACCGGGGTAGCCCCAAGGACTGGGAGCGGGTCTGTACCGTTTCCACTGTTGGCTGGGCCATAAGAATCAATATACTATATAATAATAATCATAATGAACAATCATTCACAATAATCATAAGATAAAGATAAGATAATCATAATGATTTTCATAATAATAATCATTATGATTATTATATTAAATATACTAGGTGCCACCCTTGACACAGACCTCAATTTCCACACCCATGCTACTGAAATATCAACTAAAGCTAACAAAATAATTCATCTAATTTCAAAACTTAAAAAACATATGAACGTTGAAGAATCACATAAGACCTATAAAACATTAGCCCGCCCCATACTAGAATATTGTTCAGCAATATATTTAGAAACTGCTCAAAAAACAACAGATTTAATAGAAAAAGTACAAAATAAAGCCATTAGAATAATAATATCTGCACCCAAAACATTTTCCATCACAAATGGCTGGTCACTGTTAAACTTGCCAACACTACACAGCCGAAGACTTTTTCTCTTTCACAAATTCACACATAAAAAATTATCAAGAAACAAAGTCTCAAAGCATATCTTACATCTTGTGCAAAAATCTAACAAACATTAACACATTTTACGAAGCAACTGCTTCATAGTCAAACCTTCATACAGAACTAATTATGGCAAATCAACTCTATTAAACCTTCTGCATAGTCAAATTTACACTAAATAATATTCCTTCCAAAAAACTTTTATTTTTATTACACTAATTAATAAATACGCGATCATTTAAACTCAATCTTAAGCTATATGTCCCCTAAACCCTATTTAATAAGTCTTTCTGGTCCCTCTGTTGTAGTCTATTCCTGTCTTTCTCACTGGTATAGTAGGCAATCTGCTTCTTCTTTTTGGTCATTCTTTTATTCTTTTTGCTCTCTGTCATTCTACACTGACACAAACCCTATAATTTACTGCCTCATGCACATACTATTGATGATTACTATATCCTTGTTATCAACCGATTATGTTATAATATTGGCTTTTTAATGGTTAATCAAATATGCTTGCTGTTTTTCTTATTTTTTTGTATATATCATTGTATGTATATATTACCATTTTACACTAATATAGCACCTGTTTCTCCATTTTGCCCTTTTCTTTCTCTCCTATTATTGTATCCACATTTAGTCATTGTACAAGTATACTAACATTGCACCAGCCCCATCTCTCTTTTACATACAATTAAGCTCCTACAATCTACTGTCACTGTGTACATACTGTTAATGCTTAATATCTGTCTGCGATCAGTCTATTATATTTTATTGTTGGCTCTCGTCAATATATAATTTTAATAATGCTCGCCTCCCCTCCCTCTTTTTTCTCTTATTTATTTATTTATTCTCTCGTTGTACATAAGATAATATATATTTATATGTGTGGTCAACAAATTGCTTTTAACAAACGTTATTTGTAAACTTTTAGAAAACCCCAATAAAAATAAATGTAAATTATGATTATCTGTCTTATGATTATTATCATTATCATTATGATATAATTAAGATACATAACTTTATCATAATCATAATCATAATGTAATTTCTAATTATCATATGAATGAAGATTGTTCATAGCAGTGGAGAAAGAATAAAAATATAGTTGTCAGATTAAAAATGTATGCATGCCATTAAAACTCCTAGCCGTTATACCACCAAAGATCTTTGATATTCATATTGATACCTTTATTAGTTGATACCACACCGCAGCTCAATGAATGCCAGAACAACTGAAAACGGTTGTTATTTTCATTCGTCCGTACTTCATTTATGCGAGATTAACTCTAACTTGCTACATAATGTAATTCCGCAAGGAAATCATTTCTACATTGCCTCACAAATGAAAATAATACTTAATCCACGCACTTCAATGGCTGCTCTACTGCTATGAATAGATTTATGAGCTCACATGTGGTTTCTCAAAAGTTACAAAAAAGGTATTATCACAAAAACTGTGTAAGATACTTTTAAATGTATTGGCTTTGTAGCTATTAGCTGATCCAGTTAGTATAGCGGCCATATTTGTATTTAAGGGCGAAATCACAGTGCTTCTGATTGCTGTATCTGTGAAACCGAATGAATGAGTTTTGGTTTGAAAAACTAAAATAAAGTCAGTGTTCTAATAGTATTGTTAATGTTGATAACATACTTTTATCCGTAAGTAGTGTGAGCAAAGTTGCTATTTATCTTCGGAAGTATGTACTACAAAAACATTCCTTGTTGTATTGTAATTGTTAATTTAATCTGAACCTTCAATTCAATTGTTATTCACTTATTGTAATCGTTGTTCAAAAGATGGTAATAATCATGTTATTTATTTTAATTTTATAATATGATTCTTGCGTTGTAATGTCTATTTGGAATTCAAATAAATTAGCCCATTTGCTTAAATTTGCTTTGTTGGGCCACTTCTTTATTTGCTATAAATTTAAAATTGAAATTGTGGTTCTCACTTTTTCATACAGTACAGCAACAGTCCAGTGGCGTTTCGTGTGAGTGTATAAAATTAGTTGTGTTTATGTACCCAAACTTCTTGGTCTTAGAGCCTCATTGATTAAAATCTTGTATAAGAAACGATTTTAATTAATAGGGCTTGGGGAGAACTGAGAGGCGAGACGTACTTCCTATTTAAAACACACCACATGCAAACAACTAATTCTTCCTCTTCCTGATTTAGGTCTTCTGTGTCCAGAAGAATAGATCATATTGATAAATTATTATACAGATGAACCAACTATATATTAATTTAATAATCACTAATTGGATATGCTGCACCGTGCATCTAATCTACATTTTTTTAGCAAAATGCTATTCTTGCGCATAAATTATTTAATGTAGTTATTTAGTGTAGGCTATTATATTAGGTTAATTGAATAAAAATTATAGCACTCGATTTCAGCATGATGTGCTTTCAGGATCGGCTTGCTATTCTTGAAATCTTTATTCAACCCTGTAGGTTATAAGGATCCATAAGCCCACACATATTTTTGCCACTGGTCAGCTTAAAGATTCTATACAACAACCTTTAAAATTTTCAATGTTTCAATTTATAATTTTATACACATTTCCTTTCTAAGATTCGCACACATAGAATTTACATTGTATTTGTTAACAAATTCTACCATATTGGTGCAGAACTTAATAATAAGTATAAAACCTTTCGTTCTTAACTGGTTCAGTGTTCAGCTACAGTGTATATTTGCTCACTGCTAAATGTATATGCACTCTCCAGATGGGTACAGCTCGGGCAACACCAATTAGATCGATAACTGTTTGTCTTGAGAAATGCTCACACACTATAATATAAATCTTTGTTTGTATTTTTAGTCTTCAACTTGTTCCAGCAACCACAGGCTTACTGTGAAGGCCATGTCCTTGTAGTTGGCAGTACATTCTCATTATAATTCAAGATGAGTAGTGGCAGTGCTATTCACAGGCCCCCCATCAGATCATCTGCTGCCGCTAACCGAATGCATCCACACACAAATAACAACAGGTAATAATGTAATAATAACTATCTATAATTGTGCATAACACATGTCATTTCAATTTCATTTTTTGTGTGACTATTTTGAACCCAATAAAGACCTAATTTGTTGTAACTGTTTACCAAATCAATTATTATTATGTTTTAGAGGAGCAGTTAGTACTAATATGTCCAGACAGAAGAATCAAGATGCAAATATAGATGTAAGTACATATAACTTCAATTAGGTGTCCATAACTTCCCACAATCTGGAATATGATATGTAGAAAAAAATATTTGGCTAGCTAAACTGTACTGGAGTTAGACAATGTGCTAGTGGTTTGGATAGTTGGCATTATATTATCTGGTTGTAATCTTCTTGCAGTTAATAACAACTGCTGAAGTATTACATCACTAGTATTACACTAGGCCATTCAGCTCTTTGTCCTCTGTTTGTTGTAGATCAAAGGTGTATATTCTAATCCTAGGTTTACATTCAGCATGACTTCCCTCATTGTAAGTATAATTCATCTGCATTGCATAACCACCTCAAATAGCTCTTATCAGGGCTTTGTCACTCTGTAGCCTCTGATTTGGTGTTTTTAGCATCCTGATGCAGTGGTTTGATCAATCTACCCTATGGAATTTGTTTAGCATTATTTGTCATTTTACTTTTTAAATGTTGTTAAATTATGTTTATGCATTTAAGCGTCATTGATGTAAGACGCCAACATGTAATCCAGCTTTGTCATAATCTCGGTTTTAAAACTGCTCTGAAATGTGACCATGATTTAATATCCCAAGCATTCTCTTTGAAGGATAAACTAGCAAATCTCGGTAATCTCCTGGAAACGGAAAGAATTTTCCCATGTTGCATTACACACTGCATGTCAGACTAATGCTAGCTGATGTGCATTTTGAAATCTATTATTAGATAACATACCGGGTTATGATGAGGTTAGCAGGGTTTTTACGTCGGGGAAAGTTTGGTGAAGAAGCTGGTCATCATTACACATTAGCATCTAACAAATTAAGCATATTATTTTAGGGCATGGCCGTGAGGGTCAAGGTCCAAAATGGAAAGCTTTATGAAGGTATATTCAAGACGTTTTCTCCTGAGGTAAGTTTTTATTCAGCGCAAGATTTGTTATTTACGTAAGCCTTGAGTTGCACTATTTGCTTCTTCAACCTGCAATAAATGAGCTTTCCTACTACATGTAACTAAGACCACAAAACATATACATGTGCCTGTGGCGAAAAAAGGTTAAAACAGATTGACTTAAAAAAATTCCAGTCTCAACGACTTTTTCTTTCAATCCACCATTTATTGTAAACATACATGTACATATAGTTGCTCATGTTGTTGTGACTGCTCTGATTGTAGTTAGAAGTGGTGCTAGAATGCGTTCATCTAATAGACTCGAGTATTCCAAATTATATGCCATCAAAAGACAGAATACTAGAAAAGCTGGTAGTTAACTTTAATGATGTTGTTACAATGGAGGCTGCAAATGTGGACCCAAAGTTCGGGGAGACAGGTAAAGTTGAATTTCTCTTCCTATCCCATCTATTGTAGAGTCAATAATGATGTTTACATGTACTTGTCCTATGCCTAGGAATCAGGTCAGCAAAACCTTTTTCTAACAGCGTTAACTATAAAGATAAATTCCCACAACACTACATTCACATGTCTCCATGGTTGAGTGCGGTTTCCTTTGAGCTGAACCCACACCCAAGGATGACTTGTTCACACCTCCCTCCCCCCCCCCACATTCTTCATTTTCAGAGCAGCTGTGCTGGCTGGGGCCATGGGCCAGCTATTAGTAGCCACTTAGCACAATACAGTTGCTTACTGTACTCATTCAAATTATGACAATTACATGTAGAATGCTGTAATAGTAGTATAGAAGTTAGAGTGGTGTTAGTGTTAGTTATTATTCTGTTCTATTTAGTCTGTTTGGTCTTGTACTGTCATCAGCTTCAACTATTTCTTGTTTATTAGCACAGGTGTTGGGTCTGCCACACTAACCCAACCATTAGTTGAGAAATTTAAATTATGCATGGGTGGACCTACAATGTACATCCAGTTGTTTGAAAGTACATGTACCACTGTTTCTCTAATGACAATTCTATGGCCCCAGCGCTTCCTTCTGGTAGGCTATTCTTCTAGAGTTTGATGATATGTAGTGCGACTAGACGAATTTCTTGATGTCGTTCTCTAGGTTTGCTTGATAGTGCTTAGGCATTCGTTGAGTGGTGAGCTTGTCTGATTTATTATGGAATCCACTACACAAAACATAATCTGTTCAGCCTTATGTTCTGTCTAGCTAGCTGTGTGGAGTGTATTGTTCCCATAATGTCAACTACATGTATTTTGTTCTTGTATAGCCTCTGAAACGTTTACCGACTCGGCCATCGGTAAATCTCAAGTCAATGGGTCTGTCAGGGAAGAGGACTATAGGCCTTTAGTCAAATGGGATGGTGGTGATTCTCAAGAGCCAGAACTGGAAGGCAACAGTCGAGGATGGACTGCTGAAGAAATGTTTAAGTGAGTGGGATACGCTGTTTTAGTTTTATAATATAATATTGTCTTCTCGTACGTTTACTGTGACATGGTTTATCTCATGGTTGACTGTTCTATTGCTTGAGTGACATGTATATTGAAATATTACTCTTATTATATCTCATGGTTCACACTTCTGCTTCTAGGAGGAATGAGGAGAAGTATGGAATAAAGTCATCATATGACGATAGTATGGATGAATATACAACAAAGTTAAACACTTCAAGTTCTGAATACCAGAAGAGACGAGCTCAGGCTGATTACTATGCTGCTCAGATTGAAGGAAGTGCAACTTCTCAGGCTAATAGAGCCTTGGAAGACGGTGACCGAACAGAAGAAGATAAATTTAGTGCAGTAGTTAGACAGTCACCCAAACCAGAATCCTCTGATCAACGATCAAGGTAAGTGTTACATCACAGCCTCTTTTTTCATCACTCATTTTTATAATCATTGTTGTGCTGTCTGGATGACCTACGCTTTTGTCGTGCCATTAATTGTATTATATGAATTTCATAAATTAAAATATCATTTGTTAGTGCACTGGCGGCTGATGATTGGTCTATAATACACATGTACATTTGCATCTGATGTTACTGTAGATATATACCCCCTGGCCAGCGAACTAGCTCAGGTCTAAATCAACATCGAAGTGCTGCAACTAATTCTCATTTAAGTCAATCTGCTCGATTTAATAACCGTGAACCCCCACGCAGAGACAGTGACAGACGACACAAACCTAATCAACAGACTGCAAATCAAGGTGAGTGAGTGATAAAATTCCATGGAGTATTTTGCCACGACCGAGATATCCACCGAATTTTAGTTTGCATTAGTACCATTATTACCACACAAGGCAAAGTGCCTATTAAATTATATCAATAAGTTGATCTGCTCTGATCATATTACCATGGTAACATTACATGATTCCTAGCATCTTTTGGGGACTCCATCTCCTTCATGGTGTGATTGCTGTCAGTGTCCAGAAGAAGTTTGCATTAGTCTCTCTACAGTCTACACCAAACAGTATTGTACTTTATAGGTGTAATATTCCTGTTGATTCCTTTTCAATCACCTTGTGCTTCAGCGTGTCCATGTCATTTTGTGAAATCAAAAGTAACTTGTCTTACCATAGGTGGAGATGTCCAGAGGTTGAAAGATTGGAGTTCAAAATTCAACATGAACACACAGGTAAAGATCTGTTATTTGATGCACGGGTAGTGTTTGCTACATATTATTTGCTTGTCAATGTTTTGCCTCCTGCAAGTGGCGTTTTTGTATTTGGGAATATATTATATTATTGTTTACAGATCGTCAAATTGTTTTTATTTAGAATGATTCTGCTGCAAACACAATAGACAATAAATCTCCTCCCAAGCACACAGCATCTCCTAATGTAGCCGGTGGAAAGACAAACCAAGTCACCGCCCCGGTGTCCGAAGAACGGGTAGTTAAAGTTGTAGCCACAGATGTTTCCTCCACACCGAATGTATCGGCATCTACTCCCACGCTTCAGTCTAAGCCAACAGATAAGTCTACCCCATCACATGCTATCAGTAGCACAAGTACTACATCTCCTGCTGTAAACTCTCAACCTGTGAGCGCTACCACTCCGGCTGTAACTTCAGCCTCTACTAACGTCTCCTCTAATCCAAACAAATCTACAGATGGAAGCACTGCTGATGCAATCTCTAGCACAGAACCAGAATCCTCTAAATCTTCCACAACTACAACGCCGTAAGTCTCATTAACGGTGTATGGGTTACTAAAATGTTCAAGAATGCTGTATGCACAATATACAGTCTTGTGTGTGGAAAGCTTATCAGGCTCGTGATTTTCACGTTTTCCAAAAGTCACTGAAGGAATCAAATAGTAGAGAGATGGGATCCTGGGTGAACAGTCTACACACTACAAATTAGGTTGCAGTGAAATTTATATAAGCACTGTCACTAGAATTACTGGATTACTGTTCAATTGAGACTATTAGAATCTTGACGAATTTTCCTAATGAATGTTTGGTAGGTGGATCGTCATCTGTAAAATGGCAAAAATGTTTGTGTTGTTTTTCTCCCTTGTATAACAGTGTGTTATGATTGATCGCTTGGGAACTTTTCATGCGAGTAATCTGTAACATGCTTGAATTGTAGTAGTAGTGGTAGTAGTAGTAGTAGTGGTAGTAGTAGTAGTGGTAGTAGTAGTAGTAGTAGTGGTAGTAGTAGTAGTGGTAGTAGTAGTAGTGGTAGTAGTAGTAGTGGTAGTAGTAGTAGTGGTAGTAGTAGTAGTGGCAGTAGTAGTAGTGGTAGTAGTAGTAGTGGTAGTAGTAGTAGTGGTAGTAGTAGTAGCAGTAGTCTATAGTTTTGATTAACTATTATTTCATAAATGTCTGCAGGCCAGAGGTAAAGGGAAGCAACCTTAACCCGGAGGCAAAGGAATTTGTTTACATCCCTGTAAGTTTGACACATTTACTTTACATATAATATTCTACATGAGTTTATTTGACCTTCCTGTGTGATTATCTCAATACATTTGTTCATGTTATTTGTAGAAACCAACAAACCCTCCACCTCCTCCTACACAACCGGCTGCCCAGCCTCCATCGGCACCTATGGTGCCAGCTCCACAGACCGTGACACACCACTACCCCAAGGGTAGTAAGACTGCCACTGTGTCTGTGGATCAGGCTAGGCAGCCAACACGGCCTGCAGAGATGCCTACCCCTCAGCAGGCAATGGGGCAGCCAATAACTATGAATCCTGGTGCTGCCCCTGCTGTGCATCCACAACAGTTTATTCCTGTGGTAAGTATAGATATATTTAATAGCTTTCCTTGAGTTCACATCCAGATTTACCCCAAAGTGAACTCTAATCCAGCATTTCTGTCAAACATGATGTTTCGTTTTTCGATGTCTCCTTCGCCACAATTGTTGTGAAGTGCAAGATAGGTTTTATTATAATGTTGCTGTTGCAGATGATGCCACCACAATACAACGCGAGGCTACAGAGAGTTCCCTCTTATCCTGGTGCGGAGGCTGGAGGACAGCCCACTCCTGCCCACTTTATCTCAACCCAATCGTTGGTTCATGGGCATCATCAGTTTCGTAAGTTGTAGTCTTGCCCTGTCCTCTACCCTCTAACTGATACTCAAACTGGAAATATACTACATGAATCATTTACAGCATATGGCTGACGCCTCTCGGTTATTTTGCAGCTGTGGTTCCTAACAACATGGGTGCGCATATGATTCCCATTCAGGGACCAGGAAATGTGGCAGTTCCGCCACCTCCCAACACTCAAGGTCATCACCAGGCTCCTCCCCACTCTCACCAACCTGTGATGAGCACCAGTCACCCACCTGCTGGAGGCCATCATATGCAGCATCCACAGCAGTATGGTAATCATGGTACGCCTACCAGCTTGTTAATGTGCTTTTACATATTTCCTGTTGCATGTACAACCATCACCATTTGAAGATATTTATGTTGGTAAACTCTCTGAGGATATGTAGTGTTTTATTTTGGTATAGGCTAATAGTGATGTACATGTATATATACAATGTTTCATGTACTTCCATTTTGTTTTGATAATTATTTTGCATTTGATACAGGACTGAAATGTATTTTATACAGTAACAGTGATGTACATGTATTTTTGTTTATTTCTGCTTTTTAACAGTATTAATTATGCTGCCACTAGCTCTAATTACATTATGTTAACAGGATCTGCAGTGAGCTATGTATATCCCATGCCCCCTCAGCATGGGCAACAGACTCAGCCTACGCACCCTCACCCACAGCCATCCCCTCACAACCCATCACCGTCCCCTGTAAATGGTGGTGCTGGTGGTGGTGTAGCCAATTATGGCAACTATGTTGGGCCTCCACAGGCTCAACAGTTTTATCAGCCTGGTGGAAACCACCACCACCAGTACCATGCTAACCAGCCACATCTGGTTTACATGTAAGTATTGATCATCTGTTGGTTCCACACACCACTTCATTTTATTCATACTTCCAAATGTGTTTTGGGGACCTGCCGTTGTAAAAGAGCTGAAATAACAACCTGTAGCCTTCAGTAGAGAGTGCACAGCTTGGACATATAGAGATTTGTAATGTACATTGATCCTCTGTGGTGAATGTTTAAATGTTAGAGTGAGTTATTGAGCATGTGTAGATTATCAGGTAGCAGGAACCAGTGCTTCTAACTTGTACATTTAGAACACACTAGCAGATTTGCATCTCCAAGTTCTCAGCTTCAAATGGTGTATTGGGCCACCAATATAATACATTCACTATATCATTAAGGGATATGACTCTCTTTAACATCACCCTCTCAATACTAAGTTATATTTCCAGCCTAGTTTCTATTTTAAAGACAACTAATAGCTAGTTAGTTGGGACATGTGCTTAATGTTATTTATGTGTACTTGCTTATCTTTTGTACAGACCTGGTGGACAGTACCCTGGTCAATATCCTGCCCATGGATATCCAATGCCAACTCGTAAGTACTCCACTGTAACTCTTCACACTAGTAGGCTGTTCTGCTATAAGGATAACCATGCAATGATAATACATGACATGCCTGTATCATGTTACTCTGTGTCATTACCAGATATTTATCTACATATACGTTTATTGTGAGCTCCCTTAGTTTAATCTTATTGGTGTGAAATTGTATTGATAGAATATGTTTGTTTTCACAGAAACACAGCATGTAGGGTATCACCCAAACTATCCACAACCACCTCCTCAGCAGTAAACACTTGAGAATTAGGAGACTCGTCCAACTAGCTATAGGTAATTTCTCTACCAAATAATAATATGCAACTGATCATGGCCATTTGTATACACTTTAAAATTTAACCATGTGTTTGTCATAGGTATGAAGAACCCCATGTATTCAAGATACCTTTCTCTTCTACATGAATGTTCAAAGGATTTTTGTAACGGATTGCATGTCATGTAATGTTATGTACCTGCAGAGCACTCCAACTGTATAAATACATCTATTGATATTAACTGGTATTCAAAATCTTACTTTGCGTTAATTTGATTTGTATTGGACGCAATACCATAAGTGGGACATTGGTTGTTATTTCCTCAGAAGTTTTAGCAGTTCTGTTTGCACTCTATCATTTATTTATTTACAGGTAAATTCCAGGCAGTTAAATAGAAGGAAGTTAAGTCACAGAGGTATGTGCTGTAAATGTCCTGAAGACAAACGTACATATGTGGAGATATTTTACACCTTTACTCTTTAGATATAATTATTATACTTTCTAATTTGTACTAGATGGTATGAACTGTGCTGGTATTGCTGCTGGCATATGACAGGCAGCAATATAGTCTGATATATTGGACATTTTTACAAAGGCAATTGTTTTTACTTTTACCATTAGATTTATTTTCTACATGGAACAGAATTTTCTATTGTTAACTACATTGACAATATTGTTGTCAGCAAAAAAATTATTTAAAATTTAAAATAAAAAGGCAAAACCTGAGCTAAAGAAGCACAGTAAAACATCATTTGAGTTCTGTATTTCTAAATAATATAATGCACACTGGTTGACACATGTACATATACCATTACTATACACTACAGACCCTGTGCCACCTAACACAGGAAGCTGTTAGTGGACAAATCTAAGGCAGTGGAGCGGTTGCTTCCAAACATTGTTATATATGAAGGTATTCTAAGCTCTTGTACTGTAAGGTAAAACTGGAATATACATGGGTAAGATCAAGCGGTAACGGAGTAACAACATTTCACTTTGAACTGTTGTACAGGGAAAGCTAATAGTCCAGGACATCTAGTTTTCCACCCATTGGAAAGAGCATATTTGATATACTAGTGCTATATCCCAAACTTTTCTATAAACTAAGTATATTAGCTGGGTTGAACTCATAAGTGGTTGGTAACGGAGTAACACAAAATTAGCATGTAAATTCATGTACTTTCTTTAAAGTACCATAACTATCGGTTGCTCAATGGAATTCCAGTCAAATAAAACTTGATAATATGGAGAAATATGTAGGCTTTTACATAAAATCATTGGCATATTTGTAGTTCAAACCACTACCTGATCAAAAAATGAAAACTAGCAGCATGTCTGGTAACGGAGTAACAGGTAACGGAGTAACGAAAATGTACACACATGTTATCTGCAGTGCAAAGCCTGATGAACACTAAGTATTTTGTTAGGATGTTTTACAATACATTTCGTATCAAATATGAGGTCAAATATTAAGAAACAAGGCTATGAGATATAAGAAAGTGTTCAAAAATGCCGTTCTGAATATGCTGTGTAAACAGACTGAATTTCTGTAATGTTTTCCAGAATAAATGATAAATGACTGGGACTGGCTGGTAAAATTTGTGGCTTTATGTTCAGGATAAATTTGAAGTGTACTGGAGCAGTTTCTTGGGTTCATCTTCACTGGGTTTCCCTGCCTGGCCCATAAATCTAATATGTAGCTCAAATCCTTCTCCAGTTTTGAAATTTCACCTATGTGGAAATTGTCCTCATAAGCTACACATACCAAATCTCTAACGATGTAGGCACGATTTTGTGTTTTGTTCTGGTATCGTGGTGCCTAACTCGGAAACTGTACAGTTATCAAGCAGCTCAATGGTTTGGTAATCCTGAACCTCAGATGGCATGGACACTGCTATCACTCCTCAGCGCACTGCATAAATATGGTGGAGATTGTGTGTTCCTGGAGAAGGCTTTGTATCACTACAGAGGGCATCCAGGGTGATTGCTTGTTCATTTATCTCGGCTTGTGACACCCAGACCATGGTTATAGGTGGGAGCTTCTTCCTAGCAACTTGGTAGCAGTCCTCTGGAGTTCTCACCACACACTCTCTCGATTTCACAGCCATGATTACTTTTCTCTTGATGGTCCCACCAATACCATCGACAGCTCCTTTACCATGGAAAGTGGCAAAAAATTCCCAAGACAGCATCATACCTGTCTTTCAATGAGGTTAAAACACAAAACATATAGGCCTACCGCTACTTAAAGTGCTGAGCTGCTCCATCTGACCATTATTGCAGCAACTTTTGAACACTCCCGTATGTTTTTATCAAGGTCTTCCAAGATCTTTTAAATCATTTTTGCTGCACTGTACTTGGTATGACCAGTGCAATCGGATAGTACGCCATATGAGTAAGTCCCTACAGCTGTCCAGCAATGTATTTGGAAGTCAGATTAGCAGTTTCTGACCTTATTATTAGCGAGCGGTAACGGAGTAACTAACTTCCCCATGGTCTGTACCAGCAACCTGAGCATACAATGAGGCTGAAACTTTCTCAGAATGCTATCTAGCAGCTGGGGAGATATTATTACTACATGAAAAATTTTTAAATGCTCCCAGTGGCTGATGCACTGAACTTTTTGTACTATTTCGGTAACGGAGTAACATAATAAAATTCAATAGAGAGGCAGATTCAAGCACACATTTTGAGAAAACACCATATATGATCGGGCAAAAAACTAATGGGTAGTTAGAGCCATGCATGAAGAGTTTTTCTGATGTAACAATTTTTAATCAAAACTCATTTTAACCTTGTAGAGCAGCAGACATGGGCACTCGAGTCATTTTACTCCACTCAAGTTAACTCGAGCAACAGCTTTTCATTACTTTTAATTGACTTGTGCTTTTGTATTGTGTGAAAGCTGGGAATTGACTTTTACTTCTACTCTCCTACAAAGCATGATGCTTGACTCTTACTTTACTCTAATCTCTCAGCTATCAATGATAATTCTATTGGTTTGGTGTAATTATGTAATAAGTCTTGTCCACCATAGAGAAGCTGAGAGGCTTATAGATAAACAGACCTACCATTATAACAAGTGCAAATTTGAAGTAGCCTTTGTTCCTCAGAACTACTATAACTGACAGAAAATTGGATCTAACACTAAGTATTACCTATTGTGTGTTGTCACACTTGTATACATCAGAAATTTGTGTTATACAAAATTCCCATTGGTATTCTCTTTGACATACCGCTGTACTTTTGACTCTACTCTGACTCTAGCATTTTGGCACTAGTTGCTTGACTCTTACTTTACTTTTCAAAATGGCTGTTTATTTACTCTTACTCTACTTTTGACTTGCTTCATCCGATGAGTTGACTCTAAATTACTTTTTATCAATTGGGAATATATACTCTTACTTGACTCTTGACTTGAGTATTTGTCTGCTTGGCACATGTCTGTAGAGCAGTTGTTGAAAATATGTAGTTTTTGGAGTCTACGGGAAACATAAAACTCAAGTTGGTAGGCTAAATTCAACTGGTCACCCTACACACAGTTTTTCACCTAGGCAGACAAATCACACATCATTAGGACCTTGAGAGCGCGCTCTTTCTAATAGTATTCCTCAAATAAGGCATATTACAGTTTGAAAATTTAACCTAGATGCTAACTTTCGCTTGATCTTACCCACATGTAGAATTACTGGTAATTGTAGCATAATAATTTGGCCTTAGTTTAATCAACTAAGGAGAAGACCGCTACTGTGGAGTAGTACATCCTGCATCTACACTACATCTACACATCCCCACTTCTGGGTATTAATATTATTAGCCCACATTATAACAAGATCTGTACAAAGGGTACTCCTGTGTTACCATACCTGGTTCCCACATAATTACATTTGTATATACATACTAAGGGTATTGCTTTAACAAGTTTTAGACCAAGAGCATGTTGTATATAAGACTAGCAAGATATAGACTTTTTGGTTCTATTATCTATAGCCTGACAGTGTTGGTGTTGGAAGACCAGTTTACACACGTGCACTATATTATGGTCTACAAAGGTGAAATTCTTAACCTTTATTAGGTCTGTGTCGAAAAGAGATACCACAGAGCAGTTTGCAAAAGGATATACTATTGTTATTTGAAATGGTGCCAGGAATAATTTTATTGCAGTTACTAAAATGGATTGTGTTACAAGTGTAATTATATTACAGTATATATATATATGTGTAATAGATGTGATGGTCATCTATCTCTTGGATGATGGGCTCTTGTGTTTGTGTGCATTTTCTTCTTGTCAGCAACTGAGTTATCCACTCCTCCTGCCCAGCCTCTCTCTGGTTTGGCCAGTTTGAGTCTTCTCTATTGGTCATGATAGTTTGTGAAAGAGAGAATGTTCCCAACAGCGCTTGAATTTAGTCGCCTGCATTATAACATATCATTTTATTATTAACATTTGTACTGACCTTGAAGACTTGTTTGTTGAAAGAAGTGAAGTCTACCAATGCTTGAAATGCTCATAAACTTCAAGATGAAGAAGGTAAGATGGCCATTGTATATTATACTATGCAAAGTCTCACTGGGTAAGCCAATTTGCCGTTGATGGTGGGTTACCTTTATATTGTGACATATTCATTCTCCAGTGTTAGGACTTGGATCCATGGTATTTCAGAAAATATATAGTCAACTATATGTTAACAGGATCTGCAGTGAGCGATGTGTATCCGATGGCCTCTCAGCATGGGCAACCAAATCGGGCTACGCAGCCTCATCCACACACACAGCCATCCCCTCACAATCCATCACCGTCCCCTGTAAACGGTGGGGGTGTAGCTAATTATGGCAACTATGTTGGGCCTCCACAGGCTCAACAGTTTTATCAGCCTGGTGGAAACCACCACCACCAGTACCATGCTAACCAGCCACATCTGGTTTACATGTAAGTATTGATCATCTGTTGGTTCCACACACTACTTCCAAATGCGTTTTGGGAAGGGGCTGTCATGAAAGAGCTGAAATCAAAAAACTGGCTACTTCTACTCCTATAGATTTAAAATACTTCAGTTTAGCTGGCTCCTTTGGTACACACTCATGTCGCAACCATGTGTCACCTAAAACACAAATTACTTGATAAAGAAACTCGGTGGACTCATTATTGAACTGTGTAGTGCTTCATGTATATGCATTGTATACATGCATTTACATGTAGTTATAGATAACTATTTGTTCATAATATTATTTTATATATTGTATGATATACAGTATGTCTGAAATTCTTATTATTACTTGTAAACTTACAACAAAAACTTACACACACATGTACACCTACACACACGCACACAGCAACATCCCGTCTGTCTACATACCTTACTTTATCAACAGTGACCCATGGCTGATGTTATACCAATCAAGAGCTCTAGGCAGCTCACAACCTGCTCCTCTGAAGTCTACTCATAGAATGGAGAGCTGGTGGTCAAGTATCATCTACAGCAATATTAAAAGCATCGCGTGAGAAGCAATACCAAGCACAATATAGCTAGCTACAATCTTCAGGATAGCTGGCTGTAGCTGTATGAAATTGTGCAAAGTTTGGAACAATACGGATCCTTTGCCCTGAGTTTTCACTACATAGTTTGTTGAATAAAAATGGACAATTCGGTTACTGGGAAGGCAAACATTAATAGATATGTAAGTATATATTATTTCCTGCAGACAAATGCTCACATGTCTGAAACCAGTGTTAGAAGTAGAATAAATGAGGTGGGTACACAGTGCATGCAATCTTACAGATTAGGATTGTATAGCTAAGAAATTAGTGAAGTACTAAATTGAAAAAAATTATGCTCTGACGAGATTCAAGCCCCATGTCCCTATGAATGATAGTCAAGCACTCTACCACTACACTATAAGGTCCACAGTGACTGTAATATGGAGAAAACTAGCTATTAAAATTGGGGTACACGTCTGCTGGCAGTATAACCACTAAAATTGAGGTGGGTACACACCGTATACTCCCGTATAACCACACTTCGAACACTGTTTGAAACTATTACTCATTCTGGCTCAACTCGTAAACATGCCCATTTTGAAAGATGATCCTTATACATGCTACCATAAAAATTCTTGTTTTAATGTCATTGGTCAGGCTAGATTTGTAAATATGTGAAGTATTGGTACTTGAAAGCTTGCTAGGTATTGGATGGACTAAATTTTGGTCATTCTCTAGCCCTAGAAAAAGTTTTCACAGCATATGCAGTAACAGCTATATTATTGTATTGTCTGGTCTCACTACTACTACAGTTATGTAGTATACATATATATAGCATGCCCGCAATAAATGTGTGTGTACAACTTGCAGATTAATTGTTCCATTGTCTTTGTTACTGTTCCAAACCAAAGTTCTATTGGGTTTTGAAACTACTAATTAAGATATGAGTAAAACCGTGTCCTCCTTTTGATGTTATTTTATGTGAAGGTTCTCAATTTGCCGATTGAAAAGTTAAGGCCTCAATTTCACATCCTTGAAAATACCTGCATCCCTGGCTGGGGTTATCCTTATTGTTGTCACTAGAAATTTTTCTGTTAGCAATGACTACTGGATTTACAGTCTGTCTGACAATGATCGGTTTGCTTGTTGTATCTCCTAATAATTTATATGTAATGTTGTTGTAGAGGGATAGCATATATTTCAATGCAAGGTTTTCATCTTCGTTGATTTCTCTAATTGTAAGTACATATTACAGGTGTATCCTACTTATACCTGGAAATCAATGCTCATGTTATAGACATGTTACTCAAAATAGAACCATGTGCTTTACATCCGTTTGCTGCCATACTTGTTTCTACCTTCTATTTGTCACCATTCTTTAGATACCTTGTTTAGAGTAAACATGAAGCGTTCTAAATATTTTTAATATTATTTCTCCAGGGCTCATCTGTCAAGGTTCAGGCAGCAGATGGAGAGACTTATGAAGGGATATTTAGTACATTCTCACCCGAGGTAAGCCTTCCCCCATTTTAGCATCCAAATAACATAGGAAATGCACACCTACATGTTCAATACGCTTTACTTTTATGTATGACATTATGTATTGTAGATGAAATTTTGACAGTTATCTGTATGAGTTTATGGCGATTTCTAGGTGCTACGAAATACCAGCAGCATTTTGCATAGTCCCACGTTTTGGTACAGGAATGTTTTTCCACCTACAGTATTGTAGCAATTGTGGTTGTAGCTGGAGGTGGTACTAGAATGTGCACATCTAGCAAATCCCAGTCAACCAACTTATATACCAAGTAAAGACAAAGTTATGGATAAACTAGTGTTCAGTTTTCAATGCATCATTGCCATGGAGGTGGTGAATGTAGACACTAAATATGTAGAAACAGGTATGGAGTCATCTTCTCTATTGCATACATTGTATTATTATTGAACACCTGCTTTTTAATTGGTAAGATATATTCCATACCACATGATAGTTAATGGTGCTACATGTAAGTTATCCTGCACTGCAGTGTATACAATAAATGTATATACATTTCTTTCTGCTGCCGAATGTAATGCTGTAGATATTGTTATTACAGTCAGAGAAGTCTCTCTGGTCAGCAGTAGCCCAGTCAAGGAAGGGAGTTACAGATCATTAGAGGAATGGGGTGGTGAAGATACTGAGGAGGTGGAACTGGAAAGTGAAAGTCAGAGTACAGGTTGGGAGGCTGAGGACATGTTTAGGTGAATAAAGTAGAATGTTGCATAATACTGTAGCTTCTCACTGGGGTGTATGTCATATATTGAAATACAATATGCATATACTAAGTGCCCAAAACAAATAAATTCCTTGCATGGAAAACATCATACATGTACATGTGTTACATACACAAGTCCTGAGAAGTGAAGACAAAGAGGGTGAAGAAATGTAGTAGAATGGATTTGAATGTTAGATGTTATATTGTTCAAAATATTGCTCTGCAAATTGTCCTATCTCATGATTGGATGATTCCTACTTCTAGGAGGAATGAGGAGAAGTATGGAATAAAGTCATCATATGACGATAGTATGGATGAATATACAACAAAGTTAAACACTTCAAGTTCTGAATACCAGAAGAGACGAGCTCAGGCCGAATACTATGCTTCTCAGATTGAAGGAAGTGCAACTTCTCAGGCTAATAGAGCCTTGGAAGACGGTGACAGAACAGAAGAAGATAAATTTAGTGCAGTGATTAGACAGTCACCCAAACCAGAATCCTCTGATCAACGATCAAGGTAAGTGAGCTAGTCTTAGATGGATATATATTACATACATATCACTAACATCTGTCCTGGCAAAAGTGGACCAAATTATTGAGTAATGCTGGTAGGGGTGTCAGTCGGGACATCTTTAATCTTAGCATTTTATTCCACTACATTCATATTAAATTGCGTTTTTATACAAATTTTATGTAGTGATATCTATAATGATTGCATGTCTTTTAATCATTCCAGGTTTTTGTTATTGTATTACACTGTATATTATATATTACACATTTGTGTTTGTTGTTAGTGTTGCTGTTACTACTGCTGCTCCCACAACAGCTGCCCTTCCCACTATTGCTGCCACGCCCACTATTGCTGCCACGCCCACTATTGCTGACATGCCCACTAATGCTGCCACGCCCACTACTGCTGCCATGCCCACTACTGCTGCCACGCCCACTACTGCTACAGCCCAAAAAAACGGTTCTGATGTGAAGAAACTACGTGATGCTGCCGCTAATGTTAAGCATACAGAGAGTCAACGTATAAGACATCACAGTCGTCAGAAGACTTCAGCAACACCCCAACAAAAGCAATTAAAGAAGTTTATCAAATCCAAAAGTGTGAGCAGTACTAGTACTACTGCTACTACTACTAGTACCCGTACTACTACTACTACTAGTACCCGTACTGCTACTACTAGTACCCGTACTGCTACTACTACTAGTACTGCTGCCAAGACTGTTACTTCTACAGCTACCACCATTCCCCCAGTCAGCAGCAATTTCTCAGCTACTACCATATCTACTCCTCTAGTCTTTGCTACTGCCAAAATTACTAGTGCTACCACTGCTAAAAGTGTAACTAGTACTACAACCTCTATCACCCCAGTCTCTAGTAATATTCCAACTGCAGCTGCTGTGTCCACAAAAGGAAATACCGGTGCTGCTGCTAGTTCATATGTTTCTATAGCTAAATCCACTCCTATTAAGTCCACCTCTACTACATCCACCCCTACTAAATTCATCACTTCTAAGAGAGAGTGAGTATTACCAACAGTGTTTCAATTTGCAGTAGTTCTTCTACTGAATCTCAACGAAGTGACATCGTTTTTAATTTTATTTGAAATGTTTTTGAAAATGTCAATGTAAGTTATTGTTTTAATGATGAATACTAGTTGATATATTAATTGTCTGATTTTATTTAGTCTCACAGAATTTTATAGCAAAAGACATGTCACTGTAGAAATATCCAAGTTTTATTACGTTCTCTAATCTCTGTTTGCAGGTCGGAGACAGTGAAGCAACATGATCTCAACCCCCCTGTAAGTTATTGTGTAACTAACTGTAGTTGGCTGTAGGGACACTGTTCTATCAGATGTCTTTGCAACCTCTTGGACGGACCCGGGTCGCAAATAAAACTCCCAAGATGGCCATCCGACCTAAGCCAGAAGGGCTATTGGCCTGGGATTTTGCTTGGCCGGACGAAACCATCCCTAGCTCATCGGCACACCTGACTTCTTCGCTCGAAAATGAGGATTTTGCCTCTGGCCCATGCCGGTGTGTTCATGACTCTACGGCGGATGTGTGGGGGAAAACATTTTTGCAAATTGGCCTGGGTCTGAAATTTAGGTCGCGAAGACACCTATTATACCCATGCTTATCCTACCGTCCAAATATGACCTACATTTAACAGGTGCATGTCATATCATTACTCATAGAATGGAAGTTGTCTTCTCTCTATGTAAGCTGCTGTGTTGTAATACCAAATACTAGATGAGCATATACTAAACAGTGCTTCTGTTGTATTCTAAGTTTGACTTGGGTCATTATTTATAGCTATCTTCTAATGTATAGTCAGGCAAGAGAAGATTAGTATCATGATAAGGATTATATATATATATATTCATAGGTCAAATGTAGCTAACAGATGTTTTATTTATATTCAATTTTCTCGGCAAATCTCATTGCAACTCCATTCTCTTAGTTTTTTTATAGTCACAGTATACCAACTAAATTTGCTGTTTTTTTTCAACATTGTTGTAGAAGAGGGATGATATATATACTAATCCAAGGTTTGCATCTGCACTGATTTCTCTAATTGTAAGTATGTTGATCACTTGTTAAATATAAATGTGTATGTATACAATGTGTATTATACTATATACTCATATATTATTATATTTATATGGTGCTCTAGAGCCAGAACATAGGTAAATTCCATAACTATCTTTTAGCATAAAAAATATTGTTTCCTCTTTCACTCTATTTGTAATCTCCAGTTTATGCTTTTGAGAACAAGCGAAGTTGGTCGAATGTCAATGAAACAATTTAGGTAAAGTCAGGCATTTGTGAAGATTCGACAATCAAAACCCAGCCTGTGTATCTTCCAGAAAAAATTGCATGCATATTTTGGCCAGCAAAATAAAATTTTTATTTGTCAAACTGCATCAGTACCACCGCCACCAGTACCACCACCACCAGTACCACCACCGCCACTGGTACCACCGCCACCAGTACCACCGCCATCAGTACCACTGCCACCAGTAACACCACCATCAGTACCACCGCCACCAGTACCACCGCCACCAGTACCAGTACTACGCCACCACCACCAGTACCACACCACCAATGCCACCAGTGCCAGCACCACCAGTGCCAGCACCACCAGTGCCACCAGCACCACCAGTGCCACCAGTACCACCGCCACCAGTACCACCGCCACCAGTACCACCGCCACCAGTATCACCATCACCAGTACCACCACCACCAGTGCCACCACGAATAACAATGGTGACCTATAAACACATGTCATGTCATATTTTTAATGATATTCTCTCATTAGATGTGGTCTCTATCTTCTCCAGGGCTCCACTGTCAAGGTTCAGGTAAAAGATGGAAATTGGTATGAAGGGATATTTAGTACATTCTCACCTGAAGTAAGTATTAATGTGTTTGGAGTGTTTCAAACTGGGCAATTTATTATTTCTGGTAGCTTTCAGTTCAAGGTATAAAGTTTCTATTTCAACTTGTCAAAATTTAGGTATACAATACATGTATTTTTAAAGGAATAGTATTAATGGAATGTTTCAACATATACCGCAAGCCTATAGGTTGACTGGTTAGAGCAGTGACCTGATGATACAATGTATATACATGTAATGTAATAACTACGCATACAATTGCTATGTCATGTATAATACTACTTGTATTTCAGTCTGTGCTACATTGCTATTCTAGTTTTAGAAAATGTAGAATGTAAAATCTGTGAACCAGTATTTAGTTTTGAACGTGAACTAGCATGACTATATTATGTAATCATATTAAGTAGCGAATGGTTTACTGTGAGTCACTATTGAGAGTGAAGATTAAATCTGAAGATAATTCTTGGTTGTAGATGGAAGTGGTACTAGAATGTGCACATCTAGCAAGTCCCAACCAACCAACTTATATACCAAGTAAAGACAGAGTTATAGATAAACTAGTGTTTCCTTTTCAATACATAGTTGCCATGGAGGTGGTGAATGTAGACAGGAAATGTGTAGAAACAGGTATAGAGTTGTCTTCTCTATATTGCTGATGCATTGTCAATATGCATGCTCTTAGCTTTCCATCGGTGGTTAAATGCAGAACATTCTGAGCTTGTCATACCCATCCTCTGTTTACTTACATTTGCATCATAGAGGTAGGGAACTCCCATATCAATTGGTCGCTTCATACTGACATGCAGAAATAACTGTGGATTATTACTACTTTCGTGACTTACAGCTTACTTATACTTGTCTATCAGACAATATGCATTCATAGCATATACTGTGATGTACATATACTGTAATGTACATGTATATTATTATATTCCATTGGTGTTGTACAGATTCAGAGGCCTCTAGAGATTTGGCTGCTGGTGACGCTCCACTCAGCAGTAGCCCAGTCAAGGAAGGGAGTTACAGATCATTAGAGGAATGGGGTGGTGAAGATACTGAGGAGGTGGAACTGGAAAGTGAAAGTCAGAGTACAGGTTGGGAGGCTGAGGACATGTTTAGGTGAATAAAGTAGAATGTTACATACTGTAGCTTGCATTTATTGTTATGGAATCCCTCAAAATATGTACTTTTTGTTTCAACTTTGAAAGGAGATGTAGAATATCTAGAGGTTTACTGTTCAGTTCGCCCCTACTCCATTGTGTATTTTGCAAAGCAATACCCTTATTCAGTATCTATACCGTCATGCCCCCTTTTAGGAGGAATGAGGAGAAGTATGGAATAAAGTCATCATATGACGATAGTATGGATGAATATACAACAAAGTTAAACACTTCAAGTTCTGATTATCAGAAGAGACGTGCTCAGGCCGAATACTATGCTGCTCAGATTGAAGGAAGTGCAACTTCTCAGGCTAATAGAGCCTTGGAAGATGGTGACCGAACAGAAGAAGATAAATTTAGTGCAGTAGTTAGACAGTCACCCAAACCAAAATCCTCTGCTCAACGATCAAGGTAAAGGAGTTCTGGTCTCACACTTTGTGGCGCATTAGCAGAGGTAGATGCAACATTTATTGTAATTTATGGTAATTTTAATAAAACTTCATGTAATAAAGTCTAAAACAAAAGTATGTGCAATGAGACAGCAACCATCTAAAAGTATAATAAAATACATAATACCATTGTAGGTCCAAGTCTACCAGAGTCCAAACTAGGACTGAGCCACAACCTACCTTAAGGTATGTACTAGAATGTAATGTAACTGTGGACCTAATGGTTATGATTTAGAATGACAGACATACTTGTATGTATTTTATGTTTGATCCAACCCTACTTGGAGGTTGTAAATTAAATGTTCTAAGATGGTAGTACTGCAATATTTATGGATCTGGCCATAAGTTGTTTTCAATTTGATGATGATTCTGAATTGTTGTATTTACTTGATTCTAGACACGTCCCTCCAGCACAGTATGTTCGATCTGGTGTAAGAATGCCCCGGGGTGCTGCTGCTGCCAACTCACAATCTATTCGCTCTGGACAGTTTGTTTCAAGAGATATTCGAGGTCATAATCAGAACAGGCATCTATACACGGGTGGGAGTAGGCAAGCCAGACGTAGAACGCCATTATTTCCAGGTATACCAATGCTGCCACGTAGGCATATGCCACCATCTATTGTTGGACCACCAGTCGTGATAATTCCTGCAGTACCAACTGCCTCCCAGACTATTATTACTACCACCACCACAATTACTGCTGTCACCATCACAGCTACTACTACCACCACCACAGCTGCTGCTACTACCACCACCACAGCTGCTGCTACACCTACCACATTTGTTCCCACAACTGCGAATATTACCCCACCTGTTTCCACAGCTACAAATACTACCACAACAGCTTCCAGCACACCTGACCCCTCTTATACTATTAATGTCAAAACCTCTTCCGCAGATGCTGCTGCTATTACTACTGGTACCACAAATTTTGGCTCTTTATCAGATGTGTCAGCTTCTCCATCCGAACTTCAGTCTAAGGCAAACACAAAATCATGCACACCTAAAGCTGCGTCAAGCAAAAATAAAAGCACTTCTGTGGTAGAAATCTCCCAGGCTGCTACTACTACTGAAACTACTACTACTACTACTACTACCACCACTATTACTGGAACTGCTAATTTTGATACTCATAAATCTACTCCTTCTAAAACATCTAGTGCTAGGGAAGTGTGAGTATCACCAGCAGTGCTCTAGTATAATTTTTAAGTGTAACGTTTTAAATAGCATTATGTTCAGCTGAATGATTGTAATGTTATATACTGTGTATTGTTACATTACCATTTATAGGACAAAAAGTCCAAATGATAGTACGCTGAATCCAGATGCAAGCGTGTTTGTCTATAATACGGTGAGTAGAACATGTACTTAATCTTAATGCAGCACTAGAGAGGATCTAAGGCTAGATCAATAAACATTACTATCATGTAATATTGCACAGATCTGGCTCAAAGTTGTACTTCCTCACATTCCTGTGAGCCCATTATGTAATATGGTATTATGTAATTTGGATAGCAGGTGTTTTGACATTTTTTAAATCATGGGTTCTGATGTTTAAAAGGTATCATTTAATCACTTTTTTTCAATAGACAAATCAGCCTCCTCCGCCCCTTGCTGGCCAGCCAGTCCTCGCTCCTGCCCAGCCAGTCCTCACTCCTGTCCAGCCAGTCCTAGCTCCTGTCCAGCCTGTAGTCGGTTCTGCCCAGCCAGTCCTCGCTCCTGTCCAGCCTGTCCTCGATTCAGACCCACCTGTTGTCGATCCTGCCCAGCTCGTCTTCGGTCAAGCTCAACCAATCTATGTACAGTTGAGAGCACCTGAACCTACTGTTATAAATCCTTCACAGAGTCTACAGCCTTCTCCTGTGGTAAGTAGAGGGTATTTCATCAGCATCTTACAGTTTATATATGATCTCTTACATACACTTATTTTATACCCTTTGTGTATCACCCATTACGATTTCGAGATGAGGCTAAATATTTATGGTCTAATATGAAGTATATGTCAATCTGTCACCTACTCTGCATCCATTACTGGTTGTTGTTACAGACAATGCAATGGATGTATAGATATCCATCAAACCTTAGATGTCAATGGAGACAAACTGCACACTCTCTTCGACCTCCACCTGTAGCTCAGGGTCACCATCAGCACTGTACGTTGCATTTTATATCATTACTCAGACTTGGCATACATTATAATACGTACTGTATATACAGTACATATCCAATCTACTATGTACATATATACAGTATATGACTGATATGCCTCTCTATAATATCTTAGTTCTCTAAGATCCTGGAAATGTAGTAATTCCTCCTCCACCCATCACTCTTACTCAGCCACCACTTCCACAACCACATTCTCCATGGACACCGCTCACTAACCTCTTACTGTACTGAGCACCACTCACTCACCTGTCACATTTCATCATAAGCAGAACCCACAGGACTAGACTGCTCTTTACACATCTGCCACAAAGAAACTGTTGACTGTTTGGGCTTGTTTGTAAACTGTCTCCAAATTTATTTACTCAAAATTTAAGAACAAAATATAACTACAAATTGGTAAAATATTCTAGCCAAAAGTTGACAATTGTAGGAGAGACTCTGGTTCAGTGAAACGACTGCATGAATAGTGTATTATTTAGAAAGGAATTTTATTACATTGCATTATGTTATGTTATGTTATGTTATGAGTATTATGTTATGTTATGTTATGTTATGTTATGTTATGTTATGTTATGTTATGTTATGTTATGTTATGTTATGTTATGTTATGTTATGTTATGTTATGTTATGTTATGTTATGTTATGTTATGTTACGTTACATTGCATTACTATTATGTAACAGGGCCTGCGACGAACTATCTTTTATCTCCGCCTGGTCATGCTGGCCTCCTGATCAGACAAAGACCTTCTTCACACCATTCTCCATCAAACAGTGGAGTTTCTGCTGTTGGAAATTACTTAAGGTTTATGAGACACCCACAAGCCCAGCAGTTGCCTCCACCAACTCAACGGTTGCACCCACAAGCCCAGCAGTTGCATCCACAGACTCAACAGTTGCATCCACAAGCCCAGCAGTTGCACTCACAAGCCCAGCAATTGCACCCACAGACTCAACAGTGGCACCCACAAGCCCAGCAGTTGCACTCACAAGCCCAGCAGTTGCAACCACAGACTCAGCAGTTGCAACCACAAACTCAACAGTTGCAACCACAAGCCCAGCAGCTGCATCCGCAGACTCAACAGTTGCACCCACAAGCCCAGCAGTTGCATCCACAGACTCAACAGTTGCACCCACAAGCCCAACAGTTGCAACCACAAGCCCAGCAGTTGCATCCACAGACTCAACAGTTGCACCCACAAGCCCAACAGTTGCACCCACAAGCCCAACAGTTGCACCCACAAGCCCAGCAGTTGCATCCACAGACTCAACAGTTGCACCCACAAGCCCAACAGTTGCATCCACAAGCCCAACAGTTGCAAGCACAAGCCCAACAGCTGCACGCACAAGCCCAACAGTTGCACGCACAAGCTCAGCAGCTGGATCTACAAGCCCAGCAGTTGGATCCACAGCAGGTCCATGCACAAGTCCAGCAGGTCCGATCACAAGCCGAGCAGTGCCGCTTAAACGCTCAGCAGTCAAACTCACAAGCTGAGCGGTTCGAGTTACAGGCTGACCAGTTGGAGTTACGAGCTCAGCACCTGTACCCACAAGCACCTGCTCATGGTGAACCTCCAGCCAACCCTCAATATGTCACATCTTACCAATACCATCTCGATCAGTCACACCTTGTGCAAGTGTAAGTGTTGTATATCTGCCTTTCCAATTCAACGCTTCATGCCACTAAGCAAAACCTGTAGTACTAGACAGTGCACACTTAGGATTTATCCCCTCTCTTCAACAACTGCGTAACTAAACAGTATTCAAAAGACAAAAGTGTTCAACCAAATAAACATGCTCAAAATTCTCATGTGGTTATTTCCATTATTGTCTTTTATATTTTATTCAGACCAGCTGGGCAGAATCCTGGGGAGTATATCATCCAATACTATGACCAATCTGCTGCCCACTACCCTGACCAGCCCTCTATTATGTATCCAACAGGTAAGTGTGCTGTGCCTCACTAACCAACTCTGATGATTACCATTGCACCTACTGTAACTCTTTGAGTGAGATCCTCTCAATGTCCACATTCAATGTAATTTATCACTGCATGTATCACGTATGTATGTACATGTATGTATTACTACCAGTCATCATGTAATGCGTTATTACTACACTTAATATATTACTGCATGTAGTGTATAACTGTGTTACTATAATATGTAATGCATCACTGCATGTAATGTATTACTGTATCACTGCATGTGGTGTATTATTGTATTACTACATGCAATGTATTACTGTATTACTGCATGTAATGCACTACTATATGTAATGTATTACATGTACTGTATTACTGCATGTAATGTATTACTGTATTGCTATATGTAGATGTAATGTATTACTGTATTACTGCATGTAATGTATTACTGTATTATTGCATGTAATTTGTTACTGAATATAATGCACTTGATACTTCTCAACGTGTATTTTATTCAACAGAAGCACAGCAAGCAGTTTCCGTAATATATGACCCGAACTATCCACCACCGCAACCACCACAACCACCACAACAACCACCACCACAACAACTACCACAGCCACAACCACCACAACCACCACAACCACCACAACCACCACAGCCACCACAACCACCACAGCCACCTTATCCTCCCCAATAATAAGACATCATAATTAGAGCCTTTCAACTGATGTAGATCATTCTTGGTAAACCCATCTGCATCCACATGAACAGGTAAAGTTATGTTCCCTTCGCTAGTTCTACAGAAATTCAATCTAGAGTTATGTTCTCTTTGTTCACATTATAAAACTACATGTACATAAATATAATTGTTCACTTGTGTCTTCAGGTCTAATACTTTTAATGGTTGTCGTGAAATCTTAGGGCTGAGAGCAACAGAGGTTATTTTAAATAGTAGGTGGGGGGGGGCACTCAGCCAGCCAATATCTACTAGCAATGCCAGTAATGGTAGCATTGAACTCAAACTCCATCCCTGAGCAGTTACATGTTACCTACTTACCTAGGTATTTTGGTAGCCTTAGTCATTTAGTGTCTTTGCGACTTTTTGGACGAACCCAGGTTGCAAATAAAAGCTTCAAGATGGCCGTCCCGGCCTAGGCCACAAGGGCTATTGGCCTGGGATTTTGCTTTGCCAGGCGAAACCATCTCTAGCTCATCGCACACTTGGGTTTTTCACACGAAAATGAGGATTTTACCTTTGGGCCGGTGGGTTCACGACTCTTTGACAGATGTGTGCCAGAAAATATTTTTGCGAGTTGGCCTGTGCCTGAAATTTAAGTTGCGAAGACACTAATAAAGTATGTTTGTGGCAACGTCTCAACTCAGTTTCAACACAGATTGGAGGTTATATCATTTCTTGTTTGGTTTGGTTCTAAAACTAAACCAAACGTTTGTTGGCCCAGTATAAAGTGTAGTGATTCACCCAGTTACTTACTGTGAATTGATTAAGACAGCAGCATGTGCTATAATTATTAAGTTATATTGTAGTGCATTATGCCACCATTTATATTATTATAATGTATATTTACAGGCCACTCCAGTTGTGAAACCAAAGTATTCAAAGCTGCTCTCCATTTTCCCCTTTAGATACAGTATTACCCCATGTACTATTCCTAGCCTGAGTCTGGCATTTATTCTCCATATATTTGTTTTTATACAGCTTCTTGTTACTATCAAACTTACTCTCTATGTGATACATCATTTGTCAATATGTTATATTATTGTTATTTATCTGTACAGTGAAAATTGTTTAATAACTGAAGAAAACCAATAAAACTTTATCTCCATGTATGGAATAATCTTGTGCGCCATTTAAATAATATAGTGTAAATTGTAATTATAATGTTTATTTATTGCACATATCAGTAAGTTGCAAGTCATTGATAGCCTAATGTAAAAAAAATTATTAATCAATATTATATTACACTGTATGATGAAGTATAATTTTAAGTTGATTTTTTGTAAAAATTTGAGGTAGACCCCTTTTAGGAAATTGATAACGCTGTGCTTGTTGTTAGTGGTACTCTAGAATTTCCTAATATGGGACTGTCATGGGCATAAGCTATTAATTGTAATTAAAAGTTGTCTTCTCTCTATGCTATACAGCCATAGGTATAGAGCTAAGCTACTAACACCTGATGAGACTCAGGTATTGCAGCTAACATTATACATGTATAACAAAATTATGATTATAATTATTATTTCTTTCAGTTTACATTTTGAACAATTAACAAAACTCAGTGGGTTTGGGTTGGAAACTTGCACTAGGATTTCCCTAATGTTTAGTACTTAGTAGGTACAATAACACAATGGGGCTACATAATGATTATAATAAAAGCAGCTTATAATTATTACTACTCTTTCTCCACTTTTAGTTCACAGCTCACAATAACACAGTATTGCCCTTGTTTGTGATGTAGCATAACAATGAAAGATTCCTGTCAACAGATGTGCTCTTTGTGCTCTTACATTCTATGTTCAGAACTACGATAGCATGATACCATTGACTGGGAATAGACAGTACAGTAGAGACTTTACACTCTTTCACACACTTTCTCATACTCTCTAGATATAGCCTACTGAAAAATCTTGGGTAAGTTTTATTATTGAAATGGTTCTATACTCATATATTGCATTATAATGGTACCATGTACATTGTATGTTATTTTATATTATGACTGCATATCTTTCTTTAAGTCTTTTGAACCATTTATTCTATTAGTAGGTATTTCTCATTGTACTGAGTGGTTAGCTCATACAGTTGTGATTTACATGTAGAAACTGCTGTTGTGGACAAACCCCCTGTTCTACAGCGCATTCTCACAACACTGCTGTAGGTTAACTAGGCCAAGGACCCAAAGCTAGACACTAACTATTATGCGACATGTCATTATATATTGTTTACTCTGCCTAGTAAATAGCAATTACATGTATATTCTAGATTCTAGAAGGTGTGGTTATAGTAGTGAGCGCCTCTTTTATAACTACAGTAGATTGTGTATCTTTACAATAACTGATTATTATAATAGACCAGGGATGCCCAAACTTTTTGGCGGAAAGGGACAAATTCTAAAAGCGCATCAGAGCAAGGGACACTTATTTTTTGCTGCTGCTTTGATTGCGATTATTAAATGGGTAATTTTTTTATGATACAAAATGAGTTATTTTATATAATTATAATATGCAAATTTATTGATTCTGCTTTAACCAAAGTATAACAGGAATAGTATACCAAAACAGAATAAAGGTAGAAACAGACTAGCGAATTATGCGCCGTTATTAGCCGCGAAATGATGGTGGACAGGGCATTAAAAATTGAGGGCAAAAAATATTTTAGGTTTAGTTCTCAATAATACTAACTTTTGACTGGCCAGCAAAACTTTTACTGCCTCCATTGTGCACTTTCCTCTGTAAACAAAAATTCCAAATTGAGTCGCTGTTATTATGTGATGTGCACTTAGGAAACACAGATAAAATAATTGTCAGCCTTAGCACACATGCTCAGGCTAGAAATTGCATTTATGTAGAAACCATCGCTAGCATGTTGCTCAGCGGAAAAAAGTTGTTATGCTGGCAAAACATGATGGAACGATGCGAAAAATTTGCTAGTCAGATTCGGCCTTAAATGAAAATTGTAATGAATATTTTATGCATGTTACATGATACATTTGTGAATACAATTATTAGTGGGTGACATGGAATTGTCATCATAAAGTCTACGTCTCTTTTAGTAGCTGCCTGAATTTTGTTTTTGATATACATGCAGTTCAAGTGACTGAACAAACTCTCACACAAGAATGTGCTACCAAAGAGTGTCATCAGTTTGACAGCAACTTTAGTTAATTTGGGGTACCTGCGCTTTCCACTTTTTTCTGTCTTCAACTCTTGACACTGTGATTAGGTCAATCAGGCCAGCAATGTTTTGTAGTTTTTAAATTGTTGACAGAAATCTATTTCACTGTCTGCTAAAATATTTTGGGATTTTTTAACATTGTGATGTATTTTTGGGTGTAACTTGGGCAGTGCAATTGCCACAAAAGGCCATTTTTGCGTATGAAATTTGAGAAGTAATGAAGGGACACCAAAATCCATTCAAAGGGACACTGTGTCCCTTAGGGACACATTTGGGCATCCCTGTAATAGACTATTATCTTTTGTCTTATGAATAGAGTCCAGTGACTGCTAGTCAGCTACCCATTATGTCGCTACCCATTATGTCGTTCTGTGACTAATTATCCCGCTATTTCGTCATCTTTTGTAATCCACTTGTGGTTTTGTGAGTTACATGTAGTATAAAAACAGCTGTTTTGTACCATATTAGTCAGTTAGAAATAAACTCTGGAATCAACAACTACTCTCTTATTGGATTACAACTACTCTGCTTACAAGTAAGTTATTATTAGATTTACAAGACCGTTATAGGCTAATCCTATAACTGGACTTGGACAACCGGGGAGCTATCCTTTGGGATAGGCTATAGGCTGGATGACCGTCCTACTGGGTGAACAGTAGGGAGGTCGAGTTGCAGTTAGTGTGGCATCCGTTTAGGTGTAGTTAGGTGAAGTAATAGTGGCTTGGACCGACCAACTATTACACTGCCATACATGTAGTTTTAAAAATACATCATATACTGTAAATTATACGTTAACTTTACAGCTCCACTTCTATTAGACTGGTTGTTGTAACAGTGCAAAGAATGTTCAATGCATTGGAAAACTAATTAATATTTGTGAAGATAACAGTGTAGATCTATGGAAATTCACGTACTCTGTGTCCCACTCTAAACTTTAGTGCTAGATTCCTGTTGATTAACTTGCAGTTAATGATGGCCAGTAATACTGCATGCAAAGTTAAAAGCAAAGATGAAGAAGCTGTTGTAAGTAAATGTGACTGGGGCCTACTGTCTAAAGTTTATACTGGGTATTTGTTTATTAGATAGCCTAATTTAATACAGTTGTTATATTATTTGTTATAGTTTATAAATATTTTATTTATAAAACGATTAATAATATCTCCTTGCATTAATGTCACCATTATATTAATAATATGTTCCTGTATTACAATAATGATTTCTAGAGGATACTATAAATAATAATGCAGCTAAATAGATTATACTACGTCTAATAGACCTATTTATAACATGTCCTTATCTTCAGTTCTTTATACATGTATGTATCTACACATAGGCACTAATAAGCTTTTGATCGCAATTAGAAGTTGTCCTCTCCCAATTTATCTTCCTCTAAAGAAGAGGAAGATAAATTGGGAGAAGACAACTTTTAATTATGATCAATAGCTTATTAGTGCCCATGTATCTACACCTGGATGTAACATTGGTTTTACAGTAAAATGTAGTAACATTCTGGCTAACTCCCAGATGCTCACTGACTAGTGACTGGTGTAAATACAATATTATAATACTGTATTTACATGTACACCAATGTAATGAACATAATGAACACAATGTCAAACTGGTGATTATACAATGTTATATTGTGTTCATTATTGTAGATAAGTGGTGTATATTCTAATGCAAGGTTTGCATCTTCACTGATTTCACTGATTGTAAGTACTACAGTATCTACATCTTATGTACATGTACTGTACTATGCTATTATAACCAGTTGAATGGTCAACACAGAGTTGACTTGGCATTATTATTATGGATGAACAATCTATATTTCACAAGATTCATCTGCTGTTCTATGTTATCATCAAGTTTATCAGGCTTACACAGAGCCATTACTTGTTGAGCCATAGAATTGGCTCTGAGCAATTTTACTTGAATATTACATGGAATTATAAAATATATTTAACTGGACTTGCAGTGGTCCTGAAGACCTGAACTATACAGTTACTATTATTGAGAAATATGTATGCAAATATTGATACTTTGGTTGGCAATAAACATAAACATGTGCCTGGTTGGGATAGTGCAATTATAGTATAATTATCTCTGTAAGTAATGTATTGGGTACTCTGACTTAGGACAGTGTCGCAGTGATTAATATGTATGTGAAAACCATTCTCATAGCATATCCGTAAGCAAATATTGAAATGTTTCTCACAATGTGTTATGTCATGAAGTCATATTCTTTTTTCTAGGGTGTTCCTGTAAGACTTACAGTAATAGATGGGCAATGCTTCGAAGGCATATTTCAAGGATTTTCACCTAACGTAAGTCTCACATACTGATTTTTGAACAGCTATATTATGACTTGGCTGACAATTGGCATAGAGCCTACTTGTACACAGTAGAATTGTCAGATTCTGTCCAACAATGTGATTACATGAACAGCTACTAGCCATGTGAGATTGACAGGTGTTCCTGTTAGTATGTAAAGCCTTCTACAGGGTGCTATACATAAAAACATACCAAGCTGGAATGTTAGAATTGTATAATAAACCTGGTACCACAAAGGTTTTTATATCTAATATATCTAATATAAATGTGTAAACTGAAGTTGTCCTCTTCCAAATTGTCTCGCTTTATACAAAAAATTCTCAGAGGACAAATTGATAATAAACAAGTCATTGTAAATCTCTCATCGTCTACTGAACTTATTATAAATAATTTCGTATATTGCAGCTTGAAGTGGTACTGGCATGTGCACATTTAGCTGACCCCTCATATTCCATACCTCCTGAAGACAAGGTGATGAAAAAATTTGTGATCCGTTTTGATGACATAATCACAATGGAAGCTATGAATGTAGACACCAAATATGGTCAAACAGGTACTTGTGTATTAAATTATCTATCCTGCAAATAGGTATTGTACAGGCATTATAATCATGGGCACTAATAAGCTATTGATCATAATTAAAAGTTGTCCTCTCCCAATTTATCTTCATTATCAAAAAGAAGATAAATTGGGAGAAGACAACTTCTAATTATGATCAATAGCTTATTAGTGCCCATGATTATAACATCACATTATTGTCTGTATATGTACATTGTTTGTACAATACATGCAGGTGGGTATATAACCAGCATAGCTGAAACAAGCAGCAGAGGAGAGGACAGCTAGGATGTGTACTCAATAAAACCGCAAATACAGTTGGGAGTCGTCCTCTTCCTCTCTCTATTATGCAGTTGGTTTACTGTGAGACAAAGGTAACCTTGTTATGTCACTCATACTAATGAACACTTTACCATGTATTGCAGATGAATCCCAGCAGTAAAGAGGACACAAGATTCGGGATTCAAAATATGTATATAATAATTATGTATATAACCTATAAAAAAGCTTGCATATATTAAATATTATGTAAAAAACATGGTGTACAATTATTTACACATATTATATTTTATTAATGGTGTTGGAATAGTATTTATTGTTGCATTATTTTTGGTACAAATTATTTCTAATTTTTATACAAGTATTACTACCATCTGGTATTAGGATTATTATGATTGTACAGGTATAATTTCTGATAATAGTATTTATTGCAAGCCGTGCTGTTTTAAAAGTCTTTTTTGCAGTAAACTAGATTATCATTCCGATTATACAAGTATTATTCCATTCCGAAGGGGCTCCAGGTAGAGTATTAGTATTAGGGTATCTAGTCATGGAATAAGTTTTACCTTTATACATTATTTTCACAAATATATTATCTGCACCAGACAGACCAATTTATTGTTGTGAATTGCCCAAATTATTGTTTTATTATACAATGTAATAGTTATTCTAATATAATCATGTCGTCACTAAGTGTGTCATATAACAAGGAGTTGTCTTCTCTCAATCTGTTTGAGATATCAAATTAGTGAGAGAACAACTTCTTGTTATGATCATTAGCTTGTCTATGCTCACGCTAGGAGTGATATCTATTAGTTGCATAGGGACATCTATCACAGAGGTCATAGTGGTCTCCATAGTTTTACCTAATTATACAATGAAATTGTTGCATAAATTGAACAAAGGTTTTCGGAAAAATATTCATTAGTCATTAGCTGTAGCAAACTGCTCCTTGCACATGTAGCCTAATGGACATGTACAATGTTGGAATAACATTGACTAGACAGCGTTTACCAGTTAATTACGCTATTTACTATCTTATTATTGCATGACATGCAAAACTTAGAACACTAATTGTGATTTTAGCTGCAAGTGATGTAGTGGTGTCCAAATCCCCACACTATGGAAAGAAAATAGAAGATTAATATGATTGCTACCACTTCAAATACATTGTTAATTTGGAATCTGTGAATATAGACATCAAATTAGCACTTTACCCCACTAAATAGAGATGGCTAAGGAATAGGAAGGTTTGATACAGTGTAGCAATGATTGCAAAGACAAAATATAAACCTACCAATGCCTGTTGCCCTTCACCCAATCTAGAAACTGGCACAACATAAGTAATATGTATGTATAGAACTACATGTATAATATGTGTGAAGTAATATAATAAAAAGGGTTAACAAAAACTATTGCTTTGGAACGTTCGAAACCATTGGATTAGTAGGGTCGTAGTTCTCCCTCTTGATTTTCAGTGAGAAGTCAACACACTTATACCCTTGCGTCAAGCAGCTCATAGACAGTACATCTATATCATTACATATGTAGAGAGGTAAATTCTCGGTTGTTATCCCCCCACTAACCTCTATAATGAGATGAGGGTATTTCTTCCGCAGCATTTGAGCTGTTACCTTGGCAGTCTAAAAAATCGAAAAGAATATCAACATGCATTATGCTGCAAGCAAATACAATAGGCCTATTCGGATATTGCATGTGCAAGCTAGATAAATAGCAATCTGCAGCAATAATTTATTTTATTCAATAATACACAGCGGTCTCAACTAGAGTGTCTGGCAATAACATTTATTGTAGAAAAAGGGATTCCCATTCAGATCAAGCATTAGTCACCCTGAACGCTCAAGCTGTGTTCGGATATCAAAAGCAGTCTCATATGAACCAGCAAAGTTTCCAAGTACGCCCAATATTTACAAATTTTGTTAGAAGTACAACACAGTATACACATATAGGTTGTTCTAACACAATAAACAACTGACCTCATGCTCAAAGTTGTCAAGCATAACAACTTCAGCCCCAGCGGATGCTGCCGTGCATGCTGCTTCAAAAGTTCGGCATTCAACCTCAATCTTTGTTGAGAAACCACAAGCTAGACGAGCTTTCTTTACTGCCTGTTAAATATAGTACCAGAAATAGCTGTTCGAAACTATTTGCAAATCATGAAAATATCTTGTAGATTCTTGATTCTCTACAAAATTATGGGACACAAAACAGACAAGTTATTTTTATGTATACAAGCAAAATACATAAATCTGATAATATACATGTAGTTATAGCATGCAAATTGATGGAATAATAATTAATTTTGTGAATTCAATTCCCAATCACAAAATTATTGCTTTACACTTCATGCATTCATTCTTCTTTATCTTTTGGAATGGCACATTCCTCAATTGGCAAATCTAGTCAGAAAAGTTTTATAAGTTGCAATAAACTGGCATTCTGAAGTAGCTGAATAGCTAGTGAATCTAGATTGCGGAATTACTCTCTAGGTCTGATTACTGTAACTAGATAATCTCCATTACCTTGGTAATATCACCATCTGACGACCATATATGGTTATCCTTCAGCATCACCATAGAGGAGAGATCGTTCCTATGTTGGGAAATTCCACCAACAAGAAGAGAATACTTTTCAACCATTCTGAATCCTGGAGTTGTTTTTCTGGTTCCTGCAGCAGCTCCACTCCAGTTATGAGCTTTCGATATATCCAAAGCCTTTCTGGAAATAGTGGCTACACCACTTGCACGACTCAAAATGTTTAATGACAATCGTTCACCAAGAAGTATTTTTCTAGCCTGTCCTGTCACGGTGGCAACAGTAGTTGGCGGTGACAGAACACTTCCTTCACTATAGTTCCACTTCACCAAACAACCTAGCTCCTCAAAAACAGCATCGACAAATGGAATGCCACACAAAACACCTTCAGATTTACATAGAATTATAGCAGTCTCCTCTGAATCTCCGACAACAAATCCGCCAACATCAAAGGATGGCGTATCTTCCATCAGCCATTCCTGAACCTGTTTCTTTACTGCAGTTGGTGCTAAGGCTGAAGACAGATCAAATTGCTCGTCTCCAACAGTAGCCATTAGATTGTACCGTCAAAGCGTTAACTGCAAATAAACACTTTGTAAGCAAAATTCTTATTTGTTTTTCGGCATTTTCTTATTTCCCAGTAGTTTACATGTTTTTTTTCCATTAATCATCTTCTCATTTTCCGGTAGTTGATATAATATGTACATGTACATCAATGTATGGCAGAACGACGAGACCGCCAAATTGAGCACATTTGCTTTGGCGGAACAGCGTATTCATCGAGTGAACTATCTTGCTTTTTACCGTCTTTGCTATATATAGGCTACAGCACCACACTAGCTAATTTATTTAAAACCAATTATATTACATGACTGCTAAAAAAACAAACTAGGTATACCTGCTCAATGGTCTTCTAGAAAGGCAGGTGAATTATTATAATTATAATTATATTATATAATAAATAAGCATTTAGTAGGACATGACTGATGAGAGTCTTTATTACAGACTACAGAATCAGATGAATGCAAGGATAGTAGCAAATAGGAGGTACTATCCTTATCCTATAAGAGTAGGGGATACTATTTTTGGTCGCTGCAAGGCAAAGTGGTACACTTTGCTGCAAGGATAGCAGGTCGCTGCAAGGATAGTAGGAGTAGGAGAAGGATCACTCCTACTATCCTTGGTCGCTGCAGAAAGCAGGAAGTTTTTTAAAAAGGTTATATGTCTCAAATATTTGTTATGCAATTCGGCAAATAAAAAGAATTTTTATATCTTTCTTAAAATTACCATTGTGTTGTTACAATGGAATTTTAAAATTTTAATATTTAAAGTTTTTTAAAAATATGTACATGCATTTTGAGTCAATTGTAATATTATAATATTGTTGCGGATCAACAAAGCAGACAATATTCCACTTCAAAAAATGGTTTCACTTCTGGTTGAGTTTCACTTTGACAACACGTACACCAAATGCAGTAAACTCACTGAGCTGTACATGTAGTGTACTTCAACTCGCCTATCTTTTTTACTCTACTTTCGTTTAAAAAAAATGCTGCTCCTGTCTGTTTCACGCAAGGATATTGGCATTCTAGCACGTTTATTAATCTCATTAACAGCATGCCTCTTGGTTTTCAATATTATTGCGCCAGTTTTATTAGCCTCTGCTGAAACTACTTCTACTGGATCTGAGAAGAAACAACCTGAAAGTGTGCTAAGTTCAAAATCAGAGCCTAATTCAGACTGTGGCTGTAACAAACTCAGTCGAAACAATGTCGTTTCTAAAGACGCCGATACGACCCGTCCTGATGGATTTTGCCAAACAAATAACAAGGATCTATGTAATGAAGGTGTGAAGATAGAGTCACAGAAGAATTCCCCAGAGTTGGAAGATGATCACGATTTAGATGCTGTGGTTGAGATAGAGGAAGATAGTGAGAGTCATAATTCAGTTGATAATAGTGACAATAACATAAGGAAGGAAGTAGATATGGGTTCTATATTTGCTTCTAGTCCCATGTTAAAAATTTCTGGCGGTTTGTTTTACATGGGTACCAACCAGGTATTTATTCCACAAGATGGAGAAGGGCCTATCAGGGAAACAAAAGTGGGAGCATTCTATATAGATAAACATGAAGTAAGCAACCAGGTATTTGCTGCTTTCGTGGATGCTACCAACTATAAAACTGAGGTAATTAGGCCTATCACCAACAGTACCTACATGTAATTCATTTTCATTTTGTCGTTCCAATTGATATTGATGTCAACTATCAGGTACTCTTGGTGAACTATTCGCTGAAATATTTAAGCAGATAGCAGAGCACTAAACATATTATATCTTGTTTTTTCCAAGTTTTATATACTTCATATAATATCTTTTGACTGTAGGCTGAGAAATTTGGGGACACTTTTGTATTTGAAAATCTACTTAGTAAGGAGACGTCAGAGAAGATAGACCAGGCTGTAAGTTGTGTTGCTCATTCATGTATGCCTCTTTTAGGCTGAATGAAATGCAAACCTAACTAAAACATGCATTTACCTAAACTTACATCGTGCATGCAACCGATATGTGTATGCTACTGATGTTTTCCCCTATGTTTGCATAATGCCTCATCTATATAGGCTCACTGTTGTCTATTCATGCTATTGGTTTATTCGTGGCTGTGTGCAGTTAGGTGTTATTTAATGGTTGTCATTACTTCTAGGTTGCTGCTGCACCATGGTGGGTCCCAGTAAAAGGAGCCTCTTGGAGGAAACCTGAGGGCAATGACTCTAATATCGAAACAAGGTTCATGTTCAAAATTAGGCTATATAATTCATATCTAGATTGTATAGTTCAGGATGTCTATTTGATGCATGTAGTAGCAAACTCTTACCACAAACCATGTACTTTTTGTTTTAGAATGAATCATCCCGTCATACACGTCTCTTGGAATGATGCCAAGGCGTTTTGTAAATGGGCAGGAAAGAGATTACCGACAGAAGCTGAGTGGGAGTATACTTGTAAAGGTGGTAAAAAAGATAAGCTATATCCATGGGGAAACAAACTACTACCAAAAGATCAACATTGGATGAACATCTGGCAAGGTAAAATAATATGATGTGCTATTTGCTATTACTAATGATGACTGTTTGAGCAGTCTTTTGAAAGAAGCAAATGATTAGTTTTAAAAATATTTCTAGGACTTCTCCAGGCTTTGAAATTTGGAGAATGCATATGTCATATTGGGTTCCATTACAATTTGAAAGAAAAGTGACTGGATGGAAAAGATAATTGCCAATACATATAATGCCTACCAAAGTTACCATTGGCTATTGGCTACCTGTGGGCATTGCTGCATATTACAAAATCTTTTTACAGGCGACTTTCCCAAATTTAATGCTGCTGAAGATGGGTATGAAAGCACTGGCCCAGTTGATGCTTTTCCTGAACAAAACGCATATGGTTTGAAGAATATAGTTGGAAATGTATGGGAGTGGACAGAGGATTGGTGGACTACGAAACACTCTCCAGATTTCCAAGATAACCCTGTGAGTTAGAAGTACTAGTGCTAATACTAGTACTTGATAATTCTGTTGTACCTTTTGAATCTCTAATATTCTACATGCATAAGCTTTGTGAACATGTTCTGACTGGTAACCTGCTATTACAGAAGGGACCTGCAAATGGAGCCGACAAAGTGAAAAAGGGAGGTTCATATCTTTGTGATAAAGTAAGTAACTCTCAAAATATAGCATCTTTGTCTGCATTAGAATTGATATAAATACATCACTATGTGACATCATCACTATGTGACACTATTACTATGTGACACTATCACAAGATTAGAGATGTTATCGGTTACTAGGACTAAGTGTCTGCTTCATGTCTTGGATGTGGTCATCTATCGCTATCATTATAATCATTCCATGTGCTTATATTGTGCCACCTTCATTATTTTTTTACCCATCACATTATTATTTTATATATTTTCTCCTATGTTTTATATCCTTGTAGAGCTATTGCTATAGGCATAGATGTGCTGCTCGTAGTCAAAATACACCAGACAGCTCGGCTGGAAATTTAGGAATTCGGTGTGCAAGCGACTCACTACCTCACTATTACAAATGATTTCAAGACCAGCAGTGACAATGGTGACTATGATAACTTATAAATGAATCTCTGCTCAAACCATAACTCTTGCAGTGATGCGAATAATGATCATTCAAAACATTTCTTCTACTTTTTATATAACTTACTATGTACATGTAGGAGTATCGAAAATAGAAAATCCTAAAATGCTACATCACGATAACTGATATAAAAATCTAGATCCAAAATAACTTGATGGTTGATGAATAGGCTTTGGTCACTAATTATTTCACGACATTGATTATCGTTCAGGATATGCTGAATGTTTTATTAATAATAAATATGGCAGAAATTTTAGCTAATAAATACATTTACATTTAAATTTAAACATTGCAGTTATATAAGATATATCTTTTTTCCATTCAACTCTGGAGCACAGTGTTCACTAAATTCATACCAATATAATTGTGCTAAGTATTATTTACAGGTTATCAAATTATTGGTCTACAGGAATAGTACAACTTACTGCATATAGGTTAGGATAGTTTGCATATTCCAGTGGAATGCATTATAAAAAATAATGTATAATGTGATATAAAATTGGAGCTAGTCAAGGTACTGCATGAAAGACTGCTCATTGAGTCCATAACAACTGTGTCTAAAAGTTAAAATACATTCAATTGCATAGAAATTCAACAATGAGTAGTAAAGTACCAGCCTGTTCTACATTCAGCTTGCATAACAAAAGTGAGATACATAAGGTGTAAATGCTTTGAAGGAGACACAACTACAAGTAATATGAGAAATGAAAAACATCACCTAAAGCACAGAGTTAGGTGGACCGAAATCTATCTCATATCCTGTTATACTTGAGTAATGGTACTGAACTAGTTGTTAGTCAAGACATGTGCAGTCACTCCCTGAACATCACCAGCCTAACGATATTTAATAAATGTACTAATATTATCCTATAGAACAATAATATATACTATGGAATTACATTATGATACAGGATAACTGTAGGTTAGTTCAGAACCTAGCAAAGAGAGATTTAGATTTTTTCTTTGTTACTGGACTTTTTGACTTCTGGTCTTTTTCCATCTGCTTTCTCTCTTTATCATAATTAGCTCTTAACTCTTTCAACTTCTTCTTTAATACTGTCTTCTCTTTAGTTGATACACCTATTTGCTGAAAGAGAATTACCATGACATTATAATATGTCCAGTAAACACAACAGTGCAGAGGTTGTTTACTTCTACTTCCGTTTACCACTACATGTAGTACAAGCACTTGTGGAATGAAAAAAAGTTGATATATATGTGTACACCAAATGCACTAACCTACCCACTTGAATTTACTCTTCAGTTGGCATATAGCAGAATTCATTGAACCTTGCGCATAATATACACTGTATAACGAAACTAATATTGCATACTGTTGGCATACACCTGGTATTTAAAGTATGATAAATGAGCATTATATACTTACAAGTCTAGTGGCAGTGTACAAGTTGCTAATATGTATGTGTACATGACTTGTATGCGTACATGTGTATTATATTACCTGTGGATAACTGTATAAACTGTATAACAAACAGGAAATGTGCAAACTACCAACCTTAATTCTCGTAGAATCGAGTAAGAGCAGAGATTTCCCATCTATGTTGTTCTGCATGAACAGATGGGAGAGTTGAGGTAGTCCTATCTCATGTAGCCATTGGCCAACTTGTTCTAGATTCCATGTGTAACAGTGTATCATGTACGGCTACAGAAACAAGGGAAACAAAATGACAACCAATGATACATAGAGAAAGCAGATGGGAACTAAACCCTGGTGATAGTGCTGCTGTCATCAACAGCATAATTAATGCTGTAGACAAAAAGCAGTTAGCAGCGCTTAACACAGTGTGATTTTAGAAAGTGAAATATACTAGCATGTTTCGGTGAGATATGGAGGTCAAAAGTTCAATATGTATATTGAGTTTCCCCTACTGAAGGTGTTAGCATATTATGTGAGTTTATGAGAACCACACAGAGGTCAGCACCCAAAGCATCGCTGCTAGCAGCGTGTCTACAGCCTTAGAGGATACAATCACCATTAATTGCACGTGTAGACACCAACAGCTGAAGGCTTTACCATGTACATACTCTATGTTACATTATGAGAACAATTATTACCTTATTATATTAAGAGACACCAATTGCAAACGTGACATCCATGTATTAGGCTACAATGTATATAAAGAGATAGATAGCAGATTAAAACCAACCGTGGAGTTTAGAGATCCTTCTAAGCTAGACATGGAACCAATCATATCCTCACGGCTTGTGGATACAGAATTGGAGGCAGAATCTAGAACACAGAGTATGTTGAAATGTCACACTAGGATGCTGTGTATACTAATCATATCTCATCTACCCACCACTGTCCTATTAACTAACCTGGTAATACCCAGCAGTGTCCCATATTTTACCCTTGTGTAGCGATATCAAGTAGTGTCACTAGGGTACCACCATCAATACCAAATAAGCTTCAAAGTTGGATTAGATTGGGCCTGAAACTGGTGGATTGTTACTTGCACTACCAGTAAGGTTATAGAATTGCATAACATTTAGATTGCTTCAAATAATTGTTGCGGACCAACTGTAAGGACTACAAGGTAAGTGTTATTCAAGTGTCTATTTTGGTAAAATAACATGATTGATATTGTGCTAATTAAGACATCAACCTACACCACAGTGTAGGCAAGATTTATGTGACTTTAGAGTCTCAACCACTAGTCAAGGTATTACTACACAAATTGCCCTCTCTACCACCAGGTTTTGAGTCACTTTAATCACACCTGACCTAGAATGGACTGGTCTGGACTACCCACTGGATATACATTATAAAGGAAAGACAACTCCAAATCATATTAACAAGAAAGATTCTCGTAATACACAGTAGAGTAGTGTAGAGTAGTGTAGAGTAGTGTAGAGTAGAGTAGTGTAGCTCATACCTTGAAGAGGTTTAGTAGCTATGAGCATGATTCCTCCACCTGCACCACCACGGGGATTATGGTCTATTTCTGTAGCTACATTACCGTCATTTCTCTGCCCACCAAATATACCACTAGATGTATCCGAATCATCACTGAAATCAAATAGTAGTGTCTGTATAATATTATATCAAGGATCAATGGAAGTTCACATGAAACACTATTGGCAAAGAGTCTACAAATACAACAAAACCCAATTAATAACAATGCAGTACTTAATAATGTTTGATAACTCACAATAATGCATTAATATAGTAATTTATATACAATTACATTGAGTGTTAGTATTCTATCACAAACATACATGTAACTAGACAGAATAAATGTTGCAAAACAGAGTACATATTTATTTTGAATATTTTGTAAATAGTAGTAGAAGATTAGTAGTAATAAAAAAGCGGATAAGAAAACTAGATGCAGTAAATAAACACATGCCAAGTTAAAACTGAACAACCATTGGCACTGATCACCCAACTGAGCATAGAATTCCACACCAAGTGTGTTAGGTTGAAAGCTAATGCAGATGAAACATAACTCATCTCTATGAAAGGAAACTGAAAAGAATTTTAGAAAATAAATAAATATTTATCAAGTTGAAATATAAGCTTAGTGTTTCAATTCTTACATGCATTGTAAGGCTGGTAATAGTGATAAGCAATGCATTGTGAAAGAACTAGAAATAAAGCAGCCTGAGAAGTGATAAAATAAAACCAAGTGAAAGCTAATATTACTACTTGGGAGTTATGGTACCTTGGCATCTCCCTGGTAGGAGTTTTAACCTTTCTTCGTGAAGGGGCAATGGGATGTAGATTTTTTACAATTTTTCTAAAAGAATGTTAGTAAAGAAACTGAATTAAATCATTTTTACTAACTTCTTGGTGTTCATGTAGTATTAACACATTTGCCATCAAGTGACTCGAGTGTACCATTTAATTACGTCACATTTGTAGCTCAACAGTACCAGTCATTAAAATAAGCAACGAGACAACAATGAAAGCATGAGCCTCTAGCCTGTGTACCATATCATAGTAGTCACCTACCTGTCATCCACGATAAATTTAGGGAGGGCTGGAGGAATATTCTTGGGTATATTATTACTATTCTTATCGTTCTCCTTGAATACCTACAACATACAACAAGTCATACCGTCTAACATACAAAATATTATACAAAAACTTTCAGGTAAAGTAAATTTATTCTAATATTTCTGACCACCAATTATCAGAGATTGTCTTCATAGGTCAAGAGGAAATAGACATACTATTATGTTATGAAACATTCTATTGCATTATATATAAAGATGTGTCTTGTAATTGTATTACATGAATGTATCATCAAAATATTCATTAGGTGTATTTTATTTCCAACTGCAAGTTACAACCATTTATATACCTGAATGTCTAAATAGTTTAAGAGCTATGGAAGAATGTTGGTATATTGTAGAGTGGGTATATTGAAATAGTAGTGTAGGTAATATTCTAACAGTACAGCGCGGTACTTACAGTTGAGCTGACCTTGGACGGAGGTCTCCGTTTAGCTACAGCACCATGAGCTAGATGTGAGCGAAGTTTAAGGTGACTGTTATCTAGTAGAGGTCGGGCTTGATTACCAGCTATATTCATGTCCTCTATGGACACCTTTGGTCCTTCTAAAATAATAACACACAATATGTAGAGAATAATGTACTACGTGACTTGTACTAAATACATAATATTATGTCTCATCTATACTCTGAATATAATTATCACAATATGTTACACACAAGTGATGCTACATGTTACATGAAGGTTCATGGCTGTAAAGATTATGATTCTATAGAGTTGCAAAACGTACATTGCTGTAACAATAATTGGTAACAAATATGTCTTGGAAATAGCAATGTAAAATCTCACAAATGTATACAACCTACATGTACATGGAGATGTAGCGAATGTGTACATGTACCGCTGTACATGCGTAACAAATGTACAGTGTATCTAACAAATAATACTATGAATCTGTGAAGAGCAGATAACTCCCAAACCAACCATTTTCTATGTTGTCACAACATGTGTGAGTGTGTGATGTGCTATTTATATCTGTCTTCCTGCGCTTTCTAAGGGGAGACCAAGTGGGTATCCCTGTCTGGTGAAGCCCACGGAGAGTAATGATGTACCGTCCACACCTACTCCACTCATTATCACTAATGTATATGTACTGACACCACTACCAACTAGTTAGCTAGCTCAACACTAAATGAACAGCACACTGCTAGTCTCACACTATATATATATATGTGCATGTATGTTTGTTTACAAGATAAAGGATTCACATCTTCCTGCTAATTAGCTAATTAACTAGTTTATTTTTGTTAGTTCCTTCCTTTAAAGGCAGTATTGTTTACTTTATTGACATAGTTCAGTAAGTATAGGACATAAACAATGACTAGTAACAGTTAGGCTACGATATTGTATACATGCAGGAAATTCCTGACCCCTGTACACCTTATTCTAAGCTATGAACAATATATAGAAGTAACAAGATACCCAAAACAATAACTCTACACTACATAGACATACATGTCAGCTGCAGCAGTGATAAGATGACAAGCAATGACAAGTACTAGTCAGTACTCCTACTCACCCATATCTACAGCATCTACGTCACCTCCCAGTGATTCATTCTCACTGTCCACAAAGGCTACAATCAAATACAAACAATGAGTGAATGCCTCTCACTTGTGCTATGCATACATGTACGTGTATATAATCACATACATGTAGCAAAACTTTACAAAAAAAAACATGTATGCTGGACAATCTATGTATTGACATGTATAACTCAAACAAGGAGCAAGTGCATAAGACGATAACTTCTGAAAAAATATTCCAGGTGGATACCATAGTTCCTGACATGCACACGCCGCCCGTGTACATGCAAACAAACTGGTGTAATCTAGTGATAGAATATATTACACTACCTTCAATACCCTCATGGGAGGCGGAGTTACTAGAATAAATATGTCTGTTATCCTCCTCCAATCTTGATATCTGCAGTAAAATAGTACCATATTCTGTATATGGAGACATTTATGTTATCTGATATGATGAGGATGTTCACTTATAATTACATGAATGTATCAAAAATACATTAGTTTTCGGATGAGCACTTTTTGTCACGACTAATAACTATATAGTAACCAATTAACACGCTGTTACATCATAGCAAGCAGTGATTCCACAGTCATGTAGTATTATTCACCAATAACTATGCAACTGTAGTTGCCCTCTCATGGTATAGGCTACTGCACTAACTGCAGTGAATGTCTAGTATAATACCACAGCACATAATATTGGAGTTGTGCTCTCATACATAAGAGCAACGACTATTCACTCTGTTTGAACTACGCTGTATGTATACCTTAGACTTTAAAGTTCGCACTTGATCTGAAAGCTCTGTGTTCTTTTGTTCGTGCTCTTTTATTATCTTCTTGGCCTTAATATACTTTTTCTCCATTTCTTGTCTTTCCTCCTACGACAAGTTGCAATAAATATGATATTTCATCCAATATTCTAGTTTAAACCAAACTCTGTAACATTTTGATTATAGTGACTGCTGTATGTAACTATTGAAGGTGTGGGTAGGATATACATTACATGCACGATATAGTCACCCTTCAAGTGCTTTCTTACACATGCAATGCATACATATTACTCCATCTCTAACAATTGTAACACTCACTACAGCACATCTAGTCACAGTGAACCTACAGTCTTCTTGGAACAAAGTAGGATACATGTGTTGAACTCATATACCTTACACTTGTAGCCACCATTACTACCAGTATACTAATAGTTACAACCTTGTAAAATATAAACACTAAGCAGCACCAACCTCCTTGGCTGCCAGCGCTGCCTCCTGAGTGTCTACTATTTTCTGCGAGATCTCCAGCTGGGCCTCTAATTGTGCACATCTTTCTCTGTGCATGTCTCTATCAGATTCCACCTCCTCCATCATGGTAAGCTAGAGGAAGCAGATGACATCATTCAGACAGCGTATTAATACAGTATATTATAATGTACATCAACTAACAGACTGTTCACACCAACAGTACAGCATAGCAGTTGAAACTGAAACAAATCATGCACCTACAAAATATGTAACCAAAATAATACAGTGAAGTTTAAGTTTGTCCATTGACCAGCTAGAAGACAACCAAAACTATATCAGTGGTGTCTAAACATATTTTGAGTAAAAATAAAAAGATTGATCTTTGTCATCAGTCATCAATAAAATATGACAAATCATATAACAAGGAAACAATTATAAGAATGCAGATACCCGTTTCTTCAGACTCTCAGATGACTGCAATGCAAGGAAATTGTGATTAGACTTAGTAAGCAGATGGGCGTATCTTGTAGGTATGTAACATGTCTATGCTACTACTAAGTGAATACATTAGTTGTAGTGAAATTTATTTTACATGTTTGATTTTAAGAGAAAATGAAAAGTTATCAAAGCAATAATGCCAGCAATGAGTAGCCCATTCTCCTCTAATCTGCATTCAATACCATATTTGGCACCAAAATTGCAAACAAAATCAACTGTTGACAACTACACTGAATGAGGACTTTTCTTTCAGCAAAGACATCAAAGCCTGGAAAATTTTAGGGCCAGGATGTATCTTAATCTAGATAAAGAAATCTACATGTTGAGGCTACATGACATCTCCTTGCAGGTCCAAGACACCGAGTAGTTAAATAAGGGTGAACAGTGAGGAGAACCATTCTATGTGTAGTATTTAATGTAGCAATTTGACACAAGACAATCAGAAACCTGCTAATGACTGGCACGATCACATGGGTGATAGCGCAGTACATGTACTAGACGTAGTAGCACTAGTAGTGATCAAGGTAGACTAAGGTGCTACTGTTTATGTGTGTGTATGAGGGTGGGTGGGTGAGTGGATAGAAATAACAGGCGAGCTAGTTGTGGGTGACTTAGTATTCAACCTACCCTGGCATTTGCCTGTTGAAAAACACAATAAGTTGTTAAAATAAAGGATTGTAGAAAATAAACTAGAAAATATATTTTGGAGATGCAATAAAAAGGTGAGTGTGAAGAATACTGAGTTAACTAAGATCTCCTACACAACAAACATATATAAATATCAACTAATTAGGTAACTTTACATACTCTGTCTTTAGCTAAGTTTATCTCTTCTTCTAGAGCTTTATAATTAGCCAACACCTCTGCTAGCTCTACGCTATGGTCAGTGGGAGGGTCTGGAAGAGGATGAGCGTGAGAGTGGTGTCCATTAGAGACTGGAGGGATGGAGCCTTCCTCGGATGACGTATCAAATCCCTTCAAATAGAATATGTACATGAGGTATTGTGTATTACTATCATACCTGTATATGCAGGGTAAAGAAACGTTATTTTTGTGACATCTCATCGCTACAAGCAGATGAAAACCACTCCAGGCATCAAGACTAAAGTCTGACTGCCCTGGATACGAGTTCACAGCGTTTCACATGAAATAATGACATAGCAAAGAGTGTACACACAATCTTTATTGTATTATGTTCTGCCAAGTGTGGGAGACAATGTCATTACAAGTACACTCCACCCAAAGGTTGGAATGCAGACATGTACTAACGGCATGGCTGCATGGCACAGGTCTTTGACATGTTATACACAACACAGTTTACACATGAATACATTAAAAATTCAACAGCTGATTAAAGTTTGCGGAAAGGAAAGGTAGCATGGGATGTAAACACTAAAGTCACAGCAACACATGTATTCAATAATAACAATACAAACATTCACACCTGTACATTAGCACTAGCATTTGTAGCATAAGATTCAGCTGACTTAGCCCTGTCGGACGAGGAGGTAGAGGAGTAGCCTTTAACTGGAAGTGGGGGAGGATCCTCATGCTATAACAGTGATGTACAACAAATAGCACAAGTTGAATTCATCAAATACTACAGGCTCATACAGTTGCTCTGTAGAGTTGCCCTCTTTTGGTGCCCTCAGGAGTGGTGGGGTGTAGAGGGGAGGATACATGGATTTCCAACAGGGATTTGACCCAAGCCTAGACTAGTTAACCAGTAACATACAATCATATAAATCTTGGGGAGTGGGGTGCCTTTGGTTGAAGAGAACTGACTGAAATCTTGGACCTGCATCTTTTGTTTAGATGAGGAGAACTGGGACACCTTACTGCTGCCAACATCATTTAGACACGTACAGACGTGTACACATTACAGCTACAGGGTAGTATAATAGTGGAGACCATTCCAGAGTATGCAAGGTCTATATCATTATGGGAGGAGAGATATAATACCGCCTGAAAGGGATGTTAGGTATTGGAAGTGTGGCCACACATGTACATGTACATTGGGTAAACATTGGAATAGGGAAGGAGAGAAATCATAGATTAATAGCAGGTAATTACACAATCATTAGTTAATTACAAGGATATTGACACAACACAGCGAGGATAACACATATAGGATGAAGTTGAATATAACTAATTCTTGACTTTCACTGACACTATAATATGACTGCTTATATGCAAGTAGTTAGTACTATAAGTAGTTCAGTGTACTTGCAGATACATGTAGTATCGACACATAGAGTTATAGTCACTTTAAAAGATCTCCGATAAAGAAATTGTCTTCTCCACCTGTTTTCAAGTCTCCCAAACCAACTGCACCAATCACATACGTGTACATGTAAATCCAACTGTAAGATGTACTTACAGTCCCTTCACTCTCTGGACTCTCTTTCTCATCCCTCGACTCAGTGGAAGAGTTTTGGTTCAGGAGATGCTGTCGAGCTCGCTGCCTCTGCTGCCGCTCTAGTAAGTGCTATAAACAATATCGTTGTGCTAACTTCATGATTACACAATTTTGCTAGTATATTATTGTCTACTGCACTGTATTCATTCGTCATAGTGTGTTCTAATGTTAGGCATTGCAATCAATGCATGGCAAAGTATTTCATTTACACTCTATTACTACACAGAGAAAGTGGAATCTTCCCACGCACCTGCCTGGCAGCCTCCTGCTGCCGCTGCCTCATGTCATCCCTGATCTTATCTTCAGCTATAGACTGCTCTATCAGCCGTGCCACCTCACTCTCTCCAGGATTCTTCTCTCGACCAATTAGAAACCTGCATAACAGAGTCACACAAGCGTCAAACAGCTGTTGCTATCACTATAATCAGTATATTTAATGATGGAATATAATATAGATATCGGTTTGACATATACAATATGACTCCAGTATCCAATTTACCAGGTATAATGTTTTCCTGTGCATAGAACCGTATATTGATCTTATTCAATGTACAGTTGATTATATCACAGATACAATGTATACATGTAATATAAACAACAGAGGAAACAGCTAATACCGCGACATTGTTCTATACTGTAATATGTTATATCAACTGGTGACATGCCTTAGGCATGGACACACTACAGAGCCTACACCATAGATACCCCAAAACTAGCAAATACTCCATTCAAACTCATCACAACTGAACTTAGAGAGATGTAAAGAGTTCGGAACAATGCAATATCGAATACAGGGGTATCCAAACAAGCATATCCTCCAGTTGGTGTGTATCTGCCCTTCTACTCAAGACTCAATACATCACTGTACTATAACAGAGGTACATGTATAGAGGCTACTTAGCATATGCCATGCTTTAACCTAACAGCTAACACTACCGTTAGTGTTACGAAGTACTGTAGCATACACTCACCTAACACTACCACTGGTGTTACGAAGTACTGTAGTATACACTCACCTGACACTACCGCTGGTGTTACGAAGTACTGTAGCAGCGTATTGCTGTGACACTCCAACTAAACTCTTGTCTCCAACTTCAATAATCTGATCATTCACCTGCATCCTATGAAATAATATAGAGAATGTGAAAACAACATCTGTGGATATGCAGGAAGAAATACATTTATATGTACAGTATAAAAAAAGTAGAGGGCACAGAGCTAACAGGATGCATGTCTACATTGTCTACATTATACAGATAGTATGATTGAATCTGCCAGGAGGGAAGGTTGAGATGCTAGTATGCACTCTCAGGACACAATGAGGCAGGCCTACACTTAGTGGACAAATGTGGATAGATAGCCTTATATCCTCGGAGAAGGGGTTTACATCATTTGCTCAGAATACTACAGTTGACACTATTTTTTTGTTAGAGACTGTTGGAGACTAGTGTAAGCCAGGCTTTAGTCAGCTTACTCAGGCCCAGTGTAAACTAGGCTTTAGTAAGCTTACTCGGGCCCAGTGTAAACTAGGCATTAGTAAGCTTACTCAGTTCATGCTATACACCACAGATACCTGTAGCACTGAAATAGTCTATGAGCCTAGTGACATTATCAGATGTTAGTAGACTGTGAATGATTGGACACAGTGCATTGCACATTTTAACACTTGTATGCTAATGTATATTCTTAAACAATAGATGGTTCTTAACTACTTTGCTAGTTTATCTAAAGGAAGTGAAAGTGCTATTCTTGGCTAGCCAGCACGCACGATATAGACACATGAATGTGATATACGGGTGACAGTTGACTGCCGTATCGTCTCCTCTGTAAATCACTAGACAGTCAGTGGTTGCATCATTTAGTAACTATTATAGTTACCTTCCATCCTTCTGGGCTGCACCTCCTGGAAACAGGTTCTTTATGAATATACCCAGTTTCTCTAGGCCGGTATCCGCACCCACCCCCATTCCAATAATACTTAGCCCAAGGCCTTCACTTCCTACAAATATACATGGAGAGTCCTATAAAATATACATGTATAATAGTATTCATAGCTATCACTAATCCACTATACACTTGTATGCATTTATTCCAAGTCATTACAGGCTGGTTGGCATACTACACTGCCTTTAGTATAGTGGCAGATCATTTAGAAATTTACATAATGATATCATTGTATTAGGGCCTATGTATATACATTATTAGAAGTTGAGTAGCATACCCCACAGTCAACTACTACTAGTAGCAGCAAACTAACTAAACTAAACCAACATGAACTAAACATAGACAGTGATTCAAATACAGTGTGACCAATAAAGTAGTCATAGCATACAAATGTATATGATAATAATGTACAGTAGTTTTGAAGATAATTATAATATAATTAACAAGTATTGGTTACAAAAAAGAGCACTGCCAAGTAATAAACTAAAGTATGGAATGAGCGATGAGTGAGATCACCCGATCAGGTCCAGCCTATGAATCAGCAGCCGTTAATCTAATCTCAAACTATGTAACTAATACCAGCTCATCTATCCACTGTAGACACACAGACAGAAGGCAGTCTTACAACCATAATGTAGGGGATGGTTAACCAAAGCACAACAAGTATGTTCATCTGGTAGAGGTGATTATATTACAAAATTTTAGATGTGTGCTTGTGTGTGTGTTTGGTATAACAAGTCACTGAGATGTCATTTACACCTACTCCCAGAATTACATTCAGGTAGAAGATCATTGTAGAAGAGTAATTCAATACAGTATCTGTATAATATCTACATGTTTACGTGTACATGTCTATGTCCATGATATCTACATGTATATGTCTATTGTGTAATATCCACATACCCAGTTTTCGTTGTAACCCATGCATTCCATTCCCATAGCATGATTAGATATGATATATCTTATCACATATGTATCATACAGTAGCGTCACAAAGCCCATAGTGCTATTAGCCCGTGATCTAATCTAGAGGTATGTGACTGAATACTTATTAGGGTGTATTATGATCGTACCAACCTTTCACAATATCCACAGGAAACACATCCATCTTCTCAATACGTTTCTCTAGCTCATACTCTGCTGACGCTGCCACAGGGTCAATAAACTCATTGTGTCTGTCATACTCTTCGGCCGAGTACGTGTCAAACACCTGCACCATGTTAGTGAGGAAAGTGACTCGGGTGGAGGGTGGGTAAGGTTCTACAGAGTGCCCCCTATCTTCGCTATCAACATCCCCAACCTCGGGCTTGTTGACATTCAATGTTGCATAAGCACCCCCTGAAGTGAGAATATAATACGTGTGGCTACAGAAACTTAACCATACCACACAGACCATCAGCCTCACCCTCACCTCAAAAGCCCAACAAACCAACAAAAAAGTTCCATATTAACAAACTGAGAGCTATCCACATTTTAGGTTCAAGATTAGCCTTTGTTCTTAGCCAGAACTGAAGTAAGAGAAGTTGTCTTCTCTATATGTTGTTGGTTGACCGCCCTTACCCCAAACCTCAACTACAAACAAGGAACTAGGATTACCTAAATTTTTCCACTACAACTGCACCTAACAGAGTCTAGTTGGCACACTGTGTAGCAACAACATGGATTTAGATCATCTTAAAGATTTTCATTTTTTATAAACGTCTGGGGAGGTCTGGGGGAGTTTGTTCACCGTTGACATGTATATGACAGCTCACTCACCTCCGTCAGTACTGTTACTGTGTAATGAAGCCGTCTCAGCATCGTCATCATCATAATGTGGTTCATTCTCCAAGTCGGAGCCATCTACATTAATTGACCTACCACTATGCACTGACATGGGGTCAGCAACTGCATCAAACATCTTCTCTATCTCTGTGATGGTGAGGTCAGGCATCGCCTCCTTTACCAGATTCCGCTGACGACTACAAATATAGAAATGCAGCTCGTGATATTTCTTGTTGAACTGGGTACACAACTGACATGTGCATGTATCCGTACAATACCAGAGGTTGTTGCTAGACTATGTATCTTCAACGAGGTACAGAACCTAGGTCACATTTGGATTCGCAATTGAAACTACCAGTCTGTACTACATAATGTAACATTGGTGTACATTAGATACCCTCAACATTATGCCTCTGCAGTTATAATGTAGATGTATATCTGGTGTATCTACATGACGTAGTATTATATTATTATCCACTAGTAATCAGTCAGTGTAAAATACTTTATATGACCATCGTTAGCACCACACTCATTGACACATACCCTTGGATTAGGATTTACTAGGTAGGGCTTAAAACTATAGGTCTATATCTTATTTCATAGACAATAAATTGATAATTTAATTAAGCATTCAGCTGCTATGATAAGAAAACAATGTTTATTTGTCATTACAAGTGAAACTAGTGATGGCTGTACATGTATAATGCTCTCTGGTGATATTATTACCCAGTAAATGCACTTCAATCATCTGTAAAGCCAGGCCAGTGTAACATTTAGTTGAGATACAAAGTTGATGCACAGAGTTGATGTTGATGTACTGTTAATCGTTATTAATGACTGGAGAGTGTGGTGGCATAATGTGATGTAATGCATCAGTGTAGGCTTACTAAAGTTCACCTGACTGGTTGCTAAGCGAATTAACAAGATTGTCACACAGAGCTGGTATCCAAACAACTCCCTAGACACTGCCTACCTGGATAATGTAATTCGAACACATTGCTACAAAGTGATCAATTGCTACTAAGACCAATAATGGTGAAAAGAAAGATGGTTCACTTTGGCCACATACTGCCCCTCCCCAGCCCACATAGCGTCTCAATTAGGCAAGGAGCTATGCAACCTTACACTGTCATGTGCTATTCTTATTGGAGCAACCGTGGACTAACCAAGGACGCCTCCTTACTGCGGCCCACATACTCTATTTGCATGTCATATTATATGGTTCACATAGGGCCTACAAAAAACTACTCTAACAGCTATCGGAACTTAGCAGAAGAATAACGGGAAAATGAATCGTGGAACATCTGCACCACGGAACTGGGCATATTCGGAGGGACAGGTTATTATCATTGAATGAACCATCTTTCCTTCCACTCTCTTTAGCACGGCCATGTTCCATCGAGTTATTGACAGTCAGCATGCAGTACATACGTCTCAGCATATTTACAGTTTATATTCATGTAGTAATTCATAGAGTAAACTACCATGTATATGAACAACTTACTTGATACTAAGCAGATTCTCGGCTTCTTCTGCCGACATAGTCTCAGGTTCTACTTCCTCAGCAAGAGGCAAATTGGCAGGGTGCCTACGACTTGGTGGAGTGGGTGGAGCAACAGGCTCGTATGGTTCATCATCACTATTCGACTCTTTGGGCTTTTTATTATCTTTAAAACCAACATTGCTGTATGTATGTTCTAGCTTTGACTCTAAGTACACGGACTGCGTACTAGCTACCGAATCATATTCTTGTAACCTACTAGAGAAAGAGTCAGGTACAGTGTATGGGGAATCATAGGTAACCCTGTCCTCCGTATTACTATCTGCCGTATTCCCCCATGATTTGTCATACAGTTTATTATAATCATGTTGAGTATTATTGCTAGCTTTTACATGGCCTGAAGCTTGCAGCTCAGAGAGCACATCAGCTACATTGTCATATGGTGCCGACTCATCAGTGTCATTGGTATCTTCTGGCGTATCCGGTAATGCCGATTCTTTACGTTCTGGTTGTTCAATCTTCTCCGCAGGTTCAACATACTTATGCTGGGAGTATCTAGACTTCCATGGTGGCGGATCATCATTAGAGATTTCATTGATTGAAGAATCGCTGTGTATTTTATTTAGGTATTTGTCGGCTGCAGCTAAAGACGCCGCTATGTCATCTTTACTGAGTGACTTTTCCAGTACAGGCGTAGACTTGGACGGAAACCGAGGAAGTTTCTCTGTTGAAGTTGTTTCACCATTTTCATGCGAGTCTTGCCGGGAAGTGGATGTTGGACGTTTAACTGGTCGTATCTCGAAATTGCTACTTGGTGCATGATACGGCTTCGGTAGTACATCTGATGAAAGTTTGCGATTAAACATATGCCGATGGCTACTTATGGCCGGCTCCGATTTGGGTTCAATAAACACTTCTGAATCTGAAAGTTCGTCAGATATATTTCTATCTCTATCTTTAGGTTTAGAGGATAATTCGCCATTGTTAGCAGTGCTAGTAACACTACCAGAGTCCTTCTCTATGGGCGCAGCACCATTCACATCTAGTTTCTCAGAAGACCCGCTTCCATTTGCAGATACAGTGCCATTTTCTTGCTTGTCATTCAAAGACCTTAGCAAGTCACTAGTTCTACGTACCTGAGCTGCACCAGCAGAATAACTGGTCCTATCGCTGAACCCCCGTCTGTCTCCGATACCACCCCGTGGTCCACCATCTTTCGCCTTGGAACCAAATGCTGTACCGGTTTTAAATGTAGTGGGTTTGAGCGGTGCAGAATTTTCTTTCTCTAATTTTTCAAACAACGCTCGAGAATTTTTGAATCTATCCGTGTGTGTTTGTTTATCCTCCTGTTTATTCCATCGTTTTCCTACCACTCCGACCAAAGCTGCAGTCGGAATGTCTAGACTCTTCGCCGGTGGTGATCTAGAGGATTGTGAACTTGTTACTGTGCTCCCTGTACCACCAGTGGTAGACGTCCTCCTATAATATAACATTCAAAAGCTAGCCATCTCAAACCTATACCTGTAATGTCCTACTAAAAGGATAACAACGCTGTATTGGCACAACAGCCCTCCGTAGTTCAATGGCAAACCAAAGCACATGTTGTAATATATTCAACATAGCCTAATGTTATTTCCCGTCAGCTAACATCAAACATAATATGAGTAAACTACATGGCAAAAATAAAACATCAATATATTCACATACAAGACTGATACAATATTGACACTCGACTAACCTTGTGGGAGATGAACTGCTCTGACGTGATCTAGGTTTACCAACAAAAGAACGCTCTGGAGACACGGATGTGGGAGAAACATCAAATGCTGCTTTAACTTGGCTGAACCTCCTGCTACTGGCTGGCCCATGTAAATCCTTGTTTCCAGTTCGTGAGCGACTCGCAGCCAAAATTTCATTTCGGACATCATCAGCCATTGAAATAGTCTAGTTTAGCGACTTGGTTCCAACATGTTCACAGGTTCAAAATTGGAATACTACAACAAAGCATAAAATTAATGTAATTATGTGTATCATAGCTGCCATTATTAGATGGACTCAGTAGATCAAATTTATATTATATGTCCACTCTATTTACATCAATGTCGCAAAAACAGTAATGTTGCCAAATGGTATCTAGAATGACAAGTATGAGAACTACCACTGTGGTTGGTGAAAGTGAATGTTTGTTACAGATAACTACTCATAAGTGAATGAGTTTTAACAGAGGTATGCATTTGATATTATACGTGTGTGCGTAGTAATACCACACATTAATAGGACTTGTCAGCAAAATTATTAGTTGGATAAACTGCATGCTGCAGTCAATGACTCCCCTGAGACAGTCTGTCAGAATAAACCACATTTGAATAATAATTGATGCAGTATCAATAGTCTCAATAGTCAAACTAATTGACTTCCAGAATATATAAATTATTAGTTGGAGTAGACTATCTGTTAAAAGCAGGCACTGGGCATATACCAAGTCTACTGACTAATCTCCATCACCTGGTCGGTTAAAATGGCATGAAAATATTACAGAAATGGAGAAATCATCCAACATTTACAGTCAGCGTTTATTGGTTATAGACATCACTATAAAAAGTGGCGGTTATTTGGCTTTATTCATTGGAGCAAGTGCACTTTTCCCATCAGACGGCATACATCATACATGTAAATTGTAAATCTTATCGCAAGATTTGATCAAGAACTGGTTCTACTGTATTACATGATGACATCACAGTTGCCGGCTAGCTGGTCAGTACACACTGGTCGACTGGAGTGGTCATATACATGTAATAATACTGGCTTTAATTATTATACTGAAACACTGAAAACTTTTGGCAAATAGACCCACAATGTAAGTAGGCATGTAGGCCTATGCGAAGCTGGGTCTAACAGCAATAAATGTCAAGTCTATGGTTGTATAAAAATATACAATTCATCAAACAAAATATTGAACATGGTTCTTTTATTACGTTTAAAAAACAATAGATCAAGAAATCACTCCAAAAGTAACTTTGGAATTTACTGTAGAAAGATATCATTATTATTACTTAGGAATAGACCACAACAATGATTTTACTCATAACATAAATTCAAACTTTACTCTAAACACGATGTAATAACATAACGCACTATTTACGAATATCCATATTCAGGTGGACATACTTGATCGAGCGAGTGTACAGGATTAAGCCTATCCAGGTATGCGATACTATATACAGTGGTGTGCAAAATAGTTGGGACACTCTAATGCAAATTTCAAATATACTTTAGTATTGCCATTATACCAGTTGCTATCCATCAAAAGGTATAAACATTATTATTTGAACCCTCTCACTCTAAGGAACCCATATATGCTTGTTTCAATACTTAGTTATCTAACTCCCAGTGAGGTTATAACACATTATTCACTTTGAGTCAAGTTCTGTATACACGACCAAAAGTCACTTGCTAAGGGATTGGTTTATGTCTTAGACAAATTCCTCTGCTTGTAAAGAATTTCAAAAGAATTTTAGACATTACTCAGAGCAGAAGCCGATAAGGTCTTCAATTGTTGCATAATTTTCTGCTCTCTTAGACTTATCTACAATATTTTTGTTAAATTGGTTGTAAACAGTTAGGAAAATTGCCGTTTTGTGAAATGGCTATACGATACTTCAAGATTAGAAGTTCACCGCTATAGGGCTACTCCTTCATACTGATAATATGATGTTAGGGTGGCTGTGTGTGTAACATGGCAGGCCATTCCCTTATAATATTGTCCCTAGATGTTGTAAGGAAATGGCCTGCCACGTTACGCACACAGCCACCCCAACGTCAAGCGCAGATCTCGCGATCACATTACTTTAACTATCAATTTGAAATTCATATTTAATATTCTTAATTAATTTTAATTCAATAAAAAGCATAAATATATAAATATAAAATTTACATTTGATTTAGCCCATTTATTTTATATAATTATAATATTTAATTTATATTATTAGGAATTATATTAACATAAATAATAAATAAAAACTAAAATAATATAATTAATTCACTTTTACTTTCAGTTGTAGGATCCTACTCTAACAGTAAATGATTAGGTGGTAGTAAATTTAAATATAAAACTGTACTAATACAACACAATGACAGTTACAATGACAATCAACAATACAATGTGATGTCAATGGTAAATAGCTTCAGCTTGCTAGGCTACTTCTACTAACTCTGCTAACAGCTACAATACCTCTGCTAACTGGCAACCAGATTTAATCTCATTTGGTTCAGTGGTTGCCAGTTAGAGTTAGTTACTAGTTAGTAGAAGATCACACCACTCAATCAATCATCAATGAAATAAAACACTTCAGTTATTGGTCATCATGCTTAAAAAGTGCAGTAACTGAATAGCATCACAGTATAAAAATGAGTCTGGATTTACCTCTCTTGCTATCGGTGTGAACTGTCTACTAACAACACTATAACTATTCCATTCCAGTTACAAACAAGTACTTGCTCAGATGCAGGAACTGCCTCACAGCAACAGCGGATGTGTTTCCATCTGGCCTCCCAGTTTTCTTGTTGATTTACCGTGCACGTATTTTTGTGCTGACCAGGCTATTGTTTTTGCTCTTTCACAGCTATTTCAGTAAATAAAACTGTTGCATGACATGGAATGCTATTATTTGTAATAGAATACAATATCACCCTGGGCACAGTCATGATCTTGGTATTTATTTGGTATAGAATTTTGGCGTATTAATTTGCAAGTTGAGAGCTGTAAAAGAAAAAATAGGTAGAGAGGACAACTCCCGCCTACTATAACCATTGCCCATAGGAGCAATAGTTATTAGTAGGCGGGAGTTGTTTTCTCTTCCCATATTACACTTTATAGATATAGTACATTGTACTACATTGTACATGTAGGTCTACTTGCTATAACTTTTCACTTTCAGAGCATTTTTGTTAAACTTTGGACTAACTTGCTCTGAATCTGGGCCCCACTGTCTATGCCACAATCAACCAAGTCTGCATAAGGGTTTTAGCACTGAAGCACACCCAGTGCTGGGATGCAGTAGGCAGATGAGTCCTATCTAGTGAGTCAATATGCAAGTGCGAGAGAGATGTGTACTGTTCAAGAATGTATTGACCACAGCTAAAGTCAACGGAAAGAGGGCTAGGCTGAAATCAGCCTTACACATACAATGTACTCTAAAAACACATAGCTTACAAGCATGTCACCAAATCTGGTAAACAATAACATGAATAGGAAAACTACAATTAGTTAAATTAAGGTAAGCTAAACCATCAGCTTTTATACTCGAGTCCGATAGACTGCACATAGGGTCTAAACTTTGCTGGCCGGACCTGTCTTGGAGTCGACCCCCCTGAGGTCATGTTGCCATGGTGTTTAATGATATTGCAAATTCCCAATGAAAAGCACAATCGCATTGCAGGTGGTTTAAAATTGTTCGTTACATTCAGTTGAATATGTGTACATTTTGGTCTGGTTCTTTCAAGAGTCGATTAAGGCGCTCCCAAATTATGGATTATTGGGAGATGAAAACTTCTTAACTGTCTTAAATGCCTTATGAACAGTATTGAGAGATGCTCATGGTTTAATTGCTACTATCAGCTGCAGTTGTGAAAAATTTCTTTAATCAAAACAATTATATTAGCCTGGCTTCTGGCCAGTGGAAGGACAACTCCTATGTTTACATTATTTTACTGGATTCTGACCACTCATTGGTTGCAGCAACCTATCGAAATAACATGTATATTGTGGCTCTACTCTAGGAATTTGTAACGTTCTACTTTTCCAGCCTAAGTTACATTGTACATGCATGATCCCTGGAAGACTATAAACTATCTAGCTTACTTGTTTCCACTGGGTATAAATCTGTGTTGTTAGAGTCGTGGAAAACTAACACATCATTATAACATTGAGTTTCATTTATAATATACATGTACCTTCTGCAATGTATTAGGTGTAATAATTTATTATACATATAGCTCTGTGGAAAACATAGATGTACAGTCTGCGGATAAGTATTTATTTTTAAAAAGACTATGACTGTTACATAGCATGTACATGTACATGAACATATTAGACACATCACCCTAACAAGTAGTAGTAGGACAACTCTTGGCAGAAACCTACATCTTCTAACCCACTAGAGATTCCTACCTCTTCAGCCAAAGCATAAAATAAATATTTTATAAAGTTTTTAAAAATACATAGTTCATAGTTACCATCAAGAGCTGCCTATTGTTTCAAGTGGTTGTTGATTTATCCAATAGGCAGCTGTAATAAGATATTAAATTTGATACTGTATCAAACAATCTCACAACGGTTAATATATGTATCACTACAATTATCATCATCATCTTGTTCATCAGTAACAGAATGTTGTTGGGAAAGACCTTTAGGGGTCATTTCATTAGATTCATCAACGACTTCTTCAGTGGATGATGAAATGAGGTAAAGAAGTTCTGATCCCACTCTACTTCTTCTTGCTTCTTCTACCTGAACCTACAAATATTGTTGACACCCTCCATATAAACACAAATATATAATATGTTATTATGATACTACATGTAATATATTCCAGAAACAGGAGATGTGATGTAAGTATTTCCCTAGTTATAATCTACACCACTGTGCAATTGCCCCAGCATGTATTTCTCCTTGTTTAGTAATTGATATGGGTTTATGTCAGTTGAGGAAAATCTTGGAGAGCACATGCATCTACATCCAGTACTGAGTTGCTAATATAAAAGACAATGGTGGTGATGGGGTACCTGGGCTCTATAAGATGTACATGTACCTTCCAAACCACTAAACAAAGCTGTTACTGGCATGACGTTTCTTAGTATAATATTAAATATTTATAGTATGTTTGTTTTCAAGTCTATAATATAGTCATATAAACAGACTAATCGGCTTGTGATATTGGCCATTACCACCCAAAACCATATACACATAACTATATATCAACAAAATACAGTATATACATGTACATGTGACGCTCTGTATGTGCAAGCAATGTTTTTAGTTGAAACTGATATAAACCGATACATACATCGTAAGCATTTTTCATACTAAAGAACATGGCAGTAGAGTAGTAGATAATACACAGTAATATATGTATCATTCATACCAGGGAGTCTGCCCGTGAAACATCATTTCTATATTTCAAATAATTATCAGCTTCCCTTTCCTGTTCGATAACTTGCTTCTTACGGAAACTAAAACTGGCTATGAGACACGTTATACAGAATGTATATGTAAGGATGACGGCTATAGTAAACATGGCAGCCCCTGCGGAATCGTATAGCTCTTCAGTATTCCCTGTTGCTACTGTCTTTGTGTCAGTGATAGTCATAGACTCTGTGTTATTGTGTGAATTGTCCAACATCTTGTTTATCTACAAAATCATATTACAAGTATGACTTAGTAGTGAGACAGAATGCAGAATAATTCGTTATAAAGTATACAGTATACATGTATATGGAAGTAATGGTCTTGGAAACACAGGCTTGGCTATATAACTATACATGTACATGTACAATTCTGTCCTACAATATACATGTAATATAGGCCTAGAGGCCTACAAAGCTGAAAGACATGCAGTCCAGTCCAATAAAATTCACCATTTGCTAATCAAAGTCCTTTAGATAGTATTTTAGATGAAAGTAATAACAGTTAAAGCCTAAGCTTTTCAAGTCTACATGCTCCCTAAATAATATACAAGCACAATATTATAATTGTTGCAGCAATATTTTATTAGGTGCAAGTATAATGCAAGTATAATTATTACTTATCATAATATATGATGAATTAGTTAATATATTTTAAGTAGGTACCTTTCATTGCCTCAACCTTAATGTACCAGAACAGCTATCAAAATACTGGGAAAGTATGAGCATCACTGTCTTACATGTGTCTTGTACATTTACTACGTATTAAAAAAGTAACTATAATTGTAATTTGACACAGTTTTGCACCATACATGCCATTGGCTGACCTACCTGGAAAATGTGCTTCGTCTTGTTATAGAATCTACCAAATGATTTTATCACGTACAGCTTGCACTTTTCATTATTACAAGTTTCAAGACTTGTACATACACTAACAGTACTGCTACGTATTAATAAAATCATAATGTATAAGACATAACCCTCATATCTCTAGAGTATATATGATCAAATATATTGATTACCCTAAATGACTTACCTGTGTACAATGTAAATATCTGCATGTAATATTACGTATTGAATCCAACATATAAATAAAGATCTTACATGCGTATCCAATAAACCAGATGTCTCCTATGTCTCTCTTGCTATATTCTATAAATTTATGCGGTAGAGAAATGTATGCTGATGTTAATTGGCTAGTGTTTCCACATAATGATTGTGGACCTTACACATTTATTGCATAATGTACATACATGTATAAGACTTTTGGGTCAAACGTTAATTAAGCGAGGTGAAACCTGCAGTTCATTAAACGATTGCTGATTATCTGGTCATCAGATGTTGGTCATTGGTAGAAAGATGACCCTGGTCCACCCCCACTTGGAGCAATGTTTGAGCTAACCAATGTTATTACAGTTCATTGCACTACCCATTAGATAAATCACATACTTTACACAACCTGAGCTAATTAATTCATTCTAGATTCATTCAACAACATCTACAACAGATAAGTTTTCCTTATAATTACAAATATTTACTGTAATACAAAATTAGTTGCCGTAAGTAAATGTATATACAGGAAGAAGCTGTTACTATATTGAACCTTGCGAGGTGAATGACACATTTAAAGAATACTTTGGTACTGAATGTTATAGCCTATTTCAGTCCAGTTCAAGGATTCCACTGCAACATCTTTCCACACAAAAATAGGGACTAGCAACTCATTGAAAAGTTCTAGACTATTACAAGGCAAGTTGAAGCCTGTACCTTCTTATGCTATTGATGATAACGAAAAGTTTTCCTCCAAGTTTCCGATTATCCTAAACTTCAAGGATAAACAAGAGCAGGTGAGCACAACTTCAACAGATCAACAGATAGTGAGCTCTATATTGTACATGTTATTGGAGTTGTTCTTACTTGGCATTACATGGTCATTGGTTGATAATATAGCTAGAGAGCAGAGAAATACAATAATTTATAATAATATTATATTGGATAACAGATGTTGATAATTCATAAAAATAAATAGTGTGAATAAAGAAAAACATCACCAATAATAGTATATTACATACATTTATGAATATGTAGTTATCACAGAAAATGCCTGATAATCATTTTTTTAATATTATATAATGATTAAATAAAAAAGATTGATAAAGTTTCAGGGACGAAGCTTGAATGGCAGGAACAATCAGAAAACAGCTTATAAACGAATACCACAAAAATCTTTATAAAATCAACACACTTTATACATGGACGGATTTGGCAGTATGCGGAGAAGTTGTAGGATTCAAACAAAACCAAAAATATGCAAATAATATAAAATTTAGAGCAATTGAATATCAACGCAAATACACAAAAACTAAGTGTGTAAAATATTTTTCAACTTTAGTCGTTACATTAGATAAATTTGATGAGGTAAACACATTGTTAGGTTGGCATAGTTACTATGCTCTTTAATCGGTGTTCAATGTGAGGCACACGCCTTGTAGCACCCAATGAGAGAGATGCTCTGTGGTTGACAGATCTGCCTCAAACACCAAGCCAACGCCCATAGCATTTCTTCTGGCAGACGTAACGTAGACAGGGGTCCTGAATGTGTTCTGGAGTTTGAGACGATGGGCTTCAATTGGGATAACCTTGAGAACTGGTAGGTTCTGGACCAGTTGCTTAGGTTTCTGCTTTACCAGGTGACCCTTCAGTCTGTCCCAGCCTGCTCCCTCCAGGTACAGACCAGATACGAAGCAACCTACAAAACAATATAATATTTGATAATATGTATCCAGAAACAATCAATAAAAATTTAAAAAAGAAATAAATTTTATTGTATGAGACAGAAAAATATGTTTTGTTCAATTGTAAACTTAAACAATTCATAAAATTCTTAATTTACCTTGATGAGCTCGTTCTGTGACGTCATCAGCCTCAGCGTATTCCGTCACTGTGGTATAGAGAGTGGACTTGTCCAGGGGCCATCCATTCTTACGACAAGTTGCCTGCACTAAGGCAGTGAGATAGGATTCAGGTATATGAAGGCCAGATAACCACATGACATTTGGCTCTGCTTCATTCACCTGTAAATATATTATGGCAATTATATAGGTAATATACTAAAATTCTGTGATATGAAACATTTACATACGCACATGTAATCCTAAGCAAATCTATAAGAAAATTTGTGTTCTCTAATTAATTTAAGCTAGTTTTTCCCAGAAATAGAAACAATTTTCGTCATTTGATAACTGAAATATGCAATTAGTAACCACTAATACCCATGGTATTTAAAGAAATGCGGAGTTATCTTACTATTGTTATTATTTGACTCTCCAGAATATACAATGTACATGTATCTATATGTTTTAGTTGAAGCTCGTGTCTAGAACCATATATATAATACAATGTATACTACATTATAACAAGTCATAAGTCATTGCAAAATACGAAGTATGCAGTGAATACATACCCAAACGTTATACTGGTTAAGTCGATCATTGAAATGTAATATCCAGTTGCCAAGATTCTTGAGCGTATCGGGTGCCAAGCGTCTCCAACCATTTGGTATTTGTCCATTAAACAGACAACGGGCTATATCCTCCAACTCATTGGACATTCCTACCTCTCCAGCCAAAGCCTACAACATGCATTGTATAATTTTTTCAAAAATAACTACATAGTTGGTTAATGGTTATTAGTAAACTGGACGAGGCATTGATCTCTTAATGATTCGGTTAATCAGAACACTAAATAGCAACTAAAGCTCAAGAATACATAATATATACAATGTTTACAGCAAATATTCCAAAGTTATCATGGCATTGTGTTATAACAGCTAAAGAACTTACCCTTCTGAGGGTAGACAATGATGTTCGCATCTTCTTTATCAGCCTGTTAAATCTCTCAAGCTCTTGTAACAGCACAACTGTAGTAGGACTGATTTGTATACCAAAGTTCTTACGAATGATGTCCATATCATACTCTGGCGGTAACTTACCAAGTATCCCACTGGCTACTTTGTCAATGAAGTCATCCCTACTGATGCCACCACCAGTGTCACCTAAATACATCATTACATACGTATAATGTACAACATAGAAAAGAAAAAAATAGTTTTTCTAGCATTAGAGCTGCTGGTCAATCTATAAAAGAGTGGGTCTACTGTAACTTCATAACTTCTTTTAAACACTAGTAAAACTTATTGGCATAAGCATAGAGAACATGATTCTGTTGGAAATCAAGAGAGAGAGATGAATTCCATTGAGTAATAAAAACATTCAAGTTGTCGGAATCATTTCAACAAGCAATTGTTCCTAATAAGTACCACCCTGATTTGGATGTTAATCTAAATAGTACATTATTCAGACCTGTTTGAGGCTGCAGCTCAATAAGATGTGCCCAGATATCTCTGGCAGCAGTCGTGTAGTATCCAATCTCAGCATTGGGGTGAAGACCAAATACTTCTGGGGTGTTAGCTAACGGTAGAGACTCAATGTAATCTACAATATTATATAATATCTAAGCCTGCTTTTCCTAATTGACATGGATGTTATAAACCATTCTATGACAATAACACATATAGTGACAACATAAAGAGAACAAAATCAGAATGGTGTGAAGTAACTAATGGTATATCTAGTTATTGAAAACACACCGTACATATATATGACAGTCATCACATTCTGCAAATGTGATTGAAACTTAGTTGAGTTGGGCTGGGGAATCCAAACATAAATTATGTAATTAAAAACATTTGCTGTGACAGAAGTTCATTAGATGAACTAGTAGACAAGTTAGTTGATTTTACACGGATTGATATACAAATTCACACATACCATGGGCCATATCAGTGTAATTCAAAAGCTATCCTCTCTTTATAGTAGGAAATGAAAGGGTGGATAACTTCAAATTTAAGCTGATGTGTCCCATGGATGTTATGACAGGATACCTGTGTGTTATAGTGTGTTATAGTTATAGGATCTACTGGATAACAGCTATACAACAGAAAGTAAAGGTGGAAAGGTAGGTGTATGGATGACAGGTAGTGGAAGGTGCTATAAATAATTATTATAGGAAATAGTGGCAGCATCGCTGCTGCTGCTGTTCAATGAGTATAACAGCTAGTTTACCTCCAAACACCTGCTTGTATTGTTGCTCAGGTGTGTTGGTTAGAGTAGCTAATATAAAGAGAAGAGATCCCATTACATGCACACATATATGTTAAACATACAATGTAGTATATGTGTTTACAATCAATAAAAGGGGGTTATTAATAATTGTTAAATACAGATAAGAAGTTGCAAATGTGACCTTTGAAGCAGCAGAGAAATTAAGGAATACGGCAATCTGTCCGAATTCAATTGCAACATATTTTCATATTAATTACATATTTTCATTTGATTTTAAATTAAAAATTAAACTGACACCCCTTTCCCACCCACCCCACAAAAGTTTAGCCCTGTCTATGCACACGAATTCTGCTAAGAAATAAACAAACTCATGAAACCATGTAACCCTCTTTTAGTACATAATTCAAAATGCACATAAAAAAGCACAGGTTTCATGTTTGATAACGCAGATAATCGCATATTAATTTTTGTACTGCTTCAAAATTTCATGTCTTGTCTACTGATCAGGTACTAGAAGTAGGGACGAAGAGATACATGCACTGATTAGGACATCTCATAGCAGTGTACACGTATATCTACATATCTAACATAAGTACTTGGTGGCGCATGCATTGATAATAATTACTGTTAGATAGAAGATGTTAGAAGTTGTAATCATCTTGTAAACAATCTGGACTAAAGTAATGTACATGTAAATCATGTGCTAGATTTGAATATTACTCCAAATTTTTTAAAATGATAATTTATATTTAAAACACATAATTTATAGTCCAAATTGTTTTAAATTTGTACATATTAAGCTGAATAAGAGAGTAAAATCATAAGGTCTATAAAATATCATTTAAAAAGAAGCAAAATTTCAGTATAAGAGATCAAAGTTTAAAATAACCTGAAACGACCGAAGACATTCTAGAAGTCACAGTTGTACCTGGAATATGCATTGGTTATTAATATCAACATATAGATGGATTGTAATTGAACTAACCATCACATATTATATTATAATTAATTAATTTGACTTTCTCATCAGTTAGCCAACTAACAGATTATATTATTAGTCATTGTGATAGTAGCTGAAATGACGAACCAATGAGGGGCCGTCGCCTATCCCCAACAGAATAATGTAAAAGTTGAACTCACCAGTGTACTTGTCCTTCATTCCAGGGTCTGGAATCTTATAGTCTACATCCTCATTACAGTAGAAGTGGAAGGGTTGGAACGTATCAAATATAAAGTCTCCCATATATTCATCCATATATGTGTTCAGGATTCGTCTGTCAAAGTTGTCGATAGCTCGGCCTCCGTACATCACCTAATGTTATAAATATTATGGATAATTCAACAACAAAATTTGAAGTCGTTCTCGCATAATACTACAAAGGGGAGAGAAAATATTCGAAATTGTAGTTACAAGTTTCAACGGACTGAATAGAGGTGTAGCTTTATGAGAGAACAAATAGTGTGCCATTTATTACAATTAGTGTTTGATTGGAAACCGCTAGTAGCAGTGACATCAAAACTGTCTACAGCTTACACAGTTGGATTATAAGCAAGCAGTTTAAATGTGAGTAACACACATATACATGTATATGATTAGGATGGCTTACTTCACCAATGAGGTACTTCAATGATGCCCACGGAATCTTGACCTCTCCTTGCTGCTTGGCTTTCTCCAAGTAAGTGTTCAGGATGGTCATGCACACCTGTGAGCATATTAAAACCATTACATGTATACTAAAGGAAGGATTTCTAACAGGTTGAATAAAAAAGAATATAATACCTATACACCAAATCTACTCAGGCAAAGCATTGATAAGAAAGATGCTTGTGTCACAATCTATGATTGCAAAACTTCTATTTCTCTCCGATCATTATCAATGATCTTTGACTTATGACATTGCGCTGACCTGGAAATCTGATTCGTTGAAATCATAGGAAACATTCCAACCAATCTTTCCATACTTCCTCCGCTCTTGCACGACAGCGTGGAAGAAGGCAAGTACAAACACCAGAGAGGGGAAAGCCTCGTGGTTGCACTCGACCAGAGCAGTCGCAGGAATCTTGAAGTAGGTGTTTCTTAGATTCAGCTTCAGCCCATTAGGAGGCTCTGTGACGACCTAAACGACATGACAACATCATAAAATTGTAATATTTAGAGAAAACGCTCTATTAAACTTAAGCTACTACAATGCTTGTACTGTACTGCATTAGACTGCATTGCTTCGAAAGTATAATCTGCTCTAAATGAATATGGTACACAACCTGCATTGCATTGTGGTCGTACCAATAAACTATGTCTCAATTTACAGTGTGATAACCAGGATAGCCTGTTTGTAACATTCTCTAGTTAAAAGCATTTTTATAGTAAAATAAAGAACATTTAGTATGTTAGAATACCTTGAGGGATTGCTGGAGAATACCGATAGGGAAAGCATTAGTTGGCTCCGTAGTCAGCCAAAGTCTAAAGTCAGGGTGAGGTTTCACTAACTTCTCTATCTCCTTCTCCAGTTCAAACAGCCAGCGGACCAGTAAGTGACAGTTTTGTAACATAAGCCACTGACCTCTCTGGATAGCTGTCTCCAACAGGCCCATAGCAGCCTACAAGTAATTGAGATAGCTAATATAATGATATTCATCAAACAATTAATTACCATAAAACAAACATTTAGATGTTGGAGTAAAAGTTAGCAGACAGAAAAATATATTTCTATATGTTCCAAAATTTTATAGCCAGTTTGCATTGCTTTTTAGTTTTAGTACATTATGCTTAATGGTATAGTTTGTTCTCATCTAACCTTCTCCTGTCCTTGACCCATAGATAGGAATTTGACCTTGTTGGTACCAAATCCAGACCTCTCAGCGAGCTTCAGGAGATCACTAGCGGGATCGGAACCAGGGCTTAGGATGAACACGATTGGATTAGTAGAGGCGCTCTGTTCGAATATGTTCTCAAAGCTAAAAACAAAAATTTACAATAATGTAAGCACACAAGCTGAGAAACCATCTGGGGTAGATTGAAGAATTATTAAAATAAAGGTGTTGGAATTTGATTTATATCGCATATGCACAAAATAAAGAGACTACGCGTATTGAATGTATTCACCAAGGGAACTAGACAAGAGTCAATACGTATGAGACTTCCAAGCAAATTTTTATACAGATTACTAATACTTGACCTTGTACCAATCTAGAACATGTGAGCAAGGTGTTATATATATTGCAATGCATAAACATGTATTTAAACAATATGGAATGGTATTAAATTATCTAAAAAACGCATATTATATGTTTCCTTAACAAACTAGTCACAAATTAGTCATATTTGGAAAGCCGCCAGGTTTTATCACCTACCTGATGATTGGTGGAGTGACGTACTTCTCTCCCATGCAGATAGTAACATACTGCTCAACGGCTCTGTATATCCTGTCCACACGGAAACACCTGAGCAGCATCAACTTTTGGAAGTCATTGAGTTGAGCATTGTATCCCATGGGAAAAGGTAACAGCTCCGGAGCATCGGAGTTGAACCAATCAAACCATTCCTTCTCCTGAAATAGTCAAAGTATAATTAATATACTTTCAAAGATTCAAACAGGAATACAGATAATAAGACAATTATATCCTCCAATTATATACTAAAAAAAAACTAAAGCATCTATAAATTCCAGAACTTTGGTAAAACTATACTCTCAAATAAATGCTTACCTTCTTTTCAATGTCCTCAATCAAAGTACTAAACTTGTCAGGCAGCACTGTAGTTAGATGCAGCATGTCTTCCCACCCTTGCTCTGGTATCCAGCCATATGGTTTTTGTCTCTTACTCTTCTCCAGAGCAATGTTACCCTGGAATTCACCAATAGTATAATTATTAGTACATCAACAGAGCTAATAATTAGCTAAACCCACTGACAATTAGGAGAATGACTACTTTAGATTCTCATAGCAGACATAAAAGAACGAGAGATGCCTTTATGATAATTAATCTATAATCGAAGAGCTATTATTATCTATCTATGAACATTGAAGAAGAAAAACCATATCCCAGTATTTATAAACGGATAGATTTAACCATTGCAACAATTTAAACTACATGTATCATAGAATGTTTAAATCAAATAATTGCACTAAAATAGTTCCTGTTAGATTCAAAGTATAGTAATTTGTATAATGAACTAGCTGTCGATTTTGACCTTGACAGAACTAGTATTGGGTCGATAATAGACTCATACCTTGATGAAGAAATCCAACTCTTCTTGAGAAACATGGCCGACATCTTGCTCCAGCTTGATGGCAATCTGGAATGAGAAGAGAAGCTTATGTTTCTCAAATATTCCTGTACACCCATAATTGTAGATATTGTGTGTCAGCGTGTCCATGATGTTTCTCAGACGTTTAGGAAGGATGGTGTCAGGCATGCTCTTCTTCAGAGATCTCTTGAAGACCACGAGATAGGAAGCAAGAGAATACTGGTACATCGTGTTGATAGTAGAAAGGTCGGACAGCACAAAGAACAAAATGGCTCCTCGTTTAGCAGCAGGACGATACCCGTCTCTCATCTTTTCAATTTCTATAGCTGTCTTGGCTCCAAGTCTCAATTTCTCAAATACCTGCAATCAGATGATATAAAATGGGTCATTAGTTACCACTAATCACTATCTTTGATCAGTCGATAATTTGCTTTCTTAATAGTTATGTAGAATATATAAGATCAACAAAGGCAATTTTAACTTGGATATTATCGTCTATGGCAAAAGTTTTATGAAATTATCAGGTCAGACTAGATCTGACTCACTCAAATGCTGACTCGGTGATTAATTCTCACATATTTCACAGTAACAACAAAATCTCGTGTCATAACATTACCTCATCTGCCTTAGTTTTAGTCTCCTCTAAGGTAGAGATGAGTTCTGTGTTGTCCAACATATTACCAGTAGAGGTGGCCAGCTCTCTAAGCAAGGAGTCTTCAAGGTCCTTCAACAATTTCTTGTTTACACTAAATAAACATAAACATAGCGCGTATGAGAACTGTGATCACAAAGAATCTTCGCAGAGTTGAGTACAAATATCTCTTTGTTAAATCATATGACATAGCCAGTCAAATTGCTTCTTCTTTCTTTTCCTTTCTGGAAGGGATAAATACTAGTTTGTAAGGTCGCAGATACTATTAGAATAATCACCTTGTCTCCTGAATAAGACGCTCTCTCTGTTCCTCAAGTTCCTTTCTCTCATACTTGACGATGACAGCCAGAAGCTGGTCCTCCAGACCCTTCAGTGTGACGGTGTAGTTTATGACCATAGATTTACCGAAATGAGCTGGTGTATACTTGGGGTTAGCTAACTTGGTAGTCAGATACAGACGGAAGTTAGGGTCGTAATCTACTTCCTTATCACCAAGCATGACAAATTCTCTGCCTTGTTGTCCTACAAATATCCAAAAGTTTGTTAATTATTAAACCTACAAATTTGATTAAAACTACAAATACAAAATAAAATCTCGATTCTAATCATGTTTCTAGCTGCAATGAAGCTCTACAGACACACCATACGTTTAAAACACACAGACATTATACATCATATCTGCACATGTCATAATTTCACATGGATGTCTGTATAATGACACTATGCAAGTCTCACCTTTGATATTTTTCTCTAGGATGTTATCAATGACAGGATCAATGTACTCATCGACATCCTTGAAGAGGAAGGGGAAGCCATATTTGATGGCCATCTCAAGCTGTTTGAGGAAATCAGGTTCATTGAAGTTGGAAATCTTCAAGTTGTTTGGCTCCTCCTTCTTTCGGATCCAGTTGATAGCTTGCTGCTGGGGATCAATACAGAGAGGGAACCGGCTGGCATTAATAGTGAGAATACCATTCTGAACTGACAGCTCATCTGGTGGCAGCCCTTCAGACGTCCACCTTAAAAATAAAGCAAGATACATTTTTGTTTAAGGATAGCAAGAATTAACTAAAAGAATGTATTTAGTAATCATTATGTGTACTAAACAGGGTGTATAACATTAGCTGTAAATTGTTTTTGTATAAAATAATAGTTAACAGTTATAAACAAATCTCATGCCATTAAAGAATTTACAAGAGTGAGTATGTCCTGCAGAATGTATATGTAATGCAGTATGCAACTGTACAATATGATAACTGATAATCATACTTGCTAATCTCCACGTCATTGGTAAGGAGCTCTTCCAGCTTGTAGGGATCACTACAAGGTATGTCCTTATCCTGTACATTTTTCAGCCAATCAGTGTAGAGCAGATTGTATCGAAATTCCCATGAGAATGCACCGACATAACAGAGGAATCCGGCACCAAGAAGACAATCTCCGACAAGTTTTGTTCTGTAGTTCTTTAGCTTCTCCAAGTCAATTTGCCACCTGTTAGAAAAGGGAGTTTCTTGAGGCTAGTTATCACAACTAATTAGCAATTACTAACAGTGAAGACAACTCTGTAAAATACCCACAACCATTATAGTCTAAACATATTTCATTACAGACCTGTCTCGCTCTGAACCGAGACCACCAATCAGCTTATCTGCAGCAATAAGGCGACGTTCCATAATCTCCGCCTCTTCCTGAAGTTGCTGTTTCTCTGACATAGCTTGCTCGTATTTGTTACTCAAGTCGGCTAGCTCCGCCTCCAGACGATTTACTTCATTAGTAATCTTTTCCAGATCTCTCTTTGCTTGGTTGAAGATTCTTTCCAGCCTAAAGTAAACAGCCAATGAAAATGTAATTTCTATATTCAAATCATCGGTTTGATTAATTGAATAGCAAGACTTGTTAGTAGATTCTCTATAATTGTAACATTATATATTGGAGTTGCCTACCTTGCCACCTTTTCTCTCTTTGGTTTGATTTCTCGGGCTACAGAACAGTATCCCATAACAGCTTCAACAAACTTGAGTAGACCAGCACCAGCCCTACTGACTTTCTTCATTTCCTCAATATCTAGGTCACCATCCCGGAGGAATCCTAAATAATTTCAATGCATGGATTTATTTTTACAATCTCTTTTCTCGCATATGTTTAACTGTACAACAAGTAGAAAGGTGTATGAAATAACAATGTATACAATGTAATGTTATTAAGAGATGACATAATTACTACTAGATGCTAGCAGCCTATCTACAATATTATCTCCTTCTTGAATCACCTCAATTGAAAAATATATTATTTCAAAAAGAACAAATACTCATACAATATATATTACAATGTACCTTTCACAGTAGAAACTTGTTTTTGGGTAATACTGTCGACGTCCATCTCAGTCAGCGACTTGAGGAAGTTGGCTTCAGACATCATACCCTTGGCAGACTTCCAGCTCACTTCTTTAATGCCTCTCATCACCACAATACATTCGCACACAATCTGCACAGGTTTTGGAGGCTTAGCAAATGAACGGATTTCTGTGACATCACCCTTGTCTAAATCGTCCAGAGCAAGTCTGGCAGCTTCTAGAGCTGGAAGAGCCTCGGCAAGAGAATCCTCAGCATCTTTCTATAAGTATACATACAGTTACATGTTTCAGTTACTCGTATTAATATTACTAACATACATGTGTCTAAGTACACTAAATCATCAATGCAAGAATGTAAACACGTGCTGATGTAACGTCAACAACAATGAGATAATACAATAATTTGTGATAATGATATATAAAATAAGTTTAAAATGCGAGTATTGTGAAAATTTTGTCCACCTATTTCATTCTGGAAACTTTAAATTGATTCACCTAAAAGATTAAAGGTGATTCTACCCCATCTGTATTCACATTGTACTTAGTTAGATTCATGCTCAGTAGTAAAAGAAATCATTATGAGAACATTCACAAGACGTCTATCTAGCAAATGATGAAATATGCGTCACCTTTTCTACAACAATGATCTTTGACTGTTCCTCTATCTCAGTTCCCTTTGCCACAGCCAGCTCTTTCTTTTCCGTAGCCGTCTTCGATCCTTCTGCAATCGTTTCCAACATAGACTCACAGGCGGCAGTTTTCTCCGTGACAGCTACTTTCTGTATGGCTAGTTTCTTGTTCAAATCATCGAGTTGGACCTGAGCCTCAGCAATCTTAGTAAGTCCTCCAGCCAGACGATCACACTGCGATACAATCAATATGAATACAGTATCAAATAAATCTGGTAATAATTTGAGTAATAAATATATAAACTTAAACATAAGCATGCATTACCATCATTTGGTTTAACAATAAATTGAAAGTGCAATGTGAGATTAACAGAAAAAAGTACAGGAGAAAATGCAACTTGGTTCCTCGGTAAGCATCCAAACAGGTATGGGTATAAAATATGGCAGTCACTACATTATTATTACATAAACAACTAATATTGCACATAAATACATGTAAAATGTCATGAACAAATAGATTATATGTCATACTCATAATCAATAAACCTGCTACATGTAGGTTTATTATTGGCGGTTTTTATTATACATGCCTTGCTGCAAATATGTGTTATAGTATCATATTGCGCTCCAGGGTTGCACTCACGCACACTAAGTCACAAGAAGAATATTATATAGAGCTAATACTATACATGTACATGGTTATTATTTTATACAGTGCACAGCAGTATTTACTCATCTTTTGAAGTTATCCCCACTTACCTGATGCAGTACATATTCATCCTTTTCTTTCAGTAGTTTAGTGTAGACATTGATAAAGTCCAAGTAGTTCTTGGGGGTTACAAAGTTGGCTCGACGTAACTTCTGCAAGAATACTTTACTGTACTCTCCAACGGACTGGTGCACCTTGACAATGTGGGCAATGATGGCATCTCGGTGCTCTTCCGGAATGAGAGGGTCCTAAAGTCAGAGGAATTATTATAAAAAGCTCAAAAAATATAGTGTGAGTTTGGTCCAACTCTTGATCAACTGCAAATAAGACGCGTATGATACTATGAATTACTGCACATATCACTGCACGGTTTCTTTACCACTTGACAAGTCTGGACCTCATTTGATTAGTTTGACAGGTATGTAAACTAAATTTGATGAATACGATTTAGTTGGACATGTATACTCATACTTGTACAACATGGTGTAGAATATGGAAGTACAGCGGCCTCTATAGTAACAACAAAGTTGAGATAATAAGTGTGTGTTGGAAGCATTAACATAAGTTTATAGACAGCAACCAAAAACTAATATAAGATCTGTTGACGCAAAATTCTCTTTTCGCTAACAACAGAATACACTGTGGAAATATCAACATAATAATATATACAAATTATTCAATTCTATGCACTTAATTATAAATAAATAGGAAATGTAAAATTTTAATTTGAAATCACAATATTCAATGAATAAAATGTTACAGCTCCACTTGCTTACCCTGTGATCCTGAAACATTATTATATTATTATTATATTATTATTGTACGATCTCTGTTTGAGATCAAGCATTGGTCAACTACATGTATATTAGTAAAATACTTTCAAAATACATATATATTGTAGCATTTCTTAATAAATCACTTAATGTAGATTCATTTCACATGAATGAAAACCATTATCATAGAGCAAATCTATGAATAGCATCACACGATAGAAAATTTGTGTTATCAAAACTTAAAAAACATGTAGCCCTTACCTCGGGAGAGATAAAAGTGCTTGCTACAGCAAAGAGAGCCTGATCCGGCCAAGGGAAGAACCAGTCTATGCTAGCATTGTTCACCATTCCGGGGAAGTTACGGCACCTGGTCCTCAGTGTATCTCCAACTGGGGACATGGCCATCACAATGTGCAGGTTGTTGGAACATTTGCTAACAAAGTACTGCCAGATGCTTTCCCTTGCAGGAGCTGAGCCAGCTTTTGTAGCTTCATTTCTCATCTAAACAGGCACTACATGAATTAGCCTCAATTCTGAACCAAGGGCATAGAACTTTAGCGCAAGTAAAACGAATGATGTCTGATACACGATATATTCAAATATCTATTATACATGTATGTTAGCCATAGAAATACAGTAGATTTCTAGTGTTATATAAAGTGATACAAACACTAGCCATTGGATAAACAGTGTTTTCCCAGCCAGGCACTTACCTGTCCAATAATAGCCTCCTTTTCATCATCAGGGTAGAGAGCCGGCACCATTCCGGATGTTAACATGTTGTTAATCAGTTCCAAGAACCCTAAGGGTCACATGTACATGTATGTGAGGTAAATAGTAGAGGTGTAGGTAAAATAATTCTACATATTTTATAACATAAAATGGTGACCACATACAGATAGAAGTTGTGCAAGATAAAATCATACCAAATATTGCCATACTAATGAACCAATTAAATACAAAGGTGTGAATTATTTAATGCAAGAAAAAATTTGCATCGTTTTAATTTTCAAGTAAAAACATACTTGTACATGCATATGATTTAGTTTCCGATTTGTCTAAAGATATAATGTTGAATCATATTTCAAATCAGGTGGTTGAGGTTTCCCATTCACTATAGCAACTCAAAAAAGCGTTGGATGTTCATTACATAATATGGACTATGGGGGAGGGAGGTGAATGATTAGGCATACAAAAGTGCAGAACATAGATGCCATAGACATACATGTACATGAAGGATAAATTATAATCACATATATCATATAATTGTGCTTATGATATTACATGCACTACTTCATGTATATGGATATCAATGATATGATACTACATCTAACTTACTCTGCTTATCAAGTGTATAGAATATATCTAACATAGATATCACAAACCGTTAAAAGTTTGAACATACTGACCAAATGAAATAATTCTTAATTTTTTGTAAGATAAAGGCTGCATTTACTTCTGTTGGGTGCAGTAGTAGAGAAATTTGGATAGCCTTAGTTCTTTGTATGTTTGGGTTTTGGGGTAAGGGCGTCGATGAAAAAATATAGAGAAGACAACTTATCTTGCTTTGGTTTTGGAGAAGAATGAAGGTTGTCTGAAATTTCTTCACTTCTGCACCAAAATCATATAATGGTGCATATATATGTAAACAAACAGTGAGATAAAACCATTCCAGCAAGCTAAACTGATTTAGTAACAATAATTTTGCCACTATTGTTAGGTTCTTTGGTTAGATTAGTTGATGCAGAGAGTAAAATTCTTGAGAATTCAAACCATAGTGATATACAAATTCATGCTAAGTCAAAGATTTAGATGTAGCGCCGAGTTAGAATTCCTACATGATGACTAAAGGGAATGAAGCATCAATTACAAACCTTCTTCGGCCACATGCTGGTCAGTGAACAGGAAGACAACTTTCTTATTCTCTATACCCAGCTTATTGTACAAGATCTTCAGATCATCTCTGAAACTAGACTCATTGTAGCCTCGAGACAACGTGATCTCAAACACCTCACAGTCTGCAGTAAATGCTGCCAGCTTTGTCAAAGACTAGAAAGAGAAAAACAGACATCCACACTTTGATGAGACAATCCAGAGATTGATGAATTGGAAAGTCAGGTTAATCATAGAATTCAAATTAAAAAACAGTTCATCATCTACCGACTATCTCACAAAGCTCTTGAAAAAATATAACTAAACTGCAATATGGCATTGGGAGTGTACTGAGTGAATATGGCACCTAACTAACCTGTTTTCCACTTCCGCCGACACCAACAAGTAGAGCATGACCTTGATCCATTCTAATGACTCTGTGTACTCTGGTAAGATGCTCCAAAGCATCGTCAAAGAGCACAAGGTTCATAGGTGTATTTCTATCATTGTACTCACTCAGTATCTGTAACATAACCATGTAAAGGATAGATAGTGCTTCCAATATATTTGTATATCACGTAATCTGCATCCAGTGCTTTTCATTGACGAACCCAATATTTTATTTTGATTGTTATGCAATTGCTCATATGTATTTGTGAAAAGAATTATTATTATTATTATTCACCAAGTACACACCGGAGGCATGAAAGATCTACCACTTTTAACATATGCTAGAATTATTTAGCTGCACATATTCAAATGTCTGATACCTGTGTGTATTATTGAAATTAAGGTGAAGTAAGCAGAACTTTACCTCCGTGAACAAAGCTTTAGTAGCATCATAATCCTGTAAGTCTTCGTACAGCCTGGGTTCTGACTCCTCCAGAGCATTTCTGTAGTCTCCAAACAGAATTGGTTCCTTCATTGCAAACTCCAACTCTTTGGCATAATTCTCTTCCAGCAGAGCTTTGATAAGTCCCTGTTGAAAAAATACATGTGACAATTAAAAGTAAAACTGCAGATAAACGTTATATACCATGCACATGCAATTAAATTTTGACTTTAGAGAAAGTAGACAACTTCTTTTTGAAAATGATTAGTTTTTGAAAAATGCAAGACCTTCAGTTTTTAGTGATTCTTTTCACTCACAGTATGCAGTTAAAATAAATGTTGCTGAATTGTCAAGAAACAATTTTTTATCATATTTTGTCAACACTACGAGTCACGAATTATATACACATAACAAGTATTTTATTGTCCACAACATACTAAATCCCAGCATGTATAGTATATACATTTACATCCAATATACTTACATGAATATGTTCTTTGTCTGAGACGCTGATCAGCCTATCACAGATGACACGGTTAACCTCATTGTACCATAGCCTGACAAACTGATCACACTTCTTAAACCTGTCTGGTGTGCTTAGGCACAGACCATTGTAGATTCTACTCAAATCTCGCAGGTTGAAGATGTAGTGGAACTTACTGGGTGTAGGTGGCATATCTCGGACTATTTGTTTGTATAGCTCCATTGTCATTCGAGTGAGCACAGTTGTCATGTCTACAACCAACCACAAAAAGAGTCAAGAGCTACAAAAATTCTATTTAGCAGCATGACACCATAACAATCTACATTGCATAACCCCATGTGGAAATGTGAACATTGTATACAATGGTAATGCAGGTAATACACTATAGGACCTCCTATACTATTAATGCACCACAGCTTTCTCCTGCATAATTTCAACAAATCTACATTTTTTAACTTATAAGATAAACATGGTTGGGCTAATGTGGAAATCAATGCTACTAAGCATACGCAAAATGTGTTTGACAAATTTTCATCAGACGTTAGGAGGCTCCTCCATCAAGAAACATACCTTGTAGCGTTTTCTCAAATGGCTGTAAATGTCCTTTCAGAATGGAGTTGTAGATAAGGAACAGAGAATCCTCTGAGGGGAAGGTCATGTTGAACACAGAGAAGAGTGAGATAAACCTGGGATCTGTCTCATTTCTACCACCACCAGCTCTGCCCATAGCAGCCAAATATCCGATATCCTTCAGGTTCTTCCAGTTCAGGTCCTTTCCTCTGTCATATATACCTCCACGCTCTAATAGCAGTTTGAGTAGAGCAATAGGTTGCTGTGTACCATATGTGTCTACCTGGGGCATGTTCATGTCGTCCACAAATATGAGCAGACGTTTGCCAGGAGGAGGACCGTATGTGTCCTTAGTTCTCTTCTCTACGTTAGCCTCCAAGTTACGCTGCACATCCATTGAGGTAGTTCTGGATGAGAAGTTTACCAGCAATAGAAGGTAGGCTTCCTTGTCCAACCCTGTCAGCAATCACAATCAGGTTCTATTATGTCAACCTTGATTAAAAATATTAACAGCAAGCTGTTCAATCTTTAAATAAGTTGAACAACAAACAGATAAGATTGGATTTGTGAAATTAGACTAGTTTGTTCAACATATGAAATGAGCTTGTCATGCATGTTGGTTCAACAGAATTACTATTATTCATTAGAATTCCACGAAAGGACATGGGAGAAAATTATTTGTGCATTTGCCGCACAAATATAGATGTACAATGTACATGTATATGTATATAGTGCATTAGAATCCAATTTAAAGAGCTTACCTCTCAGAAAGTTCTGTGTAGTGGCTGATTTACTGGTACCAGTCTCACCGACTAGCAGAGCCGGTCTCTTGATCCGTACTTGATTCTCTACCAGCCATGTAGTCCTCACAGTGTCTACTGTAGGCACCAGGATCTCAGGGAAACGTTTAGCAGGGTCATGGATATATTGAGGTACCTTATCCTTCCATGGTACCCATTGTAAAGCCTCAGTGTCCCAGAAATACTCGTAGAGAGGTGCTTCATCTGGTATCTCACCTGTATAACAAACAATAGGAGTTAGCCAAAACGCTACTTACTTACATTCACCTAGAGCTAAAAACATTAGAACAAATAAGAATGCAACGCCATAGACAATGAAGGTTGAGAGAATGTCGGTAATAGAAAAATGAACAGTGCACTTGATAGGTGCTTAGTTTGATGTTTCCAAGCGCGTTTGTGTTTGTGTATGTGTACATACATTATCTAAGCTAGACCTACCTGGACCAGCTCGCTTCCCATTGACTTGTGTAAGTCCACACATGTACTTGATGTAGTTGTCAAACTTGACCTTTCCATCTTCGAGGAGAGCACCGCCAGCTGACCAGTAGAGACATTGTAAGAACAGGGCATGCAGGTGTTCAAATTCGGACTGTTCTTTCACAAGCAGAGCATTGAGCATGTTGGCCAATTGAGTCACCTGTAACAAACACATACATCACCATATAGTTGTTAGCGAGTATGGTATCACTACTAGATTTATATATACCATGATCACATGTGTCATGCAAGGCTGCCGTTACTGTTTAAATCTTTGTTAAAACCAACAACTCTCCCCAGTTCACCTATATTGACACTAAAATGTGTCCCTAATTTTGAGTCGTCCCGTCTTCAGCTAGGTACGAATCGTATAGAATTGTACATGAAATATTGTACATGAAAAATTGTAATAAAACCAAAGTCTTAGAATACTTTTGTAATACGACCATTTCCCTGCCACCATAGATACAATTCGCCGAGCTTGACTAAAGGTAAGACAACTCTGAATACACCATGCAGGTAACACATTGGGCGTCCATGCTAAAGCACACTTTTTTCCACACACAAAAACTACATATTCAAAATTATATAAAGTTTTGTGAATAACATACCAGGTTAAGGTTGGTTAGTGGAGTAATAGTCTTCATTTTCTCCCCTTGTTTACCATCCACAACTCCCTCTATGATCATATCAATGCAGGAGATGACATATTTATCATAGAGTTGACTCAACCAATCCTTCTCCTGCTTGTTACTACGAGTATTCAGCCATTTCTTCCAGAAGGGTTCATAGCCCAAGTTCTTGGGATCAACATAGACCATACCACATCGAGAGACGGTGGCTGGTGACGCGTACTGGAGATCAAATACCTGAAAATAGAATATAACTGCTTAAAATACACAGAAAATTTACAGAAACAATATAAGTGTGACAGTGACACTACATCAAGCTATGGCAATATATATAGTGATTAGTTCAATATGAAGGCAGGTCAAACACAGAGAGACCTACATATTATTAAAATCATATCTACATGTACATCTATCATAGTTGGACTGCTGGCCAAGTAAGATTACCTCAAACAACAAAGCACAGTGTTTCTGCAGACGAATACGTTCACCATTTGCAAGTGTGAGCAGACGATTGTCATCCATCACAGAGTTCATGTTCTCTACCCACAATGCATCAACATCTCCATCAAACACAATGTACTTCCTTTCATTCTTGTCGGTGGGCTTATTAATATCCCGAAATATGTTTGAAAGTAGCCCATCTGTCCAGTCACGAGTAGCTGGGTCCAGGATACCTGAAAGAAGTAATTACATAATAATTATACACATTTCATTCAAAGATTCTTGTAGCCCATTAAACGAGATTTCATCAAGCTGCAGCCCCAGCAATTCCATGACAGTGATCGGATCTCATTGATTCATAATGAAACAATAGTTGGCCTCGTTTACGCCAGGTATGCTTTATTCGACAGATTTATCCATAATGCTACAATAATGCAAAGAATGCGTTTTTGCTTATAAGCCTATCAACACTATATGAAATAAATAAATGGCCGTACCCTTGATATCACAGTAAATGCATGTACATGTGTATAGATGTAACATACCGTAGAGCTCAATGACACTCCTGTCTTTGGGGTTGATGGTGAAGAGTTTAGTCTGACATCCCAGTTTAATCTGAGCCTGAGCGAGGGTGTTGATGACAACAGATTTACCTCCCCCTGTGGGACCGACGATCATAGTTGTGTGTCTCGTCATCATCGTCTCGTAAAGCTGCACCACTTTGTCGACCTATATACATGTGTACATTCAATGATCTGGTTGTCAGGACTGGTTTGCTTACATAACAATAACAACATCAAATAGTTCAGATAGATGCTGTCCAACAGCAAATAAATTCCATTGCCATACTACACCAAAGTATTGTATACTTCATTTTGAATAATATGCTATATACACGAGATGGTAAGAGTTTGCCAACTCAGTTAGTGTCATTGGACAACTCCACTACTTTTCTTAATATGCTATGCATTTCAACAAGATACACAGTCTATAGTGTTTGGAGAAGTGAAAGTTCTATTAATGCTGTTACCTGATCAGGAAGTTCAAGGTATCCATTGTCATGTATGGCAGCCTCCACAGCGTCATTGAAGTCCGGATATCTGACTCTAGGACAGTCCAGACCAGGGAAGAGATCCTGGATGAGCCCAAGGAAGAGAGGGACATCCTCAAACACAAACTTGGGCAGGTTCATGTCTCTCAGAGCTCTCATGAGCACCACGTCTTCAGGTAGGTCAGGTGACCCTGGAAGTTATGACAAGTGATGGTAAGTAATAATAAACAAGAGGAAGTAATAGTAAGTAATGCAATCGATAAGCTGTGACAAGTATAACTGGTCACTATGGTAAATGATACATGATGTACAGGTAGTACAGTGTGATAATAATTAGCCACATTTTCTTAGGGATGAACCAGCGCACCTCCATTCTGCCCTGCTTTAAACCTATTGTGACACTTCATATTATAGTAAATATGAGCATCGTCTCACCTCTCTTCAACTCTCCTGCCATTACAAGCACAGACTTGAGAGCTCTTAGACCAAAGTCATAATGGTACTGCTTAGACAGCTGCTCCTTGGCAAGCTTGTACAGCACTGTCATCTTCTTGGCTAATATCTACAACAGTAATAGTTTATAATGTAATGAATGGATATAGCTATAACAGGTGAACACCAGTAAATTCATTGTTTTAGCAATTGAGACCAAAATCAGGTAAATATTACAAACTAACAGTAAAAACCTTTTTCCGTGATATGTACTTGGATATGAGTAAGTGCCGTACTATTCAAATCGCCCATACGATTATCGATTATACCAGATATATACTATATAATGCACATAAATATATTGTTTCGCTATACATCTGATCCCTGAAATTGTGAATATAGTCAATGAGATGGTCGATATAAGAGTTATCTCACCTTGGCCATGAGGAAACCTTCAGAGAACAACATAATCTCACAGATCTGCTGCAGATCAGGAACAATTACTACTACAGGCCTGAAGAGTGCTTTCACTGACTCTGGTAACTCTGTACGGCCAGCATAACCAGGGTTCATGGTAATAAAGATGCCCATGCGATTGTCAATGGCTATCTCCTGGCCTTCAAACTGAAATAGAATACATTCATCAAGTCTAAGTTGCCCGGTTTTTCTTAAAGAACTATTTTGTATGCAAATGTTGAGTTACGTGAAGTTCAATGCTAAGATAATAATTACTAATAATGTTCTCAGTCTAATGACTTGTCGAAGATTGTTTACTCAACAAAAACTGTGTGTTACTGACTTCGGCAATTTTAAGTGATTAAGCTGCTGCGCTGTAATTGCTATGACAACCGCGATGCAGTGATGTTGATGATAAACGACGGTATATGTTATAGTTAGTATTTAAGGCCAAGGAAATTCCATAAAGTTGGCATATTGCAGGAGCAGACAGTCTAGCAGAACCTACTGATTCTTAAGAAAACACATTGGTAAACAAACTATGGTAAACAAGTCATAGTAGGCCTGGTGTGGTGAACATGTGTACAAGTCATCATGTACAAGCCATAGAATTGGTAAACAAGTTAACTTACGTGGAATCTGGTGAGTTGCATGATGAGAGCTTGTCTGATGGTGCTCAGCTGAGTGGAAATGACAGACAAGACGGAGACATCAATTCTGTTGAACTCATCGAAACAACCCCAGGCTCCACACTGGCATAGACCAGAAAATATCTTTCCTACTGCCTGTAAGAAAAGCAAACTTGAATAGTGCAACACACCAATATAACAACGCTACATACAAAAGTCACAGCAATGATAAGAATTACTATTCATTTCATACTAGGAATGGGTTAAACTTCTTTCTAGTGAAACCCAAAGCCGTATTTTCTATCCATGCATAAAGATTAGCACATTGGAGAATCTACCTACCTTAAAGTCCATGCCTTCTCCACAGTTGGTGACAACACACAGAAGTCCTAGAGCTTTGGCCAAATCCTTAGTAGTCTCAGTTTTACCTGTACCAGCGGGTCCAGCAGGCGCCCCGCCTAGTTGCATGCTGAGAGCTTGGGTCAGAGTAAGGTAGATTCTGTCAGTGAGAGGGGTGATGACCAGTCTACCATTGAGTCCCATGTACTCATAACCATAGCCAAATGTACCAGTACATTGTCTGACCATCAGCTCATCTGGTTCTTTGTCCCAGTAGAATCTCAGCTGACTCTCCCACTCAAACTCCCTCTCATTCAGAATACTGTAATCCATAGTAGACAGTTAATAGTCATAGTCATAGTCAACAGCCATAGTAATAGACAATAGTCATAGTCAGAGTCATAGTAATAGTCAAGAGTCATAGTAATAGTCAAGAGTCATAGTAATAGTCAAGAGTCATAATAATAGTCAAGAACCGTAGTAATAGTCGAGAGTCATAGTAATAGTTAGGAGTCATAATAATAGTCAAGAGTCATATTTCATATCAGATTGAGATCACTTACCACTACTAACTTACGGCAATACATGGCAAACTAGAATTGAGAACACAAAATAAAGGAATTTTTCTTAAGTTTTTACTCAATTCTAAACGCTTATCTGCACCACAAATGTATGTCAATGAAAACCTCCTTACCTGTCTCTGACGAATGAGTCGATGATGTCACGGGCATGCACATCAATGATGAGCACCGAATTGAACTTGGCTCGGTCGTTCTTACTAAGGGGTGATCTGACCTCTACTACAAGATCTCCGATCTGTTTGTGTAGCTTCTTAGCATAGTCCTAAATATAAAAACCGTTGTTACAGCAGAAATACACTACTTTGATTACTGTTAGTAAATATATATAATGTAACTGCAAATACAAAGTTGAATTATTTGTTTATCTACCTTCATAGCAGTCTTGCCACCTTTTTTAGCTTTATGGAAGACATCTTCAACTTCCCATGTCCACCAGATCTGGTTACCAGCTAAGGCTATCATACCTTGGTACATCTTCATCCACTCAACTCTGTCAAACAATAAAATTATGTTTAGACTGTTTATGCAGTGGTTTACTTACTAATATAGAAACCAAATGTTACACGTGTCACTCAGTGGTTGGTGCATAGTTCAGGTAAAAAATTAAATACTATGTATGGAATGTATATTTATTTTATGGTGATTATGGTACAGCAAGTATTAAAAATGCATTCACATAGAGGAACTTAATGCAGCATTTTTGTCGATGAGATATACATGTATGTAAGACCATTTCAAGTAAGAGCACCTGGTCTTATTGTTGGCACAATAGTAGAAAATGGCCTCCTTTGTGATCAGCCTGTTGGTTCGTCTCATCTCATTGAGCACCTCTGTCATCCAGTCTTCTACTCGTCCTTCTGCAGCGACAGTAGATCTGTACTCCATCTCCTCCTTCTCCGCTGAGATCATACCCAGAGCTGTCACCTCATTGTTAGCCTGGTTCTTGGAGAACTTCAGAGCAGCAATGTTATCAAACATCTGTAAAAGAATCAGACATTGCAAAATTTATTACGCTAAATTAGCAATACAAGAATTGCTAATGAATGGGCATATTGCTTAGGAATGAGAATAAATGGGACGTACTTTGATCATATGTTCCTGAACACACTCTGGATCGCTGCTACCAAGAATACTCAGCAGCTCATCGTCAGATATGAAGAAGAATCGAGGGAAAGCATTACGCTTCGAGTCCAAGTAGTCATTGAGAGATTTCTGGCATTTTTCCAAACCTTCGCTGATCAGTTCCAAGTCCATAAGACGATTGTTGGCGTGACAAGCTGCAAGGTGTCAAATTATAGTATATCATACAATCATATGGATAACACTGAATCCACACTTACCCTAAAAGCAGAAATATTTCGCGGGAGAAAGTTTCGCGAGTTTGCTAATCTTGGAGCAATTTGCGACAGAAATATTTAGCGAGTTTGGCCTATCGCGAAATTTGTTCAAGTCCCAAAATTGATGTTTAAGCATATTTCAGCATTAAAACCAAGCTTAGCTAAGCTCTATGTTTACTCAGATTTAAACCCCACTTACATACAGAACAAAACTGCAACTGACTCCTATCTAGTGCAGTAAGCCCACCTGTAAGGTAAAGTAATTACCATAGCTTGTTAAAAAATCCTCTGATTAAGCTCCTACTCTAGGCTACTTACCAATTATGTTATAGCAAATACTTGCTGCTTTGTGAAATATTCAACTATGTATCTTATAGCTATATAGCTGCATGTATGGTCTGTTTAAACCAGAAATTATTAAAATCAGTTTGAAAGCAGATATTAATAGCGATGGAAATTATTTGCAAACTCCCGAAATTCGCAAAAGTTAAAACTCAAGTTAAAACTCGCAAAATGTATCTGCTTTTAGGGTAACCAAATCAAGTATGCTTTAAAACTTAAAGAGGTCCTTTAAAATATTAGCAGAAAGTTGAGGGTCAAATGTGTACATACCAATTTTAATGTTGGGTTGTTTGAACGTCTCACTCATGATAGCCTTGAAAGTTTTGTCGATCTGGTCAAACTTCTTAGCCTCTTCGGGGAGCTGAGACCTGATGTCTCCACCTATGAAGATACCCTCTAGGTACATCCACTTCCTCTGCACCAACATCCACACCTACATATATGAGTAGAACAATTTATAGCTAAGTTTTACATCAGATTTCTATATAACGGACCTTCTCTTCGGCTATAAGAGTGTGCTGCAAGTGAATCTGTTCCCTGAAGGTCTACATATCAGTAAGTCAGTTACTGCTTCTACCTGCCACCCTCATACTAAGATATGGTTTATCGCAATACAAAATAGTGCTTAATCTCCCTACGCTAATCCATTTAAATGGTACTGTCCGACAAATAACACCATAAACTTACATCGAGGACTTCACTAATAAGGGAGAGACTCTTCTCCCAATTCTGGACGGCATTCATGAATGGACCAATGAAACGTGATGCAGACATGGACTGCAAGTTCATAGCATTGTCATCCAGAGTCTGCAGGATTTCATCAACTGCTCCAAGTATGTAGCCTCGATCTGACGTGCCCTTCGTGTACTTGACTACAATAAACTTCATTGACTGCCATGTTTCTTCTACATCTTTCACTCCCTGTAATTATGTAGTACAATGATCAGTATGCATATTCACCAATAAATACAATATTATGAATACTGCATATGTAAGCTATATTTTAGCATTTTGATTTTGGATGTACATAGATTTATAATATATAAAGGATAGCTAAATATTTTGACAAACAGCCGGAACTAGTAGTCGGCCATATAAGGACATATATGCGCATATGCTACCAACCTTCTCGATACTCAGTTCTTTAGTGGCAGCAGTCACAATCTCACCAATCACCTCGCTGTATCTATTCAGCTCCATAGCGAATATGTTTGCCAGCGTAAATGTGTCAGGATTCATCTCAAATGACTGGCCAGTCTTCTTCATTAAGTCATTCCAATGTCTAGTTCTGAGAGCCTCGTGTTTCAGGTCCATGAAGAGAGGCAGAGAATCTCTAAACTCCTTCATAATCTCATCCAACATACGTGCTACTGGGAGGTTCTTAACATCACGAGGAAGTCTTCTTAAGTTCTTCATGTAGGCTTCAATTCCATCTGTGAGAACATTCACATTGAGGTTGGCCCAGAGCGTCTCTGACCACTGCTCTCTTGCTTTCTGTAAGATATAAGGGTATTGCTTGTAAATATATCAAATACATCTCAGCCTACACATAGATGTATATGTGTATGTGTACGTGAACGTGCAAATGTATCGCACATACAATATTGTGTTATAATATGAGACCTTTCCAGAGCTACATTACAAACAGTCAGTGCGAGCACAAGTCTCTGATCAATAATCAATGTTTGTTTAGTTTGAATGTTTAGCTTATTAGTATCCGAATAGATAGTATGTAAGCTACAGAATTTTCATCAATACTTTTGCACCTTGACTACCATGAAGGTAAACCTCTAATGATTTACAAATACAGCTTATCATACTAAGATTAGAGTAAAGATTTATCTAGATACCTTTTGTTCATCATAAATCTGGTAGATCTGTTCCAGAGCCCTCATCTCCTTCTGGGCAGCCAGGAGTTCTGGGTACTGTGTAATGGGAAGATCAAACAGCTTTTCAGCATTAGTAAGCTCTCTCTGTTCACTTTCATACTTGGCAAGCTCCTCCTTGTACTGCTTCATTAACTCCATACCTAACAGGCATAAACAAAAGGTCATGTGAAGTCCATAACGCACGCAAATTCATACAAATAAACATGTGCATGTCTACACAGAAGTAGCCGAAACATGAACAGATAAATACGTGCGTGTAGCCACATTATAATGCAGACATAAGCCCATATGGTCAATCTTTGGAATATACAAGCAATACAATATAGATTATTGTCATTTCAATATCAAACACAAACCTTTGTCTAAATCTCGGCCAACAGCTCCAGGTCCATACATCTTAAATTTGTCTTGGAACTTCTGTACTTCTGCACCAAAGTCACCAATCTGCATAGTTGTGATCTCAGTGAACTTCTTCTTTACAACTACAAGGCTGGCATCCACATTCTTACTCTCTAGCACCAGGTCCTCCCACTTGGACCATATAGTGTCAGCCAACTGACGTTCAGCATCAGGTACCTGAAAGTGACAAATGGGTTAGGTGCTAGAAAATATATAACAAGTTGACACAGCAACAAACTCAGGATACAAACTCTCAAGCCTGTCATGTACAGGTGTCCTCCTGTCATAGATGGTAGGTTGTAACCAACTCCAACATCTCACACAGATCTACATGTTTGAAAGTGCAACATTCAAACATCATGATATATATATATTCAAGTTACTGGTAGGTTGTAGTTCTCCAACACTCTGTATCGTTCTCTCATGTCCCTGATTCTAGTCTCAACCTCTAGAGAGGTAGTCTTTATATCTGAAATGGTGCCGAGGACGAACTTCAAATCTTCCAAGGTGCTTGGGACTCTTGTGAGATCCTCAACTCTTTTCTGTAAGAATATATTATACATTATATGATACAAGTGCATTGCATATGTATGTACATGTAACTACACATTGTATATGCACACATAATAACATTGTCTATGTACATTTACTGTTATGCCGGTGCATTATAATACCTGGATGTACCATACCCTCTGCATATGAATGCATATACAAGTACTGTAATATGTACACCGCACGCGTGTTGTTGCATTTCACATGAAGTATTTCTCTGGGCATCATTTAGAGAGAATTAAACTACATGGGCGACTGCTAAACAACTAAACACAAAAGTATAACCTCACCTGAATTTCTTCTGAAAGAGAGAAGAGGTTGGTTGATGCAGACGTGTGAAGTATCTTGCCATAGATGTTGACCCACTGGACAACATGTTGTTTGACCGAGTGCTGAAGAGAACTCATGTGGAGAGTTATGCACTCCTGGTGCTTTACCATCGGCATCTTCTCGATGTCATCTGTGATCTTTTGATAGAACTGGAACCTGTCATCAAAGTTGACTATGGTCGGGTCTTTACTGAACCATTTGTCTGCCTTCACTTGCTATAACAATAAATTATACAAGGAACTTAGTCTAAAGGATATAATTTCTCGAAGAATGATATGATTATACTCTTTTCTAGTCACTAGATTTGATACAAAGCAAAAAAACTGTGAAACCAAGTCTAAATACGATGCATTAGTACTATATTATCAGCAATTTAGTAAAACAAGCATCAAGTAAAACTGGGTTGATGCCAGAATATTTTTCGATTCCAATCAATAATTTTCCACCAGAAATGAAATAGAATACTCATTTATAAATTAACTTACTTTGTCCGAGATCCAGATCTGTCTGAACTTCTTCCATCTCTGCAGATATTTAGTGAGGTTAGTGAGGGTAGTCTTGATGTTGGTTTGTATCTGCTGCACCAACTCTATTACTTCTGGATCCACTGAGATGTCTGTGAAGAAGCTGAAGACATAGGGCTCATCTTCACCATCGACTTTCTGTGGCGGACACTCTACACATGTGCCGTGCATCCATCTTGGAAACACTTTGGTCCTACAGTGTAAATAATACTTTCAATGTAATAATGTTCACAAGAGGTAATCCAAATGTGCAAAGAAACAGATCGGATTAAAAAGAGTCGGCGATTAACAGGCAAACCATCATCAATAGCGGGTAGACTGCTTTCCATTTACATGTATATCTTATCTTATAACAGCTCATATTTTGTATTTACTGTACATTGCTGTACTTACATGTAAGTAGTGTATTATGTTATATAACAAACTGACGATTACGTACCCTTCGACACAGTCTCGTACACTCTGTAGCACCATCTTATACACCTCATTAGCTGCGGGATGAAGGACAACATCAGGAGCTGCCAGCAGAGTATCAATCTGAAATAGAGCTCTCTCTCCACAGATTGTAGCGTTGAAGTGCCTCAAGTTACGCATAATCATCTATGAATTGAATACAATATTATTTAAGTATTTTAAATGGACGGATAACCACAGTGTTATACAATTGTATTATTGCTAACTTGTTCATTCGGATATCTTGGAGTAATTAAAAAGACATAAGGTTTTCATAACTTACTGTAGTTATAGACTGGTAAATCTTCCTTTCCCAATGAGCATAGTACTGCTGTAGCTTAGGATTCTTGCCACTGTTAGAAAGGGTCACCAAGCCTTCCATCTTGATGAGTAGTGGACCAATGGCTTTGTACCTTAAAGCTAAACTTTCATACTCCTTGGTGCGCTCTTGTTCTACATACTCAAACAGCTCCTGTAAACAATGAAGTTACAAGTAAGAAATAGAAGTTGTCTCATCTATGCATTATCAAAGGAAAGATAAATCCTAAAAACAATCCAAACTCATATTAGTTGAACATGTTAAATATCAAGGACAGATGTAACAATGAATACACGATATGGTGTCATTAAATTCCATTTACACCTTATAGCTGTTCTAACTGGATAAGACCGAATAAACAAGCATCTATAATAGCAACTCAACTGTCTCATATGCCAACAATCACGCATACCTTGCAGGAAGGAAGCTGATCAAACTTCTTCTCCGGTTCTCTAAACAGATTGGTTGCTTCCATGGAGCTCAGCCTCTCTTTGATATCATTGGCATTCTTCTGAATCTGATGGACCAGGGACTCAAACTTGCCGATGTTATTGTTACATTTGGCGATGAAATCAAAAACTCCCAGAGTGCTCCAGTTGTGCCTCGTTGCTCCTGGTCTGATGCAACGCCTCAGTTCTTTCAGATGGTCTTCCAGCAGCAATGTCTAAATAAAGTACCATTTCAAAATCAAAAACATCATCAGCTTTTAAACATCTAGACATGCGTAAGAATGACAGATATAGTTTCAACCAGGTTTAATAGTGTTATCTTTTTGTTTGTACATATATAAATATTACAAGACAACATCTCCAACGTCTGCGAGTTCAAGTTATAGAAGTTATCCATTCACTCGGCTATATGAAAGGCACACCGAAGTTAGCATGATCATTGGTTAGCTTTATTAGTCTTTATTAGTGTACTATGGTCACGTGTTAAATGGTCTGGTTTGATGGGGCAGTGGTTAACCCGCTAGAATTTAAACTTTAGGGTTGACGGTTCAAGTCCCACACAGTAGACCCTCTCGTATTGGAAGGTGAGCTTCTTCCACTGAGACCCTAGCTTCTGTTACTCATACTAGGATGGCTAAATGCTCAAAATGACAAATTATACAAAAACGCACAACACACCACATGTATACATACAATGTATATATATTAAGTTATACATTATGTTACATACCACACGCATACATACAATATATATAATATTGAGTTATATTGTGTTATACCTCAGAGTGATCGAGGGAGTGAAGGACGTTATGGTATCTCCTCAGCATCACCTTCAGCCCATCTACATACTGTATATATTTGTCTTCCTGTAGAGCTACGTTACGAGCAATCTCGGGTACAGAGAAGCCTAAGTTCTCCATCATCTTAGTCTCTGTTACGATTTCAGTAATCTCTGGATCAAAGTCTACGACGTACCTGATTTTCTTTTCTACAAGAACATTTTCATAAATAGTGTTGTAAACAAGAAATGTTTTTCATTGTGTTAAATCAGTAACAAGTTTTAAAAGCGATTGCCACTGTATCAATGAATAAGATATCAGTAGGAAATTGACCGAGTATGATAGTGTTCACTAAATAGGCAACTTTTTTTCCACTTAGTAACTTTATCTATCAAATTGTGCATTACTACAACAATCAACGTATCTTTAGCCTTAGCAATAGATAAATTTCTTATTCTGAAATTAAATACACTGTGAATATGCTGGTCATAGTACAAGCTTCAAACATGAAAAATAAAAAGGAAGTATCCCAGCAATATCAGATCAATGTTGGTGAGCATGTTTGCAAATCAGGTTGTAAGATAAAGTTGGTAGGCTGCACACTATATCAAGTAGAACCAATACTCTAGAAAGAGACAACAGGCAGCAGGTTGAGAGGTTAGCATTGACATACAATGTTAATATACCTGTAAGTGCATCAAGATCTAAAGCAGCAGGTACTTCATGGTCATCTCTAGATGGTGCTTTAGCTGCAAACACACACAGTATCCAGGTGCAAAAGTTTAGCATTATATCATTAAATCTAGTAGCATCATGTTAGTCCACCATGTTAGTCCACCATGTTAGGTCAATCTGTTGTTATACAGTTATACATTAGCTGATCCAACAAACAATGAACAACATGGCTGATTGCTAGTATACAACCAGCCGCTAAACGTTTTCAATGCTCATGTTTACACTTGCTTGAGTAAAAGCTCAAAACTGAAAGAGGCTACAAACACATGTACTTGTAATGCTGCTGTTACTGCTGCTGGATTCAACTCTAAATATTCACTTGATTAAGCTGATTAGTTGGTTAGAGTAGTATTAGAATGATAGCATGATTTAATGGTAAACAAGTTGAATTGAACCACACAAATTAGCAACCATGTACCATTGGTTTCTGTACCAGTCTCCTCTGGAGCAGCTATCTCAACTGCTGGTACAGGTGTTCTACCTGTTTGTCACATGCATAATAATGTTTATGCTCTTATTATTTCAATCGTGTACACTATAAGTACACCATTTTGTTTATTAATATGGTTGGACAGTCATAAATTACTATTATAAATATATTATAAATATGCAACTTAGTTATTTAGTCAGAGTTTACAATGATCGGACACTATTAGACATCATCATGCTTATTATTGCAGTCTAATAAAGGCATGGATAAACACCAGCTATAGGCTAGAAGCTATACCGTTGGGTTCTAACCACAATGTGATTTTATACAGTAACTATACTAGGTTAGCGGCAATATGCTACGCTTGTTGAACCCACCGCATGCTTAGTGTAGTGACTATATAAAACCATGTGATTCAAGGCCAACACTATAGCTGCCAGTCACCGTGTGCAATGCTTTTATTAGACTGTCATCACATCACCAATGTAGTGCTTTGGGTGAAGGAGGGCAGACAACTTCAAAGTTTAAATTCTACTTTATTTCGCATGAATATAGTGTACTACACCATTATATCTTGTGTATAATAGTAATTTGCCTACCTGCAGATCTTCTGGTAGAGCCAGACCTGGGTTTTTCCTCCTGCGGTGGTTTAGGCTGGTGTGCTGAAGTCAAAGCAAGAGTCTCTGTCACAGCTGGAGGTCTCACTAGCAGGTTACGCTTGAGTAAACCTGGCAGCACCTGCTCTACATGCTCTCTCCATCGTGCATACTTCTCATCTTCATATTCCTTCATCTGCCGAGCTACACTCAGGTACTTTGCTCTTGCCTGGACCAATCAGTATGGTTGTCAGACAAAACTTACATTATCAATAAGCTAAATGCTTATATAAATTTGGTGGCAACACATTACATAAATGAAAGATTTTGAAATACAACGCCAACATCAACAATGACATTAGTTTGAAGAACTATGCATGACTTCAGCAAATACTTTGAGCACTCGAATACAGAAGGTCACTCTAGTGTAATCATATACCAGTAAGTAAACAAAACAAAGTCAGATGACAATAGTTCAATGATAAAGAAGACACAGTACATACAGCTTTGCCTCGTTCTGTCATCATCATATCATCCATGGTCAGGAACTTGATGATTGTGTTCTTCATACGCAGGAAGAGTGACCGCTCCCAGAACACTGACCCAGCTACTGGAGGCTGATTCTTGAAGAGAGGTGGGAAGTTCTTACCTTCCTGGTACAGCATGTCCATAATCTCCACCTAAAATAAATAAGATGTCTTCAGTTACTAAAAAATGGTTTAAGCAGTTAGAATTAAATGAATAATTTCCGTTTTTATCCCATTAGGTTGAAATTTGATCAAGCATACTTGAAAAAAATCCATGTGTAACAGATGATAATGTTCAACATAGAACAATCTAGGGGTTTGGCCATTTTTATATATATATATATGATGTATTTTTAAAATTTTTTTATAAATTCCTTGCTGAAAATACATCATATACATATATATAGAACAGTCTGTATAACATCATCTTAGTGGAGAGTATCAACATATTAGTTACAGAGTCCGCAGGAATAAAGATCTAGTCTAGACCATATACATGTGCAAGTAATTGTAACGGGAAATATAAAAGCAAGCAATTCAACCCAGTAATAATTAAGAATTAACAGGTTAAAACCATAGAACATTCAAATAATTGGAATTAATTGCGGTAAAGCACCCACTTTTAAATGCCGCATATACAATTTCAGAAATAACTGCAAATATAATAGAACAATCAATATTATTCACGCAAACTGGGTAAGCTAAACAGATGTTGCTAAGGGGTATAAAAGAAAATGCGAATGTCATAATACTGCATGCAATATTGCATGATGCAAAATTTAATTCAAATTAAGTCAATGGTTACATAATGTATTAGTTTCAGTTAGATTTGTTTTTAACAAAAGTGAAGTTACAATTGTAAAGTGAGAGTAAGCCTGAGATTTACATATATTTATATTATATATCCACAGAATGAAAATTAATTCTCTAGTTACTACAACCAGATATTAATGAGTCAAACAGCGAGAGGAATGAGATAACCATTACATAATACCACACATATAACAGTTTCTCTTACCTCTTTCTCGTAGCGCTCAAGAATATTGTCAAACTTCATCAACATCTGTTTGTTGATGGCCTGACGAGATCTGATATGCTTGAACTTCTGCAGCAGATCAAAGGCACCTTGGGCTGACCTCAGCTTCTTGAACGACTCATCAATAAAGTTGATAGCCTCCTTCTCAATAGAAGCGACTTCTCTGTAGAAAGCATCCATTACACTCTTCCATTGGTGTTGCGACTTGACAGCAAATGGGTCAAAGGTCAGGTCTGCCAGTGGTTTGATTAGAGCATCAACACGTTTGAGAACGTCTTCAATGCGCTTAGGATCCCCAGTGACCGCTTTCAACTCAGGCCCGAAGATATTATAGAACTCTTCTAGGATCTATTAATGAATAGATATGCAACAAATTCAAACAATTGAAAAGAAAATAATTTAGGTACTAAAGTTACAGTATATGAACTTTTATAAACTAAAAGAACCAAAAGTCTTTCCGCCTTCTCCTCTTGTTCATAAACTGAATATTATAAAATAACCAGATTCATCTGATGTGATTATTAAATGAATAACACAATACCTGAGAAATCTCGCCAAGGTTTTGACAGATCTGTGACATGTAGCCAGTACGCTCAAACAATCTTCTCTTATCAAACTCCCATCTAGCATCTCTTCCAGAAGACTCTATCTTGGCCCTCACTTCCAGGTATGACTCCTGCCAGGTGTCAAGCATAGCCTTGGCTTCACTTGTCTTCATGCGTACTTCATCAACCGTGAGACTATGAACAATTATAATGTGAAGAACATAGGCTAATAGTATAACAAAAACCTAAACTAAAATCACTTGTACGTGAGAGAAAGAACTCATTGTTGAGATTTCACCGCGAATGCAGGTAACAAAAAAATACGTATATTATGTCCATTAAATGAATGTAACTCACTAAATTATATTGAGTCAAGTTTTAGCTTGTGCAATCTACGATCTGACATTTCAGTGGTAACTTACTCAAAGAGTGTTGGCACATGTATTACTTTAGCCACACGCTCAGCTAGAACCCAGGCTATTCTCTCCATCAGAGGAACCATTCTCTCATCTCTGTTGTAATGTCTGGAGATAATCCAAACCATTCTCAGTGCATTCATCATCGACGGTAGGGTGTCGATGACAGTTTGGAATGATGCGCCATGGGTAATGTTTTTGAAATGTCTCTCCAAGGTGGATAAGAACCGCACATTATCCTTAGCCTCAATGTGATATTTGTTGACATCTGCACGTCGATATTCAATGGCATTGTCAATATTTGCATACATCTTCAAAATGGAAGCTATCTTGAGAAGTTTAAGTTGCTCAACTAAAGCACTTAGAGCACCATTCCTGTCTCTCCAAAAATCTATTTCAGCCAGTGGGCCATTCCCTGACAATCAAAGATTCATAATAATGTCAATACTCAATACAAAAAACAGGTGAACGTACAATTCCCAATAACTTTTAAAATTTTCTATTCTGCAAATGAAAGCAAGGCTTACCTTCTGGAGTTTTCTTCAATAGCCCATCGAGAGCGTCCATAATCTGTCGGTTCCAAACAGTACACACCTCTTCAACCTGTGCTGTCAACTCCTCATTGGCTAGATTGGCTGCCATGTCATCACTGAGCTCAAACTCCGGGATTTCAAGTTTCACCTGAAAATAAAGACCAAACCACCAGTTCAATGTTGGCAGCAAAGTGCATTAAAAGAAGCACATCATATATCCATTACCTAGTGTACAACATTGAAACTTCTGATACCAATTCAGTACAAAATTATTAGTTTCTTAAATACACTCAAGTTAGTGTACCTTTTATGCCAAGATATGGCATATATATAAAGATTCGGTAATGATACAAATGCAATAAAATAGTTATTTTGTCATTCTGAACTGTTACAATTATGTGTACCTCTCCCTCGATCTGCTGGATAGTCCTGTGTATACCAGCGGAGAACTTGTCCATAGCAATGAGGAACTCATCTCTGAGCGCTGCTTGCTTGGCAGGTTCCACTCTTCTCTTACCATCAGATACTGCTGCACGATCTTGCTGCCTGCTAGCTGCTGCCGATCCAGTAGGTGATCTCTGCATGTCATTCTTTTGGTCATTGAATGCCAAAAGAGGCAGGAATACCTGAATGAAGCACATATGCATATGTATGACAAGTTGATAACAAAAACAAGTCACAGATCTTGCAATACACCACTTAAATACTTAGAATAATATACTGAGCAGGTGGAGTTTATCCTTGAACTAAATCAAATAGTGCTCAGAGTAAAAGTCTCACTTACCTTGTTGATGACCTGCTGCAGCATCAGAAGAGAGTGACCATTGAGTAGCCCCATTTCAAATAGCCCTGGTAAGGTGATTTCAGCCTCCGAGATTGTGTTGGGCAAGGGTACCATCCCTTCTGTAGTTCTCAGAAAATACACAGAGTCTAGGTCACGAGCCTCCTCAGGTAAGAAATTGAAGCACATGTACATGTACGTCCTGACCACACTGACCTTGACGATTTTCTAAAAAGCATAAACACTTGGAATGTAGCCTGAGGTACATAGTGTAAGGTATAAATGAATGAAACATAAAGTGAGGCACATCAAACAGACTACTAGAAACACAGCCTGAGATATATCATATAAACCATCGATACGTTGTATGAACCACAGAGCCTAAGGTATAAACCTTTGAAACTCACAGTCTTTGGTTGCTCTGGTGCCTCATTCTCTTCCTCCACAGCTTTTTCACCCTCAGTTTCTGTTGTAGCTTGTTCCCCTTGTTCAGTGAGAGCAACAGTCCCCTCATTCTGTGCTGAGCTCTCTGGTTTTGGGGTAGCTCCAGACTCGCTGGGCGTGTTCTTTCCAGTCTTTTTCCTTCGACCTGCAAATTAAGACGATTGCTACAACTTACGTATTACTTTAGACTTACTAGTAGAACTCTCCTCATTTCTTATTTTGAAATCATCTGTTTACAATAATATTTCACAAACATATATTAGCATCAAGATGTCTGTAATATTATATATATGCAATGTACGAGCAGAAGCATACAAATATTGCAAAACTTTAGCGACTATCATAAGAATTCATATTGAGATGTATGAATGCAACTCTATAACACAGAGAGCAATAATACAAACAAATCACTCAGCATAACAAAATAAAACATGATAATAATTGGCAGATCGAGCGATATTGTTAGCACTGAGGAATCATAACCAAGGAAGGACAACAAAAATGCATGCGGTTTACTTACTTTCATCTGTTTCCCCATCTACATGTACACACACATACGTTACTTACATACAGATACTTACAAACCACGTCGACAAAATATCAGAGCGATCTTTCAACATGGATTTAAACATGTTAAAGAGATGTATAATATATAGGGCACATACATATCGGACACTATCAAAATTAGAATTCCTAATTGAAGCATTTCATTCATTACAACTGCAAGTAAAAACTTTTAGCATTTTAAAACATATGTTGCATACTAGGCCTATATCAAATATAAAATATTACACAATATTTCACAGAACAATGGTAAGCAAGTGATAGATATCACACTAACCTTTAGGACTTCCTTTACTTTCAGCAGTTGGGGATTCAGTAGTTGGAGCGCCTTCGGTTTCACCATTTTGTTCTGCAGCGGAAATTTCCGGATCAACTTTTTCCTCTTCCTCAACAATGTCAGGAATTTCTGGCTCTAAAACAATCAACATATAACTTAGATAAGCTATTTCTAATTTGAAAGATTCAAACTTCTGCTTGTAAAATCACATTATAAATAATTGAAAATGTATTGTTTAGAATCTAGTTAAGAGAAAACTGAATGAGAAAAATGCATACTGTCAAGTTATACATGACATTGTCTAGACCAGGGATGCCCAAATGTGTCCCTAAGGGACACAGTGTCCCTTTGCATGGATTTTGGTGTCCCTTCATCACTTCTCAAATTTCACATGCAAAAATTGGCCTTTTGTGGCAACTGCACTGCCCAAGTTACACTCAAAGATGCATCCCAATGTTAAAAAATCCCCACATGCAAAAATCCCAAAATATCTTAGCCAAACTGATGACGCTCTTTGGTAGCACATTCTTGTAAGTTTGTTCAGTCACCTGAACGGCATATATATCGTATATCAAAAACAAAAATCACATAAGACTGGCTAACAAGCATACCCTGAAGCTACTAAAAGAGACATAGACTTTGTGAAGATCTAAGAGAAAGTACAATTCCATGTCACTCACTAATAGTTGTATTCACAAGTGAATAATGTAACATGCATGGGATATTCATTACAATTTTCATTTAATTTGATCAAGGCCGAACCTGACTAGCGAATATGTTTGCCTCGTTCCACCATGTTTTGCTAGCATGACGACTTTTTTTCGCTAAACAGCTGTCACACTAGCGATGTTTCCTCCGATTTCTGGCCTGAGCATGTATGCCAAGGCAGGCAACTATTTTTATCTATATCTCCTACATGCACATCACATAATAACAGCGACTCAATTTGGAATTTTGGATTACAGACGAAAGTGCAGAATGGAGTCTGTGAAAGCTTTGCTGGCCAATCAGAAGTCAGTATTATTGAGAGCTAAGCTTGAAATATTAAGCACGCTTGATATTCAGCGAACAGGGCGTTTTGCCCTCAAGTTTGTAATGCCCTGTCACTCCACCATCATTTCGCGACTAATAACGGCGCAAAATCTGCTAGTCTGCTTCTACCTTTATTCTATTTTGGTGTACTTCAAAAGTAGCTGACTATTCCTGTTATACTTTAGTTAAAACAAAATCAACAAATTTGCGTGTTATAATTTTATAAAATAACTCATTTTGCATTATGATGAAATTACCCATTTAATAATCGCAATAAATGCAGCAGCAAAAACCAAGTGTCCCTTGCTCTAATGTGCTTATAGAATTTGTCCCTTTCCGCCAAAAAGTTTGGGCATCCCTGGTCTAGACTCTAGAGCCATAGCGACTCCTAAAAGTATGTCACGGGGACCACAGGAAAATATAGGTTGTATCATGTAATTCCACCACAATATTATAAAACATTGATATCTCTATGTGTATTCAAACGACAAGCATCATCACTATGATGAGACGTTTGCAAAATAGCTAAATATTAATAATCTGTAACTCATTGACGCACTTATATTTCTCACCCAAAGTAGTGCTGCACTTGCACAATAAACATAAGTGAAAAGTTGAGCAATCCGTGCTATGCAAAAGAAGTGGCAAAATTGAGTTGTGATCCAAACTTAAGTCGAGAAGGCAGCTAGAGCTACGCAATATGAATATTTTCATTTTCATTTTATAGTAAACCAGTCCATACCACATTCAACTTCGACTTCATCTTCTTCTTCTCTCTCTACTTTATAGAAGAGCAAAGAAGAAGCATCTTCAGTTGGGGTGTCATTTATAAACTTTGCAATGTTTCTCTCTCCTTCACCATCATCCCTTTCTAGTAGCTGCTCAAAGACCTCTGGGTCGGTAATTGCAAGAGCCAGGTAGGCTTTATTGCGAATCCATTCAATTCTTGGATCATCCATGACTAGGTGAACCAATTTTCATGCTAGCCTGCATAAGTAGTTCAAATTTTCTTGTCGTAGTAAAATAAAATAATATAGTGTAGAAAAAAAATCAGAATCTGTTTTGGACAACCACCTTGCTCCGTCGCACTACCTAGTATGCTTTTGTAGACATCCGCTTAAAGTATATGTGCATAGTTCTTTGCTTAGTGTAGGTAAATTCAAATGTTTAAAAATTTCTGTTAATTTAAAATACTTTAAAATATTAAGAAAGTGAATGTTGATGCAGAAGAAAGCGTTACTATTTACAATTATTTGTTTAAAATCTGACAATTTTTGGCGAATCGATATTAATCTAGCGCTTCTTCGTTACCTAGATACGAACACAGCGGGTCACATTAACCAGCTTAACTGAGTTAATTTTCTCGATACTTTTCCATTAAAGTGAAGAGAGGTAACAACTTCTGACGGAATCGCTTAACCAACTGAATTGTTATTGTACACTCAGTGACGATTAGAACAAGAAGGCATGATGTACAACAAGTATAATATAATTATATAATATTACTGGATATATAAATGCCAATCCTTATTGGCTGAATAATAGTATATACAGTATAATGGGCAACTCAACAGGCTCATTGTTGTATCATTTGCAAAGTTCATCAGCTAGTAGATTAACTGTATGGTAATGCTGTATGTGTATAACAAAAACAGTCGTACATTTGTCACACCCAAGGCTGTTGATGAGTTTATACTTGTATAACAATTAACATGCATTAGTTTCATACAACCTTGAGTTGCCAGAACATTGGATATACTTCTAATGTTTTTAGACCTCAAATGTTTTCTTTTTGGGGAACACAGTGCGTAAAAATAATCTAGTATCTAATTTTTCCTTAGTAGATTATTTGTCAGAGCATAACATTTCACCCAAAATTAAAATTTAATATTGTAATACACTAATGTTGTTTAGTTACTCTAACCCAAGTTATGAAACATCTGTTTAATAATGAAGAAATATTTATGTATGACATTTTTGCTGCAGATTCATTCTTTCATCCCACTAATCTACATATTGTACTTGTGAAATGTAATAAATACGCTATGTTGTAAAATTTTGTTTTATTAGAACAAAATTATTTATATTGTCACATATGATGCAAAATTGTTTTATAAACAGAGCTCATTATTAGCTATAATAAAATATATCCACTACAGAAGTGCTAGCAGAAAATAAATAAGTTAATAAAACAATAAATATAATTCTTGTGATCACAAAAAAATGTTAAAAGACATAACTATATAAAACTACATTATAAATAATCATGTATCATGCGTGTTTCTAGTTATTACTAGCCTACTACACAGTACAAGATGTTTGTGCAGTGTACCAGACAGAGAGCATAGAAAGATATGGAATACACCTGCTGAAAATGATTTATTTTTTACTGTCATCAATATTCGTCTTCATCGTCTTCTTCTCCTTCCATGATGGAATCTGCACCGACCTCTTCGTAATCCTTCTCAAGGGCAGCCAGATCCTCACGAGCCTCAGAGAACTCTCCCTCCTCCATACCTTCTCCTACGTACCAGTGGACAAAGGCACGCTTCGCGTACATGAGATCGAACTTGTGGTCAAGACGAGCCCACGCATCAGCTATGGCAGTGGTGTTGCTTAGCATGCACACGGCTCTCTGTACCTTGGCAAGATCACCTCCTGGTACAACAGTTGGTGGCTGGTAGTTGATTCCAACCTTGAATCCAGTAGGACACCAGTCAACAAATTGGATGCTACGTTTTGTTTTAATTGTAGAAATGGCAGCATTCACATCTTTAGGCACAACGTCCCCTCTGAAAAGGAGGCAGCATGCCATGTACTTTCCATGACGTGGGTCGCATTTCACCATCTGACTTTGAGGTTCAAAGCAAGACCCAGTTATCTCGGAAACAGACAACTGCTCATGGAAGGCTTTTTCTGCTGAGATTATAGGAGCGTAGGTAGCCAATGGAAAATGTATTCGAGGATATGGTACCAGATTTGTTTGAAACTCGTTTAGATCTACATTGAGGGCCCCATCAAATCTTAGAGAAGCGGTAATGGAGGAAACAACTTGAGCAATAAGTCTATTCAAGTTGGTGTAGCTTGGTCTACCAATATCTAGATTTCTTCTACAGATGTCATAGATGGCCTCATTATCAACCATGAAAGCACAGTCAGAGTGCTCAAGGGTGGTGTGAGTGGTGAGGATGGAGTTGTAGGGCTCAACGACCGCGGTAGAAATCTGGGGAGCTGGATAGACTGAGAACTCTAGCTTAGACTTTTTACCGTAGTCTACGCTGAGGCGTTCCATTAGAAGAGAGGTGAACCCTGATCCAGTACCACCACCAAAGGAGTGGAAGATGAGGAACCCTTGAAGACCACTGCACTGGTCAGAAAGTCGTCTCATTCTGTCCATTACTTGGTCCACTAGTTCCTTACCAACAGTGTAGTGACCACGGGCGTAGTTATTAGCAGCATCTTCCATTCCTGTGATCATCTGTTCAGGGTGGAACAGTTGTCGGTACTTTCCAGTACGAATCTCATCTTAAAGCAAAGAGCAATGTTATGTATTGCATAAAATATAGGATTGTGTAGCACATAATCATTATAGTTTATAGGCAATGGTGAATAATATAGCCGTTTGATAGAAGGCCATTTGGTAGAACAAGCAACTATGACTACCTCATAGCCTCAATCCAGGGCGATGAGGGCATATCAAGCACATTTAGAATGACAATTGATGCCTGCTGGTATTGCCGAAATCCTAATTATATTTATTGTTATACACATAACATGTTTTTGATAGAATTCCTATGATGCATACAATATATCTGCATACCATTTCTGTTTGGTATGTTTGCATTTTTGGCAAACGGTGTATGATAGGAGTACAAGCTAGTAACTTTGTACAATTACTTTGGATAGCATAAAGTAACTAGACACTACAGCAGTTTCAAAATTGAGGTCATATAGGCCTACTTGGATATCACAGATAACAAGAAATATTAAATCCTAATAGCTTCCTTTTCTATATAAATTTATATATGCAGGCTAATCCCTCCATTATACCTACTTCACCAGCTACTGTTAATAGGAGATCTGCATGGTATAATATATTCATAAGCTTAATTACTAGAGCTAGCTTCTGCTGGATCATATAAATGTCACTTATTAATATGAACTAGAAAATGTTGTGCCTGGTAAAACCTTGACTGTGACTTTATACTGGACTGTATTGCAACATTGCTCCTCCTAGCTGTTATTATTATTAGTTGAATTTGAAAGGGGTACTACATGTAGAATCCGATAAGATTGCTTGTCTTATTATGACTATAATTGTCCCCGTTATATAGAGGAATGTCCATGGCATTAAATGTTCTGACATCGCTAAGCGATCTGAACTTAGCGAGTAGAGCTGGTGTGATGTAGCAGTTCTACTCGCTAAGTTCAAACTGGTAAAGAGGCAGACAGACTTGAAGAGGTGAATAAAACATGACATTATTTAATCAGTAATGTCTACCTACCAACGACAGTGGGCTCTAAATCAATGTAAATAGCTCTTGGTACATGCTTTCCAGAGCCAGTCTCACTGAAGAAGGTGTTGAATGAATCATTTGCCTGCCCCACGGTCGTATCAGAAGGCATGTTACCATCAGGTTGAATGCCATGCTCCATGCAATACAACTCCCAGCATGCATTGCCCATCTGTACTCCTGCTTGACCAATATGAACACTGATGCACTCCCTCTAAAAACATAAAACATGTTTTTATAATCATGGTCTCATGTATTAGTGACAGCAAAATTGTAAAATAATTCTAATTATAATATAATTTTGTATAATATAACCTAAGTTTCCAAAAGCAAACATCTTAAATTTTCTGACCTGCTGCATAGAGATACCGGCAAATAAAAATAAAAGCTGGACAGAGTCAGTTTGAAAATCGTTGAGTTATTTGCTAAGTAGAAGTTACGAACAGCCATAAACTCTAATTTTGAAACAACCATGCAGTATACTAACTATGCTGGAATTTACTCACCATGTTTAATGTTGTGTGTTTATAGCAGATCGGATTAAACTACAAAAATGGAGAGAAAATACTTTCAAGTCTGCAGCCACTGAGACAAGGCTATTATGTGCCTATACCAGAGAGGTGATGCTTCTGCCTCCTTATCATTTGACCCTCATTTATATACTAGTATATGCCAAGCCATGCCTGGCTACATCTAGCCTGTGTTTTATAATAAAATTATACCATCAAAGTAGGGGAGGGGCACAAACTCTCCACCCAACAAGGTATCTAAGGACCACTGCCCATCCCATGAGCAATAGTTCAACTCCACTAAATTCTATGTGTTATGTGTACATCTTGTATATTAGAAGCATTAGATAAATTAATTCCACTTCAATATTAACCTTTTACCTTCCACTAGACGTTCTAGGAACGTCCTTGTTTTGACAGCATTATTATAGCTAAGCAAATAAAACACCACAAAGCTGTTTAGCTCATCAAATAGAGCTCAGTCTGAGCATTCCAACAGTATATTGAACTGCTAGTTTTGATGATTTATTGCTGTGATAAGTGACAAAAATAGAGGTCATCTCAGGTTAGTGTAGCATGCAGTCAGGTGCTGCCTATTACATTTGACTATGAAACAGCAACATGGCAAGATTTGGAGTAATTTTTCTAGTTTTGGAGGATATTTCAGATAATGACAGATACCATGGTAAAAAGGAGGACAGCAGGTAAAAAGCTGAAAGTTTTACCTACAAGTCAGTATTAAAATCTTAGCTGTAGCCCCAGTGCATGAGGAGCAATTGTAAGATATGTGCTCCATTGTCATATTGAGTAAAATTAACCTGGAATTTTAGGGCATAAAATAGCTGGAAGGTAAAAGGTTAATTACAATCCACTATATCAAGCAATAGAGCATGAAATAATGATTGAAGTGTCCATGATTGTATGTTGTAATGTTTGTGTCCCTGCAATCCATGTAAAAACATTGGCACACAGTCTCTAACAGCTATGCAGTTGGCCCACTAACAACAGTTTACAGTATATCATACACAATATCAACTGGTAACAATATCATACATACTTCTCTATAAATGTACACATCCTTAATCTTATGGGCATCTATTGATAAATTTACTGCTATTATTACCAACTGAGAGAAACTCATCGGTTACCAGCATACATGTGTCGTGGTACAATGATATACTACATGAAGTGGTCTCAGTAGTGACGAGAAAAAGCATTTTGGGTACATTGTATTATATAAAACTGAGAACTGTTTGCTTCCACATACCTAGCAGAGGTGGCTAGAAGGTACATGGTGTGGTCATTATAGACACCACATCTGGCAAAGCAACTAGAGAAACATTAATATGACTTTTTTACAGGATTGACACAGCAAATCAATGGCTCTGGGTTGAAACTTGGAACTGAAGCTATGAGAAGGCAGTAAAATATCTGACTTTCTATGATGAGCCTATTAGTAAGGAAGTATTCTAATCTGCTTAGCCATGGTAAACTGTAAACAAAAACATCTACGAAAACTACATGGTTTTATATATGGAACACTAATAGCTTCAGTACCAGGCTTGCCAAGTACCAAAACATTAGTTGTAATATTAAACTAAGCAAAGGCTGTCCAGGTTTTGTGGGTCCAATACCCAGACTTCAAGAAGTTTAGTCTAGTTTGCGAATCATTGAACTTGACTAACAATGGTAAGATTTACTAGCCTAGATTACCATGACCATAATATGGTGGTAAGAGAGTGTTGTAAAGTGCAATGAACAGCAATAGCAAGTGATAATAGACAAGCTGTGTCTGCCTCACCCTTACCACTGTCCTATCTGCCCTAACTGCTAATACTAATTGGAGTTCATAGACATATAATGCACATGGTAGATGAGCTGTTCAACGACAACATACATCAGCATGTCTATGGCATAGTCATAATGTTTAACCCTCATAGCTTCATCCTGGTAACTACAAAACAAAAACTCAACATGCTGGTAATAGATATTGTTGTAATCCGCTGTACACTGTATAATAACAGTGGACGTAGTGAATGCCATAGGCTCACAGATAGGTTATATAGACGCAATGCTGATCTGTGAAATTGGAAATCAAACACACCTCCTCCCTGATTGCGACATCAGACGACCTGACTGTACTGTTAGGCATGTATATCATGGCACATGTGTTATGGGTGTCATCACATTGACAGTTGCGAGAAATTAGTAATCGACTTATCATTATTATTATATTCCAAGTAGGATGTTTTGTCAAGATGGTAAAGCTGCATGTACACTGCATAAAAGGTACATTGATAATGACAAGTAATGTATATTGTACGATTTATATCTTACAAGCTGAAGCAATGACTGACTGTATAATAAAGCCTTTTTGACTTTGGTGCAATTTTCGTTTTCCTAACTATACTTTTGGAATGATGCATACTGCAGTTGTTGCTGCATTGCTGTAAAATACAAAACAATGCATAAAATGTAATTAATTACAAGTCCATGCTGTTAGGTATCTAGAACATGTGCATCATTTAATTCCAACGAAACAGTTTTTCAGCTTGATTATTTCAACATCAAAACTTCATGTTCACTTTTAAGCCAGAAGCATAGAATTACCTCCCCAGGGGAGGTAATTCTATGGCTAGAAGGTCTGCAGTTGATTACAATTGACAGTCCCATCCGGCACACTAGTAGTAGAATAGCATCTCATTATCTGGACCGCTCCCAGCTTCATATAAACAGGCAATTTTTCTGCCAAAAGTAGACTACATGTATATTATGATTATGAATGGGATAGCATTGTATATTTGCCATTGTAATCTTGTAATATCAAACAATACATTGATAGAAGAAATCTTAGTGCAAAATTAAGTAATCATCACAGGTAATTAATCATCTTTTTGTAAAAACCCATAAAAATAATAATTTAGAAATATATTATAATTTTGTCTCCTTAATTGATTCATCACAAAGTCATAGTACAATCCTAACTTTGCACGAGTTGAACTTGGGAACATGAGGTGCAGTTTGTATTACAAAACTAATATCTTGGAATAATATAATAGGATGTTTAAGTATTGCTTACAACTTCAGTCTAATTTTTTACATTCTTTATATTAGATTCTAGATTATTATCATTCACAAATAATGTAGTGCTAAACACAGGCATGAAAGAATGCCAATAAAATCATAAAGCCATCCACTCCTTCAACTTTTATTAATTAATACTCTCCGGTTCAGGATATGTACCATGTTAGCCTGTGAATTTGACAGAGAAATGTCTTTTTAGCCTGGGCTCCAAGCCATCTAAAACAAGGCTATGTTGATGGTTGCCTGTAGAACCTGAGCTTATATAAATAAACACAAGTTCGAGATTTAGTCATGGAAAATGTCATTATTTGTCTTAAAATATTTGGAGTGCCGTATATCAAACCTATACTGGAACAAGGTATAATACACATAGTTAGCCTTTACTCTAAGGGAAAACATAAAAATGTGAGCAACCGACCCACACTACAGATTCCATTTTAGTAAACATAGTATAACTATTATATGCTTCACTCAGCAACCCTGAATTCTCATACTCCCTAAGTGCCGATGACGAGGACATTATCTTGCACTAAATCCGTAGCAAGAACCATAGTAAATGTTATAATGTAGAGAATGCTTATGGAATCTTTACTAAAAGGGAGTTGTCTTTTCTTAATTCTGTAAGTTGCCCGCTTTTATCCCAAATCTCAACATATAAACATCTCTTAGCGCGTATTTAATAACTGTCAATTCCTGGATAATAGGGACTAACCTACTTGTCGTCCTCACTCTTAATGGTACTTACCCCAGGCCCTGGGATTATAATATAATCCCAAACCATCTACATGAATATACTTAGAGGAAATATAATATATGCATCAGCCCACTTGAATGTACCTACATTGTAAGCTGTACATCCGTCTTTTTACAATGTTGGAAACTGCTCTCTAGCAATTGGATCCCATGTAATACAGCGTCAGTTGTATAGCTACAAACGTGTTTTTATATGAATTATAGCAATCAATAAAACTCTACCCAGTTTCCTATTCCATACTGCTATATTAGCCTGTGTATCAACCTCCTTCACCTCACGAGTTAAGCCTGCATCTCACAAAATTATCATCGTTGGGGACGAAACCGATTGCAACCAACATGTTATGCTTCTATGATTCTTTCCCCAGCATGTCCACATTCACATGCACCCTCATAATTCCGGTAATATTACTACCCAGTTTCTTGTGAACCAGCATTTAGCCTGATGGAATTCTCACTTGGTTGGGATGATTGCTATTAGCAAAATGTACATGCTAGCAAAATCTCAGGTCCACAAATTTCAGAATGGTTTTCGTCTACAATGTATGTTATATGTCCACTTATCAAGCATGCGTTCTGTATAATCATCAACTTTGATTGTTGTGTGTAATGTGTAAACTACACTTGTATATGTGTTTTTGTGCAGAGTAGTAACTCTCAGTATATAAATATTTATCTTTGATATGAATGGGTGTGTTGGTGTTAGATTGCCAAAGTTACTATAGACATGGCATGTACTATTATAATGCTAGGTAGCAAGTAGTTTTTTAGTCACTTCCAAGTCATTGTGTACTTATAATTGATATAAAATAAAAGTGCTGAATACTTGATGGCTAGTGGGTTTTGTTGCATGGCATACACTAAGCCAAAGGCCAATTACTATTATTAATTTGTCCAGGAGTTGTACTTCCCTACTTACATTGTCCAAGAGTTCATAACTCCCAAGTACTTGACCACGATGAGAAACAATTCAATGGGTTGCAAATTATTTGAAACTTTATTCTACTGTTATAGCCCAGAACCAATACACTTTAAAACTTGTAGCATTGCTATGAAGTAAAAGAGTAAGATATTGAATTTGCCAATTTAACACATTGTTTAAAGCAAACATGGAGTAGCAGCTCTTTAAAATGCAAACACTTTCTATGATATAAAATTAATCAAGCGCAACATAATATATGAAGATGTCAAATCGAAATTGGTTGGTTAAAAGTTACTCATCATCCGAATCAGTAGCAGAATCAATTGAGTCACGAGTGGAGCTAAGAAGGGAATCCTGGCCGGGAGAGGAGTTGAAGGTGGTGTCGACAGCGGCAGCTGGTTTTCCAGCAGGGTAGCTATCAGCATCAGAGTCGTCTGGCAGAGAAAATGTTGGGTGTGAGGCAGCAGTGATTCCTCTAGTCAGGGGATTGTACCTTGTCACATTATCTCTCAGATATTTTACCTGACAATATATAGTAAACAATGTAAATGTTATATCACTATCTGCTGCAGGGCCTAAGTATTAGATAGAACACTGATGTGCATAAAAGTAACACAGTGAAGTAATAGATCAAGTTACCATGTACAATATGCGTACACCATACATGCATAAGCATATTATTATGAAAGGTCCTATTGAAAGGAATAAGACTACAGTTTTTGGTGCAGGAAGACACTACATGTATTCCATCATCATGGTTATACAGCTAAGTTTGAACTTAAAACACGTAGATTAAATACTCACCAGTTCATAGACAGCAGCCATTTGCATGTATTGAGTCAGATCCATTGTCACACCATGCTTGTCTTTAGCGTCGTACAGTGCCTGGTAGAGATTCTGGAGGAAGGAGGTCATCTGTTGGTAGTATTCAGTGCTGGATGTGGAGACGAACTTGAAGGAGTTGGCAAACACGGTTCTAGTCTGGTCGGAAATTTGAAGTGTGAACTTGGAGACAAAGGCAGCATTAGATCGTGCTCGTTTAACAAGAAGTCTTGCAGTCAAAATAAACCTTTCCTCTCTTGACTAAAACAGACACAACGCCGGTAAATATGTTACATGGTCACAAACACATGAAACTGTAACAGAATGGATAATTTAGAAGAACACTCTTCAACTGCTGTTAGTGTGGTTTCAGCGAAGTTGAATAGTAACAGAAACTGAATGGGAAAACAATAGTCATCCTACAGACTTGTCATTCATCCAAAGTTGGAAAAAACAATTTAAATGGATCAGTTTCCACTGTTTGAAACATGACAAGCTGACTCAGTTTCACTTTAGTTATTGTATATTGATACATGCATTAGATGACCTAAGTATTATACTCTAATCTAATACATGTATGCAAGATAGAACTTACTCCTTTTGTGAGTGTCTCACTCTCCTCTTCCTTGGTAATCTCGGTGTACAGGTAGTTGACCTTTCCCTTCACATCTCCAAATATCTCATCAATAGCGATATCTCGAGCAGCGACTTCAATCTGAATAACAAGTATGAATAATATACTGAAACACCGGCCACAATTGTATTAGATGAAATGTGAGCAACTAAACAATGACAGCCAATAATATCTTTTTTTCAAACAGCAACATGTACTATTAATACATGTACACATTAGTATTATGAAAGTAAATACAATAAAACAAACCTACCAGATTGACAGTATGGGTAAGTGCGGATACAGCTTGTGCTGTTCTCATGTTGAAAGTGCTTGCTTTAGCCATAGCACGGTCATAAGCCCTGCGTTTCACTTTGTCACTGAGCATACGAAGGCTGGTGAATGCAGGTGTAGGCAACTCCATTTCCAACTGCAAAACAAAATCCGTTACATTGTGTTATATTTCAACCATGCATTACATACATCTTCTCGGTTAGCTGCTGCATTGTCTGGGGATTATTACCACATATGAAAGCGATAACATTTGCATTTGAACATAACTTTCGTCTTATGCCATGTTGGGTACGGTAATCGACTTACATCTGCATCAGGTTTAGCCTGAGTTGAGCCCTCGGCAGGCTCTACAGGGGGGAGGTATTTGTCCACCATGACATCAGCGGTTTTAATCACTGAGTTGAGCTGCACCTTCTCTGCCATTGTATTAAACCGATCAGTACCATACTCGTAGGCCTCAGCCACCTTGGCGGATGAATAGGATTTCACAGCCTCCACCTGAAGTGTTCAAGAATATTTATTATATTGAAAGAGGTCCTATCCTATCCCTATATAAACATATTATGTCATCATAGATAGCTGGAACATATTCATTCTCAGAACACTATTTTGAAAGAGTAAAAGATCAAAGCTAAGAAAGCTTGCCATGCTGCCATATTTTGAGCTTTGCTTTAAAATATTATAATAACTATAACTATATTCCACAGTACTGGTCGGCCCATTGGATAACACAGCATCTATTGCATAATAATATGATAACATAGTCAGACACCGATCACATTCAACAGCTATCATTAGCTACGTTTGACCGTGCCAATGTTGACACACAGTCATGTAGTACAAGTAGATATTTACAGCCTATATCCAATCACCAAAAGCTGGACTTTGCACCACTAAGTATTTATCTCGGGGTTGATTTTATCTACTTCCTAGTGTCTCTTAGGAAACTGCCTAGCAGTCACAAATCATACTACTTAGTACAAGTACACCAGTCAGTTTCATTTCTTCACTATAATCTTAACTACAAGTAGCAATGGTAACTTACAGCTTCTTGTGTGGGCATGGCTATCAATGGGAAGGTTTTCTCCAACACATCCAACTTTTCATTAGCAGTTTCATTGGCAGACTCCAGGGATACCAGATCTAATAATAAAAGACAAGAAATCTACTGTAACTATTCATTCAGCAGTGATTCAGATCAGGATGAGTTGTATGATTCATTGGAATTTTCGCTTCAATGACAGGTTGATAGGGTCCTACATCATGTTAAATGTAGGTTACACTGTAAAAACTGGTCACTAAGCCTATATTGATATACATGTAGGTAAGTAGGCAAACAACCCCACATCTGTACCTGGGAGAATCTCAAGAGCAGGTCGTGAAGCCTTGAGCACCATAGTAGTGCTAGCCTCAGCTACAGTACCACATAGCCTAAAGAGACGGCTGCTTTCCTTCCCACTTTGATACATTGAAGACAGCTTGGTCCATGCATCTTTAACCATGGGATAGTTTGTCACTCGTGCAAGCGAGTCTTTTTCGTTCTCCATGTCTTTCAACTGTTGCTGATGTTTTCGATACATTTAAAACAGCACACCTGCAAGAGAAATCATGTTAATATTTGGCAATCAAATCACATTAGCTTAATATTCATTGGCAGCTGGAACGTGAATATGTATGAAGGCAACTCCTATGTGGAATTCTTTGTCGTGCTAGACTGGAACACCTAGCAACAGCAGGCAGAAAAAGGGCTCATTATAAATGTTAGTAACAATAGTGTCAATGTTTATTTATGTTATGTAGAAGTGTATTTGCTTTGTACAATGGATAAAAATAGTAGTAAAAGTAGAAAGATTCCGGCATATTAAATGAAAATTAATACATATCGACCTATACTTTACTTGTACTGATACTAGGTAGGATTCTTTCACACACGCACTCACTTCTCTTACAATGACAAATACGTCGAGTTACAAACAATTACAATAGAACTACTCAATCGAATTACAGAGATCGTACTGTGATTCACTGATTGCGAGTTATAGAAATTCAAAATTCTAAATTGAAGGCATCAATTTCATGAATTTGAATTTCAGTTTGAACGAATCAATCATCACATTGCCTAACAATCTGACATAACATATAGAAGTACAGGTTTGATTGAGACTACATAGGGAGCAGAAAAGGCTAACAGTGTAGATGGCACTCACCAGTTTGAGAAAATTTCAAATTGCTCTCAGCAGTTTCACTACGATTGACGCAGTCTGTGCAAATGGCCAACACGGCTATTGTGCGCATTTTATAGTCACATGCATAGACTGGGAATTCGCTTGTGATGAATGTGATATTGCGCGGAATATCTTTAACCACCCAAACAAAGCTATTTTCTCTGAGAACCCCTACTACTGGACTTTGAACCACACGCATTGAACGTATTTCCTGTAACAATAATACAATGAGTCATCCAAGGAGCCTTGGGAGGATAACTCTGATTCTGGGATCAGGTCAAAGTCCAAAGTTTGCATTACTTTGGGAGGCTCACTGACAGGAATTCTAGGAATTTCACAACTCAAGTTTGTATTTGTTATACCCAAACACATAGTACACAGATACAGGTATGCATCTCATTTACTAGCCCCCCCCCCCGGAATGTTGTCCTGAATCCCCAACCATGAGATACGGCTCTCTCTAGTTGTTTTAAATTTAATCTCAATCCGCCATTCTCACGAGGAAAGCTGGTTCTTACCATGCTATACATGTACAATTGCAACATAATGATATTATAACATTATAATAATATAATGATAATATTGTTATACATATTGTAAGTGTTCGTGTTGACACTTGTCCATGCGGTTGTGAATTTTGATGATACATACAACATATTGTGTAATTTAATAGCAGAGGAGGGATGTTTCGTTTTGAAATATTATAATATAGGAACAAAAATAAGCATTTTACAACAAAACATGCATGCATATCAATAATTATATTATCCTGTATATACCTAATATTAATTATGGAATCAACCTACCATACCATGAAACTACATGCCCAATATATGTAGGATGCTAGCATTTTTCAATACTAGTTTGCTATAATTATACGTATTACATATATCTCGCATATATAGTTCTGCGCATGGTAGGTCTACACAAAATGTTTATTCAAGTAAAATCACCTAAATTAGTAGTGTCACACTAATTTTGGTCTGCCATTCTATAAAACATGTTCTAACCCTAAAATGTGTCCACAGTCCTACTAAAATGACAGACTAATATTTGCCCAGCAGGCTACATGTCTACATGTCCATGTACATGTTTATCAGTGGCGCAATCCCTTCACTAGTCCGTTATTAGATGGAAACTGAAGCCTGGTACAAAGTTCATTACAATACAGTTACACACGGTTCATTACAATACAGTTACACACTGTGTGTTTAATATATAGATTGATAGCAATAATAAAGATAAAACACAGCAAAGTACAACAAGCCTTTTGAACTTTGTACTTGCACCTAGACCACATGTACATGACATTCTATTGCTGTTGTAACTACAAAATATTACATCAGCCACAGTGAAGGTCATATTTGGGGGCTAACATGTATGAGTTACATGAGTAGGTGCAGCCATAGCCGTTATTCTTTCTCCCTCTCTTGTGAAAAACCTATTATTTACATGTATGTTTGCAACTTTAATCTGTTTTCTGCTCAAGGATTCTGTGGGCTAGAAAGCTTGAGGAACCCCTCCCCTACCTCCCTACATCTGTGAACATATCTTTGGAGCAGCACTGCTAAAGAAGGTGTGATGGATATATTTAATTTTTTCATTGCAGTTTAGTATATCACTACTCCAGCAGAAATCAAAATAACTGCTAGGGTTGCTAGGGTTGTCATGTTATGTAATTCTAACAGCAGAGCATAAACAACTCACAACCACACTATTATTTACATGTATATGTTGGTGTTATTGTTTTACTAATTCCCTCCGGTATAAACTTTAGATTCAGTACAAACTTATTTTAATCACCAATAATTTAATGGATGTTAGAATATTTTGATCCTAATCCTCTATGTCTTGTAAATGGGGGAGTTGCATAGGTATAAACGCTGAAAGTTGGTATTGTAATAGTGGAAATAGAGGAGACAACTTCAAGGAAAACATTGCCTCCAATGATTGATTGGGTAAGAAAATAGAAACTTGTTACCATTGGCAGATTTTTGGAGAATATACTAATATATTTACATTATATTGTAAATTATTATATAGATATGAAGAAAATATAACGTGCCGGATCAGTGCATAAATAATAAATTAATATAAAAATAGCCCAATATCCATGTAGGTTAATAATCAACTATTTGTACCTCTGATTTGCCTAAGTCCCTGCAGGAACACTAACTTAGTCTGTTCTATCATCTCATTATATAATTTTAGATCCTCTTCTTTTGCTTTGAGAGTACTTTCAAGAGCTGCCTTCAGAGCCTCATTTTCATCCTTCTGCAATGTCAATGATGTCTCCAACTCAGTAAACTTATCCACTGAGACATTCCCTTTGAGATCAGTTGTGCTACCAAACGAGACGCTACCGCTAATATTTGATTTCTCTCGTTTTCTTTGGACTCCTAAAAATGTAAAAATCTACATTCATTCATAGCAAAGACAGCAGTCTAGAGCATAGTATAATATGATAACGTTATTTCTGTTTATATAATGTATCTATAACCAAAGAGAGATTAGGATAATTCAACATGCATTGTTCTGCGGAATAATAAATGAATCGCCAACAAATACACTATTATCACTAATTACTTGGTAGATACTCACAGATATATCAAAGTGCAATTATTTAAATATTTGAGCCAAAGCATTTGTCACACATACATTTTACATGTAATTAATTATTATCAATGTATTATTTACCAGAGTTTGCCTTGCTGGAATTCTCTAATCTCATTTTTCCTATCAGTTTTTCCAGCTGAACAGCGTTTAGCTTATGTGCCTTCATCTCATTTTGATATTCTAAACACTTTTCACTGCTCTCATCATACCTGACAAAAAATGTAAACATAAAATAAATGTGTTCGATTGCTACATAGTCTAATATTCTGCAAAGACAGGCTAGATTCATCGAAGGTTTTATGTTCCACAATGATAAATGATAAAATAATAACACTGACTGTATGTCATAACAGAATCGCATTCATCAAATACTAGCCGAGTTGTTTATGTTTAGTAAAGTATCACGATAAACTGGCTACATATTTAATAATTTCATACAGTTTTGTGGCACATAGTTCTTTGAACTTGACTACAGGTTCCATGTTCTGATATACATGTATTACTGTATATCAAGCCAAAGGAGAGATATAATGCGGTTGCTACAGCAGTTACATAACAGTGACACATCACAGCGACTGGAATATTATTACCTCTTCTGCATAACTTTGACCAGCTCCATTAGCTTATCACGCTCCACTTCTGTAGCTTGTAGTAAACTTTTATATTCCTGACACTCTCTCTCTAACTCTGCAAGCTCAGCCTGGTTGAAACCCTGCTTCCTAATTGTAATAAAACCAAAACTTGAACTGAAATTTCAACTTCATTACCATGTACACAACAGTTATTCAAGTCGTTTTACTGAAAATACATGTTTCAGATCAATTCCTCAAAAAGGTTTTAACAAAAATAGGCACCACTCCAAATACTGCTTGAGAATTGCATTCCAGCATTATATATCATCTGCTATGATTATCAAGCAGTCTAAAAGATTCGCATAATTATGTACAATGTATATTATACTAGCCAAGACTCACGCTGAGGATGAAGTACCAGGTCTAGATGGAGTTCTTCTAGATGAAGGCCGATCATTAGGTGCTACTGAGTTTTTACCTGCAGACAAAGGTCGTGAACTAGGCCTCTGAGCAGACGTCCCATTCATCGCTGCAAATGAAGCAATGCAATATTATTTACAGACTACCATTATTCAGAATCACAACTGTTTTGGTCCACATTCATGTAGAACTGTATGCGAAAAAAATAATACTATAAACATAGTATAGCTGTAATAGCTGTACTAAATTTGACCACTTCCAATATAATTATTATTCTAATGATAAATACAATAAAGAATAGTAATGTGGCACATCACGCCAGACATACATTTGGCAGTACCAAGTCTGGAGGACACTCGCTCAGATTTAGCTGTAGGACTTTTAGGTGGAGGTGAAGGACTTAAAGTTAGACTAATGTCATCATCTTCTACACTGAGAACAGCAGGCTTAGGAGACTTAATGCTGGCTTTACTACCTGGTCTTTCAGAACGGGCAGTCGATGGACGGTCAAACAGAGAATTTACACTATTCATCTGCGACTCTTGTATTTTCTACATAAAATACATAACAATTTAAATTATACACTCAGCATACACCTCAAAAAGTAAATAATGGTTTGTCTGCCAAAGTCATACAAAATATACACTTTTGATGAGCAAAATTAGTTATGAGTCATCTTTCCTTGATGCACAACTCAATATCCTACCCTCGCCAGCAACTCAATAGTACAATAGCTGTAGTATCAAAATGGAAGTTGCCTTTTCCACTTTACAAAAATACGTAACCATAGAATTACTATACTTGCACTACAGCTGCAGGTTACGCTGTATAAACATTACACATTACACATGCATAATATACAAACCGCTTGTTTTAGCTGAACAAGTTCTTGCTCTAGTTGTTTAACCTTCCCCTCCTTCTCAGTGACAATATTCTTCAACTGCTGGATAATGTTATTCTCCTGCTGATTCTTAGCTGTAATCTCACTCATCCGATCCTGTTGTGTGGCCTGGTTCTCCTGCTGAAGGGCCGTCAATTGCTCTATCATTGTCTTCATGTTGGCTTGCTGAGCCTGTAACATACATGTATCTCATCTCTTTAGAGTACTGTGCCATACTGGATGATGGAACTAGAAAACTGGTTGGCAATCATGTTTTTCATAACTGTTTATAAAATGCAGGTGATTGGAGCTATGAGACCCAAATTTTTGAAGTAGCACTTTTAAAATACTAAAATATGAAATGTATTGTTATGTACATTCTTATGTTAATATAAATTAACTTATTTACAGCTACATATGTAGATTTTATAAGCAAAATAACAAAGTTGAACATCTAATTCTAAACTATTGTGTATAGTACTTACAATTAGTGCTGATATCAGCTCATCATCATGAAGTCCTTTGTCAACCAGTTTTTGCATCTCCATTTTGAAAGACTTATTCTCATTAGCCAGCACCTTATTCCTGGCTTTACTAGCATCCAGTTTCTGCTTAAGACTTGAGAAATCTGCCTCGAGAGCTTTTAGTTCGGCAGCAGCTCTCTGTAATTGGCAGTATTTTGAGTTGATATAACATGCATAGAGTGTAAAAACACTAAATCCAATTGAGGTGACCTCCATTAACAATGTAAAGTACCAAAATCTCTGTAAGATTTAACTCAATTTGGTAAAATCCTACTACAACTATAAAAATGTCAAATGCAGAGACTCATATATAATTTAACTTAGAAATATAGTACTTCACTTCAACCCGCATATTGAATAAATAAAACTATGTCACCCTCTAATTGTTGTCCTTTCCTCACCTCTTGCTGCTCTTTCTTCTCCTTCTCCAGCCTTCTGAGAGCCTCCCTATGCTTCATGTCAGCCCCCTTAGACTGTTTAGCACCCATGAACTCAGCTTCAATGTCTTCATCTCCCATTCCACCAGAAACACTTCGAGCTGTTGGTTGTGATTGGTCCAACAGTGACTTCATTTCTCCCACCTGATTGATACAAACCAGGTCAGTTTAATTACTATCATTATGTAATTACCTTTGTAAACAGTGGAATGGATAAGAAATATATTATATACAATGTATAATATGCATACAGCATACTGTTTTGATGTTTGACACCTCATTAGTACAACTCTGAGATAGCCCTAGGACTACAACTCGGCAATACTTTATATTTACAGCAAAGCATGTATAAAAGGTATGGAATAAGCTGCCAAAGATAGCAGCAATTGAACGAGGGATAGCAGTTCAGTGTATCTCTCAGGTAGAGTGAGAAATAGGTATTGCTACCAGTTTCCAATATAATACTCAATCTGCATGCAGTATTTAATGTGCACGTCATACATGTATGAATGTATATTATATGATAAAAAGCGATAGGACATTACAATAAAAATGGGCAGCACACGAAGGTACAAGGTATCGTTATTACAGACCTTCTTCTGTAGCCCTAGGATCTGCTGGGCTCTTCCTCTCCATGAACTATCAGCATTTAGAAGTTCATGAAAATTAATCCCTTCACCAACTTCATTAGCAATGACCTGCAAGTAACAACTAGAAATAACTTCCACTTCTACATACATGGTCGTGCACTCTAATCTACTGATCATTATAAGTAGGTGTTTTCTCCCAACTCAGGTACCAAATTGAGAGGGGACAACTTCTACTGATGATAAGGGAATTCTATTAGAATACGTGTATAATAGAAAATATTAAGTAGAACATCAGCTGTAGCTGTAACTGAAGTCATGAAGAACAACATTGTTAGCATTGAATTAAATTGTAACAAATGAACAAGTTTTGTGTATGAAAAATCATTGAAATCCGAGCCAGAGAGTGGAAGTTGGTCAATGGTTACTCATTTTAATGAGATCTCCTATATTGTGACAATACCTTAGGATTTATATGTAGTTACTCAGTGAAGCGTTAACCCCCATCCCTGGAGTTAGGCATTCCAAATGCACTATCATGGTAAAACAAAGTCACATAAACATAGCCAGCTATGATGTAAAATACAGGAAATCTCAATACTAGGACAAGACTGAAGTTCACCTCTTTACTGATTGAACCAATGAAATGCTAGCAAACGTGTTATACAATGTATGTACACAACAACACTATCTACTAACCTTTTGGGCCATTTTCAACTCATTCTTTACGCCTTGAACCTGATTCCTGTACTCAGAGTTTCTCTGCTCAGCTAATCTCAATTTATCGGTAATAACTTTAAGCTCATTTTCGCGAGCGGCTCGACTAGTTGGTGACTCATCATTAGGATTAGTCACAGTACCCAAACGTGGTGAAGTTTTGTCTGCAGTTTTTGCTAGCTAAAACATGTTAGAAATTATTACTACATTTTACTGCGTACAAAAAATCAATCTTTTGCATTGATTACACACAACATAATCTTTTTAACAATATTCGTATGCAACACAGTATTGATCTTGTGTAGGGTGCAATGTACTAACTGGTAACTACTTGCCTCCCCCCCCCCCCCCCCCCATAATCAAGTCATATCATTATAAAAATCACAGTGATAATGTCGACAATGAATCAGTAAAAAATTTTTTATATATGAGCATTTAAAGCATTTGATCAATAACATAGTCACCTGGTTTTCTAGATGACGACATCTTCCAAATAACTGCTTAGCTTCAGTTTTCTTAGTCTCTAATGAAGAACTGAGTTCCCTCACTTTCTTTGACAGCTCTACGATCTTTGACGCTGCTGTGTCAGCTGTCAAGGAGCTAGATCCTACAAAAGATAACAAAGGATGTGACAATAACAAACGTCAAATCAACTCAACTTAAATGTTACATCAGTCATAGTAATTTAATGGAATCTTTTACTGGAAAATTATCAACTAGCTAGACTATATTATATACATATACATTATATACATGTTATATACATATACGTTATATACATGTAACTGCTAACAATACCCACAACAGAAAATTTTTCATACTATTTTGAACACACATAAGTGAATGACACTGCATATGCATGTACTCGTACATGTACCTCTAAAACATTTTTACGTAATTATGCATCTATAGGTTATTTGATCTACAAATGCTTCGACGTGATATGGAAATCAACCTGTTACCTATTACCTGCTAGAGCAATTCTATCTTCTTCCTGCTTTCTTTTTAGCTGTCTTATTTCATAGTCTCTCTCACCCAGCAATTTAAATAATCTCCCATTTTCATCTTTTAATTCCTAAAAATTAAAATTTTATTTAATAATTAAGTTTCATTGCAGTCAAATAGAATAATACAGCAGAAAAGCACAGTAATAGATAAAATTATTATCAGATTGCTTGTTTGTATGTTTTGAAGCTATGAATCTAAAATTCAAGATCATCAAACAGTGAAAATGGTTAAAAATGTACATTTACTCAAGTTGTTCACATGCTACTAACCCTGATTTGTTCATTTAGATGCTCTACCAATTCTTCTGATAGGTATGAAGAGGACTTTGGCAGTGGATCCTCGACCTAAATTCACAAAAATATACAAGAAAGTAATAAATTGCCTAGCATATTTTCTTAATTCTAAGTAACACAAAATGAGATGCAAAAACAATATTATAATTAAATCATAGATAGCATGAAGCAGCTGCAGCACTTTATCGAGTTAAAACCAAAATGTACGTTGTTGAATTCTATATACATCTAACTGTACTAGTTGAAACTTTCAACTTGAGTTTATTAAGACTCAACAAGACAACTATTACTGCTCTAGTAAGTAGTGCTTTAGACATAAACAGCAAGCAGCTGAGGACTCAGTGGAAGTATTCTCCACCATAGCTCTCCTTTCACTGGTATGCATTATGAGTAGAAAGAACAGTACTGTAGAATAGTTCTAACTTGAAGAGAGTTTATTTATAAGCTGCTAAATATTTGGTTTGCTCAGTGAGACAGATGTTGCAAAGTCTAAAAAAAGTATTGGGTTCTAGATCTGAATGAAAATATAATTTTTTTTTTTTTTAAATTTTTCCACTGAGACCCTCGAATGAGGTAAAAGTGTGGAACACGATAATACTGTGCTTAGGTAATGTTTGTTTTGCTTTTTTGTTATTATTTATGTTCTCATTTCTATAAAAAGAAGGTTAGGTGATTGGGCTATCGGTTATTTCACAATATCGAATATGTTTATGAGCTTTCTAGCGCTACCCCAGACTCAAGCTCACAATAATATAAAATATTAATATTTAATAAAATTCACATTCACATTGAGTAAGATAATTCGAATCATTGATTAAAATAATATAGCTCTGTTTTGATTATTTTTTTTATTATATTGTAAATAACTTACCTTGAGATCTAGTTCATCATCCACACCAAATGCTGAAGCTTTACTATTTTCACTAAACATATTTTTTGTGCTATTTTGAGCTTTCTTCATTTGGGTTTCTGTTTTTTGCTTCTGTTCCTGCTGCTTTTTTGTTTTTCTCTGTTGAAGTTTGTCATGCTGCTGCTGTTGCAACAGCTGAAATTTTTTCTTGAGATCGGCTTCATTTGCATCGGCCATTATTGGCTACTGAATATCCTATAACGTTGAGTATTTACGAAAATTATAATAACTCTTTAATACTCTAGCTACTGCTTAAAAATTAATGTCTATTTATCTGCTTATCAATATACACAAAGATACCAAGGATAGTGTTGACACCACTGTGGTTGTCAGCCATTTGTAAACAAAAATGAAACGCGAGGAACGCGCTAAATGAAGAGCACACATATGATACGCGGTTTTGTCTCTTATGGGTGGAGCTAAACCCTACACTGGCCAATTGCCGTTGACAACTACTAAATTTCTCATTAGAAATACAACCACGTTCACTCCAGAGCAGGAGACAACATTACTCTTAATTTTCTACAACCACCAATCAAGTAGAGAGAAGACAATTTCTTACAATAATTGTTTACCCATGTACTTGCCTACAACCAAGGAGTTGTTACAACATTTACCTACATGTATTTTACATTCACTGCAGCCAGCTATACACAATATTAGAAGTGAGGGTTCACGCGGGTGTATGGAGTATATTCAGAGCCAACCTTAGGCTTGAACTCATACACAGAATTATGCGTTGCCCTAAATTGCAGGTCCAGTGTACCCACCTCAAGACCTCTAACACTGGTTGTAGTATATCGATTCATAAAAAAATGCATTCTTTCTATTTTAACATTTACAATGTTATGAAACCAATAATAATTCAAATATCAAGTCTACCACAAGATCACACACACACACACCCCACACACTGACAGTAGCCTGTTGTGCATCACATTATAGTTAATAGCTATAATGATTATGATTGCCTACACAAAGGAAAATATACTTTCAAAATAAGCTACAAGATTTTAGGTATGTTAAATTTTATTTCTTGTTATATATTACTATCAGCACCTAAAACATCTATGTATGTATTGTGTTATATACAAAAATAGTGGTATTAATAGTAGTGAATTCAAAATCTTCACAATATAATAAAATTGTTAAAGCCAATTAAAGACTACAATATTATAGTCTTGATAACAAAGTGTAATCTCTAATATACAAGTACATTTCGTGCTTGCAGTCTATTTTATTTTAACTTAACACAGACACCTTCATATATATGGTGTTACATTGTATATTAATAAGTATATTAGATAACATACTTTACTAATACTACTAGTATTTCACTCTTTCGGTAACAATATTTACAATTCTACGCGAGCTGTGTTCGTGTGAATCTTTTAATACAAGGAGAACTCTCTGTTGGTCAATTGCATATCATGAACAAACCTGCAACATAGAATAAAAATATATATGTATGCACACCTATACAGTATACATGCATATAATAATATATTACATGTTATAAGTATTTTAGTGAAGAATTTTCTTGTGTCTGTATCCATTTGAATATTTTGAATATTTTTGTATGCAGTGTGATATATCATGTTGTTGAAACTTGGTAAAAGATGTATTCATTTGATCTACTGTAAATACGCACAAATAAGTCATAGTCACATGCAGCCCAATGCAAATCCCAATGCCTCTCTCCAAAGTTTTTCTGGTGTAAAATTCAGATCTCATTACAGTGCAATATTTACTAGTAGTTCATTGCAAGTAAACTACTTCAACTTTACATTAGAGTAACTCACTTGGTCATTTCACTATTTACATGGGAGTGTCTTGGAACAATTGTCCATGGCTCCCGCTCTCTAAGAGGTTCATCTTTTCTCCATGCAGCCACTCCCTGTGTTGTAGTCATCGGTATACGATATATTTCAACTGGTTCTTAAAAAGAAATAAACAAATACACCGATTGTACATTTACAATATAACATAATATTTTCCTTTAACATGAGTAACTACAGCAATATAGTTGCAGCAAAACATAAAACATGCATCTTGCTAATGATGTGACGGTTGTAAAGATTGGGGTGGCAACAGGGATGGAGACGATGAATGCAAATATAGTTAGATACAATTTACACATCTAGAAACATTGGATATTGAAAATGTAGCCATACCTTTGGGGTTCCTGCAGTGTTTGGCTCTTAACCTCATATGTTCTTTCCATGATTCCTCGCCAGCTAATCCAGGACCAGCTCCATAACTTGCTGTTTGATTCAAAGGGACAATTGATCTACGTGGAGGGACATATCCAGCAATTGGTGGCAATGGTGTTATATCTGTTCCACCTGGCTTCTGTTCTCTTTTAAGCCACTGTTCTGCAGTATAATCTGGTCTAGATGTTCCCTGTCTGACTTTATTTTGATAGCCCAAATGTGTTAGTCCAAAAAATGCCATAGCTTTACTGGAAATGTTTTTATATATATATTTGACGCTTAATTGAAAACAAATCTGAGTATGTCGTAGCTTGAAATTTTACTTAGAAATGTAGAAATAGCAACCTAAATTGCTAAACAATACTCAGTTAGGATTAGAATAATACACATGACTGTAGTGAACTGTGCGGTCGTTATGACAACGTAAAATGACGCTCACTTTCAACGAGATATAACGAGAACCGATACAAGCCATTCAGATCACTCTTCTCGGGCAGAAGAGTAAAAAGTGTAGGACTGATTATATCTTCGATTTATACCGCTAAGCCACTCTAATCTGTCAGTAAAATGGCCAGTGGAGGTTCATTAGCATTTGATGAATATGGGAGGCCTTTTATTATTATTAAAGATCAAGATCAGAAGAAAAGATTGACTGGTATTGAAGCGCACAAAGTGAGTTGAATGAATGAATTATTGTCCAGTCTACTGCTATGTAGAAGCTTCTAGAATTTCGTTGTAACTACTATATTGAATATAAAAAACTTATCATAGTTCCCACAACAACTCAATCTTTCTATCCCATCATGAATAAGATAATAATATATCATTATCCTACTAATTAGTAGTAGTAGTAGTAGAGTAGAGTAAGTAATTTTTGGTACCTCTAAATGCAGGCAAGTTCAATTTTGTTGAGAAGCAACAAAACAATCATAATGTGAAAATATAAATTAAAGTTCTAATAGAAAAACAATATATATTTGTATGCACCTAGTAATATTATGTTTATTCAATGAATAAATTAAATAGGTTTGTTATTTTTTATCTTCACGTTGTTTCCCAACCAACTTGAACTTGCCAGCATTTAGAGCTAGGGGTGCAAAAATAAAACCAAGATTGTTATTCTATTGGTTGATAATCGTGTTGAATTTCAACTTGATATGGTCTTCAGTTGTCCAAATGAAAATCTAAAATGAGCAAATCAGAAGACTGTGGAATTAAAATCTGATGAATGGCGATACCAAACCAAATGTTCATGTTGCAGTGTCACCATGAAATTAAAATATAATATAAATATACGCTCTGCTGTTTGTAGTCTCATATACTAGCTGCAAAGTCTGTGGCTTCCATCATCCGAACTTCATTGGGCCCAAAGGGCTTAGACAAAATGATGGTAACACCGGATGGGGATGTTACAGTGACTAATGATGGTGCTACAATATTAAAACTGATGGATGTTGATCACCAAATAGCGAAGTTACTTGTTCAGCTATCACAATCTCAAGATGATGAAATTGGTGACGGAACTACAGGTGTTGTAGGTAAGGGGGCTATACCTGCAGTTTGTGGTTTATATATATGATAAAAATGGAGGTCTACTAACAGCTGTGCATAGAGATGAGCAAAACTATTTCCATGTGCTTGTGACTTGGTTTGAGAATTCTCATCTGGGCTGATGACTCAAGAACTAAGGTATTATAGAGAGCAAGCCTATTCTGTTTCAGGAAAAAAGTATAACTAATTAATAAGCTGCCAGTGGGACTGGTACCCAAGAACTTGTCAAATTAGGATGACGCATGCAAGATAATTGTTTCCTAAGAATAGGGAGAAAGAACATTAAATTGAAAGTACTGTCAAATTAGTTTCTTGCTCAGGTAGGAGTGTCCTACAGGTTGTCTGCCTGATGCTTGTGTGCAATAACATTATTGCGAAAGCCAGTTTGCTAGCCATAGGCCTAGATATTCTTCAATATTCTTTGACTTCACTATTTGCTATTTCAATTAAAAGGTTATCAAACTGGGACTGCATGATCTGAATGTGTACCAGTCTGCTATCTGCTCTTCAATCCAATTTACTTGTTACTCTGACAGTTTTGGCCGGTGCTCTGTTGGAAAAAGCAGAAGAGCTGTTGGACAAAGGCATCCATCCTATTAGAATAGCTGATGGATATGAAATGGCAGCAAAGGTAGCATATGACCATTTAGAGACAATCTGTGAAAAATTTCCTGATCCAAGGGAAAATCTGGAGCCATTTATTAAAACAGCTATGACTACTCTCGGTTCCAAAATGTGAGTATAAAATGGTGCTGGCAAAAATTCTGGTGTACACACATATTTTTTTGACTGTAACCATAGATTCAACATGTAGCTGCATCTTTCTGTGCATTATTTTCAATCGATTTCTCATGAGGGAAGGTGTGGGGGTCAGAGTAATGTGGTTACTCTGGTATATATATCCTCCCATGCAGGTTTTTGGGAAGTAGTTTTCACTACTTTATCAGTTCACCCTTCCTAAAATTTTCGTGTTTAAAATGCTGTGTAATATAGGCCTATTGTATTCTGAGATGGTCAAGACTAAACCCCTTGTATCTAAGCATCAGCTATCTCTAGCACAACGAAATATTTTTCCTCTTCAAACTGCTTGTTCCATCTTTCTGGACTACCTACCTGAATTGTACCTTCTGGATCGCTTTTAATTTAGAGTTAATCGGTGCCACCGAAAAATGGCCGAAATTGCAGTCGATGCAGTGATGGCTGTCGCAGATATGGAAAGACGTGATGTGGACTTTGAGTTGGTAAAAATGGAAGGAAAAGTTGGCGGTAAGCTGGAAGACACAATGCTGATCAAAGGTGTTCTGGTTGACAAAGACATGAGTCATCCACAGATGCCCAAGGTTGGTATATCAATGTATGAATACTGTCATATGAATTATTCATTCAAAACTGACTGTGTCTGTAAATGGTTGATGAGAGAAGCAAATAATATTCAACTAATATATTGTATTTTAGTCGGTAAAAGACGCGAAGATGGCAATCTTGACGTGTGCATTTGAGCCTCCAAAGCCAAAGACCAAGCATAAGCTCGACGTAACGTCTGTGGCCGATTATAAGAAGCTCAGAGAATATGAGAAAGAAAAGTTTGAAGAAATGGTGAAACAGGTAAGTTGTCTGAAGTGTTATATAGACATTTGTATCATGAAGTCCTAAGCCATTTGATTGACCACATCTTTGTTGCCCAACCACCTCATAACATTCTAGATAACGTGTAGACATAGAGCTACCGTTATGGACTGTAAACCATAAGTGTTTTTAAAACAAATATTATTGTTCCGTTGGCTCCATGTAGAATGTTGATCTGTAATAGGTGAAAGATACTGGAGCCAATCTTGTCATATGTCAATGGGGATTTGATGATGAGGCTAATCACTTACTACTCAAGAACCAATTGCCTGCTGTCAGATGGGTGGGAGGACCAGAGATAGAACTCATAGCCATCGCCACCGGTGGTAGAATCGTACCGAGGTTAGTAGATATGCGACTCTTATGTTACACATTATACTACAGTTATTAGATGTCAGAGGCATTATTGCATTAAAACGCTACCAGGCATATAACACATTGATTATCAAATCGATATTGTTGTTTAGATTTGGAGATCTGACTGCTGAAAAACTGGGTACTGCTGGAACTGTGAGAGAGTTGAGCTTTGGTACGACTAAAGATAAAATGTTGGTTATTGAAGACTGTAAGAATACCAGAGCTGTCACCATATTCATTAGAGGTGGCAACAAAATGGTGAGACAGTAGTTACTGTACTTTATCAATCTTTTAAACAGAAAGTGGGTCGCTAAGCTATTTAGTCTACATCTCAAACATCTGCTAGTGACTGTGTGTCTAAGGCAATAGGCTATCACTTCACCATGCAGTGTTGGTAATTTATGGTATAACAATGTAACACATTCAATATGGCTGGTCTTGTTGAACAAGCTAATGGTGTTATATGTGGTGGTTTAGATCATTGAGGAAGCAAAGAGAAGTCTACATGATGCTCTCTGTGTTATAAGAAATCTCATAAAAGATGACAGAGTTGTGTATGGAGGAGGTGCTTCTGAGATATCCTGTTCCATAGCTGTATCAAGGGAGGCTGACAAGGTATGCCATCCTTATATTCTTTTGCCAATCACACAATTTTCTGAATTGCTTGTGGAGATATAACCATAGTATGCTAAATTTATAGCCTTCATGCTAATTTTTTAAATATTTACAGATTTCGACGATAGAGCAGTATGCCATGAGGTCATTTGCAGATGCTCTAGAATCAGTGCCACTGGCATTAGCCGAGAACAGTGGTCTAGCACCAATCAATACTCTAGCTGAAGTAAAGTCTCGACAGGTCAATGAGAATAATCCCAGGCTGGGCATAGATTGCTTAGAGAAGGGAGAAAGTGGTAAGTGCTATGTACATTCTGTAGTTCACCTCTATTATTTCATGCCATGTCAGTCATGGAGTTGTCTTGCCTTTAATCCAGAGTAGACAATTCCAAATCACAAGTTCCAGTTGTTCACCTATGTTTCCCATATTGGCATAGCAGTAAATAGCTACAAGATGCATGCTGTGAAAACTGTAGAAAAGCAGCCCCGAAAACTAATGCATATCAGGGTCATTGGGATCAATGATTTGTAGGGTGTGGCCACTTATTCTAGTAATAGAATGCTGGAGTATCAATTTCTCCATGAACCTAGGCATGGAATTCACCCACTGAACTGTATGTTTTGTAGACATGAAGGCGCAGCATGTAATTGAAACACTGACCTCCAAGAGAGCCCAACTAATGTTAGCAGTTCAAGTGTGCAAGATGATCCTTAAAATAGATGACATTAGGGCAGATGGCAGCGGAGACGCATAAAGAGTTTAATTTTTATATTTAATTTGTATTATTTGCAATAGTTTTTTATTATTGTAAAACAAATGGGTGTGTTCCAGCTTAAGATATTACTGTACGTATATTCTGTGTATATCATTTTCTCTACTCTGATGTGAATAAAATAGATAACGTTAAGAATATTTTATTTTTCTTTACAAGAAATTGACAATATTTACAGGTATTAATTGGAACTAGTTGGCTATGCTATTGCTGCATTGGTTCCACTTTGTGGCCTTGTTGCTGTAGCTCATGCCTGAAACAAGAAAAATCAGTAATGTACAAGACTTGTACAAGTGTATGACAGAATGAAGAGGAAGGTCAAAGACTTCATTATATAATAACAATATCAGACTAGACCAAAGGTTGAACACATAGTGTACATACAATGTACTTTTGAGTTGAGTACAATATATTGTACCTATTCATGGTCTAGGTAAGTAGCCCTAAATACATGGCCACCTACAAGCATTGGAAAGCCCTACGGTGCAGAACAAATCCAGGTCGATTGAGCTCTGTTGAAAGCTACATGTATGTTCTTACACCTTTCCTTCAGAACCAATATTGTCAGACTAATTACAAAATATTAAAACCGCTTGGAATGATAGCCAACATTAGACGTACCTGAGTTGCAAAGAGAAATCATCTTCTACATTATCATCATCCCAATTATCTTCCCATATCTTCTTGTCTGTTTCATCCTCTTGGTCTTTGCCCCAGTCTGTATAAAAATCCAACAGCTTGACCATATAAATATCAAAACCATTCAATAAGTAATTATTCTTGCATCAAGTTAAAAGTTTAGGCTAGACATTTATTGCAAGCCAAGGCCGAGCTACACCATCGCAATAAAGCTGCAAGTTGTATACCCACGCACCGACGTACAAGTATTCAATGAGCTACACAGTCGCAATATGAAACATGCTCTCTACAGACTTGTCACCTTACAATTTATTCAATGCTGGCGTAGTTCACTTTCAAAGATGCAATTAAAGTTGGAATTTCTCATATACACATACTTGATACTGATGTCAAGGAAATAATACCAAAGGTCAATTACTGGTTGCGTTAAGTTGTGTTGCACTATAAGCTATGTCAAAGTTCAACGCATTGGACACCAGAAATTTTGTCACAGATAGACATATAGCCGCATGTCACATTATCTGCTCGACTACAGGTAGGCCTAATAGCTGTCAAGTCTCCTCATTTTAACCCGAATTTGATACCCCACCAAAATTGGCCAGCCCCACACAAATGCTGACTCTCTCGCATCACGACATTGAATTTTGTTTTTATTTTGATCAGATTAGGTGGACCAGGCAGGTCAGGTACCTATCCCATGCTATCGCTTCTAGCCTGATGACGGAAGTTAACTACTATTAAAGACAGATAGATAATAGAAAGCACATCAGCTCATGAGAGATCACAATCATCTATAATGAACTGGTATTAGTGTTTATGGAACAATACAAAAGGTTTGGAAATGACAGTCAGTGATTAGGTAAAATTGAAACCTTAGCTTACCCAACCTACCTCACGACGCAATCAGTTACATAAAAATATCTACTCTACATGAGCAATAATTGCTAAACCTAAAATGCCACATATATCTTAACTTTTACACTTTAATATAATCATACCTTCTGCAGGGAACTCCTCAAATTCGTCATCTTCTTCTAGTAAATCAACATTAGATTTTTTCTGATCTGCCATTATTAATGTGAGGTCCTGCGTTTGAAGACTTCTGAGCAAGAGAAGGGTAGCCTCACGACCCAAAAAGATTAAAGCTTTCTAGAGAAATTTCGAAATTGTTAAGAAAGAGAAGACAATCCCTGGTCGAATACATGGCGCCTTATTCTGATTTCATTGAGAGCACAACTCCTCATTTGTCTCATCATAATTTCTGTAGAGCACAATTTAATACTACATGTAGATGTACTTACAATGTATAGTTGTATACTTGTTTTGTACTTATACTATTCATGATGATTGTAATGGTAATTATTATTTATCAACAAAACAAACTTACTATATTAATGCAAGAGAAATAGTGTGAGATCAGCATAGATTCCCATCCAGAAACTTCGCTATCTCTTGCCAATGTGTAGAAAGGCAATGAGCGTTAATTATACTTGGCAATTGGTTGATAGACGAACTACATGCACTACATAATATTTTACTCCTGCTACATGCACAGTATTATGTTAATGAGTTTTATTTGCCTGATAGGAACAAGTCTCATTATTGGTTGGTTCTAGTAAAACGGCTGCCTCACTGCTAACTAGTAGCAGGCCAGTCTATATAACAATACTTAGTAAAAGCATCTCAGAAGATAATGTACACATCAAGAAAGATAAAGTGAGTTTCGTACATCAGTGGAGTAGCATATGCCTGCAGCTTGCTTGTCACAGAACTAAAGTTATCAGTTGTTGAATTGTATTACTGAGATGGTTTTCTCTGAACCACTGTCTGTGATGCCACTAGTAATCAGCAGCAACAGAAGAGACAACAAAACAGGTCAGCATTAGCATTATTATGCTGTGTACATAGTTACTGTTAAAATAAGCAAACAAGCATTTTGTTTAGAAATGCATAAAAGATATATTATTGTATACTATTACAAGTCTCATTATAAAACTATTACAGTACAATATAATGTACTTTGTCTTTAAATACTGAATCTTGAAAGAATAGCAGGCTATACACCATACATCATAATAGGCCAGGTAGTTGAAAAGTGGTTGAACGTGAGAACATTTTGATACATTTTCCTCAGTGCCACAAGGCCTATATCTATGCAATACAAAGCAAAAATATATACTAGCTCTAGGACAATACCACATCCTATAGAGCACTTTACCTGACGATCTGAAATTCAATATTATATTATGTAGATTATATATTCTTATATTTGCCCAGTGAACTTTTTGATATCAGTTTGAAGTAGTTTAAATTGTTAAACAGCATATACATCGTATATACTATATTTACTATACTGTATTAAAAAAAACGATATAAATTATTTGATGGCTTTTAATCAGTGCATGCTGAAGATGCAGTTTTTATCATTACTCATTAGCACAGAGAACAAAGGCAGTTTCTGTGAACTAATTAATGTCAGAAATCCCATTATACTATGTAAATCCATTCTACAAGAGAATCAAATGCCTAATATCCTGTGTTTGATCTACTTATGGCTCATAATTCTAGTCTAGTATAGAGTAGAGACAGCATGCTGACTGCTGAGATAAAACCTGTGAATGTCCAGCGGTGGGGGACACTTCATGCCAGAAGTCCATACACTTTAGGCTATTGCATTATACATGTATGCACATTGGTGTATATGTATGTACTGTAGCCCATCTATAGTTGCTAACATACCCTAAGTTGTCGGCATGAAATTTTTATTGTTGTATTATCACGCTGCTTGATGTAGAACTAATAATTCATCTAATTATTATGTAAGCACTACAATATTTAACTAAAGTTGCAAACATATGGTTGCTGAATCATTGTGGGAGTAGAGAATACGTAGGCCTAAACTTCTGTTGCACTAGACTCAACTATAGTGTAATGCATTTTATGCTGAGCTCAGAAAAAAATAATTTAGTTAGTATTTTTACTACATTTGTAGTATGGAAACAAAGGTTATTGGTTAGATGTCATGTAGTACGTCTATTATAACATAGGAAAATAAGAAAACCCATAATGTAGCCTGGAAGACCCTATTGCTGCTGCAGGTGACTAAACAACATAGGCATACTTGTAGTCTACATAGGGCAAGAAATTCTATAAATTTATTTCTGATACATGTACTTGTAGCACCAGAATGTCTGACAAGGTTGACTTCCATGGAGGTAGACAAAGGTTGTACAGTTAATCTGTCAGTTATCATCGCAGGATTCCCCACACCACGGATAACTTGGACCTTAGATGATGATAAAATTTCTGATAACAATGATAAGTACATCCTGGAACAAGATGAAACACAGAATAAATACACATTAATTATACAACATATAACCAGGAAACAAGAAGGAGTCTACAGATGTGTAGCTAGGAACTGCCAAGGATCTTGCTCAACCATGGGTTTCATCACAGTAAGAGGTAAGGATATATCTACTACATGTGGGACTATAACGTCAACTGCTAATCATGAGTATAACATGCCAGTTCCAAAAAGACTTTTGGAAGGAAGAGATTACTGGTCATAACACACAACAGCATCATCTATATTTCCATTGTCTTCTACTGTCCGTCCCATAATATAAGGGAAGAAAGAAAAAAGTTCATTTATAGAATGAATCAACTCACAGTTGTATTTTCCAACATACACTGCACATGCAATAAGCTGTTGTCACCTTTACCAAAACTAGTAAACTCTCTGACCATATATACATGTATAAGACCACGCCTTTGCTACTCCAGCTGCAGTAAAAGTGAATAATATTATCATATATTTGTAAATTTTAGAGGTACTCAGACGGAAGAAAAGAAATGTGTCAAAGAAACCTAAAATAGAGACAATTAGCGAATGGACTTCCCAGGAAGAACAGGAAATAGATCATGATGGAGACATATTTATGCGTGTGAGTTAATCAAATGGAGTTATTCTGTATCTAGTCGTTTCAATTAAAGTAAATACTAAGACTGCATATAAGCTATTCATGTTCATGTAATTGATACACTGTGGGTCTGTGAGTTTCCATACCAAATGCCCAAGTGATATTTTGAGTGTTACACGACAACCGATGAGCATCGTCTACGAAATTCCAACATCATTTTGTTGTGATTGACAAATGGTCTGTGTTCATATTTAATTACACACGCATATGAAATTGTTAATGTATTGTTTCTTCTTTCAACACATGTATATTAAATATCAACTGGTGTAAATTGTTTGCTACCATTTTAGCGGAATGGTCATTGCTGGGATTGGTGGAATCTGGAAGCAATTTCTGATAACGAAGATGTATTTGAAAGGCCAGAGTCTCCACCAGACATCTCGGAAGAGAACACACAGTCAGAAGACTGCGATGAAGGTGCTAACAGCCGTGTCAAACGCATACATCTTAGAAAAACCTTCGTCAGAGCTAAGTCAGCAGAACCAGAGAGTAATTTAAGCAGAAAAAAGAGCACAAGTTTACCAGATGTTCATCGGGGTCAAGTGGGTAAGTGAATGTTGCCTTTTGTGCACAAACATGTTTTCCAGCAAATTTTTGAAAAATTGAATAAGAGAAATATTTTACTACTGTAATTTACCAGTTTAGTTATAATCCATTTGTCCAAATGTACATGAAATTTTTTAGAAAGCAAGTATAAGAAACTACTCAATTTCTGGGAAGAGATCACTGCCAAGAAGAAATGAACTACCTGCAATCATGGATCACCCTGTCACATATTTGGTTACTGTTCGTAGTGTTATGTAATAACATTATTGGGTTTTAATGGAGCTTCAAATTTATGCAATATTTTACAAACCATATTGTACATATTATACTTTATGTAAATAGCCCCCCAGACGTCAATGTCTAACATGGTTCGAAATGTTCGAAATACTCTCCCATAATTCACATTATAGCACATACCTAAATTATAAATCGAGTAGCAATTTTTTTGTAACAGTTATTTATTCTTATGCTTCAAGTATTCACAATAAAATAACAAAAGCAATATCCAGAATCTAGATATCTTTGCTTACTCTAAATCTTATACTATTTTTACACAGTTAATCAACTGGTTATACCTTCACAGGAAACTTTTAAGATGAACAAAAGTAAGTTTCGGCAATGAAAATGCTATTCAGCAGAGTGAAAAATGGATGATAATACTCCACTGTTTTTAGTTGAATACAAAATTAGGTTGGTACTCTGAAGAAGCATTTACTGTAAAAGGATTGATTTCAGACAATATATAGATATGGTTGTGACCCTAGCATACATGTATATTTGACGACAGACAGTGAGTGCGATAGATGATATTACCCTACCCGCCCGCCCTCCCAAGAATGATACTTAGTTTAGAATGCCCAACCAAAATTACAGAAAAAACCAGGAAGCAGCAGTCTTCCAAGATGGTACCAGCTGATTAGCTGCTATGGGACCAAGGCTATATACATCTCTCTCCTCAAGCTCAGCTGCATTACAAAAATGTTCCTAATCCTCTAGATAGATTAAAGACTGTGTAATAGGATATTAAGGTTGAAGATAAGTATAACCTTAGTCCCATAACGCCAATTGATATAACAGCACTTACAACGTAAATCTTTAACCGCAATGTCAGAGTATCAAAAAGTGTACTGATTAAATCAAGTTAGTGAGTACTTCGCCTATCGAAAAAAAAAAAATCCAAACTGACCAAAAATTTATAAATCTTAATAGTTATTGCATTATGCTGCTAATTTTTAGCAAAACATTAAAAATGGATGTAATAGATGTTGACTTGTTAAATAATATGCACAACATCAGTGACTAGACTCACGGTGATGACTTCCTTCTGACTGTGAAGGAACACGACAATGTTCCCGTCACTCTCTTGACATCTTGATTTGTGTGCTAGTAAAAGTGCCTGGCTGACTTCCTGCAGTAGAATCGAACCCCCAGTGGTACGATTTAGACGAGTTCGTCTGCCCATGTCCCACAATGATCCCTTGAGTTGCAACTGCACCCTGGTCGCAGAAGTTTCCCTTTAACCCCACAGTTACCTGCCAGCAAATAAATAACAGCAAATATTTAGCCACCATTGGAAGCATAAACATTTAAAATATACTAAACGCCTAAAAACTTTTCATTCGCATTGTTAACAGCAGTTTGACATATGATACATGTGTGACAAAGAATGTTGCCACAATACACATGTAATGCAAGACTTTGAAACCCATTATTGCACTATCAGTGCTTATAATAGAATATAGATGTACATGGTACAATATAAAATTATTATTACCCAATTACGATCAATACTACTGCAGAAGCCGAGTAGGACAGTACTGAGCACTCACCCCCAAAGTTATAAGAGTTCAGACGCCGTAGCCTCCAGACAGGCGTTCACGGAGAGGAGCAGGAAACTGTTGGCTAAACTGTTTCCAATTGTCATCCCCAACCTGATTCTTGAAGCCATGCAAGATCTGGAAAAACATACACATTATGTGTATATTATACAAGTAGACAGACGGACAGCTGGTACATAGATTTATGCAAATATTTATTAAAAGACTAATTAGTGAGTTATTTACAAAGAGACTAGAATGTGGAAGGTGTGGGAGGGCATCTGCCACTAAGTGTGTGTGTGTATAATATATATAATGGTAGATAAAAAGATAAACAGCTACACAAATATAACAGTTGCACAAACTAACCCACGTGATAACATATTCTAGAATGCTATGCTATATATTATATAGATTAATATTGTGGTATATTTACTTTGTAAAACATTTCCTTCAGGTCGGCTTTCGGGTTGACCCAAGAAGCGATGGCATCACAGAAAAATATGAAGTCTTGGACAACACCCTGGGGGTTGAGCGATATCATGTTACAGATCCCTCTGAAGGCGGAGTCTTTCTCCTCATTGTCTCGAATATTACGAAGAGATGTACACCTGTTGGCATACATAACATAATTCTTGCATTCTACAAATATCAGACTGAAGAGTCGTACATTAGACAAGTCACTTGAACAACAACCTCTCTATTTCGAAACAGTAGTGTGAATGCACTCTAAAAATTAGACTGTGTATGTAACACATGGGGGAGGTTACACTACTATGCATACATTATAGACAGTATTAATATTGACACCTACCACTGCCTGATGAACAGCTGGAGCTTAGGAGCCACTTCTACCGCACTCACTAGACCTAGCCTGCCTATAGTTATAGCTACAAATATAAACATTCAATGTGTACAAATCCAGAATGTACCAACAGCAAGAAGTTAGTTTATCACTTAATATACTTGGTATACAATGGCACGTGTACATTGTCTCTCAGCGTGATCCACCATATATTAAGGTTGTACACTAGACTATGGTATAGGATACTGACCAGTGTTCTCTAGCAGAGTCTTGGGTGTGTTCTGTCTGTTGATGATATCAATGAGGTGTGGTAGAATCATACTGATATACGGTCTCATCTGCTCCCCTGTTAGCACAACAACATAACAGTATGAACAGTGTTAGATGTTCATATACAACAGTAGGTACATGTACGTACATATACAACAGTAAGTGCATGTACGTACATATACAACAGTAAGTGCATGTACGTACATATACAACAGTAAGTACATGTATGTACATATACATGTAATACATATAGTGCTATGATGACTGCTGTAGTTATAGTAGATGGTAGATGTAGAACACACAGATAGGGAGACCAGCATCATGTACATACCATACATGGTATAGACCAAAGGTGCTTAACACTAGGCCTATAAAATCTAAATGCTCTTTTGGACTTTTCTCAATTTGCAAGTATTTTGCATTTATTTTGTAATGCCAAACCTCCCACTATATGACCAGGGTCCATCTACAGACAACGATATAATATACTGTAATCTGGCTTTAGCATGCGGTAGCAGTCTTTGAGTTTAACTAAATTCACAATCATAACCTCTCGGGCTGTTTACTGCCATTTCCTACAGAAACAGCCCATGTGTAATTATAGTAACTACTAAACAAAGTTGTTTCAGATGTTTGTAATTTTAGCAAATCACTGCAATGAGTGCTTCACTGCAAACAAAAAAGTATCAATGTTTTGCAACCATCAATGTTAACTGCTCAAGTAAACCACAGGTGTGAATTTTCAATGGCCTTTTGCCGTTTTGGACTATGCCGGTGGCCTTGAACGCAAAAAATGTTGAGCACCTCTAGTGTAGACTGTAGTTAGATGTATTATCTATCTAGAGGCAGTGAGAGGAGAGTCAGTTATCTACTGAATGATGCAGCCATAAGTGTAATCAATTAGAATAGAGACTAAGCTACTGTTATTAATAATGATCATTAGCAATTAGTTGAACACATAATACTGTAGACATGTAACATTGCTTCACTAGTGGGCAGCCAGTACCAGTGATTATTACACAAACATATAATGCTATATAACTATGTGTACACTGTGTGTATGCACATTGTATATGATGCATTCACCGGCTTTCCACGGCACACCCTGAGTAAGCTCTTAGTCCTTTCGCCTTGAGTCAATTTTTACACATTCCCTACACCAACTCCATCCTCCAACTTTCAGCTCAACTCCAACTCCAACTTTGTGTTTACATCACACTTGCTGTTGACTATGCAATATAATTGACCATCAGCATTCACAATAACAAAAAGCCATGGCTGTATTCTAATTACAACAAATTTTTGCCTTCAGCCCTCAAGCTTTGGATTCATCTATAATTAGGAGCCAACCCAAAATGCTACTGTAGCAATAAATACGATAATGACTTCTGATTGGACAGGTGGGGCGCTGATTGGTTGCCCCAACTCGGTCTCGGAAAATAGGCATCTCCAACACTAACACCATGTTGTGTTTACACCACCCCCAACTTATGCAGAAGTTGGGCAGAAAAGTCGGAGTTGGTGTAGGTAAATGCAGCTCTTGCCAAATAATTCTTCCGAATCATAGGAAACGCCAAATCAAAGGAAACGCCGCTAAATTGATGTGAACCAGTCCTGAGAACAAGCAATTGAGAACTTGTTTTCTATACTAATTATAGAAACTAGTGAGTGTACATATCCTGTATCGACTTACCCATCTTGATAGATATCTCGCCAATAGCCCAAGTGGCGTTATTACATACAGATATGTACTCTGGGTTCAGATTGCTGGCTAGAATCGGCATTATCTCATCTAAATAACACAACAAGGTAGCATCATAGGTTCATGTTTACATATTCCAATAGCTACAACAACAAAAACCACCACCACCACATGCTGAATGTAGGTGGCGGATACAAGTGTAATAAACTGATTTAAGTACAACATACAGAATGCCATAAGTAAAGGGACTAATTAATAGGCTACTAATCATTGCTGGAGCTAGTCTATCACTACTACTGGTCCACAGTACAATAGAGTACATACAGTAAATAAAACAACACTTACTAATACAAGATCTAACATGCTTGAAACAGGCTTTAGTAAGATCTCCTAGAAGGGCAAACGAGCTTTGCCTCACCTCTGGCATGGGGTCCTACAACACCATGTTATATTATGAGTACAATAGTGAACAGTGACTACGAGCCGAGTGTGCACAAACTATCAAGGACGTCAACGACTACCAAAACATAACCATCTACTTGCCACTACCGAGTAACGTCGTACACGATGTGCAACTTACATGTCTTGACATAACACACACTGTAAGTAACAGAACCTATATCACAAGCTCAACAAGGGGACAAGTACAACAACAGGAAGTCAGTAGGCGGTGGGTTGTTTAGCTAATGAGTGAATGTAACGCCCACCCTATGAGGGATGTACATAATCTAATAGTAGTTTGTGATTAAGACAAAGACGGATCAAGCTATTAGCAAACAGCTATCTGCCTAATCACTGCGGAATGTTAGGTTACCTTAAAGGGCTAACTAACTAAAGAGGATTGACCTACAAATGAGATTATTGCATATTTTATTACCTGCATGCACTGATACAATAGCCTCATGATAGCACTGTTGGCTACGAAGGGTTCTATATTCTCCTCCAGACCCTCAGCTAGTCCACTGAGTAGATCTAAGGCTACTATCATAAAATCTTTATCCGGCATATCAAACTGCTCTGGTTGTGCTATGGATGCCTATAGAATGTATAGACACCGATATATTATGTAGTATGTGTATGAACTACACTATTAGCATATACCAAAGAGGGCACAACTCTCATTTCCAAATAAATGCTATGTAATAATATTACTGCCCATACAAAGTATTTAGTAACATTGAGAATGTGTAGTAGCTACAGTGCTGTGCATAATTCAGGAGTCGCCAGCAAATTTTTCGATATTTAAGGTTTGAGCTTCATTATTCTGTATGAGCTTGCTTTAAACTTTTGCATTTCATATATCAAACAAAAGATAAATCTCTCAGCTTTCTTTTAAGACTGATTTTAATAAAATCTGACAGTAACTGACCATGTGATCCCATAAAGACTTTCATCAAGTCATAATTCTACAAAATCTCGCAAGCGCCATTTTAAATTGCCCCATTTTGGGATGGCTATCACTGATTATGCCACATCTTGAAACTCACACAGTGAAGTTGCATAGTGTCAGACATTATATTTTGCACAATGTCATAACACAATGTTCACTTTTTGGAGGTTGTTTAGAGCACTTTCATCAGTATTTTAGTGGTGACCATGGGAGGCTAACAAATTAATGCAGAAACTCGGGGAGTGATACTTTTTCTTCTTCAAGAAGGCAATTCTCAGAGATCTATAGCTCAGAAAGCAGGTTGCTCATTGAAGGGTGTTCAATGAGTGATAAAGAGGTGGAGTGAGACAGGAAAGACCGAATGCAAGGGTCGACCCGGCAGGACACGTAAGAGCACAGTTAGAGAGGACCGAACACTTGTGAGACTGTCTTTGGCAAACAGGAGACTAACCTCTGTAGAACTTGCTAGGGATCTCAAGGAAAGCACTGGTGCTGTGTTATCTTCATCAACCATACGGAGACCACTGTTGCAGAACAACTTGAGAGGGTGCAAGGGAAGTAAAAAACCTTTGCTGACAGAACGCCAGAGAAAGGCTCGTCTGAGGTGGGCACGTCAGCATGTTAAATGGTCTGTTGACAAATGGAAAAGCGTAATATTCAGCAATGAATTAACATTTACTATAAACAACCATGGTGGCAACAACTATGTCAGAAGATCACCTTCAAAAGAGTACAAACCATACTGCATCTCTCCAACTATTAAACACCCTACCTCAATTATGGTTTGGGGGTGCATGGCTACCAATGGAGTTGGACGATTGGAGGTGGTTCAAGGCATGATGAATGATACAAAATACATTGATGTGCTTGAAAGGAAGCTGATACCAAGTGGAAGGGACTTGTTTGGCCCAAACAAATGGATCTTTCAAGACAACAATGCACCTTACCACAGAACAAAGATAGTCCAAGAACGGTACAGAAACAAGGATATTGAACGAATGGAGTGGCCAGTGCAGTTGCCTGATATCAACCCAATAGAGAACCTGTGGCAGAGAATTAGCAACAACATTGCCAAGAACAAGCCAAAGACCAAAAGAGAGCTAACTGAAGCAGTAATAGCAGCATGGTTTCGAGTAATATCAACTGTAGAACTTCAAAAACTTGTGGAGTTCCTACCAAGACGCTGCCAGATGGTGATTGCAAACAAAGGGTGGCGGACCAAGTATTGACCACAAAGATCAAACCCAACGGCCCATTCAGGGCCACCATATGTTACACAAGAGTGTGCTGTTCAAAAAATTGTGTTTACAGTACTTTGTAAACAAGACAAGTGTAGTTCATTGGGCCCTAGCAAATTTTAACACAATTGGGATTTTTCAATGTGGCTGACTCTGCTACCTATGATGGCAAAAAAAGTTGTTATTTTTAAACAGACAATAAAATGACAGGCATATTCATGTTGCTTGCAAAGCAAGGATTTCAAAAATGTATAGGTTTACATACCACTTTACATCAAATCATAAGAAAAATGCATGTATATGAAAACAATTGCGAAATTTTTAATGTGACTCCTGAATTATGCACAGCACTGTATAGCAAGAAGATATAATGCCTTCACCAATGGCAGTTAGGTGATGTGACACATTGAAATCAGAAGCAAATCACACCCAAGGGAAAGGCCCATCGCAACAACGCTGTAGCACCACACCCTAAAATGACAACTGTGTATAATGGTAATCTAGAAGTTGAAAGGTATCTATGGTAATAGCTTACATAGTTCTGCTCCAGTGTCCTCTCTACCAGACTGATACATCTTCTAAAGACAGGCTCAGCATAAGGAAGGAATCCAGACTGGAGAGCTGTGGCAATACTTGACAGACACTGTGGAGGAGAAGACAGAACTGACAAAGTCTGACAGTAATCAATATAAATAGTTTAATAACCACCAACAATGATGTCATCATGAGAAAATTAAACAAAGAAAGCCAGCAAAAAATATATACAATTGCATCATCATATCAGATTAATAATGAACCTAGAATGGATGTATGAGAATGTAATAGCATTGCTACCAAGAAATACTTTCTGTATGATAATTACAATAAATATCACCATGAAATATTTATTACATATAAACCACCTAAAATTAATAGTGCACGCCTAGCTCTATGAAATCTAGTGCGGTTTAAGATCAGATACATGAGATAACCAACTTGATGGGCAAATCTATACAGTAAGGTATAGACAAACCTATACACTAAGGTATAGACAAACCTATACAGTAAGGTATAGACAAACCTATACACTAAGGTATAGACAAATCTATACAGTAAGGTATAGACAAACCTATACAGTAAGGTATAGACAAACCTATACAGTAAGGTATAGACAAACCTATACAGTAAGGTATAGACAAACCTATACAGTAAGGTATTAAAATAGTTGATATGATAAACGCAGTATGCGCCGACAGATCGATTCCCAGCTTAGTACACAATAGTGATATAGTGCATCTACAGTTCACACACTTCTTGTTTATCTTATAGTGTATAACATGCACACGTACCTCAAGTATATCTTATAGTGTATAACATGTACACTTACCTCAAGTATATCTTATAGTGTACAACATGTACACTTACCTCAAGTACATCTTATAGTGTATAACATGTACACGTACCTCAAGTATATCTTGTAGTGTACAACATGTACATGTACCACAAGTATATCTTATAGTGTATAACATGTACACTTACCTCAAGTATATCTTATAGTGTATAACATGTACACTTACCTCAAGTATATCTTATAGTGTACAACATGTACACGTACCACAAGTATATCTTATAGTGTATAACATGTACACTTACCTCAAGTATATCTTATAGTGTATAACATGTACACGTACCTCAAGTATATCTTATAGTGTATAACATGTACACTTACCTCAAGTATATCTTATAGTGTATAACATGTACACTTACCTCAAGTATATATTATAGTGTATAACACGTACACTTACCTCAAGTATATCTTATAGTGTACAACATGTACACGTACCACAAGTATATCTTATAGTGTATAACATGTACACTTACCTCAAGTATATCTTATAGTGTATAACATGTACACGTACCTCAAGTATATCTTATAGTGTATAACATGTACACTTACCTCAAGTATATCTTATAGTGTATAACATGTACACTTACCTCAAGTATATCTTATAGTGTATAACATGTACACTTACCTCAAGTATATATTATAGTGTATAACACGTACACTTACCTCAAGTATATCTTATAGTGTACAACATGTACACGTACCACAAGTATATCTTATAGTGTATAACATGTACACTTACCTCAAGTATATCTTATAGTGTATAACATGTACACGTACCTCAAGTATATCTTATAGTGTATAACATGTACACTTACCTCAAGTATATCTTATAGTGTATAACATGTACACTTACCTCAAGTATATCTTATAGTGTATAACATGTACACTTACCTCAAGTATATATTATAGTGTATAACACGTACACTTACCTCAAGTATATCTTATAGTGTACAACATGTACACGTACCACAAGTATATCTTATAGTGTATAACATGTACACTTACCTCAAGTATATCTTATAGTGTATAACATGTACACTTACCTCAAGTATATCTTATAGTGTATAATATGTACACGTACCTCAAGTAGAGGGAAAAGATCTTTGTCCTCATCCTTCAAAGCATTCCATTTAGCAATGAGAGGAGGCATGAGTAGCTCTATGTACTCCTACATATATATATACATATACACATTAACATTATATAATAATTTTATTGTACATGTATTATACATGAAGCTTTTAGTGACGTAAACAAACCGCAACACAATTCATGTTTGCTACTTCAACACAGGCTGCTTATATAGATGAAGACATGTGTTGGACGTAACTAACCGTTTTGTTTAAGTGATATCCAACCGAGTCAGCCAGCGTGCCAATAGCATCGTATAGAATGAGTAGATTCTTGTGTTGATACTTGCCGAAAGCAAACACCAGAGTCTCAAGGATGTAGTGTAGGTAGGGTACGAGCTCCGTACAAGCCTCTTCCTCCAGAGTAGCGAATGCTGAACAGGCGGCTTCCTGCACACGCTTGTTGGCGTCTAGTATACGCTTGAGGAGCTGCAACCAGATAAGTGTAGACTACATTTCATCACATGTATACAGTAGCGTCGGTAGCAGTTATCGCGACAAATATTTAGAAAAAAGTCATATCCCTTTCACAAATGATACAGATACGCTGCATTTATTGTAACTGCAAAACAGATTACAGAAATAGCAGCTATCCCATGATACAGTGCTAGAGTGCACTAAAATTCCTGGCATACAGAGACTATGGACTGGCTGAGCTCGCTAAATAGGGTTAACTAACGCGGCCCATTGGTCAAGAAGAACCTGTAGGCCAACAGAGCAACACAGTAACTGCATGCATAGTATTGATAGACACCAACAGTGTACTCTAATAGTGTACTGCTATAATACTAAATAGACTAATGCTGCCACCTGTCTCACTCACCTCAGTCATGAGAGGCTTGAGGTACTTGTCATGTTCCTGAATGACCACCCAGTGAGCATACCTGCTCAGTGTCCAGCATGTAATGGACCTGACCAGCGCCTTCTTATCAGCTAGTCTACCTATGAGGTAGGGCACTAGGTCAGGTAGATGTGGGGTCATCCCTGACATGCAACCTACAACAACACCATATATATAACACACATATAAATGTATATAACACTGACTGGCATGTCAAGAGCTATGTGAGAGGTGTGAGCAGTGCCCCCCTTTGTTTATAGAGTGCCGGTGACATATTACATGTATTAATAGGTGTACAAAGTACTACATTCTGCCTCCACACAACTTAAAGTGTACAAGAGAAGAAATACACATAATATGACTGATCATCTAAACTAGTTTCTCATATATTGATCACTTTGCCTGAACAATACTAATACATCGACCAGAAATATCTGGAAGAGACCCAGTTCTGTTAATTGTCGGTTTCTATCTCCCAACACCGAGACTTTGGTGAGAGTGGAATGTGACTAGACATGACAGCCACATGAGGGAGAGAGAGCCAGTTGACCACTGGTAGAACTCGAGCACAAACACTCATTCTGAAACTCACATGTGAGCTAGTTGAGTATGCTTGCGCATTCAATTCTAACTGACGACACCACCAGATAAAACTATTCTTCCATTAGCTGTGATATCTTATTAATGCCAATTTATGCACTTGTGTGAGAATTAATGTTCTAAATAGAAGGGCCACTAGCTATGCGTGGTTACTGTAGTATAACCTGTCCTGAGTAAGAAGAATAAACCCTGACCTACCTTCAGCTATAGCGCCAAGCACAAGGATCCCACTCTCCTTCACCTCCCACACCTCATGGAAGAGAGTCTCCTTTAGTATAGGCAGCAGTATTGGCAGCAGGTCGTCTCTGAACACATTAGCCAGCACGTCCAGCCCAGCAGCAGAGCACTTTCTCAGGTTCCAGTTGGACAATGGTTCTTCATCATCATCATCATAACTGGGTGATGTGGCAATATAGTGAGTATGACTGCATGTTATGTGTTATTACATATATTAGGTCCCCATGTAAAAGTTCAGACTGCACAAGTAGATACACAACTGTTCACCTCAATTCCCCGTAATACATATACATTGAGCAACCATAAGAAGAAAAAGACACTTGGACTAAACCATAGTACTTACTCGTCGTCGCTGTCGGCAGCATTGCCATCACCTCCACCACCTTGATCTGAGTGTTTCTGCGTATGAGACTTGGCCCTGTGGAAACGAGGTCGGATATCCGACTCCTTGTCTGCTATGTGTTCATCTTCTTCCACATCTCCCTAAAAACATAATCTGAGGTAGAATGGGGGTGTGGCATGGCTAACTAGCAGTCGTCTGTTATAGGACATGTAACTAAAGTAAACGATATTAAACCACAAGAGGATAAAAAGATTAGCCCACATGTTGATTATCACCAACATAATTTCTACTAATAGGCCCCACATGTTTGCGTCATGCAATCACCAGTCCACTGAATCACAATGACAACGCAGAGAGAGCGTGTTAATGTTCACACCAGCTACATACATGTAGGAGGTGATATGATAGAGACTAACCTTGAGCAGTATGATATCCAGTTCAGAGTATTTCATTCCCCTGACCAGCACCGGTACGAGTTGCTCCATGTACGCACCCAGCACCTCTCTACACACAGGCTGGTCTGCCAGCGCCAACCAAAACTCACAAGCCTCCAGAGCTATGGACTCGTCTGCATCTTGGGTTCTCAGCAGCATAAACTATCAAGTAGAATAAAGGTATAATTACTTACACCATACATATTACATTCAACTAGACTCCATCAACTAAAAGGGGGCACTAAAACAATAGTGACTATGACTATCTGGTTGTTAAAATCAGAACATTCTTTGCAAATTATACCAGTAATAGAAGGTAAATATGGCTTGTGATATGGGGGTTGGGGGTGGATGGGAGCTGTGGACTAGGGATAAGCGTGGTTTAATATGGGTATACAATGTGCATACAGCAAGTAGACTAATGTCTGATATGTTGTACAGCTTTGTTTCTAAGTGAATGGTACAAGCTGGACTAGATAGATTGCTGTGTAAGCAGGTTTAAATCAATATGGTAAACAGCTGATCACAGTGTACTAATCCAGGCTAGCATCATCAACAGGCTGCCAATTATATTGACAGAAGATATTGCTATGTATTAGTCAGCTAATACCTCAGTGTAGTCACAGTGCAATAAATTGTATTTGAGATGACCAAGCCAAACCAATACAATAGAACAACTAGAGTATGTATGCACCAACCAACACCTGGCATAGTTATAATCCCAGATTATAATAAAGGTAAAAACTACTGGAACCCAGATTTGGGCTGTTTACTCAAAACTAATGTTTACATGAATACAACTTTAATGGGTGCATTGGCTCCCCATTGACAATGACCAGCAAACCAAACCAAGCTGTCAGGCATAAAACAGTTTGACTGTGTCAGACAAAATGCATGTCAGGTCGATACTATAAATCACTTAGCTCAATAACCTTTCTGCAGGGGGCTGAACCCAACCCCACCACTAAACACAACTGGGGAGATTCAGAAAGATACCAGAGATAGTTTACAAATTGGTTTTGTTGTGCTTTGTCAATAAAGGAGAGACACTATCATGGTTACATTACAACATGAAGCCATCGGAAGTGCAATCAAGATTACAAACTAACAAAGACCCCAAGCTAGAAATTTGATAGAAAATCAATGTTTGAACAGGTTTAAATTAGCATACACAGAGCCAGGGCCAATAGAGTCTGTAACCTATGAGTACATGACTGTCCAATGGATGCCTTACCTGCACTATGTTAGCCATGTGTGGGAGTAGTCTGTCCATTCTCACTTCTACCAGCATCACTAGAGCTCGACAAACATTCTTAGTCACCTCTACATCATCATCCTCAGCCAATACAAATAAATTCTGAAAACACAATAATACACAGTTGTGTAGACGATGATATTAGAGCACAGATAAGGTAACCCTGGTGTAAGTGAACAGTAATATGCTAATGCCATCACATTAGGTTGTTCATACATGCAATGCAAGTAGTAGTGACAGGTAAGAAATGATACATTAGTAATCGACACTGCCACATATAGATTTTGTACTATTTTACTGAAATTCAACGATAAAGTAATGTGTAATGCGGTATGATACTAAATACAATCATGTGCATGCTGCATCGTAATAACCTAGTTTCATAACTAGTCATGTATGCTCACCTTTGCACAATGATAATGACAAAAATACTCTTTTATGCTATAAAAGCCTTGCAAAAGTTCACGGAGGTTGAAACACAATGGTGTGGATATAATAGTACACTTTTTTACTTCCTTTCGCTCTATTGTTTGAATGCCCACAAGTATACTATTATAACAAGGGCAGTTATGGTACAGAGTTACACTGATATAGCTGTACCAACACCTACCTCAATGAATGTATCAATATGGTTCATTAGTGATGGAGCTCTGCTGATGATGAACTGGTTAACACAGGCTATAGCATGGGATCTAAAATGTTCACACCCATGCCTGTTAGATACTAAACATGATCAACTGAACCAATTCCACATGGTGGTGGTAACAACTTGCACTTGAAAATACAGGCAAAGCTGATGGCAGACAAAAGGTGGTGTCCTGGCAATTTCAGTTTTAAAGACGGTCCTTTTTGGTCAATGCTGCGAATGCACCAGCCAAATTCAAACATTATTTTGTGAAAAACTTCAGTGCACCAATAAGTGAGGATAGTTTTTTGACTAAGCAACAAAACAGTGCGATGGATCTTTTGCCCTAGGATTCTATGAGCTCTAGGATGGTACAAGAGGCTGCGAAGACATTGAACACATTGTAAATCAAATAAACCACAGTAGTAACAATTCTTTTGAAGGCTTACCTAATCTTAGGGTGATCATGTCGAAAGAACTGGAGAAATTTAGGTATAAGAATATTAAGAGGACGATTCTCCACATCAGCATCCAGTAACTCAGGTGAGTCTTCACATATCTTTTGCAAAGCCCCGAAAGCACCCTACACAAAGAATGATGTGAATTAGTCACATAAATATAATTAATATAAATATTCATGCCCTTTGCCAAAGCACCCCCTCCTCCATATATACAATGAAATAACTATGGCATCCACAAACTAGAAGCATAATAAAACACATAAATCTGTTTCCAAAATGGGTCATCTGCAATTGCACACTGTAGATTTTGAAACGCTAACAAACCTCAACCACATGAAAATTGCTGGAATCCAGACAGTTACACAGAGAAGGAAGCAAGTCTGGCCATTCCTGAAGCCCTTCGCGTGAAGTGATGGTAGTTATCAATATACCAATCGTAGCACGAATTAATGCAGACGGGTCTCCAATGCTGTTTAGACATTCCTGTTTTATGAATACTGTGACTTCTTTAGGCAACTTAGAGTAATGGGCCCGAATGTTGTTCTTCACAATAAGCCCGCTTAATGATCGCGTCGGCTCATCTAGGCAAAAGAAATATCAATTTTATGAGTTATAAGTGCACACAATTAACATGATATCACAGCAATGCTCATGGAATTTTGTCAATATTGCCTCAGGAATTCTTACCTTCAGTAATAAGCTTGGTAAGAACAAATATAAGGTAGTTATTGAAGTCAGGATATTTGTTTAGTTCCTCTAGTTTCTACAAAACAGAGCAGAAGGGTAGAGGCAGAATGCTCATGAAGACAATAGATTATAATATGACAGGCTGAATACATAGCCATGCTGGTGGCTGGAAAGAGACATGCTGTAACTACCACTATACAGAAACTCTTAACACACTTATCACACATTTCCCATTTTTGACTTTGATGGCAATGTTAAGTACCAAAACAGCTTTACTATCGGCATGTATAAAAACCTCTCCTAATGTCAAAAGAATTTAAGAGTACAAAGCAATGAGTCAACTACGTTGTATATTAAGAGCAAAATGAAAACTCTGATGAGAAACAAATACTAAATTGGTGATAAGGAGGTCACTTTAGCTTATCGAAATATGCACTCCGAGTGGGGCTTTCTTAGCCAGACTTTACCACCTGTCCATCCGTACACACACATGGATTGGACCACTAATGCAAAAATGTGCTTCTGCCATATTTATGGAAATGAAGGATAGTAGATGTTCTTTATAGGGAGCGATTAGATTTGCCCCGCTTAAATTATTTATCTTGCTAAGGTGCAAAGCAACATACAAACTAGAAATATAGCCCATTGCATAAAAAAATTGACCTTTTATTAGGCTTACTACCTGCAGCTCCGCTGGTGGTTATAAGAATATTGGCCAATAGTTCAAAAGAGCTGTACAAATTTTAATTCCAAAAATCGCAAGTTGATATTACCTAAACATTAGTCTAGTCATCTAATCTAAGTGGGTAAGCTCAAATTCCACTAGGTGTAGGCACCTGGCACCTAGCCTGCCTGTTCAAGACTGGGTATGAACATAATGATGGCCAAGACTAAAACAGGTAAATAGAATGTTGACAAATACGCCAATTGTAGTACAAAAAAGAGGATCTGAAATGCTATCAGACCAAACATTTAATGGTGAAGAAAAACAGGCTGTTGTTGAAGTCGAAGTTCTTCAAGACGAGAAACTAATGTCGCATACTACTAGCATCTAACGAGGCCTATGAATATAATAGGTTGAATATGTCAACGATTTTAAAACATTGGTACTACTGTTACTACACCAATCTACTGCCCTGTTGGCGAGTTCTCGTGGGATTGATTAGAGACAGATTCAGGCCAATCCAGCCGAGTCTAATTGTTTTCCCTACTTACAGTTACTAGCTGTGCTTTCAGTTCCAGTTTGAGTTTATTATAATATAATATATCAGGGCTGTGACAACCAGGGGGGGTAATGTGGTCATTTACCTCCCCAGAAATCTGTCCCAAAAAAATTATCTTTGTTGGTGTCAAATCTCAAAATTGAACTTTGAGTACATTGATCACAAATTTATGGCCAGCGAAAGTGTTATAGTGATAGTCTGAAAACCAGTATAAGCTATCCATGATCCTGCATACTTGTTTGGATTTGGTGGAGAGCATTTTAAGCTATCTACCCGGGCGGCCGGATACTCTGGCCTGAGCTTTTCACCCCTCGGACAAAAATAGTTGTTACAGCCCTGAATCAATGAGAATATGAACACAATATCGAATATGATTAGGCCTATAATATAATACTATTTTATATATTTATATTATTAATTATTATTATATACTTAATACAATACTGTTCTATATAATATTATTAATTATATTCATAATGATAATCATATTTATATTTATATTACATCATAGGCCTACAATCTAAATACCTCAAAAACACGGCATCATGCAAAGTAAAACTTCGGGAAAATTTTGATTACGCAATGTGGGCCCTGATATGATATGAAGTTGAAATGTCTTGTTAGTGATTCACTCTTTCTTTAGGTAAAGGTTCAGTGACTGCCGTTAACCGGTGAACCATTCCTGGGTACAGGTGGCAGAACTGGTGGCATACGTTGATCACGACTGGATCGAAAATATGTACCTGTTGAACTTGTCTTTGTACAGCAGTATCAGAAGATTGAGACTCCTTCAGAAGTTCTATTATTTGTCTCAACCCATCCTCTTTCGGCACCCACATTGTTGCCATTCTCAGTCATTTATTCGAGAAAACTTGCGATTGCGCGACACGGATGTGCACTATTGCCGCTTCGTATCATAGGCCAAACATTATTTTGTACCACTGACCAATCAGCTCATGAATGTAGACTAGGCAACCCAAAAGAAAGCGGAGTTGTCAGCCTAATGCTTGTGTCAGCGAAATATTTAAGAAATATCACATGTTCTCTTCAACATAGAGTAATTATTATTAGTTGATAGCTCTTGAATGATCATATACATTTCAAGATGGGCGTGGATGCAAAGCGCTTGATCGGTTTAGTATTTTATGTAACTTTTGTTACATTATGGGGACTCATTGGGACACTTATGTTATTGTTCAGATTCCTAAAGTCACCATTCAATTTTTTTCATCAAAGTGATTGGAGCAATTTACCTTCTAACGCGAAAGATCCAACATTGGGAGTACATGGTTCTGTAAGATTAGAAAAGTCGGTAAGAAAAGAATCGAATGAATAATACTGTCAAATATTCAAATACAAACTCATATAACTAACACATTGACAACAGGGCATTTTTCTTCTTCCTGTTTTATAATTCATTAATTGGTCTTAATAAAATTTATGTTGCTATTTAAAGAGGTAGCCTTGTGATTCTCGTGCTAGTTGCCCCCTATTTTAATTTTAGCAGTACTCTGTCGAGTTCCTGGGACCAACTGAATCTGATTGACTACATTAATAAGGTTCATAATAGAATACGTAGACATTATAATTATGCAGCAATGCCAACCATATGCGAGTAAAAGTAACGTCGTAGTGGTCCATTAAATATAAATGTTAAACTATCCATGCCATGGATGAAGGTAAATGCAATTTATAAGGTAATTAGATATGAACCTTTCAAATTTGTCACTAAAAATAAAAAACACAACCTGCAAACACGTTTTTGGAGCAGTTGTTTTAAAAAAAATATACACTGTGACATCACAGTGTATTTTGCAGGTGATGGCAATTAGAAACCTCCTTTCACATGTCCAATAACAACGCTCGTAGCCGAAGCAAAATTGTGCACAGTGATTGGATAATAAAACCTATTGTTTATTTTATCGTAAAACAGTAATTATTAATTGTTATATTGTGTTTCATGCACAGGTTTACACTAATTATTGGACATGTGAAAGGAGGTTTCTAATTGCCAACTCCTGCAGAATAATCCACTTCTGATTGGACAGTGGATATTTTTAAAAACTGCTCAAAAAAACGTGTTTGCAGGTTGTATTTTTTATTTTTAGTGACAAATTTGAAATGTTCATATCAAATTACCTTATATATTGTATTTAGCTTTCTTCGTGACATCAATAGTTTAATGTGAGTATTTATACACATGTATAGCGTATAGGGCCTACAAGTATGTACTGGAAGAGTCAAAGAATGTTCTATGTCTATGCAAATAATAAACTATAAACATAATATATAATATATATTGATGTTATGAGCATGTATAGGGCTAGGTGCATGCACTTACTATGTACATGTACAATGTATATTTTCATAAATCTAGTTCTGGTTGGTGTACGCCTCATGTAATTAGTTTTTTTCAGAAATTGAAGATAACTTATGTTGCCAACGGAGAGAAGGGCAAGCCACTTATGCTCTGTGTCCATGGTTTTCCAGAATGCTGGTATTCTTGGAGGTTCCAATTGAAAGAGTTTTCACAGAAATATTGGTATTGTATTAACATTGTAATCACTTATGCCCACATGACATGGTTCTAGGTATGTTAGAAATTTTGGGGCTACTTTTTTGCAGTTTAGCATCTGCATGTATTAGCTACTATTAAAATAGTTTAAAGTGAAAGGCAACTTTAGTTTTGACTTCAATTAAGATAAACAGTTATGCCCCCATGACACCATTGATGCATATCACAATGAATTCTACGCGGTGTTACATAATAAACAATTGCATAATATATTGGGTCACGTGACAGCGTGGAGGCCGCCATGTCACTTGTTCACCAATTTTGGTGAACGGAAGTATTATTACGCAGGCGCCACACAGACTTGTGGGGCTGTGTAGACTTCAGTTTCGGTACTAACAGGCTGTAACGGGGCGTATCCAATTAACCGCGATGAAATGTGAGTTTGTTTAAACTAAGGCTAATATTGGCACGGCTCAACTTTGGCTTTCAAAAAGAGTGGAAACTAAATTACGCTCTGTGATTTTTTGAAGTTCTTAGTGTGCTGCTTTATCCTGTAATTACCCAGCACAGTGATTGAATGACAATAACTAATCTGTACTATAAAGCTAAGCTACAGTAACAGTTTACAGCTATGGAAATCTGCAGCTTATAGAAATAATCCCCAACTATCTATCTAAAGTAAGTAAGTAAGAGCAACTCAACTGCGAGAGCAGTAGGCTAGTCGTAGAGTTAGAGTAAAAAGTAGAACTTCTTCTAATTTCTGATTTCATCATAGCATATTATGTTATGGTGTTGATTATGAGGATAATTATTTATTATAATTATTATTAGGGCCTATAAAATAAAAAAACAATCGAGTTCTCACGACTTTACGCACTTTTAAGTGCGGTCTCTGTGAGAAAATTGCAAAAAAAAAAAAAAATAGTGATTCTTTTCAATTCTATTAATATAAATAATTGAATTTTATAGTTAGCGACTGCAGTACTGGAAATGGAAATGAACAAATAATTATCTCATTATTATTAGATTAAGGTTAACAGATGAGATTTAGGTCGAACCACTCGAACAACTTCTCCAGGATTTAGAGACCATAAACAAGCAAGATTACTTTTTAACGCCGCTCGCTCCCCATGTACACCTTCCTTCAAATACTAATAGACTAGGCTAATCAATAATTATATAATTATTGTAATAAACATATTAAAAATTTCAATAATACTGCTATATTATTATCATTAGGTAACATAAACATTGCCTATTATTCAATGCCATAATTACAATAATATTAATTTGAATGTCATTGTTATTGTGGCATTAAATGATGAATGGTTGAATAATGTTACCATTGATAATATAATAATAAGTAATGTTATATTTATTTTATATTATTATTTAGTTATATTTGTATTTTATTATGTTGGAGATATAAGTATTGTATATAAATGTATATATTTTATATAATAATAAATATAATTCAGAATTATTATTGTCATAACATAATATATTTATCATCTACATATTTATATTAGTTAGGCCTATTAAATTGCAGCTATTTATTCATGTTTATATAGGGCATGATGAAATTATTATATTGTTGTTCTAGTTGATAGTAGTTGGATAAATAATAATAATTTCAGAATTGTTTTGGATGACATTCATGTGTAATAAAATTCAATTTGAGAATCAACTCTAAAGAAACCTTACACTAATTCATACATTTCGCGTGGAATAGCTTCTTTTTGAATCGAAATATCACATTTTTGTAATGTTGTTTTGATTTTGTGATGAAAATCAAATTGTTCAAATCAGTTTGACGAAGCAGTTCTTTACTGTTTTTTTTATTTCAGTGTCCTTTTTGTTTGATATGTGTGAATAACTGTATTATTTCGTTTGCGAAAAACCTCTCCGTATTTATTAATTAAATAATTCAACTGATGATCTGTGGTTACGAACTACATGTAAATTAGACAATAGTTGCCTATTATTTCCTTGATTTGGTTGCTGTTTTAATATATTATCTAGAATGTAAATGTGAATATTTCATTTCATGTTCCAGAGATTAAGATGACTCATGTATCAGCTCTCCCTTCCTCTTTCTGCTACAAGATTAACATAGGCTGCTGCATCTACATTCGTAGCTACTGAGTCCTTCATTGTTGGTGACTCTAATATGCTTCAACTAATGGAGGCGGTATTTTTGGGTAAACAAACAGATTTTATTTCATTTGGTTTTTAAACCAAAAGACAATTGATGACAAGACTTTCCATCTCAAGCCACTCTACATTAATTGTACAATTACTTAGTATGCTTGTGCTGCTAATATAAATATTTCTATTTTGTAGATGATTGAACTTTTGAGTTAATTTATATATAGAGCTTTGTCCTTTTTGCTGTTTGAATAGATAGGCTACAATTGTTAATTAATTTTCATTATTTTGATGGTTCAGCATTCTTATTGGTTACTTTTTAGACTACCATTTTGACAACCACCCCAATTTTCAGAGCATCAAGACCCGGATAATATGCTGAACTAGCACAGTTCTATCCATCGTAAAGCCAAGGAAAATATGGATTTGGCAGCTGTCATTTTCCTCACGTGAGTGTATAAATACCTGGTAATCTACAGCTTGACAACCTATCAACTAGTCTTTTATCAAGGCTTTATTTGGACTTGTCATTTTAGAAAACCCCACCCCAATGATGTATCTAATGCGATAACAGTTTTGCCACAGTTGGAACTGTTGCTTTAGACTTTGTGCAGTCCTAAAAACCAACTTGGTCTTTGCTGCATTGCATGTGGATTATGTCTGTTTATAGAGGATTTTTGCTGATTCCCGTTGTATCCATTTTATTTCATCACCATTGTTGTATCCATGTTGTTATCAAATAAGCTTTATGGTTTGGCTCACATATTTCAGAACAGCTTTATTTCTCCAAATCTGCATTTTGGTTTTATAGGGACATTTATTAGTGACACAAAAGTTCTATGGCTATAGGTACAGTAGGCCTAATGTTCTTCCTGTTATCATGGCTAACACTCTGGAAAAGTCGTGGGAGGTTGTTATTCAGTAAGGTAGGTCTCCAATCATACCTAGTATAACAGGGAGACATTTTAATTCGGTGTCAAATGCATATTGCCAAAGCTGTACTACTAGGGCAGCATTTATCAACTACTTTGCAGAACAGGTGCATACTTTATATGATTATATAAGATTTTGTTTGCCCTAATACTCAGTATGTTACTGATATTCTAACAGGACATGAAGTACGTTTGGAAAGAGATAGGTGGGCACGGCAGTCCTGGCTATAGTGATCGCTACTGCACTTACACTCTTGGATTCGGTAAGCTATTCTCCTCCATCTAGGTAGAATGTTTCATAATTTTATGTACCATGTGTGTATCGTTTTGGTTTCGAAGGTGGCATCACCATATACATGTACACTGTAATAGGAAGACAACTATTTTACTAAAGCACCCTGGCTATGTCGAGTGCTTTGCCAAGACAGTATGTCTTGACTACCTCTCTTTATAATAACCCAATCGCTAAAGTATCAGCTTCATCTTTCATTTTAGTCTTTATATTTAATATTTGGGTAGTCCCAGCTTTGTAAGCAAGTGTTAGCAAGTTGCCTATGGAATCCATATTGGTTCACTGGTTAATCTTGAGTTATGCTTTCAAGATTTCGATTTCGATCCTGCAAGTGATAATGGACCACAATGAACCGCCACTACAACTGTGTTTATATGCATCTTATGTGGTGCAGTGCAAAGTGGTATTGCTTGTTTGGGAACTAAGCTAATCGTTGTAGGCCTACCATGTTTTCCATAGATGTTACTATACTTTAGTATAAAGCAAGACTGTCAGGAGCTACAGGCTAAGAAAACAGGATGTCACCAATTCCTACCATATCTGGCACCTGTTTATAGCAGATATAAAAGAGCACACTAGAGAGCTACTAAGAGGGTTAGTAAATAATTGGTGTACATATTTATGAATTACTGGTATTTTTACAAATGTGTGACTCCTCAACTGCATACTTGGAGAGTGTAGAACACAAAAAGATATAACATGCATGTACATGCGTAAACAACCCCCCTGTAAGATGCATTGTTTTTGAGCAGAGCAAATTTCAAAGGTGTAATTGTGTTTTGTGTTGTGGATATGGCGTTGCACATAAATATGCCGAGTGATGGCCATATAATATTATATTTCTACCTGTGTTGGTGTTGTGAGATTGCTTTCCATTTAAAATGTATCCCGCTATAACAATATCATATGCACAGTTATAATATTTTAATATGATATATTTTGACAGTACTTCGTCTTACTATTACAAGAAGAGCAAAGAAACCAACTTTGGAGGACATCAAAGCAGCCTATCTTCTAAGCTATGTTTATGTTTTTCTATATACAGTGAAATTATAATATAGAGACTATCGATTTTTCAAATATAATCTAAAAGTAATTCACAAAACGATAACTTAGCTAATGTATTTATAAAATTTTAGCTAATTTATAAACTTGTATCAAGTGTGCAGATAAATCCATATTACTAGAACACTTGAAACCACACTGGCCCATTATTGTTCTGGGTATGTCAGTGTCACAGACTTGTTCCTTTCGTGCAGGAGCCACTAGCTGGTGGTGTTTAGGCTGATATGCCTCTTTATTTGTGTCTCCATGTACACTCTTTGGATGGAGTAGTGACCTGACCAAATAAACAAAACAATTTCAGTTGTTGCAAGTCATGGATGAATAATATTCCATTGCCACTTGAGCTCTAAAGATAAACGATGGTCTCACCTTGAACATATAAAACTGCTGCTGCATGTCAATTCACCAGTCTTTTTTATATCTAATCTTGTGCCTGTATTATCCTGGATAGGCTGTTGATTCGTTACTGTTCGTGTTTCCACTCGTCTTGGTGATACAGATGCTAAATATATATGTATATTGTATAACATAAAGTTTTGCTATATTAAATAAATATAAAATGGGTATACCCAGTGAAATAAATTGTGGTGGCAACCACTAGTCGGAGCAGAGTAAGAAGCATGGTGGTGGTAGGTATAACAACATCTAATTGTGCTTAGAAAGTTGGGAATAGACACAAACATCTCAACAAAAATTTTAAATGTTTTATCTAAGTGCTACTACTTGCCTAATTTTTGCTGAAATAGTGTAATTTATTGTCACTGTGCCCGAAAAATCGGTAAACCAGTTCTTGCAGTTGATGACCTTGGGACTGTGACCTTTTTGTAAAGGTTTCCATAGAGTACTCTCTTTGGCGTCATGGAGTAGATAACTCTATAGTGTTCTCCAAAATGGCGCGAATCCTTTGAGAATTTTTTATCGGTCATAAAAGGAGACAACTCCACATTCATAAGTTTGAAAATTGCCCTGAAATGAGAAAAGGGGTCATCTTTGTTGGCTGTTTACAGCAGCTACAACTGAAACTATTTATCTAATTCTTATTTCATACGATACTTAAACATGTAAACTAGTGCTAAATAGTACAAAAAAGTGCAGGGATATTTGTTCACTTACCATACATTGCTCTTGAAAATGAGAATATTCTATTTCGAAAGTTGCTCTTCCCTTTAAATATGTTTGTAGCGTTATCAAGTGATACTTACATTGTTAGTTTGGTGAAAAAAATTCTGGAATTCATATTTCTCTTCACTGTAATGCATATCTTTGACTGCTTAGTCGTGCAGCTTTATATATGGTATTGAATTTGGAATGTTTTGTATGGTTTTTAGTCTACTGCTTGACTAATGTCTTGACAATGTTTATGTATCGACTATATCGTGTTAATTGTTCTTGAACCTACCTACTGGGTCAAAAGTTGTATTCTCTTGGTGCTAAGGAATTAATATTCCACACTTTCTTTTCTACAGGGTTGTTGCTATAAACCTTCCAGGATACGCTGACAGTGATAAACCCAGTGATTTGTCTAGTTATAGAGCGGAGTGCTTGGTAGATAACTTAGCAGAGGTTGTGGAAGCCTTAGGTCAGTATAAACCTCAACCCCTCCCCCCTGCATAGAACATGTTTAATGTACAAGTAAACAATATGTATAATAGTGGTCTGAATTGTATATAGTACTCAGTTGAATCTAATTGGCATTCTAATATAAGTATGGATCAAGACATGTGTTGTAACATTTTAATTATGTAACCATTAATTGTACTGCCTTTCTTAATAGGTTATGAGAAAGTGACCATGGTTGCTCATGATTGGGGCGGAGCTTTAGCTTGGGCCTTTGCACGTCTTCACGCCTCCATGTGTGAAAAAGTTATAATAATGAATGCTCCAAATGGACCTGCAATGAGAAAGATGATGGGTACTTTGAAACAACTACGAAAGTCTTGGTAAGTAATTTTTACTGGTAAAATAAAGGTGTCATCACTATGTTATTGGTTGAAATGCATGTAGCAAGGTGAACCTTATTTTATATGAAATTTCTCAAATTTATGGCGCGAGGCCCATACATTTCCCTGTGATTGAGGGAGGGGGAGGTTTGCACATTCTGATTGGGCTTGTGAATCTAGGATTAGGTAAGCATCAGTTCTACTCCCCAGTTGACTGTCTTTGATATATGGCTGAGGCCACCACATCTAGCTCATCAGCGATCTCAATACACGTGACTCATAGATGTAGAGCTATGCCATTGTTTTCATGAGTTGTGCTCCATAGCATGGAATCATATTATGGGTGAATGGGAGGTAGACAAGGTATTTGATTTTATCACAATTTATATTTGCTACACTAAGTTTGTTCAAAAGTGTCGTCACATTAACATGGGAACTTTTCGCTGAATTTATTAGTTTCAATTTTTCATGTGATTTTGCTGTATGTTAGAACGGATTTTATTACTTGCAGGTATATGTTCTTCTTCCAACTCCCATGGTTACCAGAAATATTCCTTGGCTGCTGTGATTTCCAAATGTTTCATGAATTTTTTCAAAGTGCTGCATTTGGTGTCCGAAACAGGGATAATATGAAAAATGCTGATGTTGATGTGTTCAAACATGCTTTGTACACCTGGGGTACGTCTAAAATTGATAGATGTCAGTACAATGTATTAATGTCTAGTCTCACTCTTAGGTTACAATTGACAGCATTTGTGGTGCTCTAATTTGAGGCTACAACATACCAAAATCTCTGTGAAGTTCTCTGATCCCTTGGGGTGATTATGTTTGAAAACGAGTTGGAATTGTATTCCACGGCTCATACAAAATAAGGTTTTTATTGTTACTCCTACCGCCAATACTCAGTAGAGAAGTATTAGGCCTATGCTTTTAGGTTGTCTGTACTGATCTGTTTACAATCACGTCACTGCTCAGGATCTTGTTTTAAGGCATGTCTTGTTTGTGTAAGAAGCGTCCAGGTTTGAAATGTTGTGTACTGTCATATGCTGTACACGTACATATATATATCTCAATTGAATGAAAAATAGTGTTGTTATAATCTAAATTAAAAATTTCTGTTTTTCACTGAAAATATTTTATAGATGACATGGCCAGAGAATGTGAACAGTGAAAAATGAACACATGCATATTTACAGCTAAATATTTTAATTTGTTTCTAGAATCCCGGAGGTGTGCAGTGGACTTTTATCGTGCTGCTATGAAACTTAGTGATGCTGGTACCATCAGACAGAGGTTGAAAGATTCGTCTATTTCCTGTCCTCATCTTTTAATATGGGGTACAGAAGATAATGCTCTGTCCCTCGAGCTCGCAGCACTTAGTGCCAAGGTCTCGGAGTTAATTAGTGTTGAATATGTTTATGGGGCAAGCCACTGGGTACAACAAGATAACCCAGTAGAAGTTAATAAAATTATGTGGAAGTTCTTGAGCTAGTTCTACTTGGAGTGATTATTCTACTGTCTATCACTAATTTTTCTTTCCATAGAAATTTTAGAAATATTGCTAGGTTATTGTATCCAATCATGTCGAACGTATAATTTTCTGGATTTTGTCTCTAAAGCTTCAATTTTCACAGTTTGGTACTGTTTAGTCTCTATTGATTGTTTTATAAACTAATTATTGTTTAATTTTTGCTAGGCCATATGATGATTTATATTGCTGCTAGAATAAAGAGTCCTGTTAACTCAAACCAAGTTGAATGCATCAAAGTTATCTAACTCTAAGAGGTTAAGGTTCACAAATAATACAAAGTCATGATGATGAAATGAAATATGCAAGATCGCTGGTGCCCAGCAATGGATGCATGAGTTTGTATTGAGCAAAGGTTTCCTGATAGTGCAGTGTTGGATGGTTTTCTTCCCTTGATTAGTTTCATACTCTAAATTCTATATATTCTCTTAAGACGTCACTGCATACATCGTAATAATAACTTCATACTCAACCCAGGCATAGAGGTGCAACAAAAGGCTAAAAAGATGGCGCTGATAAAGCATCCGGTCTATGTCAGAGCTTTTGTTGCACTAGTCACTCTATTTTGGGGGAGTTGGATTGTTATTGGTGCATTAATACGGTTTCTCTCAGGGCCAAGAAAGTTTTTGTATGCTAGTAATTACAGCCAGCTACCAAAATGCGCTCAAGATGTTTCTTTAGGAGTCCATTGCTCCACAGTGATTCAATCTGCCACAGTCAGTGTGAGTTATGCCACGCCCCTTTCATACTATTTTTTGTGGATGTAATGTCCAGTTACTTATGTTCTCTGCTAAAGTTGTGTTTTTTTACTTCCATTCATTCTCGTGAAGTGTGTTAGCTAAGTCTATGATTGTGTCGTTTTGCCTTTGTCATTGTTTTAGTTCCTAAGCTCTACCTTTTCCGTTATCCTCAGACCTCGGCTGGTGAACAGTGAGTGACCTCTGCCTACTCCTGATCTTTATCCTCTGCCTATGGCCATGATGTTTTGTCTAATAATAACAATATTTACCATACCTACCATTCCAGTATTTGTCATATGGACAGGATGTAGTAACAATTCACGCTAAATTCAACCACATACTATACAGCAGTTCAGTTTATTCGTACCCCTTGCTGTGTTATTTCATCCGATTACAATAAAAAATTCTGACTATTAAAAGTGCAGTGTGTATTTTCTATTATGTATGTTATTAGAGGCCATTGAGGATAGGTAATTTACTTCATATTCTCTCTTCTTACATATGCAAGGAGTCTGCTGCTTCAATGTTATGTATGCATGGACCATGGAGATATGTATTTTTATTTATAGTTCTTAGATTTTCACATGAATTATAAAATACTTTATTTATTGAAGTAAAATGCTCCATCACTATAACAATATGAAATTGTAAAACTTGTGAAATGTCATTTTTAGAAGCTAAAAATAAAATATGTGGCCAATGGGGATGAAGGTAAACCTTTGGTGTTGTTACTTCATGGATTTCCAGAATCCTGGTACTCTTGGAGGTTTCAGTTGAAAGACCTCAGTGACCAATATAGGTAACCTATATATTACTACTATAGAATATTTAGAGTATGGTTTTGCCTGTTTAGCCTCAGCTTTCTAAGATATTGAGATAGCTACTGGTGTTCAAGTGATGCTCTTTTTCTCCAGAATGATAGAATATTTATTGAGTCTTCTTATTTTAAAACTCGCCAAATTCATTCTGTTTCAGAGTTGTGGCTTTAGACATGAAAGGCTATGGTGATAGTGATAAGCCTCAAGACCTGGAAAGTTATGCCATTGATAACTTAGTTGAAGATGTAGCCGCTCTCATTAAAGTTCTAGGTAATAACTTCCTATTACTCATTTAGGTGTGATTGCTGCAGAGTCTATGTTTCCTATCTGTACCTTTTACAAATGTGTTATATTTGTATAATGTGTTGTATTTATTCATTAGCATAACATGTTATTTTCACTTACGAGTACATCTACAGTGTACACAGACAGGTACATGTACATACGATAGGCCTAATACTAAAGTTTACGCCTGAATATGTTACAAATGCAAGCAATGGTGTAAGTAGCAGGTAAATATTTCTATCAATGTAGAAGGCATTCTTTTTTATTAAAAATCTAAAATGTTTAATACTTGGATCTGTATATTTTCTAGGCCAAGAATTTTAAAACCAAGCAATTTTGTTGGAGTATTTATCTATTTTGAAGCAGCAAGTAGAATTTATTATAATCAAACTCTAAACAAAGTTAGTGTGCTTGTATATCTAGTGTAGCCTCTGCAACTGTAGCATATAGACACTGTGCCAGTATTCTTACAGGATATGAAAAGGCTACGGTCATCGGACATGATTGGGGTGGTGTTATGACTTGGCAGTTTGCAGCCAAGTATCCTGACATGTGTGACAAAGTTATTGTACTAAATGCTCCTCATCCATCAGCTCATTTTAAACATCTGACAGGCAGCTTAAAACAGTTCCTAGCCTCATGGTAACTTATCTTATATTAATATTGTTCTATGCACACAAACCCAGGTTGTGTTGAAGGCTAACCTGCTACAATATTTTCCTATGTGATTTGTTACCGTTGCTCAATAGATATCATATTACATGTATGATCTTGTCTTATTTATCAGCTAGTATGCATTTCACAACAGAGAGTTGTCTACTCACTTCTAAACCAAGGTGTGGTAAGAGAGGACAACTCAAAAGTATTTTCAACCGTTATTTTTATACTCAATGTGCTGTTAGCTGTTCTATAGAATGAAGTGTTGTCATCAGCATATTGCTTGTGTGGTATGTTACAGGTATATGTTTTATTTCCTCATCCCATACCTGCCAGAGATAGTCATGAGGAGTAATGACTACAGTATGCTAGCTGCTACGTTACGCGGAAGAAAAGCTGGTGTTAAGAACAGAGATAACATGAGTAAAGAAGATTTGGATGTTTTCAAGCACTCGATATCTACTTGGGGTAGGTTCAATACATTGGTGTATGTGAACGTATACTTATCACTCGTGTATACATAATGCAAATCAACTCGGATGTACTTGTAGTAAATTGCAGATATACATGTATATACTCATATCATTGTGTTTTACAGCCGCACGAGTTGCTAGTCACAATTACATCAGAGCTAATTTTACTTATGCTGCAACTATCTTTCGAGGTAAGATAACTGTGCCCATGTTGATGCTTTGGGGAACTGAGGATCTGTTCTTAACAAAACAGGTGGCACTTGCATCTGTTTCAAAGGCAGACAACTGCAAACTGGTGTTTGTCGAAGGAGCAAGCCATTGGGTACAACAAGATAAACCTGAAGAAGTAAACCTTCACATCAGAGATTTTATGAGTAACTAATATTTATTTTGGGTAGTTATTAGTAACATGGGTATGTTGTTGAACATTTTGCATGTGTATTTTTAAAGTTAAGTCCTACATATGTACTTTTATAATTTTGTTGCAATTTCCCCATGATCAACGATTATTTGTGTGCATGAGAAAGTGATACATTGTTTTAATTGTGGCATTATATTTATATTATAGAATTTACTATGGTTATTGAAATGGAAGTAAAATAACACCACATGACAGAATAAAATTCCAGAGTAGAAATGAAAATACCTTATGTTGTTACCTGTACTTAGCCCATTGCTACACCCAAAAGTTGTTTACTTGAAAACATTTGTGGACAATTAGGAATTTCCATGAGGTTAGTTGTATTATTTTTGATAGGTTTTGGTCTAAATTGGTGAGTGAAAGGTTAGTTTCGGGTACTCAAAATATATATGTGTGTAATTGGTGATTGCAACAGAATAAGTATAAGGTCACAACTTCTGCTTCATTGTATCATGCCTGTTTAGAAATTCTCAGCAATTCGGGATAACATGAGATATTTTACTTTTAGTAAAACCCAAGTGCAGAATGGGGAAATACCTATTGTAATGGCTGCACAAGTTGTACAGTACAGTACTAATATCTTCTATAGTTTTGTGCTGAAGTCATATCTATCATTTTGAGAGGACAAGGAGTAATACAGATTTCTGAATTTACAAGTAACTTAAAATCCACTATGGCTTCTGTTGAAGCGTATAGGGTTAGGCATTTACATATTATTGCTATGAATGGTATTCCTTCCACGTTGTTTTGTTTTAACGGACGGGATTTTCCAGCAAACATGGGATTTCCCGTCACAGTGACCTTAGTCTTACGTTTTTGTAGTTTGTCGAGTGAGTTTGACGATGATGTCGATCTGCGCACCGTTATAAATCTGTAAACGTAGATCACAGCTACAGCGGTTTTCTAGGCCTTAGTAGCCTTTGATTTAAAGATTGGCTTTTTATAATTCTTCCGCTATGCTGTAGGTGATATAATTTGATGAGCCCAGACTAGTTGTTAAAACAACGCGGTAGAAAAAGAAAAAAGTTAGCGACTGCAAAGAGTTGTCCAACATGAAAATAATGCAAATAAACATATAATTTTGGCATGGTCCAAGAACTTTATTGCATCAGCTAGCGTCTCTAGCAGAAAACCGAACTGATGTTATTTATATTATGATTTTGAATGATATTCAGTGTTAGAAGTGGAACAAATGCAATCTCGGCGCAGTTCTCATTACAGAACAGTGGAGTGTACAATTAAGTAACGGACTCATGTTTGGAGCTTGCAAATTTTGATTAGTCACTAAAAGTAATTGATTTGTTGCTTGAAATGTCACAGCTAAGAGTTGACCATGACATGGTAACTTGAGTTTGAAAAACAGAGCTGGGTCGAAGACTCGAAGTCAGACTTCAAGTCATCAAGTCATTTCTAAAACTTTGGAGGCAAATCCAAGTCAAGTCAGTGCCACCTCAAGCCAAGTCAGTGCCACCTCAAGTCAAGTCAGTCGTCATGCAAATCACAATTCAAGTCGAAGTCAAGTCAAGTGGGAGACAACTTCAAACAGTTTTACATCTTTCAAAACATCACTTTTTTTCTTTTAGTATAGACATTCCAATCAATGAAAAACCATGCCAAGGTGTAGTTGGGCATGTATGTTATGCAATTATGGTAAAGAACTAGTCTATAAATGTAGTAATATTGGCACTATGGTTGAAACTGGTCATGTAGTATTATATTAGTAATGGTGATACAGGGTTACATAGCATATAAACAGCCCATTCGACAGTACAGAGTGTCCTCTGGCCAGTCCTGCAGTTCCAATCTACATATTGTAGTAATTATTGCACTGCACATTGTATTCACTACTCACACCACACTTACACTACTTACACCGTTTTTACTTGTGACTATGCACTGTGTAGCCTCATGTACACACAGCCTAGATGTTACCTGCGATGTATATCCTCATAGCTAACCTTGATATACTCTGAGTGCTGATAATAGCACTGATAAAGTAAAAATGATAAATAGGTAGACAATTGAGACCTGTTTTCCATGTTGGCTATACAATGTGGAAAACTTTTATCCGCCACATTGACTTGGCAGAACCCAAGCCAAAGTCGCAAGTCGTTCAAGTCAAGTCACATTGATGTCAAAGTCAAAATGGCAAGTCCAAGTCAAGTTGACTTGTGATTTGGCAAGTCAAGTCAAATCTATGACTTGGACCCAGCTCTGTTAAAAAAGCTTGCAGACATCTCTGGTTCACTCGTCAGAGCCGAATTCCAAATGGAACTAGAGCTCTATGAGCTTCGCTAGTTAGTCTTAGCCTATAGCAAAAGACCGGATTATAAAGTATGCACTGAATATGCAGAAAACGATTACTAATAATGATGTTACCTGTTGTAATGTCAAGCATTGGTACACTTATATTTGGAAACCATTGCTGGCCGCTAAATAACATACACCCATCAATGAGTAAATCATCATAACTGATCATGAAAAATTTCTACACAGCAGTAATAGTAATGGTAGGCTGGTAGGAGCAAGCAAAGTGGGCACTGTTATGTAGTTCCAAGTTTCTTTTGACTTTTATAGAATGAAACTTATTCACACAGCTTGAGCAATGGAAACACTGCAAAGGATTCTGGGTAGGCCTACCTATATTTCTTATTATTTTGCTACTGATGAAGACAGTTGTGGTGACCAATGGGAGATATGTTTATACTGAACCATGGTGCTTGACTAAGTTATAATAAAATTTCACTAGCTTGTTTTTCTCAATTAGTCTTATGAAGCCGTGCATTCGAATTGGTCAATATACTACATGTATTTCGTGAAACTATCAATAGAACTTTATAGGGTCATAGTAAATGATTTCATGATCATTGCAGGTTCTGATCTGATATTTCTTGATAAGAAAAATATTGTTGCTGTGTTTCGGTGCAATGGTGAACCACCAAGAATTAAGCCAATTGATCAGATGGATGTCTCGCTGGATGAGTATTTGGAGGTTAGATATTTATGTACTGTACATTATGATGATGATGAGGGAATGATACTTAGTGACAGGATGGTGTAGTAGTTGACTTGCTGATTTGTAGATCTGTCGTGGTAGGTGAGCTCTTCCACTCAGAGCCCAACTAATGTCGCTCATATAAGCTTCAGCTTTTGAAATCCATTAAATATCATGGCTAAATGCGCAACAGCAACAAAAATATGGCAATATAAACAGTGATATAAAAACTGTAATGTGACATTGTGCTTTCCCCTAATCAATACTACCACATGGTTAAGTGTATTTATTTTGTGTCTATATTGGAAAGTATTAGTGACTATCTGCTACTCTAGTTGCACATACTATGTACATTTACATCCAGTCTACAGTGAAAAAAAATGATTCTGTTAGTGTTTTTATAGATCACATAATATAGTGGATAGTATATTGCAATAAAGTAAATATTCTGATTGAGCCGAATCCCACTACCCATTCCTATGCTCACTACCCTGTATGTAATGCATCTTATGATCTTTTGTGGATTATGTACATCTCTAAGGATGACATACAATGTGTATCTTATTTAAATTTAATTGCGTCTCATTATCAGCCTCGATACCCTACTCGATACCCTACAACTGTCTGCTGCGTCTCATTATCAGCCTCGATACCCTACAACTGTCTGCTGCGTCTCATTATCAGCCTCGATACCCTACTCGATACCCTACTCGATACCCTACTCGATACCCTACTCGATACCCTACTCGATACCCTACTCGATACCCTACTCGATACCCTACAACTGTCTGCTGTGTCTCATTATCAGCCTCCACACCTTAACAACTGTTTGTGAATTTTACAGATGTTGAATCATTTCGTTGTGGAACCACATCTCGACTACCAGATTAAATCCAGACAGATTCTGGCTTATGGATACTTAATGACCCAGTTATGGTGTGACATATACAACAGGTGCACTTACTTAAATCATGTGTAAGCTTCCAGATTTGTTGAGGGATTTTCAGATCATGATCTTAAACCGTGATGTTATACTTCCATGTAATACTGTTGTAGGTATGGAAGACAGATATTTAAAATATTGACAGGATCTTACCAAGTGTTCCAATTGCTTCCCTCTACCAACTGTTATATACAAATCTCAGGTAATATTGTGCATGCCGTACATGTACATGTACATGTATGTGTGCACCTTGTAAATTGATGAACTTACCAGCTTTCAGTTCCCACAATAAATCCCAGGTAAAAAGGCAGTGATCGAAAGAGATCTGCATATTTTCTAGTTTGGGGTGGGGAAGGAGCACTTCACCAATGGTAAAGTTACCCTTCCTAACACCACCTGGTATTATTGGTATGAAGTGTATAAATTCTAATCAGACTAATAAGTATGTACAACATCTAAGATTGATTTAATTTGGTTAAAATGACTTTTGTACATGTATCTGTAAATATATATTATTATGTACTGTAACTATGTACGTATATTCCTATCATGAGCCTCTACATGTACATTTAGGTCAATCACTCTCAACTTCACTCCGATCAAGTGTACCTCACAAGTCGAATACTAGCCGCTCACTGTGTACACAATCTACACCTACTACACAAAGTACAGGAATGAGTACACGTACTCCATCAGTTAATACCCACAATCCACCTTCAGGTACTGCAACTATCGGCACCCACATGTTTGCCAATCAAACCCAGCCAAAGACATCTCCAGGTACATATTACATTCTCTGATTTAATGGTCCGCTAGGACCAATTTATTTTTGTCATAGCTACTGTATACTCTGTATGATTGGAACATTGTATAACTATAAGTGTCACAGGAGTTGTAACGAATAAGCATGTTTTCACATGATGCTTGTTTCAATGCTGTAGATCGTGTATATGGTAACATGTCATACACTAGATGGTATAAAAGTATATTTAACATGGAGCCAACTGTTAATAATCCATGTGAACAGCTGAAGCTATTGCACAAGAACCTGAGGTATGGTAAAGGTGAATCAACTGATATGAGAATATTACTTAGCTGTAGCCCTACATACATGTATGAATATACCAATGGTCATAATGGAAAAATGGTGGCCGAGTTTTAAATGGCTGATACATGGCTGTAACATCACCAATTTTAATTAGCAGTCTCAGCATTCTAAGACGCTTGTATTTAACTGTCTGGGTTTCTATATTACGACGGATACAGTGTAATTACATGCATATTGTTTTACCATTTTCGATTGATATCAGTCATATTGCAATATATATTTCCTGTCTGTCAATATTTCCCTTCTCTACCTCTCATTCAGACATAACTATGCCATATCTCAACACATTATATATTATTTGCAACACTAGCTAATTTGTAATCATTATTCTACCAATAGGTGGTGGAGTAAGTCATTTCATAGTCTAGCGGTCTATCCATTCATACGGAGTTGTGTACCCTTAGCTGTTTTAGTATCATAGATAGACAACTTCAAATCAATGTAGACAACAGTCAATGCGATCTTTATAAGCTGATTCTAAGGCATACAATGTTACTTCTTGATTAAATACTATATCACAATAGAATTGGGTATATTAAGTTATAGATTGTATAGAAGCACAACATGGATGTATATGATTGAACTGATACTGCCTACATGAAGAATAAACAAGTATCTTACTACAGCTACAACATTTGTTACAAGTACAATTTAAATAATATTACTTTACTTATCTGCAAAGCATTGTGTTTTATTTCAAGGTTTAATTTTGTAGGAATTTGGCTTTTGACCATTTTGTAAGAGTGTTTTGTAAGGAGCATGCCCGACGTACTAACCAAGATGATGTGTTTGAACATATGGTACCACATTGGAAGGTAAGTACTTTAAAAATGGTCGGCTGTGCTGAAATTCTGTGGTTATAAACCTCATGCATGACTATAACCCAGTAGTAGACATCATTGTGGGTGAGGGGTGAATGGCAGACATTGTGTTATTCTAAGAAGGAAATTTAAATTGAGTTGTGAATTGCGATCATGGTTTTGTTAGGAAGGTAACAGAATGACAAAATGCATGTACAACAAAATATGGTAAAGAATATGTTTAGAGCATGGAACTTAGATGTTAGTGTAGTGTATGCAAGTAGTTTAGAGATGAAATGGAGTTATCAGTGCAGTTTTATTATTTCTTAATATTTTGATAACAGTCCTGTTATCCTTGTCTGATGATTGCAACAGGAGTGTTATTGAAATATTAGGAAACAAATAAATAAAATCCGTCTGGAACTACTTTTTATCCTAAAACTTAGTTCATTTAAAAAAATCTTTGATCATCCTATCATGTACAGTTATTATATAATACTTTACAGTAATATATGTACAGTATTATGTATTACTGGTTACCACATCGCATAGTACATTTATTACATTATCGTCTTTTTACATGTATGTTCTAACATGCATATGTTTTGTGTGTAGATAAAGCAACTGATAAAAAGAATATTGACACAGTTGAAACTTTGTCTTCTAATACCCCGTAAAGAGTGCTACAAGAAGATTCTAGATCGCCTACAGATGCTCTTCACTAGCAACCTGTATACAAAATTCAAAACTTCCTTCCTCTCTCAAGACATTAAGGTACATGTACATACAATTGTTGTGTAATTGTGGTTTTTTGTGTTCTGCCCTCGGACAGGTCCTTCAAGTTCATGAGTGTCTTGGGAAGATACAGAAGTGGTTTCCCGTTACCTGCCTCAGGTTTTTATGTCATGGTTGTCTCTCTTTGAGGCAGCACAGGAGCATTATAAGGTTAGACGCTCTTCCTAACACCACCAATGACCTCTACTGGATCGAACCTGGTACTTCCACATAAAAGCCCAGAACCCTAACCTCTAGGCCACGGCTACACCCTATGTAATTTATATAGTACAGTGATATCAGCCAGTGGCACTGCTTCAGTTCAACTTCATTTATCTAATTAGATTCCTTGAACATGTTTTCTATTGTCTACATGTATATCTACACTATATATATACAGAAATATGTTTGGTCAGTTCCCTGCACTTTCCTTTTCTAGCAATCAACCGTATGTACATTATATGCTTTTTTTACTGAAAACATCCTTAATAAGATCTTTAGAATAGACATGTATTTACAGGTGTTGTTTGGTTTATGCTTTCCACCATGTCGATACCTTTATAGTGCTTAGCAATATCAATATACAGTGGAACTTGCTTAATTCAGCCTCGATAATTGAAAACCTGCTGAGCACTACATAATGACTGCAATTCAAACTCAGGCCTAATTCAAACCAATTATGGCGGTCCCTTGGAGTTTCACTGTATAAAGTTTACACATTTCTTTAGATCTCAGAATGCAAGTGGCTATATAGCTTTAGTTCTTACTCTGCCAAGGATAAGAGAATCTACCTGACAAACCTACTCTTATGGATAACTAAGGCTATCAATCATGTTATCAGGGTATGTTGATTGCTATAAATCTTATAAATAACCTACCCTATTCCATGCGGTGATATTTACCATGGAGTCCTCTATATCATAATGTGAAGCTCGTATATAAGGTTGGAGGATGGTGGGGATATGATTAGTCTGGCTCTCACTGCCTCACTTTGTAATAGCATCACTAACTTTAACCATGTAATATAATACATGCTGTAATTGTTCCATTAGCGTGGTGGCTGATTGGTTCTGAGGTGAATCATTCAAAGACTAGTACTGGCTTGGTTTACAGTACAGTATACACTGTGTGTCATATTGTAGTACTTCTTCTATGTTACTGAATCTCGAACGTACCGCAAACGTACGCTCTTCTTCCTCCGAAGCTACTGGGAAGAGAAAGTTGGACAAACATTGCAATCATATGAAGAAAGTAAGGTGCTGAAGAAGGTCACTGTCAAGCACAATGCTAATACCCATCTAAGATTTCTAGCTGGCCAAAATAAACTTCGGCCTATTCTTTCATCTATCAAGGTATGTATGTCGGTATAACATGTATATGTAATATGCATCGTATCCACATATTTTACTTGATGAGTGTAGTCAAACTCTTTAGTAATCACATGGTGTGTGTTAGTTAGCTGATTCCATGTCAATAGTAGCTGCTGGTGACGATAACATGGGAAATCGCTTTTCTATTTAGCTTAGTATACTTGTTTAATTCTCTAGCCAAGTGCCAATTCAAACATTTCACCCAACTTATCGTTAAGTTCACAGCCAAGCTACACACCGTCATGAGTTGCCTACTGTTTTACCAGCCTATTGATAGAGTGGACTATGTGATTCTCTGTATAATAGATATGTGTTGGTATACCACTTTCCTCCTACACATATCTGAGATTTGAATGTTTTGTGAATATTTTCTACTTCAGAAAGAGATTAGTAGCAAGGTGCACTATCATCTAAAGGATGTTCTAGAATGTCTCAAGTTTCTTAGATCTGATCCCAATACTGGGTTAGCCAAGTGTACAGATATTCTAAAGTATCTCAGGGCTTTCTGTTCTACCAAGCACCTTTATAGGTATGTTGGAATGGATACGTGTCTGTATTATAGAGACTAAGTCAACTCAAATTTTAACTGTTTATAATAAAAGGTTCTTACTGGATGCCCTATTTTTATTCTAATAAACTCTCTTTGCAGATACTACTTTGTTAAGGCAGATATTACAAAGTGTTATGATTCCATCAACAGGAAGCTGCTATTGAATATCTTGAAAGGGCGATTAACACAGGTTTGTATTTAGGCACATATTCCATTGTAGACATTCGAGTGGAATCAATTTGTCTCCATGTTGAATCCAAAGGGTATCCCAATATACCCCTTTGGTTGAATCAAGTCTGACAGAGCCTCTATGTATATACAACTTTGCAACTCAATATTTACTTTGCTGAATATGTATGCTGGACATATAATATTTGCTAACACACCACTCCAAGCTATTGGCTAGCAAAGGATGATGTGAATTCCTCAGCAAACTATAAACTTGATTTTATTTCAGATGAATGTGCAGAGATTTGCATGTTGGAGTATAGCTGTCATACTGCCTGGGTGGTCTAAGCCTTCTATCACGTACTTTAACCATGTACATGTGAATACAGACTATCACACTGATGGTAAGGCACCAGTTGCTTCTCTCTGGGTACATGTTGTGTACTTTTGCTGTATTATTCAAATCGATACATCTTGTAAGCATTGAGCTCAGTAAATATATATGTTCAGTGCTGGTTGCTGGAGTGGATAGGTATTACCTACACCTATACTATTTCCTGACTAATTTAGTTTCAAGTTCTATGAAGAATTCTTCCATCTGCTGTTTGAAGCTCAAAACTTAACAGTATTATATTTTGCTGCAAATCAAGGTTTCCTGTTGAAGTTACTGTTGTCATTGAGTTATTGTATAATGTAAAATACAATGTTATTTACATACAGAAATTATGCATGTTATGTTTATTATATATACCCAGCCTCCAAGTCAGTGTTTGACCTCAACACCATGTGTCAAGAGTATTTACAGAAGAAGGGAATTGACTCTGGTGTATTAGTACCACTGGTAAGCACCTACATACTGAAGAGATCAATGTCTGTTGGTTGTTACCTTGGTATTTCATTACCATTGATTTGACATTGTTTATTTATTATGTACAGGATCTACATTCATCATTATTTATTTACGTGATATTTCTTTAAATCCAAGTTTAATATTGTGTTTAGAAGCCTATGCCAGATTTTTCCTCAACATAGTTTACTGCAAACAAATATTGACCAATGACCAATATGCAGTTGCATTTATTGTCTGGTTACTGGTATTATTATTTGAAACTAGATTTAAACACTGGACCTTCCCTAACTTCAATAGTAGTCATCAATGTGCATATTCTATAAAATTTCTCCTAATTTGTGACATACAGAAGACGAACTACCTGAGCACATCAAAGGTCATCGAAACTATAGAATCTCACCTTAACGATGTTCTTATACAAGTTAAGATGGCAAATGGTACAGCCTATAAGTACGCCATGATAGATGGTATTCCTCAGGGCTCTATTCTCTCAGCTGTACTCTGTGATATCTACTATGGAGCTATGGAGAGAGAGTTTATGCAGCCCTGCTTACAGAGAAATGGTAGGTTGTTTGAATAGACAGGTGGTTGAAGTTAGAGAGTATATTCCCTACCTCTAGAGTTAACATCAAAATTGGTATACACTACCTCACTCATTGCTGTAACAGGTCATTTACACAGAGATCATTTGCATAACTTTCTTGTCAGTTCACCCACGCAATAATAACCTTAAGGAAGCCAATAGAATTTTTGCAATGTCACTAGAATCATTTTGCCACCATATTGTATGCTCTACCTCTAATATACTGTAGCATTGTAACTTCTATTCATACCTCCCTTGAATTCAGATAGTCTGCTATTACGCAACACAGATGATTATCTCTTGCTGGCAAGCTCCGAGGTGACTGCTAGGCAGTTCCTCAACACTCTCACCTTTCCCAGTCTAGCAGAGCGTTACTCTTGTGTTATAAAGTTAGAGAAGACTCTGACAAACATTAGCATGGAATCTGACTGCATCTCTAATCGGTTCCCCCGTTCTGGTAGGTAGTCATGCCACACGTCCCTTATCCTTGACATTCGATTGTACAAATATTTTTAAATGTTTCAAACATATTCTTGCTAAGATGTCTGATCATTCTAGATGACGTTGATGTTCAATGGTGCCAGTATGTGATCAATCTGTCTCACCTCACTGTGGAATTACCCTTCTATTCTATACAAGGTGCATATATATATATACATGTATACATAATATATATGTGCATATACCCATAATCCCATTCTCTTGTCAGCACTCTCTGTGTCCATTAAAGTCAAAACTTACAGCCACCTGCTCAAACCTTGTGATACAACTTTGAGTTCCATACTATTGCCAAGTTTTTCTAAACTAGTTCTTCTCAGTTGCATCTTGTAGCAAGATCTTGCTTCCAATCATACCAAAATATTATACCAACATTGTAAAAAATATTGAGGGCTTTGTGTTCTCTGTTTTAATAGAAATTCAAAATGGAATCTCTTACAATGGAACTGTGAAGCCAGTTGAATATATCAAAGGTTCTCTACTGAAGCACATATCAGTATTTGGTAATCCAGTATTCTTTGATCCAGTGGTGAGTCTATACAATCATGTATATTTATTTCTAGCTGCTCAGCAATTATCATGTGAGGACTATTTATTTGAATTCTATTTTGTGCCATACTGGACTGATTGGTAAACATTTTTATGTTGCCATCATACATGTATAACTGTATATGACACAACTAACTAATAGTACTAAATTAATTTTTGCACAAACATGTTTTATGCTCATATACATTGTTACAGATCAACGATGCTGATACGATCAAGCAAAACATCATGAAGGTATTACGACTGTGTGCTGTGAAGTTTACCTACCTTCACTCACATTTAGTATCCTACTGTGGCCATCTAGGTGTAGCCAGGGATCCCAAATTATGGCTGAGTAAGTCTTCAGATAATAAATTTGAATATTGTTTTTGATTGTGTGTAGTTAGAGCTTGGGCTAGGTTTCTGTTGATTCTATTGCTTACAAACATGACTTATCTACTCCTTAAATTTTAAGCAGCTGTCTTTGCACATGCACTACATAATATGATATGGAAACAGTGTCGTAGTTAGAGGTCGAATAGCGTTAGTACACCAGTATATCCCTGTGTCCATATTTACAATTTCAGTCAGAGAGAAGATTTGGTAGCTTTAGATTTGGTTCGTCAAAAAAACAATTAGGTTGGGGCTCACTCTGCAGCTAACTCTAATATTAGCCATCTTCTATTGCGCAATATTCTTGCAGTGACAATCTACAGTTGTATAAACTAGCTTGTTGTTTATTGTGTTGTTATATTTAGAGATGGTACAGAATGTTGGTCGGAAGATATATAAAGTGGTGAGAAACCATCACATTCGACAAGGGGATGTACTAGAGTTGGATGAGATGCAGATAGCAATGTAAGTACTAATATATGTGACGTGTGACATGGCTGATGTTTCGAGAAGTTATATGGTGTAATTGCCCCCTCCCAAACACCAGGATTTTCAATCAGCTGGAAAATTAAATCATTTCTAGTCGGCCTCGTATGTTTTGTTTGAAAATGTAGAATTATCCGTTTTGCCTTTGTAGATGTACTAAGATTTATGTTAGTTGTACGAAAATTTAAACGAACACGATGGTCCAATACATTTTAGCCACAGTTGCTTATTCCCAACATTCATCAGATGAATGTACTTCTTGTCGCAATTCAATTATAAAATTACTTAAAAGTATCCACCATGCTTTCCTACTTTTAACATTAGTATAATATTTACTGTGTTATGTAAAAGCGCTACACTACACAACACTACTGCCTGGGTTAATTCAAGCATTGCTACTACTTTGGTGTTGTCTCATTAGGCTATGCCTGGAACAGTTCTACATGATCTGCGGTAGCTGGAAGGAACTGAAACCACTGAGAGATGTTATAAAAGATAAGCTAGCTGCTCTTAGAGCTAGATGAGCAAAGGAAGATGCTGATTAGCCTACTTTGTTCCAGTACTATGATACTGGTATATTGTCCATGTCACTGTGACTGAATTAAACGAACAGCAGAAGAGTTTGTACTCTCGTAATAGTATCACTATAATACTTTTATACGTTTTATTCCTCCAGCATGATATATCAGTGCTTATTTTTAATTTGGTTTGTATTTCTTTGCCAGTATATTGTAATTAGTTCTCAGGTTCTCATTTATATATAATGTGGTGGTCTATAATCAAAAGACTTCTAGACGTCATTTCTCTGCTTATCTAATGTTTTAGTAGATAAATTTTGAAATATATTTGTTACAATTGAATTAAATGACAACTCATTGATGTGGCAAACATGAATATCAAATATTTTTTATTCCTTTCAAGAAGATTTAAGTCAGTTGAAGTTTGATAAATTTTTATCCCTCTAACCTGTAACAGAGTTACTGATTAGTTTGAAGACAGTGTTCTGACAAACTACACACACTGTGAGGGGCATTTTAGGTAAACTTTTGAAATGTGTGGAAAATTAGTTTAACGTAATCTAGATACATCTATCTGGGTATTTAATTTCTTATGTTGTTTAAAAAAGCTAAACTCCGATTTGGTAAGCCTGCATGCAACAAAAAATCAACCCTCCTACAAGGAAATGGGTGAGACTGGTATGGTGTTGTCTTCTCTTGACATAATTTTATGATAATAATTTGTGCGAAATTTCGACGATCGTTATCTTATATCGGTATTTACAATGTTGTTATGCATATTGCGGAAGTCTGTGTTAATAAGAGGGGACAACTCTAAAATAACAACTATTTTAATTAATGCTCCTACAAAGTGTAATCAAGTAAGTAGACAAGCTCCTAAACTCTTTTCTTGAATCCTGAGCAAAGAAGATCACATTCAACAGCAGTATTTACTTTACTAAGTGAATAACTCGATATAGAAGGTAAATTAGGTTGATATTTGTCTCATAATGTTTATTTATATGTTCATTAAAAAATATTATATTAATTTTTAATATAATTAATAATTATAATAATAATTTAATACATTTCAATATCGAATATGAATATACAGTGTGTGAGTGTATATAAATGTAATTAATATCAAAGATTGAAAAATATTTATATTGCAATTATTATTAAATATTAATTATACATAATGAATAATTGATGTACTATGAATGTTATACACATTCTAATTATTTTATAGTTATAGTAATAGTAATAGTTATTATTTAGTTATTATTATAACTATAAAGTCATTATTATAAAGTAATTATAATAATAATTTCAATTTAAATGATTAATTTTAGATATAACTGGCTTGAAGATATTTTATATAATATTAATATAATTATAATTAGATTATTGTATTATCATATGTTCATAATCATGTTGTTTTATATCTATATTATTATGTTGAATAATCATAATGGTACAAAATGAAAATGATGATTATTATACATTTTAAAAGTTAATGTTTTTTTTTAAAAAAAATTACTTGGGTACTAAATATGACATGGAAATTTATAGCATTATATTATTTATTTTTATCAGCACATAAAATTGAATATTGGAATAGCTACAATTATAATAGAGCTGAAGACATATATTATTATATATTTAATGCAATAATGTTACATTTTTTATCCATTTATCCTCATAATCACTACGTTATTCATTTCAAAAACGTTTTATTCTAATTCTAGATAATATTAAAATTTTGAGGAGTTCATGATAATCAACGTTACTTTCATTTTTTCTGCAATTTTAATCTAATGTGACTTTTTGTCTTGATGCACTGGTCAGGCGATCACTCACTTCTTCCAGGCATTAGTGCCTCTGACCGTGAGGCCTATGCTGTAGTTATGTGCTGTAGTTTATCTGCAGTATTTCTGGAGTCCGGTGACCAGAAAATATTTTGTTAGAGTCTGTTTATATGCACGTCTAGGTAAGTAAGTACATGTAGGTAATTAGAACGTCGACTGTAACGATTATACTGTTGCATAATATAACTATGTAGGATCAAGGCTTTCAAGCTAATAATGAGCCAATCACAATACTCAGATGAGGATGAAGAATATGATGATTATGATGATTATTATGAAGACGATTGCTATGATATGGACGCGGAAGCATCAGGTGCAAATAGTGCTAGCAGCGCTCAGAACAACCCAGAGTATTTTGAGTTTAAAGCTCTGAACACTGATGAAGTAGAGAAACTTTGGAATGAAGCTGTTGCTGAGCTGCAAAGTGACATAAAGGTATATTATGATGTGTCGAAACTTCCTGTTAATCATGATAATTGATAGAAATGAAAACTGGTGGAATCCTTTTTAAATGTTTAAGTGGCCACAGTACAGGCCTATATTATTTTATATGTGTGTCAATATACCATACCAGTGTTAGGAGTGGAAAAATACAGTTCCAAAGTGATTCATATTACCATGTAGCCTACCCTGTTGTACCCTCACTTCTATTGATGTATATGTAATACTCGTATGCCATGGTCCTAAGTTTTAGTAAAGTAATACTCATGTGTTCTTATGCAATTTTTAGATTAAACCATCACTAGCAAAGATTCTGCTGCATCGTCACAACTGGGCAATAGACGATATTAAATACAGGTTGGTGATCATTAAATAACTGGTCATACTCTACCATGGAGGGTCTACATTCAACTACAATGTACATGTATATGTTCTATACTATAGCGATGTAGTATGTATCTTCAGCTCAAAACAATCCTATAGAATCTGGATCAGGCTTACCAAATCTCCCGGATTCTGCAGGAAATTCTGATTTTTAGCTCAACTTTTTGCTACACCACCCCATCTGGACAGCCACATTCAACTGCTGAATCTCCCTGATTCCTAACAAACCTGTACTGGGTATAGACAAGTTAGCCAAGCATATTATCAAGAGTTGTATATTATGATGGTTATGTTTTACAGGCACAGAACCAATGCTAAGAAATTTTATATAGAATCTCAATTACAAGCTGCAGATACAACCCAGGTTAGAGTTAATTTATGTTTATCAGTGCTCTTGCCAGGTGCACTAGTGAAGACATGCTATCAGTACTTTTACTAGGTGCACTAGTGAAGACATGCTGATTGATAGCCTTAGAATCTATATTTGTGGTTGGGGAAATTTATTTGGTTATATCTCTCAAGGAAAAAAATGAATAATGCAAGTTCTGCTTTTATTTTGGTAATACTCCAATGTTTGTCCACACTTCTGCTTCCTCACCTAACTCCACTATCCATCATTATAATAATATAATGTTACTCTGTCGCTGAGAATACAGTGACATATTATTACGCTGACATCCACTCCTATAAATGCTGTAGATTAACACTGATGAGACAGTCTGTGGAGTATGTTTCTGTGATACAGAGTCCATGCTGAAAGCTGGATGTGGTCATTCCTTCTGTAAAAACTGCTGGTCAACTTACATAGAGAGCCAGGTGATGGACGGCCATTGTACAGGTGATACTATTAGATCATAATGTGTGATTAGGCTACCTATTGTCTGTGCTCTATACTTTAACACTCCAATGCAATGAATGTACATGTATATATTTATTATTATTCAACATACCTTTATATGAGGCTCATTCATTGTTACAATGTATAATAATATATTATGTAATATGCATAGGTGATTCAGCATAGGTACCAAGTACTCAAGTCATTGGGTGTACATGTGCATTTGTAGTGGCTCTACTAAGTTCTTAACATAAACATGTAGTTCTAGCTGAATTAAATACATGTAGTATAAAATAGTTTGTGGTTTCTCATGTATAATGAAGTTCCTTGTTATATTTATATCCTCTACATACTATTATCAGTAACAATGGACTTGTTTATGAGTTTATAAACTACTACTGCATTATACTATTTATTATCATCATCACTGATTCATCCACTGATAAGTCGGTTGGTTAAGAATTTGTTTTTGTTTTTCTTCACTCAAAATATTAGCAAGAGAGAACAGCTTTGAAATATCCATCTAACTGGGTTCCATTGTTATTATTTTATTTTATATTGGTATGTTATATTATACATGTAGTACTACATTATCATAGTATGTTGTATTATTATATTATATTATTACACTATGTTATATTATTGTATTATTATATTATATCATATTATATTATATTATTGTATTATATTATATTACATTATATTACATTACATTATGCTATGCTATGCTATGCTATGCTATGCTATGCTATGTTATGTTATGTTATGTTATGTTATGTTATGTTATGTTATGTTATGTTATGTATGTTATGTTATGTTATGTTATGTTATGTTATGTTATGTTATGTTATGTTATGTTATGTTATGTTATGTTATGTTATCATAGTATGTTATGTTATTGTATTATATTTTTATAGTCTGTTATATTACATCATCAGACATCTACACGGATGTGTATTGTTCTTCTATAGATATACAGTGTATGGCAGACAAGTGTCACGTGATACTCACAGAGGACATGGTCCTGGACCTTATAAATAATCCACAGACTAGAGGGAAGTACCAGAAATTTGCCTTCCAAGGATATGTGAATGTAGGTAGAGGAGGCCCACATTGTAAAACAGCTGTTATTAGTCATTGAAAATTATAGAATAATAAATCCTTCGTTGTAGTTCATTAAACTACCACTCTTTAGGCTCATTTATGCAATTACCTCTAAGACATTGGCCCAATATACACAGTCTATCCTTAACAGAATAAGGAAAGCAACTCCAACTAGTGATATCTTCCCCTAACTGGATCAAGTTCAAGCTATCATTGATCTAGCAGCTAATGTTTAGTCTTATCTCTACTGGAGTAATTTCATAAGCTAACTCCATGCACTCCTAGAACTGTGATGTTGTATTAAATAGGTGGTTCACAGTGTAACAGCTGTAGTTTTGGAAACTAATATGGCATAGGTAATGTAATGTATTCTACTCTCTAAGCGATGTCCCTCTCGCATGCTACTTATATGTACATACACTGTAGATACTCTGTGCCTTTGCTATGTACATGTAGGTGCAGTGTACATGTAGGTGCAGTGTACATGTAGGTGCAGTGTACATGTAGGTGCAGTGTACATGTACATGTAGGTGCAGTGTACATGTAGGTGCAGTGTACATGTAGGTGCAGTGTACATGTACATGTAGGTGCAGTGTACATGTAGGTGCAGTGTACATGTAGGTGCAGTGTACATGTACATGTAGGTGCAGTGTACATTGTGAACGCATCTGTACCAGGGCAACATCAAGCAATAGCTGAGTGACACACCAATGCATTTATGACCATACTCTATAGAAAATGTTATTTGGAAAGAAATTGTGTTTACATCTGAGTTCACCCTAGTCGGGTGTTCAAGGTTTAAAACAGATATTTTTGTAACAGAATGCTGTTTTCAAGTTTTTGTCAAATCCTAACTAAGGACAATAAAAGATCAATAAAAACAGGTTTAGAAAGCTGAAATCTGCTTGTTTTTTGTGTAAAGAATGTATCCCAAAATAACATCATCATTCCTGTGTCACCCTAACCTTAATCTTGCCAACTATTTTAGACACATCCCAACCTCAGATTCTGCCCTGGTCCTGGATGTACATTGGTTATACACGCTAAAGAGAAGAAAGCTAGGAAAGTCACATGCAACAGATGCAGTTTAAGCTTCTGGTAAATTCTATACACATGTATACGAGTCGTTCATGTTATATGTAGTACGTATGCATTCCAATTCAACCATTGACATAATATCCTCATTTTTAAACTTCACAGCCAAAGAACAGGTTAAAATTATTGTTGTCACAGTGTGTTGATTAATGAATTTACTACCATTGTAATATCATGTCCAACAAATACTCATACTGGTCAACTATAATTCAGAGTAAAAACCGTGGTCAGTTTAATCTGAAGCGTGTCCTTGCCTTGAAATGGCGTACATACATGCGATATACCATGCTTATCATCCCGTTGCTTGTCTAGTTTTGGATGTGGGTCAGAGTACCACGCACCTACAGACTGTGAGACCATTAAGATGTGGCTAATGAAATGTATAGACGACTCCGAGACGGCAAACTATATCAGTGCACATACAAAAGATGTAAGTGACTCTCAGCTGTATCAACTGTATTGCTATTCACACTACTGTCTGTATTGTGTTCTAAATACCGATATTATTACATAAAATAAGAAATCCTGTTATAATAAAATCAATATACAATAGTATATACATATATATAATATATAATGACATGTACATGTATATACAATGTACACAAGTACATGTATTATGAAAAGAACTGGCCATGGCTTGACCTCACACCTTAGTCACTGGCTCTCCCTACGCAGTGTGATGTCTTGACTATGTACTCTTCTATTAGTAAGCAAGCTCGACAAGAGCTGAATATATAGCAATGGATTTATTTCAAATTGAAAGGATAGTGGGGAAACCCGAAACACTTCACAGTATTAGACATTGGCCTTCATAAATCTATGCAAAATATGCTTGGGATGTCATTTTTGTTTTATTGGCATATCCACTTACTGTACTGCATGATACTGCAATAATTACTGCCTGTTTTCTACACACTTAGTTCGCCATGGGATACACTTTTCTCAAATACTTGAGCATGCCTTATATGTTGGAGTTATTCTCTCTCATTTTGTACTTTAGTGACATTCTGTGGTGCAGACAACTCTGTATAAAGTAAAATAAATCCTATTGTAGTGTCCACGATGTCAGGTTTGCATAGAGAAGAATGGCGGATGTAACCATATACAATGCTACAAATGTAAACATGACTTTTGTTGGGTGTGTGAAGGAGGCAAGTATAATTATCCAGTCATGTGACTTATTGTAGCAACATATTATACACTGATAGGCCAACCACTTGAAATTTGTTGGCTTTCATCTTATAAAATCTTTATATCTAGTATGTGTCAATATGGCACTTATGCTGGCCAATCGATACATATAACTCTCTTTTACATTGTATATACAGACTGGAAGACTCATGCAGGAGAGTACTATGTATGCAGCAAGTATAAAGATAAACCTCAAACTCGAACTGAAAAGAATGAGGCCAGGGAAGCTCTAGTCAAATATCTACATTACTTTGCCAGGGTAGGTATGGGAGGTGCTTGGGGAGATACGAGAGGTGCTTGGGGAGGTATAGTGGTAGATACTAGAGGAGGTATAGTGGTAGGTGCTAGAGGATGTATAGTGGTAGGTACTAGAGGAGGTATAGTGGTAGGTACTAGAGGATGTATAGTGTTAGGTGCTATAGGAGGTATAGTGGTAGGTACTAGAGGAGGTATAGTGGTAGGTGCTAGAGGAGGTATAGTGGTAGGTGCTATAGGAGGTATAGTGGTAGGTACTAGAGGAGGTATAGTGGTAGGTGCTAGAGGAGGTATAGTGGTAGGTGCTAGAGGCAGTATAGTGGTAGGTACTAGAGGAGGTATAGTGGTAGGTACTAGAGGAGGTATAGTGGTAGGTGCTAGAGGATGTATAGTGGTAGGTACTAGAGGAGGTATAGTGGTAGGTACTAGAGGATGTATAGTGGTAGGTGCTATAGGAGGTATAGTGGTAGGTACTAGAGGAGGTACAGTGGTAGGTGCTAGAGGAGGTATAGTGGTAGGTGCTAGAGGATGTATAGTGGTAGGTACTAGAGGAGGTATAGTGGTAGGTGCTATAGGAGGTATAGTGGTAGGTACTAGAGGAGGTATAGTGGTAGGTGCTAGAGGAGGTATAGTGGTAGGTGCTAGAGGATGTATAGTGGTAGGTACTAGAGGAGGTATAGTGGTAGGTGCTAGAGGAGGTATAGTGGTAGGTGCTATAGGAGGTATAGTGGTAGGTACTAGAGGAGGTATAGTGGTAGGTGCTAGAGGAGGTATAGTGGTAGGTGCTAGAGGATGTATAGTGGTAGGTACTAGAGGAGGTATAGTGGTAGGTGCTATAGGAGGTATAGTGGTAGGTACTAGAGGAGGTATAGTGGTAGGTGCTAGAGGAGGTATAGTGGTAGGTGCTAGAGGATGTATAGTGGTAGGTACTAGAGGAGGTATAGTGGTAGGTACTAGAGGAGGTATAGTGGTAGGTACTAGAGGAGGTATAGTGGTAGGTACTAGAGGCAGTATAGTGGTAGGTGCTAGAGGAGGTATAGTGGTAGGTACTAGAGGAGGTATAGTGGTAGGTACTAGAGGAGGTATAGTGGTAGGAACTACAGAAGGTATAGTGGTAGGTACTAGAGGAGGTATAGTGGTAGGTGCTAGTATGGTAGGTATAGTGGTAGGTACTAGAGGAGGTATAGTGGTAGGTAGGAGCAAGGAATGGTATTACTCTTAGTTGTGTTCATTGATATAGATCATGCTCCTTCTCATACCTCCATCTAGCCAGAAAAAGCATACCATCTGGTTTTTCATACAACTACTGTGAAATGTTTGATTGGTCTATTTTAATCCAGCTACTTTTGTCTTATATTTGATACACGACTACACTACTACAGTTCATTTGATTGATCGTATTCTGGGTGGTGATTGCATTGGTTGGTCAGCGTTGGGTCTCTAAGTGTGTAAAACCAAACAGACATGATTTCTGGTGACCTAATTATCAACTTGGTCTACCGGATCCATTACTCCAACCTTATGTTTAAAATTACTCACTTTCACAGCTTCCTGTTTTGCAGTTCCAAGATCGTGAAAGATTGTGTGAATTATATGCATGTGCTTTGTATTGCCCCCTTTTTTCTCAATTCCATGTGCTTGGTATTTACCTCTGGAAGAGCGATGGGCTGATACCATGTAATTGGCTACCAATGACAAGTATATAAGGGGTCATGGAACCGGTTTTGTTCCTTTTAAACATATGCATTAACCATGCTTACAACGGACTAGTATATGAATACAGGTTAATACTGGTTTATTATACATTAGTGGGATAACCATGCCCGGAGTTTAAAGCTGGAGGCTCAGGAAACTGAAGATATCAAAGCTAAGATCGAAGGGAAGGTATTGGCATGTGAAGGTACCTGGATTGACTGGCAGTATCTATTAGATGCTACGGAGCTACTTCACAGATGTAGATATACTCTCCAATATACTTACCCTTTTGCTTACTTCCTCAGCGATAAGGAACCACGCAAACAGCTGGTGAGTAGAGATGCTCACTCATGCAATCACTCTATGAAAATATTGTTATTCATTTTACAGGTAGAATTATGAACCATAAAATTGGCACTCCCTTTTAAGTTTATATCATTTAACAGTGTCTAAAGCGTCTACAGCAATATTGGTCTATGGTAAGAATCACTATAATAAAGTAAACAGCGATTCACTGATTCTATGATGTGTGAAGGACTATTTCACTGAATTTATACGACGTTTTCATTTAATAAAATGGAGAAATCCTTTACTTATCAATGGATTTCTTCTTATATGGTGATTCTTATTATGAAACTAGACTATATGATTGGTGTAAAAAGAGTATGACTTAGCATCGAGTCAAAGAGCTACACACTGACATCCATCTTGCGAATTTGGTCCTCATGTACATATATGAAGTGGTTTAGATTCTTTGATTATGTAGGTAGTAGAATATGCTACATTGAGCCTCTCTATCTGCTATTGTAGTTTGAATATCAACAAGGTAAATTGGAAGCAGCTGTGGAAGATCTCTCGTGGAAGGTACAGAAGGCTGAAATCACTGATAGAGGGGTATGTACCTACTGTATAGTCTGTAGTGTATAATAATACATAGTCAACCATGTAAACAGTTTAGAAGAACTCAAGCCAAAGTAAACCATTTAAATAGTAAATCAAATATTGTCTCACTAGTTGGTATTTTTGTCCAGTGGAGAATGCAGGTTCGTCAGTTAAGTGTTATTGAAAATAAATAATTCAAAAGTTCAATCAGTGAAATAAATCCCAGATGTAGATATATTCACATCAATTATTCGTGAAATATTGACACTTGAAGCTGTTGCCTAGGATAAAAGTTTACATACTACCCAGCAGCGCACCTCAGTTGCTGTGTTTACTCTCCTTTGTTGTAGGGATGAGTAGATATTACAGTTTTTTGTTACTCATTATATGTAACTGTTGCTGTTTTCCAATACACTAATTTCCTGATTGTTCTCCTTATAATGCTTTCCCAACTCTCTTGTGAGTTGAAGGTCAGAATATGCGTCTCTCTTCTTCTGTATTCTGGCATATTACAGCGAAATATTTGGAGCCGGATTGGTTAAAATTAGTTCACTCTAATGATTGTAATATTTCTACTATTTAGTTCTACATGTACATAGTTCTGTCTCTGGCAGCTTGAGAACTTTGGTTCAGTGGATTTCACACCTTTTAAATACGCTTTGCTGTAAATATACAGTATTGCTAAGGTGTTCTCCCAGGCATATCTCTGAGCTGCACTGATGAGGTGTTAAACACCGAAACAGTACACTGTATGCAGATTGAGTATACATTGTATATATACACATGTATGTAAAGTATGGTCACTCATCAGATAAAATACGGAATATGAATATTCAAATCAGTTCAGTGATTAATATGCTGAATCTGTATTGCTACCATCTGTTCTGTGTAATGTCGTCTGCCCTGTGTGTCGTCTGCTGTGTGTGCCGTCTGCGGTAAGAGGACATTCCAAAAATGTCAGTTAGGAACAGGATGTCGAAAACTTTCTTTTGGAGTTTGGAGATTGGGGTTAGGAATTCGGGTTTGGGGTTTTGAAGTTTCTAACTGACATTTTCGAAAGTCTGCAGTGTGCGTCTTTGCTCTGTGTATTATCTGCTGCGCATTGAGTGGTTGGTGGGATACTGATGTATCCAATATACATGTTCTAGGATTTGTATAATTTATTGTATTCTATTTTTGTAGTCATTAGAAAATCAGATGGATATTGCAGAGAAGATGAGACAAACCTTACTAAAAGATTTCCTGCAATCTTAGCACCTGGTCATCTATAGCTAAACAGTAATTATATTGATATATTTTGATACCTGAAATATAGTGCAGCTACATGTATATCAGGTAATACACAATACATAGTAGTTTCTCATAATAATATAATATATAAATTTTCTCAGTAATATGATTTGGATTTTTCATTTACATATTTATTCTCAAATTTTATTAGTATACCTCTGAATACAATGCCCTGAACACGCTATATACATGTACACAGAACATGTACAATGTACCTGTATAGCGTGTTATAATATTTTACTTGGGAATGGAGGCATATAAATTATCATGTCCTAACTAGTCTGTCGTATTTTGGTGCATTGTGATTTGTTATTTTATTATGTCTTCATTTTATAAATTAATATATTTCCATTGGAAAGTAATTATTGTGTCAAAAATAGAGATTTATTGATTAGAAAAAATAAATATTGCACGGTTTTTGTAAAGATAGTACATGATTCTTTCTAGTATCTGTACCGTTATTACAAAGGATAAGCAATCTACATGTACATAATATAATGGAGTAATGACACCCTGTTAGATTCAGTAGATAGTTAGATAATTGAAGTTATAAACACAGTACTTACAAACAACATATTTTGGTAAATGCCGTAGTTGAATTGAGTTGAAAGCAGATTAATCGAAATATGTTCTTTGGGAATGTGTTATTTTCTTGTACGCCTGATGCACAAAAATTGTGTAAGTTACTATATGGTTTGTATCAAGCTCAATTGTATAGTTTATAAACTGCATCTCCTATATACTGCAGAACCTGAAATTGAGTCTATAACGCTCATTTTAAATCTGTTTACTGTGTTTACAGTATAGCCTACCAGTTGTCTTTTGAGATAGGAACATTGGAGTTATATCATTCATGAGAATAGGCAGCATGCAATTAGCATCACTTCTGCACACTCCATGCATCTGTTGACTGTTAGCATAGATATACATGTAGAAATGTTCCAGACCATTGTAAGCTGGTTCCATTTTTTAGCTCACTTTTTGTTCTAGAAAGTAAAAGGAAATCAACATCTGAATATAGAAGCTACTGTAGAGTTCCGATTGGTTTTTACATATACCATCAGATTATACATTAGTAGTGTATTAGCCAGGAGTTATCTCCACCTGACTTTTTATGTATTGTAACATAGAGAGTTATTCTAATAATATTGAATAAATTTTTATATGTCGGAGCATTCACCTATCTTTCATAACCTTCTTTATATAATATGTACTTCGGCCATTATTGACAGCCTTTGTTGTATTTTACTGTATTCCCTGTATTTCCCATGAAGTGCCACAAAACAATTAAAAATACGACAGTGTACAGTGTAAGTGTTTGTATTAAAATTACCAATTCACTGGCCTGAAACTGACAAGTTCAAGCATAGAAAACTGGGCAGTGTTTAGTTTACCTTAATACAGGACATAATAATTGCATATGTATAATTATACTCTTCTGACAAAGTTGTATTTCATGAAAGAACATTTGTCTCACTAACCTCATGTTCTTACAAGATGAACTTGTACACATATACTGGCATAACGCAGGGCTATAACTGCTATACATGGTTGAGGGGCGATTAGACTTAAACCAGGGCTCTAAGAGGCTACCTATAGGGGTTGGAGACAGCGTCCCAGATGCTGATGCCTCAAGAATTAAAACAATTTCGAGACAAATGAATCTCGCTGAAAGTAAACAGAGAGCATGTTTAAAATTTAACACTAAAGTTTATGTTTGAGCAGAAAAGATGTTATTAGGCGAAATTTTCAAGTTGGTCAATCCTATTATATTAGGTGAGAGAGGAAACAACCCAAGTAAGCTGCATATAAAAATATATGCTGTTGCAAGTTAAAAAAATATATCTTCAACAACTTCAATAAGTAATATACTCGTATGTGTTTATCAAATTGTAATCCAACAAATGTACTAAGAATTTATAGGTGTACAATAGACGCTGTGCATTGTTGCTATCTATCTGTAATTTATGTACATTGCAATATATAATTTTATAAGCCAAAACATGATACGGCCATATTATGTAGACTAAGGTGTGAGATAATTATTCTGCACTCTCTCCCAGTCTCAGCTGTACCATGAGAATGATTCACTGGTAGTACTAGTAGGTCTACAGTCAACTGTATAGCCTCTGTAAATTTTGCAGAACAAAGAGCTTAGGCTAAGCAGCGTTCATTGCATAACTAGTTGCTATTATTTTAATTATTGCCTACATAAAATAAATAATTCATTTTTGTTCATGATGCAAATATATTGAAGAATTAGTAGTCATGGAAGAAATGGCATAAACCATAAACATTATAGTTGTAGGTAACCAGTGTCGGAATCATAAAATACTCATTCACCAGATTAACTTTAGCTTAGATGTGGCGGAAAAATAGAGGTTACAGGAATTATAAGGTAATAAAGTTCAGTACCCCATGTTTTAGCCAATATTGTAAACAATGAATCTCACTCACTTTTTAGTTATTTGAACCTCATCTCCTGCCAAATAATGCAACACTATCAAATGTTCTAGTGGCTTTCTAACTTTTACATGACTTTCCATGATAATAGACTTATCAACAGAAATGACTACATTTTCTACTTTCTGTATCATTATTCGTTGATGTTTGATTGTAGTAAATGAAATCTCAAGGTCTAATTTAAAACAATATGAACAAATCATGCAAGCTGAAATTTGACACCATTCTACTCTGGTTGGTCAGGATGGAAGCATAACATTGTATTAATGTTTGATTAGTTATTATAACCTCTAAATTGGAGAGATGTAATTTAAACCCAAGCAACATTCAATATACTGTTATGTAAACACTGCTTACCAAAGTAGCAAATCAATATTTTTAACAAGCATCATCATCATCGACACCATCAATACTTGTACTAATATTATAGATACAATGTAATAAATACTAAAACATCAACTAATTTGCATGTCCATTTGCTGTAGCTATGTGGATAATGAATACAGGCTCTTCGCTATGCTACCAATATGGTTGTGCTACGCCATATACATGTACACATACATGTATCTGATGAATGTTATATTTTATATTCCAGTGATTTTAACTGAAACATTTTATAACATGAAACTAATAGTAATAAAAGACGTAACATACTAAGATCCTATCAAACATAGATGTACATCAATGTAGATCACTGATATTGATAAAATTTGGCCTGCTGTCATTTTACAAATAGCAGTTGGTAACTGGATGTCTCATAACAGATTTGGAGAATGTTAGGCCTACATGCTAATTTTACTTTTACCAAACCTGTTACTAAACTCTAATTTACAAACCATCACACATTTCTGAGCTTCACGGTCTATAAGTCTAGTATTTGTATATACATGATTTGTACACTGCCATTAGTAGTTACTGTGTATACTTATACGTGTACGTATAGTTCTATGTTTCATACTTACACCACCCTTTCTGTTCTCATATTGTTTGAATGCCATCATATATTGTCTCCTCCGCTCATTTAACAGAGTCCGGTTTGTCTTGGCAAATGTATCCACTATTTGTCTGGCCTCTTGCTCGTGGTGATTCTATACAAAAACAGCAGTCAATAGTATTATAGTGTTTTATATCTAATGTGTAGTTGGCAGCCCATAATACTTGGTGAACCAGTCTAGAACCTCAGCTGAAAATTCTCAGTCCCAGACTTACCAACGCATTCTTTGGTAAATTTCAATTGAAAGCTTAGACTAACAAACGTGGTACTTTACAAAAAAGGATGTTTCACCTTGACCAGTTTATAACACAATAATATACAGTATTGCAAATATCTTAGTAAAATTATAAGCAATGTAGCCCAGTCAATTTTAATACAATTACAGGCTTCCAACAGATATTGCGCAAATGTGGATTGTGTCTAATAAATAACTGTTTTATACAACTTTCTAGCCTCTGTATTATAGCTGCTGCATAATTTGCTATGTCCAGGAATAGTGCAAGAATATGTCCAGGAATATCTTGACTACCCCATTTACACTCACTGTGACTTTGAGAGATCTAACTTTAGGCTTAGCAGCAACTGTTGGTTTTTCAACTGTAATGTTCAGGTTGTTATCAAACAATGCAGATACATTGGACTCCTCAGTAGCTGCTGACATAGGAGTGTCCGTATCTCTCTAAAATTATACAATGAAAAATCAAGGTCAACAGGCTATATCCCTCAGATAGTCACATTGTTATACTAAGAGAGAGAGAAACTGCGCTGGCGCCTCATTGCATGTGGTCATAGACACAAACAGAGCCGGCATTACTCTGGACATTACCAATCAGCACTGCTTATAAAGACATGCATGTATGTGTATAAGTTATAAATGAATCTGTGCATTATTGTGTACATAAATTATCTAGCCATATAAATGCTACATAGATTGTAAAAGGATGTATTTTATATAATAATACTTTTTTCTTCATAATGTTTGTAGGTCTATAATTATAAATATACATTGTAAGCTTACAATTGCGTAAAATTAATTGATCAAATATATTATTGTGTGTCTATTCATTTCGTAAGATAGAAATAAGATAACAGGCTACTATAACAAATGAATAAATGAATATTCTACACCCTCCCCGCTGTCTCTGTCAGTTATCTACAACTTGATAGGAAATCAATTATATTATGAGTTACGATTATTTTCTGTATTTAGCACTATAATAAATTACCATTAAATTTGCCTAAAGACTTCTTGGCAATGGTCGAATATACAATCACCAACTACATGTACATTGCATAGGCGGATGAGTACATATAAATATTAGTTTCACACATAAAGCTTCTAGCTAGTATGCGTTCTTCACTCTATTATACCAGCTAACCAGTTGAATTATGAAAAAACATAAACGTACCTCTGGAATCGAATTAAATGTAGGTGAAACTGAAACTGATTTAGGTTTTTTCTCTCTTGTCTTCCTTACTGTCAGTGGTAGTTTTGCACGAGAATTAGCATGAGAGTAATACAGGGTGAAATTGTTGACAACAATCGGCACTGTAAAATGTAAACAGGTTAACATAAAGTGTGAAATTTGTAATCACTCCGGCAAGATCAAATGAGCTAAAACGTGTATTATCTGCATACAGACTAACAGAACTACTGTATTGTATGTATTATTAGGTATAATATCGGTCAGCTCAGCACTGGTATAGATCCATCATAGGCTCAGAAAATTTACGACACTTGGTTCATAGCAACACATACATTGTATTACACAATAAAATTGTTAATTCTACAAAAATACAATTCCTATCAGATAATTAATAGAGCAACATAAATTATTTTAGATTAAATGCAATTAATTGTTCAATAAATACGGTGTAGCACATCATGCAGGTCAAACCAGTAATGTTAACAATTAAATTTTCATCAACATAACACAACATTGTATCATAGTAGAGCAGGTATGAGGAATTTCTGCTTTAAGTAGTTTCCTCTTAACATGTATTTAGTGTGGCCATAATTATCGAGCAACTGATAGCCCATTGTACCTTGATTATATTCGGATATGACACAGTAGTCGCTCTGTTGCAAGACATTTAACCATTCAATCTGAATTGCCCATCCATTGTCAACATATAAAAGATATAGGTAATTCTATTACTTTTTTATTTCGAGTTCAATTATACAAAGTCCTGAATAAACAAGTTCAATAAATTTGCACCTATTAGAGCTTGAAAAGTTGTTCACTTTCAAAGGTTCTCACTCCCCCAGGGACCTTTTTTCTTAAAAACTTCACATCCAATTGTATGACTGCATATTTAATTAGCGTTAAACTGTATATATCTATATGTGCATTATATTAAAAGTGAAAAGTCAAAATGAGGCTTGCACATAGCGACCTTGTTTGTTTCACTTAGCCTCCATTATAGAATGAAAAACATTTACTTTGTAAATGCTTGTAGCATATGTTTGTCATAATCCAACAGTTTGCAATGGTTACTGATTAGTGATAACTAATAGTGACTGCCGAATTGATATTACGTACCAGTGAAAGCAATAACCAGAACTCCTCCAATCACACTGAGACAGCCAATCAAATATCCTGCTAGAGTGTTTGGAACTCTGTCACCATAGCCTACCGTTGTCATGGTTACAAGTGCCCACCATATCCCAATGGGTATAGATGTGAAGTTGGTTGGCTCAACATAGTGGATGACACTTGCAAATATCATTACTCCGCTCATCAGGAACACTACCATTAGTAAAAGCTCCTTGGTACTCACCTACAAGATATTCACAAAAATAATATTGTTAGCTTTAGATCTCTGTTTCTGCTGCTTCGATTTGGCAAAAATAAAGGCTATCTTCAAGCTCTCCAATTCTGTACTTATTGCACTTTGCTTAAAATACATATATTAGGCTAGGACTAGATATTTAGTATGTATAAATCCTTTTCAACATTTCCATGCTATTATGAAACATGATGAAACATCAGATAAAGTTCATGTAATTGTGTGCTGCGGTGACTGTACATACTTTGTAAGCTATTTCTGATGTACATGCACATAACTGTTACAAATTACCAACCTGGCGTTATACTTACTTTAATAGTATAGGCTAACACCTTGAAAGCAGAGTAATGCTTCATCAGTTTGAATATTCGTAAAACTCTGACAGTTCTCAGGATGTTTGCCAGCTGGAGGATATCACTGGCAGTACCCGCCTCATTTCCTAGCGTGGGTTCTAGCTCTTCCAATAAAATGGAGATCATTTGAGGGACGATACATATAATATCAATAATGTTCAGCAGTGACTTGATGAAGGCACACTTTGATGGAGCGAAGATAAAGCGAATTGTAAGTTCTAGAAAGAAGAAAGCAAGGCAACCCCAGTCTATATAGGTCAGATAGTTTACTGCTGTCGTACGTGGGTATTCACCCATTGTGGAGGAGCCTTGGCAGCAGACCTGTTTGGACGCAGCTGGGTAGTATTTTTCTGGATCTTCCGCTCGTGTTGTTGTGTCATTTTGATAGACTTGGAACCAGTAATGTGATTCGCAGATGAAGGACAAAATGGAGATCATTACCACAAAGATGGAAATGAACATCAATGCCTATAAAAGTGATATTAATGTAAAATAAAGGAATAAAACTGTAAATATATTATACTCGTATTGCCATCAAGATAATGAATATAATATAGAACAGATATGTACATGTATAAATAACCTCTTTGGAGGGAAATAAAGATTTCAGGCAGTACCTGAATCACACCGACTGATATGGACTGATATGTATGCACAATAACCTGAACTTCTCCATACTTTGAGAATGTATGAGATTTGAAGTAAAGAATAGTAAAGAATAGGACTAGCTACTAGCGCAGCAAATTTTACTCTAATAAAACATTTTTCAATGAAATGTTAGTCCAATTAACGTTCATAAAATCCTACCCCATACACCAATAGAGTGATCTATGACCACATCCGAATGACCAAAACAATAAATATTATGATCATATACATATATATACAACTGTATATATGTATAGACTACCATTCATAACTTGTAAGTGTGACCTAGGTAATATGCATGTAAATGTTCATCTACTAATATCTAAATTTACTACATTGACCTGTTATATATAAATTATTTATATCACATGTACTTAGCACTGTATGTATTGCATGCAACAGTATAATAACACAGGCACATGACTTACCTTTGCTCCCCTTGAATGAGAGGGATATTCAAGGTGGTTCCATACTTGCAGCTGGAACCGTTTCCACTTTGATAGCTTTTTTAGCTCTGATGGTTCTAATTGTGCTGCACCAAAGGTCGTGTCAAGGTTAGCTAATGTCTCTCTGTGATCTAAAAATTTGGAGTAGTCTCCCCAACAGCACGCCTCTATCTCATTTTCCAGCAAACCCCAAAAGAGCAGTTCCTGTAAAACAAGATCATATGTTCTGTACAGTTGCATAAATCTGTGTACAAATCACTACCTTAAAAAATCTTGTTCGCTAAAAAAGTCGTTATTCATTGCGTAAGCATGATACTGTTACAAAAAGTCTTTTGTGTTTTTGATGTCATGCAACTCAAATCATTTGGGAATTGAGTTCAACTTAGATAATGATTGTCCAAGTTTATAGGAGGTTCAATTGGTATTGCATGATAATACAAATTGATAATCAAACAAAAACTTAGCTGTTAAACTTGCACTTAAATTTTTAAATTATTTAATATTTTAGGTGTAAAACATTGAATTAGCTAGTCCATACTGAGCTCTCTTATTAATACGTACCTATAGGACATAAAAATTGCAGTCATGTACTGTATTTACTTTGTGGATATAATAAAGAGATATTGCTATCAACAGTAGCTCAGTATTATGGTAACTTCCCAGTCAACCCATGTGTTCCGGATCAATATCAGCTACCAATATATAGGTAACTGATAGCATTTAATTTTTTTTGTAAAAAGATACTGGAGAGAAAATACAACTAGTAGACTAACTTCGCTGATGAAAGATAAAAATACATGTAAACTTCTACTGTATTACTCTATTCTACATTGTATATGAAAATAATATAGATAACAATATATTTAAAGAATCGAGACTCCTTGTTCTAGTAATGTGTATTATTTGACCAAGTTGATAAATTTGTTTCTAACCTTTTTCATAGCATTTCCACAGATGCTGTTAATCATATGAAGCTCATCGGTTCTATAAGTAAGTAAAGGAACATTTTAAAGCGAAGTCAAAAGATTCATGGCTATGATGACGACGTGCAATCAGTTAATTGAATGTCAGGTTATATACTAACTAAGCATACAATGTACAATGTACATTTTTCAAAACGGTGATACATAAACCTCATGAACATCAAAAGCGTGAGTTGTATATATTTTACAATAGTTACATTCATGATTATACCATAGATAAAAATTATATAATATTGCAGGGGCGTAGGTCAGAAAAAGTCAACGGGGAGGCAGAAAGGTTTACTAAGTGAGAGGGGTGTGAAAATCAAGCAAATATCAAGGAAAACAGTACCCAGTTTTCAAAAGCAGTGTTTTTAGATCACTTTATTTTGGTAACAGGAGCGACAGTGCCTCCCTGCTGCCTCTTAAAATACAGCCCTGTAAATTGTTATAATGATAATGTACAATGGATGTCTATGGAGACCTGTAGATCATCTATTAGACTATTAGTGACATACATGTACATCCATACATGTGCACATAAAAATTGGCCTATCGTATAGACCAGGGATGCCCAAATGTGTCCCTAAGGGACACAGTGTCCCTTTGCATGGATTTTGGTGTCCCTTCATCACTTCTCAAATTTTACATACAAAAATGGCCTTTTGTGGCTGAGCAATGAAAGCAATTGCACTGCCCAAGTTACACTCAGAAATACATCACAATGTTAAAAAATCACCACATTCGAAAATCCCAAAATATCTATAGCTGAAACAGAAGTAGATTTCTGTCAACAATTCAAAACCTACAACAAATTGATAGCCTGATTGACCTAATCACAGTGCCAAGAGCTGAAAACAGAGTAAAATGGAAAGAGCAACTACCCCAACTTATCTAAAATTACTGTCAGACTGATGATACTCTTTGGTAGCACATTTTTGTGTGAGAGTTTGTTCAGTCACCTGAACTATATCAAAAGTAAAAATCAGACAAGACTGACTGACAAACATACCCGGCAGGTACTCAAAGAGACATAGACTTTGAGAATGATCCAAGAGAAAGGACAATTCCATATCACCCACTAATATTGTATTCACAAGTGTACATGTATCATGTAGCATGCATTGAATATTCATTACATTTTAATTTAATTTGATCAAGGCCTAATCTGACTAGTGAATATTTTCGCCGCGTTCCACCACATTTTGTCATTTTTCCGCTGAGCAACACATAATTAGCGATTTTTCCTCCATGAACCCAATTTCTAGCCTGAGCATGTGTGCCAAGGCTGGCAATTATTTTTATGTACATGTATGTCTCCTACATGCACATTACATTATAACAGCGACTCAATTTGGAATTTTTGTTTACAGACGAAAATGCAGAATGGAGCCAGTAAAAATTTTGCTGGCTAATCAGAAGTCAGTGTTATCGAGACCTAATCCTAAAATATTAAACATGCTTGATATTTAGCGAACAGGGCATTTGCCGCTCAATTTTGTGACGCCCTGTCACTCCACCATCATTTCGCAGCTAATAACGGCGTAGAATCCGTTAGTCTGTTTCTACCTTTATTCTGTTTTGGTGCACTTCAAAAGTAGATGACTATTTCTGTTATACTTTGGTTAAAACAAAGTCAATAAATTTGCTGTTATAACTATAAAATAACTCATTTTGTATCATAATAAAATTGACCATTTAATAATCGCAATAAATGCAGCAGCAAAAAATAGGTGTCCCTCGCTCTGATGCACTTTTAGAAGTTGTCCCTTTCCACCAAAAAGTTTGGGCATCCCTGGTATAGACATTATAAATGGTTTTGCTATCAAGCTAGTTCATGCCTTTGAATTCAGAACAGGACGTGATTACATCAAATATACATGTAGATGAGGGTATTTTTAGAAAATAAATTTAATGGGATATATTGATATAAGTGAGATGAGACTGTGAACTATAATAGAAGATGGAATTGTTTACCTGTGGTATTCCAAAATTGGAAGAAAAGCATTAGGATTCCTGTCGAAATAGAATTCATCGGTGGCCGAGTCGTAACTCTCGTCATTCTGTCGTAGTTTAGCTACAGCAAAGAGTCGTGTGCCTGGGATCTTCTCCAATGTTGACCAAGTTGTCTGGTGACGCACTCCGCCAACATTTAATACTAATGTGTCCTTTGTAAGTTGTCTACTCATATTTCCAATTCGCATTGACTAAAATATTAATCTCATTTGAATTTGGACCATTGGTTAGGGATGATATTATTTATATTATTACTTGATGAAAAGCTCCTGTATAAATTTACCTTTGAAAAATTAATTAAATTTAAATAATGACGTAAAGTAAGCCTTACTTGTTTACTAAAGAGACTAATATAAAGATGTAGATGTAAATTTTACACTTGCATATATAAGCTAGGGTGACTGTTGAATGCAAACCAGTTGGAGGCAGGAGAACTCAATCAATAAAACAGTTATTTATAATTTATGATTTTGCATGATATTATGACAGTCATATAGTGTACATGCTGCAATATCTATACATACAGGTACATATAGCTGTCTCGATGGGGAAGTATGCAACATAATGTATAATGGTGATTTAATGTTTAGCATTACCAGAGTCGGGACTAGCACAGTCCTCGCATATTACTCTGATCATACAACTACACCCATGCTTGCCCTTCATGGGTTTTCTTACAGTGCTGCAGCATAGCCTGGATTAAACTGCAGGGAAATATCTTTTATAAAAAAGGTTAAGTTTATGCAATGGGTTTTTGTGCTGTAATTAATTATTTACCGACCCAATAAGTTGACCCAACAGTAACGCATTATGTAGATATAAACAAACATTCCAATCGCTGAATTAAAAAGTGGGGATTGCATATACATGTATGATATAATCATAAACCACCGGTGAAGTGAAACCAATTCTTACAATGTGTTTTACTATCACAACACAAGTCATGGACATAGTATCAGCTCACAACCTTTACAAATCGCTACCCTCTGTTTTACACTGAAGTACGTCATACCTGTGAACTTGCACATACATGTGCATATTTGGATGCTAAATCTTATGCCATGTACATGTATATAAAGATCAGAAGTTCTGCTTAAATAAAATTGTGATCCTTAAAGAGTTTTGTAACTTTTATGTTGCTATACCAGGCAAAGCTGTCAAGTCTCCCTCATTTGACAGGAGACTTCTTTATTTCTAACCGATATTTTGGTACCCCAACCCTCACTAAAATCGGACACTCCTCATATAAAGGCTGAATCTCATATATTTTAACCAGATGATTTTGGTAGGTATGACACTAGGCAAAATATATAAAGCTAGAGGAATATTACTGTGTGCTAGGCCTACATGCAGCGTACTAGTTGCACTTTTTAATTACTTTGTTTATGGCGTGGAGCTCTTCTTTAGCTGCTGTAAACTTAGACAGTGTTCATATGAAGCCAATAGTTTACCCAAACCACAAGATGTAGAACTTGATATGGACAGGTACATAGTTTACTGGTTTGAGATGTTTGAGAAATTCGAATAGAATCATGGTAATTGATTATTTTTAGAGCCTACATAAGAATTCCACTGTATCCTGTTACACTGATCCTAGTTCTATGTGGCACACAACACCTATACATTTCTTGTTCTATATTTTTCTATTTTAATATTATATTTCTATTTTCTTACATAAGATGTATCTATGTATACATGTACATGTATATTATTGGTTCTGATCAGTATTGTATAGCAATATTAGGTACAAATATAAAAGTAGAATAGTACTTTTTAACATTATTAATACTTTTCAGAAGCAATATTGTTGACTAAATTGTTACCAGAAGATGTTGGGAGAACTCAGCTACACATTATATGTATAATGAGAAATACTTACATGTAGAAGTTTGCCTGAGGCTTCTTGTAAAAAATCTATTTGAATAGTGCAGCATAGATATAATTATAAGTACCACGTAGAAATTAAGCTATTGCCCTCCTTATAAATTATAAGAAAAGGAAATACTTACTAAAGTTTATTTGTAAACATAGGAGCCGTACATACGCAACCAATGCATTGAGAACTATAATAACTTTGAGTTACCAGCGTCAACTGCACGATACCTACTGTTGTTGGATGTTAAAAACAAAAGGCGTCTTTTCCATCTGTATATGTTAGCCTATCTAAAATCAATCAAAATGTTTGTTGTGAAATTTATCCATTTGAGTAGCGGTTGTTCAACTATTGATCCTCCACTCATTTTAAACACCATAGCTCGATCTTTCATCAAGTAATAGAATACACTTAATAAAAGAAGAGTGCTTTTTGTTAGATCTAGTATATACCAAGCATTGATTAGGGAAGTATAGTAAATATAATATAAATACACAATTGGATGAAAGGTAGCTTAAGATAGGCATATAGTCTAAAATAATTTATCCTTACTTTATGATATAACTAGCATTATTTATATTATATATGGCATATTACTTATATATTATATTACATGTCCATGTATATATGCAGCTGTGATGCTAATAATATAGTAATAACAACTGGTTGATATGTTGATTTTGAAGCAAAAAAATAATGCCAAAATAGCCATAATGTTCTGAATTAAAAGGTACAACAAAGCTCTACTCTGTGAGTCCTGGCAAGTCAAATGACCATCAACTTCTCTCGAAATACCGAAGAGAACAAAATGTTACCATCGGTAATAACCCTGTGTACCCCAATACTATTAAAACATTGCTACAATTCATTCATGGTTTGAAGAAGAGTTAAAAGAGGTATCTTCTATATGGAGATAACTATATGGATACACATGTATACATTAAAGTTGCTGTTACAAGAGGCTGTTTGCTCCGTCCAAGCTGCCAGTGCCTTGTTTGCTTCGTATGATAAACACAGACCAACATGTTGGTTCTTTCAGCTTGCGGCATCAAGAAACCTGGCTCATCCTAGATGCAGTGACTCCAATTTTGAAATATATTGAAAACAACTTTTGATTATCAGCTAGATGTTTATTGATGGCACCGTTGGACTGGCACTGCCAGGGCTGTATTAACCACTCTTGGTTGAAAGGTCAAAAAACCCAGAAAAAAACTGAAACTGTTTTTTATTAAGTTGATAAAAACATATGCAGGATCACAACCGGCTTACACTGGCGATTACTTTTGTAATCAATGTACACAACACTCAACATTGAGAGTTGACAACTAATAAATACAACTAACAATGAAACCAGCCTATCATAGCTCAGGGCATCTTGTGTAGCTCAGCCTTAACACCCTCTTTCAAGTGACCAGTTTACAGTTTTTAAGGAGTTTTTGGATAACGCAAGACTATTGAATATCTACATGTACATGATGTACTAATATACCGTTATGTCGACAGAAAGAGTAACGCATTGTCACCACAGTTTTCAAACTTACATGTACCTTCACTATGTCAGTGTTTGATTTTCTCAGAGTGATTATATTGACTACTGCGATAACTCTATGTGTACCAGTTGCTAGAAAATATAACAGATCAACTGTTAGTGAATTGGAGCATAGAGAAGTGAAAATTGTGGTTAACAAAATACAGTCACATAATGTGTCCCATGGTATGTTTTCATAGCTTCCGAATTACTAACTGGCCTATAGCTATTTTTGTTTGAACATAGTGAATTGTTATTTATTCTAGTTTGCTGGTGAAAATTCAATGTTTATCTTCAAACTAAGAATTTTCAATTAGGATTTCTTGTGGTAAATTCTCTCTTCCTCCTCTGGGTTCACATGCCTTGGTAATGGTTGGAGCTCTCTGCCATACTAGACCATTTAGAAGATAGAAGGGGCAAGAACAAGAACTCCTCTCGTGGAACAGGCATTTGGAATTTATTTAAGCATGAGTACAGTTATACAGTACTAACAGGTATACTCGAACTGAGCCTGTCATACTATGTTAGAAGTTATACAGTACAGGTATACCTACTGAACCTGTTATGGTCTGATTGTTAGTGTTATTTTGATAGGCAGATTTAATTTAACCAATCCTCAAATCTCTCATTGTACTTGATAATAATTTCCTGTAGAGAATATAGGTTATATGCCTTCTTCTCTATAGGCTACTTTAACTAAGAATCGGATTTCTAATAGTAAGAATAATTATATGAATTATAAATATTGATTGACCACAAAAGTAGGAGTTGTCCCCTCTTTTAACTTAATAAGAATTTTCGATTATCCAACTGATATTCAGGGTCTAGACCATGTTACTAGGAAATCATAATGTAACAAGTTTACCATGCAGTAAAATTTTAACCCAAACTCAATGAGTTAGTTACTAGTCAAAATTGTACACACATGACAGTCATAATACATGTTGATAACCTACATGTACATGTATATGTACATGTAGAATGTCTCTGTTAGTTGTTTTGTTTACTGAGCTACATACAATGTAAATAGTTACAACATACATGTATATAGTTATAACTTATTGTTCTATAATACTATATCTATAATATAGTATTGCTTGGAGTAATAACTTGATATGATTTAGTATAATATGCATTTGAGATTTGACTAATGAAAGTAATAATGCTTTTAGATAGTGCTTTAGTAAGACTTAGCCAAATATTTCAACAACCAAGAAGAAACAGCTACAAAAGAAGGAAGAGACTCACAGCTGACGATGATACAGGTATGAGAAAGTATTCTTCTTTGATGCACAAGTTCTTCTTCTATAATGGGGGTCGCATAAGAATCATCAGCTCTTTGCATTTTATGCGCGTTTTACATTACATTATAATGCAGATTATGCAATCTTCATCAACTTACATATAGTTTACTATGGAGCATGAAAACCCTTGATTCAGAACTGTTCACCAGGCCTCAGCACTATGTCAACAATGTTGGGGACCGCACTTCTACTGATCTTTTAACAATTTTGTTCACATGGAGTAAAAATGCAGATATCCAATGCCAGAAAATGTTAGTCTCTACTCATACAGTAAGCTATTGGAGCTACCCTATAATATAGTACATACATATGATTGTAATATAATACATGTACATGTTTACATGAATTGTATAGCTCTTAATAAGAAGTTGTCTGCTCTTAAGTGACTTCTAATGATACGTGTAACCGCAGATGATTAGAGGTTGTCCCCTCTCAATATTTTCGGAGAGGATAACTTCTGATGACCTATAGCTTTGAGTATTATTACTGAAGCCATTGCTTTTGAGAGATCATAACCAGAGTTGAAGTTTCATGTTCATGACGATATTGCTTAGAGCAGTGCTAGAAATTAGGGTAGACAAGGATACCCAACTCTAAACTTGGCCTTACACACTCACTGGCTTTCAATAAGAATTGTCCATCCCTGCGAAGCATGAAATGGGGTACTGCGAAAGCAAGTGAATGTAACAGGCATCACTCTGAAAGTGCAGGTGCAAGGTAGGGTACCCACCTCATTCCTCCACTTCTAACCAGTGTTAGAAGTGAACCATTTGAGTTGGGTTCATCCCCAATTGAGGGTGTCGGAGCCAACACAAGCTGGATTTAGGGGGTTTTTGGAGTGTTGTAGCCCAAGTTTCACTACCAATAAAGTAAGCGTACTCGCTTGGTGACCGTGTGCCCAATAAAAATAGTGTACCCTTCTAACAGTGGTTCAACGCCTTTAACATTGTGCTCTTCTTGTCCACAACACTTATTCATAAGTTTTTGCTTTATGCTGGCATGAAGCAGTGTACGACTGTACATGTACATAAGGGTGTACAGAACATACGCTCACTTCTAACACAGCCTATGCACAGGGTGTATGAATTGCATGTTGAATAGCTTACCCTTGGAATATAATTGCATGAACTCCATTGATGTGTAACCTAACACAGTAGAGTTATCTACCCCATAGTCTGCACATGGCATAGCACCAAAAAACAATTCAACTTTGCATTGAACAAGTACACGTCCTTTTGCTTATCAAACCTCTCTAATGGGCTTTGTGCTCCGACAACCATTGATAATCCACAGATGTAGTCAAAGCCTATTTCTGTATCAAATGTTAGGTGTATACCGTCTTTTCCACTATCAGGCACAGATCAAGAGATTATTATTCACAAGAGCAAGGAGCCAACTCCACACCTAGATCCTGGATTGTGCCTGGTTATAGCTGCCATGGTTATATATTTATTAGGCAAGTAACAAACTCCTAATCATTTATCATCAAAATGCACCAGTATTTGCGGTAAGCCAAGGAAAGTACCAGAATTACATTTGTAACGTCCTAAGCAGATTTAGACCCACTTACTGGAACAATTTACTGAAAATGGAATGTGATAATATTGCAACTTGGAATGGTTAATAGTCATTTACTAAAACAATCGCTTCATTGCTGATTTTTTCCCACAGGAAGCTGTTGGCACTATTGCCATGAAAAGTGCAGCTGCAGGCACCAAAAAGGAAACCATGAAGAAACCGGGTAGACTGCAAAACCATCCCATAATTTTTTGAAAGCAACAACCTTCACACAATATTATCATTGTAGGCCTACTAGTAAAAATTACATTTTTTGGTCTGATTTCTAATATTTATTGTAATGCATGACATTCAATTATAATAAAGAAATCAAAAATTATTTGGCAGCTTCAGCAGCCTCCCTGGCTTTCTTGTCACGCATACCTTGTAGCTTAGCCCTGCGCCACTGTCTTCTCAGTGTGATATATGCTTGGAACTTCTTCTCATCTTCAGTAACAGCTCTAACCTCCATTGGAGGAGCAGTCTTATCAAGTGGCATAACTGCACCAACGAGCTGTTGAGCCATCTTAATTTCTTCCTCCTAGAACATTTTGAAAGTAGGATATAAGATTCAAATAACAACAGACAAACAAATTTTACCATCAATGGGAGTCATTAACCTTCTCATGGTTGAACTAATAAAAATGTAAATCTTTCCCTCCCGAGTTCGGACACAATCATCTTAGATGGTGGTGTAGCAAAAGCAATACTTACAGAAGCATCCCCATCTTTAGGCTTGCTGGCTTTACGTGGGAACAAAATCAGTTTCGATCTATATTCCTTAAGGCGCTGGACATTCTGTTGAAGAGCTTCTACATTTCTGTTTTTACGCCTATGGTCTACAGAGATACCCACAGTACGAGCCCAGTGGCGATTTAAACCAGCAGCCTGAAATAAAACAATTTCTTGAATATTCATAGCCCTTTCAATTTACATGCAACGAATGCTATCAATTCATTTGTCATCACTATGACTATCAGCAGCAGCAATCTAACCACCCCACCGTGTGGACCGACACTCTAAAACTGCTTCAATGTGATTCTGCTACTGTTACTTACTGCCAACTCATCCAGACTGAAACCACGGCCCATTCTTTCTCTGTGGTTATTTTTGTTGTTAGGGCACCGTACAATAGGGCGGACTGCTCCAGCTACAGGTCTTGGAGCAATCTTTCTAGCCTTTTCTGCTCTTTTGGTCGCTCGGCGTTTTTTGGCCATCGGCTGGTCGAAATAGGTTCTTACCCATCTCTTCCAGTTTTTGTGCAAGTGCACATTTGGTATCATTCCATTTCGCTTGCCAGCCATGTTTACCTAGAAAATTAAATAGAAACAGTAAACAATTCTAATAGAGGCTGCAGTTTTTATAGGATTTTGAATGTCTTTGGTTGTTTGTTAAATATATCATCCAATTTACTTGTGTGCTGTAGATCAACAGTGAGAAACCTACATGGAATAGCTAGATTGGGTTGAAGTAGGAAACCTGAAAAATCACTCCAAAGAAATAGATTGGCATAAAAATATTAATCTACATGAAACAATAGCACACTCAGGGTTCCGATTTTCATCTAATTAGCACCGATGTAGATATGGAAAACAGATAGAAAACATAAAGTAAAAATATTATAACTCACCTTTAGTGCACACGCCGTAAAAAAGATCGACCGGAAATGTAGCCTTAGTTTTTAACTTTTCGACAACTACTTTAATCTGTAAAACACGTCGATTGCTGATCATAATTAAGTGCAGTCCCCGTCGTAAAACCTACTAGTGGGATTTTAGGCTATGTTTTGGAAGCAGGAAAACTTTAATTTTAACTTCATGCAATACAGGTACAGTACATTTGTACATGATTGTATCAAATATTAATAGTAATACTATTATCTAGTCATTATACTCATTTATGTTTGCACCTCGCAATGTTTGTTGGATAATAATGATTATGTTAATAACTGGAGGTAATAAAAGAAAAGTGACTATAAAAAAATTAAAGTAAGACTAGACTGAGGACTCAGACTGACTGAGCCATCAGTCACCTATTTAATTTATTTATTAAATTAATTTTAGTTAGTTAGAGTAAGTTAATAAAGTAAAAGTAAAGTCTATCTTATCTTTCCTTTATTTGAATTGGTATAATACATTATACTCCTTGATTATACATACAGATACATACATACAACATGAATATAATAATAATTACATGTAGCATGAGTAGAGTCAAAGCTAATTATTATAGTTGTTAAATTATATTTAATATTATATAAAATTAAATAATAAATTATTGAGATGACTGGCATAAAAATATTAAACTACATGAAACAATAGCACACTGGGGGTTCCGAGTTTCATCTAATTAGCATCGATGTAGCCTAGATATAGAAAACATAAACTGGAAAGCTAGTTATTGTAATTGTTTTAATTATAAACAATAGTAATTTAATATATGTACGCCTGTATAATTAATGCAATTTAACATATATCATATTATAAAATAATAAATAATAGAATTATATTAATATAAATTATATAAACATCCTCCTAACCATAACGACTTGCTGACTCAGGCTAAACTTTTTAATGTTTTTAGGAAGTTAACAAGAGCTCTTTAAGATGGCGTCTTACCTTTCTTTGCCCATAGCCATTAGAAACCCTTATGATAGTTGGCGGGATATAAATATAAATGAAATTCGTTATACCGAATTACGTCAGCTTCAAATCAAACTTGACACAAACAAGCATGTGATCCGGGACCTGGCTGCTGCCGTGCGCAGAAATTGGAGGTAACTTTACTTTATATTATTGATAGTGTGATGTAATTTGGTTGTAAAATTAATTTGGTGCATTTCTCAGCTTGATTTATGGAATGGCTTAATGGGAGATACAGTGTATTACAACAGAATCACCATCTTTCTATATCATATGCAGCAAAGTTCAAGTAGTAGAATTATAAACATCCATCTTGGTTGGTCATGCAGTAAAGATTTATTTTACCTGTAATGATTTCTATAAATTCATACAGACCTAGGCCTTTTTGGGTTTGTTACTTCATGTAGTTAAAGAGGTCATACTGCCTGTGCCTATGCCACATGTTTGGCAGGATCCTGTTGTATCTATAGTGTATATGCATGGGCTGGTGTGATTGTAGTAGCACTAAGGTGGATGAGATACTAAGTCGGGAATGTCCAGGTGAAGAACTTCTACACGAGATGGGAATGATTAACAAGACCCTAGGTGATGTGATAGGCTACATGCAGGCTATAGAATTCTGGCCAGGACTAGAGATATTCTTAGCACCGTGTATGTTTTCTTCTTTATTTCACTTTATTTGCAACTATCAATGGCCTAGTGCCACACTTAGTGTCTTCGCAACCTCATGTGACCACCCGGGTTACAAATAAAATTCCTAAAGTGGCCACTCAGCCTAGGCCAAAAGGGCTATTCACATGGGATTTGTGCAACACTTAGGTTTCTCGTAAAAAAATATGGATTTTGCGTTTGGCCGAGGCCCGTGTGTTCACGACCCTGTGACGTAAATGGGCCAGAAAATTCTTGAGCACTTTGGCCTGTGCTTGAAATTTTTATCGCGAAGACACTAACTAATTCTAAATTCTCCGACAAGGTTTTGTGATAACTTTCTCCATGAATTCTTCATTGGAAAAGAAGTCACTGCTAATGATTGACTATTATATGAATCTTATAAAACATGTTTTCTACTCATCGATTGCATAGCACTTGCTGTTTTATTGTTGATAAGTGATTTGATTATTGCAAGTTTTGATTATAAATCATTGGAGAAACATGTTGAGTGATGTTTGTGGTTGTAGTTCCGCCCCTTATTCAACTCACACTACCTAAAGTGTTGTATCTAAGGAAGGGACAGTCACTACTCTTAGAATGCAAGGCTGCAGCGATACCTGCTCCTGTTTATCAATGGTATTATTATCCTGATACTACTGCATCTAAACTGGAAGGACAGACTAAATCTACACTTACACTACCTCAGCCTGAGTAAGTACATGTATTATAGTGTATAGTGTGTTATATATAGGTTATACCTGAGTAAGTACATAATGTAAACCCTCGTAAGTATATAACTGTTTATTACAGTGTATGTATTATCTCATTGTTGTTACTATAGGATCATATATTATATATGTGTGTTATAGACATACTGTGCGCGTATAGACAATACTATATTCATATGATATATCTGTGAAGATAGCAACATACAAAGATTATTACTCCAACAGTGGCGAATCCAGGAATGGAGTAAGAGTGGTGCAAAATAGATAGAAAACTTCAGTTTTCACGTGTGCCCTGTCACACTGCATTGTAGCGTCCCTACCAGCTGGGGGTTTGGGGTGCTGTAAGCCCCCCCAACGGAGTCCGGGCTGCCAAGCAAAATCCTGGCGTTTGTGGATCCAGGAGGACCTAAGAGCCAGTTCAGTTCATTCAGTTAAATGAGTTGGTGGCAAGTTGAGTTAGGTTGAATAGTAGTAACTAACCTATAATTGTTTTGTTTTAAAGCAAAGCATAAATGATGATAAATAATATATTTATTCAATGAACAATATAATAATATAAGCAAAATGAATAAAAATATTTATCTTGTTATCTATTCTATGGGCCGGCCTAGAAATAAATAGAATAAATAAAAAGTTTCTTGTGACTAAGATTTGACAATGGTACTCATTCAACTCCGACTTATAGATGGCAAAAATGGTTGGAATATGTACATGGATCAAGAAATATGATAACATATCACATGTTTTTGAGCCCCTATGCATTACAAAAATATATTTTTGTGCTAGGTTGACACACACACATTTTTATTTCTGAAATTTTCAGTGGTGCAAATGCACCACTTGCACCACTCCTGGATCCGCCCCTGCTCCAATATACAAAGATGTGGCCAGATAGACCTGTTCATTGGTCTTGTGATCTGTAATGTTGTGAAATGCCTTCTTCCTTGTACATGTGCAGCTATATACCTATTTCCTGGTTGGGAATAATTAAATATTGATGTGACAAACATGCTCATTTGTTGGCTAGATTAGAGCATCTAATGTAATCACACAATACTAGATGAAGGTAATGTTACTGTTATTCTGTATCATAAACACGTGTACGAGTATAATGTATGCTCTTTGTATAATATATTTGTAGATGGCTAAATGGAATGAAACTGAGATGTAGTATTTGTAATGTACATGGTCAGATATACACAAGCACCTGCCAACTAGTCATAGATGGTATGTACTGTATGTTTTAGTACATGCATGTGTATACAGTGTGTCTATACATATAGCAACCTTAAAAGCGGAAATTGTCTGCTAAAACAGGTCATCTCAGAAAAGCTTGGAGTTGTCTGCTGATTGAACAGGAAGAAACAATTCCAAAATAGTCAATTATATTATAATATTGTTTAGAGGTTTACCATGAGAATACAACTTTCACCTCCATTGTGTAAAAACATCATAAATATACAGTATTAGATTAGATTATATAATATGCATGTATTTAGCAAATAATTGCTAGAACGTCTACAGAAACAAGTAAGAATCAAGTAGTATGACATGTATTTGATCAACATACACATTGATGTGTATTACAGTGAATCCCTCTACAAACGATATTCCTGACAGACCAATTCCTCCACAACCACCAATAGAGAGACCAAGGACAGGTAAGTTTCTGATATCTCATTTCTAAGATTACCTGCAGCTTTGAGGGGAAGGGTCCAGAACTTAGGTTTTACTGTAATATTGTACTTCATTCTATTAGTATCAGTTTTTTGCTACCAATGTATTCTAATGGAATTAACTAGTTCATAAGGTATATGCACATCAGTAAACAGTGCACTTTATGTTACACATACATAACTTGTATATTTTATGGTTATAGAAAAGTTTACAGCGAAGGATAAGGTAGCTCTGCTCATCGGTAATGGAGAGTATAGGAGTGAGAAGAAGTTATCCGCCCCTCCACATGATATATTACGTGTTGGTAGAGAACTGAAAAGAATGAACTTTAAAACTCTCATCTGTAAAGATCTGACAAAGGCCAATATGGAGAATGTGCTCTCTCTATTCTATAAATTACTAGTTGAAGATGGTGTATATGGTGAGTAGCTTTACACAGTGGAGTTGTCTTCCCATACATGGTGGTAATTTGCATCTTACAATAGTGCATTGTAAATGTGGTTTGCTTTTGTTGTGCATATATTAAATGTAGAGCTACACTATTTGTTTTAAACTAACAATGTAGGTACTTTGGGAAATATAAAATTGAGCCACTTACATGTAGTCACAAAATATTTGTTGGGTTTCGGAAGAGTGTGGTATGAAACTTACTTGTTTGCTCGTTTTTACCTTTTTGTTAATCACAATAACTACTTGTACATTTTTTGTGTTGTTCTGTTTATCTGCTAGTGTGAGACATTTGACATGTACGTAGGTGTCCTTTATTTCGCTGGTCATGGATTTGAGACACAACCTGGTAATTGTTACCTCGTCCCCAGTGATTCGCCAACTCAGTCCTCTCCAGCATCCTGTATCTCTGCTCGTGCTGTCATCAACAAAATATTGGAGAAGAATCCGGCATTGTGCCTCGTGGTCCTTGACATTTGTAGAGTGAGGTATGTATCATGTGCTATATATACATGTATGTGTGTGTATAGCATGGGGAAGGGTACTGTTTATGTTTGTATAGCATACACACATACACAGTATCTCTTTAACTGAAGCCTAGATGTAGCAGCATTTTGGGTGGATACCTTTGATAATATATGAATCAATATGTCTAATTACTGCCCCATTCTAATGTAACGCTATGATATTCTTATGCAGGAAAGATCAAGAGGAACCTGGGAATGTCTCACTCAAGTCTAACAACTCAACAATGGTGGTATACGCTACGTGAGTTATTTATATCCAATGGTGGTATATACTACGTGAGTTATTTATATCCAATGGTGGTATACGCTATGTGAGTTATTTATATCCAATGGTGGTATATACTACGTGAGTTATTTATATCCAATGGTGGTATATGCTACGTGAGTTATTTATATCCAATGGTGGTATATTCTACGTGAGTTATTTATATCCAATGGTGGTATACGCTACGTGAGTTATTTATATCCAATGGTGGTATATGCTACGTGAGTTATTTATATCCAATGGTGGTATATGCTACGTGAGTTATTTATATCCAATGGTGGTATATGCTACATGAGTTATTTATATCCAATGGTGGTATATGCTACGTGAGTTATTTATATCCAATGGTGGTATATGCTACGTGAGTTATTTATAGCACATTTTCATATTGAGTGTGTTGTCTGCTCTTCCTGATTGTCTACTTGTACACTCACTGCTACTATGATTGTAGGACAGAGGATAAGAAAGCCTTTGAGATGCAGGGAAAGGAGCCCCTCAGTGTATTTGCCACACATCTTCTTGCACATATTAAAGAGCATGTGCCTCTCATAGAACTTATGCTACAAAAAGTTGTCCCCAGTAAGTATATAGTAGATCATTGAATCAGGTTAAGCAATTATACCACAAAATGGCTGTTCAACTCGTAAATTATATTCAGGTGGAGATAATTCTATAATTCAACTCGAATTATTATGATGTACAATGTAAAAATGTGTATGAACCATCTGTAGGTATTAGTGCAGATAAAGTTGCCAAACAGCATGGCCAGACTCCAGAAGTTACTACGACCTTGGCTACACAGAGAGGTCTTCATGACCCAATAGATCACCATGGTGCTACAACCACATTCCAGAAGTGTATGATTGAATGGGAGGGGATAAATCGTAAGTAATGCAGTTGATATTTCCACTAACTACAATTAAAGACAGTAATAGATCAGGGATTTACTTGAGATACTTGTAGCTAATAAAGACTAAAAGGATAACTTTAAAATTAATAATACTTCTCCAGAACATCTGCATTGCAGTTGACATGTTTCCATCATAACAGCAGCATCAAGAACGTGTTCCTTGCCATAAATAATCAGGTTCAGGAAATCAAGTATAAGATATAGTAGTGGGTGAGAGTAGGAACTCTGTAAGCACACCTCTGTAAGTAACCAATGCTATCTGTATGCACATGTAATTCATTCATGTAGAAGCATTCAGTTATAATATTGCTGTTTGTTGTAGAGAGGCCTGAACTTCAAGAGCACGATGTCTCACGTCTCGGTATAACTGTGAAGGTGGTCTTCACCCATGATTATTCAAACAGTCTTATTATATACATCGGCTGCATGAAGAAAGACGCGCAGGTGGCATTCAAAGCGTATGCACATGTATCATGGATAGAACAAGTGGTAAATAATTTATCACATACGATTCCTCCACATGTGTGTGCTTGATTATATAACTCATCAAACAGAAGCTCTTCCCATGCTACAGGCACCCACTAAGCTAGTGATCCTAGTAAATTGTTGTACTCGTCCAATTTGTTCATCCAAAGAGAAGAATGAACATATGGGGGAACAACTTCAAATTGTAATCAATTAATAGTACATCTTTTCATTTCGCTAACAATGTATTTAGTAGTGTAACTACATTCTAATTATATTTCCATTTTAGACAGTAACAGGTGAAGCTACTCAGCTCATAGACCCAGAGAAGTGGCCTAAGAACGGTTTCTACCACAACCCTGACTGTATGAGTGTAACTAAGAATGTCTTGGATGGAATTGAGAACTTGGTAAGTTGAACTAGCTATTTCAAATGTTCTCCCATGTTTCATTTTCTAATTTTTATTCAACTAGAACTGGCCAACTTCTGTTTGTGTTGTCTACGTTTGATACGGGTGAGGTGCAACAGAAACTGGGTGACTTTACTATATTTCTCTGTACATTTTAAGATGCTGTGTGTAAGCCATGTATAATTCGGAGCACAGTTATGTTGTTGTGAAGTTAAATGATCACTGATGATATTTACATTTACAGGATAGCGATTTGATGATTAATGTGACTGTGGATGGATCTAGACAAGACGGAGAGCAAGTCACTACTGATATTAAAGCTATTAACCTTAAGAGACCTTTGTTAGCTAAAGTTAACTTTGATAACAAATTGCGAGGATGGCAAGTGCCTCTAAGGGAGCCAGTACAGCACGAAGAGAACAATGCTATAGAACATGACGAGTCCTTCTTTCAGCAGGTTATGGTTGAACAGAATTCCTATGGGCATAGCGATAGCTATGCTTAGGAAAGGATGTATTACAGTATTTACCTGCAGTATATGTATGTGCATCATTTATTTATTATTGAATGGACAACTCTGAAGACTATAGATTGTGTCACCTATTTGGAGTTGTCTTGGTTTCAGTCTGTCTCAAAAAAGCTTATCATCTACGTGTTGCCATTTGTTGTTTACCAATTACTACTCTGGTCTATATTGAATCTGTAATGCACTTATACAGATTATAATTATATAGTTACAACATTTTATTAGTCATTTTTATAACATGTTCTATTTATAATGTGCATTATACATTTTTTAAAATATTTTTATAGTAATTTTGCAAAAGTATAAATCTATTTTTCTTCAGGTAATGATATGATATGATAACTTACCAAATCAAAGAGGTAGAATTCTACATTAATACATAGTATAATCAGTACTATTTGGTTCTATTTACAGAGTAGCACATATTTATAGAATAAATATATAATATACAATAAATAATCTGTTGCTAAGAGAAGATCCATCAGAAACTATCAGAGTGTAAATAGTAACCTGGTAAATGATATAAATACTATAGAAACTGTCTGTGCCACACCCCACACTAAAGAGTAGATTGGGGCCAACTGGAAACTGGCAGCTCTACATATTCCAGCGATTGCAACACCTGTAAGTAACAAAACAGTTTATTAGTTGTTATTTTCATATGTATCATACCTGTAAGTAAAACTAAAACATCAGCTACACTTTATATGAGAGAATAAGAATAATACAATATCAAAGTTGCCCCCTCCCATCCCCTTAAATGAGAGAATAACTCCTCATTCTACTTATATGTCTAAATAGTGTTTTTAAATAAACCAGGACAGAGCACCAATAGTTGCTGAACGTAAAGAAAAGAACATGGTAAAGGTATACCCCTAGACAGGGCACAAATTCACTTACTTGTGATCACTCCATAAGTGAGGGGTGAAATAACTCCAACAATGATTATTAGTAGAGGGAGAAATCTGCCCCAGTGGTGTTTACGTAGTTTACTGAATGCAACCCCTGCCGCTATAGCATGAACAAATAGTGAGGAGAAGAGTCCAAATAGAAAGCAGTTCAGCCAAATATCTGAAAGAAAACAATAGTGCAATGAGGACAAATGAGTTCCAGCTAGATGCGGGCACATCAGAGCATTTAAGTTCATACTGTGCATTGAATTTGGTATTGAAAAGTATGTTTGTGAGCTGGATAATAATGTTGTTCAACTATTGCCTTTATCCTACATTAAACCCTCCATCCACAAATCATGAGAAATGTAAAAAGCTCACAAACCCTATACCTATGTATTCCTTACCTTTAAACTCTATCAATGTAGGCTTAGGGGGAAATTCAAAAAGCTCTGCAACAGTGACCATTATAATCTACAAAAAATAATTCATAGTTCTTCAAAAACATCAATAGTGGATTGGTAATCACACTGAATCTTGTGATATTGAGTGGAACAATTATATACAGTATGATAATTAGATAACAAACAAGAACATAAACTTTCCACTCCATAGAATGTACACATTCAAATTACCTGTCACCGGGTATATCTTGCACCAACACCCAATTGTTGAAATTCTCAAACCCTCTTTGCATTCATTTGGTTTTACTGTTATAGTTGGCATCAACTTTCTGTAATTGTAATCACTCAATGTTATTAACACATAACCATATGACCCTGATAAAAAGTAAGTAGCAGTCCACAACATTGGCATAATACAGACTAAATGCAGCTGTTATACAAGTAGACCACATGAACGAATACAAGCTTTATTCTACATGTCAAGGACATAACTAATGAAAATGACTTAATATTTGTTGGAAACATGATTTCTACGAAGTAAAAGGGTTCAGTTATGATATTAAATAAGATAGTGTATATAAATCACACACATCATAGAACATTTTTCATTCTTATTTAAGCTTATAATTTACATCATTATTTAACACTGGCATCCAATATCACACAGGGTAGCATCTTTTTCATAATGTACCATGGCACGGTTGATGGTCAGATTCAACATAGTATTACACTTATTCAGGAACAAACCTGTGTAGTCATTGGTGGAACTTGAACCACAGAACTTGCAGATGATAAGCTATTGCTGCAAGCGCTAACCGACTTTGCAACCAAAACGAATAGGATTATCGATCATGACAATATTAGTTACAAAATAATAAAATTTAACATAAGCAATTCGATTCAAATCATGCTTATAAAATAAAAATAACAGAATCACAGTAATAATATTGCTATAAAATTTAATAGCATAATATTATTTTTAGTTTTTTTATACAGCAACAGTAATGATTAATTACATTACCATAGGCCTAACTACTTATACTGTACAGTAAAATGTATTTAATATAGCCCAAATATTAAACAATAAATCGTTATTTTCTAACAATACATCAGATCATATATAGCAATTACTAATTAGATAAATCACATTTAATATACCACTAATGAAGAGCATAACTAAAACTAAAAATAACATAGATGTAAGCTATATGTAATATAATAATAAATGGATTTATTTTTCAATTAAAAATCATTGAATTACACCAATAATGAGCTCCAATGGTAGTGGTCAATTGTAAGATGAAAGATTGCTCAACGGAAAAATCCCCCTCTATGTTAAACATATTCACTTGATTGAAATAAATAATTCTAAGATCAATTAACTCAATCAACAAAACAATCAAGTGCTGCAGGGGATCCAACAAGTAAGAAGAAGGCTACTGACCTCGAGCAGATAGTCGAAAGCTGTCCAATCTATCAGCAACATGAAAGGGCGAGGAAATATTGAGAGAGCCATGGACAATCTTGGTCTGCAACCGCTTAATCAGAGGAGAAAAAACTGTAGAGTGGGACTTCTCCTGCGGATCCTCGAGAAGGAAAAACAGGACACTGCTCTCAGTACCGCTTATAATGACTTATTAGACCAACCATCCTCAAAAACAGTGCAAACCTGTTCCCAATCAATGGGACTCCCCCGGTCAGTGGGGTCAAACAGCAATAAATACCTCAATAGTTTTCTGCCAAGAACTATAAGAGATATGAGGATTGGACCCAATCAAAAAGTTTATGCTGAGCGATTTACAGTACCTCACCACAGTCAGGCTAGATAGTCCTGTTTAGAGCCGTTGGCTCTGGTCCTGTTCAGCTATCACTGGCAAATAATTATCTAAACTCTGTGTGAATACTGCCTACCAACTGGCCAACCCATGTACCATTATGCGGTCCAGTGTGATCATGATTTCGACAGGTAGGCCCAAGTCAAATAGAGAAAAGTAAAATAAAAAAATCATTATACCTATTAAACTACTATACTAATACTTATTATACTAACTAACACTAGAATATTAATTAATTATTTTATAATAATAATATAAATAATAATTAATTATTATTATAATTATAATAATTATAAATAAATAATTAAATTTAATAATTATAATTAATAATAACCATTATGAGATTATCATTATGATTATATGATAAATTTTAGAGATATCGTAGCATACAATACATTTCTACTTTTTGATCTCATGTGATGTATGTATGATTACTTTATTGTCACACAATCGAATAGCAGGTTTTATTTCTAGAATGGAGCATGAATCCTCATAATTTCGTACTATTTAATAAATTTTGTAGAGCTTCGATCTTGACATTTTCACATTATACACCATGTACCTCTAAAATTTATCATCATGATAATATGTCTGTTTTAGAACAGAACAAATCATTTACTTTTCGCAGAGCGAATGCATTTGCGAGCGACAACTCCTAAAAGGTTTGACTCGCACTATATAGTGAAGAGAGGATAACTTTTATTAGCAATTTTGTGATTGTGGAAGACAATGTACAACAGTACAAGTCAATGTCTATGCTATGTATATTTTGATACTTCATATCCAGACTCCAGCATACATTGAAAGCAGCACAATACTTACTAGCTAAAGGGTTCTAGTCATCAACAATTATCTCAATTCTGTATGGTCCTCTTTACTTAGTGATAACTGATCAACCTTACATCAGCAGAGATTATGTTGACAGTGATGTATGGTATAAATAAATGCTTTATATTATATTCTAGCCATTCACTATACATACATATCTAAAACTGAAACACACTACATTTATAAATAAATGCACATTTCTAGTAAATTTAATTCCATATAGCATACCTTATCACCACTATTGTAAAACTGATTAGTTCATTTATTTAGTCTGAAGTTCTATAGACGTTCACTTAGATAAAACAGAATTAGTTTGGTATAGTTAACTTTTCAATGTAATGAGCATACACACAGCCATTCAATTAATAATGCAGATGGTCAACTTTTTGTCTCTTCTGGCTTATTGGCCATTCTGGTGGCGGGTCTAAAATAATTGAGTTCTGTTTACAGCTCATCATGCTGATGTGAATGGGTGGCATCTTTAAAGTGTGCAGCAGTGAGCATCTTAGAGATAGCAGTATTGGATAGTTGAGAGATAGTCTCCAATGTTACTGGAACTGTCTCAAATAACTTGTACATCTCTTCACCAACATCCTATAAACATATTATGCAATCAGCAAACATAAATCTCCATGAAAATAAACAAATCATATACATGTCCAGCCCTGCTGAACCCAGATGTGGTACCCCACTCACAATGCACACCCTGATTTTATCAGAGGGATGTCAATGATAAAATTCTGTTTCTTTTGACATACAGTGTACAAATGTAGTTGGAACTTTCTGCTCATTAGTATTGGTATTAGTTAAACTTATTGTTGTCATTTAAAGATAGAGTTCCGCTGTTAGGCAGGGGTAGTAATTGGTCTAGGCAATATTATTCTTCGCTATAGTTGCTCAGTTCATAGGCATATTCATTCAAGCATATGGATAATTATACAGATATTTTCTCATGGCTAACAAAAATATTTGCAGTTGTTTAGACAAACATGCTGAATTGTTAGCAAACAGTATCAAACACTATATAATAATACAACTGGAGCAAGTTACCTCACTGTTGAATAACTGTACAAAACAAGATTTCTTTAAAGTGCCAGAGTCACTTTCAATAAGACTTTCTAGAAGTTTCTGCCACTTGGATTTTGTCTTAGGCTCTTCACCACATAATTCAAGTTTCTGTAAAATAAACAGACATGCATGTATGGAAAATTCACATGTATATGGGCATATATTTCTACAAGGTATTATTTCATTGCTGTGGCCATACATCATGTATGTGATATTTTTTGAAAGAGAATTTATTTCTAAGCAGCCAGAGACTTGGTTCCACGCCTATAGAGATAGTCCACCCTTGACCGGAATTTGAACCCGAAGGTCTAGCTGTGGCACCTAATTGCCTACAGTGGACAGACGCATTAATTACTATGATGGCTCATCATATAATATGTCTCTTACAAACACCTTAGATTTGCCGCACATAATAGGAGATACAGCAGACATCTTTGGTATCTCCTCGTCTTCAGCAGCTATGATTTCATCACTGCTACAGGTCGTGGATGGATGCCAGCTGTATGTTACAGTTTCACATTCTGGACCATATGAAGTTGTCTGAATTGTAGTGTCTGTGAAACAAAATTAAAATATAAAACTACTCAGTATATGTCATAATAGCAGAATATTAAAACATAAATGTATATACTCCTAGTTAATACAGAATGGTGCTGTAGTTAAATAATGTTTGGAGTGGAAGATTGAGCTCCAGCACTCTGATCCCACATCTGACGCGAGCATCAGTCCTCGTGCATTAATTAAAGATCATGAAGAGGGGTAATACCGTTTTAAAAAGTGTATGTCTATGTACTTGTACACACGTATTACTAACATGTGTGTACATGTACATATAGACATACACTTGCTTTCTATGTACTATTCAGCCCTCACCCATGGCATCGACTAAAATGTGGAACATTTGCCTGTGGTTGGTGGAGTTATCCATAACATTTGTGAGTGTAACATAGAACTGAAAGTAATTAATTCTTGCCTCATGTAAATTAATTCCAGAGGGCTTGTTTATAACAAAATTAATTTGATGTAAAATTACATACCAGCAGGCAAAAGAATGCAGTCTCCAGCTAGAAGTTTAGCGTGATGCCATTCCATCTTAATTACCCAAGGATTATCAAACACATTCACAATATCCGGATTAACATCCACAAGAGTATTAACATCACATATGTTCTACAATAAAGAAATAATCCTAGTACAGACAGAAAATTAATTTGCTAAAATTCTATTACAATGTGTACATGTACTGTATCATCTTATGTAACAGAATTCCCACACCATTAGCAATTCTGTGTATAGTACTATAATGTACATGTATGTAAGGTAGATATTGCATGTGGCCTACATAGACTTGACTGTATTGTTTACCATGGGCACTCACATGCTAATTATCATAACAAAAACCTGCTACCTGTTTTATCTTATCTTTCTGAGAGAAAAAAGTGACAAAAGGGGACAACTTCTCAATTACCCTACACTATGTTCAATATGCATGTGTATATGAAGGACACGGCTATGTACACTGTAGGTGATAATGATTACTGTGTTTGATGTGTTGTCAGGCTTACATTGCAGTCTACGGTTACAGCAGTCAGCATTATGCACCTCAATCAGTGAAGGGAGAGCTTTATAATATATATTACTATTGTTTTCCCCATGGCAAAGCTGGTAGGTATGAGGTAGTTCTGCTAACATTGGTATATGTTCACAAGATCGCGATAGACAGAACTTTCTTTTAGTATTTTTAGAGGAGCCTCAAATTGGTCAATGAGTTCATTTGACTCAGTTTGAAACTTCTAGACAACAAAACTAAACAACAGAAGCTCGAACACACAGTACAATATCATTATTTTATGAACAATAATTTGTGACATCAGATGACTGTTTAATTTTAGATTCAGAAAAAGAAGGTAATTTTGCATCCACATAATAACTTACATGTGGGTGATGTGATGGTTTAGTAGGGGCTGATTTCATCATCTTAGTTATTACTATAAAGTCTCTTCTGCCTTTCAGGACACATTGCAATTGATGATGCTTTGACGTCCTAATGTCATCGGATGTCGTACCGCTGGTCAATGAACTGGAAATTCCCAAAAATCTGTCTGATAGACATTTAAAGGCTTTTGGTACCTAAAATATAAACAACTTCAAATACATGTATACATGTACATATTGAGTTTTCTAGATAAAGGTGTATGAGTGTTCCATAATTATGCAATGTCCTGTGACCATCCTGTTTTGTTCAGACATGTTCCAGAATATAGAGTTTAAGTTCTCATATGTAGAAATACTCGAGAGTTCACATATTTATTGCACAGTAACTAACTGCAGTGCATGTTGGTAGTTTACCTGTATATTTCTAAGCAGTTTATATGGAACCATTTGGTCTAGTAACCACTCCTCACTACCATAGTCATCAATGAAATCTGAGAACTTCATGGTTTCAAACTTTGTGTCACCATTGGATGGTCTCTTTGCTATCACAACTCTAAAACCGTGTGTAGATGCAACTAAACATATTATTATGTTCAGAAAAGTACTCCATGCAAAATAGACAATTCATCAACCATATTGGTTGTTGTAACAGGTGCATGTCTTAGCAAGCCTCATGGACTTCACTGGAATCACCACTGAAAGTTGTGCTGTGTTGTAAGATGCCCAAAAGGGCTACCAGTCAGGTATCTAGTTTGGTCAAAGCGTACCTTAATTGGATTTCTTGCTGAAAAATGGCGTTGTGTGATACATCTAAACCAAATTAGTCATAGCCTGTGCTCCTAATACATTTTCTGTCGAAAGGATTGCTTACTGAAACCGCAAAGTTGTAAAGTAAAATGAATGGCGACCCATTATTCCTTCTTTTCAACTGATTGACTTGGGAGTCAAAATGAAACGCTAGACCTAATATCTTACTCATCATCTGCATCTCTTGGCCAGACTTTGAATATGTCTTTCTCATTTATCATCTTCTGAAAAACTTGAGCTTCCTTCGTATTCCATGTTTCATTAACACTAATTTTTACTTTGCCGCTGCTTCTCTGCTGCCGACCTGTAGCAACCAATAGGAATGTGATGTAAACAAACAACTCTGTCATTGTATCAGTATATATATGTGCAAGTTGTGCTACTGTGGTGCGTCAATTCACAGGGGAGAGCTATTGAACGACAGTATAGCCATATATTAGTGGTAAAGGATTTCTAAATGGTAATACAGTCATGGACAGTAGATACACTGCAGTTATCACAATTCTATTTACTATGCTGATCTATTGTTTGTTCTATTTTATTCTAGCAGCAATTAGATGTACAGTGTACATGTAATTATCAAATAATACGGCAGCTGTGCATGTATAGATGTACATGTAATGACACATAGCGCTAATGAACTAAATTTTATTCTACACATGTACACGCCATGGACATGTAGGCCAACATAATTATTTACGTACAATAATAACACAATTCTTCTGTAGATATAGCTAACTTACCTAGTGGCCTGAGATGGCCCATTGGTAGCCCTGGACTGCTTGGCAACTCTATGATTGGTGGAAACATTACATTCATCCTTTGATCCTTTGGAAACTTTACATTGGTTGTTGCATAAGAAATTGCAATAACTCCACTCACAAAATATACTACTCTGAGATACATTATAGACCAGAGAAAGAGTTTATACTAGTACCAACTAACACAGAGCATGTAATGAACTATTTCTCTAATACAGCTGCCAGTAACGATGCTGCTTTACTCATTACCGGCCTTACCACTATTAAGTTGTCATAACTGAATACGTGGCTAAAACCAATTTGATAGAAGAACCACTTGAAAGTATTATGTTATGGTAAATACAAATCAAGGTTGGCAAACAAAATGTTAGACCAATATCAGCTCTGCAAGCTGTTACAACTGATAAGTGTATGTGTATCTAACAAGCATAATTGTAATATTGAAATATAGTATGATACACAAATTGCAACTTGTCTGCAGGGATTATTATTATTATTTTATATAACAGGAAATATAACAGCTTATAGCCTGTCTTTGCATCCAACTGTATATACTCTCTTATCAGTTAGTTGACAGTGGTACACCAGCTAATCAACTGAAGTTCTAATCATCTGTGATGGTAATAATCATTGTCCAGCAAGTCATAGAGTGCAATGCTGCATAATCCTTTTACTGCTACATGTACTTGCTCATGAAAATATGAAAGTTGCCTATTACTTTATATTAAATACATAAATATACACAAAAACAAAATAAAATGTATGATATGATATTTATCAACCCTCAACTTTATTGATAAAAGTTGTTAATTTTTAATAAAATTGTTCAATATAGTCTTTTCCCATGAGCAATAGGAGCAAAATTTCTGTCACAATTATAATGTTAGATTGAAGTGAAATAAAAAACATTCTCGGTGTTCAAAGGAGCTAAAACTAAGGTCATTTTGAACTCAACCATAATTCTCATGACATGTGAGTCAGGTTGTGAGTTGTAGGCCTATGTATATACATGTATTACAGTATAAATAAATATTTGATTTTATATCGTCGGGTAAAGTGCTCTATAGGACGTGGTATTGTCCTAGAGCTATTATAAACTATTATAACGTAGGTGGAATTGACGATTTTTAATTTATTTGATTTATTTCACTACTATGTAGTTTCATACTTCAAGTACTCATCAGGTAAAATAAATCATGCATTACGTACAACTTGATGTGAAGATTTAAAAAAAAAAAGACATTACTGTTTGCATTGTGTTAAGGATGACGTAAAGTTATAAAGTTATGTAATCTGCCCTAGCAGGTGTTTTCGGGCATGCCTACAAGTGGATACAAGTTCGTTTCTGTTGTTTAATGTAACCATTTTTGGTCTGTAGATAATGTAGAATTTTTCCCATAAGCATAAATTGCAACGTTTGCTGTTGGTGTTGAATGCGGTGGCGTGCTTGAGTATGGTCCATTTAATTTCGTATGCTATACTTTTGTCTCTTAATGCCCAGATATGTTTACTTAATTTCGTGCTATTTCTCTTGTTTGTGTCATTAAGCGATGTTTTGTGGTTTCTGTACAGAGTTTTGAAAGTATTTTCAGTAAGTCCTACATACATATTACAGTATATATTTATATTGGTAGGAGTATTAATACATGCATAATGCTATAAAATATTATACATGTAAATGTCTACATGCACTTATAATATGCAGCAAAGTTCCACCAGAATGTACTATTTTTATGCTCCATTCTATTAAAAACATACAATAGCATATTGGACTTTTTATGTTACACCTGTCCTGATCTTCTTGAGTTTTGTAGCCAATAAATCAGTTTTCCAATTTTTTGATTTAGCATTTCTGTGAGTAAAAACTCCTGAATAAAAATTGGTGCCAAGTTGCCATCAATGATGAATTGGTATATAGGGTCTAGGACTCTAGGTAAAATGTATGAGAATGCTCACTTTAAGTTTTTCTGTAGCTTTCAGTCTCCAAGCGCCTATGCTCATTCTATTCTATAGCTATACAAAATATTAATTCCACTCCATTCTATTTGATAAGTTAAGATGCCATTGATAGGGTACGGTGTATAGCATGCTGTGGCTTTCGAGGAAACTAATAAATAAATGGAATTTTGTATATTTTCTCAAGTGATGCATGCCATAATATTATAGCGAGAAAATAACTCCGCACTAGAAAAGAGAGCTGGGATGACGAAATGGGAGTTATCTTTTCTCTATCGCAACTGTCTCGAACTTAAATCTCGAATACTTCTAGATAAAAAACAGGAAATCAGAACATGGTGGTTTCGGTTTAAAAACTGCAAAATGAAAATACAATAACGCTGTGGTTGTTGTAATAAAATTGTATCCAAAATAAGCAAATTCTATTAGAGTTATCTATATTTGCTTTAAAAATTTTTTGCATCACACATTGTCAAAGGTACCAGTACTATCTTAGCATAACATTGTAGATTTGTTGCACTGTATTCTGCATGTGGTTGGGTGATCTGAGACCCGAGTTAGCGTCGAGATGACTGAACTAACTATACTATACAATACTATTTACTATAAACCTAAAGTTATCATATTAAAAAAATTAAATAAAACTAGAACTAGCCTCATTTTACTTCTCCTTTATACTAAGCCTTGGCTATTCTATTCTTCACAAGTAGAACTAAATATAATATCATATAATTATAAATAGTAATGATTATATATATATTATGATAATAACATGTTTTAAATGTGAAACCTTAATCTGGATAAGCCTAATGATATGGTTGGAAAATTGAATATCAATATGAAATTTAAATAAATTATCATTGCCTACATGTTTTATTTCACTAAGGAGAACTGTCTTCCGCGGTAGTCAGTGATTGTGTTGTATAGTCTGGTGTCAAGCAAAATTTCTGCACTGCTAAATTTCTGAGCTTTCAATATCAAATTCAAAATGGCTTCAGCTTCTTGATTAGTGGTTGGGACAATTGGGTTGGGGGCGTCACCATTTTCACTGCAAGCTCAGAAATTTTGCCAAGCTCATAAATTTCGCTTGACACCCGTTGGGTTTGTATCACCTAATAAGAGCAACTATGAAGATAAGGGAGTGAATCTGACTCTTGTCTGTTAGCTACCAGAACTCCCTCTTACCGTAAAGCTGTAACCGTTAGCCACTAGGCACACAGTGCTTTAGCATAGCCTTTTATGAGATGCGTGAACCTCAACAAGTAGTCATAACGAACCGTGTATCTTTGTAACAGATAGTGCCATATGTGATGATTATGTGTTATTGACTTGGGCATGATTACATAATTATCGGTGCTGCCATTTACTCATAAGAACAAAGATAAGAATCAGTAAGATTTACTCAACTCGAGGGGGCAACTGTTTCCCAAAGTACGAGAGCAAATTCTCCTCAAAGCTGAACTCGGCACGACCTGTAACCAAATATTGCGTGTAGGCCTATATTCCATAAATATGTGTATAGTATCATAAAGTACTATTTTCGGTCTCCCAAACCTTTTTTATTTTGACTGCCACGGGGGTGTGCTTATAGCCTTGTTTTTGTATTAAAGACAGGCAGCTGGTATTGGCAACTAGTGTTAAATGCAAGTTCATAGTTATTACCTAGCCACTATCATTGAGTGTAGTCATGTGGCTGCTTTGAAAGTTCCAGTGAAAAAACTGTTATGAGTGCATATCGTTAGTGACTTGGTACGATTTTTCTAGTGATGATTGTAATTTTGACTCTTTTTGTAATTTTTATCAGTGGGAATGCTCACGAGAATGCTTAGATGCCTAAGTACATTTGTATCTTCTGTCAGCTTATTTTGGTCTCGCAACTTACTATTCAGAGTCCTTTAGAGGTAGGCACTTAAAAACAAAGGGAAATATTGTTAAACCTGTTTTCCTATGTTGCTGTTTTCTATGTGGAAATGTAGCCAAACCTGCTTTTCATTAGTTTGATCAAAATAAGAGCCAAATCATACTTTGTGCCACTACGGGTGTAAAGGAGCTTGTTTTCTTCACATTTGGGTTATTATTTTAGAGCACATTAAATTTAATATTCCCGTTCAAGACTGTACCACAGTAGCAATAAATAATATCATGTGAAACTTGATAGATTGACAATAAATTAAAAATACAATGGCCCAATGACATTTTCTCAGCCCTGTATAGTGTAAAAAGTACATCGTAGAACCGATTTGGCCACACCATCTGCATAAAATAATTACCTGCCCTTTCTACGTATTTATAATACATGCAATAATTTACGGATTGAAATATTTGCCCGACTGGTGGAAGTAACAGGGATGATAGATATAATAGCCAATTGAATTTACACATAACTACGCTGTGACATGCAGCTGATGAATTGATGTTCATCTGCAGCAAGTGTAGAGCCCTCCCTCAGTGAATCAACACATGGTACTGGTAACTTCAAGTTCAACATGGATGAATTCCAAGTTTATAAACAAAAGAAATAACCAAAAGATGTAAATAGGCCTATTCTCTAGTGTTGTAGCAAATGATATGAATGGCTGACTAAAAGCACTAATTGTTGTTCCTTGAGTCAATAGTTCCATATCACCTACTTTGAGAATGATAGGTCCACTTTAGAGATGGTAGATTACTATAAATTTCTACCTTATAGTTATGGATTTGTTTTACTTGGTATTGCTTGCGAAACAAAACTTTTACAGTAAAAAGGAAAGCTTGCTGTTGGTTTGAAGTTCAAATTATTTTACTGTGTTTACAAGTATGTACAGAATATACTATTAGCCAACAGCAAGTACTGCAGTATGATGATGAACTCCTCTCTACTTAAATTATTACATAGCAACTAATGGCTTCATAAGACCTAAAATGGGTGGACTAATTATGGTGCAAAGATAATAAATTACAAGAATAATAAATTGTATTGCCTGGATTCACAAGCTGTTCTAGCTAGGCCGCAGAAACACTTTGAGTCTATAAATTTAAGGAAATGTAACAAAAGTGTCTGCATATTGTAGCCATTCTAAATCTGTGGAGATTCCTTGTTTGACAAAATTTCATATCTATTATTGACCTTGCCTTACAATGCTGTATGTTACAGTAATACACTAGCTATATCAACCACATGGTTTAGTCCTAGTTGACAGGTAGTTAATGAATGCACAACACAACAGTATCTAGCCAGTTTTGGTCTTAACTGCAGGGGTGAGTTGCTGAAAAGTTGATTAGTCATTACATGGTGCTGTTGGTGTTCAGACTAGATTGGTAGATTGATAGATTAGTAAAATGTCACATTGCTTGTATAGCTATGTCGGGTTTTACAAATTACAATGTACTGACTATAATGTATTGTTATGGTCAGAGAAGTAGGTCACTTTTTGAGAATTGTTCTACTTTCTAGTTAGCATCACCCAAGTACTTCCAGCATCCTTATCAGGGTTTCAAACAAGTGCATAGTGTGTACACTATCAATTACTGACAACTATGAAGTACAGTATCGTGTTATCATAACCATTTCTACGCTCTGGAATCATCTACATTTATGACTACTACTTTAATAGTATCCTGTGTCGCTACAAAGAGGGGGATTTCCATGCAGGAAAAGATAAGCTGCACCTGCATAACTATGCTGTTCTATATGTCACGTTGATGCATCTTTTACCAGCAAATCCATATTTCATGTTTTAAATTTTAATTAGTAATTCACAATCTTTTAGTGCTTTTATAATGCCCCATTATAATTTATTGGCTTAGCCAATAGGATTAGGATTTTTATAGTTATGTTATTCCCAGTTCTCCTTCTATCTGTAATGAGTGAACTTGTCTGCTGGCTGTGGCGGGTCTGTGGGCATTGAGGCCTCCACAATCGATGGGGGTAGATTCATTGAGGGGCTCGAAACTGGAATCCCAGAAAATACATACGCCATATACGTAGCAAATACAGCAAATGGTTCAGGCACTTTTTCTTGGTTTGATCTGTTAGCCCTCATCTCCAAACTCTATCTCTGCTCTATGGCTAGAGTGTCCTACTTCTAGCTTGGTGCTCTCAAAGACTCAACAATTCCTCACAAAGTTACCACAGACCTGTCTGCGGTCCAACCAGGTACTTAAAGCCATGAAAATATAATTTGATCTACATTATTATTGCTGATGGGAAATCTAGAAGGAATTATTTTGTACTTATTGTCTTGGGTTACCCAAGTTAAGTATATTATTGTCACTAGTTGCTATAGTTACTTAATTGATTACCCTTGTGCAGAACCATTGGCTATTGGTTATATTATTATGGTAGATTCTATTAGAATTTATATAACTAATATGCTGGCTAGCTTCACACAAATCATGCACTGGCTCATAACTTCTGTGGTGAGCTTTGTGAGTAGAGGATGTCAACTGTCATCATAGAGTAGAACTATGTAAATTTATCAATCTCCAGTTTCAACTTGCTCAAAAATACTGTTTTCAATTTTTGTCGAATTCATCCTGTCTGCGGGTGAACTAAAAGGTAATTATATAATCTGTCATAAATTTTTTTAACATTTAATTTAGTTTTTGCTAGTCTGGGTTCTAACTTTGTCAGAATCGCACGTTTTATTGGTAAGCAATGGTCGCACCAAGATGCTTTTATTCTTGTGTGCTGTTTTTTATTTAATATACCAATGTTTAACTTGGTATTTAATCTTGTACACAGAGGTTAATAGTAGGAATTGGTTGTACGGCACAGGAATAAAGCTCTGTAGTCATTAGTGGGGTTGGAACCCTTGTAAATAAATTAAGGCATGCTGCTGCAAGCACTCGCCAATTGCATCGCTATCTGCAACATTATTGAACTACTATGCGTATGTAATGCAGGTGTACATAAACTGTCACAGTTTCAGGTTTTTCTTTTCTCACCGTAATTTAATATATACAGTAAGTACTAGTAATTTTTACAATTAATTGGTAAAAATTTATAAAAAATATCAATTTCTTGGTTGCAATTTCATATGTGTGAAGTCTAAGTGGCCCATGGCCCCGCCAGAGGCATGCTGTTGCTGTTGGTACTAGTGAAATAATACATGTAAGTTGTGAGGCAGAGGAAATTTATACCATAAAAATCTATAAGCTTTGTGATAACAATAGTGTGTAAGGTTTCAGACAATGGGCTCAGTGTAAGTGATTTATCTTAGACATTTGAACTTATGATCATAATGTAAGGGCCTACTGTAGTTAGTGTGATATCTTTAATGTTATACATTAGTTTGCAGTATGCTATGCACTTTACTAACAACTCTCCTCATTATCAACTTGTGATATTTCATATATCATTACAAGCTATGTATATAGATTATGCAGGTATGCAAACCACATGTAGCCTACAGATGTTTCTATTCTACCTGCTCTTTTTGACAGAGAGTACTTTTTGTGCAAAATTTTGGCTTGTACATTATTTTATTTATTTGAGTAAAATATAAAGATTAAGCCTCTCTTATGATAAGCTAAATGTTTTTCTACTACAAGAGGCGTTGATTGAACTTTGTCAGCCGTATAGTTGCTTATCACTGCGGTTTATTAGTTTAGGTTGTCTTTGTATACCGAAACCATGGTTATTCTATACTCTGTAGGTTACTGGTGAAATTATGCCTAAAGGAGCTATTCCGTTTCCATTTGGTCAGTGTCGTGTGTGCAACGCCCCCGCCACTGGCAAACACTATGGAGCCAACACTTGTGAAGGTTGCAAGGTGAGTGTTTGATGACACACCAACAGTTATTCACATGTAGTAGAGTCGGAGCAAATAAATCGATGTAACGCAACGGAGTGATGTTGGGATTTGGTAGTTGATGAGCAGAACTTGAATAACTGTTTTCTATTTTCCATTTTAGGGATTTTTCAAGAGAAGTCTTATTAAATATGAGAAGTACAGATGTCTGGGCAACGACAAGTGTGAGATAGATCCAGAGAATAGAATTAAATGCAAACTTTGTCGGTTTAGAAGATGCCTGGAGCTGGGAATGTCCATGGAGGGTGAGTCTATTACATTCAGATGTATAGTTTACTTTTATTCTGAAGTAAAACTATCCAATCAGACTTTATTAATCTGGTGACCACTGCACAGAAAAATAGTTTTACCAAATTAGTCATTAGTGTTTACTCTTGTGTATGCTAGATTTTTGTTAGTTTGTAGTAAATTGTAGGCCCTAGATATCTTTAGATATCCCGAGAAGCCCTGGATATCTGTAATTAAAATTGAATTTCAGTTTGCTATTTGTTAATTTAAAAATTCACGTGTACATGTAATTTAACTCCACACAGGAGTTTTTGTTCTTATTGGAATGTAGCACATAACTGATAGTGATACTCTAATAGCTATATAATAATACGTATTGAACATCTCGAACTGCTAAGCAATTTCTAATTATGGTAGAAGATACAGCCGTGTTTTTTGAAGTCAATTTTGCATATTGTAATCTGTAATAAACAACAACATGTACACTATATTTGATGCCAATAATAATAACTGTGGGAATCACGATGGGATGAAGGCATTACAGTACCCTTATAGTGCCGATATATTTTATACTAAACATTTTGCTTTACATCATATTTTGCATCTATCAAGTGGTTCCTGGCATCAGAGAGTGATGCCTGCTATCCCACCAGTGTAATTAAATATCTAGCCTCATCAAATAGTCCATCTACATATTGGATGACCTAAATGTAGATCCTATTATGGTGACATCGTGTACTGCATACGGATCTACAGTATTTTTTGGCACATCTTTTTGGCTAATTATATGAGGAGTGTTTAGGTGAAAAAATAAATTTATGGTCTTGATCGTTGAGTGAGACTCCTACACAAGAGTAATGAACTGATATTGTGGAACATAACAGACGTTGAGTGCTTATGTAAATATAAGCACATATCTTAGTCAACGCATACGTTATAGTTTTTTGCTTCCTGGCACAGTCTATATTTTGACAGTAAATCGGAATATTCTGATCTTTATTCTTGCAAGAAATTTTAGAATATGGTTACTGAGCAGTCAGGGACTCCATTCCACATGTGTGAAAACACCTGACTACAAACTGTAGTCGGGGTGGATCCAAACCCCAGTCATGGATGGGTTATTTTCACAAATGGGGGATCGAGCTTCTGACTGTTCAGTGATAAATTCTAACATTCCTTGCAAAAAAATTATCAAAATTTAAAAAAATGGTCAAACCTAATCGGAAAATACAGTGACAGCTAACCAAGTCTCTGTCAACTATTGCTGGATACAGTTGCACGTGACGTACTTTATGTAGGCCAAAATGTAGCTATCAACTGGTTCCAATGCAGTTCGCTCATGTAGGTGTACATCTGGGCCTGAAATGTTGTTAATATAATTACTGTAATATTATTTAGCTATCAAGATGGGCCGAATACCTAAAGTAGAAAAACAAAAAGCACTTGAAGAAAACCGAAGAGCGTCAACTGATGATGGTGTTGATGCTAATGGAGGTGATTCGTATAAAAAACATTCACGGAGCTCTTCTCCACCTGTTACAGATTATATTCAACCTCCTAAGCCTAAAAAACCAAAGACATCAGTGCATAGAATCAACACAGGTCTGCTAACTAGATGTTTGCTATTCATGCTGTAGCCCGCATACAACAGTGCAAATGTATAGCTATAGAACATGCTTGTAATCTAATCATATTTTACCTGCTTACAATATAATTATGATACATATACTGTATGATATATCTGTATATTAGGGTCTAGAGTGTAGTTAGTTTAGTTAGAAATACTCAAGACTGTCTCTGATCTTGATGAATAAATTTTCTGTTGAAATATGACAAATAATTATTTCAACAGAAAATTTATTTTGATAGATGTACATAGTGCGTGTACATAGTTCACATCGATATTGTATTCTAATATTGTGTTTTATTAATTCTAATAATGTCATATAGTTATATAATGTACTAATTTATAATAATCATACATTCTACTGGTATGAAATCTCTATTATTAACCTAATGTAGGGCAAAATGATTTCTCTATTCTTGTCGAATATTTTGGATTCCCAGAAAATATCAGGGTATTTGAATGGTAAAACATTTACTGCAACTAAAATGACAACGCTCTAGATTTTATCATGCCAAGCCCTTTGTTCATACTGCTTTCACCATGGTACTTTTGCATTACACATAGCTATTGTTGTGCTAATTATACAAAAATTCACCCACTATCAGTACACATTGGACCTGTGCCATCACTCCCGCCTGCAGTTCATAGTACAATATGTAGCTATGCATGCCTTGACTAGTAATACTACTAAGTAGTAACCCATATTATAATACCCTACATTATTTTGCTCTACTTTTCAGCGTTTCTGATTATGTAGGGCAAGTTCACCCAATGGGACGACAGAATTCGCAGGCTCATTTACGCACTCAAGCGCCAGAATATTTCAAAGCGAATTCTGTTCAAGAAGAACCACACGATATGGTGCAGTTACTCAACGACGTCATGTTAATGAACGAATGTGCTGACAGCAGAAGCTCAGTGGCAGCAGTGGTACCTTTTACAGCCACTAGTACTCCCTCGCCCAGTGACCACTTACACAGTGAACACCTACACAGTGACCACCTACACAGTGGCCACAGTGTAGCAGTAGACCACCCAAGTACCATCCGCAATGCAGCCGCAGATTATGGTCATGTTAACCGGTTTGATGGCTGGCACCCTATACCAACTAGTCAACAATATTCCACCAACCACCTCCCTGCTGGACAATACCAGAGCATGCATAGAAACGATACGCAAACCAGATACCCACAACACAAGAACGAATACTCTCCCCATGACTATAACCTCACGTTTGACGGCTACCAGGCACCAGGGAGCAACCATTTCTCTGATCCTTCCTTTAGTTTACATACTAGCGTTACACCTCATGGTGGTAACGTTACGTCATGTAGTTCTGTTATAAGACATGATCTTGACCGGTCTATGTCAGTAGACTCTTCAGCTGGTAATGGTAGTAGAGCATCTACAGCAGATGGCAGCCATGACAGTATGGCTGTAGTTGTGCATAGCTCGGTAACGGGCAGCGAAAATACTCATCAGTATTTGAAATCTTGTAATGAATCATCAGTGGGGAAGATGCAAACATCGTCATCATCCCTGTCCTATGACTGTGCCACGATATCAAGTCAGCAGTACTGTTCCAATCAGGTACAACATAATTGTACAGGTGCAGTGTCAGTACATGTACACTACTGCTCACCTTATATTCTACACCCAATATTAGTCAGCAAGTTCACATGCTGATCTTTGATTAGTAATGGCTGGCCCACTTGACCCTACCTACGCTGTCCCTTATAATAGCCATATTAGCCACAAGTAGTACTACACAAGTCATTTACTTGCATCATCCTAGTACTAGTAATAACTGCATGTACTGATATCTCCCCTTACAGTGCCCTAGTACTACTAATCTCTGCATGTATTGTTATCTCCCCTTGTAGTACCCCAGAACTAGTAATAACAGCATGTACTGATATCTAGCCGTACAGTACCCTAGTACTACTAATCTACATGCATGTGTAGATATTTGTTTCTTTCTAAACAATATTAAAACTTGAGGTGGAATTTGTGAAGTTGTTGATTAATTGGTTAAAACTGGCCATACTGTGGTTGACTGCAGACATAACAACCCATAACATACAGTATTATAAATATATGCTAGTTATTTTGTAGAATGAGCTCCACTCTGATTATGGCTCAGTGGAGGATTTAAGGGCCGGGTATCATGGCTCTCCTAATGAGAAGATGGAGGAGTTTATCAAATCTGTGGCACGTATATATTGGGATGTGACTGCTGATGTCAGAGAGGGTATAAATATTATGGAGGAGATAATCGCCACCGGAAGTGTGAGTGTGATTCTCTAACCAGAGCTTGGAACAACCTCTCCTTTTTTCTCACAATATCTCACAAATATTACTCTAACACAGCTCTATCAATACAGGCCTAAACATTTATATTGAACGCGCCTCAGCTTGTGTTCCTTCGATTCTGCCAGTTATGCATTGAGATGCCCGAAGATCAGACATATGAGACATTTGTTGTGCAAGGTGCATCTGCTTCACTGATTGGGTAACTGCGTATATTTTGAAAAATATTCAGGTGCAAAGCGTGACATGGTCATGAAGGTTAGGAGTTGAATGCAATGCAATGGATCCAAGGTTTTTACTCCAAATTTTATATGCATATCTAGTACATAACTGCACTAATAATTCTCATTACCAAGTTCAGGTAGATAACAACTCGAAGAGATTACCTTTATATAGCTTTCCTAACTTTGATCAGTGTACTGGCTTGTTGCAATGTCCTTGTTAACGTCTTAGACTCTCATTTTGTAGAGACATGACGTTTTTAGCAGGAAACCCCCATGTATCTAAGCTATTTAGCCTTGAAAATCAGTCAAGATTCTTTTTCAATATTTTTATTGTTATGCATAGTGAATGGGAATAAGTAAACTATTAGCAATCAGTCACATGTCTGATTGCTACACCCCATTCAATGAACAAATCGTTCGGGCAGGTGCTAAGGCTTCACTCTCAATATTACCTACATCAGGCAGGAGTTACAAGATTTTCTGACCAATACGCCCGCATGACTCCAAAGTACCCTACTATCCCCAAATTACTCTCTCCTTAATTGGTATTTATAGTAATCTAACAGATAAAACTTTTTCACAATCAGATCATCTGCCCACAAAAAGTTCCATATGGAAAAGGGTCGCACAGAACTTTTTAAAGAGCCACATTCTGCTCCAGAGCTTATCCCTGAGTCCTACATGACAATAAATAACCTGTTGTATACCATACCTGTCCAGTCTCCCCCATTTAGTAGGAGACTCTCCCATTTTTAACTAAAATTTTGGTACTCCACCCAAATGCTGAATCCCAACCATATTCACCAAACTTTTAATATTTATTACACCCCTCTCAAATACCCAAGAGTTAGTTGGTAAGATTTATTTCATCAGGCGAAGTAATCTCTGCCATATATGTCACTATATTGTGGGATTCCTGATTGAATTATGGGTTGAAATATGAGCTGTGGTCCCATTTATTTAGATTCCAGATGTCTTACATATTATGATTTTTATGGCCGCCACCTATCACTCATTATGAACATGTTAGAAATATAAAGCACTTGCGTGTAGGATTATTAAATATAATTTAAAATTTTTTTCATAGTTTAATAATTTATTAATTATTATAGCCTATTTTCAAATAGCAGATCCACTGTTAATCGTTTATGTGCTCTTAGTTTTCAACTCCTCCCTTATTCTTTTTTGCAGACAGACAGATTGATACCATATTGCACAGGGAACCTAGATACTGTGTGGAAGTACCTGATGGAATCTGTCACCAATTACAACAATCTTATGACCAGTAAGTCTATTACCTTATACATGTATGTGTATAATTGCTCTATATCTATTTGTATCCTTGAGCACAGAGTGGGGCAACGAATGTTTATATATAATATATTAGTCATGTTGATTATTTAAACAATTAGGAGTTGTTCTATCTTACAGCTCTAGTTATTTTACCTAAAATGGTAGGCCTCAAAAGTGGCACAAAGTATACTTTGGATAGCAGCATTGATATCGTTCGCTGTACTGTGTGTAATTTGAACTTTTTAGTGAGAGAATGTGCCTTTAGTAGAAATATTTTTCTAGATGTTACTTTTAAAAAATAGAATCTTTGAAGGAAAGATCAATATACATGTAGTTAGTGACAAAGCCTGGAGATTCATTTTACTGCTCTGCGTTGGCAATTATCTGGCTTTTTTCAAGTACTGTATCATTTTAGAAGGCAGGAGTGCGGTTTACATATAATTTATGTAATGGTGTAGTATATCCATACCACTTACTTTTTGTAGAGTTTTGTTTGAAATGTCCGTTGCTAAGCAACGTATGTGCAGACGACAAGAAAGTGGTTATCGAGCATTCCTACATGTCCTTGTGGTTGGTAAGTTTGGGGCTATCTGGTTCCTCCTAGCCTGGGTTCAAAAACGTCTCGAGAAGAGTTAGCATTGATATGTTAGTGACGATTGTAAAACTAAGCCTGAGTTCTATAGTCAATCTAAGAATACACATCTCTTAACTTGGGGTTTAGAAACCAGGCTACACATCGGACTATTCTATTTTCGATATTTAGGGTGGTCACAACTCCCATGAATGGTTTACATGACTTGTAATTATAGTAGATGTACATGTACATGTATAATGCAGATGGTGTGTAGTTACAGGGACATAGTAGGCAGTGAGTGGGGCTGTCGCAGGAAGTTTGTAGTAACGTCAAAGAGAGTAAAAGGAAAGAGGGATCACTCAATGATAATACCCTGTCTCACGAAATACGCCCAATTTGGCGGTACTGACGTTCCGCGATCAGCTTTCCCGCCATTTGATTACTGATATTTTGGATAGCTGATCGACTGTAATCGAAGCTTAACGATTGTTATATTCAAGACCACGTATTGAAATCTCGTTAGTGTAAATAGAGAGTTTACACGAGCCCGTTGTAAAGAAGCGCTTCTTATTGGTACGCGGAACGCCAATCATAATCACGGATTTGCATACAAGGTATGACAACTCCTTGCTTAATCCGTACCGCGTTCGGAGGCGGGAGGGAGACAGTTTTTGGCCGGAGTGAAACCTCTTTCCTTTTACTCTCTTTGGTAACGTTATGTCAACCGTAGCCATTCTTTTTTTGTACTCTGACTTCATATTAAATATGCATGTAACTTGTACATTAGGGTTAACTTTTCATACACATGTAAAGCATAATTATATAGTATCTTCGCGACCTAGCTTCCAAACACAGACCAATTTGCTCAAGAGTTTTCTGGCTCACTTCCATATTAGGTCTCACAAACACACTGGCCTGGACCAAACCTAAAATCCTTATTTTTTACGAGAAACCTGTATGTGCTGGTGAGCTAAGGGTGGTCTCCTCATACCAAGCAACATTCCAGGTCGCTAGCTTTTCAGCCAGCCAGCCAGCAGCTATCTTGGGGTTTTATTTGCGACCAAGGCCAGTCCAAGGGGTCGCGAAGACACTAATAGGCAATACAGTAATGATTCATTTACATTTATAAACATATACACACCTCAGAAACGGATACCTAATATTCAATATTTACTCCCATGTGTGTAGATGTTCACTAAACTATTACATAGTCATATATACATGTATAATATGCTGAATCTATATCAGTGTCATGTAATCATATACAGTGTAATAATTGTATTGCTCTGTGTTCATATTCACATTTCAGATTCACAATGAAAAACTTTTAAAGAGACTTTTTCATGGTTATTTGCTGACAGTTCCCAGAATAGTCTAGTTGATTGTGACGGAGTATATTAACTGGTGATATCATGTATTTGTGAATTTATTATTTAGATATGGAATTCTCCTTTGTTCAAGAACGGAGAGACGTACATACCATTTCTTAACAAGTATATTTACAATAGAGGTTGGATGGAGCGAATATTACCTTCGGACTTTGTAGAGTACCTACACGAATACACAGGAAGGCAAAATGCTGCTCGGTTCAGTATTAATGAAACTGCACTATTGTGTGGCCTGGCTTTAACCATAGACAGTATGTTTATCCTATAATTTCATGTAACACTGGAGTTGTCTTTCCGTGTTATGTTATATACATGCACATCGTAACTATGTAGTTTAAAATAGTATTATGTGTGATATTACAATATGTTGTGTGGGTGCTAGAGAGACAATATACTGTTAGGCGTTGTAGTGGAAAAGTTTGTATAGCCTTGGATCTATGCTTGAGGTTGGGGCTTGTGGTTAACCAATAATATATAGGGAAGACAATTTCTCTTGACAATGTGTAACTGTACTACACTTTTGTACCTAACTCACAACTCTAGAGGTAATCCTCCATCTACATGTATAATAGAACTACCTCGTGTCACATGCTTTGTGACCTATTTATCTGCTCTAATGACCTAATTATTTGTTGGAATATCTTTGGTCAACTCTGTTGATGGATTGTTTTACAATATGCTGTGTATATGAAACTAATCTATGTATCATGCTTCTACCTGGGCATGAACACCTGTTTTACTTGTAGTAAAGGCCAACAGTGTGAATATGATGTAGGTGGAGGGATGTGTTTATTATATATTTGGCTACTCTAAGAGCATTTAGCAGTCTTAAATTGTTACGCAAAACATCTTTTTTACATGTTTAGCAACTAGAGAGATTAGAAATACATATGCAACTAATAATGAATACTTAAAGGATAATCCGTTTTTGCCAAAACATAACAGCATGCATGTATTTTGATGTCTCTGTAGATGTGGCTGGTGTAAAGAATCCAGAGATTTTGCATCAGTACCACCAAGAGTTCCACAAAGCCATCACTTATGAGGTGCGATCTAATATGCATTCATACACATACGTGTACCTGTATTACCTACAATCGCGTACACGTATAACCTACAATCGTACACACAGTACACACATTATATGCGTGTAGACTTGTAGGGTGTGTGGCCACTGGTTTGTATGATCTTTCACTGACGTAGTAAGCCTTTGGATTTTCATGTCTATCATATCCTGGAGATGTTGCGGATGTGGAAACACCTGTGTAATCCTGTACATGGGTCGTGCTTTGTACACCCAATATTCCTTTTTCTTAATTCAATATGGAATGCAGCTGTATGTGTGTGCATTATTATATTTCAATAATGTTTCTAGATTTGCAAGAATCGTGTTAATAGTAAAGAGATGTTAAATGAGATTCCTCAGCTCTTGAAGCATTTAGAGATTGCTGTGGAGAAGCAAAAGATTATTTTGAGCTTCAATGATCGGAATCCACCAGGTGTGTAGCAGTTACCTATATTACCTGTATATAATACTAGTATTGGATTTACTATGTACATTGTAGTAGTGAGTTTATCGAGGAGTCACTATTGTCCTAGTAGTGAGTTTATTAATGAGTCACTGTTGTCCTAGTAGTGAGTTTATTAATGAGTCACTGTTGTCCTAGTAGTGAGTTTATCAATGAGTCACTATAATTGTCCTAGTAGTGAGTTTATCAATGAGTCACTATTATTGTAGTGAGTTTATTAATGAGTCACTATTATTGTAGTGAGTTTTTTAATGAGTCACTATTGTCCTAGTAGTGAGTTTATCAATGAGTCACTATTATTGTAGTGAGTTTTTTAATGAGTCACTATTATTGTAGTGAGTTTATTAACGAGTCACTATTGTCCTAGTAGTGAGTTTATCAATAGGTGACTATTGTCGTAGTGAGTTTATCAGTGAGTCACTTTGTAGTAAGATCTTGGTAGAGGTAGGTGCAAGACCAAACAGTAAATCGTAAATGGCCATTGTCAAAGTTGAAACTTATTTAGTTGCCATATTTTTTTTCTTCGAGATTTCCCACCTCCTGTATCTATAGTGCAAAAAATCATTCCAGACTCCATTGACCTAAGACTCTTGAGCAAGGCTTTGTTAAAGCGTCATTGGTCAAGAATTCACATTGTAATGGTTGGCAGCTTATAAATAAACAATTAAGGATTGGTGCCAATCCCATTGTTCAGTAAATCTTCACAAAAACTGCTTCTGAAGATGAACCAGCTGGCTTCTTTATATTTAGTTACTAACCCTCATATTGAACTCAGAAAATGTACATCAAAAAGTTTTGACCAAACCTTATTCAGAGTAGTAGTGATAGTGATTTTATAGCAGTTACTATTTCTGTTAGTGTTATGTCTTTTTATTTAGAATTAGTAATTCGAAACTGTAAGAGAGGCTGTATTAATATGACATTATCTGGAGATTTGTCTGATCTTAACGTATTCATAGCAAGGGTCGACAACTGCCAATTCAATTGTAACTGAGTCAATCAAAAATGCCAAAATTGTTTGCCAGACTGAAATGTAAATGTGTAATGTTTTTGCAGACATCAAGTTTTAATCTCGGGAAGAGGAAAAGAGTCATTTTGGTCAGATTTGTTTCCTATTGCATTTATTGCCTGAGTCTTTCAATAAGGTAAATACCCAGCTGAATTTTATTGTACTCAGTCAACAGATCTTTGTTTTGCAGTGCTGTGAAAAGTTTCTATGTATCTGAGTCTAGTGGTTATTGTATCCTGTTTTTTGTTACTTGTGTAATTATGACATCATTCGTTATATTGTTTCTATTGTAATATTAATATGATATATCAATAATGGTTATCATTTCCTGAATTTTGCGTACTGTAATATCTTAATCTTTAATATTTTTTTGTGGGAATTCAGCATAATATATATTTTATAGTCATATTGTTTTGATGCAGCTAAGTTACATGTTCAGTATTAAAGTGTCCATTGTTTGGACTATAATGCGGGTTGCAATAATTGCGTAGGCTACACTATTATACACATGCAGTATTATGTCCATCCCACTGGAGGTACGGAATTGTACAACGAAATTATTACTCATCTTGCAATGTCCTATTACGATATACATGTATTATTAATAGGCCAGGCAAGAACAATGCTTTAAAATTTTAAAATCTATTGCACCCTGTTCTATGGCAACACCAGTTTATATTGTTAAATGCGTTGCTTATATACTTTTATACCTGTGGTTTAGATTTATAACATCATTGTTCCTATTATTCTGAACAATAACCCTATAATTCTATTGTATTTTTTAAATCTTTTTGTAGTGGTACTTCATGTAATTTTGAAAATTATGACGATCTAAAAGTTATATTCTAGATCTAAGACTGTACTAGGAGTATGTGAAAATAAAATATGAACTGTAATAATTAACAATATTGTGCTCAGTGCACATCTGCCTGTACGTTAGTAAAATATGCCCATAGTAAAACCCTGTCCATGCTTATGTGGTGATGGGTAAGTCACTATAACTTCAACATAAACATGTGAATGTAAATACAAATGTATTTCTAAAATAATTGCCACAAGTACTATTAGTTTTTAGGTAGTAAAAGTTAGAAGAAGCTGTACACTAGTTGTGTTTATTGCCTTTCTTAGAATTTTTGAAGCAAATAGATTATAGTGCTGATCAGGTCTCTTGAACAGTGGGGAGCTCGTTGTTAGAACCCTAACTCTCTGTTCAAAATCGGAAAGGATTTACAGTGTAGTAAAATAAGAAATATTACAGAGTTGTCCGCTCTTTAATTAACTAATGCATCCCATTTGCTTGTAACATACAGCAGGATGAGTGAATTTGAAATTGTTATCAACTCAATATACATGTAATATGATACTACATGTATTTGTATTTCAGTTACCTGTATATTATTATTATGAGCTTCAAGTTGTCAGCACCCTGGTTCCATAAACCAGTGTTGTTTTGAATCCATGCAGTGATGGCATCTTGTCGACCTTCTATGTACATGTATATACAGCTGTATATAATATAACATAGTCTTAGATTATTAGAACAATGAAAAATACAATTGCGTGGTATCATTTATCCAGTACCTTCCTGTAGCTGAAGAGATGAGTGTGTTTGTGGGTATGTACACATACATCTAAAGGTGTACCTACCTCTAATACAACAACATACATGTACATGTATACTTGATATTAGATTATATGCAATTTGGGTAGTCTTGAATACCAACACTATATTATGTTGCTGGCTAGCATGCAGGATTCAATAATCCTTATGGAACTGGTATAGACACAAAAGTTTACACTGGAATTTTGCAGTACTGTATTATAGTAGCAATGGTGCTAATGAGATCCGAGCTGTGGGAAAGGCTGTATCAATATCAGAACTATGATAGGCAGAGCCATCTCATGCCAGCAGCATCCTACTAAGCAGCCATTGTGAAACATCAATTTGTTTCCAAACGGTGGATGCAGTAAAGTACATTATATATATGTACATGTAGTTGCACTGTGAGATGGATATACATGTAGAATGATAACAGTTTCACTTCCATTGATAAATATTTTTGTGTGGTGTACATAATATTATACAGTCATTTGTACAAACTAAAGTAATGTAATGCACAATGATGTATTTTATAATCACTTTCATTAATTTGGTTCTAATCAGCCTTGGAAAGGTCTCATCTTTATTTTTTAAGGTAATTCTGCTAAATTTTAAGTAGCCTCCACTCTGCATCTGCTGATATACTCGTATGTATAATTAATTAAATTGACTTCTTTCACATTATTGGTTGTGATTAAGATTTATTTAAACATAAAGAAAAATTGGTACCAGGTAGTGCAAAGCCAGGCTACGTCTAAAGGCTATAAAAACATGGTTTTTGCTCAGTCAAGCAAGGATGTGTATAGTATTAGTGTATGGCTGTATGAACGGGAGATCAGCCAAACTGAGAATAATACTGACAACCGGATTTCAGTACTAAATGACAAATGAGTGAAATTGTATGCATAATAATAATTATATTTTGGAGTTGATTTAAGTAGTCTTCATATTTTGCAACCAGCGCAAAAATATAAAAATTCCACAAATGGGTGGACTTGGAAAAGGTATAATACTATATTAAATATATAATGTAACAAATGAAATGGACCAGTACACCGGCAATCTTTGAGATTTTGGCATAAATAAATTTACCTCTATATAACATCAGTTGTCAAAGACAGGAGGATTTTGAATTTCCAATATACACCATTTCCAACAGATTTGTAACGACACTTTGTGGAAAGGCGTTCCTATCACATAATATCAGCACAGCCCTCAACTGCATTTACCATACTAAGACAGTTCTCATCTAACATTATAACAAATGGCCTTCTCAATTAGCATAATGCTATGAGAAGTATTTTCCAGTAGTGAGAGCCAACATCTCCAAAGGGGTCAACTTGGTGTAATCTGGTTTGGGTTTCTCTTGGAAGAATACTGCAGGATACAGTCTTAGCCTGAAATCTCTATATAGTAGCTTCCCACCAACAGGAACCCGATTTACAAACATTTCCATAGACATCAAACACAGAGCCTTGCCGTTCATGTCGAACTTGGCTTGAGATACCTCCAGGTTGTAAGTAGTTGTCATATATTTAAGCCACCTCAAAACATCCTTTTTTGTCCAGTCACGGGGATCTACAAAATATGGATTGCAAAATATATAACTACATGTACATAAGTTAATTATTGCTGATAAATGAAGGCTGCTTTAACATTGTCACTAGTTTATATTTTGCCGATATGATATACAGATATACCTCTTCATATGGTTCTAGAAGAAGTATTAGATTAAAAGATTGCAGTTTCTGTCACAGGGAGATAAGAAATAACATAATAATATACTGACCTTCGGGCAAGACAAATTGCTGCTGTGGTTGATATGCTCTGTCAACATATGCAGGTTGCAACTTCTTTGGTTGAGAGCTGTAAACAAATATACATATGAATAGTTATGTCATCGTAGTGGAGAAACTGTAGATAAATGCAGTGGTCAAAGTCTAAAAAAAGAGGTGGGGGTTTCTAGGGTAGCAGACATGATCACTTGAGGGTGTGGAGCGAACAATCAGCGCGCGCAGCACACCGGCGAAGAGGGTCCAGGAGGGGCGCCTGAGCGCCCTCTCGAAATTGGAAACTTTATTAAAATTAGACACCAAAATGGTGCAAAATCCAAGAACTTCAGGTCAGAATATGGTCCAGGATCTTAAGGTAAAATATGGTCCAATTAGTATTATTATTATAATAGTAATCTGCAGGGGGTCTATCAGTCTGAGAGACCTCCTGAAATTTATGGTGGGGGGACTGCGTCCCCCACGACCCCCCCCAACTTTGACCACTGGATAAATGTCCTCCAAGAGTATACCACCATTCTAATATCATATTAACTACATGGATCAGAGAAGTCCATTCTATATGTACAGAGAAATAAATTGTGCTTAGTCATCTACATAGTGTTTCAGATATTTAATAAAATGCTAGTAGAGAAAACATGCATTTCTTGGCATACGAACGATCCTACAGAATTGCTTACAAGAAGGCAGAATTCGGTAAATTGTATGGCAAGGGACCTTGAACCAGGAATGGAGAGAAACTGTTCGATAGTCTAGCAGGTGCTGACCAGATTCGGTCAGCAAGTACCAATTACAGCAATTGAAGCATGTAATAAGCAGGTAATAATGCTGTGAAAAGTGGTAGGTGTAGGTGATGCATATTGGTTGACAATATTATAGTATTAGTTTATCGTGTTCTATATTACTATAAATATAAATTGTACCTGCAGACTTTAGATTTCTTTGCATACATGATGAGATCAATAGCGATTGGGTTCTGCTTTGAATGTCGGTCTTCTTCAACAGAATTCATTTGTATCCATCTTCGCTTCAGCTTCATTGGTCCACAAGAGGTGCTTCCATCAGAGGACCCAGGACTTGAACAGCTTCTTTCAGAGGATACAGACATTGTACATTAAAAGTTATACTAAACACAGACCAGCAGTGTTAGAAATGGAGCAGAGCTACAGTCCAGCTGAGCTTGACATAAAAAATACGTCCTGTTTAGGTGACTGCCAGCAGTCATTTGAATGAATATGATCACCAACAGTGTAAGTTTTTAATCGGCAAGGAGACATGCCTGACTGAGTTGTTGACATGTTTTAAGATTAACAGATATAGGTATCGACTGCTACAACCAACTACAATTTACAAGAGCCAGCCAGAATGACGTATTTGGAGATACATGTAGTATAATTAGCATTTAATATCCAGGCCATCCCTTTCCTCTAGTCTTCCCAACCATTGTCTGCTTATTTAACAACAAGGCTCCCAGGACTGTATCATAGACTGATAGTATTTAACATAACCAGGATTCTAATAGTTACAATTTAGTACTATAGTATTCTCTGGAACGCATGCTATAATTTAATAAAAATACATGTATGTAAGTTAGTAATTACAAATGTAACATATATTTTGTATATCAGAGATTGGGGAAATTGTAATAATTATGAGAATATAATGATAGATAATTCTTAATAGTTAATTTCCATGATTACAAACGAAGTTGTAAATTCATATAAAAAGTAATATAGCAGAAAGAGTAGCCTAATGCAACTGGGGATGCTGAGCGATTGGAGCTGAAATGTTAAAATGTACAATGAATAAAACCATAGCCACTCAATACAATAAACAGTTAAGGTTTAGAGGGATGTTCGATCTTGCTGATCGGTAGAATAGTGGTCGTAGTTCAAAGTTTTGCGTCTATTATAGCGTTTGTTCTTCTTAGATTCGTATCTACTTGGTTTATTTTTACTTCCTGTACGACTGTTAGAAGTGTCGTATTTAGATCCACAGACATACTTAACACCTTTACGGTCAGATTTATTGCCTCCACTTTGAACAGTACTATCTGCGCTGGTATATTCCTTAGGGCGAGTGTCTGAGCTCTCAGGACCAATTCTCTCACTACCGGTTTCATACCCTGATGATGCACCTTGCCTGCATGACTGCTTATCTTGTTCAGCAGTACACGTGTCTAAAGGTGGCTGAATTTGATCAAGCATGGGTGTGGACTGTGAAGGTGGGAACCTATCCTTGTGCGAGTGTGTGGTAATATGAGTGTTGGTGTTGTCATTTACCCTTCCACCTCTTCTTTGCTGCCTGCTATAGTTAGTAGTAGGCTTCTCCTCAGCCTTCAGTGAATTTTCAGCTTCCAAGCGCTGTTTCTGCTGACGCTCACGTCTTTCTCGCCTAGCCTTACGCCGTGCTTCTTTTTTAGCAGCCAAATCTTGAGCAGTATTCACCTCTGGAAGATTGGTACTGGCTGCGATATTCGCTTTCATGTTATCTTCCACTACATGAGATGGTAAAGACAAGTCTGTGTTCTTCTCAGGGGCATGTTTTTCTCTGCCACCATAACCTCTCAACAACAAATCAACAGCTGGGCTAGCCAGGTCAGAGTATGAAGGTGCTGCATTAAGTCGGCTCTCATCCTTAGCTGGTTCTTTCAATTCTGGTGTTTCTACCGCATTGAAGGATTCCGCAGGTTTACTAACAACTTCCACAGGCGAGCTGCTATCAGCTACAGCATCAACAACATCGGATACTGGATTTACCTCCTCCCTACTTTTAACAGAAGAAGATTTTGTGTCAGATTTGGCTAAAATTGAACGCTTGCGTTCCTCCTTCAGAAGCTCCTGATGCTTCATATTTTTAGCGAACTGTTCGGCAATTTCCCTGTTTCGTTGGTCATCCAATTCCATCAGCCTTGCTGCCGATGCTTCATTTGTCACTTCAGCCTCAACGATAGTAATTATAGTATCCAAATCAAACTGAGGGAATATAGCTTGCAGCTCTTTTGCCATTCTTTTAGTTCTTCTATCTACATGAACATAACAATATCATATTGACAGGGAACTTGCAAAAATATTCATTGTAATTTGGATAGTATGAATGGGGTGTACATGAGTTATCGCTCAAAAGAGAAATATATTATAGCAAACATCACACAAGGTAAATTTGACAAATTTAAGATAAACATACCTGCATGCATTCATTATACCAATCACAACCATCTTAAATTCTGAGCACTGCAAACAAGTGTCTATTATATGAATCAGAAGCCAACCATGCCAGGGGGAGACAATGCAGAGAAAACAATAACATCAAACCAGACCACAAAACATTTCTTTCAATGTTGAAAATGAGTTAGAATGCACAACTATGTGACTGTAACTTATAATTTAACATTGTGTCTATGGTATAAAACTGTATTTTCCATTTTCATAATTATGTTATAGCTGGTACATGACTGGGATGCAAATATATACAATAGCCAGAAAATACTTGGGTTTGAAATACAAGGTGAAAAACTGTCCAGGATGAAAACTATACAATAAAATGTCACATATATTTCCTAACTAAATACTGTACAATATATGGTTCATGTCAGTAGGAAAAAGACAATTGCACAATCTAATATTGGATTCCAAAAATTGAGCTACATGCTACATTCTGGTTGAATACATGGTCACTATAGCAACACATGCATGCCGAACACAGAAGAGTGTGATATGCACAGCTGACGAGCACGCAGACAAACATACAGAAGGCAAGGATTAGCCTGTATCATCTACTCTTACTATTCCGATGCTCTCGAGGAGAGTCTGACTGTCTCTCCTCTATTAAACCGTCTGTGGTGTTGAAGTAGGGGTGCTGCAGTGCCTCTGAAAGAGTTATTCTCTCCACTGGATCATATTCTAGCATGCGTGTAATTAGGTCAAACAACTGCTGTGTCTCATCATCATCTTTCTTCATGTATCTCTACAAACGGATCAGGCAATGGTCAATTATTGTACATATTATCACTATGTACTGGTCACGCGTTAAGAGATTTCGCAAAATGTAAATGGAAAAATTGTAACCAGTAAACATTCACTGCAGCATTATACGAATATAGAAGATGTATACACTGCATAGGCATATTTATTTAAATGGCAGCATAGTGAAAAATGGAATAGAGTAATATCTTACATATAGAGGTTTGCACATCTCCCTTACGTATCGTCCAGCTGTTGTATTTAGATCCCAGTCTAGACGGCCATGATAGAAGAAATCAGTTCTGTAATAGAAAAGAACAAGCTTGCCACATACATACAGGCAGACGGATTGAGTCATGAATGTAGCTTACTGTTAACAGTTGCCAGATGTAAATACACTACTAAAGAAAATAACATTTCAACTAGGTCAGCTGTTGATATTAAGATTATATATATATACAGAATATACACATACTAATAATCATAGAGCTAGGAATAACAGCTGAATCGGTATTACGCAGCCCCCCCTTAACATTTACACACAATGTGAGCATTATGTGTGTATGTTCACTGCAAACGATTACGTTACATAGATCAAGCTAGGAGCGGGTTAGTAAACCTGTACAATGTTTATAGGTTATTACCCACATATGCCTGTAATACTAAAAATCGTTCAAATCATGACAACGGTGCGTAATTATATGCGCAATAAATGCTGTTGGATAACGTGGGTGTGGGGAAGCAGCGATATGTATGCTAAGGCTGGTCGAATCAACAACTGACAGACAGGCAGTGGTGTTTATTTTATGTTTACTATGAAATTGGATGAATCAGCATGACCGAGAGCGGATGAAGTTATGGAGTAAACAAGACACGGAGACATCCTGTTTGAGGAGGGTGGTATAGCCTTGTGTACACCGTACATGTTATCTAGTGTATATAACAGAGAAGAGCAGGCTAATACCATCCTTGTTCTACTATCTCTTCCCTACATCTTAAGCACGGTATTAATCTGACTTAGCAAGATTTGCGGGTTGAACATGAGTGATGAAGGGCCTAGAGGTCAGGAGCCACCATTATCTATCCCTTCAATCTTAATACAACCTCAAACATACGCAGCCCAATCAATCAACACTAATCCGGAAATGTATAAGAAATTGCTAATGGAAGAACACATGTGTATTTCATGGCTAATTAGTAATACGTAAAGGTGCTCGGTGTTTACCTGATAGTGGTAGTGGTAATAGAGAGATATGCCATGGCATCATACCCTACTCAGTGGTAGGAGATGGGCAGGACGAGGAGAGGGAGGAACAGCTCATTACATACAATTACATTGATTAGACATACCTACACTTACATGTTTCACTGACAGTGTGGGAAACATGGGTGGAGAGAGGAGACAGAGAGAGCTAATTATTACCTTGTTTTCCTGGTCATCCTGTGGGGCAAGGAGCCTAGTATTCTCTCCATCATTGCCAGATGTTCTAGATTATCATGAGTCTGTAACAGAATATATGAACGTCAGACAATGGTATGCTACACATGTGCTCTACTATTTACTGTGACCTCATAGAAATATATTAAACAATCTATTATTTCAAACTTAGTCGTGAGTTAATCATATTATATAATACACACACGACAACTTTATGTAGCGAAGAGGAATGTAAATCTCCAAAGTTTCACCCGATACTAGACACACGGCTTAAGCTGCATACATTCTAAAATTACATTTCTGTGACGAACAGAGAGCTAATCGGAAGGACTTGGCTTAAAAGAGTATAATAGTATCCACCATATAGGCCTACATTCAGTACAAAGTAATGTTTCACACGCCACTTATGATATCTATAATGACGTGTGAAGGAAATGAAACCAAAACTACAAAAAATTCCAAGTTGTTATTCTGTGCAGAGAGTTTGTATATGGAGCAGAAAGAGTATGTTTAAGGAGGGAGGGAGGAGCAGGAAGGAGGGAAGAAAGACTGAACTGCTGTTAATCCAGTGGTGACAGGCAGGTAGGCTAAGGTTACATTAGCAGATGAGGTCTGCATGGCACTACCATCCACTCATTTACAGCCTGATTAGAACGGCTTAGCTCTAAATCCAAGGAAATATTATCATGTCAAAAATAGATTTTCCCTTCACTAATCCCTCCCAAGATGTAACAGAACGTAAACACATAACAAATATAGCAGCAGCAGGGGAAGAGGGAGAGAGGGGCCACTTTTGACCAGGGTAGCCATATGCAGGAAAGGTGCTTTTATTTCCTGCTACTTGCTACTATTTCCTGTTAGTCGTAAACTATATTCAACATAGGGAGAGGATGCCAGGTCTTGTTGAGTGAATACAATATAAAATATGTCGAGTACTGAGCAATACACCTGCCTATTAGCAGAGTTCCTGTAGCGTATGCACATGATGACTGTATTACATAATTGATGCCGAGGGAATAACAAGAGCTATCAATAACATGTTATATTATAGTAATTGATCATTACCTGAAATAGTGTGTATCCAGTGTAGAGTTCAAATAGTATACAACCGATACTCCAAACATCGCAGGGTTGTGACCAGCCTAGCTCTACATACAGATATAACACCATACATACACACTTATATAATATATGATATAACAATATAATTATGGTACATCTAATGTATATGTACCACAGCTATTATATAGCAGGAGTTGCACAATATAGATAATGGACTTGTAGTTAATGAGATAGACTTAATTAACTATTAGAGCAATCCATGAGCCAGGTTAGCAGTAGGTAAGCAGCCTGCAGGGGAGAGTAATACTCCCTATTTATTGACTAGCGTTGTAATAGTCGTAGTTTATGTATAGCATAGTCTATCGTACATGAGAGCAACAAGCAGTTATCACTTATAAATACAAATTCAGCGATTTAGCTTTCAAATTTGTTCAGTGAATTGGAATATGAACGCTCTACACCACCAAGCCGAAATTGCAAATCTGTTTCCTTTACAAATGTTTCACAAAACTTACACTTTCTCCATGACTAAAACCGTTGGGTCATTAATATTAAGACAACCCCGAATAGACTGTGCATATACTCTACCTAGTATAACCTCAGGTGCTCTGTAATGTCTGGTGGATACTATAGTGCTGTGATGTTCATCATCGAAAGTAGCTGAGCCAAAGTCTATCAACCTCGTACTGCTGTCCTTGACAACTTTTTGGTCTTTTCTCTGCATAACATACACCAGCACATTGGGTCACTCATTGCCAGTATAGCATAAGACTAGTATAAATATATTATTATTATTTTGTTATCGATCAAAGTTAAAAGGATTATCGGTAGGATTGGTAGAATATGTCATCCATAAGATAATAACATGATCTTCAAAAGGACTTATCCCAACCAGAAAGTGAAATAGGTAAAGATGACAAACTGATAAATATTTTATTCAATCACACCTTATCATGAGTAATATATCAGTTAAATTAACATTATCCAGTCAGAGTTTCTGATAAATCACACACAAAGGAAGTCAATATATCTACACTATGATTAATCTGTATATAATGTATTGAGAATATAATATTCTATCTCCTCTTCTAGTACCTTAATCACTACCACCCCATACCTTACCTTGCGTTCATTATAGACAATGTCATAATCTGAGTTTGTAAACAGTATATTCTCTGGTTTAAGGTCTGTATGAGTGAGCCTGTTATCGTGTAGAACTGCAAAGAAAGGAGGAGCCAATGGTCACAAACACAATCTATACATAGTAGTAGTAGCATACCAGCCCAGCCCAGCAGCAGGTCATCAGGTACATATTGTATACAATGTATAATATACACATACTGTTAGTAGTTACAGCATGGCACCCTGATCCAGCTGGGTAATGAGTGTCCAGTACACATCTATCTTGTAGAGCATATATGACACTAATTACATAACTAGTACAAACAGTTTATCCCATTTTCTCATAAAATACCCATTCTTATATCTAATACATGAGTACAGTTAACTCGTTATAATATTGCCATTGGCCTTCAACAATGTATTACTTCACCGAGTAACCAAAGTGTTATAGAATAAACCTGAGAATGGCAAATACAAGTACATTGACAGCTGTGACAACTCTATACCATCTTATACAGGAGAACATAATTCCTATTGACTGCATATTTTATTCCACAGACCTGGGAGAATAAGCCAGGTGTAATCATAATATTAGGAATTTTAGCTAAACATCTACTAACAACTGTATCTACCAGTGTTAGAAGTGGGGATACAGTAGAACATGCTGACACTACATTTGGTTGGTGCGACTGCACTAGGAAACAGTAGAACAGTAAATAAACATGTCAACATGTTCATTACACAACTTACATTTGACTGAGTATGCCAGCTGCTTGCCGATATGTCTAACCTGATACATGGGGTATGGAAGGTAGTGGTTGTCTTTCTACAAACGGATATGTACAAATTTTAAATTACATAACAAACAATCAACAGTAATCATACATAATTAGTTTGAACCAAAGCATCAGATAGAAACTGATTTATATTATTGAGTTTATTTGGACAAAAAAGTGTTGTTTAGAATGAACCTGCAATTGGCAAAACATGCCTGATTAGAACAATGAAATACTAGATAGAAACATGTGAATGAATAATAGAATAGACTACTGTATATCATGTGAACATCTAGAGATAGTGATAGGATGTAGGACTGATAGGATGTAGACTGTAAAGAATCGAGGTAGTAGAGTATTGTGTTGAGTATCGCTACGCTACAGTATTGCGGACACATGTACTCATTACTGATATTATGCATGGTATATAATATACCAGTGTGTTTGGAGTAGTAAACAAGTGTGTTATGATGCACTGCTGTACGTAGGTATGTACAGTGTAGGTGTATAGAGGAAAGGAAAGCTCAGGTGTATGTAACACACATATCCCCATGTAGCATACACATACAGTAGATACAATGAGTATCATTATATAACTTGTCTAATTAATTACTGCACAGCAATTAGCTACGTCAATGTACTTGAGGAAATAACAGTATTATAGCAGCATGTACGCCTACATTAAAATACTTACATTAATATATAACAGTGTACAATCATACATGTTACATCCTAAGTATAATATGCATATCTTTATAATGTATTAATACTGTGTACTTGAATACCAGAAGTATTTACATGTAAACAACATTCATGGGAAATACATCACAAATGTTTACAAGTTTATTACTATAAGCAAAGGACTGACAACTTCCAATGCATAAGTCAATTGTTATAATGAATACAAAGTATTGTCTTGTACCACACACACTCGTTGCACACTATATATTATGTAATCCCATACAAACATGACCATGATACATATTATATACTTCAGATGAGCCATTTGAGTCACATTATAACATCAGTTGATGTTACAGTATATTATTACATTATTACATTAGTAGATTATGTTAACAAATAGGACATACCATAAAGTCAAAGACACTGAGGCCAAGTATTTCGAAGGTCAGGCACATGTGACCATAATAGTTGAACCAGTCCAGCATCTTCACACATAAACTGTATAAACACAGAAATATAAATACAGGTATACATTGTAGATAGTATACAGGGTGTGCAGGGTGTAATATAACCTACTTCTGCATACCCAGTGAATGAATGCATAGTCATACTGCACAAACAGCTGGACATATCAGCTAACAACAATACTTCCTATGCATACAGATCCCTCTTATGAAGACTCTGGTATATACAATGTAGGTAATACTAAGAATATAATGTTACAGACGTACAACACTGCTACATGTACCACCTCCACCTAATAGTAACAAGACAAACAGTCTTTGCAAACCCGATATACGTACTATTTTCCATCAGGATCTTTTCTACCCAGCTTCTCCAACACATTGATTTCGAGCATTGCTGCTTCTCTATATTTATCTACATTTTTTATTATCTTCAATGCTACACATGAATTCGCCCTGCAAATATAGGTATACACTATTAATACATATACATGTAATTTTGATATGGGGTGACAGGTCTGTACAGCAGCCAGTGACAGCTTATGACATTTGGTAGCTCTCTGAACTCCACAAGCTTCCTCAACTCTCTATGAAATGGATCCACTGTTAGAAGCTAACAGTAGAAGCTAACAGTAGAAGATGTGAATATGGGGAGTAACAGGCATCAGCAGCTGCCATTTGAGTAATAAATGAATACATTAATGGCTACTTACTGCTATCTAATGCACCTCAGACTTGCCTAGTATGATGGAGTGCAGACTAGAACAATCATACCTTCCTACCTACTGACTGACTACACACAGTACATACATAGAGTATTTAGTGCTGTTAATTAGTAACATACAGGTAGTCTAAACACCTATAACTATAGTTAACAGTATTTCACCCTACAACTAGTGTTATTATAGACACTATATTATATCTACTCCAAGTCTAACAACTAGCTAGAATACCATTATGGCACCTTTCCTAATAATAAAGCACATGTGTATATACATGTACACGTACACTCTACCAAAACAAAACACAGACAAAATGTTAAATCACCAACTAATTGTCTGCTTTGTACTCAAATCTAAGAGAACAAGTCCTAGCTTCACTACCAAATGCAATGTCTATCACAGTATAAAATCATAACAAGCTAAAAGGCGATAGAAGAGGACCAATCATGGTATCTGAGGTAGTGTGGGTATTTCCGTCAACAGAAGAGAGAATGACTGGTTAGGTCAAATCTCTTCCAGGAATAATTAGTGCACATCGTGTAACAACACCTCAAGGAACATGCAATGATAGAGAGAATACACGTGGATGATGGACTAGTGTGTGCACTCAGTGGTAGACTAGACCAACAGGATATGGACACGGGATGGGAGGGACGAGGTGAGGTCAACCCAACTCCTCTCACCGCTTAGGACGACGTGTCCTGTATCGACATGACGATCTCGGTGAACATCTGATAAAACCAACAATCACTAATTGATTTGCAAACAAGTCAATATAAATTACTGTGACATACAACTGAGTTATTATGCAATAGGTTACATTTTATCATCTCACCTCTGCTTATCGGTGACTTGCACTACCTTACCAAATGTGCCTTCTCCCAGGGTAGACAATATCTCATCTGAAATACAAAATGGTAGAACAGTAGGCTTAACTCGCCAGCTATATAATATTGTGCCAGAATACACAAATCTTCTTTCCTGTATAATCAGACTCAAGTGAAACAAAAATATATGGCTGTAATTATCTTACTGTATGATGGTTAGATAAATATACAATGGGTCAAATCATCGGTAGAAAATCAAGTGCACTGAAGACTAAAAGCCTAATATCACTACATTCACCTCCACTAATAACTACATAAACATCAATTGCAGAAGTTTCTTGAAAAATGATTTTTAATTTTGAGGACGAATTTGGTTGGGACCAACAATTCCAAGGTTAGTGATAACATTACTAAATTAGTACATCTTCCGTTGATGACGTCCCCGGCTTTGTAAATTAGATGTCCCTCCTCATCATCCTTGATAGGAGCCGTCGCCTGTCTACTCCCTCCATCACTATCTTTACTCTGTATCCCACAGCCAGTACATTCAGGCAAATTCATCCAAACCAACAAGCAATCCACAGCCAGCAATGCACGGAATATCAGCAAGAGAGATGGGACTCGCCATTAGCACAGTTACAGGACAGATTGGCAGTTGCAACGTGTCACCAGTCCATCGAAAGGTTCGTTCAGGCAAGGGTTTCATTCATCATTTACACATTTCGTTTCAGATCAGGTCATATGAAAATTGGTAAAAAAAAGGCCAGAGATATCAATATGATCACAATACAGAGTAAACTTGAGTTACAGAGCATTAGTTGAGATATACCAAGTTCAAGTAAATTAAACACAGTTAGGTAGCAAGAGAATTGATGGAAACAGAGTGGAGCACAGAACGATGAGTTTCACCAAAATAATAAACAAATTGTTGAAATGAGAGAACTCCTCTTCAGACAAATTGAGCAGCTCGACCATCATAGTCATGATCAGTCCTAGATATTTACATGAATACGGAACAGCCGTGACAACACACCAACCAATGTGAAAGAGAGTAGAGATGCATAGCTTACCGAGAGCTGCCTAGTGTTACGACGTGATGAATAAGATGAAGAAACGCTGTGTCCGGAATAGGAGCGAGGGTTACTAGAATGGTAAGTTTGAGTAGCAAACAAAGCTCTGTTGGTAGGATACATCTGAACTACCGTACTGCTATTATTATGTGCATCTATCCTCATTCTAAGCTGCAGTCACGCTTTCTCTCAACACATAAACTTATCGCTCTGGACAGAAGTTTTCCATCAAGAGTTCTTATTCAAAACTGTCCTAACCATCATTGAGCATAAATCTAAATACTGTGTAAGATTCTCAACTAGTCCTGCCAGTAGTGAAAGCTAATAGTAGACCTAATCCGGATAGCACACAGTCAAGTCTTATCAGCAACAGTATGTAGTACTCAACTCCACTAGTTCCCTAACAGGCAACCAACCCATCATTTATTATTAGTCAGCTATACTGTCTACTAGCCAATACAATAAGCCAATAATAACAGGGTTAGTGGCAAGTCAGCCTAATATGAGAGACCTTTGACCTCTATACCCAGATAAATATTCAGTTGCATGAATAACAATCATTACACAGCTCCCAAGTATCACATTTCATCACAGTTCTAACCAAAAGTATGAGGGATAATAATAGACAACTCCAAGTAAAAGAACGGACAGGCAACTCCAAATTATCAAAATTTATTCCGAAGGAAGAACACACAACTCCAAAACAAGAACTTGCAACAGAACGTGAATGATGACAAGACCAGAAGTGTTTAGAGTTACTGTACTGCGAGTGATTTGCAGATTGAGAGGTGACAGGCAGCTGATATGAATGCAAGTGAAAGTCACAGGACGTTTCAAAATTCAGAAGAATGAAGTGAATGGATATGCATAGGAGTGGTTGTTTAGACTACGTGCGCATATCAGGTTACAAGGAATTACATAATAATTCAGACAAATTTTTCAAATCAACTGACCATCAGTGTTTTACATACGGACTACACACATTGAGAATCAGACTTCAAGAACAATTCCTTGTAACAATAATATACTGAGACTATTTGTTTACCAGGAAGGCTAATCCAAACCCTGACAGATGCAAAAAACTTATCATTGAGCTATTTTAGGTGAAATCGTCATTACCGATGTGCATGCTGCATTTTATGCTGAAAAATTGCCGATTGTAGTCATATTACATTTTTAAGTTGACAAAATATGCCCTATTCACCTACATATCTAGATATCGTACTAAGTTACCAATATTACCTACATGTACCCACCGACATGTAAAATTATCGTGTCCCATACCAAAGGTGAATCAGCGTTAACACCTATCAGTTACATAAAAGGTCTTGTCAACCACTGGAGCTCATTCAATATTACATCAGCTAATCAGTGAAGATATGAATAACACGTACCGTGTTGTACCGCTTCCTCTTATAGTCACTATCACCACAATCATATTTCCTTTTGGAAGAGCTAGTATACTTGGACTCGTACTTCTGTCGGTAATATCGTCTGTCTTTACGTTGTTTTCGTCTACGCGAAGAGTAAGAGTCACTGCGTGAACGACTCCTGTCATGACGAGAACTTCTGTACTCAGAACTACAACGAGGGAACAAAAATATAAAATAGTTGACTTAGCTAATGCCTTGCCAGATAACCGATATCCAAAGCTAATACAGATATCGAAGGAGTTACTATGAGCAATACTTTGAACTGTATAAATTGTACGCACCTGCGGTCTCTATATCTCTTGCGTTTAGCATAAGGTGAGTATGAATCCATTTCTCTATCAGAATACGAATATCTTTTTCTCCTTAATTTTTCTTCAAACATTGCTACCAACAATCACTAATCAACTACAAATGCATGAGTTAGTGCAAACATCGTTGATTGTCACATAATGATCATGATGTACGCTATAGCATAATGTTTTGCATTCTGCAAAGGTTTCAGTTTCACGACTCGACTGAAACAGGAAATACGTCATTGGTATAGGCCTATATTATATATTGATATATAATTTCTAATGCACAGTTCTACTCTAGCATAACCTACTAAGGGCTTATAGAGGCAGAAGAAGCCTTTCGAATAACGATAATTTATGTTGGCAAATTCTTTGTAGTGTAGGCCTATATTTGTTACACCAACAACATGAAGTTGTGAATATTATAACATAGTGTAGTTTTCCCAGTACACCTGTTTTTGTAGGCTTCACTATTGTTGCAACGGTGACAGAAAACGTCTCATGTTAAAAATGGAGCCTCCAGACTGCTCCGAAAAGGTAAGGGAAAGCTATCTTTTGATACAAATAAAATGAAATGAATCAAAGCACAGAGACTAAAAAAGGAACATATGAGTATAACTAGGCTATTTACTAACAGATCCAACTCTCATGTCTCGGGTTGTTCGTGCAACAAATGCATTGAAGCTCAATGTGCTAGGCCTATTTGTAAAGATGGCTCTCTAGTAGTTCCAGACCTAATTGTTGGTCTTGGTGGCCGAGTGGTCTAGCGCTAGTCACTCTGATCTTGCAGCAATGACGCAAGTTATCTGCGAGGACGTGGGTTCGAGTCCCGTCAATGAGCTGGAGGTTTTCCATCCGTGCCATACCCGACTATAATAATATTCAGCACTAGGAGCCATGGTAGCCCCTCGACTAGCTTTGCTATTGAGCAGCCACATCAAAGAATTGTTTGGCACCACAATTATTATTATCTCCTTTTTTATGAGACTCCATGGCAACCCCTAATGTTGCCTACAAAACGTGTAGCCTTATTTTGAATGATTTCTAAAATATCAACGTGTTTAACTAAAAAGGATCCCACACCTCTACAACAAACTCTAGCTTTGGTCGGCATAGAGTCTTGTAGGCTAGACATTTTATCTTTTCTGGGGCTAGTGGTAGTGTGCGCCTCAGTCGCCTTTCTTATCTAATTTCAAGACATCATTTTTGAGATTGTAAATAAATTATTATAATACAAATATCAATATTGGACAGCTATGATACATGAGAAAATATTCTGAATTCCTCGAAATGAGAGGTCATAACAACCTGCACTGCCAAACTATGAAATGACCCCCTGGTCCAAACCCACCGAACACTGACCAAACCATGCACCACTCCTGTCCCATATGAGGCATACCTCTTTTGCCCCCCTAGGCGGTCTAGTATCGTATGACAACAATATCCACGTAAGTCCACATATCAGAGAAAATAATATAATTGAATATGGACATAATGATAATCTCAAATCTGATTCAAGATGATCTGAAGATGGTCAATGATTATGATATGATAAAAGAGAGCATACGACAATTGAATTTTAATTTAGAATCGAATGACTGAGTAAATCCCCCTTTGTCTAGCATACTTACTATTGATTAATTATATAAGCTATTACTATACAAATAATAACAATTATTATATTTAATATTATTTATATTAATCTTAAATTAGTATTTATTTTAATTTTAGTAAAGAAGTATAAGTAATAAGAAGTATTGTATTGTTCGTAATTGTATATTTCCATTTCGCGACATCAACACAGATAACCAACATATTTTCCCTGACAATAATATTATTATGCCTACAAAAAAGGCTCATTGTATTTTACACACACGTTTATTTATTTAATAATATTAAATAAAGAATTACCTAACTACTACTAAAACGAGAGTTACTCACAGTCGCTACGAATCGCTTCACAATGGCGCATATGTGACTCAGCATGAACGCGATGGAATAAAAATAGACACGCGTTTTTACGCGATTGCACACCAATGAAATCATTGATATATTTATGTCCATGAATTTCTGTTAGTTTCGAATAATTGGAAATTTTTCGTGAAAATTTGTGCAACAACATTGCCGGAAGAGAGAATACAACTCCTCAAATATTTTAACTACATTGTATATGCACACGCAGGGCCTACAATCATGTACATGTATATTACAGCCTTTACAGGTCTCTTGTGTTAACAGTTATAGAGTTGTAGCAAGGTATATAATTATTCATTGTATTTACAATGATTTCATCATGTAATATGTAACTCCGAAGTGAAACAACTCGACACTAGATCCGTCATGTACCGTATGTAGGCCTGAAGTACTTGAAAACTAAAGACAATTTTATGACTAGTGCAATCCACCTGCACTAGTAGTGTATTTGCATGTGAACACAAATGCCATTCGCGCACATCTAAATCAGAATTTGAACTCTGTTGTAATAAATACAACTATTACAAGAATTGTTTGTGAATGCAATTAACAAAATAGACATGTGGTTTTAAATATACGAAAAGACTAAGGCATTATTTCATTATCTTTGATTTCTGTGACACAGCATTTTATTCTTACATGCTCACCAATATGTTCTTTGAAAATAATTACATATATCACTCATGGAAAATTAAAAGAGACAATAGATAATAAATAAATTATTTTTCATAATACAGCAAAATAGTAGAAAATACAACGTATTAACTTGTACAAATAAATAGTAATTATATAACAGCCACTTGACTAGATTAGGTTAACGCTCAATGATCAGAGCAGAGAAATGACATACATAACGACATCATATGAACATCTTACAAATGATAAATTAGCAGATGATAGCCTACTACTTGCAATATAGTCTATAATAAATAAATCTATTGACATGAGCTAAATTAGTGCACTACAAATTCCATAAAGTACAGCAAATAATGGCAGAAGGTGGAGACAACTAAATGCTATCAAAGACATTACATCATAAAGTCGACTAGTATAATTTAATAAATATAAGGTTTGAAAGTCAACATCACACCTCTTCACCAGAGGAGCTAGTATTGTCAATGTAAGGTATATTATCCATAGAAGGACTGGATCCAGCTGAGGTACATGTAGTAGTCTGACTATCAAAGGTGGCTCCCATTCCATGGCAGCTTTCACTGCTAGCCAACTCTGCTTCATTACCAACAAGTCCTTTAGTGTCAGACCCTCGTCGTTTTAACATCCGTACAGAAATATTTGAGCCGGAGCTTAGTTTACCCATAGACTCTCGAGTTCGCAATAGCGAGCTCATTGGGGTCATGTCAATGACAACTTCTTCAGGTTTGACCATTTCCAGTTTGTGTTGGCTCTTCTTGAATGGTGTGGTTGTGGCGATGGTGCCGGTGGTGGTGCCTGTTGGTGTGATCCCCTGAATAAAGCAGTATTGAGAGATTACTACTATGGTGCAAGAACAAGTATACTACAAGTTAATTGGTAGGTGATGTGTATGCAGATACCGTGCAACATTGAGAGCAAAAAGGGTACAGATCAGCTAACCCACAGAGAGCGTAGTGACATGCGATAGTAGGTAATTTTCATTCCAACTAATGTGCAGTATGCAGCTAATAGACAAGGTTCCAGGGAGCAATATATATAGTAGTGGACAAGTGGACACTGTAACATCACAATTTTACTTCCTGTCAAGATCAGTGATAAGATTATTTTAGCACATGAAATAAAATCGCTTTAAAACTTCCCACTAACTATTCACAAACAATTTTGGCCATTTTGAAACATTTTATGCAAAGAGAACACCACAACATTGCCTGTATCACAATCAAAACAATTTTGATTATGACAAGTGCAGTCGGAAAAGAAACATCTGTATGATTAACCTGCAATGCAGAAGCGTTATTGCATTTAAAGCCCTTCGATTTTAGAAGCGTAGGTTCATTAGATGTAGACAGTCTGCAGGTAGAGCTGCGTCTGGGTTCTTTACCTGCCAGAAGAGCATATTATGTTAAGAGCATTAGCATTAGTCGAGCGTTTAACGACAGAAAGAAATAACCAGCAGAGCCGACAAGGTAGCCATTTCCTCTTTGATTGGGGAGAGAGAGCACCAGTGTCTTATACACACACATAGTACACAGCAATATTTATGAGTCTGATTCAAATTAGAAGAGGCCTTCTCCAGCCGGCAAACACTAGTAACGCAAATAGTCGATATGCTGAGGGCTTACAAAGAAACGGCGAACAAGGAGGTCCTACTGTATAATAGAACTGGAGTAATTCACTTAAAAGTAGAGTAGTGTAAACCATCTTATTCACAATAATATTACAGGCAGTCAAAGAATAAAGAACTGCAAGTTTTTAAACAATACTAAAAATTTATATAGTTCATGCTAAGCCAGAAGCTTCAACTTATATTCATGGGTACAGACATACTGCAAACTCTAGGCATTTAAAACTCATTGTTCTAAAACTAAATATACATCAGCTAATTCTTTTCCAATACCACTATTTGTAATATTATACAGTAATTGCATATCATAACGTGTGTGACAAATTTCGAAAATGACCGAAAGAACATCCCAAAATATGAACTGCAAGGTACCTTGTAGTTATTTTTCATATCAACAAACGTAATTAGGAATAGCTACTATAGCATACAGCAGCTAACGTTTACAACAAGACAATGATAGGAGGTAATGACCAAATGTGTATATAGAGGAGAACTGGTTGGCATGCAGGATACTGGTTATCGAACAAATATATAATATATTAAATCTTTAGCAAACAAGCTAACAAACACTAGACGAGGATGTATTTTAACATTGCAGGTGACAACCATAAAGGAATATATCAAGCAAGCCGATGACTTAAGCCATTAGGAGTAACAAGGGAGGACCGACCTCATCTATCAAAACAATTTGACGCTGGTTATGAGATAGCTTCCAATGTCGAGGTACAATGTATATGTGGAGTGAGTGAAAACACACGAGTCTGTAACATGAACACCTCTATACCACAATTAGTTTCCACTGGTGTCTAACAGTAGTATGGGTTATATAAATATAACAACTTAAACAACCATGACAGTCCTTGACCTTACCAATCTGCAGCAAAGGTGCTGTCTCCTCTTCTATATCATTGTCTGTACATACACATTAAATACACTTCAATACAGGTATTCAACTCAAGAGTCACAACACTGGACAATATATCAATCTTATACACTGTACAGTCAGGTCACACAAGGATTTGGATAGCGGGTAGCGAGCAAGCAACTTGGGTGGGTGAGCAGATGTTGGGACAGCCATTTGCAGCTTGTACATGTGACTGGGTTAAATTAGTTTGCATATCAGACATACCACTTGATTAGGGGATTAGCCCAGTATTTAGTCAATGCATACATCACAAAGGTGTCATGGCATATTACAAACAAACAGGGACAGAGTAGGTTTAGATTCAGGATCAGCACCTCAGGTTCAGGCAGTTGCACTTTCTAACAACTTTTTTAAGTCAAACAAAGGAATTGTTCTCTGATAAAGGCGGAGAGAGAACAAATCCTTTATGTAGTATGTATTCATGTAAAATGAAGATTCGCTGATAAATGAGTTAGCACACATATTTCGTTACCCCTTAGAGGTCGTTGAGGAGAGGTCTTTGGGACAGAAAAAAATGTAGGATGAAGCTATGGCTACTATGAGGTGACATCAGAACCTTATTATTAACATTTCACGCTGAATAGGGGAATATTAACAACAGATAAGGATGACATAAAATGTTAAAAGTAATTTCTACTAAACGGGGGAATCAAATAGCAGGAGAGAATAACTACTACTGAATAACCATGTTATTCATCGGGGTAAAATATTACACACTGTGTGTTCCAATTACAAGAAGCGCTCAGTACAATAAATCATCTAATAATGTAAACTCTACTAAATTTATGTCTCTGTAGATTGCCATAAGTTTAAATAGATGCAATTCAATACATATTTTACAAGTGTATTTTCATATTCATTAGATTGATCCTCTCCTGCAAAAGGAATACATTCACTAATTCAGTTGCAGGAAAAAAGGAGGGTGGAATATCATATTGGATGATTAAGGCATGAGTATAGCTAGTGAATTTAGCTCTTAGCACATGTACATGGTCACAGAGTTTCATAACACTGTAACAGTATACACTCACCGTGTTCATATAGCGCCCCTTGTCTATGGAGACCATGGATTGCTGTAGTATCTATATCAGAGTATTGGTCAAAGTCATTCATTGCCTGAACTACATGTGCTTGCTGATAGTCAGCTGATTGTAGAGTAACACTCGAGTTTGTTTCTGGCATCAGAATTCTAACTTCAGGCTGAGAAACCACCACATTTTCCTTTGTGTAACCATCCAGAATTATAGGCGGAGCTAAATAATAGAGGAAACGGCATTTTATTATCAAGAGTATCCACACAGAAACTAGTAAACAGTAAACATTAGGTTTTGTTTTTATAAACATGCGTCTTAACAATAGTATTTTCAGTTCTCTGGATTGGTCCCATTTTAGGACACACATCCAGGAACTTCACAGATAGGTTTTACTGTTACCACCAGTCGTAGACTAGTGGTTGGTAGCGATAGAGGAAAGTTGTATATAACTAATAATATATTGACTACCCACCAGTTGAGTGCAGTTAAGATGTGAGTAGAAAAGATAATATACATGCATTCACAAAGCCTTGCTTTCAGCCACAAGCATAAGGACAAGAAATGGGTTAGAGAAGGATTCTGATGTTAGTAATAACTAATATTAGGAGTTATTCCCCCTCTGATCCAAATCAGAATAGAAGATAGAAAACTTTGGACTAAAGATTAGTGTTTTAGTATAAACTGTGCAGTGGTTTCTTCTACCATAAACTACACTGATATTTACCAATGATACCTCCTTGTTCAACAAGGTCAAGACTTGAAAAATTGGATTTCTGTTTTTGGTTATTTGCCCTAGACGTCCTGCGAATAACAGCTGGCCTTCTACGAAACTGCCGTCCACCATTCTCTGTGGGGGCCTCATTCAGGGAGCGGTATGAACGTGGAAATGTATGATTCTTTTTTACTTTAGCAGCTTTAGAGGGAGAGCTAGCAGGAAGTGCGGAATCTGTAGCGTCCTGGGTGTTCTCATTGGTCTCAGCTGAGAGTACACACAGCAGTATGCCAACAAGTACCAGAGCAACACAACAAGTCACAACAATATTTCTAAACATGCCTATATTATAGCACAGCAAAAATAAAGCAACATCAAACTACACACTTCTAGCGGTTATAAAATATAGCCCAAAATATTCAAAGCAAATAATATATAATAAGGAGAGGGAAAGTTAAACAGCATGACACCACACCAAAGTATTTAAAAGAAGAACATAGAACAAACAAGCGGCCATACTATATACAGTCCCCAAGCAAGGATTCCTTCCCTTTGAGTTACATATATGCCCATTACGAGCCAAATTATAGTTGAAATTAGACACATGTTCTTGAGAGCAGGAGACAAATATCTCACCTGGTTCTCCACTCTCACCACTCAGTACAATATCTGGAACCTTAATCTCTATAGCCTCAGCACCAATGCTACTAGCCTCTGGTGCAGAGCTGGCAGCTAGCGCACCTGAGTTAGGTGATGAGGTACCGCTAGTTACCATGCCTGCAGTGAAAGGTGAAGTCATGGGTGCTGAGGAGAGAACAGGTGGTGATGGGGAAGTTGTCTCCTCTTCTATTATAATATGTGGCTGTCTAATGAGATGTAGAGATGCACGAGGTCTACGACCAGCATTAGACAGTTGTTCTACAAGACAGGTATGTACACAATACACACAGAGCTAAAGCAGGTAAACTACACACAACATTGCTATGCCTTCTTATAACATTTAGCAAAGCACATTCTCAGACCATCAACGTTAGCTATAGCTTGTCCAAAGAGGCAATGGGCAAAACTCCATCATTTCTAATTTTTTCATTACAGATAAAACAATTTTAGCATAATTTCAAAGCGAAGTTAAAAATTTCAGTGAAATGGTTTTCCAAAGTTCTAAATTTACACAAGCAGTTCAATTTCCATTGCCTCAGCAAATTGGAAATAAGGTACAGAGCATGTGGACTACATTACGCTCCCACCTAAGTATGTCAGATTATATGTCTGAGTAGATGTATTTTACAATGAGCAATAAAATTCACACTAGGCAATACATGCCATAAGCATTTGATGGAACTGCTATTGATGTCTGTTCATATTTCATGAACAATATTATGTTATACACTAAAATATCAGTTGTTAGAACAAATAAAATAAAAACGCAGATACTACAGGTTGGTTATGTACATAGAGAAAATAAGTAGGAAAATAAAAAGTCAATATCGCATAATACATGCATGTTATGAAAATGACTACAATGGAAGCTGACGGTTAAATATCCTCTACTTTGCACTATGCACTACAATATGCAATATTGACACTAGTGTGATGAAATAGACATCGATGGACATAGACATACAACACTCCCATGATCGATTATGAGAGTTACCTTCGCCTGCAGAGTGCTCGTATGTGGTTGTATCAGAGTTAACCACTGTGGCTTTATAACATTACAAACTCATATCAACATACATGTTAACATAACTAGAGAACGACAGCACTGAAACAAGTGACTTTTTTAATAAGAAATATTATCAGGAATAATAAATTTTAAAAGTTAAATACACCCAAAAAGTGAAGTTATATAAATTGATAAAACATAAATTTTTAACAACAAAAACTTGGATAATAAACTGTAGCTAGGATTTAATTATTACAACCGTGAAAGCGAAGAAAAATAACTGTCTTTTGAAAATGCTCAACTCCACCCAATTCTTAGGTAACTGACTTTTATTCATCATTTCCACAACTTGGTGTTATGCAACCATTTGAGCCATAATTCAATGAAAGCAAAGTGATGGGGACACAGGGCAGGTTTTAGAGTCAGTATCTGATTGACTTCAACAGTCAGTTATTTGAATCTCACATGCTTTTCAAGGTTAATATTTGACCACAACTATCTTAGTTGGTGTAGGAGCTCAAAGGATAAAGTATTATTAAGAAGCTAAATATCTTTGCATCCACCATCTTTATCATTATAATATTATGTTGGTTAGCAGATAGAGAGACCTAATATAAGTGAATGTAAGGTAGCAGCATCAAATAATACACAAAAATATAGCTGTAAAGTATGTACATTTACGTGTATATATAGGTCGACTCACCATATTGCTGCTTTGAGGAGCTCACACCGACATGAGGATAGGCCATATTTTTAAATTTATCAAGGATAACCCTGGCACCCTCCGGTGCAGAAATGCGTTTTAATGGATTTTTGTTTCCATATCTGGAGCCTTTACTTGTCATACTTCGAGTTAATTTAATTTCGATGTCATTCGAATCTGTTTCGTCAGTTGTATGATAATGTGAGGGTTCTGTAATGGGTAATCCGTACTTAACACCAAAACCAAACTAATAATCATTAACATAGTTACAAGCCATAATCAAGTGTGAGTTGGACAACTGTTAAATAATTGCAGCAATGGTTTAAGGCGTCAAGCAAAATTAAAGTATGCAAAGGAATAATTGTGATTTGAATTAGAACCCTACAAGTTCAGGAATTCATATGAAATGAAGTTGCTGTAATTTTAGTGGCAAATTTCCAATTCAAGGATTTGTCCAAGTCACACTGTATTCAAATTATTTAGGCGGATTGGTAAGGGGAGGATGAATAAAGTAATGTCTGCATCAGTTGTGAAATCGAGAGGGAGGAAAGAAAAAACATACCATAATCAATATTTCTAGGAGAAATTATACCAAAGTATGTGAAATAATAACAATTCCCAAGGGTGAAGTAGAGAGACCTCTAAAATAGACCCACATGTAAGATATGGCTTCAAAACATAGTAAATGCATGTACCTAGCAACTAGAATATAGAACTGATAACCGGATAGTTGCGTACCTCTGACAGCGCTGGCGCTAACTACGGTTGCTGGACGTTCAGTCGTGGCATGCAAGTGATGATCGTTCTGGTGAATCTTAGAGATCAAGCTACTCTTTCGCCAAGTTGAGAATCTACGTTTCTTTGTAGCTCCCATTGATACAGAAGCTGAGCGCATCATATCACCTGAGACAGAGAACGGGAGCATGAATTAATTACCCCAAACTGAGAGCTGTGAATACATACATGGAAATACTGTACAGTACTTGCTATTATCATAGAATATATTAGTAATATTAAAAATACTTATTGTTTTACTGGCTATGGATGTGGCAATGGAGATAACACTAGTATCGATATTGAGATGGGTTAACATCATGATGTAATATGTGAACTTTGGTTACAAACATTTCGTAAATATATTGTTTGAATCAGTAGATTTTATAAATGAAACACATTTACGTGTAGACTTCCTTAATGATTGTTAATTAATTACATATTATATTATTTGTTCTATTGACCAATTCACAATTTTTGCCTTTAGACTTATCGTTAAAATTGTGCGGTACAGCAGATTCTGCTACTACTATGTGACCAAACAGCTAAACTGTAAGGCTTTACATGTTTTCTTTCATAGGTAATAAAAGTGCTTTCAGCTAAGAGCACTTGCATATTTAGTGGACATAAAGTTATAAAAAAGTCATTATTATTATAAAAACCAAAACGATGGGATTTCTAAAATTACATTTCAATTATGCATTGTGATGTAATAAGTAATTGTTGGAAACGCCATTTTGTTACTAACAATTCATTCTATGTAAAATGCTTCTATTGAAATTCGGACTAATGGAATATTTACTTTAACAGGCTGCTCAAGCAATTAAGTTCACTTGATAAGATTCCATACAGTTTTATACGTTTTGATTGCAGTTTGTCTAGAATCGACTGCATGAGTTGCGAAAAATTAAAATCCGGATTAATTTGTAGATTTGCTCTGTTTGCTGTTTAACAAAGATAGGCAAAAACAGCAGAAATTATGGATTGAATAGAATGCTGTTACCTACAACATGAGATGAGAAAGTTTATTTACCAAAGTGAATTTACCTAGGGATGCTGCGTGACTGCTCCTGTGAATATCCAGTTCTTTAGCAAACTCAGCAAGTAACTGAGTCTTGTGTACCGGGGCTGGCACAGAGTTTATGCTTTCAGCTATAGCTCGCTGTACAAACATTTCCTCCTCTGTGCCCATAACCTTCGTCAGCAACTTATCAAACAAATACGGCCTTATAAGGGGGTAGAGTGCTGTACGGACATTCACCAGGAACTCAAATAATTTCAACGTCTCAACACCTGCAATGCAACACATGATGTTTGAAACTAATATATAGACATGTCAATACAACTTTTATTACAATCATCATGATCAACAACAAGTGCAGTTAGAATATAAACTACATGTTGATAACGCATGTGACTTGATTATATAAGAATTTATGTTACTTGGCAGTCTTTCTCCTATCTCCACCACACTGGTGTATAGTATAGGTAAGATGTGATACAGCTGGTCATCACAACACACCAAAAGAGTCTTCAGTCCTGTAGAATATACAGACATTAACTTATCACATGGAGAGAATTGGTTATAATTACTATATGTAACCTGTTATGTAGGCTATGTACATTATGTATATGTAACAACCCTATAATATTACTGTATGTACATGTAACAACCCCATATATTACTGTATGTAACAACCCTATAATATTGCTGTATGTAACTATACCATATATTACTGTATGTAACTATACCATATATTACTGCATGTAACTATCCCATATATTACTGTACGTAACTATACCATATATTACTGTATGTAACTATACCATATATTACTGTATGTAACTATCCCATATATTACTGTATGTAACTATCCCATATATTACCTAGTAAGGCAAGCTTCTGAAGTAACAAGCTAGTAGGCTGTGCTGCTCTAGGCGCAGTATGACCGAGCCCATGGTGTGTATGTATACTGAACTGTTCAGGGTGCTTTGGTCTCAACGTATCCACACAGCTTGAGTTGGGTATGAGAGAGGAGAGAATGAGACAGAGGATGAATCTGATGTCTGTCTGGGGGATAATGTGCTTCTCTATATAACACAGTAGTATATCCATGATATATACATTATACTCACTACTCTGTATGCTAAATACATACATGCTAATATAACATGATGATGACATAGAAATATAACAAGCGCATGTTTATAGTAAGTCTACAACACCAATACCTCATATATGTTTTAGAAAATGTTGCATGGGAGACGAGTACGACACTCTAACAAGATTTATGGATATGACAAGTTAGAGTCTTGTCTAAACACTAGTCCACATCTGCATAAAACTGATAAGTAGAAAGCAGCTACATCCACATTTCGGAGTTTTGTCTTTGAAATGAATTTTATTTAGAGAGTAAAGCTTTCGCTATAACATACATGTGGATTGGTATTTTAGATTTTAGTGCAAACCAATTTGTATATTTGAATCTAATATCATACCGAAGTGATCAAGGTAAATTTTAGTGGTAACTTTTTATAACGTTAGCTAAGATTATGAGCACAAAAGCACACATGTAACTGTGTATCATACCTCGGTCATTGCACAAAAGCACACATGTAACTGTGTATCATACCTCGGTCATTGCCGCCGATCCTCAGACACAGAGGGATGACAAAGTTCGCTAACATCATTTCCACCTTCTCAGCAGTCGGCACTGTACCACCACACATCTGTTCAATACCTCCAGTTTCCTGTTTCAACAACATCACTAGTATTAGAGTAATGCCACGTTATAGTAAATAGCTAAATGCTGTTCAACGTAAAATCACTTGAACTAAGACGAACACTTTTAGCAGTATAAGCATATACATGTACAGTAGGTGTATTATTGACAGGCCTACATTTGAACTATCAATGAATTCAGAATATAACAGACTCTATTTCACCAGTATGGTAAGCTAATACATGACTACATGTACATGAATACACAACAGAAAAGAAAAATTACAACTTTAGAATTCGGTTGCCGGTAGTTAGAACTAATATTATATCACTAGGAAGAAAGCAGCACACTTGTAACATCTACACAGATAAGGCCAAACCACCTATCATGGTATTAATTACTCATATTTCCACTATCCTTGATTGTCTTCTCCTGTCATTCGGCAACATTTTATGTGACAAGAGAGGACAACTTTCTCAAGGTATACAAGTTTTAGATTAATTATATCAACATTGGAGAGGCTGGGAGTAGCAACGGCTCATCTACTAGGACATATAGAAACCACTGGAATGGAATGATGATACATCTATATTAGCAGAATGAGAAGGCAAGAGAGAAAACCCTATAAAATACTGATCTACTCCACTCATTCAGTTTTCTTTCTTCAGATGTTGCTCTCCCAAAAGTCAATATATATGGGCAATATCGATGGTTTAAGATGATCTTAAACCATTGATATTGCCCTCAGTAAGGTATATGTAGTAGTATGCAAGTAATTATTCCAGCTTGTCATACTGCTAGAATGAGGTGTGGTTTCCATCATGAGACCGTTTAATTGGTGCTCTATTGGTATTGGCTGAACATCGACTCAATTTGGAGGTCAACTATTGAAGAGGAACATGAACTAGTCTTCAACCACCAGATTCGATTCTCTCTTTGTTTTTTAGTGACAAATTGGTTGATTTAGATGATTGTATTTTCATTTGACTAAAGCATTTAGTTATTCTAAAACAACTGACAGCTGATTGGAAAGACAACATCACTCTTACAACAATAAAGTGAAATCAAGAATAACTAATAACTACATTACACTAGGTCAGAAAATAATATAATACAATACAGAGAGCAAAGTATAAAACAGGCTGCTAATGATCTAACATTGCACCAGAAGTAGAATAGAATAACTCATTGGTCATGCTGTGTATAAAATGACTAAATCCTTTTAAATTTTTAAAAATTAAGTAAAAACCCACCCTACACTAAAACTTGCATGGAAGTGAGTAAATCGAATTATAAAACCCAATAATATTATTGTGAGAAGTCTGTTCCATAATATACTGCAGATACAGTATAGTCTATGGGTTATATTGTATAGGTAACACAGTATATATGGTGTACATGTATTACTGGGCCTAGTCAGTGGTAGAGGTGGAACGAGACAGCATTTTTGCATTCGAGACGAGATTCGAGACACTACTTCCAAAAAATTCGAGACGAGACGAGACTGGGTTTTAGGATTCAAAGGAATTTTCCTAAAAAGTTTGCCAAATTTTATATATTTACATGTTAGAACTCCAATAGTTTCACTTGCTACTCTGTAAACTCTGTATTTTATCATTATGCATTTCAATAAAAGGTGAACAGGAGACTGTGAAATATATTGCACATGTATTCCATGCACATTACATTGCATGTACATACTACATGGGTACTAAAATAATAATGTAATTTGACAAATTTGTATGGAGTTATGTTTCCTTTAATGAAATAAGCTCATGAGTAGACAACTTTTGGTAAGGACATGACATTGAATTATGGGAGTGGTGATTGACAGTCGTTAGTAATTCTGTATGACTTGCCGTGATTGACTAGTAGCTCAGAGTTAGCCGCAGTGCTATTACTAGGAAATTAGTGCTGGGAATGCACATGTACGTAGTATTACTAAATAATTTGAATAATAATTTTCTATTTGATAGATTTATTGTTGATTAGCAATTAATTGTATTATAATTATTAATTTATTATAAATATTAAATAAAAATTATTAACTGCTATTAGTTTCCCAGTCTCGAATACTAATTGCCATCTCGAGACGACTTTCGAGACAAGACAAGTTGATACGAGACTCGAGAAATCTCGAGTCTCGTTCCACCTCTAGTCAGTGGTCACAAACTGGTGGTAGGTAGAAGTGCCTAAACCATCGGCACTTATCAGCTACTCATTGAAATTTGAAGTTGTCCTCTCCCGAGTTGGGGAGACAACTAAGATAGGAGAGGACAACTACGTATTTTCACTGATAGCTTGTGGGTGCGAATAGTTTCAAATTAGATGGTTAGAACAAGGAAGGCCACACATTGACACACCAATTAAATTAAAATAACATAGTATTACAGAATCAGTTTACTTACATTCCATGGTAACTAAAGTACAACATTTTGTTCATCAATAAAACACAAATGGTCTATAACTGCAATACAAGATGTATTACGAACTCGCTTGTGTAAAACATTAGGACATTGGATAGTCTGAATAAAGCATCTAATGCTATAATACTAGTACAATTTGTTCACCGTATCCATTTGTTACAATATACAGCCAAGCAGCATGGTTGTGCAGTACAAGTAGAGTTTACCTGACTCAGTTTACAAGTAGAAATGTAGGTGAGTTACAACAGAATATTGAAAACTACTACTAACACCAACAGCTACAGCACTGAACAAGCTATATGTACATTCTCATTGGTCGCACTCATTGATTCTTTCACAAATACCATACATAACAGATGGTGTTTAGAATTTACAGAGAGAATACTATAATATAATATCATCATTTAATATATAATTATTTGGAATTTCACTAAACTGGACAACTTCAAACAACTTTGATTCAAGAGGGGACACAACCCTATATCTCTAGCTCAGCACAATATAGATAACATTACATATCTGTTGATATACATGTAGATGTACATATATTAATATTAAATAACATAACAGCCGGTGTTACCATTTCACATCTAAAGTGCGGTATCTGCAGATATTAGTTGAAATCGTTGCACTATTGGAGCAAGGCAAATGATAGACATTATGGATCGAAGTTAGTAAACAGGAAAACATATATTTTACAGTGTTCCTTCACTATTACATGTTGTGAAGTTGTCTCATCTTTTTATGAGAAAGAAAAAGCAACTCCACAATGATATGATACATAAAAATAATTTGAAGTTGTCTACTCTCCCAGACTTATGAGATATAACCCTGAAGTCTGAAATAACATCTGCATTCTATGGCAGATAAAACTGGTTGCATTGTTGATTAACGTGCTACCAGTATACATGTAAAGCTATCCTGGGGAAGCAGGCTAAAGGTGTTGGTGAATGGCGAATGTTAACATACATGTAATAACACATATAAAACAGGCATTGTAGTAACAACTAGGCATAATTATATAGAGTGTACTAGTTAACATACATATAATAAGCATATATCCTTGGCTAATGCCTCTCTAGTAATGAATGGGTGCTAGATATTGTATGAAAGTCTATGTAGTGTGGAACCATCTAGGCCTTCTATTCCAACCCAAATCTCAATAATATTAAAGGTGCACATATGGCTGTTACATGTACTTCAAGGTTTTGATGAGAATTCACTGACCACTAAAGGTAGGTGGTTTACATAATATATGCGAGAAATGAAGCTAAGATAAAAAGAATATTTAAATATATAACAGATAAATCATACCCCGAGTATTGCAGCATGCTGAGCAGCCAGCTTGGCCACCATCGAGCAGAAGATATGATTGGGTAGAATATTCCACCGATCGGCCATGTTTGATTCCACAGCAGGGCTGTACTCCAGAACGATGAGTATACAAGAGTTAACCAGACTCTTCACATGGGCTAAGTGGTGGAGCGTAGGCTGAGATTCTAGTGTTAAACATATACCTCTAAGGAGGGTGGCAAGAGCGTCCCAATCTGCAAGCGCCTACAACAAGCCATAAAACAATGCTTGCCAATCTCTGATTCCATTAGAAATAGAAGCACGCACATTACTGACAGTACCAGCGAAAAACACTATTGATCAACTTGCAAATGAAAAGCATAACAACATTCTAAACCTGTGTTTCTTAGCTTGTGTAGCGTGTACATTTTGATATTGGGTTCATGTTTTTAGGCCTGTAATTAATGCGATATCCCTAAGTCCAAAAGGTTATAAGAGTATACAAATGAATAGCACAGCGAGCATTAGAGCTTATAACATGTAAACTGGGAGCACAGGCTATGCCTGCGGATGACGGTGAAGCGGGGTTGGGGGTAGAGGACAGAGGTTGCAGAACATATAGGTAGCCTACACGTATTGTACAGCAACAGCAGCCCACATTTATAGAGGAACAAGTAGCAAACATATATGCTACCACTCATTCCTTCCTTTTGTATTATACGTGTATGTACATGTATAACGTCATTGGGAAGTGTCTTACAGATATTACATGAATTGAGTACACTCATCATGTGAATCTTTTATTGGAGTTGTCACTACCTGTATATGGGGAAGACAACTCCAACTAAAGAGTCCATAATAATGCTTTCAACTAAGTCAACTTATTGTGTGATAACTGTTTGGGTTCCCAGCCCTTTAGGCAGTCAATAGGTGTATTTAGTAGTTGAGGTTTAGAACTACAGGCTCAACTACTTTACCAACTAGAGGACAATTCAGAAGCGAGTTACCGCTAAGGACAACAAAATTCTAAATAAATTAAATAGGAATGCCGAAAGTTGAATTATGCTCCGAAAATACACAGTATAGCAACATGTTACATAGTCCCATATATGAGATTCTGACTGACTGAACCATCAAGAACACTAGCCCATTCGATAATTTATGTACATTGTACATGTAGATATAGAGCTTAAGACATGCTAGTAACGAATTATATTCACGACATGCAAAGCTTACATTACAAGACCACAAAAATAACCTGTTTGACTTGCGGTTGCAACTAAAATACATGTTGTGGTATAAAATGATTGTAATATAAATACAAAGCAATTCTTTCATGTCATATTACATACAAAATATTATTTACATTGGGCGAAACATAAGAGGAATGATAAAATTAACAGCAGTGAAATATAATAATATATACACGGCCTACTTTCTGATCTTATTGTAAGCAAGGAGGGGGATATTAATGATATATTTGAGCAAACATGGTTTTGCTGACTTGCACTGAATATTAGTAATGAGCATCTCTATAAATTGTGAATAAATAATTCCATCATTGCCACACTTACCCTCTTACTATCATTAACTATAGACATGCTACTTCGAAATGACTTTCGAACAACCTGCATGAGTTAGCATATCGATAACTGATGATGTCACTGGTGACATCATTGTTTTCTCACAAATCTGATATATTGGAGCAAATCGTATCAAGTATTTTAATATTACACTTCAAAACTCAAAGGTTGAAGTCGTAAATAAATAATTCATACTGAATTAATAATTAAAGTCGTAAATAAATAATTGTACTGAATCAACATAGTGCAGTAGCTGAAAGTGTGTGCATGAAATGTTTCTCTTGTAGATCTTAATAATATAGTGTGTAGAATATTGCTTAGATTAATGGATTGTCTACCCATCAAGCCTGTAATTACAACTATCTGTAAAAAGGAGAGACCGTAATAAATACATGTAAGACTTACACGGACATTTGACCTTTTATGAACTTTCACAAATATTCTCTCGAGCCTCTTGGTTATGATGTTTATAGCATTCTTCATAGACTCTTGTGACCAATCACCTAGTTGAATATAACACATTCTACATGAACTTCAAAGAATACATTTACAGTACTACACATGTGATGTTGAAAACAAATGACTTTGTCACTCTATTCACATAAGATGAACAGAGTATTAACGCACCATCATGAAAGAGGCAAAAGAAGAGGTTAACAATATTCTAATATGCACATAACACATGTCTCAACATGGAGAACAAACCTTGCAGTAACCTAACTGACTGTATTGATAGTATGTGTTAACAGAAGCTAAAACTTTAAATAAAGAATAAAAGAAAATTTAAAAACAAATCCCACATGAGAAGACAACTCTTAAGAACACCAGTTACTACTACACATCAGTGGTTGATAAAATCATTATACACGTACCTTCCGGAAGAATCTCCTGCATATATCTTTGTAGACCTCTGCATGACATGGTTTCAGAATCGTATGTTCCAACCTTGAGTAGAGAATGAGCCACCTCACCTAGCCTCTGAATACATACAATGTACACGGTCAAAGGATGTTAATGTTATACCGTAGTATCACTAAAGCGCAATACATAGGAACACAATGTTTTCAGTTCAACTGTAGTAGATGCAGATGAGTACATGTTGCTGTATGTGACTCTCTACGGCCTACGCTGTCTTTAATGATAGAGGAGTGAAGTCTGTAAGTCATCCGTCAACAAACGAGGGAAAAGACCATTATAATAGCCCTACAGCAGATGAGATGCCTACAGACTACAGTAGACTAGATGCCTACAGACTACAGTAGACTAGATGCCTACAGACTACAGTAGACTAGATGCCTACAGACTACAGTAGACTAGATGCCTACAGACTACAGTAGACTAGATGCCTACAGACTACAGTAGACTAGATGCCTACAGACTACAGTAGACTAGATGCCTACAGACTACAGTAGACTAGATGCCTACAGACTACAGTAGACTAGATGCCTACAGACTACAGTAGACTAGATACCTACAGACTACAGTAGACTAGATGCCTACAGACTACAGTAGACTAGATGCCTACATGGTACAAACTAAAGCTAGTTGACTAATAATAATAACATAACTACACTGTAAACAAATATCATGTGCAACTCATGATCTAACTAGAGATAGCTGAAACTACATTAGACTCAGTGGTAATACCCACAGGTACGTGTTAGAGAAAATCACCCGTTATCTATAATACCGGTCATAAGTACTATTTCCTGGTTACCTCGTGAGACTTGTTATCCAAGAAATAGGAAGCCGTGATCTTTACTCTGTCCAAGCTGTGTTTCATTACCTCTAGTCTAGACAGGCAGGTGGAGAAGTACTCTGACACGATACTTAGCAGAGCATCTCTGGGTTTCCTAAAGTCACTCCTCAAAGTTCTCAGCTCCAGATCATGTTCCTGCTCATGTCGACCCTCCTCAATATTTCTGTAATACATGGCCAAGCTTATACCAGTCCTTCAAGGCCGTAGTTCTCTATGATTTGAATAGTCCACTAGATTCTCCATCATTACAGTTACATGACTGTACTACTAAGGTTCAACAATTTGGAAAGTCCAATTCACATCTAGGAATAGATTACCAACATTCACCTTGCAGTGAAGACATCATTTGTAATTTGCATTTATAGGTAAAATAAACAAACCTTCCACTAGTAACAGATTCCTCCATGTCTTTTTTATGTCCAGAGAGACTGGTCACTCCTTCCAGGAGCCTGTGCTGGGCAGTGAGTGGCTTCATCAAAGCCTCAGAACCAGCAATCAGAGCTTTGATAGAATGAGAGAGCCGACCATACATTACAATCTCTTCAGCCCCGGTGAGAGAAGTACCATGTGGTGTAGATTTGCAGGCTAGCTTCATTATCTGTGCCAGATAACAAGGAATAATGGCCTCCAACACGACCTGCGAGATTACAGAACACTATAATTATCATACATGTACATAAATATTTCATGTACATGTATATTAGTACTTGTGTCTGAATGAATGAATATGGCTCAGTGGGCTGACCAGCTGCAGTGCTGCTGGTATGTGGACCACATGAATAGTACTTCTTCCAATTTCTCTGATGTTCTCTGCTAATTTTTTTATTGTTAAAATAAAGATGAACTAACGAGTGTGTAATCTCACCAACATCTGGGTAGACCTATGACACTCTGTCTGATAGCCCACCACAGTTATCATAGTGTTGAGAGCGTCCAGTACTGTATATTCTTCATTATCATCATAGCAGAAATCCTACACGCAGGTTCAATAATACAATAGGTTATATATACAGCCTTCGCAACATTGAATACTGGAGAATGTCTTCGGTCTAAAGCCATCATCACACATGGTGCTAACAGGTTAGAAGTGAAATGTTTCAAAATAACCAACACTTGCATGTACTACATAGCAATGCTCTATGTTTATTATTATATTTGCATGAATGTGTGCGATATTCATGCATTTATTATCACATATTTTTACCAGTACTGCTATTGGTGCATATTACATTACCAGTGTTCTGATTGGGTCGTTGTTCCACACCATGTCAAGGACTCCGAGCACATCTTTCTGAGTACTCTCCAAAGAGTGAAGTAACTCAAACAGCTGTTCAGCCAAAATCTAACATAAAAAAACAAAGAGTTGTACACATAGTTAAATTTTTTGTAGTGATACCAGTATAGTGACATTCCCCTGGTATAAAAGGGTTTCCAAGTTTGAGTTTATAGGTCTCATATGGAATTCATGTATTTACACTACATACCAGTTTTTCTTCCTTCGTTTCGCAAGCAGACAGAAATGGCTCATAACTTCCCAAAAACTGAAACAGAAAAATTGTGGGTGACATAAATTACTCACATACATATTGTGATAAAATGCAAGACACGTGTTGTAAAGTGTAAAAGTGAATACGTATATCTAATAACATATTCGTATTTGCATTATCACTACATCAATGTGATAATTTTGTGCACAATTTATAACGCTAAATTCAATATATGACAACTCTGAATGAACCTGCTTATTGCTCTTTATAAAGAGATTTTTGTAAACTACTAAACTAATTGCTACCTTTCCATTTCCAGTCTTACTTATTGAAAATAAAATCATGGGTGCTGTAGAATGCATGAGCCACCAGATTAAAATACAAGTGAAGACAATAACAATTAGCCAAAAGGAAAAAAGGAAGTCGCTCACCAAGTTGAATAGTTATCAATTGATTATTCACACTAACCTGGAGTAGATATGCCCTCCTGTGTAGTTTATAGAGATTACTGTGTAGAAAGAGCAGAACAGCTCTCAATGTTGGGTAGTTGGAGTGAGTATTGAACACTTTTATTATGGTCGGCATTATTAGCAAAAACCTACAGAAATAAATAGAAAAATATTCAGTAATTCTGTCTCTAAAGTCTATAGCCAACGCTATAGTAAGGCTCCAAGCATTTTGAAGTTGCCTTCTCACATTTTCTCTAAAACAAAAAGAGAAACTAAATTGTTGACTTTGAAACATAAGTATAATATGTCACTAGATGATAGTTACTTTAGTTGAATTTTGAAGCCATCCAAAACATAGTTAGCATGATGATGACTAGTGTGGAGCTAGGCCTGAGATTTTGAGTGCTTCAATACATTCCATAATGACGGTGCGAAGAGTGGACACAGGCAGACACGTCCACTTAACTTACCCATCAGTAGCAAACACTTGTTTGAAATGATTGGCTAGGTTGAGGTAGATAGCGATACATGATCTCAGTACCCCGTGATCAGTACAATTGAGTATGAGACAGCCATTGATAACATTGAGGAAAAGTTTGAGTTCATTTGTCCAGCCAAATGTACCAGGCATTGACTTGAATAATGTCTCGAGGAACTAAAACAAATTAACAGCATGCGTGTATGGACAACTCAAACATACAATATGGCTGTGCTACTACGTCATGTTATATCCAAAAGCTGCTGGTGCATCTCCTATATAACAGTATAGATGCCATGACAGCATTAATACCTGACTGTATTCAGTATTTCACTGCTGCCTAACACAAACACCATAGGCTGATTCACCAATGTGGCCGCTTTTAGAACACACATTTAAACCTGTCACCAAGATTAAATGAAAATAAACACATTTTGGAAATATAAATTCAAGAATGTCGTGTTTTTTGTTTGCACACAATTTATAAAAAAACTAGACGGGATGTTAAAAACGATATTGTGATAACAAGTAACACTAAGTAGCTACATGTAAATGGGTTATGAGCATTGTCAAGGTATACATATGTCTGATTAAAACTCATTTTGAAAATTTGGGGTTGGCATGGTGACTAATCGTCTCACACATGCAGGCACACACACAACTTCCAATCTGCCACTTGAAGATATGAATATTTGGGATTATTATACAGGTAGGAAATTAGGAGTTGTGTCCTCAGTATGGGATGCCATGAGTCACTGTCAGTTTCAGTTGATCATGTGACTACTCATGTGATCAGCTAATATAACAAATTGTAATCAGTAATCGCGTTCATTTAATATTCTATCTTCTGAATTCAATTGACAGTGGCTTTCAGTGGTATTCATTTAGCCTAGAGTTCTAGATAATACAATCCATTATATACAACACTTCAATGATAAGGTTATAATACGTGTAATACATGTATCTTCACTGATGAGTGCACATGTCTCAGCTTTGAGTTGTATCAACTACACAACCAGGATTATACTCTGTACTTCTATTGCATAGCTACAAGTCATGTACATGGCAATAGAAGGAAACTGAGGCATGTCAGCCACAGCAGGAATCTCCCAGGTTAGTAGTTAGTAGTACATGTAGTATAGTACAATATGCTTATGCAATGTACTCAGTAACTACATCCAATGTGGTTATTGGTAACTAGTACTAGTTATTAGTACTAGCAAGGAGTAGTACTAGTACCAGTACTATGAAATCTTTTAGTAATGCTGATCATCCAATTATGATTATCAGCTCTGTTTTATTTGAAAAGGAGAGTTCAACACCGGACAGTAAACCCCAACCACTATACTTTAACTAATTTTTTTTTTAATTTATTAAAATTAATTATCTGTGAGTTGTGTTCTTCTAAATTTAATCTACACAGTTTCGAACTGTCCGGTTGTGAACCGTCCCGCCTCGAACTGTTTTTTTCGAAATGTCCCTTTTCCATTTTATTTAATAGCCTACGGCCCTTTGCTATGATTGACCATTTGAACCAGTTGTCTGAAGGTAACAGGCTACAACAATGTACAATGTACATGTATCTGTAGCTATACTATATTGTACTGTATTGCAGGTTTTGTGTGTCAAAGCAGACGAGGGTAGCTTTTTCATTGGTCTATGCTGCCGATCAGATGGCTGTTATATGGTAATAAATGGCAAGACTAATAAGATACACATATATGATGGCGGAGGGAGATTACTCCAAAGTAACTATGGTAACAGACTGTTTAACAGGCGACTCTATACACCTACATTAATCACAGAGCTACCTGATGCTAGAGTTGCAGTGTTTGATAGCTACACTAAGAAGATACAGAAGTTGAGTTTCACTGAGGACCTCATAGAGACGTTTCATATTGGAATGGAAACCTACTCATTATCCACCAATCAGTACGGGCATATCATTATGGTACATCAGACAAATAAACATGGCCGACAGATTAGTATAAGGAATTCCGAAAATGGTTATGTCATCCGAACAGTTAGTATTGCTAAAACGCTTCAGTCAGTCACCGAATCTCCAATCTACGCTGTATATAGTAACAGTTATAACAACCTCATAGCTCTAGATCCAATCGCTTGTACCCTCTCAGTGTTGACACTAGATGGTGCTGAGGTCATGAGAGTAGGAAAACAAGGATATAGAACAGGAGAAATGGAAAATCCTAGGTCTTTGTGCTTGGACAAGTGGAACCAGGTGATAGTGGCAGACACGAAGAATGACAGAGTAGTCAGATATCAGTGCAATAGGTCGAACCATTCCGAGACACTAGTCCAGAATATATACAAACCATTAGCAGTAGCATTGGATAGTTGTGGCCACCTTGTTGTTATGACGGCTACAAACATGATGGTGTTTGATTACAGAGAGGGGGTAACTCCTACTGCACCACCTTTACTATGAACTTGACACGAGTCAGAACGCAATTCTCTAATTACCAGGTCAGAGTGTTCTGGATGCAGGATTTTTGAGAATATTTGAGTATAATCACAGCAATTCAAGTAATAGTTCTTAGATCCAAAAAAAATATAATAAAATAATAAAAATTTTAAATGCAAGTATTATTCCTACCTATTTAACTCGGGAAGAAATGGACATTCAAGTCATTGAATTTCAAGCACTAGCTCCATTATCCAACTAATTCGAGAAATTATACAAATAGGCTTTTATGAGTTTATACAGCCTTTTTCTTTTGAATTGCTACTAATTGGGGACAGCACCTGATTCTATTTGTAAATCCAGGAGGGGAGGAACGGTTGTGAAAAATCAGCAAGCCAACAGCACTACTAAAAATCCCTAGGTGATAACATTAATCTATTCACCTACATTACAAATATGTACACAGTATATACACTGCATAATACTCTAATTTTACTAATTTATTAAACCATAATAATATGTAACATACCTTGACAAGTGAATAGGATTTAGTGAATGATGGCTAAAACATACATGCACAGTGTGACATATAAACAAGTTGGAACAAACTATGCACTTACACTTATCCATGATAGCTTGTGAGTAACATCTGTGCCGTACATCTCATCACCCAATGTGGAGACAAAGTAAGAGAATTCTGTCTCTAAGGCTTTGCGAGGAAACGCCACCTGCTTACTAAACTCCTCATGTAGAAACAGTACTTGGTTCTCGATCTATAATATAGGAAGTATTATATTATATAGTACAGATGTATTATATTACATGTACATGTGTATTGTATTATATGTACAGATGTATCTACTTCTGTTCTAGTTAACATACCTCTGTATTGAAATCATATATCAGCTACATAGTTATGTAGGCTACTATATATTACAGTTTTATAAACAGGCGGTCGCTGGTTAACCAACACGAGTTGTTCCTTATCCTTATTGGTACCATTGCTTTGATTTGAATAGTTATCCACCCTCTGAGATGAGGGCATGACAATTCCAACAATACCCTTTTGATAACTCATTGCCATCATGGAGCCGTGGATGGCAGTAAACAAGTCGAACAGCTAACATTTTCAGGTCATATTATTTGTCCAATTATCTAACAAAATGGGGCATTGGTAACAGAAATTGTGTATCAAATAAATACATCAGATGACTGAAGCCAGTATTGTGAATACTTACATGAGTTTTGTTTGTAGACTTGAGAATGTTCTTTGCTAGTTCCACTTTGCACATTTCTATGAACTTCATGTCTATTGCCTAAAAGATGCATAAGAAGTATAACAATGTATGAATCAGATGTATTCCTCTTATAGTAACAATTAACATGCTGACAGATCGCAGTACTATCTTTTCAACACAGGAAGTGATGTAATGCTATGTTTAACAATGAGAGCACTGCCTCACCTTTTAGGGTGAACTATAATAATACAACATGTGAGGAATGGCTCAACAACATAATATTAGAAAATTGGAGTTGACATTTCAGTAACTTCTAGGTTTAGTTGGAAAATGCTAAGCATATTTTGCATTTACAAGTAATAGCGGCAATATCTTTTTGTCCTCCGCATGTCAGTAACGTTGTGTGTGTAACAGTAACTACTTATTACATGAGTGTTCATAATCTTGCTCAATATAAACACAGATTACCTGTTTCTGGAGGATTTCAAATGATTTCCTAGGATCCATTTTAACTAGCTTCAGATGGGGAGTTGCATCTCTCCTGAACACGTAGAAATCACGCACAAAGTCATGTCGGCTGTGCAGCTGACCTGAAAGATGCCACAACAGGAACAAAAATCACAACGGAGCATTCAACTATTCATATACCCGCTACAACATTAAGATGATTAAAACCAGAAATGCAAATGGCACTAGTGTCACGGCTCATCGCTCCTTGGAGTTCACACAACGCCATGCACTATGTACAAGCATTGACTTCCATGAAAAGAAATTTGACTACCTCGATTCATATAATTATGACAGATGAAGTTAGACTAGCTGAGCATACTCGACTTAATGTTGGCCATCTGGTAATGGTCCAGCTCCTCAGTGATGGAAAAGTATTCCATGCTCTCTTGTAGTAAGTGCTTGAACTGAGTGTCTTCGTGTACCATCAGGGAGGGCGGAGTCTTTTCAGAGTCTAAACCATGTATTATCACCCTCTTTGGGGACGGCAGGTGGGCGGTAATCATCAGAGTTTGCTAACAGAAATAGAGACAAAAACTCAATAGAAAGTACAATAATATTAGAATATCCCACAGCTATTTTATTAAATAAATTAAAATAAACATCCGCCAGACTTTACAAACTCAACAGGCTAGCATGAAGCATTGGTTATGGTGGGAGAGCGTGGTTTATCAAACTAACAATGAAAATTGACCAACTAAACAGATCACTAACAAAACTATTGCCTTGATGTGTCATGGCTGATCGACATTTATTGTAACGTGAGTATACATGTATTCTTGCTTGAAAAAAAGCAGTTTCAGCACCAAATGTGATTCATTGAACTTGTATGAACACCAGTTGCTGCTAGTATCAATGATTCTAACAGTTTTATTTCCAGAAAAAAACTTAATGTTACAGTCTCTGGTAGCACATTTACAACTTACAAAAATATTGTATTGCCAGTGGACACATGTTATTGATTACTCACCTCACTTTGTACTTTCTTCAGCATTGTTTTAAGGTCTTTGAAGTGAAGACCTTGGACACTAGGTGCCAGTTGTGCCATCAGAGACATGGCCTGACTCATACAGATCTGAGCATTGCTGTTAGCAGTTCTGTTGTAGTAAAGCACATAACCCACCTGCAACCAATTCACCTAAACCATCTCAACACCTTTAAAGGTTATATTTGCTATCAACTGGTTGCATTTGATCAGAAGTGCTGCCCAGATAGTACACAGTTTGCAAACTGCCTTTCAGTTTTTCTTTTTCTGCAATAATTTCTGAGCAGATAGGGCGCGAAAAATCGACACTGTAGCTAATATGCTTCTGGCCGATAATAAAGGCAGGTGATGATTCATATTATACCAAACATATAAATGCTCAAAGTGAAACTTTAACATTGAATAAAGTAAACTAAGCTTCTTACGAGGTTGTTGAAGAGAATGTATGCTGTATTGGAAGGGAGGTTAGGCATCCATATAAGCAGCTTTCTCAGCTTGACAAACATCTCACTTCTCTTCTCTGGATTCGTCAGTTTCTCGAAGAGGTAGCGGAAGAAGAGGGAGGGGTCCTCAATCATACACCGTCGTATAATTGAGCCAGCCGAAGCTCCAACTGAGCAATAGATAGATATAGTGTATATAGTTAAGTGCATCCAGTAACACTCAGATCCATAAGTTACTTATTTTTATATGGAGTTGTCCTCTTTCTTCTTTTCCTTTTCTTAAATTCTTCTAAGGCATGACATAATACTTTAGTGACGAACTTTTTAACTCTGGCCATTATTAATACATGTTTCATTGTTTTAGTTCTGTTCTACTAATAGTAAGAAGATGAAAATAATTTGCTCACTATCGACTGATAACTAACCTGTAGAGCCAGCGTAGGACTCCCCGTCCTCTAGTTTATCAAACAGGGTCAGCCCTACCAGACATATGCAAGTAGGGAAAACTGAATGAGCTGTAATAACTTCCTTCACTGGTTGTTGTTCCTGTACATCGTCTCCTGCTGGAACAAATGTAATAGAAATAAGAGACTGAACATAATATAGTGGTGCAGTAGCCTCGCCCACAGGCCACATAACGTACCTCTTGAATAAATTTTGTCGGTACAAATCGCTAGCAATTGGACAAAATTATTTGTGTATTTAGTTATGACTCTGGTAGAATGGTAGTAGTAATAGAATCAGTATAGTTATCCGTAATAACTAGTAGCAGTAGGAGCAGTAGTTTCAGTAAAAGTAGGAGTAGACAACTCCAAGTATTTATATTAGTGGAAGGCGTAGTTCTAAACTAAATGAGATGCTTTATAATACAATGTACATCCACACTAAGCTGCAAAATTCCATTTCTTACAATTATACTACCTACATTATATTGTACATTAATGATTGTGTTAACATGTAGATCTAATGTAAATTGTTGACAACTTTTTTAGGGCATGAAACACCTCCTATTTCATCGCTTTTTCTATGAGGGTTTAGCATAGTATATGTACAGTGTTTGAGTGAATGTACACGGTTTGAGGAATAAGTAACAGACTGTAAATTTTAAGAGTTGTGACCATGACTAAAAGCTGTTCTGGGCCTTTCAGACAGGATTAAACATGTGAGGACATTTTGAAAACAAATACAGACCCCAGTTACATGTATAATTTAATGTATAATTTGCTAAAAAGTCAACTGCGGTAATAATAAAACACCTTTTAAAAGTGATAACATAGCTACAGTTGCAGATGTACAGATGACACGGTGAGAATGCAAGTTAATATGCATTATTACAAGGTTATTTACAAGGATAATAATTGGATTTCCATGCAAATCTATCCAATTCAACAACACTTAGTCATTTACAAGCTAACAACTCTCTGCACAGACGAATACATGTAGTACTATGGCGGTTAAAGTTGCTCACATTACATAGTATTCCGACTAAAGCTAACAAGTAAGAATTATCATCTGAAATAGTTTAAAAACTGTACAGCTTATGAGATTTAATCTACTGTTTCATTCCACCAAAAATGATATTTTTCGTGCTGCAGATGACTTTCTATCAATGATATTGTTGCATCATTGCCATTATAAAAGCAAAAAATTGTAATTACAAATATCCAAAAATTAGAGTAGTAACACAGTTAAATCGTCATCCAAGTAGTGTACATGGATATAACACAGAGATGGATCTTTCAGTTGAGATAATGATTAAAGGTATATCAATTTGATTTTTCACAAAGATAAACCAAGGACAAGCATTTCTATTGCTTCCAAGATCTACTCTTACATTAGAACCACGATAAAATATTGAATCACCAAGATGACTTTAAAGTTGTCCACTCTTTTCCAAGTGGGGACAACTAACATTGTAAGACCGCTGCTTCAATGCATCGCTAAACCCATCACCCATAACAATTTTATTATGTTGTTACAATATTATGTGTGCACGTGTTTATGTGAAGTCTCTACCATCTCTTCCCAAGAGTACATGTTCAGTTAGTGCTAATAAAGGTACAAAGTGTTATTACTCTGTTACAATGGTGATACAAATACATACATTATTTGCATGCGACCAAACCATTGGACTAAGATTTTCACAATAATGGTCTACGTAGGTTTCAACATTCCGTTAAAACACGTTATACCTGCATCAACTTTGGTGGCACATAATGCAATAGATTGGCGCCGCGGTTGATATTTAATATTGGAGACTGAAGCCTGGTGTGTCAACACACTACCACTATTGTGTTCTGGTTTATTGATTCCCAGAGCTGCTGAAACGATATTAGTAGCAAATGCTATTATGCTAAGACCTACTCTATTGATCAATACAGTATATATCATCATAATTATAAAAAGAATGTTTCATAATTTTCTGTAGGGCCAATTTTGTAAAGAGAACTTCCACAAAGAGCCGAGATCTAGTCGAATTTTTTTGTTGGAACAAAACATGCTCTTGCATGTTAATTAGTAAATCTTTATTTATGATAATTGTATAAATATGAACTTAAAAACATAAATGAACATAAAAAATAACAAGAGGAACCTACCCTCGTCAGACTCTATTTGAGTTGTCTTAGTGAACTCCTGAGCTGCCTGAATACTAACTGCCACACTGCTCAAAGGAAACGCTTCTCTAGCCTCCCTCTTTCTGCACTCCTCAGCAACGAGAGCTTTAGCAACCATCTCCTGCTGCTGCTTGCGTCTGGTGTTGGTTGCAGTAACCAAGGATTTCTACCAAATATACATGTAATTCAGTGCCTAGATAACAAAGAATATGCTACATACGAGTTACTTACTGTTGTCCAAGCACCTGTTAAGCCCATTCAGTACAAATCGCAGCCACAGTTTGTTCTGGTGATGTAAACTATGTGGAGGCAACTACTGGCAGACCAGTAAGTCCCTCGTAGTTGTAAGTAGGTTGAACAATACTGTTACAATCACACGGAATCATGCATACCCATGTCAACTGTATATAGTTGTGGGAATACAATATAGTGATACTCACTGAGCCTTCCTGATTTGCTGCCAACTCCTCTAGCTTAAGTTTGTATAAAGGCATCCACGGAGGGTCAGGGACTATCTGTCCAGGTAACCCGACGGGTGATGAAGGAAGAGTGTAATCTATGGAGGGAGGCATCACCTACGAAAGCAATCAGCAGAAAGACTTGGTAAAATCCAACAAAACAACAGAGGCCTACTTAATCAATATACATAATATCTCAACTGATGACAAATTTTATATATAAGATGCTTACAATCAGAAAAATTTTTTGGTACATTGCAAACATATTCCAAGGTACCAATAAGATCCGCAGTGCTTACAAAGTATATTCTATACGATCGATCACATCTTATGAGAGAGTATAATTTAATATGAATATGTTTGTCATATGAGTAATGCATGCAGAAAAAATGTAAACTGACAATGGAGAGAGACCATCGGCTTGACCCAGTATTATAAAGTAGAGGTAGATAACTCCAAAGAATGACAGACAATAATAGGTATAATAGCATAAACTAATAATAGAATTGGAGAGAGCCACTAGTTTCACATCACACAATAAATCATAGAACTCACTCAAGACGAAATATAGATATTATAACTTATATCACAGAGGTTTAAATAATAATCACATGGCAGGTAAAGGCAAATGCATGTCAAACAATTTTGTTATATATTACTATAATAATATACTATCAGATATAAATATCGATCACATTAAATATAGTGTTATATCATATTACAATGTTATACATAATATATGACAATTTTAATAGACTATACATGTATAATATGGTATAATTGTGGTATAGCATAATATGATATGCTATACTGCACTATTTGAGCACACACTAATGTGGAATACGACTACTTCAACAATTTGAATTAGATATCAGTGATACCTTGACCCTCTCAAATAGTAGAAAAATATGAACATTGATGGACAATGAAGCTGAGGTCACACCATCATGGCAATTTCTTAAACTATTTTGAGAAGGTGTAAATTGTTGTGTAGGCTGTGATACCCACTAACTAATTATCATAATCATCCTTACAGCCTTCTATTATTTTCTTCAATATGTATGCTGTATTTAATCGTTTTCACAGAAAAAGTTGTAACTGGTAGTAAAAATCTAAGTCGTTTAAGTAGCCATCTTAAAACATTATCATTCAGACTAGTGTGGAAGATTTTAAGCTTTGGTCGAATAATCAGAGGTTTGCTGAAATGTCTTAATAGAAGGGGTGTGATTGAATGTGTATATGTTGATGGTAAAATCAAGTATAACAGGAAGTATAACAGGCTAGTACCAACAGTTTTGCTAACAAGACATACACATCCAAACGCAACCTCGCCATATTGCAAGAACTTGTGTCTACTTGGTAGTGGCTTATGTCTGCTATGCATCTTCAGGATACTACTCAATTAATAACAGTGAAAAGACAATTCTAATTTTTAACATTTTACCTTTTTATACTAAATGTTCATGCTCATATAACAACCAACCTAACAATATTTGTCAACATGATAAAAACAAGGTTGATAACAGCTGTTTGCAGGGAGAAAAGCTAAACTATTGAGTAGGAATAGAGGTAAGATACAATTAAACTAATAGCTACACATACATGTAATGTACAATAGGAAAGATATTTTGTAAACATATTGTACACATTACTACCATTGAGAACACGTAGAACGAATTACAAATTTATATCCCGGTCTAGTGACCGCCCAAATTTGATATTCAGCCAATTCTGCATTAAATATTGTTAAAAGTTAACTTGTATATGGTAAAACAAAACCTTGCCCAGGTGCCTGAAAATTATAGATTACTAGCAATTGGACACAATTCATCACCCAGTGCCATCACTATGTACTGACGTATTTGGAAAGCAATTTGTAATTATTTTTTAATAATTTTTACCAATTTTGTATATTTTCTTAGAAGAGTCACATAGATATAAGATGCTATGTTCACACAGTGACACCATGTCAACTGTACACGTGTGTGTATAATATGATGCTACAGTCAACAACACAACAATACTTACTAAGCTTGTTGAACTTTTTTGATGACCAACTTGTTGAGCCTGGGTGTACGTAGCAAGACAGTGAGCAACCAGCATGGACATAACACCTAACCACCTATTCTATTACTTTATGTCACAACGTAAAGGCGTAGCTACGCGAAAAGCCGTTTACATGTTTTTGGCTGACCGAGCTTCGTTCAAGAGCTAAACAGTGTGCTCTTGCTAATTTAGACAAAGGCCAACATTTTAGTCATCTCAGCCCTCCCTCAGCCCTGTTGGAATTGGTCAGAATCAGAATCAACAAATGCAATCATAAAATTCATTAAAAAAAAGCTGTCGTTATTGGCTTCATATTAATCGAAGCCACTGGTGGGTTGGCATTACGCTTACCACATGAAGCTTGGCCAATGAACAGATAAGCTCATGACCTTCTGTGTAGCCAAGCCTTTACGTTAAGTTAGGATATTCAATTCAGAAGGACATGTGGAGCTATCATACCACCTACGGAGTATAAACCATGGAAAAGAATGTCTTCATCTATGCAAACCAATAGAAGTTAGTAAGCTGGTACATAAAGTATATCCAGAGCAAATGATTACCTTGAACCATAGCTGAGCACCAGGTTCCAGTCGAGACCATATCTGATACCTGTAAGTCCAGAGCACATAGAACCTAGAACATAGAATCTACAAGTGTACATCATGCCACATTGTTGTGTAAATACAGCATAATTTATATACTCGTACATCATAATGCATGGTATGTTATGTAAATGAACAGACAAATGTTGTCATACTTTCTAATAGCAGAAATTCTGTTTTCCACCAACGCATGGTTAAGTTCCGAAAGCATGAGATCTTGTACACTTTGAGGAATCTGACCAGCCACCATCAGGAGAACTGAGGCTATAATATACATACATACATAGGTTAAGTATGACACCCCCATCCACCTCCAACAGTATAACTGTGTTACATTAAGTACAAGCAAGCAGTAATGACCTGTTTAGACAAGCCCTCATCAATGGATGCTCTAGTACTTGACAATACTGTTTCGTAATCGACTTACGTTTCTAGCTCTTTTTGAGTTGCTGATTTTGCCTTTAACAATTGGAAATAACAGTTAATCAATCATTGATTGAAACAAGTAAAACAATTTTTTGTCTCACCTGCAGTGGCAACAAGCTCTTTGTCAGCTTCCAGTAGGAACTCCCATGCTACTGCGGCAGCACTAGCCATTTCCTCCTCCTTCAGTACGGCAGCACTCTTCATTATGGTAGAGAGGGGGACAGACATCAAGTTACTAGACTGTAATAAACAAGTACTAAGCATAACATACAAATATTAAGTGTATGAATATATATATAAATGCTGTGCACATGTTAAATCATGTATATTACTGTTTTTAGTCAATTTTTTTACAATGCTCTGTCCAAACAAGACTAAATTTTTGGCCAGATTATTAATTAATGTGGTCAAAAACTGAAAGAAACCGCTAAGTGACTTCCCTCATTAGATATTCTAGGTTTAATTACAGCCAGCTATAGCATGTATGAACATAAACATGCTGGTCAGCATAGTGACCAGCTACATAACTTACTGATTCTTAAAATCTATAGAGCTACAGAATATGACTGCATGTTTACATTCGAGATCAATGTGAGAAAACAATACAAGTTAAAAGTCATTCTGAAGCCTTGGAACATTTTATATCAGCTGAAAGCTGTCATAGAGCCAAGTAAAACTTTTTCAGTGTAAACATCACTTTCAGATAAAATACCCCGACACATTTCAGTGTCCAATCAAGTTAACCCTTAGTATACTTAGCGAACAGGAGAATGACTATTGCATATTGTGGAAATGGGTCTTACATGTTTCTTTAGGTATGCCATGATAGGTGGTGGTTTTGCCGCCTTTTTAGTCTCTTGATCATGAAATGGCATGGTTCTGTCCAAACTTCTTCTCTTACCGAGTGTAGCATCCATTACATTGGCGAGTAAAATCTGTGAAGATGACTTAGTGAGCTAGAAGGAAGCAGTAGAAAGAAGAATGTGACGGCATGCAGACAAACGGAGAGACAAATCATGCAACACAAACACCAAACTGAACACCACTAAAAGGTTAAGTTACCATCAGAGACTTCCACATGGGACATAGCAAACAATAAAAGAAGATAACTCCGTGCCACTTCTAAACACAAATATTTAAATAAATAAATGTATATATACAGTATAGAGACTCGTATATATGTTATAAAACATTAGAATAAATAGAAGTATTATCTTGAAATGGAAATTTACATGGAGGTAAATGTAATGGATGAACTAATGTTATTCTCCTATTTTTGAACAAGACTCCTGTTAGAAGCACACGGATATATGGGCCATGGTCACTACTCGAAACAAATGGTTACTTTTTATAATGCTGCGGCATGCTTACATAGCTGAATACATAATATATTGGCCATGTTATCATTATATAGTTACATTGCGACCAGAACGAGGTCAGTCACCTGGACTGACAATATTTCTTCTAGCTCATGAGTGGCTCTTTTGTTTACTATACATATATATTTCAAAGTGATGGTGCAGAAGAAACTGTATGTTCAGTTTAGAAGTGACTCTTGCTAATCAAGTCCTAAGACTATAGCCAGAGGTCTTCACTCAAGAACAAACAGGCCAGTACCCAGTTTATATTCTTGGTTGACCCCCAACCCAATTACGCCAATCCCAATGATCTCAGACTATACAAATTTTTTCCATTATTGCACCTAATTGGAACGAACCGTAGAGGGATGCATTTCCATTATGATAGCCTCACGCTTGGCAAAGTGGGACCTGGTGCTAAGTCTTCAAGATGGTCTTTGGACGACACCGCTATTAACATACCCCTCTATACACTATTCCCAATTACAACGTAAATCAAATACATTTCACTAACTGGATACGTTTTTATGCCAAAATATAGTGTAGATTTAGGACATAGACATATAGATACATTATACCAGCATTCATCAACTCAATACGATTGTGACATCCAATACAACTTACTGTTTGATGAGTGTCATAAATGTGGTAGCTCTGAGGCATAATCGTAAGTAAATAAAAATAACTCATTATTATATTAGCAAATTAAATGGAGTAGCAGTGAGCGAGTAACACATCATGGCACTAGCTTATTCAAAGGTTAGTGAGTTAGTTACTAAAAGGGATAATATGGTGAACAAATATCACAGTGGATTTGGGTACATGTAGTTAATACAATGCACATACACTGTAGAAGGGTATAAAACAAAATGGTTATTTGAATTTAATAGCCTCCACAGCATATCAAAATGAGAAATACATTATGAAATTTATACAATATTAATACAATAAATACTTTAAATTTTCCTACTCAAGGAGGAAATATACTCCATCCACAAGGTAAATTTCTTCTATTAGGCATATAATATGCATAATATGCACTCACAAGCTATTGGTCATAGTTCAAAGTTGTGCTCTTTAATTTGCTTATTTCAAGGAAGTCATGGTTACTTACAACTTGTTGATAACAATTAGGAGTTTTGTTCTCCCAATTAAACCAACTTGGGAGAGAACAACTTCTAATTAATATCAACAGCTTACCCAATATGGGTTCTTAGAACAATAAGATGGGGGAATTAAATTATCATCAGCACTATATATTATTTTCGACAAATCTAAGCGGTCGAGGCAGCCTATGTATTTGCTGACGTGTGTGTATGTATGTATGTTAGAGAAGAAAGGCAATATATTTACCCTAGTCACTGAAGGTCGTTTGCTGTCATTGTGTGTAGATGGATAGATAGGAGCAAAGACTGGCTCATCATCTGATTTAGTGACATCAACCTCATAAATCTTCTCCAGAGCTTTTAGAAGAAGTTGACAGCTTTTGTTTTGCCGCCTGAAGCAGTACTTGTGGCATGGGCCGATATGTTCGCATATAAAGTTCGTCACACTCGCTAACTGGATGATAGACTGCAAAAGGAATGAGATATCAATGAAATGTCAGTAGACAATGTACATGTACATTGGTAAACTATCTAACAGAATTTTGAAGGGCAGCTCTATTACACATACCTACACATACAATTGTACCTACACATACCTACACATTTTATCGGGATGAGATGATATAAGTTCATGTTCTGAATTAGTTTCATTTATTAATCAGCTAAAAATTACAGCAATACGTAAGTAAAGATGGTAACTTACTGTAAGCCAGTTAAGCTTGTTGTGCAACTCGTCGTACAGCTCGGCATAAAGTTCCATGTCAGCGGGATCAAAAGATGCAGAGGTACTGTTCAACACAGAGCTCTCGTCGATTTCACCCGATAGGGGTACACTAGATACGCTGCTCTTAGCCGATCTACTTCCTGTTGTGTGGTAATAAAATTAATTAATTTATTGAAATATTATAAAGATCTAGTTGGACTAATTTATTATCAAAGTTTGTTATTCGTTTAATTGTTTAGAAAATGAGGACTGCAAAGAACCTGTAGGCTTGAGCTTAATACTCCGAGAATTTCTCATTAACACCCCTGTCCCAGAAGTAGAGCTTGGGGTCGCAGACAACTTCTTTGATTTGGGTACTCCAGTAGAAGCTAAAACACAACAGATACTATGGTCAACATTATGTGTTGATAACAATTTAAATCAAATCTAAATTACTGATCCACAGTCTGGAACTTTCAAACACTGAGACAAATTCTTTTTTCAGAAACTGCTAGTGTGAACCAGGCATAAGATACTTGAATAATATTATAATAAATTTATGGTTGGAGCTTTACAGAAGTTGATTTCAGGAAAGCACATGCATGTTTATATGATAGAAAGGGTTATATGGTATCAGGTATGAATGATCGCTTGGGTATACAGAATAGAACCATACATTTTAAGGAGTGTGATACAAATCACTTGAAGACTGTACATGATTTCAGTTTAATACCCATATAACACCCAAAGTGATGATTTTTCCCTAATTAATATGGTATACCTTTAACCCATTTGTTATAATTAGCATGCAAGAAAAAAGCATTAACACAGAAATTGCATCTGTATTTGATACATAATAAATTGTGGCTAATGATGTGTACATTAATTTATGAAATTCACAACAATTATTAGACAGAAAGAAAGTATAGAAATTCTGAGAAATGAAACAACAGATAATACATGGTACTAACTGTATTACAAGTGGTTCTAACCGTATTACAAATGGTACTAACCGTATTACAAATGGTACTAACTGTATTACAAAATGATACCAACTGTATTACAAAATGGTTCTAACTGTATTACAAATGATACTAACATTATTATTAAATGGGCACATAGGGTGATAAAAGAACAGTTAGATAAAATCTGATAATCTGTGCCAATGCAATGCTGTTTCTACAATATATTACCCTTTCGATGGCCACTATCAAATACAGCAGAGTTGATAGATGTAGTACTCCCAAATGCACCACTATTTGCCTCTAAACCACCCATTAGCGAGATGCGTTGTTGCTGCTGCCGAACACTAGTTGCAGAGTCTACAAGACATGCCCACATAACACATATTATTAACACTAAGACCAAGCAACAACTAGCCCCTATACCAGGCACCACCACCGCATGCTTACTAATGACTAAATTGATTCATTATATAATGTCTTTTGTAATGCAGTTATGAGATGCTTAGGGCGATTTTGATCAGATTTGCTGAATTGCTTACTAAATTTTCGATTTAGAAAAATATGTAAATGCTTTGTGGCAAAATATGCTATGAATATTGTGCTATATAAATTTAGATATGCAGTGAAAATATATTGTGTTTGTAGAGCTGTGTTTATATACCAATCTCTGATGATGATGCTCGGATGAGCATTGAAATATTAGGAAATAAATCCAAAATAAAAATGTGTCTTGTATTACTATTTATAATTTGCTTATAGTGATAATGAAGATAGAAATTGTGAAACTTGTTCTATGTTTAGTTAGGAGTGCAATGGGAATAGTGTAGAGGGAACTAAACTACGGTGGTGTGAGAAATTAGGGATATATATTTATAACAACAGTATTTAAACTACAATATATAACAAGGTTAAATTACTTTTCAAAAATATAATTTGCACACTGCATATTATTACATGTCATAAACATCTTACCGGACATTGTAAATGTATAACATTGGAACAAATATTGCTTAGGATGATCAAATGCACCCAATGGTGAGCATGCATATTACGCGTAGGTTAATCAGCCATGCTGAGCCATCTCCCCAGTAACATGCAAACCTCATATGGATATTCAACTGAAAAGTTTTACAGCCATGTGGTTCAAAATATTGAAAAGGATTTCACCCATGACTGGAAATTTCCAAACATTTCTATAAGATGAAATGTTGGTAGCTGTTGCGCAAACTAAAGCAGGGTTGTACCAGTTTGGAAAGAACAGCTACTATTGCTACAAAAGTTGAATCTAGTTCAACACTGTTTCATTACAAAATAATAATAAAGGACTTGGTTCTCAGCTGTAAGGCACTCTTGAATGGAATTTCAACCCAATAGTAGTTCTTCAGCAATCACATATAACGTGAAGAGCAGATAATTCCAAGTAAAGATCAACTGAACTTTGAGTGAGTGAGTGCATTTGTACCAAAGATATTGAGGTTTACTGTTATTTATACATAGCTCAAGAACCCAGAAACTTGACACTGTAAAGTGTTAGTATTGAAGAAATGAGAAGAATTAGCAGCCAGGAGCATAAGTAGCAACACTTCAACTAGAATACTCAACGGTCCCTCAAAGTGTTACGTTTATAGAGATTGAGCTGGACAAACCGTTTGAGTATGCAGTTGAAGTATTACTTGATTAGTAGGTTTTAGTAGTAATAGAACAGAAACAGCCAGACAGTCAGTTGGAGCAAGCATTGACATCACCTTCAATCAATGTCATATTAATAATACCTTTTTTATATCTAGATATAGAAGCTGATATTAAAGCCCAGCGTTGAGGCCTTTTTACACTGCCACTCGGTGCTCCTGTTGAAATATGAGTGATTTCACAATGTCATTGTTACAAGAGATTGGTCAGTCCCCGCAACACAGTAGCCCACGAGAAGAAGGTACCAATATTTGTTAATCAGTACAGGTGTGTGGAGAAGACTATTATAACAGTTGAAGTTAAAAGAGCTAGCGTTATAAATGGTAGTAACAAGTGTAGTAGTAGCAGCAGTGGTAGTAGTAGTAGTTTAGTTGGTACAGCATTGCAAGGCACACATAATAATATATAGTGCCGTATACCTCCAATATGGGAATGACGATGGCTAACGTAGCCTAGTGACCGACGAAAATATAGTTGACAACGTTGACCTAGAAAATGACCAACTAATAAAGAATTGTGGAATTAGAAATCATGACTGCACACGTTAATTTACATGTATGTAAGATTAAATTAATGCAGTGATAAACGTGTGGTTAATTTTGCCAAAAAGAGTCTGAACCAAAACGGTTTGTCAACAACAAGGATAATGTACATGTAACGTGTATATCTACTGGCAGTAGCGACAATTTATTGAATATTGAAGCCAATAATAGAACTGCAGGTTGGTAGTTACCATTGAATAACTAACAGCATACAACCACAATGTGTATAAATACTGGACCACCAAACGAGGTAGTTTTAAAAATGAGAAGAGATAGCAAAGTACCTGACAAATCCTTTTCAGGGGTTGGAGAGGAAGGTTTCAGAGGGTTTCCAGTTCCACCAACATAACTACCTCGTCTACCCTGTCTGTAAGACTGCCATATCCCCTTGTGCTGGGAGTGAATCTAAATAGACATAAGATACAGATAAGTGTATTGCGTGAAGACATCCACAGCATAATAATATTTCAAATAGACTTTACAGACCGAGAGATGAAATAGCTTTCAAGCGAACTGATGAAATTAGTAAGATCAAAACCTCTATAACCTTATACATGTACATGTATATTAAGACACAAAGGTACATATTTATTAAGGCACGGATAACAATTTTTAACATTATGGTTTAACACTGAGATCAGGATGTTCTGACAAGAGGTCCTTTTGTTAACTGGACTACACAAAAGTGGGAATAATATGATTTTAGGAGATTAAAAATCAATTATATTACTTTGTTGACAGTGCTCTAGATTTGTTTGTTCATAGAGGAACGATGTACATGTATATATTTGAAGCAAGAAAAAATGGCAATGCAGAGATTCAACAAAATTTATGTTTTGTCGCCTAGTAGTGAATATATGTGCTGGGAAGTCAATGGATATAGGGAACAGGTTCTACCAAAGACATCAGATATATACATGCTACCATAAGCTCGCTTATATGCTCTCCATAAACCACGAGAACAGAAAGTATTTTCTTTCAAACTTCAATACTGAAATTTATTGCGTCTCATACAGTACGCTAGTTACTAAATGAGCTCATGGCAACAACATTTTCTGTAGCAAGCAGCTACTAGTTATTACACTATAGGGAAAGAAAACTTCTTAGAAAATGCTTACAACTGGTAGGTGCTGGTACACTTCTCTGAGAAATACAGTTATCTCATAAACCAAGAGAGATGCAAGAATCTTCAAAGCATGGGGGCAGCTTTTAGACTCTTCTTTAGGGTTGATAGTGGCTGTAAGGAGTAAAAAACACTAGAACTTTCTATTACATTGTACAATGTACATGATTGTATTTACCAACGTAAATGTACAACTTATCCACTGAATGGTTAAAAAAGCACAATGCCAGAAAACGCAACCTATCACTGTTTACTTTGTTGGATAAATTTCAAACCGAGTTGAAAAATTTAAATCATGGCAAGATGTTTTTAAAATCAGGAAACTGTTTTTCGTACTGTTAATTTAGGAACTTGTAGATGAGTAAAACTGAGAATGTCTGCCTACCTTCATCCAGATAATCTTCCTCAATAGATAGTTCTGAACCCTCCTTACCACTCTCACTAATTACACTGAATATGTCAGTCTCTTCGCTATCCAGAAGCAGTTTCAGTTTTAACCCAATAGCCTGAGAGTCAATATATACAATATTACTACATTGGAAAAATTCCACTTCCAAAAACTAGATATTATACCTTCACGTCTTAACTTTGAGCCCCAGGACAATTTTAGCAAGCATCACTTCAGGCGTTGAAACGGGGAAAGCTAATTCTAAAGTTAAACACCATTTTCAGCGAAAACTGGCAGGTGCACCAATGAACTGTGAATAATATATGTACGTTTCAGTGAAACAAAGTTGTAGGGTGGCCTAGGATGATCAAGCAGCCATTGTGGTACTCCGATTTGTTAGCAAGAGATCGTGAAAGAGCTAACTCGAATTATGTTATGAATTTGATGTAATGATGAAGTATAACTGTAAATTTAAGCGAAAGACCACCAACTCACCTCAGCCCAACGATAAAACAGGCCTGCAGCAGTTCTCTGCATGGTGACGGATCTCTTCTGGGGAGCACTTTTAATTCCAGTGGTGAAGTCCACCTGCATCCAAGTAGGCCAGTTTCCTTGAGTACATTGATTCACAAAGTAAGCACATTCCAGGTAAAGGCTAGCTCGAGCAGCAACTGGAGCATCCTATAGTTATAATTTAGAACATTCATCATGGTAACAGCAAGGAGATTGGGGTTCATTGTACTAGGATCACAGTCTTCACAACACAGAGAGTAACAGTATGAGTATAATATACATGTTGTACTGGTAGCTGTGAATCTAAACGTGAAACTATAAAGCTGAGTCTCCACGTATTTAAAGAAAATCGATGCCACCTACCATCAGACAATCGGTTTCCCTAAATTCTATATTTACCAATTGGAGAAGAGCTGCCAGAAACTCTGGTTCTGGGAGAGAGCCAGGTTGGCTAACATTCATGAGCAGGTTAAACCTGAGCATACCAGACCGGATCAGGTACATGTCAACCAGCCTTTTTTCTCGAGTCTCAACAGGAGTTTCATTGGATGAGTACAACTCAGCTGCTCTATGCACAATACCTGGAAATACGTGTCTCAATATTTCACAAGGTGTTGGTGTGAGAGAAGTGTAATAGTTAGTAGCACCTCAACACCGCATGACAGACAATATCTATATTACCCATTCATATACAATCTAACTATCACTCGTACAATAATACATACATATATGTACATATCACAAATAATATATATGCAAACCGGGCTATGATTTGAGTTGAACCCAAATGTACATCTCAGGACAACAACCTAATATTACAGGAGGCAGCATAATTGAGTTTCAGATCAAAATATTTTTTTGAAACCACCTCTCTCATTTACCGAAAAAGTCACAAACTTACATCTTGACGTAAGTTTGCCTAGTAGTACAAATATGAACAGTAATAGAAAATCCAATTAGTACTCAGATGAGATGCCTTATAACATGAACAATTCCATGGCGCACAGCAAAACCTAGCTTAGGTTCTAAATACTTTGAATGAAAAAGTTATGGTTGTGATTAATTGTAGAACTTGGCTAACTTTTAGACCATTATCTCAGAAAGCTTGAAACATACTAGATGAAGTGCAACTGCAAAGGCTACTATAAATAAATCAAAATTACAACTTTATACTACAGTTAGTGAAACCTAGTTTTGGGTTCGTATTGTTAAATGGCAGCAAGCACGGAAGTATTCTAGATGAAGGTGTAAGTATGCTAAATACAGAGTATCTATGGTTTACTGAAAACAACAGCCTAAATAATTGGCAGAATGATAATATTGTATCAAACTGACAACAAATCAGTTAGTAAATAACACCATCTGTGTTATTAAATACTTACGAAAAGCAATCAAAATGGGCGCCGTTGGCCAACAATATTTATCAGCAACTAAATTTAAAAAAGGAAATTTTCTGTCAATTATGAACACAATATTCCATTTACTGATACAACTGTGGAAACCAAATAGTGAAAGCTCGATAAAACTGCGCTACTTATTCAGAAAAGTTCACACATGATAAATATTATAAACAATATAGACCAAGAAATAGGAGGGGGTGCATCTCAGAGACGGTATAGCAGGGTATCCTAAACTATATGTAAAACATTAGACTCAAAATCTGTGAGTGAATCTAATCGACATTGTTGTGGTGAAAAATGAGAATCGATAGCGAGTGCAATGGGGTGAATCTATAGAACTTTGTACCAGGGGAAATCACTCAACTTGGAAACTCAATTAACCAGAAGTTATAAGAGAATTTTAAGCTAAAAAATACTTACATAAATACATAATGCTAAATTATTAAAATGAAGCCAGAAATTAAGCACTGATAACAATATTTATAATTACGGGTATCATACAAATATAAATGCAAACTAGTAGGCCTATAATGAAATATAATATATGATCTGTCAAAGGCAATTGAAATCTTGGCTGATATAACACAAATACAACTAAACATATTCAGCATTATACAGTATTTCAGCGCTTAGAAAACTGAAATAGGCTACTGCTGGCAAATGAACAGTCTTACAGTACTACATGGACATAGGAGACAATAACTTCACTTGAACTAACCCGTCATACTATGAGCTCGCCTGCGTGATAGCCTCCCTGTACAAGGGTACGAGTCAATTGTATGTAAATTATGGGAGGCAAGCGCCATCTATGAATAAGCATGAGTAAGCAGCCTGGATTTCAAAATGTCCAAAATTTTCGGTGATTTGTGATTTATGCCAGGACTATTCAACTATTCAACATACCTACCCGATTCTTTAGCTGGCTTGTGGTACCAACATTGTTACAAAACTACTGTTATTGTTGATAGATATTACCCATGAGTTTATTTTGTACTTATGGTAACGGTTTTTAAATAATTTATCTGATTTGATTGGTGTGCATACAAATTTGCAGCAGTTCCTAAAACAAGTCGACTCTAATAGCGGTAAAGCGAGTGCCCACACTTTGACAGACACTTGGGCTATAATAATATAGGTCAATCGAAGAGCATAAAGCTATGTGAATTGATCATTCATCCCCTGCTCACCTCCAGTTTGTGGCTTTTAGGTCAGGTTTTTGAACAATCCTATTGGTGTTGATTTTAATCATCCAACTTACATGTATATAAATAACTTTGCATAAGGTATAGTGTGGTTTTTGAATTAAATGGGATTTCAATTCAAATGATATACATAATTTCTATAATCGGGGTAACGAATAGTTATTATAGTGTTAGAACATAGTGGATTATAAATTAACATATTTTATGTCTATAGAATATCAATGACCAGACGAGGATCATATTTAACTGAATGATCGCCACAGTTTTTGAAAATGATATATAGGACAGGACGTACTGCAGTAATAATATATAGGACAGGACATACTGTAGTAATAATATGTGTTAGAAATACTGACATGATCGGTAGACACTATCAAACTCACCATCACACGGGGGAGAGGAAGGGCAATAGACTAGAACATATGCAAGGTGTAATAATGAGTGAAACGTATACATGTAAATAGAACATTATTATAAGATAAACATGTACAATGTAATACACAACTCTAAATGCTAGATGCTGATTGGCTGAGCATAAATGTAAATGATGCAGCAAAGCACATTTCCGTGCTAATTCCACACAAAGAGAGGATTTACATTGTAAACCTTAGAACCTTTGGGATTTCCATTATTCAACCAATCAGAAAATAGCACTCAGGATGTGCCCATCCTTCCATGTTGATGTACGTGTAGATCGCCTAATATAACTTAAGGATGGAGGGCTGGTATCTATACGGAACCCACCAGGTGATTCCTTATTAGCCTGCTTGGAGCTCATCTGCTTTATATGATCTTTGACTTTGCGTCGTGCCCGTACCATAGCCACAGTGGCCTGACTAAGTGCATGAAATGAAAGCTTAGGCTTAGTAAGCTCTTCGTCGTCTGTGTAAATGTCTTCAACATCGGATTTAGATGTTCTTGTGTTAGCACCTTACAACAACAAAGCTAATGTAGCATTCTCAACAACATAATCATGCTCACGATTTTAATGTTCTGCAACGGTAAATAATGGAGAATAAACAATAATAATAACATTCTATACTAGTAGCTTTACCTTTACACATTTCTGAAAGAGAGTAAAATTATATGAACTCATAATTTCACATTATATGAGCCTCAGTCCCCAGAAATACAGTGTATCTGTAAAGCCCTGATACAACTAAACAATTATTATTAAGCCTGTTGTTGAGATATCTTAACCAGATTTGTTTTATTTCTCTCAGTGAGTAGTAAATTTTTTAACCCGATTTAATATACCTTTATATTGTACTTTAGCCTCAGTTTCTAGAAATACTTTAGTTACATGTAGTTTAACATACTTGGGGTCAATACATAAAAATTGCCCCAATGCCAAATACTCTCCAATATCCACCTGGCATAGCCTATATTCAATACTAATACTCAGGTTTTATAAAGTCCGATATCCAACACTGAAATTTAAAAAATCTAATATTCAAAATTAAAGTCGATCAGTATTGTATTGGATATTGAACCTAACCCTGTAGTCTACAGCAGTAGTTTTAGAATTGGTTAATTGTAAACAATATCTAATAAATAACCTTCGAAGTTAATAAATATTTATTAATTATCGTCAAAACATAACGGAGTAATTTGCAATTTCTTTAATACAATGTATTTCCAGCATGCAAAAGTATATTATATAATGTTATTACAATGTTGAGCGCACAAATATACAGCTTATACAGAACAGATGTAGTATACATATACATACTTGGCATTAGCTGATTTTTGCTCTCCGTTTCAGATTCATCACCAATTTCTGTGTCACTCAGAGCTTTCTAAAAGTAACAAAAACCAGAGAATGATGTCAAATTATCACATAATATGTAAAATGGGTAATTTGTAATGTGCATTATTATCCTTGACTTGAAATAGGCAAACACTGAGTTGCACAGAGGCAGAGCACCACTGAGCCTGAGTAAAATATGCCAGCAGAGATGATATGAGCAATTGGGGGGGGGGGGGGGGATCATACCCCTATCGACCCTGTCATGGAACTTAGCAGATATGACATGGTTAAATTCTTACGCTCCTGTTGGTGCCCCAACCACTTTGAGAGATGAGCAGGTGTATTATTAGAAAACAGTAAATCTAGGAAAATAATGCGATCATTAATCTCAATGCACACATGCTGTTGTTCGGTGATTTGAATCAAGTACAAGTGAAGTACCATAGTCCTTCATTGAGAAGCACAAGTACAAGTACTTTTTCACATTGAGAGCAAGTACTAGTACAAGTATATAACACCAAGTAAGGCCAAGCATGGGTATACTTTTTTGAAAATCGAGTGTAATTAAATACTAAATACTCTCAAAATGTACCTGAGTAGAACAGCCCTGTAATACCGTAATATATTAATAACAGGTCTAAAGCTACTTACCCGTCTAGCTAAAATATTCTCTCCGCGAGAAATTTGACGAGAGGAGCGTCTCGTTGGCTTTTTTTCTTTAGGAGGAGTTGGGCTGAAAAACAAGAGAAAACCTATACTGATTACTGACTAGAATAACTCTATATAAATACATGACATTGTGTATATAGCTGGTTTATACAAGTAACTATTATATCTTAGGGATAAACCAGGGAAGATAACCAAGGCATTTCTGAACTAAGCAGAACATGCACAGGCTATACACTTTACCAAGACAGTTTGGCAGCAGCCTTTTTAGCAGCATCTTCCTTTAGTTTCTTTGCAGAATCGAGGAGACCACTGAACGCAACTCGTCTGTATGTCCCACCATGCACTTCACACGCATAGTTCAGAAACTTCCTAGCATTTAGCTCTAGCCTCTATCAAATATTATAACATAATATTTACACCATAATTAACAGAAACAAAACTAAAATGTTCATACATGCACATGGAAGGATGCTGAAGTGTGAAAATTTATGTTTCACATTATTTATTTCCAAGAACAAATTGGATATAGTATAACTTCAAGTAGAGTACCATAGAAAAGTTTTCTCATATCATTTGAAAAAATTAGCAGAGCTTATCATCGAAGAACTGGTCAAAAGTTTATAACAACCAACATAATGAACAGTGTGCTTACCAAATAACTTATGAGGAAATAACATAATTTCAAATATTCAAACACAGAAAAAATGGAGAAGGTAAGACACACACAACTAATTGCTGCTGCACCCAACAAAGACAGGGCGAACACGTTGTCCAAGACACCGTACATGTAAGTTCAGGATTTATACATGTAAGTCGAGGACGAACACATGTAGGTCCGGTACACGCATGTTAATCTAGAAGGTTATGAATGACTGTTAGGACACAAAGTGAAGGTATAGCTCAGCTCAGACATTTTACATGTACACTATAATAGCCATAAAACTAGACATTTGATGAGCAATGAATAAGAAAGTATATATATAACTAGAGGATAGATTCCCAGTATCTAAATACTACAAAGTAGCTAATATTGTCAAGTTGTTCTCTCTTTCACACAGTGAAAACTAAGAGAGAACAACTTCATAATTTTAAATTATAACAAACTATAAGTCTTGATGTCAAATCAAACAGAGTGCTGCATGGATGACTGTGACTGAGCAGGGGAAGGGGGCATAATTTAGCTTAAATCCTAAGCCCAACCATTTTGTGGAGGACTTGGAATCCAGGCTAAGGTATTTGCTGCTTAAACTGTTGGATTGCAACATTTATTGGAAATTGAGGTATGTTAAGCATCAAACAAGCAGCAGGTTGGCTTGTGGAGCAGATTACCTTATTGCTAGGGTCAAGCTAAAATAGAAGGTGATATGCAAGAACGTTATAACATAAATGACTTTCTCAGTTAACATGCAAACCATACAAATGTAATAATTCAAAGAAAATAGATTAACAAGCACAAGAATAAGAGAATACGATGAGGAACAAGGTTACAGAATACGTCTGTGAAGTTACTAAACAATATTTTGATTACAAAACATGAGTTCCATGTAAGTGCAAGGTATCTGCAAGTACTTGGGTTCAGTCTCACCGCTGACCACAAATGATTAGTCGTAAAGTTGCTTCCTCTAGGTTCAAAATGATAGTACCACTATTACACTGTCTATCTGGTATTCATGTTAATCTGATATAAAACACGTGGAGAACAGGCCAACCTTTACATGGTCTATCACAAGATGCAACCACCTCTACTTTATATGATTAGCACATGAGGCTAACAGATTATTTTCTCACTCTATGAGAGAGAAAGGGCTAAGGCCTACGTAGGGAAATCCTATCGGGCAGGAGGAAAAGTTTCAGTGACCGTGACAAGGTTCAAATACAGGACCTGGAACTGAACTACCAGACCATTGTAGTAGTTCCACATAACATTATTATCATGTATCACGTGTACCTTCAACTCGGCAGCAGTGGCTTACTTTAAACTTATAGCAAATAAGATGTGTGGGAATGGGAGTGGGCTGAAGCCAAACAGATTTAAAACAGAAATACGTATCAAATCATTTATAACGGCAGTAACCATAAGAAATGGAGTGATTACAGTTGCTATTAGCACAGTTTCTTACCACATTGTCTGATTGAGTAGGGTCAGTAAGTATTGTAGATAGTCGGGATACCACTGTCTTCAAAGTCTGTACAACTATGATACCCTCGACACCTCGATGACCTTCACCTGTGATACTGTGTCCAAAGTTGGTAGCGTATCCACTGGGACCGGTATTAAACGGTAGTCTGTCACTCAAATCTATTCCATAACAAGAGAATGATTCACTGAAGTCACAGTGATTTGTATACATTACAACTTAATGCACTATTCAACAAATGTTATGCCAGTCTTGAATTCCTATTTTCACAAGGTCTTTTAAATGAAAATTCAAACAACTGATACCCACAGTTAAATCCGAGTCAAAGTACTTAAAATTATAAGATCAAAAACCTTTTCACAATATAAGAGAAATGCAATTGAAAACAGCTAGCTCCACCCACTTTGAGTGTTGCCATGAGTACAGAATCCCATGTAGGAGTGGAAGAAGTCACATATCTCACTGAGAGGTCGGTCTTCTGCAAACTTGTTGAAAAACTTGCAGAACTTCTGGTTACAGACTCTATGGAGGTTGAGTAGTGCCATACATATTTGGTTTCTGCAGGAGCTGCTGATGGGGGTGCTGAGGTGTGTACATGTAAGACAGCCGAGTGCTATGATGCAACTAAAACATAGCAAATTCATAGTTAGTTATATATATATATATGTGGATAGTGGAGATGGGTAATATAAACAATACACAAAACGTAAAAAGCAGAAAGATATTACTGGAAGATATCTTCCGGCCTTGGTCAAAGATTAAACACAGTGAACCATGAGATACAACATTAAAAATGAAATTAATTACCTTTGTTATAATATTATAAATATAATGCTCACACTGCAGCTAAACAGCGGCTACTACAGATCGCGGATTTGCTAACCACAGAGCAATGTGGTTTAGTACAGTAACATACGGGTCTAATTAGGCCTGCACGGTGTTTCGGTTTCAAACGATGTAAACGGTGTGTGAACCCTCGGTGTTACACATCGGCAAATTTTTTATGCACCGAATCGCACCGGCACCGTGCCCAAACGATATATCGATGGTTCGGTGTAGTTCGATGTTATCGAACCGGACCGCTATGCCAGTAGTCATTCAATATTCATGCGGTCTAATATCACGTGTTCTTGTTTACCTCACTTCAAACTAGGTTGCATACCTTCGCTAATCCGTTTAAACATTAACTGCCATCGTGGCTGTGATTGATTATCAATGTTATGGAGGTAATAATTATTATTAAATTATACTAAATTGATTCATAATTACGTAACTTAGCAGATTCTGGTATATTATATTCTATCGTTTGCATATGATTGCTTTGTTCATGAATAGTGTGCTGAAATAGAACAGTAGTACGCGATTGAATATAATGGATTATATTATTTTATATATAATTAAATTTAAACATACCATTGGATTAATTATTTCTATTATAATTAATCTACTACTAATGTTTAAGTTTGGTTATATTCGCTTGTAACTAAGAATGGCTACAATGCTTATAATAGTTAATCATTATTAATTATGGCTTTTTAATTTAAAATCGTTGTGTAGTATATGCTTTTGGTAAGCACCAGCTCTTTATTTATTTAAAATAAGCTAATACTAATGTTCAATCAATATTTTGTAGGTAGAATTCATCGGACTGAGCCATCGTAATATCCCATCTGAAGACAAATCTGCTAGATTCAATCGGTGGACACACTGAATTATACCAAATCAGCAATCTATCAAGAAAGCTTGCAAGAAAGATTCCCTACATTGATTATCATTACATCATATGCAACTATGCTAGCGTTTCTTCTTTCTCTTGTGATATGAAGTTAGCCCATGTTATTTTAAATTTGTTATCTTTTTGTGTCAGTGGTACGAGTGTGGTGGAAACAATGTTTGCTGTTTTTCTTCTGTAATTTGGTCACAATCAGTAATAAATCTAATAAATTATATGTAGTCGGTTGGGTGTGTGTCCAGCCTCATGTTTTTATATTTAATATATTTATTAAAATTACAGAAAATAGGTGAAGTAAGACCCAATGCAACTTAAGACTCACTAGACTACATGGGCAAATACAAAATCTTGGGAGTAGGAGTAAGCACTGATTACTTTCATTAGCCCAATAGCCACTTAAATAAAATAATATACATATACTATGTTTTAATGAAGCCCTGTCTGCCTGCCATATCTGAAAATAAAATAAACAATGATTGGCATGAACTCATGTTGCAAGAAAGTGTTGAGGATTTTTGTTCCCTTGTATTGAACGGTCATGATGGGACAACTCTATTAGGCGAACTAGCTCCTGGACCAGTTCGATCCGGTATATCGAACCAAAGTTGACACCGTCTAACACCGCTTGAGACCAGGATCAAGGGGTCCGGTGCGGTTCGGTATATCGATCCAAATTTGGCATCGGTTGACACCGAATGAGACTAGGCACAAGAGAACCGGTGTCAACCGGTGTTTGATTACCACCACCCCAAAAACCGAATATCAGTGGGGAGGCAACACCGGTGCAGGCCTAGGTCTAATAAAGCATGATCCAGTATGCAAAGGGATTAAAAAGTTCAACATTTTGAACTTTTAACCCTGCCACTCACCACAGTCGGAGGTATGGTTGTATAACATAATACTAGTGAACTCACTTGACCACTGTGTCTATGAAAAGGAGAAATGTGTCATCATCAAAACCAAACTTCTTGGAAGTTGAGGTCGAAGGCTCGTCGACCTCAAGCAGTGTGTAGAGCTGAATCAGTTGACCTACGACCTTTAGAACCTGCAATAGTCATGTAATGGTAGAGTGTAGAGCTGAATAAGTTGACCTACGACCTTCAGAACCTGTAATAAACGTAATGGTAGAGTGTAGAGCTGAACCAGTTGACCTACGCCCTGAACTAGTTGACCTCCGACCTTTAGAACCTGTAACACCTGGTCACTTGAATGATCCTAATAATATCTATAAAATAAATCTATACACTAATGCTTTGATTCTGGAGTTGAGATTTTAAAGTTGAAGTGAAAGTGAAGTGGAAAAATTGTAATTTCCCATGCCCCAAGCACATCAAATGTACATGTACTGTTATTTCAATATATTATATATTGTGCATGTAAATGGGTGCAATGTGAAAATCTCGACCAAAATATACATGGTATGCAGTAGTACTTAGTGCTAACTCCTGATTCTCCTAGCAGCACCCTTGTGCTTCATAAAAATATATATGACATAATATGTACATTTGCAATACGGAGCACGAGCATTCTAATAATTACATGTATAACAATTACATGTTTAACATAACAACAATCATGTTCATTTCTTTGGATCGATAAATTTATGTACCTATGCAAGCAAGGCCATTTTTCTCATTAGTTCCGATAACATAGTATGCTACAATTTTAACGAGCACCCATTGCTTAATGTGGAGATAAAGGCTATAGATTAAATTCCATAAATTATTGAATTACAGTGTAGATATCATACACTAGTGTCTTTTGAGTTCATTTAGTGATGTATGTAATAAGGTACAAGTTCCTTGGAGTGTATACAATTTGAATTCTTTATACGACTGCAAGCAGCATTTAGAATGCAAGATGAGATTTTCAACAGGTCTCGGTGTTTCACCTCCCGAGCTCATACCTGTATGCCGACATCCTGTTCCTTTGAGTTCATCATCAGTGTGTGAATTGCCTTTAGTATAACTGAGTAATCAATACCGCCATCTTCTGTGATGTAATGCACCGACCCAGGAGCTTCGTCACTGAATTCTAAGGATAAAAGAACAAGTTCATTGATACACTGTAATGCATTCCGTATAATAAATACAATGCATTGGAATAAATCCATGAGCTAAACACACCCCTTCATAATTCTGCAAGAAAAGTTAGACAAATTATATGTCATTCATATATCCGATAGGGGATCAAATTATTAGCAACTCAGTCAGTAACTAATTTAGTTACTAGAATTACTGCACTACTGTTAGAACTATATGAATACATACGCTATAGCAGAGCATTTGTGAGCGAATCTGGGGTAAACTAATCACCCAAGCGACAATGTAGGTCACCGAAGCGACAATGTAAGTAACCCAAGTGACAATGTAGGTCACCCAAGTGACAATGTAGGTCACCTAAGTGACAAAGTAAGTCACCCAAGTGACAAAGTAAGTCACCCAAGTGACAATGTAGGTCACCTAAGTGACAATGTAGGTCACCGTTCAATACCTGGATGATTAACGTCCAGTTTAGTTTTGATAAACATTTCCAGATGAACCTCAAGCACAGTTTATTTTCACACGGCAGTAAATATTTATGTCATCATCTGATTTGGTCAATACACATTGTCCAATCCCCAGTTTGACAAATGATCTAGTGGATATTTCCTTCACAAAATTTACTTGTTTGTATAAATGCTCATTCATTGAAAGAGGTCTTCTTTATAAAAGAATATGCAATATTATACATGTTGGCCAACATGTAGGCCTACATGTATATTGTTAAACTTGCATTATCTATCATAGTATGTAGGTGGATAAAAGCATGCATATTGTTTTTAAAATGACAGGATGCTTGCATCCACCTACATAACGTGTAGCACTCAGTAATAATATGCTACACTAAACTTTATTCAACTAAAACTGACTGCATTGCAACAACATAATATTTTGACTATGAGCACACCATATATTGGGTCTAATACTGCCTAAAACCAGTAGAGCTACAACGATTTTGTCTTAGCTTGATGTGAGGCTAGCGACATGGTGATCCTAGACTTGAGTGAATTTACAAAAGTTAGTTTTAATGGACTCATTTAGCTATCAATTTGCACATTCTCAAAAATATCACATATATATTATATCATTGATAGCATTATGTAGTATACGTTATTTCACAGTTAGGACGGGTGTGATTGAAAGGTGAGAGACTTGGAGTTGGCCACTGCCTGACTTGTGGAAAATCATTCCAACATTTGACTTGTAACATTGCACTTGATGGATCACGGCCTGTTTGATATTATAACTAAATTGCATGTGCGTCTATATGCACATTACGTATAACTAATTGCATTTAGTTTAAAACGGCTGTTCATGTGCCATTGGACAGACAACTCCAAGTATCTTGTAGAAACCACATGGGTATTGCATGTGTATATGAACATGACAAAGCTATATGTACATGATTGTATATATTTACCAAACAAATTCTTCCGTTTGTACGCTGACTTATGTCCTTATTACAAATAGATGGTGTTTTTCTACCTCCAGTGACATTGCTAACTAACACTAGTACAATATAGAGCTACTGATATGGCTGACACAGCATAGTACTTACATATAATACAAGCAAACATACAGTAGAAACTCACAAGTAAGCAGTCAGCATCAGCATACATGTATAGGATAAGCAGAAATAGATAATATTACTGTTAAAATATATAGTCTATCTAGAGTAGTTCTACAATGAAAACATTCATAGTGTGAGATAAGAAATGAAATATAAGCTGCATGTGTACTGTGATGCTAGAAATATGTCATACCAAATGTTGCCGAATCTGGCGGAACTAAAATTATTAAGTCACAGAAAGTCACAGAGTGTCACACAGAGTAACAGAGAGTCAAAGAGAGTCACAGAGGGCCACAGAAAGTCACAAAGGGTCATAGAGAGTCACAGAGAATATCAATGAGTCACAGAGAGTCACAGAGTGGCACAGAGAGTCACAGAGTGTTACAGCGAGTCACAAAGGGTCACAAAGAGACATAGAGAGTCACAGAGAATATCAATGAGTCACAGGGAGTCACAAAAGAGTCACAGAGTGTCACAGAGAGTCACAGAGTGTCACAGGGAGTCACAGAGAGTCACATGGAGTCACAGAGAGTATGCAGATAATTATTATGAAGACAGAGTATAATTGATGTACTCCTTGAATGTGGTTCAAATAACAAAATTTATGAGAAATTTGCCATAATCAGAGGCACCTGACTGTAGGAAGTGTGGAAATATGGGAGAGGAGTGGCTCACAGATAGACCTTGCTGGTGCTTATGGACTTTGAGAACTCATGTAACCAGTGCAATGCTGATATGTACGCAGATAACAAATAATCAAATTGAGAGCATGTTATGTGTACAACTACTTTTCAGGTACACTAGCAGTGATGTACCCTCATTGAGTCATTCGTAGCCAATACCAAAATGGTGTGTTGAATTAACAACTGTAATAAGGTTCAATAACATTGTACACGAGCTACTACCAACTATAGCTGAACTAGAAGTTACCATACTTGGCTTTTAATTGGCCAAGTTTTTCTGAATTCAACTAAACCAACAAACGATAACACAGAACAAGGCCAATAACTCCAAACTAGTCTTAAAATCTAAGAGAATGGATTTCGATTTGGTTTCTCAAGTAGGTTTCTCAGTCTTGTATAAAAATGCTTTAACTTGCTAACTACTGATTATAACTTGTCTCAATACAGAGAAACTTATCAGAATGAGGGCTGACAACTCCACAGATTAACGCATTTTCTGAAGCTGCATTGCTGAGACCAGCCTCTCAGAAGTTATACATACTATGCTTGACAAGCGGTGCCTTGCTAAGACTGGTCTTGTTTCTGAATAAAGAGGCTTATGTAGAGGCATGTCAAGGGAAAGTGTTCCATGTCAGATATTTAGAACTTTTTTTATTAAACAAAATGGAAGTCTATGAAAGTCATCTACTGTAGTTTATATGTTTTGCATAACGACGATCACAAAGACCCAGAGCTGCCTACTCCATGTCTAACTGATATCTGTAGCCTGTATAACATTAGCCTGAGGACACCTGAACCGGTAATTAGCCTTGCACAGAGGATCAAAGGCTCAGGTTAGTATGAAATTTTGCTGAAAATCTTTAAGTTCTGTTGTAATTCTTCTACCCTCCATAGTTACAGGTTACTGTTTCAAACCTGCAAACCGCTGGCTGTACCATGTTACAGAAGAGAACCCACTACTAGTCACCGCATGTCACACATATATAAGGGATAGGCTACCTACCTGGTGTACCAAACAGATCGTGAGGTTCAGACTTCCACTTTGGAATGCTGTCAGCTGAGGCATCTGCCACCACTGTCTCAGCAGTGGGTGGAGTCACCTTTAACATAGGAGCTGCTGAACTTGATTTCTTTACGGCAGCACCAGTAGCAGGCCTACAAATACAAAACCATTGGCAGGTTACACCTTCATAATGCAGCGTACCAGATGCACTATCACATAGTGTAGTGTATAGTGTAGTACGTAGTGTATAGTGTAGTACGTAGTGTATAGTGTAGCATGTAGTGTATAGTGTAGTATGTAGTGTATAGTGTAGTATGTAGTGTATAGTGTAGTATGTAGTGTATAGTGTAGTATGTAGTGTATAGTGTAGTACGTAGTGTATAGTGTAGTACGTAGTGTATAGTGTAGTACGTAGTGTATAGTGTAGTACGTAGTGTATAGTGTAGTACGTAGTGTATAGTGTAGTATGTAGTGTATAGTGTAGTACGTAGTGTATAGTGTAGTATGTAGTGTATAGTGTAGTACGTAGTTTATAGTTTAGTACGTAGTGCATAGTGTAGTATGCAGTTCATAGTCTAGTGTTATAGTGTAGTATGTAATGTAGCGTATTGTGTACTGTAGTAGACCTACAATGTAAAGTAATGTTGATGTGGCTCATTATAAAAAGGTGACACTGATTTCTAGCTGCTAATGGACTACTATCAGGTGCACATGTATATTCACATTACTATATGATTCAGGTATAAGATACAATGTAGAAGTTCTATACTTATATGAATATGAAATATAAACCTATAACATGTAGTAGATGCATATGAAGCCTATATCGATGTCATATGTAGCTACTAAGAGCTCATTGAATAACCAATCCATATATGAACATATACAGTAGTAGTGAAAGTATTAGAGTAGTGTTAGTACTTGAAGATGTAATATACTTTTAGTTCTAGGTTTGTTACAGCTGCTAAGTAGGTGTATATGTACATGTATATAGTATATACATATACACCTACCTAGTACCTACTGTTTTACAGTACATCTGTACCAAAACCCAGAACATCATATGCATATAATATAATAATATAACACTAATATATGGTACATTTTCCTAGCAATGCAAATATTTACATGCTGTCGGTAGGCTATATTAGATTTATTATCATAGAGTTGACCAGTTATCTTTCACAAAATAATTACTGCATTTCCAAAACACGAACATAATAATATTTAGATGCATAATCAAACTACAAAAAGCAACTTTAACTTGGGCTATCAAGACTTGGTTTTGCACTACTATCCAATGAAAAAAACCATCATTACTGAAGCAGTACAGTAGGCTGATTATCAGAGGCTAGCAAGCCATGCAGTGTCTACTTATCTAGTATATTAATGGGAATTATAGATTTTTAACAATATCTACAAATGCTATAGACATAGAAACTGCACACTTGAGTCACATCTTAATTGAACTGCTTGGATTTAGCCTTCTAATTATTTCACTGACACTAGTATAATATTAAACCATACTACACTGGATACTTGCAGATCTAAACCTGCATGTTCATCTATGATTAGTAGTACATAGCAGTCAGCTTTCAACTAATGCGTCCATATCATTATTATTATTATAACAGCAAGATTATTATAGAATAACAAAGTAAAAAACCAGCCAAATTTTACGTGGTGTACAGTATGGACTTTAATATAAAGTATAATGTAATGTATGTAGGGTGTGTGTGTGGATGTGAAAAATGCAACAGGCCTCAAGTGTAGGTACATACATGTATATGTTCATTAAGGCAGATGTACACTGGTAGCGTAGGTACATATGTGTTAAGGCAGATGTACACTGGTAGTGTAGGTACATATGTGATAAGGCAGATGTACACTGGTAGTGTAGGTACATATGTGTTAAGGCAGATGTACACTGGTAGTGTAGGTACATATTATGTGATAAGGCAGATGTACACTGGTAGTGTAGGTACATATGTGTTAAGGCAGATGTACACTGGTAGTGTAGGTACATATGTGTTAAGGCAGATGTACACTGGTAGTGTAGGTACATATGTGATAAGGCAGATGTACACTGGTAGTGTAGGTACATATGTGATAAGGCAGATGTACACTGGTAGTGTAGGTACATATGTGATAAGGCAGATGTACACTGGTAGTGTAGGTACATATGTGATAAGGCAGATGTACACTGGTAGTGTAGGTACATATGTGATAAGGCAGATGTACACTGGTAGTGTAGGTACATACTATGTGATAAGGCAGATGTACACTGGTAGTGTAGGTACATATGTGATAAGGCAGATGTACACTGGTACTGTAGGTACATGTTATGTGTTAAGGCAGATGTACACTGGTAGTGTAGGTAATTACTGTATAAAACAGGCTTATAAATTAAGCACTGGTCTAATCGTTTACAAATATTATTCTACTAACTATAGTAAAACTATCTCATAAAAATTCCTACTTAATCCATTTAATAGTACTAGTAATATTGTATTGCAACATAATAGACTATTTATTAACACCAATATAAGACTACTTTGTATTAGAACTGTGACTAACACTAATATTGATAACAATAATACTACTAACTGAGTTGAATAACTTGTCTTCTTTTGCTGATTTATAATAATTTGTGATTGCACCACTATATATTAATGGATAATGTTCTGAAAAGTCATAAAAATTCTGAAAGTTAAAAGGACACTACATTTCATCAAAAAGATTGTGTGGTCACTGCACTACATATACATGCAAGTCCTACAGTCCAGTTTTAGCATGGAACTTGTAATATATTTATTCACACAGAGTAGGAGAACCAAGTCAGCAAGAGCTGATCTGCATAATTGTGTTTACATGCAGAAGAACAGTTGGAGGAATGAGCGAGTAAACTAAATCAATAAGGAATGCTCTAGTGTTAGTTACTGTTTTCACTAATACTATATATCCTTATCTATAGGATATTATAATCTCCTCAATTAGATTTCAATCCCCAAGAGGTTTGAAAAATGAGTTAATTGCCTTCTATTCCAACTAATATACTTATAATGGAAAAATGGAATGAACCAGTGTGGGATTTATACATCTACATAATATACGCCTAACTTGGTAATACATTTCCTATATAATTAGTATTTACTGATATACATGTAGGCTGTGAATTATTTAAATTGTAAAGGCGCCTGCCATTTCCTGTTGTTGGCTAGAGCGAATCAGATAAAAAAGTAGAGACAAGTTTAGTGTAATCCTAGTAGTGCACTACATCATATGGATTGCAGATGTATGAAAACACTCCATATTGCATCATCACAGAAGTGTGGAGAGTGTGTATTCATTCATCTGATATCTTTATATTAACATGAGTAGAAATCAAATACTACATACGTGTAGGTTTCATTGCCAAATAATGAACCCGTGGACTTTTTTCTGTCTTTGGACTTTTTCTCTTCTGATTGAGGCTGTTGGGAGACACCAAGATGTAACCTGCTGCTGGAACGGTCTGAATCTTCCTCTTCAATATCAGCCAGAACATCTGGTAGTAAGAGGAATATTAAACCAGGTTAGGATTTTGAATAAGAACTGGTCTTAGCCACCTGAACTATGATACCATATTGTCTGGACCATAATTTACTGGGTGCCATATTGTATAAGTGTTTTTCATTCGCCTACAGCTCAAGTTAGAACTAATACCAAATAAAAGTCCCAGAACAATATGCAGTAATATTTGGTGCTACAGTACATTAGTTGGTGTCTATACAGCATATTATATGTAGTGCATAGTACAGTGTAAGTGGGTTATAACTACAGTTTATATAAAATAAAATGTCACCATTATTATTGCATAAAGGGCAAGCAAATATTACATTACTTATAGCCTATGCTTATAATTCAGCTAGTGCACTAGATTTATAGTCTAGTTACACTAGCCTGGCTAAGGTGAAATGGACATCATACATTAATATGATAATAACATTAGCAAACTATCACGGAAGCCTGCTGCTGTTGCTGCTGCAGCTGTATGCATATCAGCAGGCTACTATATAGTAGTAGTTATTACCCAGACTTGATCAAGGCCAGTCACTCCACTAACTCTGTCTAGTTAATTACAATAATTACAAGTTATACAAGTTACTCAATACTAACAATAAATACTGTATACTGTAGCCTGTATACTATATACATTAATACTATCCCATTAGCTGATGCTTTATGCTACACATTGCAAATATTTTAGCCCAGGCCTGATAAGCCTCAGTTCTGTAATGGGCTTAAAAACACATTCAATATCTCAGCATACCACCCCAACTTCTCCAATACACTCTTTGATAATGAGTCTACAAATTTCACTTAGTCAGGCAAGGAACAGTGTGTAGCAGCGAAGGGTGAGGTAGTGCTATTTTAGTGAAACATTGCAACACTACACAAAGTCTTGGTGCAGGTGTATATTAACTGTAGTTAGTGCTGCAGATGGGGTGTACCAGAGGGAAGTACACATTCAATTTGAACATAAATACAGTACATAAAGCTGAGTTTATGCCATAGTCTGAGTGAAGGACCATTTCTCTGTGAATTAGGTACCATATGCACTCATGTTCCATGGTAACAATCTCTCAATACAGCAGCGAAGTGGTATTGATGCCAATGGAATGAAGTTTCAAATAAACGATGAAATAATTCTGTCTCGGGTGATTCTTCGACATTATAAATATAGTCCCCAAAGGCTTTATGAATGTTTTGGAATGTATACAGCATCAAGTGGTGTAATAACCATTTCATATGGCCCATTGAGAAAATGGCATAAACACAGCTTGGCACCAAATACACGTAACTTACATCTCCCTAGGCCTATGAACAGATTATCACAATCGAATTAAACTCATCTCTAATATAAAATCAATGAATTCTAAAGGCATGCATCTAAAATTTTATTCTATGTGATAGATGCCTACAATCAACGGTGAAGTCTAGCGAAAACCATCGATTTCAACTTATCGGTGACAATATGTTTTGTTTAAGGTGGGTAGCATCTAGTTTTAACAGAACATATACATGTACGTTAGTATCATACCTTGAGTAACCTTAAGAAGTTCATTGGACGCACTGTGTGCTATGCTACTAACAATAGTTGAAGGATCATGCTCTTGTTTCTTCCTATGTCCGCTAGATTTCCTGTTATATGACTCGGCTAACAACAAGCAACACGACGGTATTTATGTAGTTACAACGATACATAAGCATGCACAACTTTCTCTAATGGGGATTTGACCAATAGTAATATAGTCACAACTATAAACAAATTTGTACAACGTATCTACTTGCTATGGTATACCTAACACAATATTCGCAACTTGTAGACGTAGAAAAGCGATGCTGTGTTTTTCACAACTACATATGGGTTAGGGATTACATAGGAACATATGACTAGTACCGGCTATGTTTGCAAGGCATACTATGTTAGGGAAGAAGAGCTTAAGTAATCAGATTATCCAGGAAAACTATATATGCCACAGAACAAAAATTTTAAATACATTATAGATTTTTTCCATTATAAAGCGAAATTGTTAATCTAATGTTGCCTGGTACGCAAGTCTGTCAAATGCTGCGTATATTCAGCCTATTTAGAGCATAGCCAGCCTAATGCTAGTACTACAGTGAGTAAATGGTACACATATACAATTACACACTGTAAAATAATTAGATCTTTAGGTCAATATATAATTAGATTGGATAAACAACATGTACTGTTAATAGCAATTAGACATGAATATAGTTTTAAGTTGAACTAAGCTACCTCTACTACCACTACTTATCACACATACATATACACATGTATACTATATGTATGTAAGTATATTATATCCTGAATGTAAAATGCACCTTAAACATTAATCAACTACACTAGAATATAGCAAAGCAGTAAAGATTCCCACTTTTCCATAGCAAAAAAATTTACAAATTCACAATTCTCTGCAATTATCAAATTCTACATTGGTTTTATTAACGTCTACAAAGTCCTCCATGAATTGTGTAGCAAACATTTGTCAGGAAATCATCACAGCTTTGCCATATCTACTAAATATCATATCCTATATACACATCTAAATAAATATTCACAAACTTTTGGGTCTTTTATTCTTGAGCAGTGTCTCCTCTGTGATTCGAGACTTTGGTCTAAACAGTTCTTCATCGTCAGGCAAAGCAGGGTCGTCAGAGGTCTTGCTACTAGAACCTTCCACACTGATCTATTACAGCAGAGACAAACAGAGTAACCATATTTCTCAAAATTCAAAATAGAAAGAAATTGGGTTCATATGTAACCAAAGAAAACTATTGTGTCAAACCTCGATAGTAGGCAAGGGCATAGACATGCTCCGGCTTTTATCTGACCCCCGTGCTTGCTGATGATTTTCTAATATTTTATCTAGTCTTCTTTGAATGTAATGGAGTGCCCACAAAACACCCCGTACTGGCCACCGACTGTTTGATAAGCACTGAAATTAAAACATAAATAACAAGACTATAGTACAAATTATAACGTTGACCAATATTTTTGCAAGAAGCATCAACTTTTTAAAAAGTGCGATGTTAAAGTGAGACTGAAGTCTTAGTGTAAATTTTTTTATGCCATTTAAAAGCATTAATAGAATCTCGTAAAACTGCTTCATCGTAATGAAATAACTTATGAGAATGTACACAACTATTCACTGACAATTTGATGATTATGTGGGAACTTGTTCCAAGTTAACATACAAGTCATTCAACACAACTTGTTTGAGTTAGTCTTTTGTCTATCAGAGAATGACTGCTTATTTTCTAAGAAGTAATGTTAGTAGACACTGTAGAGGCCTTCTAAAGATATAAAATACTGCAAGGCTTCAGTATTAACATAGGGTTTTCACAAATTTTGAAATTTGAATGTAGTTAAGATGACTAATGCTGAAGAAATAAAAGTAAGCGATATAGCTGCAGTGAGAAGAGTGCTGTCAACTGATAACAACTACTCACCTGTAACACGGCTACATCAAAATATGTTGCTGATAAATTGGCCATTGCATCATCATCTTGGCCTTCGTGAGAATCGCCAGGCTCCATGCCATAGTAGACAGAATCCTGGCTTGATTGAAAGTATCCATCTAACACAAAAACAGAGATGTAAAATGTCACTACTCGAACTACTCGATTGGTAGATTATGCTACCCATCTAAATAGTCAAGTAATAGTACATGCTGCATTCAATTGACTACATTTGTTAGCAACCAACGAGAACACTAGTTTGTAGTCTAGTTTATGATATATTCTGAGACATTGCATTCAACAGTTTTGCAACAAGATTTCTTGTTTCCACTATTTGACTGTTGGATAAGCAAAGTAGAGATCAAAAGACGAGGAAAAGTCTGTTTCTACTATATATAACATTAATAAATAACCTGTTTGCTTGGAGTCAATTCTTTGTTTTACAGGGGTACACATGCTGAGGATCTGAGGCTGACTGTATTCCCACAAAGCATTCCAAATCTTTAAGCCGTGATGTAGTTTTAGTGAGTCAAAGTGTTTCGGTTCAATTTTATTCAAGAGCGGAGTGAATAAATACACAAAGAGCTGGATGCAACTGAGAGAGAATAGTGATTCCTCTGGTGGGAGATTGCATTCAGAAGCCGCATCGAGTAACAGCCAATGCATGGTATATAACAACTTGGATTCATAATTAGTAAATCCTTTATCAAAGTTTTTAACAATAGTGGCGCAACAATGTATAACATATGGCAGCGATGCTTTCAAATACAGCCATCTTGGAACAGTGCTCACAGCTGCAGTAATGCCAGGTGAAAGTCCATGCTGCATATTTTGCACAAGTAGCCTCTCCAGTGTCTGCAATCACAATAAAAGAAGCGTAGGATGTAATGTTAGAAAGTGAGAGAAGAGAGTCGGATACTACAGCTTGAGATTTTCCTCTAATCAGATATCCAACAAAGTAATACTTACCACACTGGATGATTCACATTGCTTGCTCAACCGTGGATTCATATAAGGACTAAAAAACAAATTAAAAATATATGGAAGTGACTATTTATTGGATTATGGGAACATAACATAGAGACATTGAAGTTCTTCAAAAGTCATCAATCCATCACTACTCTATCTCAAGTATTGGCTGCAATGTTGTTATTGTACAATGAACAAATGAAAGTAAGATTACACTCTAGATTCCATAAAGCACTAGGCCTATATCTCAATAGTCTCTCTGCAAACAAGTTAACATACTAAAAGATTATTTGCATATTCTTACGTTGTAATCCGCCAAAAATATGTTTGTAGCGCCAATGGAATTTTGGTGACATATTCCTCTTGTTTACTCATCTCGAGCTCCTTGGAGTGGGACAAATTATTCCAGTAGACTGACCACGACCTCACTGAGAAAGTACTTTGCCCATGAAGTTTGTTGCTATTAATAATATATGATACAGTTGGTTAGCCCAGCAGTCACACAGTGTTTTGGCATGTATAGAATGGATCTAAAATACATGTATATCTAAAAATTTACACATTGGGATATTATGTTAAATTTGCATTGCCTAGGGTTCCAAAGTTACATAGCTCAGCACATTTGTCTTTCAATTGGATTTGACATGTTTGTGTGCCGATGCTGATTATCATTTTGGTCTAACTAATTCTAGTATAATTATAAACTACATTTCAATTACCTACCATTCTTTTTGTAATTATGGCCTATGTTAATTTTCATATTTATATTCATATACATATTGATATTGCTACTTATTATAAAAATGAGAAGTTACAATATCAGGCTATTTTACTGTGTTGTTATGTCATATTTATATTACATCTGTAGTTTTATGGAAACATAACATTCACATAGTACAATGCATGAGTTGTGTGAACTGACGCAAGTAATAGTAGATTAAAGAAAATGGTAATATATTAATTATTAAATTTAAAATTAGTAAATATAATGTTATACTTTTAACTTTATTACTTCATCCTTAATCTTATGACTGTCTTTATGGTTATGGTAATATAATAATAGCTATACTTCACTATTATTATTTAATGAAATTTATTGTTGCAATAGCATAAGACAGAATTGCTTATTTCAAAGCTTCCCTGTATCTATAACTAACAACATATAATGCAATGTAACATGAAGCATTAGCAAATATTAATATGAATAAATAGAAAATTCCTAAATTCAACAATTGAGATTCATTGGCATCACTGTATAATAATAATAATTATATTATTATTATTTTTTATATAAACTAATGATAAAAATATATCTACTATAATTATATAACTTAGTTTATATATATAATATAAATATTATAATTATTATAATTTTAATAATAGCTATTATAAAATTATTTATTCTGATTTTGCACACCGGGATAAGATTTTTGCAATACATCAGCTGGTATGAATCGGGTCACATCTTCAGGTTATTATCCTTTGATCGCACTCGCATGTACAAGAGAGGTGCAGTATTTATGATTGCATTTCAGTTCAGCTGCCAATTTTCCAAGAAGGAAACTGCCTTAACACGATTGAACTTGAAGCGCTACTTAAAAGCCTCAGAACCAGGTATCAAATGACACCCAGGTTTCACAAATCATCGCATATAAAGTTGTATTCGCAAATAGTCTTGATACACGGGCTTCTAGCGGCATGGGTTAATTGCAAATTTCAAAATGGAAATTATTTTGTTGCATTTCCTAATAAAATATATCATTGTAGATGGATCCCCCAAGGAATCTTGCTTGCCACAGGCGTACACAGTTTAAGTAGAATTTTGTAATCTACCAAGTAAACATAGATAAAAAGCGATACAGCAGTTTTACAAAGATACAGAATAGAATCCGAATGAGAAATATCAAATTCTCTTCTGAAATTCAAATTGAAATTCGAAGCTCAAACTGTTCCGTACTGTTAGTTGTTTAGTGGCTACTAACTCGTGGTATGAATGATAGAACATTCTATTTACGATTATCACATGTTGTGGCTGATAGAACATAATATTATCACATTTTGATTTTCATTTTGTGCAAGTTAAATGTCTAATTATCATGTGTTTAATTAATAACAGTGTGCTACAGTGGACAAGTCGATACATCTACAGCATTTTCGATTTTACTGATTTGCTTTTATTCAGGAGCGGTAATTCTTCAATCTCGAATGTTTCGAGAGAGAAAACTGTTACGGTAGACAATAGTTTTGGCAGAAATTGAAATTAGTTCCCTTTGGTTGCCGCTGTAGTTGTCATAGTTGTATGGGGGCTCTCTTCATCTTGGAGAATTTAGTGTAGCAATGTTGCTGGGTGGTTTGGTCTCCTATACTCAATGGGTACTAATCCAAGAAGATTTCTGGCTGCAGTGGCGCTTTTACGTCTTCTTATATTACTGATGAAGCGGACTGCTTTTCGCTGACCGCTTTCTATGTATTCAATAGTTTGTTTACTGGTTGGGTTCTACACGGTGTCTGCATACTCCAGAATCAGTCTACACAGACTAGTGTATGCTAGTAACCGACTTTTGGTTGGATCGCAGTGTAGAATGTGTTTAATAGCCCCTAGAATTCTGCTTGCATTGTCTGTTTTTTGAGTGATGAGTTGATCAAACTTCAAATTCTGGTGTAGGATAATTCCAAGATAACAAGTTTTATCAGTCCAAGTTATAACAGTAGTAACTACCACTTAGTCTGTATGCTGGTAGTTGGTCACTAGCACTAAATGCCATTCCATGGTATTTGGATGTATTAAAGGGCATTTTTCATCTCTGGGACCATTCTTGTACAGCATCAATGTTCTTCTGAAGCTCTATGGCTTCCTGATCACTGTTCACTTCTTGGTATAGAGGTGTATCATTTGCACAGAAACTGACATTGCAAGTCTCTGTATCTGGTAAATTATTATTTTACTAAAAAGATGGTGGGTCCAAGGACTGAACCCTGAGGCACTCCAGAGGTTACAACGCAAATACTTGACCTTTGACCCTTCAGTACTACTCTTTGGTTCTGTCTTGTGATGAAATCGTGAATTTAGTTTATCAGAGTCCGATTTAAATCAGGGGCCGTTCTTAGTTTCTACAGGAGTCGACTGTGTGGCACCTTATCAAAAGCCTTATTGAAGTCCAATATAAAGGCATGTGATGTTTTGTTTTATTCTATAGATTTTGCTAGGTCATGATAGGTGACACACAAATGAATTTCCAAGACATGCCTCTCCAAAGCCCATGTTGTCTGTTATGAAGAAAGCTGTCCCGTTTTTTATTAATGTAGTGAAGAACAATATATGCCCTAGTATGAATGTCAAACAGAATAATTTGACACGCGGTTAGGTTTTCTCCTCCCTTGCGAACCAGGGTTACATGAGTCATTTTCTAAGGATCTGGTGTTCGTCCAGATTTTGCGGAAGTACGAAAAATATGGCTGAGACATGCAGTATTAGTCGGGATGTTTACCATGAGGTCTGGCTTTCGGATCCTATCAGGTCCAAGAGACTTCCTATTTCCTAACGAGACAATCAGTTTAGTTACACCCTCTTCTGTTATCTCTATGCATTCATCTGGCGAGTCTAGTGGTGGAATATCATCAATACGAAGGTCTTGGCAGAATTGTTGTTGGAAGAAGTTGTTCAATGAATCGGCACATTCTCTTGGGTCATTTTTGGTTTGGGTATCATTTTTTTAGAGGCTCATACATGAGACAAAATTAAGCCTTCCTATTTGACTACTCAGTGAACATCAAAATAAAAATAAATCCAGCGTGACAAAAGTACTGGGATTTTAATATATATGCTGGGACAAGTCGCCAGCCACCTACAAAATGTACATGTATATACATTGTAGTCTGATAAAAATAGGACTAAGGGTAACTCCACCTTGTTCAGAGGAGGGTAAACAATGGGAATATGTAAACTAAAACCTCAAAATTATATAAATGGAAAATTTATATCATTAGCACTGGAAGGTTCCTCAATTTTATATTCTATATATTGTTACAAGCTATTGCCTGTACTAGCTGCTTGAAACTAAAATACATTTACAAACTTTTTTACAGTTAGTACCTGGTGATGAAGTATGGGTCTTCTCAAGCTTCTTAGCTGCTATATTCATTCAGCATGTCGCCATTCATTTACAACATGCCCACCTCTAGGAAGATTGTGCCGTTTACCAATCATAAGACCGTTGCATAACAGGTCAACCGAACTAAACTTTAAAAATCTAGACATACGCACAGAGACGGATTTTCTCACCCAGGTGTTAGAAAGGTATAGGGTTTACGACAGTCACTTGTTTAGACAAGGACCATATAAACTCTCTGAGGACCAGCTGAAAACTCTAACAGACTTGTTAAAAGACGCTGTGACTTCGCAAGATTTGGAAGAAGTTTGTAAGCTAGCAGAATGTATTCCTTCTGTTGATAGTCAACGAACAAGTTTGGTTAAATTGCTCACTTCTTCAAATTCGATGGCTGGCCATTTGAAGCTAAACCATACAGTAACCACATTCATAGAGGATTTAAAGAAGGACTTCAACAATGCAAATCTCTCTAGTCTACTTCGGATAGTATATTTTCACAGTTGGCAGATCGAGTCGGATTACGGTGATAGTTTAGCAACTGACCTTGATAAACTCATGGTTGAACATGCGCAGCATATTGACATTGCAACATGGTGCCAATTTCTTCAGCTTAAATTCAAGGGCAATAGTGCTAACATCAGTCGTGAGGTAGTGGAATGCTTCGCTGTCAACATATTACCAAAATCCTATTCCATTGTGGATTTATTGGCCGTGTCTGTGTTAATTCTACCCATTAGCAAACAAAATTTGGTTCACCAGTCAATTATTGGTTCAATGATCCGTGTATTATCAAAGAATACTGTGAGACATTCGGCGACAATGTTTAAAGATTTAGATGTGCTGGCAGTTGTGTGTCGCACATATTGGTTCACCAAACTCCATCGAAATGCAGTAACAAGATCAGTTAAATCATTGTTGTGGGAGGTTGTTGTTCATCACATGAAATATTATCACCAGCAGCGCGTTTCCGTAGCGTTGGACTTGTGCCTTACACAAGCTATGTATACGATGGATAATTATGAGCTAACAAAATACCCCTATTTACTTGATAAAACTTTCACCAGTGTAGAAGCTGTCTACCCTAAACTCTACAAGTTATCACCTGTTGAAGGAGTGGCTCTGTTTCATCAAATGATTAATTCTCGACATATAGATGCGGCTTTAGCAGAAAAGTGTCTAAAATACTTCAAAAGTACTGACTGGAAGAGCTATGATGTAAAAACGGTGGGTAGTTTCACCTGCTTTTGTTATATTAATATAGTATTGTTTTGGCAGTTTTGATTATAATTTATTTCCATACCATAATCTGTACTGTGGTGGAAACCGCACCCAAAAGTGCATAATGACCTTGCATTCATAACTTTTGTAAGCAAATGCTTTTCCCTCTATTCATAATTGCTTGTCGTGTAATCTTCAGGTGCAGAATCCTAGGCGATGGATTTTACCGAGGGGTTCTGTGAACTTTTAACCCCCCCCCCCCCATTGCTTGATGGAGTGTGTTTGTATATAATAGTACAATAACCAAGCTGTGGTCACCGTCGCTGGTTGCTGGTTAAAAGCTAGTTCGTACAAGCTCTAATGCTTTGTTCACATTGCAGCTACTAGATACTGCTACCCTCACTAACTACTGTGGTTTTGCTATACCAGACACACTTTAGTTAGAGATGGAGCTCAAAAGATCAACATGACTTGGAACTCTTGAACCCTATGTCTGAGTAAAGTGCGCCTTCATGACTTATGTTAAATCTGTGGTTGGCGACCATAGCTGTAGCTGTGACGTGAACAAAGCACAACGCGATAGCGATTGATTGTCAACCCATTTTATACTAGATTTATTTTCAATCAGGTTGGGCCTTCATTGTTATCGGTTGTATGTTGGTGTATTACCCATCCTACACTGGAAAAGCCATTACAATCATGTTATATGTAGTATATATATATTATATAATATACATGTATGTATATTATATAATATATATATATTATATATGTAGGCATATTATAATCTACCAATTTGTAATTTGTAGGCATCTCGGGTTATTGCTCCAGCAGCTCTGTATGGTTGCACTGACATTGAGCTGTACAAACCACTGATAGATTATATATTATCACCAGAGTCTTCAAGGCAATTCCTAGAGGACATTCGAAGCCTAATTTTAACATTAGCTAGCTTATCCTTCATCAATGTCTTCCCTCATTCGCTCTACAGTTTCCTATTTGAACAGCTGTCGGCATGTAAGTACATGTAGGCCTATGTCGATGTAGCCATGGTAGACCTTTTAGCTTTAACAGTTTTAGTAGTATTAAATATTATAATACAAGGCAGACTGTTTTTTACCATGTGCCATTGTGCGCACACCGGGTGAAAAACTTCTGCAATTGTTGGTAGTGAGACTCATACCTGGGTCTTTGCAGATAACTTGTGTCGTCGCTGCAAGCAATGACTAAATGCTCAACCAAGTAACAACAGCATTTTCAACAATTTTTCTAACACGTTCTAGGATATTGCCGAGCCATCAAAAGGCAGCTATGCACACATGTTCAATTCTTTAAACTGCTTGAGCGGTTCTTTGTAACTCTTTTTCAGCAAAGGGTCAGCCAGTGCTATCTTATTCCCGGAACATACCTTATATTGCATATTTAAATGGTGTTCTAAGCATCCATTGTCCGACCTACTCAGGAACAAAACTTGACAGAAACATTGAAAAGGTGAGTGTGTCATGAGTATTCTGATAATTTTAGTGAATATCAACTCTGTTTGTATTAAAAGAAGAAGGTTGCTGATATGCTCTCAAGCGATTGCCTATCGTTTTACTTGTAGATCTGTTGCGAACCACTAGTGAAGGTTAACAGGACAGATTGCATCTTGTTAGCAGACCAGATTGTCGATTGTCTCAATACACTGCCCGCCATTACCACCAAGTATATTGTTGAAAGTCGGCAGTTGCTGAAACATTATTGGTTTAAAGGTATGGATTCTTCTTGCTACAATGTCTTGTTGCGTTGTGATAGTGTGCCATAATGCGCACATTGTAAATCAGAAGTAGCTTGTGAGACATCTGCGATCAGAGATAACTACAAGGAACATCAAACCAAGCGCCCGATGATCAAGTTGCCAAATGCACCTGATAGATTGTACACAAAACATTGAAAAACAAAGTAAAACGGGCAATCTGATGCACCAATTCAAACTATCCATTGGTTCAAGCACTATGACCCAGTGTTCGGGGCCAGGCCAAACTAAGCATTAAAAATAACAACTCTCGCAATGCTAACACATGCTAAGTCAATGTATGCAGCAACGAGGGCCAACATCTGGTGCATAGTAAATCGTGTGTTTAGCAAGATTCTAAGCAGTGTAAAGTCTTTGATCAATCTTGATTCACTGCTGCAATCAGTGAACAAGTGCAAAAATCTGTGCAGTAAATAATATGCTGACATTTTTGCTGTCACCATTAAACATTGTAGAGATTACTTTATCAACAATGAAAGAATCGGAGAAAGCTGTAGTCATCGTAGCTTATCTCGAGTCAGACCTTTTGAAGGTTTACCACGGAAGAGACCAGAATAATGCTAGGAGAAGGACATTGCAGCTAACTGGCCTGCAGAGATCACACTTGGCACAGTTGCGTGCATTAGGTCACAATACAATCTTTGTAAGTGCCATTAAATCCATTTCCTAATGATCATACAAGGTGACCCTGTGGTCATGATCATCCTTCCATTGTCTCACTCCTACTGCTTTGCTGCCTTTCCACCATTGCCACCAACACTGGTCCTGCCCATGAAGCTTACAGACATTGGAATGTCTATTCTATTGCTCATATAACTACAAGATTTAACTGTTACAATTGGTGACCATCATTGTATTTTAGATCAATTCTAATGAAATGGAGAAAGCACCAAACAGATCTCGGTTTCTGCTGGATAAACTTAAGGAGGCTGGTGCACTATGACCACTGTAACAGACTGGTGACTGCAATTGCATTAACATTATATTTATAGTGTTTATTTTTGTTAGATTTTTTTACAAACTACATGTAAATATAATTTTGTATTGCAGTGTGTCCAAATACACAAATTTCTAAGCATACATCCATCCATATTATATACAACTAAGTAGAAGCTGAATCTTCATCTATGTTCTGACTGAGTAACTGCAACAAGGTCTCCAACCTTCCCTTTATCTAAAAGCAACATTATATTATGTTGTTTTACTTCAGTAGAATCAGGAAAGCAAATGATAGTTTGGTAAAATCAAAACAAACAAACTTTTAGAACTACTGACATATTACATAACCAGACACACCACCTATACCATAAAGTGTTTACAGTATGGTGGGATCCTACATGGCCAACACTTACTTCATGGTTAGTCCGATTTTTTAGCTTGCAGGAAATAGCTGTTACCAAGTCGTTAGTTAATGCAAGGCCTTCTGAGCTCTTCATAGCTTCAACCTTCATCATCTCCAAAAGTATTGCGTCTTCAAACCTAATGAACACCAGAAATTCACTGCAAAGCACTATGCTATATAATAATAATAATAATACAACCTAAGAAATGGCATCTCAAAAGTTGCAAAGAATATATTATTTTCTCTAAAATTCTTTATATATATAGCATGTAAAAGAGTTTACCTTGCCCATGGTTTTTCTGCTATCACTGTGTGTTGAGCAGGTGAGGCAGCCAACCTACCCTGTGGGAGTGGAGAGCTTGCTTTCGTAAGACTAGGTGACATGGCATCTGCAGAAAAAAGAAAATAATCAAATTATTTTTTTAACTCGAACAAACGAGCCTTATTCACCTAAATTGTAGTTTGTGGAAATCCGAGATATCACTATTTAATTCTTTTTTGGAATTGCCCCCTCGCTCAATAGCACATGCAAGTCTTTTCAAATAATAGAAGTACATGTAGGTGTACTTACTTTCATTTGTAGGAGATTCACAGCCAATGTCAGAGTCTTTGCTATCCTCATCATCTGTGTCTGATAGACTAGGCAGGGGGTTGAGATAGCGAACATAGGCTGGTCTTAACCCTTTCCGTGGCCCGGCGTGTATAAACAACCGACTATGCATTACCTGAAAAAATAAGACATGCTAGTATCACCACTTTTCATGTTAACGCATGGGAATCCATTTTCAATGTCTTACCCAATAGAATAAAATAGATGGCCGGCTTTCAACATTAAAAGAACCTGTCAGAAAGATGGACTCGGAAGAAGAAAGTAGGTCGACATGTAACAGATTGACTTACTGTTATTCTACAATTCTCACAATGCATAGTACGTCGCTCATAAGCTTTTGGTTTGTCTTCTTCTGCATGGCAGGTACATTTACACTTTGATGTAGCATTGGTGGGTTCAACTTCTGCTATTTCCATCTAGAATTTTAACATGAATAATTTAAAGTAACTTAGTTATATTGTATGCTATAACATGGGAGATGAAACCACTCTTGCGCCAACTACAGCATGGGCTATTGATTATGATAGGATATAAAACGGCAGAAAACAGCAGAGTACAACTTTGTATCACAATCGCTATCTTATGGGTGCCTAGGTTATAATAACCTACATGTATAACTATTACTGAATGTACATTGTCAACTCATCATAAACATCACAATCATTGTATTGGATACCAATTACCTCTTCAAATTCATCTATCACAGTTTCGTCATCATACTCAGTTAGGTCCATCTCTTCGTAATCTTCCTTATGCCTGAATAAACAAGTCAATGGTTACATATTGCAATTACAGAATCTCATCAGGTGAATCAAGTTACAGGCATTCACAATTCTATTTAATAATAGTTCATCTAGACCTAGATACATTTAGATGAGCCTCTGACATCTCTGTGATTAAATGTCAACACACGAACCTTTTCGGAGGAGGGGCATCAGGAAAAAAGTTGGTAAAATCTTCTAGTAGTGCAGGATGGGACTTGAGCAAAGTAGTGATGGCTGTCCGCAAGTCAGTTGTGGATGTTTGAGCAGAATTCTGAGGGCTGAGTAACTTGATTAACTTTTGGAACGTTTTAGATGCAGCACCAAAGTATACCTGTAAAGGGGTCATTAGAGATTTAGAAGAAATGGCAGGAGAATGAAAAAATATTTGGTTGGCTCAAAACTTCCTAATACATGCAGCCGTTTTCTGTTGACACACCAATTACCATTCTCCTATTTAGAAACCAAAATACCTAACTATGATAAAAGTTAATTTTCAAATCAAGCAATTTAAGATGATAACATGGTAACAAGTCCGCGGAGCAACAGCTAAACATTTATATCATACATTTGCATCAACAATGCTTAGGTCACCAATACTATTTAGTTTAGTTAGTTTATTCCGGTCTCCAATGTATGTCTGAGAAATATTTTGTTTGTTAGAGCAACAAATATGAAGTGAGTAAATAAATAAAAGTATGGCTGATGACAAAGTACTAGGTACCAGTATGGTATTGATGTATAGACCTCAGGGTCACAGGTTCAAGTCTCACACACTCCTGTTGTGGGAATTGAACATTTTTATTCACAGCCCACCCTTCCCTCCTACAAGCTTCAGTTTATGATGCTCATAGAATAGGATGGCCAAAAAGATGCTTACCTCAACTTTTCGCAGGAATCTCCTGGCTTGGTTAAACTGAATGCATGCCTTGTAACATTGCATACCACATGCAACTGCCTGAGCGGGTAATAGAAACGCTGCAAAACCTTGTAACAGCTCTTCCCGCCCTTTCAGTATCGTACTTTTGAGCTCCTCGTAAAACTGAAAAAACAATATGCATTTACTGCAACAATAAAACAAATAATAGCTATAAAATGTAATAGACACATCCTAAACAATGACAAATCCAATTAGATCTGATACTGTTTAGACGCCTACTACAAATAATGTATATCCAGAACGAATGAAGGCACAATAGGACCATGGTTTCCAACTTCTGGGCTATATCAAGTGCATAACCATCATATTTGCAATTACTTTACTATTCTCTACATACAAAGACTTAACCAAGGCTATTCACTGCCACTAAATTGGGAGTTGTCAGCCCTCAACTGGGCTCAAATTATACTAATAGACTTATACTGCTTTATTTTCTTTGTCACTAACTGATTACTGTTACTATAAACCTGTGATTGATCTCAAACATAAGGCAGGACAACTCTATACTGGTGATAGCCTGACATCATTGAGTGGACAGTCATGTACATGTATATCTATTTGGACTATAATAGCGCAAATGAATTTGAACTGGAAACCTACTCTATCATTATAACACATGACTCCATAGATATATCAATCAATTAATTAGCTCTATAAATTGCTCATAGCTTATGAAAAACAAACATTGTGTGTAAGACTTGTAGATATAGAGAAATGATTAGCATATTTAAGATGGCCGTTGATCAATTGGATTTGTATGAATTTAGAATGAGATCAGTTTGCATGTCGCTTTCACTTGGGTATTTTAACTTTTCAAGACAACCCTAATCAGGTAAGCCTACATACATGACATTCCTTATATTAAAATATTGAAATAGTTTGACTAAATACATGCAATATAATATAATGTTATTGACCAAGTCCGAAAGTGTACATACCTAACAACCTACTTCGAAGCAAAAATGGAGGTATGTGCAGCTAGCACTGAACAGTAAATGACATGGCCTTCTTTCCTTTTCAAAACTTAAGCAGGAGAAGTTTACTTTTGAATAGCCTCAACCAAAAACATGAATCTCACTGTCTCGGTCTACTGAAATAGTGCACAGTACTGTTCACTACTACCATGTTTGAGTTTTATGGTATCATTAATCAAACTGTTTCTTGTAAATATGTATATACTATGTTCCGCTATCAAAGGGTACCTTGCAGACACTATAATATATTTACAACATCCAACAATTTTATAGCAAGTGGTATTATACTAGTATTTATCAGCTATCAATATCTACATCGGCAGCCAAACATCACAGTCACGTACTACATGTATGTGTGGACTACACAGCGCAATGTTACCCATTGCAGGTATAAAATAGAGGTTGTTGGGAAGATAAGATTAACGTTATGTCAGACACAAATACATCTGTGGCAGAACAGGTAGGTGATATAATGATGTACTCTATTATAATAAAGGGTGCTTAGGAAATTGCCCATGCACCACTCTACATGTATGTAGAAACATGTAATAGGGGAAACTACAAATTCAATCCAGAAATAATAATTTATGTTAGAACTGAAAGACTATCCTTTTGAAATGAATATTGGTAGACCACCATGATTGAAACAATACCTATGTGTACAACTGTGTCATATATATTACACATAACACATTAGCCCGGCAGCATGTTCAGCTGTTTCTGTCTTATTAGAGCTTTGATATTGCTGTATGGATATTAGTCATTATAACATTGTAAACTGTTTTGGGCTGGCGCTTTCATAAGCTCTGCTACAGCGCACCTGGGCCACATCATCACCTCCTTTGGATTGTTCAGAACAAACAAACAAACAAACACAAAAAACCGACAAACATCAGTTTGACTGCATTGGGATAATGTCCTGTCCCTTTTCCAAATAAATATATAGGGGAGCAAGATAGTGTAGTAGTTAACTTGTAAATCTAACCAATTAGACTGTGGGATTCTGTATATTAACAGGCTTGTTGAGATTCTGTATTTTATCATGTACATATTGTACATAATTATGTACAATTATGATCATGTATTTCAACTACGGTGTAGCTTATTGGGATTTTGTAGTTGAATAGGCTTATTGTAAAGCTTGCTATTAGCATATTTCAACAAGTTAATTAGGATATTTGCTATGTTTCAATAGGCTTACTGGAATGCTGTAACAGCAGATGCTCAATACAAAGCATCCGAGAATATAGGTAAATATGTGCTTGGGGCTCTGTTTATCCTCGGATGTGCTGGGAACATGCTCAGTTTTGCTGTAATGGTACAGAAGAAAATGAGGTCATCATCCACTACATTCTATATGGCAGCATTAGCTATCGCTGACACAATGGTGCTTGTGTTTGGATGCCTTCGTAGATGGGTCATTGAGATATTTAGAATAGAGATACTCAATGTAAGCCCGGCAGCATGTTCAGTTGTCAACTTTCTGTCTTATTGGAGCTTTGATATCGCTGTATGGATATTAGTCATTATGACATTGGATAAACTAATAATCGTTGCATATCCAATGAAAGCACGCATGAGAACCAGAAAAACCGCAATAATTGCTCTTTTGATAGTAATATTTATATGTGCAGGAATTAATGCTCATATCTTCTTTACTACCGAATACAAGGATCAAAGATGTACCGCTAAAGGAAGCTATGAGTCATTCTATGCCGATGTATGGCCATGGGTTGATGCTGCAGTTTATAGTTTCGTCCCATTTATAGTTTTACTGCTGATGAACATTATCATAATAGCATTTGTGACCAGAGCAAACCAGAGACGGCGAAATATGACCGACCATTTTAGGAGATCAAGTAATACTGGTGGATCGCAGAAGCTGACGATAATGTTACTGAGTATAACGTGCGCATTCCTTCTGCTGACTGCACCGACAGTCGTGCTACAAATCATTCGTGAAAAAGGAAAACCATATTTTGATTTGTCGAACCCAAAGGATATGGCCAAGTATACATTAACTCGTCAGATATCTCGAGTACTTCTGTACCTAAATCACAGCATCAACTTCTTCCTCTACTGCGTAGCCGGTCCTAAGTTTAGAAATGAGCTGTCCGTCATGTTATGTTGTCGGTCGGCAAAAGATAAAAACAGAAAGTCGACAATGATGTCACAATCACACACCACCGCTACGGCGTTCACAGCAAGTGGGGATAATCCAGGACCTTCCAGAACAACGAGCCAATCAGAAGCTGTATTATAATCGCAGTGACCCAATTGTAGTACGCAATACAACATCATGTATTTCTATATTAATTGCAATATATCGGATAATTTCATTCCCTATTATAAACATTCTATCTATAATAATTTATACAGTAGATTATACAGTTAAGTAAGACTATTATATAATACCATAGTATAATTATGTGATGTATATTAAAGCAAACTTACAATGGCGGGGTTCTTCCTTTGTTTACCAAACGCTATGAGTGCCTGCAGAAACTCTGCATATTCAGTTGAGAATTCTCCGAGTGTTTCCTTGACTTTGTCTATATACCATCGGGAGAATAAATCTTCTCTTTCGATTTTCTGTGAAAATAAAATTTTCAACATAAAGCATATATAATACAATCATGTACAGAACGGTGCAGTTGCACACAAGTATAGTATAGTAAATGTGTCAGTCAGCTAGTCAAATCATTATGTACATGTAGCTGTGTCAGCTGTGGCCAATCAAACTAATGAAAAAGAAACGTTCGATAAAACATTAACAAGTATAAGTGTAAGTATGGACACATACATGAGTAAGTATAAGTATGGACACATACATGAGTAAGTGTAAGTATGTACACATACATGAGTAAGTGTAAGTATGTACACATACATGAGTAAGTGTAAGTATGTACACATACATGAGTAAGTGTAAGTATGGACACATACGTGAGTAAGTGTAAGTATGTACACATACATGAGTAAGTGTAAGTATGGACACATACATGAGTAAGTATAAGTATGTACACATAGATGAGTAAGTGTAAGTATGTACACATACATGAGTAAGTGTAAGTATGTACACATACATGAGTAAGTATAAGTATGGACACATACATGAGTAAGTATAAGTATGTACACATACATGAGTAAGTGTAAGTATGTACACATACATGAGTAAGTATAAGTATGTACACATACATGAGTAAGTGTAAGTATGTACACATACATGAGTAAGTATAAGTATGTACACATACATGAGTAAGTGTAATTATGTACACATACATGAGTAAGTGTAATTATAAATTACCTGAGGGTCGGTTTCAATGATATCTGGAGCCAGGCATGCTATGTATCTGTGCTTTCTAGAAGACTTGGACCTGTGATGGGAGCGACAGAACTTGTAGGTATACTAATCAACTAGTATTAGAACATGATACCGTATTAATATACTTTTGCAACTATAAATATGTCATGAAAGATACAGAATGTCTTTGGATTATGAAAGTGGAATAGTTGAAACAGTGGAATATATATGCAACAAATAGAATAGAAGTAGTGATAGAAGTAGCTCAATTGACTGATTGATTGGGCAATGAGTACTAACATAGCACACAAGTACCACTCCAAGCTACTAACTACCAAATATCTAATAGTCAGCTGTATGGCTACTATGCCCACTTGTACTAATGTACTGTTACTACCAGTACTACTCCTATTAGCACTACCACTACTACTACCACTACTACTACCACTACTGCTACCACTACTACTATCACTACTGCTACCACTACTACTATCACTACTACCACTACTACTACCACTACTACTACCACTACTACTACCACTACTACTATCACTACTACCACTACTACTACCACTACTACTACCACTACTACTACCACTACTGCTACCACTACTACTATCACTACTACCACTACTACTAACACTACTACTATCACTACTACCACTACTACTACCACTACTACTACCACTACTACTACTACTACTACCACTACTACTACCGCTACTACTACCGCTACTACTACCACTACTACTACCACTACTATCACTACTACCGCTACTAGTACCGCAACTACTACCGCTACTACCACCACTACTACTATCACTACTACCACTACTACTACTCTACCACTACTACTATCACTACTACCGCTACTACTACTCTACCACTACTACTATCACTACTACTATCACTACTACTATCACTACTACCGATACTACTACTCTATCACTACTACTATCACTACTACCACTTCTACTCTCACTACTAACACCTATAAGTAGTTAACTCAGACATGCACTCACTTCGCAGAGCCCGTCTCCTCAATCATTGCAGACAGCAAGTCATCTTCATCATCTGGTAGAGTTACCTTCTTCTTTGTTCTTTTAGTTAACGCAGCTAAACAACAAACACAACAATTCCAGAAACAATTCAAATCTGAATAAATGTTAGTTCGGGCTATATTATAGTTCTGTTAGTTTGGGCTATAGTTTTGTTAGTTTGAGCTATAGCGTATGAATATTCTACAATTGTTGCAGGTGTGCAAAGTTATGAGGAAGTGAGAAATACAATTGAGCATTTACACAGTCTCTCTTACCCGCTGGTTTAGCGCTGGTTTCTTTAGCTGCAGAATCAGTGGGTTTCTCTGCATCAGCTGGCGCTCGTTTCAACGGAGATTGATACTTGGTTATCTGAGTAGCTCTATTCAACGCTTTATCACTGATAGCCTTAGCAGCTTTCTTTGTGGGCGACTGATTATACACTACAATTGTACCATTCCATTTGGTATAACAATTATTGTCTAAATAAGCACAGGCTAACAAATGAATTCAGGTTTGACAGTGATATGTTGCATTGTGATGTATACAGTTGTGTGCTAGCAACTAATGATACATAAGCATGTAGATCTACATATATATAATTATATATATATATACATGCACATGTACATGTATATGTACATATATATCCATGTTAGGTATAAATGTATATACATCATGTAAATGGTGAATGGAGTAAAAACATAACTCTGTAACTATAAGTTAGTCAGCCAGCTATCAATCTCATTAGAAGCTGATTTGACAACTTTCAATATGAAATGAAGCAAAGTTTTATTATTATTATTATTATTACAATAGCCTCACCAGTAGCCACAAATGATTTCGGCATGATAGAATGGACTTTAGACCGTAGCTCCATTCTTCTAGGACTGTGCTTTCTCATCTTCCAGTCTTTATCTATCGGTTCATACACCTTCTCTGAAAAAGAGCAGACGTCTTACTTATAAAAGATATTATTATAATAACAACCATGTGTCAATAACTCCCAAATATGCAGCTCAAGCAGTTCGTGAAAAGCTAGAGAGGATTGAAAGTTGACATGAACAATTGGTCTACATAAGCACAGTATATTGCTGTCATTTAAAGAAATTATGAGAGAGTAAACAGTTATAGGACAGGTTTATATACAAAACTTGGTAGTTCTCACTAAATTAATATATAACAATATTAGCAAGTCATACAAAATGCCCATGCTGATGTTTGCTTGACGATACCTGGAGTTTTAAGAGGGGATGTCATTAGTCTCCTGTATTTCTTGGGTGATGGAGAACTACCAGGAGATAGTAGTGATGCCCTGATTCTTTTAGTGGGCGTGACTAGAGTAAGATTGTGTGGTACATTAGATACGTCTGCTGACCGTTCACTGCTGCTGAACGCTCTACTCATATCTGAGAGAATACCGAGCATGCTAGACTCCGAGTGCTCCACCAATGGGGTGTCAGAGTCTGGTTGAGTCTGAACGTTTAATGTTGTTGGTAACACCAAACCCCTTGCTTGTGAATTATCTGTCTTATGTACCAATGGGGGCACGTCTGCAGGCGTCACCTGATTTCCATGAGTTTGTGTATCTACTACAGCACCAGTGGTTACAGAGGAAACTGTAGGAGTACTGGTAGTCGGTTGATGAACTATGGTTGTGGAGTCAGCAGTAGAAGTATCTGTATTAGTATTTATATCCATAGAGTCAGCTACTGCAGTGGATTGACTAGATTGAGTGCTGGTAATAGACGGTTTGTCTACAATGGTAGCGAGTAACGTATTCGCAGCTATACTGTCATCCGTTATTACCATGTCTTTCTTCACAATATTCTAAAATAAATGTACCATGCAGCCATATCTGTTTCAGACTGTGTACATGCAATTATCAGTAGAAAATGGAAGCTAAGTCTTAGACATAAAATCTGCTTAGATGAAGTCAAATGAAGAATATGCTTTTCCATAGATATAAAATATGGACCATTTGAATGCAGAGAGCACGAAGAAGTTAATTGATATGAATATTGCTTATGGGCAAGTTTCCTAAATAATATTCTCCAAAAATGAACATGTATGCACATGCGCATACTGTAGAGTGTAGAACTATATTTGCTTAAAATGGAAATACTCAATTCTCCAAGGAAACAATGAAACAGCAGTTTTATCTGATTGGTGGTATTTTAGAATAGAAGTGGGGACTTACCTTCAGCCAGTCTGGATAATATGACTCATAGTGTTGGTCAACTGGTGCCTGCATTATATTATCTAACTTTGTTTGTCTAGCAAATTCTATGAGCCCAGGAATGATACCTTTACATTTGTACAGCTGTAAGAACACCATTACATGGAATGAAATGTGATTAGTATAGTACGTATCTCTCTCATCTACCACAATATACACAACATGTAAAACATATGGTAGTATAAGTACTCATCTACTGCGATATACACAACGTGTAAAACAAATACTAGTAACATAGTCAAGTGTAAATACCCCAATAGTTGTTTTATTCATCTTTTGCGTCTTTGACTGATTGTTTATACGAGTGCTTATGGTAATGGGAGAGAAAACTGGTAACAGGTACTTGCTGATCAGCTGACACTTGTTCTTGTAGCGTTCAAATTCATGCAACCCCAGGCAGATCAACCTACAACACAATATCACGAGTTATTTGTGTTTTAAACTGTTATGTTGGACATCACATTGCCAGAGATGCCAATAACTTGCTGCACATTAGCTGATACCACATAAATACGCAATATTACATGAAACGTGATGTCATCTTTAAGCTGAAAGTGTTTGCAAATTAAAACTTTTTTCTGGTGCAGCATTTTCAGACGGACAACTTGACTAACAAGTAACTTACACGTCCTCAGAGTGATGGAAAGCTGCTCTGGTAGTCTTATAGTATCCCTTAAACTGGTGAGAAGGCAGAAGCTCTGGATACATACAGACTGGAGACAGTGCTAAGGTACTCCTCTGCTGACCTGTCAGTAAAGTGTTGACACCTTTTTTCTCCCCTTTGTCTTCGACGTCGGCCTGTCAATAGCCACATAGAGTAGTCCACAGTAAACAATTTGATGATCTCAATTAGAATGGAACCAAATTATGAATTCTTGTACAAAGACTGAAAATCAATGACATGTTTCAGCCCGCAGATAGGTTGGCTATTAGCCTACTAACAACCGTTGTGGATTTAAATGCCGATACAACTATACGACACCTCCATGTCACGGGAACAAACCAATCATGTTTCCTAAAGACACAGAGCTCAGTCACATCACCTCCATTAGTAACTCAATGGTACTGTAACAGTAGTCATCTATCTAGCGGTGTACAACATAAGTAAAGCGGGATGAATCGTCACTCACTCACCGGTATATTCCTAGACGTAAGATCTAAAGCCAGCATCAGATTGCACACGTTGAACATGCTGTTTTTCCCAGCAGGACTAGCATTATAGAAAGCATTCAACTCTCTCTACAACAGATAGAGGAGAGACTAGCATCATTGCCTCTTACCTTACACCAGCTCAATCCAATGAGAAGCTCAACATGCTGAGATACCATACATAATATAAACAGCTAATATCTTAGAGAAGGTTTCAGGTACATAAAAAAGGTTGCAATAGCGATATAATTGACAAACACTTACAAGAAAATGAACTGATTGGTTATGCAGCTTTGGAGCAGGAGCTTGGGCTAGGATAGCCTGTTGTGCCAGTATCTGAACAAACTGCAATGTAGATTTATATAATATGAGGTATGTACATGTACATGTAATAGAGATAAAAGGTATACATTTGCTGGTTCCCAAAAAGTATGCTGTACACTTGTCTTATTTTGTTATGACTATGGGTTGTTCTACTCCATACATATGCCTTGTAAAAGGTGAGCAAAACCATTAAAATCACAGCACAGTGATGTTCCACTCACGCATTGCATCTGGCGGGTAAGTTGTCTCCTCTCAAACGCCGTCAATGTCGGCAGCTGTGGTTCTGGTGGAGCCTGAGCTGTCTCAACAATCCTCTTTGGTTTGAAAGGAAGTGGTTCAGCAAACTCCTTTGATGGTTCACGTATATCAATTAACTTCCTCACCGTCATCGACTTACTGCAATATTAGTAACAACCAGTTGTAGTATTTACAGGTTCAAAGCAAGCTATGACGAGAATGGTTTACTGTTGGCAAATATCTTCCTGCATACAGAATTAACTCAGAACTACAAAAACAAGAACTAAAGGATGGATAAAATCTTTATAAATGAACTAGATTAACAAGTACAGATACTACAAGTACTTGAACTAGTGGTAGAAACAAAACGGCTTCCGAATAATCCAACTTTCTAAATAGTTGAAAAACAGAAAGATCCGGAAAAGAGTGTTATTGTGTCGTACATATACACTGTATTAGTCAGACGTCCAAATAGCTAAGGTTCTACTATGAATATCACCATAATAGTGGGACGCACTAACTTACTTGATGGGAAGAGGTTTAGGTTTGTTAAAGGAAGGCACAGACGCATCCTGACTGTCTTCATCATTATCTTGTGAGTCGTGTTCATATAACTCATCCATCAGATGATTTATCTCACTCTCTGTATAATTACAAAAGATAAATGTTATTTCTGTTTAGATACAACGTAGTTGTGGTCAATAAGAATGCAGTTAGATACTAAAGTGATGAAACAACATTAACATGACTTGGATAATTATTAAATAAACCAATATTACAATATTTCAAACTGTAGTCCTAATAAACATACATGTATATAACTGTATAAAAATACACGCATTCAAACAGAGGGGGTGAAAACTCCAAATTAGTGACAGTTTAGCAAGAGCAGACAATTACAGAAGATTCTGTGATGGGAGCACTGTCACGCATTTAACAGCTCAAATCGCTAGCATTTTATGTGAATGCACTGTAGCTCACTCATTTACTCATCAAGTAAATGTAAAATAAAGCAACTACTCTGATATAATGATAACAAGAAATGCCATAAAGATTCTGGGTCACAGATATTACTATAATGTAAAGCACATGATGTATGTACATTCATACAACTGATATTGAATATATTTACCACTTATAATAACATTTTACAAATCACATAAATATTTTATAAACTTACTAGTAACTCTGGTAGGCAGCACATGATCATCCTCAGCCTCCACCTCAGGTTCAGCCAAAACATTATACTCGGGGTCAGCATCCGGATCATCATCGTCGTCATTTGGTATATCTGTATATACATGTATACATGAGAGAATAGACAGCATGCCGATAGTAAAAGATAGACAGCAAGGAATAATAGTACATTCCCAGTTATTGTTATACATGTACGACTACATGTATAAACATATACAGTATATGTGTAGCCTATATTATGAGCACACGTGATGTGGTACAGAAAAACAACTAGAACACTTCATATCATCTACTGAATTCCAAATTTTAAATTTGAACGACAAAAAGTTGTTAATATTAAACAATGAAATGAATAACCATAATACCTCAAGGTTTAAATCTGTCAAGGTACAAAACAGAACTATCAACTTTACTAAACATGGCTATAAATGGGCATCGGAAGAAATTATAGAACCAGCTAAAATGACCATACCATCTTTCATCAGATTCTTCAAGAAGTCTTGCCAGTCTGGATCCTCCTCCTCTTGCTCAGGATCTTCGTACATGTCTAGAGTTATATCTGGTGGAACAAACTCAGCTTCCAGAGTTTCTATAGATGTGTCTGTCAGAGGTAACTGAGATCTGGTTCTTTTGGCTATAGTGTCAGACTGCAAGAGTATAGAAATATAGAGTACCACTAGATTATAGTAAGGCTAGATATGACCACCAACTTGTAGATTAAAACAACAACAAATATATAGTAGGTATACATTTTATGTCTGCTAAGTTAAAATATTCTACGTACAACTTTAGAAAAGACCGAAAAATTTTCATACAGCCATAAATCAAGCTAATATATTGCAACCATGTTTTTTGGTCTCATTACACAGCTATTTGTATTAATGATCATACCAGATCCAGCTGGTCCAGAGCATCAAAGAATCTCCTCTCAGACTCCTGAGATGTTCTTACTGGTGGAGGAGGTCCCATACAGCTGATGGTTTGAGGCTGCAATATAAGGCAAGTATAAAATACACAGCACTATTTGTACTGTACATACAGCAATATTTATACAAACAGAACACCATCTAGCTTACCAAACAGCACCTTTTATCTGACCTTTAAAACTTTCAAGCAGGAATAATTGTCTCCTTTACCCCTTTAATTCTAGCAAGGAATAGAGGACCTACAAGTTGTAGGTTTTCATAATATTTGTGTACAATACCTTTTCTATTGTTCCATTTTGTAACATCTACAAACTAAGTCACATATCAGCCGTACGGCACATGTGTATAGTGTATCTATGTGTAGAGATAAAACCCACTTATCACATAAAAGTGCAATCCGTTGTAAAGTATACACCATTTAGGCACACCTACTAGTGTCAAGCAGGTATCCGTCTATACATACCAAGTTCTCATGCTTGGCAGGCATGACAGGTAGCACAAGGTCAGCACTCTGGCTGACAGCAGGTGAGTTAGTACACGAAGGTGAACCCACATCACTTGTGTGCATGGACAGATTACTTTCATCGTCATCACTGCATAAGTCCGATATCTGCAACACAAATACTCGTGATGTACATGGAAGCAGCCTGTTACACAATGTCATATACGACAGGACTTGTTATAACAAGCCAGATTAAAATGTGCATAACTATCTGCATAACTACATGTGTGATAATATCTGTAGAATCACTAAAAAACTGTCATATCAGATATATAGTAACAAATGAAATTAGTTGTTAGATGATAATAAGTATTTAGAAGTTAGAGCAGTGTGTTAAAACAGATGAGAAGTGAATTGATTCATAACAGCATCGGGTAATACATGTTGAAAAAGTACAATGGTCGATCTTATGACATGCAACAACAAATCAGTGGATAACAAACAGCATGACGGTGAGTCTTAAAAGACGTATGACAACTACCTGATACCATTTCTTATAATTCTGCAATAGGAATGAACATTCACGTTCTAGAGGGTTCTAACAGTTATCTTCTTTGGAGTCAATATGCTACGATCATTTAAAATAATTTGGGGTCACTGACCACAATTTCAATTTACACTACACTACACTGCACTGCACTGCACTGCACTGCACTGCACTACACTACACTAGGCCCAAGTGAGAAACTTACTCAAGTGACATTTAAGTTGTTGGAAATTGCTCACATTAGCCAAGTTAAATAAGTTCAAAAACTGAATCCAATGATGTACAAAACAAAAGATTTAATTGAAAACACTAATTAATAAACTTTTGATGAATTAATATACGAAGAAAATTTTAAAATCCACATAACTAATAGAACAGTATTAAATTTCTTGAAAACCTCTGCAAACAAAAATGGTCCCCTGCGTATATAGTTTATTATAAACTATCTACTAACATCAGCAGTGATATCCTTATCAGGATCATAATCTTCATCATCGTCATCATCGGGAAACTCCAGCTCAGTGAAGGTCTTCTTAACTTGATGGGAAGATGTTTTTATAGGGGATAGGGGCCAGGGATGTGGTATCTGTACAGAAAACACATTATTGTAAAAAACACAATTTGCTTTTATGTAAGCTTGTAATACAATATCAGCGTAATACTTGGAATTGTTAAAACACTTTTTGAAAGATCTGAAAAAAAAGTTTTAAAGGAACATAAATTAATTACATGAAGTCACTTTTAGAAAAAATGATAAATTTGAATACCTATTGACCACTAAATTGACCACTAAATCAACAAATAAGACCATTTAATAGAACCATTGTATTTTGCAGTTATAGACTCTTGCTATATATAACACAATATGGCAGCCTCACATTTCCATCTTCAGCAAGTACTTGCTTCATTTTGGCTCGGGTCATCTTAGGTTCATAAGTAGCCGGTTGCAGCTTACTGGCATCTTCGGCCAACGAGTTAGCTAACATCCTCTGTACGTCTGCATCTTTAACAACACTCTATGGAGAGAGTAATTGAAAAGCAATTACAATGCGCCTTTGTGTTAGTTGGACTACAGAAACAGCATGAATTACATGACTGATACCTGCAGGTACCAAGTTAAATTCTATATACAAATGAAGGCTAAATTGTAGTCACATATTTACACTAAATTATACATTAAGGGCAGCCAACCCACAGTTAGTAGGCTAAATAACATACATATATGATGGATTTTACATTCTTTTTAGAAAGTACACCCTTAAAAAGTCCTTCTGATTCAATTTCCTCATCTCCTTCAGCATCATCAGCTGGGTCTTCCACTTTGTCTTGTTCAGATGATGAAGCCATATCTAGGAAAAAACAACCAGCATGCCAATATACATTAATAAATAATCCGTTTGAGTCAAATATATTATTTTATTCTAATATCCACTCACAATTATACAATCAATTGTTTAACTTAATTTACCAATGTCACCAGCTTCGATGAACTGACTAATTATAGTTAGTGAAAGCAAATACTTGTATAAGTACGGGTTTCCACGTTGCATAAAGTAATTTTGAAAAGACAACAGGTTTAGACTTTGTCAATGCCAGGTGACTGGGCTACCTTTTTCTCATACTTTTGAACTTTTGAACCTGATGCACAAGTACATGTAGTTCTTAAACCAAAATGGTTCATCAGTGCCTGCATTTGAAAATCTAATTATTATTATCAAATTTTAGTAGCTTAATGCAATGTTATAATTTTTGTTCTTAATTTGTTTGATGAATTATCTAATATGCCTATACATGTATATGGTTTATATAGTTCAAACTGCCTTTGAGATACACAAGTTGAAAGATTATCTACTGCACAAGCCCTATCTGACCTTCACATCTATATGTTAATATTTTCAGCACCAGCATCACAGAGCCCCGTTGTAATTTGCTAAGGTCAGCTATAATGACTTCAAATCTATTTAAAATTTATAACTTTCGCTATTGGCTGGAGATTTATTGATGTCAACTATGGACAACAGAGCTGGCTTGTTGAAGCTCACGGTGCACCTGTACGAGTTGGTGGCTAAGCCAGTGGTATGGGCAACTGAGAGTTCTCTACTCATGCAAGTACGGTTACCATTGCCAGTAATCACAATCAAAAGAACCTAAGAGGCTGTAGTTGTGGTCACTGGTGTAAAGGCTTCGCTACACTAGAAACCGTGAGCTCTGGTAGGCCGGCTAGTTTGTTGGCCTGGCTTTATAGGCTAGGCGTAAGGCCAGTCCATCAGTGGCCTCGATTAATATCCAGCTAATGATGACAGTTTACATTTAATAAACATGTACAATGTAGGCCTATAATCGGAGTCGCTGTATCAATCAATTAAAACAGGGCTCTGTAATGCCAGAGACTGGAAAACAAATAGCACCCTGTTTGATTATAGAACAAAGCTCCGTTTACTATAGCCGAGCCTATTAGTAATAGCGTTTGCAGGAGTAGGCAAACCCCAGCGATCTCATGGTTATCAGATTGGGGTAAACTTTCCCTTCCAAACCAGGTTCAATTGATAGCATTGGCATGTGGAACAAAGTATTCCATCCATTGGTACAGCAATGAGGCACGCCCCTTCTGCCCTAAACGGTCTAGGGCGTTGCAGATATTGATGCAAGTCCGATTTCCTGACACGCTCAGTTCGAGTTGATCATTAACTCACTGACTGTGACCGAACTGAATTGCCGTGAAGGGTGGATGCGGTAGACTTTTTCTACTACATCATTAGTAAACGTCCTTATCAGAATGCTTCAACGCATAAATAAAATAATGTTTAAAAATAAAAATCCTTATTATATACATATTACAATTAATAATGAATAATAATAAGACGAGACGCAATTAATAATAAATAATTGTTATGATTATGATATCTGATTATGTTTTATATCCAAGCTGTTTGCAGCTCAGAACATTGATAGCCTTGGAAGTCACGTTTTGAATTTTGCGCCGCGCTTGTAAAGTTGCTGGCCATAACAACATATTTAGTGGTAAGCTGTAAACTAGATACTAAGAACTAAGGCTAGCTCACAAATGCACTAAATGGAACTGCATAATTAAATCAGTCCAATCAAAATTGAGTGGAAGAATGATCTGGGAACGCAACTCCCACACTAAGATAAGTTGCTGCAAATTGAAGTTATCATCTCTCATAGCTCAGATAGGGCAACTCCCATCGAAACCTGTACAAGGGGCTGGAAACTCACTGATGCTAAAAATATGCATTTGTCTTGGTAAACCTCACATTGTAACGTATTCATCCTCCTACTCGATTTTTCACATTTTTTATTCATATTATTTATTAAATGAAAACTAATCAAGAAGAAGTAAAAATTGTAAAACAATAAGAGCAAATGTACAGATCTACCATCATTGACTTTATTCAGTGCACAACAACTATATACAACTCAATAAACTTCTCCTTATATACAAAAACAAGATTCAGTTTTGCTCAGACAGCAAAGTAGAGGGTGGTAAAATTGTATAGTAACAATGAAGAGAGCATATCAATGTACAGAAACAACTTCCAAGATCTCCACAGGACAGAAATTGGTATTGTTAATCTATAAATCTTTCAATACCGATGCTAGATACATTAGAAGTCAGCATGGGTTAGGAACTATGCCTACTAGAAGTTCTACACTTATTCTGTAGATGTATTTAACAACGCTGAATGGAAGGTGCAGAAGAGGAATTCATCTCATAGCAATATTGCTTGTAGATTAGCCTGAAGAACCTGGACTTCCTATGAGATCTAAAGGCCTGTAGTATTGGTTCTGGATTATTAGTGTTGATTTCAGGATTGCTCACCAGCTGAATCTGTTAAGTATAACAGTAACCATTATAATAATGTACATATGCAGCAACTGATGCCATCAAAATAATGGGAGTTCAGAATCTATGTAATTAGAAGCTAAAATTGTCCTCTCTTAGAAAATTAGAGGACAACTTCCAAATTCATGTATATCAAATTGTGCCCTACATGCAGAAGTACAAGCGTACTGTTACTTGTCCAAACTGTTGCTGATATAATATACATTTCTGATAGAAAGATCCCAGAGAATAGATCTGCCTATTACACATAATTTATAGCACATCTACATTATATCAACATGACTACATAACTATCACAACATAATACACAATATATTATAATAATTAACAGACTCTCACCAACTGCTGCTTCTTATCCAGTTCTCCTCTTTTATCATGTAGATCTGGAACGTTTGGTTAAGAAACAGGCACAGTTCTTTCAGAGAAATACACCACTCTACATGTAGCTAGGTAATACCCAATATTACAACCCTACTCTCAAAATAGTTTTTGTGTAGAACCTTGCTTTTAGGGGTTCGCCATAAATAATTCCTAGATTGACAGCCAACTGAAAAGCAAATATTACATTTTGAGTACATGCACAGAAAGATTTTGCTACTAGCCTGTGAAATGAATAGGCTAATAAATGTAGAGAAAATAACTTGCATGTACAAGGTGCACTCTGTACAGCCTGTGGCAAGAATAGAATAACTTGGTCATATAATATCGACGGGGTCTTTCTGACAGAAAAAAATCGTAGAAGTCAAGGATACATATAAGGTACTCCATTATGTTTATATCCCAAAGGCAGTCATAGTATATATCCATTCCATCATGGCACTCTTTCTCCTGGAGATATTTAAATGCTGCCGAGTAGTCTGGCTCATCAAAGAACTGAGATAAGACTGCTGCCTGTGTGAAGCGTTTGAGTTGAACACAGCATTTGACTAATCGTGTGTACACCTACAGTAGAGGCAATAACGATATGACATAACGTAACACAACAATGTGACACTATATAACATAGCCTTACACGCCACAATATATTATCCTATATTATACTGAGAGGCAAAAAAATGGTCGCATCATCAAAATAACATTTTATTACAAATACAGTGCACATATACATGTAATTATTATAGCAAATATTAAAATATTTTATTAGTAATTTATGCATCTAGATATTATTAAAATTGCAACTAAATTGTTACTTAAAAATAACTTTGACCAAATGAAAAGAATGAAGGCGAAATATAATTTTTTTACCTCATTATCAAATACATAGTAGGGTATTGGCTGCATGAAGTTATTACTTGCTACACTTGCAGACTGGAGGTAGTATTTCAAAGCGTCTTTCTGGTTCCCCAACGCTAGAAACACACAGTATCAGTTAAGCTACATGATGAGAACACCCTGTTGCATAACCATAAACAATATTCTGACAGCAACCTTTCTTTCCATTCACAAATAAAAGTAAAAAATGATTGCATTTGTACCTGTACATTGTACACTCAACAGTATTTATATAATAAATGTATATCCCGAACAAAATGCAGTTCATTTAGTGAACTTACCAAACTGTATCTCTGCGTAGGTCTTTAGCCATGTAGACTGCATAGAGTTGATAGTGAGTGCATGTTGTACTAAATGTAGCATAAGTTCACACAAGTAACTCTCATCTAGTGAGGCGAGCACATTCTTCCTAATGATAAGTATAAGCATATTATGTAACAGCAATGTAATGTATTATCTCCATAATACATGTAATACATGTACATTGGTAAGAAATCATTGAATGAAGTTTCACCATATTTATTATACACGGATATTGATAGAAATATCAAGTGACATGTGTGAAGGTGTCATTGTCAAGTATATATGCAAAACAATCTATAAACTGATGTGTCTGTTAGTAATTCTAACACGGTTATCAAATTAAATCTAGGAAAGAGAAATGCCTCAACTTACGACAATGACTCCGGCCATACTGAACAGAATTGGTTACTTCTATCAATTTCAGCATCTGTGTTCTTGAGACTGTATACTTTAGTCAGTAATGATATGAGAACAGATAGTACCAGCGGCTCCTGTTAAATACCGTGCGACTTTCATAATGGTTACTGATATCACTTCTACTACTACTACTACTACTACTACTACTACTACTACTACTACTACTACTACTATTACTACTACTACTACTACTACTACTACCAAGTCTGGTACTACATGTTAACATGTTGCACATTAATAACATGTTCCTAACAAAATATACTTTCGGTCGAGTTATTCCATACAACAGAGGGAGCATAACTCTTAATAACACAAATAAAACCTTTTTTGACATTACTACAAAAGGAGAGGGTAACTAGAAACACCATGTGATATCCTCATTATTATCTTTGGAAACCTGTCATAGTGAAAAGTCATACCAATTAATGTTTCTGAATAAATATTCCTGAGCCTAAAGAGAAGACAACTTCAACTATGCATAAGGAGATTCCATTAACCTGTGCCTATTCTGAAGTTTAAACCAAAGTAAACTTCAACTGTAATTGCAAATACTAAACAATAAGCTTACATTGATTGTGAGAACAAATTTTTTGTAGCTGTCTTTGGGGAGCATAGCCTGGTTTCCAAGTCGAATTCTTTTGCCCACATTCTGGACTGAGAATATAGTAATGGAGGAGTCCCATAGTACTTTCCCAGGAACCTTGGCAAACTGTACAGCAGGCAACTCTTTGCATACGTTTATCAGCTGCCTGGCATACTGCAAATCATTACAATAATCTAAAGTGAGACAGGAGTTGTCCTCCATTATTGTGGAATTAAGGAGAGATGTAAATGTCCACAGAGTGGAAGATAATCCATATACACTAAATTAGAATATCATAACACTGAATTTAAAACAACATACACGGTGGATCACTGGGATATGCCAGTAAAAATCATCATAGTTAATGAAAATTTATAAGCAGATGTACCTCTGTGTACGCTACTCTTGTGTCATGGAGGGAAGAAAGGTACTCCCAGTCTTTAGATAGCAGTAGGTATGATACACACTCCATTACCAGGTTGTCATGCGAGCTGACCTCTACAAATATACCATCTATAATATCATCCTAATCATGTGCTAAGAACGTATATATTGATTGTGCAATGTATTTAGTAGTCATTACTGCATTGACTATAATAAGCGAAGTTATCTCCCCCTTGACCTGTGGGAAATTCGAAAGAAACTTCAATATCATAACAAGTAATTCAAGAGGGTCAGTCCATCATGGAATTGCTTTGTACAAATAATCTCTGTTCATTCTGCCAGTAAGAATTACATCCTCACATTGGGTAAAGTAAAAATAAGACATCAAAAACAACTGATTCTGTACCAATGTGATAGCAGAGTCAGCTTAAAGGTAAATAACATACTGACGTGTATGGAAACCAGGTACCTGATGGTTTATAACATAAACTGAAGCCAAATGATACAGAAAACCTATACTAAATGAAACAGTCATCCTAGACCTGCTAGCATTGTATGGCGACATAGAAATAATCCATTAAAATATAGACAAGGTGAAACAGGTGAGTTGGCTATACACTACGTGTGCATTATTTACTGCATTACCCGAGTCTATTTTGAGAGCATAGAGACGAGCCTTCACCGCTGAATCTATCTCAGCTGGGTTATGCTTCCCTGGATCAACTTTAATCGACAACAGGTTGCAGTATAATATCTCCCATTTTATCATCTTCTGTATTTTAGCTGCAGCTCTAATAGTCTTCTCAGCAGCTTCCAGCAGAGTAACTGCCTGAGAGTATTCCTAATACAACAGTAAGATAATACAACTCCTAATACAACAGTAAGATAATACAACTCCTAATTCAACAGTAAGATACTACAACTCCTAATTCAACAGTGAGATAATACAACCCCTAATTCAACAGTGAGATAATACAGTGGTAACATATCTGGTGAAAGGGTAGTTAGAATAAACATAGAAAAATCTAAACACATAATAGGCGTATTCGGATATTGCACCGTGCAAGCTTATAAATAGCAATCTGCGGCAATAACAATATATTTTATTCAATAATATAGCGCTAGCTATAACGCAAGGCAAGGCCAAGGCGTGCCTGGCAATAATAATATAAAGTATATTCACTTAGCAAGGGGATTTCTCTTCAAAGCAAGCACTAGTCACGCCTGAACACTCAAGTTGTATTCGGATAGTTAGACCAGTGCTATATGAACCAGTACAGTTTCCAAATACGCCTAATATGCATAACAGTCCTTACTTATTTATAAAACCTAGACATCGTGAGCAATTTGCTTCCAAGACAACCTTTATTGAAAATAAAACTTTTACTGGCAATTCATGTTATAAACTAAGGCACACAAGATTCATCATAAAGCATCCTACAAGGACATTCTATGTAATTAATACGCTGAGTAAAGATTTACTTTGATTAGAATGAGCTCCTTAGCTTTGGCTATCAGGATATAAGCACAGACTGAACTTAGGTCCATCTTCAACTCCCCAAACAGTTTATCCAGATCTTTAGGAAGTTTCCACTAAAACATTAGGTAAAAGTTATACGTGAATACTAGACAATATCAGAGCGAATATTATGTTCAGTCAAATGAGAATTGTTATTATTACAACCATTCTTAATTCTAGACACATTCAACTACAAGATTATTTAAAATTTGTATAAATATCAGAGGCAGGAAACTTAGTCATATTGGAGAATTATATGCCATGCTTTACATTCGTCAGCACGTACATCTTTACCCTATGCGTAAAAATATACATGTTCACACTAACCCAGGTTTAGACAGACTGTATATTATATGACTATTTCCTGAAATTAAACTTACAAAATCTACGACAGCCTTCAACTCAGCAGGTGAATGCAGTGTACAGAGCAAGTGCCATATCTTGTCAGCGTTATATGTGTGTGCAAGTATAGTTTCGCTTACATCATACATCTGTGGCTCTGCAATATCATACTATAAAACTTTAACATCCAAATAAATAAATAATAACAAACATCAAAGAAGCAACAATGAGATGTATAATTATGTAACAGATTAATATCATTCACATAAAAGGGAGTCATTTTGCGAGAGATACAGGAGTATTATCTTGCTACATATTTTACTGTTGACTGTCACCGATATATGTAACCATCTGGCAATTGTTCACAAAAATAAGTATGAAATTTTGCTCATTCATATACAATGTCATCGGTGGAAGGCAAAGGGCCATTGCATACACATACATACGCAGCTAGTGAAAGCAACATTAGAATGAGGTTGATAAATACACAACTAAAAATACAGAAGATGAATTCCTCATAACTCTTTCAGGAATAACAAAGAGAGAACTTATACCTAGTAGAGATGGTGTGGTAACAGCTTTTCTATCCATATTAGTGCCATTTGGTGGCTTTGATGACAATTTGGAACCTAAAAGACCACTAAGTGTTTGCTCGTCAGCAATCAGAGCAGATATCTGTGGTTCTAGACTCGTCAGGTACGTCAAGAAAGATGTGACATATGACTTCTCAGTTCTTGAACAGTTCTCTGTTGCAACAGCTAAAACCTGAAGAAGTAGCTCATTATAAACATCGTACTCACCTTACTGACCTTTTCAATTCGCATGCACAAACTATTTGCTATTAATGATTGACAGCTGTTATTGTAAACATATCACTAGCTACTGATATTGGAATTGCATGAATAATCTTGAAATCCTAAACAACAATTTGACTATAGTAACTGAATGAAGTCATCAGTACTATACTCACATCAATTAAATAATTGTTCCTTTGAGTCCTGAGGGCAGGCGTGGATGGTTGGGAGAGGTGGTAAGGGTCCCCTCTCATGGTGTGCAATACACAACACAGACAGTCTAACCTCATGAGCAAATCTTCTGACAAACTAATGAGTAACGAGGTATTAAAATTAGTAACAACTCTAAATCTAAATAGAGCAGAAAAATACTTACTAAAATCAAACAACAGTTCACCATCATCAATAAGTAAAAACATGTAAAAACAAGTGGAAAATACTAGGACTGCAAACCTTCAAGGTTACAGCATACAGAAATACCAGTAATGAATCCTACCTTTTGGTAGTATCTTCTTTGACTTGATTTAGAAGCAGCACAGCGCTGTCAGCAGCAGTTGATGGCAGCGATCTGGTTTTTACATTCTTGTGTAATATATCAACAACTGCCTGCAATGGCAACATTTCAGTCAATTTCTGTCTGTTTTATAAACAATGTTATACAGCTGTTCGAGTAATAAATAAAATATATTATATTCTATTTATCACATCTCTGAAATAAGTCATTCAATACATTTATTAAGAGCACCAACATACATGGATACCAAACGTTTTTAGCAGAGTAGTGGTATCAGAGCTTTTACTATGTCCATATACCTTTAAAAATAAATTGCCAACTAATATAAAGCTACTGCATTATAAAATGCATATACATTATGATACCTGAATATTCATCTCCTTCACCGCTGTGTTGAAGACGTTGATATCATTACCAGCATATTTCTTCTGATTCACTAAGGCCTGACAAGCCTTGATGTAGCCAGCCAGTACTGCTGGCTCTATATCTCCACATAAACAGCTCTACAGTAGAATGATCATAAGAAATAGTAATCATATATAATGTAAATGAGTCAAGTTTTGTCATATACCAGTGATGTGAATTAATTTGGTACAAACCTACCTTTGAACTATTGGATTGCACATTGCTGAACATATCTAATGCTTTATAGTAGTCCGTCTCATAGAAGTATACTGTGCCAAGGTCAAAAGCAATCTATAATTAGAACAGTCTAGTGAAAAGCAATCTATAATTAGTACAGTCTAATTGAACATTACCTCAACTCGAACGCAGCGTGAAAATCAGCGGCGTAAACACTAAATCAGCAAGTCTGCAACCTTCCTATTGTTTAGCCTATCTGGAGAAAAAAATCTTCATCAGTTAGTATCATGGAGAAGAAAAAAATGTAAATTAATAAAGACAAATCAAAAGACTACAAACAATGCAGAAAAACAAACTTTACACAGAGAAATAAAGATTGATACCTGCTGGCTCCAAGATTCATTTTGTCGTATCTCTCCTTTTTCCCAGCTGAGTTTCACTTCACCCATTGCAGAGCCAGTAAAATCAAAGCACTCATAAGTGGGAATGCAAACCTGGCGATTCAAGTTCAAGCATTCGGTCAATGTTGACTTACACTTGCCAAACAATTTCTTAATCTGCAAAAGTAGTCAGTGATATGATATGATTAAAGATCAAAGCATCTTTTATAATTATTGGTTTAGGAACAGAAGCAGGTGCACATGTGTTATGCATCTGCATCCTATATTACAGTTGCGAGATAAGCCCTCAATACGATATTGAACACTACTTACATGTTGTTGGGTCTTTTATTTAAGTGTACTGCGTTGTGTATTAGACCAGAGTATAATATGGAACGAATTGTAACCCTGCAGCATCATGAATAATAATAATATATATGTACAAGCATGGCTATAGCTATTGGCTATTGGCTATGGCCATTGTCAAAATGTCATCACCTAATATGGTGGTGATGACTAACAAATACAACACATGTAGAATATGTATACAAACACAATGTTATGGTAAGGCCAGACATACCTGAGCTAATTTCTCTTCACCAATCTTTACCATTTGTATAACAGGCTCTGTTAAACCTGGTCTGAAATAATTATTACTAGTGTAACGCAATGAGATATCATGCAGGCATAATAATATAAAGTATAGCTAATTACAACCAAAAAAATTCAGAAAAAACTTAGAATGTCACTTCTAGAAAAGAGTAACTAGTCACTTACACTGGTATAGAGTTGGTTCTGGTTGGTTTCTTCGGCATACAGTCTTGCAATACAGTTTGCAAACACCTTCAATGATATAAGTAATGTGCAAGACAACTAGTGCATAGTTGCATAGCAATAAGACATGGCCAGGTTGCCATGCTAACATATGGTAGAAAATTGAATCTATATGGGAAACCTAATGCAACAAAAGTATTTTCTTAGGCACCATAGCGCATGGTGTAGACCCAAAGATTTAAGATTTGTAAGCAATAAATACTAACCATCTGTGATACAAGAGAAGAGAGAAAAAGTAATGATCAGAGTGATCATTTTGATTAAGCGTTTCAATTAAAGCTTCATCACTTTCCTCCAACTTCCCAGACGAAGTGATCATAAGCAACTGAAGTAGTTGAAGTATCAATGGACCTGGTATCGCACTCATCAAAGCTTTCAGATTCCATTGACCTAATAAAATGCATAAATTATATTTCAATCATTTATTACCCTATACATTTAGGCCTACTAACCACAACAAAATCTAGGGAATTATTGTTACACTTTCTGTCAATAAAATGTAATCAGTTAAATACCATAAGCAGCAATCTTGAGTGCCAGCAGCTTCAATGCATGGATCTTCTTTTTGAAATATTGCTTTTCTACTATCTCATCTCCCTTAGCACCTAAAAGAAGTGTTGGAATAAAAACTGTATAAATTAAATTATCACATATCTCAAGAGCTTATCAGTAGGCAAAATGTAAATATAGGTATTAATAATTGGAGTAAAATTTGATAACGCTCCCTACTAAAATGGACCTCGAACTACAAACACACAAAGTACGGAGTCCTTTATCACCATAAAACATAGAAGTAAGAAATATTAAAACAATTAGGCGTATGAGGTGATTGCAAAAGTTCAATATGTAAAAAATAATTACCTAAAATTAGTCCTGGACCTTTATTAGCATTTGCTTCATCTTTAATTGGAATCGCTCCTTCATTTGGCGGTTGGTCCTTCTCAATGTTCTTTGCTTCACCTGCGTTTAGACCTGCTTCAAGAGCGTTTGCTTGTTGGAGAAACTGAATAATCAGCTGATGATGTCCAGGGACAGCGTTTGCATTAGAAAGGTGCTCGAACAAGAGATCTGGTTTTAACAGAAATTCATACCATGATGTGGCAGCAAGCTTGGCGTCAACTAAATCCTCATTTATAACAGATGTGCCAGCATCCATGTTGCTCCTACAATTTTACTTATATCGATCATGTATGTTAGAGTCAGCCGGGGATGATAATAACACAGTCAATATTAATAAATTGGACCGTTTAACTTCGCGTATTACTACCAAATCAACGTTATAGTATAATTATGAATATTAAATCAACAACTGTGAATATCATATGACAAAAACATTGAAAAATGAAAACAGGATTCGCGGACAGAACAGACAGATAAGAATATGCTCAGCCAATAGAAGAATTAGCTGCAACTGATTGGTCGATGAGTAAGTATTGTGTTTCTAATTGGATACTAAAATTTTAGTTAAAGTTTAACACGACACCTTATGAGACGGGGATCCTAAATTTCACCCGATAGTGTCAAATCAAATTTGCAGTAGGCGCAACACTATCTTGCTTAGCAAAGGAAACTTCAAAATGCATAGTCTAGTGATATTTATATATTAAATTATTATAATAATATATAATATTATTATAATTACATTTTTGCAAGTCCAAGCTCTATTCCATATCTATTAATATTCATAATATTATTGTGCATTTTTTCTTTACTGAACTGCAAACAGTAAACTCTCCACTAAGCTAAATTCTAAAGTTAAAAGTAAGTAGTAATAGTAAAGTAAAAGTTATAGTAATAGTTAATAGTTTATTAGTTATAGTAATATTTCAGCGGAAGAAGTTCTTGTAAGGTCTGAACCTGATTAATTATGACGAGCTCATAAATACTAGGCCGCCAGAAGCAATCAATACCAATTATCGAATAATGTAGTCACATAAGATAAGTGCTGAAACAGCATGAAACCTGGCCATAGCTAATTTGATCACAACCTGCTAACAGATGAGGCACACCCCTTGCAACTGCTCTAGTATGTTCTAAAGAAGAAGAGAAGATTACCTTAGCTGAACCATTTGTAACTCTGTATGCACCAGAGCTGGGTCCAAGTCGGACTTGAAGTCAATAAGTCAAGTCATTTCTAAAATTGTGGAGTCGAGTCAAAGTAAAGTCTGTGTTGCCTCAGGTCAAGTCAAAGTCAATTAAAAATGCAATTGAAGTGAGAGAAAGCTAAAAGTTGCGTTTCCATAAACATTTCACATTTTACTTTTAGTAGATAATATTCCAATATATACAACATAAAGGTGTAGCTGGACATGAATATTATCTATGCAATTGTGGTAACGAAATAGTCCTCAATTGTAGTATTATTGGCATGATGGTCTAAACTGGCCATAATGATATTGTGGCATTGTATATAGTAACAGTGGTGTGAATGTGTGATATAGTGTTGCATTGTATCTATATACATACATGCATGTGCATATATAAACAGCGCATGGGACAGGGTGTCCACTGGCCAGCCCAACTTCTTAGCCTATCATAGCACTAATGCTATTGCAGATCATGATGACTTATCACTAGCGTATGTAATAAAATATTTTTTGATATTGTTTTATTTCCAAGTAAAGTTGACTTGTGACTCGACTTGGCAAGTCACAACTACAACTTGGACCCAGCTGTAGTATGAACCACGTCCACTGACCAGATTCCGATGGTTGAATCACTACAACTTACAAAACTAAACTACCCATAACTATACTAGTAATCGACTTTTCACCTTCTACCAAAGTGGAAGTGACCATTTATCAATCTTTGGTTCAGTCTTCATCATCATCGTCAAATACGAAATACAAATACTAATTTGATAGTAAAGTCATAAAAAATAATCACTGGTTCAGGATAAATGTGATGTGATTTAATCTGAAAGTCAGGGGATTGTCATTATTTAATCTAACAACACGATATGATTATCAACATGATCTGCAATGTTGAAATTGAGCATCAGGTTTATCATGTGCTGTAGTGGCTCAGCCGGCTGTAGTTAGTTTGGCATTGAGTACATAACTTCTGTCTCATTATCTGCTGGTATTGTAAAGACAGCAGCTCATTGAAATGGCTCATAATATTTCAACCACATACATGTTCACCAGAAGCAATTAAGCTATTACATAGTGTTTTATCATCAAATAAATTCACTAAAAATCATTTCTCAGCAGTTTTAGTTATTGGCTTGATTTAGTGTGACACTTGGCAGTTTTTTTGTTAAATTATCTATGCATTGGTTTTCATTTACATGTATGTCAAGATATGTGGTAACCTTTGACAGCCAACATCATTATATAGCCCATTCTGCTACATGTATTTGATCTGTCTATCTCTGTACTAATTCATTGCACACACATATAATGCATCTATACATATACAATATATCATGGTTATCAGCATGTACTGTTTTCTAGATAAGTATACGGTTGGGGCAAGATGATGTCTCTCATCTCTCCAGTGAGAAGTACTAGGGCACTATTCCATTCCTCTAAATGTGCTCTAGCTCCAGTGAAATACAAACACACATCTCCAGTAAAAATGGATCTATCTGGTATTTATCCTCCTATAACCACACCATTCGATGAAAATGAAGAGATAGATTGGATGTCATTAGAGAGTAATATGAAGAAATGGAATACCATACCATTTAGAGGCTATGTCGTCCAAGGATCAAACGGTGAATATGCTTATATGAGTACTGCAGAGCGTCTGGAACTTGTATCAAGTGTGAAAAGTATGATGGCCGAAGGAAAGCTGTTGATAGCCGGTTCAGGCTGTGAGTCGACTCATGCCACTGTTGAGATGACAAACAATATGGCTGATGCGGGAGCTGATGCGGCTCTCGTGGTAACCCCGTGCTTCTATAAATCTGGAATGACAGATGACGCAATGTTCGCTCACTTTGATCGTGTTGCCGATTCATCTAAGATACCAATCATATTGTATAACGTACCTGCCAATACTGGAATAGAACTTAGTCTAGATGTAAGTATTGTTACGGAAATATGTTTATATATGTTTATACTTGACCTAAATGTAAATACATGGAAATTTGTAAATAAACCTACAATCCATAATAAACATAGACATACATTGGGTTTAAATCATATTTTATCATACATGTATGTTTAGTCTGAATCGTGTTTTCTATTTTCTGTCTTTGATATTGAATGCCTCAGAATACCATTATAATAATCAAATGCCTAGTATGTATGTGTACATCTACCTAAGATTCTTGAATTCATTTTACAAACGGCAGCACATAGTCAAAGCATAATTGTTGCATACTTGCGAGTGTAGCTCTACATGTATATAGGCCTAACTAAACTGTAGTCTGTAGATGCTGATTCGGCCTAGTTTAGAGTAATGCAGGTCATTTTAAATCAATGCTCTCTTGGTAATAAGAGTGAAACTAATGAAGTAAGACTGGCTTATATGTAGGTGTAACTCTAGGACATATTCTATTCTTATCTTGTCCTATGGGTGCCATAGACAACAACTGATGCATATGAAAATACCAATGATATTGTTGTAGGTGATTGTTCGTCTTTCTGCTCACCCAAATGTCATTGGTCTAAAGGAAAGCGGTGGAGACATCTCCAAAATAGGAGCCGTTATCCACAAAACACAGACCAACGTGTTTCAAGTATTAGCTGGATCAGCAAGCTTCCTTTACGCTTCGTATCATCTGGGTGGTGTTGGTGGTGTGTGTGCCCTCGCCAATGTACTCGGCCAAGAATGTTGTGACCTTGAGAGTTTGTTCAACCAAGGAAGGTTTGCTGAAGCTGCAGAGCTACAAAAGAGACTCATCATACCAAATATTGATGTAACGCGTCGATTTGGAGTACCTGGTTTAAAACAAGCCATGGACTGGTTGGGGTATGTGGGAGGAAGAACTCGATCACCTCTGTTGCCTCTAACCACTAATCAGCAAGATGTCTTACGGAAGGATTTTAAGAAAGATGGATTTTTAGACTAACTTTGGTCCAGAAATCATTGCAACCAGCAGCTGCTGACAGTCTTGTTATTTTCCAGACTATACTTACACTTGTAGATGACTCATGTTATTCTCCTGTTGGTAGTCTATAGCAGAGCTCTGTTGGTACACTGTATTAAACTCATTGGCCGCAATTCTCTGCCAGGACACAACCATAGTGTAAAACTGGGAACAATTCTAAAATTATTAATGAGTTGAAATATTTCTGCTATTTTGGTTAGGCCTAAACCAATATAAAAACCGTAACAAATACATTGTATAATGAATTTTTTACTATTTTTTCTAATAAATATTTATACATTTACATTGTTCTGTCACTTCTAATCTATACCATCATGTGCCATCCTTATTGTTTTATGCAATGCAGTGTACATGTACACCATATGTTATAATCTAAAGTGAATTTACAGTGATGGGAGCCATTTATTTGAGGTGCATTATGAGTTTTGCTAATGTATTTTGTAACATGACATATGGACATACATCTGCCATCTTTAGGTAAATTACATTTTAGTGAACAAATAAATATTGGAATCTGTAATTGTAAATGAAGTAAATATTGCAGCTGTAGCACACAAATCACTGACCTCCGGTTGTATAAGTAGTTAGTAAAGAAGGCATTGTTCAAAAGTAATAGCAGAAACAGAAATCAATTATTGTAAAATTATGAACATTTTCCTATAAACAATTATAAAATATAGTGTTCTACTTCAATCTATAACCTCATTGGCCCAGCAGTAATACCTCTTCAAGTGCTCTGCGCTAATAAATTTACTGGGTTAGTATCTGACTGTTTTGTTATTTACTGGATAATGAGCATGGGCACTCATAAGCTATCGGTTATAATTAGAAGTTGTCTTCTCTCAATTTCCTTTCCTCTTCTTATGTAAGGTTGAAATACAGGAGGCTATATTAGCATTTGGCAGTGTTAGAATCGGCCTAGCTAGGGCTAAATTAATGTATCAGCTGATTTCAGTGCAACTGCAAAGTGGTCAAAGATAGTGGACCACTATCTTCCACTATCTTTGAAGTGGTGTCGTCACTGTCGTGTGAGCATTGTACAATTGGGAGTCATCCTCTATAGCTCTATTTTTGTTTCCAAAGTAGTTGTCCTCTCTTGCAAAGATGAATAGCGAAGTTGGTAAAAAGATTCCTTTAAGTAGCTGGGTGCAAAATAATTTAACGTGTGTCCACGCTGTTGCCCGATAGATTATTCTGTGTTTAAAAGAACTACAACTATTCGCGAATACCTACAAAGTGAAAGTTGAATCAAAGTAGCTGCATACACAAAATTAAAACAGAAGATCATTTTTAATGGCTTGATACTTTGTATAGCTTGGGCACCTCCTTGTAAAATACTTCAAAACAAGTGCTGAAATGTGTAAGTCATGATGCACGTATTATGTTGATGAGTGATGTTTTGCTGCAACATAAACATTTGAACACGAACAAACCATCGGCCACCGACTGACTGATTAGTCTCATGAGTCATGATTATCTAATTCAGGAAGAAGGTATTGTTCAGACCTGCCAACTCTCACGCATTGAGCGTGAGATTCAAGCAATTGCCCCATTGCTCAAGCTCTCACTCTCTTCTCACTCTTTTGCCCCATCAAAGCAATAAAAAATTATTTTTTGCCCCATTATAAAGTAATAAAAATGTTGTTTTTGCCTCATTTTGCTGTACTTACTTGCTTTCCTCAAGCCACAAAACTCATTCAAACAAAGGATACACAGTACACTTTATTGGCATTGCCACAATAGCCTTTATTTCATTGATATGGAGCATCAATTTATGTGTTGGGATACAGAGACGCCCTTTACTAACTAGGATCCTATCACAACACTTAGGCACCTACCATAAATGATAATCTGAATTCAGCTATAATATTGAATGCTAATAACAATATATACTAAAGTATAGGCCTGCTCATTACAAAATTGTTTTATATTATCAGTTGTATAGTGAGCTAAGCCTAACTAGTACCTGCATTACTGTAATTTGTACTGTGACAGTGAGATAAAATGGAATGGTGAGAAAGTATTAGTATAACTATATCAAATTTAATTAAAAAACCAATATTATTATAACTGTCAAATCGCCACAGTTCCAGGGTAGATTGGCTCTGCGGCAGACTATTTTGTATCTAATAGTACTAAATTGCTATATGAGATGTAGTTAATCTTATTGCTACACTTTGAAGCTTTTTTGTATAGATATGAGAAAATGAATGCATTCGAAAATGCTATCACTATCTTTATTTGACAATTTTAACAACGAGTGTAGCTTGATAACCAGGTTTTGGGAAGAGTTGGGCAAACTTCAAAAAATTTTAAGCCAATAGGCTATATCTGGCTCTCACATTGGCCTTTATACCCCTTATACATAATTCCACACCAAGCCAAACTGCCTCTCTAAAGACGATGATCAGCAATATAATTATCAAATTTGCTAATCTCTCAAATGATTTTCACCCATCAGAAGAATGATAGTCTTAAAAAAACGGTCAAGTCTGGCACTGGGGACAGCTCGTTTCTTCAAGCGTGGTAATATTGTGATGTTTGACTGTGTCTAGCACACTATCTTAAATACCACATGCGCTGAAATCACCCAATAAAACTTTAGGGCTGACCAAACACTGCTAGATACCGTAGATACCTGCAGATTACAACCTTATACAACTGATTAACAGGTCCAACGGGTTTCTATCATGCATAATATTGTGCATGCATAGGACCGTCCCCTGTTTCCAGGTCCAAGCTTGTATAACTTATTTTGAACTAAAACTGGTTACCCTGGGCACTCAATTCCACAGAGCATTTAATAAGATAGAGATAACTTTATTGTAATCCAAGTAGCAACTGAACAAAACAGAAAAATGTGGCACTTTTTATAAAAAACCTGGCTCTGTCTAGAGTCTGAAGGGCCTCAATACCCAACTAGTTATTCTACAAAAACTTCAGAGCTAATGCACCATCGACAACGATTTGGACATACATGTACATGTAATAAAAACACCCGATGGTCGAGCATAAAATTGTCAGCCCTTACAAGTCAGGTGGAGGATTGTGATCTACAATGTATGTGACAGTTATTTAATAAATATTTGCTTTCGGCTCTTGGCCTATAATAGATAACAATCAATCCCAGTCAGCAATGAACTCAAGTACTCAACACAATGTGGCTCAACAAGAAATACACATAAAACGAGCCTATACAACTAAATTATGGCTGAGAGATGTAGGGCCTACAGTATAGAGGCAGGCACAACTTTATGCTCTTTGGTCATAACCAGTGCTCTTCAGCAAAGTTTCAGATGAAAAAGTGTCACCCCAACCACAAACAAAGATCTAAGGCTACATAAAACTGTGTACTATTGCACCTAGTACAACACATGCAATTGAATTTGGTTAACTATGCGATATAGAGATTGTATTTACAGTTCATCACAATATGTAGGCCTACAACTTGTTTTACCCTTTTTCTACCAATGCGCATCAAATCATTAGCAACAAACTTTTTGGTAATATATAACTAATAGACATATTATGTTTAAAAGATATTTGGATCTTTGTACCACACAATTGTAAGCTCATCATAAGCAGACCAATTAACTGCTAATGCATTGGAGGACCTAAGCTTTTACTACAACTAAACAAACTGAAACTGAATTCTATGTAATTACATTAAGCTACACAACTCTATTAGATGTTATTACAGTAATCGTAAGGGCTAATATTAATAGAATAAATCTAGGCTAAATATATACTGGTCTCTTGAAGACTACGTTATTTTCACTAACTTGCTAAATTACTAGATTTAATTTTACATAAATAACAAACAAGCCACAATCTCTTAATTGGTCTACGAGTACTAGAACTATAAAATCTTAATTTTTATTTTCAGCCAAATTTACAAGCACGCTAGCAGCTAGTAATTAAATTATATTAATAAAATGATATTCATATCTTTCATAATCATAATGATTGTAATGATCAATTCAGAGGCTTTGTGAGTGTCCCAATTAAAAAAGTTTTTGCCCCTTTTATGCAACTCACTCTGTTGCCCCACCCCTAGGTTGGCAGGTCTGGTATTGTTGTATAAGTTGAAGAGTTGTTTAGTGCTGTTTAATTTGTTGCTTAGTTTCATTTAAATATCTTATCAACATAATCTTGAATCCAAATTTCAGTGACCATGAGGTAGCTTACTGGCTAGCTCTTATTTAATAAATTTTTATTTATTAACTTATTAATGCTTCAACATCCTACATGTACATTGTCTTACCAACTTGATTAGATCATCTTCCTCTGCCAGTCTGCCTGCTAGTTTATGGACTTTTGCACACAGATATTTCCGAAGTAGTTTAAATTTATGTTCGTGATTCACATTTTTAAAGTATATTTCGATTCTAAAGTTAGGCCTACATGTAATTGCTTTTACTAGACACTGCCTCATTCTAATTCAGGCAACAGAGGATACAAACGAACATATGTCGACCTTTAGATCTACAGTACATCTTTATTCTCCACTGAATAGATGTACCATGTCTAACCTTCTAATCCATTTTTTGATTTCTCAGCAAGTCTGACACACCGGCTTGTACTCCTTGGCGTGACCAGCCCCACGCAGCTTGAACTGCCAGATGCCAGTGCTGGCCACTTCTCTGCGAGAAAGGCCTAGATGGTATGGACTCTTTTGGGCAATGGGGGGGGGGGGGGGTAGAGGAGTTGTCTTAAAGCCATGCTACTTGTATGACCTCAAGGACTTTTTATTTGAGACCCAAGAGCAATTGTGGCTGGATGCTCTTCCTAACACCACCGTGACCAGGATTCGAACCTGGAACTGGCAGCATGAAAGTTCCGCATTCTAATCACTTGGCCACGGCTGCTTCCAACAGTATATTGTATATAATTCATTTCATCAACTATACAGTAATGTGTTTTTAGAATTTGAAAATGAGTTCCAGAAGAAGTTCCAGACCTTCCGATAAACTGAGGTAATTTGTTATTTGGAACGTTATATTTATCAAATGTAATAGTAGACCTGTAGGCCTACATTAATTTCACTGAAAACTGCTCCTTGACTCATTTTCTCATAGCTACATGTACATACATTGTGCCCTTATTAAGTGTATAATATGCATACAGGTTATTATGTTGCATCAGCCTCTCTTCTAGTTCAAATCATGTAAACCCTTTGTGTAGAGTTATCACACCTTGGGTACTGTGCAGAGGTGATAACTCCACACAAATAGTTCACATGGTTTGAACTGCTCACTCTCCCAAGACCATCCACTCTGTTTAAATGTGTCAGCAAGATGGAGTTGTCTTACTTTCAATCCAGTTTAGTCCATATCATACATGACAAGTTGGGCTGACATCAAAGAGGGAGATTTTTACACACGCTAGGCAAACCTCACCGACTCTTTGACTGCTAAAATACCTAAAATGTAACAATGGCACCACACTTTATGTCTGCTGTGGGCACAGTTCTCAGTTACATGTAGTTACAAACTAAGCTGGTGAAAAATGATTTGCTACAAGTACATGTACTAGGTTGTTACAAACACTAGTAGACGGAGTTGCTTGCCCGCACAAAACTAGTGAAGACAGACTAGGTCTCAGACTAAGCCAACCATGATGTCCCATATAAGTGTGAAGATAATATAAGATAAAATAATATTAATTTAAATTGCTGCAATTAGTTTAAAGGGTGTCACATTACATTTCCTGACTGTAACCAATCTGGTCACTGTTTCGTTTTGAGGTGGTTTGTTAACTACCATGAAGGAACATTAATTACTAATACTGTGTATGACCACCGAGATACATGTACTATCTTCTATTCATTTACTATTCATTGCAAAACAGACAAAAGTTCTATAGTTGGAGAGACTAAGCTTGCATAGCATTAATAAACAAAATAGCTCCAAAGCCAATTATATCATACAAACAGCTAGCTGCTAGCTTGGTGGTCAGCTTATATGTCCATAATAGTCATCGAACAAACCAATAAAAGTTACTATTGACTAAAGTCCCAAACCGGGAGGGCTTGCAGGAGTTTAAGAGTTTGCAGAAGATGGGTTCTGAAAACGGGAGAGTCCCGGTGAGACCAGGAGAGTTGTCATGTATGGTCCATATATACTCATTTAGCCAGACTATTTAATAAGACTTAATGATGTGCTATGTAGCCTATAATATTTAATTTGACTAAAATTCAAAATTGTTATCTACATTGCTATTGGCTGCCGGTTGCCTAACTAAAGGTAAAATAACTCTAGCTACACTATGCTATGATTGAATCGTATAAATATTGTATTTGCAAAACACAAAATGTTGCTTATGTGTGTACATTACTCTGACATTTCACCTTGCCAAATTAAACTCAACATAATATACATAAGATACCTATTTATATCAGTTTGATCAGGGAAAAGTTTTCAGGGAAAAGTAATTTAATGCAGCGATGTCCATGCATGTATTTACTGTAAGTAGACCTATTACTTGGAGTTACTATCTCTTGTTAGTGGGGAGGGTAACTCCATTCACAAGCTAAACTTGGTCATTATTCTCATATTTCGACTACATGTATTTCATACTTAAAAATATGACCTGACGCTTTCTACACGAGTTTCCGTTATAAATTGCATTATGCTGTTCTTTAATCAACCTTTTGCTATTAACTTAGAAATTCGCGAAATGTTGATGGTGACGGAGGGAAGCCTGTGAACAGAACAACCAATAATAATGTCAGCTCTGGGAGAGGTAATTCTAAGGTATCAACCTCTGGCAGAAGAAGTGCTGGAGCATCTGGTATAAGCACAACTCGTGTCAGTTCTAGCTTTAGTAGACCACGGAAAGCTAATAATATCGACTCCCTAACTTCCAAGGTTTCTGCCATAAAAACAACTGAGGTAGTTGAAAGGTAGGCTTAATAGATATATTACAATGATGTTAACAAATATACCTACAGAAGAGATGTTTAAAAAATGAATAGTTTGAGGATGTGCAGTTGTGTTGGTTTGTAGGTTACCAGATGAAGTGCTGTTGATATTATTCAGCTATTTGGATGCAAGTGATCTGCTGGTAGCTGCTCGAGTATGTAAAAGGTGGCTGAATATTGCAAATGACAAGTAGGTACACATATATGTCGCTAAAAGTGCTATGTGTTACATATGTTACATTACAATGTACATCAAAGCACCTTTTGGTATACAATACATTGCAGTATATCTAGTATATAACATTCAGCATTACGCAATAAACTATAATTGATGTTGTGCTATGTTACGTTATGGTATGCTATGGTATGATTGACAAGCTAGCCTTGGTTACCAAGTTGTCTTTTTCTATCATCATATCATAGGCCAATGTTCTATCAACACTTGCACCAAAGCTTAGGTTACTAAACTCGCATATCTATATTGTATGTATGTGCAAGTGGCGAGTTTCATTACCTCCAGTGATGCAAGGCATTCAGTCATGTGATCAATTGCTATCAGTAAACTTGTCTCTATGTATTTTGTGGGACTAATTGTAAATGTATAAAAAACTAGAAAATACGATATCTCGGGTAGGGATGAACTTTGTGCTAATTAAATTACACTGAGTTATAATCTAAGACATCAATGGGGACTCTTGTTAGAATATCAATATAAATATAATCTTCCGAAAATTGTCGCTGCCTCAATCGCAATGAAGGTTGTGAGTACTGCAGAGCCGGAATTCCAAAATAGATGCAATTCCCACTGAACTAACCAGATAAATTGAAATAGGTGGAGCTGTCACAGTCACGCCCCACCTTGACGTCTTATTCTAACCCAAGCGCTTTGCCTAAACCTCAAAATTTTAGACTGTAGGCAAAGAGCGTAAAAGGAAAGAGGAATCACTCAATGATAATACCCTGTCTCACCAAATACGCCCAATTTGGCGGTCCCGACGTTCCGTTATTCACTTACCCGCCACCTGCTTACTGGTAATTTGGATAGCTGTTCGACTTAAACGCGCAACTTTACTGCTGTCATATTTACGATTCTGTATTGATATCTCGTAAACATAAATAGATGGTTTATACGACGCCGTTATAAATAAGCGCTTATTATTGGTCTGCGGAACGCCAATAGCCATAGTGGATTTGTACACAAGGTGGCACAACTCCTTTCTTAATCCGGACCGCGTTTGAAGGCGGGGGAGGGACAGTTTTTGGCCGGAGTGATCCCTCTTTCCTTTTACTCTCTTTGCTGTAGGATAGGATGGCCCAGCTGCAGGCCCAATTAATAATTTCTTCTAGTATTCCTGTACTCTACAGCCACTAATAAGATAAAAGCGACAAACAAACCGACTATTACTATATTGATATACTCATACTATTACTATATTGATATACTCATACTATTACTATATTGATATACTCATACTATTACTATATTGATATACTCATACTATTACTATATTGATATACTCATACTATTACTATATTGATATACTCATACTATTACTATATTGATATACTCATACTATTACTCTATTGATATACTCATACTATTACTATATTGATATACTCATACTATTACTATATTGAAACACTCTTTCTATTACTGTTATGATTTTCACTATTGGCAACTCCTATATTGCTCATACGTGTCGAGGGTAAGTTATACGGTTGATAAAGTTGCTTTGAAGAAAGAATGTACTATACGAAGAATGCGCTATGCACATACTGTTATACCCTCATATTATACAAACAGCTATGGGGTGCGTCAAGATGTCATGCGATCAAAATACTCTCTAAGCTGCGTTATAGGATAGGGGACCACATGAGTGAGTGCAAATGAATGTGAAATGCTACTTGTTGGTGACTAAACTATGCACTACGCAATATAATGTACAGTAAATTTTATAATTACATGCTGTATAATGGTGTAGAATTTACCATGTTGTAATAGAATCATACACACATAGGTTGCGTGTGTGTGCAACTACCATACATTTTGTTATTTACCGAAATATTGAATACAATCATGTTCTTTGAATATTTAAGTTATTTAACGAGTAACGTTGCAAAAGTTTATGGTCTAATGTTTTTTGGATGGTTTACTCTGATGTAATAATTCTTAAACAGCACAAAAGTATGTTGGAGATTATCTGTAAGTGTGAACTTGGGTTAAAAGTTCTGTGACCTATTACTAGATTACTGGTCTAGTATTTTAATCTGCTTGGAATCAAGGCTCACATGGGCCACCTGCAAATACAGCGTTCAATTTATTGTAGCAACGGCACATTGTTATAATGCATAAACAGCATGTACCTCAACTATATACAGTGTACAATGGCATCTCACCTGTTGTGATATGTACTATCAGTTAGATTGGCCGCATAAATATTAATGCTTTTCCTCTTCCTGTTGCAGTATGCTATGGCAGAAGATGTATAGAAAGTATTTATCCAAGACTAAAGCAGGAAAAGATGTTGGTATCCCTCTAGACACACCCACTCTATTTTGGAAAAAGAAGTGTATTGAGAAGTTAGTTGCTAGCTCTATTATTTATAATCGCAATCAGACTGACTCTATGTAACTGCATGTTATTTAGTAGCAGGCTCAACCGTTGGCCATCTCTTTTTACCAACTTTTATGAGAAGCGTTGTTACAATCACACAGATTCTGTAGTCACAGAGACGTTAATTTAGACATTTGACATACACTATGGAATACTCGTGATTTCATCCTCAATCACAGTTTGCTGCAAGTTCAAGCAGATTTTTGCTTGAGAAATATGAATATCTTAGAATTCGAAAAATACAATTGTACTATATTGTTTTCACTTTATGATTCTGGTTGAATATTAAAATTATCATTCAGCATTACACTAAATAGTGTTAGATTATAGACCCTTCTGGTGTCTGAGTTACTTTTGGTAATGTGTCAACTACTATCACTAATTCTTGTAGCTTGCAAGCTCATAGAGCAAGTGAATTAGTAGTACATAATATACAGTATAGATAATTCAGTTTTATGTGTTTGTTTACATTATTCCATAGATCAGTAGAGCTGAGGAACACTTCAGTGAAAGCTAAAATGAACGCAGTGGATATGTACACAACACTTCCAGAGAGAATCAGTCCAAACTTACAGTAAGTAAGTGTACAGCGCACTGTTCTGTATATATAGTAAGTAAGTGTACACTGTTCTGTATATACGGTAGGTAAGTGTAGAACTTACTGTAGTTATTCTGTCCCCTGTCACACTTCAATCACAATAAGTTGTCAAGTCAGCCTGTACTGGTGTGTATTTTAATTTACAATCCAAGACACTCTTTTATCCTCTAATAGGAAACTGGGAGTGAAGTTCACGCTGGCATTCTATGACGGCAGTGGAACACATCATTATATTAGACATGACGATTGTTTCTACCATAGGATGTCGGTTTCAGCTAGATGGTAAGATAGTATAATAACAACGTTAGGTATTGCAAAGATAGCCTTTGTTCAGCGACTTGAGGCTATCAGTCATCCTCTATTATATAGTCTAATAACTGAGTATTCCTACCTGCAGTTGATTAGGTTATATTGTGGTCTAAGTCTATATTTCTATGAACAGGAGCAGTTTGACCGCTAAAGACTTGTTCTAAGAGATTGGGGCATTTTAGCAATGTGTACATACAAATACTATATCTGTCTAACCTATAGCCTAGTTATCTTATTCTTATCTTAGGTTTAGCTTTGAGAACTTGCCACATGTGTCCCGACTTCAAACTCTCAAGGTTCTAGCACTGAACCCAGTCTTTTATGATCAGAAAGGATATGCTTGTAAAAACAGGTACGTATGTACTCAGGTGGTATGATTATACTACTTACACTCTTTACAGGCGTGTACATTCCATATTATACCATCCGCACATTGGTTACATGGCATGGTTAGTTTACTAATGTACTGTCCTCTATTCTAGCCCGTGCCAAAGATCTCTGTTCGCTCAGTTTCCACTGAATTGGTCAGAAATTACCTCGGGTGAGCCGATGGTCTCTGATTCGCTAGTTGACATATACTCCATCTACCCTGAGCTTATTCTAGCTGTATGGAAAGATGGCGGAGGGATTGCATATATCGTAGCAAACTTTCACTACGACCAGCTGGTTGAGCGGTAAGTTACTTAGCCATCTAGTTTCAGTTTTCTCTTCCAGAAGGTTCTAAGGACTGTCTATAGAATCCAATGTTTCTTCTTTTTTCCATACTCTTAGAGCTTGGGATCATGTTTTGGGATTGGGGCTGAGGATTGTCCATCATATCAGTGTACGAAAGAGAAAATAACTTTTTTGCTAAAGTTACAATGAAGAGCTGAGACTATGTCACTCAAGTAACTGAGCCAATATGCACTCTATGATTTGTATTGCTGTGCCTGTCTGCTCTATATACTATATACATGTATCACACTGTTCTACTGTGGTATAGTAATTATATACGTATTGGTTGACCCCTTGTAGATGTATCCAAGGTACATTCACATCTGCTCACATTGTGCACAGACCAACTGGACCGCCACTCAACTCTATACATGGTTTCTTTGGATACAATGTCACCGTAGAACTACGTAACCAACGACAGACCATTTGGAGCCAGCAGTTCAGAAACGCCACTAAATATATCCGTCCTGGTAATACTCTGATATAATATGCAGTTCATTTCTACAGTTACTCTGCTTGTTGATGTATTTTCTGTGTAGTGACTACAAGTCTGGGTTATGGTGTAGGTATAGTGGCATATACTGGTATTTTGGTTAAGGTTAGGCTTGGGGTTTACAGTGTCACCAGTGCAATCTTCTACAACACATGAATAGTTGGTGTCAATTATTCACATCTGCTCCTGCTGTCTGTGTACCACGTATATAATGTGTTCATGTATATTATTCATTGTATCACATACGCTTGTCCGCTATGCTTGTCTGTATCATTACAGATTGTATATGTCATCTCGAACTGGTATCTACCAGCAGTGAATATCATGAGCCATTAGACAAGCCTATCCAGTTCCTATGGAAGAGTAATTTAATAAAGAGCAAGACACCAGTATGTTTCCACTATTTCAATGTCTATTGCTATAAATATTACATATTATATAATTATCTACCTTGTGTTTGGAGTTATGCCCCTCTGAATATTAGGAATCAATTTTAGTTATTTCATATCAAGAGAAAATCTTGAAATACTCGGGTATTGTTTTGCAAAGTTTAATGGCAACTCCACATTGTAGCCAGTATACCACAAATGACGTTGTGCTAACATTTTCTAGAACTTCTGCATTCTGGATATAGCCATAAGAGATGATAGAGGTCGGCTGGTGTGGTGTGTCAGCGATTTTGTTAAAACATCACCAAGTGATGTGGAACTTTGCTTTGGTGTTGAAGATACAGAAACAATTTCCTACAAGTGTGGACAGTGGGAGGTTTCAATGGCGATTGAAATGGTATGTTGTGTAATAGGACTGTTTTGCTGGTACAATAATAATATTACTAATTACTAGTTACTAATCAAGGTCAATTGGATAAAATACTGAAACAATTCTTATTTCTTTTATGATAGTCTTGGTGTATTGGATTAGGTGTTTGAAACATGTGAAACCAACAGTTTGAGCATCTTGACCAATGAAAATGTGGTCTAGTAGCTACTCTCGTATTTACTTCATCACCAGCGGATCAATTGCTAAAATATTTATGAATTTTCCTGTTGAATTTCCCTGCTGTTCTATCTTGCCTTTAGGAATGTCAAGTTGTAGTATAGTTTTGATTTGAATGTTTTCTGCTAGGCTTAAATTTTTAACACTGAAAGTAAAAACTTTTCTTGGTGTGAGGTTCAACTTCATAGTGTTTCTGTTTCAGCAATCAGATAACAAGGTGCAAAAGGTAGTTATGGTGAAGATTTCTCAGAAGGGCTAGTTTCGGCCATAGAAGATGACATGATATAATGGCAATAGATGTCCTCAAATTCAATATTAACCTCATTTTATGGAATTCTCAGAAAGTCCTTATAGATTGTTTCTTTATTTTTTGACCCAAGTATGATGTGATTTATTTAAATATTTATGTTATAATTCCGCCCAGCAATAGATTATAGTAATCGACATATTGATGTTCATACAATGTGATATATATATTTTACAAGTTCAGCAAAAACTTTATACATATTTTTTATTGACTATAAAACTAGAAAATATAAATTTGCATGGTGAAACTGCTATTCCTTTGCTAGATAACTATATTATATAAGAGAGTCTGAGGGACCGATGGACCATCAGTCTACGAATAATGCCCGATTATTTCATTTAGTCCAAAATTCCACACAACCAATGCATCATTGGGAGTTACGGCCAAAACATTACAAAACACTTGAAGGTTGCAAAAAAAGGTCCCGGAAGAAGATGTAGGTAAAACAATATTTAATGTAAGATCTGCGTTGAATATACATAAACAGCATAAGAATTGATTAGATTTTCACTGTGCATTCTGCCATGATTGTCAGTTATATTATACGACATTATCGATATTCTTCAGCGGTTTATCACAATGCTGCTGGCACCATTACGTGTATGTGCAAATATTTCTCATGTCAGTGAAAGCATCTCAGTTTGTTAAGGTTATCTTTGGGTAGACTAACATTTATTACTTGAACACTGTCACATGCAGTAAGGATTATGTCTCCGTCTACTACTTTCTACTTCTGTGCCTTGCTATGCTTAGCACTTCCTGCCGATGCCTTCAGAGTTGGATCGTGGAATTTGTACACATTTGGAAACGCCAAATCTAAAAACCAAATGGTTATGGAGAACATTGTGAAGGTATCAAGTTTTACTTAATTGTAGTTCATGTACATGAAATGTTTACATGTATTTAATTATAAATCTAACAATGTAGAAAAAAAGAGTTGTTTTTACTCTGAAACAGTTATTAATATACTAGTGAACAAAAGGGGTTTAATGGACTTACATGTACATCGTTTTATACATAGCAGACTCTTATGCCCAATCGAGGTCTGTCCTCACATTATTGCATAAGGGGCTTTTTGCGTTTGAATTTATCCAGACTTGAACAGGTCTTGGGAAAGAGCCAAATTACTGTAAAAGAAGCTCTGCTTTTCTGTATCTCTCAGCTGCTTGTGAGACTCGACAAAACTAACCCTTGTATGTCGTCTTTTTGAGCTACTTTTGCAACCAAACTTTCAGGCACAAACCAGCTTGCTCAAGAATTTTCTGATCAACTTCTTGTGCAGGTGTCAAACCAGCTTGGGTCAAGAAAACTTGGGTGTACCGATGAACAAAGTCTTAGTTCACATGCCCTTCCAGCCTAAGCCAGACGGCCAGCTTGAGACTTTTATTTGCGACCATGCTGGTCCAAGAGGTTGGGAAGACCGTGTTGTAACAAAATTTCTACCAAAAAGTTGATTTTTCAGGCTGTGAAGTAGAACCCATCAAGTTCAAACAGTGTAATAAACATCATATCCCGTTAAGCCTAGTGAAGGCGGTCCCTACTTTATCATAGCTACCCATACGCTGCCTAGGTCAGTAACCTGGCATCGTGCCTACAAGTACTCAATTCTCAACACAGGTGCTGCACTCTACTATGTCTGCTGATTTTGATCTCTACTTTTCAGCAGCTGGCCCATGCATCACCTCTAGTAGGTCGTTTGTAGAGGATCGAACCTCTTCTGATGCCATAGCTGGTACGTCCTATTGGCGGTTGGCGTTCCACACTAACTGGTTGACTCTCTCATCTTAATACATGCTGTGCTGACGATCTCCCAGTTACCTATTCAGACAATCCAAAAATAGGTGCATTTAAATTGCAAACTGTCTGCACTCTGCTCTACTCAATAGTGTGAAGCTATTGCATTTTAGATTATCTAACTTTTCTAATACTTTTACATTGTGTTTATTGTGTACACATACGTATACCACTATTACAGGTTTTTAGAAGATATGATATTCTGTTCATCCAAGGTGTCAGAAATGCTAACGGTGCTGTTCTGAGGAAACTAACTACAGAGCTAAACGATGGGTTAGTAAATGTACATCTTTTGAGGTTTATCAGCCAGAGTTTAAAATTTCTTTTCGAGTTTCCCCACATTTTCTGCAATTTCTGAAAGGGTCTGAATAGCTTTTAATTCTTAGTGTCTTTGCGACCAAATATTCAAGCACATACCAACTTATTCAAGAATTTCCCAATCATCTCCTGGCGGATAAGTGTTTTGAACACACTGCCCTGGGCCAAATGCAATTAAAATTCTTATTTTCATGCAATAAATTTGGGTGTACCAATGAGTTGGGGATAATTTCCTCTGGCTAAGCACAAGTTCAGGTCGCAACCTCTTTCAGCCTCGGCCAATTGGTTATTTTCAGATTTTTATATGCAGCAGGTTAATACTTATGAATACCACATAGTGGAGTCCAAGAGAATTAAAAAGTTCATGTTTGTACAACCAGGGAAGACAACATTCAAATAGAGTTGATAATCCTATGTAACTACTGTAGTACCTACATGTATATAAAACAGTTTATATGGGTATTAAATGTATTATATAAGTTTCTATCACCTTGATTATTTATGCTACATGTATTTTTTCATCGTTTGCAGTGAGCCCAGGTTGCTCTTCACTGACATTCTGTTGGAGTTGTCCTTTCATGTTTTATTGGAATTATGGTGCTGTTTAACTAGTCTTTTACATGCTCATGGCCTCGTGTGCATGTATGGATAGAAATTACAAATGTGTATTGACTGGTATAACTTTTGTAGAGCAAGTTTGCTCCGATTTCAACAATTTAATAAAAATTGTTAATATTTCAGTAATCAAAGTTGGGCTCGTGAGGCAAGTGAAAGATTGGGAAGCCAGAAGTCGCAGACTGCTTTTTTCTACAGGTTGGCTCTAACTCTAGTTCATTGAAACCAGACAATGTTAATACCATGAGCCATGAACCTACATGTTTTAGATAGCATGCACATGTATACCAAGTTTAGTCACTGTAACCGATATACTAATGCAATATTGTTGTACTTATTTGTTTCTTTTTTTCAGGAATGACAAAGTTCAACTAGTTGAATCTTTTCAATTTGACAATTTTACTGACAAGTTTACAAGAGTGCCTTTTGGTGCATTGTTTAACACAACAGGTAGGCCTTCATCTACAATCTATATATTGTGGTGAGTCTAACTAAATGTATGATTATAGGTCTAATATATCTGGAAATTGTATGTAAAACAATAATAAACACATTATATGTTATAGGGATCGCTTACTAACTTCGAGAAATTCCAAATTAATTAATTTGGCTTTTTAGTTTAAATGTGTATGATTTTATGATACAACATAAGCTTAAAGCTATTATTTTTGTTCCGCTTCACATGTTGAATTTTTGCAGTAATAGCAATATGTGTTTACAGTTCCTGGTCTGCCAAAGTTGGGGATAGTAGGTGTTCGAATACAGGCAGAGCAGGCATTCCCAGAAATCCAAGCCCTTCGTGATGTCATGGAGTCTGCAAAGGCAGTGTGGGGCATTGAGGTGAGTAACACAATTAGTATCTGTGTTACTTAATGTTGAATGTGGGGTGCATGGTACACACTACAAGTACATGACTGTACACACTGTACATGTACATGTATATCATCTTTTTAGACTAAAGAATATTATCTTATACATGTATATTAAGATAATCATTGAAATGAAAAATCAGCCCGGGTCATAAAAAATCTAAATATACATATAGGTGTTGGTGTTGGTATAGGTGTTGGTGGCCGAGTGGTCTAGCGCTAGTCACTCTGATCTTGCAGCAATGATGCCAGTTATCTGCAAGGACGTGGGTTCGAGTCCCACCAATGACTTGGAGGTTTTCGTTCTGTATAAGGTTTCCTTCCGTGCCGTAATAGTATCTAGTTCTAGGAGCCGTGGTGGGCCCTCGACTAACTCTGCTATTGGGCAGCTACGCTAAAGGATTGTGTTTGACACCACGGATATTATTATTATTATGTTCCTATATGGTAGTGATTTTCAACACGATACTTTTCTCAAAGTGTATATTTTAATGCTGAGAAATATAATCAGTGTTGACTACTACATGTAGAATTATTGTTGGCCTCCACGTAAAGTGATAGATGTGTAAAGTGATAGATCCGTCTGCATGTCCATGTAAGGGTCACACAACTTGGTATACACATATGTATGCAAGGGTCACATAGGTTGATATACACATATGTATGCAAGGGTCACATAGGTTGATATACACATACATGTATGTATGCAAGGGTCACATAGGTTGATGTACACATATGTATCCAACTTGATACATGTGTGTACATCTGTATGTAAGAGTCACCCAACTTGATGTACATCTACATGTAAAGGCCACATGAGTTAATATGCACATCTGCGAGTAAATGTCTTAATTTTTATGTTTAGCAAATATGCAAGACTTATGCTACTGAAGAATATTCTCAAAATACACACGACTGTGTATATTATGCTTATTAGACTATTAATACGAGAACCGAAGCATCCATTTTACGTAGAAATAATCTTTTCTCTATAATTTAGGCAATTTGTGATCTTTTGCAGGATGTTATGTTGCTCGGAAGTCTTAAAATGTGTACATATGTTACTAAAGAGCAGTTGGCAAATGTCAGCTTGATCACAGACAAGTCTTATCATTGGTTAATCGATGATAATGATGATACAACTACAACCAATGCAACTACTTGTGCTAATGATAGGTTAGTAAAGTATTACTGGAGTTGTCTGAACTTGAGTTGAGTAAACATTATTATGCCTATAATTATGTTAGTAGAGGTTTTTATTATTTATTATAACTATTATCAATAGTAGGGGTAGTTATCATGTCTGTTAATAATAGCACTGTTTGATATAATAAATATATGTACAATGTACTCGTATGTAGGAATATTAGTAGTAACAGACCTATACATGAATACTGTGTTTACATTATGACATGCATGTATGTCGGTATAGGGTTATTTATTACACTCAAACCATCCACATATTGTACTAATTTAGTATAGAAGAATAATTTTATGGAAATGTGACCAAAACCCTGTCCTCTCAGTCTTACCAAGATCTACTGTGGACGAGATATTTTGATTGCACTTGATGTGTCATTCCACATATATTATTGTAATGTTTTTGGAGTGTGTTACATACAGGAGCCGAGGGCTACAAGTATGTGAAGGGCTTGGAAGGTGGTAGAGGCCGAACAAGTAACCTTCTGCTCATTACATAAAGAGTGAACAGTTATTATATGTGCTTTTATTTGTATATTGTATATTATATCAGACGTAGGCCGATGCCGAGACTCATTGGAGCTCAGGACCGAGGAGTGCGGTGAAAGATTGTGTGTTCTAAGATCTTAGGCCCGACGCTAGATTCATATAGAATCCGGGATCGACCTAAGTCTAAGAAGGAGTGTAGAGATGTGCTTAAACTAGGATGGGGATGAACTCGAGCCGTACTGGATCTTAATGATCCTCCGGTAGAGTTACCCGCCTAAGAGAGTAAGCCTCTATAGGTTTGAGTTAGGAGATGTTGCTTTATTGAAGCGCAATCAACAACTGATTTGATACAGAAAATGTACTGCCTTTTATACTATATCTACTTCCGGCCAAAAGAGCCCGACATGGTATCGGCCGGCCGACATGGTATCGGCTCCGGAACTGATGCAATGACATGGATGGTTCCGCCCGATGTCGGCCACAAAAAGGGTCGGCCTTGGCACAAAATGTGCTTACAATAGTGTAAAACACATGATATTTAATTATGAGTCCATTCCATAACATCGGCCACAAGATTACAAAAGATGGTGCAAGATGGCAAAAGACTCTATTTAATTCAATCAGACAAGAGCACGCAATTACTAACAACATATGTGGGAAAAACCAAGTTGCAATACAAGTCTAATTCCAATGGTCTGATTGACAAGTATAATGGAAGGCACACAGTATACAGTATAAGTTGATTAGATATATAAGTAAGGTAACATGCATGAGTATAATTGTAGCATAAGGTAAAGCATCATGCATGAATGAATATGGATAAGATTATTGTCAGTGTTTATGTACATGTTTGTGAGAATACAGTTTGTATCCAGGCAGGCTGTTTCACCACATTATTATAGAATCATACATATTACATTGCGTTACAATACATTACATAACGTAACATCACCTTATGTTATATTACATTACCTTAATACGTTAGGGTATGTTATGTTATGTTGTATTACATTACATTGCACTATGCTTTTGATGCAAAGAATTTGTCTATTGTACAGTCAGAGACTTGTTTCACATCCATGAAAATTCCAGTCCCAGATGGCCCCCAAGTCGTCTAGCACAGTGATGAACAAGACACTTTATCACTACACCAAGCTCAGCATCCTTAAAAAGGAATGTTCGCCAGTGAGCAGTAGATATGCTCTGAGCTGTGCTAGTCGATTAGGCGTCATGGAGGCTCTGGGTTCAAACCCCAGTCAGGGACTGGTATTTTCGGGAATGTGAAACAAGCTTCTGACTGCTCAATAGACAAATTTTTTGCATGGAAAACATCATAATAATTATGTCAATATATTTTGTTTTGAAGAATCGTTATTACTGGAGATGCACTGAATAGGTCTGTTATCCACAACTCTGCCAAAGCGTACAGGTTTGATGAGGAGTTCGGTCTCTCTCTTACTCAGGTATCTTAAGACAGGCAGTTGATTCTAATAGTGTATAAACAAGTTTCATTTTATTTACTATTTAAATACATGTGCCATAAATATCTTCTAGTTATATCAAATAGTGCTAGGAAAACTGTCCTATTTAGTTAAAAAGTAGTGCAGTTTGTTGTTTCAATGTTCAATCAACTGGTGGTTTGATGTGATGTCATTTTGTAGACCGAAGCCATCAGCGATCATTATCCAGTAGAAGTTGATCTATCTGCTGTAACTGAGATTACAACCACCACCGCAGCTCCCACCATTGCACCCGCCACCATCACTGCACCCGCCGCCACCATCACTGCACCCGCCGCCACCATCACTGCACCCGCCGCCACCATCACTGCACCCGCCGCCACCACTGCACCTGTCACCACCGCATCCACCACCAACGCACCCACCACTAACGCAACCATCACAAACACACCCACCACCACCGCACCCTCCACCAATGCACCCGTCACCATCGCATCCACCACCAATGCACCCACCACTAACGCACCCACCACCCGTACACCCTCCACCAGCGCACCCACCACTAACGCAACCACCACCAACACACCCACCACCACCGCACCCTCTACCAATGCACCCACCACCAATACACCCACCACCAATGCACCCGCCACCAATACACCCTCCACCAACGCACCCACTACTAACGCAACCACCATCAACACACCCACCACCAACGCACCCGCCACCACCGCACCCGTCACCACTGCATCCACCACCAATGCACCCACCACCAATGCACCAACCACCAACGCACCCACCACCAACGCACCCACTACCCGTACACCCGTCACCACCGCATCCACCACCAATGCACCCATCACCAATGCACCCACCACCAATGCACCCACCACCAATGCACCCACCACCAACGCACCCACTACCAGAGCACCCACCACCAAAGCACCCACCACCAATGCACCCACCACCAACGCACCTACCACCAATGCACCCACCACCAATGCACCCACCACCAACACACCCACCACCCGTACACCCACCACTAACGCACCCACTGCCAGTGCACCCGCCATCAATACACTCACCACCAACACACCCACCACCAGTGCACTCACCATCTCTTTGAGGCCCACCACCAGTGTACCAACTACCAGTGTATCTACCACTGGTAACAGCCCAACCCCATCCGATATAGAAACCACCAAGAAAACTTCAGCTGATGCCCCCACTACCACTCTGTCTCCCAGGTCTAGCACTACTGAATGTAATTCTGTTCCTAAAGGATCTAAACCAGAACCTAGCTCTAACAGTGATAAGAACTTAGCCTATAAATTGGTTCCAGATGCAGGTGTGATGATTATATTTTGTTATAGAAAATGTATTGGAACAATAACTCAATTTTGGTCTTCTACATTCTTAATATGTTGTAAGCGCTGTATAATCTCTTATAATAGACTGTCACGAAAGGGCATCAAAGTTGCATTACTACATGCACATATTCTATCATAAGACACCAAAGTTTACAACTGGCTGTTACACATACCTGATAATAAATATCTATGTCAAAGGTATATATATTATCCTTTTACACTGTACCTAGAAATTGATGAAGGTCACATTTGAAGGCTTGTCAAATAGTTATAGTAGACCAATTGCTGGAAAGTGTATTTTATTAGCAATATACTCTTTCTATTCATAGCAAATACAGATAGTACAGGATAGTGACTGTATGTTGATCTACACTTGTACATTGTAACATTTGATATTATTTATAGAGGACATTACAAGAGGTGTCAAGTTAAACCTTTACCGGTCCTTTGCAAGGGAAACAATTCCTTCCCTAAAAATACATCACATAAGTGAAACAATTTATGAAAATTGTAGTTTCTCTTTTATAATAATAAATAACAGTGCTGAACAGACATGGGATAGGGAGAAGGTAACTCCTTACATTGTAACAGTTCTTAAATTACCTTGTCCATAAACATGGATGCTCATTCTTAGCTTAGTAAAAAGACACTTCATATTGACAGCGTAATTATCTGAGCTTTAGATGTTGTTTCCCTTGCTTTTACCATTTTGTTCAATAATGCTGATGATCATTACGGAAAGTTGTCCTCTCCCAAGACTATGATCAATAATTATTACTGTAGACTATCTGAGTGATGAGGTGTGTAATAGGCCGAAGTTACAGTATGTCTATGAGTTGATCTTTCTTCTGAATTCATTGATTGCAAAATTTTATATCATGATTATGATTGTTGCTTTGCATGTACTACTCATTTTAGGACATACTAGTATATGATTGTCATTAGGCTTACCATTCACCATTCAATTTACTTGGCTATCCATTTTTATACTTTATGTTTCAGTTCTCCTACCAGTAACCCTCACCGTTTACCTGCTTAAAACCATCCTTCATTGATACCAACATACACTGACACTGGCATACATGTACTGCAGTTATCACTCTCCACTTGTGAGCTACTGTAACTTGATAAAGGTAACTTGGAGATAAATGAAACAACCTGCAAATCCGTTGTTCCTATGTCACAACTTTTTCAGTGAACTATGCAATCTTCCTTGCAATAGCTTGTCTTCCATTTCTTCCAAACACTTGCTACAGAGTACATACATACAATGTACCTTGGATATTATTATTATTATTATTATTATTAGTATCAAGTTTTGAGAATAGCAGCTTATAAATGGTGCCTGTACAGCATCCTCTTTCAGTGCGGTTCTCAATTCATTATGTTATTATTGCTTCAATTATCACTGGGTTTTATAAAAATAAATCTAATGCTGTTGCTTTTATTGCTTCCTATATATTATATTTCTAAATAGTAGCTACTGATATTTTAACTAGGATGAATTTAACATGCAATATGTCAGTGTGCATTTATTGCATAGATTCTCTTTATAGTTTGAATTTGGTACAAAAGTGACATGTATTATATAATTATGTAGAGGAATGGTATCCAGTCCTATTAATAAAGCTAACACTATAATTTATTTTATTGAGATTGTTCCAGGATTTGCTCTTCATAAATTGTTTACATGCTTTATCACTTCATACAATATCTGTTTTGTGTTTGCTATATACAAAATAATGTATATTTGTTCCTACTTCTAGTCCATTTGACAATTCTGCTATAAGACATCCCCCTTTATATCCTATTCTATCCCATTATCCACTGTGCTGCCACAGGACTTATAATTGTATATTGTAACCATAGAATTAATTCTATGATTCTATGATTGTAACCATAGAGGTAGGTATACCTACCTCTATGATTGTAACCCACTAGACTGAGTGGGAGGGTGGAATATAGCTCTGCATTGAAAACTAAATGTGGTTTCACTTTGTATACTATTCATAGTGTGGGAGTCACAACCACAATTATAAGACAAACTGTGACATTTTGCTTTGAAATTTGAACTTCTAACACAATTTCCTAACTAAATTTCATCATAGGCTAAACAATAACCCAATAACTCTATAAAAAGACTCGAGTTAAGCAGAATTGAATTGAATTGAATTGAAACTTGCTTGTAGTTAACTTGGATAACTTGACAAAAACTTGAGTTTCTGAGGACATGTAAATATTTAACTAGTAACTTGAAAGTTTTGTTCTATCACTGAAAGAATTGACTTGTAACTTGAAGAGTCACAACTAAGAGTTGGCCATGGAAACTTGAGTTTCCAAAATAAAACTTGCACACATCTCTGGACTGTCAACTACTATCACTAATTCTTGTAGCTTGTAAGCTCATAGAGCAAGTGAATTAGTAGTACATATACAGTATAAAATGTAGACAATTCAGTTTTATGTGTTTGTTTACATTATTCCCTAGATCAGTGGAGCTAAGGAACACTTCAGTGAAAGCTAAAATGAACGCAGTGGATATGTACACAACACTTCCAGAGAGAATCAGTCCAAACTTACAGTAAGTAAGTGTACAGCGCACTGTTCTGTATATATAGTAAGTAAGTGTACAGCGCACTGTTCTGTATATATAGTATGCAAGTGTACAGCGCACTGTTCTGTATATATATAGTAAGTAAGTGTACACTGTTCTGTATATATAGTAAGTAAGTGTACACTGTTCTCTATATACAGTAAGTAAGTGTACACTGTTATGTATATACGGTGAGTAAGTGTACACTGTTATGTATATATGGTAAGTAAGCATACAACTTACTGTACTATCTCATCTCCTGTCACACTTTGATCACAATAAGTTGTCAAGTCAGCCTGTACTGGTGTGTATTTTAATTTACGATCCAAGACACTCTTTTATCCTCTAATAGGAAACTGGGAGTGAAGTTCACGCTGGCATTCTACGACGGCAGTGGAACACATCACTATATTAGACATGACGATTGTTTCTACCATAGGATGTCGGTTTCAGCTAGATGGTAAGATAGCCTTTGTTCAGCGACTTGAGGCTATCAGTCATCCTCTATTATATAGTCTAATAACTGAGTATTCCTACCTGCAGTTGATTAGGTTATATTGTGGTCTAAGTCTATATTTCTATGAACAGGAGCAGTTTGGCCGCTAAAGACTTGTTCTAAGGGATTGGGGCATTTTAGCAATGTATACATACAGATATTGTATCTGTCTAACCTATAGCCTAGTTATCTTATTCTTATCTTCGGTTTAGCTTTGAGAACTTGCCTTATGTGTCCCGACTTCAAACTCTCAAGGTTCTAGCACTGAACCCAGTCCTTCATGATCAGAAAGGATATGCTTGTGAAAACAGGTACGTACAGGGGCGAATATAGGAAAAAATTTCAACACCAGCCTATTTTCAAGAAATCATGGATTTTACATGTCTGAGTTAGTTAATACAAGCTAAGTGTGAAACATGAACATGTATGGGTACATGGTGGCGTGGGTGCCTATAGCTGCCCCTGAGCACGTATGTGCTCAGGTGGTATGACTATTATAGCACAATACAATGACTGTACTGCCTGAGCAAGTAAATAGAAAATAAATTGAAGCCTGGACATGCATAGTATTAATAGTTTACAGAGCACAGCTAGTATTGCATGCTTGATTGAACACACGCCTAGGATGGTAGCGTGGGTGCCTATAGCCGCCCCTGGGTACGTATGTACTCAGGTGGTATGATTATACTACTTACACTCTTTACAGGCTTTTACATTCCATATTATACCATCCACACGTTGTTTACATGGCATCTCCCACTGGACAGTGGGAGATGTCAATGGCGATTGAAACGGTATGTTGTGTAATAGGACTGTTTTGCTGGTACAATAATAATATTACTAATTACTAGTTACTAATCAAGGTCAATTGGATAAAATACTAAAACGATTCTTATTTCTTTTATTGCAGTCTTGCTGTATTGGATTAGGTGTTTCAAACAAGTGAGAACTTACAGTTTGAGCATTTTGACCAATGAGAATGTGGTCTAGCAGCTACTCTCGTATTTACTTTTTCACCAGCAGATCAATTGCTAAAATATTTATGAATTTTCCTGCTGAATTTTCCTGCTATTATATCTTCCCTTTAGCAATGAATGTCAAGCTGTAGTATAGTTTTGATTTGAATGTTTTCTGCTAGGCTTACATTTTTAACATTGAAAGTAAAAACTTTTCTTGGTGTGAGGTTCAACTTCATAGTGTTTCTGTATCAGCAATCAGATAACAAGGTGCAAAAGGTAGTTATGATGAAGATTTCTCAGAAGGGCTAGTTTCGGCATGATATTGTAATGGTTTCTGGTATTTCGTGCGGTCGTCCTTGGACGACTACCGACCCAAAACTGAAGTGCCTATGAGTGGTGCTAGGCCTTCTCATTACATGAAAGATCGAGCGGTCTCAGTAGCCCAATAACTACCAGAGACGACCCATCTGGTCCCAAGTCTGACCTTCAGACTATACGTTGAAAGAGAGTGATCCGACCTAGTAGGCGGTTCGCTAAGCGAATGACCTGACAAAAGGAAGTGAAAGTCTCTGTATCAAGTATAGATGTGTCTTTATTGAAAGCCAAGTGAAGACTGAGACAATGAACAGTGAAACAATGCCCTTTATATAGTATAAGGACTTCCGCCCGACGTAGTGTCGGGAAAAGACGACATAGGGTCGTCCGGAAGTTGCGCAACAACATGGCCGCCGGAAGCCCGACGGCCGACCCAAAATGGGTCGGGTTATACAAAAGTTGCTTATAATGATCCAATTCATGTACAAAATAAATATCAGGTAATTCTGAGAGGTCGGGCTTCTGTACATGGGTATAAAAGGCACTAAAAGACTTAGTAATAAGTATACAAGTATATACAATGATATAGAGGTTACACAAGGTAGAATGCAAGCAAGTATATACATGTATGCACACATAATAATGAGTGTCAGGTGTAAGAGACGACTGTGCGTACCATTACAATATAATGGCAATAGATGTCCTCAAATTCAAAATAACCTCCTTTTGTGGAATTCCCAGAATGTCCAGATGAATTGTTTATTTATTTTTTGACCCAAATATGATGTAATTTATTTAAATACAAATGTATGTATATTATAATTTCGCACTACAATACATGTACATGTAAATTATAGTAATCTACATGTACATATTGATTGTCCATACAATGTGATGTATATTATAAGTTCAGCAAAAACTTTATACAAATTTTTATTGAATATAAAAAATTGAAAATATAAATATCATAATATAAAAACTTAAAAATATAAATATTATAATACAATCATGTAGTTTTTTAAACATCTTATAAAAGCATTTCATAATTGTACTCTCTCAAATAAATATGGCAAACCGGAAACTTTTACCGGCAGTCTAAAACTATATAAAGCATGTGCATTTGTATTGCACTGTCAGTTGATGCTTGGATCTCGATAAAGACACTTCTATACTACTTGTACAGAGTCTTCTCTCGTAGCTACAGTTAGTTCCAGCTGACAAGGTCCATCGAACTTTGGTACCCGAACAACCTACTAGGACTGAACATACTCTTTCTCAAGTATAGCATCTAAGCATTGTCTCGGGACCTTATGGGTCGTGTTGGTTAACTAAATAACTACAAGTACTGTTCGATCTTTCATATTGTAATGTTTTGGGGGGTTGTATGTATGTCGTCCTAAGACGACCCCTTGTCCAAAATGAAGAACCTATGAGTGGTGCTAGGTCTTCTCATTACATTAAAGATCGACAAGTACGAGTAGTCCAATGACTGCTCAAGACGACCAATGTGGTCCCGAGTCAATGCTTGTTTGCTTGTTACTGAGAAAGAGCATGTTCCGACCTAGCAGGAAGTTCGGGAAGCAAGGTCGAGGACCTTGACGACTGGAATGACCAATACTACGAAGTGAAGACTCTGTATAAGTAGTATAGAAGTGTCTTTATTGGGATCCAAGCATCAACTGAGACAATGAATACAAAAACAATGCTCTTTATATACAATTAGAACTTCCGTATGAAGTTCCGGTAAAAAGGCCGACGTAGTGTCGTCCGGAAATTGCACAACAAGATGGCAGCCGGAAGCCGACCTAAAACATGTCGGGTGCAACAAAAGATGTACAAAATCATGCACAAATTGGATATCAAGTATTTCTGAGAGGTCGGCCCTCTTTACATGGGTATAGAAAGGACATAATTGCTCAGTAATGCACATTATAAGTATGTAAGCATAGGGTATACTACAGAGATCGGTCAACACAGGCAAGTATATGCAATAAGTGTCCATAATAAGTACAATGTAGTCGGGAGGCTGAATATGAAGTTGCATTTACCACCACAATATAATACAGAAGACCTAGCACCACTCATAGGCTCTTCTATTTTGCGGCATCAGGCCAGCACCAGCACCCACATAAACAACACAAAACATTGCAATATTTGTAGCACGATCAAATCCTTTCTAGTACAACCAAAGTTTACTGCACCGATCGATTTTGGAGCCAAAGTGTCATGACACCACGTGATAACTTATGTAGAGAGAAATGTCATTTTAATTGATTAGTTTGGTTATTCACCAAGCTTTAGCAGCAAGTAATAACCTAACTCGGATTTGTCTCCCTTTATTTGTTGTGTTCTTAGCCAATTTTTTATGGTATAGCAACATAATGTTGTATGTTTTAGATCAGGGGTGCCCAAATGTTTCTCGCTGTGGGCCAACATTGAATGTTTCAGAATTTTGGTGGGCCACAAAATTCACGCTGATATGAAGTGAAGTTGTATATGAGTATCAGAATATACATGTACATGTGATATAATAGTATTGTCGTTAGGGGGTTGTGCCATTCTTTTATAATAAGGATGTGATTTAAGCTTTTAAGTTTATTTTGTTTTTGAGCAGACAGAGACTTGTTTCAAATTCATGAAAATACCAATCCCTGACTGGGGTTTGGACCCGGGACCTCTACAGCACCTAATCGTCTAGCACGGTGAACAGAACATGTTACCACTACACCAGCTCAGCAACCTTAAAAAAGGAAGCTTCACTAGTGAGCAGTAGACATGCTCTGAGCGAAGTGCACACGAGGCACCCCTCTTGAGCTTTATAGGATGTTAGTTAGGGGGTTTGGCCATTTTTATGCAGTTCGCTCGGAGCATGTCTACTACTCACTGGTGAAGCTTCCTTATTTAAAGTTGTTGGCAATTAGGCGCTGTAGAGGCTCCGGGTTCAAACCCCAGTCAGCGACTGGTGTTTTCATGGATTTGAAACAAGTCTCCAACTGCTAAAAAATGAAATAAACTTCTTTCTTGAAATTACATCGTTAAATAGTATTTTTATATTTCACTTACTAAATTTACTTTACACACGGAGCAATAATTAATATGGCTAATGAATTTGGAACATACATGTACATGTAGATTATATTTATTAACCATGTACATGTACACAAAAAAGTACTTTGTAAAATTCAGTCTAAGTATGTGCTACGTTCCAATGTGACAAACGAAGCATGAATTTCTCAGCTATGATGGCCTCGTAATCTGGGTTGAGATGTGTGCAGCTAACTCGTATAAGTTGGTGGAGGTACTGCTGACTAAGTTATGTTTTAGATGCGATTCATATTAGAAAATACTGACTCATGTGGGTAAGTAGAGGCATATATCGTCAGCTAGGATCTGGCCATCCTTGTTAGTGACAAATTTTCAAATGCAAGCGATGTACAGTCTGGCAGCACTTTTGCTGGTCAAAATTTGGTCATGATTAGCCAATGCTATGGTATGATTAGAGGAAAGTCCTTCAGCTCTAGGGAATTCCAGGAGCTCTGGTTAACATTTAAAGGAAAGTCGCAATTAGGTGAAAGTATAAAATAACATATGCACATGTCAATTTTATAATTAATACAGAAGAACTACTGTAATGCAAGTCACCTCTACAGAGAAATACCCTACCTAAAGCTTTCTACACCAGCCTGAATTTTTTTGCAAGTCAAAATAGCACAAAAATACTATTTTATAGACCATGCAAAGTGGGCCACATTAAATTTGCTGGTGGGCCAAATTTGGCCCGCGGGCCGCTATTTGGGCATCACTGGTTTTAGATTGTATTTGAATAGAGGACAAATTTGGCAACATTTTGATATGTAAAACTCTGGTCTTGAGCAAAAATAGGAGCACAAAGGTCAAAGGTCAATGACACAAAGTTTTGGAAGATTTGGCAAAGCGTCTCAATACATATGAACAGCACTGTAGAAGAGTCTGAGGAACTGTTGACCATCAGCTTACAAATAATGCTTAAGTTAATTTACTCCAGAATTCCACAGAACCAATGAGTTACGACATTTTAAACATTAAAAAACACTTGAAGGTGGCAAGGAAAAGGTCAGTAATGCAAGTCAAACATTTTCAACATAGTTAGTTACAACTAATACAAGATCAGTGTTCAATATACATAAACGGTATAAGAATGGATTAGAGTGTCACAGTGCATTCTGCGGTTTATCGCAATATACTGCTGGCACCATTACGTGTATGTGCAAATATTTCTCATGTCAGTGAAAGCATCTCAGTTTGTTAAGGTTATCTTTGGGTAGACTAACATTCATTACTTGAACACTGTCACATGCAGTAAGGATTATGTCTCCTTCTACTACTTTCTACTTCTGTGCCTTGCTATGCTTAGCACTTCCTGTCGATGCCTTCAGAGTTGGATCGTGGAATTTGTACACATTTGGAAACGCCAAATCTAAAAACCAAATGGTTATGGAGAATATTGTGAAGGTATAAAGCTTGGCTTAATTGTAGTTCATGTACATGAAATGTTTACATACATTTAATTGAAAATCTAACAATGAAGAAAAGAGTTGTTTTTACTCTGAAACAGTTATTAGTATTCTAGTGAACAAAAGGGGTTTAATGGACTTACATGTACATCGTTTTATACATAGCAGACTCTTATGCCCAATCGAGGTCTGTCCTCACATTATTGCATAAGGGGCTTTTTGCGTTAGAATCAGGACCGCAACTTAAAGACAGATTGGAGAAGGTCCAAAGATCAGCATCACGAATTATAGTGCCAAATCTTCCATACGGATCTAGACTAGAATTTTTAGTATTACCAAGTTTGAACAATTTTATTTTTGATGTATGTGCCAACCATTTCCTAAAGATCATTTCAAATCCAGGACATCCACTTTATGACAGAATTTCTTTTTAATAACTGCAGAAGAACCTCTCGCTCAAAGACTCTATATAGGCCTGTAATAGCACGAACTGCAAAGCGATCCAACAGTTTTTTTCAATTTTTTATGAAATTTTTTAACAATGGTAATATCTACACTATGTGAATATTGAATAGAGAGTATGTATATGTACATATACCATCAATTCTATCATCAGTGCCTGTTACTGACTGATAATGTATGGTAAAATAAATAAACTAAACTAAACTAAACTAAAGACCTAAACAGACAATCCAATGATAGGTGCAATTAAATTGCATACTGTCTGCTCAATAGTGTGAAATTGTTGCATTTTAGATTATCTAACTGTTCTAATACTTTTACATTGTGTTTATTGTGTACACATACGTATACGACTATTACAGGTTTTTAGAAGATATGATATTCTGTTTATCCAAGGTGTCAGAAATGCTAACGGTGCTGTTCTGAGGAAACTAACTACAGAGCTAAACGATGGGTTAGTAAATGTACATCTTTTGAGGTTTATCAGCCAGAGTTTAAAATTTCTTTTCAAGTTTCCGCACATTTTCTGCAATTTCTGAAAGGGTCTGAATAGCTTTTAATTCTTAGTGTTTTTGCGACCAAATATTCAAGCACATACCAACTTATTCAAGAATTTTCCAATCATCTCCTGGCGGATAAGTGTTTTGAACACACTGCCCTGGGCCAAATGCAATTAAAATCCTTATTTTCATGCAATAAATTTGGGTGTACCAATGAGTTGGGGATAATTTCCTCTGGCTAAGCAAAAGTTCAGGTCGCAACCTCTTTCAGCCTCGGCCAATTGGTCGTTTTCAGATTTTTATATGCAGCAGGTTAATACTTCCAAATGCCACATAGTGGAGTCCAAGAGAATGAAAAAGTTCATGTTTGTACAACCAGCGCTGGTTGTACAAACATGAAGACAGGGAAGACAACATTCAACTAGAGTTGATGATCATATTATAGATGTATAACTACTCTACCTTCTCATGGAAGAATGCCCTATGTGCACTTAGCATCATTTTCAGTAAATGGTTGCTATAATCTTTTATTAGCCAACCTTCCAGCATGTTTTGAAAGTTCCCTCCAACCTATACCAAGCCCATTTTTTTCATTTTATTGAGTGACATTCTGCCAACATACTTATTTAGTTCCTATTGTTTCATAACTGAACTACGAGTCACATAGAGCGTTTTGCCTTTAGCAAAAATATTGGTGTTGTAGTTAGGGCATTTTGCCAAAAGAAAAATGGCGAAATAAGAAAAAATTCCAATTATTTTTAACATTTTCATGTTTAATGCTTGGCAAAATGTAAAAATGTCAGTTTTGAAAATTTTGTCACCTAGGGCGTTTTTTCATGAGAGGGCAGTACTGTGGTACCTATATAAAACAGTTTATATGGGCATTAAATGTATTATATAAGTTTCTATCACCTTGTGTTTTGTCATCATTTGCAGTGAGCCCAGGTTTCTCTTCACTGACATGCTGTTGGAGTTGTCCTTTCATGTTTTATTGGAATTATGGTGCTGTTTGACTGGTCTTTTACATGCTCATGGCCTCGTGTGCATGTACAGATAGAAATTACAAATGTATGTTAACTGGTATAACTTTTGTAGGGCAAGTTTGCTCCAATTTCAACAATTTAATTAAGATTGTTAATATTTCAGTAATCAAAGTTGGGCTTGTGAGGCAAGTGAAAGATTGGGTTCGGGAAGCCAGAAGTCGCAGACTGCTTTTTTCTACAGGTTGGCTCTAACTCTAGTTCATTGAAACCAGACAATGTTAATACCATGAGCCATGAACCTACACGTTTTAGATAGCATGCACATGTATACCAAGTTTAGACACTGTAACCGATATACTAATGCAATATTGTTGTACTTATTTGTTTCTTTTTTGCAGAAATGACAAAGTTCAACTAGTTGAATCTTTTCAATTTGACGATTTTACTGACAAGTTTACAAGAGTGCCTTTTGGTGCATTGTTTAACACAACAGGTAGGCCTTCTACAATGTAAATATTATTGTGGTATGCCTAGCTAAATATATAATTATAGGTCTAATATGTCTGGAAATTGTATGTAAAACAATATATTGTATGTTATAGGGATCGCATATTAATTTAGAGAAATTCCAAATTAATTTGGCTTTTTAGTTTGAATGTGTATGATTTTATGATACAACATAAGCTCAAAGTTATTATTTTGTTCCCCTTCACAAATTCAATTGTTATAGTAATAGCAAATGTGTGTTTACAGTTCCAGGTCTGCCAAAGTTGGGGATAGTAGGTGTTCGAATACAAGCAGAGCAGGCATTTACAGAAATCCAAGCCCTTCGTGATGTCATGGAGTCTGCAAAGGCAGAGTGGGGCATTGATGTGAGTAACACAATTAGTATCTGTGTTCCTAATATTGAATGTGAGGTGCATGGTGCACACTACAAGTACATGACTGTACATACTGTACATGTATATGTATATCATCTTTCTAGACTAAAGAATATAATCTTATATATTAAGATAATCATTGAAATGAAAAATCAGCCCGGGTCATAAAAAGTCTAAATATACATATAGGTGTTGGTGTTGGTATAGGTGTTGGTGGCCGAGTGGTCTAGCGCTAGTCACTCTGATTTTGCAGCAATGATGCCAGTTATCTGCAAGGACGTGGGTTCGAGTCCCACCGATGACTTTGGAGGCTTTCATCCCGTAGAAGGTTTCCTTCCGTACCATAATAGTATTTAGCTCTAGGAGCCGTGGTGGCCCCTCGACTAACTCTACTATTGGGCAGCCACGTTAAAAAATTGTGTTTGGCACCACGGATATTATTATTATTATGTTACTATATGGTAGTGATTTTCAACACGATCCTTTTCTCAAAGTGTATATTTTAATGCTGAGAAATATAGTCAGTGTTGACTACTACATGTAGAATTACTGTTGGCCTCCACTTAAAGCGATGGAGGCGTCTGCATGTACATGTAAGGGGTCACCCAACTTGGTATACACATATGTATGCAAGGGTCACACAGGTTGATATACACATATGTATGCAAGGATCACATAGGTTGATATACACATATGTATGCAAGGGTCACCCAACTTTATACATGTATATAAGGTAGGCCTGCACCGGTGTTGCCTCCCCACTGATATTCGGCTTTTGGGGTGGTGGTAATCAAACACCGGTTGACACCGGTTCTCTTGTGCCTGGTCTCATTCGGTGTCAACCGATGCCAAATTTGGATCGATATACCGAACCGTACCGGACCCCTTGATCCTGGTCTCAAGCGGTGTTAGACGGTGTCAACTTTGGTTCGATATACCGGGTCGAACTGGTCCAGGAGCTAGTTCGCCTAATAGAGTTGTCCCATCATGACCGTTCAATACAAGGGAACAAAAATCCTCAACACTTTCTTGCAACATGAGTTCATGCCAATCATTGTTTATTTTATTTTCAGATATGGCAGGCAGACAGGGCTTCATTAAAACATAGTATATGTATATTATTTTATTTAAGTGGCTATTGGGCTAATGAAAGTAATCAGTGCTTACTCCTACTCCCAAGATTTTGTACTTGCCCATGTAGTCTAGTGAGTCTTAAGTTGCATTGGGTCTTACTTCACCTATTTTATGTAATTTTAATAAATATATTAAATATAAAAACATGAGGCTGGACACACACCCAACCGACTACATATAATTTATTAGATTTATTACTGATTGTGACCAAATTACAGAAGAAAAACAGCAAACATTGTTTCCACCACACTCGTACCACTGACACAAAAAGATAACAAATTTAAAATGACATGGGCTAACTTCATATCACAAGAGAAAGAAGAAACGCTAGCATAGTTGCATATGATGTAATGATAATGTAGGGAATCTTTCTTGATAGATTGCTGATTTGGTATAATCCTCCTTGGTATAATTCAGTGTGTCCACCGATTGAATCTAGCAGATTTGTCTTCAGATGGGATATTACGATGGCTCAGTCCGATGAATTCTACCTACAAAATATTGATTGAACATTAGTATTAGCTTATTTTAAATAAATGAAGAGCTGGTGCTTATCAAAAGCATAACTACACAACGATTTTAAATTAAAAAGCCATAATTAATAATGATTAACTATTATAAGCATTGTAGCTATTCTTAGTTACAAGCGAATATAACCAAACTTAAACATTAGTAGTAGATTAATTATAATAGAAATAATTAATCCAATGGTATGTTTAAATTTAATTATATTATTTATAAAATAATATAATCCATTATATTCGATCGTATACTACTGTTCTATTTCAGCACACTATTCATGAACAAAGCAATCATATGCAAACGATAGAATATAATATACCAGAATCTGCTAAGTTACGTAATTATGAATCAATTTAGTATAATTTAATAATTATTATTACCTCCACAACATTGATAATCAATCACAGCCACGATGGCAGTTAATGTTGAAACGGATTAGCGAAGGTATGCAACCTAGTTTGAAGTGAGGTAAACAAGAACACGTGATATTAGACCGCATGAATATTGAATGACTACTGGCATAGCGGTCCGGTTCGATAACATCGAACTACACCGAACCATCGATATATCGTTTGGGCACGGTGCCGGTGCGATTCGGTGCATAAAAAATTTGCCGATGTGTAACACCGAGGGTTCACACACCGTTTACATCGTTTGAAACCGAAACACCGTGCAGGCCTAATATAAGGGTCGCATGAGTTGATGTACACATCTGTATGTAAGGGTCTTAATTTTTATGTTTAGCAATTATGCAAGGCTTGTGTTGCTGAAGAATATTCTCAAAATACACATGTGTTTATTGTGTTCATTAGGCTATTAATATGAAAATCAAAGCATCTATCTTATTTAGAAATTGTCTTTTCTCTATAATTTAGGTAATTTGTGGTCTTTTGCAGGATGTTGTGTTGTTCGGAAGTCTTAAAATGTGTGCATACATGTATGTTACCAAAGAGCAGATGGCAAATGTCAGCTTGGTAACAGACAAGTCTTATCATTGGTTAATCGATGATGATGTTGATACAACTCCAACCAATGCAACTACTTGTGCTAATGATAGGTTAGTAAAATATTACTGGAGCTGTCTGAACTTGAGTTGAGTAAGCATTATTATGCCTATAAATATGTTAGTAGAGGCTTTTATTATTTATTATAACTATTATTAGTAGGTGTAGTTATTATGTCAGTTACTAATAGCACTGTTTATTACAATAAACATAGTGTGTAGGAATATTAGTAGTTGCAGACCTATAACACATGTACGTATATTGTGTTTACATTATGACATGCATGTATGTCAGTATAGGGTTATTTATTACACTCAAACCATCCACATATTGTACTAATTTAGTATAGAAGAATAATTTTATGGAAATGTGACCAAAACCCTGTCCTCTCAGTCTTGCCTAGATCTACTGTGGATGAGATAATTTGATTGTACTTGATGTGTCATTTCACATATATTATTATAAAATCATACATATTACATTGCGTTACAATACATTACATAACGTAACATCACCTCATGTTATATTACATTACCTTAATATATACGTTACGGTATGTTATGTTATGTTGTATTACATTACATTGCATTATGCATTTTATGCAAAGAATTTGTCTATTGTACAGTCAGAGACCTGTTTCACATCCATGAAAATTCCAGTCCCTGATGGCCTCTAAGTCGTCTAGCACAGTGATGAACAAGTACACATTATCACTACACCAAGCTCAGCATCCTTAAAAAGGAATGTTCGCCAGTGAGCAGTGGATATGCACTGAGCTGTGCTAGGCGATTAGGCGTCATGGAGGCTCTGGGTTCAAACCCCAGTCAGGGACTGGTATTTTTGGGAATGTGAAACAGGCTTCTGACTGCTCAATAGACAAATTTTTTGCATGAAAAACATCATAATAATTATGTAAATATTTGTTTTGAAGAATCGTTATCACTGGAGATGCACTGAATAGGTCTGTTAACCACAACTCTGCCAAAGCGTACAGGTTTGATGAGGAGTTCGGTCTCTCTCTTACTCAGGTATCTTAAGACAGGCAGTTGATTCTAATAGTGTATAAACAAGTTTCATTTTATTTACTATTTATATACATGTGCCATAAATATCTTATAGTTATATCAAATAGTGCTGGAAAACTGTTCTATTTAGGTAAAAAGTAATGCAGTTTGTTGTTTCAATGTTCAATCAGCTGATGGTTTGATGTGATGTCATTTTGTAGACCGAAGCCATCAGCGATCATTATCCAGTAGAAGTTGATCTATCTGCTGTAACTGAGATTACAACCACCACCGCAGCTCCCACCATTGCACCCGCCGCCATCACTGCACCCGCCGCCACCACTGCACCCGTCACCACTGCACCCGTCACCACTGCACCCGTCACCACCGCATCCACCACCAACGCACCCACCACCCGTACACCCGTTACTAACGCACCCACCACTAACGCACCCATCACCACCAATGCACCCACCACCCGTACACCCGTCACCACCGCACCCGCCACCAATACACCCTCCACCAACGCACCCACCACTAACACACCCACCACCAACACACCCACCTCCAACTCACCTACCACCCATGCACCCACCACCAATGCACCCACCACCAATGCACCCACCACCATCGCACCCACCATCCGTACACCCGTCACCAACGCACCCACTACCAACGCACCCACCACCAAAGCACCCACCACCAATGCACCCATCGCCAATGCACCTACCACCAATGCACCCACCACCAATGCACCCACCACCAATGCACCCACCACCAACACACCCACCACCCGTACACCCACCACTAACGCACCCACTGCCAGTGCACCCGCCATCAATACACCCACCACCAACATACCCACCACCAGTGCACTCACCATCTCTTTGAAGCCCACCACCAGTGTACCAACTACCAGTGTACCTACCACTGGTAACAGCCCAACCCCATCCGATATAGAAACCATCAAGAAAACTTCAGCTGATGCCCCCACTACCACTCTGTCTCCCAGGTCCAGCACTACTGAATGTAATTCTGTTTCTAAAGGATCTAAACCAGAACCTAGCTCTAACAGTGATAAGAACTTAGCCTATAAATTGTTTCCAGATGCAGGTGGGATCATTATATTTTGTTATAGAAAATGTATTGGAACAATAACTCAATTTTGGTCTTCTACCTTCTTAATACAGTGGAACTTGCTTAATTCAAACTCCAAGGGACCACCATAATTGGTTTGAATTAGGCCAAGTTTGAGTTATGTGATCCCTTTATTTTATATAATGACATGCATTACATGTACAGGACAACAGCATAAAAACGCATTTAGCTAAGGAACAGTAAAGCAATTAATTAGTTTTCCCAGCTTAGTTTGAGCAGAAACATATTGCAGTAGTAACTACTAATAACTACTAACTACTAGTAACGATTATTAGGTGACTAATGCTGGCTGTGATAGTATTGTCATTGATTATAGTGTGAGCCTAAGCCGCATGAAGTTTAAATTACAGATGGTAAGTTTGAATTATTTGAAGCCATTTATATAGTTCTCAGCAGGGACCAAGGCTAACAGTTTGAACTAACCAAATTTTTGAATTATCCAAGGTTGAATTAAGCAAGCTCCACTGTATGTTGTAAGCGCTGTATAATCTCTTATAATAGACTGTCACGAAAGGGCATCAAAGTTGTATTACTACATGCACAATCATGTTCTATCATAAGACACCAAAATTAGCAACTGGCTGTTACACATACCTGATAATAAATATCTATGTCAAAGGTATATATCCTTCTACTGTACCTAGAAATTGAGTCACATTTGAAGGCTTGTCAAATAGTTATAGTAGAGCAATTGTTGGAAAGTGTATTTTGTTAGCAATATACTCTTTCTATTCATAGCAAATATAATGTACATGTACAGGATAGTGACTGTATGTTGATCTACACTTGTACATTGTAACATTTGATATTATTTATAGAGGACATTACAAGAGGTGTCGAGTTAAACCTTTACGGACCTTTGCAAGGGAAACAATTCCTTCCCTAAAAATACATCACATAAGTGAAACAATTTATGAAAGTTGTAGTTTCTCTTTTATAATAATAAATAACAGTGCTGAACAGACATGGGATAGGGAGAAGGCAACTCCTTACATTGTAATAGTTCCTACATTACCTTGTCCATAAACATGGATGCTTATTCTCAGCTTTCTGTAGTAAAGAGGCACTTCATATTGACAGTGTAATTATCTGAGCTTTAGATGTTGTTTCCCTTGCTTTTACCATTTTGTTCAATAATGCTGATGATCATTACGAGAAGTTGTCCTCTCCCAAGATTATGATCAATAATTATTACTGTAGATTATCTGAGTGATGAGGTGTGTAATAGGTCGAAGTTACTGTATGTCTATGAGTTGATCTTTCTTCTGAATGCATCGATTGCAAAATTTTATATCATGATTATGATTGTTGCTTTGCATGTACTACTCATTTTAGGACATACTAGTATATGATTGTTATTAGGCTTACCATTCACCATTCAATTTACTTGGCTATCTCTTTTTATACTTTATGTTTCAGTTCTCCTACCAGTAACCCTCACCGTTTACCTGCTTAAAACCATCCTTCATTGATACCAACATACACTGACACTGGCATACATGTACTGCAGCTATCACTCTCCACTTGTGAGCTACTGTAACTTGATAAAGGTAACTTGGAGATAAATGAAACAACCTGCAAATCCGTTGTTCCTATGTCACAACTTTTTCAGTGAACTATGCAATCTTCCTTGCAATAGCTTGTCTTCCATTTCTTCCAAACACTTGCTACAGAGTACATACATACAATGTACCTTGGATATTATCATTATTAGTATCAAGTTTTGAGAATAGCAGCTTATAAATGGTGCCTGTACAGTATCCTCTTTCTGTACGTTTCTCAATTCATTATGTTATTATTGCTTCAATTATTACTGGGTTTTAGAAAAATTAATCTAATGCTGTTGCTTTTATTGCTTCCTATATATTGTATTTCTAAATAGTAGCTACTGATATTTTTAACTAGGATGAATTTAACATGCAATATGTCAGTGTGCATTTATTGCATAGATTCTCTTTATAGTTTGAATTTGGTACAAAAGTGACATGTATTATATAATTATGTAGAGGAATGGTATCCAGTCCTATTAATAAAGCTAACACTATAATTTATTTTATTGAGATTGTTCCAGAATTTGCTCTTCATAAATTGTTTACATGCTTTATCACTTCATACAATATCTGTTTTGTGTTTGCTATATACAAATGTACAATGTATATTTGTTCCTACTTCTAGTCCATTTGGCAATTCTACCATAAGACATCCCCCTTTATATCCTATCCTATCCCATTATTCACTGTGCTGCCACAGGACTTATAGTTGTAAATTGTAACCCACTAGACTGAGTGGGAGGGTGGAATAGCTCTGCATTGAAAACTAAATGTGGTTTCACTTTGTATACTATTCATAGTGTGGGAGTCACAACCACAATTATAAGACAAACTGTGACATTTTGCTTTGAAATTTGAACTTCTAACACAACTTTCTAACAAAATTTCACCATAGACTAAACAATAACCCAATAACTCTATAAAAAAAAAATTGAATTGATTCAATTCAATTCTTTTTTATAGAGTTATTGGGTTATTGTTTAGTCTATGGTGAAATTTTGTTAGTTTCAATTCAATTGAAACTTGCTTGTAGTTAACTTGGATAACTTGACAAGACTTGAGTTTCTGAGGACATGTAAATATTTAACTCGTAACTTGCAAGTTTTGATCTGTCACTGAAAGAATTGACTTGTAACTTGAAGAGTTACAACTAAGAGTTGGCCATGGAAACTTGAGTTTCCAAAATAAAACTAGCACACATCTCTGGACTGCCAACTACTATCACTAATTCTTGTAGCTTGCAAGCTCATTGAGCAAGTGAATTAGTAGTACAGTATAAAATGTAGATAATTTAGTTTTATGTGTTTGTTTACATTATTTCCTAGATCAGTGGAGCTGAGGAACACTTCAGTGAAAGCTAAAATGAACGCAGTGGATATGTACACAACACTTCCAGAGAGAACCAGTTCAAACTTACAGTAAGTAAGTGTACAGCGCACTGTTCTGTATGTATAGTAAGTAAGTGTACAGCGCACTGTTCTGCATATATAGTAAGTAAGTGTACACTGTTCTGTATATATAGTAAGTAAGTGTACACTGTTCTGTATATATGGTAAGTAAGCATACAACTTACTGTACTATCTCATCTCCTGTCACACTTTGATCACAATAAGTTGTCAAGTCAGCCTGTACTGGTGTGCATTTTAATTTACAATCCAAGACACTCTTTTATCCTCTAATAGGAAACTGGGAGTGAAGTTCACGCTGGCATTCTATGACGGCAGTGGAACACATCACTATATTAGACATGACGATTGTTTCTACCATAGGATGTCGGTTTCACCTAGATGGTAAGATAGTATAATAACAACGTTAGGTATTGCAAAGATAGCCTTTGTTCAGCGACTTGAGGCTATCAGTCATCCTTTATTATATAGTCTAACAACTGAGTATTCCTACCTGTAGTTAATTAGGTTTTATTGTGGTCTAAGTCTCTATTCCTATGAACAGGAGCAATTTAGCCGCTAAAGACTTGTTCTAAGAGATTGGGGCATTTTAGCAATGTATACATACAAATATTATATCTGTCTAACCTATAGCCTAGTTATTTTATTCTTATCTTAGGTTTAGCTTTGAGAACTTGCCACATGTGTCCCGACTTCAAACTCTCAAGGTTCTAGCACTGAACCCAGTCTTTTATGATCAGAAAGGATATGCTTGTAAAAACAGGTACGTATGTACTCAGGTGGTATGATTATACTACTTACACTCTTTACAGGCTTTTACATTCCATATTATACCATACACACGTTGTTTACATGGCATGGTTAGTCTACTAAAGTACTACCCTCTATTCTAGCACGTGCCAAAGGTCTCTGTTAGCACAGTTTCCACTGAATTGGTCAAAAATTACATGTGTACCTCGGGAGAGCCGATGGTCTCTGATTCGCTAGTTAACATATACAATGTACTCCATCTACCCTGAGCTTATTCTAGCTGTATGGAAAGATGGTAAGTTACTTAGTCATCTAGTTTCAGTTTACTCTTCCAGAAGGTTCTAAGGACTATATCTATAAAATCCAATGTTTCTTATTTTTCCATACCCTTAGAGCTTGGGATAATGTTTTGGAATTGGAGCTGAGGATTGTTCATCATATTAATGCACGGAAGAGAAAATAACTTTTTTGCTAAAGTTACAATGAAGAGCTGAGACTATGTCACTCAAATAATTGAGCCAATATGCATTGTATGATTTGTATTGGTGTGCCTCTCTGCTCTATATATACTCCTACATGTATCACACCGTTCTACTGTGGTATAGTAATTATTATACGTATTGGTTGACCCCTTGTAGATGTATCCAAGGTACATTCACCTCTGCTCACATTGTGCGCAGACCAACTGGACCGCCACTCAACTCTATACATGGTTTCTTTGGATACAATGTCACCATAGAACTACGTAACCAACGACAGACCATTTGGAGCCAGCAGTTCAGAAACGCCACTAAATATATCCGTCCTGGTAATACTCTGATATAATGTGCAGTTTATTTCTACAGTTACTCTGCTTGTTGATGTACTTTCAGTGTATTGACTACAAGTCTGGGTTATGGTGTAGGTATAGTGGTATATACTGGTATTTTGGTTAAGGTTAGGGTTTGGGGTTTACAGTGTCACCAGTGCAGTCTTCTCCAACACATGAATAGTTATTTCATTTTTAGTTATTTCATATCAAAAGAAAATCTTGAAATACTCGGGTAATGTTTTGCAAAGTTTAATGGCAACTCCATATTGTAGCCAGTATACCACAAATGACGTTGTGCTAACATTTTCTAGAACTTCTGCATTCTGGATATAGCCATAAGAGATGATGGAGGTCGGCTGGTGTGGTGTGTCAGCGACTTTGTTAAAACATCACCAAGTGATGTGGAACTTTGCTTTGGTGTTGAAGATACAGAAACAATTTCCTACAAGTGTGGACAGTGGGAGATGTCAATGGCGATTGAAACGGTATGTTGTGTAATAGGACTGTTTTGCTGGTACAATAATAATATTACTAATTACTAGTTACTAATCAAGGTCAATTGGATAAAATACTAAAACAATTCTTATTTCTTTTATGGCAGTCTTGCTGTATTGGATTAGGTGTTTCAAACAAGTGAAATCCTACAGTTTGAGCATTTTGACCAATGAGAATGTGGTCTAGTAGCTACTCTCGTATTTATTTTTTCACCAGCGGATCAATTGCTAGAATATTTATGAATTTTCCTGCTGAATTTTCCTGCTGTTATATCTTCCCTTTAGCAATGTCAAGCTGTAGTATAGTTTTGATTTGATAGTTTTCTACTAGGCTTAAATTTTTAACACTGAAAGTAAAAACTTTTCTTGGTGTGAGGTTCAACTTCATAGTGTTTCTGTATCAGCAATCAGATAACAAGGTGCAAAAGGTAGTTATGATGAAGATTTCTCAGAAGGGCTAGTTTCGGCCATAGAAGATGACATGATATAATGGCAATAGATGTCCTCAAATTCAAAATAACAGGGGGGTTGTATGTATGTCGTCCTAAGACGACCCCTTGTCCAAAATGAAGAACCTATGAGTGGTGCTAGGTCTTCTCATTACATTAAAGATCGACAGGTACTAGTAGTCCAATGACTGCTCAAGACGATCCATGTGGTCCCGAGTCAATGCTTGTTTGTTATACTGAGAAAGAGCATGTTCCGACCTAGCAGGAAGTTCGGGAAACAAGGTCGAGGACTTTGACGACTGGAATGACCAATACTACGAAGTGAAGACTCTGTATAAGTAGTATAGAAGTGTCTTTATTGAGATCCAAGCATCAACTGAGACAATGAATACAAAAACAATGCTCTTTATATACTATTAGAACTTCTGTATGAAGTTCCGGTAAAAAGGCCGACGTAGCGTCGTCCGGAAATTGCACAACAAGATGGCAGCCGGAAGCCGACCTAAAACATGTCGGGTGCAACAAAAGATGTACAAAATCATGTACAAATTGGATATCAAGTATTTCTGAGAGGTCGGCCCTCTTTACATGGGTATAGAAAGGACATAATTGCTCAGTAATGCACATTATAAGTATATAAGCATAGGGTATACTACAGAGATCGGTCAACACAGGCAAGTATATGCATTTACCACCACAATATAATACAGAAGACCTAGCACCACTCATAGGCTCTTTTATTTTGCGGCATCAGGCCAGCACCAACACCCACATAAACAACACAAAACATTGCAATATTTGTAGCACAATCAAATCCTTTCTAATACAACCAAAGTTTACTGCACCGGTGATTTTGGAGCCAAAGTGTCATGACACCACGTGATAACTTATGTAGAGAGAAATGTCATTTTAATTGATTAGTTTGGCTATTCACCAAGCTTTAGCAGCAAGTAATAACCTAACTCGGATTTGTCTCCCTTTATTCGTTGTGTTCTTAGCCAATTTTTTATGGTATAGCAACATAATGTTGTATGTTTTAGATCAGGGGTGCCCAAATGTTTCTCGCCGTGGGCCAACATTAAATGTTTCAGAATTTTGGTGGGCCACAAAATTCACGCTGATATGAAGTGAAGTTGTATATGAGTATCAGAATATACATGTACATGTGATTTAATAGTATTGTCGTTAGGGGGCTGTGCCATTTTTTTATAATAATTATGTGATTTAAGCAAGGAGTTTATTTTGTTTTTGAGCAGTCAGAGACTTGTCTCAAATTCATGAAAATACCAGTCTCTAACTGGGGTTTGGACCCGGGACCTCTACAGCACCTAATCGTCTAGCACGGTGAACAGAACATGCTCACCGTGCTAAGGTTACACCAGCTCAGCAACCTTAAAAAAGGAAGCTTCACCAGTGAGCAGTAGACATGCTCTGAGCGAACTGCACACGAGGCACCCCTCTTGAGCTTTATAGGATGTTAGTTAGGGGGTTTGGCCATTTTTGTGCAGTTCGCTCAGAGCATGTCTACTACTCACTGGTGAAGCTTCCTTTTTTAAAGTTGTTGAGCTGGTGTAGTGGTAGCAGGTTCTGTTCACTGTGCTAGGCAATTAGGCGCTGTAGAGGTCCCGGGTTCAAACCCCAGTCAGCGACTGGTATTTTCATGAATTTGAAACAAGTCTCCAACTGCTAAAAAATGAAATAAACTTCTTTCTTAAAATTACATCGTTAAATAGTATTGTTATATTTCACTTACTAAATTTACTTTACACACGGAGCAATAATTAATATGGCTAATGAATTTGGAACATACATGTACATGTAGATTATATTATTAACCATGTACATGTACACAAAAAAGTACTTTGTAAAATTCAGTCTAAGTATGTGCTACGTTCCAATGTGACAAACGAAACATGAATTTCTCAGCTATGATGGCCTCGTAATCTGGGTTCAGATGTGTGCAGCTAACTCGTATAAGTTGGTGGAGGTGCTGCTGACTAAGTTATGTTTTAGATGCGATTCATATTAGAAAATACTGACTCATGTGGGTAAGTAGAGACATATATATCGTCAGCTAGGATCTGGCCATCATTGTTAGTGACAAATTTTCAAATGCAAGCGATGTACAGTCTGGCAGCACTTTCGCTGGTCAAAATTTGGTCATGATTAGCCAATGCTATGGTATGATTAGAGGAAGGTCCTTCAGCTCTAGGGAATTCCAGGAGCTCTGGTTAACAGTTCAAGGAAAGTCGCAATTAGGTGAAAGTATAAAATAATATATGCACATGTCAATTTTATAATTAATACAGAAGAACTACTGTAATGCAAGTCACCTCTACAGAGAAATACCCTACCTAAAGCTTTCTACACCAGCCTGAATTTTTTTGCAAGTCAAAATAGGCACAAAAATACCATTTTATAGACCATGCAAAGTGGGCCACATTAAATTTGCTGGTGGGCCACATTTGGCCCGCAGGCCGCTATTTGGGCATCACTGGTTTTAGATTGTATTTGAATAAAGGACAAATTTGGCAACATTTTGATATGTAAAACTCTGGTCTTGAGCAAAAAATAGGAGCACAAAGGTCAAAGGTCAATGACACAAAGTTTTGGAAGATTTGGCAAAGCGTCTCAATACATATGAACAGCACTGTAGAAGAGTCTGAGGAACTGATGACCATCAGTTTACAAATAATGCCCAATTACTTAATTTACTCCAAAATTCCACAGAACCAATGAGTTACGACATTTTAAACATTAAAAAACACTTGAAGGTGGCAAGAAAAAGGTCAGTGGTGCAAGTCAAACATTTTCAACATAGTTAGTTACAACTAATACAAGATCAGTGTTCAATATACATAAACGGTATAAGAATGGATTAGATTGTCACAGTGCATTCTGCGGTTTATCACAATATACTGCTGGCACCATTACGTGTATGTGCAAATATTTCTCATGTTAGTGAGAGCATCTCAGTTTGTTAAGGTTATCTTTGGGTAGACTAACATTTATTACTTGAACACTGTCACATGCAGTAAGGATTATGTCTCCGTCTGCTACTTTCTACTTCTGTGCCTTGCTATGCTTAGCACTTCCTGCCGATGCCTTCAGAGTTGGATCATGGAATTTGTACACATTTGGAAACGCCAAATCTAAAAACCAAATGGTTATGGAGAATATTGTGAAGGTATAAAGTCTTACTTAATTGTAGTTCATGTACATGAAATGTTTACAAGTATTTAATTGAAAATCTAACAATGAAGAAAAGAGTTGTTTTTACTCTGAAACAGTTATTAATATTCTAGTGAACAAAAGGGGTTTAATAGACTTACATGTACATCGTTTTATACATAACAGACTCTTATGCCCAATTGAGGTCTTTCCTCATATTATTGCATAAGGGATTTTTTGCGTTAGAATCTGGACCTAGACAGACAATCCAATGATAGGTGCAATTAAATTGCATACTGTCTGCTCGATAGTGTGAAATTGTTGCATTTTAGATTATCTAACTGTTCTAATACTTTTACATTATGTTTATTGTGTACACATACGTATACGACTCTTACAGGTTTTTAGAAGATATGATATTCTGTTCATCCAAGGTGTCAGAAATGCTAACGGTGCTGTTCTGAGGAAACTAACTACAGAGCTAACCGATGGGTTAGTAAATGTACATCTTTTGAGGTTTATCAGCCAGAGCTTAAAATTTCTTTTCGAGTTTCCCCACATTTTCTGCAATTTCTGGAGGGGTCTGAATAGCTTTTAATTCTTAGTGTCTTTGCGACCAAATATTCAAGCACATACCAACTTATTCAAGAATTTTCCAACCATCTGCTGGCAGACAAGTGTTTTGAACACACTGCCCTGGGCCAAATGCAATTAAAATCCTTATTTTCATGCAATAAATTTGGGTGTACCAATGAGTTGGGGATAATTTCCTCTGGCTATGCAAAAGTTCGGGTCGCAATCTCTTTCAGCCTCGGCCAATTGGTTATTTTCAAATTTTCGTATGCAGCAGGTTAATACTTATAAATACCACATAGTGGAGTCCAAGAGAATTAAAAAGTTCATGTTGTACAACCAGCGCTGGTTGTACAAACATGAAGACAGGGCAGACAACATTCAACTAGAGTTGATGATCATATAGATGTATAACTACTCTACCCTCTCATGGAAGAATGCCCTATGTGCACTTAGCATTATTTTCAGTAAATGGTTGCTCTAATTTTTTATTAGCCAACCTTCCAGCATGTTTTGAAAGTTCCCTCCAACCTATACCAAGCCCATTTTTTTCATTTTATTGAGTGGCATTCTGCCAACATACTTATTTAGTTCCTATTGTTTCATAACTGAACTACGAGTCACATAGAGCATTTTGCTTTTAGCAAAAAGATTGGTGCTGTAGTTGGGCATTTTGTCAACTGAAAAATGGCAAAATAAGAAAACATTCCAATTATTTTTAACATTTTCATGTTTAATGCTTGGCAAAATGTAAAAATGTCAGTTTTGGAAATTTCGTCACTTAGGGCGTTTTTTTATGAGAGGGCAGTACTGTAGTACCTATATAAAATAGTTTATGTGAACATTAAATGTATTATATAAGTTTCTATCACCTTGTGTTTCTCTTCACTGGCATTCTGTTGGAGTTGTCCTTTCATGTTTTATTGGAATTATGGTGCTGTTTGACTGGTCTTTTACATGCTTATGGCCTCGTGTGCATGTATAGATAGAAATTACAAATGTATGTTTACTGGTATAAGTTTTGTAGGGTAAGTTTGCTCCGATTTCAACAATTTAATTAAGATTGTTGATATTTCAGTAATCAAAGTTGGGCTTGTGAGGCAAGTAAAAGATTGGGTTCGGGAAGCCAGAAGTCGCAGACTGCTTTTTTCTACAGGTTGGCTCTAACTCTAGTTCATTGAAACCAGACAATGTTAATACCATGAGCCATGAACCTACATGTTTTAGATAGCATGCACATGTATACCAAGTTTAGGCATTGTAACCGATATACTAATGCAATTGTTGTACATATTTGTTTCTTTTTTTGCAGAAGTGACAAAGTCCAACTAGTTGAATATTTTCAATTTGACAATTTTACTGACAAATTTACAAGAGTGCCTTTTGGTGCATTGTTTAACACAACAGGTAGGCCTTCTACAATGTAAATATTATTGTGGTATGCCTAGCTAAATATATAATTATAGGTCTAATATGTCTGGAAATTGTATGTAAAACAATATATTGTATGTTATAGGGATCGCATATTAATTTAGAGAAATTCCAAATTAATTTGGCTTTTTAGTTTGAATGTGTATGATTTTATGATACAACATAAGCTCAAAGTTATTATTTTGTTCCCCTTCACAAATTCAATTGTTATAGTAATAGCAAATGTGTGTTTACAGTTCCAGGTCTGCCAAAGTTGGGGATAGTAGGTGTTCGGATACAGGCAGAGCAGGCATTTACAGAAATCCAAGCCCTTCGTAATGTCATGGAGTCTGCAAAGGCAGTGTGGGGCATTGAGGTGAGTAACACAATTAGTATCTGTGTTACTTAATGTTGAATGTGGGGTGCATGGTACACACTACAAGTACATGACTGTACACACTGTACATGTACATGTATATCATCTTTTTAGACTAAAGAATATAATCTTATATATTAAGATAATCATTGAAATGAAAAATCAACCCGGGTCATAAAAAGTCTAAATATACATATAGGTGTTGGTGTTGGTATAGGTGTTGGTGGCCGAGTGGTCTAGCGCTAGTCACTCTGATCTTGCAGTAATGATGCCAGTTATCTACAAGGACGTGAGTTCGAGTCCCACCAATGACTTGGAGGTTTTCGTCCTGTATAAGGTTTCTTTCCGTGCCATAATAGTATCTAGCTCTAGGAGCCGTGGTGGCCCCTCGACTAGCTCTGCTATTGGGCAGCCAAGTTAAAGAACTGTGTTTGGCATTATCATTATCATATTACTATATGGTAGTGAATTTCAACACGATCCTTTTCTCAAAGTGTATATTTTAATGCTGAGAAATATATTGTAGTCAGTGTTGACTACTACATGTAGAATTATTATTGGCCTCTACGTAAAATGATAGATGTGTAAAGTGATAGATTCGTCTGCATGTACATGTAAGGGGTCACCCAACTTGATCGTATACACCTCTGCATGTAAGGGTCACCCAACTTGGTATACACATATGTATGCAAGGGTCACATAGGTTGATATACACATACATGTATGTATGCAAGGGTCACATAGGTTGATATACATATATGTATGCAAGGGTCACATAGGTTGATATACACATACATGTATGTAAGGGTCACATGAGTTGATGTACACATCTGCATCTAGGTATCACCCAACTTGATATACATCTACATGTAAAGGCCACATGAGTTAATATGCACATCTGCGAGTAAAAGTCTTAATTTTTATGTTTTGCAAATATGCAAGGCTTATGTTACTGAAGAATATTCTCAAAATACGCATGTGTATATTATGCTCATTAGACTACTAATATGAAAACCGAAGCATCCATTTTACGTAGAAATAATCTTTTCTCTATAATTTAGGCAATTTGTGATCTTTTGCAGGATGTTGTGTTGTTCGGAAGTCTTAAAATGTGTGCATACATGTATGTTACTAAAGAGCAGTTGGCAAATGTCAGCTTGATCACAGACAAGTCTTATCATTGGTTAATCGATGATAATGATGATACAACTACAACCAATGCAACTACTTGTGCTAATGATAGGTTAGTAAAATATTACTGGAGTTGTCTGAACTTGAGTTGAGTAAACATTATTATGCCTATAATTATGTTAGTAGAGGCTTTTATTATTTATTATAACTATTATCAATAGTAGGTGTAGTTATTATGTCAGTTACTAATAGCACTGTTTATTACAATAAACATAGTGTGTAGGAATATTAGTAGTAACAGACCTATACATGTATACTGTGTTTACATTATGACATGCATGTATGTCAGCATAGGGTTATTTATTACACTCAAACCATCCACATGTTGTACTAATTTAGTATAGAAGAATAATTTTATGGAAATATGACCAAAACCCTGTCCTCTCAGTCTTACCAAGATCTACTGTGGACGAGATAATTTGATTGTACTTGATGTGTCATTCCACATATATTATTATAAAATCATACATATTACATGTAAATTGCATTATGTTTCTTATGCAAAGAATTTGTCTATTGTACAGTCAGAGACTTGTTTCACATCCATGAGAATTCCAGTCCCTGACGGCCCCTAAGTCGTCTAGCACAGTGATGAACAAGACACATTATCACTACACCAAGCTCAGCATCCTTAAAAAGGAATGTTCACCAGTGAGCAGTAGATATGCTCTGAGCTGTGCTAGGCGATTAGGCGTCATAGAGGCTCTGGGTTCAAACCCCAGTCAGGGACTGGTATTTTCGGGAATGTGAAACAGGCTTCTGACTGCTCAATGGACAAATTTTTTGCATGAAAAACATAATAATAATTATGTCAATATATTTTGTTTTGAAGAATCGTTATCACTGGAGATGCACTGAATAGGTCTGTTAACCACAACTCTGCCAAAGCGTACAGGTTTGATGAGGAGTTCAGTCTCTCTCTTACTCAGGTATCTTAAGACAGGCAGTTGATTCTAATAGTGTATAAACAAGTTTCATTTTATTTACTATTTATATACATGTGCCATAAATATCTTATAGTTATATCAAATAGTGCTAGGAAAACTGTCCTATTTAGGTAAAAAGTAATGCAGTTTGTTGTTTCAATGTTCAATCAGCTGGCGGTTTAATGTGATGTCATTTTGTAGACCGAAGCCATCAGCGATCATTATCCGGTAGAAGTTGATCTATCTGCTGTAACTGAGATTACAACCACACTCGCAGCTCCCACCATTGCACCCGCCGCCATCACTGCACCCGCCGCCACCACTGCACCTGCCACCACTGCACCCGTCACCACCGCATCCACCACCAATGCACCCACCACCAACGCACCCACCACCCGTACACCCTCCACCAACGCACCCACCACTAACGCAACCACCACCAACACACCTACCACCAATGCACCCTTCACCAATGCACCCACCACCAACGCACCCACCACCCGTACACCCGTTACTAACGCACCCACCACTAACGCACCCATCACCACCAATGCACCCACCACCCGTACACCCGTCACCACCGCACCCGCCACCAATACACCCTCCACCAACGCACCCACCACTAACACACCCACCACCAACACACCCACCACCAACGCACCCACCACCAAAGCACCCACCACCAATGCACCCATCGCCAATGCACCTACCACCAATGCACCCACCACCAATGCACCCACCACCAACACACCCACCACCCGTACACCCACCACTAACGCACCCACTGCCAGTGCACCCGCCATCAATACACCTACCACCAACACACCCACCACCAGTGCACTCACCATCTCTTTGAAGCCTACCACCAGTGTACCAACTACCAGTGTACCTACCACTGGTAACAGCCCAACCCCATCCGATATAGAAACCACCAAGAAAACTTCAGCTGATGCCCCCACTACCACTCTGTCTCCCAGGTCCAGCACTACTGAATGTAATTCTGTTCCTAAAGGATCTAAACCAAAACCTAGCTCTAACAGTGATAAGAACTTAGCCTATAAATTGTTTCCAGATGCAGGTGGGATCATTATATTTTGTTATAGAAAATGTATTGGAACAATAACTCAATTTTGGTCTTCTACCTTCTTAATACAGTGGAACTTGCTTAATTCAAACTCCAAGGGACCACCATAATTGGTTTGAATTAGGCCAAGTTTGAATTATGTGATCCCTTTATGACATGCATTACATGTACAGGACAACAGCATAAAACGCATTTAGCTAAGGAACAGTAAAGCAATTAATCAGTTTTCCCAGCTTAGTTTGAGCAGAAACATATTGCAGTAGTAACTACTAATAACTACTAACTACTAGCAACGATTATTAGGTGACTAATGCTGGCTGTGATAGTATTGTCATTGGTTATAGTGTGAGCCTAAGCCGCATGAAGTTTAAATTACAGATGGTAAGTTTGAATTATTTGAAGCCATTTATATAGTTCTCAGCAGGGACCAAGGCTAACAGTTTGAACTAACCAAATTTTTGAATTATCCAAGGTTGAATTAAGCAAGCTCCACTGTATGTTGTAAGCGCTGTATAATCTCTTATAATAGGCTGTCACGAAAGGGCATCAAAGTTTTATTACTACATGCACAATCATGTTCTATCATAAGACACAAAAATCAGCAACTGGCTGTTACACATACCTGATAATAAATATCTATGTCAAAGGTATATATATTATCCTTATACTGTACCTAGAAATTGAGTCACATTTGAAGGCTTGTCAAATAGTTATAGTAGAGCAATTGTTGGAAAGTGTATTTTGTTAGCAATATACTCTTTCTATTCATAGCAAATACAGATAGTACAGGATAGTGACTGTATGTTGATACTTGTACATTGTAACATTTGATATTATTTATAGAGGACATTACAAGAGGTGTCAAGTTGAACCTTTACCAGGTCTTTACAAGTGAAACAATTCCTTCCCTAAAAATATATCACACAAGTGAAACAATTTATGAAAATTGTGGTTTCTCTTTTATAATAATAAATAACAGTGCTGAACAGACATGGGATAGGGAGAAGGTAACTCCTTACATCGTAATAGTTCCTACATTACCTTGTCCATAATCATGGATGCTCATTCTTAGCTTTCTGTAGTAAAGAGGCACTTCATATTGACAGTGTAATTATCTGAGCTTTAGATGTTGCTTCCCTTGCTTTTACCATTTTGTTCAATAATGCTGATGATCATTACGGGAAGTTGTCCTCTCCCAAGACTATGATCAATAATTATTACTGTAGACTATCTGAGTGATGAGGTGTGTAATAGGTCGAAGTTACAATATGTCTATGAGTTGATCTTTCTTCTGAATGCATTGATTGCAAAATTTTATATCATGATTATGATTGTTGCTTTGCATGTACTACTCATTTTAGGACATACTAGTATATGATTGTTATTAGGCTTACCATTCACCATTCAATTTACTTGGCTATCTCTTTTTATACTTTATGTTTCAGTTCTCCTACCAGTAACCCTCACCATTTGCCTGCTAAAAACCATCCTTCATTGATACCAACATACACTGACACTGGCATACATGTACTGCAGCTATCACTCTCCACTTGTGAGCTACTGTAACTTGATAAAGGTAACTTGGAGATAAATGAAACAACCTGCAAATCCTTTGTTTCTATGTCACAACTTTTTCAGTGAACTATGCAATTTTCCATGCAATAGCTTGTCATAAATTTCTTCCAACTTTCCAATTTCTTCCATTTCTTTCAAACACTTGCTACAGAGTACATACATACAATGTACCTTGGATATTATTATTAGTTTTGAGAATAGCAGCTTATAAATGGTGCCTGTACTGCATGCTCTTTTTGTATGTTTCTCAATTCATTATGTTATTATTGCTTCAATTATCACTGGGCTTTATAAAAATTAATTTAATGCTGTTGCTTTTATTGCTTCCTATATATTGTATTTCTAAATAGTAGCTACTGATATTTTTAACTAGGATGATTTTAACATGCAATATGTCAGTGTGCATTTATTGCATACGTTGTCTTTATAGTTTGAATTTGGTACAAAAGTGGCATGTATTATGTAATTATGTAGAGGAATGGGATCCAGTCCTATTAATAAAGCTAACTATAATTTATATTATTGAGATCGTTCCAGGATTTGTTCTTCATAAATTGTTTACATGCTTTGTCACTTCATACAATATCTGTTTTGTGTTTGCTATATATACGATGTACATGTACATGTACATTTGTTCCTACTTGTAGTCTATTAATTTGACAATTCTACTATAAGACATCCCCCTTTATATCCTATTCTATCCCATTGTTCACTGTGCTGCCACAGGACTTATAGTTGTATATTGTAACCATAGAATTAATTCTATGATTCTATGATTGTAACCCACTGGACTGAGTGGGAGGGTGGAATAGCTCTGCATTGAAAACTAATGTGGTTTCACTTTGTATACTATTCATAGTGTGGGAGTCTGAGGTCTGAACCATTTATTTATTTAGACAGGCAAACCTCAATGACGTGTTATTAGGGGTGGGTGGATCTCACCCTCGCATTTCTTCTGTTCTGGTTGACAGGACTACAGGCTAATCTATTGATAGATGATTGATGTTGATGTTTTTGTCTGAGCTATGGAGTTCTATGGTGCCAGCGGGCTACTTGATGTTAGATTAATCTCAACACAAATTGTTTTTTGTGGTTTTTGGTTAGTAGATTTATTATTCAGCTCTTGAAGACATACTAAGTGACAGTATATTATATTCTACTAAACTAGTAGTGGATGAGAGAAGAGTGAGTGTATTTGTATTCAGCAATTCTTACTATTGGATCTGCTAATCTTGCTCTCCACTTCTACACAAAAGGTGAGTTATAATGGAAAGGCAAGATCACCTGTTATGCTAAATAATTGTATTATTTGAAATATGAAAGTGTTGTAAAACCATAGATATACAGTACATGTAAGCTTACATTTGTACCTACTAACTGAGACTACTATTATGTACATTATGTGCATTTGAAACAACACCATACTATTCAACACACAGACGCAGGTAACTAAAACGAATAGTGCATTTTTTATATACTGTATTTGTATATACATATTATAGTTTGTACATGTACAATGTATATTCCTATGCTAGAAGTCATTTGCTCTATTCAACTTTGCAGTAGTGGAGAAATTTAGGTAGTTTTAGTGCCTTGTTTGAAGTTGGGGTTTGGGTAAGGGTGGCCAATCAGCAAATATAGAGAAGATAACTTATCCTGCTTCAGTTTTGGGGAAGAACACAGGCTATCTCAAATTTCTCCACTTCTGCAACTTTGACAATAATGCTAAAAATGTTTGTGAGTGTGGTTGACCCGGTGAGACGACTAAATACATGACTGTGTTATTGTAGATACTGGATATATACAGTGTACATATAAGCTAGCATTATATAACTGTATTTATGTACGTTTGTTTGTATATTAGTCTACCAAAATATCATACTATCCGCAGACCCAAGATGTTTGCAGCTTCAACGTCAACATTTGGACTTGGTGTCCTAGTATGCTGTCTTCTGATGATTGGTTCATCTGGTTCTTTGAAAGTTGGATCCTTCAACATCCGAACTTTTGGGAAATCAAAGTTAGCGAAGGAAGCAGTCATGGGATACATTGAGCAGGTGCGATATTTATACACGGGTGGTACACGCTTTCACGTAGCCTTAGATCATTGTTTGTGGCGGTATTGATTATTAAGGTTGGACGGGAAACCATAAATAAAAATGTAAAAGCCACCTTCCTCAGATGGAATGTTGACAAAAAACCAAGCTTATGTAGAATCAGAATTTGTGACTTTTTTTATAGAACTTACTTACTTCTTACTTCAGCTTAGGCTGAGAATAGAGGTTGTCTCCACTTGTGCACTTAATTATACAGATACTCAGGCGCTATGATGTGGTATTAGTAATGGAGCTCAAAGATACATCTGGCACTGTTATATCTGGAGTTCTGGACAGACTCAACAGCAAGTGAGTTGTAAAAGAGTTGATATTGTGCCATACAGAAGATTATCATATTATACTATCTGACTCACATAGCACAGGTTTGGGTAGTTCCATAGATATAATATAAACATGTTTATATTATATCTATGGGTAGTTCTCACAGTATCAGATTATGCCAACCTAATGTATATTTCCTCAATGCTTGCAGTGTGTTATCAATATGTAGTATTACACAACACCCTTACAACTGCCTTGTGTATCAAGTTTTATAGCTATAGTATAAAACTTGATACACATGGCATATAATATGTAGGCGCACCAGCAATATTATACACTCATTATATAACACTTATAATGCTGTACAAATTTTATAGAATTAAAGTAGTAGAAAATTCAAAATATAGGTATTTTAGTTAGTAAGTTCATATTTTGGGCTTCAGAATGGTACCCAACTTGACTTGGTTGAACATGTACAAATGGCTGTATTTGAACCCCAAAAACCGTTGAAATATAGTGATTATGTAAAGGCTCAGGAAATTTTGCCAGGAATTTCCAACTATTCATTGATGTCATTTGTCTGTTCAGTATGAAAGAGCATCCACATAGTTGAACAAAGAAAAAAAGACAACCAATGAGAGAGTGTTAGTTATAAATAGGTCAATTGTTACCATTGTTACTGTGGGAGTGATGCTTCTTACAATTATAGTTTAGTTTATTGTACTAGTGCACATGACTAGTTGACCTATTAAAACCAATTGTAAGCAAGCCCATGTTCATTGACAAATTTCAGCAAATCATCGGGACAAAAGTAGAATCCCCTTTACACATTAGTAGTTGAAGAATTAAGCTATGTACATGTTGCATGAATACTAAAATATAGACCGGTGATTCATAGTAATTTGCATTAGAACAATCAGTGTTTGCACGGCTCATAGAACTAGTAGTCAACGTGCCGCTTGATCGCACTAGCGATAACCTGAACAAGTGACGTCACTTATTCACCTATTGTTGAATAGCTGAGCATTTTTGGCAATATATAAACTTTACAGTCTGATTACACTGAAGTAAATAAAGTAAATATAGTCAATTTGCATATCATCTTGAAGCTAAAAGTGTTACCTAACTGACTAGAATGGTCAAATCCTCAAAAATTGAATACTTTAAGGGTACATATTCTCACTCTGTTAACCTACTTGAAACTTTAGTAAGTTCTGTTCTGTACCTCTCTCTCTCTCTCCCACTCTTTCTGAACACTGAATATATTTTACTAGAAGAAAGAGGCTTTTGAATCATGCAGGACCTTTCCACTTTCCAAGTACATATAACTAATCAATGTGGTAAAACAATGGGTTGTTATGACAACTGATTTGTATAAACATGTTGGTTATTGTAGTGGAGAGGAATGGAATGTTACATACAGTGAGAGGTTAGGAAAGAGTTCCAGTTCTTATAAAGAGCAGTATGCGTTCTACTACAGGTTAGTCAGGTCTCTCTTCGCTACTTGTAGTCGGTAACAGCACATTTCGAAAAAGACAGTTCAAAACAGGACGTTTCGAAACCGGAAATTTTGAAGACAATCATTTAAAACTGTGTAGATTACATTTAGAAGCACACAACTCACAGATAATTAATTTTTTTTAATATTCTACAAGTTAGTAGTAGTAAAAACAAAAAATATAATATTTAAAAATAAAGATTGGTTGAAATCTGGAGTTTAGGGTCTTGAACTGGCAGTTTTCTAAACGCCCTGTTTCCAGCTACTTTTTTCGAGCAGTCGCAAATTCCAGATCAGCCAGGTATTTCTTTACTACTACAGGTAGTCAGGGCCAGGCTAGCTATAAACCTCATAAGATGGAATTAGTTACAATATCTTCATAGTGTAACGCTTAGAGAAATTAGATAAGGTTACTCAAATATTTATGAATAAGACAATTTTTGCTTTAGCTTTAGCAAATGAAGTACTGGCTCATTTCCTTCTAAGTCGCTTTCCATCCATTTCCATGTAAGAATTTCAGTTAGTTACATACATGAGTTCCATGCACTGTTGTAGAACCAATCAGCTAACACTTCTGGGTTCCTACCAGTTTGATGATGGGGTGGATGATGGGAGTGAGACTGATATATTCTCTAGGGAGCCATTTGGAGCCTTATTTCGTTCCTCAAAAACAGGAGGTAGGTACAGCGTATTCTGATGTGACATTAATGTACAGTAAGTACAATATAGCATTCTTGTAATTCTTATGTTATATGTGTAAAGATTTACCACTGCATGTTGTTTTTCAGTTTATAACAATATTATCAATTTCAACTTATATTTTGATGGAACTAAAACTAAATTGTTGAATTAATATAACACTGACCAACAAAATGAAATATTTGACTGCAACACAAAATTGTTTGTACACTACATGTAAAATAATTCAACATGTTCATCAGCAAGTATCCCTGGGTATGCAGCAGAACTTGGCGCATAGTACCTGATTCACTCAAGTGCTGATATCCTTGGTTAACTGGGTTCGCCCCTGAAGAACTGGAGAGCCTGATGAGCAGCCTTCACATGTGCTAGTCAGATTAGTTGTGCTGAATAAAGCAATGAAATATTTTATATAGAAACTGTGATTTTTGTTTTCTCACAGATCTGGCAAAGTTTGGGCTGCTGGGTGTTCACATTGCTCCTGATGAGGCTGTTTCAGAAATCGACGCTCTGGTAGAAGTCTTCGCAGATGCCAAGCAACACTGGAATGTTGAGGTACTACATAATTATAATGGTTTAGAAATAGTATAACAACCACCATGAAGTGCTGGATTATCTCCCCATTCTCATGTTATCTATCAACTATTGTACTTTCTGTGTTTCTAATTTATATAATGCTAGCTATATGCATACAGGCTAATTCCGCATTCCTACACTATAACATAGAGTCAAATTGCCTATTCATACACAAATTCACCTTCTTGATTTTCATGTGGTAATTATTATCATAAGAGGAGCAGAAGGAAGACAACTCCGACACAGAGATGTGACAACAATATAAAACATTAAAATGGTATACACTACAATTGGCAATATCAACAGGCTTGTACAGCCACTTGAGTTTTAGGGCTCAATAAAACTGATCCATCTACCCCTTAAATATATGCATGTAGTATAGTAAATAGCTATCTACCTACTGAGTAGTTGGTTGAAGGACTTGAAACAATCGGTAACCATAAAGTTGAACAATTTATGTATCCATTGTTTGATTAGTCTGACACTCAAGGCTCAAGTGTATTAGAAAAGTCTTTCTATGTAGGATATTATGGTAATGGGTGACTTCAATGCTGACTGTGGATATGTAAATAAAGGAGAACTGGCTAAACTCAAACTAAAGAACGACCCTTCATATCTTTGGTTGATTGGAGATGATGCTGATACTACCGTATCAGCTACTGACTGTGCATATGACAGGTCAGATAGTACATAATAAACCATAATGAAAAAGCAAAGACCTAACTATGCTTTCACTTTTGCTTCTTGAAAGTGTTATATTTTGTTTATTAGTTGAACTGATATTCAGCTTGCCATTGAGAGTTCATATTATTGATATGAGCTCATAAAATTGTTTTCCATTTTTCTCACCATCTTATTACTTGGGCACCAATATTCACATACATGTGCCTTTTGCATCATTCTAGCTAGTTGAAGATTGATACTGTTATTATACTCACTGATCAAATGTCTACAGAAGATCTCATCATTTCTTACTAGACTAGAGTTTAGCTCTACCAAGACTGCATAATCTGATAATGAGTGATTACTGATATAAAGACTAGGGTAGTATTGCATATATGTACATCTGCATGTATTTTAAAATCAAATTTAATTGAGACAATTAGCTTATCTGTTTTCTCTCCCTCTCTGCTGCAGAATGATTGCTACTGGAGATCAGTTGAAGAAAGCTATCAATGAGACATCTGCTCGGGTCTATCGATATGATGATGAATTGAATCTAGATGAGGAAATGGTAAGTGTTCACATTAGAGCGGCAATAGAGCCATGGGCACGCTATTTGTCATAAATTAAGGGAGGACAACTTCTATTATTATGGTCAATTAAATAGTTGATTAGTTCTCATGAATACAGTGCTGATTACTTTATCTATTATGCAGAATATCATGTTACACAAGTTAAATTACATTATGAACAATTTAAAGTGCACATTTGTTTTTATACTCCATTTTCTACCAGAAATTGTGTTGATGTGAAAACCTCTGTTTGCTTGCCACAAAATGAGAAAAGCGTTGAACTTGTTGAACTGTATGAGGGCAGTGTAATTCACATTGTTCCTAGCTTGTGGGTAGTAACATATACCTTGATATACAAATCAAATTCAGACTTTTATATTCCAAGTAATAGTCACATGTACATGTATTAGTGTCTTTGCGACCTACATGTATATTTCAAGCATATACCAAGCTGCTCAAGAACTTTCCGGTCCACTTCCATCACTGGGTTTAGGACACACCAGTCTGGGCCAAAAGTAAAATCCTTATTTTCGTGGGAAACACTTCTGGTGTGCGGATGAGCTAGAGATTGTTTTTTCCGACTAAGTAAAGTCCCAGGTCAATAGCTTTTTTGGTCTAGGCCGGGAGGCCATCTTGGGAGCTTTATTCACAACCCAAGTCAGTTCAAGAGGTCGCGAAGGTACTATAATATTATGTATTTGTTTATGATGCCACAGGCTAAAGATGTGAGTGATCACTATCCAGTTGAAGTTGTCATACCCTTTGTTGAGCCCCCTGGTGATAGCCGTAATACTACTGGCTCTGCCAATACCTCAAGTAAGTATTTATTTATTAGAGTTATGTTACCTTTGTAGTATAACATAATAAAAAGTAGCAGAGACTCGCCTCACATTAATACACACTGTTTCTCTTCCAGCTTTGAGAAGGCTAATATGGTTGCTTGATAATTCTGTTCTGTTAGTGGCAATGTTCTTTCTCTATGTGTTCTGAGTCTGTAAACTGGTTTATTATTTTATTATATTGTATAAATTGTTTTCCCTTTAATGTACATGTAGATGCATATTGATGTTTATATTATCTACATGTAGTTCTACAGTCTACTTTATTGTAGTGGCTGGACTGTCAACTGTTATCATAGCACTAATTACTTCAGTCAAAGTTCAGCTGTACTTGTGAGGGTTCTACAGGACAGCTACTAGCCAATGATAAGAAAAGAAGAAAATTGTACTGTAGGCTATACAATCTAATACCAACTTTAGAAATGTTTAGAATTACCCCATAAACAACAAGGAACAAGGAACTGGTGATGAGCAATAAAAAATAACTTTTCAATGTACAGTTTTATAATAGTGGTCCAGTTAGCTAGTCGAGCGGTTGTACGAGTGGCAAATTCTATGATACAATAATGAATACCAATATGTAGCACTTGCAATACCATGTCTAGAATAATAGGTGGGAATAGGAATACAGAAAATTAGAATTTACTAAATTGTCAAGTGGTTCAGAACACACAATATAATTGTATATGAAATAGGTTAATGAACTTTAGATAAAAAGTTATTTGTACATGTTTAGTTACTACTGCATAGTATAATATTGTGACTGCGTATAAGTTTATAATTATATCCTCCAGAGAGGAAAGCATTGCATAATAATATAAATGTGTGATCTATGCATTCACTGTACAAAGTATACATACATGTATTTTTAATTTTAATCTTTATTGCTACTTACTGTTTTGCATTTTCTTTTACAATTTAATTGAATATAGATAATGTGCCAAATTGCATGATTGCTATTACTATAATCGCATTACCAAAATAGAAAGATTGTATTCTGATGACATTCAATTACATGTAGGTCTGTCTACATTAGGCAAGAATGGGGCTGTAGATAGGATGTGAATAAATATGGAAACAAGCATTGAATTGTTAATTCAACAACTCACCTGCTGGTACCTGGCATCTCCTGTATTGCATGGAAAGTCTCTGTTGTTCAGATTATTATCAAAGGAAATATGTCACATTACTATTAATACTGAGTTACCTATACTGCACATGAAAATATAGTACTAAGTATGTACTGTTATAAATTTCAGCATATTTATGATGTAAATATCAATGCATTACTCATACCTACTGTAGCCAACAGGGATATTATTCTAAAGAGTGCAAACTAAATAAGGAAAACAAGCTTTATGAAATGACAGGTTTGAAAAAATGATACTATTGCTTTTTTTTGTGATTTGGAAATTTAATTTCTCAATAATTTTGATTAATTTTTATCAACTTTGTAGTACTGTAATGTTTTGGGGAGTTGTGTCAAGGAGTCGTCTTAGGACGACATACACACAAGTTAGTGTGTATGTCGTCTTAAGACGACCCTTTGTCAAAAATGAAGAACCTACATGTATGAGTGGTGCTAGGTCTTCTCATTGCATGAAAGATCAACAGGTACTAGTAGTCCAATGACTATTCAAGACGACCCATGTGGGCTCGAGTCGATGCTATCTTGCTATACTGAGAAAGAGTATGTTCCGACTTAGCAGGAAGGTCGGGGACCTTGTCAACTGGAACAACCAATACTATGAAGTGAAGACTCTGTATAAGTAGCATAGAAGTGTCTTTATTGAGATCCAAGCATCAACTGAGACAATGAATACAAAAACAATGTTCTTTGTATACTATTAGAACTTCCGGAGAAAGTTCCGGTAAAAAGGCCGACGTAGTGTCGTCCGGAATTTGCACAACAAGATGGCGACTGGAAGCCCGAGATCGACCCAGAACATGTCGGGTACAACAAAAGATGCTTAAAATCATCTAATTCGTACAAAATGAATACCAAGTAATTCTGAGAAGTCGGCCCTTTTTACATGGGTATAAAAAGGACATAATTGCTCACTAATGCACACTATAAGTATATAAGCATATACATGTAGTTTACTACAGAGACAAGTTAACACAAGTAAGTACATGTATATGCGATAAGTTGCATTTACCACTACAGTACTAAAATAGTAAATGGTATACTAATAGTAGTACATATATGTACATGGCACATTTGCATTATTTTATTATTTAATGTATATTTTGTATGTACTCTTGAAGTTTCATTTTGCGTATATGCAGTACATGCACCTAATAAATATCGGTGCACAGCAGCTGACACTATGGTACAACCTAGCTGGAAAGGCGTCGGGTAGTTCAGTGTATAAAATGTAAATGTGCATGTATTATGTTTGACAGGAATAAAATGTGTGAAATAAATGATAGGCAATCACATGTTTGACAACATTCTTGTGTCACACTTAATACATGCATTACTATCAATGAGTGCTTTTGATACATTTTATCACATATTTACAACACTGATTACGGAAATGTTTCCATATGCTATGTTGTCATGTTTAGTATATTATTATATATAAAGTATACCAGTGTGATGATCATGACTAGAATCAGCTGAAGCTACATGATACAAGAGCATAATTTTATCAAGTAATTTGTATATTTCTCTCTTCTCTCTATATTGATAAGCTATGGATTCATACAATGTTTGTCTACTACTGGCAGCTCTCTCTAGTTTGCTACTGCTGACGGAATCACTGAGGATAGGTGCATTTAATATACAAACATTTGGACGAAGTAAATTCGAAGATGAAAATGAAATGTATTACATAGTGAAGGTAGGAACATTCAACATCAGGTTGCGACAATTTCTAAAATACATGAAGTATAATTATAAAAAAAACTTGAAGTTTATTATATTTATAGTCAATTAGTGCACACTATGCAAAGTATTAGTCTACAGAGTAAACTCGTCTATTTTTAAATAAGTGCATGACTTGTATGACTACACTTAATATTCGCAGGGTTTCATTAGCTAACTCGTTTTATACTCTTTTTAAATTGATAACTACAGTCCTTCACTTACCTGTTTGTTAACAGATCATAAGAAGATATGATATTGTATTGATTCAAGAAATCCGAGATGCTTCAGGAGTTGTTATTCCTGGGTTACTAGATCGACTGAACGATTTGTAAGGCAAATTTTATGATAATTCATGTACATGTATTTCCATTTTTAAACGACGTCTGTTGGTCCAATCATCGTCAAAGTGCAATATTATAATGCTGTTGGGCTTACAGAATGTAGTGCATATTATAATATTAGTGCATATTACATCTTAATGCCAGTGCAGTATAAGAATTAACTTGCTGCCTGTTTGGAATTAGTAAAAATGAAAGTAGCAATAGACTCTTGCTGCTAAAGTATAGAAATTTCCATAGCATTGTGTTATTTTTGCAGTGATGAGCAGTGGGATGTGGCTTATAGTGAACGGTTAGGAAGGAGCAGTTATAAGGAACAGTATGCTTACTACTTCAGGTACCTGTATCCAAAGATTTAATTGTATAGATATATTTACCTTCTCCAGTTAGAGAAGGGTAAAGTCGGTAATAAAGAATTCATAGTACATGTACATGCCCTGAATTTGTTACAGAATATCCCTTGAGCTGGTAAATGATAGATATGTATAATATACATCATAAAATAATATATACTACATGATTTTATACTAGAACAGAGCGAGTGAACCTTATAGAAACCTACCAGTTTGATGACGGAGTGGATGATGGCAGCGATGCTTTCTCTCGAGAACCATTTGGAGTTCTACTTGAGTCATCAATGACAGGAGGTAAATAGTACAGATGCATAATACATGTACGTGTAAGTAAAATAATTTTAGCCCTCATGTTCATGTCATCTATGTTTATACTTCTAACAGCTACATAATATACTTCAAGACAGTAATACATGTACAGTAGATAGGTATGGATAAACGGAGAGGTTCAAACTTGTAAAAGCTATGTAGCTTACTGGGGTTGTCAAATTACCTAATATTAATTTGCTTGCAACACCATAGAACGCATACTATCAGGAAGGTCAAAAGAAAAGAATTGGGAAGGTCTATGAAATATTTTCAAGTTGTGAGCCACAGTGTTTTTGGGGTCCTTTTGCTACAGCTCTAATTTTATGAATTACATGTTTCCTATGATATAAATTTAAAATGTGTATTGTCAAACAAGACAAATTAATATATTAACTATATAACTCCTTAGTGGTCATAAGGGAGCAGCCGTGGCCTAGTGGTTAGGAGCCCTGGACTTTGATGTGGGAGATCCAGGTCCGATCCTCCCCATAAAGGTCATTAGTGATGCTTGGAAAAGTATCCAACCTTACAGTAAGGTTGGATACTTTTCCAAGCATCACTAATGACCTTTATGGGGAGGATCGGACCTGGATCTCCCGTATCAAAGTGCTTACAATGCTCCGGTGCCATGTAGTCAACATGCTGAGAACAGCCTGGTGAAGCCCTTTCTCTACCCCAAATTAGAAAAAGTACTGATCTCTTCAGATCTTAGCTTTTTACCTAAGGTTGATAATGAGAACCAGAATCGGTAAGTTTACGCCTCCAGGCGAAGGTATCGTTATGTCTTGAGCTTCGATTGCCCTTCAATTTGGCTAGTAATTTTATGGGTCACAGGTCACAAGCATTTCTATCTGAGTCTATCATAATAATATAATTTTTTCTAGCAAAACAATTGTTAAAGATACCAGTAGTGACTTGCGGCAGTTGAAGAAATCGCAAAGACACCTACAAAAATGTATAATGAAAGTATTGTCTGAAGGGTAGAGAGTTGGAAAGAATTGCTGTGTTATTTTGTTTACTGCAAGATGTACATGATTTTGTATAATTTATCAGTTATCACCTATGTGTTCATGATAAACTGTATGCAACACATTATATTCACAGTGTGTGATACATTCACAGCATACACTATTTTATACTATGTATACCGTCATGTACATGCATATAAAATACTGTGAATGTTCCATAAAAAGGTTGTGTGATAATTGGACTTATCAAATCAGAATGTGGGAGGCGAAGGACCAAGTAGTAAACGACATAGCTCTTGTTCTTTGTAATAATTGATGCAGGAGAGAGATTGCCCTCTTTGGTTACTTTTGGGCACCTACTCCCCCTAAACCAGTTGACTCAACCACAAACCTGAATCCAAGTCAGTTGAAACGGTGTGCTAACAAAATACTGGCACCTAGTTTTGTATCATTTGGAGACAACACTGTACCAGTTGTCTTCCCGAAAAAAGATAACTCTTCGCTGTAACCACTCCTAGTGACTACACGCATGATTCTTTTTCCAACATTACAATAATATTATACCCAACGTATCTGTACATACACACAGTGCATTATACTTTGCATTGTATTTTGCTGTGCACTTGTCTGTATTATCGGTTGTTGACTGTTATTGCATTATAACAACATCAATGTGTTTACTCTTCACTTTTACCAGAGTTGAAGAGATTTGGTCTACTTGGTATTCATGTGGCTCCAAATGAAGCAGTTGAAGAACTCGATGAACTTCACAGTGCATCTGAAGCAGCTAAAACTCATTGGGCCATCGATGTGAGAGTAGTTTAATATAATTATGTTGCTGTTATAGTTATAGGATTGTATAATGTATTTTTAGCAAGGAATTTATCTTGGATTTGAAACAAGTCTCTGACTGCTCAAAGATAAATTCCTTGCTAAAAATACATTATACAATATATAGAAAATGGCCAAACCCTCTAACATTCAGTTATAGGATTGTGTTACGTATACATTGTACATTGTTTGTATAGAATCTGATTAGTGATTACTTCATGTTGTATAGTGTAATTATTGTTTACCAAGAAAATTAAAATGCTACTGCTAGGAAGTTGTTGATTACAATCCAGTCTAATGTCGATAAAATGGGCCACGATCATATTTCCAAGTATTTTCATGTACATTCATGCATTTGTGCTGGTTCAGTTTTGTTTAAACACATGTACATGTTGGCCATTTGCTCCATTTCGACCATAGATATAATTTATATAATTATTATTGTTTTATAATTATATCTATATGATTTCGACCAATAGAGTCCTGTTCTATAAGGCCAAATGTGGTACTTGGAGAATTTTAGCTTAATTTATCATCTACTAATATTTAGGTCTACATGCTTTTCAGGACATCATGCTAATGGGAGATTTCAACGCTGACTGCAGTTATGTGAATGCTGATGAAAGGGAACATCTAATTCTAAGGAATGATCCAAACTATTTGTGGCTGATTGGTGACGATGTGGATACAACAGTATCTTCTACTCACTGCGCTTATGATCGGTAGGCTATCGCACAGTTTTCATCAAAATACTGTTCATTACTGTTCAATTCATTTACTGTTAAAATACATGTGACATAGTATGAATGGCGCATGTTTCAATCTATAAATGTGATATATTTGTAGTCTGGTGGCCACTGGAGATTCACTTATCGCAGGCATCAGCCGGAATTCAGCTAGAGAGTTTAGATTTGATGAGGAATACAATATGGATAGTTTGGAGGTAGGCGGCTGTTTTAAATGCATGGATAAATATCATTTTTAAACATTACTTCACTTAAGCTATTGGTCATGATTATAAAAAGCTACATTATCATTCTTCTCTCTATTTATTCCTTCCAAATGAGAAGACGACTTCTAATTATAATTATAATAATGTACAGGGGGCATGCATGCATGTAGAAGGGCAACAAATGAGTTGGGTATACATTGTACTATAATCTACCTGCAAAGTGATTGCCAACAGTATATATTATACACACAAGTATACCCCCTAACTCTGACACTAGATGTATTACAAATATTTACTACAAAGAAATAATTATCTGCAAGGAGGACAACTAATAACGTAACATGATTTTCTTAGGTGATAGGTCATTAAATCATAATTAGCCATAGGATCAATTATAGAGTATACTAACTTCCACATAGCCACATAGCCTACCGGAATTCAAGAACATTTTAAGTAGGACCCTAAGGCTTAACTAATTGTTATTGCATAATTTAGGTTGCTTGCAGTACATTTTATAGTTGATGTATAGTTTACTGTATAAATAATAGCTATACTATTTGCATACCCACACAAAACTATATCAGAAGTATTATCTATGTTATATTATTCAGGCCAGAGCTGTGAGTGACCACTATCCTGTGGAATTCGAGATAAACACTTCTACTTGAGTAAAGAATCCCAACACCAAATCAGACACTAGATAAAGTAACAGTTTAACATTATAATTTGAAGCAAATGGTTGCAATTTTATACTATTTTATTTCAAATAATATGCATGATATCTCCATTTTATTATATGTTACTTTTGTAAGATAAGATCAACCTATGGTATTGTAACATGCAGACTTTAGTTCTACTGCAGGCTGCAGTTGAACTAAAGTCTGTATGTACAGCATATACATGCACATGTATATAATGATATATTTTATTGTGCAATATACAAGTAGTAAAGTGTACGTTATATTATCAGCATCATATTGTTTTGCATGTCTAATATGAAAACTTTGCATGTTTGTCAATGTCACGCTGTTGCACAGTATCAACATATTATAATTGTTATTGTGTATACAATAAGTGATAATTCTGTCCCTTTTTAATTACACATGTGACTGCAAGCATGGTGAAACTGTTGCAGTTTATAGAATTTTGAAATTTTACAGTAGGTAATAATATGGGACAAAAACAGGTGAAGTTATGACCTCCTGCGTGTTGTCACAATGGATAAAGAACAGACAACTTCGAAATTGCTAAGAAATAGTTTTAGAAAAATTAAAGTTACAATTATATCTAATATTTTTATTTATATAAACTATAACTACTATGAGTTAGATCTCATTGTTCTAACCACAATTCCAAACTCACCACGGCGCTCTGTTTAAAAGCCGTAACTATGTCCTATATCCTGTTGCTGGATCACGAAGCTAAATATGAAAAAGTTTGGGAATTTTAGAAACTTGATAATAAAATTCATATTTAATTAAATTGGATGACTTGTTTTTAGAATGAATTATTGCACTCTTTCGACGATAGTCGTGTTAGGGATATTTCTTAGGTTGGCACTAATAGCATATGGAGAATGGCAAGACCGTGTAATGAACCTTAAATACACAGATATAGACTACTCGGTGTTTTCTGATGCAGCATTTCATGTTTACAAGGTGAGCTTCTATTACGGTTCTTACTATGTAAGGAATTAACAACGAAAACTTTCGTAGAAAGCTTATTTTGGTGAAAGTTTTCAAATGGATAACGAGAGATAAAATTTAAGTGGTGTTTTAGTTTAACTACAATGGACATCAATTTTTAATTTAAAATGAAAATAGAAATTAAGTGAGCCTAAGACGTCAGAAGAGAAAGGATTCGAGTTTTAAAATTAAAGTTCAATATCTACATATACATTATAAACGGAAACTAATGACTAATACAATATGTTGGTTTTAAATGAATTGGGCAGTTTTTTGCATGTGTACTAGCCTACCAGTTCCAACTACTCCATCAATCACATGTAACCGACTTGGGGTTGTATTATCTATATTTCCACCTAACATAAAAGAAGACTGTTGAGTAGCAGTGTGTCACAAGCATTTTGAAATGGTGGAAAGGGCTATCTTATGATTCCAGGTTATTTTTGCTTTTTTTCATCGTCAACCTCAATGCTCAATACTTTTCATGTTTTGACCAATTGGTTACTTAGTTGTGTTCAAAAACTAGCTGAACTTGAAATTTGGCAGTAGAGCCACTGGACCTTCTACATGTAAATTCGCATTAAAAATGCAGTCATAGTAGGGTAGACCATACAACAAAAGTTTCTAATTTAACTGAAGACCAATAAGAAATTCATTGTTTAAATTCCAGAATGCAGAATATTCTTGAAGAATTTTATAATTTAATAAAATCTATTATTTAGCAAATTATATATTGTTTTTTATGCACACAAGTTGAAGTTCTAGGGCCAGTAGTCCCAGCAAACAACCTGGCCAATGATGGAGGCGACAAACATTAAAATTGACCAGAGTGATATTGTTACATGTATATCCAATCTCTATTTGGGTAGTCATTCATGCTTGTAAATGGCCTGCAGGGAGTGTCAGCACTACACCATTACCAAGGTGGAGCAGAAACATTGCCCTGAAACACCTGGCAAATCTAACTAATCATTTCACATTGCTATTGGTACATGGGGAGACAAGTAGTAAAATAAGTCACCTAGTAGTAGTAGAAGTAGCAGCAGTAGCGGCAGCAGTAGTTGTTGTAGTAGCAGTAGTTGATGTAGTAGCATTAGTTGTTGTAGTAGCAGCAGTAATTGTAGTAGTAGTTGTAGTTAATAGAAGTAGCATAATAGGCAAATTTGCCTAATTTCTTACATTAAACTAACTAGTAACCACCTTCATTGTTTATAATATTATATTCTGCACAAAATATGGAATTTTTTAATAAGCTGTACCCTCAACAAGTACTGCTAAGCCAATTTCTTCTTTATGTTGACTAGCATGGGGATAAATTTATTCCAAAATTTTACATTTGGACAAATCACATTGTTGTATTATTAATGTATTAAGTTGTCTTCCCTTGTATAGCTAGAAAGCTTACCTGTTGAAAGCTATTTACATGTAAGATTCAGTTTTGAGATAGAGCTAGAATATATAGGTTGCAAATATAGAAGTCATTCTAAATGATATAAATATACAACATGGTGGCAGCGGTTTAAGTACCCAGAGATAATGGAAGGTATTCTACCCCCTGGCCAGCTCAATTTGAGGGCAGATGATTTGGCTGGAGAATGGAGAAGGTGGGTGAGAACATTCAGTGATTATCTCCTAGCAATTGACTTGACTGCTATCACTAAGGCAGTAGAACGGAGGAAATTGGCTTTGTTCAGACACATTGGAGGTGAAGATGTGAGAGAGATCTACTCACAAATGGAATTCTTGTCTGAGCCTGATGAGACTACAGGTGTTAGAACTGAGATAGAAGAAGGGGCTACTGGCAGAAAGCTAAGCAATGTGATAGGGAGATTCTCAGAGTATTGCAACCCTCGTTCAGGAATAGTAGTGAGTAGATTCCAGTTTCACAATTGTAAGCAAAATGGGGAGACCATTGATGTGTTCTTGATGAAGTTGAGAAGATTATCTGAACAATGTGATTTCGGTAACCAGAAAGAGTCTCTAATAAGAGATAAACTGCTTTTTGGTCTGGATGATGAAAGAAAGAGAGAGAAGTTGATGTGTGAGTCAGATGAAAAGTTAACTCTAGATTTTGTGGTCAAGACATTGAGAATAGCTGAGAAGTCAGGTAGGCTGCAATCATCTAAACAAAGTGAGGTGAAGCGTGAAGAGATAGGTGCCGTTAGAGGTAGGATTTTAGAGAAGTCAGAGCATAGTAGGGATAGAATGTTAGAGAAGTCAGAGTATAGAGATAGGTATTTAGAGAAGTCAGAGTATAGAAATAATGAAGAAATAGGTGCGGTTAGAAATAGGATGTTAGAGAAGTCAGAATACAAAAATAAGCCAGGCCAGTTTCACACTAGATGTGATAATTGCGGGAAAAGGCACACCAAATTTCAAAGGTGTCCTGCCTTAGGCACAGACTGTGCAAAATGTGGCAAGTCAAATCATTGGGCTAAGATGTGTAGAAGTAAGAGACAGGTAGATGAGGTTACAAGATTGGAGGAAGTGCAGGATGTGTATTTAGGAGAAGTTTTACATATTGAAACTGTTGAATCTCAATCCTGGTTTACTAACCTCACAGTAAGCACTAGTAGAAGTAAGAGTCAAAGAATTCGGTTCAAATTAGATGCTGGGGACAGACCTGCTCAACTTTAGAGGAGAGATGTATTTGATGGTTATAGATTACTACTCGAGATACCCTGAATTAGCTTTGCTAGGTAAATCTGACTATTCTTCAAGGAAAGTCATTACACACTTAAAGTCGATGTTCTCGAGGCATGGCATTCCAGAGCTTCTTCTGTCAGACAATGGACCACAATATGCCAGTGAAGAATTTAGAAGTTTTGCTAAGGACTACGGATTCACTCATGTCACCAGCAGTCCTCATTATCATCGAGCTAATGGAGCTGCAGAGAAAGCAGTCCAGACTGTGAAGAAGATGCTGCTAAAAGAAGAAGACCCGTACTTGGCACTGTTAGCTTATAGAGCTTCCCCTCAGTTTGGCCTGTACTCACCATCGGAGTTACTAATGGGAAGAAAACTGAGGACTACTGTAGTAACCCATCCTGACGACCTGATACCGAAGATGCCAGACCATGAGCTATTCAGGTCTGCTAATGATCAATATAAACGGAGAATGAAATCGGACCATGATACAAATAAGGTCAAAGAACTACCACCGCTGATAGAAGGTGATGAGGTGAAAGACCGTGTCTCTAAGCAGCAGGGCAGGGTAAAGTATCCTTCAGATGACATGAGCCGTAGGGTTATGATGGAAACGGAGAGAGGAGGTGAACTAATAAGGAACCGATCAGATGTTGCAGTAATGCCAAGAAGAGTAACAAGATCAGTCTCACGTAGAGAGGCATTAGAAGGTACCAATGGTAGCGTAGAGAGGTATTAGAAGGTTCCAATGATAGTGACAATTTATATTACAGAATTGCTGAAATGTTCTAATGATAGTGACAATGTAAATTGCAGAGATACTGAAATGTTGATATCATTGTTCATTGTTATTTATAATTTAATTATGTTTGAAAACCTAGAAGGGAGATGTTGTATTATTAATGTATTAAGTTGTCTTCCCTTGTATAGCTAGAAAGCTTACCTGTTGAAAGCTATTTACATGTAAGATTCAGTTTTGAGATAGAGCTAGAATATATAGGTTGCAAATATAGAAGTCATTCTAAATGATATAAATATACAACACACATGACGATGAAAAGGAAATTGAGTCAAGATTTTTAACAGGACAAAGTACTCCTGATATTTCAAAAACCTGGTAACATCTGGCAGTAAGGTCTTCATCGAAGACCAAAGGAAATTCAATGAGTAATCAGCAATTTTTAAAAATATTTTTTATCCTCTGACGATGATTCATAGATACTCGTATGCATCAAAATATTAGGGTTAAATCAAAATGTAAAAATGCATCTTGTCTTGTTATTAATTATTAAAGTACTCGCTCACACCAATATTTTCCAATCATATACATATTTTACATCGTTACTATTTGGTGATGTAACTTCTAAAGTTGGGACAATTGTCTATCACTCTAGTATGGTAAATTCAAGATAAAAAAAAGGGTTTATGGAGAGAGAGCATGATCCTACCTTGATTATTTACTCCTTGTTATAGTAGTAATCACTTCATTCCTGTTTTTATTCTCCTTTCCCTTAATTTTAGTCCCATGCTAGAGTTACACTATGTAACAATATTTTAAGTTTAGCTGATGAGGTATGACATCAGCACAATGCTTTAGGAATTCGGGTAAATTGTTGAGATATATGCTTAAATATAGAATAAAAATATGTTAGATGAAGCCATTAAAAAAATTTTCATCATTCCGAAAATTTTAAATTTAGATTTAATTGAAACTCTTGTTGAGTAACTTTCCATAATTAGCAGCTTGTAGCCAGTGTACTATAAGTTTGGTTGTTAAATTCTGTTACTAGACACAGTGATGCATATTAGGTCTATGTACATGTACATAATATTATATACAATAGAAACATACTTACTTTTGGTAAATGTTCCAATAACTGATCTGTGTTAGAAGTCTCGTGGGATGCATAGTAATAGCATTATTTAACATTTTATGAGGTTCAAATAGTGTCATTGATGCTCTCTTCTACCTCATCTGCCCCTAATCAGATTACCAACTAGCACTTTAGACTATGTTGAAAAGTGGGAACTGTATTGTTCTGTTCCATGTTGTACACTTTTTGCCGAGTAATATAACCAATAAAGCGCCACTGCCTTGCTCTAAAATATTGAAAATTTATTAAATGATTGAAAGCAGCACATTTTTCTGACGTCTGCTTAATATAGTCTATATTTAATATATTGTACTTTATAGATCCTTGCAAGTTATTCAATTGGTTTATCTCCGTCTATACCATACACAATTTTATTGATGCTACATGTGGAAATGTAGTAGATGTTCTGTTGCTAGCTTATTACCATAGCAACAATGCAAATACAATTGATTACTGTTAATTTATTTCCTGATTTAGGGAGGTTCACCATATGACAGGGATACTTATAGATACACCCCTTTGATAGCCTATCTTCTTCTACCAAATATCTTCCTCCACCCATCCTTTGGAAAGTTGCTCTTCAGCTTTCTAGATATAGTACTGGGTGTATTAATTTACAAGATATTAGAACTACGTCAAGTTAACAAGTCCATTGCCAGCCTCTGTACAGCAATTTGGGTGTTGAATCCTCTACCACTTGTGGTTTCTACCAGAGGTGAGCTACATAATTATGTAATTAATATGCTAACCGATATCAAGCATAATACATACATGTAATCATGGTACGCTGGCTGACATCTTGGTTGTGTGCCGATGTTTGTAGTTTTCTTGAACTAATTGTTGTATTTCCGTAACTTTGTAGTCAGATTAGGTTTGGCGGGTCCACATTGAACAAAATTGTCTATGTTGACTATCAATATAAAAAAAAACTCAATGTTTTTTTGCAATCTGGTTTTCTCTTAAACAACGCAAAAGTCTCAAAATAAATTTCAAGGTAGAAAGTGTATATTCTGATTAATAATTTACTACCTCATATTATAGAAAATAATGTCTTCAGAAATTAATATGCATAATTGAATTTTGCCTTAAACAGCGCTGCTCTCTGTTAGTAACAGAAGCATAACCGCATAAGTATTTCTGACAGTGCTTGTCAAAGTCTTGTTGGACAGGACTAAACTAAGTACCTGCATACAAGTTATAGATTAGGTGGTAAGTGTCATATGAAACAAACTTTTGTTCTTTGTACTGTTAAAATATATTTTTATAGGTAATGCTGAATCTGTATTGGCATGTATGGTTGTTGGAACCATATATCTGCTAATGAAAAAGCAAAATGTGTTGGCAGCACTTCTCTTTGCCCTAGCAGTGCACACAAAGACATATCCTATAATATATGCTCCGTCTATCTACCTGCTAGTGAATGAACAATATGGCTCTGTATATAACTCTAATGTGATCAAGGCAAAGTTAAAATACGTGGCTACCTTATTGTGGCCCAGCGACATTGCTCTGGTATTTGCTGTGATTGGAGCATTTGTGACAACTGGGCTTTGCTTTGTATTTTATAACATGTAAGTTATCTCCTCTCATTAATATTCTTTGCTTGTTGTAATATTCTCCACTTGAACTACATAAAACTTTTGCCCTGCCACATGTACATATATTTGAAGCTGTCTTCCTCCTATATAATGCCTTCATTTCTTGATTATGAACTGAAATAGGGAGAGAGGACAACTTGTAAAATTCATATGCTTGTGATAGATTTTTTTTGCCTTTGTAAATCTTTATGACTGTAAAATGAATTAAGAAATTTACATTGGCATAGGGTAGAAATCTCTTGATGTATTTTATTTCTAATTAATATTCTTCTGCTGAAGCAGTGAATTGGTTGACTACTCAGTCCTGGTGATGGAGGGAAGTAAGGACTATGGTCTCTCTAACAAGTGGAACAAATATCTTTATCATAGTAATATCAGATTTTTATGTGTTCCTTGTTCAACCTGCTTCTCCTTTCTGCTTTCTACAGGTATGGACAAATATTCTTAGACGAGACGTATCTCTACCACATTACAAGGAAAGACATTCAACACAACTTTTCCATCTACTTCTACCCACTACGAATCTCCGAGGAGTTGGAGCCAATCTTCTCCACCATCATTGGGCTGAGTGCATTCATTCCCCAGCTCGGTGCTACTCTAGTCTTTACATACAAGTATTATAGGGACCTCCCTTTCTGTTGGTTCATTATTACTCTGGCTTTTGTTACCTTCAACAAAGTCTGCACTTCTCAGGTATTCACAAAACATTTCTAAATATCATACTGAGTACTATTTCATGAAACACTCAAATTAGACATTACATCACAGCCTGTGAATGTTTTAGTAAGCAAGGTGGCTGAAGTTTTTGAAAGTACATTTTACAGTAAAATCTGGGAAGACAGAAGCGTAGTCATTCAATGTCTAAACTTGTCTTACTTTGAAATCTTTTCATTTACATGTATATAAATGAAAGTTGTTATCTCTTGTACTTGCTACACTTAGTAAGCACAAACATACATGTAGTAAAGTAAAGGCCTCCATTCAGTCACTAATGACAATGGAATGCTGGGAAATATCCAGCAGCCAGCAGAGCCTATAGCAATGAAGCTTTCTGCTAGTTATACAACATTGCTCTTCATCTCATGTGTGGGGTAATCTGGTGTGATCACAGGAATGTGAACAAGACCAGGCCACACATGGATGGAAACTAGAGCACCGATTGATATTGGTACACGAGACCTCCTGTATTTTAGGTCCTGATCCGAACAGACCCTCAAGCATAGGGTAATGGTATCATTAGTACTTGATGGGTGATAAGTTCATTCAAATGAACATGTAAGGCAGCCTGCTGTCTAATCATATTCAACTCTGTTACCACCTGCCATTGTTCTATCCATCAAATGAGTAATTAGACACCTTCATACTGTTACATGTAGTTTACATTGTACATGTGGCTTTATCTTGTTATTTTGCAGTATTTTCTCTGGTACTTATGCTTGTTGCCTCTGATACTGCCTAGTCTTAACATCTCAATGAAAGAAGGAGTCTTTATGTTTGTTATTTGGCTATCAGCTCAAGTAAGTGATCTACTATTATAGGCCTATATTATATTCTATCCTTCCACTGTCCATTAAACTGGTTTGCTCTTTGTTACCTTGTTACCTGTATTATCATTGGAAGTTGTCCTCTTTCAGTTTTTCTTAAACAGTTACGAGGAGAAGACAACTTTGAATTCAGCACTTTATTTGTTGTAAACCTAAAAAAATGAACAATGCCACTTTGTAACCAATTGTTAAAAAAGATTGAAAGTTAAGTAAACCATTACCTGCATGTATACCAAATCAAAGGTAAGTTTAGTGTCTTATATTGTATGTACTGTAGGGTGTGTGGTTCACTCCAGCATACTACTACGAGTACCATCACTATGACATACTGGGTGCTGTATGGGCAGCCTCTCTTCTATTCTTCTGGATCAACATCTGGTGCATGTGGAGGTTTCTCAAAGGATATCAGTATTCTCCATTGCTTGGAGCAGACTCAGATGTTAGGAAGCAAATTGTAACATGGACATGGCCAGTGGTAAAGAGGGATTGATTGCTATACATTGTACTGTACATACTATGTGGACAGTATGATTATGTAACATGATGGTGCCAGACTGTCAGATTTTAAAAAACTATTTATTCTGGAAATTGGAGCTGACCAACTATTCTATTTCTTTTGGCTAAGGCCAGTCAACCTGTATTCATTTTTATTTTTAAACAGTTTCTACCATTCTAGTTATGTGGTATAAATTCTACCTGAATCTGAAAATATACATTCCCTACAATGATTGGTTTTATTGTGTCTAATCTAATCATTTAGAACTAAGTAGACCAGTAAACTTTGAATGTTTCATAACCTATTAGATTAGGGCTACAAGGCAAAACTAACATGTTGTAGACTATCTTTTCCGTGTTATTTCAAATGAAAAGCAAAATCCGTGGGTTTGCTGATAATAATTTTAAGGCAGGAGTCCAGAGGCTTAATGTTAATTGGGCTTAGGATAGATTTCACTGTATTAGTTAATAAATATTACATTTAAAAGCAATATAGGTAATAAATTTATCTCATAGCTACCTGTAGTAATTATTCATTGTAATACTTTGGCGTTTGATATTTTGATGCCAAGTATTGGCATCACAGTGGTAATTCTACTGGCCCAGTAGTATCTAAGCTCTAACAGCAATAATATACCAAGTCAGCAGCATAATTAAAAATACTAGAATCATGTCCCCTGGACAATATCCCTGAAATAATATAAACATACATAAAATGATATTGGAATCGTTGGGCAGAAAGAAAAGTTCTTTGAAAATCATATTTTCCTATAGCAAAAAATTTCAAGCACAATAAAAAAATCTAAACTGTAATATTGGACAATAACAGTGGAGGATTATGCACAGTTCAACTAGCATTGTCTAGAATAATTAAGTAACTTGTGTAAATTCCACGTACAATATAATAATTACTAAATATAATATTGAATAGTACTTTTCTTATAAACACATTTCTTGTTCATTTGATTGGGGGACGTTTGGCAGTCGGAACATCTGATTGGTTGTGCATCTGCTTATGAGAGAGTAGTTGTGTTTTCTCAAGGAATATCTGACCACAGTGTGTACATTCAAGAGAGACTGAGGAACTGGAGTCGTGATGTCTCTTCAAATGTATCTTCAATGTACTGTTTTGTGCTGTGGAGTATTCACAGTGATCACATTTAAATGGTTTCTCACCTGTTTAAAAGAAAATCAACAACATGTTTTGCCAAAATATAGTTACAATTGAAGACAATCTACTAGCCTACCAGTAAACAAGGTACCTGTTTTTATAATTGGCCTGCCAGATAGGATATTGTGATAAATCACCAACAACCCTAATCAGTTCTAAAGTTCATTTATGTAAGAATATTTATTATACTACTAGTATATTATATCTTGCTGAAGCTGTCATTTGAATGCACATTAAAGTATAAAGCTACTTCATAATCACATCAAACAATTCTTAGACAGTCAATCTTGCTAAAAGTCAGTACCATAAAGGGAGGGGGTCTCAGGTAGCCTACGTACCTGTATGGATTCTAATGTGGACTTTTAAATGACTCCTCTCAACTGTGGCGTAGTCGCATTGTCCACATTTATATGGCTTTACACCTACAACAGTTTTATACAATATAAATATACTAGATTGGAAATCTAGTGGCAGCATGTGGGATTCTATGAGTTGTCACCTCTCTACAATAAATAATCACAGTTGATATCATACTGAACAGATTTTTATTAGAAAATATTTTAACTTGTCTACATTACCACTACTAAATAACAGCTGATTTTATGGTGTAATGCTACAATTATACCAGTATGTTTGGAGAGATGCTTCTTCAAATGGATACGTTGGTTAAAGGAATCACCACAGTATTCACACTTGAATGGTTTAGAAGTTGGATATTTCTTCTTAGCAACTACAGACCCATTACTAGAAGAAGTTTCTGATGCTGCATATTGCTCTTTTCCGCTTGATGTTAGAGTAGGTGTCTAAAAAAAAAATCAAAAATGATAAAATATATGAATGCATATCTCTTAATTGCATTTTTATTCCTTTAAATAATATAAAATTATTGCAGACTAAGGGAGAGTTACTAACAAAGTAATCGAATGGGATACCCTAGCCGTGTTATTTGAGCACCAACTCAGTGTATGTTGCCTGGTTTGGATGATAATTGCATGTACAAATTGTGTAGGCGTGTGGACACCCAGGGTAGACAACTCCATAAAATTGAATAATTGATGCTTATACCAAACTCTACATAGAACAATATTTGTACTTGTGTGGATTGAATAGGTTATGCTAAACTCATTATTGTGTTGTATTGGGTACAGAGTTTAAGGGTAATGAGATAAGAGGTCAATTATAGTGTGCTATTTAAATCACAGTGTTGCTACAGTAAATTATAAACATTTAGTTAACCCTATTGGCCTACTCTTCAACACACAGTGATGAGGTATTTATAGTTGAGAGGTGAAACTACTAGTGCACATGTATTAAGTATATTATGTGAAGATAAAATATCCCATACCATTATCCGCTACTAATAGGTTTGTGTATGAATCATGTATGTGTACATATGGATATGGTGCAATAAGTTTGGAGGTTTATGCAATATCTTTATCAGAGATGCCAAGCATTATCATAATAATATAGTTATATGACTAGTGTACTCTTTAGGTGTGGTAGGCCTATTATGTAGAATGCCAAGGAAGAAAGTGATTACATGTACATGTATGTAGTAGTGGTTCTGATTTCTCCAGCAAATAACATCAGAGAAATAGTCAAGTTATGTTCACATTCGATCTTGAACTTATCTGATGACCTTGATCTTGTAATGTAAGGTCAACGCTATGGCTATTACATCAACATTTCGCATGTTCTCCATCTAAATCTGTGATTATTTTTCTAACAGTAATATTCACCTTACTAGTCACAAATTATACTACAGTGCTGTCATCAAGTCTGGTATATTATTTATCTAGAAGTGCACGAAAATATTGGCACTTGGTAATGGAATGTGTGGCTAACAGCATAATTCAAGGACCTCAGATGGTATTCACATTTGGCCAACTAAACTTCCATGACAAGAATTTACCAGTCTTACTTCCGCCATTAATCTCAGACATAAAACCAATATCTACACAAATTAGCACTTCCAAATCTGGGGTAGAGAAAGGATCTTGCTCTTTTTCAGCATGACAATCTGGTTATGAGGCACAGGAGCATTTTTAAGGCTGGATACTCTTCCTAACACCAACAATGACCTTTTACAAGACTCAACTTTGACTCCCCACATAAAAACCCAGAGTTCTAACCACGAGGTCATAGCTGCTCCATGATAGGCTACTAGCACAGTTTTTCTCTAATAGTGGTATGCTACCCCTGGGTTCTCTCCTGTTAGGTGCAGCACAGGATAAATTAGATAGCCTTAGATCATTGTTTGTGGTTGGGGTCACTCAATAATAAAGCTTCAGCAAAGAACCAAGGTTATTTGAAATTTCTCCACTGCTGCTCCTACTGCCCATACAAACTTACCGTGCTATGGGTGCTAAGGGACGCCTGCGAAGTGTGGGTGTACTGGGAGTCCTGCCCGCCATTGCTGCCGCTGCTACGAGAAGTATCTGTATAACTGATACCAAAATAGTTGCCAACAAGTCCACCCCCTGATATAGGTATGGTCACTGTGTTCCCAGGCTATCAAAATACCAACAACTGCAACTATATTTAAAATGATTAGCAACAAACTATCAATGGTTGTCCACAGATATTTAAATTACCATCAAAACAATTCCAGGCAAATCTTTAAATTTCTTAATAATAACCCAATACTGAGAGAAAATTGATGTTCCATTGGTTTTCTATTTGCATTAGTACACATCCTTGATGGAAATATGTCCAACATTTCAATATGGTGAACTCAAATATAAAATGTTTAGAGGTAAAATTTATGGTGACTGCATATATTTTGTTTGTTTCATACCTAACTTGACAATCATCTACATACTTGACGTCAAGGACAAAGCTTTTCACATTAAATTAAAAACTGCTTTTCTCAGACCAACTTACCTGCAAAACTGTGTTTTGGTTATTATCCCTGTTTAAATTGGACTGTGTATTATATGAACTGTCACTGTGGGAAGATTGGTCTACATTTATATAAATATCACTACTTGAAGGAACAGGGTGCTGCTGTCGCCGTAGACGAGCTGCTTTAAAGAAGGACGTCCTATGCTTCATTTCAAAATGCCTTTTCCTTTTTTTAGGGACTACAGAAGTGCAGCATTTACTTAATGGTTCTGTTATATCAGTGGCATCGGCAGCATCAGCAACTTGGTCATCCGTTTTCCCATCTTTGTCAGTTGGTGCAGCCTCTATCTAAAGGAAAGAATCAAACAGTCTGTTGTTATGATTTTGCCCTTCAAGGAAGGTTTCACTTTATCATATTGCAACACCACTGCCCCTATCTGAGTTTAACTTGTATACAAAGTCAAAACATTCAGAACTACTAACAAACAACCATCATATTGAAACAACCACAAACTATTTTTTTCTAAATTTGGTACATTAATTACTGGTAATATTGAAACCTAGGTGACAACTTGCCAAAATATGTCTACCCAGAAGAGGAATTATGACAATTAAATGTGCAAGTAGTACATGTATATTCTACATTGACAACTGTGGTTAGGTTACACTGTTATATATAGGATCTCTCGCCTACCTGTTTAGGAAGCATCAACTGAGCATCATCATCTCTATATGAAGATATCTGGGCACTTGGAGTGTCATGGTTTGTAGTATCTCTAAAGATCTTCTGCTTATGTTGATATTGTGCATGCTGTAGCAGGCTGATTGCAGCTCCAAATTTCTTAGGACATGTATAACAGTGGAAATTGGCTAAGGTATACTCTGGAGAAAATACAATATGATATCTACAATGTGCATTATAATTATGAGATACATATACAAATGTAATTAGTTATAGTAAATTTCACATGGGCCTAAAAACTGTGACTGAAGTTTGGGGACCATTGTAGAGAAATGTAGCAAATGCTAACCTGTTGTTGCGAGCTGATTGGGTGATAAGTTACACCGTGATTGCTTGTGTTCCATAAATACAACTATACTACTCAGGGGAAACTCTGCTTGGCAGCCACCACAAGTGAGAAAATCTATCACTACCATTGTGGTGATATGAACGATATTATCTGAAACATACACGCTAAGAGAGTTAATGTCTCAGCAGACTAAACATGTTATACGCTACACCGCTAAACACCTAATATCAAAATTAGTTGATAATATAATATTTATATTTTACAAAATAGGGCATCCTGTCAATAAATCACCCCAGAATTTAACTTACGTCAACTTATGTTTCTACGGAGAGATGGAGGGCCTGCAGAAGTTTACACACCAAAACCGACAGAACAAAAATTATGATCTATGTAAATAGCTTACAACAGGAGAAATGACAATACATTTCGCTGTGTTCAGCAAAAGTCGAAGTAGACAGTAACAATCTGCTTATTTGCCTTTGAGGTAGAATAGTTCAAAAGCCCTCATAGTAATTCTAATAGGCCTATCTATGAAACAACTGTGATGAAGAGTATTAATTATTCAAACAGACTGTGTTGCTGTAAATGTCAAAAATGTATCCGACCAAGTTTCATAATACTATTTTTATTGTAGCAGGTCACCTACTAGCCTACCAACTTCAATGGAATCCCTACTATTAAATAAGTATCAGATTGATGTTGGCTAACAAATCTAACGTCGCCACTACAAACTTCAGTTTTATTGTGATTTATTTCTTATGAAACAACACCACTTCCGTTCTTAATTATAAAAATAATCTATCAACTTCACCAGGTTCATTTTATATTATTATAAATATTGCAGCACATTTATAACTCTTGTAAAATAGATGTGTTCAGAGCGCAGATTTTCAGCTGTAACTGCGATTTCACATCATCTTATCATCTTCACCATCTCAGGGAATTCATAATAACCTAATCTACAGATTAGTATGTTTATTCTTTATTCTCATAAAAATATCTAGCTTGGAACTTTGAGCGAATTTTAATATTTTTGTTAAGCTCATCTCATCTTACACAAAACTCATGGGAAGGCAATAGCACTATATAGAATTATCTTTGAAGATGAGTATCATCTCCTCTCTTAGTCCTTGGCTCATCAGAAATAGCATAGCAACTTGAGTAACATTTCTTTAGTCTTTTTCCAGAGGTATTCAGTTTAGTCTTCTTTTTTTCTGGCCTCATCCATTCCTTCCCCACCTTTTAGTAGTTTTATGAAATGTGTAGCCCGGTTGTTTTACACTTTCAATTGTGTCAATAGATTTTTGAATACTTGGACTCCGTGACCCGGATGCATACCCACAATCTGGTCAAAGTGGTGAGTGTGACCGGTAGGTGATTAGGTTAGCTCATTTTGGAGTTGTAATGAAATACAAATATGATAGGCCTATTTAGTTTTTCATGCTAATCTACTGTAAAATATAATAGAATAATAAAATATAATTATATAATATAGGAATAATCGCTAATTGACTATATAGAGATGATCGTCACACTAAACCACCTGAGGGAGGGTCGTGCCTTATGTGAGGGAAGCAGGAATATATTATTTGGGCGATCATTCATAGACAAACCAGTAGTAAAAAAGTACATTTACTACCAGCGCAAGTGAGCATCACCTGTTTATTGTAGTTGCGGTATCATGGACGATCAATCTTCAGGTCTCTGATTGCCCTAAGTAAGAGACTGTTAAAAGACAATATAAGTTACGATATGTGCTGATGGATCTTTGCTAACCTTTAGCCAGAGACCTAGTTTGCAATCAGGCTTTTGTTGCTCTGTTGTCCAGGTGATTTCCTCATATGATGCACTGGAGTGCAGGATGTAAATCCTCCTCGACTAGAGGACCAGTCTCACCTTAGCATCATCCAAACCCTCTCTTTCTTTGACAGTAGTTAGTAAAAATATGAACCTGGTGGCATGGTCCTGCACTTCCTCAATATCATGTTTGATTTTACTTCCTATCCATATGGTTTAGCTAGTAATCAATATCATAGAATAGTCGAATGATTGGATAGCGAATGTGTATGAATTACTGTTACTCACCTTTAAGTAACAATACCAATTTATATTCTATTATAATTATAGTACATTTTAATAATTTGACTAGATGTAGATCCTCAGCAGCTCATGTCACCAGATCTGTCAGTCATTCCTTGTCCTGCGAATTTTTATTTAATTTCTGACATCAAAGTTACAGTAATTTATTCATCGAATCTCAACTCAAGGTAAGCACTTTTTTTCTTTCATGGCACCGAAATTTCTTTCGCTTGACACCAAACCTGACTTTTAGTTTTCAACTTCTAGCTAGAATTTCTTTCACTTCCCCTAATAAGGGGTCTAAAGGGTCTAAAGAATCAAACGAAACTAGAAGACTAGCAACATGTAGACAGAACTCCTTCCCTGCTAGCTGCTTCAGTTCAGTCCTAGTGTCATGTGTGTGAATACCAACTATAAATTTTATTTAATTTATACTATTCTATACAAAAAAATACATACAATTAAATACCAATGTAATACCTCAGACAGTTTATTTATTGCTTTTGGTTGTTTGGCAGTGTGCATGTAGAGAAGGATTAAATGTGTTATCATTTTTTCACATTATTTTATACGATAAAAGTTACTTTGATATGATTGTAACCATCAATTCCATAAAATCCATTTCCATAGTTCACCTTGCTAAACACATTGTTATTGGTTAGCCTACATATATCACTGATATTATTGGTCAATGCCAAGACCAATCGACAACACCTTCACGAACATTCCCTTAAAATAGAGTTGTCCTCTCCATAATATAACACATTTTCTGCTTGCTCCATGTTAATACAGAGTAGTTGCAAATCCAAGTCCAAGTGTACATTACTACATGTATGCACCATTCTCAAATATATTTGAGAAGCTGAGATGATATAATATGAAGAGTATCATGGAGTGGTGGAAACATTTTAATGGTTTTGTATATTTATATTAGAAGATGAAAAGTGAAAAATATGATCCAACATTTAGAAGAGTTTTTGTGGCAGATACAAAACATACTTGAAGAATCAGAAATAATATTATATGATGAACATAATAATGCAAGTGAATCAGTTAATATAATGTCTGTGATATCATATGTGGAGGAGACATAACTTAATTACTCTAGTAGGAAGAATCTGAACGTTGTTCAGGAAAATAAACCTCTTGCTCGTCTCCCACCACCAGGTCCCAGTTTGTCATGTAAAACATTGAATTTGGTCACAAACTACAAAACAGAAATATCACAGATATACTCTGATACAAGTAACTAGTTGTTTTGAAAAGTACCAGGTTCTGCAATGAAAGGTGCAAGTGCAAGCAAATACAAGTAATTTTTTTCACATTGAGAGCAAAGTATGACTAGAGTACAAGTACTTCAAATAGGAGTACAAGAACAGAGTTGTAATTGCAAATTACAATTACAAAATAATGCATATGTCATAGACGATAATATCAGCTGTAGCTAATTCACTACAGCACACAGCTTAGCTGTGGGCTTAATTACAGCTTAGCTAACAGTCTAGATTTGTGCCTGACTAGAAAAATTTAAATAATGCCGTGTCCCACACAACTGTTAAAAACAACTGTACAAATATCAGTGTTAGCAAATAAGTACAAGTACAAGTAAGTATCGAGTACTTGTAAACTGTTGGGCTACTTGTAAATATACTGTGATATACTAGCTGTAATTGGGTACAACAGCCCTGGTATATTGCAGGTAGAAAATTCACCCTGACCGGTTTCCACATTCCATATTCTCATAATAACTACTCAATTGCAAACATTTGAGGTTTATAATATATTACAAATCAACCTTGCATACCCGTGTAACTGATATTATAAACTGTATGCATGTGTTCTTTAGCCTCAATTTACTTAAGACTGGATCACGTAAAAATGGACAACATTATTTGGATATTTATTTATATATTTATAAATTATTGCTTTATAGAAATGAAATATGAGACAACATGTGTACATGTAGGCCTATATACTAGCGCAGATCAGAGAAATAGTATTTTCAATATAAAGTACTGGATCAAAGGCTAGCTTTTCATGGTTTAGGTTTAGATGTAATCTATATAGAGCTTATAGTATAGACTTACCTGATTCATTGCTTGACATCCCTGAGTGATTGTTCCAAGATAGGCCATTAGTTCCACATCATTACATTGCTACAAAGTGTAAAAAGATCTGTAATTACAGCGTAGAGAGAGCACAGAGTCTGTGATATAATCATCGCAAGTTAATACAATTTATGGAAATCAGCTAAAATGTATAGTTTTGAAGCAGAGTTGCATATTCTAAAAGTGAATTTCAACCTTAGCAAATTTCGCTAGTGACAAATTCACAAAAATTTTGGAAAGCTACACAAATAATTATTTCCATTTTTAGGTTAGTTACCCAGCAACAAAATAGTGGAGGGGAAGACTTGTCACTCAATACTACCTCAAGGTGGTGACTGTAGAATTGTCCTCTTTTTTCCTACTTTCTCACCTTTTTATACAATGAATAATGGTGGAAACAACTCCAAAATAAATAAGGGTTATTGGCTAATTATATCGAAAAGGGTAAAAAGTTGCTTCCAAGGTAGGGAAGGGGGGCTTCCCAGTCAACTTGACAGTAGAAGTTGGCTGCAATGAGTGAGGGGACAGCTTCATATGGTACCACTATAATATAGGGCAGGATAGGGATATGGCAGAGCATCTTATTTTCTTCTCCACCGTCTTTGTCAGAACTATTTTTAGTTGGGTAAGAAGACAGACAGACACTCTACAGATGTTATTACAATAATTATACCATTAGACTGAGAACTTACATTATAAAACTGTTCTTGAAATGACTCTGTATTTAGAATAGGTAGCCGGTGGCATATGCTATTACACTCTCTGATAATAGCGTAGTTGGGTTGCAATTCTCCCTTTGACACAGCTAAAACACCCATGGATACAGAGAGAATATTATACATGAATATTATGCAGCAAAATTGTAATAGCACAACACAGTTTTTTACAGTAAACTGGATATCGCCCTTGTCCTCTCTTTTGGTAATAGTAGAGAGAGTGCAACCCTGAACTGCATATTAGAGGTAATAGATGGTACAGCAAGTGTATTAGTACGCATCCACTTATACATAATTTTATTGTCCTACATAAATTTTAGGAATTAAAGCAGGAGAATTCTTATGCCATAACCCGCAACATGCATAACATTGAGTCTATCTAGACCAATCAAATGTTATTTTATACTACACGAGATTGGTTGCATTGAACATAGTCTGTATTTACCTTGAATATATGCTTTCATGATTTCTAGTCTGCTAGCAAGCATCTTGATAGCACTGTATTGGGCTGTCAAATGTTGAGTAACAACGGAGTCCTCTCCTTCTGCACTTGATGATTCAACATTTGAGATTCTGGCTACATGATCTACACCAATTCTCTCTGCATCCTGTCGTATTGAAAAAATATGTTTATAATGTAGTGTAGCAGTTCATGTACACACACAATACAAATATACACGCATATGTAGCTATACATTTAATATAACTACATGTACAATAAAATAACCGTTTGACTTTTTAACCTAATAATTTATTACACATCACAGCATAACTATGACGCAGGTACAATATTGCCAACTGCTCCTTGAATACTAGAACAATTATGCTTTTGCTAAGATAATTTAAAGTTATCTTGTCTTCAATCAATATTCGCCTATTTTTAATAATAATCAGCGAAAATGAACAAACGTCCTCTAATATAGGTGAGCATTTAGCCTAGATAGGATACACAGAACTAGAATTGCGCCAAACAGAAGGCAAGATAAGACAACTCTAACTGTGCTTGTAACGCATTACTTTCATTGAGTGAATAGTCAATTTCTAGGAAGTAGATGACTACCCTATCCAATATAGAACTAATAATAACAATGCTTGTTTTTTACCTCTGTAACCAAAGAGTAATTTAGCTCCACAAATAGCATAACAGCATTTCCTTGCACAATGTCAATCACAGATTCATAACATTTTATTGGAACAGTATCCGACTTCCTTAGTAAAGGATCCAGTCTCACTAGAATTGGACTGTCATTGAAGCGACAGATCTGTCTGTGAACCTAAAATATAAAAAAGGAGTACAATCAAAGGCAGTGAATAAAGATATATTAGTATCAACTGAGTTTTGTATATTAATGCAACACATAGATTAGAGATATTTGATGTACAAGATGTAATTTCATCGTCATGTGAGGTCTTTTATCTATAGTCTAATGTGTGCAAAAAGTGTTTAACAACACATTTCAGTTTACCTGTATATCTGCCTCGGTGAGATCTCCCCCAGTAGTATACCAGCCCAACATGTCAAAGTCTGGGAAAACTTGCTTGACTATAATGATACAATAGGATGAAAAGATATTCTATTGAAATAGGCATGTATGTAAATGTTTGCAATCTTATTATAGCTCAAAAAATTAAATACAGTTCATTAATTTTCTAATAGAAATCATGTGATATATTCCTCACAGTTATTCAGTTCATAGGAACTCCATAAATGAGTTCTACCAATATGATATTGCTGTGTACACTGTAGCTGACTTTGAGTGGAAATCGCAAAACTTCTAAGCATTTATCAGTTACAGTATACAGCATCATACTCACATTGCTCCGATTTCATTTCATAATAGGCATCATCAATAATAACAGAACCTTCTACTTCAGTTGTGACCAATTCATATGAGTTCAGCAATTCAACAGAACGGCCCGTCTGTTTTCCAATCACGGCACCAAATACTGGTAAATGCAAAACATCATCAAGGAATATATTACTTTACCTGTCAGAATTTATAAATTTATCACCTAGAAATTACAGAGGTCAGTTTAATAAAAATCACACTCTTGGAAAGGTTCATGTAGACCTACATATTACATTGTAATACCAATAAAAAGCAATTCTACAATCTGAAGATATATCATACATGGCAATTGTAATAGAATGAGGAAATTGTTTACAATTTACACGATGCGTTATAGCCTACTTTTACCTGCTTGTGTCCTGCCAAGTTGTGCTCGTGTTCTGGTCCAATGTTCCGATATATTCATTAAGACCAACGGATGCATTGAGACATGCACAGACGGCACAGTACCAGGAGGAGCTAAGACAGACTTTCTGTAGCCATCAACCTCCATACTAGATGTACTGGCAGAACTAGTGTTTGCAGCCATTATAGTTGAAAAGTATCAGTTTCACCTGGACACATGAGTTGAGACAAAAATTTAAATCACAACCGATATGGACACCGACATAATTATACATGTACACATATACATTTTGTATTTATATTTTGACATATACAAAATATTAGTGCTAGTCAGTTTTGATTTGCACATGCATACAGTTTTTTGCCGATTTTTCCAAAAAAAACTGAATGATACCGAGGTTGTCTTTTATCCCTCGACTTTATCCGGCTTTTTAAATTTAGGAAGCAAACTGAATCGTTAATTTCATGCTCAATTTTTTAACTTTTAAATACAATGGCAACTATTTTTATTTTGTTTAATAAATCGTAGTTCTTTAAATACTGATTAATTATTATAACATGCAAGTGTAAGTACTAACAACTGAGTAAAACTACAACAAACCATCATTGGGTGACAACGATGGTTGTAGATAAGTCTGTATGGCAAGGATGACATCGTATTATAAAGATTGAGAGAGGCAGAATATGCATGCCCAGCTATGCCACACCAGCCATCACCGGAAATGGGCATACTGAAGGGACAGATGTGATTTGAATTAATACATTGAATGATCCTGAAACACTGTGCAGCACTAAGACATACACATCCACATGAATGCATGCATATAATATATTCTATTTAGCAGGCTACTGTCACTAATACATCCAACAACCACAAAGAAACCAATGTTAGACTAACAGAAATTACATTTAAAACAAGATTTTATAATCACTCATCACTTTCAAGAATACTAACAAAAAGACCACCACATAATTAAGTAATCATATATGGAAGCTGAAAAAGGGAACCAAACATTTTCTATATCATGGAAGATGATAAAAAAGCCAGTCCTTGTAGTGCATACACCGATAGATACCACCTATGTCTCTGGGAAAAACATTTCATTATACTTGGTGCCGTCGCTATACTTGGGGGCGATTACATCAACCAAATTTACTTCTAGTTGTTATTTTAGTGATGCTAGCTCAGTTATAATGGTATCCCATTATAATTTCATTACCCACACTTGCACACTTTTAGGATATTACACGCCCGACGACTTACATACAATAAATCAAAATTATATTTATTGCTCACTTATTACATTAAGTGAACTAGCCCTAGCATAATTGAAACTAAAAATTTTTATGGTTAACAAAACTAAAATATTATAATAAAATTAAGCGTTAATGAAAATTGGGAATTTAAAGTAAGTCCAAGTGATAATTACAATATGATGTGTTAAAAAAATAAATATATAAAAGTTGAAAGTATTAATATACTATTTTCTGGTACTAATTAGTAAAAAGCTAATTGAAGAATAACAGTTAAAAGTATAATAATTATATTAATTTTTTGTTTTATTATTAGATTTCTATCATTATCAATAAACAGGCTTGCCAAGTTCCACTGATGAAAATAAGGAGATTAAGCATTTGGGTGGGGATGTCGATTTTGGGTGGGATACCAAAATTTGAGCAAAAAAATTAGGGAGTCTCCTGCAGAATCAGAAAGACTTGGTAAGCCTGTCAGTAAATAAGAATAATATAGATACAAGTTTGAATACCAAGAAGTAATTCATATTCAATTTCATGAAAACTATTAGCCTAATTCCCATAAACCAAGCGAACAAGTTGCCTTGGAGCAAGATCACACTGGAAAGCCAGGAAAAAATTTGAAGCTAAATGTATACATTTGACGATACCGAGTGCCCAGGAATTTAAAGTAAAAAGGAGTGCCTCAGATGGTTAGCATTTTGGCCACAGGGGTTACAGCAACGCGCTGTTTATTCTGCATCTGATAGTTTGTCAATAGTTCTCCTTTACATGAACTTAAACTACCACTCTCTACTTTTGGCTAAATGCTGGGCTTTGTGTGTCTACTTCATGCTTCCTCTGGTGTCTCTGATAGTCTTCAGCAGAAAAATACTAAGTAGAAACTACTAAGTTTTAACAGTAACAGTGGTAAAACTTCAGATGCTGGGTACACAGAGGCAAAACCTGGGTTTCAGCTGGCAAACAACATATAGCCTACTATAGGTTAACTTGGAAACCAGGACCACCTAGGGAGTGGAATGGGCATGCCTCATATAAAACAGCGGGTAGCATGAATTGGAACAGTATGTCATCTATTTGTTCAGGGATTATGGAAAGTTATCCTGTACAGGTCAGTGCTACCTGCCAATTACTTCGAGTATCAGCTGGGTTGTACTATGTTTAAATTGATAGAGCTATAAAAAAGTAGGCACTTCATACATAAGGCATCACGCGACGTAAAACTCTGGAAGAATTTGTATATGGAATGTGGCCTTAAAATGTGAAATTTTGAATTGGCTGTATTTCCATGAGTTCTAAAATTAGATTAACAACTTATATGTCAATCAGAAGCCAACAGAAGGCAAGAACGCTCGCAAGTGCTCTCCATGTAACCTGAGTTTGTGTTAGCTTCGCTGACTAATTGAAAATAGGTGTTATGAAATGTTATGAAAAATGGGAAAAGCTTTACATACGTACCTATATGAAAGCTTTATTCCTTTAATTATTTTACTTGAAACCACTACTGTTGCACCATTCAATATTTGCAAATTATCTTGTTCATCTATTTCATTAAGATCGATGTGTTGCTCGTCTTTGTAAACCTAGTGGCAGCCAAGATAAACCTATTTGAATGCTTATACTGGGCACTGGCTATTATGGCCTCTAGTCAACATTGAGACCTGTTAAGTTCCTATGGCTATGCCTGTCCTAAGTCTATACTTGAAAAATTAAATTTTACAGGTTTAATTTCAATTTGCTCGTAACTTTTTTTTTACGGTTGAGTTTAGAGAAAAACCAAGACCAAATTTGAACCTCTCATTTCAGTCTTTATCTAACCATATAAAATTCATTTAGATTTGGATGTTTTAAAAATTTCATTTGGTTTGAATTGCCTAAAAATAAAAATAAAAAGAGTGGAGGTCTGTCTCACTTTTTCACTGGTTGGTGAGTGGTGTTATTATTGTATCTACACTCTCTGCTGCACAACAGGTTGAGGTTATGGTTTCACTTGAAACTTCAAAAGGGAAAAGTGTAAATTCCAAATATAGTATATTAGTATAGTCGGTGATAGTTCACTATCTTTAAGTTTATAGGAACTTTGCAATCTTTGTAAATTTGCTAGCCCTGAATTGTCTTGACATAGCAGAACCGCACGATAACCAAAAGTGATACCCATGGAGCTATCTTCTATGACTGCAGCCATCGCCATAGGGTTACTTTATGACAAATACCACAAAGCCCAGGCTATTTTAGACAACCTTCGATACGCGTTGAACTATTCGATCTATTAACATGTCCTTGTTATATATAATACGATGCACTGAGAGGGAGTGACCAAATAACTAGGCTAAAGGTATATTTTGGTTTCATATATCTGCAGGACCCTGAAACCTGGTCCTGGATATAGTGGGTGCGACCCATAAAGTCCAGGACTAGTTTCCTGAATCCGTAGTTTGCCATGCTCATGTGCTAAGTACAAGGATAGTCATGTAAAATCATGTTAATGTAAAAATATGTGTAATATGACAACGCATTATTAGGTGCAGTAGTGGTATATTTTACATCACTTAAGGATGACCGGGGGAGCTAACCATAATCATAAAGATTTTAGGCAAGCACAGTTATACCAATACTAACTAATTAAAATATAAATAAATCTATACTATTAGGCTACTATTATAACTATACTTTACTACTAATCATGTCCTAATACTTAGGCTATACTTTACTATACTATATACTTAATTAATACTAATACTTTTCTTTAATAAGATAACTTTTATTTTGATTTTTCTAATCTAAAACCTGCTCAAGACTGGAATTATATTTTGATCTTAGATTCAATCCACAGCTCAAGGCTGGTTGTGAATTCAGTCCAGCTAATAATTATTTTATATATATATAATATAATTCCAGTCTTAAGCACCTGACCTTTGGATTAAAAAACCATCATTATTATGATTATGATTATTATTATATTATTATTTATACTATTTTATATTTAGGCCATAAGCCTAATTATAAAATAATTGATAGAATGTAAATATAATTTAGGATAATAATTATTAATTATTAAATATTTTTATATTTATATTTTATTATTTTATATTGTTTATTATTAATGTTATGATTATTGTATAAATTATTGTTTATAGGTCTACATATAAGTGTAAGTGACTACAAAGTGGAGTTGATCAGGAAAAATGTAACAAAACTTCAATTGATTGTTAAAACAAGGTTATTAGAAAGCAAGCAAAGTGTACATACATTGTATATAAATTATGTAGAATGTATATACACTTCACTTGCTTTCTAACAACTTCGTTTTAGCAAGTAATAAAATTCAATATTCACGTTGACTTATATTAGGATAATAAAGTTGTGTCCGACTGGGAAAGTCCAATTGAACAAAGGGAGAAAAGTGTGACAACAACCCCCCTCCCCGTAGTAGCCGTTGAGGTCTGATTTTGGCAAAACTCTGTGGTGTGGGTGCTACCTCTATAGCTAGGCTGGGCTAGCCGAAGTGGTCTCTGCAAAGCTGTGGGGAATGGTTGGACTGCTGGGTCCTGGTAGCAGTAGTGTGACTGTACGTGGGAAGACCCAATGCCATAGGAAATTGCCTGATACCTTGCTGTTCGCAGTTACCAGTTAAAGACTGTATCATTCAGTACAGTAAAATTACTTTATTGAACAGCAGCCTACAAACAACTGAAGCAGAAATTGTACTCCTTATATGTGAATAACACTACAGTTTATTTCTCAGTGATCAGCATTGTTACTTTAATAGATTTGCTGTTTCCTCTAGGTTCATTTAGGAAACATTATTTTCATGTATTATAGTTGTGTATTATTATACTGTATGATGTACATGTAAGTCTACATAATATGCAACTCCGTACTACACTATAGCAATTATTTAGTCACTACACTAATGTCTTTATAGTATTTTATATAAGTCCATGTAGACCTACATGAATCTAAAACAATTAAATTACATGTAATATAGAATTGTACAAGCACATGTCTTTATTCACTTTATACCCATTTACAGGATGCAATATGTGGGACGGTAAAAGAGTGAAGATTGATAAGGAGAACTACTTTTGCATGGCTCATAGTTTAAAGTTTTTAGACTACCGACATGACAAGATCACCATTTAAGATCTAAGGCTATCTACCAAAAGAAGAAAGTATGTATGTTGCATATTTTTTAAAATTTTTTTCAAACTTTAAAACTGAATTAGTCGTCAATGTATCATTTTATTTTTAGCCTCAACTCCTTTATGTTGGTAGATTTATATTGTTACTAACTTGTTATTTAAACGTAGCTGCAAAAAAGCCATAAATATTAGAATTTTAATACTCAGATTTCCATAAGGTAGAAGTGCGAGACAGAATTTTAATCACTTGGTTCACATAATTTTGTTATAATGTTATGTTGATGTGTTTAAAATTGACTTCCTTTTATTTACTCTGCAAATGCAGGAGTTGCAGAAGGATGATCATGCAGTAGTCAGGCAGAGGCAGCTTCTACAACCATCAATCAAAGCCGGGTGCCCAGTGAGAACCAAACTACTTCGATTTACAGATTTTAAGGTATATAGAATTAAACTGCAGGTTTGGTAATGTTAGAGGCACTAGTTGCATGGCTGTGTAGGAGGTGAGTTTTGTGAACGTGAGTTTTGTGTCTACAATGGTATGTATATAAGGAATAGCATTCAATTGTTTTTTTACCAGTGTGATGTTGTTGGAAATGAGCAAACTGTTACCATCCTGGTCATCTCTTGAAGATAAATATCAACAATGGCATTGAGCGGATGAATGGAGTGAAAACCTTTTTGGGTGGCAGAATGACAAACAAACTGTCAATGTTTGTCCGGATATTGGTTGAAAGTTTCTGTCCATTCTTATACAGAAAGTAAGTGCTACATCTGTAGATTGCCTTTATTAAATACTTGCACTGTATATTTTGTTACTGGATACTCGGTCTATCACACAAACAAAGATATTTGTAAAATGTTCTTGTGGATTTCATCTTATGTTTTATGATATTAGGTTGAACCTCTTTGCTCAATTTCCACAATATTAATATATTATACAATGCATAGTATAATATGTTCTCATTTGCTCGATGTTTTCTTGGGTGGTGGGTAGCGTTTATGTTCTGTATGCTTTTTTTCTAAATGCCTCTAAAAACAGATATGTACGCTGCGCTCGTTTCTTGCATTAGATTTTCATCATTCTTAAATCGAATCAACCCTGATTAATCTTACAGATATGCACATCTGAACATCACAATATCTTCACTTTCTCGATCTTATGATCCCAAGATTCCCAAGTTCCTCCAAGACCGACTACCAGCGTGGATGAAGAGCTGCTTAGATAACATTGAGTATAACTGGAGATTCAGCCAGTAAGTTTAAAATAAGAATATCAGGTCAGAATGCAGTGACTCTAGATATGCATGTTCCCTATTGCCCTTGTTTTTCATGGCACATGTTTTCAGTGATGCATCTTTGTAATTCTGAGGTTCTCAATACATATTTAGACTCACAGTGGAACAAAATAACTCTGGACTTCCTGTACCACTACCTGGAGATAATATCGATATGGATGTCTCACAGTCCACGGACAATAATGTTTTCCCAAATTACGATACAAGTATTACCAAGGATCTGTCTCACACAAAGGTTACACCAAGCTTGCTATCATATGTTCAGCAGAATCGGAAGATTCCAAGCAGTGTATCTCAATTAATACCTCTCAACCAGACCTTGTCATCTCTCAGTGATAACATTGTGCAAATCATCAAAAGGTATGAAGGGACTTTGTGCGGCAGAATGATCTGGTAGTCAATAAGGTGAGTGTAGAAATATAAATGTACTTCCTTTTAAATTATGTAGAAAACCTTGACCTGATTACCTCGCCACCTCCTTTCAATCATCTGTGATATTTCAGGGAGTTGAACGTACGAGGAATTTTAGCATATTGTCAAGTCAAGATATAATATAATATGGATAGCTTTAACAACACGTCTAGACTCACCAGTAGTATGAATCGAAGTGCCGTGTGTTCGCTCCTGTATTCTATGCCTCAGTCTCGTATCTCGATCCTATTGGCTAGCGCTTGTCTCTGTATCCTATAGGCGGCTTCGTCATGTGCGTTGACCTCTAGACTATAATCCCACATGCCCTTTTCTTCGAAGAGCCTCCTCCTTGATTTCTGGTAATCCCTTCTCCAATAGTCTAGATTCCTACAACACTTATCATGTGTTATGTAACATGCTCTCCTCCTTGGAAGTCTCATGTCTAGATCATAAACAAGCAAATTTTATAACGCTCTACATGCTCCCTTTTTTTTTTTTTTTTTTTTTTTTTTCACAAGCTCTATATAAATACAAGCTATTTTCAACTACTATTGTCTACAAGGCATGAATTACAGTGTCAATGTGTACAGTATATATATAATAAGTTGGACTCACCTCGTTCTAGTTCTCTAATACTTTACCTAGTCTTCTAGTAACTTACTCGCATGTTCAGGGTTTAGTCTACCTCTGGATCTGGACTTCGTCTGCCTGGCGTCTCGGCAGCTGGTGTGCTATCACCCTTCGGACTCTCAGTCGTTCTAGTACCTGAAAGCCCTAAACTAGTATTTCTAGCTACCTCCGAGTAGAGGGGCCCATGAAAAGCAACAATCTGAGACTCTGCGCCTTCAGACTTTACTTCCATACCCACACTGACTCGTTCACTAGAGCTCTGGTTTACTTGTATACTAGATTCTACCGGAGTCACAGACTCCCCCTCTCCACCTGACGCCTCCATACCTACCATAGAGGTGGAAGCCACTGACCGCGGTGGTGCCACCACGGGACCAGCCGAGGTACCTGTCGAGATCTTAGACCTCTTGCTGATAAAGTTAGCCCTTGCGAGCTCTAGCTGTTGAATAGCTTCTCTCATGGCCTCTCCTCCTTCATACTCGACCTTTAGGGCCTCTCTCTCTCTCTCGAGCTCCATGCGTTCTCTGGCATGCCTTCTCTCCATTTCTTGTTGTCTATCTGCCAATACTTCCATCCTAGAATCAAAAACAGAAGCAGAGAGAAACTCGGTAGATTTGACCGTGTCTAGAAAACTGGATACCTCACCTACAATTGTGCGCTTCCCTGGAACTCTAGCGCTCTTACTGGGAGGGGCAGGTGTCTCCTCCTCCACTCGAGCTCTCTTGGTTGCTATAAAATCTTTACCACCATACGGGCAATCTGCTGTATCGTGATCTCCTCCTGTTTTTGCACACCAGGTACAAACTTTCTTTGGACAGCTGGCTACCCAATGGCCTTTATCTCCACATTTGTGGCAAACATTACCAGGGCAATCACGTGCTGAATGGTCACGTAAGCATCCACAAATAAGGCATTTCATATTACCTGGTTTACCATAGATTTTTCTACTTCTACCTGACCTGATTTCTGGTGGGACTCCACTGTCTCCATCTTCCTTGCTTGCACTCTCGGTCATGTCTGCTCTAGCTCTCCTCCTTCTCCTTCTTCCCTCTACCACCTGCCATGTTCCTTCCTCTCCACTGCTCCCTCCGCTTGGCATTGTTAATGTTGAATGATTTGAATGATCTGAGTAGTCTGAATATTCTACAACAGTTAGTAATATGACATGTCCTGCTTGTTTGGTCGCTTGCTAACCCTTCCTGATCTAGTTACATACTCCTTGGACCTGGTTTTTCCAGACACAGAGGCGTTGGGGTTATCAGCTTGACACTCAGTTGCCGTGCCTTCATTTGGCTTGGCGGCTTCTCTAGTGTCCTGTATAATCTGGCTCTCTATAACCGTTTGTTCGGTCGACTGGGGTTCACTAAGATCATTAATGGTGGTATTACTAGCAGCCTTATTACTAGTGGTGTTAGTCTTAGCAGCATTATCATTAGAAGCATTGTCACTAGCAGTTGTTAAGGGTATTGAAGGCTCATCCAAGGGTATATGGTCTACCTCAGATAAGTCTTCCGTTTCTTCACCCCGAGACTCACCTAGCTGGAGTTCCGGATTAGAGGGTGATGGTAAGACATCACTCCCCAACCCTGTCTCCGACCTGTATAACAGATACAAGTGTTTACGGTTGCGCCTAAGTTCTCTAGAATTCACTCTAACCCAAAAACTATCGGGGTATGTATCCTGTCTAAGGACAATACCTTCTCTACCTATATCACTGGGAGCTTTAACCCACACTTTGTCCCCAATTTTCAAATCCGGTAACCTACTTGCTCTATGTTTCCTATCCCATTTGGCATTGGATTTACTTTTGTTATTCAGCTCGATCTCTTCAAATTCGCTGTAATCAACTGGATCACCATGAGGGCACCCCAAGGGGGTTTCTATGGGTCGTCCAAACAAGAGTTCTGCAGGTGAAAACCCTGACTCTAACGGAGTAGCTCGATATGCTAACAGAGCCTCTGCCTTGTTTTCTGAGCTGAGCCACAACCTTTTAACAGTCCCTACGGCTCGTTCCGCGAGACCGTTCGATTGCGGATACCTAGGGCTACTCGTGGCGTGAGCAAATCCCCAACTATCCGCAAAGGACCGGAACTCCACGCAAGCAAAACAGCTACCATTATCGCTCCTAAGTTTCTTAGGAGTTCCCAGTCGTGAAAATATAGATTTCAACTCACTAATAACACTGCTCGCTGTTTGCGAGTTCAGGAATGCAGTTTCTATCCATTTAGAATAGTAATCAATCACAATCAGATATAACTTTCCCTCAAACATAAATACATCAGTACCAAGTTCTACCCATGGTGCTGTAGGTAAGGTTATACCCACAGTAGGTTGGTGTTTTATGGCACTATTCTTTATACAAGTTTCACACGTAGAAATGTAGCTGTTAATATCACTACTAACACTAGGCCACCAAAATAATTGTCTCGCTCTTCTCTGGCATTTGACTATGCCCTGGTGACCTACATGGCACCTTTCTAAATAAACTTGTCGTAATACTTTTGGAACATATAACCGTGAGTTACATAAAATCAACCCTCCATATTCGGTCAAACTATCACGGCAGCTATAGAGCCGTCGTAATTCCCCATGTAGCGATGTACCATTTCTCGGCCATCCGTTACGCATATATAATATACAGCTACTAGCAATCTCATCTATTTTGATTGCATCTAGTAACTCTTGTTCTCTGACACTGCCTAAAAGCTTCTCTTCTACGATACTCGCTATGTAGCGTTCCACTAGAGCGCAATTATAAATAGCTTCATCAGTAACCCCTTCTGTGCAAGGCCTACTTAATGCATCGGCTAAGTACATTTCTCTACCTGGAGTATGAAATATTCTGTATTCAAATCTCATTAGCCTTAGCTTAAATCTCTGTACTCTCAAAGGTAAATGATACAAATCTTTTTCCCCTAGGAGTGAGACTAATGGCTTATGATCTGTCTCAATCTCAAACTGTCTCCCCATTAAATAGAAATCAAATTTTTCGCATGCCCATGTTATAGCTAAAGATTCTTTCTCGATCATCGCATACCTTTTTTCCGCTTCTGTCATTTTGCGAGAAGCATACTCTACTGGTTGCCAGTCTCCCCTGTCAGTGTTTTGCAACAACACCGCTCCTATCGCTGATTTACTGGCATCTGCTGAAACCCTATGTTTTTTATTCAAGTCGAAAGAACACAATACTGGTGTGCTTGACAGCTCTCGTTTTATATTATTAAAAGAGTTCTGCTGATCAATACCCCAATACCACGGACTTTTTCCTCCTATCACATCGTAAATGGGAACACTCAATTCAGCGAGCTTTTTACTAAATTTACCTAGGTAGTTAACTACTCCCATAAACCTGCGTGCCTCCTTTTTGTTATTAGGAGGTAACATCTCTGAAATAGCTTTAACTTTTTCTGGGTCTGGCTTAATGCCTTCTCCACTGACTACGTGTCCTAGAAATTTTACTGACGAGCATCCAAACTCGCACTTGCTCTTTTTTAGGGTTACTCCCGCATTTTGAATTCTACTCAACACTTTTTTCAATCTGGACCAATGTTGGTTGGCGTCTTTACCATAGACTAGGACATCGTCCATCAAACATACTACGCCGTCTAAGCCATGAAGAATTTTTTCCATGGCTCTCTGATAGAACTCAGGTGCAGAGCTAATTCCAAATGGCATTCTCTTAAAGCAAAACCTACCCCAAGGTGAAATAAAGGTAGTGAGCAGTTTGCACTTCTCATCCAATTTTACTTGCCAAAATCCGCTGTTTGCATCCAATTTGGAAAACATTTTTCCTTCAGATAAACTAGACAACATATCACTAACCCTGGGAAGAGGATAATTTTCCCTTCTAACTCCCTTGTTTAATCTAGTTAAATCTACACACATTCTAATTGCTCCATTTGGTTTAGGGGCAATGGTTAAGCCTGAACACCATTCTGTTGGTTGTTCCACCGGTTCAATTACCCCCATCTCTAACATTTTATCTATTTCAGCCTTTGCTTTTTCTCTAAGACCTGCTGCTATTACCCTAGGTCTCGTTAGATGGTAGGGTTCAACATCCTTTTTCAATTTGACTGAAAATATCCCAGGCAAAACTCCTAGTCCTTTGAAAAGCTCAGGAAACTTCACAAAGGGATCAAAAGCTTTAGCACACACCGATTCTACTATAGCTAACAAGTTAAGCTTTCTAATTTCTGAAATACCTAGTAGGTTTCTGTTAGCGCCCTTGACTACTGATATGCAAGTTGAGATAGATTTAAACCTATTCTTGATCTCTACATTCGCTTCTCCTAGGACTGACAACTTATGACCTCCAGCCCCCATTAAAATTTTAGACTGAGGCTGTAATTTCATACCAATATCCCTAGAAGAGTTATCTGTAAGGACTGTTACCTCGGCGCCCGTATCTAGTGTAAATCTTACATTATGACCATTTACTTTTAAGATAGCTCTATATTCCCCGCCTAGTCATTCATCACTATCACTAGAACTGTGTTCCTTAACATGTCTCACGAATTTTACTCTTCGACTAGGACTTCTACTCTCCTCTCGAAGGTATTCTTCCCGGTAAGGAGTAGACCTTCTTTTATTTCTCTCTCTTGGACTCCTACTCTGTCTCCGATAGTAAGACCTACCATTGTTTTCAGGACTACTGCTATAATTCCTCGGCCAGGGTTTGGATTCCGCCCTGCAATCTCTAGCCTGATGGCCTTTCCCCTTGCATTTGAAGCAAATAATCCTAGGGCAAAACCTCGCAACATGGTTTTTCTCGTTGCATTCATAACATCTCCCCTGGTCTTTCCTATCTGGAGTAATACTACGCCTGTAACTATCTCTAGAGTTAGACCTAGACCTATGTCTATTCCTCCTATCATTATTTCTACTATCTCTATACTCCCTAGGGCTTCTTTCTACCCTATTTATTCTTTTAGCGTAAGCACTACTCTCTACTTTAACTTCCCCCACTGGTTCAGTTTTAATGGTCAAAGAACTCAGGTCACTATTTAGCTTTGTCACTGACTCCTGTGCAGAAGATCGTGACTTCATAATAGTCTTTAGTTTATCCCAAGTCAAATCTTCCCTAGCTATAAGCTCTCTACACAAGTTATGATCTCTCAAACCTGTAACTGCTAGTACCAGAGCTAATTCCTTACGAGCCGTTTGTAAGGGTACTTTAGCGGCTTCAATTTCAGTATTAAAAAATTCTAAACTTCTACTTAAACGTTCGACCCTGTTTAAATAATCCCTAGGATCTTCACTAGCACACTGTTGCACTTTCACAAAACTTTGGGTTCTAACATACAAACTATCTTCTCTCTTATAGTGGTTAACCAAAACCTCCAAAGCTTCATCATACGTAGTATTGACTCCTTCTAACTCCAAACCTGTGGACAGTAATGTCTCTCTACCCTCCGAGCCAATAGATTTCAATAATACCAATAATTTACCTTCATCAGTGAATTTTGGAACCAAAGTTTCAACACCATTCTCATCTGTAACTTTATTTTTACCCATTTCAAAACTTTTCATTCTAATACATATTTTAAATTCTGTGAGCCATCTGTTCCATGACCCTGAAACATCTTGTGGATCAATGCGAAGCTCAGGAAATCCCGAATAACTAAACCCAGTCGCCATCGTTTGCAATTTATTTTAATTTTAAAGTATCTCCTTATTTTCTCTCTTTTAATAAATAATTAAGTTAGTATAAGTATACAACCTCACTCCTCTTCTCTCTCCTCTATAATCTAATGATAATCTCTCTGAAACTCACTGTTCCCAATAACTATTAATAACAACAATAAATAATGAAAATCTCTCTCTCTGTCCTCTCCTCTCTCTCCTCCTCTGTTGATCGCCTCTCTCCTCGAAAAAGTCTATCCAGTAGAACAGTATATCTATAACTTGAAAACACTGCTACCCCACCCGTGGTACCATGTCAAGTCAAGATATAATATAATATGGATAGCTTTAACAACACGTCTAGACTCACCAGTAGTATGAATCGAAGTGCCGTGTGTTCGCTCCTGTATTCTATGCCTCAGTCTCGTATCTCGATCCTATTGGCTAGCGCTTGTCTCTGTATCCTATAGGCGGCTTCGTCATGTGCGTTGACCTCTAGACTATAATCCCACACATATGGATTGCTAATGGCTTTCTTTGCAATTCAATATTCCTTGTACATGTAAATATTAGGACGCTAATCAGTTCACTTGCTTCATGTAAACCAATGACCTCTGAACCTGCCAGTACCCGAGATAGTCAATGTCAAAAATCACCTGCAAGATATTATTTTTATCCCGTGACTATAATATACAGTAAATGAGTGGAAATAAATTACATGTAACTGCTGACTACAATGAGCTTGCATATAGTGCTTTTCATTACCACATTCACAGTGTTACATGTATATACATGTACAATACATTCAAATATTTTGTACAGGGGAAAAAAGCAGAAAGCAGTAAAGAGCCGACTATCTTCTAGCTCAGTGTTTACAAAGCAGTGTAACTTCTTTCTCGAAGGCTGCGAGTCTAAACATACGAGTACATAGTACATTTGAGTGAATGGAGTAGCAAATGTAATTCAATACAACATGACACTGGGTCGAAACTCTTTGGACAACATTATATTTGCTCTAAGGTTCTTAGAACAGCTGATGAGTGTTTGCTAACATAGTGCAACAATTGCTCTCTAAAATTTTGACCTGCTAAATTTTTTTCGCAATACTTTCTAAGTTTTATATATGTTCTGCATTTGTTATCATTTATGAACATAAGGTGTTTTCATACTTTATAATTTGCGTACCTTCCTATAGGGAAGAGTGACATTCAAGCTATTTATTTTATTTTATTCTTCAATTCAATAAATTTACAGTTTTCATGTGCCCATTTGAATTGTTTTTATGGTTCAAGAGCAATAAAACTGAAGAATCTTTTTGGATTTGTGACCTCCATGAAATCACAAGACTGTTTTTGATGTTTTGTATTTTACCAAGAAGTTTATCAGTCGTTATATTTTCCTGTTTTAGTGAAGGTCAAAGCTATAATTATTACCTGATATAAATGATTACACTGTTTTGCTATCTAATGACTTGAAGTTCAGAATTTGTTGTTAACAAGAATAGCACGTTTTAATAAATTGTTTTACATCATCCACTATTTTGTTCTTGTTACTGAATAATAATCACAATGTACTGTGACTGGTAATGGTCAGTGCAGGTTAGATAATAATAAAGTGATAAAACTGGAGGGTGCAACCTAGAAGTGAATTGCTGTAGACTATTATTCAGAATAAAAAATTCCACTTCCTGCTATTCCACTGCTTTGGTGAGTGTCTAATGCACAAAGCCAATCTGATGCTGCTTTATAATAGTACACGTTGATAACACTGCATAGTAGTACATAAACTTGCACCATATTTGAATATGTGAGTTATAATACATGTATAATAACATTATAATGTATTGCTTTTACACTTGTACGTAGTATTCGAATAATAATAATAATAATATTATCATCTAATAGGAAAAATGCGCTTTAGCCTTTTAAATAGGATATACGTCACGCTGGTTCGATCAGTCGCATCTACCAGGTCTAGGACCAGGACCAGGTTTCAGGGTCCTGCAGATATATGAAACCGTATATTTGGCCAGTATCGCTCACATCCTGTCTACCAATTTTTGGAAATAAAATAGAATAAGTTACCAATTTCAACTTGCTCATGAATAACCATAATTAATTATGTGCAAGCATTATACAAGATGATTATTTATATTGTGGTGTATTATTGTTTAGTAGAAAGTAGTTGTAGCAGTATGCATCGTATGAATGATTGAATACTAAATATATAATATTATATTTACATCTGATCTACATCACATGAGATGATTACATTGTGATCTTGATTTTGATTACATAACATTTGCATTATCCTAATCTTTATCTTATGATACTGATTATCATTATGATTATCTTTTTTATGTTGCTTTAATTTTCTTTTACCTTGTGTTACTAATTTTTTTATTTTCAGCTTACTACAACTACAACCCTTCATTCTTCATATTCAATATTGAAATTAATTAATGTCAAGATTAAAATGAAGATAGAATGTTATATAATTTACTATACCTGCTGCCTATTACTATTTATGAACTTTTGCATTTTCTTTTACATTTTATACGGTAATATTATAATTAGTATTATATTTTATTAGGCTACCATAAATATAAAACTATTATATTATGCGGTTAAATTATAATTACTTAATACCAATAATCAGGGCCGTAGCGCCCTAAGAAATGTTGGTGGGGCCAAAATATTAGGCTGGGGGTCCAGGGGGCCGCCTAGGCCCCCTGGCGGGGTTCGGGGCAGCGCCCCGGCCGCCGGCGCCCTGAGAGTGTTTTTCAGAAAAATAGAGCAAATTTGAAGCAGTTCAGGCTTATGAAATATACCTGTGTAATAACATTAAATATAACCCAGCCTCATACATATATATGCATGTACATGACTTGTATACATTGTATCTGTTCACAATTATGACTGAACATAAATCATTCAACTCTAACGACATTTACAAATACTTTACTCCTTTACAATGATGAAAAACATGCAATGAAATGAAGTAGAGCTAACGAATCTACAAAAAGCAGCTGAAAGCATGTGTTTCTTTCCTACCATAGAGATATTTCTTATTTCTCCTTATAAGATTGAATGCCTAAGCAAATATATTGACAACAATGTAGGGCAGACAGATAGCTGAATCCAAAAAAGTTTGTTCAATTGAAAACTAATATAATGGTTTAGACTTTCAAGGTTTATATTTTTTAACACACCCAGTACATGGACTGTGTATACGGTACCTCTTATACTGTATACTGAAATAATTTTCAAATTTAGAGTTATCTCCCCTGACAGGTTTTCAATATCTAAAATGTCACATAACTGCAGTTAAATACGGTAGTATTTAAAATTTTCTGATATAAAAGTGTTTAGCAAACCTATTATCACGATATCCTTACATATTTTGCAAATCCCGCGAATAAGAAAGTGGAAGAAACTTTAAACACTGATCTGACCATGATAATAAATTGACTACATTTCGACTTTGCAATGCTAAAAGTTGAGACGGCCAGGCCGCACGGCCGTATAGGGCACTACGGCTCTGCCAATAATGTAGTTATTACTAGGCCTACTTGTTTCATTAAAATAACAATATGAATATGTTATACTAATTGTATTTGGGCTAATATTGCTAGCAAAGTAAGTATTCAATATGAATACAGGTGCGATGAAATGTCAGAAATGAGGCTTGGCATTTGATTTTTTTGCAAGGGAATTCTTTTATGAACAGCCACAGTGAGCCTGTTCATTAACTCACTTGAAAAACCAACTGCTATATAGGTTGGCCATGTAAGAGTATTAAGTGTTATTATTCATATCGCATAAATTAAAGTATTACTATATTGTATAGTGCTTTTATTCTAGGCTTCCTCTGGCCTAAAGCTTAGGCCACACTACAGTGAATTTCCTTGCGAATAGCGAATTTTGGCCAAAGGCGAATTCGCAAATTAGAATCGAGCGTGCCACACTGCAAAAGCTGTAAGCGATTTCGCATTGTGGACGATTTGATTTCACCCAATGAGGAATAAAAAACTATTATCCTTGGTCACGTTTCTCATTCACTGCAGAACTAGAACTCCCAAAAATGTAAAATAAAATTATAATTAAAATAGAATAAAATACAATAATTATTTTATTCTTACTTTTATTTTAAACGAAAGTATTTATTTCATTCATCAGTTAAAATAAGTATTTTAATATAATAATTTAAACTCATGATTGATTGAAAATCCGTGGCTCTGAACACGTGACAGTAACGTGACAAGTAAAAATTGGCCAATCACAAATTAGCGAGTTGCGAATTAGCTGATTCAGCTCAGCTAACGCGAATTCGCACATTTTCCGCGAATTAGCACATATTTTGCGAATCTGCGAATTGGCCACTGGCCAAAATTCGCTTTTCGCTAAAACTTCGCTGCAGTGTGGCCTACGCATAAAGAGAACCATGTGTTAGAGAAGACAACTCCTAATTTTTGTCTGATAGTCATGCTGGAGAAACTGTCTATTGATCTTTATTTTTTCAGCCTGCATGAATTTCTGTTTTATGATCATGTTGTAGTCAATAATGGTCGATTCAATTTTATCATATGAGCCATGTGAAGAAGAAGATTATTATGGTTTACTAGGCTGCCATGAGACATCGAATGTAAGTAACCTAACACTAGTTCACACTGTTATGCTGAGAGTTCGCATGTACGACATGATATGTATAGTGTTTTGTTCATCACAAGCACCTTTCATAGCGTAATCAGTATATACAACAAGTGCTAGGCAGTTGGCGGACAAGGTTGTAATTTCGAATCGCAGTGTACCAGCAGGGATTTGTAGTTTACAGAAAACTCAGATTAATCATTATTTTGGTTTTTTTTAAATTTTTATTGTAAAACTGAGTGACTAACTGTCATACGGCCTACTTGCTAAAAATAGCAGGAGCAGTAAAGTGGTTTAATCTGATGGTGGTATGAAGCTAATATCTTGTTCTACACATGTATATGTCTGCCGCTGTAGCCTATTGTCTATTTTTGGTATAAGTTGTGACCACACTGGAGGTCACATGCTCCATTAGAGTCATGACACTGAACAGAATTCTACATTATTCCCTATTTGTCTATATGCTCTACTGGTTGCTTAGCTTTTAGTTTACTTTGTACTATATTTTAGACTGATCAAATAAACACAGAATTTAAGTTGAGAGCTTTAAAAGAACATCCAGATAAAAATGTAGATAATGAGCATAGTTCTGGTAAGGTACTAAGATATAAATGTATTTTTTATATAGGCCTAATATTCTGTTCATGATGAATGTTGAACATAGTTAGTGGGTGTATCTGGACTTGAAATGAGCTCATCCCACACACAGTGTAAATCTCCACTGAAAGGTTTTATGAATGGTTGTTATTTTGCTGCCTTGTAAATTTTAGGGCAATCTTTCAAGAGGTTGCAGACTGCCAGAGAGGTTTTAACAGATCCTGTAAAACGGCAAAACTATGACAAATGGCGAAATAGCGGCATGGCAATATCCTATAGCAAATGGAAGACGTTAGGTGAATCAGCACGCGCCGTAAGTTATTAATATGAGAAATATGTAATAAATTCATTGGTGTTGGCTGTCGATTATAATGTGGAGTTGTCCTCTTTTCACTGGCAGGGCAATCTGTGAAAATCATGAGGCGACATTCTTGTAGTAACTAATAGCTTGGGAACGCCCTTTGTAGTTCTTAGTATAAAAGTTTTGTGGTATTTGGTCAACATAGCAAGTACAACCATAATTATAGTCTACAGTGCATGCATACATTACGCATTATTTAATTATAACCATGGGTTACCTGTTTTGCAGTTACTACATGTACATTTTATAGTTATTTCATAGAGCAAGGTGACTAATCTGGTGAATGCACTGTTTAAATCCACTCTGTATGCTTATAGACTATGCACTGGGCAACAGCACCCAAGACCAAACCAATGATTAAATCAGAAGAGCAAGAACATCAACAGAGTAAGGGGTCATCCAATACGACAAGAAATACTGCATCTGCCTACGTTGTGGGCGACGTCGTTTGGGAACGTCGTCAGGGAAATGACCTACTTCGTAAATTTAGAAACTACGAAGTTTAACTTCCATGTAACTTTAAATGTAACATAATATTATATTATTTTCATAAATTATCCCAACTATCTCCAGGCTGGATTTATGCCTGAAAGTGTACAGTAACCAGTTAGGGGTTGATCCATGTAGTCACTGCTGGCAGCTCACTGACCAAATCTCTCATAATGGCATTATTTATTCTCTGTATTTTTTGCTAAAGAAGGATCAAATTCAACTTATATTAATTTGTTGAGGAAGGTCTAAGTTCCGTGTATTTGTAGAATGCATAGATCATAATAGCTGTAAGTTATACGTATACATGATTGTACTTATATTTATTTTTGCAATTGACTTTATGTTTATTTTTCGTATATTGTAATTTTATAATTATTAATCTTTTCACATTGGAGGCTCGTAGAGCTAAATATATTGTGATCCTGCAGTCATAACTAATAAGTAACTTCTTGTTGGTTGATTCATTAGAGGGCCATAGAAATAAAGATAGGTACTAGTGAGATGTGCTAATCAGCAACTTCTATGTACCTAGTGTGTCCTAGTAGTTACCTAGCCAGTACCCAGACGCGCCTAGGGGATGCACAAGCTGTTACATTACTACAAATGTAGGGGTTGTAATGTACATGTAAATATGTGTGATAGTGGGTTTTGTCTTCCCTAATTCGTTATTTCGCAAACTCCAGAGCAAGCAATGATACAGCACTATGAATATAATCTGTCAATCTGCACGGGTACACTATAATATTTACAAGGGAGGAGAGAGAGCACAACTCTAATAGCATATTATATCATATATAACCTCATTTTATTATAAAAGTTAGAGTATTGTATCGTGAATATTTGTTACACAAATAAATGACTAGAAAAGTGCAGGATAAATATTTTACAGAAGAAGGTATTATTGTTAGTGAGCAGAAAAATCATTACGATGCAGATACAACAGATATTGCACTATATTACTTAAAAAGTATAACTCATTCATTATATTATTGATGGTCTATGGAAGGTGCAGAGATTATGTTCTGATAGATTTCCAGGCATCTTCCACACTAAGCTCTGAGTTTATTATTATAGTTATTTGTTTTTACCAAGTTGTCAGTTGATCTATTAAAGTTGTTACCACTACCATTATGACCATTAGCAAATAGAGTATCTTCCTCGCTGGAGTCATCTGTTTCTGAGAGAAATATGCTACCAGATCCAGCTGTTATGTTGCTTCCTGCAATTATAGTTTTAATGTATAGAGATTGAAAGTATACAAAAATCAACACACTCTAATACATTGTACATTGTTAAATCAATGTAATGGACATACAATCAATATAATGGACATACAAGAGTTCACATGCCTATGCCATGCATCCTGTCAATATTTTCAGTGAAAAAATGGCAATAAAATGCCTATGCCAAGTAGCATAAGCATTTTATTGCCATTTTTTCACTAAAAATATTGACAGGATACGTTTTAAATCACAATTTACTATTCTTCCACTTTCAAACCATAAATTATAGGCAATATTACACTGCTAGGCATCTCCTGTGCATGTATATTAGAAGTCTCAAGGTAGTTGCTAAGTAAAAAGAGAAGGTAACTCTGGCTAATGTTTAGTGTTTATACTACAAGTTTATATATAGACAATAATAATTATTATTATACAGTCATGTCCCTCACCACAATGAAATAACCAAAGCACATGCAGTAAAGGGAGCCTCTATATACTTAGTAACTTGCATTCTCAATAGACTACTCAATATGTGTATGCATGAAGTGGTATATAATGATATATCTAATACAATCTCAATTCTAAGCTCAAGACACCAACAATTACACAGAAATAAAAATTGAATTTACAAAACAAAACATGAAATGAAAAGGTAAGCAATAAAAATACTCATTACCAGATTGTACTTTGATGCATGTGTATCTACAATAAAGAAGTAGTATGGTTCACTATGCATACAATATCTTACTTCTTTTCTTAGCTAAAGCATCCTCAATTTCCAATTGTTCTTCAGGAAGCAGTTTATATGTGTGCTTCTTCCTTTTACCCCTTGACCTTTTACACCTACAACAAGTACTGAAGTAGAAAATACAACTAAAGATGGAGTGGTGAAGTAATGAAAGTTGAAGTCTTTATGTGGAGGGCAGACATGTTTTCACCATCCATTTAAAGGTTGGGGGGTGAAGATTGTTACTAAAGAAACATAAATTTTACAAAAGTGGAAACATATCTGAAGTCGTGGAGTCGAGTGCTAATTTTCTGAGTGAAATGAATCTACTTGTACACCATGTTGTAAACATGAAACCATATAATATATAGTTTTCCCAGTACGGGTACCATGAGAATTTGAAGTTGTGTAATATGATAGTTATAGTAATAGTAGTACGACAATTTTCTGGCTTGCTGGCGACATGGCATGATAGACGAGAGCATTGTGCAAGCAGTTGCCACTTACCAATTACAGTCACACACTAACAATGTTTGGTCAAATCTAAAACAGTTTATGGTTAATAGTGCATGGAAAAGAAATAGTTGCCCTGAAAGATTTACAGGTCTTCTATGTTAAGTTAGTTCACAGATTACATGACAAGTATACTTTATAATCACAACTTTCAGTAGTAGCAATAAACCTGCGCACTTAAAAATCTTTAAAAAACAATTCATTTGAGACAACTCATCCATTTTGAGATAAAACTGTATAGGTACTAAGGACTTGCACTATTTATTGCCAACCACCTGAAACTACATGTGCAAAGCACGTGAATTCAAAGACATATCACAATACACCCTGACAGAATAGTCACCAATCGAACCTGTTATCGAAGTCGAACCTGTTATCAGGATCGTATTGAAAAGAGCACCTGCAAAAGTAAAGTGGCAAAGTCTCCAAAACTATTATCACACACTTGTTCACAGTTCAACTTGCCAGTTGAGCAATGGGACACAAAGGTATACGTCGACTATAGCTGTTATATTAAGCACCCTTGCGTCATGCATGCATCTATAGGCAAGTCAGCAAGGGCAAAAAATTAAAATATTAGTCTTTTGGCCGGGTTAGCGTTCTCGTGTTTCTGTATATTTAGTGGTTAACAGTTGAAAACAGGTTATAAGGATCTCTAGGTTAATATTATCCAATAAAGACAACAGAGCTGGCTACTACTATTCATTAAAAGCACAGCAAATTGCTGAAGCTCCGAAGCAAATTAGTATAGGCCTAGCTATAAAATTTTCATCTATTTTGTAACTATTCAAACAATAACAAATCTAAAAAAGGTTCAAGATTGTTTTAATTTGTTGTGAATATTGTAATAAATTACACTTTCGAAACTGAGGCATATCCCTCAGATCACAACCAATCGTTCCCTTAAAGTGGGTGTATTTTACTGGAATTGACCTTGAACCTTCACGTTCAAGGTTTGACTGGTGTCCATTAAAGATAATAAAATATCAAATGATTCACCAAAAACTTAATTCATACAAGAAAAACCATCACTACCTTACACTAATTTTCCCACTTTGAAGAATATATTTTAGGCTTAGAAAGACCTGCACTGAAAAATAACGTATAAGCATCATTCACTTAGAATATGTTAAACCGGAGATTAAACACATATAGCTGAGTGCAGTAAGAGATAATAAACTTACCTTCTAGTACAGCACACACATAACCATATGAGCACCGACATCATGATTATAGACGCCATTGTTATTACCACAACATACAGTATACTCCAATCTGTAAGGTAATTGCATATCAATGTACACTGAGCAACATTAATCTACATACATGATTAATGATAGGCCTTCTGATTGCTGCTTAATTCAATTTTTGTTAGTGTTCGCAATCCTTGAGTCATTTTGTAACATACTCGTGTTATAACATGTCAGCAGATATTTAAAGTTAGTAATTATAGAACAGAGGTTTTGCAACTGAATCAATATTACTCGTACACATCTATTTCAAATATATCTCATCATTGTACTATATTAATAACATGGTAACAAAAATAACTAATGTTTGTGCACGGTTGTAAAACTTACCGCAGTTACTCTCCCCTTCCCAGGTTGCTCGGGCATAATTAGGCATCCAGAATGGCTCACACACACACTCCTTTGAAAACTGGTCACAGTAGCCATGCCCAGAACATTCATTCTGGCAGACTAAAACATATATGTGTGTATTGCACTATATATTACATACGACGTTAATCTGCTGCCAAGTCATTGCATAACGGGATTTATCAAGCACAAGTTTCATCCCACGATTATTGAAATGTAATCATTATAACTCACCAACAGTGTCCACTTGGGCCACGTTGAAACCAATCAACTCACTGTCCTTCTCCAACTTCTCTTTAAGCTGATGTTTGACTAACGTACCATTTCTTACTGTGAACTGATAGGATGATGAGTAGTCCTTGACCAGGAAGAGCAGCGTTAGTCTGGAGAGTATAGTATAACGTATCAGTAATAGTGAGTTATCACTTACATATTTAGACGCCTTAACTTAAAAAAACTTCCCAGAAAAACAAATTCCCAGATTAAGAAAATTCTCAGTCTACAACCTACAATGTACATAACTTACATCCATAAACAATGATCCAAGTTGAAGATCGTAGAATTATCGACAAGTCTACAACTCCAATATGCGAAAGATCTCCTTTCTATATAACACAAATATTATGTCTCTTTTGTCCGATGATTGCTTTATATTTCATTCTAGTATATAGCATGAAACTATTAGTAATAAAAGAGACAAAACAGTGAGATTCTACTAAATATTAACACAAATATAAGCAACTAAAGTAGTGGTTAGTGCACTCAGTGTAAAACTAAGCTACTTACTTCCCATTATGATAGTCTGTATAAACACCAGTTATCTCCACTTGGGTCTGTGCAGCTGCTGTTGCAGAAGGAAGTATCAACACCAGCTGGGTAGCCAAATCTTTCTGTAAAGCAAATTAGAGTAGACATAATAATATATATAATTACATGCAACAGTATGTACCTATGCACATGTACACTGCTTGGTATCACCTCAAGCAGGTGTGGTACAAAGTAATAACTAGTGAGGATAAATCATTTACTTACTTTATGTTTCTCTGTGAATGACTCTATAGATGTGTCTAAAGATATCTCTACCAGATTCATCACTTGTGGATCTAAACAGAAATATAAAATGTACGTACAATGTATGTACATAAGCACAACGATTACCCATTATACCAATTGACTGTTTGCTTTTAACATGAAGTTGGCATATCAAACAGGATAGAGAGATTGGGAGACACAATACACTGTTCTTGTAAATAATCCTGTGCTCAAGATTTGAGTTTCATCAAGATCAATAATGTTCCCGAGAGAGACAGGACAAGGCTGCTTCATGAGCAGAAAAGCAGATGGAAATGCAGAGTAAACGCTCACTATGCTAATATAATATAATACAATGACACAATTTACTTGGCTGAGTATAAATGTTTACCAATGAATGAATGAAAGAATGAATGTTTATATATAAAGCATACATGTATGACCATGTAGATATAATATAGCCTTACCTTCTTCAACATTGATAGTTACAGAGCTGGAGTCGTGTCTCTCTTTATTATCTGTTACTTCAAGTGTAAATATGTATGTCCCTGGTACGATGTTACTAACTAACAGTACAGGTGCAGTATCAGTACCATTCACTATACTACCAGCACCTGGTGAGTCATCACCTTTGGTCCACTTGTAAGTTATCTGCCCATCACTCACTCTAGACTGAGATCCATCAACTCTCAGTATATCGATAGGCAGAGTAACTGTCCTATCCTTACCAGCTTTTGCCACTGGCCTTTCACTATCAACTAGATGAACCAAACTCATTACTCTTCATACATATAGTTTACACATATTAATAGTCCCACAAATATTGTCTAAAGTTAAGATTACAACCTACTAGTAAGTTATCTTCCCTTGTAGAATGGCCTATTACCATGAATACGTTCCATCATACACCGTAGGTTCAACTTAGAGCCACATAACCAAACTAAGCGGATAGTCGCAGGTTTAGGGCACATGGAAAAGAGTTGAAAATTTATGTTTGGTTTATACAACATGTATTATGCTATTAAAAATAATATTTATGCATAGAAGCACAATGATGAAGACTAACCAGTTTGCACTTTGACCTCTACAGATGCAAAGGAATAGAGATCTTCTGCATCACTAACTGTCAGTTTAAACACATAATCTCCTTCCACAAGGTTCTCTACACTAGCCTTAGCTCTATCACCATTATCCATCTTAGCATTGTTTGGTCCACTGGATAAACCAAATGAGACGTACAACGTAGTAGTGTGTGCACAACATCTATATTCTACATGTGATCATATGCATATTATGTATAAGAGCAGGTGTATACGTGCATGTACCATGTAGTAATAATAAAAACGCTGTAAAAATCGCGCTAGCTGAAGAGCGACACTAACAAAGTAAAGGCACTAATATCAGCGAAAACAGTGCAAACTCAGTATACAAAATGTGTGTAACTTAGAAACAGTTGAAGGAAAGGTTAATGCATTTAGGATATAGCAACGTATCACTTTAACAAGCATACCAATACGTTAAACTTTGTCAAAGACAAGAGTGTCCAATAACATAGTGAGGTACCCAAGAGCGTAGGTTAATAGAGTTATTATCTCTTGATTCAAAAGTAAAAGTTCATCACCCTACATTATCTACTCTCCTGTATGACCTACTTGACGTAATGCTAAGTTACAATGCATACCTCACATTATACTTACCTCACTTGCTTCCATTGATATTTCACTATTTTTTGATCATCTGTACTACCGCTGCCATCTAGTAGCACAACTTCGCCGGGCTTTGTCGAAGTGTAGTTACGTTCTACTATGGCAACCGGTGGCTTATTTGGTGACGTCTGCACATACACTCGAACCTCATCACTAGACGTCTGACCTTTGGTGTCGGTGACCTTCAGTTCAAATGTGTATACCCCCTCCGTCAGGTGCTTCAGTCGTAGAAATGGTTCATGCACACCCTGAGTGACAATACACAGTAAATAATAAACTACATTTAGAAAGCAATCATCTAGTACATGATCAAAGAGTAGGAACTAACTAACATGTAAAGAGGATGAAATTAATTGATGAATTCCTCGACAATATGTCCAGCAAACTAACCTCTATATCGGTAGTTGAGTCAGTGTCCTTGGCCTGCCACTCATAGCTGGCGATACCCTTATCATCTGTGCTAGCGTTACCCATCAGGGTGACGTAGTTCTTTGGTAGATTGACCATGATGTCATCGCCGGCATTGGCTGTAGGTGGATAATCTGCCTCCTATATATCGGTAATATGTGTATCTAGTGACTTGTCAATACACGCTAAGTATACATCGAGCATGCTCATATATGGTAACGTAAGATGATAGCTGTATGGAAAATACATACTCATGTGATACAATTGTACATAAACCTAAATAAAACAAGACAGAATCAGTTGGTTTTCATTGCCTAAACTGAAACTGAGCTCCCACTAATGGCATTATATAAGTTTCAGTTCAAGCCATCGACACCCGCAAAAGTCAATAGCCTAACGTCATTGCACTCAGCTGTAATTATCGCATTATGGTCAAGTTGTATTAACGCATGCAACTTTTAAACTATTATGAACATGAGCTACTTGTACAATGTAAACAGCTGTAACAGCAATGTACATGTATATTGTATAGATTACTGTCTTATGCTACTATATAGTACGAGTACATAATATACTGTATAGATACCTCCTCCACATTTACAGTGGCTGTTGTTGAATTCTTCAAACCAGCTGCATCCGTTACTGTGAGTCTGATCAGGTATTTGCCATGTGACAGTCCCTTCAGTCTGAGCATAGAAGTCTTATCATTTGCTAGTTTAAACTCGTCTGTGATTGGTGCACTTACAACTTCCCATAAATAAGATTTGATTTCATCATCATCTGTGCTGTCTACATACAACAACATGTTATATTACATAATATTACATAATAATGTAGCGATATATATTTGAATGCAATATCTAATGGCCCGTCTAAGGAAACCTAGTCCGTGCACAATTCCTTCTCAGACTGTTTGCTCTCAAAAAATATTTCACAAATTCAGAGTTATCAGCTCTTTGGTAGCTTCACCGTTTGAACTGATATGATACAAGTACTTTTGGGTCAAACTCAGAGGCTATCTTCATACATACAGAGCCATGTTGCTGCCAATATGGAGGAATGATAACTCCAACTGTACCATGCACACAACCATACCTGTCAACTACCCCGATTTGGGACCCTCCCTATTTCAAACTCCCACCCCCACCAGCTCCCTATATCCTCCCTATTTCAGGGCATCAAATAGCTATTTTTCATTTTTGTATTATCCAATATCCAACATTATCCAATAAATAGCACCAAATTAATACCCTTGTTCAGTCTCATTTTACTCTATCTGGTATTTTGATACAGCTTTGGAGTTATTAGCTATTACGTAGCTCATATTGTGCATGTGTACATACATGTAAGTCTAAATTTACATGTATTACTGATTATGTCCAAAGATAATGATCAGTACTGTGATAACAGTGAAGCTTGGCACCCATACCCCCCCCCCCCACAGTTCCAATTCTCCAAAATGTACATTTTATAGTTGGAAGTTAGGGTCTTGCAAATTTCACCTATGCACTTGGAAGCTGGGACTCCCTATATTTTTTCACTTCAGGTTGACAGGTGTGCACACAACCAGTACACTAACAGGGTAGTAATAATTGAGTATACGAGTATATAGACATTTACCTGCACCATCTAATATGCCACTTGTGCCTTCTTTAATATTCAATAGTGGTGGTTTTATCACAGCAACTGGAGGTTCATTTGTCTTTGGTTCTATAATTATAATAGGTTACATGCAATAGCTACATCCCTAACAATACATTGTAACGTGAGTTTGACATTTACAACCTGTACTGTGATATTGTTATATTGTATGCCAGTCATAACCTTTCAAACAGTTGTTAGTTATATGTATATGAATTATTGCATGAGTAAGTAAATATTGATACAAGTAAGTTGAGAATCTTTCAAGGATTGTCCAATGATTGTTAACTGAAAATTGTCCTGCATAAGACCTTCACCAGCCTTGTTATAGTCTGTGGATTTTCTACCACTTACTAATCAATTAATAACTCCTTACCCCAGAGCATCAAAGCTAAACATAGAATTCTGAATTTGGCAAATTAATATTATATTATTATGCCAATTTCTTCCAAAATAGAATGCCACACTCAGTGTTCAGAGTTATCCAATCGGCCCTTTTTAATGCATTTGTAGGATGAAATAACCAGACTCACAAATCATCACTAAAATAACTATGTTTAAGATGGTTTCCCCAAAAAATACTATGTTTATAAACTAAGAAAACATCTGAATATCTGAAGTGGGTGTATTCAATCAGTCTACTACAAACATGAATACCCCAGTTTATGTAAACGTGATTAGTAACTTTTGGTTAGGAGTTTTCCCCACTTACCTTCTCCAACAGTAACATTAACAATGGCAGAGCCTTGCTTGTTGTTTCCTTTTACCTCGACACTCAGTACATATAAACCTGGCACCAGCTGCAACATAAAATCACCAACATAATACACGTACAGTCATTGCATGACCGTAACACATGTTGGTTCTTTATAGTTCACTATGAAGGCAAGAAATCGGTATGAGCGTTCAACTACTTCAAGTGTTTATAATCACACTCTCCAGTTAATGAAATACTATAATACAAGTACATAAGCTCTAAACACAAGCAAGGAAACCTTCACGAGAGAGAGCCAGCTCAAAAGAAGTAGTAGCCAGTATAATTATTGTTATTGGAGTTGTCTTCCTATCTGTTTTGAGTAAATTATCAAATATTAATGGAGGTAAAAACCTATGGCTGTAAGCCAAAGATGCCATAGTAAATAGAATATAGAAACTCGTTATTGCTAAAGAAATATAAGCACATGTGGGGACAATTCCAATATGATCACACCTCGCCAGAGATGGTTGTCAAATAATAGGTTGTAGCCAAAGTGTAAGTGCAACAACACAAGCAACAGGCTGTGTCAGTGAATTAAGGCCTGTGTTCCTCAGCTTTGAGCAATATGAGTATATAATAGCCTGTGTACCTTAGTTAGTAGTAATGTTGATGAATCAATGCCACTGGTTTGTCCAATATCATCACCTTCTGGTGTGTGTATCAATGACCAATGATAGCTGTAAGTCTCCCCTATAATTATAACAAGATGATATTTAGTGAGCAGAACTAGGTACTAGTTGCTAAGTAGGTATTAACACAGTAAGTAGATCACATTATAACACTATTAATAACTGCAGTGTAGTATCAAAGAGATATACGAAAGGAGAAAAGTCATCACAAGCTATATGTAATATTAATAACAACAAAACTTGTATGAATAATGACATACAATATACTTGCAACATGAGTATGTATGCAGGCAGTAGATCTCTAGTATTATTTATATATACAGTATATTATATAGTATTACAATGTATATGGTATTGCACTTACCAGCCTGTGGCTGTGGTATAACATATGCAGTGAGTTTAGTGGAATCTTCAGGGTACTTTAGTACTTTACTATCCCCAGCTGATACTGTAAGTGGTACAATCCCTGGTTCTACAATACACATATCACACTAGTACAGGTGATAGGCCAACATGTACATGTACACTGTAGTACACCAGGAGCAACTTTTTTTAATTCTTGCATGTAAATAGCACTTGCAATCCAATTTTCAGTGTGTTGAAATTTTTGTTGTAATACTTTCAGGTAACCTGGGCTCCAAGCCATCCAAAAGAATTTGTAGTAGAATTATAGCCAATCACCAACATTGTTTTGGAGGATCTGCATGCATCCCAGGCTATACTTAGCTCTGACGCTACTCCATCTCCGATCGGCCATAGCATCAACGTTACAAATGGCCAGATAAATGTCAACCCCAGCTAGAGATTTGCACTGTAACAGCTGTCATCACAGTCTGTTACAGACACTGATTAATTATGTGTATAATTATTCAGCCTGAGTAGGGTGTATAAGACCTAGTAATGAGTAGTACTGTATAACTGTTGTTAGTTAAGCTAACTGTCCATCATATAGCTACTAGATTTGAACCACCTGGCAAAGCAAAACTTTGGCAATGTACTACGGGTACAGGTAACATCTAGGTGACCAGGTTACCTAGCAGCACTTTTGGTGGGGCAGTTCACTTGATCAACTGCAAAAGCCTTAGGCCAAATACAAGTATTAATTCTATAGAAAAGTATATATATGTGTGTGAATATCCATATGTATTGTCTTACTTGATGTTTTGTGGTCTTTAGCTGTAGTAGTAGATGTGGTGGACGGAGCTGCAGTGGTAGGTGTATCTTTATTTCCCTCATCAGGGGCTGCCGTTTGAACTGTTGAAAACAATACTAAAGTACATGTATAATCATAGGCAAGAAGAAGAGAGCAAGATTGTGTTACATGTATGTTCCTGTTATTAGCAAGGAAACCAATTAAGTATTTCAAACAGTAAAAATAAACATCTACAATTGCGTAGTAATTGAGAAAATTAGCTGGAGAGGTCAGATTTGCAACTGAGTTAGTTCTGTCAACATTCGGGGGACAGAGCAGCTACAACTCAGACTATGTGTCCATGACCGTAGGCAAAAGTAGTCACATGATTGGTGACTATTGTAAGGTGTAGTAACAGGAGTAGTTCACCATGGGTCATCACAATTAACACCATCATGAGACGTACAATGGGTGTAATACCATGTGATGTATACTATATACTCGTACACCACACATACATTATGTACTACACTGTTGTGCACTTAGCATATTATGGCATACCCAATACTGTAGAATTGTATTGCCAGTTATAACTAGGAGCCCTTACAATACTACCCAGTCAGCAACAATGGGTGTAATACCATGTGATGTATACTATATACTCGTACACCACACATACATTATGTACTACACTGTTGTGCACTTAGCATATTATGGCATACCCAATACTGTAGAATTGTATTGCCAGTTATAACTAGGAGCCCTTACAATACTACCCAGTCAGCAACACCAACATAATATTACCAGGGTGGGGCAGGGAGTTGTCTCTCCTTTAACTCAACAATCCCCTCTAAGCAAATTAACTTCAATGTAACAATCAAAAGGCCATGGCAATGACAAAGATAGTGGAAGGGAAGATCAGACACTCAGGCCAAAAACTGTCTGTCTCTAAACGCGGTCCGGATTAAGCAAGGAGTTGTGTTACCCTGTGCTCAAATCCGTTCTTACCATTGGTGTTCCGCAGGCCAATCATATAATATTTTTTACAGCTGCACCGAATATACAGTCTACTTATATAAACGATATCTTATTACAGAGAACGCAATAGTGAAGCCCTCAAACCACTATACTAGTCTAGCATCTATCTAAAAGTTCAACACAGAAACGGCGTATTTGGTGGGACATGGTTTTATCATTGAGTGTCTGATCTTCCCTTCCACTATCTTTGGCAATGAAAACATGAACTTCACACTAGATTAACAACCACATACAATGTGTAAGCCACTACAAGTTCTACGTATCTATTATACTGTTTACTTTGGAGTAAGCTGGTGACAAATCCAACTGATGACATAATTATCTTAGTAGAAGCCTTGGGAGAATCATCACAGTTCACCTTGACACAAAGCCCAGTGCCTCAGATAGTGATATTGTGGGTGCAAAGTTCAATGATATACTCATATATTGCATAGTATTACATCTTCTATGTATTGATATACATTGATTGTAGGAGATGAATAACACCAGAAATTGGACCATGAGTAACTAGACTACTACAATGGACTATGTTCAGTGTGTTCTGGAGTTGGAAGTATCGGCAAGAAAGCAAATTTTCTAAATTCGTTTCTATACAAAATGCACTGGCCCTTGCTTCAGGTTCTTGCAGGTACTACTTTCAGTATGAGACAACTACCAGTACTGCACTATTACAACATTGTAACTGTAAGAACTATACTAAGAAGCAAGAACTACTGCAAACCTAGAAATTTAGTAAGCCTACAGATATCCATGTTGAAGTTGCCTTAGAAAGCATTGACATGGTACTAGAATCAGTACCACTCTACAACCACACAACACACACATACATCTCTAGCACACGGATAAACTGCTTTTAGCTAGGAAGAGCAAGCTAAGGGCTTCGTACCAGTTCTAGATTGAATACAGGGTCCAGATGTCGATTGTCTAGTATAACCTTCCTTGCATCCACATATACCATTAGACCTACGCTTGTCTCCTTTCGCCACTCTACACTCTTCATTTGACGGACATTCATACAACCCAAACTCGCATGTTACAATATTAAACTGTTTATCAACTTGCGATTGGGTGGTAGTGGCTACCTCTCCCTCACCTGTTATGTTACTGTAGTGAGCAGGTGCTTCTGTTGTCATCAGAGTTGTCTCGGCTGTAAGAAACAGTAATACAACATCATAGTGTGGCAAAAAGTGAGTTCAAACCATTCAATTTGTTCAGCAATAAAACATCAACAACTAGCCATGAACATTTTAACTCCTGTATCACTAGAACAAGTAAATAGCACCCAGTCTTGACCTGTTATAGTACAACAATATCCATATTTCAGTTCTACACCTAAATGAATGTGTTGAGTTGATATTTACTGTTTCAGTATCCCACATTAAGACCAACTTAAATCAAATTGTATTGTGAGCAATTACATTCCCAGCAATGCATAAGCACTTATTAGTAAAGAGTAATAATACATAGAGTAGGTCAGTAAACTATAGTCAACATAATTGTGTGTGAGTATTGCAATCATTACACATTAGACATACATGTACATGTATATGTAAATATGTTATAGTAACTTTTCTAACTCTTCCATAACTAGCATAATTATTCATGAAAACCCTATCCATATAGATGTAAGCCTACATTATACAATTATACTGCCATAGACTTCCCATGGGGATCATATTTCCAATAACAATCATCTAAGACTGACTAGTCAACCTATTGATTGTTCTGATGATAAGAAAATAAAATCTGAAAAAAGATTTCTATCACTTTTTCTATCTCTTTGCTTTGAAATACCTGAGTATTGTAACTCATCACATTGAGCTAATTTTACATGCTATGACTCTATTGTAGGCATAGCATATCTGGTAGTTAAATCATGCACCTGAACAATATAACAAGGAAGCACAAATTCTAAAATATTCTTCATTTTATGCTACATTTCACTGCTTTATCCAGTCTGCACGTGACAACGCCACATTTACATAAATCGACTTGAACACTGAAGTCGAGTTAATAGGTTAATGCTTGGCCATCAACATGACTGTGTAGCTTCACGGCCATTACTAAATCACATGTGTATGATAGGCCTATATTACTAGAAGTGTGTAGGCCTACACTGCTATCACTATTTAACTACCAAGCCACAGATATACATGTAATAACCAATATAGTTTTATTATACTGGTAGCAATAACGTAATATTATTTTGTCCAGTAGAATAAAAGAGAAATGTAGGCTTACATGTACATACACTGAACCATCGATCACTGACTTAGCCAGTCGTACTCAGTCAGTCGTACTCAGTCAGTCGCACTCAGTCAGTCGCACCCAGTCAGTCGCACTCAGTCAGTCGTACTCCGTCAGTCGTACTCAGTCAGTCGTACTCAGTCTGTATTATATACTCACCAACAGTTCTGACATTTACGAGGACGGCACCAGCGATAGACCGGAGTCTCTTGGCGGGAGAGCATCCATCATCTGTCTTACATTCTATGTTTAAACAACTTCCTTGGGAGAAGAATGCTGCATTACAGGCAGGTTCCTCACAGCACGCCTTTACACACTCTCCAAAATTCTCAACTCCTGAATACAGCATTGTAAAATTCATATTGCTATTTCAATATTTATATCATAAAAAGAATTGTATTCGTATCTTAATATGGGGATGTGTTATAAACTAAAACAATATATTATACAGATCTGTACTCGACTCTGCAGTTATCAGTTTACTGATATTCTATAGGAAACGCATCACATAAAGCATATTCTCTACCAAATGCTATGGCCTACCTGTAATCTTAGTATATTTTCCCGCATCCACCCCATCTTTAGGGGGGAAACCTGATGAGACATGACTCTCTAGCTCATCTGGAGTTGTGTTTCTACATATGTCACTGTGGACTCCTGCAAATGAAATGTATATCTACTGTAGGCCTCTCTGGTATACATGTATTTACTGCAGCACATGGTGTACACACCTAAATTTAAAACCTATTATAAAATGATAAAGAAGGATTTAGCTACTTAATGGCTTAATTCCTACATTTCTATGGTTATTCATGTACCACACTGGCAGTGACCCAAACAATATGGGACATAAATAAAATAACCAACACATTTCCGCTTTAAAATTTGATGTATGGTAGTCCATATTTCTGTTTATACAGTACAGTAGGCCTACAGTACAGCACATGTATACTACTCTACTATGATTATTATAATATGCCATGCTATGTTACATATACTTACTATAGACCCTTTGTTGTTTAAATTTGAGATGCAACAAACTACATAGTATATTTCCATAATAAACTACAGTATACAGCACAATAAACCTAAGAGTGATAGAATTATTTATCACACTAGTGCTGTCCACATATCAACTAAGTACTGGAGAGATGAGTGCTAAGTGTACTCATGCTTGTGAGCCAAGCAGCTGCGCATCTCACCTGTCAATAGGACAGTCAGTGCTAATGAGTATACGACTACTTCATATCCCAGTCCATTAGACATCTCTTAGAGAATTAGACTTGCTCTACATTCACACTGCCTTCCGAATTGGACACTAACCTAAGACAACAATGTGTAATATTATTATTTTACTGTGAAGTTCTTGGTGATCATATGTCTAGGCCACTATATGGTATTATTCACGCCAAATACAGCAAACATAATTATTATATACAATGCATAGCATATCTCAGCACAACTAGAGTCTCAAACAATTTAAAATTTTGGATTTCTACTTGATAACGGGCAATGAGATGATGGGCTCAGTCTATTTCACATAAATCAGTTACGCCAAATCCTAATATTTAGCAGAGTCTGGATTGAATTGAAATTATTCCCACTAAGACCGTACATTGTACATTTTACTGCAAAAACACCGGAACCTTAATATTTAAAGAAAGCATAAAAATCAATATATAACATCATTTTTTATTTCAATCTAGCAGAGTTTTTCCATTCTCTCAGAAATGGAATCAGTGTGTTGTCTGATCTTTTGAAAACGCACTCTACCCTTTATTTTATAAGTAAGCCTTATTTTGTATTTTTCTAAGGCTAGAACCTCTTTTTTAAGGAAAGGGTCCCACACCAGTCATGTATAGCCTACCCAAGAACAAGTCTAACAATTGTGAAATATACGCAATACGCCGAGTTGGGTTGTCAGCATGTTTCAATAGCTTACGCAGCATTGCCAGACATTGGGTAGCCTTACTAGTAATGTTCTCAATATGCGAATCCCATTTAAAATGGCGTTGGAGATGGAGACCAAGACATGGGCTTGAACAAACGTTAGATATAGCTTGTAAAGGGTCTAGCCTATTCTGAATCGGCATTATGCAGGTAAGATATTTCAACAAGTTACACCAGTCTCTACATTTATAGCCTGGTTCGCTCATCTATGAAGGAAAGGAACCCCAGCTAACCCATCAATGACTGGATATTTCCATACAATATATATTATCATTATGGCAAGATATTACTAGTCACAAAACTACTTGGGCCTACAATACCAATAAGGATTATTAGTAACCTAAAACTATTTGTAACAGAAGATATTCTCTCGGTGCTTTGTAACAATATCAGCAACAAACCATAATCATAATGTTAATCACAAAATCATATCAATAAAGGAATAGAATACTTTTTCGCATTCATTGTTGTATAAGAGCAGGTGAGCCGACTTTCATCCTTAAATCCTTAATTATCCCTTATCATAATAATTATGTATTATCCATAAACTTGCTCTCCATCATAATTTAATAGCCTACTGATCCATATTGATGTTATATTACTAAATAATACAATAAAAATATTATAATTATAATTAAATGAAATCAAATTAGTATTAGTTATTAATTCAATAGCTATAGTATAGTTGTAAGTCTCAGTAGTATGGTAATAATCTAGTATTGCATAGCCAATATCAGGACGGTAGAAATAATAAGTATAAATAATAAATGATGAATAGATATAATTATAACTAGTATAATAATATCATCAAGTGAATATAAACAGGACAATTATAATAGAAAATAAATAAAAAGGGTAACTATCTAAAATAAAAATTTAAAAGCAATCCAAATAAAAAGGAAATCAGTCAAGTTCAGTAATCAGTTGGTAATTTAAATTTTAATGAAAATAAAATTTAGTTAGTAAATGAATTAGGTTGAAGTATTGTATAAGTATCAACCAATATTATTAGTTATATAATAATAGTAACAATAATATAATAATTCAGTCAGTAATCTAACAGCAGGGCCACGGCTCATACCCATAGCGTGAGATAACTCTATGGCTCTGCCCAACCATAACTCTATGCGCCCAACACATAGAGGTAGGTAGGAATACCTACCTCTATGGCCCAACCATAGAGGTAACACCCCATAGAGCAGGAACTCAAAAATTTTCCGCTATTAAACGCCGATTGGTCACTTGATGCCAGTTTTTCCCACGGGCGGCCATGATGCGATGGGGATTTCGTCCGTTTGTTTACATTAGTTACCATTACAATTATATATAAAACATAAAACTTTTCAACGCTGTTATTTACAGATACTATTTGTGTAAAATGTTTTCAATTTATATCTAAACTGTTTAGTAACATCTCTGCTTTTTCACAATAATAGTGATTTTAAAAATCTCTTTGTAAAATAGGACTTTACAGAGAAATAAGAATGAATGTTTACTCGACCAAATAATACTAGTAACAGACTAGCGCGGCAGCGTATATCAGTAGAAAATCTGTGAATGCGTTGATTGGTTAACCAAAATAAAGCCGCATGTTATTGGGTATTAAAATCTCTAATCGCTAACATGATAGGCTTATTGTACAGAATTATCTACCCATAAAGGACTTTCAATAGCACGCGGACAATTCTGTCTATTTCAAGAAATGAGCATGGAGCTAGTTGTACTAATGGCATTCCTGGAACAACAGTTATACAATCTCATATAGTTAACATTGATGTAATTGCAAGAGTATACTTTGGGTTTCTCTGGACTAACAGTGTGGTTAGTAGGAATACAGTACGGTTGCTGTGAGTTGGAACTGGAAAGACAATGAAATAAATTCAATTCTTATTTATTAGTAGTTATTTATTCTATTATTATTGTAGAAATATTGTTGTTGTAAAATTAAAAATTTACTCCATAATAAATAGTATAATAATTTTAATTAGCCCAGAAGTTATAGCAAGTATCATTGTTTAAAATTAATAAGCACATTCATTTATCTAGTTATAGTGGAATCTCTCGGTACTGTTATTGATTGATTGATTGAGGCTGAGTTAAATTAACTTTGCTCACTCCACTGTCACTGCTGTACCTACCTATAGTAATGGTAATAGGCTACTACTACGTAGTAAATATAGTAATACTATCAGGTGAAGTTGTGATCGCGACTCACTAGCAGTTTATTACAATAGTCACAGATCAAAAACACTCACTCATCAGATCAGTGACTATACCTACTAACTATTATTTTATTAATTCAGGTGATTTCCATAGACTATTAATCAACATGAACATGTTTATCATTGGATTGATTATATTTATATAATTATTTTATAATATTAATATTTGTGATTGTAAATTAATTTTTTTGTGATAATAAGTGTAATAGGCCTATTATGATTATAATTATTGTAATTGTGCTATAGGCCTATCAGCATTACTTTGAATGTTAGTATAGGCTAACTTTATATTGCTAGGAAATTTATTTAAGAAATCTATAAACTATGACTTTTGTTTCACAGATGTCGATGTGAACTTTCCTTTGTCCATTCCTGTCTATAGTTTGATTCCGACGCTTTGTAGTATCTAATTGCATAGCGCAGTTAATAGCCTAAATACATTATAATCAAAGATCTACACCAGCTTAGCATAATCTTAGAATGGTTTCAAGCTAAACTATAGCTGAAAGGAAAGATGATATGGAAGAAAAAATCTAAATTTATTAGGGCTGTTAATTAGTCATTAAACATTATAATGTAGAACATTGAATAGTCTTATGCAAGTTTATAGGCCTACGTCGTTTATTTAATTTCTTAGTAACAGTTTGTTTAACCACAACTTTCTTAGCCTTTCTACCTGCAATAGAATAGGTGCAGGTTGAGTTGTAGCATTGATTTTTTTCATCTATAGGTTGGAGATTAAAGTGAAATCTGGATACCACGATGCACATTGCCACAACTCTATGTGTGGTGCTCATCCATCATACCCATCAAGTAGGTTATGATTATGAACTCTTTTCATGGGACTCGTGCACACAAACTGTAACAACTGCTTTCCAATTAGAAATGGGTTTCACGGTTAAAATGAGATGCTTGATTTAATTAAGGCTTGTTGTTTTGTATATATGTGTGAGAATGTACTTGGTAGATTTCTGTCGTCTATTATAGAGCTGTTATGGATTTAATTCATAGGTAACATCCAGAGTGATCAACTATATCAACATCTATGTCTTATCGAAATCGTACTTTATTTTGCTCTGATATAATGTGATGCCAATTTGGCAAGAATCATGTAACTACTAATAGCTGTTCTGTTATGGTAGGACAGTAGGCATTGAACATGTTTCATGTATGGTAAGCGTGAAGCATTTATTTATCTGGTATCAATTTCCTAATATAGGTCTACTAGACAGAATATTGATCTGTGCTGATGCTGTGAATTTTGAAGAGCTGGCTGATCTTATTCCTAAGAATGGCAAGGAGTGACTTCTAAATATTGAATAAGAGTTCTTATGCTATTTTTATTCAGTAAATATTTAAAATAGATTTGGTCAAAATATTGGAATTTATACTCCATGTTATGAATTGGTTTTGTCTGTCTACATAAATGTTTTTATTTGTAATATGCAACTTCTGCAAATCTGTTCTACATATAGAAATACACCTATTAGTATTTATACTCTATCAATCATGTGATACCAGGATAATCCATAGGACGTAGGACAATTAACAACTACAGTAGCTTTAGCTGTATTCTAATTTGAGGTAAAAGTGTTACTTAATGCTACAGCTGTTAAGTAAAGTAAACTTGCCTACTGAAAGCCAAAATAACTAGAACTAGGAGCTGTGTAATAATAATTTTGTGACGTACTAATATACTGATGTACAATATTTGCAATTACCATGCAGTTACTATCAAAGTTACAAAATATGATAAATATAATAATTATGTTGGTCTGAAATAATTGGAAAATATGTGTGCAACAAAAAATTTTAGTTAATTGGTAGCAAAAACAAATTTGGACTACTAACTAAATGACTAACTAATCATAGCAGCGCGTAGGTAACTAATGTAAACAAACGGTAACTACCCCAACACATCATGGCCGCCAGGAATGAAAAGTGGCATCGCAAAATTTACGGGAGTTCCTGCTCTAGGGGAGATAACTCTATGGGCCCAACAACAAACCAACAAAACATTGAAATAGAAATAGCCTGTTGATTAACCGTACCAGATCTGACTCGACTTTAACACATACGGAGCCAAACTAATTTATTACTTTTTCTTATTGCCAGTAAGTATATTGGGAAAACCGACGTATAGTGCGCCATTCGTACTCAAAACGCAATATTTTTTAGCGCAAACAACGAATCAAAACGGAGGACATAATTTGTGAACGGTTTGTATTATAGAGAAGATAACTCTATGATTTTGACCATAGAACTTTATGAATTCGAAGAGTTTGTTGCCTAAACGATATCAACATGCCTAACACTCATTGCAATAACAGTATCAAAGAAACGATGTTTTGACATTACAAATATCATACGGACGGAATCCATCTGGGGCGATTCTGTTTCTTACACATGACATGGCCCTGGACCATTATAGCAGCATGCGAATTGACAACCTTACTTTTCATTTTTTTAATCCAGTTTCAATGTATAATCAATTTGAATTTATCAATTGTTTGTATTGACTGTCAGTGATGATGTTTCTGTTTGCATTGCTATTATTAGAGTATGACTGTACGATTCCCCAATCATAATAACCTATTTTATTTATTCGATTATTAGTATCAAGTATGATTTAATATTATGTTAATGATTATGATTATATTTATTATTATATTATCATATTTTATTATTATCGATTATGATTATATTAATATTTAATATTATTGATTATCATTATAACAATAATTTGATTAGGCCTATAACAACTTCAAGGAGTAAGAGGGGCCTCTCACTCCTTGATTATAATAATAATTATATTTAATATTATTATATAATGATTATTTATATTAATATAAATAGCCTATTAGATTAATTATAAATTTATCTAAATGCAATGTCAATGTGCATGTAAATCCTTATCTTAAATCTACTCAAGACTCCTTGATCTGCCTAACCTATACCTTACCTACACTGTAATTCATTATTTTTATTTTTCAAAAGGTGAACAGATTCAGATTGATCACTTCATAGCCTAATCAATCATATCATCATGATCATGAAAACAAATAGATATAGAGTAAAAAGAATAGCCATAGTCATAAACACTATAATAGTATTTATTAATTTTATAAAGTAAAAGTATAAAATTTATTGATATATTTGTTAATCTTCGCCGCCACTATCATTGATTTTGTTCTTAAATATATTGAATATTATTTTAAAACCACTTCAAATATGGTGGAGGGAAAGATGTGGCATGCTGCCAAAAAACTGAGGCATAAGTATGCACTAAATACATAGCAAGAGAAGTCTTATGTTTTATAATGTAGCAAATACTTCGCGAATCGTCAATAAGTAAGAGTTGTTTTCTCTCCACATTGTAAGTATTCCGCTCTTACCCCAACCTCAACATATAGACATCTCTTAGTAGGTATTTAGTAAGTGTTAATACCTGAAAAACTGTCCGCCCACCTACCGCTGAAGTGATTCTATAGGCCTACAGGGTTCTCCCCTCTTTGGTGGGCTTTTGCTGACTGATATTAGCCAATCATGACTGTCAAATCACTTAACTAACGCTGCCCACCAACAAGCTAATTGTATCCTGCTTCATTTTCTATTTTTTTATCAAATCACCTAATCACATTGCACCAATCTGCACCACAGCCCTTGTGGTGAAAGGTAAGAAAGTGTAACAAAGAAAGGACAACTCTACAGCCATTACCTCCTGCACGGGCAAAACCATAGGGACTGGATGCTATCATTGAGTAACCCATCTTCCGCTCCACTATCCATCACATTCCTTAATACAAATTCTCCCACGGTCTTACCTAGTGTCATGGAGTTCCAATAATTTGTTATAGCAAATATACACGCTCCAAAATATCCCTGCCCCCCCCCCCCCCCACCTCCAAGGTAATACCATATAAAGTTGTCCCCTCTATTATAAGTTTTCGGCGGAATCAGCCAATCACAGCCTTCAAAAGGCTGCATGAACCCTACCTTTATGGAAGTGACTCTTTCCATGTTTTAATTTTCGAGTTGTTTACAAGCTAGGCCAGACAAACAAAATTCTCTGCGAAATTTTGTAGCGTTTTCGTGAAATTCTGCTGTGGTGAATATATACTTAACCATCCTTGCCGAATTTGCAGGCATTCAGCATATTTGAAATGTGCAATTCATCTTCATGCAACCAGATATTATGTTCTGGGCATAAGCCTAGGTATACGTGTCTGGGAGATTACACCTTTAACTGCATTACCGAGGGTATCCTACATCGGCATTGAATAATTTTACTTCTAGTAAGGCGATAAAAGTCTCTTTCGCAAGGTAACTCTGAGTCTTGGTAAACTTGTCATCAGGCAATACTGTGTGTGCGTGCGTGCTTGTGTGTGTGATCAAATCCAGTTTTTTACCCTAACAAACATACTGATGTTAGGCTTAGTTAATTCAACTTCAAAAAAGGGGTAGGGGACATTTCTTAGGTGAAGTTCCATATCTTTTTCTCCTATATCATTGTCGTCATAACCAAATTGTCTGAACTTGAACACTGTGGCAGCAATTTCATTTTAATATCTTTGGGATCTTCTGACATTTACTCATTTTTAAAAGTCCCATCCATGTAGACGTAGAATTTTTGGGTCTTTTGTTATGCCCAATTAATGGAAATCCTGCTAAATCGGCATAGACCCAACAGCCACATTTACGTATAATATGCCGTGTGCTACACTGTTGCTTTAGAAACATGTTTGATGGCTTATTTGGTGATGAAACAGAAGACGCTAGTGCTAACCTATCAGGATCGGGTTCCGTACGAAAAGCCGGCACCGGATTTGACTCTGTATGTGGTCCTAGATCAGTAAAGATTGATGGTGGAACTGGTTTGGTTGGAATTACCAATCAGGGTGCAACATGTTATCTAAACAGTTTAATACAAACCCTCTTGTTCACACCTGAACTAAAAGGTAAATAGAGCTTAATTTTGGTTTTATTTCAAATTGTCAATTGCTAGTGTGTAATTTCAAATATGTGGTTTTCAAGCAATTCTGATCCGTCGACCAGCTCTTTTTGAAGCTCACTCTACAGAAAAATATCTATTGCTATCTGGCTACCACATTGTCCTATACATGCTGAGCACTACCAGACTCACTTTGATGCAGTTCTTTGCTATAGTGTTTTATTGTATGGAGATTTTCTTGTGATCAATCAACAACTTGGTTCCACAGCTGATAAAATTTGCCATGCTTGACTGGAGTTCGAACTTGAAGCCCTACTACACCTAATCGCTTAGTGCAGTGGACAGACACACAAGTTTTGAATACAAAGTACAAAATGAAAGATGTTTTACTAAATGCCCTTAACACTACTTTATTTCATGTAATATAGATGCAGTGTTCAAACTAAAGGATGGTGAACTTGGTAGGAGAGGTGATAATGGCTGCAGAATTATTCCTATAGAGTTGCAGATGCTGTTTGCTAACATGCTATTGGTTGATAAATCTGCCGTGTCCACTACTGACCTCACTGATAGTTTCGGATGGAGAAATAGAGAGGTAGCAACTCTTTGCAATGTCATAAGAAGTTGTAAATAATGCAACTGGAGTCAGTTTAGTGAGAAATATATTGATTGGTTGTAGGAGTTTTCCCAGCATGATGTACAAGAGTTGAATAGAATCCTGTTCTCTGCCTTAGAGCAATCTCTTGTGGGTTTGACTGGCTCAAACCTGGTCAATGATCTCTACAAGGGAGTTGTGGTTAACCAGGTATCTATTCACTAGTAAATATTTCCCTGTCCTTACACCCATTTTATAAATGCTACCAAGTTTTTGTGTACTACAATGGCTCGTCCAAGAAATACACTTTTGCACTTGTAGTTGTCATCACTTTTGTTTGTCTTGTTTGGTTACATCACTGCAGCAGACTTCCTGTGTGTATCAGTAACAGGTTCTTGGTTATAAGGCTTGTATAAATTAAACAAAGCAAGAAAAAATATTCCCAGTTGCTATTCTAATGAATTATTTTGTTAATTATCATCAAGTCGCTTGTCTGCATGTCGACTTTGTTGGATAGCCCATGGTAAACAGACAATGATCTCTAATGTAGATCAGATGCTGTGAATGTGGTAACGTCAGTGAAAGAGAGGAGCAGTTCCTAGACTTAACTGTAGCTATCACTGGCTACACTGATCTATCTGACAGCCTCACTGATAGTTACCTCTGTTCTGAAACACTGTCCGGTAAAAACCAATACAAATGTGAGAACTGCAGCAAACTTGTTGATGCAGAAAAGGTACGACTGAATTGCTTCTAGATCGAAATAATCTGCTGTGGATCGAGTAACTAGTTCATTTGTTCGTTTGCTGGCATGATGTACTCTCAAGAGTGCATCACAGGAGTAATAATACATTGTATTTTCCAATGCTGTGTCAGTAATCTCAAATAAGGTGGTGGAGGTTTTAGTTTATTATTGTCACTCTTAATTTTGTTGCATATATTGGCTCTTGTGCGTCTATTTGTCACACAGTTATCAATACTGCATATCCGTGGAGTTACAATGCCTTACCCATCTCAATGTATACATACATGTATATGCAGACACATATCATGCCTCAATGTAAAATGATGATTCCATTGCTACTTTTAGGGAGCCAAGTTGAGAGAACTTCCTCCTATTCTAACATTTTGTTTACTTCGACTGACGTTTGATTACTATAAAATGGAGAGACAGAAGGTAAGGTAGTGCAACTCCAAATAAATTGCATTCAACTGTATTTCTTTGTATATTAACTCTATACATATTTATGCTTTTAAACTTTTTAGCCAATTAGTTGCATTGGTGATGAAATTAGTTGTATAGTGAGTTATATTATTATGCTTTATTTATTACCAGCAAAATTTTTGGTTTCATTTTGTAGGAAATTTGTAAATTCACATTCCCTCAGGAAATATCTATGGCTCCATTTATGGACAACGTAAGTATTGCAAAATTTGTTTGTCACTTATCCACTGCAATGCAAGTGTAGCTACTTTTATGTTTATATATGTAATTGTGTAGAGTTACAATTCTTTCATCTCCACCTTTTTGAGAATATAATATGTTGTATTAACAGGGGACATCCAAGTGTACAGACTATGAGCTCTTCTCCGTCATTATCCACAGAGGTGGAGCTCATGGAGGTCACTACCATGCTATCATCAAGGATATCGATGGGATAGGACACTGGTCCACTCCGGTATTATTTCTATATATTTACTCCTTCATTGTTTAGTGCTCTAGTTAAGTTCCAACTCTCATTCAATTCAGAATTGGGGTGTAGAACGGTATTACCACATTATTAATAGCGAATACTCTATTGATTCCTGTGAAAAGTGGCCTGGCGAAACCTCTGCTTCGCTACAGAGTCGTTTATTATTCAACTGAGTTTGTGCAGTTGTCTGACCTAACCTTCATTCATTAGGTTTTAATAAATCAAAATTACTTCTGGATATAACTAAGATTGAGGTCATAGTATTAAGGTTTACCAATCGTAGTGTAACTTGAGGGCATCATGCTGTTTTACAGACCAACATGGTGATCTTTGAATTGTGATATTTTCCTGCACTTTATGAAGTTCAACTTAAGCTTTTGAGACTTTAATGCACCAAACATCGTCTTCTATAATCGTCGAAAGCATTTATCTGGTGGAACTTGTCTCTTTCCAGCAACAAGCTACACAAACTTCCCAACAGCTTCACTCAAAAAAAGACAAAGCAGATTGTTTGCAGTTTGAGCACCCAAATGATTTGTTGACCTATTTACTTTGCAAGGATTCTGATTGGATCACAACAGATGTATTATCACAGGTTTGTTATTATATCCAACTAATTTATGTAATTGTAATATGCTGAGAATTTTTAAGTTACCAACACAATTGTGTTATTTCCAAGAATAACATAGAAGCACTTCGAAACCAGTGTAGTTAATGTATCAACTCTTTTTTTTAGAAAATGCAGGAAGAAACTGGTATTAGCTGGAATAAAAGATTCAAGAAACGTTATGGGACAATGACCAAGGTATGGGGATTCAAGTCTAATAATTGCCGTTTTAAATGGTAGTTGTCTTTTCTTTATTGGCTTTGAGAAGTAACATCTAACTTGTTGTCAAGTCTCTGTCTGAGCATATGGTAGTTTCTGTTCTTTCTGAAACACATGACTATTTAGTGTTAAATTTCAAAATAATGATACATGCGTATATGTATATTCGGTAAAGATTTTTGATGATGCTATTTCGGTCTCAAAAATGCTAAATCATGCTACATTTATTTGCAGTAGATGCTATTAGATAGACAATAGTTGTCAGATATTTTGGTTGAAATAATTTATCATCTTTTTATTATAGTATTAAAATTGGAACGTCTACACCTATTGATTATCATGTTGTTATAGTTCGTGAAAGAGAACACAGATCTTTTCTCATATGATGAGTCTAGTAGGAAAGTCATGAGTAAACTACGAGAAGCACCTGCTGAACCTGCAGTTCTCCCAGACACTGGAGAGGATGTTGGGTTGGCGGCAGGTGAGGGTCAAGAGGAAGCCGAGAAACCAGTACTTAAAGACAGGTATGTTGTTTTTCATGATAAAATGTATGTGATGTCCTCTGGGATCTCTTCACTTGCCACTATAGTGTATTAAACTATATTATTTGTTGGGGGATTCTTTATCACCCTGATTTTCGGAATAAAATAATGTTGAATTCTAAGGCTATGTTTTCATTTGGCCCATTTGATGCTGTGGTGGCCCTGCAGGCAGTGTGTATATCAGACCTGCTGATTGTTAGCCAAGCCTGTTTCTGTTCTTCTCATAGATCCCAAGTAGCCTAGCAAGTGTGTCGCTCAGCTGTAACTGTGTAGTATGAAAGCTAATAATTATATTGTGTATGTGGAGTTACCATGATTTCTCTATTCCATCGTGCACAGTCTTATAGAGAACAAGGAATTGCAGTTTGCACGTTAACTCACAATATATTATCATCATTATTTGTTGTACTGTTGCAGTAAAGCAGGCACAGAGAGAAACTGGTTTGCCTTTGATGACCGTAGGGTACGGCCAGCACATAAGGCAGATATAGAAAGGTACTTTGGTGGTAAGGAGTGTGCGTATATGCTATACTATAGACAGAAGTCTCTAGACAGGCCTGTTGAAGCTTATGGTGACCCCACATACCTTGTACCCCAACACGTCCTAGCAGAGATCAAGGAAACCAACAATAACCTTAGAGCTCAAAGGTAATATTAAATCCTAATCTTACAGCATACGTTATTGCCATTATTCGCCAGGTAAACTATTCAGAGTACCGCTAGGGGGTACAATCAAGGATAATGAAGGTTCTACCTGTACACTGTTTGTTTATATGAGCTATACTCTCTTGTAGTGTCCATGATGGGTTTAATCTTCTCTCTGAACATTCTGAAATAACCATACTGTTTAAACACAGTACAATGCAGCCATAGCTTTAGAACATCTAGTGAATAAATTATTTGTACCTCGTTTAGTTAGTTTAGTTGTTATGTTTCCATAGAGATGCAGAAGAACTAAGGCTAAACACGGTGGATATAAGAGTGTACATGCCTACCAAGTACACATTCCAGGATAGATATGTTACTGCTAAGACAGGTTAGTGTTTGTTATTTAGTGGTCTTTCACTGCATGTATCGCTCCACTTTTTGTATCCCTCCACTTTTCGTATATCTCCATTTTACGTATCCCTTCACTTTGCGTATCCTTCCACTTTACGTATCTTGCAACATTTAACTCTCCTTGCTTGCCTAACTCATTCAATTACTCATGTATTGAAGATTTAGGAAATGTCTGTAAGCGGATGGACATTTGAAAGATTCTACTCCATGTATCGACTGTCTTCAGTGAATCTTTGTGTTAGAGCAAGAAATTGTTTAGATTTATTTGATATATGTGTTTAATAGCCAATTTGTATGTCCTAGTACACATAGATCTTCTTACTTATGTGTATGTTGTCTGATAGCTGAGGAGATAGTTACTACTTGGCGCTGTGTTGTGATGAGTTTCTTCGATTGTTTGTCATGTTTAGGTCACCAGTTCTTCAGTTTGACGTTCGACAGACGCAAGACTATCACTGATCTCCTTGTTGATATTCATTCCAAGGTAAGACTATGTTATGGTTAGGATTCTTGTCTTACGGGTTGCAATATATAAAATAACTACATGATTATTTTTTCATGTAATTCAAATTTCTACCTTTCATTGCTGTGGGTTAAGAGTTAACTACACTTTCATGAATCCGCTTGAAATTCTTTGGCTGCTGCTAAAAGCTCATCTTCAAAATGATAACAATTATAGCAGAATCTATTCTGCTTAATATGTTGTATTGATGAATATTTTAGTTACCTGATGAAGAGATAGTGGGGGAAGATCTACAGCTGTACGTGGTGAAACCTATGCATGGAATCCTCCATCTCATAGAAAACCTCTCAGGTTGGTCTGATGGTAGTTGGCAGTTATCTTCTTTCTATTGAACATCGTCAGAGGGAGAGCAACTCCAAAATACATAAATAGTACGCCTGTAGCTACACTCGGTAGTGTTTTCCAGCTGTGTACAGGTTGTTTAATGCACACAGCTTGTTATCAGAGTTGTGATATTAATGTACAGGTGGTAATGGTGACTATTAATAGTATTCACATAGATATGTGACAAAATATCTGATTATTTTCTCCAAGTGTGCTTGCAGGACATGCAGTCTACACTCTGCAGTGTATATCATATTATTTTATATAAATAAATGATATTATTTTATAGAACAATATTTATTTAGTTGTACACACAATGGATGTTATTATTACGGTTATTGGAGTTCTGAGCACTGTTTATACTACTTGTAGACAGTGATAGTCAGTGTGAGGAGAAGGTGGCAGCTCTGAACCTCACAGGTGAGACTGGGTTCCTGTTGGTCTCCAGATCTGCTGTAGAGAAACACCAAGTGCTGTGTGGTTCCCAGCATGAGCCCTACCAGGTGTGTTATTACAGCTAGACTAGCTTTATTACATAAAACTCAAGAAAAAGGAAACTTGTTTTGTCTATAAACCTATTATAATAGTATTATCTTTGGTCCCTATGGCAAAATAACATGTGTGTCCTCATATGATGTACATGTAGGCTAGCCCCTGTTTTAGTACATAACTATGTTGTTGTATTCTTTGGAGGGTCTAATCTAGATGTGGTTACAGGATATGCTAGTATTGCCCCTTATCACTTGGCTATATTCTGTAGTACAAGTACTACATAGTATGTTATGAAGTTGCAAGTACATGTACATGTAGAGGTCATTTCAACTTGTACAATTAATTATATTTTATCATAGATGGTATAATATTTCATTCAACCTCTAACCTTCACCAATTCAGGACAATTATATACATATCTAGTAGATTGAAGATATAGTCATGTTGTAATGAGTAAGGCAAAGATTACAGTAGTTTACCCTGACATGCAGCTTGTGGTCAGATAAGGTCATGTTTTTGACAAAGGGCCTTTGGCTGTCACAGAATTGGATACTAAAGGGCTTTGATGTTGATACAATGTTATCAAGTGGGGGTCTAAATGTTGATAAGGGATCTCCCTTTACAACTGCTGATTGCTGTGGTGGTGGCATGGGTGTGGAGGGTAGCCCCACATGCTGCACTACTGCATCACAGTGTTGGTGTTAGCTATTGTTTTATTAGTGGCTCATTGTTATGTTTTATTATACTGACTGTACTTACACTCATCATATACTGCGTTATATGATAAGAAGGGGCCACAAATGTATGAATATTGGAAGTTGGAATGTGTTAATTATTCACTGAATCATCTTAAAATTATAGCCTTACTACTAGCTATTGTGTTGTTTTATGAGCTTACATGTCTCTGCATACACCTGTACTCTCATGTGTTATAGATCACTCTGGAATATGAAGATAGGTGCAAAGTACTAGTATTACCCAAGTCAACATCAATGCTGGAATTATCTGCCCTTGCCGCTAGTACCATGGAAGTAGAGTTACCTATATATCTCTACCAAATGAAAGAACATCGCAAATACCCCGTTGAATTACCAATCCATGAGGGTCAGCCAATCAGTGAGCAGATATGTGATAGCTGTGTGGTGGTGGTGAATAACAAAAAAGTTACGGAAGCAACACTCAGCAACAAACTAAATGTATCGTTACACATTGATATTCAAAATGTGAAAGTTCAATACTCAATGATTGTTGGACTGGATGATGTCATTTCCTCATTGACTGAGGAAATATTGGAAAAGCTGAGAAAGGAGTATGATATTCCTGTGATAACAAGCATACGCCTTCGCACCTTGCACAGCAATACCTATGGAGCCCCGTTATTCTTAGACAGAATGATAAAAGATTGTCAGCTGACAGACAGGTGTGTGTTACAGGTAGAAGAAGGAAAGCCAGTGAAATCTTCCCAGATGACACTGTTCTACATGCTAAACAATGGTACGGTACATGACATTGTATGCTCACGTACGCAAACCTTAGATAAATGTATCACAGATATGGTAGCAAATTCTAGTCCTATCACAAACAAACATTCTAAATACTACTTAATGACTGTGGACTGGTTAGGAGAACCCCATGATGTTGTATACAATACATACCAGAGTTTAGCAAAGGCCAGGATAAAACATGGCGATCACTTAGTACTTGTAGAGGGTATACCACCTCCAAAAGATGCGATAACTATCAACATTGAGTATCTTGGGGGTATGAGTGAGAACGATGGTACACCTACTTATGAACAATGGTTGTCCAATTCAGTCGAGCTGTCCCGTTTCCAACAGGCTGGTGCCGTCCAGACCGAAGACCCTCAGATGTGGTCAGTGATCTTAAGTAGTGATGCTACAATTGGAGAGTTGAAGTCTCAACTTATGTCTATGATCGATATTCCTGTTCCCTCCGTTGATCATGTTCGGTTACGAGCCTTTAATGGCAGAAACCCCGGTGTCATATATAAAAGCGATGGGAAAACACTAAAATCATATAAACTACACGGTCCTTCTGCTCGTATGATGGTAGAACTCCTTCCTCTAGCTGAAAGCATCAGGTAAGCCCCGTGTTTATGTTACTCTCAAAATAATGGGCATGGCTGTTGAACACATATTAGAAAAGCATAAGTTGTGCTTCACATATTTTATTAGTGAATGAGTGAGTGCGATCATGAGCCAAGAATTGCCATCTAATTCTATCACAAATCACTATTGTGCATTCGCACTTTTATCATTTCGAACTTCCTAGTTTATTCTTGCTCATTGGGAAGACAACTCTAGTACAATGATGTAATCTCCCTGTCTAATTATCTAATTATTTTATGTACTGACCCAGACTATGATATAACAATTAGTTTGGTTTTCATTATGTAATTTTAATTTCATTAATGCAATGATAACCAGGTAGACTTGCATTTTTATAGTTGGTTGTAAATTTGCTGACTATAATTGGTTGCATATGGTGGCCCACTTCGCTTACATTATGTGCAAATGTTATACAGTCTGTTTAAAAATATCATATGCTCTAGTGCCAGCTTTTTATTAGTTAATCAACTGGGTGCCTACGCTACCGACTAATACATGAACATGTATCTTTTGAATGTTATGATGTGCATATCTTGCATCATGCATGTGATTTGTATTTGCTAAATGGAGGAAATTGATAACTGTCTTGGACATTATGCCCAGTTGTACAAACACAGTATAATGTCTGTGTGAATTGCGTCACGTGTTTCCACAAGCAAGACTTATATGTACTTTTTGCTCTATTATATCAAGGGAGGATCAAATATTGTTGAAGTTACGTGAGAAGAGTGGTTCTACCAATGAGTATGGCCCAGAGAGTCCTATACTGTGGGATACCTCTACTGGGGCCACAGCTCGTCAGCTACGCACTCAGGTAGCCAGGTGTGTAGGCTGTGAACCCGTCCAACTATTACTAGCTTTGTATGAGCCAGAGAAGTACGACTGGAGGCCAATCAACATATATGTGACCAGTAGTCCCAACCGTGGTAAAAAGGTATATGAGTTCTATAACAGTCTATACCATTAGCCCAGTATATTATATATATGGTGAAACTTGCTTAATTCAAACTCCAAGGGACCGCCATAATTGGTTTGAATTAGGCCTGAGTTTGAATTGTAAGATCACTTCACTTAGTTGAAGTCATTATAGAGCGCTCAGCAGGGACCAAAGCTAATGGTTTGAACTAACCAAGTTTATGAATTATCCAAGGTTGAATTAAGCAAGTTCCACTGTATATATTATGGACAGTGTATAACATTGGCCCATAACTGCATACAACATGTTATTCCAGGTAGAACTTTCTACATATGTCTTAGAGTCAGGTGTAGTTGTGCAGATACATGTATATGGAGATAGGTAGAGACAGCTGTTTTTAGATGCTCAATTTAGTAACCATAATAATAATAATCGGTATAGTAGATAGGTCTACACAGCTCCAAGTGAATAATATTATTGATGTTATATAATAATATTAATAGGTAGTTCTAAGAGAAAACCTTTATCCAGTGTCATATTGCCACAGGTGACAGAACATACGCCGCTAGTTTGTTCTTTGGTTACAACATGGTATTTTACTACCTTCAACAGCATCTAAACTAACATTATTCATGTCAGGTTGCCAACTACTACCAATATATGTGTACATTATTATAATTATAGTGATAGAGTTGTAGTACAGCTGCATTATACGTACATGTGTGTGTGAATTAGGGTAGAAGAGCTGTGAAATCACCAGAACAGAGTTTACGCAAGGCACCATATTGCATACAAGATGGTGATTTGATAGGCTATGTCATAATACCGGCACCAGACACTGGTGGGAAGCCAAGTCTTACTGCTGAAACATTCCAAACAGAGATAGACCAAAGATTTAAAGCAATGTGTCTAGAAAAGAAACGTGAACAGTAAGCATACAAATAGGAACGTTGTTGTTGAGAGAGCACAACTCCATAGATTGTTATAATCTTTAGTGGTTGAAGGGTCAGTGCGGAGTGTAGCTTAGTGATAACACCTAGTAATATATCTGTATGGTGTGTATATATATGTACTGGCATCCTTAAATTCTAAGAAATTGATGTATTTTCTATATTAACATTTGGATATTCAGTGAAACATCCAGATTGTTATACTTTTTGTAATGAATCTAATTAAGAAATGGAGGCCATGCTGCCACTGACTACATGTACTGCATTGGAAGTCTGTAATATTAGTGGGACCTCTCTAAGTTTTATTTCTACTATAGGCGAAAGGCAAAAGCTGAACAAAATGACTGGGTTTCCCTTCCAGACCAAAGAGGTAGCAAAAAGGGATCCACCAGAACAGAGAAGGCAATTACAATCAATGTAGGTGAATTCAAGTAGACAAAATGCTGGAAGAATAAAAAGGCAGCCGGGAAACACTTTCTAATTTTGATATTTATATAAAAAATGTATATTTATTTGTGTAATTTTTATATACATTGTAGAAAATGTTATGATTTCTATAAATTACAATACAGATTGCTCAAAGTGTTTCTTCCCCTTCTTCTATTTCTTTGAGGTTCAGCACCTCTATTTGACCTTGGCCTCTAAGCTCTCGCTGCAGCAGGTCTGACAGCTCTCTATAGCACCCTGGATCAGCCAACAACTCCTGAAACACAAAATCAGTGTTTAGAATTTAAATAAAAATAATGTAGTAATAACAAAGTTGCCTTTTACCAATTAATTCTTCATGGGTTATATCTACATGTGCATCAATTATAGTAGTACTGGATTTACATGTTCAGTTTGTTATCATAAGTTTTTTACAAAGTTTGAGACAAATTGATTGGACAAGTGCCAAAAATCTTTGATATAGCGTGAGTAGAAATCATGCAGATCCTATTCTAGGGAATGTCACTTTCTAACCTTATAATTATCAACTAGAAAATGACAATAGTGACACAGGGGGCCCATAATGTTCAATAGTGACACAGGGGCCCATAATGTTCAATAGAGAAATCTACTGCAACAAAACCCTTTACAAGCTCACATTGTTTGCACAGGCATTCCTGTGGTCAAACACCATAGATGCCAAGTTTGATTTGATTTTTTCAATGAATTGACCTAAAATTTAATTGGAGAAGGTGAAATGAGACCCCTCTATCATCAATGGGAATAAGATAGTGAAGTAGGCAGATAGATATACAGAATATTAAGTAATTCTTATGAAGACAACTGAATAGATTTCAGATTTCAAATTCTGATTGTATAGCAGTATTACGTTGAGACCATTGTTCACACACCTGCATATTAGCATCTAAAGTAAGTTTTGACTTTTTAAATTCTTGAAACCAGATATGAGTTAGTTGTCAAGTAGTATGAACCTACAGTAATCAACTGGCCTTATCTCTGATGGGTGAAGGAACAAGTAAACATCAGTCATATAAAGTGATGTTCCCTCACTGAAAAATGTGTAAAACTTAGTCTAGGTCTAGCAATATCTATGACACTGGAAGGGTGGTGTGACTTCCACCCATACTTTATTGCATAAGGTAAGCTACAAGAAAACTAGTGGTATTTACTGGTGACCGGACTTGCATATCGGAGGAATGACAAGTGCCACCTTGTGGTCAATGTGAGCACAGCCTCTTAAACTGCGCATGACACTCACCATTTCAAAGGGATCGTCTCTCTCTATTTTACTTGCCATTGGTTTTACTGATTCCTTGATTTTCTTTACTGTTTTGCAAGTTTCTAATAAAACAATAGATAAACCTCCAGCAAATAGATCAACAGGACGGTTCAAAGGAGGAGAGTGGAACATGAAATAAATTAGTCAAGTTGTGCTCCTTTTGTAACTTGTATGATATATAATGTGGTTAAACTGAAAACACTTAGCAAATATTGCAGAACACAACTTTCACACACTATCACAGAGAATAAGTACTTAGAAAAAAGGTATCAGCACGTGCAATTTCTTAGCTTGTCAAGTGTTTATGTTTTGAAATACAACTTCACTAGAGTAAAATTCTATAGGCTGCACTATAAATAATATTATGATAGCAAACACTGCTTGGAACTGCAACAAATTAAGGTAATATGAACTCAAAGGCATGAGCAATACTAATAAAAGTCTCATTAATTATTGAACATTGATAGTTGATCAACCTGGGATTGTGATTCGAAGCTTCATCTGTGCTCGTTCAATCTGCAGTTGGCCGAGCTCCTTTAGCTTCCGGATTACATCCAACGCCTAGAATATAAATATAATCATAGTGAATCACAAATACGTTACTCCATCAATTGGTGGAAGGTGTTGAGCCCAAAATTTCACCTGCCTTGAGGGTGTAAGTAATAAGCTAATTATACCAGGATAGTTTGTGACTGAACATAAAGCCAAAGCTTATTAGTTAACCAATTAAAACTTTTAAATATTATTCAAGTGCATAATTGCTTAAGAACAAACTAGTGTGATTTTTAGTTAATTAACGGGGCCCACCCAGGTACATGAGGCTAGGTAAGGTGCCTAACTGCACTGTGTAACATGGGGATCCTTATCAGCTGAGACCAAAATGTTTGATCAGTAATTAGGGGCTGATGACTCAGTATACAGATCAATGAAATCATAGGTAGAGGGAGGGTAACCAGTATGATTGGCTGTGTTTATTTACTGGTAGCATAGAGACAAGAGAGCTAGCGTCTGGCCCCTCAAGTCTGTTCCTCTTCAATGTAATTAATATTAATGATATAAGTTATAGAAACCTTAACCTTTATAGAGCTCATTGAGAAATAGAAGCTAAATTAACAGCTGCCATAGCCCTTATCTGCCACAGTCATCATGGTTGATTATATACAGGGTTAAGAAATGAAGAAAAAGGCTAGTGGCAGTGGGCATATGCAAACACCAAAGTCAACACATGTGTGTCAACTTGGGTGTAATTACAATGTCACCAGAATTAGCTATGCTCCAAGACAAAGCAACCTTATAAGAGAAGTCAAGATCAAAACAAGTGATTACAAACTGCCTAGTCAAATGCTGATAGAAGATTATGGGCTAAGCAGCACACATAAACATCAACCTACAGGGATCTAATTATATAGCTGAGCAAAGAATTACCCTACTATTTTATTATCCCACTGGGCTTCTAAATAATACAAAAGGTTTCCTTGTATACTAGCCTGGGTTCCAGCTTCTTACTAAGCTGTACTAGAAGTGTATTGATGAGGCTATAAACATCCCCTAACATTACACTCCAGTTATAACATTGAGATCGGCTAAAAACCAACTTACTTGCTGTTTTGCAGGTTTGCTGGGTTTAAGTGAGTAGTGCGCATCCCTCATGGCTTTCTCGATTAGTGTGACAGTATAGGGTCTGTTGGTGACGGGATTTACACACTTGTCTGCTACAATAGTCGCTATGTCTCTGTAGAGAGCCTCATTGTTAGCACCGCGCTCTTTCTCCGTTACCTGCAGCTCTCCTTTCGCTAAAATCTGAATGAACACAGAAGCTCAAAAATTAAATATAACAAATATACGAAGAGTATAGCTTAGTTAATTTTAAAAAAAGGGAAGGGGATGGAATACTTTCATAGATAGCAGCCAATTACAATTGAAGAGAAGATTATATGAATACTGATTTGGGAGTGAAAGTTGGAAGCTGCCGGCCGGCAGACTGTTTAAAGGAAGGAGAGTGCGACTATAGCTCGTTACACAATATCCCTGCGATGGAGATGAGCTAGTAGGGAGGGTATACATAGGGCATCTAGTCATAGATAGGGATCTCAGTCATAATGAACAGTTGAGAGTATAGATATGCATCTCCACTAACTACTATAATGTAGTAGAGTAGACAACTAGACTATAGTTACAGATATGTAATAGCATATTATGTGGTAGGTAAAATATTCCATCTGTGAGCCACTGCTAAAACCGTACAAATACAGTATGAGGTTGGGACACAAAACATCAAAACAAAGAGACTAAAAGTCCTCATACCTGAGGATATACTTGGTTGTGCATTCTATAGAAATTAACCACAAAATCCAAACTGTCTTTGATAAATTCAAATAATTGGACCTAAATTACTATTTAAAATCTTTTGACAAAATATTCTTAGCGTATGTCTTTAGTGGCTACCTAGAATAATATTTTAGTCTTGTTTAAAAATCAGTGTATCAGTATCCTTTTATCAAAATTCTATACCATGACTAACAAGATAAACTGTTGGGGTCATTTTTTCAGCTAACCACAAAAATTGCTAGAGATAACCAAATGGAGCTACTCTATGATTGGGTTTGCTTCCCAGTGGTTACACTTACTGTATATCTCAGACGGTATGCTATATTATGGAAGGGCCACTGCTACGAATAGAAGTGATACTAGTAGAGAAAAGATTACAGGAAGCACAACAAACCACAAGAAAGGAAAGGATATCATACCCAGACTAGTCTAACTAAGAGCAACCAGTAATACGCATGTAATCTGATTGTGTATACACATGCACTGATCTAGGATCAGATACAGGTGAGACAGGGAGGAGAAATTGATACACCCTTAACACATGGCAGTGTTGTATATATAGGTAGTGGTAGCCCGCGGCTTTTACATGATACTCTAAAACACTGCTTAGCATTACAACTGCAACCTAATATTATACTTTTAAATTGAAGATAGCACTAAGAAGATATTTGTAATAGGAGAAAAATATAAATGACAAACAGCAGCATGTACACAAACTGATATTAAAACAGATTATACAGGACATTCCATAAACCTGAAATGATATATTGTGTGTCTACATAGGGAGAGCGCAATAAGATTAATAGTAGTTTACTACCTGTAAACATATATCACCATGATCTTCACTTCCGAATGCTCTTTTCAGATCATCTGCCTTAGCAACCTGACCCTTTGAAACATTGGAGAAGACTGTATGGGTCTGTAGCACCTCGTCAATATCTTTTTCTCTAGGGAGAAGACAAGAACATGATGAGAAAGTTTGATGAATACCAGCAAGACTTGAAAACATACTGACACTTTTGACACATTTTATCATTCGAAGCCTGTCAGACTCAGATATGAAGCTTACAAGTTATCAGCAGAAATCAAATTTTTATATTCAGACAATCAGTTAACTGCTACATGTATTTATCAGTTCCATTCTTGCAGCTTACATGGGGTGACAAAATAGCATAAAATAAAAATAAGTGCATTACTTTTTATTTCAACTGTTACTCTGACACTCTAAATGACCAATATGGTGCATAGGATTGTAGTAGTAAAATCTAACTATAGGTACTAGGCCTATAGGCCACTAGCCTCAATCGAATCTCTTCACATGGCAACACATGTTTTGAAAGACTAGAACCATTCTATTGAGGACCTCTCATTATTAATAGCAGAATAGCAGCGTGTATTTCATGACTGTGATTACATAGTTGAACAACTTGGTTTCCACATCCTAGGGAGGAAAGGTTACAAGATACCAAATCTACTTACTGGCGCAGAGGTATGTATCAAATTTTGAGCTTAGGTCCAGGATAGATCGGGATCACAACTTGGCATGCAAGCCCACAGAGATTAAGGCAAAATGAGGCATGAAACAGACAATATTGATTCACCAAGCCTATTTCATCAGGTTTGACCCCACTACACCTTGCAAACCATAGCCCAATCATCTTCAAGTCACGAGGAACGATTATTTAAAAGATAATTGTACCACAATGAACTTAAACACAATTAAACTAAAATTGTCGAAAGTTTTATCATGATTAACTAGGTTAATGTTGAAGACCAGTTCCTTTCTTCCTATTACATGTCTAACCATGGTGACATTTTCATTATTGATTAAAATTGTTTCATATCACTATCAGTTTCTGAATAGTCGACCATAATGCAATTTTTATGTTACTTACATTTATAAATTGGCCTACAAGTCACTTACAGTGATCAAATTGATATTAAAAACCACTAACTTACTGTAAACTAAGATTGGATTTATTCAGAAACACATGTAGGATGAGAAGGACACAAAGACATTGCTCTAATGTAAGAGTCTTTACCGACTAAATAATATTTTCATCCTGTCAAGCAGAGAAATACAGGAGGACTTTCTTGCAGTTTAGACTTTCAATGGAAAGCCATCACTTTCACTACATCTAAAAGCATTGCATTAGGCCTATAGGACCTATTACTTACTATTAGACCTACATCTTACTTAAAACAGGTATTCCTCCTACTGAATAGCTAATTGCCATGTTGTACACGGTATTGGTATTCCCACATCAATTTAGTCTTTTTTTATCTGATCTGTATCTTAACTTCTGGCTTTTGAGTTTGTAGACTAATTTTGTATTATTCAGTATAACTTTAGTATTGCATTTAATTAAATATTTTTCTCCGGTTGGTTTTGAGTGAACTTCCATTACAGTAAAAATTAAAAGCAAGCTTGTAAAACTCTCATGCTCGTCCTAACCAACCAAACTAACCAACCACAAAGGCTTTTTCTATTGATAATAAATTAAATAGGCCTATAATATTATATATCTATTATTTTATACATAAAATGTATATAATAATTTATATAAAAATTTTATAAAAAGTTAAGTAAGTACCTAAGTTAAGTAAGTAATTTTAATTTGAAATTAAAATAAACCACCTTCACTTGAACTTTACTTTAAAAGTTGGTTAGCCTACAAGAGATGATTCCCACGCGATAGTAATAGTTCATGTTATCTAAAATATAAATTGAATAATCATCTTATGATATTTTAATATAATTATTCAAAAGTCGATAATAGTAGCAGCATATATTCGTCATTAAATTAATCTTAAAGAAAATTGGAATCCGTATGAGTATCAGTATGGAGTATCAAGAGAACGGTTTAACCCAAGCTGAGCTACCTACATTTTATCACGCCAAGCTGACACCTTATTGGGATAACAAGCTATTTCAAATCTCTTTCCCGCCTTCTTGATTCTGACTATGGCCACATTAGTCAGGCGCTTTTGGTTGGTTGGTGTAAATATCATCGACATTCTAATCAATTAAAAAAATATTATAAATTATTTTATTCCTGCTCTAAAATGGTTTGAGCTATTTTACACTGTTGGGGAACAGATCAAGCTAGGGAACCACACTATAAATATATATTCTATAGCCTGTGAAACTGGGTCGTAAAATGGATTGTCAACTATAAAAATAGACCACCCCATACATGACAGAAAGCGTATCGTTATCGTCCCGCTGGCCACAAAGAGTCGATGTAAAAAAGGAGATAACTTCTGCATATATCCTACATTTTACTAGCTTGGAGCATAGCTTTGTATTGTACAAGTCATGTAATATCTCTTGAATGAGGGAGTATAGCCTAATATTAGTAGAATTGTTCCATTCAAGTAAAGACTCTGCAGAACAGCTGCAATATACTTTCATCAATAAAAATTGTCTAATGCATGCATGCCCATTGGCCATTAGCGTCTGTAATTAGGGCGGCTATATACAATTAAAGTAACAAGGTGAAGGTTGAAATTGGACAGCTTATAACTATTCGTGTTTTACATAACTATAAAATTTTGTAGATGGTAGATATAGGCGATACTAAATAGTGCTAGCAATTTATACAGAACAAAGTAAATTTCCTACCAACTCCAAAATAATGACTGTAACTATAATTATGTAATATGATAGAAACTAACATGATGTATTCTGCATAACATGTACACGTAATATATCATGACATTTAACATGGTAATTTCCAGCATGCATACACCCATGCAGCATACATATTGTCATTAAATCATAGTCTCTTAGAAATAACCTCTATGCCTATGGCGATGTTTTATGTTTGCATACAATGCGTTCGCAGTTGTCATTATTGCTTCTATTTTTAAACAAGGATTATGATAAATCATGTCCCAATTATCCACTTATTAAACAGGTTTGCAAGCGGAATAATCATGTAAAATAATTCTGTTCTTAGAATTTCTATATTTTTACAAATTAGTCTCTGATAAGTTTACATTTTGAAGTAAAAATAGTAAATGAAATCATTGTATACTGTATAGACCACCTGTTTTTCAATATGTGCAGATCTATCTACCCGTTGTAATCAATTATAATTTTTAATTAATTAGTTCAACTAATCAGTCTAGGAGATTTATATTATTTGTTTTGTTTCAATGTGTAATATTATGTTTTCTCTGCATCTAATTAGTTTATTGTTTGCTTATTAGTCTGATTCCATGCAGACTGCAGTAAATTATGGGGGCTGCTATTTGATCAGCCAATGAGATCGCTTCTTAGAAAGTATACTGTAATGGCTCAACTAAATAATTGTATTTCTTAGCACCTCCCTCTTTTGGACTGTACTCTATCAGCCACACTTGCTCTCCATTTCATAGACAGGGGGACTGGGTTTGCTAGCAGAAGTACTTCTACATAGAAAAATCCAGATTCTGATTCACAGGACAACATCTGGTTAAGCGCTACCATCACAGAAAGCTACAATCACAGAAACTGCGACGCCATGGAGTCTTACAAATTGACCCTAATTCTACTTTTACTTCAGTTTGGAGTTTTAACATCAGCTATATATTCACCAATGGTTAACCAACTTCTATGGCAGAAAAGGACAAACCCTGTCCAGGCAGGCTGCGGTGGTATGTGCTGCAGTGGTAGAAACAGCACATGCTTCAGCCTCGGGCCTACCATGTCTAAAGGGGCATCAGATAAAGGTCGATGCTTCTGCGACGAAGGCTGTCTAAAAATAGGGGATTGCTGTGAGGATTATTCTGCTGTCTGTCAAGGTAAGCAGTGTACAAATGTTTCACAATCACGGTTGTTGAACGACTATTTCACAGGCTATTCGGAGAGTAGGCATGGACTTTGGGGATTTTTAGGTTAATGTTTCAACTGCGCATCTACCCAAATTATTGTTTTTTAAACATCCGTGTACGTTTACATCTATTCGTACATTTAGCATGCTAGACATGACATACATTAGAAATTAGAGATCAGTACATTACACTCTTGCACCAAGGTCCTGTTTGAAATTTGTAACAATATTACATAATTACTCACGTGAGTAATTTTCACAAGGCGTGGCGTGAATGCATAGAAATGACATCATGTGCGATACCTGCAGCCAAATTAATAGTCAGAAGGCCTAACGAATGCTCAACACAATAATATATCTTCATAGATATATTATATCGTATTATACAAACACAATTTGTATCATATTCTCAAATGGCCCAGTAGGAGCAGTTATTTGATTGTATTACATCTTGGCTCCATTAATTGGACAGCACAATAGGATGCCTCGTATCAAAGCAGCAAGCGTTTGCCAGTGAGAATGTTTTTGGTAACCTTACACATTGTACTAGTTAATTTTACAAATCATTATATCTGTTTTAATGGATACACGTAAGCTTCACATTAATACCTGAGAGAGAAATAGGTTAGAGTACTTTATTGTGCCACTAACCTGTATAATCCAGCACTTTTGGTGTGCACTGAACTATTTGCTGTTAAATTCTCATAAATTACATACAGGTTATTGCTGGTTGGATATTGTTGCACTGTCGTGACAATATACAATATACACCATGCATGTTTCTTGAATGCCACTCCAAACCAACAAACTATCAGTGTTTGACATTATATAACTGAAGGTAATAGTAATACATTTTGAACGAAAAACATTGTCACATTCAATTTGTATGGAAGCCAAGCAAATGCCATTTAATACCTAGTATAACCTTCAAATCTGATTGATGATCAGAGGCTAGCATTTGCTGTTCCAACTAATAATACTTACATTGCATAATGGCTAGCACAATTGTACCTTGAGCTGTTATAGAAACTATATAGTAGAGTAGGCCAGTAATTCTCATGACATTTAACAATGACTTTATTATTTATCTGTCAAGGTATGCTCATTTAACGGCATAGTATTATATAGTTTGGAATCACAGCATGTCATAAAATTTGAAAGAAGGTCTTTGCATGCTGTTAGATAGGTAGTTACTATAATAACTGATAAACTAACTATCATAGTGCACAGTAATAATATACACATAATATGATTGCTGATCACCAGTTTGGATCTGATCAGGCCAAGGCATTCTCTAGTCACACTATTAGCTCATCTTGGATATGCTTTGGCTGGCAGATGTATTTGACAAGACCGGGAAAGTGAGTTTAGCTCCACACCTATCACCAAGTGCACAGATAATGCAGAGTACATGTAGATGGTAGTAACTAGAGGCTGTTTTTAATGTTTATTTGACAACCAAGTATCAAGCAAATGAAAACAATGGGTTCCGTTAGCAGGCAGTTAAAACAATAGGGCTTGAAGAACGTACAATGCACCCTGTATCAGCCCATACTTAATAAAAATATTTTATATTTAATATAAGCTATAAGCTTAGTGACTACATGGTAGCCTGAGCTCATTTTTAGACAGGTTTACGATTTCTTGGGGTTAATTGCCACTACACCTACTATTAATAGTTGCTACGGTGAGGGGTGGGTGGTAGGCTGGTGCAATCGTTTAAATTGGTAATATATCAGGACCAATTCCTATACCTTATACAAACTTTTGGTTATGGGGTTCGTCCGGTGTTCAATGCACAACACTATTGGAAAAAAGGACACCTACTTCTACATGCAATCTATAGAGAGAGGTTAGATGTAAAATTTATTATTTAGCAAAAATGTTGCCCAGTCTTAGCAGTTATAAGTCAGCAGGTGCGAACAATAATTCTATTGAATGTGTTTAAAACTTGAAACGTAGTATAAAATCTTATTACAATAAATAAATTCCAAGAGATCATGCAGCACCTGTGGTCTGCTGCCAAAATCACATTCCATTATAGATGAGTTGACTGGTACACAAGCAAGGTGGGCTGATGCTTTAATACAACATTAAAACCCCAGGCCAGTCTCTAATGATAGGCCAAGGTGGATAATAATGCAATTGTTACTGTTTTCATAAAATTCAAAAGAATTTTTGGGCTAATGAGTTGGCTTAATGAAACAAAAACAGTTGAAGTGAGCATTTGTGTTTCAATTATTGTTGAATTTTTTGTTGCTAGGTGTTTAGGCCAAGAATAGTCAAACATTATTTGTCTAGACCAATTTGCAACTGCATAGCTAGTGCATCATCGAAACGCTGCCTTATTTGTTCACTGAACCCTGTTTACTACTATGCTCTGCTCCAATAAAAGGATATTCATAATAGCTTTACTTATAATTTAACTGCCTAGAGCTGTACGGCTCTGGCCCAACATAATAATATAATGAAGGCCGACATAGCACATGTCCATATATACAGTACATACAGTGTTGTAGGCAATGTATTTCACAGATAGTAGCCAATGCATCACAATGGAGGTACTGTTGTATCCATATTCTATAGCATCTTATTCAGACCGCTGCAAAGTGAAAATATATTGAACATAATGTTTTGATATACCATCAATTAATTGTTTTTGTAAGTCATTGTATAAATTGCAGTTAATAGCTGGTTTTGATAAAACCATATGACCTGAAACAATTTAACATGGGGGATTATTTGATTGTATCTCAAAAGTCAATTTTCCACCTGTTAATAATATTACATGGCTAATTTCCTGATATTGTTACATATTATGGAATCGTTGAAAAAGTTATCTAATCTAATTATAACACACTAATTTATAAATTAGTGAAGGAAACTGCATATATAGATTATGTAATGCTACATAAACCCAATTATGGTCATAGGAAGGGCAACTCCATATATATGCATATACAATGTAATATGAGGCAGTACATTGCTATGAACAACCCAGACACTTACATGCACACTGACATTACCTTTACAGGGAATTCTATAAATAATATAAAATGTAATTATGTTGGAGTATGGAGGAGTATTTACATTTATGAATGAAAAGAATTGATTGATATTTCACATTCTAGAATTTTTATCTTTTTCACCTAGTATTCTATAGCATCATCCCTAAACCTTGTGTATTAATGACTCTATGCTGCAGATTTTTAAATGATGTAGTTTAATGGTGCATGACTTCTGAAGTGGGTGCTAGTAACTGATATCTACAATGAATTAGTTGACACCTCAGTGCTAACGACTTTGTACTTAACTGGTAAACTTCAACAGTTGTTCAAGCCATTATGTGTTTACTCATTCTTCATAATTGTTTATGTTATCAATACCTAAAAAACGTAAATGATTATTATTACAGAATTAAAATTAGCACATTGGTTTCTTTCTTTCCAAAAATCGTTTGTCATAGTAAAATATAAATTTATGAGACTTGACAGGCAGTTGATAGGCATTCAGTTCCGCACTACCTATATGTAGATATATACTATAAGGATGTAATATTATGCAGCTATAGATTCGTATTAGTTATTATGTTAATAAATGAATATTGATTTATTATTTGCAGCTGTCGATTGTGTCGTGGGTGACTGGGAGGATTACTCTCAATGTACAAAGGCATGTGGACTTGGTACCAAATCCCGGACACGTAAAGTTTTGCAGGAACCTAGAAATGGAGGAAAAAGCTGTCCGGCAGTGAAGGAAACTACATCGTGCATCGGAAATAGATGCAAATCACAAAGACATTTGGGTGCCAGAGGAAGGAGCGACCGAGGTGAGACCGTGGAACCATATGCAATCAGTTAAAATCTCATGCAAGCTAATTGTCCGTACTGTCATTAAACGGAAATGCAAACTTATGATCCGTGTGTGAAAAACATAATTATTGAGGTCACTAGGCCCCTTATAAGTTTACTTGTCTAGCTACTGTCAGGTATTATTGTTTGAAGAATTAAATTCTTTAGTGAAAATATTTAAACTTTATTTGAAAGAGGTGATGACAATCTTATTGTAATCTGTAATGTTTATCATTGCTTTGGATGCTTTAGTCACATGTATTGTTAACCTAACTTACTACAATTCAACAAAATGTTACTTAACAAAGATGTGAGAAAATTTTGACTGAATGAGATAAATGTACTCGTAAGCGATCCGGTTTCCATTGAGCTCTCAGGGGAGGACTATCTATTGTGTGTATGGTAGTCAGCATGCAGACTGATTATTATACTAACTCTGAACGAATAGACACTCTAGTTACATGTCAACATGAAGTGTGATTTTAAAGTCATTAGCTTATTGACTAAGTGATTTATAAGGAGCCACAGCAAACAAATGTATACATACAAAATTAATGTTTGTAATCTCCTAGAGTGAGGGAGATGCATCAGTTATTATAATGAAGGGAGATTGTTGTATGTTGGCCATCAGTGTCTACTGTTTGCATTTATTCGACTTATGGCCACTGTTTGTCTACCATGGTAGATACATAGACATCCCCTTATGATATTTGAAACTAAATATACAAAGCTAGTAACAAATTCGAAAATAAACTTTGCAAATGTGCTAAAGGTGGATTTCCTTGTAAATAATAGAAAAAGAACCTAAACTAAAGGTTGTATTCGCCTAAGAGAGATGAGTGCAGATTCATTCATTCCAGTCTATTACACAGAGCCGAATCGTGTGAATAAAATAAGCCATAAAGAGAATGCATTTTCCTTTTTTCCGCAAAAGATTCTCTCAATTATGAACAAGTTTTAGTGCCCCCTCCCTCCCTCCCCTACACACAACCGAAATTGCCCATGCCCAAAATATAGAATCACCCTCCCCCCCCCATTTTGTCAGCAACGCTTGGCACGATGAATAGCATAATGTCTCTCCATCATTCAGTGTTATTTGAAGACTGGATCATGCATACTGTAGCTCTGAATGCACTACGACTTAGGAGTGTTATTTACTTGCACCCGAATCCTGATATATTCAAACATGGCCGGTATGAAATGGGATATGACAATTGTGTGATGATATCTTAATGTGGTCCGTGTAATATCGGAGATTCAGAAAATGACACAAAACATGGCTAATACTCTGTACGAGTTGAGATAAGACTGTGTTATCTGTTTTGCAAACACAGATTCAGTATATTTCAACTTCTATCAAATAATTTATTTGCAGTAAAGTTACTGGGAGAAAGTTTAGCCTACTAGTATCTGCTGGTATTTTCATAGCAGATCAACAGACATTGACTTTTACATGTTTTAGCTTATATTTGAACTTACATGAACAAATATTTTGTCTAAACATTAAAACATATAGCAGCAGCTGTAGCCCTTATGAAATGTACATATACAATGTGCAGGGCGTGTTGCACATTGCACTGTGCAAGATCATAACACTATGTTACCATTACTATACCATTATATTACTCTCATCACACAAATACAGTATTAATATACGACTGTTATACCGTATAAAGAGTATCTACACTTGAATAATAACTAGTTTACTAAAATATACATGTATAATATAGGCCTATATATTACAGCATCGGTCTGGAACTTGCGCATGGAAAATATGACCTTCTGTATGTTATAAACATGTTATAATGGTTACAGTGGGGAGAAAATGTTATTCATAATGTTAACAATGTAGCCCTGATTACATGACAAATTCTGTCTGTTATAACATATGGTCTAAATGTGTATTAGAGATTATAAATAAGAGCATTATTAAAAAGTCAGCCTTCATTCTGACTTCAAGCTAGAGAGTTTTCATCGAAAATCCAAGCAATAAATTAAATCTGTAAAGATACTGCTCAAGAGAACAAGACAGAATATAATTTTAAATCGATAAAAATGTTTATATTTCACTTTTGTTTATATTATAGTTAATGACATAAGAGGATGTTGAAAGCTTTTTAATTTTCCTTCAAATGTTTAAAACGTGAGCAGATAACTCCAAATTGCAAATGGTTCAAGTATGTAATATAATGCATTCTGAGAGAGGAATATATAGTCAATGACCTACTGCACAGCAAACATGATGATGTAATGACTGTTCTATTTTTATATTTTTGTTGCAGCTACAGCAAGGATTATGCCTGCCACTTATGGACAGTTCAGGACTTATATAAAGTACAATGCACACATGGATATTAGGAAGAACTTGTTCAATAAATATTATGCTCACAAGGCAGTTGAACGCAAAGGGTATGTCATTCCTTTATGTTATAATAACGGTGATCGTGTGCGTTATGAGGCCGTTATGTGTTCTACTTGAGCAGTGCATAAACTTACATGAAGGCTATTAAACACTGTTAGGTATTGATGGTAAATGAAAGTATACCAACAGATCACTTACGCGTATATACAACCTTACAACCTTAGTATATACATGTATCCTAGCCAGAAGAATTTTTTAAATTAGGTCGTTGTATAATCAAGTTATTTGAAATCAAATAACAACCAATGCATCTAATATCTGAGCAGCTGGAATAGTGCAAGTGAATAACATACTAATATTACATGTTTGATTTAAACAGATACTGTGCCACATTTGAAGTTACTTCTGCAAGAAAGTACTGCACTCATGGGATTGTCCCATGGGCCAATGTACTTAGAAAAGGAACCCAGATTTGTGTAGAATGTCAAACGAAAGCCATGGATGGACTGTCCGGTAGAAGCTGCTTAGGACATGGAAACATGGAAAAAGATACGTTTTGGACAGCAGTTAATGCTCATGGCTGCCACGGGTGGTGGAGAAGAGTAAACGAATTACGTGAATGTTCGTGTAACAGTGGGCAAGGATTAGATTTCATATTCGTGTGAGAGAGGATCTCCCATTTCTTTTTATTCGAGTTGATACTATTTTTGTACATTCTGCTTGATAAAATACTCCATTTGATTGCTTTCAGCGGCTTTAGAGAAATGACGAACAAAGTCATATAACGCAGCTATTGCCATGTACACATAGAGAAAGCTTCTTATATTATGGAGCTTTAATGCAACACATTGTACGTATGTACATGTAATATCATGACATGAAAATGAAGACAAAATTTTCATATTATTTCATTCAGGTATTGAGAGGGCAACTCCTAATCACTATTGTAAGCCTAAATAGTCTCTCGTACATAGTTTTATTATATTCTACGGTTTCTTTATGATGCATGTATAATATAGGATCTCTAATAATCTCAACACTATTAACATAATAACTACGAGTATGTCAAACTGAGGAAAGTAGAAGAGCTGTTCCTGTAGCCTTAGATCATACATATTCTGTATGTGACCGAGTAGCATAGGTTATCTAGATACATGAATATTAGTATAGACTGTAGACTATCTAACACAAGAACTAACTGTTTTTCATTATACTTACAGAAATTATATCGGGTTTTAAAGTAATTTTTAATAAAGTTTTAGACAGTGCTTTGTAGTAATTTTGGATTCTTAGAAAGAGATACTAGAAAACAGAAACCATGACCCTTAAATAATTATATAGGTTATTATAATATAATGTTCTTGATCAAATAATATTTTGTAATATTAATATTATTTTATCTCCAGTTCATGTACCAGTATAATAATATTATCTAACATTATGTTTTTATTTTATAGTAAACTATTACCACTATTTCTTTGTGATATTTTTGTTCCTTTTTAGAATATAATATTATGTTTTGCAGAACAACTTTATTCACTCCTCAGCTCTTTTTGATATTCAATATTCTCCAAACTTGGTTGTGCAGTAATAAAGCATATTCTGTTTTAACAGCAACACAAAGTTTTGAATCAAAATAATTCTCAGCATCATTATTATAATTTGGACTTATTTAGTAATATGAAGAAATAATATTGTTCATTCTTCTGATTCTCCCCCCCCCTCCAATATTCATAATACTCCTTGATAAGATATATCTATATTGTAAACAGTCCATCTGTGACTAGACAAGTCAAGGTTTCAAAAATAGAAATTATTTAGTTGTAGTAGGCAGGTAGCAAAAGTGCAGCAGGTGTAATAAAGGTTATACAATTGTATATTAAAAATATTTTATAATTATAACAGCTCCTCGACATGGGATTCTTCCACATTTATTAATATTGTATGCATTGTACATGGATATCTGTTAACTCACATAACTGCATAATGTTTAATATGAAATTGCATCAATGGCAAAAGTGCTTGATAAAACACGTTTAGAGCTAAAATATCATAATAAAACCAAACCAAACCATTTTATCCAGTAACTATTAGTAATAAAATGGTTTTATTATGATAACTGTATATGGTATATATGCATATGCCTACCACTAGTCTGCAGCAACAATAATGTGAACAGTAGCGGCATAGAGCCAAAACAGGAACCTTACACTGCCTGGCTCTCTGCCAGTGACAACTTTTACAATATGATTTAGTCTCTTCTATAAGTTCCGAGTTAATTATATAAACTTTGTCATCACTGTTGGCCTACATGAGTAGTAGAAATAAAATAATAAAGTTTGACTCACATGTTCATAGAAAACCTTGTACATGCCCTAAAGATTAAATCTAAGACCAAATGAATGTTATGATTTGTATGCTGTGTGAATTTGATTTTTGTTCATCATCAGTGATGTTATTTGCCGCACCATTCATAATCATTCAATCATCAATATATGCACTGTAATAAGGCCACTTTTGAGAAGTTTTGGAGTTGTTCATCTCTTATGAAAGAGGAAATACAACTCCTAAACACAAAAGAAAGGCAGCTTTGGAGTTGTCCGTCTCTTATAAAAGAGAGAATACAACTCCTAAACACAAAAGAAATACAGCATAGTCCAAAATAGCGCTTTTGTATCTCGTTCCGTATACACACAAGGTGTTGGGTGTAGTTTTGCGTGCTAATCATGAACTTGGACTGATCCGGTAGCAAATTTTCCAGAAAATTAAATAAGCTTTTGACCAAAGTTTTGCTGCATTCTCATTCTCGATTCTAAAAGGTTAAAGGCCTGAAAATGACTTTCACCCAAACTATATACCGCGCTTTATTTAGACGAACATCTACTTATATACTTACAATGGTAACAGGTGCTGTTGTACTTGAAAGAACCATTGATGTTGCTGCTAATAAGATTTGGACCAACTACAACAGAGGGGTACGGTACCGGTATTAGTTCTTTAGTAAAGTATGAATGACAGGCAGCAGTAGAATCATGGATGGATGCCATATACCAGTAGAATGGCTTCTTAATTCTTTACGGATCATCATCATTGTAGTATGAGTAGGCCTATAATAACTATAAGATCAGAAATAACTTTCAATTCTACTCTATTGCCACAAGGTCAAGTGTAGAAGTACAGTTAGAATTTTTTTTGGTAAAGGTTAGTCACAATACAATTATATTATTGAGCTGATTACTAAGTTAGCAGTTTTAATTTGATTTAAATTTAAGTTGGAATTTTTAATTTTATTTGCTTGTGATCATGATGAATTGATGGTCATTGAACTCATTGAAGTAAGATTAATTTAAAAACAAGATTTTGAGTTGCCAAGTTTGAATAGAAGACAAGTCAAGTGAGATTGGTAGATTTGAATAGCCTAGTGAAGTTTATGCTTGCAACTAATTTTACGTGGTCTCGGCTTCTATGTTTTAATTAACTACGTTAGACTACTCATTAATTCTGCCAGCAGTCATGATCATATGATTGTCATATGGTGGCCGAGTGGTGTAGCACTAGTCACTCTGGTCTTGCAGCAATGACGCAAGTTATCTGCAAATGTGTGTTTGAGTCCCACCAATGACCTGGAGGTTTTCGTCCCGAAGAAGTTTGCCCTCTGTGCCACATCGAACTATAATAACATCCAGCCCTAGGAGCCGTGGTGGCCTCTCGACTAGCTCTGCTAAAGAATTGTGTTTGGCGCCACAGATATTATTATTATTATTATTATTATGATTATTAATATTATGGTGAATACCATAAAACCATTCACATGTAGGACTATTGATAATTATTGCTATGAATAGCGGAATAAATGAATAAAATGTTTTAGGCTAATTACTACTCTGTAATGATATATTGGCTTGTTGAACTACTAGGGCAGTTGAATACTCTATTAACTGGTAGGAAGTCATTCTTCTGCCCTTACAAAGTTTGATCATAGGAAACTCTCCTGTTAGTTGCATTTTAGTTGATAGAAAAATGGTTAATATAGAATGCTATAACATAATGCACTCAGTTATCATAGTCTGTATTATTACTACAGCCAAACCCAGAAATAGAAAGAAAGAAGACTGGTTTGAAATTATTTATAAGTAGGCAATGGTGTGAACTGTAGATTGTTCTGTTGACATTGGTCCTTGCTAGTCTTGACTCTTTGAGCTTAAACTTGTAAAAGTAAAATACTAGAACAGATGCAACACTGTAATAATCTAAGATGCATTGCCTAATCAAGATGCCATGGTGTAGACCTGGTCCAAAATATTTTCAAATGTCATTTCACATAGTTAGAACTTAGCTTCAACCAATGACCTTTATTTACAATCAATAAACTTGCTATGCTATGCAAGCTTTACACTTTCACAATGAATAGATTGAAATTTTGTGTAAGCTCAGTGGATTTATTTCCCAGGCTACTGCATTTGGTAGGGCAGGAAGTGTCTTAACATGAGCCCTCCTTATTATATATGAAAATTCTAATAGTTAGCGTGATTGCTATGATTGCTCCCCAAGTAGTCAAGCTTGACTAATTGTATTGTAATAGGTGTCATGGCTGGTATAGTAACATGTTTGTATGAACCTGAATTTTGTGTTTGTAGAGACTATGGGATGATATAAAGGAGGATCTCCCACCTCTAGAATAATAACACAGCTAGCCAGGATTCTCAATGGAACATTTTGCTACTATCATCAAGGCTATAATGAGGGACAAAGATTGAAGATATACAAAAAGTTGTGGTGAATGTAACGCAGCTTCAACTCTGAGCACTCAGCATTACATAGACAATAATAGCTCTGTGGTGCTATTGCGTGTTATTTTTACATTACTTGTCCCATCTAGAGTGATTGAGGTGTTGAATATTTAATAAAGATATATTATTATTTTATCACACTATGTGTCTGTAATTATTTCTATACTCCCACTTAACTAATGAGCTTCATATAGGCTAGGTGGTCTAGTTCATTAGATTTACACTGGGTTACTTTTAATGGCTATTGGGTAACATTCATGATCACAGTTTTCATTTAATGCAGGCTGCAATTTTCCATACTATTTTTAGAGGTCCATTCACAATGCTGCAATTTATTGAAAGGAACAAAACTATTTAAGAGCTGACTCCTAACAGGCTTCCAGTTAGTGGAGCAAGGCCTATCACTATTGCCCTATTGCTATAAGTACGTTAAGAAGGAACAACTAACTCAATAATAATTGGCTATTAGTTAGGGTCATGACTCATCAGTAAGCTGACAATGTTGCATACTGTAAAAATGATCTTGATTGCTCCCTCCATCACATACTCAAGCTATGGACCATAATTAAATGACTTTGCTCTGGAGAAATTGAGAGAGGACAACTTTTAATTATGACCAGTAGCTTTCGAGTATCCATGACCTCGATGTCTGCATCCAAAAATGAATAAACGATACGTATGTAATTGCATTACTGTCAAAGATAGTGGAAGGGAAGATCAGACACTCAGGCCAAAAACTGTCCGTCCCCCGCCTCCAAACGCGGTCCGAACAAAGCAAAGAGTTGTGCTACCTTGTACACAAATCCGCTTTTGCTATTGGTGTTCCGCCGGCCAATCAAATAATAGCGCTAACAGCGGCATCGAATAGACAGTCTACTTATACAAACCATATATCATTAGAAAGAGCGCAACAGTTAACCCGTTGCTTCGCAAAACTAGTCTAGCAGCCATCTAAAAGTTCAACACATTTAAGGCGGGAAGTGGATCGCGGAACGTCGGGACCGCCAAATTGGGCGTATTTGGTTTGGGAGGGAGGGCGACATCTGGACACCCTATAAACTGGACACCCTACAAACTGGACATCCACAAACTGGACACCCTACAAACTGGACACCCTGCAAACTGGACACCCTGAAGAAACTGGACACCTTGCAAATACTCATTCACTATTGAAGTAAGCAAGTTTTTTATAGTAAAATATAGTTTAAAAGGTCTCATTCTACATCATTACGTAATAAATTTCAGAAAATATATTTTTAAATCAAATTAAAAACACTTCAAAATATTGTGGTACAAGATATCTTATAAAAACTGGACACCCTCTCCAAAAATCCATGTATCTACACTTTTGGAAAGAATTTATAGCTAGACCTATTCAACACTTATCAATCTACATTTCCGAAGCAAATATTTATTTCTGAAATTTAAACTTTGAATTTTATAATCAAAATTCTATTTTCACTCATTAACAACTTGCCTCAAAGATTTTCGACCTTCCAAAGTGTCCGACATATCTTTGAAAAACTGGACACCCTCTCCAAAATTCTATGTGTCTACACTTTATGGAAATATTTATGGCTAGACCTATTCAACACTTATCAATCTACATTTCCAAAGCCAATTTTTATTTTTGAAATTTAAACTTTGAATTTTATAATCAAAATTCTATTTTCACTCATTAACAACTTGCCTCAAAGATTTTCAACCTTCCAAAGTGTCCGACATATCTTTGAAAAACTGGACACCCTCTCCAAAAATTCATGTATCTACACTTTTGGAAAGAATTTATAGCTAGACCTATTCAACACTTATCAATCTACATTTCCGAAGCAAATATTTATTTCTGAAATTTAAACTTTGAATTTTATAATCAAAATTCTATTTTCACTCATTAACAACTTGCCTCAAAGATTTTCGACCTTCCAAAGTGTCCGACATATCTTTGAAAAACTGGACACCCTCTCCAAAATTCCATGTGTCTACACTTTATGGAAATATTTATGGCTAGACCTATTCAACACTTATCAATCTACATTTCCAAAGCCAATTTTTATTTTTGAAATTTAAACTTTGAATTTTATAATCAAAATTCTATTTTCACTCATTAACAACTTGCCTCAAAGATTTTCAACCTTCCAAAGTGTCCGACATATCTTTGAAAAACTGGACACCCTCTCCAAAAATCCATGTATCTACACTTTTGGAAAGAATTTATAGCTAGACCTATTCAACACTTATCAATCTACATTTCCGAAGCAAATTTTTATTTCTGAAATTTAAACTTTGAATTTTATAATCAAAATTCTATTTTCACTCATTAACAACTTGCCTCAAAGATTTTCAACCTAACAAAGTGTCCGACATATCTTTGAAAAACTGGACACCCTCTCCAAAAATCCATGTATCTAAACTTTTGGAAAATATTTATAGCTAGACTTATTCAACACTTATCAATCTACATTTCTAAAGCAAATTTTTATTTTTGAAATTTAAACTTCGAATTTTATAATCAAAATTTTATTTTCACTCATTAACAACTTGCCTCAAAGATTTTCGACCTTCTAAAGTGTCCGACATATCTTTGAAAAACTGGACACCCTCTCCAAAATTTCATGTGTCTACCCTTTATGGAAATATTTATGGCTAGACCTATTCAACACTTATTAATCGACATTTCCAAAGCAAATTTTTATTTTTGAAATTTAGACTTTGAATTTTATAATCAAAATTTTATTTTCAGCCATTAATAACTTGCCTGACAGATTGTCGACCGTCCAAAGGGTACGAGATTTCTTCAAAAACTCGAAACCCTGAACTTTTATACGCTCCTGTCGATGTAGTCTTGCCTCACATTGATAGTTGTCTTCTCCCAATACCATTGGAGCAGACAACTTCCAATTGTTAACTACTGTCTAGCAATTACAGTAATTTATGATCAGTTTTTATCCTGTACATGTACATTAAGAATTATTTTTGTGCAATGATATAGATATGTAGTGTAGGCATAGCATAGCATATGATGTGCAGCAATATAGCATAACAATAGCATCATTCTGCCTCTAACCTTTGTACTAATTAATAATATCAATTTATAGTCTTGTTGTTCCAATCTTTGTGGCAAACATTACTTGCTGTCCTTACTGTAATTATTGGCTATTCCTGTTGCATGCCTGATATTTTGGCTTCTACATTGTATGAACTTTTTATCAAATAATTAACATTGATTTTTATCACACTGATCATCATGTGGGTGATCAACAATATTGTTATTTGGACACTATACTTTCTTCTGTTGATCAATACAATAATATGACTGTTCCCATCAAAAACGCACCTGTATTCCATATTATTGTATATAGACATACTGCATCAGTGTAGTCGCATGCTCAGGAGTTATTCTCTCTTTTCTAATACTAGTAACATGATACATAATCAGCCTGTACTTTACTACTTACACCAAACAGTATTAGCTTGCTCCTTTTGTCTGTGATGCAGCAACGCTGCCCAGATTTTCATCTTATATTGTAATGCACAGTATGTACTCGTATGTTTGCTGTCCACTAGATAAAATATTGTAGTGATTTCAGACAATCAATTTACTGCATGTTCCATATGTTTCCACTTAATGTACAATTGTTTGTATAGTTAGTAGTATTCTAGTACATAGACTTTTTTCATCTTATATTGAATTTAAACAAGATAAAGTTCTGAAAATACAGAACAGAACTGAAAGCCAGAGCAACTAGGGTAGCTAACTAGATCCTACCTATCCGCACATAAAGCACAAAAGTAACGAATCAGACCTGTTGGTCATTGTAATCACAACATGATAGTCATTGTAGTCAATCACATCTCTTCCTAACGGATGTAGAGTAAGGAGACACGATAGACCACGGTTGTACCTCCTGTGTCATTTCAATTATACATAAGAAACTTGACAACGGACTGTGTATAGACTTTTTTCATCTTATGTTGAATTTAAACTAGATAGAAGATACATCATATAAACTAGATAAAGTTTTGAAAAGGCGCATGCATAATACATGTATTTATCATTATTAGGATATGACTTCAGACTAATATAGACTATATAATTATAATGGGCTACTAGTAGTGTTATAACTTTTCAGCTGACTGTGACATGTCATATGTGCATATGTACATGTATATCTAACAAAAAGTAAGTGTTTCTTGCTACATCGTTTGCAACGAAATTTTTTTTTGTATTTACTGTATACGTACATGTATAAGAATGGAGCTAACAACTAGATGTGCAGACAGTCTGAGACTAAGAAATACTGCAACGCTGTAACTTGTACACAAAAAGGCATTGACTTGTATTCAAGTGTCTGTTGTAAAGTTATCCTTCCTCACTCCGCGTTATTAATGGAATGCAATAACATACATGTGATTATGGCAATGCAGCTTGGCTTCTAATCAAATACAACCTGATTTACAATCCATTGCTAAAATCATGAACCTCATAAGTTATTGATCAGAACAAGAAGTTGTCGTCTCACAATTTTAAAATTGAGAAAGGACAACTTCTTATTAGTCATGTTTTTCTCATGTGTTCAACTTATATGTAGCAGCTAACATTGCTGCAAGTTCAAATTACCATGTACATGTACAAATGCGAGCTGTGGTTTCATTCAAATGAAGAGAAAGACTACAAAGTCATGTTGTATTGTTATTTGGTAGCTGTACATAATATAGTGTACACCAGCAAGATCATTATTTGAGAAGCAGTTGAACCTGCGTTTGTCTTTGATCAAACAATTTTGTAGAAGCATTGCACAATAAAATAGACGATGAGATGGTGAGGTGATGCTGAGGAGTCACCCGAGGACAATGGCTGACATTCATTATCGTTATCTTTGTGTATAATCGTGTGCAATGTCTGTCTTTGGATATGTTATCTCTAGAGTGCATTGTGTGTCGAGGCCAAGGGTCGGGTATATACAGTATTATATACATGTATTACATTAAGATGTGTTTATATATATTAGTCTACACCCGACTTATTTACATGTAGGGTCGATGTTTCAATATCGGACTTTTGGGTATGTTATCATGAATGGGTCATCCCTCCCGATGCCCCTCGAACCCGAGTATTGTGCAGGATCGATGGGCAGCTACATGTAGTTGTGTTAAATATACATGTACATGTAGTTAAGACCATTTAATTGTATTTTTCCCATGATGTACATACACAATCTATCACGATTTTTAATAGCAGTTATTTATGGCTTTGGGATGATGCATAATTTTTTAATTTGTGTGGGACTGACCTTTGGTTAACCCCTCACAAGATGTAACTGGATTTTGTCTATAAGTGAAAACATTTTGCTACATGTATATAATACTCGTACATTGTATGTCCATGACGTTGCTACTTAGACTCCAATGAAGACTTTTTATTTTGCTCTATATAAACTTCATGGTGTTTACTAGTCTAGGAATATCTTAGCCTTGGTTCCTCATGGAGCCGAAGGCCAAAGCAACTAGGGTAGGGTCATACCTATGAAGTCATAAATGTCAAGAGCAACTCGGACCTACAGGTCATCATAATGTAGTGTTTCAGTATGTTTCAGGGTATGGGAAGGGTCCAAGAGTGGTCTATTCGACCTGCTTCCTTGTTACATAAATTGAGCAGTGATAGCATTGTTGATTATAATGTGTGTTCAACCCATAGGTTCGAGTTATTGCTTATTAACTAGAGTCCTCATGAGTATAATTATATACATGTATTTTCCATTTTTATTCTGGCGAAGATTAAGTCCAGAAAACAAGAAGTATGATCTATGCTAGTTTAGGCACTTTGGGCTACCCAGTCCAAAGGGACCAAAAGCTGGAAGTGCACTATTCTAGAAAAGACAACTCCAATGCTTCTTCTTAGTAGATGTGTCTCCAAGCAACAATTGATTTGAAAGCAGAAAAGCGATCGCCTTATACAGTTTTTACATTATTGGCATGCGGTTAGTATTGAAGCCTATAGATGGAACCTTTTAAATGAAGCTAGCCTACATTTATTAGGAGGAATTATTTAGCCTTCACCAACCCTACTAATAAGCATTAATCACTCATCGAACACTAAAGACTTACCTTGTTCCATGCAGATAATTGTATAATATAATATTTTTATATTCTTATGCATTTTGTAAATGTTAACCTATCATGTTCTAACATGTGAACTATAATTTAATTTCTGGTAGAACCTAACAGCATCTTGAGTCGTGTTCTATATTCTTGTATCTTCTGATACTGTATATTGCTAAATTGTTCAATACTGCAAGTTCTTGTACTATTCATATATTATACATTTTGCTCTACTAGAAGTTTGCGGATATTATTATAATACTACTGTAGTTTATCCATGTTCTAGTCTGGCCACACTCAATCTCAGTATTAAGACGGAGCAGATTCACTGTAGGAGGTGCTATATTTAGCTATCTACTACAGTTTGAATTACCAGGTACTATAAAGTGACATACATGTATCTTTGTATATATTATGCTATCTTATTCTACATATTTAATGCTAGCATTGGAAGTGGGTTCCAAGTCCAATTTTAGAGTTAAGTAAGACTACTACTACTAGGACTCAATGTTTTTAATGCAATGTCGGTGCCTATGCTAGAAGATGCTGGCATATTATGCCCTACGTTAGGCAGCCCTTGCATCTCATGGTCTAGCAAAGTTTTCGTTCAGCAAGCAGGGTAGCTGGGGCACTCCTCCCACTGGTGTCGCTGCTTACACTTTGGTGGTTAGCCTACCATTAGTTAGGTGACCAGTTCAAGGTAGATTTCTTCCCATAGTACCTTGGCAGGTTTAGAACAATTGTGCTTGATATGTTGCAATTTATAAAAATTTAGTAAATGTACAAATTTCATTCATACAGAACAGCAGTATTTACTACAACACTTATTGACATACATGTACTTACAAGTAATAATATCATTCATCATTGTGGGGAGAGAATTACTAAAGCATAATATCATAAACTATGTAGTCCTTCTCTTAATTGGCATGAAATAACAGCACAAACTTCTGTATGATAATTTGAACTTGCAGCAATGTTAGCTGCTACATGTAAGTTTAACACATTAAGAAAAACATGGCCAGTAAGGAGTTGTGCTTTCTCAATTTTAAAGTTGTGAGAAGATAACTTCTTATTCTGATGAATAACTCCTGAGGGTCATAATTTTAGCAATGGATTGCAAAAAAGGTTGTATTTGAGTAGAAGCCAAGCAGCATTGCCATAATTATGTTATTGTACTGGGGGGGAGAGGATAACTTTGCAACAGGCACTGGAATATAAAGTCAATGCCTTTGTGTGTACAAGCTATAGTGTATCAGTATGTTTTAGTCTCAAGCTGTCTGCACACCTAGTCGTTCGCCCCATTTCTCACGTATTTTAATGCTGCAAGGCATAACAGTAAATACAAGAATAAGTTTCCTTGCAAAGAATATGGCAAAAAGCAATTATTTTTTGTTAGATATACATGAAGATGTCATAGTCAGTTAAATGGTTATATAACACTACTAGTCTAATATAGACAGGCAGTGAAGTCACATTCTAATAATTATAAATATTTGTGCATGTGTATTTTCAGAACTCTATCTAGTTTAAATTCAATAAAGGATGAAAAAAGTCTATGTACTAGAATACTACTAACTATACAAACAATTGTACAATAAGTGGAAAGATATGGAACATGCAGTAAATTGATTGTCTGAAATCACTACAATATTTTATCTAGTGGACAGCAAACATACGAGTACATACTGTGCATTGCAATATAAGATGAAAATCTGGGCAGCGTTGCTGCATCACAGACAAAAGGAGCAAGCTAATACTGTTTGGTGTAAGTAGTAAAGTACAGGCTGATTATGTATCATGTTACTAGTATTAGAAAAGAGAGAATAACTCCTGAGCATGCGACTACACTGATGCAGTATGTCTATATACAATAATATGGAATACAGGTGCGTTTTTGATGGGAACAGCCATATTATTGTATTGATCAACAGAAGAAAGTATAGTGTCCAAATAACAATATTGTTGATCACCCACATGATGATCAGTGTGATAAAAATCAGTGTTAATTATTTGATAAAAAGTTCATACAACGTAGAAGCCAAAATATCAGGCATGCAACAGGAATAGCCAATAATAACAGTAAGGACAGCAAGTAATGTTTGCCACAAAGATTGGAACAACAAGACTATAAATTGATATTATTAATTAGTACAAAGGCTAGAGGCAGAATGATGCCATTGTTATGCTATATTGCCATACCTGTCAACTATCTCGATTTGGGCGGGACCCTCCCTATTTCAAACTCCCACTCCCACCAGCTCCCTATATCCCTATATCCTTCCTATTTCAAGGCACCAGATTGGGATTTTTCATTTTTGTATTATCTAATATCCAATAGCCAAGATTATCCAATAAATAGCATCAAATTAATACCCTTGTTCAGCCTCATTTCACTCTATCTGGTATTTTGATACAGCTTTGGAGTTATCAGCTACTACATAGCTTATATTGTGCATGTGGTAGCTAATTTACATGTATTACTGATTATGTCAAAAAATAATGATTAGTGCTGTGATAACAGTGAAGCTTGGCACCCATGCTCTGCCCCCCACAGTTCCAACTCTTTAAATGTATTTATGCAGTTGGTAGTTACGGTCTTTAAAATTTCACCTGTGCACCGGAAGTTGGGACTCCCTATATTTTTTCACTCCAGGTTGATAGGTATGTATATTGCTGCACACCATATGCTATGCTATGCCTACACTACAGATCTATATCATTGCACAAAAATAATTCTTAATGTACATTGTACATGTACAGGCAGTGCTCAAAGTCTAAGAAAAGAGGTGGGGGGTCTCTAGAGTAGCAGACATAATCACTTGAGGGCACGAAGCACCCGAACGGCGGTTGCTGGCGGGGAGGGGGGCCTGAGCGCCATCCCGGGAATTGGAAACTTTTTCAAAATTAGACACCGAAATAGTGCAAAATGCAAGACCTTCAGGTTAAAATATGGTCCAAGATCTTAAGATAAAATATGGTCCAATTTGTATTATTATTATAATAGCAATCTTCAGGGGGTCTATCAGTCTGAGAGACCCCCTGAAACTTATGGTGGGGGGACTGAGACCCCCAAAGACCCCCCCAACTTTGACCACTGTGTACAGGATGTAAAATTGATCATAAATATAATTGCTAGATAGTAGTTAACAATTAGAAGTTGTCTGCTCCAATGGTATTGGGAGAAGACAACTATCAATGTGAGGCAAAACTACATCGACAGGAGCGTATAAAAGTTCAGGGTTTCGAGTTTTTGAAGAAATCTCGTACCCTTTGGACGGTCGAAAGTTTTTGAGGCAAGTTGTTAATGAGTGAAAATAGAATTTTGATTATAAAATTCAAAGTTTAAATTTCAAAAATAAAAATTTGCTTTGGAAATGTAGATTGATAAGTGTTGAATAGGTCTAGCCATAAATATTTTCCAAAAGTGTAGATACATAGATTTTTGAAGAGGGTGTCCAGTTTTTCAAAGATATGTCGGACACTTCAGAAGGTCGAAAATCTTTGAGGCAAGTTGTTAATGAGTGAAAATAGAATTTTGATTATAAAATTCAAAGTTTAAATTTCAAAAATAAAAAGTTGCTTTGGAAATGTAGATTGATAAGTGTTGAATAGGTCTAGCTATAAATATTTTCCAAAAGTGTAGATACATAGATTTTTGAAGAGGGTGTCCAGTTTTTCAAAGATATGTCGGACACTTCAGAAGGTCGAAAATCTTTGAGGCAAGTTGTTAATGAGTGAAAATAGAATTTTGATTATAAAATTCAAAGTTTAAATTTCAAAATTAAAAAGTTGCTTTGGAAATGTAGATTGATAAGTGTTGAATAGGTCTAGCCATAATTATTTTCATAAAGTGTAGATACATGGATTTTTGGAGAGGGTGTCCAGTTTTTCAAAGATATGTCGGACACTTTGTTAGGTCGAAAATCTTTGAGGCAAGTTGTTAATGAGTGAAAATAGAATTTTGATTATAAAATTCAAAGTTTAAATTTCAAAAATAAAAATTTGCTTTGGAAATGTAGATTGATAAGTGTTGAATAGGTCTAGCCATAAATATTTCCATAAAGCGTCGATACATGGATTTTTGGAGAGGGTGTCCAGTTTTTATAAGATATCTTGTACCACAACATTTTGAAATGTATTCAATTTAATTTAAAAAAATATTTTCTGAAATTTATTATGTAATGATGAAGAATGAGACCTTTTCAACTATATTTTACTATAAAAAACTTACTTACTTCAATAGTGAATGAGTATTTGCAGGGTGTCCAGTTTTATCAGGGTGTCCAGTTTGCAGGGTGTCCAGTTTGTGGGGTGTCCAGTTTGTGGGTGTCCAGTTTGTAGGGTGTCCAGTTTGTGGGGTGTCCACTTTACGGGTGTCCAGATGTCGGTGAACCTGGTGGGACAGGGTTTTATCGTTGAGTGTCCGATCTTCCCTTCCACTATCTTTGTTACTGTATTACGCGTATCAATTTGCCTGCACGCAAGGCAAAGATCAATCCGTAGGGTAACAGTTTGCTTTGCTCAAGGAGGCGCTGTGGCACAATGAATATTGGAATCGTCCTCCCTCACAAACACATAATCTGCAGGAGAAAACAACCCGTGTAAATAATGGCGTTACCGTGGTGTAGCAGGCTAAACGCGATGGACGCAGGTAAAGAATCTCCCGATACCATTTACTTTTAATCGTCTTCGTGCTGTGTAGGGCAAAGGTGCTATGTAAAATTGGAACTGATGCAGTTAGTTGAGTTGAAAAGTGGTGATGAGCAATGCTGTTATTAATCCTAAAATCAATTCAATAGGAAAGGTGCTAGGTAAAAATAATAGTATTTATTGTATAATAAATGTGTGTGATTATTGCTTTTTATGTTCAATCCTGTAAAGTGAATGTGTGATACCACACTCCTTCACTTACACATTGCTTACACCTTGCTTACACCTTGCTTACACTTACACCTAATAACTTTACTTATCTTATGGGTACCATAATAATTTCATACGATACTGGGCACAGCATACGTGTACATGCATTCGTTTTATTTTGAATTTGAGCTGATCTGATGGTCACGAGATCAAATCAGTTGCTGTTAGAGTTAGATGATGCTTACTTGTTAAAGCTTGCAGTTGGGATGTGCTCAACCATAGAATAATTACAATGATAATATAATTATAATAGACTCAAACTCTAGTTATTATATGGTATATAATAATTAGAGTAATATTATATTGTATATACCCTATGAATTACAATTACAATATTTTAATGTCCTGATTTTAGCATGGACGATTCTGAGAATGCTGTGCGAGAAGAATTGGAGAAAGTGGAGCAGAATTTGATTGAAGTGGAGACAGAGATTAATACTCTGCTTAACAAACAATCAAGTTTGCAGCTTAGAAAGTCAACGCTTAAAAGGCATCTTAAGCTTTTAGGTGAGCGACAACAGTCCTCTCATAGTTGGGCTACCGACTCTTTCCAATGGACTTCTGAACTTGTGGCAAAGCGCAGTTCTACTTTTGGAATTGAATCTTTCAGGCCCAATCAGTTAGAGGTGATGAATGTGACGCTGAGTGGCCTTGACTGCATATTAATTATGCCTACTGGCGCAGGTAAAAGCCTTTGTTTTCAGCTCCCTGCAATAATAAGTACTGGTCTAACTTTGGTAATTAGTCCTTTGGTTTCTCTTATGGAAGACCAAGTAGCATCACTTGAGAAACGTAACATCAATGCAATGATGTTAAATTCCTCCACTACAAAAGAGACTGTGAATGCAGTCTATGGAGATATGGTATGCAATCCATGCAAGATCAAACTACTCTATGTAACTCCAGAGAAATTAGCCAAAAGTAAACGGTTTATGAACAAATTAGAGCAATGCTACAAGAAAGGAGTTTTAAGTAGAATTGCTATCGATGAGGTTCACTGTTGTTCCCAATGGGGTCATGACTTTAGACCTGATTACAAATTTCTCGGAGTTTTAAAGAAACAATTTCCGAAGACGCCCATCTTAGGTCTCACTGCTACAGCCTCCACTCACGTGTTAGTCGATGTACAGAAAATACTTCAGCTTCAACATGCACAAGTATATAAAGGTTCATTCAATCGAGAGAATCTGCATTACAGTGTTGAATTAAAGCCAACAAATCACAGTGAGTGTATGGATAAAGTTTGTCATCTTATAACGTCAAAATTCAACAAAGAATCTGGAATTGTATATTGCTTTTCTCGAAAAGATACAGTCACTGTTGCTGATGACCTAAATACTAGAGGTATCAGAGCCGCTTGTTATCATGCTGACTTAGATCCTAGTCAGCGTAGTAAGGTGCACAGTCGCTGGACCGACGGTAAAATCCAGGTGATAGTGGCGACCATAGCTTTTGGTATGGGGATAGACAAGCCAAATGTTAGGTTTGTCATTCACCACTCGCTTAGTAAATCAATGGAGAACTACTACCAAGAGTCCGGCAGGGCTGGCCGCGATGGTTTGAGAGCCGATTGCATTCTGCTATACAGATTGGCAGACGTCTATAGACAGAGCTGTATGGTGTTCACTGAGTCGACTGGTCTCAGCAAGTTGTATAGCATGGTAGAGTACTGCTGTGATCAAAATACTTGCAGAAGAAAGCTTATTGCGAGTCACTTTAGCGAGGTATGGCGAGAGACAAGCTGTAATGACCTGTGCGATCATTGTAGTTCGGTTGACCTTTGGGGAAATATTGCGATAGAGAAGCTTGAGAAAGACATACCATTAGTTTATGATATTCTAGACATTGCTAAACGAAGAGATTCACGATTAACTGGTCAGAAGGTTACTGACGCCTTGATTGGGAAAGGTGCTACTCAGCACCGTGCTGGAAGAACTTCTAGCTTGAGTAGAGATCATTGTGAGTACCTTATCGCTACTATGCTGATTGAGGGCTGTATCAGAGAGGAGTTTCATTTCACTCCATACAGCACCATCAGTTACCTCGTCACAGCTTCTAGACAGAATGAGGTTGGTACTAAAAAAAGGAAATTAGAAATCATTGATGAATCTGCGACGAATAAACCAGTAGCCAAGACGAGTAAAGTAGGGGAGAGAGACTGTGATGTGGTGGTTCTCAGTGATTAAATCTGACCCTTTGACCTGCATGCTTATGCTATAGAGTTAGTCATACTTCTTACATGATTATATAATGGGTGATATACATGTACTCAAGTTTTATCACTGCTGTTACTTGTTTATTGTGTTCAATAGCATGTCAGACAGGAAAATAAACTATAACAGTCTATTATAATGTTTTGTATACATTTGAGTAGTACACTGTTAATGCGCATTCAATAATTTAGAGTTATCCTCTATTTGCAGGTAACATTGAGAGAGCATAACTCTTGACATTTAGTTTGAACCTCTCATGTTGTAACTGCTCAATATGCATCATTGCAGGTCAAAGATATTCAATTCACTCTGAGAATATTCCTGATTGAGCTGTGTTCCACTGATTCAATGAGAGAGGTTTAGCACAGGGTGGGTGGGGGTGCTGTTCAGCTCAGGTGGATTTAGGTGGAGGGTGTAGAACCAGGAAAACTTGATTTAATCAAGCGTGTAAAACTTACAATAATGGCATTGCCCAAATTTTGCATCGCCTTGTGACTTCATTGCTTTTGCAGAAATTCAAATAAAATATTTGATGTTGCAAAAGGAGGATAGTGCTGTGCATGATTGGTCAACTGTAAAGATGAAACTCCCTATTTTTGTCATGCAGAAAGAGAAGATGAATCCTATATAAAATGTTGACTTTGAGCTGGTTAAAATGTGGAACTACATGTACATGTATATTGATTGTTATGTTGGTGTCCGTATTGGGTTACACGACTGCCCTGGATGTTCAATTCATATGTAAATGAATATCATATTATCCTGCACCTTATTTATATTAAAGAGAAGCCATTGTGATAGGTTTTTGTTCAATCATGTGATATCGATTTTTAGTAACTGGCACATTTGCAACTATCAAAATATACCATAGAGGAAATAAACCTTTTTACAAGTAGGTACTTTATCTCATTGTTCTGCTTTGGAGGTAGTTTATTTTTCCACGTGTTCATGATTATTATGATGATGTAATGGATTTCTAGTTGTTGCATATACATTATACAGTGCACTTAGTTATCTCCCACTGTATACTGCAGCCATAGAGTTTTTGTAATTCTGCAGCAGTAATATTCTATACTAACATATTATAGTTACCTGTGAATTCTTATCATTTGGCTAGAATGAAGGTCAAGGTAGGAGTGGAAAAACCGAAAGAAGGGGAGACAACCATAGTGGTTGCACCACAACCTCCACCAAGTTTCACCCAGTATACTACTGTGGAAGTACCAGCTCAAGAATCGGTATGTGAATCATTATTATGCTTGTCGTACATGTATTGTATGTATCATACGTGTATTATCATGTGTGTCGTCGGGTTACTTGTCATGCTTGCTCATTTTCACTTTAGACAGCCTCTGAGGCTTTAATGTTTTCGTGGTACAGTGTTTGGAGACAATGGATTCTTTATTAAGCTCTGAAATACATAAAATACACATATAGATTTAGAAAATGATACAATGTACATGTGAAATTGCATGTTTTACATTTCCATTGACGATCAGACTAGGTCATCATTCCATCTGTACTAATTTTGTGATGTTAACTCAAAAATCACAGTTATACATGTACAATAATGTTTTCAACCCTTAAAAATTATTAGCTGCGTGACTAAGCTCTCCAGTTGTCCACTGCCAATCTTGGATGGCGTGGGAACTAGGTTGCATATGTTTGTTCTGCACTTGATCGTCACATACACATACTAATAGCTAAAGAATAGATCCATGTAATGGTTATACTCATAGATTAACCACTCTGCGAGCACCTGCTGGTATGTGTTGGGCATTCTGTCCACCATCTTCTGCTGCCTGCCATGCGGTGTGATTGGTATGGTTCATGCTATGATTGCTAAACATGAGGGAGAGAGAGGAAACTATGCTGGCCACAGACGAAGACTTCACCAAGCTAAGTGCTGGACCTCCTGGTCTATTGGATTAGGGAGTCTCCTTGTTGTTCTGCTAGCTGCCTGGGTGCGTTGTGTTGACGAATATGACATTATTTGCTGCTGTCCTACTCAATCAGACTAGTGGAAATACGAAGAACACAGTGTACTTTTGTTGCTATGGTCTAAACTCTTTTTGCACAGTTCTATTTTTCACTGCAAATTTTTCACACCGAATTTTTAAATTAATTATTGTAGTTAGTAATGGCTGGCATGCGCATGAGAACTATCCGGCAGCAGAAAGCTGTTTGGGCTGAAGATTGGGAAGGTTTAGATGATAAAGGTTATACGGATAAAGGTGAATATAACTATAGTAAGGGTGTGGAAGAACCAGATTCCCATAACCATGCTGAGACAGACCACGATGGAGAACGTGAGACTGAAGAACTTGATGGAAATAATGGGCCTGATAACGACGAGCTAGAGGATCATGACGATCCAGAGGAGCACTGGGGGACAGAGGGACATGGTCCACATGGTGAACACAGTCCACATGGCGAACATGGTGAACATGGTCCTCATGGTGGACATGGTTCCCATGGCGGACGTGGTCCCCGTGGTGGACACGGTCCTCATGGTGGGCGTGGTCCCCACGGCGAGCGTGGCCCACATGGTGGATCAGGTCGACGGCCAGGTGGGGGTCATTAAGAGACATCATTAATTTTTCATATGACTTCTTCAATTAATTATTTATTTCACTTGATGACCATCTTTTTATGACAATTTTTATGAAGCTATTTTTCTCTTAATGTTCCTGGTGAGCATTATAAGCTGTGTTGGTTTTTTTATTAGTATGATTATCATCAACAAGGCTATCATGTTTATATTGTTTATCACAAAAAAGGTGTCTTCGCGACCTCAACTTCAGACCCAAGCCGATTTAAGAAAATATTTTCCGGCACACATCAGTCACAGGGTCACGAACACACCGGCCTGGGCCAAAAGCAAAATCCTCATTTTCGCGCGAAGAAATCAGGTGTGCCGATGAGCTAGGGATGGTTTCGTCCGGCTAAGCATAATCCCAGCCCAATAGCCCTTCTGACCTGGGTGATTTTTATTTGCGGCCCGGGTCCGTCCAAGAGGTCGCGAAGACACCTAAAGCTTTAATGCATGTTCTCTTTTTGACAATTGCAATATGATTTATGAATGATAATATTGTAATGGTTTCTGTGATTTGGTGCGGTCGTCCTTGGACGACTATCGGCCCAGAAATGAAGTGCCTATGAGTGGTAATAGGACTTCGTATTACATGAAAGATCGAGCGGTCTCAGTAGCCCAAATACTACCAAAGACGACCCATCTGATCTCAAGTCCGACCTTAAGACTATACAATGAAAGAGAGTAGTTCGACCTAGTAGGCGGTTCGCTAAGCGAATGACCTAGTAAAAGGAAGAGAAAGTCTCTGTATCAAGTATAGATGTGTCTTTATTGAAAGCCAAGTGTAGACTGAGACAATGAACAGTAAAACAGTGCCCTTTATATAGTATAAGGACTTCCGGCCGACGTGACGTCGGGAAAAGACGACGTGTGGTCGTCCGGAAGTTGCGCAACAAGATGGCCGCCGGAAGCCCGACGGCCGACCCAAAATAGGTCGGGTTCTACAAAAGTTGCTTATAATGGTCCAATTCATGTACAAAATGAATATCAATGGATTCTGAGAGGTCGGGCCTCTGTACATGGGTATAAAAGGCATTAAAAGACTTAGATATAATCATATAATCATATACAACAATATAGGAGTAAAGTACAAGCAGATATATACATGTATGCGCACAATAATGAGTGTCAGATGTAAGATACGACTTGGCGTACCATCACAATATAAACACATGTATTACTATGATGGAAGCTTGGAATTACATTGATATATGTATACTGAGTAAGGAGTAAGAGAGAGAGGATAACTATCATACAATGTATCTTATAATATACTATACTGAATAAAATACATCAACATGCTTGTCACCATTACCACTAAATTGTGTTATTTTGAAAACAACTTATCATCTCTAATAGAGCATAGTAGGAGCAGGACTGACATGAGCCTGGTAGGGAGATTGATTACCTTTCGAACTGGGACTAGGTGGTTCTACAAGGAAGCTAATGGGCCATTAGCCCAAGTTATACAGATAATTGTTTTGACCTGTTACAGGAAAAAAATAAAACATGTAGAATATTCACATGTAGGTCACAATATAGAACTCTCGAGCTGTGCTATTGTCCTAGACCCACACAATGTAGACCTTTGCTTCGTCACATCTAATATTTTTAGCCCTTTTCAATCCATGCACATGTAATGCAATATATACATATTTAAATAATGTAATTCAGTAATTGCTTTTCAGTAAATTTATGATCAATGAGTTTTGTGAAAGCCCAAAGCTCGGTGAAAAGAAATGCCAGTGTTTTTATATTCATATCGATTTCATACTTTGGTCTGAATTACATAAGATTCTATTCATATTCAAATCTTGTTATTTTTTTGTTGTCTCAACCATGTTGTTTTTTATGCTATATACACAGATTATATTGATTACTTTCGTGTCACGTGAGACAGTGTGTGATCAATAGAACTGCAACTGAGTGAACCTAGGCAGACCACTTTTTTCTTCCTAGCCAACAGGTAATGTATGGATATACTTTCGAGTAATTATCATGTTTTATTGCTGGTGTTTGTGGTCTCTACATATACTCACTATTAATAATCATGCCAAAATGGCGTAGAGGATTTTATTCTGATTTTAATAATACTAATTATTATTCTCTTTCTTGTTATTGGCAGTCAGCCAGCATTCTACATTCGGTGTAAAGGTGCATTCTCCATTTTCTAGGATGAAGACCAAGATTGGAGTTGAAGAAGTAAAAGATGTGGAGGTACCAGCCTCACCCCCACCAAACTACAGTCCACATACTACTGTAGTTATTTCTACCCAGGTATGTTCTTTGCAACAGTTGTGACAACAAGAGCAGACAATTCCGCAATCACCGTTTCAAGTTGACAGAGTGCTATAAGGAATGAGTTATGCATTGATAGTTAGGTTCAAGGCCTAGTGTTGCTTATTAGTGAGTTTATTCTACATGTGCTATGGCATATGCTGATTATTGACGAATATAGAACGTTGTTGACAATCAATTATCGATGATCATTGTCTTGAAGGCGGTTGAAGAACCGGGCATGACTTGCTGGTATGTATTCAGTATCCTGTCCACCATCTTCTGCTGCCTGCCATGTGGCGTGATTGGCTTAGTTCATGCTATGGTTGCCAAACATGAAGGAGAGAGAGGAAATCGTATTGGTCACAGACGCAGACTTAACCAAGCTAAATGCTGGACATCTTGGTCTATTGCTCTTGGCATCCTTATGGTTATTTTGGTCATCGTTGGGGTAAGACCATAATAATCTGTATAATGCCGTAGTATAACACTTTACGTGCATAACGTTTATACATTGAATATGCAGCAGATACGTAATAATATGTATTATACACGACGTGTACGAGTATATGTATACCCACAGTATAGTTCTATACGAGTATGCTTGTACATGTATATCTAATAGTAGCAATATATCACGACGTGGTGATAACATATTCTAAATTTTCACAAACTTTAATTTAATAATCTCAAAGTATCATTGTTGAATAGAACTTTGTTCTTATAACAGAAAATCATTCTAAGTAACATCTACATTGTACATGTATGCAATATATATTATAATGTCCATGGTCCCATGGCATACATGCACTTAATTCATGGAATAACATGCATGTGTTATATTAAATTATGCATTATGTAGGCTACTCGAGGAGGCATACAGGTTTTCTCATGCCACAATATACGTATATGGTAGATTATTATATTATTACCTGCAGACTGCAATTTGTTATGATATCCTAAAACTTTAAAAGTTTGTAAATTGATAATTTTAGTTGGTTGTTGTGTCTCGGTGGGGACGGTACTATGGCCACCATGATGAGGACTCTCACAAGAAGGGTGGGTATGACAAGCATGGTGACATGGAAGGGCACCATGGGAAGGACAATGATGACAAGGATGATGATCACCATGACGATAAGAAAGGGCACCATGGGAAGGATGATGACGATGATGAAGAATGGAAGCACAACAAGGACGGTTTTGATAAAGACGAGTCTGAGGAAGACTGGGAAGATCATTGGGATGGAGATGATCATCATCACGACAACCACGGCGGAAAGAAACATGGCGGCTACGATAAGAAAAGAAAGTAAACTGATGCTTATCCCGATGTCATTATAAACAATTTGGCTGTAAAATGAGCATGCCATTTTTGAGTGATTCATTTTATAAAGTACTGTCACTTTCTATGCGAAAGTAAAATAATTTTATTGTGGTTTTATTGGCTTTTATATGAAGTGCTACATTTTAAAAGTTTTATACTATCTTGGTTCCTGCATAACATTTTTCTTATCCAAGAGATCAATAAAACTCTTTCGTTGAATGTTGTTGACTGCTACTCCATTACTAGCACATGCTTGTCACCAAAAGTAAGTGCAGACTAAAATTGTATTATTTTTAAAACAAGGTTTCACCTGTCCCTACTGTACTATCTAAACCACCAATGGAGTATTAATGAGTAAGACTGACGATTAAGGAGTCTGGGCTTCGTACTTCCTATACAACTGGCATGGAGCAAACGGGGAAATTATTACTGATCGACTTTAGAACTTGTATTCAAAATAAACCAAATAAACCTCATTAGCCCAAGTTTTATAATTAATTGTTTTGAATCTAGGCTAGTCTATTCATTGCTTTCCAGATCAGTTATAGAAAAAGAATAAAAGTGTGGAATATTTACATGCAGGTCACAAATACATGTATAGAACTCTCTGGCTGTTTTATTGTTATTCTAGACCCACATGCAGACCTTTGAATTGAAAATTTGAGTGGATCACTATTAGGTACAATATTACTAAAAAACATACAACTATATAGCACTCTTGCCTCTTAGTATATATGCATACTCGTACATGTATATATAATGGAATTAAATTCAGTAATTGCTTTTGAATAAACGCATGATCGTTGAGCTTTGTGAAAGCTGTAAACTCAGTAAATAATTACATGTAAATATTGTGCAATATTAAAGACTCCACTATTTTTGGTTGAGGGGTTAAACAACCCTAGGTGAACAATCTACAAGCCTTCTAGGTGAAGCAGTTCCACCTGCCACAGATACCCCAAAGCAAATCAGAGACACTATTCACCCCTGGTGGAAGTAAACAATTTCTGTTTGGGTAGGACAATCCTTTGCTGAACCCCATTGCCTCTTTAGTTGCCTGTAATTCAAAATTTTCCTCTCCCAAGTTCTTCTGGAGGACAAGTTCGTCTGGAGGACAAGCTCTTCTGGAAGACAACTTTGAATTAAATAGTCAATGTATAATCACCAATCAGTAGTTTACAAAATACAGGTTTTTATATCAATAATTACCATATTATCAGAGCATGTAGTAAAACAAATATTTTGGAATAATGGAAGTTGTAGTACTACAACCCCATTAGTTAGGCTTAGAAATAGAAAGTCATATTCATCAAATACAAACTATGTGGCTACTAAAAGCATGACAGTTAACACATTTGACAGCAAAATATTTGTTTTTGCTAAGGTAGTAAATAGTAATAGCCTCTTAGATCTTCATTATGCGGCAAAATATGTGAGGAAGAGCACAACTCCTCCATCTGAAGCTTTAATTACCTCTACAGGTATTCTATTTATGACTGACTACAATGTGTTTAATATTGTTGTAAGGTTACTAGTAGGAACTAGTGCTAGTCACTCCTGTAACACTACCTTCTCTTCATAATAGAGCTCTCCTGGGCCTGGCTCTTCTTCATTATTTCCATAACCTGTTACTGTTAGCTACAAGGATATCTAAGGACTAACTTGGGGGGAAAGCATTTTTATTTCTAACAACTGAAATTGGTTATCCAATCAGGCATTTGATTAGAGTATCCAACCAGGTGTTGTACACACCCATAGAGTTATCTCTATGTACACACCTCATCACTGGTATTAGTTGGTTGACTACTTGAGAACTACCTCATCCTGATCAAATATAATACATAATATATAGTCATTGTAGTCCTATAGAAACCTACTGAAATATCATTGTAAATAGGTGTAAGCAGTAAGCTGTTCACTAGCTGCTAACAGTTTGAAGTCAACAGTACAACTAACTGCTTCCTTCTTTCCTGACAATATTCAACATGGGCAAACCGATATCAGAGTTTCAACAGCAAAAGTATGAGGGAGGTTATGCTACATTAAAGCTTGGTGATGGAGAGCCTGCAACACTGGTATGTTAACATTATTTACCACTACTCAGCAATACTCCTAGGTAAAGGAACATTTTGAAAATGTCAGTTTGAAACAGGACGTTCCGAAAACTTTCTTTTGGGGTTTGGGGATTAACTAAGGATTGGAGTTTCGGGATTGGGGTTTTGCAGTTTTCGAAACGTCCTGTTTCAAACTGATATTTTCGAACAGTCGCAAATTCATGCTCCTAATATCTACAGATCTACAGATATCCAGTTGGCATATTCAACTGTGCAATTTCCATAATGTCTAGTAAAACATTAATTTAGAATAAATACAGGAAAAAAACTGCAAACTGAAGTGTATTTCCGCATATCGTCTCATATTCTTAGCTGTTATATTGTTTTCGTAGTCAATTGATGACCAATAGTAGCCAGTTCTAGGCGCATAGGAACATTCTTGTAACACTAGTAATTGATTGCTAGCCTTTAATTGTGCATGATTTAGTATTTTCGTCACTAACGGTAAGATTTTTTGCCATTTGCCTGAACGTTATCCCTGACAGTATTTCCGGTAAATTGCTGTCTCTTTGTAACATGCTATCGGCTATCGGCTATCGGCATTTCTGAGGGTATATAAGGCAGCTTCCTCCATGCTGCTTTTTCTTTTACTTCAACTACATTCTATATATCTGTATACAATATAAATTATATAATAAAAATACAATTATTATATAATTGTTATTAAACTTTGTACAATTGTGTGGCGTCGGTTGTTCATGCCTAGCAGGGTAGTACCTAATAAATAGTGGCTGTGAAGCAAGCATAGTTAGACTATTTAAGGTAACTACCTCATGAGTAGGCCATTGCGCCCATGCTCTGTGTGGAACTGGAGTTAGATAACAACAATGATAACAAACATTTGCGCAAAAAATGCAAATGCAATAAATTGTTTGCTCTGTCGAATTTTTTTAGGTGGAAGACAAATCCGGTTGCTGGTATGTGCTGAGTATCCTATCCACCATTTTCTGCTGCCTGCCATGTGGTGTGATTGGACTGGTTCATGCTATGATTGCTAGACATGAGGGAGAGAGAGGAAACAACTATGGATACAGACGTCGACTGCGCCAAGCTAAATGCTGGACTATTTGGTCTATTGTTCTTGGGCTACTGGTCATAATCCTGATGGTGAGTTTTATAATTATGTTAGAGATGTGCTACAGAAATTTTGACACACTGTTTTTTTCTCAGACGTAGTTGACTCACTATATTAATTTTATTTTACTTCTGTTAACATATTCTTTCCATGTATAGTGCATCTAGTCACAGTGTTTTGATAACCATAGGTCTCTATGTTTATGGTCGAGGTACATGTAATTAGGTTTGGATTCAGTGTTGAATGCTAACAATGCGTTGCATGGTGAAATTAAAGCAAAGAGGAACATTCAAGCATGTCCTTAATATACTAATAAAAATATGTAGGCCTAATGAATAGGTAATAGACACCAAAACAGTACAATCAGTATATAAAATGGTTGCTAAAAGTGCAAATGTTAATACTACTACCTTATTTTTATATACAATTAGACATCCACATCCTACAGCATATTTAGCAAACTAGATCTCTAATCTGTTTAAGCATCAACAGATGGGCTCTAAATGAATAAATTATTATAGTTATTCATAGAGTTTGAACTTGAGAGTTATAGATTGACCACTACACTAACCTGGTACCCTGTGTAGAGTTATAGATTGACCACTACACTAACCTGGTACCCTGTGTAGAGTTATAGATTGACCACTACTGCACTAACCTGGTACCCTGTGTAGAGTTATAGATTGACCACTACACCAACCTGGTACCCTGTGTAGAGTTATAGATTGACCACTACACTAACCTGGTACCCTGTGTAGAGTTATAGATTGACCACTACACTAACCTGGTACCCTGTGTAGAGTTATAGATTGACCACTACTGCACTAACCTGGTACCCTGTGTAGAGTTATAGATTGACCACTACACCAACCTGGTACCCTGTGTAGAGTTATAGATTGACCACTACACTAACCTGGTACCCTGTGTAGAGTTAAATCTCATTTTAAAAAAGAACTGAGCGACAACTTGTACAAATTCATTGATTAAGGAAGTAATAAACAATAAGATTCTGAAATGAATCAGTTATAGGAGCTTTTGCAACACCTGAAAGTATATTCATGTTTCCTGTAGTGTAGGTTGATTCTGGTAGAACAGACTGAGACCAAAAGTTATGCAAATATTGTTTAGTGGAGCAGTGGACTGTAGTGGTGGACTGTTCATTGGTAAACAAGTTACAGTAGCTAAGTAAAATCTCTCTGCTCAGGAGTTGTCATATTTAAATCAATGCTCAACCAATTAAATTACTCTGACCAGAGCACAAAACAAACAACACCAGTAGTGTAGTAGTAATAAGTACATGTATAATACCTGCATGTCCTGTCGGAGATGTGTTATGAAACCATCATTAATAATCTACATTTTGACAGGTAAATGTTTTTTTGTTCACTTTAGAAAGAAAATGTTTCTCTAATTGTGCTCCAATTTCTTTACTTTTAGATTGTGTACCTTGTCTGGCTCATGAAGCTCCTCACTATGATTAGAGAGAGCCAAGCAGCTGCAACTGGTCAACAAATAAGACCTTTACACTACTAGACAGCTAAATCATCCACATTCCACTCTATGGGTAATACGAGTATTACGTCATGTTCAACTGAGCGATTTCCTCCTCGTACTTCAATATTGACATACTTATGAAATAACTTTATCAAACTGTATGCAGCTAAAACTGTTGCCAACTCATCCTTTTCAGTGCTTTTTTATACCTCCTACTATATTATCATAAGTGGTGTATTTCTATTTTTTAATAAAGCTTACGACTCATTATTTCGTACTAGTGGAATTCATTTCTGTGTGTTACTACAGTAAAAATCAAACTAACAGTTAGCCTGTTCCTCGGCAAATGATTTCATCTCTGTGCCATCATGGTATCAGCAGTTGGTAGCATTGCTTTTATTTATTATTCATTTATTATCTTAGTTTGTTCAGTAATAAACTCTTTTATATTCTAGACTAGTGTATACTGTTTGCTGAGTTATATTGTAATGTTTTGGGAGGTTGTGTGTGTATGTCGCCCTAAGACGACCACCTTGCCAAAATGAAGAACCTATGAGGGGTGCTAGGTCTTCTCATTACATGGAAGATCAACAGGTACTAGTAGTCCAATGACTATTCAAGACAACCCATGTGGTCCCGAGTCAATGCTATCTTGCTATACTGAGAAAGAGTATGTTCAGTCCTAGTAGGCAGTTCGGGGAAGTAAGGTCGAAGACCTTGTCAACTGGAATGACCTATACTACGAGAGAAGACTCTATATTAAGTAGTATAGAAGTATCTATATTGAGATCCAAGCATCAACTGAGACAATGAACATAAAAACAGTGTGCTTTATATACTATTAGAACTTCCAGAAAAAGTTCTGGTAAAAAGGCCGACGTAGTGTAGTCCGGAAATTGCACAACAAGATGGTGGCCGGAAGCCTGAGGCCGACCCAAAACATGTCGGGTACAACAGAAGATGCTTAAAATCATCCAAATCATGTGCAAAATTAATTACAGCTAATTCTGAGAGGTCGGCCCTCTTTACATGGGTATAAAAAAGGACATAATTGCTCAGTAATGCATACAACAAGTGTATAAGAGTGGAGTAGTTATAAGGGTATGGTCAAAACACGCATAACAATATGGATACGAGTCAAGTGTAGGTAAGTACAGAGTGTTTAAGGACTTAGACAAGTAGCGCCGTGACAACTACTCTGCACTTAGGGTGCTATAATGTCCATCAGGCAAGCTGAGGTTGTGTAAGCAAATGTCCTGACCATTACAATATGCATACAATGTATTTTAGCATAAAATAACACTTTGTTGCAGTAATTTCCTCAAAAGCTCATTCAAAGATGTCCATGATAATCAGACAGTACAAATAATATTATATTATGGTATTATAGCCAGGGCTGTAACAATTATTTCCCTTTGAGAAGTCTCAGGGTGGTTACCTACTAGACCCCTGCTAAACAGCATATGCAGTTTATACACCATCTTTTCCAATTGTGAAAATTGTAGCTAACATAATATTTGAGCTTGAGTAGATTTTTGGGAGGGAAGTGCATACCATTGCTTCCAGATTGTTTCAACTCTGAATACTAGTATTGTCAATCTGTGGCATTATATAATAATATTATATGAATATTCCAATTGTCCATATGGCTGGTGAATCAGAAACTGCAGATTCTGAGCAAGTTCTGAGTCATCTACATGTATGTGATAATCAGTGAGCCGTTATGTAGTAACACTGTAAAAAGCATGAAAATAGCTGATAGAAAGACATCACTGATACATGTAGATGTATTGTTATTCAGAACAATTAATCCACTACAAAGTGAAGTTGTCTTCTCTCCCTGCGTAACTGATACTCCTACACTGCTTCCTCCTTCTCTGATAAAATCCAAGATGACCGAACTTGTATTCGGTTTGAACAGCAAAAGTATGAGGGAGGATATGCTGCATTAACACATGGTGATGGAGAGCCTGTAACACAGGTATTTTATGATTACATTTATAACATTGATTTTATTTATTACATTGTGTTATCATGTCTATGATCAGGGCTTAGGTTAGATCATTTTGGTGGGAAAACAGAGACGGAGGAGAGGGTGGTGTAAAACAATGGAAGGGATCAAATTTTTAAAATGATGTTTTGGACCATTTTGTTTTGCTCACTGGGAAGGCCGTGCCTCCTTGCTTTGATAATAATAGTATGTGAATAGATACAAGATAAAAGAAAACTGCAGAGATTTCTAGATGCGAATTTGTTATAACTAGCATGAGCACTTGCTTGCGATCCAATACCATTACCAAAGACTTGCAGCACATGAAAACACATTAAATATCAATAATTTACAGATTAGCGATTGAAACTATTGAATTCTAACATGCTGTTGCAAAGTTGGCAAATTTTTTAGTACATATGGGGGGGGGGGGGGGGAGAGTGCAAGAAACACCCAAGATGAAATGTGCAAGTGGGCACTAAAACATTGTTTCCTGTAGCGTGTTGCCAGGTGGGTAAGGGCACACAACTCTATTATGTTTAGGGTTCATCTACCAACATTGTATGGATTAACTAATTGAATTGAAGTCTAAGTATTACCAGCTGGATGAATGATGGGATATAAATCTGGGAAGACACAAGAAAACGACTCTGATTGTATTTAATGGTTGCAAAATAATAATGTATTGCATGCAGCACCAGTAGTTACATGTATGCTGAGTAGTTCAGTTATATAGGGTTACACTAAGGAGTGAGAGTTATCTCAATAAACATAAGCAACAAGAGAGAACAACTACAGGGTAGAGTAACAACGACACAATAAATACTACAATAACCTGATATGAATAATATAAAAATTTTAATATAATTACATAATAGCAATGGTGAAGCAAGTGTTACCAGATTCAATGTCCTAAGTTGCCTATCCCAATACTAGTAACTCTTAGCCTTATCCAACTTCTAGCTTTTACTCAACAACAAGCACAGATAGCTGTGGGTATCTTTGCTTGACTTCTCTCCCTCCAGTATTACATTGGATATACACAGATATTGCATGAACTTTACTGGACTTTTCAAAATCTAACTTATTAAACATAAACCATACTAATTAGGATCCCGGGGATAAAGTCACATGACTATTAGTATTTATTAGGAAGGATTAGAAATGACTTGTATGTCTGTACTACACTATTATACTTGTTCCCTGTAAGCTCATTTCATCACCTGTCACATGTTCCTTGTTACATCATCTTTTAGAAAATAGAAGAACTATAAGACCTTGCGGTAAAGTTATGGAGGTTTTCTGATTTATAAACGTATAATAGACACATAAATAAGTATCAAGTGACAAACATGTAAAAATACAGGCCTAAATATACAGAAGTCATTTTACATGAGTTAGTAGTTACATCATTTTGCATTAGAAATAAGACAGTGTATGTGAAGGCAAATGCTCTACATTGTACCTTGTTGAAATTTACTTTTGTTATACATCCTTCTGTCATCATACACAGTTTCTATATACATGTAGCAGTGCAGGTATCAGTACCTTGCATCGTGTTGGTTACTAGCTGAGGCATATTTTCCTTGCTTTACAGTATCTCAATAGCCTGACTTTGACTCATGATATAATACAATACAATACAATACAATACAATACTCATTATATAATACAATATAACGCATTGGTTTTCTGTTCATTAGCTAGGAGAACTCTTAAGAAGTAAGACAGTTTCTTTCTACAATAATAGTAAACATGACAAAGTCAGAGTTTGTAAACACACAGGAGAAGGTACAGCCTGCATATACTGCTGTACAACTTAGTGATCCTGCACCTTTAACACAGGTATATCAGTATATCAGCATTATTGTAATATAACTAATATGAATATACATGTATATGTGCAGTAATAGTTTATATGCTGGTCTCATAGAATGTTATGACTATATTATGTATACTATGTGATGTGATACCAAACATTTTTCGACTTTTGGCTGTGTGATCCATTGTCTAATGATGTGCATCATATAATTTATATACGTATAGACACCTAAAATCTTTCTACTCATATTTATTTGTTATTATCTCATTTCTCAAAGAAAAGATAAATTAAAACAGATAAGTTGCGAACCTCTACTACTATTCTCAAAATAGTTTTTTCATATAACCTGTTATATGCCGTGTACTTATTCTCATATCAGGAAGAGGAATGCCAGACTACCTGCTGGTATGGGCTGGGTATCCTGTCCACCATCTTCTGCTGCCTGCCATGTGGTGTGATTGGTATGGTCCATGCTATGATTGCCAAACATGAGGGAGAGAGAAGGAACTATGCTGGCCACAGACAAAGACTGCACCAGGCTAAATGCTGGACCTGCTGGTCTATCGTTCTTGGATTGATCTTTGCTGTTCTAATGGTATGTATGATAATAACCATGTCCCCTGTTCTGGTAATGCACTAGGAATACTTGTATATATTTTAACTTGTTAACAAATTTTGCAAATAGTAGGTAGTGAAGGTTATAAGTTCATTATAGACCTGGAAAAATCAGGCACTGTTCCAAATATACATGATATTATGCTGCCTATGTTCACAATAAGTACAAAGTTAGTAGTTATCTACGCAGTTACTCCTTGTCTACACTAATTTATTGTTAGAAGTTATGCTCTCCTTAGCAGCCAGCACAGCACAGTGCAACATTTATACTCCTTGCAAACCGCCATTGGTAGAAGCTATCGGTCCCTGCAGGCTTTTCGTGAACATTGTACATGAATCCACCTCCTTATAGCAACCAGTTCCTTGAATTTCAGTTCTAGATGACCAGCCACTAAATTTAGATATATTCTATACATAGCCTCGCCGCACTTTTGTTTGTAGTTGTTGTACACCCTCTGGTACATGGGGTTCATCGCCTGCCCGGGTGGATGGTATAGTGGTCACTACTTCAACTATGATGGATGGAACCAAACAAGCACCACCACCACCGTTGGATCCGCTTCATCCACTCCAAAAGTTTTCCTATGAGTACAAGTACATGTTGTGTTGGCTTGCTTTATAGGCTAAAGCAATTTTCTCATCGTATGTTGTAATGTATACAGTGGAACATTACTGTATATCGAACTTTACCATATAACTGCAGTTGTAGCAGTGTTTATCTATAAAAATATCAATATTATATTCAAACTTGTACTTGATGTGGGTGAGCAGTTACTATGTTACTATGTTTCGTAAAAGTCTTTCCTCTATGATCTACAGAGTAATCAAGTCACATTAGTATAGACATTGTTTTGTCAAACCAAGGAGGAAAGAGATGTTATGTCCTCATGCTAATAGGAGTTACATAATAATTGTACTAACCTTTGTTTAGGTACATTACATAACAAACTATGTGACAGGTGTTAGTATTACATAATAGACATAGTATATAAGTAGAGAGATAGATAGGCTTTTCCCTTTTACTATGCCAAGACACCACCAGAGAGTATTATGACAATAAACCAAGAGTTCCCAACCTTTTTTAATCCATGTACCCCTTAGCATTCATTTAGTAAATAATTTACCCCTTTGTAGCGAACAACGTACCCCTTTGTAAAACTGTGTTTAATCAATGATATCTTTGATTTAATTAGTATCTTCGAGACCTCTTGGACGAATCTGAGTTTCAAATAAAAATCCCAAGATGGCCGCCCGGCCTAGGCCACAAGAGCTATTGGCCTGGGAGATTTTGCTTGGCCGAACGAAACCATCTCTAGCTCATCGGCACACCTGTGTTTTCACACGAAAATGGGCCGGTGTGTTCGCAATTCTGTGACGGATGTGTGCTAGAAAGTTTTTTGCGAGTTGACCTGTGCCTGAATGTTAGGTTGTGAAGACACAAATTATTACAAAATGTGTCACTTAAACTGTTAGATAAATGCAGTATGGCATGAAATTTTTATTTATCAATTATTTAATGACAACTATGTAATATAACTTTCATCATTGTAGCGTTTTATGGCTTTCACACTGGTTTAGCTCAACTTCATTTGCATCAGCGAACCATTAGAAGTTCAGTTCAGTAATAGATAATGGTAATTCATAACTGATAGTTCAACTGAAAATCACTGTCAAAAGTATCTCAAATTGATAACTTGTTTTGTACCCCCTTAGATTTCTAAAATGCACCCCTAGGGGTACATGTACTCCAGGTTGGGAACCCCTGCAATAAACGTATAATATACACAACCCAACAGTGGTAAATGTGGTAAGGTGCAGGTAAGGCAAAATTACAATGATGTTAAAGAGGGAGAATCTCCAAAATTGACCAAAACCAAACAAACAGCTGAATAGCTTGTTGAATAGTACTTGTCTAGAGCTATTCAAAAAGGTCAGTACAAGGGCAGATGATATGTCAATGTGTATGGGATGTAATATTTTATTAGTAAGTTTGTTCTTTGAAATAAAAAATGTGATACTACTATCATAATATAGGTGTGCAATTGAGGGACGAGTAGAAATAACCACCTTATGTTTGATTCAGCAAGATGGCTGTGGTTTTCTTTGCGACAACAATCACAATAATATAGCTTTGTGAAGAAAAGTTATATGTTTGCCTCGAACATCAACAGCACCACATGCATTCTGCATCACGTATGAAATGTATATTATAAAAATAAAGTTAGGACATCACTTTTCCATACATGCACCCAATACATGTAAGCTACAGCAGGTACCCAATACAATACATGTAGGCTACAACAAACCAGGAACATAGGTAATACTTTTAAAACATAAGCCGCTATTATTGTGAACCGACATTACACATGGGATACATGTAGTTTTATGGTGAATAGTCTGGCAACAGTTTTACTCATGTTGAATTATCTAATCTCCACTGTGTAATAATTTATACTAATAAGATATGTATGTGCATGTTGAAATTTCTTGATTCTTATGTAAAATAAGTTTGATGGTGAACTCATGAGGTAAATATTAATAACATAATATTATAACATACAGTAAGTTAATTGGATAAATCAAGGCATGTATTTTGGAGAAAGAGATATAAAATAATTGCATGCAGTTAGACGAATATGCATATAATACCACATACAGGTAATATGCATACACTGCCGTGGGTCCTACCTAACTAATAAGCAACTACCAGCTGCCTGTCAGATACCACCCACACCTTTGGATTAGAAATGACTTGTATGTCACTATAATACTTGTCCACTGTAAGCTCATTCCATAACATGTCACATGTTATGTATTACATCATCTTTTAGAAAATTCGTTAAATTCTGAAGGTTTTCTGATGTATAAGCATATTATTATAAACACGTAGAAGTATCAAGTAGAAGCATCAGACGACAAACATGTAAATGTGTAAAAATACAACCCCAAATATGCAGAAGTCAGTTTACATGAGTTATGTAAGTAGACGTTTTAAAGCTATTTGCATTGTAAATAGGACAGTATATGTTAAGGCAAATGGGCGAAACAAATGCAAATGTTTTACTTTGTTGAAACTTACTTTCGTTATACATCTGTCACCATACATAGTTTCTTTATAGCAGTTACAATTATCATGGTACAAGTATAATATGCAGTGCATGTAGCAGTACATTGTACCTTGCTACAGCTAGAATAGTCATATATGTTATACTGTAGCGAATTCGTACTACATGGGAGTTGTCTTCTCTTTATTTTGTAAGTTATCTACTCTTACCCCAAAACCCCAACCACAACATATCTAGACATGTCCTCGCATGTATTTTGTAACTGCTTACTAGCTGAGGCATATTTTCCTTACTTTACAGTATCTCAATAGCCTGACTTTGACTCACTATTGGATTATCGTATTATGTATAATACAATCTAATGCATTGGTTTTCTGTTCCTTTCCAAAGAGAACTCTTAAGAAGTAAGACAGTTTCTTTCTGCAATAATAGTAAACATGACAAAGTCAGAGTTTGTAAACACACAGGAGAAGTTGCAGCCAGCATATACTGCTGTACAACTTAGTGATGGCACACCTTTAACACAGGTATATCAGTATATCAGCATTATTATAATATAATACTAATATTCATTATATACACGTACTTTATGTGCGGTATAGTGTACATGATCTCATAGAATGTTATGACTATAATGTTATGTATACTATGTGATGTCATACCAAACACCTTGGAATTTTAGATTGTGTGATCCATTGTCTAATGATGCTCATGGTAAAGTTTATGTATTATTAGATGTAGCCACAAACAACCTAAATAGCCATCTTTCTACTCGGTATTTGATTTATTATATCTCATTTGTCAAAGAAAAGTTGAATTGAGACATCTAAGTTTCGGACTTCTGCAACTAATCCCAAAATAATGTTTGCGTATTTCTTGTTATATGCACTGTACATGTGGTTAAATCTTTAAGAGGAATGCAAGACTAGCTGTTGGTATGTGTTTGGTATTCTGTCCACCATTTTCTGCTGCCTGCCATGCGGTGTGATTGGTATGGTTCATGCTATGATTGCTAGACATGAAGGAGAGAGAGGAAACTATGCTGGCCACAGACAAAGGCTGCACCAAGCTAAATGCTGGACCTCCTGGTCTATCGTTCTTGGATTAACCTTCTTTCTTCTAATGGTAAGTATGACAATAACCTTGTCCGGTGTTCCAGTAATGCGCTAGGAATCCATATTTTAACTTGTAGCAATTTAATGACTTAGTGGAGGTTTTAAACTAGAAATTCAGGAGTTGATATTGCTCCAAATATTGCACTACATGGTATTATGCTGCCTGTGTGTACACTCAGTGCAAAGTTAGTAGGCAGCTACACTAATTTATTGTTAGAAGTTATGCTCTCCTTAGCAGCCAGCACAGCACAGCCCAGTGCAGCATTTATACTCCATTGGTAGAAACTATCGGTCACTGCAGGCTTTTCGTGAACATTGTACATTGCTCCTTATAGCAAACAGTTACTTGAGTTTCAGTTCTAGATGACCAGCCACTAAATTTAGATATATTCTATACATGGTCTCGCTGCACTTCTGTTTGTAGACGCTGTATGCCCTCTGGTACATGGGGTTCATTGATTGCTCCCGTGAATGGTGCAGTGGTAACTACAATGTGCATGTACTTCAACTATGATTCGTGGAACCGAAACACGGCCACCACCGTTAGATATGGTTCATCCATTCCACAAGCTTCATAGTGTCGGCATGCTTTACAGGTTAAAGCAATTTCATCATCTTATATTGGAACATACAGTGGAACATTACAGTGACATGAACGTTACCATAAAACTGCAGTAGTAGTATTATTAGTAGAAATATTAATATTTCATTCAAATTTGTACTTGATGTGCTTATATAGCTACTATGTTCCGTATAACTAACAATACGTCTATCTTGTCTATCATGTATGTCAATGTGCATTGGATGTGATATTTTATTAGTAAGTTTGTTTGTTGAAATAAAAGAATGTGACACTACCATCATAATAATTATAGGCAACATGAGCAATTGAGGGACGAATAGACGCCTTATGGTTGATTCAGCAAGTTGGCTGTGGTTTCCTTTGCAATGATATGTCGCCCTCCCAAACATAGTTTGTGAAGAAAAGTTATATGTTTGCCTCAAACGTCAACAGCACCGCATCTATTCTGCATTTGTTTATGAAATGCATATTCAAAACAATGCGAGGATATCACTTGCAATACATGTAGGCTACAGCAAGCCAGCAAGATACATGTACTACATGTACACATACATGTAAGCCGCTATTATATTGTGAGCCAACACTACATGTGGGACACATAGTTTTGTAGTGAATAGTCTGGTAAGAGTTTTGCTCAGGTTGAATTATATCATATGCATTATTTCTACTGCGTAATAATTTATACTACTAAGATAATTGTATGAGGATTCTGAATTTTCTTATCACTACATGTATATGTATATTATATTATTGTTATAATAATAATGATGGACTCAGATTATATTATATACATAATGTAAATGAATAGTAAAAATATATAATATGCAGTAAGTTAGTTGAATCAATCAAAGCACATATTTCGGATAAAAGGTTGTAAAATAATTACACACATCGGCAAGGATAGGCATATTATGCGTTATGTCACATACATGTAGATGTAGTATGCATACACTCCAGCAGATCAACTACCTGATATACCAACCACACTTTTGGAGTGACTTGAGCTGCCAGCAGCTGTAATACACTTGAGAGATTGTTGCTCTGGTTTTCTATTCACACTAAGTCTGGGTTGTGACATTGAGAGAAATCCACAATATACAATGTGATATGATTGTATGCTTGGGCACTGAGCTCTTCATTCAAATATAAAGTCAGCAAAAATAATTACCAACCGATAAGGATCTATCTATGTGTAATGTAATATAAACTGTGTTTCTATTATGTCCATAGATCTATGGAACTATTTTTGCTAAGGATAGTTTTTAAGACACCAGTATACGACGGCCTAACTGTAATATGTGTACGTTCCACTCGTAATAGTGGCACCCCCACTGACTTAGGATAGGATAGTGAATTATGTCCATAGATAAGGATAATCAGGATTGAGAGAGGGAAATGCAACGAGTGAACTTTTTTCTCAAAGTGAAATGTGTTATACACCACATAGCGTTATGTGGGCTACTCTAGTGTAGACATGTAGGTTATTCTATTCTACAATATACAATGGTGGTGGAAATTATGGGACCGCTCTTGAAATTTTGACTTCTTTGTGAGAGAACCCTCTTGTAATCACTTTTTTTTGCATAAAAACTGTTAACTAGCATATTAATAAAAAGCTTATTCCTCAGTTTTCAGATGAGCATTATTTATTACAATTACCACTGAATGTCAAATTGGCAACATATTGTGGCAATTTTAATTTTCATATATGTCATATTGTCATTCCATTGAACATTGTTAGTAAACATAATTATTTTGATTTTATTGACCAGTAACTCTTTGAAACTATGTCCTGACTCTGAGAAGGGTTTTTGAGGTTTGTGTATGACTTAGTGTTCTGTTGGTCAACATTTTAGTTTTAATCACAGAGTGGCAGCGGCAGCGGCCTACGTGTTTTAGTCTTCTGATGTGCATTGGCTTGTCTCTAGATATAATTCATCCAATGGTGGCTCATAAGTTCTATTGGGGTTCAAGTTTGGTGACTGGGCTGGCGATGGAAAGACTTGGACATTGTGACCGTTCGCCCACTTTTTGGCAAACCAGGCTATGTGACAGGCTGCGTTATCTTGTTTCAAGATTCAATCACCACTAAAGAGCTGTCTGGCAATAGGCAGCATCACTGTTTCCAAAATTTTGCGATATTTGTTAAAAATCTCTGTTGCATCAACAAACTGAAGACGTCGAGGACCAAATAGACAGAAGCAGTGCACATCTGGACTGATGCGGGATGCTTGATGGTGGGTAGGATGCACCTTGAGCTGAACTGCCTTACTTGGCCTTCCTGTCATGTAACTGTTGCCATTGTGATTTTGGATGGTAAAGGTGCTTTCCTCACTAAAAAGCATCTTTTTGACTGATACGTTGCCTAATAGAGGTTTCCCTTGGTCCACTTCAGCCTCGCTTGTCTCTGTATCTCTGTCAGCAGAGGCTTTCTTCGAGCTTTGCACACCCAAACTCCATTTTCTCTGAGCACTCCGCAAACAGTGAATGGAGCTAATTCAATTCCAGTGGATTCTCAGAGCTCTTTGGACATTTGGGACTCAATGAAATCTCTAATTGCTAGTGGGAGGTATACAAGATTCCTGGTAACTCTCCTTGTTGCCAGTTTCCTTTGTCTATAACTTTGTTACTCTTCAGGCTACCCCTCTCCTTCCAGCACTTAATTGTTGTTAGCACACCATTCTTTAAGCAGGCAATTTACTTGGCATTTTCATGCTGTGATTTTCCTTGCTCACACTGATTGAATGGTAACAGTACGCTCTTCTTAAGAAAGATGCAAGTCATGAAATTCTTGCGAAGATCTTACAGTTTTTGCACATTCTAAAAGTTGATGTAACGAGGAACAAGGAACATCTGACGGGTGATGAAATGAGCTTACAACAGACATACATGTACGTGTACAAGTTATTTCTAATCCTTCCTATAATAAATAGTCATGTGAATTTATCCTCAGAATCCTGGTTGGCATGGTTATTTGTTATTTTGAAAATATAAATATACACCTGCAATAGCTATAATTAGAGGATTAGTAGTCAATCGAACTGAAAATGGCCAACAATTATGCTTGGGAGCAGTAATACTGTAGCATATTGTCTGCAGATCTTAACAGATCAGGCGGCCTGTTAGTGTCAATTTTCACTGGGCTGCTAGGCTGGGAGTAGACCTGGTGTACCTGCTGCTTTTGTCAATATTTTGAATAAAAATTTAAATTAAATTGGTTAGTGTGAGTCTACATGTAGGTAATCACCTTGAGTCCTCTCAACTTGAAATAGTCGTTACAACCCTGGCTACATACTACTATAATAATAACATAGAATGTGATAGTACTACATGTATGGTATTATTTTGTCTTTGATGCATATTATAAAATGTACAGCCTGTCCAATGATTGTGAATATCTTAGAGTGAGTTTTTGAGGAAATGATTTAAATAATGTATTATTTTGCACTGAAATTTAGTTTCTACAAACAAATACATACAATTACGTTTCATTTAGAAAATTAGTTACATTTACCAAAAAAATATACACTTCAAGAGTATAAAAGAGCGTATTACTGCACAAAATAACATCATGGACGAACAATAAAAGCAGTCCTGCCAACTGCTTTTTACCCTTGGCACAGAAATTATCTGTCAAGAAACAAGCTCAGTGTCAATGATCTTACAATGAGGGTTCAACTTCTTTCTGTAGTAACATTCAGAAATAAATTCCAATAGTAGCAAATAATAATGATAAGCGGTACTTCTTTTCAAAATATAGAATAATTTGATTTTTTGATAATAATTGGTAGGAGATAGAAAAGCACTTAGAAGGTTGAGTTGGCAACAGTTGCAGCATGGGGTCATGGTGCGATAACTCCAGTACTGCAACTGGCATATAGTTTGATAAAAGCATGTCAATATTTACACATGTACTCGTAATATTGTAGTTGCAAGAGAAAATCACTCAGTTAAACATACAATAATTGCGTTACTCATAGAGATAGAGCGGCTGCTGTAGCTGTTTGCGAGTTTTAAGGCTTAGTAGTGTAAAGGTCTTATTTGTTGTCCAGTTGCAGCCGCTTGATTCTCTTTAATCATAGTTAGGAGTCTCATGAACCAGACAAGGTACGCAATCTAAAAGCAAAGAAATTGGAGCACAACTAGAGAAAGATTTTCTTTCTAAAGTGAACAGAAAAACATTTACCTATCAAAATGTAGATTATTAATGATGGTTTCATAACATATCTCTGACAGGACAGGCAGGTATTATACTTTTGGAGCTACTACTGCACTACTCCTGTCATTGGTTGTTTGTGAACTGGCAAGAGCAAGAGTTTAGTTGAACATGATCTAGGCCTACTATCACTGTTCTACACAACACGTTTGCATATCTCTCAGTGACATTATTTTGCTTTACCCAGAATCCACCTGAGCTACCAGAAACACGAATATACCGTGTCTAATTGTTTCCAAAACTAAAATAAGGTAGCATTATATTTGCACAACTTATAGTAACCATTTTATATACTGACTGTATTGTTTTGGTGTCTTTTACCTATTTATTAGGCCTACATATTTTTATTATTATCGGGACATGCTTCAATGTTCCTTTTTGCTTTAATTTCACAAGGCAAGTATTATTAATGTTCGACACTAAATCCAAACCTAATTACGCTAACCATAAACATAGAGTCCTATGGTTAACAAAACCCTGGGACTAGATGCACCTAGCCTAAACAGGGAAAGAATATGTTGACACAACTAAAATAAAATGAATATGGCGAGTCAACTACGTCTGAGAAAAAAACAGTGTGTCAAAATTTCTGTAGCACATGTCTGACAAAATTATGGCACTCACCATCAGGATTATGACCAGTAGCCCAAGAACAACAGACCAAATAGTCCAGCATTTAGCTTGGTGCAGTCGACGTCTGTATCCATAGTTGTTTCCCCTCTCTCCCTCATGTCTAGCGATCATAGCATGAACCAGTCCAATCACACCACATGGCAGGCAGCAGAAAATGGTGGACAGAATACTCAGCACATACCAGCAACCAGACTTGTCTTCCACCTAAAAAAATTCGACAGAGCAAACCATTTATTGTATTTCTATCCTTTGCAAAAATGTTTGCAGTTTTATTATCCCTGTATCTATTCCATATTCATGCTCTCCTTTTGCTGTTGAAACTCTGATATCAGTTTGGACATAACTTCCGATGATCCCACGGACCAATCGGGGAAAAGACAGCAAGATGTGGCTATAAAATTAATTCAAGAGCTATCATTACATGCATTATAGAAAGGTGACTCAGCAAGGGAAGGTATTCACCGTTACCACAAATACCTAAATATTTGCTCGTCATACACAAAGTGACTAACTATTTTGTCGCCGTGAAGTTACCAAAATTACTAAATAGTATGCCGGCAACAGAAAAGGAAATTACTGTTAAACAAGATAAAATATCTGTTGCCACTAGGCTATAAAAACACAATTGAAAAGACTAGAAAATTGTTTGCTACTTGGATTCCACTCACTACAGTAGCTGTAGTTATTAGGAGTATTGGTAAAATCTTAACATACCAGTGATACAGGCTCTCTACCATCAATCGTTAGTGTATTATCACCTCCCTCATACTTTTGCTGTTGAAACTCTGATATTAGTTTAGCCATCTTGGATGTTGTCAGGAAAGAAGGAAGCAGTTAGCAGTACTGTTTACTCCAAATTAGCTAGTGAGCAGCTAACACCAATATGATCTTTTCAGTACGGTAGGTGTTGATAGGATGGTTATCAGGTAGCCTGAGCGCCAAGTCATTTGTAATCTGGTGCCATAGTCTACCAACCGAGTTGATGGGCTAACCCTTCTCACACACAGTCATTGTAAAATAATAATATGTATGTAATGAGATCTGTTTGCAGCACCTGATTGGGTACTCCATTCAAATGCCTGATCATAGAGTTATCTCCCCTAGAGCAGGAACTCTACGTGCCTGATGAACGATTTTGTTGATTTATTTACAACTGGACTTGTCATTCTCAGACTGATCAGACAGATCAACAACTTTGATTTACATAACCTCTCTTACATGTACCATTTCCTTGTAAACATAGAAACATTGGAAACACTGAAATACACTTCAGTGATTAGAATTATTGTTTTTTCCAAATAATAGCTCTTCCAGACTGTCGTTTATACCAACTACTAGTGGTGGTGGTGGTAATATCAGTAAGTACATGATGTTAAATGTAGCTGTTAGGTTCAGCAATGGTGAACAACAAAAGTGAACTCAAATTTCTCCACTTCCAAACCTACTTATTATTGGTTTGAAGCAACAATCCTTTCAGCTTTTCTATTGCAAACAAGATTTATTGCATAATTACACCAAACCAATTAAATTGTTGTTGAGGACTGAGTCAAGCCAATATTAAGAGTCATGTAAGAGTCAAGCAACATTCTTTGTAGCAAAGTAGAAGTAAAAGTCAATCCCCAGCTTTTACAAAATGCAGGAGTATAAGTCAATTAAAAGTAATAAAAAGCTGTCACTCAGTTGAGTGAAGCAACATCACTCTAGTGCCTGTGCCGAATGTCTGATGCAGTCGAGCTGATCTCCCATTTTTACATCTCACTACAGAGTGTGTACAGAGAGAGGACAACTTCACATTACAATGAGCTGCTCCTGAATAACCATACATTAACCAATGTGTCTTTGTGGCTTTATTACGCAACAACTCTCTATCTCATATCATGGACAATATTGAAGATATTTTATTATAATATCACAGCTACCTTAACCATACACTTACTACCCAGGGCTCTTGCAGGTATCATACTTGCTACACATACTGTCAACTATTGTTTAATATATACTTGTACATAATTATGTATTTAATTGGTTTAACATTATAAATGATTATATACATTGTATTTTACAAAAATATCATTTCTCTTGTTGTACAAAGTTGAAATATCCGTTACCCATATCCACAATATTGTGAGTTGAACAATTTGTCTAATAAGTAATAATTGTTGACATCTTTGAGAGAGTTTTTGATGAAAGACTGCAATAATGTAAATTACTTTATACTGACATTTGGTTCGAACAAACACATGTACACAACACAGAAATTAACAGCCTGGGAATCAAGCACGGGCACTCATAAGCTATTGATCATAATTAGAAGTTGTCCTCTCTTAGGACAGGAAATGAAGTCTGCTAACATTACTCAAAAGGACAAAGCTTTCATAATATTATACTAAATGTAGGTATCAAGGCTAGCCCAGGCCAACAGTTTATTTGTGGGAGGCATACATAAAAGGTCAAGACTCACTTGTATTATAAGCACATAAATAAGTATCAAACGAAAAACATATTAAACATGTAAATATACAGGCCCAAATATACAGGCCCAAATATACAGGCCCAAATATACAGGCCCAAATATACAGGCCCAAATATACAGGCCCAAATATACAGGCCCAAATATACAGAAGTCATTTTACATGAGTTAATAGGTACAGCAATTTGAGTTGCAAATAGGACAGTTTATTATGTGAAAAAGGCAAACGTTTTACCTTGTTGAAATTACTTGTACTTTTGTTATACATGTTCATCTGTCATCATACATAGTCTCTATATAGCAGTCACAATTATTATGGTACATGTATGATATGCAGTGCATGTAGCAGTACCTCGGATCTTGTTGCTTACTAGCTGAGGCATATTTTCCTTGCTTTACAGTATCTCAATAGGCTGACTTTGACTCACTATATAGAATTGGATTAAGCTATTATATAATACATCTCTAACGCATTGGTTTTCTGTTCATTCGCGGGGAGAACTCTTAAGAAGTAAGACAGTTTCTTTCTACAATAATAGTAAACATGACAAAGTCAGCGTTTGTGAACACACAGGAGAAGGTACAGCCTGCATATACTGCTGTACAACTTAGTGATGGCACACCTTTAACACAGGTATATCAGTATATCAGCATAATTATAATATAACTAATATGAATATACATGTATATGTGCAGTAATAGTTTACATGATCCCATAGAATCGAATGCTGCAACTATGTGATGTGAAACCAAACACCTTTCAATTTTTGGCTGTGTGATCCATTTAATTGTCTAATGATGTGCATCATATAATTTATATAAGTATTATAAGATGTAGCCACAAACACATAAATAGTCATCTTTCTACTCGTATTTATTTGTTATTATCTCATTTCTTGAAGAAAAGATAAATTGAAACATATAAGTTGCAGACCTCTACCACTAAGTAGTTTTTGCATACAACCTGTTATATGCTGTGTACTTATTCTCATATCAGGAAGAGGAATGCAAGACTACCTGCTGGTATGTGCTGAGTATTCTGTCCACCATCTTCTGCTGCCTGCCATGTGGTGTGATTGGTATGGTTCATGCTATGATTGCGAGGCATGAAAGAGAGAGAAGGAACTATGCTGGCCACAGACGAAGACTTCACCAGGCTAAATGCTGGACATGCTGGTCTATCGTTGTTGGATTGGTCTTTGCTGTTCTAATGGTATGTATGATAATAACCATGTCCCCTGTTCTGGTAATGCACTAGGAATACTTGTATATATTTTTAACTTGTTAACAAATTTTGCAGATAGTAGGTAGTGAAGGTTATATTTATATTATAGACCTGGAAAAATCGGGCACTGTTCCAAATATACATGATATTATGCTGCCTATGTTCACAATAAGTACAAAGTAGTTTACACTAATTTATTGTTAGAAGTTATGCTCTCCTTAGCAGCCAGCACAGCACAGTGCAGCATTTATACTCCTTGCAAACCGCCATTGGTAGAAGCTATCGGTCCCTGCAGGCTTTTTGTGAACATTGTACATGAATCCACCTCTTTATAACAAAAAGTTACTTGAATTTCAGTTCTAGCTGACCAGCCACTAAATTTAGATATATTCTATACATAGCCTCGCTGCATTTTTATTTGCAGACGCTGTATGCCCTCTTTTACATGTACATGGGGTTCATCCCCTGCCCGGGTGGATGGTATGGTGATGACTTCTTCAACTATGATGGATGGAATCAAACAAGCACCACCACCGTTGGATCTACTTCATCCACTCCACAAGTTATCTTTTAAAGTTTTCCTATGAGTAGGAGTACATGTTGTGTTGGCATGCTTTACAGGCTAAAGCAATTTTTTCATCGTATGTTGTAATGTATACAGTGGAACATGACCGTAAATTGAACTCTACCATATAACTGCAGTTGTAGCAGTGTTTATCAATAAAAATATCAATATTTTATTCGAACTTGTACTTGGTGTGCGTGTGCATGAACAGCTACTATGTTTCGTGCATAACTAAAATCTTTCTTCTATCCTAGTCTATCACGTATGTCAATGTGTGTTGGATGTCATATTTTATTAGTAAGATTGTTCTTTGAAATAAAAAATGTGATACTACTATCATAATAGAGGTAACAAGAATCATTTAAATATGTGCAATTGAGAGACGAGTAGAAATAACTGCCTTATGATTGGTCAAACAAGATGGCGGTGGTTTCCTTTGCAATAACATGACCCCATTAAACTAAGTTTTGTGAAGCAGTTATGAGTTATGCCCCTCGAACATCAACAGAAAACCAGCAAAACGTGAACATGTCAGTTATGTAGTTCGAAACCCCAATCCCCAAACCCAATTTCCTAACGTTGATCCCTAAATCTCAACACCAAACCCAAATCCCCACACTCCAATCCCTAATCACCAAACTCCAAAAGAAAGTTTTTGGAACGCCATGTTTCGAACTGACATTTTCAAGTGTCCCTTTACCTTACAAAACATGCACCCAATACATGTAGGCTACAGCAAGCCAGCAAGCAGCTATTATTGTGAACTGACATTACATGTGGGATACATAATATAGTTTGTAGTGAATAGTCTGGCAGCAGTTTTGTTCCGGTTGAATTACATGTGCGTATATCCTATCATACTCTACCTACCTACCTAACTCGACTGTGAAGTAATTTACTAATAAGATGATGTACATGCAGTCATATTTTGATTCTTGTGGATTCGTATTATAATTACATGTACATGTACATGTATATACAATGTACAATTCATGCATATAATACATAATACTACATACTGCAAGTTAGTTGAGTAAAATATGTATTTTATAAAAAAAGGAATATACATGTATATGTAAATAATTACATACTGCTGCAGTGCTGCACGAATATGCATTTTAAATATATGTTGCATATTGTGCATAGCTCCAGCAGTCCCACCTTCCTATAATAAGCAACTACCAGCCGCCGTCATACTACCCACACCTTTGGAGTGGCTTGAGCAGCGACTGTAACAAATTTAAGAGGTTGCTGCTGTGGCTTTCTATTCACACAAAATCTGGGCAATGACCTTTGAGAGAATAGACTTCATATCCACTATATACTGTACAATATATAATATATAATGTGATATGATTACTTGCCAGGGCATTGAGCTCTTCACTCAAATATAAAATTAATTCAAGCAGCAAAATAATTATTAATCACCAATCAGTCTGTTAGGTGCAGTAGTGGAGATATTTGGATAGCCTTAGTTCCTTGTTTGTGGTTGGGGTTTGGGGCAAGGGCGGTCAACCAGCAAAATATAGAGAAGACAACTTCTCCTGCTTCATTTTTGGCGAAGAACAAAGGCTATCTCAAATTTCTCCACTTCTGCACCTAACTCCAATCAGTAGAATCTATGGCACTATTTTTGCTAAGGAGGTGATTTCTAAAACTCCAGTATTGACTGCAACTCTAGTATTATATTACATGTACATGCACATGTACGTTTCATTCGTAAATAGTGATCTCTCTGCTGACTTGGGGGTAGGGAGAGGATAGTTAGTGTGTCTGTAAACACGGATAAGCGGGATTTGGATAGGGAAATGTGACAATAAGTGAAATGTATAATAATATACCTCTGTGCAGGTCAGGCAGTAGGCTGATTTATTGAGTTACTGGAGATTATAAACTGCATTATATTACTTCTTTGAGGAAAACAACATTGTAACTGTCTCACTTCGACTACGTACATAATGACTATACATAATTATAGCCTGGGTTCCAAGCTATTTACATTGGTGGATACTAATTAACATTTGACCTGCAGTAATTGCTTTAATCATCTGGCATGTAGCAGAGCTGGGTCCAAGTCATAGATTTGACTTGACTTGCCAAGTCAAGTCAAGTCACAAGTCGACTTGACTTGGACTTGCCAACTTGCTGACTTGACTTGACTTTGACTTGCGCATCAATGTGACTTGACTTGACTTGACTTGGACACAAGAATGACTTGTGATTTTGACTTGACTTTGACTTGCACATCAATGTGACTTGACTTGACTTGACTTGGACACATGAATGACTTGTGATTTTGACTTGGGTTCTGCCAAGTCAATCTGGCAAATAAAAATTTTGTACAGTGTTTAGCCAACATGGAAAAAAAGTCTCAATTGTCTACCTATTTATCATTTGTACTAGGTCAGTGCTACTAGCAGCACTCGGAGTATATCAAGGTTAGCTATGAGGATACACAATTCAGGCTGTGTGTACGTGAGACTACACAACGACAATGCATAGTCACAAGTACACACAGTGCAAGTAGTGTAAGTGTAGCCTAGGTGTGGTGTAAGTAGTGAATACAATGTACAGTGCAATAATTACTAGAGTTAAATTGCAGGACTGGCCAGTGGACACTCTGTGCTGTACCATGTGCTGTTGACATGCTATGTAACACTGCATCACCATTACTGACAGGGATGCCCAAATGTGTCCCTAAGGGACACAGTGTCCCTAAGGGACACAGTGTCCCTTTGCATGGATTTTGGTGTCCCTTCATCACTTCTCAAATTTTACATGCAAACATGTGTTTTTGTGGCTGAGCAGTGAAAGCAATTGCACCGCTCAAGTTAAACTCAAAAATAATGTACATCATAATGTTAAAAAATCCCCAAATTCGGAAATCCCAAAGTATTTTTAGCTGACACAGAAGTAGATTTCTGTCAACGAGTTAAAAGCTACAAAAAATTGATGGGCTGGTTGACCTTATCACATTGTCAAGAGCTGAAGAGTAAAGTGAAAAGCGCAGCTACCCCAATTTATCTAAAATTGCTGTCAAACTGATAACACTCTTTGGTAGCACATTATTGTGTGAGAGTTTGTTCAGTCAAGAACAAAAGTCAGACAAAACTGACTGACAAACATACCAGGCAGCTACTAAAAGAGACATTCTATGCAGGCTATACATGTATGTTACACTTGTGAATACAATAATTATTAGTGAGTAACATGGAATTGTCCTTTCTCTTGCAACATTCACACTCTCTCTTTTAGTAGCTGCCTAGTATGCTTGTCAGTCAGTCTTGTCTGACTTTTGTTCTTGACTGAACAAACTCTCACACAATAATGTGCTACCAAAGAGTGTCATCAGTTTGACAGCAATTCATTACAATTTTCATTTAATTTGCTCAAGGCCAAATATGAATATCGAATATTTTCGCCACGTTCTACCACATTTTGCCAGCATGACCACTTTATTTCCTCCATGTGTGCCAAAGCAGGTAATTGTTGTTATATATGTCTCCTACATGCAAATGACATTATAACAGCAACCCAATTTGAAATTTTCGTATACAGACAAAAGTGGGGAATGGAGCCGATAAAGGTTTTGCCTGCCAATCAGAAGTCAGTGTGGTTAATAGCTAAACGTAAAAGATTAAACACCCTTGATATTTAGCAAACAGGGCATTTTGCGTTCAATTTTGTGATGCCCTGTCGCTCCACCGTCATTTGGCAGCTAATAACAGTGCACAATTCACTAATCTGTTTCTACCTTGATTCTGTTTTTGTGTACTTCAAACGCAGATGATTAATTGCTGTTATACTTTGGTTAAAACACAACCAATAAATTTGCGTGTTAAAACTGTAAAATAACTCGTTTTGTATCATAATCAAACTGCCCATTTAATAACCTCAATAAATGCAGCAACAAAATCTAAGTGTCCCTTGCTATGGTACGCTTTTAGAATTTGTCCCTTTCCACCAAAAAGTTTGGGCATCCCTGCAATATACAGTAACTGTATATTGTAGAGTATATAATACTATATGACCAGTCTCGACCGTAGTGCCAATAATACTACTTATATAGACTAGTTCTTTACCATGATTGCATAACATACATGTGCATGCCCTGCTACACCTTGCCATAGGTTTTTCATGGATTGAAATGCCTACTAAACGAAAAAAATGATGTTTTGGAAAATGTAAAATTTTTTGAAGTTGTCTTCCACTTGACTTGCATTTCGACTTGACTTGACTTTGACTTGACTTGACTTGTGACTTACGTGACAGCTGACTTGACTTGACTTGACTTGACTTGAGGCATCACTGACTTGACTTCGACTTGACTTGCCTTCAAAATTTTAGAAGTTACTTGACTTGACTTGACTTGAGGCAGCACTGACTTGACTTTGACTTGACTTGCCTCAAAAATTTTTAGAAATGACTTGACTTGTTGACTTGCAAGTCGACTTGGACCCAACTCTGGCATGTAGTGCTATAATGTACTGAGGTCTGAGGATTGACTTGAACTTTGCTCCAGTACTCCTCTTACTCTGCTAACAATAAATAGAGAAGACAACTTCCTCTGCTTCAATGTTGCTGGAGAACCAAAGCTCTCTCCCACCTGTAGGCTTTAGAGTTCAAGATAGCATATTATTGTCAACTGTATAGTTCATATACTCTATAAGCTCTAAATTTCCCATCAAAGTGAATCACTTTATATTATTGCTAGAAGTCATTGACGTGAAATTAATCAATGTTATATATTATAGCAGTATTATATATCACCATACAAACCAGATACATGTGGAAACAATAACACACACTATTAATAGCTATGATATTATCAGGGCAATGAATTACTCTAATATAAACAACTATCGCTTCCAACAGCAAAATTGTTCCCAGCAAATCAGAGTGTGTAGTAAATAAGCCACAACTCTATGACAATGTTCCATTTAACATATTCACAGCATTAGCATAATATTTTCATAATAATAAGGTTGGTATTATGAGCAGGGTGAGCTGGTGTTTCCTGAAACTGAACCTAGTACCTTCTACAGCTAATCAGTGCTAAGCACGTGTAGGCTATATATTTAGCAGAATAGCTATCTAGAATGGCACGTACATATTATATACACTTCACTACATTATACACATCTACATTAGTTATATAGTACATTGTACATTGCCAAATTTGTGTCGACAAAAGAGGAAGTTGCTACACCCAACTAGAACATCATACTTTGGTTGACTAAACTAACCATTTACAGGGTACATTGTAGCGTTATATGAGCACCTCTCAATTCCACTTGGAGTTCACATACATATTTAGATGTGCACCCTCAGATTGCACCTAGGAAGAACAGTACTAAATATAATTCTCACACAGAAGGAGAAGATAGTAATATGGAGTCTTTTTTCTGAATTTTCAAAACACTGAATAATATCGATTTTTTCGGTTTTTTCTAAACATTGAAAAATACTGAATCAATTCGTTAATTTCATGCTCAATTTTGAGAGTTGTCACACTCTGCTTCTAAGACCTCTATAATTAGGTCACGTAATGTATAATAATATATAATATACATTTAATTATAAGTGTAAGTACAAAATACTAATTAGAACTACAACAAATCACCATCGGATGGCAACGGTGGTTGTCGCAAAATATGAATAGCCAGGATGACATTGCATTATAAAGATTGAAAGAGGTACAATATGCATTCACACGTATGTGACACCAGCCATTACTGGAAATGGGCGCACTAAAGGGATAGATGAGATAGATGCGATTTCCCAATATAACAACTGACTTGAATGCACCTCCGCATTCGGTTCGGTTGTACATATGGAAACTTTACGGTTCTGAACTGAGAGAGGATAATTTCAAAAAACTGAATGATACCGAAGCACCCTTTAGCACTTGTTGTCTAGGCAGGAATTATAATAATAACAATAATAATAATGGCAGACTGTTGTTAACAAGTGTCTGTGGTATTTTACACACCACGTGCTTAGGCGTGACTTATTTTTATAGTGGTGTGTGAGCTTTCCTAGGTCTCACCAACACTCTCCAGTCACTGTCTGTGTGAACCCAGCGTGAAGCATTTTGCGACAACGCCGGCACAGACAGTGCCGGTGCTGCCACTGTCACCTGCCCTGCAGTGATGTGGCTGCTCTTGTTTCAGAAGAGGGCAGAGGTGGATCGTTGTCCTACATGCAGATGAAATACACACGGGGGTCCTGATCAGCAGGGACTGAGTGGTCAGCCTAAGCTTGAAAAGCGTGTCACCGCTGGTAAATCAAACTCAGGCTTTCTGGACTATAGGCAAGAATCTCAACCCCTAGACCATACTGACTGACAGCTACTAAATACGTGAAAAGAAACGTCCATATGGCAAGGTTGGGGCTTGGGGTAAGAGCCGACAAATTACAAAATGAAGAGAAGACAACTCTCGTTTTTTGAAGATTTGCAAAGTATTTGCTACATTATAACACACACAGAGTTTCTTATCACATATTTAGTGAATTTTAATGCCTCGTCTAGGGGCATACTCATAAGCTTATCAACTTTAGCCATTAATTTCCTCAACTCAATACAGAATACTGTTTGTGCATGGAGATTGGCTTCAACAGAGCTCTGACAGATGTACACATACATGTGGATCTAGATTTGATCATGGTCAAAAGAACTACATGAACCTTATTATATTATGGTCATATACACGTAGCACACAGCTTGTAGAACTATGCATACTCTCCGAATATCATTATGCGTTGAACTATTACTGCCATATAGCTTTACGCAGGCATTTATGCTGGTAGTTACTGTAGCTGATTCATTGTGGCATGACACAGATCAATAAATAGAATAATAACATGGATTACGAAACTGACTATTTACGATACTGTACTGCATAGTATAAACAACTGTATAAAGCGGAGAGATCTTCTCTTGGCACAGCATACTCATTCATCTAGTAGAGCTACCTAGCAGCAACTTACTAACAAGCATCATGACGAAGACAATGTTTGTAAACACCGAGCTGAAGCCTGCAGAAGTAACTACAGTACCAGAGTACACTGCTGTTAGGCTGTCTGACACAAGCGACTCTACGCATGTGGTAGGTATAGATAGAACTTCCTACTGTAAACAGCACCAGCTAAAATATTCCGGTAAATTTTGTTTTTAGTCGTGCTGAACTATTTGGGTGTAAGTAATTGGTAACTGCTTGAGGAGTGGTGTATGGCACATTCAGACTTTGAAGATCGGTTGTGCAAATACTGTTCAGTACCAAAGCAGATTTGCATAGTCCTATATCATGATACTTCCATACTTTTAGATACTAAATGTATAACTAAACTCTGCTTCTGGTGCAAAGTCTCTGTATCATTGATATCTACAATATTTTAGGTCGATCATTCAGGAACTACTGGCTGGTATGTATTCAGTATCCTCTCCACCATCTTCTGCTGCCTGCCATGTGGTGTGATTGGTATAGTTCATGCTATGATTGCTAAACATGAAGGAGAGAGAGGAAACTATGCTGGCCACAGACAAAGACTTCACCAAGCTAAATGCTGGACATGCTGGTCATTTTTCCTTGGACTACTTGTTATTCTGCTAACTGTAAGTATTATATTCCGGTCCAATGAAGTACAATGTATTTATCACTTGACTTGAATTGATGAAACTTTGTAGTGTGACTTAAAAGATTAGACTCTGCAGTTATATCAAAGCTTCCTTCAGTTATTACTAGTAGCTATACTACATACGTGTACAATGTATATGTTCCACAGCGTAACAGGAAGTGAGTCATGTGACATAATATATCTGTTTTAGACTCTGTACTTCTGCTGGAGCCTCGGCCTGTTCACCAGATTCGAGCAGTGGTGTAGTGTAGGAAGTTATGACTACTATAGAGATTTTGCACGTAACGGCACAGAGTTTAACGGCACTACGCCAGAGATAATATATAACAAGTAACCCTCTGCATATCCATGGCGAGTCCATTATATCTTTCATTCTGTGATATATGATACTATGCTATAGACACTAAATTGTTTGCAAGATACAAGAAAAGAAACAGTGTAACAACTCAACATATTTATGTATGTTTTGTATTTGTATATTTATTTGAATACTGATCTATTATCTTCTTCTTGTACAACAATTTGTCATGTATTTTTATATCTAATAAAACGCTATGTTGAGCTGATGTTGTTTTATCAGTATAACTTGGAACATATAGTAAGAAAGTGTATACTGCATGAGTACGAGTATAAGTCATGACCATTGTACAGAGATACCCAAGAATACCAGAGAATTCACAATATGGGTGTGTCAGCATATCCTTTCTAGTTATGTTATGTACATGTAGTTGGTCAGATTTCCAAATGTACTAGAAGTACATGCAGGGTAATATTCTTGTAGTTTGCACATGCAGCCAGGCCTATATTTACAAGTCTTATTAATAGGTATAAGTATAACATAATATTACTCCATGTACTTTAGTATGGTAGTATTTACTATTCTTGTGTGCTTAAAGTATAGGGTAGACAACTCCATAGCATAGACCTTCAACATAGACATGTTACAAAGCCTAGATCTAGTTGTGGAGCTATATACATATAGTTGTAATGTGATGTACACATGTACATACAATGTCATACAACATGTATGTGTAGCTATAACTATGATAGTCATCATGGTTGATAATACAGGTTGCTGGTTAGTCATTTTTGAAGGGTATAATTTTACATGATAACACAATAGCTTCACATCATCACAGTGACAGGCAAGTTTTAGTACTGGGACATAAGTAATAGAATACTGTGTTGTTGTTCAACCATTGAATGAATAGTTGAAGTAAATGTATATCATTATATGTACAGTGAAACACTAATACATGTACACTGATTCACTGATTCACTGATCACAATAACAAACTAATCGAGAGTTCTAGGCATTCAACAATCGATATATATAGTGTTTTGTGCAAGTGCATTGCAATAATAATAATAGGTTCCAGTCTCCTGCTGCCACTAGAGTCAGCTGTTAGGTATTTGCTGCTAACAAATATTATGATTTGTGTTGACTACCTTCTATAATATATAGCCTATCCAAGAACTCTAGCCTGAATCTATACATTCATTATATATGTACATTGTACATATAGCCTGGGATCAAAACACTTCCTTTCATTATACCAAGTGGTACTAAAGTGTCGTTGAAAGCAGCAGCAGTATTGATTACTTTATTATGCAAAACTACTGAGCAGTAGAGCTCACAATTTTTTGCTGCAACTTTGCAAGGCTAGAATACATGGCAATATATAATTATCACCTCACAGTCATATTGCTGCAGCAAAAATTTACATTATTATTTGCTGAAGTTAAACCCAGAGTGTGATATGATAAATAATAGTGTGGAAATATAGCATTGTTTATCATAAAACCTTTCACCCCCAAGGTGTGATATGCTTGATACATGTACAGCTCTAACAAATATTCCTTTAACACAATGACTGCGGTTTCTTGTTTTCACTACCAAGCAGAATGCATCATTATACTAATTGTAATGAGGAAATCATTGATCCTATGTTATGTACAAGGAAATAATAACCTACATGTATATCTTCTCATACATGTAGATATGAATCATGGATAACAAAACTAAAAGTGATAAACTAATTGAATCTAAATATAGTGTATATAAATTAACTTTGTAATATGCCAAAAAGCATATTTAAAGTGAAACGTTACGGAACTCATGATAAGAAGTTGCCTTCTTTCAATTTGTTTCCCTTGTTTAAGCTTAGGCCACACTGACGCGAATTTTTTTGCGAATAGCGAATTTAGGCCAAAGGCAAATTCGCAAATTATAATCGAGCGTGCCACACTGCAAAAGCTATAAGCGAATTCGCATTGATTTCACCCAATGAGGGGTCAAAAATTATTATCCTCGGTCATGATTCTCATTCACTGCAGAACTAGAACTCCGAAAAATGTAAAATAAAATTATAAATAAAATAGAATAAAATAAAATAATTATTTTATTCCTACTTTTATTCGTTTTACACAATTCTTGCAAACGGAAGTAGTCATTTTATTAATCAGTTAAAATAAAAATTTTAATATAATAATTTAAACTCATGATTGATTGAAAATCCGTGGCTCTGAACACGTGACAGTAACGTGACAAGTAAAAAATTGGCCAATCACAAATTAGCGAGTTGCGAATTAGCTGATTGAGATCAGCGAGTGCGAAATCGCAAATTTTGCACGAATTCGCACAAAATTTGCGATTTGCAATTTCGCCACTGGCCAAAATTCGCTTTTCGCTAAAAATTCGCTGCAGTGTGGCCTACGCATTATGGACAACAGATTAAAGGTTAGGCAACTTCTAATTGGTGACACCATTATAATTTCTTCTCAGTGGACAGTCTTGAGAAAGGGGTTGTTGGGGACCTATTAGTGCCTATGGAACTAGGGCTAAGTAGAGACCATAGAACTTGAGCAGCTGGTTTAGAAAGTAAAGAATAGTTTCTTTGTTTCTGTTTTTCTATGCACTTCTGGCTCCCCACCAACATTTTCTATCCGATGTTCATGGCTGACTTCATGGAAAAGCAGTTCCACAAAATCAATACTAAATAATTTCATTGCCCAGATCATAAAGATTATATTACATCATATTCAATAGTGTCTATTGAAACTGAGTGTACCTAGTGCTAACATTTCATAAGCACATTCTTTCAGGCAAACCAATCACGTGCACCCATATAATAACATGTAGGTAATAGGTAAAATAATATATCGGTATTGATTGAGTCAAGTCACATGACTTCTTCTTTCTCAGCAGTGCGCACTCCATTTCCCTGTAGCCATTCATACAAGTAACAAGGAAAACTTGACATGTAAGTATTATAAGGCTAACATATGAATACATTTATATACAATGCAAGTATATTTATGTATACATAATATTGCATACGTACATGTACATAGATATATGTAAGTGTACATAAGGTTTTATAGAACGAAATTTAGATTATAATTTATTGTATAACATGTTCGACAGCCTTATGCTGTGGACGGACTATCTCCTAAACCACCGTATACCTGTGGCTAGAAATGGTTGCTCTGCTGTGTGTATCTTAAATCAACATTGCCAATATTAGAGGGAATGGCGCTATAGACTTCAGCTAGATACAGTTTCTATACATTGTTTGTGGGGACTACAATAATATGATTACTTGGATGTTATTTTTGAAGGTTGACATATACCTATTACAATTGTAAAGTGCTGATGTACTTGTATTTTCTGTCTAGTATAACTGGCACTAATTAGCACTAATTGGTACTATTAACGCTAGCTTACGGCAATATCGGCTTCAAATATTATTGGATTAAACTGGCGCATTGTGTCATGCATCTGTAGCCTATGCTCTGTTAGTATTAACACACCCTTCCTTATTCTAGACGAACATGTCTACAGAGGCCCCAGCTATGACCAAGGAGCAAGAGGCTTACTACTCCACCCCTCAGCAACCGCCCAGCTATGTTCAGCAAACAGCTGTGATGATGCCAGCCCAGGTATGACGAGACAACTTCATGACCAACATACTTATGTTGTTAGATGTACTATAATGCACATGTAATAACATTATGATTTTACACCTGTATTACTTGTGGTTGTATCTTCATTCATAGAAACAGACGTAATTTGTGACATGAAATTCTAATCAACAGGTTGACCAATCTGCTAGCACCTGCTGGTACGTGTTTGGTATTCTCTCCACCATCTTCTGCTGCCTGCCATGTGGTGTGGTTGGTATGGTTCATGCTATGATTGCTAAACATGAGGGAGAGAGAGGAAACCATGTTGCCTACAACAATCGCCTCCATCAGGCTAAATGCTGGGTCTCCTGGTCCATTGCAATTGGTCTGGCTGCAACCCTCGCCGTGGTGGTAAGCACTATACTTGTAAATGTTGATATTGACACACAACTCCCAATTCTATGCACATTAGCCTACCACTATATTGATCTCTATATAATATATTCATGTACATTGTACATGTGCACTATTGGTAGACGATAACCAATGAGTGTTCATTGTAATACGTGTATTATAGGCAGTGACAAAATTTACAATTTGAGTTCTTGTTTATAAATCATCCCCACGTTTGGTCGCTACTGCAGGAGTTAACCTCTTATGGTTTTGATTATTCTGAGTAAAAGGATGTTTACCAGTCTTATTGTTTTGTAGACTATCTACTTGGTGTATTTCCGATACTGGTTCATGTACTACTAACTCTCTGAAGCTGCATCATAGCTAGAGAAACCAACAGGAATGTGAACACATGCGTAATTCTTCTACATCTACATATTTTTGCTGATCACAACCATGCTATATTATGATGTTATTATAATAATACTTTCACATTTATCTGTAATACTTGATAAAGTTTAGTGAACTCCCTTCCAATTATTTGTGCAACTTTCTAGTTTGTCTGTTAATTTGTTAAGTGCTGTAAGTGCCACAAAAAGTTGAATAAATATGAGATCAATTTGAAATAAATTTGTATATGACTGTCATACTGGTAGCTTCACAGTAGTGCTGAGCTCGTCACCTTCAACCTCTAGATAGAGTTTCAGTAAGTTCTCATGACAACATGTTTACTAGCTCTACCTGGCGCAGAGAATGGCTGGTGCAAGTGTACACGATTCACGTAATTGTTGTTACATCCCATTCTAAAAACTTGTCAGCGTGCCGGGAATAAATATGACATGACATGACTGGAGAAAGCCACCCCAAAACCATTGTTAAATTTATTTTACATGTCCATCGTTGGAATTAATTTATGTATGGCCTAGGGGTTAAGATGCTTGCTTCTAGTCCAGACAGCCTGGGTTCAATTCTCAGCAGTGACAAGCTTTTCAGGCTTAGGCTGACCACTCAGTCCCTGTGAATCAGGACTTAAAATAATGGAGGTCTCCTGTGTGTATTTCAACTGCAGGCAGGATAAAGATCCACCTTTGCCCTCTTCGAAACAAGAGCAGCCACATCATGGCGGGGCAGGTGAAACTGGCAGCACCAGCACTGTCTGTTCCAGCCTTGTTGCACAATGCTTCATGTTGGGTTCTTAACAGGCAGTGACTGAAGAGTGGTGGTGAAAACTTGGTAAGCTCACAGACAACTATAAAAAATCACACCCACACTGTGGTACATAAAAATACCACCGACATGCTCGGTAACAAGAGTCAGCTATATTACTATTACTATTAAATTATGTTACAAAAACAGTACATTACAGGAAACTTAGCTGCCAGGCACATTACATGCAATAAAATGACACAACACATGATTGGCCCACACAGGCTGGGTGCGCCTGAGCCTTTCTCCATGTAGAACTAATAACTATACTGATAAATAAATAAATGTACATGTAGGTTACATGTCCTTGGGTATGTGGAAAGGCAACACAAGATATAAGTAGTCGAATGGTTATATGGTTAGTGTCAGATGGTTGATTATATTCTAACAATACTTCACTGCAAGGAGTTTGATAGCTGTTAGACCTGCCTGACCTAAAATAGCACGATTGCAATGGCAAAGATTACCAAGGATACAATTATAAACTACCAGTTTGGTAACTGCAATGCTATTGTGCTGGAGTTGGTATTCTTATTAGTTTTGGGCAGTGTTCGAAGTGTGGTTATACTGGAGTATACGGTGTGTACCCACCTCAATTTTAGTGGTTATACGGCCAGCAGGCGTGCATGCACTCTCATTTTAATAGCTAGTTTTCCCCACACAGTTGGTGTGGACCTGATAGCGTAGTGGTAGAGTTCAAGTCTCACCAGAAGATAATTTTTCTTAGTTTTAGTAATACACCAATTTCTTAGCTGCCATCAGATTAAGTGGATAGCTATACAATACTAATCTGTAAGATTGCATGTACCGTGTACCCACCTCAATTTTTCCACTTCGAACACTGGTTCTGGAGTTTTGAAAAACCCCCAGCTAGTAATTAAACTGTGCTAAACAACTAAGCTCTTAATTTAGCACAATTTTTGTGTTGGAATGCACAGGATGGTGGTTGTATTGGTATCCAAAATGAGGCCACTGTAGGCTTCCTCATTGCTGCAGCAAACTCATTTTCTCTACGTAATTATAATGCCACATGAATGCCAGTTGATCTTCTCCACGTTATATTATTACATCACAATGGTACCATAATGATATACACATGGTAGCCATAGCAGTACGAAAGTTCCTGGTTGCCCTGGATGCCCAACTGTTAAATCGTCTGTTTTTAATAATAATTGTGTTGAAATTTCGAAGTTCCAATTTTGTTTTCTTGAGTATTCCATGTTGTGTAGCTGTAACATGGTAATAGCTATGCATCACACAGTGTATCGCACAGTGTATCTATACATGCATGTACATGTACATGTACTGTGGAGCACACACATTGTACATAGTATACATAAACAATTTCATGGTTTCCCAAAGGTTTCTAATATGTTACTTTGTTCTATAGAGTTATCCATGACTTGTTCCTTTCTTGATGATAGTTACATTGCGATTGAGAGAAGACAACTCCAAAACATATGTGATGCATGCCGCGTCTATGTGCTCCATTGAATTGCTGCAATTCTGTGACAGGTTTGAACTTTGGAAACTATAATGAGCAGACAAATAGACAGAAGTGTTATCTGTCAATATCTCCAGTTGGGCTGATATAAACGCATGAACAAAGACCAACACAACACCTTATTCATATATTATACTCCTAACACCAGTCCTGTTAGTCTGTTGTATCTGGACTTTGACATAAGGAATGTTGGATACTTTCTTTTCTGCAAAACTACAAGAAACTAAGATTCTAGTATGTCGCTGCAGAATAATGTCTATCACAACCTTTTTACACATGCTGTGCTACCAAATTACTTGGACTATTAGATGCAGTAGTAGTATAGACCTCTGCTTACATTGAGATAATAAGGTTGAGATTGGTCAAAGATAGATGGAAGAAGACAAAACTGCAAACTTCTTTCATTTCTCAATAAAAACTAAAGTTATCTCAAGGTTCTTAACCTCTGCCCAGAATCAAATTGTTGAAGAGAAATATAAAAAAATATCCGCCTGTCAAGTGAAATTTAACTTAATTTTTTCCAGTGGAGGTAGCAGTAAAATGGTATTATTACTACACACCCACATGTAGCAAAGAAGGCACTTGCCTGAATATTTATATAATCTGGGGGTCATTGAAGACGTAGTCCAACTTGGGTATGGACTACAGCTACCAAGCTACATGTATATCTATAACAGACTGAAAAAAACTATAATCCTCAACCTACAATATAACTTATATGATCAGTAGAATATTATTATATTATACATTTTGTGCAGAACAAATCAATAGCCAGTGTTAGCCTACTACATGCGCAAGCATATATGTCAGTGCGTGTATAAGATCATAATATTGCTAAGGGATTATAATATAAGCATTTCACATATTGATTTTTGTAACAGTTTTGTAGCCAAACTGTGGTCGGAGAACTAAAAAACAACATTGACTTGCTTGACGTTAGCAGTAAACAGTGAACGCCGTTCTTCTCAACCATCAGGCTTACAATGTCGGGGTTTGATTACAACGTGAACGATACGACCAAAGAGGACATTGAACTGGGTAACAGACAAAACCCTGCTGGAGAGAATACTTCATTTGTTCCGAAACCAGAGGAGACTCAGGCAAGTGTTTCTAACTGCTACTGCTATTTTACTGGCCCATTGCCAAGTGTCATATAATTCAAAAAATTATAATAATAGACATGTGTAGGCAACATATTCGCCTTCTAATGGATAAGAACCATTTTACAAGTAAATACATGTATAATGTACATGTAGAATCTACATTTGAATGATTTTTCTGATGTTTTCACTGCTGCAAATAATATGGGATTGGCTCAGCCTTACCCACATTATTTGACAACGTGATGCCACTGTAACGATTGAATATTATTTAGATGTAGCATTTTGTTTTATCTTTACAGCTATTATCAACTTTTGCATAGATCACAAAACCGAAATCACATTTTGATTAGATAGGTACCACCAAGTAGGCGTATATATATTACACATACTGTATAACCACGTACATGTAGGTCTACACACACTGAATTGCATGTAATATATACATAGTTATATACACGTACATTGTAGTAATGTATTTCTTCACTTGGACAACCTTACCAACGTGTACATGTGCTTGCACAATATAAAACCTGCATGCAAATGTAAAAATAATAATCTATGCATACATACCTTTAAAATCACAACACATTATCTAAGAAACAATGGGATGCCTTCTACATATGCTTGTACATGTACATACATGTATTATTGATACGAAGCATTCTATCTCGTAAAAATATAGTTTACTGTGTAAACCAATGATATTCTATTCCTCTAGATTGACCACACGGCTGTAGCATGCTGGTATATAATGAGTATACTGGCCACCATCTTCTGCTTTATACCATGTGGTCTGATCGGGCTTGTCCACGTCATGTTCTCTAAACAAGAGGCTAAGCTAGGAGACTACAAGGCACATGGTACACGTCTCTACCAGGCTAAAGTATGGACATCTTGGTCTATCGCTCTTGGAGTGGCAGTCATTTTGTTCGTAATCATATATGTAAGTACAGTGCATATGTACAGTAGTAGTAGTGTATATTCACAATGCTGAAACGCATGTACAGATGGCTAAAGCCTCGGCTACATTAGAGGCCGATTGTTCTTTTTCAGCCTTTGGAGCCGTTTGTTCGGCTATGCAAAGACCAACATGTTGGTCTTTTTTATCCACAGCATCACGAAGCGCTGTCGTGATTGGTTAATGTTAGCTACAACGTCTCCAATTACATAATTTATTTAAAATAAGCTTTGTTAATTTGCTGGATATTAATCAAGGTCACTAGTGGGCTGGTACCACGCATTGCCTATAGAGCCATGCCAACGAACAACGAAGTTGCTCCGCCAAAGCTAACGGCCTCTCTTGTAATCGAGCCTTTATCTCACTGGAATTTTGAACTTGATTACTCATGGGCACTCACAAGCTTTTGATAACAATATTAGAAGTTATCCTCTCTCAATAAATTGATAATAAGTTTAAGTTGTCCTCTCTCAATACATTGAGAGAGGACAACTTAAAATTATTATCAATAGCTCATGAGTGTCCATGTGATTTCTGCATGCATATAATATGTGAAACACAGACGATGTTGAAAACTCGCCGGTACACAGTGTGTGGGTACACAGTGCGCGGGTACACAGTGCGCGGGTACACAGTGCGCGGGTACACAGTGCGCGGGTACACAGTGCGCGGGTACACAGTGCGCGGGTACCGTACAGTTGCAAGTTGTATTACATCACAATTACTTGTATATTCTTCTTGCATTGTGTGATCAATAAATAGTAACATTTTTGAAATTGTTATCTATTTACTGGGTTGGCTCCAGATCCAGGGCTTTGTGTGCGGCCCCTTGGTAAGGGGGAGGTTGGGGGCTGGAGCTCAGCCTCATTTCTTTAGCAGCGATACAAATATAGATACTCACATTATCTGATGTGAGGCTGATCTAGACAGGACTTATACTTACCAGACCTACTTTGTAACAATTACATTCTGGGCTCGCTGCCCTAATAACAGAAGATCTTATATACAATCATGTAATTAATAGGGTGTGGACCCGTTTCTATGTAACAGCTAATCTAGTAATAGCTTTTACACCCAGAGAAACCCACAAGAAGTGGGTGATGACACTAGCCTCAGGGCCGGGTGTAGATAATCAGGTTAGTCGGTGGCCCAGGGTGCCCCGTAGTGGTTGTTGTAGACCATTTCGGGAGACCCAGCACCAGACATTATATATTGCTACATCTTCACCCAAGGTACATAGAGCTACGCAGCTACAGTGCACAGAAAATCACTGATAATACATGTACATGTAGGTAATGCATGTAGCATATTAATTTTCGAGTTATTTATTTCAGATATGTGTGATACGAAGAAGGATCGAGATGCAATCTGAGACATTAGCAGCATCAACCGCAACCGTCCAGTATTATATTGGTGACTAACTCTCATCTCCTTCCTATTGTGATGGGAACTTCACTCTGGTGTGCTCGCATCTAGTACTAGTGCTTATTTATGACAGCCCTAAAGATAGCATAAACTGACTGGCTTACCATTATCATTGGTTGTAACAGGGGACTATTATATCAACAAGGAGCTACGTCTTTCCAGAGAACAACTAAGCGATAAGGAGGACATCGGGTTATATATATGAATCTATAGCACTATACATGGATAGGATCACTAACGTTTCATAGCAGTTTCAATGTGTCCAATGTAGTTGTGTTGTGTTAGATTAGAATTATTGCAATATAATTATTATTACTATACATGCACGTTTGTAGTAGTGTCTTGTGACACTAACACTAACACTGTTTATACAAACATTTGTGCGATTATAGTAATTATTACATTTAAAATTTGGTTAACTTTTCAATTTTACAATCTTGGCGATGACATGTGAATCCAGATACAAATCGTAAATACAAATCAAAGCTTTTTACCATGACGCTTTAACAGACTAGTTATGGTTGTAAATTCTACAACATATAAAATTAGGCCTACAATTATTTCATGAATTAAATGACAATTACAATTATAGACATACTAGAGTATAATTTTAATTCTCGTAGCCTACATTATATACATTGTAAGTACATTGTACATGTATATATATATATGCTTGTACATTGTAAGTACATACATTACAACGTATATACAATGTAAGTACATGTGTTAAAATACACTGTAAGTACTCATATTATAGTAGGAAGAAGAACACTCATGATAGTATATATAGCAATTGGGGTCATGTACATGTTGTAATAGTAAAGTACATTGGTATAAGTAGGCTTACAACCCAGTAAGCATCAACAAATTGGCTATTAACATAGTTTGCTTTAAAATGTAGGAACAAGAAAGACAAGTGTTTCCTGTTTGGTGAGTTGTAATCTAGTTAACCATATAATTATTAATACACAAGGGTATTGTAATTTTCAATAATGATGATAATAATAATCCAGGCCCTATACTGTGATCCATGATTTATTTTAGCATTTGTTTTTCATGTACTTGTACAAGTAGATGTACATCAGGCTATATTGCTTCTAGTCAAGTCAAAGCTGCGGCGAACTAATATATTCAAGTATATAATGTAGTTTCACACTATCTTATTTGGAAGAATGGGGCCCAGATCTATTTCTACTGTTCTCAACTCACATTATTTATGAGCATAGTGTAAGAACGTGGATTATTATAATTGAAATTTGGAAGTTTTCCTCTCTCTTTTTTGACACAAGCTGATCCAATGATTCCTCCAAGTCTATATGATTCTCCACTTTCCCAGAAAAACTAAATACTAAATTTTAGAAGTTTTCTCCTCTCGTTTGCACATTCCAGTTAATTGTATGTCGCAGTTGCATGTGCTCACTAATGGCTGCCTCTCAATTACATGCATATCTTTAGTTAATTGAACATGCCATTGTGGGAATAACAATAGACTATTTATTTTATCAAGCATTCCATTAGCTCCTAGTTTTTACCCCAGTAAATGTTTGTACTTATTCATAAGTTGTTACTAAGACTCACTCCTTGTCAGTTATTGGTCAGAACTACAAAGAAAAGTGAAGTGGTTTGATGAAGCTGTTCTAAACCAGTTCTCCTCTGGACTCTACTGACATTAATTAAGTATTTCTGCCTCTCAGCTTTTACAAAGTTAAGAAGCTCTTAGCACATGCATATGCAACTACGATATAGCTACACAGGATATCACAATGGAAAATGAGAAAACTAGTGAACGGACTGCAAGTACAACTGAAGAACTGCAAGTTGAAGCTAATGGGGAGAAAGTACCTTCCAAGGATACAGAGAAATCAATACCTCCAGAACCAGTGACTACTCCAGAACCAGTAACTACTCCAGAACCAGCTAAAACTCCAGAACCAGTGAAAACTCCGGAGAGTTCAGATGGGTGGATGAGTGGAAAGGTCTTAGCTATACTTATGGCATCCTATGTACTATTTATTTTTCTTGGTGGAATTATCTTCCATTTTATAGAATACCCAACTGAACAGACAGCAGTCGCAGGATCTAGTAATAAGATAGCTTCATTCCTTGGTAAGATTACCATTTATTTTATAACTTTTCATACTTATAGTATTCATGCAAGGCTACTTAGTAATGTTGATGTGTTTCTATGACAACGCAGTAGAGGTCAGGGGGTCAGGTGCACCCCCAAGCTGTATGATGTCCAAAGCATAGCATACCTGATGCAGATGATGGAGGCATTAACATTCACTAAATGTGAGATAAGAAACTTCATAATGTTATAATGTAGCGAATACTTTGAGAATCCTCAAAAATAAGAGTTGTCTTCTCTTCATTGTGTAAGTTGCCCACTCTTGCCCCATACCCCAGACGTTTCTTATCACATTTTTATATATAGATGATGGGCATAATAAGCGTTACTTGTATCAATATAAAAAGTATACTGACAAAATAAAATTTCCTTCGGTAAAAAGACGTGACTAAGCTGCATTATTATGACTATTAGAGATGTCAAGCTGCCTCAATCAAAAATTGAAATGACTTTTATCTACTCAACATATAAAAACTCACTATTTAATTTAATTATTACTGAGTTTTGTGGCCAGTTACAGTCTACAGTCTCAGAACAGTTCACAGTGTGTACTCAGAAGTGTTATTAGACTCTAGAATGTGCTCTATCAACATAATGTTGGTAATTCCTGGCATGTGGCAGACCTTCTAATCTAACAGCTGCATTAGCTACAGGTAGTGCATTTATTATAATATCATGTTGGAACATGAGATTATATGGGTCAACTCAGATGCATTTTATACACTTTTAGAGAACAACACGTGTGTATCTACAGAAGAGTTGAAACAACTTATAAAGGATATCATAGAGGCGTATGACCAGGGAATAACTGCATCAAATGATACAGATTCACACAACACTAATTGGGATATCATTAGCTCTACCTTCTTCTCAACTACAATCGTCACAACTATTGGTATGGTATATGCTCTAAAGAATCAATATATATGTATTTTGGAATATTATACTACTCTTGTAGGTATAGCAAATGAAAGGGTAAAGTGTCTTGGTGCTGAGACAAAAGGAGGAGAGTGTTTATTTGCTCTCAAGTTAATAATACACAACCAATACAGAGTTAATAAAATAGGAGAAAATGATGCATTGTGATATAATGCATCATTTTGTCCTATTTATTAACTCTGTATATTATCTCATTTAGCAAGCATTATTTGTTTTATAATTTCATTTGTGAAAGTATTGTGGCGTAACCTAGAGACGAGAGGGAAAAAGAGACACTTGTACTAAAATGTTTTCTGTAGGCAAATAGTTTGAATAATCAAATATTTGTTTCTATTTGTATCATTTCGATACTGGCAAACTATTTATCTACTATTATAACACCAAAACATGATTCACAACCATTTAATAACCTGCCCAATGGTCACCACTATATCGTTCCGTTGACATAACGACATATGTACATATGCCTGTACCTACTGCATATGTGGGTTACACCACGTCTAGTAGAAGTAGGTCTAACCAAAATGTTGAAGATTTTCGCTGATGTCTGATTCTCAGGGAAATCTGCCCATTAGAGATAAGATTAACAAACTTGTCTTTATCTACAGGTTATGGAAATATGTCTCCAGCTACCGCAGGTGGAAGAGTATTTGCAGTATTTTATGCTTTGCTGGGAATTCCACTTTTCATCATAACTTCTGGACAACTTGGTATGAGAATGAGTAAACTCTCTGAGAAACTTGCAGCTAAAGTTTTAAAGAAAGTTAGCAAAGAGAAATGGAAAAAGATTTTGTCTCTCATTCTTGTTTCAACCGTAGGTATGTGTGTTTCCTCGTCTACATTGCATATATAACCTACTTTTATTCAGTTGTAAGGAAAAGTGCAAGATGGCAATCAGAGCAAAGTACAATAACGGGTCATGACATACAGTTACCAAGTGATGGCTTGGTATACAGTTACCATGTGATCGTAACTATCAATAAACATATTTCCAGACATCAACATTAACATAAATACAAATCTTCATGTTAATTGGTTAACACTAAATGGTAGCTGAGAGATTTAGTAATGAGCCAGCAGGTGAACTGATTACTGGTAGAATATCAATAAAAATTTAATCTCCTGACGACCAATTCTACCTATAATGAAAATAAATAGTACTGGAATGTTGGGAAGTCCAAGAGGACAAATTGTGCATCCAAGCGGCAACCTGGTAATGGGTGGAACCTTCCTGACCATGCCTCATTATTAAAAAAACTAGCTATGCAGTCCATAAAGCAGGCAATAATAATTCTAATATAGTATACTTCTACCGAAAGAACAATAATATTTCGGATTTTTCGAACCAATTTCCAGTTTCCACAAATTTAGCTCTTTGAAACGGATGCTTCAAATTTTTAGAATAATATAATTTGCCTCAGCTTTCAGTGTATGTTTTATGATCATTATAGACTGTGTAAAACTATAGTCTACTTTTTATTTTGTGCACACACCAGTTTTTATATCATAGTAAGATTGATTTATTTTAGGTTTCACAGTATTTAGTCTGTGTGCAGCAATAATGTTCACTTACATGGAAGGGTGGTCATATAATGAATCAATGTATTACACATTCATCACCCTCACTACAATTGGGTTCGGAGACTACTACCCAGGTAATGTAAACTAAGATATTAACTTCAAATGATTAGCCTATAGTATTTATTTTTTCATGCAGATCAGTTTGGGCTGTATCAAATATTAGCAAAACCTTGTTCATAGTAGTTATGATATAGGCCTATCTATAATAATGAATATAATAATAATAGTGTGGCAGAATGAAAGTCTTCAAATTTATCATTATAGAGTGTGCAGATCTCCCAATATGTACCACATGTACATGTTTTGCTAACAGGCAACCTGAACTGTCACATAAAGTTGGTGATGCAAGTACATGTACATCACTTTGCTATAAAATTGTCAGATAAATTGTCATGTGGCTGCCTACTTGAAGATTTTTCTGATGTGGGAAAAGGCCCCTCGTGAGTTCTAGCTGCTAAAGCTTTACTATAAATAGTTATTTTATGCTCATTTCAACCAGGATTTGCCAATGGAGGGACTGGAGACTCCATAGGTGTGGGGTTCTACAGAGTGTTTGTAAGTCTATGGATAATATTTGGTTTGGTTTGGATGGCAACCACCTTGTCAGCCATTTCGGATGCTGTGGGTAGTATGTTGAATAGTCGCAACGTGTCTCATGGAGATGGTAATAAAGAAGAGGAACTAAAGGGCAAAGAAGAGAATACTGAGCTGTAAATATAGGTGCCCATGCAACCTTTGCTTTCTATGTTCTGCTATCAGCTGGTGCAGTGTGGGCTGAGGTTGCTTCCTGTTTACTTCTGTAAAAGAATGAAGATGAGCCAGATAGGAATAATTACTCCACCAAACTATATAATATTATTTTTGATGAAACATATTATGATAATATCAAGCAAGTACCACCAGCAAAGTATAGTACAAAGTGGGAGGAAGAGTATGGGACACTGGTACTTGTCATGTATTTACAGTATACATTATAAATATATGTACTAACATTGATGTCCACAAACAATATTGAGCTACTAATTACTAATAAATGAAAGAGCTAGAGTCTAGGTCAAAACCTTTTTGCTCACCGTGTGTCCAATGAAAAGTGGTATATCACATCGCTACAAATACCCATTGGCTCGGATGAATGACACTTGACCTTTGCCAACCATGCCCCTCCAAGGTCATATAACAACGAGTCACCTGGGCTGGACAGTATCTATATACGAGTAGTCTGATTTTGCTGTAGAGCATGCTTTACCTTTTACTGGATATTACACTGTCAGAGATGTCTAGGGAATTTGTTTACTCTCCAAGTAAAAGCAGTGTTAGCAGATTGTATTGTTGCTGTATTGTAAAAATGCTTTGCTCATTTCTATTTTTTCAACATTTCAATAAAATATTTAGAGCACTACACCAGCTCTTCCATTCCATTCTTATAGGGCTCTGGGTCAGTAAGCAGAGTCAAAAGCTAGTCAGGTAAAACAAGGCTACCCAACTGAAGCTCATAGGGGAGGGGGAGCTGCACCTTACTCCTTTATATCCTGGTAGATAGTGCCAAGGCTAAATTTAATTGGAATTCTTGTTTTGCAGACAGGGAGATCAAGTAGGAGTAATCCATATAAACTTCTAAAAAAAAATTATTCCTCAAGATTTTGGAATAATCCAAAACTTTTTGTAGATATCTTTATATTTTTAGCTACAAATTCGTGGAAAAAGTTTTTTTATTTCAACTAGCCAATGAATTTGTTAGTAAAAAATCTTCCATGGACCATGATATAGAATAATTTTCGTAAACTAATGAACTATTTTGAGGTCAATGATGTGCTGTTTTAAAACTATATGATTAGTAACAAGAAAACATGTCTTACTAACCCAGAATATATTCAACCAATAGGCTAATGTGGTTCAACAGTAATTGTCCTCTCTTGCCAACCTATTGAGGTTTCCTTCACACATAACTCAGTGCTAAGTCACATTATTTTGATGCAACAGGAAAAAGATGAACCGGAAAAAATGATAAGAACCACCTAACTAGTGAACTGGAACATGAGAGCATTTAGACTTGGGATCATTGAAATCATATTTCCTTATGATTTTCCTACATACCTTGAGTAGTCTGCCTACATAACAAAGTGTTGTATAAAATAATGTGTTCAGTAAGCCATTACAATTTCAATGTTTATTACAACATGTTATATATTCACCACAATGTTAGAATCACTCAACTAGTCAAGAAGCATAGAAGCACTAGCGACAAGTGTCATCATAGGAGCACTAGCGACAAGTGTCATGAAATCAGTAAATACTATGATTTCTCCTACAGCAGATACATTTAAGATACTAAAGATAGATACAAATGGAGAGAGAACATTAGGAAGAGACTCAGATCCACCAAAAACTCCAGAGAGTTCAGATGGGTGGATGAGTGGAAAGGTCTTAGCTATACTTATAGCATCCTATGTACTATTTATTATACTTGGTGGAATTATCTTCCATTCTATAGAATACTCTACTGAACAGACAGCAGTTACAGGATCTAGTGCTAAGATAGCTTCATTCCTTGGTAAGATTATAAAGTGCTATTACATTTTTTCTCTTGTAATAATAATTATTATATTATTAAAGCTATTGTATTATTTATATACACCCTTAGAGGTATTACATGTATACTGAGCAGTTGGCCTTGTGCAATTTTTACAGTTTACATCAGCTTGAGAACTCTGACTGAGTATTTATTTTACACCTTTTAAGCATAAATCTTTTGCTGTAAATATACTGAATTCCCATGTGGTGGTCTTAGGAATATCTTTGAGCTTCCCTGATAAGGTGTCGAACCAGTGTTCGAAGTGGAAAAGTTGAGGTGGGTACACAGTACATGCAATCTTACATATTAGTATTGTATAGATATCCACTTAATCTTATGATAGCTAAGAAATTAGTGAGTTACGCAAATAGAAAAAATTATGCTCTAGTGAGAATTGAACTTGAGACCTTATGGATGAGTGTTAAGTACTCTACCACTACGCTTTCAGGTCCACAGCAACTGTTTGGGGAAAAACTAGCTATTAAAATGAGGCAGCTATTAACCACTAAAATTGAGGTGGGTACACACCGTATACTCCCGGATAACCACACTTCGAACACTGTGTCAAACACTGTTTGAGTACTACATGTAGATAATATTGTGCTAACTGTATTTTGGAACAATAAACATATGGGCCCACAGTTACAAGTCACGTACATCTGTACATGCTTTTCTATAGTATCTTGAGTAAAAACATGTTAAAACATAATTTGAAAATGGTGGGTAGTAAAGAATACAGTTTACAGCTTAATTTGTTACGTGATATCACGTTATATGTCTTGTGTTGCGTGTGCTGTGTCGTGCTGTGTCGTGTAACATGTGGTGCAGTGCTGTGTTATCGTATAGGCCTGTGTTGCATCGATTCCTAAGCGACTCTAGTTATTGTACATTCAGATCGGATAGATGCATGAATACGATATCGGCAGACTAACAATAATGTTACCATCTGATTCCTGGTAGTCTCACAGTTAGAAATTTTAATATTCTTTCAGAAAACAACACGTGTGTATCAGCAGAAGAGTTGAAACAACTCGTCCAGGATATCATAGAGGCGTATGACCAGGGAATAACTGCATCAAATGATACAGATTCACACAACACTAACTGGGATATCATTAGCTCTACCTTCTTCTCAACTACACTAGTGACAACTGTTGGTATGATAGTAAATTCTACATAAATGTACGTTCCTGGTTAGCCAACCAGTGATTCAGGTTTAGTTGAGAGTAGTGATTGTGAAGGGGCCTGGGATGACTCATCAGAATAGGTCACCATTGTTGGAGTTGCGATTCCCGTTGATACAGAATTATTATACAAAACAAATCTTTAGGCCGTTGTACAAAAACATATACCAGTTCAAAGTAGGATATGTACATGTATATGCAAGGCAAGGAATGAATTATATATGCTCATAAAATCATACATGTGTGTACACTGTATATACCTGAGATTGTCAGATACATGTAGGTCTAACAGTGGTTCGTGGACATAGGCACTAATAAGCTACTAATCATAATTGGAAGTTGTCCTCTCCAAATTTATCTTCCTCTTCTTTTTTCCCTGGAGAAAAATAGAAGTGCCCATAGTTGTGGAGCTATACCAATAATATATACATGTATATGTAATATTGTAATGGTTTTTGGTTTCTGGTACAGTCGTCCTAAGACGACTCCCGATCCCAAAGTGAAGAGCCTATGAGTGGTGCTAGGCCTTCACATTACATGAAAGATTGAGCGGTCTCAGTAGTCCAAGTACTACCAGAGACGACCCATCTGGTCCCGAGTATTGCCTGGGTACTATACTTAAAAAAAGAGTGATCCGACCTAGTGGGCGGTTCGTGTTGCAAGGTCGAGGACCTTAACAACTAGAATGACCTATCTACGAAGTGAAAGTCTCTGTAGAATAAGTATAGATGCGTCTTTATTGAGATCCAAGCAAAGACTGAGACGACAAACGTAAAAACAATGCCCTTTATATAGTATAAGAACTTCCGCCCGACGTAGTGTCGGGAAAAGACGATGTAGGGTCATCGGGAAGTTGCGCAACAACATGGCGGCCGGAAGCCCGACGGCCGACCCAAAATGGGTCGGGTTATACAAAAGATGCTTATAATCATCCAATTCATGTACAAAATGAATATCAAGGGATTCTGAGAGGTCGTGCCTCTTTACATGGGTATAAAAGGCATAAAAAGACTTAGTAATTATCATACATGAATGTACAATGGTATATGGTCAAGTAGTACAGAATACAAGCAGATATATTCATGTAAGCACACATAACAATGAATGTCAGGTGATTGGAGAAGACTGTGCGTATCATTACAATATATCATATTTTTTAATGCTTGCAATCTTTCTACAGGTTATGGAAATATATCTCCAGCTACCGCAGGGGGAAGGGTGTTTGCAGTATTTTATGCTTTGTTGGGAATTCCACTCTTCCTCATAACTTCTGGACAACTTGGTATGAGAATGAGTCAATTCTCTGAGAAACTTTCAGGTAAAGTTCTAAAGAAAGTTAGCAAAGAGAAGTGGAGAAAATTCTTATCTCTCATCCTTGTATCAGCTATTGGTAAGTATTCTATATTGAGTAAATTCTATTTTAATACATAACACTAATACAAAGTTGGTTCACTACCAATATCGTGGTTGGAAGTCATACATTACTCTATAGCCTTAGGTTCAATGTCAAGCATTGGCTAGTGTGTTATTATCTGTTTTAATGCAGAGGTACCAACTTTCAGTTGTGTGAAATATCCAATATAAAAGTGCCAGTGGTGTTTAACCATTCAATACAACAAGTGCCGCCAGCCTCGCTATTGCAAACACACAGGTTCATGGATTTCCTTGGAGTTCTGTGATATAGGTATCTCTAAAGCCTCACATATAACCTGTTAGTATAAGAAACACAGTTTCAACATTTCTTACTGCAATCACCTTGTTATTCCACCTACACATCTTCTCTTCTGTAGACTATCTAAAATTCCAAATTATTTGGGGTATATATTGACAATATTTATGTTCTTGAGAGTAACTACTAGGTATTGAAATCATGGGCACTAATAAGCTATTGATCATAATAAGAAGTTGTCCTCTCCCAATTTCTCTTCCTCTTCTTTTTTTCTCCCAGGGTATGACACACTTTTCTCAACTTTTGCTAGCCAAATATTTTTTGTGTAAATCTATGGGCAAAGTCATCAGCAATAGTTTGACACAAGTTTCAGGTCTCAAATCGCCCTAATACCAGAGATATGACCGTTTGAAAAACAGGTTTCGACTACAAGCTCTTTGGCGTTTTTCATTGTGCCGGTCATGTAGACAACAGGTAGACTTGACTAAAATTGATGACGGTTTCTCGGCCTAGTATAATTCGGATTCTGGTTGGTCAATTATGCTGACCTAGAAATGGAGGTTTGCCGTACTGTGTAATTTTGCTATGCAACTTGCAATAAGCCTGTGAGCTTTATCAAACAAAGGACCACGTAATAGAACAACGATGAAACCACGTATTACTGATCTTTACGACTTTATCCAAGGCTACACCCAGACAATAACAACCAGCGCAAACAGAAAAATTTGCAACTTAGTTTTAGTTTACAACTAAACCAGTATCGAAGCCGTTTCACAATAAACGGCTCTGAATGAAACAAATATTGTGGCAATAATATAATTAATTATTCTCTACAAATGGGTTGTTAGCACCATTATGTATTTCTCAAAGACTTCTTGCAATCAGAGGTTAGGTCTGACACAACTCATTTCGAGTGCACTGACTGACTGAGTGCTTTTAATTTTTATCTGATTCAGTGATTGATTTTTGTTTTATCATTTGAAACTAAACTAAAACTTTTACTTGAATCAATACAGTTCAGTAAAGTACGAGTCTTATCGTGAACCAGCAAACTCTCTTTGCCTCAAACATTACGACAATTAATATATAAAAATAAAAAAATAATTATTTATATTTATAAATAAATAATAAAATAGTTTAGTATGTATATCATTATGATAAATAATTATTAACTAAACTTAATATGTGTTTGTAATAGCGATATAATGATAATATTAATTGAATAATTAATACAGATATATTTTATTAAATTTCATGTGGCATGTATATTTATTTTTAATTTTATATAGCAATAGTTCACAGTGCAATTTTTATTGTGTAGTATCATCATTTAGTTTTTCAAATTCTGTAAATTTACAATACACTTACAGCACTTATACTTGTACTAATGCTTATCTATGCTAATGAAAGCAATTGCACACAAACATACATGAAAATTTATTACTACAATTGCAATTATTATTTTAACAATAATATATTAATCATTAAAACTATACTCTACTTTATTAACATTATCTCCAACTAATTTACGAATAGGCCCTACTTTATTATCGCGAGATATAAGTACCTCACCAAGGATTAATAAATATTGTAACAATTATAATTTCCGTATTAGATGTGATGAATAGTGAAACAAGACGCATTTTTATTTAGCTTTGTTCCTTATATTTCAATGCTCATCCGGGCATCATCTTCAGAGAATAATTATCCTCTGATGTTGATCTTCGGATGAGCGTTGAAATACAAGGAACAAATTAAAATAAAAATGCGACTTGTTTTACTGTTCATAATAAAAATATTAGCTCACACTAGCATTTTCTAACAAATGTGATGAATAATAAACGTGAATGATATGATATAAGTCTACATTATAGAATATATGATATAACATTTTATCTAGTAAAGTAGGCTCTATATGGTGAATCTATGATAAACCAAGATAGTTATCATAAACCTGTGACTGATTAATAATTAGTTATGGTTTATTTCATATTTGGGTCAATTGTATAGTATTAAAAATATATAGATATAACATAATTTATAAAATACATATGATAAAATTGGGTTTCGTAATATAAGCTGCCGTTATTTATATTAACCTAGACAGGTATAGGGATGCTCTTTATAAATTTATAATAGCACTTATAACATGTTCATCATTTACTAGTAATCATAACTGTTATGCTATTCAAGGTTTATAGAGTTACTTTTAGGCCTACATGTATCAACATTTCAGCTATTTTATTATCAATATCATTAGGAGTGTATCATGCCTAATCTGGTATTTCTGAGACCATGTTATGATATGAATATAGATTCGCCGCCTATCGTTGTAGCTAGTGCATATTATTTGTAATATAGTGATTTTACGTTTTGTTTTTAAGGAGAGGAAAGTCTCGTACACAATAGGAAACATCACAATAAGAACATTATTGCCTACTCTTCTACAGGGGCAAGCTGCTGCTTATTGCAAGATGATGGCATTCCAGCATGGATTATCCATAATGCATTTGGTCTTTGTGATGAGAGGTAGGCAGTAACTTCAGACTATATAAACTATGCAAGGCCTGTTGCTATTAGAACATTTGAAGTCAGATGTATAGAAAATGGTCATAAATGTCCACAATGCAAGCTATATTTTATCAAATTTTGTCAAGTTCTTGTTCATTTGGTGCTTATATCGCCAGGCCACTGTTTGGGTAGCATTCTTAGCCCACCAATCAATGCACAGGTGATGGCAGAACTTTTCAGACTCCTATGTTGTGTAAACTACTAAGCATCCATAAATGAATGGTAGCCTATATATATATATTTGTTGCCATCAACACTTGGCTGTCAATCCATATTTTTCAGGTCAATTTGCAGCCACAAATTTGATATGTAGCTTTCTGTAATTTTAGATTGACAGGTGATGGTGTCATCATTATAGATGAGCTTGGCATGTCCTCAAGCCTCCATCATGTAACAGCTCAAAAATCACTCCGCCACTATTTGGTGTCTACTCTCACCTGGTTGATTCTACAAGAACGCATTTACCGTAAACCCATTGCAAGAAGTACAAGTAGATAGTGTGATGATGCTAGCATCTACATGTATCTAGTTTGAATTGCATTTTGTTACCTTGGGTTCGGCTACGGCAATAACATGCTGTACATGAACTATTCAAGATAAAACTTATTGATGTTGGTGTGTGTCTGCTGACCTTTAGCATCTTTATCTGTATGTTAGGATCGACAAAAGTATTAATGTTTTTATATTTCTTAGGTTTACTTAGCATAGATTTTCTGGGAGGTTACAATTTATTTTTCCATGCCTGAAATGTCCAAGTATATTTTGAAACTACTGTTTTTATGCAAGGAGTTTGCCTTTTGCTTGTGTTTTCTTATTCAAAATTATACCTGTAGTTTTATCCTGGTACTTGCTTGTATTACTACTTGCTAAAATTATTATAACAGCTGTGGGAATCTAGATATTGCTGGCCAGACACCCACCTAGGCTGTCATTAAACCCACAGCTAAGCGAGTGCTACAGAGAATTGGCTATTACCATACATGATATACAGCTGTGCAACATTTGTAGTCATAGTTTGTGAATATAACTGTACTTGTATCTGGTGATTTGTGTTCTACATCATAAAAAAAAGGGTAAATGTTAAGACTCCTACTATTAATATAAGCATACAGAACTGGTAATTGTTTCAGCCTTATAAATTGAAATTGTGTAGTTCCAACAGCAGCCAAGTTGCCTTTTTAATATTCATCTCTGCTAAAATACATGTAGATATTTGATATACCCAATAATGTATACATTGGATTTAGCTTTTTATACAATCATGTAACTAACTGTCGTCACTATACTAGTACATCTAGTCGGGCTCTACCTACAGGTGTAGCAGAATAATACCATATTTCACAGCTGTTTCCCATATGCAATGAACTGGTTTCAAATATTCCTCCATGTAGCTTAGGTTGTACAAGTGTCTATTAATACTGGAAGACCTATGTACAAGTCGCAGCTGGTAGTCCAGTTCTAGAGTTATTTTTAGAAATGTGTCATTCTGTGAGACTGTTTGCAGTGAAAACTCCATTACTAACTGTACAAGCTGCCTAGTTCTTTCTCTCTACCAAATTTATTATTATTACCTGGAACATCTTTGAATGACCAATGTATAATATTCTAGCAATGCATTTATTTTGAAAACGCAGATACATGTATATAGCTTACACATAAGGTTACATAAACAACTAGCCATTAATATGAAAATCATAAACACTATTTATACATGTACAATGACCTACGTTTATACGTACATACATGCCTTAATGAAACCATTTAATGCAGATATAATGTGTAAAGCCATAGGTTGTCCACTAAGCATAGGATAAAAGGCTGCATTGGTGACTGAACATTGGCACAAATGCTAGTACACTGACACTAGTAAAAAATTTTGACAACTAGACATGTCACAGTCTGTGACATGTCTAGTTGTCAAAATTGAATCTTTGATATGTTCATCTGTGACTCACAGATGAACATATCAAAGATTCAAGTTTAGTACAATCGCTGCAGTTAATGAACATCACCATAATTGAAGAACAGTCTTCCTTTATCTTTACACAGCTATTTTCTAAACAGGAGTTCGAAAATGGGTGTGTTGGATTGTCTAATGTGATGGCTTATTTACCAGCTGCTCATTTGCCATGTCCCAACTGCCGTTTTCAAACAGTAGCCACACAGTTCTGGCTGAGAGTTGACCTTTGCGGGTATCTGTTACCAACATCTGCTGCATGCATTGTTGCAGTAACTCCGCATAGAATCTACAGTGGGTAGTCAGTCAAATGTTGGTACCATTTCAACCTCTATAGATTAAGGCACTACAATGAAAATATTCGCTGTGATTAGTATGATAACATGCAGAGTCCGAAACTGCTAACTGGGTGAACTTTAAAATATGTCATGGGATAACAGAAGTGACAGGCATAAATCGAGTTATTTCCTTTGGGTAGTCATGAGATGGTTGCTAAAATTAACAAAGTCCTGTGTGAAATGGCAACAGTTGAAGAGAAGCCACTATCGAACTATAAGTAAAAATAAATTTTATCATAATTACTTCCTATTAGACCCAAAGTTTCAATATATCATACATTGCATGAAAGGCATAGTAGATATTATAGTAAACTGTAACTTGAGAGCCGATAAATGGAAATTTTGGTGAATTAAGTAGTTTTTGATGCCAAATAGTTCATGGCAGTAGAGGTACAGCTCCTTGGACAATTGGCAGCTGACTCCGTGATGCACATGGTATTTGCACAGGGAGTGATACCAATGTCTGTGTGTACTTCTCCGTACTAAAAATTTGAGATTTAAAACGACTCAAACCTTCCCAAGTTTTGACATTTTTCATTGTTACATGAAGAAGCTAAGGAATACTCTGAACGTAAGTTAGGGTATGCTCCACTGACCAGAAGAATTATAGGCCTAATACCTGAGTGGATACAACAAGAAATTAAATCTAACGAACCATTACCGCATTGCATGAATTAGTTGAAGAGAAATACATGCTGATGAATGAAGCCAACTTGTTTATCATGAGAACATGATTTAGTTTATTTGCGCTTGGCAGGTTGAGTTTGAAGAATTCAATTATTTTCATATGGTTTAGATTATTAACCTGATCAACGGCTTTAAGCCAAAATATTAAAATTAGACAAAAAAATTAAATATAGATTCTAACAAAACAATAATTTATACATGGCCTATTTATTATTAAATATCATTATTAATTATGATTATATAATAATATTATAATTATTTATATAATATATAATTATAATAAATGTTAATATTATTATATTATTATATAAATCTCATATTTATGATATTAAATTATATTTATATTATATTATCATTTAATATGGCAATAATGAATAAGTAGTACTAAATATATATTTTGTTATTATTTATATTAAATGTACATACGTTATAGGTCTGTACCACCACGATCCATCATCCATCCATCCATCTCCTACTGCATCACCGAAATTCTTGATCTAGATGTTCATTGTCTGTGATTGATTGTCATTGTCTTGTGATTGTTTGTTGAACACTACACTGAACAGGTATGCCAGTTTTACAGACAGAAGAGTACTTGAGCAGAACAGATCAATTAAAATTGAGTTGAGTGATTGCAATGAAGCACGTTGTGGAAGCCTATAGTCGATAGTTCACTAGATTTTGCACTCTGCATTTCATTGCAACTAGACGTAAAGTTACTCAGGAAATTTAAATTCCTTCTACTTGAGCAAGGTTTTAGCAACAAGAAAATGGGTCACAACTTGCAACCAATTGGTGATCACTTCACAAACCAAGTCGGCTTTGTCAATAGGAGTTGTCCCCTCTTTTCATAATAGTCCGGGAAGTTCCAAATTATATTGAGTTGTCTACATGACCGGCACAATGAAAAACGCCAAAGAGCTTGTAGTCGAAACCTGTTTTTCAAACGGTCATATCTCTGGTATTAGGGCGATTTGAGACCTGAAACTTGTGTCAAACTATTGCTGATGACTTTGCCCATAGATTTACACAAAAAATATTTGGCTAGCAAAAGTTGAGAAAAGTGTGTCATACCCTGGGAGAAAAAAAGAAGAGGAAGAGAAATTGGGAGAGGACAACTTCTTATTATGATCAATAGCTTATTAGTGCCCATGATTGAAATATGCTTGGGCTAAAATATTAAAACATTTCTGAAGATGTACAAGAAATGTTGTGTTAACTATTTACACAAGTGGTCACAGTTCGAATTATTCACGAAAACACATTTTACATGACTTGGAAGTGGACTAATGACCAGTCACCCAAATGCATGTAGAATGGGCTAAATAGAGGTTTAAAGGGGTTATGCCACGTGTTTTCAGGTAGCATCAAGACGCACTCAGCTATCTAGTGGCACAACGTATTGAGAACCTAGATACTAGTACTGTTAGTTATCCTATGCTTGCGGCTTCCGGGCTATATTTAGAACAACTAGACCACAACGCAATGTATAGGCATGTAGAATAACGCAACGATAGCCGCTGTATACAGTGTGGCCAGATGAAACACCGGACCTACCAATAAAGGCAGCTAATTATTGCCAGCAAAAGTAAAGCCCAGAAAAATTCAAAAACTTGCACAAGTTATCCTACTGCTATATTAGTAAATCCTGTAAAATCATTTGTTCACTACTGTACTCTTTCTATGCAAACAGCTTGAATTCAACAATTTTCTCTATATGACATAAAGCACGCAGTTGCGTCTTCATAACAAAGTTGCGTTTGGATCAGCATCCACTAGTGCTAATGAGTCAAGCATGGGCAAGAGAACACAACTCTGCTTATAGTAGCACAAATGCAATAAACCTAAGTAAGAGATGCTGCTTTGAACATAGACATAAACCACATGTCATAACCCCTTTAAGTTAAAACTGAAAGATGATGATGTATTTCAGGTCTGACATTGTTTAGCCTGTGTGCTGCAATAGTCTTCACAGCTGTGGAAGGGTGGACCTATGGTGAGGCAGTATATTTTACATTTATCACCCTCACCACTATAGGCTTTGGAGACTACTACCCAGGTAATTATAAATTCAAATAGAACTGTATTTTAGACTTTGGGATATGCAACCATGCAAATTTAAAACAAATTTAGAATTTGCTCGGAACAAGAATGTTGTATGAAGACATCTTGCTGAGAGATAAACTAGTATAAGCCGCATGTGGTGCGTGAACTCAGTACCGTATATATTCTTTCAACCAGGATTTGCAAATGGAGGGACTGGCGACTCCGTAGGTGCAGGGTTCTACAGAGTGTTTGTAAGTCTGTGGATCATCTTTGGTCTGGTTTGGATGGCAACTACCATGTCAGCTATTTCGGACACTGCTACTAGCGTGCTGCGAGGAAACCAAAGGTTGGATTCAGACAAACGTCATAGTCAGGAAGGAAATACAGAGTTATGATGTGGACAAACTGACATTCACATGATTGTTATGCAGTAATAAAGTGTTAGTGTATCTCATTCATTAACCTTATAAACAAAAGGTTGGAGAGGAGATAGAATGGAAAAGTTTTTTGGTGTGAAAGTACTGTTCTGGGCTAGCGTAAGCTATTGGTCACAACTTAACTGATCATAATAAAAAGTTGCCTTCCTTCAATTACTGAGACTTCATATCATGAAGTTGTCCTCTCTAAAATTGGTTTTCCATTGGATTAATTGAGAGAGAACAACTTCTTATTACCAATAAACTTGTGGGTGCATTAGTTTAGTTCTCCGTATTTATTGAGGATGTGAGACAAGGTTGGGATATGAAAAGTAATATCATACAAATATTATAATGTATTTAGATTATTTTAATTCAATACCTACATTGTACATATAATATATAATATATATTATATACATGTAAATATGCTAATATGAAATGTTTCTATCATAATAATAAAAGCATTGTTCAATAATCATTAGTAGCAGATGAGGTGCAGGAGGGAGCAGCAGTAAGAGCTCTGAACTTACATGTGGGTCATTAATGGTGTTTGGAAAAACATTAAGCTTTAAAATGCTTCTGTACAACATAGTCACTTTGCCAGGTGGAAAATCAAATGGTGAAGACCGCCTTCTGTACCCCAAATTAGGAAACTTTTGATCTCTTCAGATCCTAGATTTCTTACTGGTAAGTTTTGGTCAATGGGCAGCTCCGTAATGAAATAAGAGAGGGCAACTTTCCAGTCACCTACATCTCATATCAATTGCTCTGGGCTGTGTTTTGCATTTTTGACTCAAAGCCATCCCACATAATTCACTAGCAGTGTTGATGAGTGAACAAACAACTGGAACTTGATTTGTGTCCTATTTATTCCCCATGTACCTCCATAATAGAGCTCTATGTCCCTCTACCCTGTCAAATTAATCACACTTGTCAGTTACATGCAGACTAGTAAATATCATTGGTGAGTTGCTATGGGATTGCTAGTACTAGTAAATAGACCAAAGAACTTCACACGTGCACAACTGCACATGGAATGGAACTGTCAACAGAGGAAGCAGAGCAATCACCAGCTCAACAAAACCCGGATGGGTGGCTGAGTAAAAAGGTTACGGTAGCACTTATTGTAGCTTACTTGGTATATATATTCATTGGTGGAGTTGTCTTCCACTTTATAGAATACTCTACTGAACAGACAGCAGTTACAGGATCTAGTAACAAGATAGCTTCATTCCTTGGTAAGATTTATTCCCTTCTAAACTTGAAAATCTATGGCTGTGCATTGAGCTGGGGGGGGGGGGGGGGTGTGCACCTTTCAGTCTGTTGGTGAAGTATGAAACATATGCTCAGGAAAGTCTAATTCATTCTTGTAAAAATTTTCTAGTATTTTGCAATGTGTTCAACTTATTACCATATGATAATCAGTACGTCGAATAATCTTCTCTTAGGCTACACTGGTATCATTTGTATGTGAAAAGGCTAAATCGAAACATTGTAACTTCGAGCATGGGCAACACTTTTGTTGAAAATGTTTTCTACATACGAATTGGCTAGTAGCAATCTAGTAGGCCCTTGTCGATAAGATTAGGTTTTATGTCTTAGCATCCACAGTTTTAGTCACAGTTGAGTTTTGGGCAAAAGATTTTAGCTCACTCCCTATAGTAAACGCACTGATCGTCGAAGCCAAACTCAAAGCTTCATTTTCAGGCTAAAAGCTAGCGGGGAGCTTCGACGAGTTAGATCAGTTCAGATATAGTACTATGTGATATTCATTTAGAGAACAACACGTGTGTATCTACAGAAGAGTTGAAACAACTTATAAAGGATATCATAAAGGCGTATGACCAGGGAATAACTGCATCAAATGATACAGATTCACACAACACTAACTGGGATATCGTCAGTTCTACTTTCTTCTCAACTACACTAGTGACAACCATTGGTAGGTTCAAATTGACAGGCTACTTATGGGCCTACTACAGAATAGCATAGAAAGTCTTCTGCAGTAACATAAATTGCGCCAAGCCTATATGTTGCACATAGTCTGGTATCCCAGTTCGTTTACTATATAGGAGAGTGCTCTTTAGGAAGCTGCTAGTACAGGGTCAAAAGAACAAAAGGTGTTTGCAATCACAAACATAACAACCATCATTCTCTCCTCTGCCTTGTATTATTGGGTACCTGCTTGATAGCATGTGATCAGTACTGTCCATCAACAGTTGATAAATTCATCATGATGGTTATTACATGTACATGTATACATGTATCAATCTATTTGGTTCAAATACTATACCAGTCTAGATTTCCAATTACCAGAACATCCCATATATGAGCAGTACTTGTGTTTTTCTGTGACAATATTGTAGACTCAAGAAATATTCATTTTTATAGGTTATGGGAATATAACTCCCACTACTGCTGGTGGAAGAGTGTTTGCAGTATTTTATGTTCTGTTGGGAATTCCACTTTTCCTAGTTACCTCTGGACAACTTGGTATGAGAATGAGTAAACTCTCTGAGAGACTTTCAGCAAAAATCCTAAAGAGGGTTAACAAAGAAAAGTGGAAGAAGCCTTTATCGCTCCTTGTGATTTCAGCTATAGGTAAGTAAAAGGCCTTTTAGCATCATTTAGGCCGATGGCGCTTTGTTCTGAGTGTAAATAGCATGCCGTTTGTTCATCTAGGCAAAGCAAAGTCCAACAGGTGACGTACAACGAAGCTGGTCTATAGACACTCATAGTCTCTCATGTAGCCACTTCTTTATTTGGTAAAGCATCCTGTTATATTATCAGTAAAATATGGAATTCTCACTATCAAATTTATTCTACATCTAGACAAGGAGTAGACAACTCCATGTTTACACAGCATGTATAAACTACTACAGATACAGCAAGCCGAGATACAGCAGGCCTAATGCATTATAAATATGTTTTTATTCAGCTTGCTAAGAGCCTTGGAGATAACATCACTTGCAATATTTCAGGTCTCACAGTGTTTAGCCTTTGCCCAGCAATTTTCTTTACTTACGTGGAAGGGTGGACTTATGGAGAATCTATATATTACACATTTATCACCCTCACTACAATTGGTCTTGGAGACTACTACCCAGGTAATCGTGCTTTACTGCATTAGCAGTGTGTAAATTGATAAAACTGTTTTCAAATAACATGACTATTTATTCAAAGTTTTTGTTGTAAATCAATTATTTCTTAAAGCTGTTAAAATTAGATAAATTAAAAATAAACAGAACATGACTGTGATAACATTTCTTGTAGCATACAGACTACAGTAAATAGCAATAAACATTGCAAGTTCAAATACATGTGTGGGAATTCATAAGCTACTGATCATAATAAGAAGTTGTGTTCTCCCAGTTCTTTCTCTGTCTCTTTTTTAATGCAAATAAGGAGGAGACAACTTCTGAGTATGGCTACATAATAATGATATTATTTTCTGTTTAACCAGGATATGCTAACGGAACAAGGAAATCTGCCGCAGTAGGTGGAATATACAGAGTATTTGTAAATCTGTGGATTATCTTTGGCCTAGTTTGGATGGCGACCTCTTTATCAGCTCTGATTGATGTCATACACAATAAGCTCACTGTCACTAAAGCATTACGTCAGTCCAGCAGCAAATGTGAGGAGCCATTATGTAGCGATCACAATACAGCTTCAATATGAGCAAACAATGACTAAACTACCATTTAGAATAGCCTGAGCTACAGGCCAAGAAATAAGAACATGAACTGTTGTATTCTTCTAACAGTTTATATAATGTCTTATGTTACTGCTCAATCTCAACTCTGACTTCACCATATAGCAGAAGTGTTTTTACACCAAAAAATATATCTAATATCTTACAGCTATAGCTATTCTAGCCAAAAGCTAGCTTTGCACATAATATGACAGGAAACGATGACTCCAACAAAACCCAACAGTAATTATTGTCATATTATAATGTCTCAACATGAACATGTGAAGTTACACCTACATGTACCTTCTTGGTTGGTCGTATAGTTTGAGATAATGTACCAGTTTTATACTAGATTTCTCATTCTTCTTTCTAGAAAATGGTTACCATTCCAACTGTGATTGAATAGTTTGAAATCAATAATTAAAATGAATTATGATACATTGAAATTGAATTTTGGATTTAGCCCTCCCAAAGAATGAGTCAACAGGCTGTTGAAGAGGCTTCACGAATAAGTTCTGCAAACCCACTGGCAAATTTTAGTTGTATGCCTATTACATGACTTGTGTAATATCTGTCAGCCTATGCTAATATATAAGAGGAGATTCAGCATTTGGGTGGTAGAGTGTCCCATCTTGTTGTGCCAAGTAAGGGAGACTAGACCATAGATTACTTACTCTAAGGACTAGACAGATTTTGAGTAGACCTACAACAATACTAAATACAATATAGTTACATGTTCCACACACACCAGTTTTCACATTTGTGTGTTTGTTGCTTCATCAGCGTTCTTAGAGAGAACACTGTGCAAGCAGATCTACAATGTTAAGTTCAATCAACGTATGAAAACTGAATGTAATACATGAATTGTATACAATACAAATACGTATAATACAAATAATTTTAAATGTCTATTGATTTTGACACATATTGTATTTAAATTCAATTTCACATCTCCATTGCAGTGCCAACTAGACACTAGTCATCCTGTTTGTAAATATTATTAATCATATTTATAAGAAATAAATCAGAATTCACAACAATGTATATTATGATGAGGTGAAAAATAATATGATACTATTTTACCTTTGAGTTTCAATGTTGTATCACCACTTCACACTAAGAGTTTTACATACAATGTAATTGTTATAATATCAACAGGCACATTGCTCAGAATATTATAGGAAGATACAAGGTTGTTTTTTTGAAATGAGGGTAATATAGTCTACATATTATATTAGCAAAGAGAAATGTAACTAACCACTGTTGCTGCATTTAGCCATCAATCATCGATAGTTTATATAGCAAACATATTTTCAGTATACAATCTGTTTTAGGCTTATAATATAGATAATCAAGCTGAAGGAAGATTATACACTTTAGCAAATTGGCTCTTTTTCCATCAATACAGTAACATTATTGATCTGGAATTCTGCAAGCAGGTTAAAAGATACTCATCATTTATTATGCAAATGTCATGCATACAATCAATATCAGAACAAATGAAGAGCAATCACTTATATGATTATTATTATTATTATTATTATCATGTAGCTATAAGTATGTATAACCCATAGTTGGCAGCTTATACTACTACCACAAGCCAATATTATTACACTCTGTTGTGTAGTAAACATACTAATATGCCTGTAAGACTGGCTTGTCATAAGACGAGTGTAAGAAATATCCTAATTACTTCATCAACATGCATCCTAGTCTGCTACACTGTCTTTATCTTAACCATCAATAGACTGAAAGGGCAATCAGGTATCAAAGCTGTAAGTATAATTATTAATATTTTATAAGATAATATTATGTTGTATTTAGGGGGTTTAACCATTTTTTATGTAAAATATGACTGCTCAAAAGAATAATTCCTCACATAAAAACATCCTATATAGTGTATAACGTAGTTGGTCATAACTCTACCCTGTAACCAATAGTTAATATTGTTAGTTTTGTCAATAAGCTTGTAAATAGCAATGATTTTCCTATTGAAATCTCAGCCCAGCTTGTACTTTAAATTTGAATATAATTAACAATAATATGTACTGAACAATATTCGATTCCAATTTTGAATAGCAGCCAGTTGTGTTTCATTCCTGGATAATATTATATTGTCATGTATAGCACATGCAACTACATGTAGACCTATTACTATGTTCTACATACATGCATTTGTGTTGTATGTATTAACAGTTCTTTCTTGCCCCGAGCAAAGCGCAATTAGAGAAGGAACTACACCAAGAGCAGCTCAGGAGGAAAAAGAGAATAGTTGAATTCTGCAAGGCAACACAGCATATAAAGAAGTAAGGATTCTAGAAATTCAGTTGAACATGTTACCAACACAGGCAGAAACACTGAACATCAATAGTATTCGGTTACCCCTGAGCCACTTTGAATATCTATTTATTCTGCAAGCTATACCATGTGCAGCATTGGCAACAATTCAATATAAAGGGGTGCCGACAGTTAATTTTCTTCTATTATAGGAATCGCATAAAGTAAGTTATGTACCCAAATTCCAAAAGACACTTACATGTACTTGGTATAGTACTAAGGTATTTGGATGAGCCTGTGTACTCAGTTGAACATGAGAGGGATGTCTCTTTTAGGATGAGGCTGGCTCTGTATCTGAATGCATCATTACATGTACATGCAGACATGAGCACTCATAAGCTATTGATAATAATTAGAAGTTGTCCTCTCTCAGTTTAATTGATAATCAAGAGAGGACAACTTTTAAATATTACCAATAGCTTATGAGTACCCATGTCCTGTAGAATAACCAATGTGCAACTGGTAATCAAAGAGAGGAAACTCCCAAATTTTATATGGCTATATTTATACTACTCCTTTTACACTTTTTGGTTGTCCATGGCATAAGCAACTGCTGATAATGTGAAGTTGCCCCCTCACAAAACAGAGAAGAGCCAATTGTGGGAGGACAACTTGATCTCATTATAAGCTCTAGCTGAGAACACTTGACTAATCCACATGTTGTTTTATATTCATACCAGGCCTGTTCAGCAATGGCTAGCAATACATGACATGAAGAACAAAGCCCTATACTGTCCAATAAAGGGGTGTGGCTCGATTTCATGGAGGAAGATGATGCTATACCTCACAGGGAGACTATTGGACCCAATTATGGACCTCCCACCTTTACTTTATGATGACATTTCAATACAAGCGATCACCTCAGGTTCAGCAAAGCATATCGTATCCATGAAACCTGATTTAGTGTCCTTTCTATTTGTCAGGTAAAACAAAACTTTTCAGTATAATGACCTGTATATTTAATGGTAAAGAGGAAATACATGTAGAACCCAATCAAATTGGAAAACAATGTTGAACAAAGCAAGTGAAAATAAACGAGTTCATATACGCGTATGTGTTATCATATGCTAGAGTCAAAGCCAGTCAAATTTGCAGTTAGCTGCTCAATATCACATTGTATATATGTATGTCTAAAGTTGTGAACATTTAGCCATAGTTAACACGTTATCTCACCAAGCTCCTGTGTACATGACCACCCGCCAACAAGTTGTTTGTATCCACAGAAGTGATCAGTTTGTGGCAGATGGCTGTTTGTATTTAACAGAGATCCGTGGGAGAGGCTGGTTGCTGCATATATAGCACTAGTGCTAGAAAGTAATTATGCAAGAGTGAAAGAAAGACCTTGTTCATGGTACAACTACCGGGACAACTCCAAAGATAAGAAACTCTCTTTCCATGACTTCATAACATGTATAGTAATACGTGCTAGGAGGAATGGAAGTGCAGATTTAGATGAGGCATGGAGACCACAGTATCTATCATGTGATATATGCTCGATTAATTACACATATGTTGGACATATGGAGACCTTAGGTATGTTGGTCTATGGAAACTTATGAAAGAGCTCTATCATTGCTCCCAGTAAAATTATATACATTGTACATGTAGTTCAGAACCTAAATGCAGGGCAAAATACTTCGAGTCTTTGCGACTTCTTGGACTGACCTGGATTGCAAATAAAATCTCAAAGATGGTCGTACGGGCTATTGACCTGGAATTTTGCTTGGTCAGAGAAAACCATCCCCAGCCCATCAGATTCCATTTGGTCCTATAATGGAAGTGGGCCGAAAAATTCTTGAGCAACTTGGCCTGTGTCTGAAATTTTGCTCGTGAAGACACAATCTATACCGTATGAAGTCAATTTAATAAATAGCTAGAGGAATAATGCTCTCTGTTACTGCTACTATTACCACCATGGCTACTACCACAACTACTATACCATTGCTGCTGCTGTTACTACTTCATACATATACAAGTAGTAGTAATGTAGTTATGTGACCAAGACATGATGTTTATATGAAAACCATACCATTATGTTTTGACTGTAGTTAGTCAACCTTACCTAATAGAGAAACTTGAGATATTTATTCCAATCACATTATTTTACAATATATTTTAAATTCAATGTTGTTTTCTCGTTTACAGACAGGGACTTCAACCATATAATGAAGCTAATAGGAAGGACTGAGAAGTATTTGGAGTTGGCCCCTCCCAACAAACATTCCATGGGTTATGCCAAGTCGGTCATTAAAGACTACTTCAAGCATTTCTCTCCAGCAATGATCTCTCAACTTCAGATAGTTTATAAATTAGATATTCTGCTACATGGTTATAGCAATGAGCCACCTTGAAAGTCGCATACTGTGTTTGATTTTTATTCATTTCAGTAAAATTAAATATAAATACAGCATAATGTTAATAGTTTTTATATGTATTAAATACTGGTAATAACTAAAAAAATTTGGTCTAATATTTCAGCAAATGTAGCAAAATGGAGTATAAGCAAATTAACTATTACTGTGTGCGCTATCACACTGTATGGTCAATGTACAGTGGACAATGTGCACACACACACACACACACACACAATGTAATAGTATAGACTATTAATAGCCTAATCTTCTATTTTCAGGAAAGCTAGTTGACCAGATCATAGAACTTCTTCCACAACATCACCTGATTATTCATAGACTAGCTAGTTGGAAAAAATTTCAAATTTTATAAGCCATAAAGGGATTGTCACTAATTACTGACTATGTGTTGGTCATCGCTAATACTGTAGTGACCATGGACATGCTCTAAGATCCTTTAACTTTTCTGATCATCTTCTCTAGCATATCCCACTGCTCCTGAGGTACTTTGGTTAGCTGGTTAAACATCCCTGCAGAGTATGGGATCTCGCCACCGTCGAATCTCACCATCTGTAGATATAACATGTACATGGCTACACTTGTGTATTGAACAGAAGGTTTACTGCAGGACATGCCCATAGCAACTATGGCAGTGATAGCGGAATGTGGAGGGCTACAATTATGTAAAGTAAGTATTTTTAAGGAAAGGCAACTCAAGTAATAAGATCCAGATCTAATTTTATATGTCCTTGTATGGATAGAATGGTTTAAGACCAAGTCCAGACCTATTTTATTTACCAATAGTTGGTTCCATGAGCAAGCGACTCCTAAACTAGAAACATAAAGGTTTAACCCACTCACCGATCCATTCATGAAAGTGGAATAGTCGCTGACCATATACGCTGCCAGGTTGGCTATTTCCTCCAACTCCCCAAACCTGCCGACAGGTGTCTGGTCTACCATATGCTGGGAGAATTTACCAGTTGGGTCAAGCCTATCAAATGCACCCTGTTAAAATATAAAACCAGTTTAGAGATCACATAAGACTGGTGGGTGTAAGAATGATAAGACATTATACAAGGGAGATAACTACACTATACCGATACAGTACAAGACTAACCTTTGTATGGAAAGGACCGGGTTCAATACAGTTAAATCTGAGCCCATAACGTCCCCACTCAGCTGCTAGTGACCTGTACAATAATATACAGAAGCTACAGACAATGCATTACAATGTATTTAGTGGAACCCTACTTTCAGTTACAATAATAAAGACATGTATATGTGTACCTTACATGTACATGTAAATAGCCTAGTTAGTTGCATAGTAGAAAACACTAACTTGTGCAGATTTCTACAATCCACAATAAAGCTAATACATTCTAATACTAGCATCAGCACAGATCTCACAAACACGTTTACACGAGGCGAGTGGCGATAATTCGCCTCATGTAAACTCCCCATTACCATCGATGCATGTATATTGTATATGCATGTATATTGTATATGCATGTATATTGTATATGCATGTATATTGTATATGCATGCATATCTACACACCTCAAATAACAAATAACTAGACATACATCTATTGCATTCAGCATTAAGAGACTATGTTGTAGCACAAAAAGGTAGTATTCACTGAATATACCATCAACAGTCTAGAAGGGTAGAGTCTACACTAAAAGACTTTGCTGGGGATATAGTAGTGATGGGCGATTTTTATTTTGCACTTGAATTGTATTTTGCTGCATTTTTAAAACATTGAATGATACCAAAGTTGTCTGCTACTGCTCAGTTTCTCTCAACATTGGAAAGAACCCGAATTGAACCGCTAATTTTACGTTCAATTCTGTGAGTTGTCACACGCCACTTTTAACTATAATTATGACCACTTTTATTTTGTTTAATAAATTGTAACTATTTAATACTAATTATTTATAACATGCAAGTACAAGTACAAAAAACTGGGTAAAACTACAACAAATCATCGCTGGGTGACAATGATGGTTGCAGCTAAGTCTGTTTGGCAAAGATTGGAAAGAAATACAACATGAATGCATGCGTACGTGATAGCAGTCAATTACCGAAAATGGGCACGCTAAAGGAACAGATGCTACTTGAATATAAAAACTGAATCGAATCAAACTGCTGCATTCGGTTTCTGTTTACATTGTAACAACTCGCACCTTTTGGACCGAGAGAAAAAAAGCTGAAAAGCTGAATTAAAAACTGAAACATGGTGCAGCACTAGGAATAGATCCCTGAAATAAATTTTTCAGTGTAAACTAAAATAGGATATGTATTCAGATAGCAAACAGGAAATAGCTTAGTGGTTACTCACAAATGCATAGCCTCCACTCCAGCTTTAGCACATGCAGACGGTACAGTGAATCCAGTCCCACAATACTGTGCATATGTTGCAGTTATACCAAGAAACACAGCACCTACACGTACATGTACAGGATGTGTGTGGAAACGATGATACTGTGAAGTGTGAAAGTCTAACCTCTAATGATTAGGTACCACTTTATTATATTTTCAATTATCAATAATAATGTTATTATTCTAGGCTAAGAGGTGATTAATCTTTGCAGGCAAATCAATATACAGTATTAGGTAAAGTTACCTTGTTTTGCAGCTATAAGCCTTTTACCAATATCTAGGGTGATATTGGCAGTACCGTTCAGTACTATGTCAATGACAGTGTGGAACGCATTGCTGGAAAGGCGCTCTGTTGGAGATATGAAGTTACCAGCTGCATTGTTGATCACAATGTTTGGTAAACCAACATTCTCAACTAGGCCATCGACAGCGGCTTTAATATTATCAGGCTTTCGTACATCAGCAGCCACTGGGTGCACCTACATGTATAGGTGTGTAGACATACAATATTTACATGACTTGGTAGTTATCAACACAGATATTCTAGACTGAAAAATTAAAGAATTTACAAGATTTACAACCAAAGAAAATGACTTTTCAGACGGGTAGATAAAATTAAATTAAATTTTCACACGTGTTCCCTTCACTTACAGCTCTATGGAATACAGTTAATAGTGCAAACATAATCATAACTGTATATTAAAGGGATAGCCTCTTGCTCACTCACCTGATTGCCAGACTTGCCGGATATCTCATTAGCTGTTGCTTCTAAAACATCTAACTTCCTGCAAATGAATATTTTACCAACTTGAGCATACCTTGTATGGTGTAGCGGTAGAGTAGCTCAGACTAGGACAAGTGGATTGGAAAGACGCGAGCTTAAACTAACACAGTGAGTGCACTAGTCTTATCTATACCCTACATGGTGTCAGGAGTGAACCAGGGGATAGCATTACAGCTGTTGATAGTTAATAGAGTGCTTTGAAAAGTGACGTGATCCATAAGTTGAACGTTGGTGAGCTTGGGTAATAGTGGTAGTCCTAGTCAGAGTGATTGTGGTTAAAAGGAAAGGGAATTAGATAATTATAAGGATGGACAATAAATTAAAATTTGGGAAAGGTGTTAGTACACTCCAGTTAGTTATACATGTAGAACATAGAGCAGAATTTATCAAGAGATTTAAGATAGCCATGATTGGAGCTGGTTTGAGGCATAAGGAGAGTGCGGGCTCAAAGACAAGGGAGTTGGAAAAGCAGAGGCCAAGTTCGAAATAGAACAGGGGAAGGTCGCACTGTTGCTAGATAGCATGGGTGAGGTAGGGATAGATATCTTTGAATCATGGAATATGAATGATTTTGACAGAGGCCACTGGGCTGTGAAAATGCCGGAGGTTGATGAGGGGACCCTGGTGTGGGTGAAAAGAGATCACAAAGATCAAAGCAGGCCTGGCATGGTGAGATATAAAGCAGGTACTGGGTTGACGTAAGCGAAATGTTCCTGAGGTCTAGAGTTCGCTGCGCAAAGGTCACAGAGAGAGGTCGCTTGGACTAGGATGACTCAACTAGAAAGACGCGAGCTTAAACTAACACAGTAAGTGCATTCAAGTCTAACCGATACACTACACTTTGCATCTGCAGGGATAAAATAGGCTCATCTATTTCAAAATTGTCCTAACATGATATGTAAAAATGATTCCACAGGAAAACCTTTTAGGTGCAGTAGAATCTCAAATTTGAATACTAACTTCCCCTTAAATATTAGAAGCTGTAAACTGGGATTATGGAAACATGAATATTGCTGGCTATGCTATACCTGCTCATAATGACCACAGTACCCCCTAGACATGATATCACTTCTGCCATAGATTTTCCAATGCCTGTCCCGCCTCCGGTGATAAGTGCGACTTTCCCTTTGAAAGTGTTGTCTGGTAACATTGCATTTGTATTTACAGGAAACATGTCGGCCTGTGGTGCTCTTGGAATGTCAAGATGGCGTGACGTTGTGCTTATCTAACAATCACATCCATAAATGTGATTATCTATTGCACAAGTTCAGGTATCACAAGATGGAATGTTTATACATACATACATGTACATACATAGTACATGCATACATACACATACATGCACACATGTACATTTGCATATGCAGATGTTCAATTGTGAGTACAGAAATAAAGTTACACTTACCTGCCGGTGAAAACACCTGAAGGCCCGATGAACCTGCATTGTGATTGACTAAAGACCTATAAACATAAACATAATAATGGTGTAATGTCGTGTTGACACAATTCTTTCCAAGTCGAAAGATGATTGGAAATGGCCTAAAATTGAAATGAATATTTGTAAAGGACGGGTTTAACACTGCGAGTGCTAATAGAGTCCCAAATTAGGACTAGCTAGTCGCCGTATATTGGATATTATTAAATGTATTAAACAAAAAACAACCTAATGTATATGTATGGTCTTATAACAAACATTTACAAACTACATGTACTTTCAACATATAGCGTCTTAGAAAAAGATGGTGCACTGGAAAAAGAAAGTGCTATCCCATCTGACCATGAAGCCCTATTGATTTATGCAGAGCCATAACCAATATCAAAGAAGAAAGACATGATAGCAGTGCCCAGAAAGGTGTGCTGATGAAATCCCTTAGTACATTCTCTCATGGTAAAATATCTCCATCAAGAAAAGGATCACCACGAGGACCATTAGCAGCGGAGTCTTCGGGAGACACACCTTGGCTGCTCGCTCCTCAGTAACCGGAGGCTGTTTGTCTGCTCGCTGTGAGACTGGATTTGGCTCTCACAACTCTATCTGATTAGCCCCATATTGAAGTTTCTTAGTATTCATTATTTTAGCTGATGAACAATTCTTGCAACACAAACTGAAAACCTTTAACGTATTCTGGGAGAACTTAAGAGCTTTCTATTTCCTCCTCCACTACCATATAAGGCAATTGCGCCTAAATACAATGCACATGACTCAAAGTACGACCCAAATAACTGTTAGTTCAACCCTATGTAAGTAGAAAGTGTAGTTCTTAGTTGCATAATAAATCTGCATAACATGTAGTATAAATACCAACAATCTGCTACTTTTAGGGAAACTAATGATGACATTTGAAATACTCAAAAGTTCTTATAGATGTCGGGTAGAGCTAGTCTCAAGGATCAGTTTCACGTCTTGTCCGTCGAGTTTCCCTGCATTATTTATTAAACTTGAAGGCAGAGGACCGCCATAGCACAATATGGATAAAAGTTAATGATTGTGGATGGCATACTCGTATACAAGACTACAAAATACAATCTATCTTTATTCTGTTTTAGCAGTAAAAATAAAATTCTTATCAAGTATGGTCATATTTATACCACAGAGCAAACAAGAAAGATCTACAGTAAGAGGGTGGAAATTTCCTCTCCTTTGTGAAGATGATCGGCTCTAAACAGCCCTTCTCAAACAAGCACTTAGAACTATTCTTGGCTCAGCTTGTGAAAGGGGAACTATCTCATTCAACTATATTCTCTATGTATCAGCAATTAGGCATCATTGCATAAAATCTGAAATACCAGCTACTCTGAACTCTCCACATATAAGGCTGCAGCTGAGAGGGATAAAACGACCCCACACAGCCCCCACATATATCAACCGCCAGGTCACAGAACATCACCTTCTTAGGCTTTGCGAGGCAACCAGCCACCACCCAGCACTCCAGGAAGAAAAAGCTGCCAGTATATTTACGCTAGCCTTTTTGAGTTTCCCCGGGCCTTCGGAATACTACACGACACCGACAGGCCATTACCTTAGATGGAGCAGCCGAAAGGCAAACAGAAAGAAAACCTCGAATCTCTCTTACCTTTAAAACTGAAAAATATTGCATGGAACCGAAAAAGATAACAGTGAAAAGCGAAAAACCAAACGCCATCTGTCCAGTGAAGAATCTTTTGGCTTATACATCCAAAGTGGTCAGTTGCACGGACGCACTCTTTGACATTACTGCTTCAGAGTTCCGGGAGTTTTTCGCCAAGGCAAAAAGACCGGCCCACATCAAAACTCTTATTACCCATCACTCCATCATGGGGGCATCTCATGGGCGGCAGCACAAGGTTGGTCTGACACACGGATCAGGGCCCATGGACATTGGAAACTGGCTGCCTTTAGGCAATACAAAAGGAATGGGAAAAACAGGATGGCCAATGCATTCATTGGGCCTGCAGGTCACTCAAAAAGAAAAATCGAAAATCTCATACTAACAAAATCTATTTGCTATGATTATCTTTGCTTATTATTTGATTAGGTATTTATAAGTTATAAAAATTATTCTTTAAGTTCTTAAGATATCCAGTACAGATGGGTGCTTCCTGATACCAAACCACTACAGACAACTGTGTTCGGGGGGCCAACCTTTTCACCCCCATGCTTGTCACTATATAGTGACAGTCTTCTGCCTTTGTTAACCCCTATACTGTCACTATAAAGTGACAACAGAGAAGCATGGTTTCTTCTGTGGAAACAAGGCATGTAAGTGAAATTTGATTGGCTGAGTATGAAATAGACAAGCCAATCACAGATTTTATTACAGTATGCACTCCATTGAGGCATGCGTTGTGCCATTTTTGAAAAGTACAGTCCATGTAAACTCAGTGAAAATACTCAGCAGCCATTTTGCTTCACAATGAACAGAAAAAGGAAATTTCTCTCAACTAGTAAGTGCCTGGATGAGTTTTCAGGTAGTGATGATAGTGATGATAGTCAATGCTATGACTATGAGAGCTCTGGGCCATCTGCTGATGAGTCAGGTGAGTTGTGAGAAAGTTTATATTTATTTATTTTTAGATAATCTAATGATAATAAATTATTTTTATCATGGCAAACTACTAGTGAATGAATTTCAGTACACAGGCAGAACTTACTCTCTTCAGGTCATGTTTTTTTATATTCCACTGACACACTCATAACTCAGTAACTGTTACTGTGCAGTGTTGGTGTACATGTATTCTTTCAAACTCAACTCCATCGCCTATAGCACTACAAAGTATTAGTTTGGGCTATGAATTGCTTTGCTCATGTCTGACATGAATAATCCCATACCCAGCTTCATGAGAGTTTTACAAATAGGCCTACTAAAATGCAACAATTGGTTGGTATCAATCCTGAGACCCAAACTTCTTTTTCATCTTTAGATTCAGAAACAGCTGTAAGCACCCGTTCAACTCGACGCCAAAGATATCTGGCTAATCAACTGCCCCGTGCATCAACTCCGACAAGCAGGCTGGTTGATGCATCACCTGTGCCCCCACAATCTCCTATTAGCCTCCCTACTACCAGTGCACAGAGTGCAATGCAGGCTGAGGAAGGACCCAGCGCTTCCACCCCTTTCACAGGTTGGTAAACAAGAATTGCAAATTTAGTGACTTCTAGTTTCTATCCAGGGTCATGATAAATTCACCTCATATTGCATCTCACATCAATAGTTGAGAGTTATCTCTCGTATTCAAAATAACATGTGGCATATTACCGAGGAATCTCTCATCTATCACCATTATCATCTTTATTTTATGAAATAGGCCTACAACTATTTATTTTACAGAACATGGAGACATCCCCCCATCAACACAGCGCAAACGTCTCCGCCGCCAGTCACAGCAACGTGTTTCTCTTGTCCAGCCAACACGCACCACAGCACCAACAGATCATCACACTCCAGCACAACCAGCCGCACCTCCGCGACCACCATCACCTCCAGCTGCTGCAAACCAGCCCATGCGCCCTCACCGCGCCTCCCCCAGTTCTTGGCAACAATGACTTTATTTGGCAACCTGTAGATATTGGATTCGATCCACGAGAGTCGAACTCATTCGACTTTACTGCTCAGCCAGGCCAGAAGATTCAAGAATCCGTACCTTATGAACCTCTGTCATTTGTGAAGCTCTTCCTAACCGATGAGCTCATAGACCAAATTGTTACACAAACCAATTTCTATGCTGAGCAGAGGATAGAGGAAGCAGAGTGTAATGCAGCTGCCAACAACACAACAATCGGTGAGCATTCCAAATTCAACCTATGGAAGCCAACTACTCGCGATGAGGTGCATAAGATGCTTGGCTTGTTGTTTTTACAAGGAATGATTCACAAACCAACCCTCCGAGACTATTGGAGTACAGATGCCATTTTTAGCACCCCAATCTTTAGTGCAATTATGAGTCGAAACCGATTTGAACACCTGCTCGCATTCCTACACTTCAATGACAACGCAAATGCTCCATCTCGTGCTGACCCTAATCGTGATCGCCTGCACAAAATAAGGCCTCTCCTAGACTATCTTGAGCATAAATTTCAAGATGTCTATACACCTGAATCGGCAATCTGTATTGATAAGTCGCTTATTCTTTGGAAAGGACGATTGCTGTTTCGTCAATATATACCGAACAAGCGAAATAGGTTTGGCATCAAGCTCTATGCGTTATGTGAGAGCAGTACCGGGTACATGTACAAATTCCGGGTCTACACTGGCCGGGATGACCTAAACCACGACTTGGATAATGACATCCGCAACGAAGTTCCAGTAGGCAATCTGCTGTCATCTGAGAAGATTGTTATCTGGCTCATCAAACCATTACTCAACCAGGGCTACTCTCTTTACACTGACAACTATTACACATCCACCAAACTCGCCAACCAGCTGCTCAGTAAGAACACCCACCTGACAGGCACCGTACGTGCCAATCGGATTCCCGATAGATTGAAAAATCAAACCGTACCTAAAGGTGAGACATATGCTCTCAGTAACGAAAATACTGCGAACATTCTACTAACCAAATTTCATGACAAGAAGGATATTCATCTCCTCACTACCGAGCATCCACATGAACTCGACAAGTGTAAGGATAAAATCAAGCCAGCCACTGTACTGGCCTATAATCAGTATATGGGTGGTGTTGATATGGTCGACAAACTCATTGAGCCTTATGATGCCACAAGAAAAACTGTGAAATGGTATAGGAAGGTAGCTGTCCATATGATGCAGGTAGCCACTCTGAATGCGCACATCCTGTACAAAAAGGCTGGTGGGACAAAAGCGTATGCTGCTTTTCTTAGAGAAGTAATTGCTGGCCTTCTATTCCCTGATCCAGAACTTGAGACAGCAAATGATGTAATAGTGCCGCGAAATGAGAATCTCATACGCCTCAGTGAACGCCACTTCCCTGTTTTACTGGGAATGACAGAAAGTAATTACCAGGCTAAACGTCGCTGCCGTGTATGCAAGAAGAAGTACAACAAGCGAAAGATGGTCATGTACTTCTGTCCAAAGTGCCCTACACAGCCAGGTCTCTGCCCATCTCCATGTTTTCATTTGTTTCACACTATCACCAAATACTGGAAGTAGTAAGCCTAGTGTAAACATGACTAACATGACTAGCTAAAGTTTTGTGCTAAGAATAACTTATTTTTTCTGGTTTTGCTTCCAAACTGTGACTTTGTATATTATTTACCCAAAATAAATTTTAGTTCACTGTTATGCTGAGAGTCTCAGCTTCAAAATAAAAAAAAGATTATTCATCTAGCATCATCTGAACCTGAGTTATTAGACAAAACAATCAGCAAGGTGTGAAATTTTAAACAATGGTTATAATTCTGCTGGGGTTTATGCAACACAATAGAGCTGTAATTTTCGTTATCAGCGGTATTACAATGCTATGCAGGTTTCACCATGTGCCATTATTATTATTCATTGAAGAGAGAGAGTTTCAGCAAAACAGATAACTTACTCAAACTCCTAGATAAAAACTCAATTAACTAAAGTTGGACCTCAGTTTCCTGTGTGACCTTTAGGGGTGACCAATGGCACTGCCCAATTAAGTAACCTTTGTAAGATATATTTTTCAACCTGCCGCCTCACATCAGTCTCATATTCTATGTACCACTGAAAACAAGCTATTCACATTACAAATTACACGTCGTATATTCAATAATACACCACACTTTCTCCAAAGTTTCTGTATTGCTATTACTATATTGAGACCAACAGCTTCTGCCACAGCTTTTCTCTAACAGCTAGCTTTGTTGTGGGCTCCCAAATTAACACCCTTTGTAGAGTCAATGTGGTTCAAACAGTTGAGGAGTGTATTTCAAACTGTTGAATGAGGACAGTGCTTTTTTATTATTTTTATAGTCCTACTTCTATAATCTATGCTTACTATTAACCACAATCTTGAGGATGATTTAGGAGACAATACCGGCATCAATTTTGTAAGTAATCTAGATATACTAATATTTGTACTAATTGTTATTATTATACATTTTTTGGGTAATTATATGTACTTGCATCTTGTATTTCACAAGGTACGATCGGTTCAACGAACTATTATAAAACAAGATCTGTTGCCAGTGCTGCAGGAAAATATACCCTCCTATAACCTAGCCATCCCAATACAATTTCTTTTTCTTGGTTAGTATCAAACTTACTTAGAAGTTGCATTCTCTTATCATAAAGTGTTCGAAGACCAAAAGAAAAGCATGCCAGCACCTGAAAATACAAAAATCTTTATTTACTAAAACTCGAGATAAATAACACCTTTTGCATCTTAGCATTCTAAATCTACAGACGTGTTCTAAGAACCAACCAAACTAACTACCTCAACATGGTTAATACTTGACGCTCCACCTGGTCAATAGGATCCCATCTCTCGCACAACCATCATGCAACTTCCAGTCTGCCTCTGGTAACAGGGCCAGGGGCAGAAGACCACGTGAACGCTTACCTAGGGAGACCAGGACCACTACCTCTCTCCCCAGTTACACGAACAGGGTTCGTAGCAAGGGTGGTAGCCAGCCCCAAACAATTGATTTGTGGCCTATTAGATAAATCCAAAATCCAAATAAAATAAACTTAAATTAAAAAATGAAAGAAGAAAAGAACCCCAGGAACTGGGATTATGATTACCAATAGGTATTCTGACAGTAAATTTAATTATATTATCATGATTATTTACCAACACCAACCATACAACAAAATTACATAAATTAATAAAAATTAAATTTTAATAATAACAAGAAATAATGATGATCATGCCTTCCTGACAATAATAAACATAAACATAGAACTGATTATGTCACCTTAAGAAAAGAGTTAGTAACAAAATGAATGCGAACATAAAAGTAAGTTTATTAATGAACTGATGAGCTGACGCTATTAGCTAGCTTAGGATAGGGGAGCCTCCCGTCGGACTCCGAGCGCTGGCCCTGGCGGCGGTTGGCAACTACTAGGTCTACTATGCTATCTACTAGCAGTGGTAACAGCAGGCAGAATACATCTTAGCTTGGTCTATGATACCCTGAAGGGAATACTGTCCCCAAGAGCAATGGGCGAACACCGGGCTTTAGGTGTTTGGTCAGAACCCTTAAAGAATCTTAATATCGCAGCGCTGGAGCTATACCTAATATACCTGGCCGTCCATCTGTGATGAACTGAGCTCAGTCACCAGGTGAGGAGTAAACTCTAGCAATATGGCAGTGGTTCAGGTCCTGAAAAAACTCTACAGCAAAGACAGGGATCTGAGAAAACTCCTTAAACCAATAGCACCCACGTGCATGTCCCTCAACATCTTCCTGGTGCCCACCCACATAGTAGGTACAAAGAATATAGGGCCCAACCTATTTAGTGGTCGTGTCGACGAATTCAAAAAACTGCCCTTATATGTGAAAATTTTTCCATCAACTATTCCCCCTCACCTCCAACCGGAATGCATACTGTGTTAAATTTATACTTAATCATTTCAATTGTTACAGATTTGGAGAGACAGGTACATGACCTTCTAGATGAATCAACCACAAAACAAACAAGAAAGATCTACAGTAGAAGTGGAAAAATCTCTCTCCTTTGTGAAGATGATCAGCTCCAAACACCTCTTCTCAAATAAAAACTCATCTATTCTTGGCTCAGTTTGCGAAAGAGAAACTATCTCATTCAACTATACTTTCTCATGTATCAGCAATTTACATCATCGCATAAAATCTGAAATACCAGCTACGCTGAACTCTCCTCGTATAAGGCTGCCGCTGAGAGGGATAAAATGATCCCACACAGCCTCCTCATATACTTCCCGCCCGGTCACAAAACACCACTGCCAGTATCTTTACGTTAGCTTTTTTTGGTTTCCTCAGGCCTTCGGAATACTGCAGTACACCAGCAGGCCATCACTTCAGTTGGAGCAGCTTGAAGGTAAACAAGAAGAAATCTCAAATCTCTCTGTAGGAAACCGAAAAAGATAACAGTGAGAACCTAAAAGCCAAATGCCCTCTGTCCAGTGAAGAGTTTTCTGGTCTATAAGTCCAAAGTGATCTGTCACACAGATACACTCTTTGACATCAAGGTTTTGGGAGCTTCTCGCCAAGGCAAGGAGACTGGCCTGTATCAAAACCTCTATTACACCTCACTCCTTCCGCCATGGGGGCACCTCATGGGCGGCAGCACAAGGTTGGTCTGACACACGGATCAGAGCCCATGGACGCTGGAAATCGGCTGCCTTTAGGCAATACATCACCCCTATGATTACCTGAAACAATTACTGGTGTGGGGAAAGGGTTCCTACCTGAAGGTCGGAACTTTTGGTGGCACCGTTTCCCCAAAGGAATGAAAAAAACAGGACAGTTAATACATTCATTAGAGCCTGCGGACCACTCAAACAATAAAAATGTCATACTAACAGAAACATCCACTTACTAGACTATCTTTGCTTATTATTTGATTAGGTATTTATAAGTTAAAAAATTATTCTTCAAGTTATTAAGATATCCAGTACAGATGGGTGCTTCCAGATGCCAAACCACTCCAGACAACTGCCTTCTAGGCGCCATGGGCTTCATCAGACAACTGCGTTCTAGGCACCATCACCTCCAGACAACTGCGTCCTAGGCGCCATCACCTCTAACCAACAACTGCATCCTAGGAGCCATCACTTCCCAGGACAGCCCAGGAATTGTATCACGGGCTGATAAGGGCCCAGGAATATTTGCTGGCCCCCTCCCATTTGAAAAAGAAAAACTATGTTACATTTAGTTACATTAAAGTAATAACAAGATAACAGATTTAACATAATAACTATTGGAATTATCAAGGAGGCACAAGTTCGTTTTTGATATTATATCATGTTTTAAATTGTTTGCTGTCATAAATCGTTTGATGCTACAAGGGAATCTATATTAATTTGAAAGTTTGAATCTTACATACATTTTGCTTTAGATAATAATTTAATAATTGATTTGTAACAGGTTTCACATGCGGTGCAGTGTGGTACAATATCTGAAATAAACTGATCGCATCTTGTTATGTTACTCTCTTCACACGATCCCAAATCATATAGAGTTTTGGAGTTAGTGCAAACTCTTCCAAGTGGATGTGCTACTTCCACAGCAATCATTTTCTGCACACTGTCAACACCACAAATGAAGCCGAGACCCTCAATAGAACATTCAAGCAGGCATTTCTCAAAAATTCTACTCCTAACTCACTAAAAATCACTCTGACAATTTTAAGTAAAGAGATTCTGTCCAATGCAGTTCAAGAGGTAATTCTTAGTTATTCCACTTTTCTTAATTAATATTACAATCACTGGGAATAAATTAAGCTGTTGCTGTTTAATGAGATTGATTTTGTTTGTTAAGTAGCTATTTACTCGATAATACCGAGCGATTCTCTTTTACTCGCCCGTATGATAGTGTATTATGTATATGCATAGTAGCAAATATTGTAGTTAGAATAGCAGTAGTAGTAGATGTGTTACTTTTATGCATGCTTGAGTTAGATATTATACGTATGCATGTCAACAGCACTGTACTTATTTTGACATCTTTGCTGGCAGCTGAGCTGTCATTTATTGTGGCTTTGTTTTACAAAGCTTATTTTGATAACCTGCTTGTGATGATCAGTTGGCTTGTTGACTAATGACTATAAAGACAGACTAGTGGATTGCTCTGTAATTAGTTGAGAATACTTAGCACACAATGTTCTAGAGTTCAATAGTAACCTACACAGTAAAGTGCCTCTTTATGTAGTAGATCAACCCAAAATTCTAGGTTGAAACTTGTATTAAAAAGTAGTGAATTGATAACTTGACAACTAGATAACATGTAACTGAATTCTCTGACAAAAATTACCCTGTAAAATCATCACAGACCGTTGTGCAGAAGCAATATTAATTTGACTTAGCGACCCAGTGATGCGATGTTCATGTCTTTAGAAGTATATATTTACTGCACTCATCCACTTGGGCAGAAACTTGAACTGTCTTCACTCGGAGTATATCAATAGTCCATAGCTGACCCTCCATACGAATGTCCCTCATGTCATCAACCTATCTCTGAACTACGACGGCTCGAAAGTTGGAGCGGTAATAAAATGAAAGAGGTTGGCTTTGTCAAGAGCAGCAAGCTGCAGAGAACACTTATATCAGTTATATCTGAGAACTAGATGATGATGTTGAGCCTCGAGTCTGAGCTCAATGGGGTTGTATCTAAATACTAACCACCAAAGCCTAGAAAAAAAGCAGATTAGAAAACTCACCTTGAGCAGCCAGGTGTGAAAAATAGAAAGCATAAGGAAAAAATGGGCTGGAAGGGTTGGGGTTACAGCCCAGATACTGGCCTGTCAGCTCAGCAAGTCTTGAATCTCAAATGCCTATCAATCTGACACAGATACATTACTAGTATGCTACAGGTGACCGAAGGAACTGGCCGACAGGGGTTAAGAGTATACTGAAGAACGTAAAAATCTATTTTGCAAGTTTATTTGGGCAATTTCACAAGGACCTGGGATGCCCACTCTTGCTTAAATGCTATTCAAGTTTGGAGTGACTAATTGTTATGGATGTGAATGTTGTGTATTTTCACATGAAAGGAGTCCCAGTTTTTTAAATATTATTTGTCTGCTTTTTGGCGAGAAATAGAATTGCAGCTCACTATATTATATAGTATTGTATGCTGGTTACAATAGTAATTTAAAAAGGATAACATAATATTATGTTTACATGATTGTATAATCAATATGTACACGATGTACATGTTCATTATATTTTTAGTGGTCTACGTGTAAAAGAATTAGAAATCATAAGCTATCGATTATGATTAGAAGTTGTCCTTCCATATTTGGTCACCTAATAGTGTAGAGGAGAAACACCAAAGTTTGTTACAAGTGTGGTTCACAATTTCACCTTGCTGCTGGTTGTGATTGCCTTGGGACTAGATTATATCGGTCAGCGTCAGACTCTAACTTTAACAACTGTAGTTGTTTTAGCATTATGGGGTTGTTTCCTCTCATACCCATTTTTATTGACAGTTATATATATATTGAGCTTTTGGGGATACTCATGTAGAGCTAACAACAGCTAGTTCATGTATTCTATAAACATACATTTTGTCACACTACCATTTCTTAGTAGGTTTTTACGTTTTACTAAGACATACACCGTCTGATTTATTTTATCATTATATAGTAAAATGAATTAATCCTTACCTATCTACTATATTATCTGTTTATTGCGTTGCCATCAATGTAGTTGCAGGACTATGGGATGAATTTAGCACATTTATTGCTAGGCCAGGACATTTTACATTTTTACGAATATTATAAGACTTGACAAAATCACAAGACTTCCCAGTGTGGTGGCCTTATAGCGCAATATTTCAAAGTTTCCTTTAGCTTCTTTTATGGGATAATTGTAAAAGCTAGGTTTTTAACTAATAAATTCATCAGTGCTGTTGCCTTTCAACTGTCACCATCTTTACCCCCAAAGAAAAAGCAATAGGGAAACAATGGAAACCATATAGCACATGGCCGTAACTATCTAGGCGGCTCAGGCGGCCCTAGCCGCCTGAACTTTTTGTTAAAAGAAGAAAAAATTAAGCTAATATCGGAAGGCATAGTTACCGTGCCCCACATGATATAAACATACTCTAATGAAAATGATGCTATTATGTGTATCATTATATTGATGGCTAATTTTCGCGTGCAGCCACTGCTGATTTGATAGCGTAATTGGTAGAGTGCTTGGTCTTCATACATAGGGACACGAGATCGAATCCCACTGAGGGACGACTTTTTTCCATTCTAGTAATTCACTCAATTTGTTAGCTATACAATGACAATCCTAATCTCATCTGTAAGATAGGATCACTGCATGCGTAATTCTGTATTCAACAATAGGAAATGCCCTAAGATTGCATGCACAGTGTGCCCACCCACCTCATTTGTTCCACTTCGAACCCTAGAATACCACACTCCCCATCTCTATCCATCAACTAAATTTGCACTATTTCCCCTCTTATTAATGTGTGCACATTTTTAGGCCTAAGTCATGTAATGATGTAAAGGATTACAATGGTACGTCATGGCCAAGCCAAACAGAGAAGCACTATTTTGCAGTATACTAATTTGAAGTTTACTATTTGCAGATTACTATGCAACATTTTGTACTTTTGTACCATCATGTATAGCTCAAATATACATCAAATATGCATGAAAATGGCTGTTTTAGTGTGAATTTTCAAAAACTTTCTTGTGGGAGGTGCCCCACCCTCCTTCTGCTCCCATCCTGCACACACCCTCCCCACACCGCTACTGTTAGCCAGTCCAATTTTGGCCGCCTCAACTTTTTCAGGAAAGTTACCCCCCTGTAGCAAATCACAAAAATCTAAAGGAGGGTGTGACGTATGACATACCTCTTAGTTCCATACAAGAAGAACATACCACCCCTCACATCTCTGATCTACTTTTTAAAACATCAATTTGATTATTGTAAAGATGGAAAAACTGAATATAGAAGTGTTATAGAAAGTTGTTCTACAAGAACAGTTTATCCAAACGATTAATATTGCAAGTGATACATCAACAAGTGAGCTGGAAAATTTTCACTTTGCACTAAACAAAAAGCCCCTAAGATGCAGGGCTTCTCCAATTATAGGATGCCATCAAGGTTCAATATGACCTAATACCTCCAATAGGAGATGGGGATATTAAAAATATGACTATTTACAATTTAGATGTAAGTCAAATGAAAATAATTAAAAATGTTGCATGCATGTTTAATTATGGTTCGCACAAATCTTGCTCTGGTGTATTATCAACCAGCAACCATGGTACGAACAGGTCCACTTTATATGCAGTGGAAGGAAATATGGGAGAGAAACAAAGGGCACTGTTACGAAACCACATTATACACTAAGACCACTTAAAATCACCCTTTTTTGCCTGTGAACCCACAAAAGAAACAAGAGATAGGATAGGTATATATGACTTGCCCACCTTTTCATTTGCTGCGCAAGCTATTGATGTTACTGGGAATGGATGGGTCGCCAAGACATTTTTGACTATGTCTCCCTTGTTTAGTTTTGCATGTCTTGCTGTGTATTCCACAAACCAATGTAAGTTGTGAACAAATGTTTTTGACAGTGAAAGAAATTGATGTAGAGCAGCAACTCTTCGCATATACCAGTGCCCGTTGCCTGATATTAGAGTATGCAGGCACTGTCTGGGATCCGTCTCTGAAAAGTGCCAAACACAATATCGAAATGGTGAAGAATTGTGCTGTGAGGTTGATTGCGGGGCTCAGGGAACGTGAAAGTGTCAACGAAATCCGGGCTGAACTAGGTCTACAAACACTACGCGAAAGGCGCAAAAACCACAGCCTAAACCTCGTCACTAGTATCATGACATGAAAGCTGAAGACGCCCACAGTGTGCTGTTATTACTATTTTACATGATTTCACAATGTTTATAATAGTTTTGCAATTAGTGCCTGCCTATCCTTGTGACATCCTGTTGCTTTCACCAAATATGTTCAGTTTATGTTTAGCTAGTAATAAAGCCAGTCACATAATATCATAGCAGGACAATTGGCGACGAGGATCAAACAAATGGCTGAGGCTCAGCATGGTTCAGTGAAACATTTTCTTGTGACTAATTCTACCTTGGTGGTTGGTATGCGTTGGAAGAGGTGGAGGGAAGCCTTTTGCTACCACGTAGAGGCTAGGGGTGTTACTAATGTATCTAGGAAGAAGGCCTTGTTTTTAAACTTGCCAGGGGAAGAAGTACAGGAGATTTTCAATGTGGTACCCCTGATGGGCGATCGTCAAGATTATGAGTAGGCACTGGCTACGCTGGATGATTACTTTCTGCCTAAGACCAATGTTCCACATGAACGTTCTGTTTTTCGTCAAACAAAATTTAAGCAGGAAGAAAAAGTGGCTAGTTATGTGACTAGGTTGAGGCAGCTTGCGAAGGCATGTGGGTTTTAGCAGGTGGAGGATATGATACGAGATCAGGTGATTGAGAAGTATAGGTCGGTGGCGTTGCGCAAGAAAAGAAACTTTTGGAGGAAAGTTCTGGGTTGACGTTGGATAAGTGCACGGTGCAGGTGCAATGAGTCAATTTGTGCAACGCATTTCTCTAACACCAGGACTCTATATACTTAGTCTGAATGATAAGAGGCATATAGCTCAGATACCATTTTAGTTGGTAGGCTAGTTTATGGGCCCTACAAGATAAATCTATTACTATATCTATACCAGCTATTCCTATGAGTATTGCCTATTTGTGTTTTTTAATTTTTACCATTGTAAAGATGTTTGATCTACGGTTGCACAGTTTTGTCATAAACATTCATTACTTTATCCCATGTCATACATACACATAAATTTCTTGTAATATTCAACTTTTTATTCTAAGATTAATTTCTCTGCAGGGTATGTCATATCAGTCAGTGGTACAATGTAATTATAACAGCTGCTAATGGGATTCAAATATTAGCTCCCTAACGGGTTAAAATTTGCAACTTGTGTAATTTTATGGCTTGCATCTTGACTTTGTTATTATGCAAGAGCATATCATTGCTATGAGTATGTAACTACTCTCTGATCAAATATTTGATGTGAATGACTTCAAATACTTTTCTGCAATAATAATTTAAAAAAATTTATTCTTCAGGTTGCGATTCCGGCACAATATAATCACACCACATTACTTCCAGTATGTGTTATTGTGACCATCAGTAGCAATACCCTGATACTGGGACACACATCACGATTCAACGAAGTTCTCCACTCGCTCAACGCCAGCGACTCATGTGCTCATCTTTTTAAACCGAGGAGAACATCAGACACAAAATTCTCGTAGACGAACCTTCTTCCCTCTTACTCCTTGGCTACACTAATGAGGCACTCTACTTAGGTTTCCATCGCTGTGGTCAAGAGTGTCTGTAATGTTTTGATAGTGTATTTAGCCACCGGAAAGGTTGATTCATAGATGTGCAAGTGAGTTTAGTTGTATCCTATTATGAATCATATGTTTTCCTATACTACCTGTTTTTAGATATTCTAGTCTATGAAATAAACAGTCTTAATTTAGCAAGCAAACCGTAAACAGCTCTTTCTATGCTCTCATAAATACTACATAAATAAGACAGTATTTTAAAATGGCGACGAGGAGAATTTTGTGAGTGGGGACTTCGTTATAAACATTTGATTTGGAGTACGACAGCTTTCTTAGATACACATCACAGCTGATGCAAGTAACATGCCTATGTTTAGTGGCAAGTTTGAGTCCTTTGTGGACCGGCTCGAGTGTTATTTCGAGTTGCATGGCACGGCTGGTGAGAAGAAAACGCATGTGTTGATTATGGGACTTACCGAGTCGCAGTATGACACGCTTTCTGACTTGGTGTAACCGAAGCCGAAGAGTATGTCATACACAGATTTGAAGGCGGTGTTAGCTTCACACTTTGGAACCACCACTAACAAGATGGTGGAGAGGGCGAAATTCAGAGAGGTTAAAAGAGCTAATGGTGAGTCTATTGGTGACTTTATAGTTAGATTACGATCCAAGGCGAGGACATGTGTGTTCGGAGATGCCCTGGAGAAGAACCTGCTAGAACAGTTCAGGATTGGTGTTAACAGCAAAACAGTTAGCGACCGCATTTGTGTGATGGCGGCTGATGATCAGGCTGTTTTGAGAAATGTCTTGGTAGAAATAGACGAGAAAATGAACAATATGTTGGTCCAAGAGCCAGAAACCGTGTCGGCTGTTCGAAGACCACGCAGGGGTCGAGGCAATCAGCAGGGAGCTAATAGACAATATGGCTCTGCAGGTGTTGTAAAACCACATAATAACATTGTCACAAATTCTGAGTGATAGCCATAAGGACATATTGTAAGAATAATATATTATTTGTATGCATATTCCAACATAGTCATCAATTTACATATATTGAGAGTTAGTGATGATGAGTCATACATTGTTTATAATAGCATACCTTTCATATTATTATAACTATACATAATGTTTACTACTACTGAGTACTTGCATACCATGGAATGTGCTAGAATGTTCTATCAGCTGACTATGATTGTCATTCTTAGTGATGTAATATTTTTGGTAGAGAACTTTCTAGAAATTTCCCATTCCATATATAAACACCTACATTTTTATAGAGAGTCAGTTAACTTTTAGCAATAAACAGGACATATTACACTACACACTACATCTTCTCTGCACTAGATAGACCAAGCTGTGTGTCACTTGATTATCTCTGACTACAGTGACTTCACCGAACTCTCACAAGTACTACCATCTTGTGACAATTGGGGGCTGCTCCGGGAAGTCATCAGTCGCAAACAGGGAGATTACCAACGTCGGCATACACCGGATACTAGCTGCAGTGAAAGATGGCACTGTTAGATAAAGTAACTCAGATGGGCAGAGATTTGGGACTCACAGAGCAAAAGCTGGTAGAGTTCGTGGAGAAGAACTTGCCCATAGTAGAAAAAGACATGGAAAGAGAGGAGCGTAGACTGGAACGGGAGGCAAAATTGGAATTGGAAAGATTACATGGAGAGGAGCGCAGATTAGAGCGTGAAGCAGAAAAGGTCAAGCAAGAAAATGAGAAAGCGATAATGGAGTTGAAGATTAAAGCTGACCAAGAGGCAGAAGAGAGAAGACAACGACATGAACTAGAGATGGAAAAGCTGAAAGCTGACACAAGTTTGGAGCACTCAAGGCATGAGAGCACCAGGTTAGAGATAACTAACAAACCAAAACCAAAGATACCATTCTTTGATGAGAAGGTGGATGAAATGGATAGCTATTTGGAGCGGTTTGAGTGGGTTGCTGAAGGATGTAACTGGGACAGAGGAGATTGGCCCTATCACCTCAGTCAGTACCTAAAGGGTAAGGCAACAGAAGCTTACATCCGTTTGTCACCTACCAATCGTAAGGATTATAAAAAGGTCAAGGAAGCCTTGTTGGAGCGCTTTAATTTAACTCAAGAGGGCTACAGGAAGAAACTCAGGGAGGCAGAAGCTTTCGAAGATGAAACTCCTGCCCAACTATTCACTAGGATAGAAACATATGTGCACAAGTGGGTGGAGCTGTCAGGTGGCATGGACATAGCCAAACTTGTGGCAATTGAACAATTTATATCATCATGCCCAGAAGACCTAGCTGTGCACTTAAGGCAGACTTCCTACAACAGCAGTGAGGACATGTGTGATGCAGCGTCACTATTCCTGCACGCTCGTGGAAGAAAACTAGCAAAGACAAAGAAAACCAACATAAAAAGGCTGGAAAACACACCTGCCGGCAACAGGGATGCCGGACAAGGAGGTAAAACCGATGGTGCATGCTTCATTTGCAAAGATAGGTCACACATTGCTCGTCACTGCCCTCAACGAGGAAAGAAGTACTGTTCACACTGCAAGATGAACAACCACAATACACCAGAGTGCAGAAGGTTTGGTGGAAGATCGGTGCATGCTGCTGCTGCAACAACGACCACTCAAAATGAGACTGTGATTACAGATACAGGTATCTCATCTAAAGTGGGTGAGTCTACAGAAATCACAGTAAATGGCAAAAAGTTTGTCAACGCTGCTGTCTGCAAGAATGGACCCAACTCCATAGATGGGAACACAGCGACATTCGATGCAGAAGTCAATGGTCAACGAGCCACTGTGATACGCGACACGGGCTGTAGCTGCATTGTAGTCAACGCAAAGTATGTACAACCTCAGCACTTCACTGGAGAATCAGTTTATCTGAGAATGGCTGATGCCAGTGTTAAGGAAGCTCAGTGTGCACTTATCTCAGTGCGTTCACCATTCTACAATGGTGTCACCCAAGCTGCAGTAATGGACAAAACACTCTACGACCTACTTATTGGAAATGTGGATGGAGCAAGATCAGCTGACCAGCCACTGGAAAACTGGAAGGACTGCGCTGTAACCACAAGAGCTCAGGCTGTGAAGGAGAAGTCAGGAGACAAACCACTGGTGATTGACTCAACCGCTAACCCACTAAGTCTAGGGAAGGATGAGTTAGACTGCAGAGGGATGACCCCACATTGGAACGATTTTTCAATGCAAAAGAGGTGAAGGAGAAAAAAGGACGCACCACTAGATTTGTAGTGAGAAATAAGCTACTATACCGTGAGTACACAGACCCAAAAACTGTCAATGGAAAACCTGTTAAACAACTAATGGTACCCAGTTCACTGAGGAAGGAAGTCCTACAGAAGGCTCATGACTGCATAATGAGTGGACACCTAGGAGTAAGGAAGACAACTGATAGAGTGCTTTCCAACTTCTTCTGGCCCGGCCTAAACGGGGATATCGTACGTTTCTGTCAGTCGTGTGACATTTGCCAGAAAACAGTGAAGAAAGGCTCAGCCATGAAGGTTCCAGTACAGGAGACTCCACTCATTGACACCCCATTCAAGAGATGTGCAGTAGATTTAGTCGGACCAATCAACCCTCCTAGTGAGAAAGGACACCGCTACATCCTAACTCTGGTTGACTATGCTACAAGATATCCTGAAGCTACACCACTAAAGAACATTGACTCAGCTACTGTGGCCGAAGCACTGTTGGATATGTACAGCCGTGTTGGAATACCAGAGGAGGTGATTAGCGACCAAGGAACTCAATTCATCTCAGACTACATGAAGGAGTTCACTAGATTACTTGATATACGACAACTTCCTACTTCCCCCTACCATGCAATGGCCAATGGACTTGTGGAGAAGTTCAATGGAACCCTCAAAAGCATGTTGAAGAAGCTGTGCGCTAAGGAACCAAGACAGTGGCATCGCTTCATCAATGCAGCTCTATTCGCTTACAGAGAAGTGCCACAGGAGTCAACAGGTTTCGCCCCATTTGAGTTACTCTATGGAAGGACTGTGCGGGGACCAATGTACATCCTGCGACAACTTTGGACAAAAGAGGACACTGCGGATGATGTCAAGACTTGCTATCAGCATGTTTTCGAATTGAGGGAGCGTTTGGATGACATGATGGAGATTGCACTAGCCTCACTGAAAAACAGTCAAAGGAGATACAAGCACTACTTTGACAAGAAGGCCAAGCAGAGAGATTTCAAACTTGGTGACAAAGTGCTCATCCTCCTACCTACAGATGGAAACAAACTGTTGATGCATTGGCAAGGACCATTCCCTGTTGAGGAGAAAGTTAGACTAAATGACTACATCATCAACATAAGAGGCAAGAGGAGAACATACCATGCCAACATGCTGAAGAGATACTACGAACGTGAAGCATCAACCGACCCTATAACTGCTGGAGCTGTGATGACTCTAGAAGTTGCTAGCGCTGGAATCATCAATCCTGAGATTGGAGAGGAAACAGAAGAATGCCAAGACGGTTTGTTGGACTTGTATAGTGGGAAACAGCAGACAGAAACAAGCAAAGATGTCATTCTGGGTGAAGACCTGGAGAATCAGCAAAAAGTACGACTGAAGGAGTTGCTGGACAAGTTTGGAGGTATCTTCAGTGACTTGCCAGGAAATGCAACAGGAATGGAGCATTCTATTGAACTCACAACTGATGAGCCAGTGAAGTCCAAGCCCTATGGATTACCCTACAGGGTAAGAGAGACTCTCAAGGCGGACATTGATGACATGCTGAAGATGAGTGTAATCAGGCCATCCACCTCTCCCTACGCCTCACCAACGGTGATAGTGAAGAAGCCGGATGGAAGCAACAGGATCTGTATAGACTATCGCAAACTGAACCGCATTTCTGTATTTGATCCTGAACCAATGATCAAAGCAGACGACTTGTTCCAGAAGCTCAATGGAGACAAATACTTCACAAAACTCGATCTGTCTAAGGGATACTGGCAAATACCGGTGAAGAAAGAAGATATTCCCAAAACTGCATTTGTGACGCCTGATGGACACTATGAATTCATCAAGATGCCGTTTGGAATGGTCAACTCTGGAGCGACGCTTGTAAGAGGAATGAGAAAACTCTTTGGAGACCTGAAAGGAGTGGACAACTACATTGATGACATGCTAGTGCACAGTGAAAGTTGGGAGGAACACATAAAACTACTAACAAAGGTTTTCAACCGACTTGCTACAGCAGGACTTACTGTCAGACCAAGCAAATGTAGAGTAGGAGAAACAAATGTAGAGTTCATTGGACATCAGCTTCATGGAGGCGGGATTAAACCTATGGACGACAATATCGAGAAAATCAGGGCTGCACCAAGACCAACTGATAAGACGCAAGTAAGGTCATTTCTTGGACTTACTGGGTATTACAGAGAGTACATCCCACACTATTCAACTATAGCAAGCCCACTAACGGATTTGACAAAGAAGGGAGAACCAAAGAAAGTCAGGTGGCAGGAACCGCAGGAAAAGGCATACACTAGCTTGAAGGCCATGCTGACCAGTGCACCAATCCTAAAACTACCAGATGTACATAAACCATTCGTACTAAGGACGGACGCATCAGATGTCGGACTGGGAGCCGTGCTGATGCAAACTTGTGATGGAAAACTGTTTCCAGTCAGTTATGCAAGCAGAAAATTACTGGACCGAGAGAGGAACTACTCAGCCATAGAGAAGGAGTGTTTAGCTGTGGTATGGGCTGTCAAAAAGTATCTACAATACTTATACCGTGTGGAATTCGTGCTGCAGACTGATCACCAACCGCTGGTGTACATCAATCAGGCCAAGTTTGAAAACAGCAGAGTGATGAGATGGGCTATGTATTTGCAGAACTTCAGAATCAAGGTGGAGTCAATCAAAGGAAAGGACAATGTCGGAGCCGATTATCTAAGCCGAATTGACTCAGAATTTTAGTTTGTAGTGAGAAATTATCAAGATAATTCCTCTTAGAATGGGGGGGTTGTCACAAATTCTGAGTGATAGCCATAAGGACATATTGTAAGAATAATATATTATTTGTATGCATATTCCAACATAGTCATCAATTTACATATATTGAGAGTTAGTGATGATGAGTCATACATTGTTTATAATAGCATACCTTTCATATTATTATAACTATACATAATGTTTACTACTACTGAGTACTTGCATACCATGGAATGTGCTAGAATGTTCTATCAGCTGACTATGATTGTCATTCTTAGTGATGTAATATTTTTGGTAGAGAACTTTCTAGAAATTTCCCATTCCATATATAAACACCTACATTTTTATAGAGAGTCAGTTAACTTTTAGCAATAAACAGGACATATTACACTACACACTACATCTTCTCTGCACTAGATAGACCAAGCTGTGTGTCACTTGATTATCTCTGACTACAGTGACTTCACCGAACTCTCACAAGTACTACTATCTTGTGACAAACATTAGTAAGGATAAACTGTGCTTCCGGTGTGGAAAATCAGGACACATGGCTAGTTTGACTGACTGCCCAGCTAAGAGACGACGTTGTAACGACTGTAAAACGATGGGACATTACGCAGGAAGTAAATTCTGTAAAGGTAAATCTACGATAGCAGCAGTTCAAGGAGAGGATTCGGACGATAGCAAGGACAGCTTATTCGCTGTGAACAAATCTAGATCTAAGATGCCTAGGTGTGAGGTTACAGTAGAAGGTGAGACCATTCCTTTTGTGTTGGACACTGGAGCTTGTAATAACATTATTGACATGAAAACCTATGTGAAGATCGAGGGACATGTCACACTTCAACCTACTGCTATTGAACTGTATGCTTATGGTAGCAATAAACAATTAGATGTAGCAGGTGAATTTGTGGCCAATGTGACTTGTGCTGATCAGGAAGTAAGCAGCACATTCTTTGTTTTTAATGGTAATGCTAGATGCTTATTGAGTGCTAAAACTGCTTGTGATCTTGGCTTATTGTCATATAGTGATAGTGTTGTTTGCAATCTGTCAGCTGATCAATCTAGTGATGTAGTAGATAAATACCCAGAAGTGTTTAGTGGTATTGGAATGCTTAAGGGACACACAGTCAAATTTCACATTGGCCCAAATATAACTCCTGTTGCCCAACCAGTGCGTAGACTACCCATTGGGTATCGAGAAAAAGTGAAGTCTAAAATAGACGAGTTGTTGGCTGCTGATATCATTGAGGCTGTTGCTGGGGTAGGAACGACGTGGGTGAAATAAGGCAAACGGTAGATATGCGCCAGGCAAACAAGGCCATATTACGTGAGCGCCATCCGATCCCTGCTACCAAAGAGATGTTGGCTAATCTAGAGGGTGGGAAGGTTTTTTCAAAATCGGATCTAAAACAAGGTTTTCACCAAGTGCAATTAGCTGAAGAATCGAGGGAAATCACTACTTTTGTTACACCGTTCGGGTTGTATAGATACAAAAGGTTGACTATGGGTACTAATGCTAGCCCAGAACATTTCCAGTACGCAATACAACAAGCTCCTGTAGGCTTGGAAGGGGTTCAAAACATGGCGGATGATATTATTTTGAGTGCTGCCAATGTAGAGGAGCATGATGCTAGATTGAATGCATTGCTCCAAAGGCTTAGTGATGTAGGGCTGACATTGAATCCACAGAAGTGTAGGTTTAGGGTAAATTCAGTCAAGTTTTTGGGCTATATCATATCTGACAAAGGTGTATCCAGGCACAAATCACGGGAGCTACCAGTGACATCTGGTGTTCCTCAAGGGTCTGTGCTGGGTCCCACTCCATTTTTAATATATATTAATGATTTACCAAGTCGCATCAACTGCCACCTTAGCATGTTTGCCGATGACACTCTTGTCTATCAGACTGTTAACTCTCCTGCTGATAGCCTCAAATTTCAATCGAACATCGATGCCATGGAGGAATGGGCTGACACTTGGCTGATGTCTCTTAATGTTGGCAAATGCGCAATTATGACTTTTAATCAAAAGCAAGATTCACTGTCTCCTAAATATTCCCTGGCCAACACGACACTCAGTGTTGTTAATGAATCAAGATACCTAGGGGTGATAATCCAAAGTAGTCGTAAGTTCAACACTCACATACAGACCAAGATTGCCAAAGCCAAAAGGCAGCTTGGCATGATTAAGAAGGTCCTCCAGGGTGCCCCTAGGGATGCCAAACTTCTTGCTTACACAAGTTTATGTCGACCACATCTTGAGTATGCTTCGTGTGTTTGGGATGCCGCCTTGGGCTACATGATCCATGACTTAGACATGGTGCAGAATTGTGCTGTTAGGTTTATAAGTGACCTGAAAGGTTGGGAAAGTGTCTCGGATGCAGCGAGTGAATTAAACATTGGCACTTTGACTTTAGGTGATCGTCGTAAAATGAGCCGACACAACCTTCTTATGAGGGTCCTCTCAAAAGAGGCCAACCATCCTGCTCTCCTAGAGTCTTATGAGGAATTGGTGGATATAGAGACCAATGTCCAAGCCATTAGCAGAGCAACTGCCAGAGGCGAGGGGAACCCCCAACTATCTATGCCAGATCGTCGGCTTACCACAATAGTTTTCTGCCAAAAACCATAAGAGAGTTAAAAGCTAAAACCAGTGGTCAAAGTTGGGGGGGTCGTGGGGGGACGCAGTCCCCCTACCATAGATTTCAGGGGGTCCCTCAGACTGATAGACCCCTTACAGGTTACTATTATAATAATAATTGGACCGTATTTTACCTTAAGAACTTGGACCATATTTTAACCTGAAGTTCTTGGACTTTGCACCATTTCGGGAAATTTCCAATTTCCGGGAAATTGCGCCGCGCGCACCGTTTGGGCGCTTGGCGACCTCAAGTGATTATGTCTGCTACCCTAGAGACCCCCCACCTCTTTTCTTAGACTGTGACCACTGGCTAAAACCCTTTAATAAATGCTAACATAGCATGAACGATAACCACTTAATAAAATCTTGTTCTCAAAACAAGAGGCGTACCGCTTGCCACACCGCCTTTAGTACAAAGATAGTGGAAGGGAAGATCAGACACTCAGGCCAAAAACTGTCCGTCCCCCGCCTCCAAACGCGGTCCGAACAAAGCAAAGAGTTGTGCTACCTTGTACACAAATCTGCTTTTTCTATTGGTGTTCCGCCGGCCAATCAGATAATATTGCTAACAGCGGCATCGAATAGACAGTCTACTTATACAAACGAGATATCATTAGAAAAAGCGTAACAGTTAACCCGTTGCTTCGCAAAACTAGTCTAGCAGCTATCTAAAAAGTCAACACATTTAAGGCGGGAAGTAAATCGCGGAACGTCGAGACCGCCAAATTGGGCGTATTTGGTGGGACAGGGTTTTATCATTGAGTGTCCGATCTTCCCTTCCACTATCTTTGTTTAGTACGTACTAGCAAAGAACCAGAGATGTGCCAAGCAGACAAATACTCAAGTCAAGAGTCAAGTAAGAGTATATATTTCCAATTGATAAAAAGTAATTTAGAGTCAACTCATCGGATGAAGCAAGTCAAAAGTAGAGTAAGAGTAGGCTAAATAAACAGCCATTTTTAAAAGTAAAGTAAGAGTCAAGCAACCAGTGCCAAAATGCTAGAGTCAGAGTAGAGTCAAAAGTACAGCATTATGTCAAAGAGAATACCAATGGGGATTTTGTATAACACAAATTTCTGATGTATACAAGTGTGACAACACACAATAGGTAATATTTAGTGTTAGATCCGATTTTCTGTCAGTTATAGTAGTTCTGAGGAACAAAGGCTACTTTAAATTAGCACTTGTTATAATGGTAGGTCTGTTTATCTATAAGCCTCTCAGCTTCTCTATGGTGGACAAGACTTATTACATAATTACACCAAACCCCAATAGAATTATCATTGATAGCTGAGAGATTAGAGTAAAGTAAGAGTGAAGCATCATGCTTTGTAGGAGGGTAGAAGTAAAAGTAAATTCCCAGCTTTCACACAATACAAAAGCACAAGTCAATTGAAAGTAATGAAAAGCTGTTGCTCGAGTTAACTTGAGTCGAGTAAAATGACTCGAGTGCCCATGTCTGCAAAGAACAGGTAACAGGTAACTGTCCTACCCGCCTTCAAATGCGGCCCACTGTTTCTGTACCTCTCCTTTGCGTTTGCAACAGGACAAAGATAATAATTTCATATGTTCAAATATCTTTAACCAAGCTCTTTGCTGCTTACTTCTTGCTTTAACACATGTGATGTCACTGATGTGTGTGGAAACAAAAACCAGAGCCGTTTATTCCGCAAAAATATTTCCAAAATAATATGATAAATGAATTAATTAGAATCGTTGATTGGTTGAAAGGTCCACTTTCAAAGGTCAAAATGAAGGTTTCGTTTTGACGTTTGGCCAATCAAAACAAGCAATGCACGCTATAAGTGAGTTTTCGTTTAAATTTTCTGGGCATCACTAGTGATTTGGTAATTGCACTGAAATATTACATGTATTGTACTATTACTATAACTAAACTAATACTTCCTAAGTACAAAGTATCTCAGCAATTAACTGCTTATTGAACGTTCTGAAGCTATATGAGCAAAATTGTTTTTATTTTATAAATATTAATATACATGTATACTTATGATATATTTGATATAATAATAATTAATAATAAAAAATAGTTATAATAATATAAATAATTATAATATAATGTGCTTACGATTGGTGGCACCGCCGTGGCAACATTCAGTCACACTCATTAGATTATTATTTTTATTTTCAGTTTAAGTTTTTGCTTGTAATTTATTTTTATCAAAAATTCCTATCACTCTGACATCTAACTATATGGTTTTACTCAGTGTTCTAAGTAGAACAAATGAGGTGGGTACACGGTGCATTCAATCTTACAGGTAGAGTGCTTGACTATCACTCATAGACTGTTGGGTTCTAATCTTACCAAAGCATTTTTTTATTTTAGTAATTCACTAATTCCTCAACGACTATAAAATTAAGTGGATAGCTATACAATGCATTACTAATCTCAAGATTAGTAAAGTATTATATAGCTATCCACTTAGTTTTATAGTGGCTAAGGAATTAGTGAAATACTAAAATTAAAAAAATATGTTCTACGCTATCGGGTCCAGAGTGACTGTATGGGAAAAACTAGCTATTAAAATGAGGGTACATGCCTGCGGGGCGTATAACCACTAATATTGAGGTGGGTACACACCTTATGCTCCCGTATAACCACACTTCGAACACTGGTTTTACTCATAGAGTGACATATGGTGGTATTAAAAAAGGTACATGTAACTCTTACTCTACAGAGACGAGAGAAAAATAGTTTTAGTTCTACCCATGATCCTGGGTGACCAACCTAAATTTGTAAAAAATCAAGGAGTAAAAGGTCAAACAAATATAAAAATGAGTCGAAAATTTTTTAGGATTCTTGTTAACTAATGATTGTACAAATGACATAGCAAAAAATTTTCTGTGCTCTCGTACCAAATTGCATGGATTTTTTAAATAGTTAGTAGGATGTATTATAATTATTATACTTTTATCATTTAACTTTAGGCAAACCACCAGGCCTAATTTGATTAGATTGATTAAATGGACCCTGACTTTCTATCTACATTGGTTTTGGGACCAATTTTCATACAGTTAGCGGAATGAAGTCCACTAAAACGCTTGAGACATGAAAAATAACAACTCCCTACAAATGTAAAGAATACTTGAGGCCTAAGCTAAGACAAATAGGCTATTTATCAGCTGAATTAAAAGCACAGATCACTGTAGCAAGTTATCGAGTCCAGCTTCCACAAAATGCGTCATATGTGTCCATGGGTCCAACTACCAATTGTTTCTCTAAAGTGCGTCTGTGGACTCATTATGCATCCTACAAGTAATTGGTCAGTGTGCCCATGGAATGGATATAAAGAATTATAATTATTATAATTAATAAAATATCCATGAATGTTCCATAGTCAGCTTGTACTATACTAATATTTAAACAAATATATGCTTGCGACAACTTTCAGTATGCCAGCCTGACCAAAGCTGAATGGTGGCAATACTCATTCTAACCACAGGCAAGGAAACCTGCTGAGGAACCACCAACATGGAAAGAAGAGTCAAAGGGTCCAGCCGCATCAGCGCCAGGCACACAGGCCACATCTTTGCTAAAAACTGTGCAGATTGGCAGCAAAGCACCATACACGCCGACCATATAAACTAAAAGAAATGGGGTGTCAAGTGCTCTAAAATCCATGAAACCTTACAATTGGTGCACTAAAAACTAATTAGGGGGTACAAATGGACATTTTACACTACCACCTTAAAAAATTAAAGTTGAAATCAACAAAATTGTTTTAAATAGTAATACAGGGTGCATTTTTATTTTGATTTATTTCCTAATATTTCACCGCACATCCGAGCATCATCCTCTAATGATAATGCTCGGATGAGCGTTGAAACATGCAGCGGGAATCACTAAAACATGTTTCCACTACATTATATGACTAGATTACCATGCATATGCATGTATATATCGTCAAAATTCAAAGTAGCTAAGATAACAATAATAGTTATAATTTAATAATTATATTTATTTTTAATTTTACATATATATAACAATCTGATAATTTTAACTAATTTGTGCGGGGCAGTTGTTCGCAGTGTTAGTAAGAGATAGGTCACTGTATTGGGATGTTTGGGTATAGGAGGGTATAATCCAGCAGCACTGGCAACGGATCTCGTTATATAAGATTTTATTGGACTGATCGTACTCTGTGGAATACAAGATACACTTACATGTAGTTACCCGGAAAATATATAACAACATAACAATTAGTATCTACAAAATAATATACCTAGCTAGAACACTTACAAAGTTGATACTGTGCTATCTCCTATATTATCTTCAAGGATGTGGTTAATTTTAAGTATACATGTAGATTACTGAAGTAGGATTATATAAATGATGAAGGAGTACTGCACTCCTCAGCTGTCTAAACCACATTGGCTATCCAAAGGGCGTTGTTTTGGGAGCCTACAACCAAGCTAGGCCCTATATAAAAGCTATGACAAAAGCTGTTAGGCTTGATATAGCAATACTGATACAGTATAGTTTATTATAACCATAATTGTACGATTCTGTATTTAAACTTCCACATTGTTACCTATCAGGTATATCAGTTGCTCTGAAGGATCTGTTCTTGGTTCACATCGTTTCTCTGTTGCAATAGTGATAATGTACCTGAACCTATTTATTGTATCATCAGCCTCTTTGCAGACTACATATTCTTGTTCCCAGTGATTAATATACCAGTTAGAAGCATTGATAACTGAGATCTAGGCATCTACATGGCACACATTGTTTGATACTGATGAGCATTTGATAGTCACCTAGCCCCTGACTATGACAAGTGGTATAAATTGTTGGGACGTTGTTGCTCATTTTGGTACATTAACTAAATTGCATTTTAGTGGTATGGATAGTGTTGATATTAGATCTCGACTGAAAACCTTGTGCGCTGGCATTCCAGTAAATCCATTGCCACCCAAGCACTCTGAGAGGAACAAACAAGTGCCACATGCACCTGTCCTCACTCCTATTCTGTCAGCAGAGGAATTTAAGGTAGGTACAATTATAGCCCAAGTTGAAATGAAAGACCTATTCTCGTATAGTTGTGTTTAGTAACAATTGAACTGGTTGTACCTAGACTGATGTAGTGCGGGTTGATCTTGGTTTATGATAGATTGGAATTTTTATTCAATGTGAGTCTTATTAAAGTTGGTAGAATCTATTGGTGTTTTGTTTCAAGTAGGATATCAAATCTGTCAGTTTAATCCATCTGCAGCTATACCCTAATGGCCTTTTATATTCTCTCATACTTTTCAAATAACGATAGAAATATTTTTGGTAACAGGCCAACTGCTAATAGTGAATACTTTATGCGAGCAAATAGATAGGGTCAGTGGGCATACACAGTACGTATATTTACTCATGTATAAATTGACTTGTTTTCCCATTCCTATTGCGACCACAGTGTGTATTTGCTATTTGCAGCTTGCAGTAAAGAATGCTCTTCGCTACTTTCCAAAGAGCTTGCATGGAGAACTTGCACCAGAGTTCACTAATGAACTGAAACTCTATGGTCATATCTACATGTACAGGTTTATTCCAGATATTGAGATGAAGTAAGTAACTGATATACCAAAGGCTACTGCTTACCACTTAGCCAGCATATCGTGTCACATTCATGTCACCCTCATAGTGATTTTGTTTTGTTGATTATTGTCAATAATTTTTGTGGCATATCATGGTAATAAGACGTGTCAAAACTTGTATTGTCTCATTCCATCCATCCAATGACATGTCTACAGTTTTAGATTAGTACATTGTGATGAATTGATGATATTCTTCTTAAAACTGACATGCCATCTTCTCTCTGGTAGACAATATTAATGTTGGAACACTGACCCTTTTTATATTGATAATCAAGGAGTATCCGACCTCATTACATCCTATAGAATTAGTCTCAATAATTATGATATATCTTGAAAATGTGTCTAAGTCCAATAGACGTCCCATATCTACTATAATAACAGGTCTTACCCTCTGGATCTGTATCCAGCAAAGTGTAAGCAGGCGGCTGCCATTATGCTGATGATTATGAACAACTTGGACCACAGAGTAGCTCAATTTCCTCATGAACTTGTTACTTATGGCGGTAATGGACAGGTGCTTGGCAACTGGGCACAGGTATAACAACTCACAACAGCATTATGGACATTGCACATTGTAGCACTCTCAATATTATGCAATAATATTAGTTATTTATTTATATTCTTTCAACAGATGGCCGCCAGTTTTTGCTGTATAATCTGCACAATAACTCTATTGCTACGAGAAATGTGTTTTCTCTTGTTTCTTTTTCTAGCCATATTTTCGTTCAAAGTTGTTCCACGTGTTGCTTTTGTTGCTGTAGTTCTGGCTGGTAATGCATTACTTGAGTGTGATGAGTGACAGTCAGACTCTAGTGATGTACTCCGGGCATCCTAGTGGTTTGTTCCCAAGTCGCCCGTCTGCTCCCAGAGTGGTCATCACCAATGGCATGATGATACCCAACTATTCATCTCGCCAGGAATATGATAAACTCTTTGCTCTTGGAGTAACAATGTAAGCTACATTCTTATTCATTATGACTTGGAGTATTGCATGATATGTGCTGTGTATAATTTTTCTACAATGAATTTTGACAATTTGGAATTATTCTCTCCTGTTTGTAAATAGTAAAGTGGGTGGACAACTTCAACGTAATGACTGTGATGAATATAGCCATAGCTCACATTGTAGAATGCAAATGTGTGATAATACTAAATAGTCTGTGTTCCTAACATAGGTCGAGGTGAACCTATTGACCTGCATGTGGTGACCTATTAAACCAAGGTTAGAATGACGGCCTGTCAAACGGTGTTTGCATGGATTACCTTTACATTAGAATTATTCTATGAAAGTAATATGCCATGATTTTCAGATCAAAGGCTGCACTGGAATGATATGTAGGTAGAATTATATTAAATTGTATTTTTATGTTGTAGTGTAAGCACAATAGCATCACAATTCTCTTCTCTTTAACTTCGCACAGCCTTGATTCTGCTAATGATTCCCTTCCCTTTAGTTGTACACACTTATTTTCCAAATCCACATTTTGCTGGGTTGTAGCTAAAAAATATACGATTTAGTTGAAGATATTGATTTGGGTGAAAAGTTTTATGCTGTGAAGCAGTACTAGACGCCTTTTGATTTTTATTCCTTGTATTTCGATGCTAGTCCTAGTATCATCATCAAAGGAAACTAAATTTATTTTCCTCTGATGATGATGCTAGGACTAGTATCGAAATATAAGGAATAGAAATCGAATCACATCTAGTATTACTTCACATCATGGTTGAGTAAGTATTTAGCATATAAGGCACATATTAGTGCCCTATATGCTGAATCATCAACAAACTAGTGACATACTATTACAATTTTTAAAAACGTGGTCATATAAAAATGCCTTACTTGTTGCTGTCAGGATGGCAGCTGTAGGAGTAGTCAGGTTTTGGATTGCCAGTATTGCTGGTAGATATTCCACATTTTACAGGGTCGTATCTGAAAGTTTAATATTTGAAATTTAATCAACAAATTCAAATATATTTTGTGCAAAATCTACTCATCGTGCGCTACTGATAATATTGCTATTGCTCACCAATGGTGCCATAAACAGGAAATAATTGTCTAATTTTGTACAGACAAGCTAAGATTATTTTCGAACAATAAGGTGAAATTTATTTACGTCTTTAAGAATGTGTAACATACTTATCACTGTCAGGATGACAGCTATAAGAGTAGTCAGGCTTTGATGCTGGCTTACTGGTAACTATTCCACACTTTACAGGGTCATACCTGTAAGGAGAAAATTGTAACAATTCTACCAACGAATATTGCATTATTGTCATTTTGTTAGGAAATTTTGCAGCACTTGCAACATGTTAAATCAGAGCTACTCACATTAAATTTTGTTTGCTTTATACATTTTGTAAAAAAAGCTATGTCAATTCTAGTTTATGTTACAAGTAGGCTGTGACCGACCGCCAACACTCAAGTATCTCAGGATTACCTACTTGTCACTGTCTGGGTGGCAACTGTATGAATAGTCGGGTTTCTTAACCGGTCTCTGTATGCATCCAGGCGCGTCAGGATGGCACCCAGGTCCACCGCATTTACTTAGGTTGAATCTGTAATTGCATAAGACAAGACAAGTTTGATTCCAACAAGTCATTTTCCTAAATAGTAAGTCACAAATATTACCAATACCAATGGAAGCCCCTTGCACCCTTTGTTTGGGAGTCACTATCTCACTCACAGGGGGCACTTATTTCAGGTAAAGGGTTCCTCACATAGTGTAATTCGATCAATTAGATTTTCAAATGAATTAACTGTAGAATTGAAGTTTTTCTACTGTTTCACCTTTACAAACGTAGTCGACTAGCACAAATATGAAGTTTCTATGGGTACTCATTGTACTATACTTACATTGGGCTGTCAGGGTGACAGCTGTATGTTAGGGCACTTTCAGATAGCCCTATGGCCACCAACATGCATACAGAAAGAGAAATTAGTCTAATACCCATGGTTCCACCAGTACTGACCTTGGAACTGTGTTTATATTCATCACACCCACTGATTATATAGAATTATTAAGATGTGTGTAGATTTATCTGTGGTGGGAACGACCATGTGTTAACACCGCAAAATACAGCCTCGTATTTTCCATAGAGGTGGGAACTTCTGTCAAAAGCATGCATTGTAGCAAGTAAAATCTTCCACTATACATTTAGTATGTGCATTTTTATAGTTAGCAAAAATGCATGTATCATTAGGCAATAATTTTACTACAAATTTATTGTTTGTGATTTGCTCAATTTGATTTGGAATTTTATTCAATTTTTTTTCTTTTTTATCTTGCACCTATGTAGCTAATAGCTAGACATGCAACTAGAAGCTAGACGTGTGTGAAAGCTATAGAAATCCCAACTAATAATATAATGCTGACTAGGTTGAGTAATATTATGCTCAGGTTTAGTATGCAGTATATGTAGCCTACAAGTAGACCAATATGTACTCAGTAATGCTGATTGAATTGATATAATCCATAGGTATGGTCAGATGACTGCAGGAAGTTACTGCTATATTGGTCCTCAAGGAATTGTCCATGGAACTATGGTGAGTGTCTCTCTTGTCCGCCTTTACATTCATATTGTGTTACCCACCTTTCAAGTCACCTTTAACTGCATAACAAGTACATGTACATTGTGCATTCATATTGTGGAATCTTTAATTCTCAATGTGCATGTAGTAGACCATGTAGAGCCCAACGGAATATCAAGTTTCACATCTACGTCCCTCAACTACACATGAGTGAGCTTGTTCTAGAGTCTCCTTGCTTGCTCTAATCTACTCTCTAACTGACGAACACCCACAGAACTACCTGCTAATAATTCTGTATATTGTACATCTACTGACAGCTTGTCTCTGTTGCATTACTACACAGTTGTATTGTTGTGTTAGTGAAGAAATTGAAATCTATATCTGTTTATATCACAGTTGACAGTGCTGAATGCAGGCAGAAGATACCTGGGTAGTGGTGACTTGACTGGCAAGGTGTTTGTCAGCTCTGGTCTAGGAGGTATGAGTGGAGCCCAACCTAAAGCTGCTACCATATCTGGATGCATTGGTGTGATAGCAGAGGTACTTAGATTATATATTATATAGTTTATATTATATTATACTGCATTGTATTGTATTGTATTGTATTGTATTGTATTGTATTGTATTGTATTATATCATATCATATCATATTATATTATATTATATTATATTGTGCTATACATGTAAAGGATCTATATGGAAAGCCCAATGTCATCAAAATTTTAAGAATAATATGAAATTAAAAGACGCGTGTTCTATTACAACTTCACACCACCAGATTCAAATTAAAATCCATGTATGGTATGTGTTTATAATACTTGTAGACATGTTACACATCTTTATATGATATAACTTACATACATGTACATGGCTATATACAGTCTACATGTACTCGCACATATCGCTGTAGGTTAGTGAGGAAGCTTTGAATAAGAGACATGAGCAGGGTTGGGTACAACAGAAGGTCACCAGCTTGGATGAGTGTATTAATATGATCAGAGAGGCCAGGAAAGGTGGCAGGAGTACTAGCATTGGTTTCGTAGGTACTGTGACAGTCATTCCAGTTGTACATGTACTAATGTACAGTTTATAGTATTTTGTATTACTCCACTGGATATGTATTTATTATTGTATTACTCTCTAAGTCATGTAGTGCTATTCTATAGGTATCATTGTTTTACTGTAGCTTTCACTGTATTACCATGATATTACTCTAGATTAATTATTGTATTACTCGATAAGTAGTATTGTGTTTCCACTGTGTTACATTTACATGTGCTCTGTAGGAACCATTATATTACTGTATAGGTATTATGGTATTACCTGATAGGTAATGTTGTATTACTGTACAGGTAATGTTGTTTTGCTGAATAGTTAATGTTGTATTACCTGATAGGTAATGATGTATTACCTGATAGGTGGTGTTGTGTTACTGTATAGGTATTATTGTATTACTGTATAGGTAATGTTGTATTACTGTGGGAGAGACTAGCTGAGTTGGCTGAACAAGGTGAGATGTTGGTTGAGCTGGGATCTGATCAGACATCCTGTCACAACCCGTTCCTCGGTGGATACTACCCAGTACAGCTGAGTTATGATCAGTCGAGGCAGATGATGCATGAGAACCCGGCTAAGTTTAAAACTCTTGTGCAAGAGAGGTAATAATCGTGTTACATTATATACATTGAACAGTATATGTCGGTATATTATATTATAGTAGAATGTAAACTTGTGTAATTTAAACAAGGGAATACGACTCCTGTAGAATTAGATACCCGCTACTTCAACAAGTTCCCAAAACCTGACACGCCCACTTTTTACCTAAGTAATAGTACATCCCTATACTAGTCTTACTATCCGTCAATACAAACTATTTAGATCTATTACACAGTATTAGTTCAGACATTCATGAATGCATATCAACATAGGCTACTAATACTGGAATCCCAACAATGACTATCATACAGTTTGCTACCGTCCTGTGCTAAGACAGCAGACTAATATAACCTAATAACCATATGTTGCAGCAAATCTTCATGAATAGTAAGTTTTCTAATTTGTTATGTTGCAGTTTGTGGCTGTACATGTGTTTGTCATATTGTAGTTTGTAGTTGTACATGTGTTTGTTATATTGTAGTTTGTGCAGACAGATCACGGCCATTAACAAACTCTCCTCTTATGGTTTACACTTCTTTGACTATGGAAATGCCTTTTTACTCGAGTCTATGCGTGCAGGTAGTATTGTTATATACAGTGTAATACGCACTATGTGTCTATGGGTGCAGGTAGTCAAGTTGTGTAGTCGGCCCATACACCATGTGTGATGCATAGGTTCATTATGTATACATGCACATAATATCAATACATCAATAACATTTCATGTTACTATTATTGTAGTGTAGAACTTTGTATCCTGTTATAATTGTAGTTGATTGATATTTCTTAAATTTATCAAAATTATGTGAATCATATAAATAATTATAATATTACAGGGGCAGATGTAGCAGGGGGAGGGGAGACGACCAACCAGTTTAGATACCCTTCCTATGTACAGCACATTATGGGCGATATCTTTTCTCTGGGATTCGGCCCTTTTAGATGGGTGTGTACTTCCTGTGACGCGGATGACCTTAATACTACTGACCAAATAGCTGCCGAAGTGATGCAGAATATCGTCAAATCAGGAGGTGTGTTGTTCCTCTATGTCTGTCTGTTGGTCTGCCGTGAATATGTAGCTTGAGGCTGCTTTGATCATGGTGTTATTTCTGGTATACACCTACATGTACAATATGCATGCGTAATGTGTGCACTTTAGCTTTACATCATTACTACTAAATAATGTTAGGGAATAAAAAGCTCTTTTATAGCATGTCTATTTTTGACTTTTTCATTTACCTTAGTCTTTGCATGAAAATGACTACATTGGAAAAGGGCTGTGGTATTCTGGTTATACATATACACTGTACTTTTCATTAGAATGTCTAAATGATATATTTTATGTCTAGCAATGTACATAATATTCCTGTACATTATGCATGTAACATAGAGGTAGGCTATACTTGTACACTAAGAATAGAACATTATCACTGTTACCTTCGCCTACTATAAACCTGTGCTATATGCATGTGCATTTTACAGTGTATATATTACATTATAATGCACTGAGTACATTAATTTGCAGTGTATATATTACATTATAGTGAACTGGGTACATTAATTTACAGTGTATATATTAGCCTACATTATAATGCAATGAGTACATTATTTTAGTATCAGAAAAGATGGCTCAGCAATACCAAGATAATATAAAGTGGATCAATGAAGCCAATAGAAACAGATTGGTTTGTATTTATCTACTGCAAGATTTTGATATCTACTATCCATTATAATGATATACATGGATCTATATTATAATAATACATGGATCTATATTATATTAATACGTATATTATAACTCCTAAACCAGTTATTATACCATCAACTGTTCTACTAAAAGGTCGTCTATCCAGTATAAATGATAAAAGAATAAAACTCCCATAATATATTGTTATGATAAGGCAACTCCATCCTCACTGCTGTGATATTATTTTGTATTTCAAAATGTTGCTTCTATTTATGATGTTTTATGCAAGAAATGTGTCTTTTGAGCGGTCAGATTTCTTCTATTGTAATTGATGTTGCAGAAGGAATAGTGAATAGTCTACATTCTACAACATGTGTAATGTAATATTGATTTGATTATGTAGGTTGTGGGATCACAGGCTAGAATTCTGTATGCTGATCAGAATGGCAGAGTTGAAATAGCCTTAGCATTCAACAAGGCTATAGCTAGTGGCAGGCTGAAAGTAAGTACATATTATCATCATACATGTGCTTCGTAAGGTTTTCTAATGTGGGAAACATGGTGGTACTAAACACATTTTTGTATTTTCTTTCGCCTAAAATTTTGATGAATATTCAGTTATCATCATGTATATTATATAAATACATGTATATAGGATTGTAGGCTATGCCAGCCACATACTAAGGTCACCAGTCATTGGTTATATTACACACAATAAATAGTAATGATATTCTACAAGACAAACATCATACCAATTGTAAAATGAATTTCACCATTTGAAGATGTACTGGACAAATTTTGTTCTACTAGTATTCATTTGACTGAACATTTGTTATACAGGCATGAAATTGACCAATAGCAGTGAATATTTAGTCTAGTGTTTTTTATACACTTTAACTTATGTGTATTTATATAATATGTACACTGTGTATGACTGTGTGTAATTGTATTTAAGGTATTGAGGATGTACTGGGCGGATTTTTGCTTATAATTTTTACTACATATTATATTCGTGTTTTCAGGCACCCGTTGTTCTAAGCAGGGATCACCATGATGTTAGTGGTACAGACAGCCCATTCCGAGAGACGTCAAACATATACGATGGGTCTGCCTTCTGTGCTGGTTGGTGTATAATACTATTATATAATTCTATTATGTAATACACACTGTGTGTGACTAGACTGTAGACTGACCTTGTAAATGTTACATTTTTAATTAAAACTTGTAACTTCTTATATCTACTTAATTACAAGTTAATATCCATAATTAATTATGCAATTAACCTTTTAGTGAATAGTGTTTAGTTTATTAATAAACTATGACAATAGTAGTTCCATACTGCTACTCAATGCAGGTTATATTTTACTTGATAGATATAAAAAGATAGCAGTGTTATTAATAGAATGTGCTGCTGTGTTCTCTGCAGCTATCCATAGGAAGTACTACTGTTGCATTGGCAGTACGATTAGATAGCGAAGATACACTTTACTAATGAGTCTATATACTATCCCGTAGTCTCTACCCATATGTTCTAATTAGTTATTTTACTCACTAGTTCTCACTAGTTCTACCACAGATTCATCCTTGACCACCGAAACCCAAAACTATAGACAAACTAGCTAGAAGTGTGTTTGCTGCAGTGTATGCTATATTTAGTATGACTTCATTTGTGTGCCGTAGATATGGCTGTACAGAACTGTATTGGTGACAGCTTCAGGGGAGCCACATGGGTGGCCCTACACAACGGTGGTGGGTGTGGCTGGGGAGAGGTGATGAATGGAGGGTTTGGGTTGGTGCTAGACGGTAGCGAGGATGCGGAGGAAAGGGCTAGGTGTATGCTGCAGTGGGACGTCTCCAATGGCGTAAGTTCAAGCTTCTCATCTGCATGTTTTGTATAAATATACATTTGCAGACAGCTGATGATATTGGGTTTTTAATAAAGGGTCTTGGCATCTGATCATGTGAAGAAAACTTTGATTTTTAACAACATCAGTTATCTGTTCTACCTAATTAGTGCTGAAAAGGATTAGCATAACTAGGTTAGAATTTCTAAACCTGGGCAAAGTGCACTATCAACTGCTAACTCTTGAAGGGCCTGAACCCTCATGGCCATACTGCATTAGATGAAGTTTATTTATCTTCCCTGATGTGCAAGATTTTGTATATACAGTACGATATACATGTATCTTTATTACACTATTGGATAATGACCGAGTATAGCGTATCTCTTCTAGGTTTCTAGAAGATGCTGGGCAGGGAATGAAAATGCTGATGAGACAATCAGGCGGGCTATGAAGGAGAATAATCAGTTCCAAGTGACATTGCCCAATCATGCCGATGAACAGGTGCTCAATGATGCTGTGAAAGGTTTAACTGGGTGACCTGTCCAGTGTATTCCTTAACCCTTGACCTGGAATCTACAGTGTGTGATTTATTTAGTGTGTAGTGGACTTATTTTATACAGAAAATAGTTTAATCTGTGTTTTTGTGCAGAAAATATTGGACATTTTGACAGCTGAATCTCTTTTCAACTCCATGATACTTAGTAATCTCGTTCTATATAAAGCCATCTCTATAAGATCCAACATAATTTATTACCTTCTGCTCCTGTACTATAGACATACATTCTCAATATGCAACCTTAGATTTGTTTTTGTATTCAGAAACACCTATTTATTGTAACATTCAAGGTTTATGAGAATTTACTCGTATTTGTTAAGTTATATCAAAATACAACCGATTTTCACTCCAACTAACCTTGTACAATCATTCATGTAAGTAGATTATGTTGTATAGACCCACATTTGCAACTGCAACTGGTTTCAAAATCTCCCCAGCATTTGAGGAAACTGTAGTTTATCAGTCTTAGTTTTTGTAAATTTGAAAACAAACTTTATTCATAGTTTGTATATACAATGTAATTTGACAATATAGTGGTCATCAAAAAACGTGAATTTCTGTGTAAAGCATATTTTATGTAGTAAGAAATGAATCGTCACTGAGAATCGGTACAGACTTAAATATCTGAAGAATAAATTAGCAAGTTATTTCTTTCCCAAGTAATATATTGTTATAATTGCGCTAATGTGCAATTATCACTATTGGACCAAGTAAGAGCACTGAGGTACTGCTACAATGTATGTTTAGTAAGTGCTTGACAATGTGGCTATCAGCAAATTGTGTTTCTAATGAATTGTTCAGTCTCAGAAGATCACAAAGCAATTAGAGTCAGCAGTGAGGAACTGCTGACATGTACCCAGTCTGAGATCTTGACCATGTTGGCTACTACCTTTACTACTACCTTTTGCAGACCATTAGTTTAAGCTTAGTGTTGTAATAGCGACTGACCCCAGGCTATTTACAGCTAGATTTACATGTAGGCCTACATGTAAGTGCCCATAATACCATTACTGTTGCTGACTGCAGCAACATTGCTTCTATTAGCAGCTTCTACTCATACACCCAGCATTACACACAAACTGCTGCTGGAGAAGAGGGAGCACAGCTGCATGTCAAGTAGTGTTATTATTGTTTTATACGACCCACACTGATTAGAACAACACTTTGACATTAATAACAGCAGTAGGTAAGTACATAATACTTTCCTTTTTGCTAATTTTTCCAGGGCAATTTGTACAGTGCATGTTCAAATTTATATTTATGATTATTAGTGTTTGTGTTTATTTTATGATTATTATTATTATACATTATTATTATATCCTTACTGACATGGACATAGATGTACATGTATTGTAGTATCATAAGTGATAATTTCTAGTGTTTTTGGTTCATTCCTATTTTCTTATTGGCAGTGTAATTGTGATTGGGGTGATTATTCATCAGCATTAGTTATTGTAATTAGATTCTCATGTTGTCTTGCAATTCTACTAGTTTTCGGTTCGTAGTTAGAGGTAAAACTTCTACATTTGGATGATCATTTACTTGCAGATTTTGATTGCATCAAACTCTGGAACTGTCATCTTCAGATCAACAATTAACTACAAATGGCAGACGTATGTGCTGTAGCCAGCGCGATAGTGAGCCGAAACTCTCCAATCGAAGAGGGGAGAAAAATGACTACAAGCCAACGAGAGAGTCGAGCTGATATCGTTCTCAGCTTGGCTCACTTCAACATTTCTGGCCAGAAGTTTGTCGTATCAGATGAGTTGGTAAGGAAGTATCCAGAAAGTAAGTTGGCTTCTCCTCATTTACTAAATGATCATTGGGTGGAGGATCTGAAGTCATTCTATTTTGACAGAGATCCTGCACTGTTCAACTCTGTGCTGAATATTCTCAGATATAATGTACTGAATGTTCCATCTGGATATGACAAAGATCTGGTAATGGAAGAGATCAACTTCTGGCAAATACCAACTGATGGTGTTGAGGGAATATGTGATGACGAAGAATCCCGTTTGGAAGCAGAATTTCAGTGGCTGGAAAACAGAATACCACCTCCTCCACCAAATTCAAGTAGCCTTATGAAACAAAGATATAAATGGTGGTGTTTCATCACGGACCCCTTAGGGCCTCACACAGAGCATCGCATGCTATCAATCGCTTACTCTCTGTTCACCATTGCTACTGTCGTACTGTACATGATACTCTATGGGCTAGGAACAAGTGCCCATTTCAGAATCCCCGATGAGAATGCTCCACCCATAAAATCACTCAACACGACCAATGCTCTGGATTCAGCGACTGCTGCTATTGGTTGTTCTGACTTGCCAAAGATCGAATGCTACCTCCGGAGTATACCACTACCATCGATTCTATATCTTAAACATGTTTTAAAGATCTGTTTTATTTTAGAAACAATCATACGTTTGCTCCTTTGCCCTGGTTGGGCTTACTTCAGATCAGTGATAAATTGGATTGATATCGTAGCGGGTGTGTGTGCCATTGCGGCTTTAATCATTGAGTTTATCGCCATCTCTAGGAATATCACAGGAGAAGCTGAGATGCACGTACACTACATAATTATTTGCTTCCAGTCTGTGCAAGTGCTGAGAATATTCAAGATATTTCAGGTAAACTTAGACTGATAGGTCCTTATTTATTGTGGCTTTAATATTTAGTGCAGATAGATAAACAATATAGATCAACGGTAGGAGCCCGCATGTACATTGTATATACTTACCTGGTTCCAATGTACACAAGGAATAGGTTGCTGAGATGTTTAGTAGGGTGAAGCAGCGGTTTGCTGGGGTTTGTCAAGCAATGACATAAATGAACTGCCTACATGCCTTGAGGAGAACATGAATACCAAACCAGGTTATAAAAAATATGCCTATGCACTGTAATAGTGCACTTTAATATACCACACAGATGAATATAGCGCAACATGTAGCATCATAATGGAAATGTATTAGTCATAGAGCAAGGGTTTGAACCTTTCTCTGATCTCTTGTAATAGTGTGTGACTGTATATAAAGAACGCTAAAGATCTGATTTTTCAAAATGATGAAACAGAATTAGAATAAATAATATTGTAAATAATATTGCAGCCACACATTGTTGTATAATAATTATGTTATTTTCTTCAAAACTCGTAGCACCTGGAAAATGTTCTTACCTTCATTTTCAGAAAAATAATTGTTTTTGAAATATCAAGAAGTTTTATTAATGAACTAGCGTAGTAAGAATTACAATTGTATATAACTGTGCCATGTATTGAATTTATTTGTTATCAAAACTTGAAATTGTGAATACGTACATGTACATACATAATATATTTATATGACTTACAGTATACCAATCTAATATGCATGTATATGACTATGTGTATATACATAATGTGTGTACCATGTTTATATGACTTACAGTATGCCAGTCTAATAGATGGTCTCATGATAATGATGCTGACTATCAAAGCCTGTATAAAGGAGTTGTCCCTCTTAGTTATGTATCTGATGATAGCAATGTTTGTATTTGCCACAACTGTATCCTTTCTTGAACTAGAGTCTAACACAGGAGTTGGTATCCCAGATTGTATATATGGTAAGTCAGCAATATCATTCTCTCTATTCCGTCGCAATAGATGCTCGCCCATTCTATAAATAGAACTCAAGCCACAGGTGTTGACCTATTTATAATCCTAGCTGCCACAATATACTGCGTCGTATTTAGTGTAAGAAATGCATAATTTGCAATATACAGTATGTGCACACCATAGTACAGTGAACCTAGAAGCATGTGGCGTGTGCAGTGGGTACACTATGGATTGTACAGTACATACAACGCATACAATAATTAATAGGTAAATTATATCACGTAGTGTGTACACCATGAGTACATGATGTTCTGCTATGCAGTCATACTGAATGGTGTGAAGTACATGAAGTACAGTATGTGTGCTGCCATTACCATATGTACATGTTCATTTGTTTGCAACATTCAATACGGATATTCGCATAAAACCTACAAAATATGGAATATTAAACCATAATGTTTGACTCACTACACTTATATTTCAGGATATTGGTGGGCGATAATAACCATGACAACAGTAGGATATGGTGATTACTACCCTACAACTGTAGGTGGATATTTTATTGGAGTTTTGTGTGCGATATCAGGACTTATACTAACTGCTCTACCTGTGGCTATCATTGGTAGCAACTTTAATGTTTATTGGGAACATAACAGAAAGAGAAGACGGCTTCTAATGGTTGCTATTAAAAAGGAAAGATCTAAGCGCAAAAAAGTTAAAGATGTTCAAAAACAGTGATACGTTATGCTGTTAAATATACATGTAGACAGTTGTGTAGTTAATGTCGGTAGAAACTGTATCTTGTACAAAAATGTAGAATGAAAGTTAATAGACAATGAGATGTAATATGCATACAGCCTTATCATCATGTTAGTAATGCATGCATGTATTTTTAGATGGTTGTTTAGTCTGTAACATTATGTATTATTCTAACTGCACTTGTTGGGTCTACTTGCTCAGAAAATTGTTATACATGTAGAACAGTTCTTTGCAAAAACATGTCACTTGTGAAACAATGTTTATAAGTGATATTGACTTTATCCTAAACAATTATATAATATGGAACCTTTATCGTGTCTATAAAATAGTTTATGCATCTAAAATTGGATTTGTCAAGTTCCCTCTTTCACGTAATGTCATTTTTCCAGATATATTAATGTTGGATGTTGAGAAAACTTCCCTATACATACAGTATTACAATAAAGTTTGCAGCTGTGGGCAGAAATAATATGCAATGGGATAATTAGGATAGTGTATGGCAAGGTCTATCTTTTACAGTAATTGAGGAGCAGCCAACTTCGAAAGGTGAGTTACCAAGCATATTAGGATAATATTATTGTATTGTAGTGGCTGTAATTAATTTTGCAGATGTTTTGCATGTTTTTAAGCATATTTTGTTATGGTCAACCCATGTAAGATCAGGCCTCAGGCTTCCCGCCTCCATCTTGTTGTGTAATTTTCGGACGACGCTACATCGGCCTTTTACCGGAACCTTTTTCCGGAAGTTAGAATACTATATAAAGTCAATGTTTTATACTGTTATTGTTTTAGTTGATACTTGGATCTCAATAAAGACACATCTATACTACTTATACAGTCTTCTCTCGTAGTAAAGGTTACATGTAGTTCCAGCTGATAAGGTCTTCGACCTTGATGCCCGAACAACCTACTAGGACTGAACATACTCTTTCTCAAGTATAGCAATGAGCATTGACTCGGGACCACATGGGTCGTCTTGGCTAACATTATAACTACAAGTGCCTGTCGATCTTTCGTGTAATGCAGAAGGCCTAGCACCACTCATATGCTCTTCACCTGTGCTAGTAGGTCGTCGCTCGACCATACACACACCCACAAAAACATTACAGTTTTTTGAAATGGATGCATGGGTTATAGTCATTGAATTCTATGGTTAAAATTAATACAATCATGACAATCTGAATTTACTGCATGTTTGTATAATTATAGTATAATACCTTATTCACAACAGCTTAGTGCTGCAATGTGTATACATTTTAGTATAGCTCTTGAGTTTCGGCACTAAGTAGTCATCTATTATACATTTTTGATAAAATGTCTCCCTTCGGCTCTCATGCCAGTACAAATTGGTTCTTGAAAATAAATTTCAGTCATCTTTCTTCAGCAATTTTAGATTTTTGTGTTGTCCACACATATTACTTCAAACTATCTATAGCAATTTCTTATTTGTTTGGACTATACATACATCAGTGTTCTGTTCAGCTACTGTAATATATGTATGAGTATTACTTCATCACTAAATACACCTTATTATTAGCTGTCTTCCAGAATGTGGCATTATAACTCACATGTAATTAAGCACACTTCATTGCATTATGCCCACAGGCTATCACACTTCATCATATATAGTGAATTCTATTGTATGTATTATATATGTAGCTGTCATATGTCAGCCTTTACACATTAATGCAAAATAAAGTGTGATAAGTGTAACATTCGTCCTACTTGTACGATTATCCATTTCAGTTATTTAATTAAATAATAATGTATTGTGCTATCGAAATATGTTTGCCTTAATTATGTCTGAGAATACAATCATGTGCATTACCCACAATTTACAGATGTGAGCAGTGGAAGTAGTTGCTTCCAAAAATTGAAATCTAAAGCTATTCACACCAATTAAAAAAACTGCATTTCCAATACATGCTCATATATAACTACAAGAGGAAGGTTCTGTTGATACAGTTCTAAGACGGTAAGTAGCCTAAACAATCTTATATGAATTAATTTAGAAATCACGAAACTTTGCACATCAATATCTTTGATAAAAGAACATGTTTGTGAGTAGTTTCGAATTAAATTTTTTCAAAGTGCAAAATATAACCATTCATATCTAGGATTTAAACCTGAGAATCTAGATAACCAATGTTACACTATCCTGTTTCCTCAGTGCACCCTTGCTGCACCACACCGCTACTCCACACCACTACATCACACCGCTACACCACACCGCTGCGCCACACCGCTACGCCACACCGCTACACCACACCACTACACCGCTACACCACACCACCACACCACTGCACCACGCCACTGCACCACACCACTACACCACTACACCACTACACCACTACACCACTACACCACTACACCACTACACCACTACACCACTACACCACTACACCACTACACCACTACACCACTACACCACTACACCACTACACCACTACACCACTACACCACTACACCACTACACCACTACACCACTACACCACTACACCACTACACCACTACACCACTACACCACTACACCACTACACCACTACACCACTACACCACTACACCACTACACCACTACACCACTACACCACTACACCACTACACCACTACACCACTACACCACTACACCACTACACCACTACACCACTACACCACTACACCACTACACCACTACACCACTACACCACTACACCACTACACCACTACACCACTACACCACTACACCACTACACCACTACACCACTACACCACTACACCACTACACCATTACACCACTACACCACTACACCACACTGCTACACCACACTGCTACATCACACTGCTGCACCACACTGCTACACCACACTGTTGTGCCACATACCTTACAGCACTGTTCAGGCGAATTGCAATGTACTGGTGTATATGGCTATGTGTCCAATCACTGTGGTAAGCAGTTAAACCTTGTCTTTGATGGTCTTTCCAATCTCTAGTAGTAGAAATGCAACCCGCCTGATCAAAGATGAGTTTCGTGAGAATAAAAATATTGCTATGCTATGTGAGCAAAACGTGCAATTGAACTTTTACATGCGTGTATACTTTTCCAAAGAACAAGAAATTGTCTTCGTACATCTAAAGGGCTTTGCTTGTCGATAGGATGTTGTAGGAGATGACAGAATGAATCAACGGTAATACTAGTTCTATAGATAAGAGTTTTAATTAGTCTTCAACTTGAGTTGTCTGTAAACAATGTTATGACACTGAATATTGATATTACAAAATATGGCATTCTCCTTGTGAAGTAATCGGTAGCTTACAACAACTTGAATCTACATCTACATTATTGTAGAGACTTTTAGTACCACAGAAATGGCTGACATTGCTGCCGTCACAACAACTGTAATTGCTATCGGAAAAAACAGGGTTGGGGTAGAAACTGATAAGTTGGCACCTGTACACACAGAAGAAGTTACCAGCCATCCACTGCATCTGGTTCACTTCAACATTTCTGGACAGAGGTTCGTCGTATCAGATGAGTTGGTAAGAAAGTATCCAGAAAGTAAGTTGGCTTCTCCACATCTACTAAATGATCATTGGGTGGAAGACCTGAAGTCATTCTATTTTGATAGAGATCCTGCACTGTTCAACTCTGTACTGAATATTCTCAGATATAATGTACTGAATGTTCCATCTGGATATGACAAAGATCTGGTAATGGAAGAGATCAACTTCTGGCAAATACCTACTGAAAATGTTAAGAAAATGCATAAGGACAAAGAATCTCGCTTAGAAGCGGAATTTCAGTGGCTGGAAAACAGAATACCACCTCCTCCACCAAATTCTAGCAAGTTCATGAAGCTGAGATACAAATGGTGGTGCTTCATCACAGATCCTTTGGGACCGCACACAGAATATCGCACCCTGTCGATTGCCTATGCTATACTCACCATTGTCACCGTTTTGCTGTATATGATACTTTATGGGCTAGGAACGAGTGCCCATTTTAGAATCCCCGATGAGAAAGCACCACCTATTGACGTAATTAAGATGACCAACTCTGTTGATACAGCAAATGCTGCTATTGGATGCTTGGATTTACCAAAGATCGAATGCTACCTTCGTACGCTGCCATCACCATGGATTGTGAATTTTAAACACGTCTTGAAAATAAGTTTTGTGTTAGAAACTATTATCCGTTTGCTCCTTTGCCCCGGTTGGGCTTATTTCAGATCGGTGATAAATTGGATTGATATCATAGCGGGAGTGTGCGCCATTGCTGCAATGATAATCGAGTTTATCTCCATCTCGAGGAATATCACAGGAGAAGCTGAGATGCACCTACACTACATAATTATATGCTTCCAGGCTGTTCAGGTGTTGAGAATATTCAAAATATTTCAGGTAAGAAAGGGTTAAAGTAATTGCAAGGTGAATGTACTCTAGTAAATATTTGAGGCATAAATCTGCACTAAATACGTAGCAAGGGACTTCGTATTGTTACAATGTACATTGTAGGTAATACTTAGCAAATCTTCACTAAATGAGAGCTACCTTCTCTTCATTTTGTAAGTTGTTCGCTCTTACCCCAAACCTCAACCGTAACATATAGGCATTTCTTAGCCCGTATTTAGTAAATTCTGATACCTGAATATTTAGCCGAGTTCAGAGATTGCTGTCGTATTGGATTATACATTTGTACATGAGCACAAAATTGCACGGTACAGTATACGTTGTATATAATAATTGTAATGTTGTGTTTTATTGGCTGGTGTATATCTGCTAGTTCAAACATCTCCTAGTCATGTCTCTGTCATAGTGCACATATGATCCGGGCATTTGATTCCTTCCAGGCGTTTTATAGATCCCTTCCCTTAATCAGTGCAAGAAGCATTAATTTTATATTGTGCAAAATGTATACATTGTGGAGAGAGCAAGGTACCCCTGGGATAGGTACACATAAAAAGAGGTTAACAGATCAGTATTAGGAGAGCACAACTGTGTACTACTACCACAAGCTTGAAGCAAACACCTAAAAGTTGAGGTTGTGATTTATAACCTACATGTACAATGTTGTAATGCCATACATTTATCACAACCCAAGCTGAAGCTACATTTGTGCCCCTATACAAAACAGGATAGCTGAACTAGCTAATGCAAAATATACATGAGAATGCAGTAAATCAGCGACGTTAGAAGTGACAGTACACGAGGATATCCATGGAGTGCAACCACATCTAGATTCTAGAGCACACACTGCGATACTCATTGCTTTGACATTTCGGGCATAGTGCACCGCCTGATTCGCTCTACCTTAACACTGCATGAGTGTTGCATGAAACACTAACACAACCATCTTGGCACACATCACTGAACATTTATCATTTTAGCTAGTGACATGGGTAAAATTATTGTACTAATTATTTTCTGCAGCATGCCAGTCTAATTGACGGTCTCATGATAATGATGCTGACTATCAAAGCCTGTATAAAGGAGTTGTCCCTCTTAGTTATGTATCTGATGATAGCAATGTTTGTATTTGCTACAACTGTATCCTTTCTTGAGCTGAAGTCTAAAACTGGAGTTGGTATCCCAGATTGCATATATGGTAAGTCGTTACAAATAATGACTCAACCACTATTTTACAGTTTCAATCAACACACCTCTTTGCTATGTGGGCATATGTACAATATTTACTAACATGTTTAGATGTAGTTCATCTGTACTCAATCTCAATGGGCATTCATAAGCTAATGATCATAACAGAAAGTTGTTGCCTCCTTATTTCAGGATATTGGTGGGCGATAATAACCATGACAACAGTAGGATATGGTGATTACTACCCCACAACTATAGGCGGATATTTTATTGGAGTTATGTGCTCACTTACCGGACTAGTACTAACTGCCTTGCCAGTGGCTATCATTGGTAGCAACTTTAATATCTACTGGGAGCATAATAGAAGAAGAAGACAAATCCTGCTGGATGCTATCAAGAAGGAAAGGTCTAAGCAAAAGAAAGCTAAGAATATACAATAATAATATATACGTATGCATGTAGAGACGGTGGTAGTGAACAGTGTTATCTGTACAAGTACATGGAACTTCGGTTGATGTTAGAGGTAATACATTTATATATCTTCCATGGACCAATAGGCCTACACACATTTGCATGCTGCATCATTCCACGAGTGCACAATGTAGCAACTTCTGAATATTCTTACACACACACACTGTACTTTGCTAGCTTAAAATTATATTTTCTGCATATTACAATTTTTTGTATGATATTGTTGGACTTCAGAGTGTTAACATAATTTAAACTTCCATATTTTGACTTTTTTTCAAAAGTTTTGCCTTTCTTTCTACATATCACAGCTACATATGAATATAGACTCAAAATCTAGTTTTATCATTCATACTGAATGGGTCATTCAAAAAGGCTTTCTGTTTATGTTCATAAAAAGTATTTCCTGTTTATGTAGTTGTTGTACTCTACAGTATTCAAAATAAAGTCGTAGTTTTTGGAGTTGTTGCTTCATGCTCAACAATCGGGTTTGTCCCCAGGTCTCCGGGGATTGATCTTTTACCAAATACTTGTATAAAACATAAATGCTGTTTATTGAACAATTGATTTAGGCAGCTTGCTCTTAAAATCTGGCATCGAGCCATATTATAGCAAATACATGTTTGGTGTGTAATAATATAAAGTCTTACATTGAATCAGGAAGGTTGGTTGATAGTATTATTCTGTAATACTCGGCTCTCTCACTCTAGTCACCAGTATACTGGGTATATATTTTTTTATGTGTGCCCATCTAGCAGGAAATAACGGTCTCATCTAGCAGGAAATAGCGGAAACTGATTTAATACATAATATGAGTATAAATATAGCTAAATAGAAAGTTAGAAAGTTGGTGCAATATTTACTGGTTTTGATATCTACCATTCAGAAGCACATAATCGCTTGTAACTGGCTAGCTGTGACGACTTAATTTAAAGTTGTCTTCTCTCTGTCTGCTTGCCATCCACATGTAAATAAATGAAGGTGAAGCTGCTAAAGTCAAACATGAACTTGGCTGGTTGAGAGGAGTGATTGATGTTGCACACTTCTACATGTATTTATACATGTACAAATACATGTATTTGTACATGTATAACTACATGTATTTGTACATGCATAAATACATGTATTTGTACATGTATAAATACATGTATTTGTACATGTATAAATACATGTATTTGTACATGTATAAATACATGTATTTGTACATGTATAAATACATGTATTTGTACATGTATAAATACATGTATTTATACATGTGCTTGTACGTGTATGTATGCATCTTTAAATACATCTCTATGTGATAGCAAAATGGCATAATTATACATGGTAACTTACACAGTGTATGTTTATTCTATATCTACAATGTAGATATAATTATGTATCTACCTGCATGTAGTACCTCCATTGTATACATGTACAATCATACATATAGGCCTACACTATAGGTGTAACCATGGATATAATACATAAACGTGTTTATATTATATCTAGTGTGCGCCTTGATAGTGTGCACATAAACACAATCAATACCACATGATACATTCTGATTATATATACTAACAACTACCTACAACTATGTCTGTCAGGAGATAATATTGATGAAGAGTGATAAATACTTCCATGTGACTGGTATGAGGCTGTACACAGGCAATAACAATTTTATGGAATATTTGCCTGAACACAGAATAGGCCAATTATTTAGCCCAATAACGATTTCGGCCTGGCGATTTTCACACAGAAATATTTGCTCTATTGGTTTTTCATTATCCAATGAGGGAGCCATAGAAATAGCAGAGAACCAATCAATATAATGTAATTCTATAGTCGAAAGTGAGTGTAATCTTCTCTAGGCTTCAGCTCCACACTTGCCTATGAATAGCATATTAAACATGACTGTGATATTGTAATGGTTTCTGTAATTTGGTGCGGTCGTCCTTGGACGACTATCGACCCAGAAATGAAGTGCCTATGAGTGGTAATAGGACTTCGCATTACATGAAAGATCGAGCGGTCTCAGTAGTCCAAATACTACCAAAGACGACCCATCTGATCTCAAGTCCAACCTTCAGACTATACTATGAAAGACTATAGTTCGACCTAGTAGGCGGTTCGCTAAGGCGAAGGACCTATAAGCAGAAGAGAAAGTCTCTGTATCAAGTATAGATGTGTCTTTATTGAAAGCCAAGTGAAGACTGAGACAATGAATGGAAAAACAATGCCCTTTATATAGTATAAGAACTTCCGGCCGGCTTCCGGCCGACGTGCCGTCGGGAAAAGACGACGTGTGGTCGGGCGGAACTTGCGCAACAAGATGGCTGACTTCCGCCCGACGGCCGACCCAAAATAGGTCGGGCTTTACAAAAGTTGCTTAAAATGGTCCAATTCATGTACAAAATGAATATCAATGGATTCTGAGAGGTCGGGCCTCTGTACATGGGTATAAAAGGTATTAAAAGACTTAGATATAATCATACAATTATATACAACAGTATAAGAATAGAGTACAAGCAGATATATACATATATGCACACAATAATGAGTGTCAGATAAATGATACGGCTCAGCGTACCATTACAATATTATATGATGCACTAACAATGTTGCATGCATGTTTTATAAGATAATGATTGCCTCATAATTCTATTTGAATCTAGACACTCAGTAATGGCAGACAAGGGAGCAGTCACAACAACCGTGATCGCTATCGGTAGAAATAAAGTTGGGATGGAAACTAATAGACTGACAACTGTACAACCAGAGGAAGTGACCACCCAACCTCTACATCTGGTTCACTTCAACATCTCTGGCCAGAAGTTTGTCATATCAGATGAGTTGGTAAGGAAGTACCCAGAAAGTAAGTTGGCTTCTCCACATCTACTAAATGATCATTGGGTGGAAGATCTGAAGTCATTCTATTTTGATAGAGATCCTGCACTGTTCAACTCTGTACTGAATATTCTCAGATATAATGTACTGAATGTTCCATCTGGATATGACAAAGATCTGGTAATGGAAGAGATCAACTTCTGGCAAATACCTACTGAGGGTGTTGAGGGAATACATGATGACGAAGAATCTCGCTTAGAGGTGGAATTTCAGTGGCTGGAAAACAGAATACCACCTCCTCCACCGAGTTCTAGCAAGTTCATGAAGCTGAGATACAAATGGTGGTGTTTCATCACGGACCCTTTAGGACCTCACACAGAGCATCGCATGTTATCAATCACTTACTCATTGTACACCATTGCTACTGTCGTACTGTACATGATACTCTATGGGCTAGGAACGAGTGCCCATTTCAGAATCCCCGATGAGAATGCTCCTCCTATAGATCCGATCAACAAAACAAATGAATTTGATTCAGCCAATGCTGCTATTGGTTGCTTTGACTTGCCAAAGACCGAATGTTACCTTCGGAGTCTACCGCTACCGTGGATCTTCTATTTCAAACATGTTTTAAAGACCAGTTTTGTTTTAGAGACAGTCACCCGTTTGCTTCTTTGCCCCGGTTGGACTTACTTCAGATCAGTGATAAACTGGATTGATATCATAGCGGGTGTGTGTGCCATTGCTGCAATGATAATCGAGTTTGTCGCCATCTCAAGGAATATCACAGGAGAAGCTGAGATGCACGTGCACTACATAATCATTTGCTTCCAGTCTGTACAAGTGTTGAGAATATTCAAGATATTTCAGGTAATATGGCTGATTACATGTATAAGGGGTTTTAGTGAATAGCAGTGGTGATGTTATGTGAGAGTGTATTTCCTGATTTTAGACACTGCCATATACAATGTAGTTCCTAGTCAGTTTTACTTCCCATAGTTAATCCCAGGTAAGAAAGCTTTGTTCTGAATATATTAGCATTTGCAAAGCAAAGGGTGCAGAGTAGCACAGGAGCATTATAAGGTTGGATGCCCTTCCTAACACCACCAATGACTTTTACAGGAATCAAACTTAGATCTCCCACATGCAAGTTCAAAGCCCTAACCACTCCACTAGCTCGGCTGCTTCCTAGATAAATTGTCATATAGTTAGACATTATATAATTAGCTATGCAGTGTAAATTCTGTTCACTGACATCCGTTGGAAATCATCCATATACATGTATGGAGATAATTTAGGAAAATGTTGGAGGTTAGATTTACTGGGACAACTTTGTCACTGTTTCTCACCGTAGCCTTGCTAGTAACTGGCTTACTGGGACACTTACATGAGTAAAATTGTAACAAAAAATTATAACAATCACTTACAGTATGCCAGTCTAATAGACGGTCTCATGGTAATGATGCTGACTATCAAAGCCTGTATAAAGGAGTTGTCCCTCTTGGTTATGTATTTGATGATAGCAATGTTTGTATTTGCTACAACTGTATCCTTTCTTGAACTGAAGTCTAACACTGGAGTTGGTATCTCAGATTGTATATATGGTAAGTTGGCAATTCTTTTCTTTGTTCCGTTACAATAAAACATTGGAGTTATTGTTTCACATTTCGTTGGCCGTGTGACTAATCCTAAAGTTCCACTACAAATTCTACTCATTATACCTATATTTTAGGTTATTGGTGGGCGATAATAACCATGACAACAGTAGGATATGGTGATTACTACCCTACGACTATAGGCGGATATTTTGTTGGAGTTTTGTGTGCAATATCAGGACTTATACTAACTGCTCTACCTGTGGCTATCATTGGTAGCAACTTTAATGTTTATTGGGAATATAACAGAAAGAGAAGACGGCTCCTAATGGCTGCTATCAAAAAGGAAAGATTTAAGCGCAAAAATATCAAATAAAGATGATAATACATGCAAGCAGTGGTACTATTTCAGCTGATATTCAGAGGCAACCCATATTACAGTGAAACTTGCTTAATTCAAACTTCAAGGGATAGCCATAATTGGTTTGAATTAGGCTTGAGTTTGAATTGTAAAATCACTGCACTTGATTGAAGTCATTATAATGCTCAGCAGGGACCAAGGCTAATAGTTTGAACTAACCAAGTTTTTGAATTATCCGAGGCCGAATTAAGCAAGTTCCACTGTACTTGTAAGTAAATACATTAACCTATGTACTTTACTAACCAAATATTATATTGTGCTCAACAAATTGCATGGTGTAGTAAACAGTTACAGATAACATTTAGCAACAACTAGTCCACATGCTAAATAGTCATATAGATGACTATGTATGCATATTGTCTGTATCATTGGCTGTAGTATATCAGACTGTGACAGTAGCAATAGTTTTCATGTTAAATATTGTGGAACTGTAACTTTATTTTATACTACAGTATAGGTTACTATCTTATACATTCCGTCATGCTATTCTATGCTATACTATATATAATATACACACTATTAGTAAAGAGATACGTTTGAGTCTGCTCTCTGCCATCATAAGCCATTTGGTTTATACTTTGGAGTGAAATTATAACTGATACATGAAAGTAAACCTCATTTCCCTCTCCCTTCCATCTTTCTCTAAGCAAAGAATTTATAGCTTGGTGTCTAGTTGTATTCTGTATCATCATTAATTATTATACCATGTATATTATTTATTCTATATCGTTGTATATTGCTATTAGCTGGTTTGCCTTAACACATAAGCATGCATGAATTTAATCAATATTTAATTACCATATAATATAATATACCATATACCATATACCATAATAATATGCACAATTTAACAAAAATATTAATATAATGACTTTATTTCATATAAAATTTTACCTCAGCTAGAGTTATCCTGTAATATTATCATCATGTCTCCAATGTATAGCATTGTTGACATATCCTCTAAATTCAGTAGTTTGTTTCCAAATTATAACTCCACATGGATACAATTATCTACATAATCATGTGTTCTACTTACAATGTATGAATTATATCATTCTATTTATATTTTGTAATAATAACTTTGTTCAATTTTACTGGAGGTCATGAAAAAGTTGATGATTAGTTGAAATTACAGCTAATGCACACTCTACATGTACATCATTCTATTGTTTTATACATACATGGATGCGTTTTTAATTTCTAAAATATATGGCAAAAGATATGATGTAGGTCAAAAGTGTTACAGGTTTTATCCACTGCCTGACCAGTGGTTATGATACTATATGGTGTAACTGGGAGTATAATAAAAAGAGAAGACAACAATTAACAACTTGACTTGAGAAGGGACAGACAAGATGGGAAGAATATGAAATTCAAAAGAGCAGAAATAAACATTGATTTTGTTTGAAGTTGAATTTATGTCACAAAGTAACAAGAATTTTTAAAATTTTAGAATTGGGTGTAATAGTTTTTATTATATTAGGGGGTTTGGTCATTAAAAATACATCAATAATCTATATTAGTTGTGACTAACTGGGTGTTGGATGTTCAATATGTACATGTAAGCACATGTGCATACAAGTAACTTCAAGCATCATATAAGTTTAGTGGTTATACATGTACATGCTTGTGTTTGTAATAAAATAATATGCATGTACATCTAGATATAGTGTAGATTCATGTAGTACATTTGTATGATTGTGTATATTAGAAGTACATGTATATGTATATGTGTATATGTGGTAAGTACTGTATACATGTATGTGTGATATGGGCAGTCAAGCTGTGCACTATTTGGAGTTGTCCTCTTCTAATTAGGGTTCTTCTCCCCAAATTTTAAAAATATCTAGTTTTATCATGCAATTCAAAGAAACCTGAGATGGGCCATCATATGAACAGAATGAACAATCAACCAAAGGGCAGTGTTAGTGGTAGCCTACTGCTAACTGAGATTCAAAGACATTATAAAGTGAAACGTCAGGATGTTAGTTGGTAGTTGCGGACGAACCTTCAGCATGCAAATAAGAGCTAAAATGGTGACTGAGTGACAATTTATTGGAAGACTTCATTAGGATATGCTGGACAACCAATGGTGAATAATGATACAAAAGTCAACAAGCACAATATTCTACTCACAGTGTCCCACATTGTATGGAAAATAGCTTCTGTGTGACCAACAGCCTTGTGTAAAAGTATTACGATAAGAGGGATGCCTCGTGTGCAGTTCGCTCAGAGCATGTCTACTGCTCACTGGTGAAGCTTCCTTTTTCAAGGTTGCTGAAGTGGTTTAGTGGTAGCATGTTCTGTTCACTGTGCTAGGCGATTAGGTGCCGTAGAGGCCCCGGGTTCAAGCCCCAATCAGGGACTGGTATTTTCATGGATTTGAAACAAGTCTCTGACTGCTCAAAAGTAAATTTCTTGCTTAAAAATACATCATATAAAAAAATGACTAAACTCCTTGAAATGTATGTTTACTTCATCAACAAGAGTTAATACAAAATATTTTTCCCAGAGAAGAATGCCAATATTGATAAAGTTCATACACACAACTGTGCTGCAACTGGTTACTGCGCTGAGTCCCACTGGAGCCAGAAACAAGTACAGAATCATCCTGTAATAACATCTGCCATTTAGAGAAGTAATGTAATGATTTCATAATATAGAGCAGTTATCTTCTCTTTACTTTGTAAGTTGTCAATCCTTGCCTAAACCACAACATATAGAAGGATCTTGTCTCAGATTTAGTACTCGTTTCTTACTGCCAACTGATTCAACTGGTCAGAAAATGAAACATGAAAAGGCCAAAGTGTAACGAACTGAGACCACATTCGTGTGACCCTGACCTTCACCGCTGTTATTGGACAACTTGTTCTAAATCTAAACTGCGTCATACCAGGAGGAAAGCCGCTGATAAAGTTAATGGAGGTAGAGTGAGGTCAAGGTCAAAAAATAGATTGATTGTGTAATAAGAATGCTGATAATGGAAGAGAATGAGAGGGATGGAATAGCTCAGGAGCATAGGCTAACAAATTGAGACACTGAGAAGGCCTGAAGCAGTGTGGTGTAGTTTACACTAAATGACCTAGTACTGCACTCCTAATGTTTAGGATAATTATCTGTAATATTTATTATTTATTAGACCTGTGCTCTCAGAGGGCGGCTGTAAGCAACATGCAAAGTGTGTCAGCAGCTGACTGAATAGAAGTATTCACCTTCTGTTACATGAAGGTAGATTCACTTTTAGTTGACGTCAATTGATATAATATGATCTATCTATGGCAGTTTGGGCCGCTACAATTCACTCATAATTTTATATATGGATGGTCGAATTACATCATGAAATTAGAAAAAGTGGGTCGTGGCATAATATACATTAGTTTAGAAGAGACAATATTTGCAGGGCATCCACTTCTAGTATGTTGTATGCTCTAGTTAGTACCAGTCCTGTACACTATATTGACAAACTAAGATTCAGGGTTGCGGTTAGAGACTACCCAAAATAGACGTCCAGTTTTCATGTTGTGTAGGATATCAAAAATCTCTACAATCCATCAACCAGCCCTAGTGAAATAATTGTACTCAAGTATTTGAAAATTGACTTTTGTAGAAATTAGTTTGTAATGGCAGCTCAACAGCAGCAGCTCTTTACACACTGTGGATGGTGATGCCGGAGGTATCAACTGTTGTGATAACTTCTATCAAGAGGAACAAAGTAGGAAGTGAGACACAGAAAATGGTTGTGATAGATATTACAGATAAAATGGGATAAAATGGTTCACTTCAACATTTCTGGCCAGAAGTTTGTCATATCAGATGAGTTGGTAAGGAAGTATCCAGAAAGTAAGTTGGCTTCTCCACATTTACTAAATGATCATTGGATGGAGGATCTGAAGTCATTCTATTTTGATAGAGATCCTGCACTGTTCAACTCTGTACTGAATATTCTCAGATATAATGTACTGAATGTTCCACCTGGATATGACAAAGATCTGGTAATGGAAGAGATCAACTTCTGGCAAATACCTACTGAAAATCTTAAGAGAATGCATGAGGACAAAGAATCTCGGTTGGAAGCAGAATTGCAATGGCTGGAAAACAGAATACCACCCCCTCCACCAAGTTCTAGCAAGTTCATGAAGCTGAAATACAAGTGGTAGTACATACATGACCAATAACAGTGTTGTAGTTTACTGTAGTACACCTGAGTAGTGAGTGTAAGAAAGCTAACACTAATTAATATTTATATTTATGCATCATGCCAGGCAGATAGAAAGATGGAAATAGTGGTTATAACTTTATATGTGTTGTTAGATTCACTGTGGAAACAGCACGACGTATAGTTTTCTGCCTGAGTTAGACTGATGGTATATTATAAGACAACCACAAATAGTGAAAGTATGATACGCATACTGTAGGATGTGACTTTTGTGTTCATGACACATGCGCCTTACTTAAAGTACTACTGAAATCATGCCTTTTCATGTAGCAATTATGTTATATAGGTTATTATTTTTCCATATATACCACAAAAACTCATATAACATAATCAGTTTGTTTGTTTTCTGCAAATGGAAAACACTGCAATCTCTCATTCTGCCATATTGAGTTACAAAGGATGTAAACTTTGTTTACTCTGTAACTGTGGAAACAAAATGGAAGTTGTTACATAACAAAGCCTAGCCAATTAAATTGGTGTGGTTAATTTAGCTGAAATTCCAGCATAGGTAGTGGGTGGGAATTAATGCCAGCAGTACCCAATGTCCTCATCTAATCTGTTATTCCAAGTCTAGGCTTCAAACAGAAACTTGGATCTAGTTGATCACTGTGTCTGTGGTAAAATTTTGCTTATTACAACAGAGTACCTCAGTTCTGCCATGTGTTCTTGGTTTATGTGCATTTGCTTACTACAGCATGTGGCCCCAACTGATGTATGCCACACTTACACCACTCTCAATTGGCTTGAATAACTGTTGCATTACTTCCTACCCCTCCAATGAAATATTTATTTGTGTTAGAGTGCAGTACATTTTAATACACAGTAATACAATGCATTCGCGTAGTAATGCATGTACATACTGATACTGTATTAGACCATAACGTATATAATGTTATTACATGTATATACATGTAGTTATACTATATGGATACTGTGTTTATAATTATGGTAATATAACATATTATAGTCCATCTAGTATATGCTACAAAATGTATATACTATATAGTATCTACTCTATATTTTCATGCAAGTACTACGGTATATCTGTACCTACATGTACATCTCTGGACCTACATGTACATGATTTGTATTAATAAGTAATATGGTTGAACATATTTATAATCTCAAACAAGTCTGGATGTACATCTAGGTCTATATAACGATTATTACATGCATATTATACTATTATTATATAAAATTATTTAGCATGTATACAATTGTGTTATACTAACAATATCTGCAGAAGTATTATATTACTACAACATAGCCATAGCCCTCAACAAGCTTTGATCAGCAACTAAAGGAATTTTGTCTCAATATCCTCCCTCATAGCTTCCTTTGCTTGCCCTGCTTGTACTGTATTACTCAATGGCTGATCATATTATTGAGAAAACCATAGGATTACATAAGCCAAATAATTACAGAAGGCTCATAGCTGTGAGATTGTAGTGTAAGTATGGGGCACCTGGTAACTCCCCTACACAGGACTATAATTAGAGAGCCAAGCTATGGGCCTTCACACGTCATACAGGAGGTGGACAACACCCCTGTAACTTGGGACTGACTTCCTTTTCCAGAACCCACTTTTCATGATGATTTTATATGCTGGCATATCCCAGCCCAAATTATTTTCAGAGTTTTGATGAAGTGAATATAGCAGCCTCAGGGCTTAAAGTTTAGATAGACCAAACAAAATATTATCATTTCTGTGGCCCTTTAATCGTGCAAGAAACACAAACATCTAGGTGAAAGTTCCAACTGCCAGCGCCTAACTCACTAAGTTAGATATATGACGTATATACATGTATATTATTTAAGCTACTCAACATGGATGACCTGCGTCATTTTATTATATTTCAAATATTAATCAACTTCCACGAAGTTTTAAAGCAACTGTTAATAGATCGCTAAATGGATAAATAAGCATGACATTGGTATTACCGAAGTCCGATTCGTTATCAACAACAGGAAATGGATCAAATTGATCACTAAGTGAATATTAAACAAGTAGTATGCAATTCTTCTCACCGCCCCCTTTTTATTAATCGTGAGAACTGAGTTATCCATATGACTTGTATTGCATAAAAGCAATAGTTAGTAACCGTTTGTGATTCATACCATCTTCCTACTTGTAAATGGACAACTATTATTATTTTTGCTATTATTTATTGACATTTATTGCTCTTGACAAAATACATGTAAACATACATGTATATATTTCAATCAATACTGTCATACTGACGGGTTGAACTTGTAGGCTATTGTTATAGTATGCACTACCCATAAACCATTTAGCAGGGCTGAACAGAAATCAAATGAAAAATTTCTGAAGTCAAATCGGTTTTATCCACTTTCTATTACATCACCTTGATTGATATTGTAACTGCCAGCAAATGCCAATTGAATTGGAATGGAAAAGATGTAATGTTTATACTATATAATTATATACTATTATAATAACACAGTCAGTATAAGTAATATGCGTTATTATAATTATATTCAAATGCATATCATGTACATTTAGGTAAACATAGCAAGCTACAAAGTGACTGGCCAATGTCCTCTTCATCCGGATAAGACATATTTTATATTGTTCCAAATATTTATACAAAACATTAACCTGCTGATGTTTAGACAGTATTACATGATAATTAGGTGTCATTTACTAAGCAATTATACACAAAGCAAGGACTGTTTTAATAGCAGTGACATTATTGAGCACAGAATTGGTTGTGCAGCTTATTAGCAAGGGTGTCCGTCTCCAACCTATCTGTAAGTATATGTAATAAATTTGACAGCCATCTACAGTGATAGATCATGATTGAGCAATTTCAACATTTTAAATAGACAGCAGTTACATGTAATTTGGATTAATAATGAGAGATTTCGGATGTTAGATTATACCCAACTATAAACAATGTAGTTTATGTTGTGAGTCATAAAATAATTACGTGTAAGTTTTGGATACAGAAATTGAATAAGTTTATTTATGATAGCAAGTCTTCAATACACTACCAGGTACTTCTTTTCAGTATATGCCTATAGCCATGTAACAAACATTCAACCTTCAGACTTGGCAGTTTGCTACGGGTGAACCAGCATAGCTAGATGTCTTCTGTGCTATGGAAAATGTTCTGTTATTTACATAGAAAATCAATGCAATCTCGTTTCCGGTGTAGTGTTATGGGTTGAACTTATTTTCTGATTGAAGAGAGCTTGCATTAATCGAATATTGACAATTCGTTATTCACAATCACTTCAATCAATTTTTTATGATCTTGTGCTTTTCAATTCTCTAACCTTTAGAATCCTTGATCATATCACACAACTGCGGCAGCGATGGCAGACGTAGCAGCTGTTACCACAACTGTGATGGCTATCGGGAAAAACAAAGTCGGGGTGGAAACTGAAAAGTTGACTACTAAGCAAACCGAAGAAGTTACCACCCATCCTCTGCACTTGGCTCACTTCAACATTTCTGGCCAGAGGTTTGTCGTATCAGATGAGTTGGTAAGGAAGTACCCAGAAAGCAAGTTGGCTTCTCCACATTTACTAAATGATCATTGGGTAGAAGATCTGAAGTCATTCTATTTTGATAGAGATCCTGCACTGTTCAACTCTGTGCTGAATATTCTCAGATATAATGTACTGAATGCTCCATCTGGATATGACAAAGATCTGGTAATGGAAGAGATCAACTTCTGGCAAATACCAATTGTTGGTGTCAAGGGAATACATGATGACGAAGAATCTCGTTTGGAAGCAGAATTTCAGTGGCTGGAAAACAGAATACCACCTCCTTCCCCAAGTTCTAACAAATTCATGAAGCTGAGATACAAATGGTGGTGTTTCATCACAGATCCGTTGGGACCTCACACCGAATTTCGCAAACTTTCATTCGCCTATGCTGCAATTACTATCATTGCCGTTTTCATGTACCTGGTTCTCTACGGGCTTGGAACGAGCGCGTACTATAGGATACCTGATGAGTATACAAATTGGAACGAAAAAAATAGTACTGCTTCTAACATGAAAGAAGCAGTTGAAAAGATCGGCTGTTCTAACATGAAGAAAATTGAATGTTTTATTCGGAGTAGTCCGAAACCTTGGATTATGATAAGTAAAAGGTTACTCATGACATTCTTCATAGCAGAGACAACTCTTCGCCTGCTTCTGTGTCCTGGTTGGGCATACTTCAAGTCGGTAATCAACTGGATAGATATCATAACTGGCAAGTGTGCTACTATATCGTTCATACTAGAAGCAGTGTTTGAAGCTGGATATCTGAGTCAATCAGCTGAAATGGAGCTCCACCAGTTCTATGTCATCATGCAATCAGTACAAGTTATGAGGATCTTCAAGTTATTTCAGGTAAACTAAAATTCAATAAAACATTGCTGTTCCAAGTCCTACTAATATCTGTGTGGCATAGATATACTATAAATTCATCTTAGTGCTTGATATGCAAGTTTACTTGTTTACAGCAGTTACTTAGTATACAGTGGTGTTGACCCCTTATACAGTGAATGAGACCACTCCCAAAAATAGCTAATTGGAATTCATTTGAACCTTGACAAACTACACTGTGCATATGTGTGCATGTATCATTAGAATCCTCACAATGTCAGGAGTGTTGTAGATACAGCATGGCGATATTCTTTAGCTATTGCAACTCCCCTACCATGATTTGCCAAATTTTGCATTGGTAATAGGTGGCTTTTATGATAGGGACCTGCCGTGTTTTGCTGTGTGCTAAAGCAGTCGTGTGCACACAAGGTGTAAAAATCCTTAAGATTATGGGGCCGTCTCGTTTCAAAAACACCACTGTAGTGTGTTATTTTCACTAAATGCTACAGCTACATGCAGTATGACCTTGGGAGAGGCATCCACTAACTTGTACTTGTTCACATGGATCAGAAAGGAACCTCCTATTACTAGAATACATGATTGTAATTTGTTGGACCCGAGGCTACATTCATCTACCCAGGCGATTAGTTCATCCTAGCTTGGTGACCTAGCTGTTACCAAACTGGGATGCATATGTACAAGATTACAGTCATTTTAATCTCTAGTATTTGACTCTGCAATTATAGAATAAATGCTTGCTTTATATAGTTTTATATAATAGGATGTAGTAGGATATTTCATATAGAATTATTGGTCACTTTTTGGCCCAGTATTGACTAATTATGACAGACAATCATTACAATGATAAATTACAGCTGTAATTTTTGGGTGTATCTAAACCTGGCTATGTAAACAGTGCTATGGAATGATACAAAGCATTTACATTGTACAAGTGCACATGTACATGTATATGTGGGGTGAGTTTGACTTGTGTATTTTACCAGCATCACTCCAGATTATAGAGTTACATGAACTATAATTAAAGTTACCGCAGCCACTGTAGCGGCAGCCACTGTAGCGGCAACCACTGTAGCGGACAACCCATCATAGTGTACAATTATATGTGCTAGCTAAACTTCTCGTTACTTATATAAAACCAAAAGGCATCAATGTTAGGAGTAATAATGTGAGTCATTTGGTTATTAAACCAAATTTTTTAACTAAAATATGATAATACAATGTATACAACATTATAATAGTGAGGCTTAGCCTGGTGTTCCACAATAGGACACTTCAAGCGGAATGAATACTCTGTAAAGATAAACTTCAGTGCTTATATTTAACAACAGTAAGCTCAAATGTCACCAACTAGTACAATGGTACAAAATATGAACCAGTTTCAGAGAGTAGGCTCATATTTTGCCACATGTCTCTGTGACTATATTGGAGCAGATTTTTTTTGTTTTGAAGGCTACATGGAAAAATCTAAAAAAAATATGTGAGGTAAACGGCACTATCCCTTGAGGTACTTTATTAATATTGTATTCCTCCCACTTTCTGGTTTTGTCATCGTTAGTGAAATTGAAATTATTCCCAGCTAGGTTAGCTGTGCTAGTCCAAAGCATACTGGATATACAAACTAAACCCACACCAGATATAAGCTCTATATATTGCAATGCCGAATCAATCACATTATTTACTTACTTTCAACTTATAAACTGTAGTAGAAAGTGTTATTAGTCAAGCCCTCAGGTCAATTCCAATGGTCAATATTCAGTGTGGGTTAATGACCCAAACCTCATCAAAGTTTCTCTATGAGAATCTACTGAAGAAGTGGAATAATTTCCTTTCTCTAGACTGAATAGTGGTATAACAATGCCAACCTAATCCAACCTAATGCAATACAATAGTATTCTGTCATAATATCATGATCAAAGGTGGCTGTAGCCATCGTTTCAAACATCAATAAAATGGTATTGAAATAGGCCTTAGCACTGGCCTTTAGAGTTTATTGGCTCACCAGCCGCCATCAACTGTTTGTACCAAACTTATTATTAAAAATGTGCTGGTTTGTTGGCTCACAATATTTACAGGCATTATTGTCTTATCAATACCATACATTTTAACACCTGCAAGTACCTGATGCTGTTACAGTATGCAACACTAATGGACGGGCTCATGATTATGATCCTCACACTCAAGGCTTGCCTAAAGGAGTTGCTTCTCTTGATTCTCTACCTCATGATTGCCATGTTTCTATTTGCTACGATTATTTCATTTACTGAAATGAACATGGACACTGGAGTCGGAATTCCTGATTGCATCTATGGTGTGTATTTCACTGATTTGTGACCTTATTTTGCATTCCACCATATGTACATGTATATGTACATGTATTATCATAGTGCCATGTTCATCAGGCTGACCACACAACAAGGAAGTTGTAACAGTACGGAATGTTGTCCAGTTGGTTGAGTATCAAACATGTCTATAGACTAAGCGGTGTTCTACAGTCTATAAGCTGTATAACTATTCTCTTCAAATTTTAGATAGCGTTGGATCAGAGGTTATATAGGCATTTTATGCTCACTAACTGCTTATTTGATTTATAGTACAGATACGTTGTAGACCATAAAACATTTGTTCTATTGAATTCATGTTATGCATATAACTGACCTGGCCAGTTAGATTTGTAGACTACATGTATAATGGAAGTTTTCTCTCAACCTTGCTGGCGCGACCAATTTCCAGTTTTCAGATTGAGATGTTGTCTTCTCTATTATATACAACACCCTTATCGAATTGCTCAAACCATAAATGCAGATGTTAAGGCTAAGTGAAATTATGAAACATTGCACTTTGTTCTGTTAGTAAATGCAAAATAATAATAAATATTATTTATTCACATTGAATTTTAGGTTACTGGTGGGCGATAATAACCATGACAACAGTTGGATATGGCGATTACTACCCTGTGTCCACAGGTGGTTATTTCATTGGAGTTATGTGCTCAATCACTGGACTAATCCTCACTGCCTTACCAGTAGCTATCATTGGTAGTAAATTCAATGTTTACTGGGAGCATAACAGAAAGAGAAGACAACAACTAATGGCTTGTCTGCAGAAGGAACAGGAAGCAAAGGAAGCATGCGAATTTCAAAAAAATAAAGTAAACATGGATTTTGCAAGGCTTGAAATTGAATCTGTATCAAAGAGTGAAAAGACTTTTTAAGGCAGCAGGTCCTGTAACACAATGCATGTACAATGTATATTCAAACCATCTACATGTAGAAAGTAATCTTTTTTCATAATTCAGACAAAAACAGTACACATTGTACCAAGCACAAATATTTAAGGTTTTCAAGAGGTTTTTTTTACATGTACAATGTATTTGAAATTTTGAGAAATTTACAACGTGTTGTGCATGTAATAACAGCATGGTAATAGAGTACCACATGCATGATATGCTCATGGACTGAATAATTCATCGTTTCGTTGTCAGCTGCTAAAAATATATTCAGCCTTTTCTTTCATAATTATTGGCTCTATATGTGTTGTCTATGTAATATCTAAGGCAGAAGTAGATATGCCAACACGTATGCCTTACAGCTACATGCACATGTGTTTGTAGGGGTCTATAAACAATAGGCACATGTCTAATACATTTAATCGATAGATCGTTATGTCGTACTATAATTCTTTTCTGGAATATTTTTTGATACAACGGAGTTGATTTTCTATCTAATAGATACATGTTATTCCTGTACATGTGCCTCACATTTCAGTAATCAATAATGGCATATACATGTATTATCAACTTTTGCAAAATTTTATAACTTTTTACTCTCTTCATTTCAAAACCTTTGACTAATACATTATTGCGGCGCTATGAATACATCCAATATTATTGTCTTTATTAACATTATTTGTTCCATGCAGAAACAAACATGCACATGCCATAGATGTTCTATAGTATGACAACTTAGCGCAGAGCAGTGTTTATTTGAGAACCACATGTGCATACTATCAGTAGGTATATATTTTAGGTTACATGGAATATGAAGATTACTGCTGTATCCGTAGCATCAATAGCTTTACTTTGTTATCTAAACCGTTAGACCAACCAAAGAGGTCATTTGAAGACATACAAGACACAACAAGAGCTATAGTATACATGTAGTCATGCTACCGTGTACATTATAGTCATAGGAAATGCTGACAAACTGATCAGGCATGTGACATGGTTTACACTAAATAACCTATTACTGCAATTCTAATGTTTCCGATCACATGATCTGTAATATTTATTATTTATCAAACCTGTGCTCTCGGAGGTCGGCTGCAAGCTGCCTACGCCAGCAGCTGACTGAATAGAAACATTCGCCTGTTGTAGATTTATTTTGTTTTAGTTTCACCCATGACACTAATTCCCATTAATTTAAATTCCTTGTCAACAAATCATGTATAGTATGCCTATACAATTGCTGGGAATATAATGTAGGTAGGCAATGTGCATATTGCTGCCGCGAGCAGTTTCCACATAGACGTTATGCTGCTGTACATAGTGTTCCATATAACTATTTACAAGTCATGTACAATATTAACGGTAAACGTGCATCATCAAATAAGATGTTTTTTCAGTCCTTACTTACATTATAGCTTATGAAGGACGGTGAGTAGCTTAAAACCTGATATTGACAGCTTCTACGCATTCGACCTACATGTACATGTAAATATATATACATGTACATTTTAGTGTTTTGGCTCACTGTCCACATACGCATGACAGTCTCAATGTACTCCGACGTGCTTTGTAGTAAATATTTTAATGTTAGGGGTTTGGCCGTTTTTATAAACATGTATAATGTAATGTTCTCAGGGAGATTCCTTGCCTAAAATATCATACATGTTAAATTTAATAATTGTGCATTATTTATATTAATTAGATGGTTTAGATTGTAGATTATTTACGTAGTGTTTACACAAGTTCTCCGGATTTGGTCTGCAACGCAAGTCTCACTGCAATATTTTGTCTGCTTTGCTCGAGATTCGGGCATTCTCCATAAAGCTCTTCGCACTTGGTCTGCGACACAAGTCTTTCTGCAGCATTTGCTCAATTCACCCGCATATATTAATGACTCATGGTCATGCATATCTGTGACCTCTGGTGGTGCAAAGATTCCATTAGGAGTTGTGTTCTCTTGCCTTTAGGAGACAACTCCAGATCTATGAGGGTTTCTCCAAGCCTTAGTTATAACACATATGTGACTGGTGGGGTGAGGACCCGACCAACGCCAACCTGGGTCAGGGTTGAGGGTCTAAGGCTACGAATCCGTCCCTCAGCGATCCAGGGGGACCCAATCCCAAGGATGTAGCACCACCCAGAAGTCCAAGGGGTCGCTGCTTCCGGCATGGCCCGAAGTTCAACACTAATCTGGTGGGTGAGGTGGGACGTGTACTCATCCCATTCTTGGTTGAGCTCAAAAAGCTAAGGCTAGGGCCCAACCCCGATTCCATCACCACCAGGAGTCAAGATACGGACCAGCAGCATTCCATTGTATGTATATCAAGCAAGCTTTTGCACCGAATCCAGTTCAAAGATGGTAGACCGCAGACCACAGACCACGAACCATTTCGTCTTTATTTTTATGAATACATTTTCTTTAATGCTCTTATCCAGATTAGAAGGTAAATTTGCACACCTTTGAAGCTCAAGGTTACAATAATTATACTTTTGTGTAGCCTGTCTGTACACGAATTCAAGCTACGATATAGCTTGTACCATTGCAGCCTCTATCTCACTTTCAGTAATATATACAGCACATACATGTAGATACAGCATGGTATTTATTTCCTTTCACAATAATCTACACGCAATTTTATGAAATCTCTAGCCGATTGACTACAATTTGGCAAGCATGGTACTTTTGCACAGAATCTGTGCTGTTTAGAGTCGCTGGTGTATCCTTCTAGTCAATAATAACACAGTTTAGTCTACATAAAAGATAATAAAGACATGTGTTGAGGCCTCGACTAAACTTATTATTGGGAAAATTTTTTGTTCCCATTAGCAAACATGAACACTGATGATGACTGCAATTCTAAGCAAAGATTTTAAAGTATGTTCCTTATAACCTTTTTTATTAAAGAAATTCTATAGTTGTAATCATAGAGAAGATAACTCTATAGTTGTAATTGACATACTGTAACATGTGAGGGAGTGAGCACCTGGAACAGCATGCAGCAGAGATTATAGGCAGACCCACAGAGTACTTAGTAGTCTGACGCTACTACAAGGCATAACATCACGATGTATCATGTTGTTCTTAGTAAATTAGTAGATGGTCTTCTACTCTCTGCTTCTGGTATGTATCCCATCGACACATCGGACTAAACTAAACTCAAAAGATTATTTTTCAAGAATACTGTGTGTGTCGATGAGCTAGAAGGGATTTGATTCAGCCAAGCAAAAACACAAACTGTCAGCTCTTTGGGCCTGAGCTGTCATCTTGTCCATTTCTTAAGATTCATGCCAGTTCAAGAGGTCAAACAGATAGGATTATATAAATATTACTTGAGTACCTGAGTATTAATTGAGTACCTGAGTATTACTCGAGTACCTGAGTGATACTTGAGTACCTGAGTATTACTTGAGTACCCGAGTGTTACTTGAGTACCTGAGTATTAATTGAGTACCTGAGTGATACTCGAGTACCTGAGTGTTACTTGAGTACCTGAGTATTAATTGAGTACCTGAGTATTACTCGAGCACCTGAGTGATACTTGAGTACCTGAGTATTACTTGAGTACCCGAGTATTACTCGAGTACCTGAGTGTTACTTGAGTACCTGAGTGTTACTTGAGTACCTGAGTGATACTTGAGTACCTGAGTATATACAGCAATACAATAATAAGATCCGTGGTGCCAAGCACAATTCTTTAATGGTGGCTACCCTATAGCAAAGTATAATTACTGTAATAATATGTCATAATTTTGTCCAAAATTATATTTTCTTTGATTAGTCTTGGAGTTACGTTTCCTTGATCTGTGAGGATGAGAAAACAATAGGGTAGGTAGGCTACAGCTTGTTTCAAGGCTTTTTTTCTTAGCTTACAGGTACATGTACTTAAATAGCTCACAACTAGACCACCACAGTGGTCATTCCTCTTCCACACCTTCAAGAAGAAGGATGTCATCATCTTCAAAAATTTACCCACCACCACCCCTTTTCTATATTTCTCACCACCTTCACCTCCAGGATGCTCCCTTTTGTTCAACTTTTAATAGGGTGAACAAAGTAGTTTGTGTTTTTAAAGCGGCAATTTCATTATAACTTGTAATATCTATGAGAGCAAAACTGTATTAGCCAGTTATTACTACATTGTTTGTTCCGAAGTTGGCTAAAATGTTTACTAGATTTTACTTATACCACCACAACGAAGAGTGCCTTGATGCTTTCTATAAGATATTAGTATTGCATATGTAACTCTATTTTTGTACTACTCGTATTTATAGGTTGGCAATAAGTTTGATATTAGCGCATATGTCAATTTGCTTCAAAAAGCCAACCTATGGCAAAAAGCAAAATAAGTATGAATGAAAAATAGAAATTAATACAGTTACTGCTGTCTGTTGCTATGCACTATTGTTCAAAAACATTGGTCTGACGATTGAAGCGGTGGACAGGTTTCTCCAAACAAAGTTTCTCCAGCACTGTTAAAAGATGGTGCATCAAAGAAGTTTGCACGTGAAACGATTGTTGGTTGCTGCAGATGGGTGCTTCCTTGGGCAAACACGCATAGGAGGAAAATGCGTTCTAGGCGCCATCACAAAGAAAAAGAGAATCGCGTCCTAGGCACCATCACAAAGAAAAGAGAATCGCGTCCTAGGCGCCATCACAAAAAAAGATAATGGCGTCCTAGTCGCCCATCACATACAAAAAATATGCTTGATTTATGACTGTTGTGAAATAGTCATAGAGATGATGACTGTTGTAAAATAGTCATAGATATAAATGGCCTGGCATTGCCAGCCATTCACCCCAAGAAGCTGAAAAAAGAAAATTATGTTTTATTCATTGCAAGGAAATATTATCTATGGACTTTGTTTTACTACTTGGTTAAATACCTATCCTTGACTGAGTGTCTAAGGGATGAACTTGAAGCGCTACAATAAAAAGTGAGAAGTGGAGTGGTGTCCTGGTAACTCTGTCAAGAGTCGGTTTTTCCGATGTAATGTATGCAAAATCAATGACTGCTTATAGAGATATTTCTTCCCAACAAACTGATCTATTATTACAAGTAAAACTAGTAGGCTATTTGATATATTGATAAGTAAGTACTCATTATTTGTGTTGTTAATCTCTTCCGCACATCAAACAGTGTAAGCACTAAGAAGAAGTGCCCACTAATGGAACCACTGTAATTTGTCAATGGTCTATACAGTATATATGTGAAGTGATAAAACGAAATTTAAATAAGTCAAGTTGAGTACCACTAACAAGAGTTTAAAAATGTGCTTTACAATATTGATTAAACAGTCACATGATGTCAAGCAACGCGCTTGTCACCCACTATCAAAGATAATGGCGGAGGTATCGGTTGTTTCCAGTGTGATAGCTTCTATCAAGAAGAACAAAGTAGGAAGTGAGACACAGAAAATGGCTGTGATAGACATTACAGATAAACTGGGGTCAGATCTGTACTTGGTCCACTTCAACATTTCTGGCCAGAAGTTTGCCGTATCAGATGAGTTGGTAAGGAAGTTTCCAGAAAGTAAGTTGGCTTCTCCACATTTACTAAATGATCATTGGGTGGAAGATCTGAAGTCATTCTATTTTGACAGAGATCCTGCACTGTTCAACTCTGTGCTGAATATTCTCAGATATAATGTACTGAATGTTCCATCTGGATACGACAAAGATCTGGTAATGGAAGAGATCAACTTCTGGCAAATACCTACTGATGGTGTCAAGGGAATACATGATGATGAAGAATCTAGTTTGGAAGCAGAATTTCAGTGGTTGGAAAACAGAATACCACCTCCTCCACCAAGTTCTAGCAAGTTGATGAAGCTGAGATACAAATGGTGGTGCTTCATCACAGATCCTTTGGGACCTCACACAGAATATCAAAGACTGTCTGTCATGTATGCTATCACCAGTATTATGGTACTCGTGTTATACGTGTTATGTCAATCATTAGGTACAAGTGCTTACTATAGAGAAAGAAAGGATGGCCAAGTGAGATCATTGAATGCTACCTACTTCAGCAACTATGAAATGGCACTTGCTAAAATTGGATGTATTGGGATCTCAAAAATAGAGTGCTACATTCAGACGGAACCGGTGGGAAAAATAGATGACATTAAGCAAACATGTATGATCCTTCTTATTATTGAAACAATCCTTCGTTTAATCTTATGTCCTGGCTGGAAACATTTTAAATCTGTTTTAACTTGGCTAGATATTGCTGCTGGAGTTTGCGCTTCCGCCACATTTGTTGTTCGCCAAGCAATACCAGAAGACCAACCAGTTTCCACCTTAAGAAAAGTCTATTTCTTTCTCGCAGTTGCAGAATGTATACAAGTGCTCAGACTTTTGAAAATCTTTCAGGTAGGTGACTGTACAATAATTATGCTCATTGTTGTTTTTATGTTTTCTTAGATTCAAAAGTTTTTGATATGAGAAAACAAAACATGATACTGATACTACATGTACACTGCATTATATTGCACAATAAATAAAGTTATATATATACATTTATATATATTTACATGTAAATCTATTAGACTACATTGCGTATCACTGCATATCACAGCTATATTCTAATAGTTCACACCAACACATAAAATTATGTATAATCAACATTTTCTTTTATGAAAAACAACATACTCCTGGGCAGTATTTCTTTGTCTTTTCTTTAAATTCATATACACTTTAATTACCATGAAACTTTTTATCATGCAATACATTGTACATGAGTGAATCACATTTGATTGTAGTATGCAAGTTTAATCGATGGACTGATGATTATGACCCTTACAATAAAAGCGAGTCTCAAGGAGTTGCTTCTCTTGGCTCTATATCTCATCATCGCCATGCTCTTCTTTGCCACACTCATAGCTTTTGCTGAGTTGGATATTCAAACAGGTGTTGGTGTTTATGATATCATATATGGTATGTTATCTTCCACTACCAAGTATTTGCCACATCATTAATCAAAGCGTTTCGAGTAAAAATTGCATGTCAAGGACGTAAATGATATTTCCTAATTAAAAATCCAAATCAAGTAAAAATGATATAAATTATTTATTGAAAATAGTTTTATTCTGTTTCAATGTTATTTCTGCTCTGGAATTAATAATACAATTACAACATTTCAGGTTATTGGTGGGCGATAATAACCATGACAACAGTAGGATATGGTGATTATTACCCTACATCTATAGGCGGATATTTTGTTGGAGTTTTGTGTGCGATATCAGGACTTATACTAACTGCATTACCTGTGGCTATCATTGGCAGTAAATTCAATGAGTACTGGGAGCATAATAGAAAAAGAAGACAACTACTCGCGGTTGTAACTGCTCATGGGAAGGAAAGCTATAATTAGGCTCGGTTACAAGGGAGGCAATGAGCTTTGGCTGGCTGGCTCAGTTGGTCGTTGGCCAGGCCCAATGGCAGTCCATCAATGAAAATCTGATTACCATTATTTTTATAAATTTTATAATTGGGGTCTCTAATATTAATCAATTAGACCCTGGACCAAGCTCCATGACGGCAGAGGCTGACAGAACCATCACATTAGTCTTACCCTAAGCAAAGAAAGGATGTGCCATTTCTTCTTTGAACAGGGTCTTTCGGTCAAAATGAACAACCGGTCTCTCCTGTAGCCATGAGGTTTTATTGGTTTCCGCCATTACATTATTCTAACTACTACCACTGGTGTGCTTCTGTAATTCCACCATAATAAAACTTTTCTCCAATATGTGTCCTCTTGTCTTGTATCTGTAGTTTCAAATACTCTCCTTAATGGTTAGTTTTTCGTACTCTTGCTCTAAAACAACTTGAATGTTGTAAAGCTTCGCGCACATATGTAGTTATGCGGAAGGGTCCGAGAGTGGTCTATAGGCCCTCCATTTTACGTGCACTGAGGTCCAAGTAGGACTAGGAGATACAGGATTTGACCAGCACTGCTGGGTGTATGCTTATTGTTATGACCCATAGGTCCGAGCTTGTTCCTGTATACTTGCAACCTCTTAGGTACGATACTGTCCTAATTGCTCTGGATGTTGGATCTGTGAGGAACTTAGGCTAGAGAGCCCTAACTAGCAAGTGCCACAAAGTTATATACAATATTATAGAAAAGTGTCTTTATTGCAGTCCAAAGAGCGACTAACTACTACAGTAAAATGCTCTCACTTCTTTCACAAACTTGTTTCTGGCTACATCAGGCGAAGAACCGATGGGCGGTCGGTCTACACAAAATAGACCAGAAAGTATGATTGCAAAAATGTTGCAGGTACGGTCAAGTATTGAGAGGGCAACTAGGACATAACAGTAGGCACCCAAGATCCAATATGAAAGGTCGGCCTCCTAGTTTGGGTGCAAAAAATAAGGATTGTATATATACAATATATTACAGGCATGCAGTGTGAAGAAATTGTCCGACTCCTACAATATAATCATCCATTGTTTAGAACAAAGCCAACTTGGGCGTCTTGCCTAAGCTTGCTACCATTTCATATACAATCAAGGCATACCTGCATACTAGAAGCCTATGGATACAGAGGAAACAATAAACTCTAGCTCCAGAGTATATCTACTAATAATCAATATGATTTTTATGTATTATAGTGTACTTGCAGATCAAATCGAATTGCTTCTTTCTCTCTGCAAAGTGTAAATTTAATATAATTTCTGGAACTTTTAAGGTTGATATTAGGCATATTCCGGATATTGTAAAACAGCTAGCTATAATCACATGCTACATTGCAACATTATTATACATGTAAGGCAGTTAGCTTACACCAAGTACATTACAACTAAATTATTGTTAATATTTGGTACCCCATTGGTACGCCAATATAAAATAATATGGAAATAAAATACTATGTTATCATATACATATAATTACTGTTATATGTTTTATTCAGTGTAAGGAAAGATTATCTATAAGTGACCATGGTCTTTGTTTTTACACTCCGTGACTGAGTGTCCTAGGGATGAACTTGAAGCGCTACAATAAATAGTGAGAGATGGAGTGGTGTCCTGGTAACTCTGTCAAGAGTCGGTTTTTCCGATGACTGCTTATGAATATATTTCTTCCCAACAAACTGATCTATTATTTGTGTTATTGAATCTCCGCAACGCTAACAAGAAGTGTCCCATAATGAGCCCTTGAAATCTGTCAATGGTCTATGAGCGTGTGAAATAAAATATATAATTTAAATAAGTCAACAAGTTTTTAAAAACATGCGTAAGTGTACAATATTGATTAAACAGCCACAAAAATTATGTTAGGTAACTCGCTTGTTGCCCACTATCGATAATAATGGCGGAGGTATCGGTTGTTGCCAGTGTGATAGCTTCTATCAAGAAGAACAAAGTAGGAAGAGAGCGGCAGAAAATGGTTGTGATGGATATTACAGATAAAATGGGGTCAGATCTGCATTTGGTTCACTTCAACATTTCTGGCCAGAAGTTTGTCGTATCAAATGAGTTGGTAAGGAAGTATCCAGAAAGTAAGTTGGCTTCTCCACATTTACTAAATGATCATTGGGTGGAAGATCTGAAGTCATTCTATTTTGATAGAGATCCTGCACTGTTCAACTCTGTGCTGAATATTCTCAGATATAATGTACTAAATGTTCCACCTGGATATGAAAAAGATCTGGTAATGGAAGAAATCAACTTCTGGGAAATACCAACTGATGGTGTCAAGGGAATACATGATGATGAAGAGTCTCGATTGGAAGCAGAATTTCAGTGGCTGGAAAACAGAATACCACCTCCTCCACCAAGTTCTAGCAAGTTGATGAAGCTGAGATACAAATGGTGGTGCTTCATCACAGATCCTTTGGGACCTCACACGGAATATCAGAGACTATCAGTCATGTATGCTATCACCAGTATTATGGTACTCGTGTTATACCTGTTGTGCCAAGCATTAGGTACAAGTGCTTACTATAAAGAAAGAAAAGATGGCCAAGTGAGACAATTGAATGCTACCTACTTTAGCAGCTATGAAATGGCACTTGCTAAAATTGGATGCATTGGGATCTCAAAAATAGAGTGCTACATCCAAACGTCACCACTGGGAAAAATAATTGACATTAAGCGAATGTGTGTGACCATTTTTATCATGGAAACAATCCTTCGTTTAATCTTGTGTCCTGGCTGGAAACATTTTAAATCTGTATTAACTTGGTTAGATATTGCTGCGCTTTCACCTCATTTGTTGTTGGCCGGGCAATACCAGAAAACCAACCAGCTTACACCTTAAGAAACACCTATTTCTTCCTTGCAGTTGTAGAATCTGTACAGGTGGTCAGACTTCTGAAAATCTTTCAGGTAGGTGACTGTACAATATGCTCATTGTTGTTTTTATGTTTTTCAGATTCAAATCTACTAGACTACGTTTAGTAATACATTGCGTATCACTGCATATCACAATTATATTCTAACAGTTCACACCAGGACATAAAATTCTGCATAATCAATATTTTCTTTTATGAAAAACAGCATACTCCTGGGAAGTATTGCTTTGTCTTTTCTTTAAATTCATATACACTTTAATTACCACGGAACTTTTTATTATGCAATACATTGTACATGAGTGAATCACATTTGATTGTAGTATGCAAGTTTAATCGATGGACTGATGATTATGACCCTTACAATAAAAGCGAGTCTCAAGGAGCTGCTTCTCTTGGCTCTATATCTCATCATCGCCATGCTCTTCTTTGCCACACTCATAGCTTTTGCTGAGTTGAATACTCAAACAGGTGTTGGTGTTTATGATATCATATATGGTACATGTATGTTATCTTCCACTACCAAGTATTTGCCACATCATTAATCAAAGCGCTTCGAGTAAAAATTGCATGTCAGGGACGTAAACGATATTTCCTAATTAATAATCCAAATCAAGTAAAAATGATATAAATTATGTATTGAAAATAGTTCTATTCTATATTTCAATATTATTTCTGCTCTGTACATATACATTGTAATTAACATTTCAGGTTATTGGTGGGCGATAATAACCATGACAACAGTAGGATATGGTGATTACTATCCTACAACTGTAGGTGGATATTTTGTTGGAGTTTTGTGTGCGATATCAGGACTTATACTAACTGCATTGCCTGTGGCTATCATTGGCAGTAAATTCAATGAGTACTGGGAGTATAATAGAAAGAGAAGACAACAACTCACAGTTGTAACTGATCATGGGAAAACTGATGGGAAGGAAAGCTATAATTAGGTCATTGGTTAAGGCTTGATTTGAGAGGAGGCAATGAGCTTTGCCAGGTTGACTCAGTTATTCGTTGGCCTGGCCCAATGGTTGCCGATTAATGGTTTTGATTATTATCTAGCCAATAAGGACAAGTTATTTTTATAAATTTTTTACTTAGAGTCATTGTACATGTATCTAATAGTAATCACTAGAGACAGGGCTTCATGAAGACAGAGGCGAATATACAATGCACCATTACGGCCTAGCACAGGTGTCACTAGCTGAACATGAACAAACGGCTTCTCATGTACATGTAGCTGAGCCTTTTTTGTTATTTTTTTCATATTACATTATTCCAACTACTACCATTAACTGTGTTATTTTAACCCACCATAATCAAATTTTTCTCAAATAATAATATGTGTTACTCTGTCTTGTGTTTTTAATTGTTAGATGCTATATCATTTACAGTGCTTGGTGGTGTCTACTGCTAAACGACCCCCAGTTCCTTGTCTTGACATTTTCTATTGTAGTAGACTTTGTTATTGTGTATGTATAGCAATTACAGACAACTTCTATATACATTAGCATTTATTATAGTGTCCAGACGGCCTCTTGTTCTGGGTCGTCATGCTTTTATAAAGGGCTGTGAATATATATTCACCCGGGCCGCCAGAAGTTCTTGGCCGTTTTCTTTGCCTATACATGTAAAAGGTTAGATTGTTGTAAACAGTGCAGTCACTATAGTCTCGTACAGGGTGGATCTCTTTATTCAATGCATCTGGAGTGATGCTGATAGCTAGTGAGCAGAACAACATGCTTGAGGCCACTGAGGCGTGATAATTCACAAGAAGGCTACGTAGCTCCAGAAGTTATCCCCACTCGTAATCATTATGAATCATAGCATAATTATTATATATACATAATAAATTGAATTACTTCTCTCTCATTTTAGATAATTTAATAATATTGTTAAATATTTTTGGTAAAGTACGGAGGCATCCTAATGTATGATTTATACATATCATTAGTTAAAACAGCAAAAATCTAATGAATGATTATAACAGGTAGGTAAAGAAACAATTTGTCTTAAGCCATGATGTTTCTATGCAGCCAACAGAATTCCAAATGTTACAGTGTTAGTGGATTTTATTGCAAAACAATACTGAACTACACTGCATCTCTCAGCTGGAGCCTCAAGACTGCAATTTTTAGTCAGGAAAAAATAATTCTTTGATTGTGAAGAGTACATATATGTACACATATAAACCTGGTAGCTAATCATACAAGTTATAACTTGGGTATAAAACACTGAGTATACTGGAAACAATATTGAGAAAAGTGTGAACTGGAATTCCACCTGTATCAATAATTCTCAACAACAAAACAATTGGCTTGTTTAATTATCACTTTAATATTTTATTATCATGGTGTCTAAGCTGATACAATATTTTACATTATGGTACACTTATGTAAACCATAATATTATAATACTAACAGTCATCCACTTCACAGAATTATCAAAGTATTAGACAGAAAATATAATTCTCCAAACACGATTGTATTTTTGTAGTACAACTACAAAGTTTATGTATAAAAATATAAAACTTGTCCTTGGGGATATATCATCACAAAGTACACGTGGGAATGGTTACTAATTAGTCTAAGAAACGCAGACGGCATACGTAGAGCATGAACCTGCACAACCACCGTGTAATTGTCAACATTCACATAATATTATAGAATATAAAAATTAAGGACACACGAGTAATTTATTTTTATCACAAACCAGGTACAGTAGCTGTACTAATAATCTAAAATAATAACATCCAATAATATTTAAATATGTAATGACATTGTAACTAGACATTAGTATATAAATATTAACTGTGATATTAGGAGCCATACATAGTGTACTGTATATACTGTATAACTACTGTAGTAACATTATTTTGGTATGCCAGGTAGGCTTAATCTTAGTGTGTAATATAGCTGCTTGTGTACACCATAGACATACAGAATCTATTGCTAGTATAAGTCAATTACTTATACATGTCTATGTAGATTTCGCATAATGCAAATGAGATGGGGTAGACCAAACTAGGCCAGTATTATATTATTTATATTATATTATTTATATTACATTATATCAAATTATATCCTCTGTCCATAACATTGTATTATACCCATGACTATTAGTTTGTTTCTATCAGTAGTAAGATAGCCTTAGATCATAAGTATACAGTATATATACTAATTAGTGCATCTCCAACCATTACTGGTACTGGGTAGATAGTAGAACAGTAAGCTATGACAAGTAACATTATTTAGTGTCAGCACCAAGTTGCTCCCAGCTGATAATGAGATTGTACTAGATTGGTATGAGCACCAGGTGATGGATCAATTTATATCATATTATGAATTTATGATATATATACAATGTATATATTAGTATAAATAGTAATACAACCTGATTCTAATAATAATGATGATAGTTCTATCGTTATACCTGTATTACTATACTTGTATATAAATTATGTAAAGTATAAATAACTTACTGACACATGGAAACCACATGTCTAATTAAATCACCTATTGACTAAGGAGTTATCCTTTCTTTCCCTTTCAATTACTACTGAGAGAGGACGGCTCCCAACTAGTGTCATTCCTCTATAATATATTACATGTACATGATTGTATTATGTCTAGTGTATCTGTATGTACATATACTTTTATGAGTGGTGTAGTATAAAGGCCATCATATAACACTCTCCTCAGTAGAATATACTAATGGAGTCTGAGAGTTGTATGCCGAATCATTGATCTCTGAACAGCTCCTAGTAGTCAGTAGATAGTCATTCTCTGTCCTCACTTGTTGATCGATAGACTGGGATCCTGAGAGATGTTTATACCTTGTATTAGTTGGTGTAGATTGTACCTTGCTTTCGCCAACTAATGGCACTTCCTCATATGTATTCCTGACAATCAATACCAATATAATATTTATAAGTATTCCTTTAATATACTAGTACAATAGAAGCTGACAATATCAACTTGTTGACCTCTATATTATGCATTACTGATAATAAAATAAATAATAACTATAAATTATTCAGGTTACATGGGTAACAACTATGACTATGGACAACATTATGTTTTCCTATATTATTTCATACAACTAGTTTATGAGAGTTAATTATCTGTAAAACTTGATTTCCATATTCCAGGATTTGGCTGGTTATTATACGATTCATATAACAAGACTTATAACGCATGGCGAATTACTATTCCTTTACAAACATTATATATGTACACAGTGTTGCTTAGTAGCTCGTTGATTTCCTAGAAACTGTTAGTCTCCTAGAGCCCCTATAATGAAGGTTCCACTGTACAAGTAAAATGTTATAAACGTAGTTATCTTCACTTACCTGCTATCATTAGAGAAGTGGAAACTTGGGCCTGGTTCATGGCTGTGACTAGGTGAGGGTAGAGATAGCGGGGTAGGAAGTGTAGGGTGGACCAATGAGAACAGGTCGACTACTGAATTTGACGATCTACGTCTGTTGGCTAATGCACTCTTCTTGTAAGCAGATATTTCTGATTGGTTTCTATGTCTAGAGAGTGTGGACACACCAGCTACATAGAGGAGACAACACAGTATATAGTATGATATATAATATTAGAACATGAGCTTTTGTAGCACTCCACCTACACTGTATATGTATATACCATACTGCAGTACTAGCTGTAGCCTACCACAGTGCTGCAGCACTACTATACATAGTATATATTTATGGTAATGCTGAGTAATTATACTGTGATAGACTGAAAAGCAGATGACAAACTGATCATTGTTTATATATATATTCACCATAGCTTCCATGCCAATTACAATATACATGTGCATGCACACTGTACACCTATGATAGATATGGAAGAGGCTATAATATAGCTCGAGAACCTGGGCACAGCTAAGCTGACGATATAATTAGGAGTTGTCTTCTGACATCTGAGCTATTGAGGAATTACAAGTAAACCATAAGAGGACAACTCATAACTATGGCCAGAAGCCATGAGCAGAGTTGGGTCCAAGTCGACTTGCAAGTCAACAAGTCAAGTCATTTCTAAAATTTTGGAGGCAAGTCAAGTCCAAGTCAAGTCAGTGCTGTCTCAAGTCAAGTCAAGTCAAGTAATTTCTAAAATTTTGAAGGCAAGTCAAGTCGAAGTCAAGTCAGTGCTGCCTCAAGTCAAGTCAAGTCAAGTCAGCTGTCATGCAAGTCACAAGTCAAGTCGAGTCAAAGTCAAGTCAAGTTGAAATGCAAGTCAAGTGGAAGATAACTTCAAAAAATTTTACATTTTTCAAAACGTCATTTTTTTCTTTTAGTAGGCATTCCAATCCATGAAAAACTTATGCCAAGGTGTAGTAGGGCATGGATATGTATGTGATGCAATCATGGTAAAGAACTAGTCTATATAAGTAGTATTATTGGCACTACGGTCGAGACTGGTCATATAGTATTATATACTGTATATTGTAATGGTGATGCAGTGTTACATAGCGTATAAACAGCACATGGTACAGCAAGGAGTGTCCACTGGCCAGTCCTGCAGTTTAACTCTAGTAATTATTGCACTGCACATAGTATTCACTACTTACACCCCACCTACATTGTATGCTACACTTACACTACTTGCACTGTGTGTACTTGTGACTATGCATTGTCGTTGTGTAGTCTCACGTACACACAGCTTAGATAGTGCCTGAATTGTGTACCCTCATAGCTAACCTTGATATACTCTGAGTGCTGCTAGTAGCACTGATCTAGTAAAAATGATAATTAGGTAGGCAATTGAGACCTTTTTTTTCATGTTGGCTGAACACTGCACAAAATTTTTATTTGCCAGATTGACTTGGCAAAACCCAAGTCAAAATCACAAGTCATTCCTGTGTCCAAGTCAAGTCAAGTCAAGTCACATTGATGTGCAAGTCAAAGTCAAGTCAAAATCACAAGTCATTCATGTGTCCAAGTCAAGTCGAGTCAAGTCACATTGATGTGCAAGTCAAAGTCAAGTCAAGTCAGCAAGTTGGCAAGTCCAAGTCAAGTCGACTTGTGACTTGACTTGACTTGGCAAGTCAAGTCAAATCGATGACTTGGACCCAGCTCTGGCCATGAGTGCCCAAGCACAAACAACATGACAGTATTATACATACATGTACATGCATACAGTATACATATAAATCATGATGTATGCTAAATGGTCTATTCAATACTTGTATATAAATTCCAGAATGAAAAGAGTATAAGAATAGCCAGCCATATCTCAAGTAATCATATAAAGACAAGTCATGTTTTAAGTTTGTCAGGTCTTCTATTAAGTCATGTATTGAGTTCACCAAGTCACGTATCTAATCATGGTACGAGTCACTGCATGCGGGAGCCAAGTTGCATGTAAAATCTAAGTTAGCAATGAGCTACAAATTTCAAACTGAGCTACACAGCACAGGGTTTGAAATGCTATGTTAACGTTAGCAGGTGAACTTTTTGGCTCGGCAAGACAAGACTTGAAATGCTAATCCAAAAGTCACGAACCCTATTACAGTGTATAACTGTTTGGTAATTTAGTATGGGATAACTCCTAACGCTCTAAGCACTCATATTTAGAATACCAACACCGATTATATATAAGAGCACTGCAACCATTAGACTGGTGAAAGTGTTGAACACTGCATGCATATATATAGAGAGAAAGAGAGAGAGGAGCTGCAAACAACTACAGAACCTATGCCAATCTTACATTGTGTTGAGTGACGCTTTTTAACAGACATTACTCCAATATCTAAAATTGAAAATACTAGTACTAGTACTACAGTATATACTAATACTAGTAATACTGTATATACTAATAATAGTACTACTGTATATACTAATACTAGTACTACTGTATATACTAATACTAGTACTACTGTATATACTAATACTAGTACTACTGTATATACTAATACTAGTACTACTGTATATACTAATACTAGTACTACTGTATATACTAATACTAGTACTACTGTATATACTAATACTAGTACTACAGTACATACTAATACTAGTATTACTGTATATACTAATACTAGTACTACTGTATATACTAATACTAGTACTACTGTATATACTAATACTAGTACTACTGTATATACTAATACTAGGACTACAGTGTATACTAATACTAGTACTACAGTATATACTAATACTAGTACTACTGTATATACTAATACTAGTACTACAGTATATACCAATGCTACAGTATTTTTTCTGAGGCAGAGAATTTTCATTGAGAAAGGAAAGAAATCAGCAGTCTACATAGTTACATGTATATGTTTATTAAATCATGTACATCACACAAACCAAACAGAGGCTCTAATATAGTTCAATAAATCAAGAATCACAAGAGATGAAAAAAATGTTCATATGTTGTGTGTGTGTAACTTACTGTCGACGGAGATTACGGAGGAAGACTGCCGAATGAAGGGACGTTTTAGAATAGTAGAAGGTTTGAGGGGGGCAGGTGACATGTCCAACTCGAGAGTATCGCAGTCTATTTCCGCGTAGACAGGGCAGGCTAACAGGGGTTGAATCATATTCTCATTCTCCGCTAGCGTAACGTAGATATCTGCAGCATTTGGTCTACGAGCCGGTTCCTTATGCCAACATGTCAGCAATAGTGACTTCCTGCAGTAAAAGTACTGTGCTTATATCACAGCAATGTAATAGTCTAGCAGACGAATTTTAAACTGTGGATTTTGTACTCTATGCCAGTTGAAAAAATCACAGTGGAAATACGGGTAGCTAATGAAAATTCAATATTGGAAATTTTCACAGCACATGCCCCACTAACAAGATTACATGCAAACACTACAGTTTGAAACCACTTTCAGGTACAGTCTCCATACCCAAAAGATTATCATCGGCAGTGCTCGGCACCGCAGTATTAATCGTAAAACATCAAATTATAAAACATAAACACAATTCAAAAATGCCCCTCAACTCTACAACGAACAGAAACACTTATAATGCAGACGGTACACTACAGATCCACTCACAGTTCATCTGTACATTCCTCGGGAAGGTTGAGAGTTCTACCAGATTTAACTCTCTCAAACACTTCACCATTAGTCAACATCTGGTATGGAATACTGCCAAATGTTACAATCTCATAGAGACACACTCCAAAACTCCAGATGTCTGTCTTGTAGGTAAACACACCGTCTACAAAGCTCTCTGGAGCCATCCACCGGACAGGTAGCTTACCTATTGAACGGCACAATAGATTAATTCTCAATACTCACATATAGAATCATACTGGACAACTAATAATGGCTGTCTGACAAGTTCCACCAGTAGATGATACTTGAAGGTGCAAACACACGAGTGAGCATTTTCAAGCAAATTTGACAATTGCAAACCATCCAGGTGCCAACGCTCTCAAAACGCTCGTGATCTGTCAACAGAAGTATTGAGACGATTTGTGATTACCTACTAAATAGAGTTAGTAAACATAAACACGTGAGATGTAGTGGAGCGAATACTCGATGAAATATGATTTGATAATCGGCAAATCGCCCTGCTCTAACGCTCACCTAGTGTGTTGATCACAAAACGCTCCATCAAAAACACTCTCGTGTGTTTACACCTTAAATGTTTACTGATAACAATTTGAAAAAATAAAAAAATCTGCTTCCAGTGTATATTGACACCACTTGAAGTCTAAAATCACAATTGAAAGCTATGGTATGTAGTCTACTCTAGTAGGCGTGGGTTCAAATCCCACTTCTGACAAATGAATCTTTTGGCTGATATCGAGTCAATCAATTGCTTGGACTGACAGAAAACAAGTTGCCCATCATCCACGTGTAGATGCATAGAAGACTTATTGATATATTGGTTGGATATATACCATAGGCAAAATAACTAAAGAAAAATCTATCAACTAACATATCTACCCGAATACAGTAATAATAAAACACGCAAGCGAAGACCCACCTCTCCTGGTAAATGTATATGAACCATCATCATAGACTCTTCTAGTCATGCCAAAGTCTCCAATTTTTACAGTTCTGTTTGCAGAAACGAGACAATTTCTACATGCAATATCTCTGTGTATATACTCTTTAGTGTGGAGGTAGTGCAACCCCTCTACGATATCCATAGCCATCCTCGTGAGACTGGCTGCAGATATGTCCTCTGCCTCCTTTGTATCGTTACCTACCAGCTCTCTACGTGAGAGCAAATATGTCTTCAGGTCACCTGAGTAGATATACAGTATACATTATACACATAAACTATTGGTGTATATATACAGAAACAGTCATGTGGATAATACATTAGTTTAGATAGAAGTCATTGATGTAATACTATCAAGAAAGACATATCGTGATTCGTTCAAAAGGCCATGTTGATACTGAGCCATTAGTAGATATTGATATACAAGTATGAACATTTAGTTCCCTAAACAGTTATATACTTAACATAGATGATAGATGTAGCATATTTCAACGTACACTGCATGTACTCGATGAGTGCATGTATATCTATGGAATACTGTTTATTATATAACAAACCATATAGCATGAATTCCATGACAGCGTAGGCAGGCTCTCCCCTAGTAGTTACACCGAGTAACCTTGCTATGTTTTTATGGTCAAATCTCTTCATAATATCTGCCTCTCTCAAGAAATCCAGCTAAAATACACAGACCGCACATAAATATGAAAACTACTCATCTATAAATAGCTCTATGTATTCCTATCATCTGTCTTCATTTTGGAGTTATCAACCCTTGAGGGTGTAACACGGTATTTATCAATGGATTTCCAAGAATAACAATCTACCATTATACCCAGTAGACAATTCATGACCGAAAAACAACTTGAAAACTGATGATGACAGGTTGATAGCTACAATATATTTGAAAGTGAAGTAAATAGTGTAGAATTAGTAAATCAATTTATGAGAAATAAAGGGTGGTCTATCTACCCACCCTTTCCTCACTATTAGAACCAGGTTTAAGAGTTTTGACAGCTACTCCAATCCATGAATCGTCCACATAGGCCTCCCCTCCATATACAGTACCAAACGCTCCTTCACCCAATTTCCTACAATGTAAATACACGACTATGATCAGTACCAAGTCTCATAATGGTGGGAGGCTCATATACTATACTGTATACCCGTACTGCATACTCGTACTGTATACCCGTACTGTATACCCGTACTGTATACCCGTACTGTATACCCGTACTGTATACCCGTACTGTATACCCGTACTGTATACCCGTACTGTATACCCGTACTGTATACCCGTACTGTATACCCGTACTGTATACCCGTACTGTATACCCGTACTGTATACCCGTACTGTATACCCGTACTGTATACCCGTACTGTATACCCGTACTGTATACCCGTACTGTATACCCGTACTGTATACCCGTACTGTATACCCGTACTGTATACCCGTACTGTATACCCGTACTGTATACCCGTACTGTATACCCGTACTGTATAGTAGGAGCAAGGTATCATACCAAGTAACATAATAATGTGGTGAACTTACCTGTTCAGGACCACATGCTCTCTTGGTATCTCTTTTTCATTGAGATTAAGGAATCCTCGGCCATAATTAAACTTGGAGGCCAATTCTGCAGCCAGTCTGTATGAATAAACATCTACGTTTAAATATAAACCAAGTGTAAATGTAGACATTCATTTGTTATTACAGAAGAGTAATGAATTCTTCATACTCGTCAGTTTGAGATTCACCTAGTAGTAAGAAGGTATATTATGAGGCGCATTTAGCTAAACATTATATGACTCGAGAGTATGTAGCACAACGCATAGATTGCGAATATTATACTAGAATATTACTTAACATACCAAGTCTAAATGAGAAATACAGTTTAAACTGAACATCTCAATGAAGTAACATTCGTCCTCGAGCCGGACCATACCATGCGACCAGTTTTTAGCAAAATTCGAGACAATAATGGAGAGAACGTAATGGTAGAGCATAAATCATCCATTCTCACCCCACAATTCCTAAATTATCACCAAGATTTCGCCAAAAACTGTAACTACATGTCTGTAGTCCAGCACATAGTATTACACTATTGCATAACCAGAACATCAGGGGAATAAATGCTACAGGACACTTAATATTCCAAGTTACACCCTCTAACCTGGAGCCAACAACTGAGAAAATTGGCAGGAAAATTAGTAATAAACACATGTATACCGAGTGTTATAAATTATGCTCAGTTTTCATGTCTGTAATAAGGACAGTAACAAGAGTGTTCTACCAACATACTTGTATTTCTCCTTAGCTCTCCTGAGCGCCATCAGAGCAACAATAACAATAATGAGCACCACTAAGATACATGTAGGTAGCACCACCGACAGCAGTGCTGCCGAACATGACAGACCCAGGAATGTTGCCAAACTTTGCCATTCACAATTCCCTGTAAATAATGTAATACATGTATTTCATAAAATACAGTATATTATATGAACTAATCCTAATATATTAGGATTAGCCGCAATATTACAGTATACAATGTTCATCGGATGCATATATGCATCCAATGAAAATTGTATATTGTAATATTGCAGCCTTGAATAACATGCATATCTCCAGAGAATTAACAAACACAAGTAGTAAAACCAAATAAATCCCAAGAGTAGTATCTCAATGGTTTGATAAGTTAAAAGCCTTATAGAACAAACATGTAATAATACTTCCCAGCATTAAAATTCAAAACAAAATGTAAGTTTAAGTTTAGAAATTTAGGAATGTACAGCGGGAGGAGGGTTGTTTATACAGAGGGATGGAGACAATAAGAATAGAGACAGAGCACTGACTATATACCTGATATCTTACTGCCTATACTCCTCCTATATAACCCCCACCAATATAATTATAATGTATGTATTCCATAGCTTGTAATAATTATATAACATGTAAGGAACAGTTATAAGACTCATGTCCCAAAATGCAATGAAGCAGAAGTACTTTTAAATTCTCGTAACAACATGGCTGAATCTACCGTGTATATTTCCCATGCAGCAACTAACACCATGTACAATGTACCTACACGGCAGAATAACAGTCAGAGGCAAATATCACACTGCAAACTATTGTAGTCAATAACATTTCACAGATAGATTTCACCAAACCGTAGCCCAAGTGGTGTATATATAGTATCACCCACCCACCATCCAAATATTAGCTTACATATGTGCTAACATTAGTTACCTATAGGGACAGGTGCTAAAGGAAGAGAAGATGAAATGGCACAGTGTTAAAATATTAAATCAAATTGCTTTACAGTGTTCCAATATTGTATCCAAAACAACCGACATCACATGCATTATGTAAATGGTGTTATACAGTATGCCAATATAGGGTTATACAGTATGCTAATAGGGTTATACAATACAGAATATGATAAAGCCTGAAGATTCATGTGGAGGATTTAGCTCAATTTATGTGAATTTCTTTATTGGAGTTGTCAACCCCATCCCCATATATGGAATGAGGGGTGATAACTCCAATAAAAGAGTATACATTAATCACCGTTTTTTGAGTTTTGAGTTATATAGGTAAGCGCATCCAGCTCTCTAATTTGCTGCCCAATGCAATTGCTGATGGTTTAAAATATGACATCATAAACATGCATAAGTGCAGTGACCACACTACTACAGTGTCAACATGTGCCTCATATCTACACATGAACGCATAAATCTCCATATAACATCATAACTACACAACATGCACATATCGCTACAGTATATGATTTTATTTTACACACTGTGTTACATTATTAAAATATTATATACATGTATATACTCCTGCTTACATTCTACAGGACTTGGTGTAGTCGGTTGTTCGGTGGCACCCCACTTCAACTTCTCCATCGACAGCATTAATTCACCATTTGTGTAGCTACCAACTTTGTTCTACAAAAAAACATCAAATTATTTCGGGAAAATAAATAATGCCTACTACAATACACACAGCAATAACACTAAGGAAGCATTACAACTTGCCCATTGATTACAAAGCTCTCTAGCGCTAGTGGGCATGTGTGGGTGGATAGTAGCCATGTGTGGGTGGACAGTAGGCATTTGTGGGTGGACAGTAGGCATGTGTGGGTGGACAGTGGGCATGTGTGGGTGGACAGTAGGCATGTGTGGGTGGACAGTGGGCATGTGTGGGGGGATAATAGCCATGTGTGGGTGGACAGTAGGCATGTGTGGGTGAACAGTGGGCATGTGTGGGTGAACAGTGGGCATGTGTGGGTGAACAGTGGGCATGTCTGAGTGGATAGTGGGCATGTGTGGGTGGACAGTAGGCATGTGTGGGTGAACAGTGGGCATGTGTGGATGGTTAGTGGGCATGTATGGGTGGACAGTAAGCATGTGTGGGTGGACAGTGGGCATGTGTGGGTGGACAGTGGTCATGTGTGGATGGACAGTAGCATGTGTGGGTGAACAGTGGGCATGTGTGGATGGACAGTAGGCATGTGTGGATGGACAGTAGCATGTGTGGGTGAACAGTGGGCATGTGTGGATGGACAGTAGGCATGTGTGGGTGAACAGTGGGCATGTGTGGTTGGACAGTAGGCATGTGTGGGTGGGTAGTGGGCATGTGTGGGTGGATAGTAGGCATGTGTGGGTGGACAGTAGGCATGTGTGGGTGAACAGTGGGCATGTGTGGGTGAACAGTGGGCATGTGTGGGTGAACAGTGGGCATGTCTGAGTGGATAGTGGGCATGTGTGGGTGGACAGTAGGCATGTGTGGGTGAACAGTGGGCATGTGTGGGTGGTTAGTGGGCATGTATGGGTGGACAGTAAGCATGTGTGGGTGGACAGTGGGCATGTGTGGGTAGACAGTGGTCATGTGTGGATGGACAGTAGCATGTGTGGGTGAACAGTGGGCATGTGTGGATGGACAGTAGGCATGTGTGGATGGACAGTAGCATGTGTGGGTGAACAGTGGGCATGTGTGGATGGACAGTAGGCATGTGTGGGTGAACAGTGGGCATGTGTGGTTAGACAGTAGGCATGTGTGGGTGGGTAGTGGGCATGTGTGGGTGGATAGTAGGCATGTGTGGGTGGATAGTAGCCATGTGTGGGTGGACAGTAGGCATGTGTGGGCAGGTAGTAGGCATGTGTGGGTGGACAGTAGGCATGTGTGGGTGGGTAGTAGGCACGTGTGGGTGAACAGTAGGCATGTGTGGGTGGACAGTAGGCATGTGTGGGTGAACAGTGGGCATGTGTAAATGGACAGTGGTCATGTGTGGATGGACAGTAGGCATGTGTGGGTGAACAGTGGGAATGTGTGGGTGGACAGTGAGACATGTTAGCTGTCAAGCGACTACAGCACTTAATTTTAGGATTTCTGTGACTTAGTTCCAGCTCAAGTTCCCAATCGGGTAGTCTATCCTCCACCTATTCATTACTTCAAGGCGGTTTATATTTATAACTAAGGCTAATAGTATGAACAAAGTACAATTATGTAAATGTCTAAGAATATAGGCAACACGTTGGTCAACCTACAGCCTTGTAATAGTTGTCTGAGCCCAGTTCAGCATACTGTCTAATCTCTATAGTTCCCGATCGATCACCTTGACCGTTGAACGATATGGCACCAGATACTCCCTGGAACTTCGCTTCACGGATCTTACTCACATAACGCCTACAATTCATTCAGAGGACAGAATGAGAACACAACAACAATAAACAAATACGTTTCTTAGGCTATAACAATATATACATGTCCTTATAGAACAAGTATGATATGCAACAGAGTATATTGTTCTAGTTGCTGCAAGTTGTAATTGTCGTTTTTTTCTGGATTTTTTGGGAATTAGTTGCCGACTTAAGCAATTTAGTCAAACAGAAAGTCATTCAATTGACCAAACATCACAACAAATAGGCTTATGGACAATTTTAGAATTTGTTAGCTGTGACCCCTAAGCAAGTTAGTTGACCACTAGGTAAGTTATTTGACCACTTGGTAAGTTATTTGACCACTAGGTAAGTTAGTTGACCACTAGGTAAGTGTTACTTACTGTGTTGCATGTAGTGTGTGTAAATATTTAAGATAGGCTGGGTTCTCTTCGTACAAAGCTTGGATAGCATAGGTGAACGCCCACACTGCATCGTAGGTGTACGTGCCAAATTCACCACTTCGGAATTTCTATAGAATCACCCACAAGTATACATTACACATCAGACTATAGCAGCTACAAAGATGACTGATGTTGAACCGAGTAGATTGTGTCCAACAATGAGAGCCAAGTAACAACTTTTCATTTCCTTTCTGACAATCTAACCAAATTTCAATTTTTGCATGATAAAATTGATTTACTATAATACAGATACTGATTTACTGTCACACAAATTTAATGCTAAAAGTTTCAAGCTAATTTAAATAGAAAGTTTACAATCATCAGGTGAAATGGTAGTACTTTTCAAATGTGCATGGAACCACTAGTAATAAAATTGTTTTCAACTTGATCGGTTCATTAGCCCAGATCATACTTTATCAAGCACTGTAATCCTCGCTGTAATTTTTATCCTATTTACTGTTATATACATGTATATATATTGTAAGCATATAACTATAATCTGAACAATGGTTACAAATTTCACACTTTCGAAATGATATTAAGTTGATCACATAACAAAATACACTGTAGAACCAGGGAGGAAGCTTAATTCTATAAGCAAACAGTGCACAATCATGCTGGATTCTCTAACAATCAACAGACCTAGTTCAGAGCCTGAGCAACATCTACTTATTTGAATCAAAGGGAAAGTAATCATCGCATAAAGTGATAGATAAATGTGTTTTTCCTGCTGAGAGGGAGCATGAAAAAGTGGACATTTATTCATTCTTACAATAAAATTTTAATTACGTAATCTAACAGATGTATTGAGCTAAAGACACAATATAAGTATTATAGTGAACATGTAAAGTGTGAACAAGAAATGAAGTTGTGTATATGACCATGATAGCTGGTGTACAGGTTCTCTATGACCCACATACTCATTAGCCAGGAGGCTACCCAGAGGGCTGTGGGTATTCTGGGAATTGGACCAATGAGGGGGACAACCAGTAACTGGCAGAAAGTTGCTGATTGGCTGGTGACACACCAATCACCATGGTGACAGACATGGTAATTCCAGTGTGATTAGATAGAGCAGTTGACTGACAGTAATATAAATATTCCATGTTAGATTCACCCTTATGCACTGAGAGCGTTGTAGGAACAGCATCCATTGGGTATATCACAACCTTTAAGAGCAATCGCTAGCTCAATTGTGCACCACATGTTTTACATGAGCAATGTGCACAAGCTTATGGAAACCCAGCTATTTATTACATAAGAATGCACATGCACGGTTCAAAAGTTGAGAGCATACAAGTCATTCATGCATATGAAAAGCTGGGAGATTAGCAAAAAGCGACCAATGAACACCTTGCTACAGGTATAGCTAAATATGCTGCTATAGATGTCTACTTGGGCATAGTATTGGGGTGTGCAGAAGAGAGTATGCAGGAGTTAGGATTGAGTATGTTATTGGCATAGAGTGACGAGAGCTAGATAGCAATGATACTAAAAGTAATAATAGGCAATTCCAAATACCTGAACTTTTTGCTGTAAGCACAAAACAGTCACAAACTGGAGTTACAACTACATGTACCAATGGTGAGCATTCTAGATTTTCTGACAAAAAACTTACATGCACTAAGACATGTGAACAGATGGAATGCTATCAACTTGCTATCATTGAGCTCCACATAATGTATAATATAAACATGGTACATGCATAATAAACAGCGATTAGCACCTACATGTGTATGTCTAAAATGTATTAATTAGGCCTATCAACGCTATAATAGCCTGCATTGTGCATGAAGGTATACATAAATACTACAGGTCATAGAATGAATAGTAATATTAATTTGTGCTGACAAAAACCAAATCAATGTAGGCTGCCAATTGTAACCTCCAAATCTCTACACCCTGCGATATTCAAGACAATATAGAATTTATCAATGAAAGAATGACTTACACTAAAAGCAGAAAGTTTTAATATTGGAGTTGCTGTCCTTTGTGCTATAATATTCATTGAAAGAACAACTCCAAATAAATTTGCAAAAGTAATAATTTAATGTATTATAATACGATCATATAGTTGATATACCATTTTAATTCCATTGTCATTTCAACAAACTAGCAAGTGACTCTGAAATTAAAGTACATGCCTTTCTACTTTCTGCTTTCTTTGGTAATTCATGCAATTTATGCTTTCCACTTGAAGACAATATAGTGCTCAATGCTGAACCATAGAATCACACAAAGAAAACAGCCATACAAGCTAGACAAGATATATAGATAAAAATTTCAAGATGGCCGTCCGGCCTAGGCTAAGAAGGCTATCGACCTGGGATTTTGCTTGGCGAAACGAAACCATCCCTAGCTCATCGGCACACCTGACTTCTTCGCGCAAAAATGAGGATTTTGTTTTTGGCCCAGGCCAGTGTGTTCGCGACTCTGTGACGGATGTGTACCGGAAAATATGCTCGTAAATTGGCCTGGGTCTGAAATTTAGGTAGCGAAGACACCTTTTGTCTTCTACTAATAAACACTGATATAATAATTAGACATTGTTTATTAATATCCTATCATCTTGTATATATACTCCTTTCAGCTATGATGGTGTTGGTCGCTAAATAAGCCTTGTGGGGGCTTTTATCTATTTGTGTACTTTAGTAATACTGTTAAAATGTCAAGCAACTGGAATGGGAATTGAACGGTTTTTACTACGAAAATAATTCCAACGCCCAGACTATTCCAGTATTAATAACCCTACAACTAGAAAATAACAAAAACATTTATGTATCATAACTTACAGAGACACTCTCGTTTTGGACAGCCTTTGCGTATGTGACATCATAGAAATGTGAGCCATTCATGCCTCCGACAGCAATAGCAGATGATCTATCGATAGCGGAGTGAGACAGGGTCAGGTATCCTCTTACAGCTGCAAGCAGATCATCCAACTATGATAAAAGCTTACCAATTGTTAGACTCTTGCAAATCATTAGCTTAGGTTCCAAACCACATAAAATTATGCAAAGCTATGTTGGCGATGAATTGCAGAAGTTAGGCTAAGTGCTTACCAATTTCCCACCAAAGTTTTACTACTGGGTTAATAATACGATCTAAACAACGTAGCCAATGGTAAGATCTGTTACTTAATTAGAGTTGTCTTCCCTTTGATTTTGAACATTGATTTGAGATGGTGACAATGATTTTTAAGGAAAACTATAACAAGAGTGACTTATGGGTTTAACCACAGTAATTGTACACTTGATTATCGCTCATTTTTCAGTACCACATTAGTCCAATGGCAAATCTAATTACTAATATTATTCCCACAATGCAATTACGGTACCATTGATAAAATATTCCAATTAGTTAAATCCGCCGCATACAAGTTTAAGCTATAAGAGCAAATTCAATACTTCCAATCAAGCTGTAATGGGTTTCAGCACTATGAATGCTTAGGTGTTGGAACATACATGTAGATTAACAATACAAAGAATGTACCAGCAAATGGAATACAAACCAGTTTGCATCTGCGTTTTGGTACAGTTGATGCCATCTAAGTCTTCATACCAATCGAAAAGGTAGACGTTGGGTAGGAACCAGGTGTAGCCTTGGTCTAATGTCATCTCCTTCCAGTAAGCCAGGCACATAATCTTTCTAGCTACTTCTTCAAACACATCCATTATTATGATCTTGGAATCTGAGGCTTTGATCTTATCTAAATACTACAAATACATGCAATTCCCAGTTAAAAAAGATTTGCATAATCATAGAAAAACATCTGAGAACTAAATGAGGAAGAAATGCAGTTCTGGTAGACTCTCACTATATTTACACTTCCTGTGCGCTGTCATTAAACACTGTGCACAATGTATTTACACGTCCTGTGCACTGTTATAAAACATTGTGTACAATATATTTGTATTTCCTGTGCGCTATGAATTAATGTTGGAACTAACCCTGTCATAATCATAGGAGTCACTAGTTAAATACTGTTGGCGAGGTAGTTGTGCCTGCACTGCCATCGTAATGTCCTGCCGTCTGAACTCCTCCATGAAGAAGTAATAAACAGGGAACTCCCCCGACGACTCATCAAACATAATCGACACTTGGATATTCTTAAGATTGAGCCCCAAACTCTTAAACATGGCCACATATACATGTCTACAACAAATAAACACTCTACCATTAAACATTTAGGTGCAATATTAACTGTTTTACATGCATTTCAATATAGCCTTAGTTCTAAGATTGTAGGCTATTATAGTGAGAGAGCCCCTCCATTTGGAAGTTCAATGAAGGATTCCGACTACGTCAAGTTAATATAAGATTAGGCACACTTGGGACAGATATACTGCAAGGGCCGTTTTAAATGAATTTGCAGTAAGAAGCATTATTTCATTTTGATTTTGGGGAGTAATTATAGCAATAGGAAATTTCACAATTTAGTTTGATTTCGAACGGCATTTGCTCACAATCCAGCCTTGACTTTTATTGGCAACTGATGAAATGACTCAGTGTACACCATCGTATATAACCTGCCACAGATAAATAAAGTTGGTGGAATCCCAAGTATAGTTTTTACTCCCAGTTTGCTCTTATCTATGAACTAGCAATGTTTACAGTTCATCTTCTGTACGCTAACTTTGAAAACATACAAAGTGCACGGAGACTTTGCTCCTTTACCAGAAACAAAAACAATAACACCATCAACATTGTTAAAGTGTAAACATATCCAACACTAGTGCTAAGCAGAAGTGGTAGAATGTTCCAGAAGGAGTCACGAGGTGAAAAAGCAATAAGATAATTATAATAGTTAGCTACTCACACGTAGTCATTGATCTGGGGAATAGTACGGAAGAAGTAAGGATACCGGTCTCTGTCAAATGACATGACGACAGCTTTCACTGCGTAGCTGATTATCACGTAGTTGTAGTATTTAGACAGGTCAGCAAGAGTAGGCGCGGTATCAGAACAAGCGGGTCCTAAAAGTTGATAATCAACAACAAAAAATAAGTATCACTGTAAAAGCTACAACCACTGAGCTGAACGTCAGCTTCATCTGGTTTTGCTTCATATAATATAGTAAAATAACAGTTATATCACTGCAGGAAAATCAAAGGATGTTCCTTTAGTGAACCACCAAAAGACGGTCATGTTCCAAATGAAAATATATTCAACAAAATTTAAGACATGAAAATATTGGGTAACTGAATACATCTAAATAACAATAACCACTAAAATTCACCATTTTTATCAGTTTGAGTAATCATTTGCAAAATATTATAATTCAATTTAATTTAGATGAGAGAATAGGAAATAACAGGACCGAAGTGAACAAATAGTGTATACCCACCTAATCCTCCAATCATATGAGACCAGACCTCATCATGAACCATGTACTCTGTGAAGATATTAAGTGCGCTAGCCGAGTCGCACCGAGTGTCGTTAACTATCAACTCAAGCTGGTAGTCTTTCAGCCACTTGGGGTCTCTGTTGATGATGTTAATGGCTATATTGGCAGCTGTAATGCAGTATATCCACATGTAACTCAACAATGTATTACTAGCATGATTTAGTTGGAGTTGCCCTGCCTTTATCGTGGCATTAGTCTATCTCAGTGTATCAGTTTCAGGGTAATAATCAATGGTTGTATAATACTGTATAATTAATCGCAGGCTTGTATAATATGTATGTGATACATTTTATCAGGAGTAGATAGTTTTGGAAAAGTTCCTGTAGTAGGTCAGAGTAGAGATTAGGGAAGCGGCTACTGAGTAGTATATTTGAAATTTATCTATAGTGACATGCAAATAATGCTACTGTCTACATTGATATCTATCTAATAGTCTTACACAACAAAAGTTTCCAGGCAATACTGTTACAACATATTATATTATACAGTCATGTAGCATGTGATACAAACATTGGCAAACCGAGTTGAAATGAAATTGTTTTCTGTAACAGACCATATCAAGAAGATAGTATTGTTTTTTAATTTTGTTATTATCTGATATAGCAGCCAACTGTGCCTCTATGTGTTCCATTAGCCGTAGACAGAATTGAGGGTTTTCTCTTAGTTTGGCAAATAATAAATACAATACGCACTACTATATATTATGAAGTGATCTGAAAACACACATTGTATAATTGACTACACATACCTGTTACCAAACTTGGCTCCTTCCACACACTGGATTCCCAAAGAGGGAAGAACCCTCCAATATACAGTCTAGGTTTGACAGTTACGCCATTGGGCAGCATTTGGCATACTGTCAGGTTATTGGTAGACATCCAGGTATTTATGAACTCAGTAATAGATTTATCTGTGACATTTGTACTGTATTTGGCTGTGTACAACTCTATCATCCCAGAGATTGAGTCTTCACTGATATATATCTTCTACAAAATAACACAAAGTTTTTGCTTTATCAAAATGGTTACAGAAATAAATTACAAAGTGAGCAAGGAGTAGACTGTGTTATACCCAAATCATAGTAGCTATATTAATATTATGTAATAATTATGTTAGTATCTAAATGTCTATGTAATGGAGGTGCGGATTATGAGGGGATATTCTCAGAATACTGTCTGGACTTGATAAAAGTAAATCTTTTAAATACTTTTAAATCTCATTCCTAAACTCCAATACAATAATTAGAAATTAGTCCAAGGGAATAAAAGTAGATTATTATTAGAAACTGGCACTCTCTAGGAATTATCCCACCAATAAACCAACTTTAGCCTGCAATATATTACAGAATATACTGTGCATAATTGACCCAAGTGCTTAGGAATAACATGCAAACATGTACTGTGGTAGGGAATGACACTGGAGTAGGTAATGTAACAAACCTTTAGTAAGTCAGGTATTAGTGGTTCCATCTTAGCTAGTCTGTTCCATATAACTTTCCTGACTTGAGCTATTGGGAATTCATGCTCGTCATCTGTTACAGAGCAATTAGTATTCCAAGGCCTAAAAACATTAGTTATCAGGTACTAAGTGCTTTATCAACAATATACAGAGTATTATAATAATGTGTACAGTTTGGGGCCAATTTATACTCGTAGTTGTTATTAGAAAGTGTTCATAGAAGCAATAGATGATTGTATGTAAAGCTCAGGTACTACTGCAGTCAGGCTATGTTGTCAAAAATATCTAGAAACAGAATATTTATGTTTGTAATTCACACATAATTTTCCATAGCGCCGAAAGATACAGTGATAATGTAGGAAAACATTTACACAATTTTTCGAGCAGCCACATTAAAACAAACCTTCCAGCTATATTATAGACGTTATAGATAGATATACAATAATGTAACATGTAGCCCTATTTCCATACATGTATATCAGACCTTACTCTACAACTAGGCCTAGGTGTACATGTACATGTTTAGGGCCTGCATGTACATCAGAACACAGTCTATCAGTAGCCTAATAGGCCTAATAGACTGTTATTAGATCATCACAAACTTCCCTTTGTAGGGGCCAACATAAACATGAACTGTATAATATCTAGAGTGATAGGGAGTAGCTAGTAGTAGAATGGGGTGGCACCCACTACTACACTACTACTACTGACCACAGCTCTAAAGAGTCACTAATTTAGCTACATAACAATTGTACACATGCTACTAGATAAACATATATCATATTCCTATTGGTTACCATACCATATCAATCCTTGAATAACTCTGTAGGCCTGAGTCTGTGATTTGACATACTTACTTTGTACGTACAAATCTCTTATCATAGGTGAGTAGCTCATGTGACCTTGAGAAGAACATAACGGGAACGTCTGCTGAAGCTAGACTGAGAGTGAAAGAGGTGAGATTGTCCCCAACGTGTAATATGAGGAGAGGTAAACCCAACCCCTCAATCTTTTTCTCCAAATCAACCATCGGATACTCTGTTATAAGTGAGACACACATTAGTACGGAATGATATGTATGCAACAGTACATGATGTGAGCAGTACATCGCTATGCTTTACAAATGAGTGAATATGTTAGATTATTTGGAAGGCTAAATAAATGTATAATAGCATGCTGCTATCACAACCGTTCATTGTATTTCCCTCAAATTGCCTATTCTAATCAAAAATACAAAGATATTGCCAATGTACATGTAATATACATGTAACAGGAACTAACAGTTAAAATTATAAAATTTACCACAAATATGAATAATACATATATAAACTCTTACTAGGAAAACGCAACACACATTTCTATTAATATTAACTTGAAAAACTGCCAAATTTATACAACTGTTTGTAAACAACTTGAAAATAAATTCAGTTAATGATTAAATGTTTGATATGGGGCCAAATGCAGCACATTATAATGGATGGTACGGCATTAACATATAATATATTATGGTGGTATGAGACAGGTTTGAGAAATAATCTCATGATTTGTTAAACTTACGAGTGTCACCAACTAAAAGTACGGCACAGGAAGTAGCAGTAGAACAGACAGGTGATATGTAGGTAACATTTAAACATCTGCTGTCAGTACATCCTATATGGTCAGCATAAGCCTGTGTAATAGATGCATATGTTACTACCATACCAGCATATAATAATGATATCACTGACAAGTCAATATATAAGTGTATGTAAAATATATATTATATACATGTACATCAATAAACAATAACTCTGAGACAATTATATAATAATTATGTACTACAATATGGAATGCAAACACTATCACCATAAACAGTTTATGCCACAGACAGTCTTATTTATTACATGTTTATTATGTGCATACAAAAGAGCTAGTTGTGCTGTACTTGACTATACATGTATGTGTGCAGAGAGAGTTTCAAGCCTACTCTGAATTACACTCATGAGGTATGACTAAGAAAACCTACACAGTGCACATTGACGCGAATTTACATTGTATAATATTACAAATAACGCGAACATGTACTATTATACACATACACTACGCAGTACGCACATACACTATGTATATGTACTATGCACACGCACTAGTAGGTCAATATAGTGAATCAGATTCGCAGGAAGAGCATTATGGGCCATTGGGAAGTTCCGGGGTGCGGGAGACTGTCTATGTTACATAAGGTACCATGAATCTGTAGCTGAGACTATGATTTTTCTGCAGTTCTGTAGGCCCTTATACCAACTCAACCCTGAAAAACTTCCCTTTATACCATTTTATGACTGCATGTAATGTTAGACTGTGAACCTTTGTTTAGAATTAGTATACTATTATTATTATGACCCTACAGCATAACATGACAACTAATAATAGTGCAATCACGAATATAATGTAATTATTGTAACACAGCACTCCTCTTGTTACAGATTTAATTATAGGTATGAGTTATTTCTATGAGGGCAAGTAAACAGTCTCTGGGGAGACCAGCTTATATGCAAAACAAGTTCATAGAAATACTGATGGCCTACAAGGTATATAATGATGGCACCTGTGGGGGCCATGGTTACTATGCTAATATTCCCTGTCTTTATATATAATGCTGATTGTATGATATCATGAAATATTAATTTAGAATATTTATCCACTGGCTAATTCTTTCATAAAGAATAAATCTCGCAAGCAGTTGGCGTAAACAACTCGCTGTGCAGTCTGCAATAACAAGTTACATATTACAGCATAACTTTGCAATAATACGACTTTGTTTGCCAGTAGACAACATAGCTCTATGCATGAACAAAAGAAATTAGTTCGTGGGATAAATACAAACTATGCTTTAGTAAAAAACAACAGGATCGGCGGAACAAGTATTTACTTTAGTATGAGATCTTCTTGCCGATAGCACACCATAGATAGCCCTAGTTATTCTTATGGTAGATAGCCTTAGTTATTCACATCGTGTAGCTATAGAGGCATATTTTATATAATTACATTTATATACCTGCATGGTTTGGTTTCTGTAACTGATAAGGTTTGAGAGCGAGTATGCAGATGTAGAACGAGAAATAGACGTTGAAGTGGCCAATGAACAGCCAATATTGCATATCCCTTTGGCCTCCGATGCACTCATGTAAAATCCATACCTGCAGGATTAATACATGTAGTAGGCCAACATAATATTTTCTCACAAAGTTAGGATATGTAAATGCATATTTACATTGCAATAGATTACTCAACTAGGATATATAAAAGTCAATGGTAGTTCAAATTGCTTTAGAACATACTGTAAATTGGCAGAGTATCAATAAATAATTCATGTGTTTACAAGAAATTTGACACCAGCAATGGACTATGTTTTGCAAAATTCAAGTAATTATTTATGAAATTAAATATTTGTTATCACGAATATCGATAACAACCCTTATTACATTGCAGGGAGCAGCGTCTGGGAAAGCATAACATTGACGTCACAGAGGAGGGCTATAAGCCCGCTGTTTACCTTACGCAGGTCAGGGCCTGTAGTTAAAACAATAGATAAACTCAATGTATTAACAGCAATTCTATAGTTTAAGACGTCAGACAGTGTGAAGTAAGATACTCCACACTGCACACCAGATCAGTGAATACTGGGTTACATTACCCAATAGGAACCAACAGCGGTAATGAACAGTCCAATCGGCACAACAGTTGTTACGATTAAAGGCTTGAAATACACTAGGGTATTGTGGGTAAATTTTATGCCCGAATTATTCGCTACTAATCATTCTTCAATCGCTCATTAAGGGGTTTGTGATGTCGATACTTGCAAAAATGGCAGATACTGCTTGTGCAGATTTCAAGTTAAAATAGGGAAACCCTCAAGCTGGTACCTTGTAGAGATTCCTAAATAGCCGACATCAGTGAAGTCCTTATTAAAGCCTTGCCTAGACGTCTGAAATCGCATCATAGTTTGAGGGGGCGTGTCTAAAGGAAGACATGGGTTCCTGAAACATAAACAACAGTTTGGTCCATAGGCTATATCATGAATGCAGTATACACCATGTAACATTGGCTATACCAATGACTGCAAGCACACACAGAGGTCCGATGGCATACATGTACTGTAACAGCTACACATAAACATGCTACAGGATAGAGTACAGGCCATTTACCTCCTTGTTCACCTCAAGTGTTTAGTGAGCAGTACAGAGGGAGTACGCACATAATTAAAGTACACATCAACAGAATGTTACAAGAGGAATTTAATCTACTAATCACCATAATCAATAATATACAGGACATGCATCTCATAAACAACCACAGTATTATATAGAGTGAAACAGATATACAATAATGTACAATGTACATGAGATTTGTAAATACAGGCCTAAGCTACTGCAGAATATAATATGTAACTAATAGTTTATTTAATCGTGGAACCTGTAATCCGTTCTTCTTGGAGGTAGCAGTGTGTTATATAGGTAGGGCAAGTCTCCATAGGTATAATAGTCAAATTTAACCCTGGAAATACCCAACAAATACATCTATACCACCATTATTAGCCAGATATAACATTATGTAAGTATTACAATAAAATTCTCATCATACTTCAAAACATGGTATATCTTACCTTATTTACTGGTAATGAGAAAATGTAAAACTAGTTTAATAGCTGCTTTAGTTTTTTCAGTAAAAATGTGTCATAAATCATTATACGATTAGAGTTTCAGTCATCAGACAGGAGTAGGCCTACCCACATGTACAAACTGACCAAAATATTTTAGAATTATACACCAGATTAATTACTTTGAAGATTTATGGGATAAGTCAGTATTGAAATAAGTTATATTATTAATATTAGATTAGATACATTCCATTAAGTTAGTGTGATTCAACCCACAATGTAGTTGAAAGTTCTCACCCCAACAACAGCATGAAGTAACAACAGTGTACATAATATGCCATCTACTACACCCTACATACATAATATGCCATCTACTACACCCCACATACATAATATGCCATCTACTACACCCCACATACATAATATGCCATCTACTACACCCCACATACATAAGATAAGGTCAAGTCGATTTAGTCCCCTACATGTACATGTATAATCCTGACTATTCTTAGCTTGATTATCGAAGTAATACGGAAGGCCTGAAGAGGTTGAGATAAGCACATCTAATCATTGATCTCTAATCTATACATCGATGTAGTTGAGATGAGAAAATATCTTAATACAGTAGCCTAACCAAACGCAGCAAAACATTGGCCACCAAGTCTACATGTATGTGTTGGTCATTTTGTAACCATAGATTATAGTCAGATGTTTAGCAAAAATATCTTTCAAAAAATTCAGGTTCTCTACTGGTTTTAGCATTGGAGATTGTGGTGGGCGTACATCAAACTCCAATTAGAGTAAGAAGATTTCCTGAACAACCGATTTAAATGTGATAAAACACGGATGATACTCGATTAACGACGAGTTCTAGTATACTTACTCCGTTGTGCAAGTTGTTAAAGGTGAATACGGAAGACGTGTGTCAACATCGGAAACATTCCTGTATCCTAATTTAGAGCTCAGCAACTGCTTGACAAGTTCATTGATTAGTCTATAAGAAGAGATCAAATGGAAAGGTCAATCAACTCTTGAAAAAGTCAACTTAAAAACATCAAATTACACAACTAAATAGCACACACTAGGTGTGTATTTCAATGTAACCTGACTTCTACAGCAACCCAGTTTATCTTGGATGTCGCCCTGTCTACAGGCGTACAACCCGAGTACAGCTGTACTTAATGAATTAACACCGTGAGCCAATATGTCACCCTGGCAACCAACCCCAGAAAAGTAACTCATTTTCAGTTGAAGTACCTGTGTACATGACATAGCTACATATTTACAATATTGGTCAAATGACATTTAAAACTTTTTTGAGAACACAGTTGACCCAAATCTTGCTGAAGGCTGTATTATCATGTACCCTTATCAGCCACATACATAATATAGCCGTACTTGATGCTGATAAGGATGTTTATTACTACAGCTGTACTTACATCATAGATCAAGTCATATACAACGACAAGTAGCCTACTTGCTAGGTATAGCCTATAGGATACAGATTATTGGATGGCTACGTTAGAAGTGATCTGTATATACTGTGGGAGTACTAACATCAGCTAGCCAACAGGAAATAAATGATAAATTTTCTACAAGTTGGTTTACACTTAGTGTTCCTATTTCCCTGTTCTCAATTTAACACAGTCTACAATTTATAACTAGTTACTGTAATCATTGTCATGGGTGTGGGCAGCCAGCTGAGAGTTCATTCAGTTATACCCAGGCAGTTAGTTCACTCACAAATCATAATATCAAACAATAATAATGTAAGTCATAACATTTACACATACAGTAGATAAGATGATATAATTATATTACTACCGGTAGATAGGCATACGTGTAGACCCAGAGATACATTGTTTATTTACCTACGTGTACCTACATGAATGTATATTATATTGCAGAATACTACTACCTTAATGTAGATAAGGGTCAGCAACACAACAACAAAACTCAATCAATTCTACTTAACAAAAGAATATCAATATTATAGCATCATGTTAAGATGTTAGTCATAAATTGATGAAACTCTTTGTTTTAAAACCACCATTTCCTTAGTGCACACACAACAGGGCAGGCTGCACTGAGGATAAAATGTGTGTACATCTAGAAAGAATACCACAACATAACATATACCACGTTTCACATACAAGATATAGGAGATGTACTGGCTTATAAATGACATGCTACCATGATATGCGGTAGATAGCCTAACCTCTCTGAGAAGTAACGAGCTTCGGGGAGGGTGATATTGTGTTCCTTATAGTAGTTACTGCCTTGTATATGGTGATAAAAATGCCTGTTAATCACAGGCAAGTCACCTGCAAACACAAATATCACGTACATGTAAGATAACACTAATGATCAGCAAGAGAAAAAGTCGAATACCTCTTCTAACAACGTGTACATTTCTAAAATAAGGAGATACTGAAATGGTCTGTGTGATGCAAGTGGTATAGGAATATGTAGATATATGTACATGTAGATAATAATAGTTATTAGTTACAGGTGTGTCATCTATTATATTATATGTATTACATCTATAGCCTCTAACTTTACATACATATAATATAATAGATGACACACCTGTACATGACACACATGTGTAAAAGCTCAAATCCTTAGGTAAAAGTCAGCAAGATAACTGAAATGGCACCCTGGAAATATTGGCAAAATGGTGTGAATTTCATCAAAGCTTGCGATGCTGCCGACCGAGCTACAAAACACAGTTGTCAAACACTTCACCTATAATAATAATAAATAAAGCAGTAGGCCTATTATGTATCAATAATGACATAATGATGTCTAGAAATTAGATGAACTTTAACCTTTGATGTTACATGCTGAGTTTGACTCTGCCTGTACTCCAGTCAACCAAAGCAGGTTGAGGAGGAGTATGAAGCTAGCACTGTGTATGCGATCTTCAATCAACATCTTCACTTGCATAGATGCTCTAGCCTTCTGTCCATCAGTGTCTTACATAATCCCAATGGAGTGTATCATAATTATACCATTCTACATGACCTGTATTACTTGCTAACTTTTTAATGTGTCGTCACATGCTTAGCAAATCTAAAACAAAAACAAGAAAATCTGTGGTTTAAAGAGTATCGTATACTTTTAGTCTGGTAGCAGTTAGTAAAAACTATTTGCGTAATAAGCCTCGACTATTTCCATCAAAAAGCATTTGAATTCTGTCATCAAAACATTTCGATGTTGCAAAATCGCATCGAATCAAACTTTTAATAGTTGATGTATACACTGTATGAGAGCAATTTATTTAAAGAGTTTATAAGCAGCTTATAGCTTATAAGTACTTCATGATTCAGATTCACTCTGTGGTTATAAAACATCTAAAACTATGAGTCAGTAGGCAGCTAATGGCTCTACATCTGTCTACACAAAATAGTTAAGTAGGAACAGGATTAAGTCATGCCTATCACCCTTTAAATTCTGTTCCGAAGGGTGGTAGCAGAAAACATGCACGAGGTCAAGCAAAGATAAAATAGTCAAACAATGCTGTAGTTCTATATACCATGTATTTGGGAAGCCTGTCCACCTTCAAATATAACCAATATTTAAAAACTGCTACCATATAATACCTACTCAGCTGTTAACGAGCATTCATATTTAGGATGCAGCTGTAAATGTGCAACAGTTCAAGTGGCAAAGTAGAAAACAACTAAATCAAATATACATCACATATACCAGAAGGAGTATTTCAGGTCAAGTCACTAGATGAAGTGATTAAACGTTCATATATAAAATAAACTATAATAGTACTCTAAAAATATTATATCATGTGGAACAGAGTTGACATTATATATTAGATATAAGCATGTGACCACTCTTTCCCAACTTGATGTAATTATTATTAAATTATAATAATATTTACCAATTTAATAATCAATAAAATAACAATATGAATAGGCCTATTGAATATTTATAATTATAATAATAATAAACAAAATAATTAATATAAATCAAAATAAGGATGATATAATACATTCTATGAAAACCAGAATGGATTCTGAGAACAGAATGGGTACTAGGTGTATCAGTAAAGTATGGAATAAAAAATAAAAATATATTAATATAAATATTATTATTAATTATATTAATTATTATTATATTATATTTAAATAAAAAAACGGCAATTTAATTCAACTAATGACACAGCAGCAGGTCTTAAACTGTGAAAGTCTTTACCAAAGTTATAAGGCTAGAATGATTGCGTGTATTACAACTACAGTGTATCACTGGACTTGTCAGATTACTTCAAATCATAAAACTCTTGTTCAAACTGACTCATCCAGTGATTTGGATTTTGTTTTGAAAAATACAAAGCCTACAAATAAATAACACAGTGAGATCTAAAGAGGAAATTTATGGTAATAAATTTACAAAAGAACGTATAAAGAAGAATGACATCAATAGACAACTTTTTTTCAATACTTATAGTTAAAAGAGTTATATCCGTTTCCGCCACGCCTTTTATGACCATCATTGTCTAAAATTATTATTACAGGCACAAGTGCAAGTAATGTTTAGTATTGTTTTATTTTATCATTGTATTTTCATATAGTGAGTAATGAGTTTGTGTTGAAGGGATTTGAACTGTCTTTGGTATATCTTGATCTTTTTTAATTGTTATTGACCATGACTAAGTGAAAAAATTGAAATTCATTTAAATTGTAAAGTCGAAATAAAATAAAGTTTTTTTTAAATTAAATTAAAAATGAAATATATTTCTGATTTCAGTTATTCGTTTGATCGATGTATATTATCTTTATGCTTTCACGTGTATTTTCTTTGTTACTTGATGAATCTCTATATAAATAGTAATATCAAATATGTAATTTAATGCGAGTTTAAAACTGTAATAGTTATAATTATGAAACATATATGATAATATAGTTAGTAATAGAATTTGTGGCTAATTATTTATGTCAGAGTTCTTAAACATAAATTAGCAGATGACAAAAGCAGCTACAGTAAAAGTGGGTTATGTTACGTTGTTTCTTTACTCTGTGTTGATTTCACATTTGTAACATCTTTGTCTAATAATGACTCCTTGAAATTGGTTTTCATAAATGATAAAAAAATATCAAGATTCATTTTGAGAGTTTCGATTTCATTTCTAATATTTCAATGCTTATCCAAGCCTCATCATCAGAGGAAAATGATAATGTTTTTTATTAGTCATTAGTCATAACAATTGTTGCGGCCAGCTAAAATAACATCCTCTAACACAAATCATTTTGTGTCACAGTCTCTAGTCTCTACCATATGTTTTTGTGCCTTTAATAATTTCTCTCGTCATCACTCGGTTCCTAAAACATCTCCCACCTTGCCTGTTAGATGTGATAGTCATTAGTGGAGAAAGTTGGATAGCCTTAGATCCTGGTTAGTGATTGGAGTTTGAGGGTTACCAGGCAATATGTAGAGAAGGCATTTTTCCTGCTTCAATTTTGGTAAAAGCAAAGGTGATATCAAATTGCCGTTCTGCTTCACCTACATGTAATTCTGACGTGCTCTCCTCTAATTGAATATCTCTGAACAACTTTCTAAGTTAGGGTTTATAGGAACTCAGATCAAACAGAACCAGAAAAAGAAATGAATGCCAACAAAAGGCAGCCGGGATCAAAAGTTAATAGTTGCCTTCCCCTGAAAGGACAACATTCGAAAGAGATCTGATGCACTTGTAGGAATAAAATATTAATAATGTAAGTTAGCAACTCAGCTTTGGTCTATTTATTAGGAATTATGTTCTCCGTGACAATGTTAACATGAGATAATTTGAATTCAGTAACAAAACTAATAAATCTCAACTTTTAAGTTTTAATGGAGGAATGAAATGTGCAAGAGTGATACAATGTATGAAAATTGTTTTTCAAATTGAATTTACTCATTGTGAGATTGTAGGAGCAAGCAAAAATGACACTGTGTCGAAGTTCTAAGCACTCAACTGCTCCTGAGAGACCCAGTCCTTGTAGTGTAACCAGAGCACTCCTACTTTGCTTACAATAATGCACTGTATGTTGTCATTTGCAAAATAGGCATCTCGTGGATATGTTTCAGGCCTACTTGATGCATTCATTGCTCAACTAGAAAATGATTAAAAATTCTCCAATGATAATTGTAGGCATTTTCTTTAAACCATTATTCTTACTGCAATGCTAAAAAGCTTAAGGTAATTTTGAGCTAACAAATTTAAATCATCATTTCATATTAATTTAAATCCCCTGATAACCCAAACTTAAATTTACTGGGTGTTAATTTGAACTATATAAATCTTTTAGTTTTACGGCTGTAAAACTCCCTGAAGTCGTGTATTAATTAGTGTGAACTTAATATTATAACTACTGTAAGAACACCGACTTCATGTTACAATAGTCTCACATTCTGGTAAACAAGCACACCTGTTTTGCAAAATATGCAATCACAAGAAATAAATAACACTGCTGCCCAGTGTGAGCACTTTATTGCATACATTAATCTCACTTCTCTAAAGATTTGCAGCGTACAGTGGAAAATCACAGCGTATTAATATTACCCTATTAACACCCAAATTGATTTTGAACAGCAAGCTTTAATGTGCAATATACGTAGTCTATTTTAGTGTTTATAAAATGATCATAAAATTGCTTAACCCCCTACAATGTGAGACTGTAAAATATAGTAAATATTTATATGCAATTTATTTGCCAATCATTGCCAATTATTCGCAAATACAATGGCTGCTAGGGCAGTAAGGTGGCTTGTGGTTGCAGTTCTTATAGCAATATTGATCGACGGATGCGCCATATGGAGCTCTTCCTCTACATTCTTTTGTTCCTGACAGTTTAACCACTGGTGGTTTCACTGCCACAGCCTTTGGTTTTGTTGGTTTTGGTGCAGGTGGTTTTGGTGTTGTTTTCTCAGTTGTAACTTGAGGAGTTGTCAGCTTTGGGGTCTTAGGTGTGGAACGTGTGGTTACCCCAATGGTTGTCTTCTTTGGAGTGTTTGCGGGAGGTTTAGCCTTCACAAAAGTTGCTGAACTATCTGATGGCTGTATGGCAATATCCGAGCAGCCAACAAATTCTTCCTGGGGCCCGAGACCAGATCCACACTTTCCTTCCTCACATCCCCAGCTGTTCCCTAATAAAATTCATTATTTTCATCGATGGTTATGTCATTTTGGCATTGTCAAAGCTAGCGGCATTTTGCTTCCTATGCAGTGTTATTTTTATACTTGCAATGTAGACGGTTACTGGCTACTAGATGCCAAGATCATTTCCTACCTGTTCTATATCTCCATTGGAAAACACAAGCCTTGCAAGAAATATTATCTGGTAGCTTAACTTTGTGGACTGACTTTCCAGTTGTTGCTTTGAATCTCCTAAAACAGTTACAAAAGTTTCACATGTGCTGTTTCAACTTGTCAAAGGTTACTTGTACATACATGTAGGTGACTGACCTGAACTATTTTTTATATGTGGCTATCTACAATCGTAAGTATAATACCTACGTTGTTCTACCATCAGCTGTTGTGAGGAGATTTTTGTTGAGACATTCGTGAGTAATAGCTATGCTGCCATCTTTTCCTTTCTGTGGAACATTGTTCTCACAAAGTCTAAACTCATAATATCCCATATGGTAGGCTGTGATCATAATTGTCACGTCAACTGTGTAACAGATATTATCAGTGGTAAGCGATAGTGGCCTACTAACTTTTATGCATGCATTCAAAATCAGTGAAAGGAGTTATCATCTCATGACTCTTAAATTCAGAGAGAAAACAATTCCAATCAACAAAATGATTGCAAAACTAAATCTCAAGTCTCCTCAAAGTTTTTAGCATGAACTTAATTTTTGTTAGATATTGATTTACATAAATATTAGAATTGAACAACCTCTACTTACTGACTTGGCCTTGTTTGTAATTTCCCAATATTTTTCCAGTTGCATATACGTTACCGGGACCTGGTTCTAAACGCTTAGCCTTCTTGGAGTAACTTTCTCCACACACTGCACATTTTCCACCATTTTGGTTGTGTTGTGTCTGAATGAACACATAATTATTGTAGATCCATTATTTCCAATTTCAACATACTGTTGATCATGTACATGTTGAACATGTGAACTCAAGTGGTTATTTTGGTCACCCATGCAATATTCTACACCATATATTCCTATACTTACACCCTTTCCACCGCAGAAGTTGGACATGTCATTGTGATCTTTAGGGGTCTTGAAGCCAACTCTCCATGCAGTACCTCTTGCTGGTGGTCTCAGTAGGTACCCATGTCCCTACATACACAAAATTTAGGTGTTGCGCAACCGAAACATTACTGACAAATTTGATGAAACCTTGCAAGCTCCCCATAATTTTTATTATCTATTTTACTTATGCTTGTGCTTGATAGCTTCCATATAAAATTATGTTTATTTCTGCACAAGCTGAGGCTATGCATTTTTTTTTCTTTTTGAAATGTAGGCAAATCTCATTCATAGTATTAATGGTTAATGTTCTACTTTGGAATGACTGAACTAGGCAAAAAACTGGAGTTATGGTAACTATCCAACTGCTTACTCTAATTACAGAAAATGTACAGCAAATGAACAAATCACTTTCATACCTCAATAGCTAGAGGAACAAAGCATGTCAAAAAGATCACGCTTAAGAAAAGTCTCTCCATCTTGACCGTCAGCCCGACAAACAACCCACGCTACTGATTGTCTTCAAAAATATGTTAGATTTATATCGGAAAGGTTTATCTCGCTAATTACAATGTTTTAAATAACTTATTGATATAAACTCAAATACACTCATAACTCTTCACGTAGTTATACAATCTCACAATATTGGTCTCAGATACTGAAAGATATTAGTACATGTAAATATCGTTTCAAGGTTGCATGCTTTAAAAATCTGGTATTTATTATTAGATTTCCAGTCATGCTTTCTTTGGCTGATATTTATGGCTATAGGTAATAGATAGCTTATAATATGTCAATCTATGGGACTGTAATAAGTGTGCGCTGGCCTTGAAACGAATAAAACACCCTTGATGTGCGACAAGACTTGTATTTTGATGTTATAATGATTATACAATGTACATGTAGCATTTTATAAGCCCATGTGTAACTATGTCTGTGATGTTCCAGCAAAAATGTTCTATTAAAATAGCAGCTTGATTTATTTGGCAAAAATGATTTGATTTTATTCCTGATTATTTTATTAAAATCAATGGATGGATGAGGTACGGTGGCCACATCGTGTTCTATGCAAGTAATAATTTTTCTTATTTAAAGTAGCTTTTAATCTGTTTTAGCTTTACCTCAATTTGATGCATATTTGGTATATATATAGTTGATATGAGGTTTATGGAATATCTCTCACATATTTGGTCTATACTCGTATATAGTTGATCACCATGGAATATCTCTCACAGATGCACTGCAATAATTATACAGTAGTGATTAGCATTATGATTATTACAGTACATAGTCTGTAACAGTAATGTAAGATTTTGGTGTCTATGTGTATTCTTCTCTTCAAACTATCTCATTTATGCTTTTGCCTCCACACTACAGGAGCTATAATAGTCTGCATTCGGAATATAATTCAGAAAATTAGACGATGATATATTTTATTATTACTTAAAGTTGTTGTTATGATAATGTATAATCGAAAGGTACTTGGGTAAAAAAGACTCTTGCACAACTTACAAAACCCTGAGTGTTGAAAGAGGTGATAATTAACAGGTTCCAATCATCATATAACTGTATTAAAAATATAAATGCTTATAGGCAAAAAAGGTGAAAACAGTGAGCTGTCAGAATAAAAAATGTTACAATTTCATATTTCAGTGATCACAATATACTATACAGTCAAATGCATAAAGATGACTGGAATGTAAGAGACATAATCATGATGATTGTTTGTTGCATCGGATGTAGCACAAACTAAAAAAAGTCATGCATATCAGTTTAATTCGGAAAAGTAGTATTTTGCACAGGGTATCTAAGAAGGTTGTGAATATTGACATGCTGTGATCCTGTAAAGTTCATTAGGTGTTCACTTAGACCTAGTTGCAAGAGCAGTGACTTGGGGGACAGTAAGGTGTAACATGGTTGCAGTTTATGTTACAATAATGGTCCATAGATGCACCAAACACACCTTTTCCACGACATACTTTTCTCCCTGATTTCTTGGGAGGCTGGGGTTTGGCGGGTATGATCACAGGCTTTGTTGGCTTAGGTGTTACCTTCTTGACTGTAGTTGGTTTGCGTGTAGTTGGTTTGCGTGTGGTCGGTTTCTGTGTGGTTGGTTTCTGGGTGGTTGGTTTCTGTGTGGTTGGTTTTTGGGTGGTTGGTTCTGGGGTGGTTGGTTCTGGGGTGGTTGGTTCTGGGGTGGTTGGTTTCTGGGTGGTTGGTTTCTGGGTGGTTGGTTTCTGGGTGGTTGGTTCTGGGGTGGTTGGTTCTGGGGTGGTTGGTTCTGGAGTTGTTGGTTCTGGAGTTGTTGGTTCTGGAGTAGTTGGTTTTAGGGTGGTGGTGGCTTCTGTTGTTGCAGCTGGGGTTGTGGTTGGTGTTGTCTCTTCGACAGCTCCTAGACCGTCTGATGGATGTATGGCAATATCTGAGCAGCCAACAAATTCTTCCTGTGGGCCAAGGCCAGATCCACACTTATCATTTTCACATCCCCAGTTGTTTCCTGGTGCATGAATTTATACATTATGTGATTATGCATCATCATGCTATAGGGTATAAGTGTATCATTGATTTATACAGTATAGGCCCTATGTATATATACTGTAATGTGCATTTATGATAATTACAGTGTTATTCTAATCTCTAGTTTAGAAAGCAAAAAATTGAATTATCAAACTGCATAATCAAATTAATTGGTAAATTGGTAAATTATTTAACATTGTTAATTAACAAACTTTTGTATAATATTTAAATTTTTGAACATAATTTTGTATTTTCTGCAGATGATAAATTTACCTGTCCTGTATCTCCACTGGAAGACGCAAGCTGTGCAGATAACTTGATTCGGCAGTTTCACCCGGTGGACTGATTTCCCGGGTGTAGCTACGAATTGTCTGTAATATACACACACAAGAAAATTTAAAAGAGGTAAGTGTAGATGTGAATATTGAGCGGTTTTAAACTGTGACAATATTGTCACACTGTCACAGTCACACTGTCCTATTATATGGAGATGATGAACCAAACCTCACTGTGTACAATTCAAAAATGATAATTAATTCATTAACCAAGTAAACGACGCCAGAACAGTGCTTACGTTGATTGACCATCGGCTGTCGTAAGGAGATTTTGGTTGAGACAGTCATTAGTGACAGCAATGCTGGCATCTTTTCCTTTCTGTGGGACATTGTTGTCACAAAGTCTGAACTCATAATAACCCTTGTGGAAGGCTGTGATCATGATGGTCACATCGACTAGAAAGAGCAAAGAGAATCAAAGCTATTTTTAGCTTTACATAGACGTATCATATTACATAGACTGCAAAGCAATCTCAGTCTTCCATTAACTTCGTACAGGTTTGACGTAACATTTTATTGTTAGAAAAGGAGTGGCCCTGGTAACTAGATAAGTGGCAACGTTTCCTAAATGTACCCATCCCCCATACTTTATTAATGCAGTTTTAGATTTAAAATTTTAGTATTGATTAGATAATTATGTAACATCAGATATCTTCTAATTATAATACTTACTGACGTCTCCTTGAGTGTAATCTCCTAGTATTGTACCAGTAGCATAGACATTCGCTGGACCAGGTTCTAGTTTCTTGGCGGTGCTGGCGTAATTTTCTCCACATACTGCGCACAGTCCGCCATTTTGGTTATGTTGAGTCTGAATAATGAATAATAATAATAATAATAATTAACTGCACATATACTATATTAATATAAATAAACACATGTATGTTCATGATTATAGCTTGTAATATTTAGAAGTAAATACATGTAATGTACATTACACACACATATACACACACATATACATGCACATGTACACACACATATACATGCACATGTACACACACATATACATGCACATATACACACACATATACATGCACATGTACACACACATATACATGCACATGTACACACACATATACATGCACATATACACACACATATACATGCACATATACACACACATATACACACACATATACACACACATATACATGCACATATACACACACATATACATGCACATGTACACACACATATACATGCACATGTACACACACATATACATGCACATATACACACACATATACATGCACATGTACACACACATATACATGCACATGTACACACACATATACATGCACATGTACACACACATATACATGCACATATACACACACATGTACATGCACATGTACACACACATATACATGCACATGTACACACACATATACATGCACATATACACACACATGTACATGCACATGTACACACACATATACATGCACATGTACACACACATATACATGCACATATACACACACATGTACATGCACATGTACACACACATATACATGCACATGTACATGTACTGTAATTGCTATCACTGAAAAATGTTAAATTTTTTTAGAAATGAAATGGTAAAGAGGCTGATGATGTAAAATGTTTTAACAGATGAGATATTTTGGTATTACATGATGCTGTACTTACTCCACGACCACCACAGTAGTTGCCCATGTCATTGGTATCCGTTGGAGTCTTGAATCCCACTCTCCAGGCCGTACCTCTTGCTGGTGGTTTAAGCAGGTATCCATGTCCCTACAGTGTTATATTATTGTGTGAATAACATGTGAAATACTGATATTTATTTGGGCTAAAGTGGGTCCCATAGTGCCCTTCAACATACAGTGTACAGTTATTACTGATATAAATATGTTTGTGTATGTAGCAGTATACCCATATACAACATACAATCTAAAATATACATCTAGTTGTATTCTCTCTATTCCTCACAATTATTCTAGTCAATTGTAAGTGGCGAAAATAATATTTTGAAAATATTCAACTTGATGTTTCCGGTGTCTTTGTGGCATTTCCCAAACAAAGCATTTGTCGGTATTTTGTTTTAGATACAATTTCTATAAAGTATAATTATGTGCTTGCTATTCTCTACCAGGATAACTGACTATGGACATACCTCAATGGCCAGAGGGGCAAGGCATGCCAGGAAGACAAAACTCAAGAACACTCTGTCCATTCTGACGACCAGTGTGACAAACAACGTGCCAATGGTTAGTTTTGGGAACATATATCGGTATATATGTGTAAGTTTTATCGGGTCATTCTAATGTTATCTTTGCTAATATTTATATTATAGTTTAAATAGGCCTATAATTATTTGTATAGTTATGCAACGCACCTCTTTGATGGTGATAAACCTGGAAAAATAGCAGATAATAAAGTTAATTTGTACCTGGGAACATATTTTAGAGGGTGAACCCATTGAAATAGCTCCTTATCAGTGTCTACTCTTAGTCATGCTGACTATGGACTATTCTCTGCATAGCTAAGTGCTTTTTGGCCATAGCCAAGGTTCTTCAGTAAAATTTCAGATGGAGAAGTTGTCTTCTCCATCATATGTAGTGTCACCCACAACCCATTGCCCCAACCACAAACAAAGATGTAAAGCTACATCAAATTGTGCAATATTACACCTAACAGCCATTTCTCTGTTTTCAGCTCTGTAACTAAAAAACAAGGTTACATGGATTACCTTAAGATTAAGATGTTAGATTCACAGTAGAATGAGCATCTTGGATGTAGGCGGGGGGGGGGGATACTAATAACAGTCCCACATTTTAAACTGATTAAAAGGCTGTGGAACATAGGCTGGTTTTGACAGGCTCCCTAATCAAAATCTATTCGGTAATACACAGGCTAAATCAAATGGTATATTACTGCTGACAGGACCTGACTGTATACTGAAGACACGCTGTTTAAGATGGTGTGCGTGATGCCGTATGTTTGAGCTGCCTGTAGCTACACTAGATGTTGGTTCAGTCTACTTCATCATCATCAAGCATCATGTTTCATAATATTTTAACACATGTTAGCAGCAATAGTAACATTGTGAATGCTCGAGTGTTTATGTACATAAGTATGTAGCATTTATTTCAGTATAACATTTCCCCCATTCAAATACATTAGGATTTGGTAGCCAAGGCCGTGTTTTGAAAACTTAAGCTCTCTTGTATTTGTTATGGGATACGATTGAACGTCCATTGAAATTAGTAAAATGTTAATCTAGTTTTATACAAAGTAACTTGAGATGAATAGAAATGGTGTGCAGTTATTTCAGAGTATTAGCACCCATGCAAATGGCTAATCAAAGGCTGCCTTTTATGCCTTTTGTTACATTCAGTAAATCTAAATTAATTTACATTTCTTACTTGCATACACTGTACTGAGTGGAGTTATACAGATGATAGTAAGCTACAAATGTGCTGCCGTTGACTGTATAAGTAAGTCTACGTAATTTAACTGTCTGGGAAATTTTTATTTTCTTCTGTGAATTTGAAATAGTTTTTTTGTGTTTGATGTTTTTGTTTTGTAGTTCGAAACTTTTGGGAATTTTATATCTCCAGAGCATTTAAAGTGTAGCAATTTTTAGTACAAGTCATTGTGTACAAAAATATAGAAATATTTATTCATTGGTTTCAAATCATCTGTCTAATCAACAATCCTGTATTTATTTACGCAAAGCAAGAAAGTGACTAATCAAGAATCACTAAATGCTAAACGCTCTTCTATTCGGGCTCCACAAGATTTCTGGAGAACCCAGTTTTTGCAGAAATTGTTCCAGAGGCAACATTTGCATATACCTCCAGTCTAAAAAGCAATTCATTGTATGAAAATCTGCTGAAGCTGTGCTGTGATTTATAGTATAGATTTATTATTACTGCTGTGGAGAGAATATTTTTAGATTATAGGATATAATATTGGTTATTAATTCATACGGTGTGAAATAATTGATTTCAACTGGAGATTATTGTCTTATTAATAGTTCCATAATAGAAATATCATTTTGACACATTAAACCTATTGGTAAAACTCGATAAGCTCTCTATGGATTCCATGTATATATCCATGTTATACAAGTCATGTACATGCATGTTTATTGTTATGATTATTGAAAGCTCTACAATGCAATCAATGCTGCCAAATTATATTCTAACAGTCCTAAAAATGTAACTTGTTCAGTCAGCATATGGGGAATACATTGCTCATGTAGCTACATGTATGTATAGCAGGTACAGCCACTCAACTCATCTTTAGGGTATCGTAAGTTTAAAACTTCCAAAATCAACTATAAACTTATATTTTGAGGGCGATTTTACTCAAAAATAATTTTTTCATTATTTAAGCTGCCACTAATTGTAGAACTATCCATATTTTATATTTCATTGTAGAACGGACATGTAATGTAATACATATTTCTAATTACATTAATTCAGTTTATTAGGCTATGTCATGCTAACCTATTACCTACTGTATATCTGTTTTACAAGTAAGCACCTACATGTAGACCTACAGTACATGTTCAGTGCAACGTATTATTTGATCTGTTCACACCACTTTTGCCTTGTATCCTTGCTGCACCCACACACCCCCTTTTTCAACAGACACGCTGTATCATTTTAGTGTCATTAGTTGTATTTTATCAATGCGGCATGTATTTACATGTACATGCGTATAATTATTATTCTTATATAGCAAACTTATTATGCTGCATATAAAGTTCTTTTATTACTAGGATACCAGGAAAAGATGTAGATTACATCTGTGTTGGTCTCTAATCTGAACCAGAAATGTCCTCTATGGCAGATGATGGCGGGAGATCAAGCTCCAGTAGGCTCAAAGGTATCTACCCACTCTATATTCTATATTATATACCTACACTCTATATATACCCACTCTGTATTCTATATTATATACCTACACTCTATATATCTACATGGTATCTACCCACTCTATATTCTATATATACCTATACTCCATATATCTACATGGTATCGTTAGTGGAATATATTGCTTTGTGGACATGTCTGATGCACACGCCCTCTACAGTAGATATGATATCTCACTTGAGAATCTAAGCATATGGTGAACCTGAAAGGATAAATTGATAAGCTTATTTGTAGTCCAGGGTGATGGAATTTAATGGACACACCTGTGTCTAAATTTATATACAGCCAATTAGGATATTGAATGTAGATAACTAATTGATGTACACGTAAGTACATGTACATGTCATATAAGTACAATACATGTGTGCATACTGAGTATACAGCATGCATGATTTTATACCTGCCATGCATATTCCTACTAGACTATAATTGAGGTTTATGTAATATTTTAATGCTAAAATTCAGATGGTGTTTCCAAATCTGTATATTATGTAAGGCAATACATGCAATGTATAATAATAGCTCAACACACTATTAATATGAACTGTGCTTGTGAATGATACATTAAACGACACCCATTTTATCCTGCATGTAACTGAATCAGTTATACTGACTGCGTAGAACTAATATGATATACTTCATTATCTAACTAATTAATCTCTGGTGTGTGTTATATTATTACATTGCCATTAAAATATACAATTTACATACACATTCAGTTGATTACAGATAAACAAAACTAAATGTTTATAATAATATAGTAGTGCTAGGTAGCTTACGATAAAATACTAGATTCAGCTTTTATTCAGTCACACAAGTGAAAAACTTAATAATTTGAAGCATCATAATCTACAATAATAGATTTGGATACCTTTCAATATATTTGTTAATATGTTGTTAAGGAATCAATTGCTACAGTGGATAGATAGATTCGGCTAAAGGTGATATCTCATAGATTATAAATCAATTCTACAAATAATACCTTTCCTTTTACTTGCTTCATCCCAATGTCATCAGGCAGCAATTGACTATGCCTTTCAATTAGCATCAAAGCGGAAATGTTATTACAAAGATTATGGATTTTATTTGTTACCACTTGGTGATTTTTATTGATGCTTTACATGCAACATTCTGACACTGTGTGGCTCGTACCAATGAAACTAGTTTGTCAATTGACTCACAGTTTACGATTAATATTAGTTGAGAATCTGTAGTGAGCAATCAGTAATCATGTGTTAACTAACTGCTAACATGAATAGTTTTAAAACATACAAAAATGACGAGCCTGGATACGATATTTGAAAGTTTTAGCGAGACTACTGGAGAGACATTTTACTATGCAGGTTTGTTCATCTTTGCTTTGAACCCTTCAGTCGTGTGAAGGTAGAGCTGAAGTTGGTGTATTGGTCTCAGAATAAGGAATCTGGCCCGAAAAACAGCTTTGAAGAAACTGTGGAATGAATATTGGTTTTGTCTTCTCTTTTTGAGTGTTACATGCTATTCCACTACAGCAAACCATCTAGTGTTTATAATAACTTATACTTGTATGTGTTTGTATCAATAGGTCCCGCTCTGTCAGCTAAGGGCACCAAAGCGGAATCTCAGGGTCCTCCGGATGACCTGGATGAAGGACTGACTCAGGAGAAACTGAACCAGTTGCATGATCTCTTCGAGGAGATGGATGAGGATGGAGGGGGAGGTTTAGACATTGATGAGTTTAAGAATGCTATGAGACAAACCATGGGGAATATCAGTGATAAGGAGATAGAGCTCATATTTATGAAGGTATAGTGTAAATATTATGTGTTCTGTATTTTCTTTTTTTAATCCTTGCAATTGAGGGCTAATGCACATCACTGTATTGAATATTTCATGAGATATATAATTATATAATGTCTTAATAATTATAATAAACCAACATTAGTTTCAACTTCATTGCTTTATAAATGCAAATACACTTGTCTTCAACTACACATCATGCAATTACTTTCTCTCTCATTGATGGAAATGTTTTTCCTTGCATTTATTAGACCCATTTGATGCTAAAAACCGTAAGATTTTGGTAAAGCAATAAACATTTACAGTGTGTAACAGTTTAATGATAAAAAGCTTAGTCTATAAAATCACAATATGTCCCATACATAGTTCACATTATCCATTATCCTCACTTCGTTTTATTCTTAAATGTTATGTTTGTTTCTTCTCAAATGTAGTATATTTAGTACTTTCTATGTTGCTGTGTAACAGGTGGATGCTAACTGTGATGGGTCAGTAGACTGGGATGAGTACCTCTCTTACATGTTGTTAGAGTTTCAGGAGAAGTCACAGATGAGCAGCGTGGTAGAGGGTGGACTATTCAGTCCTGACAGGTATGGATAGTATATTTTCTGTGAATTCATTTTGTGTTGTCTGCTCATACCATGCCACTACCTCAACAGTTGCGTTGTTTAAATCCAGTGATAGACCTACAAATTTCTTTCAAGTTCCTTCCCATTTGACATGTTGTATTTTATGACTGTACTGAGAGTGTTATATAAGCAATTACCGAGACAGCCAATAGAAATGGATAATAATCTACTAGTTTAGTATCAACTGTTCAACTCTGTAAATCCTTATGTTTGTTTCAGTTTTCGGGATTTATCGAGTAACCACAGAGACGCTATTATCAAGATACTTTTTGTTCCAAACGTGACAAATTCTAGAGGAGAAATGCTGAAGGAAATAGATTATAGCAATGGCCGCTACATATCCGCCGGGCGTGACGGACGGGTAAATTTCTGGAGTATTGACTATCAGCTACAAAGATCGTGTTATATTGACAATCTTAAAGACGTGTGTCTTTGGCTAACAGACATGGCTTGTCTTCCAAACATCAACATGTTGGTCTGTGCCACTACAGATAGGAATGTTATGTTCTACGATTTCTCTGGCTCTTTCTTTGAAAAGAAATATGAGATTGTACAGATGCCCTTTTCCCCTCTATGTATGGACTACTGGTTTGACTTTAATGACGCCAGAAACGCTATCCTGGTCATCGGGGATGATGGGGGTAACGTTAGCGTAATTGAATTTAATGACATAGCCAGTGGACCTTTCGGACAGCTTCAAGATAAATTGCGTGGGGCACCACAAGTACCCTTTCGTGACTTGTGTAAAGGCAAATACCCCACAGCTAAAACTAAAATGCATCAAGGAGTACATAGAGACTGGGTTAATCAGGTAATGCCAGTTTACAATAGAATAGCTTACGCTGGCATAGTTTACTTTATCTCTAGTTTATTTAGCACAGTTATTCTATGAATAAGTTACATTACAACAGGAAATGCTGTGTAGTAGCAGTTGAATTCCCAGTTTCCCTCAAGTTATTGTCTTCATGTAGATTTTTTCCGTCACGTACAGTATTATTAGTATACTGTCACTTGACACTAGGTTTAGCTGTCTAAAATACTGTATAAAATCACCCAAGAAGTCGTAGATCCAGGAGCTACACTAATTAAATTGAATAAACACTTGAGAGGACATAACTCCTATAGCCATTAACAGTACACTGAAAAGTATTATCTCAGCACTATTGGAAGTCATTAAATTACTATGGGATAGCCTATATTATGTGACAATATTAGGTGATGAAGTTAAATAAGACGAGAGTAATGCACAAAAGCAAGCAGCTAGCAGTGTTCGCTGTTTAGTAACGTTACCTGTGAGCATTTCCTGTGTTTTAGGTGAAATATCTGTCGGACATGCAGTGCTTCGTGTCTTGTGACTGCTCGAGTGATAAGTCAATGTATCTGGGTGACATTCTAGGGAAGAAGGCCAACTACTACTTTCAAATTCAAAAAGGTCAGTGTATTACTTTTGTTGAATTTTTGTATATTTATATATATTCTTGCTAGCTAAGAATGATTATAATTTCATAACTTTCATCTCGTTTATTTGTAATGGTATCTATTGATTAGTCTAGCTTTCAATTTTGTACAAATAGTTTGAAGAAATGTTAAACATATTTATTACATTCTAGTGTGATGGTGTAAAGATGTGTAACCGTAGTATGTGTATTTTAGGGGTGCTATGCTTTGACTACTGCTACAGAAACAATATACTAATAACTGGAGGTCTGGATCACAATGTGAGAATATGGAATCCATACATGCCTAAGAGAGCAATAGCAGTTCTCATGGGTCATCTTGATGCAGTCACTCATGTCCAGGTGTACAGGTAATGCATGTATATACATGTATGTTATACATTTACTCCTTGTGTTTGCAGGTTTATATGACTTGCCTTATACACACTGAGTACTTGCTAGCATGAGCACTCATAAGCTTTTAATCATAATTAGGAGTAGTTTTCTCTCAATTTCTGAGAGTGAGCAGAATTTGAAAAGGACAACTTGTAATTATGAGGAACAGCTAGGAGTGCGTAGTGTGCAGGCTAGCAAGTGCCCAGCTTAAGGTTATTGGAGAAGAAATTTGAATACGTAGTTAGTGTTGTATGTACAAGTGTATACTGTACATCTTTATTATAGGCCCACTTACACATTCGTGTATATACTGGATTGTGTGCAGCACAACTGTAACAGACAGTCTTGGAATATTAATTGTAATAATGGACATTTTATATGGCATTGATATATTGGTATATCCTATTGATGAACCAGAAGTCAGCCTCTATGTAATGTTATAAGTTATGATCACTTGGTAATGTTATTTCGGTTAAAGTGGTCAAGATGAGACAAATCTAGTTTATATTACAAATTGTAAGTACACAGCCATGTCATACCGTATATATGTATATATTTATTCTTGTATAATTCTTGACATATGTATAAACTTACAGTGACAGGGACCAGGTTGTAACTGTATCCAAAGATAGGAACCTCAGGGTCTATGACGTACATGACCACAGCTGTACACTCAACTTCCAACTGAAGAACTTCTCTCTAATCTCTTCAATCTCTTTCAACCCAAAGCAGAAGGTAAACCCTATTGTGTAAAATGATAACACAGCAATGCACGTATAGCCTACCATAATTTCGTTAATTTTGAGTGCTCCGTGTTAACATAAATCTGTTGGGGTTCATTTTGAATTTAATTCTCTCTTTCTGGTTCACTTTAGGTTCTGTTTGTCGGCTCTAATGAGCTGGCTTTGTTTGAGAACAACCAGGATGAGGAGTTGCAGCAGAGACAGGTATCTCATGAGGCCCCAGTGACAGCTGCCATCTACAACAGTCTCTTCAATGTGGTGGTCAGTGCTTGTCAGGCTTCTACCATCATATGCTGGAATATTGAGACTGGAGAGAAAGTCATCCAGTTCAAGAAAGCCCACAGTCAAATCAGTGGTATGTGCCTAGCTATCCAATAGTGGATACTCCGCTGTCATTATTACATGTACATGTATATGTACTCTTAGTGCTTGCGCTTGTGACTGGTGTATTTGCATGTATATTATTTATATTCAATTATTTGTTGGCCTGATGTAATGGATATTGGAACACTTAGAACCAGCTGGTTAGTAATAGAGTTAGACTATTTGAATAACATCTGTGTACACACCAAATATGGTGATGTCCAGGGCTTATTTCTGATTCTTTGTGCTTTGCAGATTCATCTACTTGTGTGTTTTACTATGTGAGACTATCTGGTTATGTAATATACCCATACATCATATAATATTATGTATGTATGCAGTAAAAATGTACATGAAGTCCGATGGACTGAACTTGTAGCGTATGATGACTTTGAAATTGCCTTCTCTTCTTTCTAAAGAGGCGGAGAGCAGGCAACTCTATTTTCACTAGTAACTACATGTATGTATTGTTTTCAATTGCCAGGTGACTGTGAAGAAGTGGGTGTGGAGATCACCTGCATGCAGTTTGACCCTAGCCTGAGGAGACTCATCACAGGAGCCAGGAACGGCTCTGTAAAGGTCTGGAACTTCAACAATGGAGCATGTCTATGGGAGGTGGAAACAAATCTAGACAGAGAGATTACCAGTCTGTGCTGTCCACGAGACCGCATACTCATAACTGGCTGGAATAGGCAGGCAAGTCTCTGAGTGTTTAATCTTTAACTATATCTAATGTCTGCTCTCATTTCTCTGGGATCTTAAATGGTATAGACAAAACTTCACAGAGCAGACTCGTCTTTTCTCTAGTGTCAGTTTAGTTTCAGATACACCTAGATCGCGTACATGTAAGCTATGTTAGGTTATGTCATTACATCACATTGTGCTATACTATGTTATGCCATGCTCTTGGGATGTTAGGTTATGTTATGTCATATCATGTAATGTTACATTTTGTGTATGATTTTATATAAACTGCTAAGTTCTGTTGGCAGGTGCTGGCATTTGTGGATGGAGAGGAAGATCTACCTCCTAAAGTCTGGGATAAGAAGCACAAGGAAGACATTCTGGCTGTGGACTTCTACGATCCCGCAGAAGACGATGACCACCAGGCAGATCCGTGTATCGTGGCTACTTCCAGTTATGATGGTGACATCATCATATGGGAGATGGAAACCGGTCACATGCTGTACAGGCTCAATGCTAATGAAGGTGAGAGAAGATAGGAGTATATAGATATTATATAGTCCCTTTAAATTTGAGTTAATTTACTGGTTATTTTAGTTGAATAGAAGTTTCTAGATGGTTCTGTCCTAAGCTATAGCAATCGTCTTTAGGTATCCATTATTAACGGTGACTTGTATAGCTAAAGGTGGAGCTGTACTAGAATTTGAAACTCTGAAAGGTTAAAATATGTTTAGAAACCCTGTAAGTTCGTCAGATATAGGATTGGCTAGTTGCTAATAGTTTTGATTATTAATTTTGTATGGATTTGGTCTAACACTCTAACACATTTTGAGTTATTCTTGTTGTTCTTCGATATAAGCATGGAAACATGCAATTATGATGACCTGTGATGAAGTTAATACTCGTATAGGCAATATTAGAGTGTGGTTAGCGCTGTAGTATTTTATCAAATGAAGTTTTTAAAATAATTTTTCCTTAGATCTATAGCACATTCTTATCAATGCATTTGTTCCACATAATATCTGTTCACTTAGCATTCTATATAATTCAATTTCATAGACCTGTATGTATGTGCATATTGGATTTTAGGCACACAATGCGAAATGTAGGTCTATGGCATAACATGTAATGTATGCTTGTGATATATAGGGATTCACATGCAAGGACCAGGTAGGGCATCGTGTTACAGTATCTGCTGCCAACGCGCAGCAAGAATAACCAGACGAAAGAATCTGTTCAGCTTTAGACAGGAAATGAATAGAAATTGTATAGAGTATACGATATATAGTAGAGCATGTCGTTAGTCAATGTCGTAGTTTATGTTGTCACAATCATCAGTGTTCAATATGAATTCCTGCAACCACCATCGTTGTATACTAACTGTAGGCCTGAAAAGGTTTTAGAAGTTCCACATATCAAAATTTCTAAATTTCTCTCACAAGGATTGACTCTCATTTTCAAAATTGGCTCCCATATTACTAAACAATGGTGACTTTATTTTATGTAAGTGGGGAAATGATTTAGTCACAGGTTTACTCATTGAGGTTTAGCTGAGACCAATTTCTTTGGTTATGTTACCTTGCTGCACGGCGCTTATCATGTGCCTCCCTTTATTGTGCAGTGTAGCACCTGAAGCTTTAGTTTCTATGCAATCTATCTATCTATTGCATGTTATACGTATTCATATTATCTACTATCTAGTGAATCTTTCAGCTCACATCAGTGCATTAGTTGTGCCTCAATACTTTCTGTTCACCATGTCTGCTTATCCGTTATCGTAAATTTATATCATTGATGTCAAGGTCATATCTAAGTAATGATGATTGAATGCAAAGTACGAAAAACAGTGTATATAATATAAAATTATGTTACATGTCTTATTAGAATGAGAACTTGTTGCTTGTGTGGTCCAGATTCAGAAGTTTTCTTTTTTAAACATTGGTTTGAAATGTTAATAATGGACTCGGTGGCTCTACATAGGTACATAGTCTTATTATACCATTGATTTAGGTACCAAACCGCAGACGTATTTCAAGCAGAAGATGTCTAAGGTACAGAGTAAACTAGCATCCATGATTACACTGACCAAGATGAGCCACGAGAAGGCAGCAATGAGAGAGCAGGAGCAGAAGCTGCAAGAAGAGGCTGTGTTTAATAAACTACCAGAGTCTGTCACTCTCCCCAAGATAACAGAGTATGTACATATATGCTAGATTATCGTTGTGGTTAGTATTACTAGTATAGTAATTGAAGGTAGGTGGAGAGATAGGTACTTGTACACAAACAGTAAGTATACACTAACAGTAAGTATACATGTGCACTAGCAGTAATGGGAAAATCAATGCCAATGTACTGTAGAACTGGCCAAGTTCTTTTGTAACCACCTTGATATGGTTTGGATGCTCTCATCATATAACTGGTTCCGTAATTACATATTTCTCTTATAAAAATAGCAAAAGTTCTAACTGAGATGTAATCTTTAACAGATTAAAGTGCAATGAAGGCATCTAATACGTAATTAATATGATTTAACTAGGATGTTGGTCTATTTAGGAACCAGAGGAGTGTGTCAGGGGAAAGAAGTCACTCTACCTCCAGAAATAAACTTGCCTCTGGAATGTCTTCTGGCAGCATGCAGTCTGAGGTGCAGCGTGTTAGAGATAGACTACAGCAGCTGAATAGTCATGTGCCAGAAGAGAAACTGGGAGCTCATGCCCAGGAGCATCATATCGCTGTCGATAAACTCCTGTTTATTCCATCCAGAGAAGAGGTGAGAAATGATCTTGGGTAGATTATGCAGGTGAAGGTCGTTTATTATACAGGTAAAGGTCGTTTATTATACAGGTGAATGTGGTATATCATACAGGTAAAGGTCGTTTATTATACAGGTGAATGTGGTATATCATACAGGTGAAGGTGGTATATTTTACAGAAAAATGACTTTCACCTGGTGAAGGTAGTTATCCTGGTCCCAGTATTTGGTCCCCTGTTCCTAGTGTTTGATAAGTAAATGCCTACCAATTACTCATGTGTTATACTTCAATCTAATAACTACCTCATTGGAAGGTTGTACTCTTTTTGATTCATCATATGCTGAAGAATGGACAACTTCAAAGTATATAAACCTTTCCATTGTGGTAAATGTATAATGTGGATTTGAAAAATTATGAATGAAATTCACCTGTGTTTCTTATGCAATAATAATATTATAATTACATGCCTATTATACTATAAATGTTTATGTAATATCTAGGGACAGGACACTGCCCAGTTGTTCTCGAGTGGTGCCCATGGCTGGGTGAGGGCATGGTCTGTACACAGAGATGGAGGCCTTCTTGGACAGTTCCATGCAGCACACAAGCCATACGGTAACACCAATAATACTATAGCATGTTGCAAGCATTTAACACGCTGTCTATAACAACCGCCATTTGTATTATTTCATTTACTAATACTCAGCTTGTCTCCAGCCCTGAAAAGATGTAATCTCAGATTGCAAATATTATCTTTGGAAGTATGCATGTATGCTGTTAATTCTTAATATTGGTGCTGTGGAGTGGATTTTTCGATGTACAGCCTATTCCAAAATTTTGTTTTTGACGTCAATTAAATGAATTGTTTTGATTGGGTATTTCAGTTTTTGACGGTCAGGTTATGCCACCACTTGCATGGAGATATACAGTACTTGTCAACTGTTGGTACTAGTACTGACATGTTCAGATATAGCAACCACTCCTTCTCTCTACTGCAGGTGAATCTGTTCTTGCAATGTGCTGTGATGATCTTGGAGAGTTTTTGGTGACTGGAGACACTCAGGGATATGTGAAGGTTTGGGATATCTCTGAATATTGCATAGGAGAAAAACCATCAGGTATATACAATGTACATGTACATACCTGATAAGTGTTGTATTTTGCATGCTTGAGGGAACCCCCTGTGAAATACTGTAGGTAAATATCACATTTTTCATGAATGTTTTCTATTAGAAGTTTTAATGATTGTAATCATGCTTGTTTAAAACATAAATTTGTGTTTTCTAGCAAATTTCTGTTACAGTTTTGGAATTAAAATATTTTTTTACATATGGCAGTAGATAGTATGTACTCATAGTGAACATTAGGTAAACATTGTGTACATTTGAATCTTCAGGTACAAGCGCAATGCACAGACGAGAAGAGAAAGCCACGGCATTTGTTTATAAAAAACTTGATCCACCAGCTCGGTTGGCATCAGCGAGTCAGAAGGAGAGATTTGAGAAGCATTATGCCATCGCACCTCCCGAGTCAGAGCCGCAGAAGACACATATAATACCTCCAATTCTCAACTCATTCAGAGGTACATGTGGTGAATGTAGAGCTACTGTATACGTAGAGTATAATATGTAGAATTACTGTGTACGTATAGTATGATATGTAGAATTACTGTGTATTTAGAGTATTATATGTAGAATAGTATATGCTGTGCATGGAGAGTTGTGCACTCTCTGGGAGTAAGGTATTGGTATGGTATAGTATGATATGTGTAATAGTGTAACGTGTATTTGTCATCATCACAATATATTACATTGATTGAAAGTTGTTTAAAAGGAAAGTTGTAGTCCACTTACGTCACAAGTATATGATAAAGTTTTTTCCCTGTATTTAAAGTATCGTTATTATACGTATGATATTTCAATTTACAATTTGTATACAATGTACGTGCAAGTTTGCAAGTCAAGCTTTCATGTATCGTATGTATACATTATATCGCATGCATGTATCAATGTATGTATTGTATGTACATGTATGCATCGTATATATGTATCGTACGAGATCTACATGTATGTATCGTATATATGGCGTATTGTATAAATGTATTGATATAATTATATGTATCGTATATATGTATCGTATATATGTATCTTATATATGCATCGTATGACTTGTATGTATCTTATGTATGTATCATATGTATGTATCATATGTGTGTCTCGTATGTAATGTATGTATCATATGTATGTACATGTATCATATGTATGTATGTGTATGTATTTTAGCTCATATGAAAGCAGTGAACAGTGTATCCTATGTGAATGATCAGTCACTGCTCGTAACAGCCAGTACTGATTGCAGTGTTAGGCTATGGACATTACAAGGAAGATTTATAGGTAAATTATACTTACATTCTCCTGTTGAGTGCCAGCGGAGTTGGAGTTGTATTCTTCTTATGATTCTGCAAATGACAGCTATTTTAATTAGCTACCATGTAGATCAGTAGAATGTTAAAGTCATTCCGAAATTTTAGGTATCTTTGGCCAAAAGACTAACTGGTCCCCAAATGATTTGTTAATAAGCCCGGGACACAGATTGCCCGACGACATCCGCAGAGAAGGATCGGCCATGACCTTGAAAGTTCTTAATGCCGGAGGAAACTCTAGATGGGTGCAGAGGTAAAGCATATCACATAATGTAATAGAAGATTACTGTACATAAACTTGATTATTCTATCAACACTATAAATACGTGTAAATTGGAAAATGCTACATGTATGTCGGTGTTGTTAACTGCTGTGCAATTGGATGTATATGTATAATACACATATACATATACATATACATATACATATACATATACATATACATATACATATACATATACATATACATATACATATACATATACATATACATATACATATACATATACATATACATATACATATACATATACATATACATATACATATACATATACATATACATATACATATACATATACATATACATATACATATACATATACATATACATATACATATACATATACATATACATATACATATACATATACGCTGGTTTACATGCACAGGCAGTAGAGAGTACATGTATACACTTGTACATTGTATGTTTGTGTTATGGTTTGAGAAACAGCTGGTGTTGATTTTGTTTTTAGCTTTAAACTTTTCAGAGCCTGGCGAGCAAGGTAACCTTGATTGTGTCCACCTATTAGTTCTCTTTCTATTCTAGCCATCTCACGAGCACACAATATGTACAACCATGTAACAACTGTGTAGTAAAGCAGTCTTTTACCTCACATACTCTTTAGACTTAGTTTCTTTATCTATGGTTTGACATCTGACTCAAAGTGGCTGACCAAGTCACCATAAGTTGTTTTATAAACGGGACCTCAATGTCTCTTCTTCTATTGAATGCACAGAAAAACATACATTTGTGTATACAAGCATGTATGGTGTATCTATTTACTTTATCTCCGTAGCTGATATAAGGATATATGTAGGCTATTCATGGCCATTTCATTTCCTCTTATAGTCTATAGAATATATATGTATATCTCATATCTTGAGAACATCTCTAGTTGCATGTATTAGACTAACTCTATAGTGTGCATACATGTATATATTAGATGGCACCCATTCAGTACATTCTACTTCTTCCTATCACTGCACCAAAACATACGTATACATGTATACATGTATGTGTAGGTAGTTCCTGATGGTTTTTAAAGTAGTGACGAAAGTCACATGACTACTTAACTCCTGAATGAATATAATATGTCAATGATGAATTGCACTGATTCATTCCTTTGAGAGTTAGTTCAAGGATTTCAACATTGTTCTGCATTTACTACGACAATACCTACCTCGACAATACCCACCTCGAAAACAAAATGAGTTCAACTTGCCTAAACATACGTGATTTTTGTTAGTATCTTGTGGTATACCAAAGCTTGGGGTGTTTTATATACTCTTATAAAGATCTTCTAGAATCTTATGAAATTCTTTCTTATTAAGACTCACTCTACACAAGTAAAAAATAATCCCTCAATTATACTATCCACTCCTACTAAAATGTGCCACCCTTTAAGAGTCTGGAGTAAATAATATTGTTATTTCACAATGATTATTTTAGTGACTACTAATACTCTATTGTATGATCACTGGTTTACAACAGAAGTTGGTTGGATAGTATTTGTAGCCTATAAAAGGTATAAACCATTTGGAATCATTTTCATACCAAAAGCTGATCATTATGACTCATCAACAGGAAGAAGACACTGTTTATGATGTCCAGAATGAGACTACACGCTAAAGCCAAGAAGGAACAGGAGCGGAGAGCTGCAGGCATTGAAGTCGATGATGAGACGACAACTGCCAAGGCTGATGCGAGGTAAGTAGGCGTTGGTGTGTATTTAGTTAGGTGCAATGTTACCCAATTTCATGTAGCCTAAGATCTTTGTTTGCAGTTGGAGCAATTGGGTTGGTGTGACATCGTATATAATGGAGAAGAGAACTTCTCTATGTGAAATTTCACAGAAGAACCCTGGCTATGTTTAAATCATGTAAAGTTGCACCTGTCTCTGTGTATAGAGTTTCGCTTACAAGAGCATAACATAATTATAATAAATCACAAAATTGTATCTTTGTACTATGGTTGCTATGATAGAATATATTGCAGTATCTACATGTAATCATTTTTGTAATATAATATGGTAATATTTTCCTTGGAGTTGTAGGCTGATTGTTGATACTATTCCTTTATAATGTTGAAGTTGTCCTCTTTTTTATTTTTAGAGCGAGGGGAAACAATTCCAATTAGTTTTACTAACTACTTCTGTTTATAATAATGCAATGTCTTAGTACATGTGCATGCATGTATGAACGATTGTAATATTATGAACTTATAAGTGCTGCTGTTTTCTGCAGTGAAATGTCAGGGCTAGATGAAAGCAACATCCAAGACAATGGGCTGAACCCTCCAACTCTTACCAATGATATAGATGCCAGTAGAAGCAAATATCTTGGTAAAACATTCAAAGCTCCAGGAAAACATCGCGCTATGCCAAAAGTGACAATTAAACACATAGAAAATACATGCCAAGTTAGTATATTTTATACTTTGGATTAAACATACTAAGCAGATTACTTCTGAAAGACCTGGTCTTCCTATTAGTACACGTGTACATTGTATAGGTACTTTATGTAATCGTACTTGTATGCAAGGATACTGTTGATGAGCAACTTAACTAATACAGAGTGGAGTCTTACATGCAATGTATGTCCCATATTTTATGTAAAACTGCTTTGAAAAGTTGTCTCCTCTTTGCAAATTTAACAGTGATGGGAGAACAACCCCAGAAATTGAATTCCTAACTCTGGTTACTACTTCGTTACATTTTTTTTATTTTTCCATGTGCATGTACATCAAGAAAGCTAGAAGAATATTGAATTATACTAAAGTATTTATTGTTTTAGGTTCAAGTATATCCTTGCCTCCAGTTCTCAGATCTGACCAAGACAACCAACACAATGAATACTATTAGTGGTATCCAGCAGAAGTATAACCTACTCTCTTACAACGACAGGAGGGCTGGTAACCACAAGGGTATGGGTAAAGGCAAACCTGTCAGATCTATGCTAGATACTGTCAGTGAAATGATGTCCAGTTGAACTATCTCCACCTCCCATCCATCCACAAACTGTTTATGTTACCAGCATTCAATTTTAGTGTGCTCAATATAAAACTATTTGTATACCATAATAGTATATTATCCCACCAATAACCTGTTTAATGTATCCAGACATGGTCACTCACAGGCTCATTATAATGTAGTGTATCCCTTCATCTGTTCACCCTTTTCTATAGGAGAGAGAGGACAACTTCAAATCACTATAAATAGATTATGAGTGCCCATGGTAATAGTGTATAAGATTTGTTACACATAATTATGCTTTTATCTGGCAATGCTAGCCTATATTTTTATAATGTTTATGTGTATGTATTTTGCCGATGAAACTCAACACAATAGTAATATTACAACATACATGTACATGTATCATGACATAAGCTGTATATTTATGTATTTTAATAATAATAAAATTAAGTTATTCCTTAGTAGACATACATGGGCAACTTGCATGTCTACTATTTCATTATTTTAATACCCATGGTGGTCATGATGTGATATGTGCTCATTTATTGAAAAAAAATGGTGCAACTTTCACTTCTGTGATAGTCTTTCTTGAACAGAGTTTATTCTTGAGGGACTTGGTTCCACATCTGTAGAAATAGCTCCTCTCTGACTGGCACCTAACTCATGAGCACCCGCAAGCTAGTAATTATAATTAGAAGTTGTACTTTCTCAATTTCTCTTTTTTCTCCTATTAGAGCGATTTGGGAAGTGAAACTTGTGTCAATATATTCCTACTGTCTTTGCCAATAGCTTTGCACAAAAAATATTCGCCTAGTAAAAATTGAGGAAAGTGTGTCGCAAAGGGGTATATACAATGTATATATATACCCCTTTGGTGTGTCGTACCCTGGGAGAAAAAGAAGAGAAAGAGAAATTGAGAGAGGAGAACTTCTAACTACAATCAATAGATTATCAATGCCCATGACCAACTGCCTAGCACAGGGACAGACACAACCACTTCACCAGCTTAGCTTCCTGCATGCTAAATCAATTACTTGAACTTTACAATGAGAAAATATGATGTTGTCCAAATAAAGTTCAAAAATTGTTAAATGTGGTGAAAAACTGAACGAAGTGAAAATCCTTTTATAATTAACGTTGAAGTAATAGCAGTTTCCTATATAATAACAATCAAGCAAGGTTCATTCGACAAGCCATGTCATGCTAATATTTATTTTACACTGGCTGCCATTTTATATTATTTGTCTTTTAAAAACATGACAACTAGGCATTATTTATGGTAGCATGCTTAACAGCAGCATGAGGCAGTCTCCTGATATAAATATATTGCATGCCAGGTATATTATCATAAAGGCAATTATAGAATTGCACAAACAAAAGGATATATAATCACCGATTTTTTGTTAATTTGAATATGAACCGTTTTCATATAAGCATTCACCTCCAGGTGGTCTGCCAATATTGTAACAGCGGCAGCATATTGTATTCACAATGTGTACACAGTGGAAAATATTCAATTTCAATTGTATACAAAGCTATTTGGTTTTGACCCTTGCATGAGCGGTAGCAATGAAAAAAACTTTAACAAAATGAAAACAAAGAAGTCTTATTTATTTTAAACAAACCTTAATAGAGTTCATCAAATACGCCATTTGATTATGTAATAAAAGACAATTTTTTATACAATTACTCAAACTTTCAATATTGAACTCGAAATGACTTATTTTCAATGGCATATTAACAAAAGGGATTATACTGTACCTGGTTTTTTACCCACATATACAGTCATACATTTCATATGTGTCATTTCCACAGCTGTTAAGATACCTAACAGCATATTTTTTCCTACTTCTCCTGACCATCTACGTTAAGGTAAGAATATATAATTGTTGTACTATACGTTTAATTAAAAGTAATGATTTTTTACATAATGATAATAATAATGACAATGCTCATTACATACATACATACATAACCTGTGTCCTTAACAGACATACGTATGTAATCTGCGGGACACTGACCTAGCATCAGGTAGGTTCTATTACTCACTGTTACTATACCAGCATAGAGTCAATACCTAAAGGCTAAAGCAGTAATTGAGGTATAAAATATAATATTATGATGAAAATAGTAGGAATAAGATTTACCCATGCTGCCAAAATGCACTTTGCTATCAAATGCCTTGTGGGAACTACATGTAATTCGATTTAGTGAAACAGTTTTTGAACTTGATAATATGTACTACCATATTATAAAAAAATAACATTAAATGTATATATGTATACATTATTAGGCCTACTAGCCATAATTATTCATAGATATTTTTTATGATGGCAACAATAGTTCGTTAATATAAAACCAACTTTTGTGGGTGTTGCACAACAATTGAGAGAAATGGAAGTGCTGAGACCCATAAATGATTGTGCTGTTAACTACACATACACATGCATGTACATGTACATTAAACTGATGTAATATGCTAATGTTGTTATATTAGAGTAAATGGGACCATCGTTGATGCACGGACTTCTTGCTATGATGTGATTAATGCTAAAAATCCAAGCATTGTTACATTCATGTTGATTTTTGAGATATAGAGTTACCAGTAGATATGCAAATATTAATATAATTATGAAATGCAAGAATATAATTCATCCATGTAGAAGATGCATGTCCTCCCAATTAAAGGTATTAGCACATTATGCAATACAAACATTGGAATATAAAACATAAAAGGTAATCAATCAAGGATCAAATGTTTCAAACGCATTGTGATTTGCCAAGTTAATACACTGTTACACTTCTTAACTAAATAGTTTTAATTATAAACCTATTAGTGCTTTCTTTTTATTCATTGAATATTCAATATTCTAACTTTAGATCAAGTGAAAATGAATAAAGCAAAGGCATATAGAAGATTGAGAAAGAAACAGCAACATTCAGTGCACGATTGGTCAGAGCTAATACAGACCAACGATCGGCCAAGATTACCTCTTCGAGATCTCACACAAATAAGTATCGAAGAAATACAGCTAACCACGGCTTCACAATTGGACCTGAGAATGTTTGGAGTAAGGAACTTTGACACGCTTAAGTCAGTTATAGAAGTTGACGATCTAGAGGGAGAGAATAAAATAGATTTAACACAGTGCAATACATCGCTACCAAACATTGATAATGTGAAGCAGTATAGTAGTAGCAGATTAGCATCTCGAGTCACAGCCAAAGTGGACAGTTTAAGGCGACCAGGTACTACAGGAAATGAGTACAACAGTTTTACCATTCTACAAGCCAAGCTGGATGCTCTAATATTACCCAATCCACAGAAACGTAAAGCTAGTAGATCCTTCAGCGGAAGTAGCTCTGGGTTTCATGGTGGAAAAATAACTAATTATAGAAAAAATAACTCCATCATGAAGCAAGCAGTAACCAAGAAACCTGTAGAAAGCAATACGCCAAGAGATACAATGATTCAATTTCCAATCGCATCAAAGATGAGACAGTTACTGACAGTTGAGCAGATTGAACAGCCAGCACCAACTCATTTAGGTACGTCGTAGTCATGTTATTCTTCTATTTCATATCCAAAGCATACTCTTGGGGCAAACTCTGAATGCTATGATTCTTCTGGAATTGGTTGTCATGGATACAATAAATAACTTTTATACTCTATACAATACCAACATTTATTTTCAATGCCAGCTCATGAACCATTTTCACATGGTAAAGGGCCGAACATTTCAAAACTGTCAGTTTGAAACAGGACGTTTCGAAAACGTTTGTTTGAAAAAATCCATTTCGAAAGGGTACCAATTACATGTAAGAGAACAAAACTCAAGTTACTGTTTGATGGTGTTATACACCTGCTGCATTTACTTGGTATCTTTGCATATTTATACACTGTATTTAGGCCTACTTGTAAGGACATCTTGGGTGGGTTTTAGAGCCACATACTAACAGAGATTGGAAGTTTCATGATAAGTTTTCACGCTTTAAATTGCTATAATCTAGAAGATTAATAACACTGGCGACCATTTACATGATATAGGCTATGCATTCTTATTTGGTAGTGTAGACGGTGGCTTAACTACATGTACATGTAGAACACCAACTCCGATTACTCAATAACCATACAATGTGAAGATAAATGTAATATAGTTCTTGGCAGATGGGGACCTTGTTTGTGGGTCAGGAAATTTTGAGGCAAAGGACATGTCCTTCTGTTACTAGTTTGGGGCTGGGTTTAGAGTTATACTATACAACCAGAGTTAACATGAATTAAGGTGTTCTAATTAGCACCCAATACATACCCACTGTACTAAGTCCTATACACCTATATTCTATAATCACATCAACTTCAATCAATGTTACTTTTGTTGTAGAAAGTTCAGCCACTCTTCTAGGTGCAGCAAATGTTGAAAAGAAAGCTAGAGTGAGAGAATTTACTAATGCTGCCAAATTCTACTTTCCTAGTTACACAACTCAAAAAGAAAAGAACACCAAATTGAACATTTCAAATGATAGACCTGACAATGCAAAACCATTGAACGACCCTAGTTTTATAACAACTGGAAAGAAATTCGCATCTAGCTATATACCTAAACCACGGAGTCATTTACCTAAACAAGTTTCGTTTATAGATGAAAACAATAATACACCATTAAAGAGAGTTCAGCAATTTGCTCCACCACTTCCGCCAAACATACCGCCAGTTGTTGATCCGGTCTCTAACAAACTACCTTTAACAACAAAAAACCTAGAAATGTTCAACACACTAGCAATGACTTCCGCACTGAGTGCGCCGTCAGAAGAAGAGTGTCGGACCACCTGCTGGATTAAAGAGAGGTTACATTGGAACAATGAGCAGTACGATGCTATACCAGAGCTAGATGAAAACATAAAGAGTGCTTCCCCCTTAGATGATGATAGTTCATCGTCATGTACATTAGAATAGTACACTTTAACTGTAACTACTATGTGTACAGCCAAATACCTGCTGGCTAATCAAGCAAACATGTCAGTCTAGAAATAAACTCTATAAAATGTATTATAGTAACACAATTAAGGTAAAGTTTAATCAATAAAACTGTGTAATAACCAAAGTTTATTAAAATATTTTATTGATTTCAGGAAAGAGAAATGGTTACAGAAGTAGCAAAAGTATACACAAGCTCGTATTATACTGTATACACATGTACTATCGATAATTATCTGTTTCATATCATATTCTCTATGCAGACAGTCCACTATAACACTGTTTACTGATAAACAAGTGCCCTGGGAATACCATTCTGTTACGTCAAAATGTCCACATTGTTGTTTTGTAGAAGCAGCTTAATGATGCCCATCAGATGAACGCATATGTACATTTTATCTGAAGTAAGATTCGTTATTAAAGTTTACTTGGAAACGATAAATTTATGTACTTATTCCAACAACCACATACACTAACCCGTTACCATACATTATGAGCTGTGATTGGTTCTCATAAGGCAGCATAGCCTTGGGAACCTCTGTTTGATTTTTTCAATGAATGATGTCGCTTTTCCTTAAGTATTAAAGCTGCTCGTTTTTTCTTCCTGAAAGATAAACAGCACAGGAATATGGAACATTGTAATAAGTACACATGTTGTGTACTACTACATCTGGTACACTGTATATAATTTAATAGTACTCTCAAACGATAATTACAATATATAGTGAAACAGACTTTGAACCTACGAGTATCTCATTAAAATGTTAAAATAATTATCTAAGTAGAGTGAACTCAGCTGAAATAGTATTAAACAATCAACTCTATGGCTGCAATCAATATAAGGGATGATTGGTATAACGCATGCTACCTTGTTAGACTTAGACTAAGCTGTTGCCACTCTGAATGCTCAAGCCGAAGCTGTCAGATTAATTTCTTCTATACAGCTAATTATCATGAGTGACTGTGTACAATCAGATTTAGGTTACCAATAATTTAACAACTATTCTTGTCTACTAAATATTTGCACTTGGTTGCTAGCCATCCTTGAATATGCTCACTGCAATTCTCACAGCGCTTGGAATAGGCTGATAAAATCTATTTTACTATTAACCTGGAGAAAATGTTCCTCCCATGAAGTTACATTAAGGTTGGCTTGAATTATGGGGCACTGTGCCCAGCAATAGGACTTGCAATACAGAGTTTTATAGTGTCTTCACGACCTCTTGGATCAACATGGATTGCAAATACAATTCCCAAGATGGCTTTCCGGCCTAGGCCTAGAGGGCTATTAACTGGAGATTTTGCTTGGTTAGAGAAAACCATCCCTAGCTCATCAGCACACCCGCGTTTCTTGCACAAAAATGAGGATTTCGCTTTTGGCCCAGGCCAGTGTCTTTGCGGCCCTGTGAAGGAAGTGGACAGGAAAATTCTACAGGGCAAGTTGGCTTGTGCATGAAATTTAGCTGGTGAAGACATTATCAGTCTCCAAAACCAAGCTAAAGAACTATAGCTAGGAGAAAGCACTTTTACCTTTTCTCAGCGAGAGCAATCTCCTCAGGTGTTGGCTCCTTTGGAAGCACAGAAGCATCAAATATTATAGTTCTAAGTCGATTCAGGCAATCTGCTTGATTTAAAATCTGTTTTCTAGTTTTATCAGAAGTCATAATCAAATCTCCATGCTTTGTAATCCTATTTCTTTCCTGCAATTGAAGGAGATACAAGTAATACGGTCAGTAATGGTACAAATGTTTCATACTAAAAGTAAAATACAGATGTTAGGTAACCAATAATCAAAACCTACCAGACATACATGAAGTACATAGTATGCTATAGCAGGTGCATAACAAAGTATATGGACATGCTATAACTATGTATTATACTACGACTATGTGTATACTGTAGCCTATAATATAGGCCCGTACATGTAGAGGTACCTTTATAAGTACATGACATAATTTGTAGGCCTAACAATAATTATAATACACACTTATGATGAACATGCCAACACTTAGCAGGTCTATATAACCTATATGCACATATTATACTATATAGTATTATGGGTAGCATATACATGTACTATACAATGTACTGTGCATAATATGCAAGTGAGTCTATGAGCAAATATCTGAAAGACACCTGAGCTGAAACCAATTATAGCAATTTGTTCACAGTGTATTAGACAATCAGGGTGAGACAACTTCATCACCACAGAAGGTGACCTGTAGTACTGGTAGTAGGACAGAGTTCTAGCCTAACAGCAATGGTTTTAAAGTTAGAAAGGTTATTATACTAGCACATGCTATTGTAATAACTTCCTATATCTATTGGAAAGTTTCATTAGTACTAAAGCACACTATACAGGTCTAGAGCTGTAGGCTCACATGGTATTACATATGATATGGGTAATGAAGGCTCAGCAAGATACATTGATAGTTCAAAAAGGACTATTCACATGCATGTGCTAGTTAGTGTATACATGTTGTACAATGTGGATAGTGTGTATAGCATGAACAGTCTCTATTATTAGAAAGCAAATCGTAGGCCTAGATATATGTATAAAGTAATATACATGTACTAAGATATAATAATAATTATGCATAATATTATATTGTATCTATAGTGTATTGTTACAGTCTATGCTAACCTACAGTATATAATAACCTATATACATGTAGGTATATCATGTTTAGAAACTCACCTTTTCAGCTATCCTAGATTTTATCCAATCAGGTATCCAGTTGGCTTTCTCTAAATTAAATCTAAGTTCTACTTTGGTAGCCACTAAAATTATTTGATGAAATAATAAAAAATAAGCATCCACTGAGTGGGAGACAATATCTCAGAACAGGGTCCATTGGACATGTTATAACATATGTATGGATAAAATTCTCAACTTCAACAATAACATCAAAATATTATAAGGGCCAATAATGAGTTAGGGTTTAGTAGAAGTATTGATAACAATGTATAACCTATGTACATGTATATTGTTAATTGTTACCTTTATTGACATGTTGGCCACCAGGACCCCCACTTCTGCTATACCTAAATTCCAGTTGGTCTAAAAAAGACAGCGCCAATTGAAAAACGTGTGAACATTTACATAGAACAGTGAAGGAGGAGAATACTGTATAATGGTACTATTAGTGATACGCACCCATTGGTATTTCTCCTGAGAAGGGCTGTTTCTCATTAGATACCCCAGTTGATGCATCAGTGCAAAGCTACAAATACAAGTCAATGAAATATTATACGTAGACCAGTAATCAAACGATGGTTGGAATTCTTATTTTTTCTACTCATGTTTCTTTTTATTCCAAATTTTTATCAATAGCCATTTTTAAACTGTATGATATCTAATGATTTAAATCTTTGTGCTCTAGAACTAAATGTCTATTTGCAGAGTTTACAGATTAGGACCCCTTGGGAACTCAAAAAGCGGCACTTGCAGGGGAATGATAGAATATAGACTACTAATGAACTGAAGGTCTCAACTATTCTATACCAAATAACTAACAAGATAAATAATAACTTGACCCTAATAACACTTAATATGAATGTGAAATATATAATCAAAATATAGGACTATCACTATCAAATTATCGAATTTGATTAAATTTAACTCAACTCTAGCCCTATGCTACATAGAATTAGAATAGAATCATTGACATGACAAACATACATGCATCAACAAATAGTCAATAGGAGACGTGCATCTTGTCATTTAACGAATACTTATTAAATGATAACAGGGCTACTTAGCCTGCTGTCAATTCTATTCTTACAAAATGACAGGGCGAAACTGTGAATGTGTGTCCGCATGAGTATTTGTATGGAATTGGCCTCGGCTGACTCTGACTGGGACCCAGTAGGAGAGCATGTCTCGGCTGCCTCAGGAGAGACAAAATGCAAGACCTTACTGTGGAGCTACACCCGGACATTTTATTGATATATGTAATGTGTAAATTAGTGTCTTGTGACCAATGGGAAGCTTGGTTAAATTATTATTATCATTTAATAACATCCAACTTTTCACTTAGGAAAAAAAGGAGAAAATGAGTAGGAAATGCTAAGGGGAAATCTGCATTAAACATAGCAACAGAACTCAAATCGCCAGTTCTCGAACATTGATTCATACACCCGCAAGTGCGCATTCGTTATGAATCTGCGCTAAATCAATAAAAGCAAAACATCAAACCAACAACTAGAACGCACAAAAGCAACAAGGTAGCGTGGCCGAGTGGTCTAAGGCGCTGGTTTTAGGCACCAGTCCGAAAGGGCGTGGGTTCGAATCCCACCGCTGCCAAATTTTTTTTGTAATTTTATACCAGTCCTATCAATTCGAATATGGCGACACATCACAAATTACAATGTAATGTCCTTGTGACCTCTTGATCTTGTACTGGCGTGGGGGCACAAATAAAGCTCCTAAGATGGCCATTGACCTGGGATTTGACTTGGTTGGAGAACCATACCTAGCTTATCACAAAGACACCAATTGTAGACCTGCATAAGTTCCTTTCCTTACATGTAAGGTGGTAGACTTATTTTATTATAAATACTAAAATAGTGCAGTTTACTAGCAGATGGGTCAGTTCAAAAGTGCCAGTTGCATGTTTTCTATAAAATAATTATATTTAGAGGCATAACACCAAATAAAGCAGGAATACCATGAGAAATATAACATCAGTTGAAATATAGAAAATGTAAACGATGAACACAGTTAAGCCAGTCAGTAGACAGACATGTCTTGATTATTGATTACTATAATAAAGCATCTACAACATTTTTCCTTCTCTGTTCAGAACAACCACTTTAAGATATGGAACCGGAAATGACCATAAAAAGTTCGATTACTTAGTGACTAGTGAGTGTAAGACAGCAGGAATCTGTGTTACAGCTCAGAGATCATTCATATCTTATAATCTAAGCTCATCAACAGTCTAATCAAATACAATGTGGCTGTTTTTCTTTCCTTTCTTGTTCAGTCTATCTTGCTGTTCCAAAACCTGAAATTACGAAAAATACATAAATTACAACGGATAATGGATAATGCAATAGTTACATATGTGAGTGGTTATACTTCAGCAGAGATTAGGAAATGCAAATCATGGGCACTGACTAAGTAATAAGTGCAATAAGAACTTGTCTTCTTGTTGTAGGATTTGCACCATGAGAGGATAACTTCAAATTATAATCAAATGCTTATTTTAGCCAAGTTTGCTTGAAGTGAATGGAATGCCATATCCCATTTAGATGTAAATGATATACCATGTAGCTGTAGAGATTTGGCTATAACAGGACATGAGCACTACCAAATCGATACATGTTAGATGTATGTACAGTATAATTATTTCTTACTTTCTGTGTCCCTTTTTTGTTTGTTGCCCGCTTACTTTTCTTGACATTAGTATTTCTTCTTTCAATCCTCTGCTGGTTCAGCCTGTCCCAGTAAGCCTTTTCATTTTCACCTGAGAAACATACATTTAGAAAGCTTAACTACAGATACCAATTATATAGGTGATGAGATTATGCTAACAGTTTTATGAGCCTGTCGACATCTTGGAACCCAGTGCTGAAAAAATATTCCAAGCAGTCAATGTACATACATGTGGTTAAATGGGAATTGTCCCATTAAAAATGGCGGAATCAAACAAGTAATGCAACATGATATTACAAAGACTATAATCATGGTACCCTAGTACATTATACATAATGGTGTGCACAACACTATAAGTAATTGAACAGCTTGCAAATATCACAACCCTCTAACAGTGTTGTCTGTTTGGTAAACACCAAGTAGGAAACGTACGTATCTCATGACATTTGCTACAGGCAATTTGTTCGCTCATCTTACTTAAAACAGGAAGCTGTTATAGCAAAATGGAGGGTGATACAAGCTAATCTAGAGGGTACCTTGAAGAACTGTCAGTTTGTATTCAGTGCGGTAATTCTCTTTCAGCAGTCTCTCAGCATCTTCACAGGTTTTACATCGAATGAAGCCTGAGGTGCTACCAACAGGGACGTCAATGTACGAGACTCCAATGCCGTGAGGTAAAGATTTCTGGAAACCAAATGATGTAGAGACATAAATATCAATTGAGCACACTGGCATATGTACATGTACATGTATGTGCTCAACTAAACAAAATTGGGTGCTGGTCAAAATAGTAATAACTTACACGTACGTATGCTTATATAAATTGTAACCTAAATTATTGAAGTTTCACGCAACTGGTAACTAATATTTACATGCAGGATATCTGTATGTCATTCCTTGAATACAAACGGATAAAGTTGTTAGCATGTGGTTAGGCAGGTGACGGGAAATAACACAACTACCATAAACAGCCAAGATTTTATTGAAAATATATTTTCAACATTACTGTTAGCTCTCGGCTAATAACACCAAAAGTTACTATGTAACATAGTAACAACCGACCTTGATGTCTTCTCTGACCATTTCACCGTCACTTTTGATCTCTACTATCAGATTAGGCACCAGTTCTAACATTTCTACTGCATCCTTCGACTGGGATGCTTTTGCTAAATCGGAAGCTTCCTTAGCTTTCTGCTCGCGTAGTTTCTGCTTTAGAGCCGCCATGTTTGATTTCTGCATTTGTAGATATTGGTTTCGTAAAGTTAACCAGTCAAATCTAAAGTAACATAACATAGCTCATCATCACCACATAGTTTACTGATTAACACAAAACACATAACAGCAATGAAGTTAAAAATGAACTACACTGCTTGCAGCTTTGATCTAGTTTACATATCTATGAACTTGAGAAGTACCAATATATGTATTAAATTGAGAAGTGTGCACTAGTAGAAAATTTACAGTTCAATGCACTTTGGATAGTTATATGTAGATGTGCTGGGGTGCATAGCATATGGCATCACATTAATGCAATATAGGCTACTGTCTTGCACATATTATCAAAGTACAAGTTGCAGAACAAACACACCATCGTGGTGAGTAAAGACAGTCCTCTGTCATCCTACCAAAATCACTGAAATTTTCATTCATATGCTGATACTACTGGGCAAGAATTTGCCAGTAGAATTAATTCAACCTTACTTGGAAATAGCTTTTAGTTGAGAAGAAGGGTTGCCTGTTTCCTTCTTCTTGTCGTTTGTCTCAGCTTCTTGGATTGATTGGCTAGCTTTAGACTTCTTAGGCACTGATGAGTTGTGCTTTTCCTTATTTGACGGTTTCACTGTTGTAGGCCCATCACTGTTTGTTGTTTCGACTTTGGGTTCTTTAGCATCATCTTGGCTCTAAAGTTGATGAAAGATGAATCATATAACTAAAGACGAAACGGTCTACGATTTACGGTCTGCCATCCTCCAATCAGTTTTGGGGGTCAAAAGTTGGGACGATTCATATATGTTGCAATGCTGCCGGTCAGGATCTCGGCTCCGGGTGGCGCTAGGACCTTGGGACCGGGTTCCCCTGCATCGCTGCCGGGGTGGGTCTCTAGCCTTAGGCCCTCGGACCCGACCTAGGGTGGGATGGGTGCTCGACCCACCCCACCCGCCGATTACGTGTTGGAACTCGGGCTATGCCGGGAGCGGAGATCCTCTTAGACACTTGATTTATATACATGTATGTTACAATGCTGCCGGTGAGGATCTTGGTTCCGGGTGGTGTTAGGACTTTGGGATCGGGTCCCCAAGCATCACTGCCGGGGCGGGGCCGTAGCCTTAGGCCTTCAACCCTGACCAAGGGCGGGGTGAGTGCCCGACCCACCCCACCCGACTTTTTGGTGTTGGAACTCGGGCTATGGGCTTGAAGTTGTCTTCTTAATGCAAGGGAGCGCAACTCCTTATGGAATCACTGTAACATGATTGCACCAATTGTAGAGGTCATGCACATGCGTGACCACAGTACATGAACACAAGTCATCATTTCATGTCAGCGCGAAGTGAGAAAATTTTGCAATGAAACTTGCGTTGCAGACCAAGCATGAAGTGCTTGTTAATACAATGATTCCTTCCACAGGACTAAACTACTCTACCAATACATGGCTATAGAGATCTTGAAACAACCTGTGAAATGATTGGTTAGATTACTGAAATATAATATAACCGTATAAGATAATTCTTTAGTTAAACAGGGAAAGCTCAGTTGTAGGCATATGACTGAATGGTAGCAATCGGCTTATAGTAAGACATCGACTGAATGTGGATACAGACGGGTAACCCGACTATTTCCTCCTGAATTTACCTGTATTAATAGAGATAACGTATGTTCCTGTTATAGGTGGGCATATCCTGACGAGCGATGTGTCATGTAATTAGGTCAAAGAACGGGCAACAGGTGTACGTACTGATGAGCTGAGCAAACCAATATATGCAACTTTGATGTACATGTAAGTACACTGATCGACTGTAAAACCGCTACATCACAGCAATATCTTACAAGTGACCAGTAGCCTATCGCCTATGAAGAACACAGCGCAGCGGAACTAAAAATTACAAGTAGATGAAGCCCGTCTACCTACCCACATTGCACATGTATATATCAGAATAATAAGGAAGACTGATAAAAATAGCATTGCTGTGAAAAAGAAATCACTTATTGGAGTAGGATGAGAGAACTGCTGCAAAGTAATAAGTAATAATAGTCAAATGAGAAGTCAATCTTACTGTATGGTGACTGAGTTTTCTCTTCCTCTTCTTAGAAGGTTTCTGGGATTGATTTGATTGGTCGCTGCTGGCTGTTTCCTCCTTTACACATGGTGTAGACTCAAGCGATGACCGGGTCTTTGGCTTCTTTGATGCTGGTTCATCAACTTCAGTATTAGTAGAGTTCCGTTCCTTGTTCCGCTTCTTCGGTTGCAGAGGTTCACCAACAGCACCTATCATATAATTCATGCCCACATAAAGCCGATAGTAAAATAACTGCCAAAACACACACCAAGTTGTACAAAAATCATATTTATAAAATGACACAAGAAAAATTTAAATAAACACCCAACATAAGTTTTGATTACTATAATAAAACAAATTCCTCAACAAAGTAAACGTTCCTTGAATTTCACTTCCAATTCCATAATACCCTGCAATAAAGCATACGAGTGCAATAGACAAGGAGATTTGTGAGTAACTGAAACAGGTACCTGATTTCATAACTAGCTTTTGAGCTCGTTGAATATCTTTAGAGCCATCTTTAGGAAATGGATTGACCGATTCAAATTTCTTAGTGCCGATAGCCTTTAAACAGTTGGAAACAGCTTCAGGGGAGTCAAACTCGACGAAGGCAAAGCCTTTCAGATCGTTGGTTGAAGGATAACGTGGTAGACTGACGTAGTTGACTTTCCCATACTCAGACATAAGGGTGGTTATCGAATCATGATTGGCATTTTGAGTGATACCCTCCTACATTGTATATATCCAATTAGTATGGTAGAATACTCAAAATAGCATTGCTGTAAAACTTAAAACGCCAATCAAAATATGTCATTCGTTGAAGTACAAACTGGAGCTAGCTCAGCCCGAGATGTTTTAATTATGAGTTAATATAATAACTGTGGCTTTTTTATTGTACGGGTTCTAATAAAAATACCACCAAAGTAATATAAACTAAAATTAGTTCATAATACATTGTTGCACACGTATCACTGAGACTCTACGTTTCTAAATTAGAGAGAGCCTAATAGTACACTCTAGCCAATGGCATGAAGGGTTACAGAAGAAAGTTGAAATAACGAGCTAAGAGAAGACACAGAGATTATAATTCCAAATTTGTGTCGGCTGAAAGAACTATATTGATAATCCAGAAACTTCTCTAATGCTCATACCAGGTATACGATCCTGTCGTCTACATTCTGTTCAAGTGATATAGGTGTTATTCGTTTGACTTTATCCCTTATCTCATTCAGTGTAAGAATTTTTGAGAAAATAGTCACAGCTTTACCAATGTCTTCTGTTGTAACCTCAAGCTTCCTCAACTTGTTAAATTTTAGAAACAGGCTCAGTGGAATATCTACAAAAGGAGTTGATTTAGTTCAAAGTTTGTGGATCTACGTTTAGAAGTACAGCTATCATGTATACATAACAATAATCTACACAAAAAATTACCTGACAAAGAAATTGGTAAAGCAAACAATAAAACTACTATTTGTTTTCAAAGACTGAAACAGTGTTGGGTCGGCACTAAACAGTGAACTTCTTAGTTCCTACCATGGGAATTGTCTACCAAAAGAAGGCACAAAACTTGCTGTACATGTACACATACAGGCTCATAGGTCCTATCACACATGTATAACGTCAATAGTTTTGCATTGAATATTAGCAATGAATAGTATTGGAAATAGTATTTGACCCCAAGCTTGCACAAGGCTTATATACATGTAGACATAAAACTTGACAAATAATTACTTTGAAATAGGGAAGCGAACTTTGAATTCCAATCTACAGATTTAATATAAAAGTACGCTACATGTACATCACAATCATCATAATGTAGATTACAGTTGGCAGCCTATGCCCTATAGGTTTATGTGTGTAAAACACGCTGCACATTATATAGGCCTACACCACAAATTGGGTACAAATCTATAAAACCTGATACTGACCTTACATTCCCAAACCCCATAGAACCGAGGACAGTACCGTGGGAATGAAAATAGTAGGCTTGCCGACCAACTGATTCTCGACAAATAAGAAGCTAGTCCTGCATCGACGCAACACTAGTCTGCCGGTAATTAATCATAATACGTAGACTTAATTCACTTACATCCATCAGTAGATGCGTCAATTTCCTTTTTCAGGAAGCCGTCCTTTCGCAGATTCGAGTCTCCAAAATAGAAGTCCATCTGTTTAACAAAGCAATGAAATAAAAATTGCAACTTTATTGCGACAAGCACCAGAAACATTTTGTGTGACTACAGAGAATTTTAACCTTTCTCTACAGATTATAACCAGACTTAAGATAAACCTTTACCATATACAGTATTAAGTTCCAGCACAAGAAGTTTATCTAATATACACTGTGGTTACACAATATGTTACACCATCGACATACCTGGGCAGCTATTTTCTTATATAACGCTTTTTTACGACTTTTCCGTTTTGGTTTTAGAATCTCGCTTTGAGCCTCCATATTGCTTTCTAAGCCTGGATGCATTGAAGATCTAAAAAAATATTAATTCAATGAAATCAAAACTAAAGCAGAACATTAACAGTACTCAGTACAGTACAATTATGACAACTCACATCTAGATACATGTATATCAACTGGAAACGTAGCTGCACATATACAGCACAAGCAGTGCAATTAACTATGCAATGCTAGATTGACAGAACAGAGAGCCTCATCAATGTTATTGTTGATCACAAAAGGAAAAATATGTATCGCCTGTATAAAGACTGCAAGTAACGTTAATTGGTATAGCAGAAATATAATAGGTACGAAAACACGGACATGAGCACCCCAAGGCATTGCAGTGTTGAATCTGTTAGCACAAGAGGCTATTAACCACATAAGCATAGGCCTACCTACACCTATTTTTCGACACAGAATGTGATAAAGCAGGGCTCTCAAGTTCTCGGATTTTCCCCAAGCAGTTTGGATTTCCAGTGCTTGCTCGGAGTGCAAGCAGGAGGAGGTTTTCCATTATTAATGATCTGCTTGGATTTTGGGAGATTTTCTCACAGTAGCTACATTTTGAATTGAAATGCTTTACAATCTCCAAATTAATCTTCAGCTTATCTCATAGCTTGTAAGTTGCTTGGGGATTCATAGGAAAAAGCTACTAATTCTATTACTTTCCAAGGGCACGGACTAAATTACATGTATGTACTGGGATTATTAGGCTGTGAGAAATTACTAATGCTAACTCCCAGAGCAATAGATATGTGCATGTAGGTGACTAACAGCTTTATTTATATATCTGATAAATTGCTAATAGAGTAATACTACTATTATACTGCTCACACTGCAGTACATTGTACATTTGCTCGGACTTTTTGACTGAGCAACTTGAGAGCCCTGTGATAAAGTGCCAACTAGCCCAGACTCGGATCCCTGAGTCATATATTATATGCAGATGACCATATAATTCATGAACTTCTGTGTATATTCTATATTATCTGCTCAGAGTGCTGTTGCATGATTATTATTACATGAAATGACAAACAGGCCTACATACATTGTAGAACAAATGGATATTTTGATTCAATATTGATAGCATCTATTGCTTAGCAAAGAAATGTGTTATTAGCGAATGGCAACAGGTAAGAATTTAGGGACAGTAGAATAGTTTGGCCCAGTGTTCGAAGTGGAACAAATGAGGTGGGTACACGGTGCATGCAGAAAATGTTTGAGAAATTTAGATTTGTCTCCCTTGTTTTCCTGTCAATATCTAAAATGTTATATATTTGTGGGTAAACAGTAGTACTTTAAGACTTCCTAATATAAAAATGTTTGCCACACACATTATCACCTATTTTTCATGTCTTATTTTGTAAAACCTATTAATATCAAAATGTAAAATACTTTAGAAGCCCTCTTGATTCAAATATGACATTGACTAGGTTAGCGACCTCTCAACCCCTAGAAGGCCTCACTGGCTGCAGTCAGTTACAAGGGTGAATATACCTTTACTAAACCAACTAGCTAACTAGCTAATGTACTAATGGGCTGCGAATGAAAGCAGATTAGCTCAACTGCTATTGAAAGAAGCCTTAACACTTCCACAGCTAGTTCTCACATGAGGGTACACGTCTGCTGGCCGTGTACCTACTAAAATTGAGGTGGGTACACGCCGTATACTCCCGTATAACTACAATTCGAACACTGGTTTGGCCTGAATGACAATAAAGCGAAAGATCAATGATAGGATTATTGTGATTGTGAAAACTTTGATCAATCCGTTATTGCTGCTGATCTCCATCTTCATCTTGATAAAACAAAAATGAGGACAAAGCCAACGCCAAGTATAGCATGGCCGTAACTATCTAGGCGGCTCAGGCGGCCCTAGCCGCCTGAACTTTTTGTTAAAAGAAGAAAAAATTAAGCTAATGTCGGAAGGCATAGATACCGTGCCCCACATGAAATAGACATACTCTAATGAAAATGATGCTACTATGTGTATAATGATATTCATGGCTAATTTTCGCGTGAAGCCTCTGCTGATTTGATAGCGTAGTTGGTAGCGTGCTTGGTCTTCATGCATAGAGACACGAGTTCGAATCCCACTGCGGGACAATCTTTTTTCATTTTAGTAATTCACTCAATTTGTTAGCTATACAGTGACAATACTAATCTCATCTGTAAGATAGGATCACTGCATCTGTAATTCTGTATTCAACAATAGGAAATGCCCTAAGATTGCATGCACAGTGTTCCCACCCATCTCATTTGTTCCACTTCGAACACTGTTCTTCAGGGTTTGGGAACCCTAGAATACCACTCTCCATCTCGATCCATCAACTAAATTTGCACTATTTCCCCTCTTATTAATGTGTGTACATTTTTAGGCCTAAGTCATGTAATGATGTAAAAGACTACAATGGTACCATGGGCCAAGCCAAACAGAGAAGCACTATTTTGCAGTATACTAATTTGAAGTTTACTATTTGCAGATTACTATGCAATATTTTGTATTTTTGTACCATCACATATAGCTCAAATATGCATCAAAATGGCTGTTTTTGTGTGAATTTTCAAAAACTTTCTTGTGGGAGGTGCCCCACCCTCCTTCTTTCCCCATCCCGCACACACCCTCCCCACACTGCTACTGTTAGCCAGTCCAATTTTGGCCGCCTCAACTTTTTCAGGAAAGTTACCCCCCTGTATAGTATAAGGTTTTCTTTTTTACTACATTAACATTGAGCGGAAAGGCATACTCATTGGTCTATTAAATTATTTTTGTCCATCAGACAGATTAGATTGCAAAAGTTTAGACAAAATAATTTAAAAAATAAACGCTGTACTAAAATCCGTAAATTGGTGAAACAGTGCGCGAATTATTATTTATTGTCATAGATTTATAGAATACTCAAGACTTCCTAACAGTACACTGTATGCAGATTGGGTATTATGCTCGAAATTGGTAGCAATACCAATTTCTTGAGCACTTTACCTGGGAGATACACTGAACTGGTAGCATTACGCAATTCTCGCTGTCTCTGGCAGCTTGAGAACTTTGGTTCAGTGTATTTCACACCTTTTAAATACGCTTTGCTGTAAATATACAGTATTGCTAAGGTGTGCTCCCAGGCATAGCTCTGAGCTGCACTGATGAGGTTTTAAACACCGAAACAGTACACTGTATGCAGATTGGGTATTATGCTCGAAATTGGTAGCAATACCAATCTCTTGAGCACTTTACCTGGGAGATACACTGAACTGGTAGCATTACGCAATTCTCGCTGTCTCTGGCAGCTTGAGAACTTTGGTTCAGTGTATTTCACACCTTTTAAATACGCTTTGCTGTAAATATACAGTATTGCTAAGGTGTGCTCCCAGGCATAGCTCTGAGCTGCACTGATGAGGTGTTAAACACCGAAACAGTACACTGTATGCAGATTGGGTATTATGCTCGAAATTGGTAGCAATATCAATTTCTTGAGCACTTTACCTGGGAGATACACTGAACTGGTAGCATTACGCAATTCTCGCTGTCTCTGGCAGCTTGAGAACTTTGGTTCAGTGTATTTCACACCTTTTAAATACGCTTTGCTGTAAATATACAGTATTGCTAAGGTGTGCTCCCAGGCATAGCTATAAGCTGCACTGATGAGGTGTTAAACACCGAAACAGCGCACTGTATGCAGATTGGGTAGAATACTCAATATGAATATCCATATGAATATTCAATATGAATATGAATATCCCCAGCATGTTCGTGTCGTGGACATGACTAGAGGTATATAAAATACTTAAATTTTCAAAAAAGCTACAGGCTACAGCATACTATGAGACTAGATGTAAATGGTTTAATAATACAATTCTTATTAGATTCTCAAGTGACTATTTCGAGAAAGTCAACCAGAAACGATTTTACTTGGGATCATTCATTCATTAAAAAACCAACAGCATACCAAATATTCCGCTACAATAGACACCCAATGATCAGGCGTCTTACAGCCAGTCATCCAATAGAGAGCATTCTAATATTTATACCTTGTTGTAGGCCGTAACCGCAAGAGGCAGGTAAATATAGTTCTTTACAAGAGTGTTTGCTACTGGCGCGTGCATAGGAGTAATCTAGCGCTTGCACAAATAGGCGATTGGAAAAACCGGTTAGCTAATGAAATGCATTATCTTTTATTAGTATTATAATTATAAGCTAACTGGTGTAATTAGGGTTGTCAGATGTCCTGTATGTAACAGGATTGTTCTGTATTCCTGGTCTGTGTCCTCTATTTATACGCCTTGATTCAACCTTCACCTGTCCTGCATTTTTATTTTAGTTTTCTTACTAACTATAAATAACTATTACTTATATCTTCAATCTTGTTTTACTTATACTAATACTGATGCTATACTTTGCTAGCCAATGACTAAATAATTAATATTAATGTAATATTATTGTATTGTTATAATTTCCATTTTTACAACAAATATTATATTAATGTAATAATAGTAGCATGCTATATGTACATGTATTTACTATTTAGCCATTTTTATGATGATTACATTATAAATAATAAATTAATTATAATTGTTGTAATTACATGTAAGCCTATTATTATTTATTAGAAGGGAGCAGCCGTGGCTTAGGGGTTAGAATGCTGAGCTTTCATGCTGAAGGTTCCAGGTTCCAATCCCGGCCACGGTGGTGTTAGGAAGAGCATCCAGCCACAATTGCTCCTGTGCCTCATATAAAAGTCCTTGGGGTCATGCAAGCCAGCATGGCTTCAAGGCAACTCCTCTACCCCTGCCAAAAAAGGCCATATCATCTGGGCCTTTCTCACAGGGAGTTGGTCAGCACTGGCACCTGGCAGTGCAAGCTGCAAGGGGCTGGTCATGCCGAGGAGTATAAGCCGGTGAGTTTGTTTTTATTATTATTATTTATTAGGCTATATATTGATATATTCAATTCGGGGGTTTGGAGCCAAAAGGTGACAACTGCATATTTCACTATTTTACAGGAATGAAGAAAAACATCACTATTGCAAATTTTGAATCCCAGTGTTATTGCAGAGCTAGGGTTTTTTGCTTAGCTATCATGATCATCAATTATCCAAATTATGTTCAATTAGCCAATATTAGAACTTTTATCAAAGACTAAAAAACGTAGTTATCACCTTGTTTCCCTGAAATAATTTGGAGCCAAAAAGTGACAACACACACACTTGTCACCTTTTGGCTCCAAACAAATAGCGCAGATTCTCATTATAATTTGCTATACTGTTCAAAACAAGGCTAGTATTCTGCATAAATACGATAAACTTAGACATAATATCTTTTAGTTGCTAAGGTTAAAATATGTGCAATTGCATGCTTCCTGTAAAGACTGTACATTAGCGTAACAGTTTGCCAGGCGTCCAGGCATTTGCATTTTGTTATTGACCTGCTGCAGTGTGATTATACTGTACCAACCAGCAAGATATGGTCAATAACCGCCTGGAATGACTTGAGGGAGCTCTAGTTGCGAGTGACCTATCTTGGTTTAGGTGAAAAGATAGTCTTTATGCCGCATTATAACAACAATTTCTTGCCGATTCCCAAGTTTCTGAGAAAAGATTTTCGGATACACATCTGTTGTCATAGTTCCTCCACCCTATTTTATGGCGTCGCTGTAGCTATATGTGGGTTCATGGTAGCTCTTTTTCTGTCAACTGTTGGGTACGAGCTAAGATTTTTCGCTTTCTTTCCTGCAAAATTGGTTGAAGATCATCGTCAATCCTCATCTGAGATCTCGTCCTCGTCGTAACTTTTGAACTATATTTTGTATTTCACAGTTCCTGCCGTTTATATTTATTTTTAACATTCTTATACATCCACAAATTTTATTTGCGTGCTAGCATATGATGGAGCTGCTGCTACCAGTGTGATGAGCAAGGTAGTTGTCAATAACACCGAGTAGATCCTGCATGTAACTCTTCATCTGTGAGAGTGTCTGATTCTGGAGCGGCATCAAAGTCGGTATCATTTTCCGATCCTTCTTGTTCAGATTCAAGGTTTATGTCGGTGCTTTCACCCCCACAATTAAGCTCATCCTACTCAAATTTAACTAAATCATCCAGAACATTATCTTCATCACCTAAAATTCTACTTCTAACCAGAATATCAACTGTACTCATATTGTATAACGAGAAATTCTTTACCTCACAAGTTACCAACTCCACTGAGAAGGATTTTGAACAAAGTGCCCACGATTTTTCTCCAACTTTACTTACACAATATACATGAATTACAAAACCCAAGACATAAGAGGGGAGTGGGCTGCTATAATTATCATTTTCAACAAAAGATAATTTACTGTTGAGACTAATTTTGGAAGATACAATTATAGGAGATGACTGTTGTCACACCTTGCAATTAAAGGATAGTGTCTATTTCACCCTAAACACATGTAGAAATGTTTACTTTATTTACTATGAAACATTATCAAGTGCATGCAAATGTAGGCATACATAGAAAAATGAGGTGTGAAAATTCAGAAGACAAAGGTGATAACTAAATAAACAAGTAAAGGCTACAGCACCTGTTGAGACCAAGTTGTTTGGTGCCAAAAGGTTACAATTGCACTTGTCACCTTTTGGCTCTAAGCAACATTGATAATGTAACCAAGTTCTTCCGAAAATATGAAATTTGGGCAGCGATGTGTTAAAACTTGAAACTTTAGCCAAAGCAGATGGTCTAGAACTATACTCTGCTGCATAAAAGTGAAAAAAAAATTTTTTGCACTTGTCACCTTTTGGCTCCAAACCTGCACTGAAAACTGTTATCACGATGATTATGACAACAGACAAGGACAAAGAAATCTCAAGGAGGTGCTTACTTCAAGTTGACTAGTCAAACTAAGTTTGAAAATTATTGGTGATTATAAGCTTCCCTTTTAGCTTATAACTTTTGAAAGTGTTTCAAATATTTATTCTATCTGCTCACCCGAGTCCGCAGTAGCCTAATGATGGATCGATTATCTTGAATATATCAGCTTGTAGTGATTTACTGGTAACCCAATGAACAGTAATCTAATGCATTGTATAGGCCTATATTTACCAGAGTTGGGTTCAAGTCGACTTGCAAGTCAACAGGTCAAGTCATTTCTAAAATTTTGGAGGCAAGTCAGGTCCAAGTCAAGTTAGTGCTGCCTCAAGTCAAGTCAAGTTAGCCATCATGCAAGTCACAAGTCAAGTCAAAGTCAAGCCAAGTCGAAATGCAAGTCAAGTGGAAGACAACTTCAAAAAACTTTACATTTTCCAAAACATCACTTTTTTCTTTTAGTAGGCATTCCAATCCATGAAAAACCTATATCAAGGTGTAGCAGGGCATGTACATGTGTGTTATGCAATCATGGTAAAGAACTAGTCTATATAAGTAGTATTATTGGCACTATGGTCGAGACTGGTCATATAGTATTATATACTGTATATTGTAATGGTAATACAGTGTTACATAGCATATAAACAGCACATGGTACAGCACAGAGTGTCCTCTGGCCAGCCCTGCAATTCAACTCTAGTAATTATTGCACTGTACATTGTATTCACTACTTACACCACACCTATGCTACACTTATACTACTTACACTGTGTGTACTTGTGACTATGCATTGTGTAGTCTCACGTACACACAGCCTAGATATTGCCTGAGTTGTGTATCCTCATAGCTGACCTTGATATACTCTGAGTGCTGCTAGTAGCACTGATCTAGTAAAAATGATAAATAGGTAGGCAATTGAGACTTTTTTCCATGTTGGTTAAACACTGTACAAAATTTTTATTTGCCAGATTGACTTGGCAGAACCCAAGTCAAAATCACAAGTCATTCATGTGTCCAAGTCAAGTCAAGTCACATTGATGCGCAAGTCAAAGTCAAGTCAGCAAGTTGGCAAGTCCAAGTCAAGTCGACTTGTGACTTGACTTGGCAAGTCAAGTCAAATCTATGACTTGGTATTTCTATTGTGCTATTGGATGGTTATTACAAGGAATAAAATGGTGGGAGGAGGTTCGTCGCTGATTAATCTGTGTGCAGTGGTCGCTTCAATTTTCCAATATGTTTGGTTGAGTCGCTGAATATTCATTGAATTGAGTGGATGTGTTTGTCAGTATATAATATCATTGGCGTGAGTGCGACTATACATTGTGGCAGTAGCCTTTGGTTCGAAAATGTCATAGAAACAATAGCAAATGCTAGTATTAGCTTGCTATTATAAACTCAGGTGAAGTAACCATGAGTGACCAGATGGTGTAATGATTAACTTGCTTATTTGTAGACTTTAGGGTCACAGGTGCATGTCCCGTGGAAGGTGAGCCCTTCCACTCCGAGCCCAGCTCCAGTCACTCATACAAGCTTAAGCTTCTGACATTCACTAAATAGAATGACTGAGATGCATGAGTAAATTTTGTACATGTAGCTAAATTTTAGAAATACCTCAGTGCTAACTTGACATTTTGATGTAGGCTCCATAAACGTGTGATATACTTTTAGTCAGTATGGTCAAATTGGCGTTCCGCTTATTACAACGAGTACCATCATATTGGGGACGATATACGGACAGATGCATTAACTCACGATCTAAACCAGCCAGATATGTTGGTAAGTATTTGATATAAAACTAGTGTTGTTGAAGATTAAGTAAAACGTTGAATTCTATAAGACTACACCTACAGTAAATCGTATCTCTCGTGTCACATTCAAGTGCATTGAAATTACTCAATTTAGCACACTTTAGGGAGTGTAGGTATTAGACAGAATATAGCTAAATGGGAAAAAACAGCACAGTTACTCAGAAATTAAAATTGCACTCTTTCTTTTAGCTGATAAGTGTGCATTATGATAATATGAGTTGCACTACTTTATGAATTGAAGATGTAGGTGTGGGTGAGAAGTTTGACAATGGAGAGTAGTACTAAACACTTTGTTTCATTTTTTTTCTCCTAATATTTTGATAACAGTTGACACATCCCGACTTTTCTTTCCATTTGTCAAATCTGTATGCTTGTACAGCATTGCGGGGATGGGTAGGGGAGGATCGAAGACACTGGTGGGTGTACACTCACGAACATCCGAGCACTCAAGGAAACCAAATGGTGAACCACAAGCAAGATAGAGTACTAGAGAAAGAGTTCATGGAAGATCTTATAGAGCCAATTAAAGAGTGGACTGTTCATCTTGGTGACAGGGTTAGTTTGATTCTCCTTTACTGTAATAGCGCAATAGACAGGAGGTTTTACCCACTGTAAAGAGTTTGCCCTGGCTTTAGACCTTAGCTAGTTCACTTTCTGGCCGACGTACTAATAATGAAGTTGGCTATGTGCCCAAGAACTGTTATTTTCATTAACTGGACACCCAGTTAGCATTATTTTGTTTATTCAGAATATAAGCATGTTAAACAGTGTTAACTCTTTGCAGGTTGAAATTTTAGTTGGTAGAGACAAAGGGAAGCAAGGACTTGTTAATAAGATTGTTCACCAGCGTAACTGGGTTTTCGTTGAAGGGTTGAATAAGGTAAGTAATAGGAAGGTTATTACATACTTAAATAAAACCAAAACACTGGACTTTAATTTGTTAAGATAATTGCTCATTTATATGTAGGCTACATTTATATCTTTTTGAGTTGGCACATGCTGGAATGGCAGGCATTCAATTGTTTGCTAAACTAAACCAGTGATAAAAGCAAAACACTTTAGTCTATACCATGTCCACCTATTACATGTACATGTATATACACATATATAAATAATCTTACACAGGTAAAGTTGCACGGGAATCAGAAGGAAAGCAACTGGGTCATCCAAGTGGAATAGGAGACTAATAGGGTTACTTCACTATGTTTTGTCTATTTTCTTGTAGCAATATACAACCCAGGAAAATGAGAATCTCAAGCAATTTGTGGGGCTAGACATGCCACTAGATGTCAGCTCGGAAATTGCTCTGGTAGATCCAGTTACAGAGTGAGTATATGCCACACAATAATGACAAGTGTTCCAATTGCTGTCTGGTAGAAGTGCTTGATGTAAAATGCAGTAACATACAAGATCTGAATATGAATAAGCTGATCTCGGCTTAGAGATATACATGTAAATGCTGGCTAATATTCCAACATTGGAACACATTTATTCGTGTCATTTTGATATTTTTTTTACCTGCGAGCATTAATGAACTTGGACTAGAAATCTTTGAGACAGTGCCACTGAAATTTTTTGGGTGTTTGCTAGGCTGTACTAAGGATCTTCACTGTGTTAGGGGACATTCGTAATAGGCCAATGCAGTAACAATGCTGGGTGGCTTATTGTAAAGTTACTCCCCCTGTGTCATAATGCAGTTATGCAATGTGATAATAGAATGAATTATTATACATTATATATTGATTGCTCTATGCACAGCTCCCTCGCTGCGAGGATTCCTTATGCCCTCTCTCAAATGCCTACAATCTGGGACAAAATGGTATTAAAATTCTGAGATATTATACGATTAGGACAGGAATTTCTTTTTGTAACATGTACAATGTAACCACCATAGTATAATTATAATAGATAAGATCATTCCCATGTAGTGCGACTTGATAAACAGCTAACAATATTAAGGTCACTGTACCTCTTGCTATGAAAAATCGAGAAATGGAACAAAAATTCTTAATCTACTGGTACACATGCTGTAAATTCACTTCGGAGTTGCCCCCTCTCTTTAACTTTTATTGCAACTTTCTTTACACCACAGCAAACCATCTTCTTCCCAACACCATTTTACTATATTTAGGAAAGCTGCAGAAAAAGTGGAGTGGAGATACACCAAAGAAGGAGAAAAAGTTAGAGTGATACTCCCATCAGGTGCTATTCTAAAACCCTCTCTAGCTTCTGAAGTTCTACCAGATGGAGTGAACCCCAACACATATATAGGTGAGCTATCATCTTGGTATATTTCTTTCTTCACTGTTCTCCGTACATTATAGCATCTAGATCATGCTAGGTCTTAATTTCAATAGTCTAATGTGTTACAGCAGAGACTTTCAAGTTCTACTTAGAGATTAGGAGAGAATGAATGTTGTATGACATGGTTTTATCCTCAAGGCAGGTCTGCCCTCACAATGCTCTGGTTTTTTGACAGACAACAGCAAAACAGATACTACAGAGGCTCAACTGAAGACCCCCACTTATAAAGCTAATTTGAAGACGTTTGAACAAGATATTATGGACAGCATGGGTATAGTAGAAGAACGAACGAGGGGGAAAACATATTGGTATTGATTTTGTATATTTTATTTGCAGCTATTACTCAGTAATACAAATAACCTATGTACATAAAATTCACTGTAGCATGTCTCAGCACTCCTACAACACTGCACAGCTCCAGGAGCAACTTCTATTCAGTAGTAGGCTCTTCTTGGATTATTCTAGAAATCAAAACACAAACATTGAGCAATAATAGAACACTTTTCTACCAAGGCTTGGACTTGGTAGCTCTAAATTCAAGTGGAGACAATAATATTGTTGGCAGTGTAATAGACAAGGTGGGCGTAACTTACCAGTGGGTTAGGCCTGAATCTATAAGCCAACATCATTCGTTTTCTGTAAGCTTCAAACTCATCATCATCAGCTGTTAAATTGTGAGGTCTATCCATTCCAACTCCAGCACCATCTAAGCTAGTTTGGCCTCTACAATTATTCCCATACAGAGACTTGGAGGACTTTGAAAATCTCTGCTAAGCACTGTAATACTATGATAACACGAATTTAATTTTGGTATTATTTGAAGCACATTACAGTATATCTGCTACATTTTGGAGTTATTTGCTCCTTACAAACTAATACCCAGAGTTGTCTTTCCACTCAATATATATTAATACAAACAAAGAACAAAGCTGCCTTACTTGTTGACAGGTGCTGTAATTCCTTGCTGCTTAGAACCGAGTCCAGTACCCTCCTCCCAACCCATGTTCATCAGCATCTTGTATCCAATGTTTTCACAAGTAATTTTGAAATCTTTATAATCTGAGAGATCAGGCTCCCTGCCTTCTTTTAGTGCCTGGAATCATAAGGTTTATTATAATCAAAAGTTATAACATAACTAGATCAACATAACAGGCTAAAAACGGTTATTCTATACTTGTAGGATATATGGCAAAGCAAATAAAATTACCATATCAATATATTGCACATAGACTATAGCTGAAATTATCAATTAGAACTACCAAAGATAGCAAAAGGAAAGATGGCACACTCTGGCCAAAAACTGTCTGCCCCCCACGTGGTCTGTATTTGGCAAGGAGTTGTCCCACCTTGTGTACAAATCAGACACGCTTTCTTACAACAGTTCCATATAAACACTACCTACATGTATATACATGTAAAGGAGATCTTATGACAAGATACTCAATATTGCAATTGTTTAATTCCGAGAGTGGTCAAACAGCCATTCAAAAACACAGTAGATTGATGGTGGGGAAGTGAATCACGGAACATCGAGACTGGCATATTTGGTGGGACAGGGTATTATATTATTATTGAGCGAACTATCTTTTCAACTACTGCTGTCACCCTAGGACTAGACAGTAACTAATGACTGGTACTACCTGGTAGGTTTCCATAAACTTCTTTAGCTCATCAGGTGGCAGAAAGTCACCCATATGATGCTTCCCCCTGTTTTGTTTGGTCAATTCATCAGCCCAATCTCTAGTGGCCGCCATTTCCCTTTTTCGAAGTTTATGTTCCCATGTACCACCTGGAATGCATGCTTCAATTACTCATCAGATCACAGACAATAACGGTACTACATTGGGAGACATGAAATGTCAAACACCTCATACATGGTAGAAGTGATTCAGTGAAGGTGGGCATGATGAAGTTGATGAAGATGATAACAGATTAAATTCAACATACCCTCAGTATCTTCATCTGAATCGTACGCATACATTCCCTTAGAAGGTCTGCCATTGAGCAGGGCTTTCTCTGCATCTTGCTGAGCCTTTTGTTTTTTAGTTATCATCTCATACATTTCATTCATCTATAACAAAGAAGTATACATGTACACGTAAGTAAAAATGCCCACTCCTTATTACCATGAAGCTATGAAAATCATAAGGTCTATTATAAACATAAGATAACATAGCTAAACTAACATAACAGACTGACAACCGTTATTGCAAATCTGTAGGACATTTGGTGAAGCAAATAAAAGTGCTATTAGTTTCGGAATAAGTGATGTACATGTAATTTACTCAAATAACAATACATTGTACGTGCAATAATCGGCGATGTCTTAACTCATAATCTGAAAAACTTGCTAACTAAATGTAAATACACCACAAAAGCAAAAGGAATTACCTGTCGCTGGTATTCCAGCTGTTTCTTTTGTTCCGCTGATAACTCCCCACCTGTCACTTGTTTAGCAAGCATTGCTTCCGAGGATAACTGTTGTGGGGCAGCAACTGTCCAACATACAAAGAGGCTGTTAGTATAAAGTGTGGCACAGTTAGGTGTCAAAACACAGAGATGGTGAAGAGATCCAAAAGCAACAAAATACATGTATATAGACAGAAGAAACGGGCAAGTGGAGTCAAACCTGCAGGTGGCAGAGCTGCAGCAGCGGGTGCATCACTGAATCGACTCTTCTTTTTCACAGTGGTGGTGATCTGTGCTGTCTGTTGACGTATCTTAGCTTGGAAGGCTTTCAATTCAGCTGCTTGATCTATGGGTCTGGTCACAAATGGTTCATTAGCGTCGGCATGCCTCTTTTTCAACAACTAGACATATAATATATTATATATTCATGTTAGTTCTACAGCCATATAATATCGGTGTATAAACAACATGCACGATTGTTACTTGCATCAGGACCCTTTAGGTAAAAGATTTGATAATATTAATTGGCAAAGCTTCCACATTCATTGATAGCATGCTACTGGGAACATGATTATAAAGAAAATGTAAGAATATAAACCAACCCTTTTATGGAAGCTTCTAGATGGATCCTTTTCATCATCACTCTCCCCATCGGCCTCCTCAGCTCTTTCACGCTTCAAGCGAGCTTGCTCCAACAGTTCTCGTTCAGCTTTCTCCTTCACTTCACGCTGTATTCGCTCTATTTCTGCCTTTTTAGCCCTTTTTCTCTTCACTAGCCTCATGTAATATCTACCAGCTTCCGTATTTGGCTCGCGAATGAATCTGAAGAGTGGCAAAACAAACACCATTACGTGATACAGCCACAGTTGGTATATCTATACATGTGTTTAGCAGAGAGCATCTAATAAACCTGCACAAGTCATTTCCTGTCCGAGGCTCACCTGCTCCCTCTCATCTACATTGTGCAGAATACTTACCTATCGGAGCTGTACACAGCCGGTGTGGCAATTTAGAACAGCTTGCACACTCACCGAAGACTGGTATCGGTCAAACTCCGAGCCTTCACTTTCCTTTCTTCCGTTACATCACCATTGACTATTTGCTCAGCGATCTGCTCTATCAACGTTTGCTCTTCCTCTGTTAAGGAAACTATCAACGCCTACGTCAGTATAGCCTTAAATCACCCGCTAATGAGTCACACCTATAGCCCAACCAGCTTATCAATTACTTAGCGCTATCACATCATGCTACTTGTTAGAAGACTGTAGACAATAAATGTATAGAATATGAATGAAGTCTGTCACATAATCGATTAACTATTTTCAAGTATCATTAATTCCATATTATATAGACATGGCTGACATTAGTACATGTCAATAGTATACTTACGATCATAATCTAAGTCGAAAACATCTGTGATTTGAGTTGATGGTTTTTCTTTCTTTGGTGCAACAAGGAATCTAGACTTGAACGCTAATCTGTGAATATGTAATTATATTGCATGAGAGAATTCAATTATCAATGCTTACTGTGTCCGCGGCACTAGCCAATTATATACTTGTATAACTACGTAGTTCACCAAATTGTGGGAGACTAACTCAACTAGATCCAGTGCCAATTTTTTAAGAAATGTTTGTACAAATAAATTGATGTTCCAGTCAGAAAACAAACAGCACCAGCTGTGGAGTCATCATGTTAGGCCTAAGTACTATAATTGATTTCATACCATAGACATGAACTCTGGCCTCCCACATGGAATAAGATGCACATAGAATTTTTTGAGTGGGGACAACCCTGGCAGGCACAGAGAATCATGGTGAAATGGATGCATCTACAGTAAATGTGTATATGCATGTATACAACTTACTGTTGCGCTGTTTTCAAGTTAGGTTTATCTTTTGGCTCTTGCTTAACTTGATCTGGAGAAGAAATGACAAGCATGGGAAATTCTCGTATTGCTATTTAGTTGCAGGCAGAATTCAAAATGTGAAGTCAGAACAATCCACAAACCAAGGCTCACTTTAACCAAAGCAGATTCTGTTAAGGGACCAGAGAGTTTGCAATCAATTAAAGAACCTGGTATCATGAATAGGCTTATACTATTCAAGCTGACACTTACTGGGGGAAGCTCCCACTTGCTTCTGTGCATTTTTAAACTGTTCAAGGAAGGAGCCATCATTCTTTATTGTTCCTGGAAGAATTTGTTGGGCATAGGAAGATGGCTCTATCTTAGTCAAGGCTGGCTGACTAGTTTGACTGTTGTTGCCTGCATAACATTGGAGAATGAATTTATGTAACAACAAAATATGTTCATATGAACTGAGGAGATCTATAACATGGTCACAAAAATTATTTGGAAAAAAACATAACGATTAATTCCAAAGAGATACATGATGAAAGCAACAGAAGGCAAGCAAATTTGTGTAACCAAATAGGTCCAGCACCTTGGCATTTTAAAGTTAAAGCAACAACCCACCTGCACTGGATGTTTGCTGAGCTTGTTGCATTCGCTTGAACTGTTCAAGAAAAGATCCATCATTTTTTAGTATTAGTGGAGGTGTATTGGTACTAAAATAGAATAACCAGACACAATGCACCAGTTGTGCATAGTACAGTCAAGGAACATTAAATGATGGTAGTCAAATTCTAATGATCTTCCGACGAGCTCACACCTGCCAAGTACTTTTACATTTAGAACAAGAGTCAAACATATACATATGTACATGTAGCATGGACTACTATCAACACAATAATGTAGAGGTTCACTGACTTGGCAGGAGAACATTGTCAATTTGAGTTCATAGGGAAGAATAAACACAAAGCTTCCGAAGACCAGTGTTAAGAACCTGCATGAAATTTGCGTTAGTTAAAGCTTTCAAAACAGCAACAGAAGAAATCTTCCAATTACATAGCTAAATTTCGCGAATGATAGACAATGCATGTCCAACGGGTCTAATATATAAAACCACCTTGAATGAATTCCCCTGAACTTATTATTCGCATCGCTCTAACTGGTGGGCCTAGCACTCTATATCTGGTAGACCTCATGCTCTAATTGGTAGACCTTATGGGAAAGCATAGGTTTATCTGGACTGTTACCAACCACAACTTGACCAAGTTTTCAGCAATAAATGGCAAAGAGGAATCATATAGGCCTAAGCCTTCAATAACACAACTTGCCTTTACAAATATGCTGTAGGCCTATACGCTATTGCTATATAATCCCAATGAAATAACTTACTTTGGATGTGAAGACATGACAGGTTCAACTAAAGCAAGATGTAGCAGAATCCAGGGGAAAACCTGCAAAAAACAGTTGAATGTTTCAGAACAACTCTTCCAAGATTATGGGTAGAAGACAAAACCAACAGTTAGAAGAAGGGCAGATAAAGTCTTCTTGATATAATTTATTTTATAGGATTCTATCTATTGAATCACTACATCTCTCCTTGTAAAGAGAAAATTAACCGACACCCTAAAAATTTATCAGTATGTTATCGAACTAACCAAGTGTTTACCTGTAGTCTTGTACCTGAATTTTGTTACTTCGTGATATCAGCTTAATGTGAATTTTAAAATTAGCTTGCTAGTAGCTCATCTAGAAGTTTTGGATTAGCACCTATTATTCCACAGTAAGGTACAGGTTTGCATTGTCGTTGAGCTCCAACTTTCATTTTATTTGTGGTAAATACAGTGCCCCGAACCCCAACACCTAGTGATCCAGCAACAAACTTCGGCCTAATTTTGAGACTACTAGAAGCAGGCTTCCTCACTGTCCACGTGTATTTGCAGCTGAAAGGCCATACAGAAGTCGCACATCTGCTTTAAGATAAACTTTTAGGCTATACCAACCAACTAAAAGTTAAAGCAATAGGTACACTAAAACTAGCTTAGAGCTACCCTGATTTTAGCAACAGAATATTAATTAATAGGCTGGTGTGATGTTTTATTACTATACACTGGACTGACTGGTACCTATTCATCATTAGGTATAGCTTACTCAACACAACACTCAGCTTTGCTGTGAGCTCAATTATACCTTAGTTGTATTACCTGAATTGGCACCAGACCAGAAAGCTGAACAATAATGAATAAATTGTTCGCCACAAATTTGTGATAACCAGGTAGGAATCCCACACCATACAAACATATTCTATTGATATTCTACTCAACAGTGACATTATAATACTATACTGGTCTACCTAAAATGAGGTACATGTAGTATGTAATTTGTCTTGTTCTCTGATCTGCATCTCTGAGTACTCTTCTGAGCATTCCAATTAATTACTTGTCATGGCTTCTACTTTAACTTTCACTTTCGAAAGTCACTTTGACTTTGTAAAATTGTTCATTCCATTTTAGATCACACGACACTGCAACTCTACGACAAGGATTTGACAATCGTGAAAATAATACAATAATTATTATAATCATAATAAAAAATAAGCATTAAATATATTAATTTATAATTATAATTAATAACATAATGATAATAATAGGGATAATAATAATTATTTATTCCATAAATATTTTTATTTCATTTTTATTTTAATTTTAATTCAACTATTCAATTGTAATTGTTTAAAATAATACAACATTCTCCAGTTTTTCTCTCTCTGACCACATAGTACTATTTCTAAATTACATGACCCAATAAATATTAATATCATTATGATGTACATGTAATCCTAAATGACAACTTTTGTTTTGTGAAAAACTGCTAAATCCAGCATTATGGGGGCTGACATGTTTGACCTAGCAACGTGATTATAGGTCAATATAGGCTATAGGTCTTGTGTGAAGATTAGGATAGGCCACAGTTACCCCTCGTATAACCCAGCTACTTGAATTCTAGGCTAACAGCCGCACTAAGCATTATGCCTGAGAGGGGTCTCTTCATTTTCTATTACAGCCACCCCAAAGACAGCACATATCGACGAAGATGAATATCTTTGTGCAAATCTTCGAAATCCAGCAAACTCATGTCGTAACGCAAACCGCGTGACTTGTTCAGCGACCGACATTGCCATACTTGTGCGCTGACTTTCGGAGTGACCGTATGCTTGATTACTAAGTGATTTATTTTCACTCCTACAGTACTACTGTTTCTTGGTCCTATAATGTAACGAGTATTCGATGGGTGAATAGTCACATTTCCATACAGTAAGTTATTTTGTCACCTCAGGGTTACTCCCGTTTGCGCTTCGCATGGGTTTCTATTGCTACAACTATTACTATTACTATACAATACCAAACTATTACCATCACCATGACCGTAAATAAAATATAAATATCTATGTCTATGATGTTATGTTAGTATAAGTGTTAGTAAAGTTTAGCTAGAATAAGACTAGGCGTATTCTTTATTTGACGCAAGAATAATATAATTTATTTATCTGGTGTTTCTGCAACAGTGATTTTTATTTTAATTTTATTGACTATTTTAAATTTAAATTTAGTTTACTAGTAACTAACTATACTATCACTATGACTGTGAGTGAAACGGAGTACACAACACCTGCTTGGGTGAAGAACAAAGCCTATCTCAAATTGAAATTCCTCCTCTTCTCCACTCTCTTCTGAGGCTAACTCAAGGAATCTTTGTTATCTTATGAGTTATGAGTAAGCCTATCATAATCATTCGGCTCTATCATAATGATAATCAGGGATCAATTTATTCTTCTGTCACCATGTTATGTAGTGAGGATCATGCTAATGATTATAATTATACTATAACTCGTATCGATATTATTTATTCCATTGCCCTCTACTGTTATGTAAGGCTGCTTAGCACATAATAGTTAAATTGCCATGTTTTTCTTAGTAAATGTTAGGTTATCATCTCTAATCACTGAATCTTGGTTGTTTCATCGCCTGGTCAGTTCCGTGCATAATCTATTGCTGTAAATCTGGATTGAGTTTTTAATTCCTAGCAGGTTTCAGTCTAGTATCAAGCCTAGCCAGTCATCTGTGGTTACACGTTTTTATTTTATAGGGTGGTGAATTAAAATCAAGGAGAAGTTACTGCATAGAACAGTTTCCATGGTTTATTTTGATAATTTAATGTGAATGTTAATTTAAAATATAACCACACTGACATGTAAGCTATGTGAAATTTGGAGGATGTCAATTGTTGTTGCACATGATAAGCATACACAAAGGGTTGCTTGTTAACACTAGTAGCAGTCAGTTTTATATGATATAATCCCACGTGGAAAGTTGTCAGCTTTGTTGCAAATGTATAGACATGCGGTAAATATGGCCTCTTTGATAATGCATTATGATATTTGTTTATTGTTTTGTGAGCAAAACTGTTGTTTTTTCTTTTCCAGTTAACCAGAGAGGTGAAATTACCTGCAACTGCTTTCATCCTGTGCCCCAACGAAAATCTCATTACTTGTGTAGCTTGTGGATTTTCACAACCATCCACCAGGTGGGTGGCACTAAAGGTGTATTGACGTTTATGAATACAGTCATTGCTCATAATCAAAGGAGCAATGATTCCGATGCAATGTCTCCAGCCCTGACTCAGGATCATAGTCAAAATGTAGCTGACACAAATGACTTTGATGCATCCTCTACATTGGTATCTAAATTGAAAAACTCTGTGTCCGACAAGTCGGTTAAATTTGGCGGGAAGACAGAAAATGGTTACTCCAATGGAGGAGGGACACTTGACATTGCCCAGTATGAGAGACCAGCATCGAAAAGTGTTGAACCTAGTGAAGTCGGCCAGCTCAAGTACCATTCTCAGCAGCCCATTAATAATGTCAATGAAAGTATAAATATGACTCCTCGGATAATTTTGCCTACCATCAGCAGTGCTGACGAGCAATTACCAAATGAGCCGGACTATTCGAGAAATACTGATGAGACACATTTCACAACAGGTGGTTTCAATGAAGCTCATGGAAGCAAAATTGCGGCTGCTGAAAAAGTAACTGAAAATGTGATTTCGGCTACCTGTAATACTGCATCTCATATTCCAACTGTAGCAGAGTTGTCAGATGATTCTATGAGTATAGAACGTCGAGTATCATGTGTCATCAAGAGGATACGACATATGCAAAGCATTTTAGCTAACCGTCACTCTAGACAACAGTTGATGAAGTTTGTAGAACAACAAAGTGAAAACCAAGCAGGTGTGGCCACTTCAGAAAATAAAGTACCTTCCGTTAACTCACATAACCACTATCATGATTCTGTGTCTGGCAGTAATACTGAAAAGCTTCACAATATGTCATCTTCAACTTTGGTGGACCTTGTTCAACGTATGAGAACTGGTAATACTGTTAATAGAATAAACGACCATGTAGGTGATCGAAAAAAGCCAAAGATGAATTTGACTACTGATGCTAAGCTCTATGTTCGTAAGGCTGTAGGTATCACTAGTACAACTGTAAAACAAATACGAGACGATATTGACTCGGATGCGACGGAAAGCAGCTCTGGTTGTGAAACTGATGATGAGTTCATAAACAGTATTGCACAACCACACCTGACCAATCATCAAACTGATTCACATGGCGAACCGTCTCAAGTTCACACTTCTGGCATGTGAGTCCCATAAGTACATCCAATTGTGCGAATATAATATTGTCTACTCTATTCATACTCACTGCAGTATAATATTATGCTATTTGGCGTCTGATGTCTTGTTTAGAATATTATCCAAATAGCCTAATATTGCTATGACTAATAATGTAACATAATATGTTTTGTTGGCAATATTTCAGCAAGAAGAAAGGTTGTTGGAGATGGACTAGAGATCGTGCTATGATTGTCTCTAGGTGGACATGGTTACAAGCTCAAGTGTCCGATTTGGAATACAGAATCCGCCAGCATGGAGAAATACACAAACAACTACGGGCTGCTAAAGCTCCTACAGCACCCCTCTCTTTATCAAATAGGTTGCTTTCTGAAAATGACACTGAACGAGCTGCACGCTGTATGCCTATTCAGCTCTCCACTTCACGTGGTAAAAGACATAGACTTGTGCATGTTTCAAATGCACCCAAACTTAGTCAGAAAGCCAGGCGCCCCATTAGCATACGCTGTCAATGTATGAGGTCATTGCGCCGATGTGCAATTTGTGCAGGTCACCATGACTACACCAAGCCACAAGATATTCAGCTGCTTCCCTTTCCAGAAAAGGTTGGCCAGCTCGATCCTACCTTTCACCCTGTTTTATCTTTTGGGAGAGGTATGTACATAGAGTTCCTTGAATATGGTTAGTAAAATATATTTTTGTCAGCATTAGAAGTTGTTTTTATTTCACCTATTTTCTTCTGTCCTTAAAACAATTGTTCAGCACCTCAGTACCATACACAACTTTCTATGCTTTTGTGGGCTGGTGTTTATTCTCAAATTGAGTGGTTGAAAATTACCCCATTTTAGATATAAACTCTGGAATAGAGCTGGAAGAAGTGATTAATGCTTCTGATAAAAGGCATTCAACTTCATCCCGGCCAATTCTTGATAAGAAGCTTATAAAGTTAAACAAGAAAATGTTGGCTGAGACTTTAAAAAAAAAGTAAGTAATATGCGTTGATACCCTGTTATTCGTTGCCATGTTCCCCTCACCTATCTCGACACGAACAGTTACTATAAGGCAAATATTGGATTCATTTTTACAGTACCTTTAATTTCAGTCATTTCTCATTGTTGTAGAAAATTGGCACTGAAGTTGAAGAAAGCCACGGAGAAAGAAAACCGCAAAAGTAGGTTTACTTTATTCAAAATAATACCATCTTCAGTGTACAGGGGCAATACAAATATTTGTATCTCTTGTGTATGTAATGTATATGTATATGGATTGTTGATGGCATCTTGGCAGTTCGTCTGTCACTAGGTGGAAGCTGCATGACTGTCTCGTAGGCTTACATAAATCATCATTCTACCCCTGGTAGTTGTTGCATTATGATATTTTATATATATAGAACGAAAAGCCATGTCTACTGATCGCTCTCTTGAGAATCTGCCCAGTAACAAAGTCAAGAAGAAGAAATTCGATTCAAAAATTAAAGGAAAAAAGAAATTAGGTAAGCTTATTGGAAAAAGGTTGCTCTTGTTTTATTTAAACTGATTTATATTCTTCAAGAACTTTGGGAATTATGATTGCTTATAACACCAGGGACTGGAGATATACGAACCACGTGTATATTAGGTGGCTGCACTAAAATCATGGTACTGTGTTTAGTAGGTCACCGAGTGAGAGCCAATTCAATTGGCCACCGTGTCAGGACCAAGTCCGTGCAGAACCTAAGCGACGATGATGAAGAAGAATTGATGGAGGAAGAATATGCTGAGAATTCGCTGACTCAGAGTGCCCCGACTGGTGAACTGAGCAAGTCCACATCTGCGTCTATTAACAAACGCTCCCAGTCCTATGATATTGATGATATAGTTATTCCATACCACATTGCTTCTACCACAAGAGTCGAGAAACTTCAGTATAAAGAAATAGATACACCAAGGTATGTTTCACCAGCTGTAGTTGCAATATAGAGATAAGTTGGATCCAAATCTGTAGTACTAAATGTATTCTCATATTCTGTAACAGTTTTTTTGTTGCTATTTTTTGTTACTGCGGGTTGCATATTATGTACATGTAAGCCTATAATATAACCTGAATCTATAAATGCTGCTAGTGCAATATATCTAGCTTGGTAATTATATCTGCTCCGTAGTTATCAAGCTATAGAACACTGCTCATCATCCTTTGTACCGTGTGATTGTGAATGCACTTGGATAATATCCTGGAACTGTTGCTATTAAAACCGTTGATGGGAATACGTGTTAATGAAAAAGATTTACGTTCATTGGGTAGTTGTCTATTTGAATTTCAGATGGAGAGAGTGTGATTTGAACGGCAGTACTGTTCATGAGCAGCTACGTCGCCGATCTTCCTCCATGTCCGCCCCAGTTACTCCAATGACTCCAGCGTTAGCGGAGAGTAGTCTGCCAGGTGCACAAGTGCCAGAAACCAGTACTGATGTGGAGCCAGTTGATCAGGCAGATGGTGAAACTAATACTGTAGCAGCAGACACTGCTGGATCTGATCCTGCATCATTGTCAGCGCCGAGGTCATGCACAACCTCCCCTCAATCTTCAGAGGTGCGTAGATGTAGTACATATTAAAGGATCTCAACAAGTTATTACTCTGCTTTTGTTGTGGTTAAAATAATATGATGTAATAACAATATTATAGCATTTTAGGAGCCCATGATATTTGCTATGGCATTTGTTTTCACTGGGGAACTCTTTGTATTGCATTCATAAATGACCTTTTGTCTAATGGTTGCCTAAATTGTTAACCAGTGATGCATGCAAGATTCCAGAGATGGTATGTTATTACTATTACTTCTGTTTAATTCTTTGAATGATGTAATGAACAAGGACAATTATATTTTTCAGGTTGAGGACTTGTCAGATCACAGGTACATTGCTAGGCATAACGTGTGTGAGACAAAGGAGAAAGCAAGATATATGAATTTTGTCACCTCAAACAGACGTACCAGAATGCACAGTTCTACAGCAAGCGGATACAAAAGCAACGTTATGCCATCCCCTTTGTCTCCCGGCGTTCCAGTGGAAACTTCAAGGCAATCAATAGGGAGCGATGCTGGCAATGACATACAAAATAGCAATAGTCGAACAACATCTATACCTCTCAGCTCTTCCCATGATGCAGTGCAAATGAAGGATGAACTGTCTGCCACAGATAGAAAGAGGAGCAGCTCTTTTACAGGTAATGATTGTTTAGATATTGTAGATATAATATGCATACATTATACAATAACTTTACATGCATAGGTAGATTGCATGTACTTGTTCCTTTTTCTGCTGGTACAACTGGGACTGCAGTCTTACATGTGTTGTAGTTCTATTTTGGCATGTCCAGTAACTGTTAAAGATAGTTTCATCATCATTACTTGTTCTATTTCATCACTCTTGCATGCTAACTAAACAAATAATAATAATGGAGAGTAGCACTAGTGGCACTAGTAGCAACAGCGGTCATTCATGTTATGTTCATAGAAGCATTTATGTTCATTCAATATGTACAATGGCAACAATATACATTATCATATTAATAATAAATTGTGTAGTGTGGCAAAGAGACTGTTTGCTCCATCATGGCCATCAGATTTTCAATTTTGTTTTACAGCAAATCGGCCCAAGAGAGATAGTTCTCTGTACATAACTGACAAACCCGATGTTTCTCCATGGGCTAGACGATGTTTCCCTCTCAAAGACGATGATATGAAAGAGTTGGAGTGTAAGCCAAAGGCACCTAGCAGCAGTTCCTGGGATAACATGAGTACTGAGGAATGGAAAGTTATAACTACTGAAGATGTTTCACATAATGATAAGAATCCTTTAGTGCTGAAACTTTCCAAAACATAATAGCTGAGAATATTCTATTCCCTTTCATTCTATATAAACTGTACTCACTTACTGTATATAGTAGTAGCATATTTCATCTGCTAGTAAATTGTAGTTAAATCCATTGTACAATATATTGTGAATTATGATTTTATTATGACACTCTTGTATACATTTATATATTTTTAAACACACCCCAAGAGTACTAATCATGATTCCAGTCACTGTCTCTCAATACTGTAAATATGTCATGTTAAATCTTTGTACACATACATACTACCATGATTGGCAATGGTAGTGCATGTACTATGTATTTGCAAAATAAAATCATTATACAGCTGCCATTATGAGCAGTGTTGTAGCCTACACAAATGTTTGTTTTATTGTTACTCTGAAATGTTGGAGATAGATAACTGAATCTCTTGATAAAACCACTAATTAGCAGTGGCTGGAGACATTACTCCATGGCAAGGGTTATTCAGCATTGTAGTGTATTAAAAGAAAGATTGTATACATGTCTTGGGCACTAGAAATACAATGATTTACCAACTACATTTCACTTGTAAAATTTGGTTAGTCATTTTCAGGTCCAGAATGGAGAACCATTTTTTTTAAATAGTCAAGTACCAGTTGAGCCAGCTACAGTTTCCAATATATGTCGGTATGAGTCTACACATTCATTGTAAAGTTTGTCTAGGAGTTCGTGTTTCTCTTTTCTGGACACTTGACAGGCTTCATACTCGTCTGGGTTGAGAACTTTCTTCATTTTTCCAAAGTCTTTGCCACTATTCTGTAGGTAAAATATATTATTTGCAAGATATATACGCGTACTCGTATATACAATGTACATACGTCATTCAACATAATGTACATTTTATATAACTATAATGGCAAAAAATGCAAGAGATACGCTGTCAATAAATATATTCACCTGGAATGGCTGGTGCAATCTTTTCTTTACTTCAAGGCGATATTTCTTTACAAGATCAGCTGTTGTACTCATCTTTAATTGAATAATCTCATATACCCGCCGGCATTGTTTCTAGTAAATATCAGATATAAAATGTATGTAAATACATGTACAAATAGACAATGATTAGCAGGTGCTTGGAAAACCAAAAGGACTGATGGGCTGGTACCCGCATAACGCATATGCAGAGTTGGTTTCATCAACCATTTTCACGCATTCACATAGACACTAATATTACTCATCCTTTCCAGTGATAAAATATGGAATTTGAAGCAATTAGAACTTTAGAACTTCAAGGAATTAGCAGATTTTAAAAAGAGAAGACAATTTTAAAACAATCACTCTCACCTTATTTATTTTCAGTTTTTCTTGAGTTTCTTGAACAAGTTCCTTAGTAAAACCACGTCTGATATTTTCTGCTGAAAATGATTCCAGATTCAAGCAGTTCTTGACGTCAATAAAATCTCTCAGCCTTTGATAGTCTTCCGAAGGGTCTTCCACTGTGAAAAATAACAAAATAGGTAGGTCTAGTAGCCTACAGGTAGGTATAGCAGCACACAGGCATATACAATAGCAACCTACAGGCAAGTACAATTATAGGCAAAAATACAGACGTCTACAATAGCAACCTACAGGTAAATATAGTAGCCTACAGGTAGGTATAGCAGCACACAAGCATCTACAATAGCAACCTACAGGTAAGTACAATTATAGTAACCTACAGGCATCTACAACAGCAACCTACAGGTAAATATAGTAATATACAGGTAAGTATAGCAACCTACAGGTAAGTACAATAGCAACCTACGGAAAGTATAGCAACCTACACATGAAAGTTTGTCACACTTTGGTCTTGCATAATATCTGTTATTCTATAGATTATTTCGGCAGAACAAATTGACTCGGTAGGTAGAGATGGTTGGGCATTACTTGGGAAAAGTTTAAAAACTTGACCACATCTTGCTATATTGAAGGCTAATGATTAATATACATGCAGAATGTGCAGTGTCTCCGTTATTGCATCAGAAAATCAATCAACTTTGGTTTCTAATTTAAAACCGAAGACAAAATAATAACTTCTGAGATAAATATTGTTGATTGATTACCAGTTATATCGAGAACCATATCATTGGACCAGCATTCTCTATAGAAAGTCTGTAAGAGCTCAGCTCCATGTCCTTGTCTCTGATACGGAGGAAGGATGAGCACCTGACTGGGGAGTAATAAGAGATTACTGCGATGGTGTCGTGTATTAATATAGTATACTGCTATAAAGGTAAAATGGGGGATGTAAAATCTCCTTGCCTTCTATGTGTAAAATGATATACGTGTTATACACAATACATGCCCATAGTCTAGAATGGATGACGTTGTGATATATGATAAGGTGGTGTGAAAGTAATCATACCTGACTGATATATAAACCTAAAGGTGCAAACACACGAGAGCGTTTTGGGGCGAATTTGACGCTCGCAAATCGCCAGAGTGCCAACGCTCTCAAAACGCTCGAGCTCAGCCTGCCCAGGTATTGAGACGAATCGCTCGACGTCGATTGGCTGGTAAACGGAGTTAGTAAACATAAACACGTGATTAGCGCGGGGTGAATACACACCGGCATGTCATTGGGTAATGGTTAAATCTCCACGCTCTTCGTTTGCCCCGTGTGTTTATCAAGGACATAGCGTTCGACGCTTGACCAGAAAACGCTCGCCCCAAAACGCTCCCGTGTGTTTGCGCCCTAACACTTGTGAACATCAAATTATTATAAACAGGGAAATAACTTTGCAACTGTATGTATAGACATGTATATATGCATGCTTTGTGTAAAAGTAAAATAATACTGCAAAATCAAAAAATGGCCATAACCAGATTTTACAAAATAGGTTTACATACGAATTATCTCTCATTATTTTCTGGAGACAAAACAGAAACATTCCCTGAAACATATCATTCTAGTCCCAGCACCAAGGCTATCCGATCAGGTTTCAAAGCGACACAAATTTGGAGTTGTCCTGGCTTAGATCTGATGCAAGTCCTTATGCTATACAATACCAAGTACTCAATATTATCTCTCATCACTATTGGGCACCATGTAGCTGGCAGCAAAACTGAAACTGAAGGCAGCAAAGCTCGCATTGTTATTGTTGTAAATGCCTTTGAATAGTGGGAGTAGATAGTAATGACAGGTGATTTACATGTATATGTTTATATAATGCGGCATCTCTTATCCAGGTGAGCAGCAATTGGTCTGAAAGTTGCGAAGTTGTGCCCTCTTATTGAGGTTGTAAGGGGAAGACAATTTCTACAGTACATACCTGATTCTTGGTCTCAGTAAGGAAGGATATGCAAAATATGCATAAACAGTTTGATATCCTACGATATAGTAAAGTTTGGAACCACGTGGGGTCTGTACCTTCTCGTATCTATCAAAGAAATCAATTATCTAACACGTTTTTTGATAAGTTAGCAGCATTTGCTAGGTTCAAGAAGCATCTCAAATAGGCTAACATATTATGCCAAGGATATAAAAAACATATTGTATGAACTCGGTCATCTAAAAACAGCTTCAGCAACTATGGGACAGCCTACACATATCATATTACGGATCTATTAATATAAAATAAAATGTGCACTGACGTTTCAGACAACTTTCTCAACAACATTATTGTACCCACTCATGAACAGCGACCAGTAGGTAATTTGTATCGAAAATGAGAGAAAGAAAGCAACAGTATGCCATTCCCCTCAACCATGATACGATGCATATTATTATAATACATGTATATAGTAAACAGAGAGAGGGTAAATCCCAGTTATACATACAATAATACTATCTACGGTAAGATATTGGAATAATAACATTGTTGCTGAACATACTCACATGAGGTAAAACGTCCACCTATCATCATCAACATCAATGAACGAGGCAGCATCTACATACCACAGGAGGAATGTCTGTAGACGCTCATGGTATGCTTTGAACCCATGTGCATCAACTGTGTTTTTATATATTTCAAAATCACGTTTCACTCCATCTAAAACGGGATACTAAAATTATGAAAAATCTCAACAGTATCTAGGCAACCACAGAGTCTAGTTAGTAGCAGATGACTAAATATCAGCAAGAAACATCCAGTAGTTTACTTTAGAGTATCATCAAAACACACATGTTTATTGGTGATTAACTGTACTCCAAACAAATAATTCAAATTTACGAGGTATTGTACTATAATAATTCGAGTATAATACACATGATTAAACCACATACACAGGCCGGCTGGATGAAGGCGTAGTAACTTACCAAATGGTACATAAGTACCATCGTGTGATGGAAAGCAAGCTCTTCCACTCAATGTTTAGTTTCTGTTGCAAGGATGATTATAAAGGCCTAATATATATATTCCTGACATATACAATTCTGAAATAACTTGTACCTTTGGATCTTGTGTAGCAATGAACCTTCTCTCCAAAAGGTGTAAAGAGCTCGTCGTTTGAAAGAGAGGCAATAAATTCATCCTTGTTTGTGTGAAACCCTGCAGGTAAATGCTTGGATAATTCTCTCAGCACATCATCAGCCTACAAGTGCACATACACTAATTTTTCGGAGACATTGGGCCGATAATCAAGCAAAACATTCCATGAATTTGTTGAATCTCCAACACATTGAAATATATACTATATACTAGCACTACATAGGCCTACATATACGATTTACTTAGAACTAAGATTTATGAGCACACTTTCTCCAAACAGATATTCAACATGAGCACACTTCCTATTTCCAAAACCTAAAAACATTGGAGGTCAGCAGAGCACAACTTATTACAATATAAAAACCCCTACGGATCCAACATGACATGGTGAATTTAGTTCACAAACAAAAGTTATATAACAAAACAAACCATTCAACTTTCTCACCTGAACACCATCGAAGTCCTCTGGTTTGATCACTTCTTTATAGTCAATGTTGACATATGTAGAGAGTCTAGAGGCTGAGTAGTAAAGTTGAACCTCCAATCCTTTGTATCCAAATATAGTTTCACTAAAACATCACTGAATCGGTATTACCCAGAATTGGTCAAATTATATTCAATAAACAATTCATAAAATTCGGTATGTCAATATTTATTAAACAAGGTAATGGATTCACACCCAGCAAGGGGACACATCAACAACCTCACTTAATAACAAGAAGAATCTCAGGCTTGGTTAAGCTGAACTGATCTACATGTACAAGAATTACCTGCTTCCAAAGATCTGATGGCTCATTTCAGGCTGGAAAGAAGTGCCATTGTCCAAGTCTTTGACTGATTTTACTATAAAATAATATAGCAGGGCCACTTCAAGTAGAATTAGCTAAGACATATGTGTGGTATTCATCCTGTAGACACATTACCACTACTAGCTGATGCGTTGGCTGCTAACCACAGGATTTATTCTGCTAGTGTATACTAAGCACACTTCAGCAAGTTTATCACTGGTATTAGATAAAGGAGTAGAGGGCGGGGAATGAGGCCCATCTCAACCAAATAGGCCGACATGAAATGCAGACATGTTGTGGTCAGGGTGCTTCACTTTTCATCGCTGACATGATATCATGACATAATATCTTAAACTTCCATGCAAAAGATGTATGACTAATTTACAAATACGTTCATTCTTAATTCTCATATCAAATTTTTGATTTGATTTGTGAATTTTATCGCGTTGAGATAGATCTAGTGATTCTAGCTCAATACTGGCATGGACCAGACCACACATTGCAAATAACATAGCTGTACATGGGATATTTTAAGACGAGCCTCTCCTCCCACCCTCTTATGCTTTGGTTTGATCTCACCTAATCTACATTTTATCCTTGATCGATTATTGAGGTGTATAACTAATGTACTATTCTTCAGTAAGCGAACAAAAAGATTGTATCTTACCTAACTTAAAGTGGGTGACTTCATTAGCATCACATTTATACTCTTGAAGAGCAGTTTTAGCGAAACTCATGACTATAAAATAGTACAGTTGTTAGTTGTATAAATGCAATTACATATGCAATTAAATGTACGTGTACTTGATAAAAAAAAGTTAACAAAAATCTAAAAATCTATTACCACATGCCTAATATTGGAGGAAAGCTAGAGAACAAAGTCTGACAATACACAAGTTAAAGTAGTACAAGATTCAAAATATAGGTATTTTAGTTAGTAAGTTCATATTTTGGGTTTCAAAATGATATGCAACTTGACTTGGTTGAACATGTACAAATGGCTGTATTTGAACCCCAAAAATCGTTGAAATATAGTGATTTTGTAAAAGCTCAGGAAATTTTGCCTGGAATTTCCAACTATTCATTGATGTCACTTGTCTGTTCAATATGAAAGAGCATTCACATAGTTGAACAGAGAAACAAAGACAACCAATGAGAGAGTGTTAGTTATAAATAGGTCAATTGTTACCATTGTTACTGTAGGAATAATGCTGTTTACAATATTATAGTTTAGTTTATTGTACTAGTGCACATGACTAGTTGACCTATTAAAACCAATTGTAAGCAAGCCCATGTTCATTGACAAATTTCAGCAAATCATCGGGACAAAAGTAGAATCCCCTTCACACATTAGTAGTTGAAGAATTAAGCTATGTACATGTTGCATGAATACTAAATATAGACCGGTGATTCATAGTAATTTGCATTAGAACAATCAGTGTTTGCGCGGCTCATAGAACTAGTAGTCAACGTGCCGCTTGATCGCACTAGTGATAACCTGAACAAGTGACGTCACTTATTCACCTATTGTTGAATAGCTGAGCATTTTTGGCAATATATAAACTTTACAGTCTGATTACACTGAAGTAAATAAAGTAAATATAGTCAATTTGCATATCATCTTGAAGCTAAAAGTGTTACCTAACTGACTAGAATGGTCAAATCCTCAAAAATTGAATACTTTAAACAAGATTTGAAAATAAACATTGAACCATTTTTCAAAACGGATACATGTTGTTTTGGCACATTATAAACTATGAAAATCATACATACTGTACATTGTCTAGTATAGAACACCAGTTTCAACATAATTAAGAGATCGCCAGTTTTCATCGAAAATTGACATTTATAATATAGATATATGCTCAAAACTACAATATCGTGATCTTCTGTAGGCCTACCAGAATGTATCAGCGGATGCAATGTCAAGGCATACAGACAGCAAACCAATCTACGGAGACAATGTTGTCATTGATGAGGTGAAAGGTAATTCATAACAAATCACATCTATACCAAATACAAACATAAATATAAGAAGACTCGGGGTAAGCCCATGAAACAGACGAAACACTGTAGCCTACCAAGTAAAGAGATATAATACAATCCGGTTGGATGGCCGCAGTACTCATCTAGTAAAGAGACCATCCTCAAACCTTATTTTGAGAATAGGGGCTACCTCACCATTTGCAATGAACTGCTAACATTTCTAAGTAGATTGGTTACACTGCAATCTGAATGTTTAGCAACATTGAAAGACCTAACTGATGGTCACCTACAGTGTGGCCATCAGTGTGACTTTCCGTTTAGTTGCCTAGAACAGTACACGACATTGAGCAGATGATCAGGAGTTGCAAAATATGTAGAGTATAATCAACGGGTAAGGAACCGTTACAACCAACAGCTACACCTACATGACCCCGGCAAATGCTAAGAACAGCTTTGTTATGTCACCAAGGTAAACCATACTTGTTAGTGACAGATTCACTACTTTTCCATGCTTCGTATTTTCCTTCGAAGGGAGTTGTTTCACCCTTCGAAGCTCCATTCTAGCGCAATTCCATGCTTCGTATTTTGTTCAACTGTTTTGCGGCAAACGCATTTAAGTTTTCCCGCCTATGACATCATAGTACAATAACCTAGTGGATTAAAAATAGCTACGCGTTGTCTAATGTGAATTCAACCGCAACAAGGAGCGCACAGCCAAACTGACGTCATAACCATAATGTAGTTATCAACAAGCAGTTATTCAAGCGTGAACACTATTGTGCCAGCCACAGATAGTGTACTACTAACTAGTACTTGTACACTAGCTTCGAAGGATGGCACTTCCATGCTACGAAGCAATAAAAATCCCTACGTATTTTCGGAAATACGAAGTCTCACGGTCGAAGGAGCTTGCTCCTACGAAGGTCAGGAAATACGTATTTTGTGCCATTTCCATCCTTCGTATTTTAAATACGAAGCAAAATACGAAGCAAAATACGAAGCATGGAAAAGTAGTGATTACCTTTATCGATACATTAAGATTGCTTTACAGCACACTAATGAAAGCAATAAGCACACTTTCTATGTCTTAATAGTATGGAATACCAATGATGATTATTTCTGGCAAATTGACAATGGTCCCCAACATTCAGCTAAGATGCTCAAAGATTTTGCAAATTCTACTGATTCAGAAGTGGAACATGATCACCCTTAGGCCTATAACCTAGAGCTAATAAGGCATCTGAAAACATGGTCAAACAATAGTTTTACACCTTAAGGATCCTCTCTTAGGTCAATTAATATGCAGAACATAACCTGTTCAGGGTCTATCCCCAGCTGAACTACTGATGGGTGAGAGATTGCGAACCTAGGTTCCGGTTGCGCAACTACATGCCCCCCAATTAGGCCTTCTGAAAAACTTCCCCAGTATTTCAAGTACTGCAACAACCAATACAAGTATAGAACAAAAGAGTCCCATGATCGACATCTTACCAAGAACCTTTTACCATCAAGAAAAGGCGGATATACTGTATACAATTTTAAGGCTTTGTTGAAGGATATTATATGGCCTGTTACAGGGATTTCGCCTGATAGAAGTTATACGATTGATCTAGATAAAGAAATCTAATGAAACAGGACTGCCTTTGTAAACTGATCTATTACAGAGGAAACACAGTCCAACAAACAGTGCATGGTGTCAAGCTTGCTATAAACCAAAGATTGTAGTCCAACCCCCTGTAAAGGAGGACTACCACACTACCAAAAAGTATCAACCAATAGCAGATTGGTGTAATTGTGAAGAATACATATCAGAAACAATATACTTCCAACTCTACATGAGCAGACAACATCAAAATGTGGAGAATACAGCATATTACCAGAAACAATATATCCTTAACTTTACAAGAGCAGACAACTTCAAAGAACTGTTATCATGACACCGTACAATAACCCACACATAGCTGCAGTGTTATCCCTAGCTGGCCCAATCATTATTAAATAGATTTAGAGCTCCCTGCGACAACTTGATGGAATTGACTACGACACATTACTATTAACCAATCATAATTAGTTATTTCTTTCAGTAATAATATTATATTATAATATAGACTTTTGTCCTGGTATAAATACCAGATACATGAAGTTTTTAAATGAGTGGGATTTAGGTATTCTTATTAAGTAGTAGCCTAGTATTCTTTGTTCGTATTTTCTATATAATCAGTCTTGAAACCTTAAGTCTATTTGGCAGTAAGATTAGTGTTCAAAGGTAATGGCAGTAGTGTTCTTAAAATACTAAGTGTCTATGAGTCTATAGTAATAATCGGATTTGAGATTTGAAATTAGGTAGGATTTTCATGAGAATAACGTGGATATGAATTGTATTAATTATAATCTTGGATATTAATTATGTCTTGGATAATTAAAGGAAGTAATATTGAAGATATCCACCAACTCGGTTGTTCATGAATAATAAGGAACGATTGATATATTCATGAACCGTACATATACATAGTATCTTGATTCACCATATAATTGGATAATTAGGGATAATAGTTGGTTTCCAAATTTAGATTGCATATACATTATATCATTGTAATTAATTATCATCGTCGTAGTATACTCATGTAATAATGTGATGGTACAGGACATTTGTATACGACTCCAACTCCAACTCCAACGAAGCTCCATCGCACCTTAAGTGTTTAGTAGTTGTTATAGCGCTACTCATCTGACACTCACATTCTCATAATTAGTGTTCGTATACTTACCCTTAACTGCATTACATGTCCAAACCATTAATTACTGTCTACATACGTGTCTCCATGTGCTAATACTCACTACTTATTCGCGTATTGTTCCACTATATAATTGTATATAACTGCATGAATGTTACTAAGTCTTTTTAATGCCTTTTATACCCATGTACAGAGGCCCGACCTCTCAGAATCCATTGATATTCATTTTGTACATGAATTGGACCATTATAAGCAACTTTTGTAGAACCCGACCTATTTTAGGTCGGCCGTCGGGCTTCTGGCGGCCATCTTGTTGCGCAACTTCCGGACGACCACACGTCGTCTTTTCCCGACGTCACGTCGGCCGGAAGTCCTTATACTATATAAAGGGCACTGTTTTACTGTTCATTGTCTCAGTCTACACTTGGCTTTCAATAAAGACACATCTATACTTGATACAGAGACTTTCTCTTCCTTTTACTAGGTCATTCGCTTAGCGAACCGCCTACTAGGTCGAACTACTCTCTTTCATTGTATAGTCTGAAGGTCGGACTTGAGATCAGATGGGTCGTCTTTGGTAGTATTTGGGCTACTGAGACCGCTCGATCTTTCATGTAATGCGAAGTCCTATTACCACTCATAGGCACTTCATTTCTGGGTCGATAGTCGTCCAAGGACGACCGCACCAAATCACAGAAACCATTACAATATTTAGGCTGGTCAGGTTGACAAATTGCATAAGGGCACAATTGTTGTCTCCTCGTTCGGTCGATAAATAGTCTGCCTTAATTCTCGGACCTCCTGATGGAACCCACTCAATATAAGTAATCTGAACATAGCTTTAAAATATAGTATTAATTAAAAGTATTCCAAGAGGCCCGGTAGCCTCTCCCCTCACATAACTATGTAACCAAACAAATTGCACACTGATACTGTTAGCCAAATAAGGCATTCGTTTATAATTATTTAGTGTACAATGTCTTCAAAGATATCTAAAGGTACAGAGAGAAGTGCAAAGAGAACATGAATAAGACTTACAAGTATGTCATCACTGATTGCTTCATGCGATATTAACAGTCAGTGATGTTATGCTCGTAAGTATGATATTGCACTCATCAACTCATACGATACTTATACTAACTAACTGTAGCCTACTTAACTTATTGCTTTTCATTTAGATTTACATTAACATTTAGCCTGTTATGTTTGTTTAGTGTCATATCAGTTGGTAAGAATAGAATTATTATAATAAAATCAGACTCATCTGATTCTAATAAGATGCCAGTTTCTACATCCGTGCCCAATAACACAATGTGAAAGTTCTTCAGACTCAGTCGCCACTATGAGTCAATGAGTATCAGTATGAGTATGAGTGTCAAGTGTAGACTGTAGTGTGACTGTGACTGTCAGGCCTAGGGTCGAGGTAAGAAGCTGGATATAGCAGGTAGATCACTGTTCAGGCCTACATTATCTTTTGCGCCCAGTTTAAGAAGACATTTAGTTTTCTTAGTGGTGCAATAATCATAGTGAGTGTGGGTCGAAATTACAAATTAAAAGGTCCTATTTCTATTACATTTTCAAAATTTTGAGCAGTACAAACACTTACCCGCCATAACTGGCTTCTTAATATAGTTTGTAGTTGTATAGGAGATCCGGAAAAATGCTCCGATGTAATATTAAGCGACACTTACCTGCGGTAACCATGCACAAGCCAATATTGCATATAGTCTCAGAAATACACAGTTTGCTTTCTACATAAGACTGATTTTTTGCAGTGAATTACTTGATACAACTGTTTATAAATTTTTAGCAACTAGAAGTAGCAAAATTATACAATTGTACACATTGTGCAAATAAACTTCGCTTTGTACTACTAAATTATATTTCTTCATACTTTGCATCTTTGAGGGTACAAATTGAACACATGCACGTTGACATTTCGTGATTTTCTGATGTTCACAGTTACTGACCGGCAGAAGAAGTTGTCGTTGCTGCAAAACGAAACTGGTGCAGAATTTTATTTTTATTTGAATTAGCCAGCGTATGCAATAGAGTATGAAAGCTGAGAGAACAAAAGACGTGAAACATCATCATGAGCCCCATGTATGTAAGCTTAAGAGACATCAGAGTGCAGCAGAACATTAGTACATTAACATTAGATTAGATTTAAGATTATTTTTATTTTAATTTTAATAAATTTTTATAAATTTATATTATTATTTCAAAATTTATAAAAAGTTAATTTAGTTTACTAACATAAACATTGCATGAATTAAATATTATCACACTGTGTGTTGCTAGTACGTAAGTAGTCAATGTTTATGACAGACATTGATTATTTACATAGCAGTAACACACGTTCACGTTGTGATAATACTAAATACTTGCACAAGCTTGAGTGTGAAGTGGTAGGAAAGAGAAAGCTAGGTGTAGCAGTTTGAAAATGAGTTTGAAAGTGTGAGTGTGCTACGTGCCTACGAAAACTAACTTGGTACAGCTGAGTCGTTGTGTTCGCACATGGATAGTGCCTGAACTAAGTAGGTAGTTAGGTTTGACCCTCAGTTTTTCTGCAGTATTTACTCTGGAACAAAGTGGTTACTGGCATTGATTATCATAGCCTACTCATGCTTGCTACATGCGTAGGCTACACTTTTAGCCGTTGCAACTTTGATCTTGGAGAAATATGCTTTTTAGTCAATCGTTTGATTTATGTATTACCTTATCACATGCTACACTGACCATTGCATTGTCTACTTGATACTAACACCTGCAATAAATATAAAATATTGTCTAATTTTTATTTTGTTGACTCTAGTGGTTTCCGGCTTGTGGCTCTCTATTCGATGTGGCAAAATGCGAATCACTGCCTGTGAGTGCTTTGTACTATTAACACACTAATCATAGTTTGGCTTAAAGTTCTATGAATTGGTTTTTGCTCATTTGTATTTTAAAAAATAAAATATTGGAAGAGATTTTGTCGACACAGTAAAGTTGTGATAGCAGTTTAGACTTTTACAATTATCCTATTGCACATACATGTAATTTTGTTATGCTATTGTACTTAGAACCTACATATACTTGATATTGATAGCCTAGTTTAGATTTGCCTATGGTCATCTCACATACATTCATGTTTTGATTTATACCATTTTTAGCAACTTCCAAGGTCAAAAATCAGCCGTGCAAGCCCCGAAAATCTGAAAGAAGTGTTCCTTAGGGTAAGAGCTACTTGTACAATGTACATTAATAGTGTATTATCCATAATTATTTCTATTGTAATATGTGTGCCTGGAATAGGTCTATTTGAAATAACTTTGGTGATTTATTGTATTTGTGCATGTAAAGTCACTAAAATCATAACAAGTTTGTTATTTTAATAAACAAACTCTTCTCTGGTTAGGTAGGTTATTGCTAATTAATCTAAAGGAAAATTACCAATTGCTTGTGCAATCGATTAACTTTGCCCATTTTAGTAAAAATTATTTCAGATCACTAGCTATTTCCGCAGGATCACGCATGGTATGGGTGTGCTTTTTTACTAGGCCTATCAGCACCTAGAGTTGGGACTAGGCTCATATATTGATTTGTCATACACACCAACTTAATTATAAACTGAGTAAATTTAAATTTTGCTTACCAGTCATTATTTTCACACATATTTTGTTACAAACTCGTTGTATATAATAATTATGGTCGGTCAACATGGAGGGAGAACGTGTCTTATTGTGTGAAAGAGATTTGAGTGGATATTTGTCTCATTGTAATCATGTTTTATACTATATCAGTATGCCTCGAAAACCGTGGATGGGGAGCAGGTCATGACCTACACTGACTTCATTCAGAACTACCTCGGTATAATGCAAGAAGAGAACTTCAACCAAGACACACTACAGTTACTCGGTAAAACAGTAGACAGTTTATGTACTGGGTAGGTTTCTCAATAAATTATCCATTGACAGGGTAATAATCATAATACAAGACTACCAAAAATAGACAATCTTTTGCGTCAACTCCTAGTTTTGTTTCAAATATTAATTTGTCAGCATCAACTTCTGTATACCATTTAATCGCTGGACGGTGTCGTTAAATTAATATTATATGTGTGTAGTATCAGGTTTTTGTGGTATTTTGTAACTGTACAGTCACGCTCACCATGTTCAAGCTAGCACTCATTTGTTTTATTTAACCAGTTTCTGTTTGATTTGTAGCGAAACAGTTGAGTTGGATGTATTACATCACTGAAAAAGAGGTAATATGCATGTAGTTCGAGTTTGAATTATGAGAAATGATTGGTTGTTGATAATTTTAGATATATAAACTTTGATGAATTCCAACACTTTGAGGGATTGCTGTGCCAGCCTGATGCCTTATACAGAGTCGCCTTTAAGATATTTGATAGGAATGCTACGGGTGTTCTATCATTTGGTGAGCTATAGCAGTTTTCTGCAGCAAATTTCCTGGTTTTCAGCTGTGTAACATCTTTTCTCCAAACCCGATACCCTGGAACGTATACCGTGTGTTTGCCAACAGTGCATCTTCTATCATAAAGTTTCAAAATAGGCCTAAATTGTTGTAAGAGTATGTGTGGGTGTTACTTATGTATGTAGAGTATCTAACCCATGGTTTCTCGTCTCCGAATTTTTTATTCAAAATTACAGCATAAATGGCCCTGTAACCACACAATCATACCAGTTTTATAACCTCAGGATGTATGACTGTCTTGTATTTTAATCTTTACATTGCAGAGGAGTTCCGTAACACTCTCCAACACACTGTTCTCAACAACTTCGTGAAGTTTAATTTTGACACGGAATTTGTGAAACTGCACTTTGGCTCTAAAAGAGACCGCTCCATTACCTACCACGAGTTTACTCAAGTGCTATGGGTATGTATTGTCTGTCAGCGTCATCAGTCTATATAGGCATAGTGTTTATTAACCCTTATGGCTGTAATGAATGCATCTGCAATTATGTTAAACCAAATTAATACACCTGCTTGGGATTTATCTGTTCAATGCAGTTTAGTATTGAGGGCACAACTCCCATCTCAAATTACTAGATGATAGCACAGTCAGTATAGGTGTATCTCTTATTGGTGGGCAATTTTATAGCCAAGTAGACAGACCATTAGCAGTAGAATAAACATAACTTTATATGGTTTTTGAAAAAATCGTTTCCTCTTGCTTTTTATAATGTGATACACTTTTTGCATTTTTTATACAATTGGCTTGCATGAGCAATTAACAGCATGTTACATAAACTGTGTAATCAGAAATATTCATATCACATCATAATTAATAGTGATCATTCAATCTCAAATTAACCTTTACTTCACTTGTATTAGTATTCCATGATAATGTTTGTACAACAGGAATACCAAGAGGAACATGCTATGCAGGCGTTCAGGAAGTTTGATAAGAACAACAGTGGGGCCATCACGCTGAAGGACCTGAAGAAAATCCTCGTGAACATCTGTCCACATCTTCTCTCTCCGTATGTCGAGGCCAGCATTTCTAGGGTAAGCAAGGAGAGCTTCTCTCAGATAACTTTCAGTCAAGATGCATCCATCAAACATTGTTTAGGTTTTTTCTTTACCTTTGAGTTGCAGTTGGGTAGTCACTGGATCTAAGTCAGTCAAATGGGTGCTGTCTGTATGAATCTCGGCATTTTACCGTAGTATTCATTTACATAATTGGGTACACATATATTGTAGCATGTTTGATACTAAAAATATGATCATATCAGCTACTTTGTAAACAGTCAAATAATGGAGTAAGCTTATATTGTTTTAGTTGGGGGATGCTGATTCCGAACTCGTCACATATCCATATTTTAAAGGCTTGATCTCATTGCTCAATGATATGGAGCTGATGAAGAAGATATACCTCTATGTTACAGACAAACAGAAAGACAAAGAGGTCTCACAAGGTGTGTTACCTTACACCTTGTGGTTCCTACTTGAACATGTTCAAACTGTATGACTCTATTAGTAAACCAAAATGAATAAGCAATGTCAAAAGCATGTGTTTCTCTTTGCCAAAGAACAGAGTACAATAAACACCTGGATCATTGGGGTCAATTTTGGTAGCCGATTTTGGTAGCCGATAACTGAAATAATCTCTATTTGCAGGAGAATTTATGAGAAATGCTCAAAACTTTACTCAAGTGACACCGATGGAAATAAACCTACTGTATCAACTTACAGACCTTATTAATAAGAATGGGTACGTTCCTCTCAGCTAATTGGAAAGTCACTTCGAAATATGGACTTTAATTTTGCAAATTATTTTAGCAAAAAAGCATCAGTTTTGGGATATTGATTATATTGTATTGTAAACTACCCTCTGCAATTGACAGAAACTCCAGATATGATTGTATAATTTATACCACTTGGTATTGCGATTATTCAATACAATAAGAGATAATATGATTTATTATTCATAGGCGTCTGGTATACTCTGATCTGGAAGCAGTAGCCCCACTAGACGTTGAGAAGATGCCATACGCCCTGCAGTCCATCACCTTAAGTGTAAGTATTTGCAGTTTAATGATATTTCCAGGTTTTTCAAAGAGCAGATAATAGGCGTATTTGGAAACTGTACTGGTTCATATAGGACTGCTTTAAATGTCCGAAAGTTCAGGCTTGACTAATGCTTGCTCTGAAGGGGAATCCCCTTGTTGATGAATATTATTATTACCAGGCACACCTTGCGTTATAGCTAGCACTATATTATTGAATAAAATATATTGTTATTGCCACAAATTGCTATTTATAAAGCTTCACGGTGCCAATATCCGAATATGCCTAATAGGCGCATTTGGATATTGCACGTGCAAGCTTTATAAATAGCAATCTACAGCAATAATAATTTATTTTATTCAATAATATAACCTAGGTTAGGTGTGCCTGGTACTGATATTTATTGTTAACAAGGGGAGTCCCCTTCAGAGCAAGCATTAGTCACGCCTGAAAGCTTAAGCTGTGTTCGGATATTAAAAGCAGTCTCATATGAACCAGTACAGTTTCCGAAGTTGCCTAATGTCCGACTTCCTATTATAGCATCCAGTATCTAGTTCAGTTAAAGTTGTGTATTGGAATGTGTTTGGTTACAATGGGAACTTTCTTTAAAGTAGATTACGCTGCTGCTGCTGTTGCCGCAGGTCTATGTTCTAGCTCGTTTATTGTAGACTGTTGCTAACATGAAGGAAGCTGATGATGCTCGTAGTGCAGGTCAAAGTACTTCCATGCAGATCCTAGAGAACCTCTATAAGTTCATTCTCGGCTCAGTAGCTGGTGGTAAGTGCATGTATATGCTCAGTAGCTAGCGGTAAGTGCATGTATATACTCAGTAGCTGGTGATAAGTACATGTATATACTCAGTAGCTGGTGGTAAGTACATATATATACTCAGTAGCTAGGGGTAAGTGCATGTATATGCTCAGTAGCTGGTGGTAAGTACATGTATATACTCAGTAGCTAGTGGTAAGTACATGTATATACTCAATAGCTGGTGGTAAGTACATGTATATAGTGCACAAGACCACATAATGATATAGTCGTACAAACTGATCCGTGTACTTCATATGACCTTGCTCTCTGCTTATAGCTACTGGAGCCACGGCAGTCTATCCTATAGACTTAGTAAAGACACGAATGCAGAATCAGCGTACATCAATGGTGGGAGAGGTCATGTACAAAAATAGCTGGGATTGTTTCAAGAAGGTGTTGAGGTTTGAGGGAGCTGGTGGTTTGTACCGTGGTCTGGCACCGCAGCTTGTCGGTGTAGCTCCAGAGAAAGCCATAAAACTCACGGTGAGGTTCGATAAATAACAACAGGTGGAATAGACTTTTATTAAGCGTTTATAGTTGAGCAAGTAGTGTTCTTATGGTTTATCAACAGCCTATGGCGGTTCGACTATATATTTAGCTCCACTATGTTGTATATTCACATTTTATTGGTCAGGGTGCTGGAAAGGACAATTATAGTTTATGACAGATAAGTAGAGTGTTGGTTACTGTCATATTTCATAGAAATGTCGGCCTACAGATATAATCTACACATAGTTGTATTATAAAATGCATTTTTTATTTCTAATCCTGATCTTCCGATACTAGTCCTAGTATCATCGTCGATGGAGCGGAAGAGTTGTGTTCTTCTGAAGATGACATTAGGGCTAGTATCGAAATAACAGGAATAAAAAGAAATCAAAAAAGCGTCTAGTACTTCTTCTTATCATAAAACTTCTAACCCTCACCAACATCTTCAAACATGTCAGCTATTATAATAATCTGGTAGATGAATGATCTGATGAGAGGAAAGTTGTCTAAACCCGATGGAAGTTTATCATTTACGGCAGAGTGTATAGCTGGTGGTATGGTAAGTATTTGGAATTGTCTTACCTTCATAAATCTATATAAATATACTCAGCCTAATTCAGTTGTGTTAGCACAACTCATTGGCTGTTGAGTTGTGCTAGCACAGCTCATTGGCTGTTCAGTTGTGCTAGCACAGCTCATTGGCTGTTTCTAGTCATACCTATGTTCAAACACCTTTGTTTTATAAATTATGTTATATTATAGTGACATCCTGTAGGTTCCCCATAAACCAATCAGTGGTAATATTATACAAAGTGAATTGTGATATCCATTATATGTACTTTTCTGAGCTTTATTTTGTTTTAGAGCTAGTACTCCGGGTCTGTTTGCATTGTCCATATATACCTGTGGCATGTACAATGTATATCACATTCATCTCCTGTTTCAGGCTGGTGCTTCACAAGTAATGTTTACAAATCCGCTGGAAATAGTAAAGATTAGACTACAAGTAGCTGGTGAAATGACATCATCAGCCAGACCCAGTGCTATCTCCGTTATTAAAGAGCTCGGCTTCTTTGGTCTATACAAGGTGAGAGCATACGACTGTATCCATTTTGTAGCATTTATAATTTGACAATGTTTTGATCTAAGTTGTATTTGTTCACTCAGTCGTTTAAGTACTATGTAGATGTTACATGACCTTGTGTGTTATTCATTCACATGAAATATATTATAAACTCCACTTCCTCCTTGTAAATTCACATGGTTTCTCACTGGATTCACCTCATCTGTACATTAGTTGTAACAATTCTAGGGTGCAAGGGCCTGTTTCCTTAGAGATATACCTTTCTCTGCTATATACTTCCCAACATATGCTCATCTCAAGAAACACTTTGCTGATGAAAATGGCTACAACTCACCACTAACTCTTCTGGTATCAGCCTTTATTGCAGGTAACCAAGTGAGCTTCATACTTGTGTGTACCTGTATCCACTCACTACTATCGTTTGCAGTCCATTGGTTGAGTTTTCTAATCTAGAGAGCTGTGTTACTAACAATTCCCTTTGACTATATACAGAAGTACATAAATGTGATGTGGAAAGTACACCAGTGTATATTCATCTGACTGCCATCTTTTTTCAGGTGCTCCTGCTGCTTCCCTGGTAACACCTGCTGATGTCATCAAGACAAGGCTACAGGTGGCAGCCAGAGCAGGTCAGACCACATATAATGGAGTATACCACTGCTTCAAGACTATACTAAAGGAAGAGGGTGGACGTGCATTGTGGAAGGGGGCTCCAGGTATGCCCTCACTTTGTGTTGTATACTTTGTGTATTGGCAGTGGAACTAAGGCTATGCATTTTGTAGTTAAAGTCTCATGGATGAATGAAATCTCGAACTTACTGCATACCATGTTGCTAGTCGTTATATCAGCAATGATGACTGGATATGGGTCGACTTCCTTGTTATGTTAATCTATTTATACGTAATAACGGTAGAAAATGTGGATCTGGTGCACTTTCTATCACCATGCATCTATAACGTTCCTCTCTAGAAAAGTAATAAAAACCAAATTAGGACAAAAATTATATTTTGTTATTCAAGTTATATTTTGCAAATGCAAAGAAAATGCTTAAAATTAAAGAATTGGATAAAGGTAATAATTCTGATGTCTGTATTTATATTGTACATTTACTTTATTGCTACTGTGTTTTAGCTCGTGTATTCAGATCCTCCCCACAGTTTGCTGTAACTCTGGTGACGTACGAAATGCTCCACAGGTTCTTCTACGTGGACTTTGGTGGAAGGTTAGTACTCCTTCTTACTCATATAACTAGTTTATTTACCGACACGCTGTGTTCTTAGTGGCGCTATATTAACATATAAACAGTAAATACATGTACAGCAAGGAGCTGGGTTTCTGATATTAGAAAATATTATTACTGTATTGCTAAATAATGACATTGTTTCACCAATTTAAGATTACCTATTCGTGTATGATCTGTTCAATATTGTTAATAGTATACATTTATATAATAAAAATGGCCTTGCCCATAATTTATGAATTTATGCATAAGATAGATTTTTGTTTTATGTGTCAATGTTATAAAGCATGTAAATTCCTTTCTGCTATGGTACAACCACTATTAAGACTCGGCTCCACTAGAGGTCATGAACTTCGACAGGTCGATTCTGCTGTTCTGTTCGTTAGCATGGCTTTATGGGTGAGGCATAGTATCAGTCCACTGGTGGCCTCAATTAATATTCAGCCAATAACTGAAGCTGATTTCTAAGAAACTGTGTGATTGGAGTCATCGTACCTGATGTTAGCCAATTAAAACAGCGCTATGTGACATTGGGAACTAGGAATACCACCATGTTGGTCTTTGCATAGGCAAACAACCGGCGGGCTGATTTGCTCTAAAACTAGGATATGTCAGGCGAAAAATAACAGGTGATCTCCAGAGCTTCAATGTTACCTGTCTTCTGTGAGTACTTTCATGATCACATAGTGTTGTGTGTAATTCCAGAAAACCAGAGGGTTCTACTACAGGCTTCTCCATTGAAGACTTTGTTCCTCCCAACCCAGATCACATCGGAGGATATAAATACGTCAGACCAACTTTTGAAGGAATAGAGACAAGATTTGGATTGTGTTTCCCTAAATTTAGAACTTCATCATAAGGTTGGTCTTCGGCTGGGATCATTTCATGGAGTGTATTTTCACCTTCTATGAGAGAGCAGTTGCTAGCTAATCTGAGGGGTTACCTGCATATATTTAGAGGAATCTCAAAGTTGAGTACATGTCGAGTAGGATAACTCCCACCAAGGTTCTGTTACGTAATACTAACATACTTAACTAGACAACCAGATTAACCATTTTTTAATCTTAATCCATGTCATGACGTTCCAGTTGTAGCCTCGATCTACCTGAATTATGTTGTTTTTGAATCTGCTTATGCAAGTAAATGTGATATTATCTACTGCCAAAAGCGTTTATGCAGTGCAAGAACTCTTACTATATTATACATAGTTTGTGTATAACAACTTTAGGTAATTAATTATGATAATTATATAATTATTTGGTAGACCTAAAAATCTACTTTTTCTTGGTGAATTGTTACAGCTGATATGTTATAGTCTTGCATGTGGTTTGTAACATTTATAATATATTTAATGGTGATATAGATGTTATACTGCATACCTAGTGTATACATTATAGAGAAAAGTATGAATGAATTATGTACTGAAACTTTCTCTTCTCAGTATCCACTCCTAACATAGACAAGCTAATAATTATAATATCATATATTTTTATTCTTTTGTACTTTCTTATAGTTGTGATAAATATATGTTACATACTTCGTTAAATAAAATGAGGTCTTGAACATTGAAGTGTTTATAAACATTTGCTTGCAAATTTAAACTCTTTGTTGAAGTGGTTGGAACCACCAAGTGACGTCGTTTATTATTTTGGTTCATTAGTAAGACGAGACGCATTGTTATATTTTTGTTGACTCCTTATATTTCAAGGTATATCCATACATCATCATCAGAGGAATGATGATGTATGGATATACATCGAAATATAAGGAGTCACCAAAAATATAAAAATGCGTCTCGTCTTACTATTCATTATTAAGATACTTGCTCGCACCAACATTTTCCAATATTTCAGTCCAATTTGCTCAATCACACATTCATGGAGTGAAAAAGGCATTGGCACTCTAAGCTATTGATTATAATTAGAAGTTGTCCTCTCTCTTGAGAAATTGAGAGAGGACAACTTCTAATTATAATTAATAGCTAATGAGTGCCAATGGAAGAAGGCCACATAGTAGATTTAGGCTGCATGTTATTTACATAAGATGCAGCTCTTATAGAATTAGTATAGCTGGGATCAATTTATTGGATACAACAGTGTAATATGTGAACTAAGCTTGTTGAAGAGTAGATGGCAAGTGATCTATACCAATCTTTTAGACCCCACTACAGTTCTCATTCACCTCTCCCTCTTTAAGCTTGCAATGCACCCTCAACTGAGAGTGTATCCATATCAAATAGCTTACTCTAACACTGAGCTATGCTATCATACCGACCCTGTACATGTATATACATGTACATGTAGATGAAGGCAACATTATGATGAAATGAAATCATCGCCTTGCCACCTACTTTTTTGATGGCAGTGCCCCGTTATGAGACTACAAGTAATGTAATTGTACACTGGTAATTGCAATACTACCAGAGACTGATTGAGACTGAGATTAATTTTTTAACCAATTTGATGTACGAGAATTTAAGATTGAGAATTGGTTGCTTAAGCAATCAATTTTCAATCTTAGGGTTCAGTACTTCAGTTATAGTAATATTTTCCATCAATTCTCCCTACAAAATACATTTTAAATGGTCTGATGATATTTTTACTTCATGTCATCCTACAATATGTGTGTTTAGTTGGATCAATTTAAGCCTACATGTACTCCAGTCAAGGCCCCAGATATTGTACAGCAGCATAAATCAGAAAGAGCTAGACGTTTACCTGACAAATTCAGAGACTATGTTATGGACTGAAAAGAGTAAACATACTATTGACTAGGAAACATGCTAGTGACAAGACATTAGATGTGCAAGAGTGAACTATGCACACAGTAGTTATCTTACAGACTATTCAAGCTACATTACATTAGTATAAACACTGTTTTGTCAAACCAAGGAGGAAAGAGATGTTATGTCCTCATGCTAATAGGAGTTACTTAACAATTGTACTAGAAGTCTTTGTTTAGGTACATTACATAACACACTACATATGTGTATTATGTATTAGTATTACATAATGGACATAGTATATAAGCAGAGAGATAGATAGACTTTTCCCTTTTACTATGCCAAGACACCACCAGAGAATACATAAACGTATATATACACTTATTGTCGTAATATTCTCTATACATATACGGTATATACACACACACACACACGCACACACACACGCACACACGCACACGTATATTACATACACAACAGAACAGTAATCTAAATCACGTAGTTGTCCATGATGTGTATAGTAAAATAATCAATTATCAAATATGACAAATAACTCCATGCATGGCACTGATGCGTTAGTTAATAATATTGAAAGGTGCTGCTTCAATGACTTTGTACATAGTAGTTAGTTGCCTTCTCTTGTGCCACTACAAAAACTTTAAGAAACTACTTTTGTCGAAAATCCTCAGAATTCTGTTGTAAGACTTTTCGGGACACTCCAACTGTATTCGCACGTCGCGTACAATCACAGGTTATGTTCATCAATAACAAGAGTAGAAGTTCAAAGCGATCTAACAAAAATAATTCTAACAGAATTATTCATTTTTAATGCAATTATTTTAATTTTACCGCAAAAATGTACACAACATACCTGTCAAGTCTCCAGATTTGACAGGGAGACTTCTAGCTTTAGAGAGCACCTCCAGGACGACTTTAAAAATTGAACCTCCCCGTTTCCTCTAGGTTTTACGACATTCACACTCACACTCAGCCAGTGTGACACTGAGTTGATTATTATTATTATATCATAATCATAATAAATAATTATAATATCAAAAATTAAATATAAGTATTATGTTTATGTTAACACAATACTGTGTTTTTTGTTTTTAATTATATATTTATTAGCAAATTTTCAACAATATTTTGGTAAAGATCAACAGTATGAGTATCGAATATCATAATCATTTCAAATCATGAAACTTTGTGTAGATTGTGTGATAGATTGCTAGATGTCATGTTGAAGTAATCTTGATTAATACAACTAGATTTAATTGCAAGTCTAGTTGAAATGATATGGAACACTTGCACTTGCACTATTCATACTCGTATTGCAAACTTTGTGAATTGTGTAATTGTGAATCACATGAGATGTTAATGGGGAAACTGGTGTTTTAGCTTTTAGTCAAATCATATTTTGCCATCTTGATCTTGAGGGTTTCTCACTTTAAGAATCCCTGAAAATTACCCTGGAAGACCAATTGTTGCACAAATGAGGCCCTCTACCTGCATCGATGGTGGTCACAAGTGACATGCATCATCAAAGGTATACCCTCGGCGGTGCAATCTCAGTACCCTAACTCTACTCTCGGAACACCCTCTACTGACAGCATCAAAATAAAATATCTTGATGTTACTCTTCGATCAATTTGATGCTCACATTGCAGACAATTAGTAATCACAATGATATTGGCTAAATTGTAATTACTAGTGTTGATGATAACGCGTTTAGGGGTAAACAACTCCAAATAATTTGTGGTTACAAAGGCCAAGAAAAAGTTTTAATTGATGCATCTACAAGATCAACAAAAATGATCGAGAATAAGCACACTTATAAAGACCCTATCCACTAAGTACACTCGCACAGTTTTTGCTCATCTTATAATGAAGTAATGAACTAGTCAGCCACAATTATGTTTCAAAACACGGGCACTGACTAGAGGGATTCCTCATTCTGCTCGAACTCCTGGAAGTTCATTCTGCAACAGTTTTCTGTCATGCGTAGTCACCGGCTGGTGACTGCGTCACACAAAGCAATTTGAAATGGGCAACCGTCACCCAGTGTGTTTGCTAAATTAAATGTCTTATGACAATCTAGCCATGCTAAAGAAAATGGCTTTACATCATCCCCAGAAGCTCTGATCACCACGTATGAGGCAAATTCCTTCCATCCCTAGATGATGGACTGACTTTATTCAGCTCTGCATTGCCACATTCATTCCCCTGTTATAATTTGTTACTTTTGCAAAAGGTGATGATCTAGGTTTACGTATCAAGTTAAATTTCGCATGGAAACTCTGGTTCTGCTTTGAATCACCCTTACATCCTGGCCTATTGAGATAGTAATATGGTAGATAACACAGGCCTACACTATAGTTCCAACATAGTGGTTGATTTGTTATAATAAAATTTTATTACATTCATAATAAGATAATCAATCAATATCCAGTCTGACAAATCAATCACAGAAATAGATGACTGCAGCTAACAACCAACTAGAGTCTGATTGCGCAATTTATGAATATTAACACAATTTTCAAAATAAAAACCACAGGCTAGGCCTAATATTGTTTATGATTTATAGTATTGATCAAGATTTAACATTATTTTGTAGGTTTTCTATTTCTATCGCAGGCCTATGGTTTTGGCCCTGTAATGATGTGTAGGCTTAAAAATGAATAGGATAAAATTGGTCATGCAAGTAGCCTATAGAAATTAATAAACTGGCTGGATTTCTTTTTCCCTCATTCCCCACTTGACAACATTGTTAGTTATTGTTGTAAATTGCATATCCTTCAGATTTGTGCAAATGTCTGAATTTGTTCATAGAATTGTAGCATTGCTTGTTATTTCGAATAGATTCCCCAATAGCTACTAATTAATCAAACATGGCGACTGGTATGGATATAACTGAGAAGGATGAAGACATAATAGAAGAATGGACCAGCAGACTTAAGAATATTCGTACAAATCGAGCAGATATGAACATGCTTGTGATGAACTACTTAGAGAAAGGTGTGTCTAATGAATTAGTAGCAGATTGCACAATTTCTCTATCTACATGTACATGTACATGTAGTTATTTGCGAGCCAAGAGAGGACAACTTTAGGTTAGGCAGGCTAGGAAATTGATAAACATGCTTATGCAATCCTGTACACAAGTAGTGCGTTTTGACTAAACAATAATATAGGCCCGTTGAAATTGTTTTTGGAACATAGTCTTTTTATTGGTTCTCTCATGTATTTTGTTTTGCAGAAGGTTTTAAAGAGGCAGCTGAGAAATTTAAACTCGAGTCTGGAATAAACCCGACTATTGACTTGAACACTATTGATAAACGCATACAGATTCGGACTCATCTGCAGAGTGGAGAGATCGAGCAGGCAGTGGCTTTGATCAATGAGATGCACCCAGAGCTGCTGGATAGTGACAATTGTTTATACTTCAAAATTCAGGTAAATATCACTCTATATCTCATGGTCATTACAGGGAAGTAGCATGTTTATTATTTGATCGCCCACTTTATTACTTTACCCACACGCATTAGTAGAGGGTGATACAGTTGTTATATAACGGAGATATGCATGTATATGTATATGATGGCACATATACATGCAGGCCGGCATGTGTATGTATATTATGTTATTTTGGTTGGTTATCCAAAGTAAAGATTTTTAGGAATATCTACTTGTGCATATTTTTATCTATTATTATAAATGTACTTAAAGTGCAGGTTTACAAACATGTTTTTGTAACTGTATGTATTAGTTTCATTGGTTGTACTTTAGCAACAACAGCTTATCGAGTTGATTAGAGAGAATGAGCTTGAGAAGGCTTTGGACTTTGCTCAAACATGCCTTGTTGAGAGGGCAGAGGATGGTGATCCAGTAAGTTATTTAGTTCTCTACAACATATTACCATTTCAAATAGGGTTAGTTGATTAGTCTTGGTCTCTTCAAGACTACTCCAAGATTATATAACACTCGTGAGGGTTATGGCTGAATATAATAGTGATGTCACTTTCTGATTATTGTGAATATTCTTCTCGATAGTGTTACTGTCTTTATTTATCTTAGTAATAAATACACGTAGCATTCACATGGATGACTGGAGTGGACAAGTCACGATGGTTACATAGTGATTTTGTACCTCCATGGAGTTATCTCCTCTTTCTATATTGAGCATAAGGAGGGCACAACTCTCAAATATATGACTACTTTGTTGTTTAGGAAGTATTGACAGAATTAGAGAGAACGTTAGCATTACTAGCATTTGATGATCCTGGTGGTTCACCCTTTGGAGACCTGCTTCATATCGGTCATAGACAAAAGGTAACTGCACATACATGTACATGTAATTATTCTAATAATAATTATAAATATGATGTAGAGATACCACTCACGTAGTAGGTATATATGTACGAGTAAGCTAGAGATGGAAATTTATATTTTTAAGTTCTTCTGCTATATTCATATTACATCATGTAAATTTTATAGCAAATTGTTTTACAAACTAGTATGTTGTCTACATGTACGTGTTCAGTCCCCATGTTAGAATATAACTATGTATGTTAATGATTACATACGTATATCAACACACAAATGCGCTATGCATTCGGTACTTTATGCCACCCTGTATACGTCCTATCTTACTAGTCGCTAGTAAAGTATCATATTGCTTATACAAAACAGTTCATCTGATTTATAGGTGGCTAGTGAAGTCAATGCTAAGATATTAGAGCAAGATAATCAAGACTCAGTACCACAGATTACCAAAATCCTTAAACTACTTGCCTGGTCACAGCAACAGTTAGATAACAAAAACCTTAAGTATGTCAAGATGACAGACTTCGCTAAAGGCTCCTTAAATCTATCATGATGTTCATGCACACAGTAGTTCCATATAACGTTATACAATGTACATGTACATGTGTCTCACAATTTCCATGCTGTGCATATTGGTGTAATTTGTACAGATTGTCTGAATATTTATAGTTTATTATATGCCTTAGCAAACATTACAAATTCATACTAGATAGATATCAGGAAATGAAATTCAAATTTTATATTGAAATAAAAGCTTGGTCAAAATCAAAGTGATGAATATTTTTTATATGTGGAGGATGGCAAAATACATGCAAATAATAACGCTCTCACTACTGTTGTTTACATTGATCAACATCTCCATCAGATTTTAATGATTTTAACTTTACCAAAAGTTTCTTTTCAAAGTCGAGTACAGTAGTCGGTTTCTTATATGAGATAATCAGAGTGTTGTTAGCGTGTGCATAAGTCAATAGGCTTGCATCCAGGCTTATACCAAGTCGTTCAAGGTCAGGGATGTTCATTTTTTTAAAGTATTTCTTATTTGTAGTTCTTACAACCACATATTTGTCCTCTACAGACAGGTTGTATGTATCTATAGGATAGGGCAAGTTCCTGATTCTCCATTGATATGAATCTAGCTTATCACGTCTAGTAACTGTTGGATTGCTTGAGTTTTCCATTAGCCCTATCTCTTTATGAGCTAATAGTGAAGCCTGGGCCTCGCCTACTTCTATTGTCCAAGGCTTAGCATTGCCGAAAGCACCTAGCTCTTTCCACTTTCTTAATAGAAGCTCGTTGGTTTTGGCATCATATTCCTCAACCATTTCCTTTCCGTCATCAAACGTATAGTGAACTTTTCTTCTACCGTCTTGTAACAATGCTATTTTTTGGGCAGATTCTAAGCTATGTTGCCATTGATCAGCCATTATAAATGGTTGTTATCTTCAGCGTAACCCGATCTAAAGTTGTAAAAGGCAACGCGAATAAACAAATAAGCTACACAGTGTACATGTAGTATCATCTACATTTCTAAATACAGTTGTAACTATCATATAACTGGTGATAGCTATATGAACATACAATGTTATACGAGTATATTTGTGTAGGCTACGTACAAATTGCAATCGCAATTGCGAAAAAATCAAATATATCATTTCAAACCTCAATTTAATTTTAATCATTATCAAAGTCAATTTATTATAATTGTTAACTACACTATGCAAAGTAGGCTTAGTGCAGACTTTTATTCAATTTTTTGTTGATTGTTAGAGAAGATTTGAACAGTACATCATCATCACCAATTTGATGGAAAATTCCAACAGTCAATCAGAACTTACATCCTTTTTAGCATCAGATATGCCTATGCACTAGAGTAGGATGGTGCATTGGTTTTGGTATTTATAGTGATCAAAGTTTCATGACATTGCACAATTAATGTTCTATCTTTTGTCCTATAAATGCTATCAAGCCTACTGTTACATTAGGGCTATTATAATAATATCATTACTTGGTTGTAAATTGTTTTAGTCCTCAAACTATTCTAGAGTAAAAACCTATATTCGCAAAGATGTGTCCCCCAGATTTAGCATAGAGTGGTAGAGTCAGCATCTAAATTTGCTTAAAATTAAAATTAAAATTCATGAATTTTAATTGGAAATGAAATCATCGAAGTTTTCTTACAAGTTAAAAAGGAAGATCCTGCAATGTCTGTGTTGGGAAGTACTAGTATACAGATTCAACAGCAAAAGTATCATAATATAGGCTTATATGCTCTTTGGTTTAAATATTTTCATTTGGACGACTCTTTGTATCATTATGTTTGGTATAAGGCAAACAGTTTCTATAGATCATATTTATCTTGGAAGAAAACTAATTTATCATTATGAACCACCAGGGACTTAGCTTTACATTTTACATAGATGCTTAGCAAAAGGCATTGAAACCCCTTTTAATGATGATCTTAAAAAAAATGAAACGCAACAAAAAGTTCGCAGTTGCTACCTAGATAACATATATATACTATTTACTATCAACTCATCTTAATTTTCCGTTTAGTTTAAAGTATAAGAGCATTAGCCCTAACTAAATATATATATTATCATAAAAAGAAATGGTCGAAAAAGGTAAACATTCCTTTTTATCAGAATCAGAATGTACAAAAAGACAAAAATGTACTTATATTATAGTAAATGAGTTCCCAGATCAATTGCATGCTCCAGTGCACTCTCAGTAAAAAAACAAAAATTAAAATCAATAATAAAAAAGTCAAATCATATTATTTTACATGTACATGTATTATCATTTTATCATCATCATCTCATGATGTCATCATGATCATAATCTTCTTATCTTATGAAAACGATTTTATCATCACCATTATGTAACGTTATGTCATCAGCATGCATGAATACATTATTATTATAACTATGTTTATTGCAGTAGTAGCAGCTTATTTACTATAGTGTAAGGCACGCCAACACAGTATAAACAAGGTGTAGTCATAATGAATGACCAAATAAGTGCAAATCCACAGCTCCCATCTGAAAAATATGAGTGGAAGTAAACAAATTACAAAGATTTAATGGACTCGCTACTCTAGCGTCTGGGTTGCCGAGCAACTGCTTTTCTGTTAACTTGAGAGGCTCTAAGATATGCGCCCACAAATACAATTTTTTGACTCAGCATTACGCCCGGCTATTTTAACTCTTTCACTCGTGAGGCAGGATAGCTCTTCTTCCGCGCCAACTACCATCTATGATTGGTACAATCAAAGCTTTTGTATAGCTTTGGGTACAATATTTTATTATCGTTGATTGGTACTGAATTTTATTTGAGGCACACAATTGAATATATAATACTAATTGTGTCGTGTCCCCTTTGTATTTCTGCCCATAATTAGCCTCTGACAAAGCATGTGTGGGAGAACATTTTGGTAATTAACAATGATTTTCATTGCAATTGTTACGTAACGTTTGTAGTTGTAATCTTCCCAGCTGGGTCCAAGTCAATTTGTTGAGGATAAAAATTTTGTGCAGTGTTGTGTATAGCCAACATGGAAAAAAGGTCTCAATTGTCTACCTTTTCATCATTCTTACTCCATCACTGCTACTAGCAGCTTTTAGAGTATAACAAGGTTAGCTAAGAGGATACATACCATAATGATAATGGGTCCACAGACCCATTTTAGAGAAACAATTGCTAGTTGGACGCATGACACATATTCATATTGACTCATTTTGTGGAAGCTGGACTCATTTATTTCTACAGTGAGCTGTGCTTTTAATCCAGCCTATTTAGCTTAGCTTAGGCCTCTAAGCATTGTTTACATTACATTTCTAGGGAGTTGTCATCTCTTATATATCCCAAACTAAACTTATTATGCTAAATGTATGAAAGTTGATCTCACAAGACAATGTAATAGAACACAATTTGTAGATAGAAAGTCAGGGCCCATTTCATCAATCTTATCAAATTAGGCCTGGTAGTTCACCTATAGCTAACTGATACAAATATAATAATACATCCTACTATTTAAAACATCTATCATTCTATGCGATTTGGTACAGGAGCACAGAAAATTATTTACTATGCCACTTGTACAGTCATTATTCAGCAACTATCCTGAAAAATTTTCCTTGAACATGTTCGACTCATTTTTACAAATTTTGGTTGGTCACCCTGTATTACTACACGTATAGACTAGTTGCCATAATTGTATAACATACATTCACAGCTACACCTTGGCATGGTCTTTCATGCATTGGAATATCTACTTGAGGAAAAAGAGTGATGTTTTGGAAAGTGTAAAATTTTTGAAGTTGTCTCCCACTTGACTTGCATTTCGACTTGCAAGTAGACAAGTCAACCTTGACTTGACTTGTGACTTGCATGACGACTGACTTGATTTGACTTGAGGCAGCACTGACTTGACTTGGACTTGACTTGCCTCCAAAATTTTAGAAATGACTTGTTGACTTGCAAGTCGACTTGGACCCAACTCTGGTAATCTTTTTTGTAATAGTTTTAGAATGATAATTATTGATGTAATGTTATTGTCGACTAGTTTTAGACTGAAGTGATGGAAAAATCGTGGTGCATTTTATACAAAACAGGCACCGGCAAGGGTTTCAGAAGCCAGCTGACGGTTCATTTGCTACATAAATATTATCTGAATTATTATAACGGCATGAAATATGCTCGTGATATTACTCAAGTCTGCAATAATTACAGTGCCATTGATCCTGTTTGCCTACAAAGGTCATGTAAATATGTTGATCCTTCCTCTGGTGAATATATTTGCCCAGACTGGGTTGATGCTCCAACTGGTGAATCGTATCGACCTTCATACAACATTGGACCCACAATATTCACGTAAGCATTAAATTCATTGGGAGTAGCTCTTAAAAGTTACATGCTGAGTAGTCGCATTTGGTGTACTTTCTGTTTGTGTATTTCTATGAACATAAAATGTTTAAAATACATCAAGATAATTCTTTTCTATAGTGCTATTCTAATGATATGATGCGTTGATATCTCAATGTTCTTTATTATACATTTATTCTGTAAAATGGTTGATGTGCTGAATCGGTACTGACTAGATTTGAATAGCGCAATTAGTTATTATAGTGGAATTATGTGATTGAGTTATTTACTACTATGCAGTACTATTAGTTAAATTACTCAATGTTTTTCACTTACATTTTTTGTAATTTGTCGAATGCCGTAATATAATCACTGGCAATTGTTTAGACCTGTTCTGCTGTCGGCTGCCCACCACTCTTCTGATAAGAAAGGGAGAAGAGCCATCCAGCCTATGAGGTGGGGCCTGATACCTCAGTGGCACAAAGGTGACCGGGCAGCATTCAAGGCAATGCACAATAATTGCAGAGGAGAGACAATCTCGGAAAAATCTACATTCTCAGCACCATTCAACAAAGGAAGGCGATGTGTTGTGATTGCAGAAGGGTAAATATTTCCTAATGGTGTGAGTTCTGTATCTTTTATAATAATTATATATATACATTGTATATGTATATGATTTTACAAGCTATGAACGTACAACTGTCTGTAATGCTATATTTTGTTCACAGCATTAGATTTTTTACAGATTCTATGAATGGAAGACAGTTGGGTCTAAAAAGACACCATATTTGTTTACACCCAAAGGTACCTTGCAATAATCATACAACATACGTGTATTTGCTCTCCTATACACAAATGGGTGGTTATATTTCACCCACTTAACTCCCTACATTTTTGTGTTCAACACAGGCACGTAGCATGGTTTCTACTGTGTCCTCTTGGAAGCTAGACTAACGTCAACACTGTATGATATTTCAGTAGTATTTAGTTGATAGGTGTAGAGGTAAAGGAAACTTGTACATCGTATATCCTATATTGGTATACTTATTCTATATTTAGAATGCAAGGTAGAAACTGAGGAAAACACAGATCTAGTCGGTGTTATAAAGAAAGAAGCTGTTGGTGGTGCTACTGAGATGAAGCCTGTCGTTCTGGAGAATAGAACCAATGATCAGCCTGAAGAGACAAAACCAAAGGCTGTAACAGATGATTCAGATAAAGTAGCTAGACCTCTTCTATTCATGGCTGGAATTTTTGACGTCTGCAAAGGCCAGGTAGGATAATAATGTGGAGTTTGAATCTTACTTGTATCATGAGAGACCTTCTGTTACATCACTTCGTGTGAACATCCTTCTGTGTTTATAACTAAACTGTGTTATTGTAGACCAACGACTTGCAATGTTGTGAAAAAGTTTTACTTTCTATCTGAACATTATTTTATTTACATACCTGATTTGAAGGTTGTACAAAAGATGAGATCATGTGTTTTTCTCCAAAGAAAATATGGTTATACTATGCTATGATATGCTTATACTATGCTATGATATGCTATACTATACTATGCTTATACTATGCTATGGTATGGTTATACTATACTACGCTATGATTATACTATATTATATTATGTTGTTATAACTTATGTCTTGCCTATAGGATGGACTACTCTACTCCTACTCTGTGATAACCACGGAGGCTGTGGGGGCTGTAGCTGAAATACATCATCGTATGCCGGTAAGATTTCGTATAGGATGAATACTCTTGTCTGTTACCAGTAATATGCTACTTGCCGACAATTTCAATTGTTTCCGTGAGTGTGTGACATACTTGATATGTGATGTGTAGGCCTATTACAGTTCTACGTGCAGGTAGGTGTGTAATATGTGTGGTTGTTTTCTACATGCAGGTAATACTGGAGTCTGAGAAGGATATCAACAGATGGCTTAACTTTCAAGAATTTCCATCTTCAAAGGTAAACCAATAATAGGTCAATACCACACTTAATGCTTGCAAAGATGACACTGCAGTGCTAATTATGAAGTGGTCAGTTACATATTTTTATTAGGATGGTGGTGTTAGTTTTGATAACTGGATTGCCTGTTTATTAGTCTCATTATCCTTAGCTGATTCTATCCTAAAATACAGCAGTTAAAAGAAAGAGCAAATTTAAAAACCTTTTACGATGTACATAATGTTGATGAGACAATAATTAAGAAGGATAAAACTAAGGAAGCTTAGTAAAATACTTACAAATATTGTTGTTATATCCACCAAACTAATAATCTCCTAGCATCATTAAAATTCGATGGTCATTAAAAAACACATCTGTGTCCAAGCGGAATGCTAGGAAAAAAGTAAAAATGAGAATTCACAAATATACAAACTAGCTACAAGCTGGAAGCTTGGTATAACTAGCTTTTGGTTTCAAATTAGCGAGAGAAGATAACTCAATATACTAAAACAATATTATCATTCAGTTCGTAAGATTTTTCATCTAATTAAGAGTTGTCACCCCTTTTGTGATTAGGTGAAGGAAAGGACAATTCTTAAACTAATACAAGTTTGAGTGTAAATTTTAAAATTGTTGTAAATACTAATAATTTAATAACCATTTTAGAACCTCTGGAGTTTCTTGTGTCAAGGTTTTACTTGTCTTACATACTGTTATGTGTTTATACCAAAGTATGTACATTGTATAGGTGACATGTTAACCTATGCCTATACTATAATTGTAGGTAAAGGACTTGGTAACTGGTAGAGATAGTCTAAAGAGTCACAGGGTCACTGATAAAGTGAATAATGTTAGATATCAGGAGGCAGACTGTCATCTACCAGTAGCAGACACCAGTGGAAAGTAAGACATCACTATCTAGGCTATATAGTTATACAGTGAGGTATCCAAGTTTTCCGTCCTTGGTGAAGCAGTTACTATTATTTGTAATTGGTGAATCGTCTATGACTTTATCCTTGGAAGAAATTTTTTAATTATTGATGCAATAGAGTTTCTGGTGAGTTCAGAACATGCACCTGATTGTTCCATTTCTATCGATCTTTCTCTTTGGACACTCGATCTTAGTGTATGTATGTGTAAGCTGTCACCGATTCAAATACTCAACTCATTTTAGCCCAAGCAAGTTAACGAAAGGCGATCTTCGGAATTGGTTTGTTAAACCAGATACTTCACAAACACTCGCCAAACGTACCAAACGTAACTCTGATACAGAGGAAGTTGTAAAGGCCGACGTTAAACATATGAAGAGGGAATGATATGTTTCGATTGAAGGTAAGTGAGTCACACTCTATGAGCACAGGCATAACATTCAGGCCGGGGCGGTGAGTGGTGAAGCCTATCTGTTAACTTTACTCCAGTCTGGACTATTACCTAGTATGCAGTTAGTAAAATATATATTTTTATAAATTTCACTGTATACAACTAGATAGCTAGCCATAGTAACCAATAATAATATGTAACAAATGGCAGCTTCAAATTTTAATGACCTAACAATTAGCATTAACTGGTGGCAATTGTCCCTTTTTTGTTATCTACAAGAATTTTAGCTATTATCAACACAATACAGTGATATATCAAAGGTTGATGGAAAATATGAAATGGTTTTGTGGTTTACACAGGTAATAGGTAGGGAGTATATATGTCTATGGTAGTTGATTACTATAAATTTCTAACTGCTTAGAGATGTACTAATATCAACCATACAGTTTCAACTTTCACAAGCCTTACAGTTTACAACCGGTTGTGTTTTATGTCAACCATAATTTTCACGAATTTTTGTTTGTCTAAGTACAAGTATTAATAGTGTTCATCGTCAGTGCAAATACTGTAGTACATGTAAAAATGGTACACTTTGAAGTTGTCTACCCTTGTGTCTATGGTGTAAGAGCGGACAACCCTAACGTAACACAATATTCTATTCAATTTACTGCGGTTAGCTTGGCCCTTATCTCATCTAGGCCTAAATAGTCCACTAAATTACATCATATTATGCACTTTTTGCATTAAAACAATGAAACAGGCTGGGGATGAGTTTATAATGAAGTCTCAGTTAGGAGTTGGGTATAGTTTGCCTCTTGTCTGTTATTTTGTAAGTGAGTGTTATTAGTGTCAATAGAAGAGTTAATATTGTGATCAATGCCACCAATTCATACATTATGAACACTTATATAGTTATGGCTACATTTAAGCCGCATTTAGGGATGCTAGCTATCCATCAGTACATCATATAAACTACCTTGAAAATGCTCTCACAATTTCTAATTAGCGAGTCCTTATGTGGGCGTGTAAGAATACAGCCAGGTACAAGTGCAGCGTACTTCTAGTCCATCATACTGTTTGAACCTGAGATATCCTATGAATATGAGAATAGGAGTAAGGCTCTTTTGACCTAACTACAAGAGCGTCCATCGCAACTATTTCCATCTGTGTTATTATCTCTTTAGTTTTTTACCTCTGTTATTCCTTGCATGCGCAATGCGAACAAACCGAGCCATTTTAGTGTGCAAATATGTAATATTTTGAAGTTGTCTTTTGTTGCCATTTAAATACAAGAGCAGATAATTTCTGAGCAAATGTAAACGATAATTTCTGCCAGTGCGATGACCAACTCGGTCAGATAAATTCTGGCAAAGATTTGAATCCGTGTTTAGCCTACATGGTGAGTTTTCTTTAGTGAAATATTGTGAGAGTTTGGGTTAGTGCTCAGATATATCGAGATTAAATGTCATTAAACATGTTTATTTTCTTATATTTATTATACTCAAAAAGAATATTCTGAAATATATATACAAGTATTTGTCTCAAAATAGTCCATCTATTACAACTATCATTTACTAGTCATTGTAAATACAGTAGGACACTCAGTTACTGTATTCTATACTTAATTAAATTGGAGACTTACTATAAAAATAGATTATAATTCTATAATTTAATGGCAAAAAGGTTAATAGGTAAGGATATTATGGTTTAATTTTATTTATCCGACAGTTGATTAGATTGGTAGAGGGATGAGGCTATTGATACCATCCAATATTATATTATAGCAAGGAGCTAGACTTCTTTGCACTTATATAATGGGAAAATCAGTAGAGTATGGTGCACCACCTATGATCATTTCTTAGTTATAGAGCACAATATACGGCCCATTGTATGTTATGTCTTCTGCAGAAGTCAATTTGCTCCAGAATATTCTGTAGTTTCCACTCAATGGCTGGTCATGAATCAGGATGACTACCATTCATGAGTTACTGTTTAACGCTATTAGTGTACTTTACTAGTCCATGTTACTAATGAATGTATAATTGCTAGAATGTGATGATCTCCCATTCTAGCTGAGGATGAAGGAAATTGCTCTTCCTGGATCAAATATGTTCGCAGACAATCTGTTAAATTTTCGCTTCTTCATTTCCATCTACGTCAATGAATCTGTGATAATTCATTCACCTAAGTAAATAAATACATACGTGCATTTGGTGTAGAATGTGGTATTAGCAGATTAGTAACTAGGCGTGCACGGCTGCACCATATTTACCAAACCGATAGATTATCATGGGTACCAATTTAAAAATAATAAATAGCTGTTTGCCATGAGTCCCTAATTGGTGTATGCCTAGCTACATGAAAACAAGGTATGCTGTGGAGGATGCATTTAAATGATTTAGTTGATGGCGTTTAATAAATTATTTTGAATCAGAGTCTAGTCATCCATATTAAATGTATTCCCCGACTCTCTCCTACCTCTCCCCTAGACTCTAATGTCAATCCTTATATTTATTGTTAATTTAATGTGAAACGTTTATTACGCTTTAAACACAATCTACACTGTATTTTGAATTCTGCTGAGTTAATAGCCTTAAATTATGCCATTCTTTTCCTTTTATGTATTCAAGTTTTCGCTACTGTGATGATAGTTAATAGGCACACTTCTTGGGTTATTACTGTCATTGCGGTGTTCATTATGTAGTTATTTTATTATTCAATGTGTTTGAAGACCACCTAAAGGCTGTCATGCTTGCATAACTATACAATCTTTGAACTACAGCTATGTGTATTAGGAGAAACATATTTCTTCCTTTGTAGTTTATGTTTCCTATCAGTTTTATTCTTAAAAAAAATAAACTCATCATCGAGTTAACTATTTAAAGAGCTTAACGTATATTGTGTCTAAAGTCTTATATTTTTTATGGTGGAAATGATGTTATTGTCATTTATAAATAAAAATGTGATGTAGAGCTAATCCTTCTAAAGGATTGTGCAACCGCATGATACTAAATAGTGTGACTTTAAGAAAACCTTAATTGTATCGTCTTTCCGCTCACATGTTATTTTTGTATAAGTTTCTTAATTCTAATTTTTTTGCATTCAACTGCATCTCATTCAAGATTGATTTGATGGTTTTTACAATGACTCAGCCGTTACCTTAGGATAACTTTTGGGCATTTCCTTTGGTAAAACAGGCACATGTGGGTTATGGTAATTACATGTAATTATCATAACTATTTTCTGTTTCATCACTACTGTTATTTCTTTTGGTTTGAGAACGAGAGTGAATCAAATTTTCCCAGAATATTGTAGCGAATTTGTTTTTAAGATGGAGCAAAATTAATTATTTAAAGCCACCCACATTTATATAATTATGAGCTCTAAGCCTATATTAATGTTCTGATTAATGCAATGATATGAAAACTTTGAAGCTTAGAAACATTAGATTCAGTCTGAACAGCCAAGTATTACATTTTCCTCTCATTGTATTACCTCAGTTGAATTGGCCGTTATCTTCTGGTTGCCTAGAGCTCTATTACGTTCATTTGGTAATGCAATAATTTAATAAACTAGGAGCCTGTTCTCTCTGTATTAATTAAATGCCACTTTATTTTTTGAGATAAGCCCCAGCCTTAGCTCTAAATACTTGACAGTAATATTATGGTGTCTGCAATTAGAAATATATCAGCCACTTTTGATAGGCCTGATTTATTTCCAAATGGATATACATTTAGCTCTGCTGCAAAATTGCAATTTAATGCTAGCGAATAGGACGTTATTAAGAAATACAATTATATATATAATATATTATATATACTCTTTCTTCAACCCCTACATCTTGCTAGATATTATATACATTCTATTAGAAGTGTAGCATTTCAACATTTCAACAATAGAAACTCATAATATTACACAGGGATGAATAGACCTCTATTGAATACAGCTCTCTTGAAGTAAATATCCAATTTGTTAATCAATATTTTTTTAAATACAGATGAATGAGTCTGTATTGAACTTAATCAATGTTACACGCTGTGTTCACTATTTCAAATAAAGCAAATTGTCAAATCTTGTATGTTGGTTCAGTCGTTCAATAGTTATTTGATCTTGTGAGAAGTAACCATTGGCTACACCACTTTCATATCAAAGTGGTTTAATGTACTAAAGACTTGGGGACAACTCATATGGAGAAAATTAACACAGGTAATCATAGTATGTTTAATATTCTATTACAATTTAGTGAAAGCTCATAAATATCTGTGTGTTTGTTACATTGCATTGCCAATTGATGTAATAACTTTTACTAGTGTTTAGTAAGTAGAGATTTTCATCTAGGACCTCTATATTTACCAGTTTTTGTATCTCTAGATTCGTAGAATTACCACTAAACACTCGTGTATGTGGGAAACACTCTTTTAAGTATATCAGTGCTTTTTTGCTTTTTCACATAGGAAGAATTAACATTGATCTCATTAATCCACAGGATTTATTTGTGGCATTTCTTTCTGTGAATGTGTTAGTTCTAAGAACACAGGCTTGCCGACAGATTCAAATTACCTCACCTGAATTTTAAAATGTCAAAAAATTTAGCAAGATTTATAGGTATTAAGGTTAAATTATATGTATTTACAGCTGCTCTTCCAATGCACTGGTCAAGTCATCGTTGTTATCTTATGAATTTCATTAGCATCACCACCTTAGTACACTGCTTGTCAAGCCAAGTGGTACAGCTGTGTGTTTCCTCATTTGTGTCGAATAATTGAATCAATACCAATTTGTTCTTGAATTTAAAGTTTTGTAGATTTGCTGCTTGTTAATACAAGAAATGAGTGTATCAGAAGTGCTGTCCTACGAACAGGGTCGTAAGGTTTTCACATCCATCCCTCATGCAGAGGTTTGTATTAAATAAATAGTTTTTGGTTGCGCTAAATTATTAGGGCATGAAAGAAGACATGTATAAATTCAAAGTGCTAAAAATAGTGTTGTTATTTAGCCAATTTCTTAATAGACATACAACATTCATCCTGTGTTAATTATTTGGCTAGCGTAGCTTACCATTAACGGCAGGATTTTTACATTAACTGACTGGCGTCCCATCACAAATGAGAATATGACAAATATGCTATCAAAATAGCTTGTGTGAGGTTTCCACCAAACCTCATCCTTTTACAGTAGCTCAGTTGGCTTTGATCAATACACGTAATGAATGTCATTAGGATATTTATGCACATCAATAAATATTTCGTAAGGCGCATAATTGCAGTATAAGAGTGTGCCAATTTACTTATGTAGATTAATTACCCTCAGCGTACTTCATCTACCCTCAATATCTCCTGCTTGTAGGAGTAAAAAACGGACAAGACGGAATCATCCCTCTAAGTTATATTTAGTGCTAATTATATCAATGTTAATTGATATTTATAATTTGCATGCTAATGGTTACTAATCTATGGCTCTTTAATTTCCTGTCACTTTTCTAAGGAAATGGAATGCTATATTTATATTACTCTATTTGTAAGCTATAAGATTGTTATTAGAGCAAGAATTCTACTTGGTTACTGTTAACATAACCTTGATTGATTTTTCTCTCACCTTCCGATAAAGTTGAAACTTATGAATAAACTACCTGTATCGCCGTGTCATGCTAACCTATTACCAATCACCTGTATTGTGTGTCATATGGTGTTATTGTTGTGTAGGTGTGGACGCCCACTCGTCCTATGCTGAATGATAGTCTACCCATACCACCATCAGATGCCGCCAGTCTCCGAAAACTTCTATTAACTGGACAAAGGCGTCGAGGTACATGCTTTCTCTACTATATTCAAACAACACGACTAATATAATATGTAATATGTAGTATGCATTGTATACAATAGGATATTTTATCTTCTGCTGGCCATTATATGCTCAGACCCTTTCACAAGTGGTAAGAGGTATTACCAGGAAAAACCACTGGTCATGCTGTAAATTGAAATTTGTGGCCATTATGACCCTACTGCCCCTTATTCCACTTACCATTTGATATTTGGAGACAATTTTTATTAAATTTTTGGTAAAAGATGCACCTAAACCAAGACAATGAGATTAAAACTGACTAGTTGAGATTTTATTAAAACATAACCAGACTCTTAGTGAATCACAAGGTGTGGGCTTCTAATATTTACCGATCTTATTCGTAGATAATCTGTAAAAAGCTCTTTTGTAGTTAGCATAAAGTTAATAAATCTTCTTTGATGGTGATTACTGTAGGTAGGTGTATAAAAGTCAGTGTTGGCTGGTATTATATAGGTTTTACATGTATTAAGGTTGGTGAACTGTCTATGAATACATGGTAAGGTGGCTGTTGGTGGCTATGGGTGTATTTATCTGTGAACTCGTTGGGATACAAGGATTAAATGGATGGAGAATGTAGGCGTATACCATCCAGTATCAGCCATGTCAACCCATTCATTACACTTAATCTTAGCATGTTTATTAAAACCTGTCAGTGAAGCTTAGAGGCGCTCTAATCTCTGCTATTCTACATTATTTGTCAGGATTAACGGTTTAGACCCATTAGATCAGTCTATGGGTAGGAATATGTGCTTCACTTTTTATAATACAAGAATAAATAATAGTGTGTGTATGCAAAGATATTCAGCTTACCCAAATCAAATAGCTATATTATACAGTGTATATAGAAAGTTTGTTAGCTGGAAACTGTAGTAGTGTATGTACATGTACATCTATCCGTACATTTAGCCCATCTGTACCTCCCAAGTGCTGATATACTGATTTGTTATTGGTTGACTCCATTTGTTTTAGAAAGGTCGTAAAGCAATTTTGCAATGAATTGAATGATGGAATTTGTCATCTATTGTTATATGATTATGTCCTGTGAATCATGACATCAGTATTAAATATAACAATGAAATTAATACATACATGTATAATCTCTAAAAATAATAATAATGGGTGGCAATAAGTAGTAATATGACTTTAAACCCAAATAATACAATTTACATGTTGTGTGAAGCGTTCATCTACTGGAATGTATACTATCACACTTGGCACTTACATGTTACATAACTGCTCCAATATGTTCACTACCCAACCTAATCCCAACACTGTGGGTAGACAACTCCATATGCATGTAAATGCAATCACGAATAAAATAACATTTCTATAGACATATTATTATGGTATTAATAAAATACATAACCATAATACATACGTGTGTGTGTGTGCGTGTAGAATTCAGGTAGACAGGCATAATCTGTTGAATATTAGATTGGTATTTTGATAAAAAATATGATCTCTTAGGGAGAAAATATTATGCTCTATCTTCCAATTATAAACTAATATAATGTATAATGGTAATCTTTTTTGATGTCGTGAAATTATCATAATATTATAAGACTGGATGCATTTTCTTTGCCATAATTATGCCATTTGCAGCTGCCTTAGACATAAAGATTGTTTGATATGGTTTTTGATGGCAAGTTAAAGCAGGTGACTTCTTTGGTAATTATACCATTTACTCTCAGTTATCATCCTCACCATAATGGACATTTCTCAATTTCTTCACTGACGTTTTTATGCTCATATATAAGATTTACACCTAGTGCTATGTTCTTAACTAATACTGGCAACTGGTCTACCTAAGGTGAATATCTCTCAGCCTTTAATTAATCGAGCTTTATGTCACACTTATCTCTCTAAATACAAGATTCTAATCCTCTCATCTATCTATCTCTCAGGTCACGGATAAAGTTTTAAATGGAATAACACTTTTGTTTCATAATATTATATGTAATATATCAGTAACAGTAGCTGGTTTTATACATGTACATGTATTATGTCATACATTTGTCAAATCATTGCTTTTGTAGAGCATCAACCTCGGCAACCCTAGATAGTTTTGCCCTCGTTCATTATCGCTGCAGTACAGCCTATTGTGGTGAATATTTCAGGGCGTGTAAACTGTAAGGTCCTTGACATCATGTTTTCTAACTTGAGGTGAAATAGTGACATATTGTGTTGAAGTTCGGTGTTGTTACATGCATCTGTAGCACCTTGATGTAATTCTATATAATTTATAACGCATAAGGCTATTTGCCCTCATGTTTAGGTCACCTTCCTGTTGTGTGTCATCAACTACAACATGGAAGTCGTCCTCATATGTACAGCTATAACTTACACAGAGATTGATACATCATAGGCATCCCTGGAGTTGGTAGTCATACAGTTTACCAATCTACCATCCACACTACGGTATTATAGAAGAGGTAGAGAGTTCACTATGATATTTGCCGACCGATCTTCAATCCCATTAAAATGAGCAAAGGTTGTGTTTTTCAGTAGAAGATTTGTTGAACTTTACGCGGCGAACGTTTTGGAAATTCCAGTGGTGACCTGCATGTAGGTCAGTCGCAAGCATCGATAGCGAAGACACCCATATTTTCCACGAAGTATAGAAACTTATTTACCAGTAAATTAAGCAAATCGTTTAAAGGAGGGAAGTAACACCATTCTCACACCATAATTCTTGGTATTCACACTTTCAAAGCACACCAATCTAAATACCTCGGACACACCTATAACCATCCTTAGATGAGTTTCCAATCTACTTAATACAATTAAATATACGTTTGGTTTTTTGGTAGATTCTTAAAGATGTGGGTTTATAATTTATGTTTCTTTTGGAATATTTCAACTTTAAGAAAAGCGGCACAAGTTATATTCTTAGTAAAAGCAGGATGTGATCTTGTGTGGGAGAGGTATTAATGATTGAATCAGATAATCTGCACCGCATATTGCATAATTTGCTCGGTATGTTAATTCCTTAATTCTCAGCGTCGTAGACTCCGAAGACCTCAGCTGATATGTGCGTAGACTGTGGTCTATCTAACGCATCCAACTAGTGCAATGTTAATATATGACATGATGAAAAATGTTGAGTCATGGAGCTGCAGCTATGGCATTGGATGTCCTCATAGCAAGTTGTCTCACTGTCTGTATCACCTTTATATAGGTTCTTCAGCACATTATAGCCAGTTACATACAATATCTCGCTATAAAATCTGTGTTGGCTCCAATATTTACATCTAGTCAGTACTATGCGCTCCCGAAACCTCCCTGAATATATACGCTGTATATAATCTGTTAAGAGGGCCCCAGGGAGCCCCCTCAGCCACAGGTCTTTTAAGAATCTAAGTTTTAGTTGAAGACAGCAATCTCTTTTGCCGGCCTAACATCTGTCACCAACCGTTACATGTACACTAATTATTATTAGATTTGCTATTCAGCCTTTTTCATTTTGTCTCTCAGGCAAGTAAATGTTAGAGTCTACTTATTCAGTTGATTCTTGAAATCTCCAAGTGTTATACACAACTACTGGAACTTAGTAAATATTGTATTAGTTTCTGTCATATGAGAAAGTATACATGTGCATGTAGGCCTACATCTATTTACATGTGCCACTAACAGCTCTGCTTCTGTGCATACATGCACTATAATATAATTATATACATTACTAACTGTACACATAATGTCTTGCAATCTAAAGTTTCAGATTTTAAAATTACGGACAAGACGCTATGTCGAGTAACATCCTGACACTATCTAATGTTGAAAACTGTGTCACACTGCACCACAGATAGCACTGAGTTACACTTGTATATTGACAGTTTGGTGTAGTTCATAGTCATCATTATAAAGCTGCGTGTTTGTAGTTATACCATACATCTGTATATGCATTTACAGCTAGTTATTGCAAATTTGTACAATGATGCAGATACCTAGAATCATCCACTCCAATTATTCTAAACTGATTCTGAAAACATTTAATACTAGTGTCTCATGCATTTGCAAAAGGGGGACAACTCCATGACTTGTCATTATAGAGTAGCGTATTATAATTGACAAGGATCTACATGTACTTGCTGTATAATGTATGCATAGATATGCATATGGATCGATTGTTTATACAAAGTATACTATTCATCTGATATACATGTACTTGTATTGTACATGATGCATCACATATTATATTTGTTGCCTATATACATGTATGTACCATAATATACAATGTATGTTTTGGATATGAAACATAGTTGTTAGCAGTTAATAGACGCAATCTTTACGACTTCATAGTTACGGTTTTCAATTAGTTGGATGGGTTTGCACTTATCACAGTGATTTAAAACAAATCTATGACATTATAGTAGTAGTCTGGGAATACATATCTGTGTTTGAAGTTTGAGCATATCCTTAATTCACTAACACTATTATCACTGTTGGGTTAATTATATTTTATGTGTTGGGAGGTTTCACTTTTATGGGTATGATTTATTAGTACATCATGATTATAATGTTGTGAGTAAACAATGAAATAGACACTGTATTTTTATTTTAGTATAAAAAACAATGGTTATAGTTGGTAGAACTGAATTTCATTACTTCCTATATATAGCCCTATATAATGCACATTACAACTAGATGTACTATAAGTCACACAGATCCACTGATAGTGTAAGTTGATATTAGTATATTATTACACCAAGGCAAGTCTTCAGGGGCATCAGTTTTCTGGTTTGGGCTATAGGAAGGTATGCTCTTCTGGCGACAAGTAGAAGTGAATCAGGTGGTATAGGAGCAGGTGGGATGCCTCTACAAACATCTCCGGTGATCCGGCCAGTATTTGAACCCTGTACTACCTAGCTAGATTCCAACACTCGAACTATACAGTATTTATGATGTTATTTTGACAAATTACCTATTTGATGTAATGTTCAAACAATCTCATATCATAGTAGAAGTAGACGTACTTTCCTCTGAGATGGAGAGTAACCTCATAGTTGCACAAACTGTTTTGTGCAAGTCATAATATCGTTACGTTTTTCCTGGCGGGGGCTGGCTTAAGTTTTGGTTGGGGCATGACTCATGGTGTAGACAGATTACGGCTTCCTATATAGACATCCTTAGCAACCCCAGCGGAGACAATATAGATGGGCATGTCGGTTTCAATGACAAACAAAGGTACAGGACAGGTTTTATACCATGAATATTATGAGGAACATTATTAGTATACCCTCTGAAGATATCCTTTGGGAGGTACGGAAATGTTAGATAAGACATTCTATTTCGTAAGAAAGTGTAGAGGGAAAAAGTTTTTAATGTCTCATAGGGAGAGTTCTTTGGTGAGAAGATGAATAGCTGCTAAAGAGGTTGGCAAATAGATGATATATGCAAGTAGTACGCCTCTCGCACCACCTGTGCAGTGAATCCTTTAGTCATTATGATACATAATCTGCAATAGTCTCTGTGAATACAGAGAAGTGCCAAGATATTCTTTTGAAATAAGTCTGAGTAATGTATATCTAGCCACCCTCAATTCTTGTATATTCACTACTTTATTCAACTTTATATCAAATTCTCAGTAATGAGAATCCTCCAACACCCACTTTTCAAGTTAATTATGCTAAATGTTTAGATAACATGATCCAGGGCCACAACCACAGAAGTGCGTCAACTCTAATTATCAATTGAAATTTACATATTTTCTGTGTATTTTCATACCATAGTTGCAATCACTTTTGCAAATTAGTGTTCAATAACTACTTATATATCTGACAGATATTTAAAAACCTATCCATTATGGCAACTGGTTCTCCTCTTTAATTATTATGAGCCAACTGGAAAACTTGTCATATGCTCTATAAGGAAATGTTTACAATCGGTAGCAACAATTTGATATATTAAGTAACTTATTTATTTTACATTAATATACAATGTAAACCATATGCATACTAATTACTTATTCTGACTACTTGGTAGAATTCGAATTACATTAAATGCATAGGCCTACATATAATGCTATGTTGTTACAAAGCATTGCCAACTATTCTATGCAAGCCACTATACACTAGGATAGGATGAGATGGATTCAAATCTACATTATATATGTTTACATAAAGTATGCGTCAGCGGTAACAGCATATTTTATACTTGTATTGGTGACTCCGAACAGGCTATTGTCTCCAGCTACGCTATAGGTACAGTTAACTGCACTATTTTGATATTTATGTTTGTCATTAGGGAAATTGGGTTGGGGTCACTCAAATATAAATGAAGAAGGTCAACTTCTACTTCAGATTTGACAAGCTTTCTCCTTTTCTGTCTGGTTCTGCACCTGCCCATCATTGGCTAATTACATAGTTATTACAATGTTACAAGCCCGTTTCAGTTGCCTATTATATGCATCTAGAAGTATTTAGTTGGACGATTTATACCTAGAAGACTGGACTACCATTCAATGGATCCAGGGCTTGTTTCCTGTCGTGGTGACCGGTGTCATACTGAAGGGCATCCATTGTTAAGTTGGCCCTGTTCCACACAACACTCATTACGTTGACCATAAAACTTTCTGGAATTTTCTCACGCTCATCTGATAGCAAAAATAGTATTTGGTATGTCTGGTGAAAGTAGGGGCAGGATCTCGTATTTGACAGTGTGAACCAAGGAAACATTCAAGTTGTGCATAATCCATGCACTTGTATAGAAGCTGTTAGCTATTATGTTCTCACAACACTAACCTCTCCTTTACAGAAACTACTGCTATGAGGCAGGTATGGAAAGCTAAAAGAACCGAGAAGGTTCTGCCAGAGAGAGGCGTTCTAGGACAGTATAAACATATGCTTCAAGCCAGAGATAGAGTAAGATCAACCCAAACACCCAATCATCAACTACTGGCTAAGGTAACTACTCTCCACAACACAAGACTAATTTATCTTATCTGATCAGATATGCTGAACATCATACATTTCGTGGACTCTAACATAGCACACGAGTATGCTAATATAATATACATTGTAAGAAAATGGTGAGCTAATAGCCTAGATAATCCCAATAGATCTGTCTTTTGGAGAAGAATGTGGCTTATAATGCTCTTAAAAAAGGATTTCAAAGCATTTACATAAATATCTTATGCTACTGACAAGCAGAACGTCATTTCTTCAGCTGTAACCTGAAAATATGACGACTTTGATCGGTTTATATACATGTACATGTAGATGCAAACTTGTTATACTTTGTTACATATAGATGTACAAGATAATATGCTAAAACAAAAATTTTCCTGGGCAATTTGTATATTACAGTATATGAGTTAATCAGAAATATGTGTGACATTTTGGTCCTGTTTATATATTTTAGAAAGAACAGTCCATATTACAAAGTCCACACGGTTTGATGAAAAGTTTCCCACAATCTAAAGACTCTCCTCCAATAGATCAGCCGGCACAGCGTTTACCTTTAACTGTATCAGCCAATGGTAGGACTTTGCATTATTCACCTCACATTGTAACTTCTTTCTTGGTCATTGAGCTGTATAGATTGTTATACAAGCCTATAACAGCATCCAGGGAATGGTATAACATATGTGCTTGTTGAGAAGTGGTGAATAGGATCAGAGCATGAACCTCCTGGCCAACTATTACAGGGATGGATTCCTTGCATAACCAGCTGTTTTGTTTATGGGTTAGTTAAGAAATTCAGTCTGTACCTTTTAATAAACTTGTTTTGTTGCCTTAGATACAAAATATGAAAAGACAAAACCAGGATGTGCCAAAGAAACTATAAGCCAAGATAAGAAACATGTCACTAGCTACAGTCAAGATTATGTGCAAAAAATTGGTCTAGTTAGCTTGCCTAAAGTCCCCATCCGAACTCTGAGTGCTGATTGGTGGAATGAAATACAAAAGTAGGTACACTTAGATTGGTCTGTGAATATGCCCAAGAAGTAGTGTCTCTGCTGCTTGCATGTGTAAGAGTGCAAAGAGCTAAACTTGATTCTTTGACATTATTTTCTTTTGTGTGATATTGGTCTTAGTATATTTCGCTTGATGCCACATAATCAAGTTTTCCAACATCCTCCAAGTAAACATAGACAAGCCTCATTTTTATTTCATTTTAGAATTATCAATGGAGTGTTTGTACTATATTACTAGATGATTATTACATATTACCAAATTACATGTACAATGTATTATGTTACTTTGTATTATGTTGCACAGTATATTATTTTGTATTACTGTACATGTATATTATATTCCATGTAAATCGTGTGATTGCAGGAAACCGATGACCCGACTTAGTTACTCAGAGCCTATGACTGTTGTTACAGACAGAAAGAAGATTGACAGGGAAATTGTCGGCAAGTTTTTTGTTAAAAATTCTACCCAAACCTATTTCCAGGTCACCGTTCCTCGACATTTACACACATATAATATTCATCCAGAATTTGACTCAGAGTACCAAAGATGTTGGCAACACTAAACATTTTTTAGTAATAATTTTGTGTATGTTTATATTTAACATGGTTTCTTATTCCACTAGCTCCATTGTTATAATTATTTTTAGTCAATGCTGCTCTTTTTTACAACCGATGGTCACCACAGAGTTCAATTTTAATAATCTGTACAGATAGAAATTATACTCATTCATTTATGTCTGTAGCTTCAATACATGTAAATCAATTCTAGTATTGTTGTTTTTTCCTCTATTAATATAATAGTAATATGTAAGCATGCAAGTGTGCTAATCATTTAGGTCCTAATCTAAACTTTTTTGTTCAGCTTTTGTGCATGTTTAAAGTTTGCTGTTTTAGTAGACACTAATAAAAGTAAGGTGACATGCAGAAAAGATAAGATATGTTACATTTTGAATACATTCACTGTATTTGATATTACTGTACACGCAATAAAAAACTAACTGATTGAGCAACTAAAATCTTGATAATATAAAAATATGTTCAAAACATTTGCATGGTTTTGGCAAAGTCGTAAATTGTTGCATATTCCAAAAACCTAGATAGTAAACAGTAAAGCATTTTGAGTATCAAGTGTTTACCAAAGTTCTGATTAAATATAATAGATAGAATAATAAAGACCATGTAATACATTACAAGAGTGTGAGACTCTTATATCCTGGATAAATATTATTTATACTAAATTTATTTTCCCTTGACTTATTAACGTCCAGGTGCATAGCCACCATTAGAACCTCCACCCTGTGCGGTTCCGTGTATAATTCGAAGTGGTCCTGTAGCTCCTGTTTGTCCTGGTGCACCATTATAGCCATCTTTTCCTGGTGCTCCATCTCTTCCAGGGGCACCATCTTGGCCGCGTGAACCTGGTTGTCCTGCTTCACCTCGCTGTCCAGGTGAGCCAGCTCTTCCGGGTGCACCAGATTCTCCTCGTTGGCCTGGTGCTCCATCTCTTCCTGGTTCACCTGGTCGTCCATCTTGACCGTCATATCCTGGGGCTCCTTGAAGTCCTGGTGATCCTGGTGCTCCATCTTTTCCATCAAATCCACGTGCGCCAGCAGCTCCTGGTGCACCATCTTGTCCTCGCTCTCCTGGTGCGCCATCTCTTCCCGGTGCTCCATCCAGTCCTCTGTCTCCTGGGGTACCATCTCTGCCAGGGGAACCAGGAGCTCCATCGCGACCAGGTTCACCTGGTGCACCATCCTGGCCATCATATCCTGGGGTACCATCTCTTCCCGGTGATCCATCGGAACCACGCTGACCTTGAGATCCAGGTGAACCATCTCTTCCAGGTGCGCCTGATTCACCACGTTGTCCATTTTCTCCTCTTTGCCCTGGCTCACCTCTTTGACCTGGAGCTCCATCTCTACCTGGTGCACCTGGCTGACCATCTTGTCCGTCATACCCTGGTCTTCCAGCCTGTCCTGGTTCTCCTGCAGATCCATCTCTACCTGGTGCTCCTGGTTGTCCGTCTTGACCATCAAATCCTGGTGATCCTGGTGCTCCATCTCTTCCTGGTGCTCCATCTTGTCCTCGCTCTCCTGGGGCTCCTGGTGATCCATCTCTGCCTGCATTGCCTGGGGCTCCATCCTGACCATCAAATCCTGGAGACCCATCTCGGCCTGGAGCACCATCTCTTCCTGGAGATCCAGCAGATCCTGGGTTACCATCTTGTCCACGCTCCCCTGGTGCTCCAGCTCTGCCTGGTTCGCCGTCTCTTCCTGGGTTACCTGGTTGGCCATCCTGGCCATCAAATCCTCTTGCACCAGGTGATCCTGGTGCTCCATCTTGTCCACGTTCTCCTGGTGAACCATCTCGGCCTGGTGATCCAGGAGAGCCATCGCGTCCTGGAGCTCCTGATTCTCCTCGTTGTCCAGCCTGTCCTTGTTGGCCTGGCTCTCCTCTCTGGCCTGGTTCTCCTCTTTGACCTGGAGATCCATCTCTGCCTGGGTTGCCTGGTTGTCCATCTTGACCATCAAATCCTGGTGTACCATCTCTACCTTGTGCTCCATCTTGTCCTCGCTCTCCTGGATTGCCATCTCGGCCAGGTGCACCTGGTGCTCCATCTTGTCCACGGTCTCCTGGTGCCCCATCTCTACCTGGCGAACCAGGTGATCCATCTCTACCTGGATTACCAGCTTGACCATCTTGACCATCAAATCCGCGTGCGCCAGGTGATCCTGGTGCTCCATCTTGTCCACGTTCTCCTGGTGCTCCATCTCGTCCTGGTGCGCCAGATTCACCTCTTTGACCTGGTGCTCCATCTCTTCCTGGGTTACCTGGTTGTCCATCTTGACCATCAAATCCTGGTGAACCATCTCTACCTTGTGCTCCATCTTGTCCTCGCTCTCCTGGATTGCCATCTCGGCCAGGTGCACCTGGTGCTCCATCTTGTCCACGGTCTCCTGGTGCCCCATCTCTACCTGGCGAACCAGGTGATCCATCTCTACCTGGATTACCAGCTTGACCATCTTGACCATCAAATCCGCGTGCGCCAGGTGATCCTGGTGCTCCATCTTGTCCACGTTCTCCTGGTGCTCCATCTCGTCCTGGTGCGCCAGATTCACCTCTTTGACCTGGTGCTCCATCTCTTCCTGGGTTACCTGGTTGTCCATCTTGACCATCAAATCCTGGGGAACCATCTCTACCTGGTCCTCCATCTTGTCCACGTTCTCCTGGTGCTCCATCTCGACCTGGTGATCCGCTAGAACCATCTCGTCCTGGTGTTCCTGGTTCTCCTCGTTGGCCATTTTCTCCTCGTTGCCCAGGTTCACCTCGCTGACCTGGTTCACCTCTTGCTCCTGGCGATCCATCTCTACCTGGTGCACCTGTTTGTCCATCCTGCCCATCAAATCCTGGTGATCCTGGTGCACCATCTCTGCCAGGTCCTCCTGGTGATCCATCTCTTCCAGGACTTCCTGGTGCTCCGTCTTGTCCTCGATCACCTGCAGCACCATCACGGCCTGGTGATCCTGGAGAACCATCTCTGCCTGGTGTGCCAGACTCTCCTCTTTGCCCTGGTTCACCACGCTGTCCTGGTTCACCTCGTTGACCTGGTGCTCCATCTCTTCCTGCTTCTCCAGGTTGGCCAGCCTGACCATCGAAACCTGGTGACCCTGGTCTTCCGTCTTGTCCTGGTGAACCTGGTGACCCATCTCTACCTGGTGCTCCTTGTTGTCCGTCCTGACCATCAAATCCTGGTGATCCTGGTGCTCCATCCCTTCCTGGTGCTCCATCCTGTCCTCGGTCTCCTGGGGCTCCTGGTGCTCCATCTCTACCTGGATTTCCTGCTGTTCCATCTTGGCCATCGAATCCTGGAGAGCCATCTCTGCCTGGTGCACCATCTCTACCTGGAGATCCATCGGAACCAGGGTTACCGTCTTGACCACGGTCTCCAGGTGTACCATCTCTACCTGGAGATCCAGGTGATCCATCTCTACCTGGACTACCTTGTTGTCCGTCTTGTCCATCAAATCCTCTTGCACCAGGTGCTCCTGGTGCTCCATCTTGTCCACGTTCTCCTGGTGCTCCATCTCGACCTGGTGATCCACTAGAACCATCTCGTCCTGGTGTTCCTGGTTCTCCTCGTTGGCCATTTTCTCCTCGTTGTCCAGGTTCACCTCGCTGACCTGGTTCACCTCTTGCTCCTGGCGATCCATCTCTACCTGGTGCACCTGATTGTCCATCCTGTCCATCAAATCCTGGTGATCCTGGGGCTCCATCTCTTCCTGGTGCTCCATCTTGTCCTCGCTCTCCTGGTGATCCTGGTGATCCATCTCTACCTGGCGAGCCATCTTGCCCTCGGTTTCCTGGTGCACCATCTTGGCCTGGTGATCCAGGTGAACCATCTCTGCCTGGGGATCCTGGTGCTCCGTCTTGTCCATCAAATCCACGTTGGCCGGGCTGCCCATCTTGTCCTGGACTTCCTGGTGCTCCATCTCGTCCTGGGTTTCCAGATGCTCCATCTTGGCCAGGTGATCCAGGTGCTCCATCCCTACCTGGTGCACCATCTTGTCCTCGATCTCCTGGGAATCCGGGTGATCCATCTCTACCTGGTGCACCGTCTTGCCCACGTTCTCCCGGTGATCCATCTCTTCCTGGATTACCTGGTGCGCCTGACTCACCTCTTTGACCTGGAGCTCCATCTCTACCTGGACTGCCTGATTGTCCATCTTGACCATCAAATCCACGTGCGCCTGGGGATCCAGGTGCTCCATCCTGTCCTCGTTCACCTGGTGATCCATCTCTACCAGGGGTGCCAGGTTCTCCTCGTTGACCAGCTTCACCTCTTTGGCCTGGTGCACCGTCTCTGCCTGCACTACCTGGTTGACCATCTTGTCCATCAAATCCTGGTGAACCTGATGCTCCTGGTGCTCCATCTTGTCCTCGTTCTCCTGGTGCTCCATCTCGACCTGGTGACCCGGGTGAACCATCTCTACCTGGGGATCCTGGTGCTCCTGATTCTCCTCGTTGACCATTTTCTCCTCGTTGCCCTGGTTCACCTCTTTGTCCTGGTTCACCTCTAGCTCCTGGAGATCCATCTCTTCCTGGTGCTCCCTGTTGTCCATCCTGTCCATCAAATCCTGGTGATCCTGGGGCTCCATCTCTACCTGGTGCGCCATCTTGTCCTCTGTCTCCTGGTGATCCTGGGGAGCCATCTCTTCCGGGTGCTCCATCTTGCCCTCGGTCGCCTGGAGTACCATCACGACCTGGCGAGCCAGATGAACCGTCTCGTCCTGGTGTTCCTGATTCTCCACGTTGGCCATTCTCTCCTCTTTGTCCTGGTTCTCCTCTTTGACCTGGTTCACCTCTTGCTCCCGGTGATCCATCTCTACCTGGTGCTCCTTGTTGTCCATCTTGTCCATCGAATCCTGGTGAACCTGGAGCTCCATCTCTGCCTGGTGCGCCATCTTGCCCTCTTTCTCCTGGGGACCCTGGTGAACCATCTCTGCCGGGTGCTCCATCTTGTCCTCGGTTTCCTGGTGATCCATCTCTGCCAGGGTTTCCAGGACTACCATCTTGGCCACGCTCTCCGGGTGCACCATCACGTCCAGGTGCTCCGATTGAACCATCCCGACCTGGTGTGCCAGGTTCTCCTCTTTGCCCTGATTCTCCTCTTTGGCCTGGTGCACCGTCTCTACCTGCACTGCCTGGTTGACCATCTTGCCCATCAAATCCTGGTGAACCTGGTGCTCCTGGTGCTCCATCTTGGCCTCTTTCTCCTGGTGCGCCATCTCGACCTGGCGATCCAATGGAACCATCACGTCCTGGTGTGCCTGATTCCCCACGTTGTCCAGGCTGTCCTTGTTGTCCTGGTTCCCCTCTTTGCCCAGGTTCACCTCTTTGTCCTGGTTCACCTCTTGCTCCTGGTGATCCATCTCTGCCTTGTGCACCAGGTTGTCCATCTTGACCATCAAATCCTGGTGTACCATCTCTACCTTGTGCTCCATCTTGTCCTCGCTCTCCTGGATTGCCATCTCGACCAGGTGCACCTGGTGCTCCATCTTGTCCACGGTCTCCTGGTGCTCCATCTCTACCAGGTGATCCACTGGAACCATCTCTTCCTGGTGTACCTGGTTCTCCGCGTTGGCCTGGTTCTCCTCTCTGACCTGGTTCACCTCTTGCTCCTGGTGATCCATCTCTACCTGGTGCTCCTTGTTGTCCAGCTTGTCCATCGAATCCTGGTGATCCTGGGGCTCCATCTCTGCCTGGTGCGCCATCTTGTCCTCGCTCTCCAGGAGAACCTGGTGCACCATCCCTTCCAGCTGCCCCTTGTTGCCCATCTTGTCCATCAAAGCCTGGAGAACCTGGTGCTCCATCTCTACCTGGGGAACCAGGGGAACCATCCTGTCCATCTCGTCCTGCAGAACCTGGTTGACCATCTTGCCCTCTCTCTCCTGGAGATCCTGGTGCTCCATCTCTTCCTGGTGCTCCATCTTGTCCCCGATCTCCTGGTGATCCATCTCTTCCTGGTGCACCAGAGGAACCATCTCGTCCTGGCGCTCCTGGCTCTCCACGTTGTCCTGGTTCACCACGTTGTCCTGGTTGACCTTGCTGGCCTGGTTGACCGGTTTGTCCAGGAGAGCCATCTCTACCTGGAGAACCAGGTTGGCCATCTTGTCCATCAAATCCTGGTGATCCAGCTTGCCCAGGTGCGCCATCTTGGCCACGTTCTCCTGGTGCTCCATCTCTTCCAGGTGCTCCATCTTGTCCACGCTCTCCTGGTGATCCATCTCTACCCTGTGAGCCATCACGTCCAGGGATTCCAGGTTCTCCACGCTGTCCTGGCTCGCCACGTTGTCCGGGCTCTCCTCTTTGACCTGCCTCTCCTCTTTGACCGGGTGAACCATCTCGGCCTGCAGCACCTGGTTGCCCATCTTGACCATCGAATCCTGGTGAGCCAGATTGTCCTGGCGCTCCATCTTGACCACGTTCTCCTGGTGCACCATCTCTGCCTGGTGATCCTGGTGAACCATCTCTTCCAGGAGCTCCAGATTCTCCACGTTGACCATTTTCTCCTCGTTGCCCTGGTTCACCTCTTTGCCCTGGTGCACCATCTCTACCTGGACTACCTGGTTGACCATCTTGTCCATCAAAGCCGGATGCTCCTGGTGCTCCTGGTGCTCCATCTTGTCCACGTTCTCCTGGGGCACCATCTCTTCCTGGAGATCCTGGTGATCCATCCCTTCCTTGTGCACCGGGTTGTCCATCTTGTCCATCGAAACCTGGTGAGCCTGAAGCTCCATCTCTTCCTGGTGCTCCATCTTGTCCTCTCTCTCCTGGAGATCCTGGTGCACCATCTCTGCCTGGTGCTCCATCTTGTCCTCGATCTCCTGGTGCACCATCTCGTCCTGGAGAACCAGATGAACCGTCTCTTCCAGCTGTTCCGGGCTCTCCACGTTGTCCAGCCTCCCCTCTTTGTCCTGGTTCTCCTCTTGCACCTGGCGAGCCATCTCTGCCTGGTGCTCCTTGCTGTCCATCTTGTCCATCAAATCCTGGTGATCCTGGAGCTCCATCCCTTCCTGGTGCTCCATCTTGTCCTCGCTCTCCTGGGGATCCTGGAGATCCATCTCTTCCCGGTGCTCCATCTTGTCCTCGATCCCCTGGTGCCCCGTCTCGACCTGGTGAACCTGATGAACCATCTCTTCCTGGTGATCCTGGTTCTCCTCGTTGACCTGGTTCTCCTCTTTGACCTGGCTCTCCTCTTCCTCCTGGTTGACCTTGTTGGCCTGGTTGACCAGTTTGACCAGGAGACCCATCTCTACCTGGAGCACCGGGTTGACCATCTTGTCCATCAAATCCTGGTGATCCAGGTTGTCCTGGTGCTCCATCTTGTCCACGCTCTCCTGGTGCACCATCTCTACCTGGCGATCCTTGTGAGCCATCTCTTCCAGCTGTTCCGGGCTCTCCACGTTGTCCAGCCTCTCCTCTTTGTCCTGGCTCACCTCTTGCACCTGGCGAACCATCTCTACCTGGTGCTCCTTGTTGTCCATCTTGTCCATCAAATCCTGGCGATCCTGGTGCTCCATCTCTTCCTGGTGCTCCATCTTGTCCTCTCTCTCCTGGAGATCCTGGTGCCCCATCTCTTCCTGGGTTTCCTGGTTGTCCATCTTGACCATCAAATCCAGGTGATCCAGCTTGCCCTGGTGCTCCATCTTGTCCACGTTCTCCTGGTGCTCCATCTCTACCTGGTGATCCCTGGGATCCATCCCGTCCTGGTGATCCTGGTGCTCCAGACTCGCCACGCTGTCCTGGTTCTCCCCTTTGGCCTGGTTCACCTCTTTGTCCTGGTGAACCATCTCTTCCTGGAGCTCCTGGTTGACCATCTTGTCCGTCAAATCCAGCTGTTCCTGGTGCTCCTGGTGCTCCGTCTTGTCCACGCTCTCCTGGTGCTCCATCTCTACCTGGTGCTCCTGGCTGTCCATCTTGACCATCAAATCCTGGTGTACCATCTCTTCCTGGTGAACCATCTTGTCCACGCTGTCCTGGTTCTCCATCTCTACCTGGTGCACCTGGCTGTCCATCTTGGCCATCAAATCCTGGTGTACCATCTCTACCCGCTGAACCATCTTGTCCACGCTCTCCTGGTGCTCCATCTCTACCTGCTGTACCTGGTTCTCCTCTTTGTCCTGGCTCACCTCTTTGCCCTGGTTCTCCCCTGGCTCCTGGTGATCCATCTCTACCTGGTGCTCCTGATTGTCCATTCTGTCCATCAAAACCTGGTGCACCCGTTTGACCTGGTGATCCATCTCTGCCATCTTGACCAGGTAATCCTGGGGCTCCGTCTTGTCCACGCTCACCAGGTGCTCCATCTCTACCTGCTGCACCGGGTTGTCCATCTTGTCCATCAAAACCTGGTGAGCCTGGTGCTCCTGGTGCTCCATCTTGTCCACGTTCTCCTGGTGCTCCGTCTCTACCTGGTGCACCTGCCTGTCCGTCTTGACCATCAAACCCTGGTGAACCATCTCTGCCTGGTGAACCGTCTTGTCCTCGCTGTCCTGCTTCTCCATCTCGTCCTGGTGCACCTGGTTGTCCATCTTGACCATCAAATCCTGGTGATCCTGGTGCTCCTGGTTGTCCATCCTGTCCACGCTCTCCTGGTGCTCCATCTCTACCTGCTGTACCTGGTTCTCCTCGTTGTCCAGGTTCACCTCTCTGTCCAGGCTCACCTCTTGCTCCTGGTGACCCATCTCTTCCTGGTGAACCATCTTGTCCACGCTGTCCTGCTTCTCCATCTCTGCCTGGTGCACCTGGCTGTCCATCTTGACCATCAAATCCTGGTGTGCCATCTCTTCCTGGTGAACCATCTTGGCCACGCTGTCCTGCTTCTCCATCTCTTCCTGGTGCACCTGGTTGTCCATCTTGACCGTCAAATCCTGGTGATCCTGCTTGTCCTGGAGTTCCATCTTGTCCACGCTCTCCAGGTGCGCCATCACGTCCGGGGCTTCCTGGTGCGCCTGTCTCTCCACGTTGGCCAGGTATACCTGGTTGGCCGTCTTGTCCACGATCACCTGGTTGACCATCTCTTCCAGGTTCTCCATCACGTCCTGGTGCACCGGGTTGACCATCTTGTCCATCAAATCCTGGTGATCCAGCTTGTCCTGGTGCGCCATCTTGGCCACGGTCTCCTGGTGATCCATCTCTACCTGGTGCTCCTGGCTGCCCGTCTTGTCCATCGTAGCCTGGTGATCCTGGTGCACCATCTCTTCCTGGGGAACCAGGGCTTCCGGTCTCTCCACGTTCTCCTGGTACTCCTTGTCTTCCTGGTTCTCCTGGCAGACCATCTTCTCCATCTTGACCATGGTTTCCGTCTCGTCCGTGATTACCATCTTGACCATCTCTTCCGGGTTCTCCTGGTTGTCCAATTGAGCCTGGTGCGCCATCATACCCATCTCTTCCAGGGGTTCCTGGTGCTCCAGTGGCACCAACTCTTCCTGGTACTCCATCTCTTCCATCTTCTCCTGGTACGCCATACCCTCGGACACCAGTTGCACCAGTAGATCCTCTTTCGCCTGAGATTCCTGTAGCTCCAATTCTACCTGGACCTCCATCTGATCCTGGGCGTCCTGCGTCTCCACGGTCACCCTTTGGTCCGGGTGGACCTCTTGGCCCATCTCTTCCTGGTGCGCCAGCGGGGCAATTGCAGCCTAAATAACATAATCGATATTCACAATCAACTATTTTTCATAAATACTGAAATTCATAATGCGAATAGTTGTTGTATTGTCATGTTTCCTTATAACCATTATAAATATTTTATCTAATTAACTGTTGAAGCTGAAAAAATTATAAAACTGTTTTATTTGGCAATGTGACACTTAAGATTCTTTTACAGAGCGACATGTACAACTATAATATTTGTCTAGCGCATGATACAAGTACATCGTAAACATATTACTTACTGCCGTAATTTGGACCGGCACCACCAGAGGCAAAACCGTAGTCGGCTGCCCGTCTCTTTTGTCTTTTTAAGCCTTCATTGGTACTCTTTTCCAAGAGTTGAATTCGTTCATTTTGAGTTTCAATGTCAGTCTTGTATGCAACTTTCAGTTCAAGTTCCATGTTTCTTGTCTACAGCATATTAAATATGAAGAGAAAATGTGAATGTGTAAACATAAGCCATTTAAGCTGCATCCAGGGACAGTAAGACAAGTTACATGTAGTTCACGCTTCATACTTGACTATTTGTCAATCTCTTTAAAACGTTTTTGTTCTTTTTTAGTTTTCATGCTTTAACTTTTTAAACTGAATCTTTATGGTGTAGCTAATTTCTAGTTTTGTAAATAATGCTACATACCTGTAGGTCATCAATTCTGTTGAGTAAATGTACACCAAATATGGTGCCAGCTGTTGTGACTGTAATGAGCAATCCTGTGATAGCAATCACTCCAAGTCCTGAAATCACAGGTGACCTACGCTCCGACTCTTTGCTAGGGTGAGCATGTCCAGCATACTCCAAATCCCCCTTCATCTTTGCTCTGAAATGTGAAAAAGTTGCTGAATTAATGCATGCAAACTCAAGGTACTTATAATCTTAGCATGTGAAACTATTAAACATTTGTGAAACAACATAATAATATTAAAAGTTGAATGTTAACCCTTTCACTATAATTTTTACAGTAATATTAAAGTATATTAAATACAATATTATAATGCTATATACGTATAATGTACTATAATACTCTTAGCCATAGTTGACTTTTCTTTCTCCATAAAAACTTTTGGTTTAGTTGAGCAAATTTAAAAATAAATCTTAACTTGAGTACACTATGCAATGCCTCAAACTTTGCTAGAAAAGCATGTCCGATATTTTCTGTACCTAAACAGGATCTATTCCAAATATTAAGTGTTTTCAAAAATTCAACAAATGTGACCAATATTTCTGAAACATCTAATTTTTTCTAAAAATGGTTGCCCGCTCTATTGTAGCTTAATAACAGTACACAAAAATAATAGAACGTCTTCCAAAGGGCTTTGGAAATAATTGTTTCAACACATGTAATTTTTGCCGAAAAATTATTTTTAAAATTCCTTGGAAGATGTTGTACTATCCTTAGCACTTGGTTCTGTAAATTGTCTTCAGTGTGGAACTTCTGAAGACAGCTGAGAAGGAACTCGTTCTTTCTTTAGAATATATATATATATAGTAAATATCTTACCCTCTGTAATATCAACAGATGAGAGAAGATGATTATGTGATTCTACTCCAAGGACTCGAATGAAGGAATCTGATTTTCAGGGAGGTGTTCATCTGTTTTATACCATTCCAGTTGATAGTTTATTAATTCTATTCTAGCTTTCTGATTGGTTGCTATCTTTTTTATGGTTGACAACATCCAGTTCTAGAAAAGCTGTCTTGGGAATGGTAACATTACCGTAATCAATCATATTTACTCTTGTCTTTATCACTATCCTCTCTTCACCTTAACACAATCACCTTCGCTTGATTCCAACCATGAAGAGAAATTTGCACATTGATGTAAAGTTAGCTCAGTGCCATCTTTCAACATATAAAGTTCCCGTGTTGGCCTCTTTTTCATAATGTTAATTTTCAAAATAATAGGCTAGCACTTCTTTACATCGCCTTAGTGCGATATTTCGATAGCTCTTATTCGGCATTTAGGCTGTGCAATTCCGGCACTATCATCTCTTTTCATACCTCTGCAATATCAAACTTAGCTCCAAATCATTGGTTGTTATTCCTGAACTAGCCGAACTGAAGGAAGCCGCGATTCTGTTTTTGGAGTCAAATTTGCTCATGCAAACAAGTCAGTATCGGTACTTTTCCTTCAAATTAACAAAGAGGAAATATGCAAACAGAATACAAAGTAAAATATGCCCTTATTTTGTCATTATGGGATCCAACCTAGCATTCCGTTCTAATTATTATACTAATAGTTAAACCGACTAGTGACATTGTTCAAAATCACTTTGTTTTGCCAGCCCACATATTAGTCTCTTCTTGAACATCATATAATAATCAAACTTTGCATACTTGCCCTGATGATATGTAGTCATCTTATGATCTTCCTATGCAATACTCCCACTAAAAGAGTTGTCTTACCTAATGATGATGAGAGAGGATAATTCCCAGTTTTGTGTGAGATACCCTTGTCCAATACTAATACAATATCCAATGTCCAATACAATTACTGTTGGATGATTACATTGTATATTGGATTTTGGCATTGGGTATTAGATTTTGAAATCTCAATATTAAATGCTAGCAATTTGAACTTTCAGTATTGAATTTTAGCATTCGATATTGCTAATATCGGTTTTGGATACTGAACATTTGAAATCTCAGTATTGGAGTATTACAGTATATACAGATATTGTAGAGACAGAAATATTATACATCATACATAGAGTGCTGTGACACAGTTGTAACTTTAAACTCCTATAGTTCAAAGGGTTCAAGATCACTGTACGTCATTATACGTGTAGTCTATAATATATGCTTGCTTCCATTCCTTAGTTACTAAAGTTAGAACGTTATTGCTTCTGAATGTACATGTGGATTGTTTTTGTTTCTCAGGTAAATTTAAAGATTTACAATTTTCCAGACATTTTCTAGTTACAAATAGTAGAATTGGATAAAATACATTAGCATAAACACAGAATAGTTAGTAAAGGCCAACTATAACGCCTTAACAGAATGGATTTATTATTTTAATTTGAGATGGTCGACTTTTAACTAAGATATTTGGAGAATTCATTGGTTCTTAGACATCATTGTATTGTGATGTCCTACTGCCACACCCATTCGGAGACTCCTCTGCTGCTGTCAAGATAAATAAACATCGGTGGAATTGTCCAGTTCGTGTGGTTTTAGTTAACAATCAAGGAGTTTCCTTCTCTTCTCAACATTTACCATTCTTATTGCTCATTTGTTGTAGAAAGTCTAAATGTACATGTATGTTGAGTATTGTAACCCCCAGGGCTAACGTTTGTCGCAACTAAAATTTATAGTATTGTTAGTGGTTACCCAACCCAAACCTCTGTCTATTGGCCTTTAAATTATCCTGGTTTATAAGTTAACCGTTATTCTCCCCATAAGTGGTGTTGCGTGATAGCAGTTGAACCGATGAGTGTGGTGATTTGTTCTCTGCCAAAAGATTGGCTAGAGTGAAGGGTGAGGAGAACTGTTAGGTCTTGAAGCTACCCGGTGTATGAGAGTGCTAACTGTGTATCAGCAATAATTCAGTGATGTTTTCAAGTATCGATGTCATGGTTCTTCGAGTTTATTTGTTTTAACGTTTCGTTAATATTGGATTCTAGGCTAGGTTTATAAAACTATCATTTTACCCGACCTAACCAATATTCATAGTTGTTCATATCAGTCGAAAGTAAGATTTAAGATGGTAGACATCATGACTGTCTAATTATCTAAGTACACCTACATCACCTATTAACAGCCTACTTAGTGATCAAATTATGTATTAAGTCATAGATAATAAAATAGCAATTAATTAGAATTATGTTTTATATGTATTGCTATATAAATTCTTAATACATACTTTCATGTATAAAAAATGTGCGTGGACGTTTCTAATATGGCAATCGCTAGGCAGATATTAAGTAAGCCGACTGCAGGCGGGATTGTGGCCTTAGGTTGCCATTAGTAACTCCATTTACAGGGTCATAAATACTTTGGGCAATAAAGATGACACCTCCTTTGCATAAGCCGATAATCGGAAATGTTTTCAATCATTTTGTCGTTTTTGCATTTTTATATCCAAGTGTTATTGATGAGTATTAACATGCAATAAGCTTATGAGTGGACATGTAGCTAATAGCCAACTCCAGCAATTGTTAGAATTAACAATAATGTAACACAATAACTTTTGCAATCGTCTTACTTTTCACTTAAAGTAACTTCACTTGTCGGTCATATTGCATAGTGTCTAGCCTAGTGTCATGTAACTTAATGCGGTAGTGGAGATGTTTGCCATTTTGTCAACTTTCTTTGCAAAAACCTACATTGATGACAATGGGTTTCTGTAATATAAAAAATATGCACATTTTAATTGTTCATTGCCTGCTGGTATATCCCCTCGTAAATAAAAGTGCTACTATGAGGTTCTCGGGGGGGGGGGGGGGGGGGGGGGGGTGTTGGTGGGGCACTGAGATGTTCATGTAAATACAGGTTATGTCATTGTCCGTCACCATGACTAAATAGGTACTGGAGTGAGTTAAATTTCAAAGTGCTTAACTATTTATATCTTGCTGGCAGATGATTTAGTCTTACAAGGTTATTGTATTACATATATTACACTAATTGATCATCTCATGTCGTTCCATCTAACAGTTGTGCTGATGTGGTTACTTACATTGACCTTATATTCCCATATATCAGGATATGTTCACTTCCTCTCTCACTGACTGTCATGTCATAAATCTGTATAATGCTCTCTGTTTAAAATGTTTGGGAGTTTCGACTCTAGTCGGGTCAGCAATTGAGGTCATAAATGCATGTACGTATCAACATGTCTTCTGCTGTTATGTGTTGTTATTTGTTGTTGCAGCGCATGCAGCTGACAGGTGAAACCGCTGGAGTTCTACCACTTGAGGTACGTTACATACATGTCCTTCTGGCTGCACCAAAAGCCTTGGTATAAATTGACTCCATCCTAGGCTTTATATATATTTTTCCATGTTGCTATCACGTTGGGATGTCTTCCCCCCCCCCCCCCTCTACTGAAAGAATCGGAGAGAGTGTTGTGATGGCTACTTATATCTCACAACCTAGTGTAGGCTACACTATAATGTTTCTCTCTCAGTGGGATACTTAGTGCAGATTTCACTTCATCTAACACATCAGCAACACTACGGACATGTGTTACAGTACTTGTTCCTGTGGCATTGACTTACATAATATTTTGAAATATCCTTTTCAGTTTTTGCTAGGTTTGGCATTGCTGTAGACAAATTCATCTTAGCGCTGCAGTTAATCCTCGAACAGCTGTGGATCTCAGACCTTAGCTCAAGGAGGAGGTGATTCATGCTATTATTGTTGTGGGAGAAAATCAATTTGGTTGGTTCATTGTGGATCCACTGGTTGGTTTAGTTGGATTTTGTAGTCACTGGCATTCCATTATGCTTGAGATTATATTAAGGGCTGTTATTATACTGGTATATGGGCTCTTAGTACTAAACTTCTGACCTTAGCCTATGATCCTATTATCACAACATTTACCAGGTGTATGTTAGCCACGATGACTATATTTGCTCCACCCACAATTAAAATTGTACGGCAACCTGTCAGGTAGTGCAATAGATGAAACTCGAGATACAAACCGCTGTGCTCTTTTAAGTGCTGTCATGAAGACATTTTCGATAGCCTTAGATCCTTGGATGTGATTAGGGTTAGGGCAGTCAACCAATAATATGTGAAGAGGACCAATTTGCCTGCTTTAATCCGATGAAAAAGAAACGCCGTCTCTGATTCCCCACTTGTGTATTTAACTCATTGAACATAGGCCTACAATAATTATTGATATGTAACGTAATTTAGTATTCAGTAAACAGAGTACCATATAAGCTTGTAAAATGGAAACCATTGGTGACATTTCAGGAAACCATTATATTATATATACATGTATACTGTAGGCCTACATGTGCATTTAGTTGTTAACGGTGGCTATCTGTAGACCAAGGCAGTGGAAAAACTAACCGCCTTAATATAAAAAAGTGGGGAAATCTCACTCATGCTCTAGGTCTAAAGAGGCGGGCATTTCGTAAGGTAGTTCAATAGCAGTCCCAGTCTCTAACTGCTATTGAATGAGAGGCAATACACCTGCTGGCTTCAACTTGAACCTTCTAAATATATCATACTCACCTAGCGACAAGTCTACGTGTACATATATGACTAGCCTCTGGTCCTTGATACTTGCCTTAATCTGGATAGTTTAGGTCATTGTCCAAACTGTATTTTGTGGAACTTAATGCTCCCTACTTTAACATGGTTTGTTATTGAAGATGTTAGGCGTGGTTCTGGCATAAAATTTATTTATTACGGTTTTAAAACCAGAGACTAAACTGTTAAGCACCTTCGATTATCCTAATTAATTGCCAAAGTTAACCCACACAGATCATGTTGTATCTGTTTTATTGGTGTCTTACCAATGGTAGATCAGTTATATAGAGACGTCACGACTAGAAAAACAGATGCTGATGTTATTGCTTTACACCTTATTATATCCCATCAGTTAGAGATTATCCCATCAAACTAGATTATTTCATCTGTCTATTGTTAGTTTGATAATCTGGACTTGAAAGTCAAGCTTGACATCAAAGATATATCCTTCGGTATAATCATTGTAATATTGTGTACATAATCTAGATGACATTGGACTAGTCATACATTGAATGTTGAAATTTTGTAGAGTTGTATTTTCTTCTCATGAAATTTCGCATGGAATTTGATTTTTCAGATCTGCTCTTTATTAGAAAAATGACTGTCTTTTATGGCAACCAGCACCGTTCTGAAAAGTGTCTTTCTAACTTGTCTTAAATACTTGCGCAGTCTTTTCATTGAAATCTAAAAACTTGTCTAGAGGTGTGGAATGCCAAAATAAATTTGCTACCATTGTTGAATCATCTACACCACAGGGGCACCTCTACACCACCTCCACTACCTCCATGTACATACACAGCATTGTTATCATCAATGTTATACATGCAGTTACTATTTAGGCTGCTGAGTCAATTATGACTGTATACATACTTTTCCGGTATTGCTGTCTGTTCTAGGGTGTAATAAGCTGCAGTGCTTTGCTTGTAGTTGGGGCATCCGGATTGAATGTGGCGACAGAATGTGTAGAGTTATGTCACTATGATCAGAGTTATGGCAGGCACTATGCTGTATATTGACCAATTTGATTAAACCACGCCCAGATTTTCATCAGTTATAATAAAAAATATTAGACCAGGTCAACTTGACTCTCTCTTTCTACATGAGAACCAAGAGGCTCCGAGGTTAATGGAAGGTACCGGAGGAAACAGTAACATGTGGGTTAGCCAATCAAAGTACGCCAACACTTTTATTTAGAATCTTGTCCAATTGGTTGAATTGCAAAGAATTGCATGTAAAATATTTTATATCATATAATAAACATTACCCTATGCTTGAAGTTTAAATTGTAGTAATATTCCAACCAAACAAAAATGAATGTTGCGGCCTGTGCTTTGGAACTAATGGGCTGGTAACATGGCGAGAACATTTTATTGAACCGTTTATTGTAGATTAGAGTCTTGCTGTTTTAGCCAGCAAAGTGTAGTCGGAGTTACTTTCACAACGTATTACATTGTAAATATCAAATATACATATACATCTAATTATTATCACTGTTCGGTGTACTGTTATGTATCGGGAAAACAACTCCCAAACTGTTTTCTCTCTTAGCCCAAGTACTGTATAATAGTGGGCTATCTGTTTAAATCTTGAAGTATAGATTCTACATGTAGGTATATTGTTTCTTTTACTGCAATACCTTTATAAGTGAGAGTAACGTCTTCCAAATATGATAATAGCTGGCTGTTAGCATGGCTAAAAAAACATTATTTCTGTTCTGAAAGTTTCCGCAGAGAGGAGGGTATGACAGTCCGGCATTTTCTATTTTATTAATCTAAATATCTTAGTGTAATAAATTGGCCATTATTTAGGATTAGCATATGTTTTATATAAAATGTATATACGAACTGGCTCACTCTTTGATCCTACTAATGACAATTGGTAATTATAGCAGCTAGTACACTCAACTTGTACTTGTGGTCTATAACAGTAGGTGCAGAAAGGCTATTTGTATTGAGTGACAGTTGGCCCCTGGCTTGGTCTCTCTTGCATATGTACTACTATGTAACTTATGTAATTAGTTACAACATGGTGTTATGGTCGTTCTCTCTCCACATTTATTATGGTCTGTTTTATTTTAGTCCAATGGTTTCAATGTTCCACGGTGAAATCCTATCTAATTAATATTTGTAGTCCAATCAATTTATATTTTTATCCAAATAGAAATGTAAACATCCAGCTTGGAATTAGATGTTAGGCATTAGCTACAATATCTGAGAATAAATTAGCTTGTGTGTGCATAGAGTTTGTTCTGGACTCCACAAATTTTATACAATCATGTACATGTACAGCTAGTTCTAATAATGGCGTTTGTTGGTGTACTGAAGTTGTCTACTCGTTGTCAGAATATCAGTCATGGTTTCGTAACTCCAAATTAGCGATCAGTTTAGCAAAGATGTGAATAAAAAACCATGTACAAGAGACTATCCAGGGGCGGCTATAGGCAAAGTGGTACCACTTTGGCTATAGGCACCCACGCCACCATCCTAGACGTGTGTTCAATCAAGCATGCAATACTAGCTGTGCTCTGTAAACTAGCAATGCTATGCATATCTAGGCCTCAAATCATTTTCTATTTACTAGCTCAGGCATACAGTCATTTTATAGTCCTGTAATAGTCATGTTATATGTGTAGACTGTACCCATGCATGTTCATGTTCCACACTTATCTTGTATTAACTCCCTCAGATGCGTGAAATTCATGACTTCTTGAAAATAGGCTGGTGTTGAAATATTTCCTATATCCGCCCCTGAGACTATCGGTGGCTAAATCTTTATGACTGTTTTTAGTTACTTTATAACTTTATTTACATTAATTAGCTAGAATGAAAACTGGAGATTGTTTAATTCAAGGAAGTGAGGCTATCACCAGGTCCTTGGGTGGCATCTAAATTATTAGGGAAATAGGCTCTGTGCACATGTCCATCTAATTACTATAATTCCAAAGGAGCAGATTCATGTTATGTTAGTGTTATGTATTGTGTGGTAGGCACAAGTGGTTCTGTTGAAACCAATGTTTCTTTTGATATTTCTTATTGAGGGGAACTGGTATTATAGGGCTTCATAACTAGTAGAAGTCACACAAAACTCACTAATTTATATACATCTACCTATAGTATTGATAATATAGTGTAGCAGTTGATGCACTACAAAGGTTTTGTGAGCCAGCCAGCAATGTGGTAGGCCTATATATAAATATAGCATCTGCTGCATTCCCAGTGGTTAGATTGTAACTGTTTGTTTGTGCTAAATGTAAATACATCTTGTGACACAATTCATTTGCAACCGTTATTCTACCTACCTGTTACTCATGCAACCTATATTGCAATTACCACTTAGGGCAAACCGCTTATACTATATGCATTTTAATAAGCTAAACAGGTTAGCCAGATATTACACCGGTGCCGGAAAAACACCGAACCACCGAACAGCGGAATGGAAATCACCGAACAGATCGAGCCAGTATAAAGACATGTCGACCTAATATAAAATCGCCCATCTTTCATCAAATTGATCAATAACAAACAATATCAATATCAATTGTGTTAGACAATAACAATAATCATTATCACAACAAATAAAATACCAATTAAATAAAAATACCATGTGTATTGTATATAACAATACTTATCACATTGACATTATATTTATTTATTAATTTACATTAATTTATTTTATATCAATGAGTTCATATTCTACTGTGCAGAAGTTCCATATGAATTTTCATAGTACTGAAACAACAAATTAAAATAAAATAATCATTTCTTAACCTTCCAAACTACTACTAATTAGTATTATGGGTTTGTTCTGCTAAAACTTAAAATAAAAATTAAAGTCGATAGCTCATTGATTGTAAATTACCATAACCACGGCACAGTTGGGAATTCCAAAAAGCGAAGTCACATTTTGCTACCATCCACACAAAAGAAAAGTAACCTTTTCAGCAAACGCACATTGCGCCGCTGATCTTTATCTGATTATCTGTTTATTTTCCGAACTGTGTAGTTCTAGTGAAGAAATGGCAAGTTTGAACTTAGTCGAAATGTCTTGAGCTGCAATAAAAATCTTGAGCTACTAAAATTTGGAACTCATTATATTCATTACTATTTCTCAGGAACACTCACCGTTCATCAATGCATAAGTTGCCTTTTATTGCTAAAGCTGTTCATTGTCATTGTGATTTAGCCTACAACTTATTAAATAGGTTAGTAAAATATTTTTTGCACAAAATATTGTTTATTGCCACTCAGCTCAGGAACATCGTGGGCTAGATATTTAAGAGTCGAGATGTTTAGATTCTACTCACTCACTTATTTATTGCTCGTCTGAATAAAAGTTTATAATTAATTTTTTATAATTATAAACGACATAGTTGAATTGTACAAGAGTTTTTTGAGTTCATAACAGTAAAATGCTGGTTACAATGGCCTAATATCATGCTATAAGTAAGGCATACAAAGAAATTCTATTCTGTTAAATTCATCCGCTGTTCGGTAAATTCTATTCCGCTGTTCGGTGGTTCGGTGTTTTTCCGGCACCGGATATTACACTTAATATTATTTGAAGCATCAACGTCAATCTTTTCAAAACTGGCACAGTGGATCATTTGAAGTTTTGGCATTGAGGCAGGGAACTATGACTTCGGAGTTGTGAAACCTTGCTGCATACATAAACCATGAGAGAACAACTAACATTAAGCGAAGTAGTTCAAGCACACGGAGTTGCTTTCTCTCACTTGCCAAGAGTAGACAACTTTTATTTCTACTAGTATAATATTTGCAGTGGAACTTGGATAACACAGACTTCAGCGGACCAGCAAAAATGGTTTGAGTTATGAGAAGTTTGAATTAGGTGATTATATATAAAGACAGTATTAATTTCTGCACAGCCACTGAGGAATACAGTATAGGTCTAATAAACAAATGATAAATGATAAATAAAAGATGAAAGATGCCTTACAGCACAGACAAAAGTGATTGTGAAATTATTTAGTAAGCAATTCGTAATAGTTTATTACTTCATTGGCTTTCACTGGAAATATTGACGATGTCTGCTTGTTTGTACAAGTGTTTAGCATAATTAGCTAAGCTAGGCCCATCATAGGTTTGAAAATAGCCATTGCTGTAGCCCAAAAACTATAGGACATAATAATTTTATGGGTGGCTGCTTTACAATCCAGTAGTTTATTACTATTCAGAACCTGGCTTGCAAGAAATTGTTTGAGTTAGAGCAGTAAAGTCTGAGTTATCTAAAGCCAATTATCATTTCCCAGGCTGGGACCTTGTGGGGGAGGCTGAGTTATCCAATTATCTGAGTTATCCAGGTTCCACTGTATTTTCTGTAACTGAAACATTAACCTCTAAGGACAATAATAATATTATATTATGCAGTCCACATGTATACATACAAGTGTGAGGAATAGTAAAGAATAATACAAATATCTCATCTTACATAGGGCAACCCTAATCAACAGGCTTTACAGAGTGTGATATTAATAAGTTAGATAACATACAAAGTTTGACTTGTAAAATGTCTGATATAACTACTGTGCTATTTGATCCTGATGGAATGTATGTTGCAGTCCTAGTGAGTGCTAGTTTGTTGTATTATGGTATATCATACACAGTATATATTTATATAAATAGATACTTATACTATATCAATTGAAGAAGGTTATTGGAGCCTGGGACCCAACATTGGTTAAGAGCTTAGCTCCCCTTGAATTCCTGTAACATAACCAAATCAACATCTCAGCTTTCTCCTTACTTAGAGAACGTTACATTCTTGTTACTAGTGGGACATGTTTAAACTAGTTCCTAGTGCTGGTAATGAACAATACAAGTAAAATAATTAATTGCACCTTTCCAAGCGTCCAACTAAGGAATGTGTCAGTGTAGATTGAATACTGGCATACTGCATAATGTTTTATATGTCACTTATTAATGTGGGCACAGTTCACAATTCATTCTGTTTTTCTACAAGACGTATCCTAATAGCAAGTACAGCTAAACATTGTCCTACACACCAAACAGTACATATACTATTCTCTTATAATGCTGGTACTGATTGCTACCAACGTTTGACCAGAAGCACAACTTGGTGTATCACTTGTGTTTTGGAGTTGTCCACTCCCAGATATAATATTGGCTGTGAGATTACAACTCCTAACTAGTTATTTGTTCTAGAGATTAATCTGATTGTAGTACTACATGTATATGTGGTGTAGTACTACATGTAATCGTGGTGTAGTACTACATGTAATCGTGGTGTAGTACTACATGTAATCGTGGTGTAGTACTACATGTATCTGTGGTGTAGTACTACATGTAATCGTGGTGTAGTACTACATGTAATCATGGTGTAGTACTACATGTAATCGTGGTGTAGTACTACATGTAATCGTGGTGTAATACTACATGTATTTGTGGTGTAGTACTACATGTATTTGTGGTGTAGTACTACATGTACCGCAATTTTGATAACATTTTAAAGAGATTATTTTCTTTACTTTGAACTTTGCAGCCTCTTTTCTTATGAATGAAAGATCTTTAAAACATACAACATGTTGTACAGTAGATGAAAGCTCATTTACCATTAGACACTACATTACAGCAAATGCTAGATAGTAGTACGAGAATTAAAAGGGGCAGATTGTCCACTTTGTGGTCTTCCTCACTTGTGCTTATGTTGACACTAGTATTAGAACAATACCGCTCAATTTGCTGTAAAGGGCAGATATACATGTGAAAAACAACTTACAACATTTTATTTAAATGGTGTCAGAAATGTTAATACAATGATTGTTCTCAGTTTTGTTGTGTAGTAGTTGTTCCATCTTGTTAATCAAGAGTAGACAACTACAGTGTGGATACTGTATAATTACAGGTTGGTGAATAAACTTGATGAAGGTAGTTTAAGATGAACTCTGCATATTCTGTTTATACAAGGTAAGCTGTTGCATTTATCACTTTCCATTCTCTGTTGATCAATCTGAGGATTATATAAGGCATACATCAACTAGTAATTAACACTTACAGCCCTCTATGTAAACCATAATAGCAACTTACAGTAAGTGCATTGTGTTTGGATTCTTAAACTTACCACATACAGGGAGAACCCAGTCTAGCTGGAACATGTGTTTGGATATATTCATTATTGACAAATGACCAGCTAGGACAGATAAGGATAACAAGATGTTTATTCATATTGAGTAATATTGGGTACAATATTTGTATATTATACATGTACATGTACTTGGCAAACGACCTTCATTATGATCTGAGTTGCTTCTTGAGCAACAGAGAACATATTTTGTGCAATTCACGCTTTTATATGTGTTCTGTAGTCTGTAATATGTCTATATGTAAAATATATAATAACTTGTACCAAATTTTCTCAAAAAGTCTATTTTCTTGGTTTCCCCTTTCATAAGTCGTACGAAGTCCTGATATCAACAAATATCTTAGCACCCGAAAGTACTGGAATCTTGAGTGAGAAAATCTTGAGACTTATTCTTTCTTTTGCATCTCAGTAATCTAAACCCTCAGACGTGTTCTAAGGACACCGAACTTCCATTCCATTAGCTACCTTCGGCATCTTGGTCCTATACTTCCTTGTTAACCGGTAGGTCAAATGGGTTAGGGCTGCTGCCTCCTCAAAAAAGAAAAGCAGGATTACCCACAAAGCCAAAAAATCTTCTACTAACTACATTACTTACTATGATTATGTTTGTTTGATATAACTTACATGCAATTAGTTATTAAAAAAACCAAAGCCATTAAGGTATCCAGTAGGTCTACAGATGGGTGCTTCCAGAGGCCAAAACCATCTTAGCCACTTGCATTCCCGGTGCCATCACCTTCAAACTAGAGAACTGCGGTCTAAGCACTACCACTTTTTCAATAGACAGCTCGGGGATTGTATCGTTTGCTGGCAGGTGCCCAGCTGGCAGGTGCCCAGCTGGCAGGTGACCAGCTGGCAGGTGCCCAGAGGAAGTTTGATTATGAAATGTAAGAGACAAACATCAGCAGGTTGAAACAGACTAGCAAAAACCAACGCTGATATTCTCTGTAAAATGACGTTGGAGGAACAGAGCATCACAAAATTGAGCGAAAACATCCTGTTCATCCAAAATTAAGATTGAGCATGTTTAACATTTGAAGCTTCGCTCTCGATAAAACTGGCTTCTGATTAGCAAGCTAAATTGTAGTGACTCCATTCCGCAATTTTTCTGTAAACCAAAGTTCTAAATTAAGTCACTGTCACAATGTTATTTATGCACTTAGGAGACATAATATATACATGTATAAAAATAATTGTCTGGCTTGGCACACATGACACATGCTCACGTTCATGGCGGAGATATCGCAGTGTGTATTGTTCAGTGACAATGATGTCGTCACACTGACAAAACGCAGTTTGTTTCAACCTTTATACAGATGCTTTTGCTACATTCTGTAGATATACATGTTGTAATTATCATCGTTAGTGTTTGTCTGTTGTAATAATTATAATTATATACTTTAGGCTGGGAAATTTAACATAAATATTTAAACTTGATGTTATTTTTATTGAATAAGAAGTTTTTGAGCAGTTCTGGACTAATATATAACAATAACACAACAAAATAAGTAGATGACTGTTATAGTATTTCTGTGATAATATAAGTGGGAAATCATCGGTACCATAACTAGCCTACAATCTGATTACCATAAATATGTACAAAATCTGAAAGAATAAAAAAATAATGCTATAGCCACATGTCTATGCATTTCAAGCTGTTACCCAATGCTTGATTGTGTGTAGTTGATAGCTGATTAATAGTCACATACTAAAAAGAGTTAATAAGGGTGGTGTCTGGGAGCACTGGTAGCATATCCTCCAACTGCATTTGGATCTGGTTTGCCAATGATTCTGATTGGTCCAGTTGCACCTGTCTCTCCTGGTCTACCATCATATCCATCTCTTCCTGCTGTTCCATCTTTACCATCAATACCTGGTGCGCCAACTGGGCCATCCTTTCCATCATATCCTGGTGCTCCGGCTGGTCCTCGTGCTCCATCCAATCCTGGTGCACCGTCTGCGCCTCGTGGTCCTGTATCTCCCTTTGCTCCAGGGAGACCATCATATCCGTCTCTACCAGGTGCTCCGGGTTGACCATCTACACCATTGGTGCCATCGAGTCCTGGAGCGCCATCATTGCCAGGTGCTCCTTGGTTACCATCTATACCAGCTGGACCAGCAGGTCCACGTTCTCCTTGTGCTCCTGGTTGTCCATCATAGCCAGGTACTCCTGGTGCACCATCCTTTCCATCTCTACCAGCAGCTCCTGCTGAGCCAGTATTTCCTCGCACGCCCTGTGGTCCTTGTGGTCCTTGTGAACCTGGTTGGCCATCTTGACCATCATAGCCAGGTGCTCCTGGTGCTCCATTTTGACCGTCTCTGCCTGCTGGACCTTGTGGTCCGGATGGACCTTGTGGTCCCTGTGCTCCTGGTGCTCCAGGTGCGCCTGTTTGTCCATCTTGTCCATCGTAGCCATTAGCTCCTGGTGCTCCATTTTGACCATCTCTGCCTGCAGCTCCTGGATTTCCATCTCTACCTGCTGCGCCATTTGAACCTGGTTGACCAGCTGGTCCTGGATAACCTGGTTGACCAGCGGGTCCTGGATAACCTGGTTGACCAGCGGGTCCTGTTTGTCCATTAACTCCATCCCTTCCTGGTGCTCCTGGTCGGCCATCCTGTCCATCAAATCCATCTCGGCCAGGTGCGCCATCTCGTCCATTATAACCAGGTGCTCCTGCTGGTCCTGCTTGTCCGTTGGCACCATCTCTTCCTGGTTGTCCATTAACTCCATTTATACCTGCTGCACCATTTGCTCCTGGTTGACCGTTAGCTCCATTGTATCCGGGAGCTCCTGCGGGTCCTGCTTGGCCTGGTTGTCCATTAACTCCTGGTTGGCCATTGACTCCATCTCTTCCTGGTTGACCGGCTGGTCCTGGATATCCTGGTGCTCCATTTTGTCCTGGTGCACCATGGGCACCAGTCTGTCCGGTCTGCCCATTGGCTCCATCTCTACCTGGTGCGCCAGGTCTGCCATCTTGTCCATCAAATCCGTTTCTGCCGGCTGGTCCTGGTTGCCCATGTGCGCCTGGCTGTCCTGCAACACCATGTGCACCTGGTGCACCAGCGACACCTGGTGCTCCCGTTTGTCCATCTCGGCCATTATACCCATCTCTACCTGGAGCGCCTGCTGTGCCTGGTTGTCCAGCGGGGCCAGCTTGTCCATGTGCTCCAGCTTGTCCCGGTGAGCCTGGTGCGCCATGCTGTCCAGGTTGACCATTAACTCCATCACGTCCGGGGGCTCCGGGGGCACCAGTCTGACCTGGTGATCCTGGTGCACCAGTGTTTCCATCACGTCCGGCAGCTCCTGGCTGTCCGTGAGCGCCATCTCTGCCTGATTGACCAGCTGGTCCGGCTTGTCCTGGAGCTCCTGTTTGACCTGGTGCTCCTTGACCTCCGCGTTGACCTGGTTGTCCTGGTGCTCCTGCTGGTCCTGGTGCTCCTGCTCGACCATCTTGGCCATTGTATCCATCTCTACCGGCAGCTCCGGGTTGACCATTGACACCATCTCTACCAGGTGCTCCCTGTTGTCCTGGTGCTCCTGCTGGTCCTGCTGGTCCTGGTGCTCCTGTGCGACCATCTTGACCATTAGATCCGTCTCTACCAGCTACTCCCTGTTGTCCATTGGCTCCATCTCTACCTGCAGAACCTTGTTGACCTGGTGCTCCTTGTTGTCCTGGTGTTCCTGGTTGGCCTTGGGCGCCAGGTCTTCCATCTTGTCCGTCAAATCCATCTCTTCCTGCAGCACCTGCAGGTCCTTGTTGACCTGGTGCTCCGGTCTGGCCTGGAGCTCCAGTCTGTCCAGCTGGTCCAGCTTGTCCTGGTGCACCAGTTTGTCCTTGTGCTCCTTGCTGTCCTTGCTGACCATTAGCTCCGTCTCTTCCTGGTGCTCCTGGTGCTCCTTGTTGTCCTGGTGAGCCTGGTGCACCAGTGTTTCCATCTCGTCCGGCTTGTCCATTTAGTCCATTAGCACCATCTCTACCTGGCTGACCAGCAGCACCTGGTTGCCCTGGAGCTCCTGTCTGTCCTGGTGCACCCTGTGATCCACGTTGGCCTGGTTGTCCTTGAGCTCCTGCTGGTCCTGGTGCGCCTGCGCGGCCATCTTGACCATCAAATCCATCTCTGCCAGCTGCTCCTGGGAGACCATTGGCTCCATCTCGGCCAGGTGCTCCTGGTGCACCTTGTTGTCCAGGTGCTCCAGTTTGTCCTGGTGCACCAGTTTGTCCTGCTGCTCCTTGTTGGCCTGGCTGACCATTGGCGCCATCTCGTCCTGCAGCTCCTGGTGCTCCTTGTTGTCCTGGTGCACCAGTGTTTCCATCTCGTCCAGCTGCTCCTTGCTGTCCATTAGCACCATCTCTTCCGGGTTGACCAGCAGCTCCTGGTTGACCTGCGGCTCCACGTTGTCCTGGTGCGCCAGCTTGTCCTGTTTGGCCTGGTGCTCCTTGCTGTCCTGGTTGACCGTTGGCACCATCTCTACCTGGGTTACCTGATGCTCCTTGTGGTCCGGCCTGTCCTGGCTGTCCGTTGGCACCATCTCTTCCGGGTTGACCAGCAGCTCCTGGTTGACCTGCGGCTCCACGTTGTCCTGGTGCGCCAGCTTGTCCTGTTTGGCCTGCTGCACCTTGCTGTCCTGGCTGTCCGTTTGCACCATCTCTACCTGGGTTGCCCGGTGCTCCTTGTGGACCGGCCTGTCCTGGCTGTCCATTAGCGCCATCTCTTCCGGGTTGTCCAGCAGCTCCTGGCTGACCTGCGGCTCCGCGTTGTCCTGGTGCGCCAGCTTGCCCAGTTTGACCTGGAGCGCCTTGCTGTCCAGATTGGCCGTTAGCTCCATCTCTTCCAGGAGCACCTGGTGCTCCTTGTGGTCCTGCTTGTCCTGCTGCACCTTGTTGCCCAGGCTGGCCATTGGCACCATCTCTTCCTGGTTGTCCTGCAGCTCCTTGTTGACCTGGAGCTCCAGCTTGTCCTGGTGCACCAGCTTGTCCTTGCTGTCCTGGGGCTCCTGCTTGTCCAGCTGCACCCTGTTGACCCGGTGCACCATCTCTACCATTAGATCCATCTCTTCCTGGTGCTCCTGGGGCACCAGTGTTGCCGTCTCTACCAGCTGCTCCTGGTTGGCCAGGTGCTCCAGCTTGTCCTGGTGCACCAGTTTGTCCTGCTGCTCCTTGCTGTCCTGTTTGACCATTGGCACCATCTCTGCCAGCAGCACCTCTTTGACCTGGTGCTCCATCGCGTCCTGGTGCGCCTGCTTGACCTTGTTGTCCTGGAGCGCCTTGTTGGCCTGGTTGACCATTGCTTCCGTCTCTGCCGGGAGTTCCGGGAGCACCGGGTGCGCCTGCTTGACCTCTTTGACCTGCTGCACCATTTTGACCAGCTTGCCCTTGTTGCCCTGGTGCTCCTGCTTGCCCAGGTGCTCCTGCCTGTCCAGCCTGTCCAGGTGCTCCTGCTTGGCCAGGTGCTCCTGCTTGACCAGGTGCTCCTGCTTGCCCAGGTGCTCCTGCAGCTCCACGTTGACCATTCTGACCGTTGGCACCATCTCTACCAGGTGCACCGGGAGCGCCTTGCTGGCCTGGTGCTCCTGCTTGTCCAGGTGATCCTGCTTGTCCTGGTGCTCCAGTTTGACCTGGTGCACCTTGAGCTCCAGCTTGACCTTGAGCACCTGCCTGTCCTGGTGCTCCAGCTTGACCATTCTGTCCTGGAGCTCCATCTCTACCGGGTTGACCTGCAGAACCTTGTTGACCTGGTGCTCCGGCTTGTCCTGGTGTTCCTTGAGCTCCTCTTTGTCCTGGTGCTCCTGCTTGCCCTGGTGCACCAGTTTGTCCTGGAGCTCCCTGTTGTCCAGGTTGGCCATTGGCTCCGTCTCTACCGGGTTGACCTGCAGCACCTTGTTGTCCAGGTGCGCCTGCCTGCCCTTGGGCTCCTGTTTGTCCTGGTTGGCCATTGGCACCATCTCTTCCTGGTTGACCTGCGGCACCTGGCTGTCCAGCTGCTCCAGTCTGACCAGCAGCTCCTGCTTGGCCAGGTGCACCTTGTTGTCCTGGTGCCCCTTGTTGCCCTGGTGCGCCTGGTTGTCCAGCTTGACCATCTCGGCCTGGTGCGCCTGCTGCTCCACGTTGACCGGGTGCTCCTGCTTGACCTGGTGCACCAGCTTGTCCAGCTGCTCCTTGTTGTCCACGCTGACCATTAGCTCCATCTCTACCTGGTGCTCCTGGTGCTCCTTGTTGACCTGGTGTTCCTGGTTGTCCTTGAGCTCCCTGTTGACCTGATTGTCCGTTAGCCCCATCTCGTCCTGGCGCTCCTGCTTGTCCTGTTTGACCTGGAGCTCCCTGTTGACCTGGTTGACCAGCAGCTCCCTGTTGTCCTGGTGCTCCTGCCTGTCCTGGAGCTCCTGCTTGTCCTCTTTGACCAGGTGCGCCTTGTTGTCCTGGCTGTCCGTCGGCACCATCTCTGCCTGGTGCACCTGCTTGACCTTGTTGACCTGGTGCACCTGCTTGACCCTGAGCTCCCTGTTGACCTGGTTGTCCATTGGCACCATCACGCCCTGGTGCTCCTGGGGCACCTTGTTGTCCATTCTGACCATTGGCTCCATCTCTGCCTGGTGCTCCTTGTGCTCCTTGTTGTCCTGGGGCACCTGCCTGTCCTCTTTGACCTGGGGCACCTTGTTGTCCTGGTGTTCCTGGCTGGCCTGCAGCGCCTGGCTGTCCTGCAGCACCATCTCTGCCAGGAGCCCCTGCGGCTCCTTGTTGTCCTGGTGCGCCAGTTTGGCCTGCAGCTCCTTGTTGTCCAGGTTGGCCTGCAGCCCCATCTCTACCTGGTTGTCCAGCAGCACCTGGTTGACCAGCGGCTCCTGCTTGACCTGGTGCACCAGCCTGACCGGTTTGTCCTGGTGCGCCTTGTTGGCCAGGTTGACCATTAGCACCATCTCTTCCTGGTTGACCTGCAGCTCCTGGCTGGCCTGCAGCTCCTCTTTGTCCAGGTGCTCCTGCCTGTCCTCTTTGACCTGGTGCTCCTGCCTGTCCTTGTGCTCCGGCTTGTCCTGGGGCACCAGCTTGTCCTTGAGCGCCTGCTTGACCAGGTTGACCATTGGCACCATCTCTTCCTGGGTGACCAGCAGCTCCTGGTTGACCAGCAGCTCCTGCCTGTCCTGGTGCTCCAGCTTGTCCTCTTTGTCCTGGGGCTCCAGCTTGTCCTCTTTGACCTGGTGCTCCAGCTTGACCTGGTGCTCCAGCTTGTCCTGGGGCACCGGTTTGACCTGCAGCTCCTTGCTGTCCGGGTTGACCATTTGCTCCATCTCTTCCTGGTTGACCGGCTGCTCCAGGTTGACCAGCTGCTCCTGACTGTCCTGGTGCTCCTGCTTGTCCCCTTTGACCAGGTGCTCCCTGTTGTCCTGGCTGGCCATTGGCACCATCTCTGCCTGGTGCTCCTGGTGCACCTTGTTGACCAGGTGTACCTGCTTGACCTTGTGCTCCTTGTTGACCTGGTTGTCCATTAGCACCATCTCTTCCTGGTGCTCCCGGTGCTCCTTGCTGTCCTGAGGCACCAGCTTGTCCTCTTTGACCTGGTGCTCCGGCTTGTCCTGGTGCTCCAGCTTGTCCTGGTGCCCCAGTTTGACCTGGTGTTCCTTGTTGACCTGGCTGGCCATTGGCTCCATCTCTTCCTGGTTGACCAGCTGCGCCTGGTTGACCGGCAGCTCCTGTTTGTCCTGGTGCTCCTGCTTGTCCTCTTTGTCCTGGTGCTCCCTGTTGACCTGGTTGTCCATTGGCTCCATCTCTACCTGGCTGACCGGCAGCTCCTGCCTGTCCTTGTGCTCCAGCCTGGCCTGGTGCTCCAGCTTGACCTGGTGCTCCTGCTTGACCTGGTGCTCCAGCCTGTCCTCGTTGACCTGGTGCTCCAGCCTGACCTGGTGCTCCTGCTTGACCTGGTGTGCCTGGCTGACCTTGTGCACCTTGTTGACCAGGTTGTCCATTAGCCCCATCTCTACCTGGTTGACCAGCTGCTCCTGGTTGCCCAGCTGCACCGGTCTGTCCGGGAGCTCCTGCTTGACCTCGTTGTCCGGCTTGACCGGGTGCTCCAGCTTGTCCTGGAGCTCCAGTTTGTCCTGGTGCACCGGCCTGTCCTCTTTGACCAGGTGCTCCTGCCTGTCCTGGGGTACCTGCAACACCTTGAGCTCCTTGTTGACCATCTGTTCCATCTCTGCCAGCTGCTCCAGGCTGGCCGTTGGCACCATCTCTGCCTGGTGCTCCTGGTGCTCCTTGTTGTCCTGGTGCACCTGCTTGTCCTGTCTGTCCTGGTGCACCCTGTTGTCCTGGTGTTCCTGGTTGTCCAGCTGCTCCTTGCTGGCCATTAACTCCATCACGTCCTGGTGTTCCAGGGGCTCCTTGTTGTCCTGGTTGTCCAGCAGCACCTGGTGCACCAGCTTGTCCTCTTTGACCTGGTGCTCCAGCTTGACCTGGTGCTCCAGCTTGTCCTGGGGCACCGGTTTGACCTGCAGCTCCTTGTTGTCCTGGTTGACCATTTGCTCCATCTCTTCCTGGTTGACCGGCTGCTCCTGGTTGACCAGCTGCTCCTGCCTGTCCTGGTGCTCCTGCCTGTCCTCTTTGACCAGGTGCTCCCTGTTGTCCTGGCTGGCCATTGGCCCCATCTCTGCCTGGTGCTCCTGGTGCACCTTGTTGACCAGGTGTACCTGCTTGACCTTGTGCTCCTTGTTGACCTGGCTGTCCATTAGTACCATCTCTTCCTGGTGCTCCTGGTGCTCCTTGCTGTCCTGCGGCACCAGCTTGTCCTCTTTGACCTGGTGCTCCAGCTTGTCCGGGTGCTCCAGCTTGTCCTGGTGCCCCAGTTTGACCTGGTGTTCCTTGTTGACCTGGCTGGCCATTGGCTCCATCTCTTCCTGGTTGACCAGCTGCGCCTGGTTGACCAGCAGCTCCTGTTTGTCCTGGTGCTCCTGCTTGTCCTCTTTGACCTGGTGCTCCCTGTTGACCTGGTTGCCCATTGGCTCCATCTCTACCTGGTTGACCAGCAACACCTGCCTGTCCTTGTGCTCCTGCTTGGCCTGGTGCTCCAGCTTGACCTGGTGCTCCTGCTTGACCTGGTGCTCCAGCTTGTCCTCGTTGACCTGGTGCTCCAGCCTGACCTGGTGCTCCTGCTTGTCCGGGTGTTCCTGGCTGACCTTGTGCACCTTGTTGACCGGGTTGTCCATTAGCCCCATCTCTACCTGGTTGACCAGCTGCTCCTGGTTGCCCAGCTGCACCGGTCTGTCCGGGAGCTCCTGCTTGACCTCGTTGTCCGGCTTGACCGGGTGCTCCAGCTTGTCCTGGAGCTCCAGTTTGTCCTGGTGCACCGGCCTGTCCTCTTTGACCAGGTGCTCCTGCCTGTCCTGGGGTACCTGCAACACCTTGAGCTCCTTGTTGACCATCTGTTCCATCTCTGCCAGCTGCTCCAGGCTGGCCATTGGCACCATCTCTGCCTGGTGCTCCTGGTGCTCCTTGTTGTCCTGGTGCACCTGCTTGTCCTGTCTGTCCTGGTGCACCCTGTTGTCCTGGTGTTCCTGGTTGTCCAGCTGCTCCTTGCTGGCCATTAACTCCATCACGTCCTGGTGTTCCAGGGGCTCCTTGTTGTCCTGGTTGTCCAGCAGCACCTGGTGATCCAGCTTGTCCTCTTTGACCTGGTGCTCCAGCTTGTCCTGGTGCCCCAGCTTGTCCTGGTGCTCCTTGTTGGCCTGCAGCTCCTTGTTGGCCAGGTTGCCCATTGGCACCATCTCTTCCTGGTTGACCGGCAGCCCCCTGTTGGCCTGGTGCTCCTGCCTGTCCTGGTGCTCCTGCTTGTCCTCTTTGACCAGGTGCGCCTGCTTGTCCTGGTGCTCCAGCTTGTCCTGGTGCACCAGTTTGTCCAGCTGCTCCTTGTTGACCCGGTTGTCCATTGGCACCATCTCTACCTGGTTGACCGGCAGCTCCTGGTTGACCAGCTGCTCCGGTTTGACCTGGTGCTCCAGCTTGTCCTCTCTGTCCTGGTGCACCTTGTTGTCCTGGCTGACCATTGGCTCCATCTCTGCCTGGTGCCCCTGGTGCTCCCTGTTGTCCTGGTGCACCTGCCTGTCCTCTCTGTCCTGGTGCTCCTTGTTGTCCTGGTGTTCCTGGCTGTCCAGCTGCTCCTTGCTGGCCATTGGCACCATCACGTCCTGGTGCTCCAGGAGCGCCTTGTTGTCCTGGTTGACCAGCCGTACCTGGTGCTCCAGCTTGACCTCTTTGACCTGGTGCTCCTGCTTGTCCTGGTGCTCCAGCCTGTCCTGGTGCCCCAGCTTGTCCTGGAGTACCTTGTTGTCCTGGTTGTCCATTAGCACCATCTCTACCTGGTTGGCCAGCGGCTCCTGGTTGACCTGCTGCTCCAGATTGTCCTGGTGCTCCAGCTTGTCCTCTCTGTCCTGGTGCTCCTTGTTGTCCTGGTTGACCATTGGCTCCATCTCTGCCTGGAGCTCCTGGTGCTCCTTGTTGTCCTGCTTGTCCTGGGGCGCCGGCTTGACCTGCTTGTCCTGGTGCTCCTTGTTGTCCTGGCTGTCCATTGGCTCCATCTCTACCTGGTGCACCTGGTGCTCCATTGTTTCCATCTCTACCTGCAACACCACGTTGGCCTGGTGCACCTTGTTGACCTGCTTGTCCGGGTGCTCCAGCTTGTCCTGGTGCACCTTGTTGACCTGCTTGACCTCTCTGTCCGGCTTGTCCTGGTGCTCCAGCCTGTCCTGGTGCTCCTGCCTGTCCAGGTGAGCCTGCTTGTCCTCGTTGACCTGGTGCTCCGGCTTGTCCTGGTGCTCCTGCTTGTCCTGGTGTACCTGGTTGACCTTGTGCTCCTGGTTGACCTGGTTGGCCATTGGCTCCATCTCTACCTGGAGATCCTGGTGCTCCTTGTTGTCCTGCTTGTCCAGCAGCACCTGGTGCTCCTGGTGATCCAGCTTGACCTCTTTGACCTGGTGCTCCTTGTTGTCCAGCTTGACCTGGTGCACCAGCTTGACCTGGAGTTCCAGCAACACCGGGGCTTCCAGCTTGTCCTGCCTGACCAGGTGCTCCTTGTTGACCTTGTTGTCCTGGTTGACCATTGGCTCCATCCCGTCCTGGGGCACCTGGTGCACCTGCTGCACCACGTTCACCAGCTGCACCTCTCTGTCCTGGTGCACCTGTTTGTCCGGGTGTTCCCTGTTGTCCTGGAGCTCCTGCCTGTCCTCTCTCTCCTGGGGCTCCTTGTTGTCCTGGTTGACCGTTAGAACCATCTCTTCCAGGTTGTCCTGGTTGACCATCAACACCATCTCTACCTGGGGCTCCTGCTGCACCGGCCTGTCCTCTCTGTCCTGGTGCACCTTGTGCTCCTGGTTGACCGTCTTGGCCATTAAATCCATCAGCTCCTGCTGCACCTGGTGCGCCTGGAGCTCCTTGTGGTCCTGGAGAACCTTGTGCTCCTGGGGCACCAATCTGACCTGGTTGACCCTGTGCTCCTGGTTGACCATCTTGTCCATCAAAACCTGGTGCACCAGCAGGTCCTGGTGCTCCTGCTTGACCATCAGTGCCATCCCTTCCTGGTGCTCCTTGTTGTCCTGGCTCTCCACGTTGTCCTGGTGCTCCGGTTTGTCCTACCTGTCCTTGTTGACCATCAACACCATCTCTACCTGGTGCACCAGGAGCACCACGCTCACCTGGAGCACCTTGCTGCCCTGGTGTACCTGCAACACCTGGTTGGCCACTTTGTCCATCAATTCCAGGTTGCCCTGGTGCTCCATCTTTTCCATCAGCTCCAGCAGGGCCTGGCTGTCCATTGGCTCCATCAGAACCACGTGCTCCTTGTGGTCCTCTCTCACCTGGTTGACCTGGTTGACCATCAAAGCCGTCTTTGCCTGGGGCACCAGCTGGTCCACGTTCTCCAGGTGCTCCAACTGGGCCGATTTGTCCTTGAGATCCTGGCTTACCATCTTGACCATCATATCCAGGTACTCCTGGAGCTCCATCAACACCATCTTTTCCTGGTTCTCCTGGCTGACCTGGATGCCCTTGCGGTCCTGGTGAACCTGGTTCTCCTTGCTCTCCTGGCTGACCTGGTTGTCCTTGTGGTCCTGGTTGACCATCTTTACCATCATTACCATGGTTTCCATCTGTTCCATGTCTGCCGTCAGAACCATCCTTTCCTGGGGCTCCTTGAGGTCCTGCTGGTCCTGGTGCTCCGTCTTTTCCTGGTTCTCCTTGTGCTCCATCAAATCCTCGGTCACCTGGTGCTCCCTGTGGTCCTGGTTGTCCTGTTGCACCATCGTTGCCGTCCAGTCCTGGTGCTCCTGGTGCTCCAGTTTCACCATCTTTTCCATCATAACCATCACGTCCAGGGGCACCTGGTTGACCATCTTTTCCTGGTGCACCTGTTTCTCCGTCTTGACCATCATATCCTGGTGCTCCTGGAGCACCGGCGGGACCGGTATCTCCATCTCTTCCTGGTTCTCCTGGTGCTCCATCTTTGCCATCATCACCTGGAGCTCCAGCAATTGAAGCTCCTCGGACACCAGTGGCTCCTGTGGCTCCCATTTCTCCTTTGTAGCCAACACCAGCAACACCAGTGGCTCCAATTCCTCCAGGTTTGCCATCATAACCAGGCCTTCCTGCGTCTCCTCTGTCTCCCTTGGGACCTTGGGGACCTGGAGGACCTTGAGGACCAGCTGGACAGTCGCATGCTAAAAGAATACAACATAAATGTACATTTACATCCTCTTCCGGTCATGGTAATAAGACCATCACCAATCTGTGAAATTTATTTGGAATATGGTCAGATGCAAAACATTTTTTATTACATCATGTAGACACATTAGAAAGAAAAAATATTGTAAACTATCCTTACCTCCACCACCAGTACCGTATGCATATTTGCTTCGGTCTGGTGAGTCGTTATAGCCGTAGTCATCTGATCTTCTCTTTCTTGTCAATTTTGCGTCAGTTGCATATAGAACTCTAGGATTGTCTTCCATTCGAGATATCTTCACATCATGTTCCGTTACCTCAGTTTTTAGTGTAGTTACTTCAGTTTTTAGTGCGAGGTTTTCATTCTGTAATTGAGAAACTCGAGATTCCAATGCCTAAACGAATAACATAAAAAGTCACACCAAAATTCGTAAGCAAGTGGCTTTCTATGGGTGCAATATGTTTTAAATACATTTACATATATCTGACTTGACTTGTCATATTATATTCATCTGTTTGGTCAATTGTCTTTTCACTACACTGCGGTAACACCCTTTTCATAAACTTAGTGTTTATATTCACATCCTAAAGCTATTCTAGCCGTTCTGTACAGTCATATTCTTTATTTGGCCATAGTATTTAATTTAAACAAGCTTATACTTCAATTGGTTTGATATAACTTTTGATTTTCTGGGTTTGGGTATTTTTATTACTCATATAATAAAATAGTTGTTGCCATCACATACCTGTAGATTATCAATTCTGTTGAGTAAATGTACACCAAATATGGTGCCAGCTGTTGTGACTGTAATGAGCAGTCCTGTGATAGCAATGACTCCAAGTCCTGAAATCACAGGTGACCTACGCTCTGACTCTCTGCTAGGGTGAGCATGTCCAGCATACTCTAAATCCCCCTTCATCTTTGCTCTGAAATGTGAAGGTTTCAGTTTAAAAAACATAAATACACATTTTGGTACTTGTACGTGTGAATATACATAATCGTTACATACGATGAGATGAAAAGACTCGCCTTCACTCCGTCACTAAATAAAATGTTCAATCAAATTCGTCTTGAGCACTGCTTGACACCGTTATATGTCAACATTAAAGTGTGTAAAACAAACTTATTGCAAAAGTCTTGTGAATTGTACATTTACATAAAGATTTAATTGAAATGTTATATAATAGATATCTTCCAATGATTAAAATTCTCAAAATGCAGTACAGTCATGTTCTTTTAGGATTCAAAATTAAGTTGACCTACTTTGGTATCGTATTTAATTGTACATGTATATGTATATAACACACTTGAATTGTTTTCTGTTATTAGTAAATATGGTGCTGAATGGGAAAGTGTGTATATTTTATCAGTTAAAACATGTTTATATAAATTATATGTTATTTATTGTAAGTACTAACTAAACTATACATGGTTAGTTGTTACATTTGAAAACAGATGACAGTACTCACCCTATCAGCCCGCAGTAGTTTCACAGGCTATATAGAATTCCTAAACACAGCGTATGATATGTACACTGTGAGAGTATGAGATGGGAGAATCTGATATTTCATTACCAACAAACCATTTTATATCACCTCCTCATACATTATTCATCAGCTGTGTTCCTATTGGACAGAGTTTACCATGGTTACCTAGCGATATGATACACACCTAGAACTTATTCAAATATCATTATCTTATGTATAAAATATTAGAATTAATAATATAGTGAATAAGTTAATATCTACAACATACTTGTAAATCCCCATATATATATATATATCTTAATATGCATGTGTGATTGATATTTTAATAAATATTATAGAGGGGAATATATGGGGGAGTAAAGAGTAGGTACACTAATTGCATATTTCTATAATTACATTATTGTAGAATCTCAATCAACCACTGATACATAATATTTTTCTGTCTTCTATTTGCAACATAATGGAAATACAATGTTGTTACAAAGGCTGTTTCATACACTATGCACTATACACTGAGCTGATACTAAAGTACATGTAACTTGATATCAAACAGGAAACATGTAATATGTGGGCCTACCCATATAGGCCTACCTGTACCTGAATATCTCTAGGTATTCCACTAAGTTTATTATGGGTATGTATAATAATGTATAATAATATAATTTTATGTACATGTATAATGTATAGTGTACACATCTACAGGGAGATGTTATCCCCTAAAATAAATGGTAGGATACACAAAACACTGATTCACTTTTACTTTTAAACTTTTAGGCTCATATAAGTTACTGATACAGCAATTAAGGGACCAACTACAGAGATGAGGCAGTAGGTGGCTATTGGCTGGCTACTTAGTTATGCAAGGTGTATCTATCTACAGCAGGTGTATCATAGTGTATGATAATAGGTGGAAGGTAGGTGTGTGCTGTGTGTAGAAGTTTTGCATTTATTACTTGTGTAACCTTCCTGCATGCAGCCCATATTGTGCCATTAAAATGAAAGTTGGAGTTATTGGCACAATGTATTTCGATATAACAGGATAGACTATTAATACAGGTTAGGTAGAGTAGTGTAGTGATATTTTATCAAAGTGTATTATATTATGATCTATATAAGTACATACATGTATATACACATAGCCTGTGGTAATACACATAGCCTGTGGTAATGCACATAGCCTGTGGTAACACACATAGCCTATGGTAACACACATAGCCTGTGGGTAAATAGGGAGGAGGAGGGAGCAGATTGAAATGATTTGCTTATTTCATCAATATAACAAACAGCAGATTTGCTTGCTATTCGCTGTAGGAATAATTGAAAATACAGGAAAAGTTAAAAAGACAGGAATAGCTGACAAATACATCACTGGTGATATATTTTACTGTATGTTTCATTATTAATTGTGACAGTTTATTAGAAAGATTGGTAAGGTTTGGAGAAAACAAAGGGAGTGTGGAGGACAAAGGAAAGGCGATCAGGCACTAAATTAAAAAAGACAGTGTGTTAGGCTAGTGGCTCTTGGTCAACCTGTTAAGGTCTCTCTATCACTTTTAGTGTATATACGAGTGCATTTCAGGGTGACCAACCAAAATTTGTAAAAATGAGTCGAACATGTTCAAGGAAAATTTTCCAGGATTGTTGCTGAATAATTACTGTACAAATGACATGGTAAACAATTTTCTGTACTCTTGTACCAAATTGCAAATAATTTTATGTTTTAAATAGTAGGATGTATTATAATATTTTTATCATTTAGCTTTAGGTGAACTACCAGGCCTAATTTGACTAGATTGATGAAATGGACCATGACTTTCTATCTACATATTGTATTCTATTACATTGTCAGACCAACTTTCATATAATATTTAGCAGAATGAAGTTTACTAAAATATTTGGGACATAAAATATGACAACTCCCTAGAAATGTAAACAATGCTTAGAGGCCTATGCTAAGCCAAATAGGCTATTTATTGGCTGGATTAAAAGCACAGCTCACTGTAGCAAATAAATGAGTCCAGCTTCCACAAAATGAGTATATATGCGTCATGCGTCCAACTAGCAATTTTTTCTTTAAAATGTGTCTGTGGATTCATTATGCGTCTTAGTTGGTCAGTGTGTGCATTTCTGTCTTTTTCTATACCTACATGTATGAAAGTTTTCTACTAGGGGTTCAAGCTTGATACATGTTGTAAATATTTGTAGATGTTGATGTGGATAAATACATTGTAGTTTAATAATATACAGTAATATTAGAAGCATTTTTGTGATTCTTTACCTCTGATGACGATACTAGGACTAGTATCGAAATATAAGGAATAATAATATCATAATAATGTGTCTGGTACTACTGTGTATGCTGTAAATATACATATGTATGTAAATGTGTATGCTGTAATAGTAACATGTACATGTAGAAAAATTATTCCACTCTTCATAACTAGTGTTAGCCCGAATTGAATCTAAAATTGAAATGCAAATAGTTCAGACAAAGGATAGAATAACAGGGTAAGTGATTAATACAATCTGTCAGATCTTGAAGGGCTGAACCTGGTAGGCATATTATAGTTATGAATATTATTGAAATACTTGCAAGGCGACACGATACAGTTATAATGAATAGATATATGATGGTGACAAGGGCCCCACCTCTCCTCTCCATAACCACTGAAAGCATGTCTCTAATTATTTGTGGCTGAAGAATGTCTGCCGCATGTGTTGCATAAATTATCATAATAATATGCTAAGTTGTTACCAGCTTGATGGAAATGGGGCTAAATCAAGGCATACCCACTCCCAAAGGGCGTTTAACTTACCATTGCATTGTGGTATACTTAAGCAGTACTAGTTTGTGGTGTCCATTTTAACTGCACCTGTAGTCTAAAAAAGTTTAAAAACATTTGACATAGTCTTAGTTCTTTCACATAACGAATGCATGAGGTTGTTTTCTTTATATATTTTTAGTCGCCGATGGCAATGATGAGATCTAAGGCTATCAAAAAGTTTCTGCTGCTACACCTTGGGTGACTAAAATATACTGGGAGAGTAGATAGGGGGGACAACTTTGTGTGTTGTCTAATGTAGGTTTACACGAGGCGATTGGCGTAAAATCGCCTGGTTATGGGGAGTTTCCACGAGGCGATTTAACCTGGCGATTTATCACTTCAATTAAGATCATCCAATGAAAGCACAAGGTTAATCTCTGCAATTTTGTGGTCAAACTACAAAATCTCCAGATAGCTATATTTACACTAGGCGATTTATTCTGGCGATAAATCGCTTGCATGGATCATGGACCCATTCAGGCGATTTATAGCTGAAGATTTATATATACTTTGCATCTTGACCACAAAGCTCCAGATAATTGATCCTGGCAATTTTGTGTTTACAGTGAGTCTGTATACTACACTGTAGTCTGTATTTACATGTACATGTACAAGTACTCACTGTCGTATGTACATGTACATGTACAAATATTCACTCTAGTATGTACATGTACATTGTCCTTCACTGTAGTATGTACGTGTACATTGTACTTCACTGTAGTATGTACATGTACATTGTACTTCACTGTAGTAAGTACATGTACATTGTACTTCACTGTAGTATGTACATGTACATTGTACTTCACTGTAGTATGTACATGTACATTGTACTTCACTGTAGTATGTACATGTACATTGTACTTCACTGTAGTATGTACATGTACATTGTACTTCACTGTAGTATGTACAAAGTCATGTACATTGTACTTCACTGTAGTATGTACATGTACACTGTACTTCACTGTAGTATGTACATGTACATTGTACTTCACTGTAGTATGTACATGTACATTGTACTTCACTGTAGTATGTACAAAGTCATGTACATTGTACTTCACTGTAGTATGTACATGTACATTGTACTTCACTGTAGTATGTATTATGAATAAAAAGTGTGATCTACTTTTTTAATCACTCCGGCACCAACATATACATGTATGTATAATTTATACTCTTGAATCTTAACATACTGTCCTATTGTCTGCTATCGTACAATCACTAACTGTAACGCAGGTACATGTAAACACTACATTATATTTAAACTTTTACGAAAGAGCTAATGTGCCTGCATGTACATGGATATAACACAGTACTAACTGAGATATTACCATACAATCTTTTACCCACATATTATAATATGTTATAGTCATTGCTATACCATAGCAATATTCCACCCACTTTGTTACATTATACATGCATAGGTTGTATAAAAAAAGATGTCTTCCCACTTCAAACAATGACACGTGCAGTTGTGCATATTCACAGCATATTTTAACCAGTTGAGAAAGACACTGGGTATGCATACAATGTTAGCTATTTATTGCCAATAATAATATATAAATTAATAGATAATATCTTATGCTGTCTTATAAAGACAATCTGCAAGAAAGACAATGATTAATTAAATTCATATATTTTATAAAGCTGTGGGAGTGGTATAGCAACAACCACACAATTATATTAAATATTCAGAGTGACAATTTTTTATCCCAAAAGAAATCTGAAAATGATGACTGTCTCTCACTTGACGCGTGTGTCTAAGTTTGATTACCACTTAAACACAGTTATGGTAAAATAAATGGCTTTGCTTCAATTTCGGCTTTCTACTAACAATTTGGCTCTAATTATATTACCATGTACTAGCTAGTGAGGTGAGATCTCATCTGGTACACTGGTGGGGAGGGGGGGGGGGGTATATACCAATTGTATTTCTTTCCGCAGTATACTTATTGCCTATTGTAATACTTGATTTAAATCTAGACTGGTAACAGTTAAAACAGGTTATACGTACAAATCTGTCACGCCACTGTGATATGTAAACTGGTTAATTAACCTTCATTAGCAGCTGAGCTAAAAATCTACTGAATCAACTCCAATGTATTACAACTGTATAGAATCAGCGACTTTCATCTGTTGAGGAATGTTTAATGTACATTACATGTTGACATGTACTATATATTTATCATTTTATAACCTTTTTGTACAATTTAATGCCAACTATTTAACAGTAAATGCAGCCATTTTTTCCAGAGTGGCAATCTCTGAATAAAAAGCTGTCATATGGTTTGCTATAGTTTGAATTGAAATTTCAAATTTGGGTTTGGAGTTGTTTTAATGACAAAACGCTGTCGCATTGTAAAACCTTTTATTCTACTCTAGCAAAAATAAAATACTCAACCAATAATCTGAGAGTAGCATCTCTCAACTTACTCTTTTGGCTATTATTGCAGGTGCACATTTGGAGTTGTGATACCTTGTCTCATGTGAACCGTGGGAAAACGACTCCATGGTCTTATAAAATTATGTTTCCATAAAGTATTTCGCAGCTTTTGGATAAATAGGAGGACGTAACTCCTTATAGTCGAGGTAATGACAGATGACATAATTAAATTGCATGTATATGTGTGTACTTTGCACAATTCATTTATAATGAAAAGTCTATTTCAACTATTAAGGTTCGAGAGCTGATGTTGTAAATATTCTTACCTACCCGGCAATCCTCCGCCTGACCTTTGTGAGCCGACCTTTTATGTCAGACCTCTACGTGTTTAACATGTTATAGCCACATCTTCCGATAATGTATCAGGTCTGAAATGAGGGTTTCTTGAGTTAAATTAATTAATTGGGCATTAATTGTAGGTTGGTGGCCCATCAAACACTGGGAAGGGGGGAGAGAGCGGGTTTTATATAAAAGGCAGCCCAGTTTTTTGTGTAGGTCAGTTGGAGTTTGGATTACAATGTAACTACATGTACATTGTACTTCTATCTTCTTATATGCACATAACTCATACAACTTTCGGATCTGGAAACAGGTGTCGGTCCTATGCATGCAGCAGCAGCAATAATAATCACATGACAGGAGCATGTCGGACCTATTGGTCAGTTGTATAAGTTGGATTCTAGCAGTGGTAAACTAGCAGTGGCAAACTAGCAGTGGCAAACTAGCAGTGGCAAACTAGCAGTGGCAAACTAGCAGTGGCTTTGATTGGTTGAATTCCAGTGCACGTGGTGTATCAGCCTGTGTACTTTAATTTTCAATACTACCAGTTGTCTTCTAAAGGTTCAGGTGGGACATAAAAATTGTTGACAATGCGTTTTACCTTCACCAAAAAAATGCACATCTTTGTATGCGAATACCCATAGCTATAAGATAATCACTGGTCATACATGTATTTGACTCATGGGCACTAATAAGCTATTAATCATAATTAGAAGTTGTCCTCTCCCAATTTATCTTCCTCTTCTTCTTTTCGCAAAAAAGAAAAAAATAAATTGGGAGAGGACAACTTCTAATTATGATTAATAGCTTATTAATGCTCATGATTTGAACACTATATTGCTATAACAATTGCATTATTGCGTTTGCTAGTTAGACTGATAAAAATCTATAACTGTTAGATTTATATGAACTTGTATGGATTGTATGCCAATGCATGAATGCAAATACAGCATCATTTTCTAAGTTTTGAATGTGAATTTCTGATTGCATTATGCATAAAATTGACAAATTTACAAGGTATATAATGTGTATATCATAGAAAAAATCGTTCTATTACATGTATACACTGCATATTCACATGCAGTATATAAACATTTATGTAGACCTACATACATTGTGCATGATATAGCATTTAGCATGATACAAGTAAAGTGGTAGATCATACAACTTAATATAATAATATGCACAATATATAATATATACCATAATATATAATATGCTATATGCACCATTTGATAACCTTGTCACCTCTATTGCAGGTGTTACCACAAGGCTAGTTGGAAAAGCTGAAGTGACTGGAGTAACATTTCTACTTGCCATCACATTATATCGCATATATGTCAGATGCATTTATAGCGGTTACTTGTAAGTCATTACATGCATATACATTGTACATCGTTTAGGCTATATCAAAACAGCAAAACTAAGAGCAACAAGGATGAATATATTTAAACTTTATATAGTTTATTCAATCATATAAAAGTTTTTGAGCAGTTCTGGACTAATATATAACAATAACACAACAAAATAAGTAGATGACTGTTATAGTATTTCTGTGATAATATAAGTGGGAAGTCATTGATACCATAACTAGCCTACAATCTGATTACCATAAATATGTACAAAATCTGAAAGAATAAAAAAATAATGCTATAGCCACATGTCTATGCATTTCAAGCTGTTACCCAATGCTTGATTGTGTGTAGTTGATAGCTGATTAATAGTCACATACTAAAAAGAGTTAATAAGGGTGGTGTCTGGGAGCACGGGTAGCATATCCTCCAACTGCATTTGGATCTGGTTTGCCAATGATTCTGATTGGTCCAGTTGCACCTGTCTCTCCTGGTCTACCATCATATCCATCTCTTCCTGCTGCTCCATCTTTACCATCAATACCTGGTGCGCCAACTGGGCCATCCTTTCCATCATATCCTGGTGCTCCGGCTGGTCCTCGTGCTCCATCTAATCCTGGTGCACCGTCTGCACCTCGTGGTCCGGTATCTCCCTTTGCTCCAGGGAGACCATCATATCCGTCTCTACCAGGTGCTCCAGGTTGACCATCTACACCATTGGTGCCATCGAGTCCTGGAGCGCCATCATTGCCTCGTGCTCCTTGGTTACCATCTCTACCAGCTGAGCCAGCAGGTCCACGTTCACCTTGTGCTCCTGGTTGTCCATCATAGCCAGGTACTCCTGGTGCACCATCCTTTCCATCTCTACCAGCTGCTCCTGCTGAGCCAGTATTTCCTCGTGCACCCTGTGGTCCTTGTGCGCCTGGTCGTCCATCTTGGCCATCATAGCCAGGTGCTCCTGGTGCTCCATTTTGACCATCTCTGCCTGCTGGACCTTGTGGTCCGGATGGACCTTGTGGTCCCTGTGCTCCTGGTGCTCCTTGTGCTCCTGGTGCGCCTGTTTGTCCATCTTGTCCATCGTAGCCATTAGCTCCTGGTGCTCCATTTTGACCATCTCTGCCTGCAGCTCCTGGATTTCCATCTCTACCTGCTGCGCCATTTGAACCTGGTTGACCAGCTGGTCCTGGATAACCTGGTTGACCAGCGGGTCCTGGATAACCTGGTTGACCAGCGGGTCCTGTTTGTCCATTGACTCCATCCCTTCCTGGTGCTCCTGGTCGGCCATCCTGTCCATCAAATCCATCGCGGCCAGGGGCGCCATCTCGTCCATTATAACCAGGTGCTCCTGCTGGTCCTGCTTGTCCGTTGGCACCATCTCTTCCTGGTTGTCCATTAACTCCATTTATACCTGCTGCACCATTTGTTCCTGGTTGACCGTTAGCTCCATTGTATCCAGGGGCTCCTGCGGGTCCTGCTTGGCCTGGTTGTCCATTAACTCCTGGTTGGCCATTGACTCCATCTCTTCCTGGTTGACCTGCTGGTCCTGGATATCCTGGTGCTCCATTTTGTCCTGGTGCACCATGGGCACCAGTCTGTCCGGTCTGTCCATTGGCTCCATCTCTACCTGGTGCGCCAGGTCTGCCATCTTGTCCATCGAAGCCGTTTCTGCCGGCTGGTCCTGGTTGCCCATGTGCGCCTGGCTGTCCTGCAACACCATGTGCACCTGGTGCACCAGCGACACCTGGTGCTCCCGTTTGTCCATCTCGGCCATTATACCCATCTCTACCTGGAACGCCGGCTGCGCCTGGTTGTCCAGCGGGGCCAGCTTGTCCATGTGCTCCAGCTTGTCCCGGTGAGCCTGGTGCGCCATGCTGTCCAGGTTGACCATTAACTCCATCACGTCCGGGGGCTCCGGGGGCACCAGTCTGACCTGGTGATCCTGGTGCACCAGTGTTTCCATCACGTCCGGCAGCTCCTGGCTGTCCGTGAGCGCCATCTCTGCCTGATTGACCAGCTGGTCCGGCTTGTCCTGGAGCTCCTGTTTGACCTGGTGCTCCTTGACCTCCGCGTTGACCTGGTTGTCCTGGTGCTCCTGCTGGTCCTGGTGCTCCTGCTCGACCATCTTGGCCATTGTATCCATCTCTACCGGCAGCTCCGGGTTGACCATTGACACCATCTCTACCAGGTGCTCCCTGTTGTCCTGGTGCTCCTGCTGGTCCTGCTGGTCCTGGTGCTCCTGTGCGACCATCTTGACCATTAGATCCGTCTCTACCAGCTACTCCCTGTTGTCCATTGGCTCCATCTCTACCTGCAGAACCTTGTTGACCTGGTGCTCCTTGTTGTCCTGGTGTTCCTGGTTGGCCTTGGGCGCCAGGTCTTCCATCTTGTCCGTCAAATCCATCTCTTCCTGCAGCACCTGCAGGTCCTTGTTGACCTGGTGCTCCGGTCTGGCCTGGAGCTCCAGTCTGTCCAGCTGGTCCAGCTTGTCCTGGTGCACCAGTTTGTCCTTGTGCTCCTTGCTGTCCTTGCTGACCATTAGCTCCGTCTCTTCCTGGTGCTCCTGGTGCTCCTTGTTGTCCTGGTGAGCCTGGTGCACCAGTGTTTCCATCTCGTCCGGCTTGTCCATTTAGTCCATTAGCACCATCTCTACCTGGCTGACCAGCAGCACCTGGTTGCCCTGGAGCTCCTGTTTGACCTGGTGCTCCTTGACCTCCACGTTGGCCTGGTTGTCCTTGAGCTCCTGCTGGTCCTGGTGCGCCTGCGCGGCCATCTTGACCATCAAATCCATCTCTGCCAGCTGCTCCTGGGAGACCATTGGCTCCATCTCGGCCAGGTGCTCCTGGTGCACCTTGTTGTCCAGGTGCTCCAGTTTGTCCTGGTGCACCAGTTTGTCCTGCTGCTCCTTGTTGGCCTGGCTGACCATTGGCGCCATCTCGTCCTGCAGCTCCTGGTGCTCCTTGTTGTCCTGGTGCTCCTGGTGCACCAGTGTTTCCATCTCGTCCAGCTGCTCCTTGCTGTCCATTAGCACCATCTCTTCCGGGTTGACCAGCAGCTCCTGGTTGACCTGCGGCTCCACGTTGTCCTGGTGCGCCAGCTTGTCCTGTTTGGCCTGCTGCACCTTGCTGTCCTGGCTGTCCGTTTGCACCATCTCTACCTGGGTTGCCTGGTGCTCCTTGTGGTCCAGCCTGTCCTGGCTGTCCGTTGGCACCATCTCTTCCGGGTTGACCAGCAGCTCCTGGTTGACCTGCGGCTCCACGTTGTCCTGGTGCGCCAGCTTGTCCTGTTTGGCCTGCTGCACCTTGCTGTCCTGGCTGTCCATTTGCACCATCTCTACCTGGGTTGCCCGATGCTCCTTGTGGTCCGGCCTGTCCAGGCTGTCCGTTGGCACCATCTCTTCCGGGTTGACCAGCAGCTCCTGGCTGGCCTGCGGCTCCACGTTGTCCTGGTGCGCCAGCTTGTCCTGTTTGGCCTGCTGCACCTTGCTGTCCTGGCTGTCCGTTTGCACCATCTCTGCCAGGAGCACCTGGTGCTCCTTGTGGTCCTGCTTGTCCGGCTGCACCTTGTTGACCAGGCTGGCCATTGGCACCATCTCTTCCTGGTTGTCCTGCAGCTCCTTGTTGACCTGGAGCTCCTGCTTGTCCTGGTGCACCAGCTTGTCCTTGCTGTCCTGGAGCTCCTTGCTGTCCTGGGGCTCCTGCTTGTCCAGCTGCACCCTGTTGACCAGGTGCACCATCTCTACCATTAGATCCATCTCTTCCTGGTGCTCCTGGGGCACCAGTGTTGCCGTCTCTACCAGCTGCTCCTGGTTGGCCAGGTGCTCCAGCTTGTCCTGGTGCACCAGTTTGTCCTGCTGCTCCTTGCTGTCCTGTTTGACCATTGGCACCATCTCTGCCAGCAGCACCTCTTTGACCTGGTGCTCCATCGCGTCCTGGTGCGCCTGCTTGACCTTGTTGTCCTGGAGCGCCTTGTTGGCCTGGTTGACCATTGCTTCCGTCTCTGCCGGGAGTTCCGGGAGCACCGGGTGCTCCTGCTTGACCTCTTTGACCTGCTGCACCATTTTGACCAGCTTGCCCTTGTTGCCCTGGTGCTCCTGCTTGCCCAGGTGCTCCTGCTTGTCCTCTTTGACCAGGTGCTCCTGCTTGGCCAGGTGCTCCTGCTTGACCAGGTGCTCCTGCTTGCCCAGGTGCTCCTTCAGCTCCACGTTGACCATTCTGACCGTTGGCACCATCTCTACCAGGTGCACCGGGAGCGCCTTGCTGTCCTGGTGCTCCTGCTTGTCCAGGTGATCCTGCTTGTCCTGGTGCTCCAGTTTGACCTGGTGCACCTTGAGCTCCAGCTTGACCTTGAGCACCTGCCTGTCCTGGTGCTCCAGCTTGACCATTCTGTCCTGGAGCTCCATCTCTACCGGGTTGACCTGCAGAACCTTGTTGACCTGGTGCTCCAGCTTGTCCTGGTGTTCCTTGAGCTCCTCTTTGTCCTGGTGCTCCTGCTTGCCCTGGTGCACCAGTTTGTCCTGGAGCTCCCTGTTGTCCAGGTTGGCCATTGGCTCCGTCTCTACCGGGTTGACCTGCAGCACCTTGTTGTCCAGGTGCGCCTGCCTGCCCTTGGGCTCCTGTTTGTCCTGGTTGGCCATTGGCACCATCTCTTCCTGGTTGACCAGCGGCACCTGGTTGTCCAGCTGCTCCAGTCTGACCGGCAGCTCCTGCTTGGCCAGGTGCACCTTGTTGTCCTGGTGCCCCTTGTTGCCCTGGTGCGCCTGGTTGTCCAGCTTGACCATCTCGGCCTGGTGCGCCTGCTGATCCACGTTGACCGGGTGCTCCTGCTTGACCTGGTGCACCAGCTTGTCCAGCTGCTCCTTGTTGTCCACGCTGACCATTAGCTCCATCTCTACCTGGTGCTCCTGGTGCTCCTTGTTGACCTGGTGTTCCTGGTTGTCCTTGAGCTCCCTGTTGACCAGGTTGTCCGTTAGCTCCATCTCGTCCTGGTGCTCCTGCTTGTCCTGTTTGACCTGGAGCTCCCTGTTGACCTGGTTGACCAGCAGCTCCCTGTTGTCCTGGTGCTCCTGCCTGTCCTGGAGCTCCTGCTTGTCCTCTTTGACCAGGTGCGCCTTGTTGTCCTGGCTGTCCGTTGGCACCATCTCTGCCTGGTGCACCTGCTTGACCTTGTTGACCTGGTGCACCTGCTTGACCCTGAGCTCCCTGTTGACCTGGTTGTCCATTGGCACCATCACGTCCTGGTGTTCCTGGGGCACCTTGTTGTCCATTCTGACCATTGGCTCCATCTCTGCCTGGTGCTCCTGGTGCTCCTTGTTGTCCTGGGGTACCTGCCTGTCCTCTTTGACCTGGGGCACCTTGTTGTCCTGGTGTTCCTGGTTGGCCTGCAGTGCCTGGCTGTCCTGCAGCACCATCTCTGCCAGGAGCCCCTGCGGCTCCTTGTTGTCCTGGTGCGCCAGTTTGGCCTGCAGCTCCTTGTTGTCCAGGTTGGCCTGCAGCCCCATCTCTACCTGGTTGCCCAGCAGCACCTGGTTGACCAGCAGCTCCTGCTTGACCTGGTGCACCAGCCTGGCCGGTTTGTCCTGGTGCGCCTTGTTGGCCAGGTTGACCATTAGCACCATCTCTTCCTGGTTGACCTGCAGCTCCTGGCTGGCCTGCAGCTCCTCTTTGTCCTGGTGCTCCTGCCTGTCCTCTTTGACCTGGTGCTCCTGCCTGTCCTTGTGCTCCGGCTTGTCCTGGGGCACCAGCTTGTCCTTGAGCGCCTGCTTGACCAGGTTGACCATTGGCACCATCTCTTCCTGGTTGACCAGCAGCTCCTGGTTGACCAGCAGCTCCTGCCTGTCCTGGTGCTCCAGCTTGTCCTCTTTGTCCTGGAGCTCCAGCTTGTCCTCTTTGACCTGGTGCTCCAGCTTGACCTGGTGCTCCAGCTTGTCCTGGGGCACCGGTTTGACCTGCAGCTCCTTGCTGTCCGGGTTGACCATTTGCTCCATCTCTTCCTGGTTGACCGGCTGCTCCTGGTTGACCAGCTGCTCCTGACTGTCCTGGTGCTCCTGCTTGTCCCCTTTGACCAGGTGCTCCCTGTTGTCCTGGCTGGCCATTGGCACCATCTCTGCCTGGTGCTCCTGGTGCACCTTGTTGACCAGGTGTACCTGCTTGACCTTGTGCTCCTTGTTGACCTGGCTGTCCATTAGCACCATCTCTTCCTGGTGCTCCCGGTGCTCCTTGCTGTCCTGCGGCACCAGCTTGTCCTCTTTGACCTGGTGCTCCAGCTTGTCCTGGTGCTCCAGCTTGTCCTGGTGCTCCAGTTTGACCTGCTGCTCCTTGTTGACCTGGCTGGCCATTGGCTCCATCTCTTCCTGGTTGACCAGCTGCGCCTGGTTGACCAGCAGCTCCTGTTTGTCCTGGTGCTCCTGCTTGTCCTCTTTGTCCTGGTGCTCCCTGTTGACCTGGTTGTCCATTGGCTCCATCTCTACCTGGCTGACCGGCAACTCCTGCCTGTCCTTGTGCTCCAGCTTGGCCTGGTGCTCCAGCTTGACCTGGTGCTCCTGCTTGACCTGGTGCTCCAGCTTGTCCTCGTTGACCTGGTGCTCCAGCCTGACCTGGTGCTCCTGCTTGTCCGGGTGTTCCTGGCTGACCTTGTGCACCTTGTTGACCGGGTTGTCCATTAGCCCCATCCCGACCTGGTTGACCAGCTGCTCCTGGTTGACCAGCTGCGCCAGCTTGTCCGGGAGCTCCTGCTTGACCTTGTTGTCCGGCTTGACCAGGTGCTCCAGCTTGTCCTGGAGCTCCAGTTTGACCTGGTGCACCAGCCTGTCCTCTTTGACCAGGTGCTCCTGCTTGTCCTGGGGTACCTGCAACACCTTGAGCTCCTTGTTGACCATCTCTTCCATCTCTACCAGCTGCTCCAGGTTGACCATTGGTGCCATCTCTGCCAGGTGCTCCTGGTGCTCCTTGTTGTCCTGGTGCACCTGCTTGTCCTGTCTGTCCTGGGGCACCCTGTTGTCCTGGTGTTCCTGGTTGTCCAGCTGCTCCTTGCTGGCCATTAACTCCATCACGTCCTGGTGTTCCAGGCGCTCCTTGTTGTCCTGGTTGTCCAGCAGAACCTGGTGCTCCAGCTTGTCCTCTTTGACCTGGTGCTCCAGCTTGACCTGGTGCTCCAGCTTGTCCTGGGGCACCGGTTTGACCTGCAGCTCCTTGTTGTCCTGGTTGACCATTTGCTCCATCTCTTCCTGGTTGACCGGCTGCTCCAGGTTGACCAGCTGCTCCTGACTGTCCTGGTGCTCCTGCTTGTCCCCTTTGACCAGGTGCTCCCTGTTGTCCTGGCTGGCCATTGGCACCATCTCTGCCTGGTGCTCCTGGTGCACCTTGTTGACCAGGTGTACCTGCTTGACCTTGTGCTCCTTGTTGGCCTGGCTGACCATTAGCACCATCTCTTCCTGGTGCTCCCGGTGCTCCTTGCTGTCCTGCAGAACCGGCTTGTCCTCTTTGACCAGGTGCTCCGGCTTGTCCTGGTGCTCCAGCTTGTCCTGGTGCTCCAGTCTGACCTGGTGCTCCTTGTTGACCTGGCTGACCATTGGCTCCATCTCTTCCTGGTTGACCAGCTGCGCCTGGTTGACCAGCTGCTCCTGTTTGACCAGGTGCTCCTGCTTGTCCTCTTTGTCCAGGTGCTCCTTGCTGACCAGGTTGTCCATTGGCTCCATCTCTACCTGGTTGACCAGCAACTCCTGCCTGTCCTTGTGCTCCAGCTTGGCCTGGTGCTCCAGCTTGACCTGGTGCTCCTGCTTGACCTGGTGCTCCAGCTTGTCCTCGTTGACCTGGTGCTCCGGCCTGACCTGGTGCTCCTGCTTGTCCGGGTGTTCCTGGCTGACCTTGTGCACCTTGTTGACCGGGTTGTCCATTAGCCCCATCCCGACCTGGTTGACCAGCTGCTCCTGGTTGACCAGCTGCACCAGTTTGTCCGGGAGCTCCTGCTTGACCTTGTTGTCCGGCTTGACCAGGTGCTCCAGCTTGTCCTGGAGCTCCAGTTTGTCCTGGTGCGCCAGCCTGTCCTCTTTGACCAGGTGCTCCTGCCTGTCCTGGGGTACCTGCAGCACCCTGAGCTCCTTGTTGACCATCTCTTCCATCTCTACCAGCTGTTCCAGGCTGGCCATTGGCACCATCTCTGCCTGGTGCTCCTGGTGCTCCTTGTTGTCCTGGTGCACCTGCTTGTCCTGTCTGTCCTGGTGCACCCTGTTGTCCTGGTGTTCCTGGTTGTCCCGCTGCTCCTTGCTGGCCATTAACTCCATCACGTCCTGGTGTTCCTGGTGCTCCTTGTTGTCCTGGTTGTCCTGCAGCACCTGGTGATCCAGCTTGTCCTCTTTGACCTGGTGCTCCAGCTTGTCCTGGTGCTCCAGCTTGTCCTGGGGCACCGGTTTGGCCTGCAGCTCCTTGTTGGCCAGGTTGTCCATTGGCACCATCTCTTCCTGGTTGACCGGCAGCTCCCTGTTGGCCAGGTGCTCCTGCCTGTCCTGGTGCTCCTGCCTGTCCTCTTTGACCAGGTGCGCCTGCTTGTCCGGGTGCTCCAGCTTGTCCTGGTGCACCGGTTTGTCCAGCTGCTCCTTGTTGACCTGGTTGTCCATTGGCGCCATCTCTACCTGGTTGACCGGCAGCTCCTGGTTGACCAGCTGCTCCTGTTTGACCTGGTGCTCCAGCTTGTCCTCTCTGTCCTGGTGCTCCTTGTTGTCCTGGCTGACCATTGGCTCCATCTCTGCCTGGTGCGCCTGGTGCACCTTGTTGTCCTGGTGTACCTGCCTGTCCTCTCTGCCCTGGTGCTCCTTGTTGTCCTGGTGTTCCTGGCTGTCCAGCTGCTCCTTGCTGGCCATTAACTCCATCGCGCCCTGGTGTTCCAGGTGCTCCTTGTTGTCCTGGTTGTCCAGCAGTACCTGGTGCTCCAGCTTGTCCTCTTTGACCTGGTGCTCCTGCTTGTCCTGGTGCTCCTGCTTGTCCTGGTGCCCCAGCTTGTCCTGGAGTACCTTGTTGTCCTGGTTGTCCATTGGCGCCATCTCTACCTGGTTGGCCAGCAGCTCCTGGTTGACCTGCTGCTCCAGATTGTCCTGGTGCTCCAGCTTGTCCTCTCTGTCCTGGTGCTCCTTGTTGTCCTGGTTGACCATTGGCTCCATCTCTGCCTGGAGCTCCTGGTGCTCCTTGTTGTCCTGCTTGTCCTGGTGCGCCGGCTTGACCTGCTTGTCCTGGTGCTCCTTGTTGTCCTGGCTGTCCATTGGCTCCATCTCTACCTGGTGCACCTGGTGCTCCATTGTTTCCATCTCTGCCTGCAGCACCACGTTGACCTGGTGCACCTTGTTGACCTGCTTGTCCGGGTGCTCCAGCTTGTCCTGGTGCACCTTGTTGACCTGCTTGACCTCTCTGTCCAGCTTGTCCTGGTGCTCCAGCCTGTCCTGGTGCTCCTGCCTGTCCAGGTGATCCTGCTTGTCCTCGTTGACCTGGTGCTCCTGCTTGTCCTGGTGCTCCTGCTTGTCCTGGTGTACCTGGTTGACCTTGTGCTCCTGGTTGACCTGGTTGGCCATTGGCTCCATCTCTACCTGGAGATCCTGGTGCTCCTTGTTGTCCTGCTTGTCCAGCAGCACCTGGTGCTCCTGGTGATCCAGCTTGACCTCTTTGACCTGGTGCTCCTTGTTGTCCAGCTTGACCTGGTGCACCAGCTTGACCTGGAGTTCCAGCAACACCGGGGCTTCCAGCTTGTCCTGCCTGACCAGGTGCTCCTTGTTGACCTTGTTGTCCTGGTTGACCATTGGCTCCATCCCGTCCTGGGGCACCTGGTGCACCTGCTGCACCACGTTCACCAGCTGCACCTCTCTGTCCTGGTGCACCTGTTTGTCCGGGTGTTCCCTGTTGTCCTGGAGCTCCTGCCTGTCCTCTCTCTCCTGGGGCTCCCTGTTGTCCTGGTTGACCATTAGAACCATCTCTTCCAGGTTGTCCTGGTTGACCATCAACACCATCTCTACCTGGGGCTCCTGCTGCACCGGCCTGACCTCTTTGTCCTGGTGCACCTTGTGCTCCTGGTTGACCGTCTTGGCCATCAAATCCATCAGCTCCTGCTGCACCTGGTGCGCCTGGAGCTCCTTGTGGTCCAGGAGAGCCTTGTGCTCCTGGGGCACCAATCTGACCTGGTTGACCCTGTGCTCCTGGTTGACCATCTTGTCCATCAAAACCTGGTGCACCAGCAGCTCCTGGCGCTCCTGTTTGACCATCAGTGCCATCCCTTCCTGGTGCTCCTTGTTGTCCTGGCTCTCCACGTTGTCCTGGTGCTCCGGTTTGTCCTACCTGTCCTTGTTGACCATCAACACCATCTCTACCTGGTGCACCAGGAGCACCACGCTCACCTGGAGCACCCTGTTGACCAGGTTGACCTGCAGGTCCTTGTTGACCATCTTGTCCATCAAATCCTGGTTGTCCTGGTGCTCCATCTTGACCGTCAGCTCCAGCTGGACCTGGCTGCCCATTGGCTCCATCAAAACCGCGTGCTCCTTGTGGTCCTCTCTCTCCAGCTTGACCTGGCTGACCATCCACTCCGTCTCTGCCTGGTGCACCAGTTTGTCCTCGCTCTCCAGGTGATCCAACTGGACCAATCTGTCCTTGTGGTCCTGGTTTACCATCTTGGCCATCGTATCCAGGTACTCCTGGGGCTCCATCGACACCATCTCTTCCGGGTTCTCCTGGTTGGCCTGGATGTCCTTGTGGTCCTGGCGAGCCGGGCTCTCCTTGCTCTCCTGGTTGACCTGGGTGTCCTTGTGGTCCTGGTTGACCATCTTGACCATCGTTTCCGTGGTTTCCATCTGTTCCATGTCTACCATCAGACCCATCTTTTCCGGGAACTCCTTGAGGTCCTGCTGGTCCTGGTGCTCCATCTTTTCCTGGTGCTCCTTGTGCTCCATTATACCCTCGGTCACCTGGTGCTCCTTGTGGTCCGGGCTGTCCTGGTGCACCATCTTTACCATCATATCCTGGTGCTCCTGGTGCTCCAGTTTCACCATCTTTTCCATCATAACCATCACGTCCTGCGGCACCTGGTTGACCATCTCTACCTGGAGCACCTGCATCTCCATCTTTACCATCATATCCTGGTGCTCCTGGAGCGCCGGCGGGACCGGTATCTCCATCTCTTCCTGGTACTCCTGGTGCTCCATCTTTACCATCGTAACCTGGAGATCCAGCAATTGAGGCTCCTCGGACACCAGTGGCTCCTGTGGCTCCCATTTCTCCTTTGAAGCCAACACCAGCAACACCAGTGGCTCCAACTCCTCCAGGTTGACCATCATAACCAGGTCTTCCCGCGTCTCCTCTGTCTCCCTTGGGACCTTGGGGACCTGGAGGACCTTGAGGACCAGCTGGACAGTCGCATGCTAAAATAATACAACATAAATGTACATTTACATCCTCTTCCGGTCATGGTAATAAGACCGTCAACAATCTGTGAAATTTATTTGGATGGTGTATAAATATAATCAGAAGCAAAACATTTTTTACTACATTGAGTAGACGCATTAGAAAGAAGCTTTGTTGTAAGTTATCCTTACCTCCACCACCAGTACCGTATGCATATTTGCTTCGGTCTGGTGAGTCATGATAGCCGTAATCAACTGATCTTCTCTTTCTTGTCAGTTTGGCATCAGTTGCGTATAGAGCTCTAGGATTGTCTTCGATTTGAGATATTTTCACGTCATGTTCCGATACTCGGGTTTTTAGTGCGAGGTTTTCACTCTGTAATTGGGAAACTCGAGATTCCAATGCCTAAATCAACCAAGTGTGCAAGACTAACTAGTGTGCAGTTCCTAAGTTTTACCAGATCTATACTCCAAACCATATTCATATAACTCCAATTTTTCACAAATATCGGTGTACCCGTTTGCTCGGAAATATTTCCTTTCAACATCAGCTGGAAAATTGTACATATTATACTACAATTGAGCGTTATAAGATAATACTGCATACCTGTAGATTATCAATTCTGTTGAGTAAATGTACACCAAATATGGTGCCAGCTGTTGTGACTGTAATGAGCAGTCCTGTGATAGCAATGACTCCAAGTCCTGAAATCACAGGTGACCTACGCTCTGACTCTTTGCTAGGGTGAGCATGTCCAGCATACTCTAAATCCCCCTTCATCTTTGCTCTGAAATGGAACATTAAAAAAATTTAATAGTCTGAAAAGCTGAACTAAATATATCAGTTGTTTATAACCAACAGTGCCTAAGCATGAAATCCCATCGGCACAAGTCTACTATAACAAAAGATAAACAATTAAATTGAACAAAAACACCATAAACAAAATTCATCAGAACAAAGTTTATGGTGATTTTGTAAAAAAATTTGATGCTCTTTAAATTTATTTAAATCATTCACCTATGACCCCAAAAATAATTTGTTTTCAACTCCTTTTGGGTTGTTTTGCATAATATTTTGTCTGTGGTACAACTAAAAGATCACACTATTTTTGCAGCTAATAATTAGTGCGAGCACTAACTAAACTATCCATGGCTAGTTGTTACATTTGAAAACAGATGACAGTACTCACCCTATCAGCCCGCAGTAGTTTCACAGGCTATATAGAATTCCTAAACACAGCGTATGATATGTACACTGTGAGAGTATGAGATGGGAGAATCTGATGTTTCATTACCAACAAACCATTTTATATCACCTCCTCATACATTATTCATCAGCTGTGTTCCTATTGGACAGAGTTTACCATGGTTACCTAGAGATATGGTACACACCTAGAACTTATTCAAGTTATTAATATATTTCAAAGTATTGTATTGTTATATATAATGCACTACTATGAGCATGTACATTGTTCTTCTGTTCAGTCTATATAATGGTTTTACATGTACATGTAGTGTATATATTCTAATAGTAATAACACACCATGTTCTTTTAATGTCAAGAAAGATCATATTGTAGATGCCAGATAAAGCTGAAAACTTGTAATATTATGTTGATGGGTGGGTAGTCGGTACATGGTAGAGGTACATAATGCTGGGTATGGTATAAGTCTAAGCCAAGCCTAAGGATTGTGTACAAGTAAATGTAGATGGGTGCGGGATATCTGGGAATGGTGTTCGTTGTTAGTAAATATATATTTGGGTATTAGCTGTGTGGAGAGTTGCAGGAAGTTGAGGGTAAGGTTCATATGAGACCGGAAGGTGTGTAACGTGTTCATATCATATAAAAGTAGAAGGATTGGGTATTATAGAAAGGGCAAAGGGTACTGGGGCCTACTCTATTATATACGTCAAACAGTTAACAAGATATGATTTAGTTGAGAGTAAACTGACCTCACATTTATATAGCTTTTCAATAGTATACTATAACCTTATAACATGCATGACCATACAGGCTTTTATAACTATAGACCGCTGGAAGATTGGAACAGACGAGTGATGATAATTTACATGTTGTATTGGTCTCGCCTTTATCAGAATTACTGTCAGTCCAGTTTTCCCATTACCAAAGCATATGTGTTTTCTTTCAGTGTTTGTTTCACTGTTATTGAAAAAAATTATTTTAATATGTATTAGATAAATTATACAACCTTTCACTATGCATGCACATAATTTACCATTGAAGTGAGAATCAAGTTGGAGTTGTTGGTACTTGCATTTAAATTTACATGTATTATCATTGTAGACATTATGGTGCTGTATAAAAGCTATGACTAGGTTTGACCTGGCACACTCCACAATATGGGGTATCCTGAGCCCTGAGGTAAGCTGAATTTATGTGATGTATCATTCTTTGTTTTTTATTTATTTCATTAAAAGTAAGCAAAAAAGGACAAAAACTTGTGTATTCAAGCATCAAGTCTCTTAGGCTTTGCTTTACCAACATACATATAAGATAAGAACAGCCCACAATACAATCAGCAAAACTCCAATCCAACAGCAGAAAGTATTATTTAACCATATACATGTACAGTTTGGTACAACCATAGCCTGTTGCCTTTCACAAACATCAATGGGTTCATAATACAGGTAGAATGGAACAGTATGTCTGCCTCTTTAAAGAACCAAGAGCCCAGGCTAGTCCAACTGCTCCTAAGGAACTCCTGTAATGACATTTCTAGCTGCAGGCTCTGTTAGTGGAGAATGGATCCCTCTTATCAAATGGACAGTTGTGTTTCCATTGTGAGTTAGGGCTTTGGTAAGGAGAGGTTTGCATGTGACTGTATTAGTCCTATTCCTGGGCACTTTCTCCAATCTCTTCGATGTCTTTGTAACAGTTGGTAGGCCTGCTAGTGTACCTGAACAAACAACGCGACATTATGCTAGGCTTTTTATTATTAGATTACTTTTGTATACCTTCTGTAGTAATAAAAACATTCTAATACTGTCTTTCTATAGCAGCAGATACCAGCAACGATCTACTATGGTTATGTGATGAAAATTGTACAAGTTGTAAATTGTATACATTATATTATAAACATACACACTTACAGTATACATTGACATGTACACCTACATGTACATTTAGGTACATTGCACAGTCATGTAAAGATATCATATTACTTGATTGACAGTGGTGACTAGGGGATTTGCTTAATGGGGCAGAGAGCATCCGCTATAGTAAATCTTTGCCAGAACAAGTTTACAACATCAGTTATTAAAATATAAATTTGGTAATTTAAATTTCCTATGATGTATTATTAGACAGTAGTCTCTATGCACAAGAACTCAATATGAAAGAAGGCGGTGAATCAAACATCCTTTTTGCAGATGTTAACACCTGCAAACGTTATACAGGTATAACCCAGCTTGGTACCAGTGTACTGTATTCAGGACAAATGTCTATCCACTAAGTACCATCACCTACGCCTCTGTAGAAATATATCATAGAATTTTCAATAAATGTATTTCCTCAATAAATGTACCAATGGAATGAACCAACTTATATTGTATGTAAGGATCCTGACAACTAATGCAATACAAAATCATATAAAGCTTACTATATAAAATTCTAAGAAAGTCTCCAGAAGTGATTATATTAATAATGAAATAAGCAGTGGCATGCTGTACATCCATACTATTTTTATTCAGTTAATTACAAATCTTGACTACTGTATTCAAGGTGATGGAGAAAATCTATTACCCAGACAACCTTCCAACTTGGTAAGTGTATAGGAATGTTACCAATGTAGACTAGTGTAGTACAAGCATACACACTGCATATACATCCTATATGGACATGCACATGTATGTGTGGTGTATATGTACATGTATAATCTAGTATGTGGTATGTGTAAAATAATAGTATGAATGTGATGGTACACTTCCATGGAGTTTCTATATTATACACTTTGTATACACTTTGGCTACACATCGGATTGGGCCAAAAACAAAATTTTCATTTTCATGCGAGAAACACAGGATGAGCTAGGGATGGTTTTCTTCTAACAAGCAAAATCCCAGATCAATAGCCCTCTGGGCCATCTTTGGATTATTATTTGCTGTCCAGGTCGGTCCAAGAGGTCAGAAGACACTAGCCATATGTATGAGATTGGCCATTACTGTACAATCTTATACCCTCACAAGTTATAACTACACTGTATTATTATACCATGGTTCTATATTACACCCACTCTGTTACATTATACATGCAGAGACTGTATAAAAGAAACATGTCCGTGACTTCCCATACCATTCCATGACGTATGTGGTCTACTTCTGGAATAATCACCTTTAACAGGCAAAGAAAGACACTGGGTAGGCATAGACGTGATTAATTGTGACAATTGTGGGAGTGGTACGGTTTTACATATTCATCACCGTTTTACATATTCATCACGACAATTATTGCCTCCCCCCACATTCCCCCACCTTTCCCTAACCCTGAGAAGTGGTAATATTATGTAGCTTGTTCTTTGGGTACATGAAATGTATTTTTGGTATCAGTTTAAACCTCAAGTTTACTAACCATTTGACCTCGAACTTTGAGGTAAGGTTTCCAATTTGTTGGCATGTGCCACCTTCGCAATGCTATCATATGTTGCCAAACGAGTTTTAGTCAGCCAATGGTAAGCCTGTAGATACGGAGCAAGCATGAGGACAATGTCGAACATTTTCACATAACAACAACCACTGTAACTATATTATTATGTGCATACATTATACATCTAATGGTAACAATAATTCAGTATAACAGTAATAATACATTGTATGTGCCTATTTAAACATTCATATAAACTAACATGTGTGTGTAGTAAGAGGTACAAGACATGTTATAAAGTTATACTATTCCGATACCTTTTGTGATTTAGCATTAAAACACATATTCATGGACATGTAGTAGGAATGACCTTGTATAGTATATACAGACAGTCTAAACACTGTAACTGCAGTGTGGTAATTGGCAGTTAGAGCACAGCTGTTGTTAACAGTAATTTGGTGTAAAAACACTAATAAAAGTGGAAGTCAAAAATTACAATCAAACCATAGATAGCCAATCAATACAAGACAGCAAGACTTTACGTCATATATGTACAGATATAGTACCACTATCCGATCACAGGCCGCCTTTAGGATTTCCACTTTTACACTTTTAATGATACAGCAAATAGCATTTCAAAGAACAGCAAAAATTTGACACTTCAACTATCCAAACGTGCTGTAATTCCTTTTTTTGGTGAATTTTTAAGTTACATCACTTTAAGAAATCTATGGCGATTAATACAGAAGACTGTAAAAAGACTTCGGAAGCGAGATTACAACATGGCTGCCCAATAAAATAGTTGTAGTCATTCTGATTTTATGTCTAGAACAATTAAAACAGAATTGGCAGGTGGGAGAATAATCCATACTAAAGTTCACAGAGTAGCCTTAGCTGTTTACATAACGTTATCAACTCATAGGTGTCTCTGGTGTTTAATGTTAGATTTTATCAGAGACAAAAACATAAATCACTTTTTACAATTTGCTTTACAGCTAAGACCAATGACATATAGGGCCACCAATAGGCAAGTGTAGACAGATGAGAACAGATTTGAGTTTCCCACAGTAAGTACAAGCCATATTAAACAGTTGACAGTCATACATAATTGATAGATGACTGATGACCCTAATGTCACACATTTTATACCACAGAATAATCAGCCAAATTTGGTAGAAAATTTTCGCCTCTCCCAAATACTGACATGAAAATCAGACTCCCAGACGTTGACCACCATAATATTGACCTTCATAATATTGATTAGGATCTACAAAGTATGGATATAACTTTTAATTAAAAATTCCCATTGTTTGCACAGTTTGAGTAGGATAGAAATTGTCTACTCAGTGTTCCACTGAAAGTATATTGGAGGAACTGGGTGTACATATTCATTTAAAGTCATGAATTCATATCGGCAGATGAGCGTACCTTTCTCCTCACACGTAGCATCTCCTTGTGTCGGTTTTGAACTAACGAAACGGGATTCGTCTCATTAGCCTCAGTATTCAGCTTCAGATTCCTAAAGTAAGAGTACAAAGTGGACAGTATGCATTTATATGTATAAGATGGTGAGATAGGGGAAAGGAGTAGGAGCTACGTGTTATTGAAGAGAAGGCTGCACCACTCTACCTCATGCTTTGAAAGTGTGTGTGACCAGGATACCAATTATTTAATCCAAAAAATTACATCAAAAAATATAAAAAAGCAATTTCTATGCATGATTGATCATATTTTGATAGTTTGGAATGCTTTGGACAGGCGTGGGTTAGATGATTAGCCAAATATAGAACAATGAATATTATTACCAACTCAAACCATCGCTATGACAATTAAATTATACGATTTCAAATGCCATAAGTCTAACCCTGTTAATTTTATGCAATAAATCTTGTGAGGCCAAGTGTGGCAACACAGTCAACGTAATTATTATGCATTGAAAAATGATGGCTGATATATACAATATATAGGCGCGCCATTAAAGAAGTTTCCATTGGGAGTGGGTGTTGCAGTTCCTAAATATATAAAATATGCCACCTTTGTAGCCGAGGTAAGGGATGGAAACGAAGCTGAGGCTGGTGGATGAATCACGACTCAGAAGTGTGTCAAATGAAGGGTGTTGATTGAAAAATAGAATATAATTAATTCGTTGTTTAGTTTCAACAAAAGAATGATTACAGCAAGAATTAAATAATTAATAACAATTCAAGTCAACAACTGCACATGGAACATTCTAGAAAACAAATGCTATCAATAACACAGGACCTATTTAATGGATGTAGACAAATGTATGAGCTGACGACATTCTAAGAAAATGTAATACTTTTCTTGGATATATCAAGACAAGCACTTAATTCTCATAGACAAAATAAACGATGATTATGACAAAGTAGTGTTGTAGCTGGTGTCACCATAGACTTGTGCATGACAGATTTGAATAAGTATTTCCCAAGAAATAGTAAAATACTTTTACTTAGGATACGTGGAGATAATAATATGCTTTGGTAATGAGGCAGTTCCACCTCCATTCTGGTGACGCATTGCAACCTTGACCTTTTATATGATCATTATACTTTTTTGTCTACATCCAGAAATGTTAACAAATACCAAGGCCCAACACACTATATTAAAGTCATACGTTCCCTAAACTTATTTACCTTGTATTTTCATACATTGCGGGCTTTTTCAGATTGGCCATTAACTCTTCTTTTGTCATGTTCTTTGACCTTTGCATCACGGCCACTACAATGTCAGCCATATCTCTTAAGGTTTGAGTACTGGTATTTTTATTTCTTCCCTAGAGCGGTAAAGAAAGTGACATAATAAGGCCAGATTTGATGCATGCATAGTAGTATTATAAAATTGTGGTGCAAAATATAATCCTGATAGGAGAATTCAGCCACTGGTAAAAATTATGCATTCATAAAATTGTACAACCAGAGAAAGCATTCAACTGGCATCAAGTTTGAAGTTTTGGTGATTTATGTGGCATAAATATTTCAGAATTAAATTGTACAGCTGCTACAAATAGCTGCACATTGGCACTTGTCAACTGGCAGTCACCACCATGTCTGAAGTCAACAGGAAAACAATGGATGGAAATGCAGGTTTATCTCTTAGCAGACCTTAGCATTGGTTTCAGCACACTTCATATGTTTAATGTTTCTTAATAATCGATGAGTTCTATCCAGACTCCGTTCCTTTTCATCGTTGAAATATTTTGGCTCAGTGCTATCTGTATGGTATAAGTGAAGACAAGTGGCACAGTTAGGTGTGTTAATTACCTACACACATGCATATCTACATAATATCTACTACAGCTCATACTAAAATAACTAGTGTCGCTGTCAATTTACAAGTAGTTCCGTGTTGGCCTCATTAGCTGCTGGCAGGAAATTGTACTTATGAAGATTGGAGAAAGTGTAAGGCAGGTTAACTACTGTAAACAGTTGATCTTTTCTATTTCTGTTGTTTGATATCAAGGGTATAAAGGTATATTAGTTTGTATGTAACAATAAAAGTCAGGACAGGACTCTTTGAGTGGCAGTAGACGATAGCTGTTTACTGTAGTCACTCATTAGCGTGATAAATATAGGACAATGGAACACGTGTTGGCTAGGTATCGTTATAATTATGAGACTTCATACAAAATAACAATACTAAATTAAAAATTGACAATATTTCAAAATTTAACCAAAAATATATTTATAGATAGTTTAGCACGAGTGCTTTTGGCACAATCAGAGATGTGTCAAGTCATGGCTCGCTCAAGTATGCGATATATAATCACTAGATTGATTGCATATCTACCAAGTATGCAAGCAATTGATATAAGAGTTAGTTTATTCTTGACATATGAAAGAGATGTCACTCTTTGCCTTTCACAACTTATATCGACTATATTGGTCAACTTTACTAACTGAGTAAATTAATTTTATTTAAAACAGTGATTTTAATTCACTTTTTGGTATGTTTGTACTGAGTTTCAAAACTTCCATTTGAAGCCATAGATGAACTACATGACTGTGTAATATATACACTACATTGTATATAACCTGCAATCAAGTGCTTTATTTTCTGTGTTATAATTAATCTAGGTGTCGCATAATTATTTTAAACTGATAGAAATGGCTTGTGCATGTAGAATAAACAACTTCCTAACTAAGTGAATGCCCGGCCCATTGTCTTAGGTACCCTCTAGACTGCCAGAAATGGTTGTGGTAAACTTTACACCCTCCAAAATACTATTTTATGCAAATTTACACAAAAGATTATTTCCTGGGTAGGTTGGTGGGCAAAGGTATAACCTCAAAGATGATACAAACCAACACTAGGCCAACAGCGGCACCCATTATATTTGTTTGCAATGTTGACAGCTAGGTATTAACACCTAGGAGGAGTCACCACTCCCGATTGGGCTACATCTGGTGTGCCTAATACGCCTACCTACTAAGACAACCAGCAAAAGTGTACTGTGCCATACCTCGATCTTTTATTGTACCTCCTACGGTAGTGGCGCGAACAAAACTGTCCACTGAGCGCTTTAAACACTTTTCAACATAGATCTGTCGGCCGATTTCGGCAGCAGCATCTCGCCATAGCATTCTTGAGATTATCTCACGACCTGCGAACAGATAGATGTATAATTTTAATTGAATAAAAGTGCATGAGGCTAATTTACATACCTATACATAATACATACCACCTACCAGGTACAGTCAGCTTATAGATGGCAGGTAACATGAATAACTACTTGTAATTATGCTATATATGCAGATAGATGCCTGTTTAAAACATCACAAGGCAACATTTGCATAGCTATAGTTTTTACAACTGTTTTTACTTAAAGTAGTAAAGGGAGTAATGCAAGTAATAGTGAGCAGACAGAGTTCTATGTACTCCGAGACTCAAACCCACCAGCTGTGCTATAAATCAGCCCATGGTTCAAGCCTCTCCCTGGTACAGCTAGTAATTTTAGCTTCGGTAAAAGTTCTTTTAAAAATAGATATTTAATATTATTATTATATACATTATAAATGACAATGTAATAGGGGACTTGCCAAGTTCAGGATCATTGGGTATTTGTTCAGTCATAGCACAGATTCTTAGCTTCATAACAGTAGGTATATCTAGGTTCTCGTAGATCTTAGACTTGGGTACTCGAATCAGACTACACCCTTTACTTATTAGACTAGATTTACATACATTCCCCCAAATCTCTTTTACTCCCTGAAATTACAATGCTAAATTATACCAACATTTCATTTTGCCCAACATAGTAAGGTGATATTAATTACCTCCCCCCAACCTGCAATAAACATAATGATACACTATGTACATGTAGTTTAAAATATACGACGACTGAACATGTTCCCCAAAATTCTGACATCATCAAATATTAAAATAACCTCCTTGTAGATTATATCACATTTGCATAATTTATAACAGTACAGACTGGAAGATACTTAAGGGCGTCTGTAGGACATGGACGCTTCAAGAGTATCACATAAGTATAATATATTTAGTTATTCGCATACATAATCACAATCCATATACATAAATCAATAATACAAAAGACGACTAGCAGAGGTGACAGTGATTATGTTGAAGTGTTATGTTCTCTTACACCCTTTTACTTGGTACTCCAACAGGCTACTTTACCATCTGATGTTTAGCCAGACACGGATCTACATTGTAGCATTATTGGAAAAGTGAAAATAAAGTGTACAATCAAGTCTAAATAAATTCTAGTAACCTAGGGCAATATATTTAGTATTCTGCCATTTAAATTGTTTTAGAATAAAATTCCATATAATTTAAGATAGCTGTAACCCAGAGGCTATAGCGGATATAGCCTAAAACCTATTAATTGATAAACTACTTGAAAATAACAATCAGAAGGAGGCTAAGCAATGTTAACATAACGTACAAACCACAACCCTTTAGACAGTTCCCCGACATTCATGAACACACCATGGGGTGTTTTCTTGTCAGTTGTGCCGCCTATTTCCACTTGACATTCTGTGGTCATTACCAGACCTGGAAAGAGTAGAAGTCAAATACAAGACTGCCAGGAAAAAGTGAACGTTTACTCAGGTTTAGCAAGTAGTATAGACAGAATGGTTTTATGAATATTATGATATATATGGAGTACAGAGTTTTGTGCATACGCACTTGTACGTCTATCTATATACATGTTTATAAAAATATGGTAAAAATGGCTGCAAAGATCTTTGGGGAAAATACAGAAGGGAAACATGGGATCCGGTTGAAACCTCATTACACAGGTAAACCACATTACACAGGTACACCACACTGTAAATCAAACTACATTGACACCCATCTCTCTTAAAATAGAAATACTTCTGCAACTACAGCTAATGAACTTATATGATATATTAGGGACATCTTTGTTATTTACTGCAGGTGCAGATGGGACAGAAGTATGTAGACATACCAGAAGCTTTCCTGGATTTCGTAGATTGTTCTCTCTCATCTCTCAAAGTATCAGATCTGGTGTCTTCCTCTTCCTTCTCCTTCTTTCTATCGTGAAAATATGAGGGAATCATGTATGAGGTAATAAACACTAGGAAATAAATGACTCCAAATTATAGTCTACTGTCTACTGCATAATATTATGATGTTATCTTACATTAGCAAATTGAAGGTCATAATATTGTAATGGTACGCCAAATCGTATCTTACATCTGACACTCATTCTTGTGTGCACATAATTGTATATATCTGCTTGTACTTTACTCTTATACTATTGTATATGGTTATATGATTATTACTAAGTCTTTTAATGCCTTTTATACCCATGTACAGAGGCCCGACCTCTCAGAATCCATTGATATTCATTTTGTACATGAATTGGACCATTATAAGCAACTTTTGTAGAACCCGACCTATTTTGGGTCGGCCGTCGGGCTTCCGGCGGCCATCTTGTTGTGCAACTTCCGGACGACCACACGTCGTCTTTTCCCGACGTCACGTCGGCCGGAAGTCCTTATACTATATAAAGGGCACTGTTTTACTGTTCATTGTCTCAGTCTTCACTTGGCTTTCAATAAAGACACATCTATACTTGATACAGAGACTTTCACTTCCTTTTGTCAGGTCATTCGCTTAGCGAACCGCCTACTAGGTCGGATCACTCTCTTTCAACGTATAGTCTGAAGGTCAGACTCGGGACCAGATGGGTCGTCTCTGGTAGTTATTGGGCTACTGAGACCGCTCGATCTTTCATGTAATGCGAAGTCCTATTACCACTCATAGGCACTTCATTTCTGGGTCGATAGTCGTCCAAGGACGACCGCACCAAATCACAGAAACCATTACAATATAGTAATAGAAATATACACAAATAAATACTAATAAATATATACATATATACATGTACATCTACGTAGCATATTGTAGCATTCAAAACAATATTATAAAAATGTCCTAATTTGATTAGTTACATTCCATATTCACTATTGAAGTGTTGTTTCTATATCTACACACTCTCATCCCAACTATGTAACTTTGACATCTATTGGAACTCAGGCTAAATACACACAGAAATAAGTGCAGAGGTGAGGTTATGTTTTATACAGACTGCGCATCACCACATTCCTGTTGATCACCTACTTCTTTGGTCCATTTCTTATTCTACAGACAGTAAAATCTCTGGACATGTCCAGGTGCCGGTCATACAGCTGTTTCAGGTCACTCAGTTTCTCTACATACTTGTACTCTGGCCACCAGGCTGCAACAAAACCAGTAGCCTGTCAGATCTGACAGCTTTTACATGAGCAAAGAAGATATAGATTATTTTTTTTGAAGAAGTCATCTCTAAACAGATTGAATCTACATAACAATAGCATATGTGACCAATCAATTACTAAAAGCTGACCAATTCTGTCTAAGATTACGCCATTCTTCATCATAATGAATGAGGAATGGGCTATGAAGAAGTCATCAGTTTGCCATTAATTTTATTGCAAAACCATATATTTTCAAAGTAATTTTGGTAAAAAGTAATAATTAAATTTTAGCTGGAAGTAATTATTTATTCATGGGATGTAACCATAGTGTACTGGATGAGGTAAGACAGGAGAAGTTTAACAGAGGTACAACCCGAAGGCAGCGCGCTAAGCCAGCCTACAGACACCATAAATAGTATGACCAACACATATTTTTATAAAAAGTGAAATCGTATGGCATAACTTGTATGGTTGTACAACATGTCAAGACAATAATCTTCTTCTGCATCATTCTTAAAGTTTTGCATAGATAATGATACAGATAGGGAAACCCGTGGTATCCCGCGTCTGCGGTAGCTAATGGTTTACATTGGTATGTTACATAATCTATCAGGACATACATTATTGGTTGAATACCTGTACCCAGGAAATGACCTCATCAAACTAATCACCGTAAGCTATTCAGTCATAGCAACATTGTAAATGTTTGCTGTTCCACTAGTAATTTATTGCACATGGCTAAAACCTATCATCAAACAGTTTACGGAATCAATTTGATATAGTTGTATCTACTGATTAATACAAAGTAAAATATGGTACTAATATGGTACAATATGCGTTGTGAGTGTTCCATATTGTGCACAATTGATCCAGCATTGTTTAGTCAGCGTAAGACTGATCTGATACACTCCGTGCATGGTAAACGAAAATTGCACACAAGATATCGTAATATAACAATTTTAAATATTCAAAATATGGTGAAGAGTTTAGTTGTGTTGTTAATAAATTTTTGAACATTCAGTTTTAAACTTTATGACCAAGTTACAGTGTATTTATAAATTACACCATCCATTAACATAAATATATGGAGCCCCTTATTAAAAAGGGGCTCCATATATACTTTCAGCAAATAATATATAGAGGGCCAAAATCCCCCAGGTTCAAATACTACAATTAATTATATCCATTCCAAAAGAATTCCTATTTGGCATGTGAGTCATTTGGAAGAAATTTAGATGTAAAACTAGGTTTTACTGTCGCAGCAAGTAGCTATAAAATAAAGAGGCCAAATTTTTAAACTCTGACATGTGAAGCTGTTGCCAGCCATGCAACAAAATTCCCTCTCACTGTAGAGTGTTAGAGAAGTTGCCAATATCCATCTGTATTGTAATAGAAATCATTAATTGCCAGTCTGTCATTGGAGCGATTGACATATGTATCCTAGAAGCCTCATAAAATGCGCCACAAGTGAATTACTACATGTAGATATACCAAACCGTTATATTATGTACCTACTAGCTTCTAGAATATTCTACATTAACATATTTTATTTGCTTCCTGATAATCTCCATCTACTAGTCAATGAATTCGTTCATAAGATTTAATATAAGACAATAATATTAAATCCATTTATAAGATATAAAACAGAAGTACACTTTTTATTATGATATCATTCTGGATTACACTTGCTTTTTATGTACAACCAATCACATTATTATTCTGCGCTCTATCCTACCTGTTTTATACAATTATATGCATGTTTAATCATTACCATCACTTGATACATTATACTTAATAAATAATAAATCAAACTAGATCGTGTTTCCGTAACCCACGGGATCCACATCATATTAACATTACACAACTTTTTTTCCTCCATAAAAAGGGAATACTAGAGAATACTAGTGGAGAAAGTTGTCGAAGGTGGATAACTCACATATGGCATCTAATATTTGCTCATCTCTGAGGGTTATACCGGGCTGTCTCTGTACTTCTTTCTCGAGCTGCTGTAGGTCAGCCATTGTATGAGGAGATAGTAAACTAACATACAGTTGTGATGTGTTCATATCCACAGCCCTCATGATATCACACCTTCCCTATGGGTAATAGCAAATATTAGCCAGTGATTTACTACACATTAGCCCTAGGTCCACTCAATAGACTAGCTCTAAATCTACTATGCATAAAAATTAGTCTAAAGCCACAACAAATGTATGCAAAATGCTAATTTCAAATTCCAAGCTTCAGTTTTGATGCCAACCATTCAGTTTTAAAATAGAATTTTCACATGCAGCCCCAAAAGGACATATGAGTATACTCAACACCATGGTCAAACGGAGAAATGTGCATAGTGAGAGCTTCTATGCTCTGTGGGAATTAAACAACAAACAGGCGTGCTTACAAGTTATTACTAGTCGCACGCCACATTAGAGAAAACAATACCTGGATTAGCTCAACACTTGTAGTAAAAGGGAGGGTCATTAAAATAAATTGGTAAAATAATGAATATATTTCCATAATCCACAAGTTTACACCATTCCAGTGCATTTTCTTGATTATGCACACCCAAAAATAAGGGCAAACAAATGCTGGGTGTATTAGATAACTTTAAAACCACTTAAATTAACGAGACTTTGATATGTAATTGGTTTTGGTCCAGGTCCAAATGAAGAGAAAAACCCTCGCCCAGCCCTCCTGTACTAACTTTTTGAAAATAAAACCCCAAATATTGGATTAAATCATTGTTATTGAAATCAAAACATTGTAAATCTGGTCACATATGTACCTAGAGTATAACAATATGTGGGTGAAAAATTCAAATTATTTCTGGTGGCCACACAGTATTATGCATGTAGAGCTGTGGTTCATTATGCAAAATGGAAACACGACAGTGGTGCAATGTGAAAACATATCTACATGTAACACTGATGAACCACCACTAATATTATGGGGATGTATGTTAGCCTGTGGCACAAATGTATGGATATGTAGGCTTAGTTTGAGGTACAAATGTATGGATATGTATGTTAGCCTGTGGTACAAACTTGGAGGCATATATAGATAAAGTCATTGTGTCTCCCGTCGTCCACAACCACTTTCTCATACCCATGATATTCGGTGACCGATGAATTGGACAGGTCAGCGATATCCTCGTCACTCCATGAGCTGAGTAGCTCAAACCCTCTATAAGACAGCACACATTCAACATAAACATCTATGTTTATTAGCCACCAGGTCTATCATTGGTATTTCTCTTAACAACAAATAGGCTACTTGCTATAATATATACAAAAAATGAATATCACAATTAAAGAGTGCAAACTATTAAATATTACAGTTCAATTCAAAGATAAAATTATATGATAACTGGGAAATATATCATATATGATTCAGAGAAATAATTTATGTAACACATTAGTAACGTTGTAAGGTGTTGAAAGAGTTTATGGATAAAATGTATGAATAGAAACTGTTTACCTAGTTAGTTAGGCACACAGTAGCTAAACTGTCTATACTATATTTCAAAATCTTAATTTGATAAAACATTGATGGGTTCAATAATGACTATCCACCCTTTATTGTACTGTATTGTAAATCAGTGGGTGAAGGCGGTCACCTTAAAGGGATAGATCATATATACAACTCAAGCAAGTTTGCATTAGCACAGAATAGGCCCAATTATCTTATTTACTTCTACTAATATTCCAGAGTTAATAAAAAAATTTTCTACCAGCCGTTGGCCATAATCTATTGACATTCACACGACAGTGCTGATACTGTACTCATTCAAACACTAATCTTGATTTAATGTATAAAATAAAAGTGCAGTCAATTAAATAGGCAAGAAAGACATTGTATTATATTAAATACTTTGGCGATCCATTACTATAAATAGTGACGACCCAGGATGAGGCTAATGAACTGTGATGATATCATTCTTGGAAAATAAATCGTGGGGATTATCAACCATGTTACATTTCAGTAATTACTAAATTAATAGACGAATAATGGTTAATGTAGTGTCGCACAGTTGTACAGGTAATAATGAGGAACCTAGTCGCACGTGCTCATTAAACACTTTTATGTGTGCCCACACTGTTGTTTAAAATAGCATTTTAGGTGAATTCATAATAAAAAAACGGTAAGGGAAACGAAGGATTAGCCTACTGACCCTCTCCTTCAGTAAGATTATTTTAAAATATGCATAGTTTAAGTGTAAGTATCAGTATTTTTGGACAGTTAAAAGAAAGCTACGCCAAAACAAGATAATTGCAATTATGAACAACTTGCTAGTTAGCGATGGTAGTCTATATAATGGAATTGCAATTTAGTCAATAACAATTTATTTTAACCTTTTGTTCGGCATTTTCTGTCTTTCAATTCATGGCATTCTATTTTTATCCAGAATTTTGATTAATAATTTTACAGTAGATAAAACTGTGAATGCTACCGATAAAAGCATTGACAAAGCTGGCAGACATTTTAGAGATCAATGACTGGCAGAGGCTTCACTTCCTTCACCAATGCACCTGGGTCATATTGTAGCAAATATAAATTATTCCACAAACCCGAACACTTGGACATGTGCATCAATATACTCTCAACATGCTTAGAGAGGTACCTCTAGTCATCTAGTATATCTTAGAATTATACCTTTGGGAAATTGAAAGGCAACCATAATCTAATATGGTTACAGTAGTTCAGTTTCTTTGAAGAGATCGAATTTAATTACATTTTTAATAACTATCAATATAGAGAGGGACTTTCTGAAGACGTTACTTTACGAGTGCACCAAAACCCATATTCTTAACGAAGACTTTCTATCGTTAATAAAGCCCACTTTATGCACATATGGTCTACTGTCCAACAACATTATGTGGAGAGGAAATACCATCGCCATTGCCCACTATTATACATGATAGTGAACAGGTAATAACCAACAGTTAGTAGTGTGTCTTGCTGCATCAATATGCTAGATTGATGCACCGACATCAATCTCCTTGACGACTCACTTGACTACCCCTTCAGGTTGCAACCAGTAACCAGTGCAGACTACTGCCTTGGCTGCCTATTAGCCTACCCACAAATTCATAATTTTGAAATAACTTTGGCAGAACAGCACACGAAATTCCTTCAAATGTTTGAAGATGTTTACAAGATGAAAACTTGTAGCGTTGGTAACACCTACTTGTAGCCATACGTTTCAGCAACAGCAATTGATCATTTTTATTCATTCAAATGTAAATCTCTGTAACATTTTACTCCAAGTAGCTGTGTGTGAGTCATTTTATAATCATCAAATAGATCTTCGCCTGCGAAGCTACTCCACAGCTATTTTGGGTGTGAATTGGCAAAATTGACTTAACGTCACACTTCACTTGCTCAGTTACCGTACAGATTTCATGGTTGTAACATTTTAATGGTTTTTACATGTCTCCCACATATTATAATAGATTGAAGTTAATTTAAATATTATATATTAAATTACCTTTTAAGGAACAATACTAAGCCAGGTATTTTGATTGATTGATAAAAGGCCATTTCAAAGCTAAGTTGAATAAAAATTTCTAAAATTTTCAGCAATAAATTAGCATTCACCAACCGAATCATTCTATATTGTTGATCCATTCTAGCATGAATGACTTCGATGAATCCAGTAATCTGAAAGTATTGAGAGTCTAGAGTCAGCAGTTCACAGTTCTCACAACAGACCACTGTCGCAGTATGCTTATGATAACCCTCTTCTAGAGTTGCCTGTTCCTGCATAACATCACCAATATGGTGTAAAAGCATCATTTGCAACTTTAATCAGTTCAAAATGAGACAACATAAAAAGTGAAAATAAATCGAAGAAGAAATAAAACACATTTTGCCTGAAGTTGTTTACCACTGCCTACTGGCACTGTAGTCTAATATATAAATTCATGCACCATGCCTCAAATTCCTCTGATGTAGCGTTTTAATTAAACTAACTAACACCTAATGAAGAGAGATTAGAAATTTTAGGATTTGGGCTGAATTAAAATCTAGTAAAAGGATCGTCAAGGCCTGCTAAAGTATTTATTCCTAGATATAAATAGCCGCAGTCCAGTGGGCTTGTTAACTGGTGGGAAAGTCTGTAAACTGAATAATGTATATATTATAAGCATAAACTGGTTTCCTGATTATCAAAGGACTTGTTGCTATGGAAACGGATAACAATGTTGTTGCAGTTGAACAACCTACTCCAAATGAGCCACCTCTGGAGAGTTTCTTAATAGATGCTCCTTTGCTGTAGAGAGACTTGCCTCTTGTAGCGTATGTTATGTACACTTTGCCTGAGTATATATAATAATACTGATAGCCGTCATCTCCTATTCTGATGACAACTCTATTCTTTGCAAACCTGTAAAAGAAGGAGCATGATATGACAGCTAGATTCAGTTGAAAACACTTTTCTTGTCACATAATAATAATAAATGTAAGAAATATATTATGCAAAGCATTGATGGATGACTCATACCTGTTAAGAAAATATTTTCAGAGGCACATCTAACCACAATGCCGACATAATTCATTTGTCATCCAGGCTTTTAACAAATGAGATACCTGACATTTGCAAGTCATGTCCGATCCATCTTAAAATTATTTGTTCATGTGCCAGACTGCAAGCTAAGCGACAGGTAAATTTAAAACCGTGCTACGCTATATACATGTACAACGTGCTTGGTTTAATATGCTTAGAGGTACAAAAGCTATTCAAATTTCCTCAAGCATGTATAATTGCAGATGTTACTAGAATTGCTAGAAATAGCACATTTTAGCCTATTACCACACAATTAAAAAATGTGAACAATTCGCAATATTATACATGTGTAGGACCACGAAGAACTAGGGCTAACTATTTCAATACATCTTTGCAAAATGAGATATGGAGATATGTACATAAAATATACATGTTGTTGAACCTATGGTATTATAGGGCACACAATGACCGGCACTCCGCCAGGGAACATCTAATAGTAACTCGTCATTATATACATGTATTATCTAGCCCAATCAGAGTTCAGGTAAAGGTTACTACAAGTAGTTGTAACTGGGGTATTTAATACGTAAATGTTGGGAGAGTAGATCAAGTGCCTCTAAAATTGTTGAAATAGCCTGAGGGAGACTAAACTGTATTTTTGTTATTGACACTAGAATACCTCAAATTGGAGCTTTAAAAACAAAAAAAAACCTTTATCATCAAAACACAATGCGAGCAAACCCCAGCAAGCATTTTAGCGTAGAAATATAGTCCTTGAATTTATAGAACAAGCTGATACTAACACACCTCACATATCTAATATACTGACAAATCTTCTCCTGTACTTTGATTGGATAGTCACTAAACTCTTTGATACTGAGCATGATATTTCTTATCACTTGTCGGTCTGCTGCGGTTCTCTCACCTACAAACACAATCTAGAATATTCCACAACATGCACTTCTAAAGGAAAATGTCTAACACATTCATTCAATTAAACTTCTAGCAAAGTCAAAGAAAAGGTGGACACATTTATTCTGCTTATGACACCAAGTTTTTGTAGACATACGACAGTAATAACAATTATTATTTATTTATCCAGACTTTAAAGTCCCCAGACAGAAAGAGGTAAACAATTAAAAAGATTCAATATTATTTAACATTGAATCATAAATAAGATGAAAATATGTGAAATGGTAGTTTGAAGACAACACACTGCATTAGGCACACGTTCGCCATCGCAGCTTCCTATTACAAAAAGAAGTTTAGATAATTTATGCGTGCATCTGCCGCTTTCAGAATAATAACAAGATGATTAATTACGTATCAGCTGCTAAAAAAACTCATAAAAGTGACACTTCACATTCTGAAATTTATTAGTTCCACCTTAAAATTATATACATACTGCCTACAGACTATGCCATGTTTATTTCATTTTATTTTAACAGTCTAAAAATAGGGCCAAGTCAACTGCGGCAAAATTATTAATTTTTTATACCAAGTTCCAACATAGCAAGTTATTTGACAAATTGATTTGCCTTTTGAAATAACAAACACTGGTTATAAAACCAGTAACATATCAATGAGCTAATGTGATTCCTTCAGGTAATTATACCCTTAAATCTGTGAATATCTACCTTTGAAGTGGACTGGCATCATATCTCAGAGTCTCAAGTAATTTATGTAACTGAGAGAAGATCAAGCAGGGGTGTAACCCACCTCCTCTTTGAATATAAATTATGCTTGTAACACAAGTATTTCTTTAAACAACTTTATATTATATTACAATAAATTATCAAGTATCATAACAATTAATTATTAATGGATAATTTACCAATAGGTTTATGAATGCTTTCCCAAGCACTTATATGCCAAGTGGCTTCACCTAGTGACTTGTAGTCTGCAGGATTGAAATACTGTAGAGTGGAATCGTCAGCTGACAGGAGATCATGAGGAGAATACGACTCGAAGCTCCTTGTGTCCACCCCACCTATTAACACCAACACACTCACAGAGTAGAGAGATATATTGGAAAACATTTAGTAATTATACTAAAGCCTGTTGACCAGCAGATTGTATCAGGGTATTCCTATTATCATAATTTATATCACTGTATTTAATATGTCACTGCCACTAGAACATCTATGAAAGGTAATATCACCAAATTCAATGGTATAAAATACAATCATCAAATAAAGCTATTTATTACTGAACAATCAATCGCTTGTTTCAGATTATTAAACATAAAAATAATCACCTGTTTTAACACCTTTAGATATACTAAAAGGTTGTAGTTTGGTTAAAAAAGTCACAATTTTTTCGCATTCAGCAGTATTGGGTTCCTACATGTACATATGTAATAAAACCCACCTTCAAAGGCATATTTTCTGAGGCTACGGCATACTTTACATAACATGAACACAAGCCAGGATTTCCGTATGAATTTACGAAGAGGTGGTTCATATGCCTTTTCTCGTTCGACTTTAACAAAAGCTGAGCCATGTGACCGAACAGTCTAAATACAAACACAGTTTATAGCAGCTTCTAGAACATTCTACCAGTGCAAGGAAAAACTATGTACAATAGTCAACAAAACTGAGATCTTCATCAAATTTTTAGGTACATTTCTATGTGATGATAGAAACACACATATGCTGAGAAATTAGTAAAATAATTTGTAATACATCATGTGATAAGATCATTACATTCTATAGTTAGACTATGTATGGGATGAATGACTCATGGTGCAGCGATCAGCAATGCTAAAGGGTATAGAAATAAGGATTTACCATAAATACATGAGTAAAGCGCATAAAGATGATTGCACTAACCAGTCAGTTATATGAGAGCCACTAAGAGGTATGTGTACAACTATTTCAGTCAATCTTCGTACAGGTTTAGATGACATACACAAGTACATGTCCATTATGTAATCTAAGTTAAACACAACCAACTAGGCCCTGTGGAGTGCATAGTATTACCATAGTACAATATCAACCAAAGGTCTAAATAAATATTGCTACAAATGTGAATATTCATCACTATATAAACTGTTTGATACAATTTATATGATATATTATGTAATATATACCATCACAGGTGTTGTCAAGACCATAGCAGATCGTATTTTCTGGCGTTCCCTCATCTGTCTCCTTAAACCATGCAGAGCAACTTTCAACTCAGGGGGAGTGGCCTCTGATCTGGTGAAATAATGTATAACAATAATCATACTTATGTTATATTATTCTGAATTTAGGTAGATTACCACGTAGTCAGCCAAGTTTAGTTTATTCTCTTCCTATACCACACCTTAACACACTACAACTGTCACCGGCTGGTATCCAAAAGGGAAAGAAAAAAGGTGGACTCTATTTACCACGCCAAATAATATTCATTTATGATTGTATCTGTACAGTTACATAAATTCATTTAAAAAGGAGTGACCATGTATTTGAATACTGGTTTTATCATTCAAAGACAACGCTATTGATAATGCTGTCGGCAACTGTATTGTCAATGACTTAATGTAATTAACCGTCTGCTGCCATAGCTATATTACTCGTTGATATGCAGATTGTTACATCCACGTAGACTAGATTAAATGATTTAATAAGAAAGGTGTGACTGTTTTAGCAACAAAACTTAAGTGTTAATTAAAATCAGCTGCAGGAAGTGGAACTTGAGTGTGACATTCTATTACAATATTACGTAACATTCTTTTGAAGAGAACAGGTTACAAGTGTTATTATGCTAAACATTGACACATGCCCTCCCACCAAACTCTCTACCACCTACCTGATAGCATGTTTAGATTCCGTCAAGTTTCTTCGAGCAGCCAATCGCCAACTCCGCTCTCTTGTTGATAAAACCGTCTTCCCAGAACCTGCGAGTATAGTACATGCATGGAGAAAATTTTAAAAAGCCGACATTGTCTAATTATGAGTCATCACATGTGTAACTTACTGAAAATATTCACATGTATACATATCATTACAAATATGAGTGAACAGTGGCAAAGACCACAATGTATTCTAATTGAGCACAGTTAACAACGAACAATGAGCAATTGTCTACCCATGTCTTTGGTTCTACTATGGCTACAATTTTTGGCTGCAATGTTTATATAATCTGTATATGAACTTCTAAATTCATTGAATCATTAAATATAGTTTCCTATGATTTGGTCAGCAAAATCTGTTATAAATAATAAAATCATTTCAAATTTGGAATGGGAGATCAAACAACGCTTACTCGCTGCAATGGAGTTTCTAGCACCACTAGCAATACTTCCTGTACGATTTGACAGTCCAGAAATTAGGAATGGTGTCGTGTACTTCCTGCTATGTCTGCTTTCTATAAACAAATTCAAGCACAAACACAGTGAGCTTTAAAAAAATCCATACAAAGAATGACATTCCCTGTTTAGTTCAGGAGTTGTATTCTCTTGCATGCTTTTAAGGAATGGCTTATATGTTTGCTAGCTCTTCATAAGCAAGTTCACTAGTTGACATTGATCATTAGATCAGAATCATGGCTCAATCACTGTAATGAGTCACACCCATGTACTTACCTCTTCCAGAACTCCGAGATGACTCTCTCGGTCTCTGAACAGAAAGCTTTCTTGTATCCCGTCTGTAACCATTTGCACCAACCCGATACGGATTTTTAGTCTGAAATCTAATAAGCAGAAAAATTATAAATGTACCATCGTAGAATCAAATGTAAGTGTAAACATGATAAACTAAATTGGTGTGGGCGATTATTTTTGTAATGAATAGCAAAACGAGACGCATTTTCTGCATTTCATTTATCCTCTGATGATGATGCATGGATATGCATTGAAATATTAGGATTAAATAAAAATATAAAATGCATCTCGCTTCATTATTTATTATAAGCTAAATTTTTGTATTAGATGTAACATTGTATACACCTGTATCATTGAAACAAATTGTACAGCAAAATTCATGAATTTATCGTAGGGCTATGTAGCATATTAGGTTTTTGCAAGAACATAGAGTAAAATGTCATATAAACCTACATTGTACAGTACATTGTACAATGTATATATAAGCTTACGCATAATATACAATTTTATATTACAACTTTTAGGGCGACATGGCGGTGCACACATTTACACCTACGCATGTAAATAACGCATTGACCTTGACAGCCAATGCACCATATAACCTCAACCCTTAAAATCTTAGCCCTGCTAACCATCAAGCCTTAGGGCTACAATGTATACACGCCATACAATCACATGCATAACAACGTGGAGTTGTTTTCTGCTTGTATGTGATAGTTATCTTCTCCATGTAGGGTTGCAATTAAACAAAATCAGATTAATTGCTCTACAATGTTGATAACAAGGTATATAAATACTTGGCAACTTGACCTCATGCACACATGCAAACTGTACACGTTATATAATTTATATTACTTACGAAGCAAACACTTCAGGTGGCAACGCAGGTTTGTCATATTCCGCATTTCCTCCTTGTAACTTCCTTATTCGCTTAGCCTCTTGAAATGAACGAACTATAGTCCGAAAAATTTTCAACCTGTAAGAAAATCATAAATAAAAAATCTAATATCTAGAAACTATCTATTTTATAAAATAATTCTAACATGACCGATATAGCCTAAACAATTAAAATAATTTGTTATCGCCTAATGGTTTCAAATCTGCAATGCATGCAGCTAAAAACCATTACAAGAATTGTATAAACATTTATTAAACGTATTCAATGCCATCTGAATGCATGGCCATTTACATTCTTCAAACGTACCTGGCTGCCTTTGAGTCTGGTATATCTTCCTCAGCAGCCATCCAAGCCTCAACAGCATTTTTAGGATCTGACTTCTACAAAATATAAAAACGGATTATGACACATTAGCATTACATAATAGTTAACCGTACATTATATTGCTGCTTAAAAATAGCCTACATCAAACATGTTTCAAACATAAGGTTAAATCGTCATTGAATAGGGAGGCGTAAAAAGATGAAACTAAGCTATGTGAAGATATCGTGCATTTATTGATCAACATACAATAATGAGAATTGTGACACTCGATAAATTATATAGACCTACAGTGACATACATGTATAACATAATAACTATAATACTTTATCTCAACTACCGTGGAGCCCAATGTATAAACTGTGATAATGGTATTCATATGGGCTTAGTTATAGTTTTATAGTGACTTAACCAACATAATAGCCCTCAAAATTGCTTTAGTTCAAGGCCAGGATAATACGATTTTACTCTCCGCATTTTTAGTAAAATAGATAAATAGCTAAATTTCCTTAGTTGTGTTTATAATTTTATTTTATTAAAAATCAAAACAACAACAAGCGGAACCTTTTTATAGGAAGCGACATAAAATTCGTCAGGTTGATAAGGCTTATGGTTTAAGATGCAACATAAAAAATTTAATTTATTGCTGTTTCGCTTTCTTGTATCTTAATTCTCCAGCTTCCAATTAACTACATAATTATAGTTGCAAAATATAGAGCCACTAGCTCAACTTCTCAAATCTGACACAGGAAATTGGTTAAACGGGTGTACAGTTTGAATAGTTGAGTTGATAAATATTGCCACTACTATTATCGTGGATTACATAGTTAATTCGATTTCTTCCTTGGTGCATTAGTGTTCTAATGTCTGTCATTAAAAGTATCGTTAAATCTCCGATATTTATATCATTGTATATATAGCCACATGGTAGACTGAGATTCGCAAATCGAAACTACTCACGTGACAATTTTTGCAATCACTCTTGTCAATAAGATAATTAAAAATTCTGCTACTATTCACTACTGCCAGTGCTATGTGAAAAACTATTTCCCCTCAAATGCAGTTCTAAGTATTACATTGTGTAAGAGTATTTTTATACTTTTTACTGCCGCTTTCTAGTTAAATTAACAATATTGCAATAATTATAATTGTAATCAAGAAAATTACTAGTAGGCCTACAATAACAGTGGGTTATTGACAGACATGTGCCAAGCAGACAAATACTCAAGTCAAGAGTCAAGTAAGAGTATACATTTCCAATTGATAAAAAGTTATTTAGAGTCGACTCATTGGATGAAGCAAGTCAAAAGTAGAGTAAGAGTAAATAAACAGCCATTTTGAAAAGTAAAGTAAGAGTCAAGCAACTAGTGCCAAAATGCTAGAGTCAGAGTAGAGTCAAAAGTACAGCGGTATGTCAAAGAGAATACCAATGGGAATTTTGTATAACACAAATTTCTGATGTATACAAGTGTGACAACACACAATAGGTAATACTTAGTGCTAGGTAGGATTTTCTGTCAGCTAAAGTAGTTCTGAAGAACAAAGGCGATTTCAAATTTGCACTTATTATAATTGTAGGTCTGTTTATCTATAAGCCTCTTGTTCACCATAGAGAAGCTGCTTCTCTATGGTGAACAAGACTTATTACATAATTACACCAAACCAATAGAATTATCATTGATAGCTGAAAGATTAGAGTAAAGTAAGAGTCAAGCATCATGCTTTGTAGGAGAGTAAAAGTAAAAGTCAATTCCCAGCTTTCACACAATACAAAAGCACAAGTCAATTAAAAGTAATGAAAAGCTGTTGCTCGAGTTAACTTGAGTCGAGTAAAATGACTCGAGTGCCCATGTCTGGTTATTGACAAAGTTAATTCCATAATGCAATGGAATGGACTAAAACATTATCACATTTTCTGCAAACAACACGGTTTCTAGTCAATGTTCATGAATAAGGAAAACAAGATAACAAATTTTGAGAGAGCAGGAGAGGAGAGTATGCATTCATTTCATTATGATTGTTACATTTACTCCTGCTGTATAGATGTATAGAATCTAGCGCAACCACCATTGCATGATGTGCTTGATTGTAGTTGAATAATATAATATAAACGGTTCTCAAACTCAATTGTAATAAGATATAAGAGACCAATGAACACAAAAATATCATTGGGAACTGACGAATAAGCAAAAACGCTGATCATCTAATCAAGTGGTTTAATCATAGTATTACAATACTTTAATGAACTGGGGATGTATCGGAGGGTCGAGAGTGGTCTATTGTCTCTTTCCTATGTTACATGTACTGGGTGAATTACAATTGTCTGTGTCTGACTAGCCCGAGTTGCTAACTTGTTCACTTATGTGACCCATGGGATCACTAAGACATAACTGTGGGCACCCGAGGGCCGAGGTACGACCCTGGGTCGGGCAGAAATAGTAAAACCATATACATCTTACATTATTATTTTTGTAAGTTTGACTATAAAGTCAGCTGCTAATAATAAAGTTAGTTAGTCGATCCGGGGAGTTGCCCCTGAGCTGCCAGATCACAATATGTGATGTTTACCTACTAAATAATATTTTGTTTTCACTTGATAGTTGATAATATAAATATATCAATTCTAATAAGTGGAGTTCATAGCCTATTATCTGCTAAATAATCATATTATTGATGATGATTGACATCCGTAGCATTACTGATTAATCTTATATTCTGATTGTTAGAATGGAAAGACTTACGTTGCGAACGTTGGGTTTCATTGTGGGTATTGCCAGTGTGTCGTTAGTAGACACACATGACTCCCTGCCATTAGTTGTACAAGTAAGAGTTGACAGGGCTGTATCTTGACTAATTGTAGACATACTTCTGTCTTGCTTGACATTCTGTGGCACAGCTGAATGTTTTTTGTTTTCCTACAGAATCATAATCGAACTATAGTTAATATGTTTTAATCATTAATGTTAATACAATATAATAATAATAATATATAAATAATATTATAATGTATTATGTGTGTAACATCTAAATTATAATAAAATGTATTTTTTCCTCTTCCTCATTTAACTCATGTTTGTTTCATTCAATATTTAAATAAAAATTCAGCACCCAGCAGTGTGTTTTGTAAAATGTAAGTATAAAGTGATAGCTAGAAACAGTAGGACGAATGTTAGCCAAATTCTCATTGTTACATGCAACCACGAAAGTGCTAGATGTACAGATACATTGTAGCTCAAGAGATGCCATTATTGTATTACTGTTATACAATCATGTAATCCATGTACATGTATGTAACTCAATTTTTATGTATTTTTGATTGCTTAAGACACAAGGTCTATACATAACTTACTAAATAATGTACCTCTTCACTATAAATCAAAAACAATCTATTTTTCCAAATTGAGTCATCATCATATTGATATTCGTTTGCTTGTAGTTGAAACTCTACAGTAGGCGTGATAAGATTCAGCAATAACTGGTGTACCTTCATTTTGGAAGATGTTGTTGAAGCTCCAGACAAAGTTCTACTTCGACTATCATGGAAGCCTTTCTTTGTATGACTCATATCAAAATCTTTGTCGTTGGTAAGTGTTGAACATACATATCAGCTCACCTTGTGTTCCACCAGAGCCAAATTTGATATAGTTTCTGTGTAATTGGTTAAGTCAATGAGCATTGACTCTTTTTTTCTTAAGAAAATGCATGTGGTATTGCATGATAATTTAGTGAGTTAGAAGGGCCCATGTCATATTGAATACTGAAAATTTAAATGGTCGACATGTCATTGTGTCGGACATTATGTGTGTTGTGGTGTAGCCAATGTGAGAACATGTTATGCAGCATATAAATTGTACAAACATGTGAAAACTGTATTGATGTAGCAATTGTAAATTGTAATTACTGTGCTAATCAAGGACTTTTACAACTCATTGTATTAATACTACGTTAGTTTGGAGTTGTGCTTTCTTACACACTTTAGGCTCATGAGCAGACAAATACACAATATGTGTATTCTACCCTGAAGAATAATTAATAAATGAATGTACTGACTACACATAGGCATATACAATATATGGTAGAGTTGAATGCTGGTGACCAATATATTAGGTAAGTAATATAACTTGTCATGCATAATATTGCATAAAATTGCGACTGCCTTTTTTAGGTTAATCAGAACAACTTAGCGTAAATGTAGAGAGATTTCCTGGTATCATCCTTCTTGATTGTTCATTTATATCAACAGTTTGCTATCAAATAAAATATATATTTAATCTCAAGTCAAAGACCATGCATTCTATTACAATACATGTAGGTCCCAATACTGTTGCACTATCACTCATTAGCCAATAGGAAGTTGTTCTCTCTTTACATTAGAATAAAGGTGTGGGAAAAGCTATATCCTCGTCTTTAAATAGGTTCACTATTTTTAGAATATTTCATGCAATGTATGACTTTTATATTTCTACAGCATCCTTTTGTATTTTATAGTTTCTATACAAAGATTTGAGATTTCTATCTTTTTGATGTTTCAGTTCCTCTGATCAAATGTTTGTTGACTAATAACTATTGATATTTAATTTAACAGTGCAACAGCTGGTCACTGTTTGATGTCACATGTTATTATTTACTACAGCATAAGAGGAGAAAAGGTTATTTTTTAATTTTTTGAGCAGATAATAATCTTTGTAAATATTTTACTGTAATACCCAGTTAGAATATTTTGCTGGTATAACAAATGGATAAAATAATTATATTTATTGTATTATTGTGATGTATTACGGATTATGTAATACATAATTATGCAATTATCTTTGTATTATATATAATATATACAATAGTGTAGAGTGCATATTCATTACTAGCATGTAATTAAATAGTATAGATGCTGCCGACATGCACTATTCTGTATGGCAGCTAGAGCATAATATTGTATTTATACAGTACAAGGTCAGCTAATGAAACTATACAAGTATTTGACTTTAGCCTATAGGAGTCCTAGATGCCTGTATGATATATTATGTGAATCATATTGCAGTGTGGCAGCAGATGATAATATTGGCAGCAATGTGGGATATATATAATAATCAACTGAAGGAAGAACTGTATACTGAAGAAAGGAGAGTTTGTGTTGAACTTGTTTTCTATTAAGTTGGTTTACTTCAACTGCAGTAAGTACAAGAATTATATCTACTCATACAGGCTTCAGTGTTTATCTGTCGTAAGGTATTTTAGCTAACCCTACCCTTCATGGCATTACTTTAGTGTAGTGTTGTTACTTTTCATAATACTCGTAGATGTATATGCTAATGGAATGAAGCACAGTAGTATTACTACATCTCTAACATATACTCAGCATTTATACGTGTATACTGCTACAACAGCTTACAATCTGTAGGCTTAATATATTCAGGCCTATCCGACTCTAACAGTAATGTAATATATGCCTACTAATATAATATAATATGTAGTTACATATAGATAACATGTGCAGCACCAAAGGTTAAGAATACTACCAGAAATTTAGCCGCACAGAGATATGAGTGTCAATAACAATTTATTAATCTATCTTCCAAGAAGATGCATTATTAATTTATTTTCCCAAATCAGTTGAACTGCTACACAATCATTATCATATTTCTATGATTAGTGTTGACATGGAGAGAGTGGTTAAAAGGTTATAATCTTCAGCTAGCAATTTCTATTGGTGCAGATTTACTCTCTCGGAGATAACCAAATCCTCAGATTGCTATTTATTCTGCAGTTAGAACAACAAAGTAAATTATTAATTATAAAATCAATATTCAATTGAATTTTTATTATGCTATCTGCTACTTTAAACAAAGTGAAGGGTTTTACATAACCTAATACAATTATTATATTGACTTATTGTATTTAGCTTCTAACTGCAAAAAACCTATACCTACACCACAGCAATATACATATACATGCATGGACATGCTGTCTTGTGTTATAATAATTGTAGCAAGTGACAGCATAGCAACACCCATTATTTACATGGCTACATTTAGTTGGTTTCAGTTACAATGGAATTCATTTAGAAGAAGACTAGTTAGTGTTTAATGATCTTTTGTTGTACAGAGGACGAATCTCTAATAGGTTTGTGTTTAAAGAATGTAATTTTCAATTTCTAGTCCATGTATGTACATGTACACTGTAGATACAACCAGGTTCTTGCCATTTCTTCGAATTAACTTCTGAGTAAAAATAAAGTATGCTACAATAAAATAATATTAAACAAGTTGCAAGTGATATTTCTGCTGTTAATCCATGCAAACTTGAGGCCTACCTAATATACTGCATGGTTTATTACAATAAATGAATATACGTGTAATTATGTTTTATACTACATAAGGCCTACAGTAATATTATATGCCATAATTCTGCCTCTACACTGTAGTAAGTGTTGTTAGCTGGGTATTATTGTCCTAAATAGTTTAGAGTGCACTAACCACTTATAACATGATAGTATTGGGGATGTTCCTGCTATTCACTATGACTACACTATAGTATACAATATACTTACTCAAGGTTTTATCTGTATCGTATAACCTTTTCTAATAATTATGTTAACACTTTTCACGTCTAATCCTAAAGGGATTTGTTATTAGTCTAGAGTTCCGTGAAAATATTTATACTATCTAATGTATCCATTTCAAATATCACCAGCTATCTGTTTGTTGACTTTAGTATGAAAGATCCGCCTCCCTCTATAAATTAAATCGTATACTTATACTATGATTAATAATTGGAACCGCTAAGGTTGCTCATAGCTTGTGGAAGTTCAAAGCAATATTGGTTAGTAAGAACATCAGTTCAAAACTTAATTTTCTACAGCAACAGCACTACCTGGTACCCAACTTGAGCTATAATTTTATGTAGAGAATTGGCGTTATATCACATATACATGTATAGTGATAATATTACACTGTTTGATGCATGCATAATTTATGCCCATTTTTTAGGCAAAGATATTATATATCTTTAATCTGTAACAGGTAAATATTTACCCTGAGACATAGTTAAGAAAGCTTACACATGCATATAACAGCATTTATTTGCTGTTTACTATTTTTCCGTATATTATTAGAAAACAGAAAATCGCATGTTTAATAATTTTGTTTGCTTATATCTCCTGTTTTATATTGATTCATTTCACACCGGATATACTGTCAGTTATACAAGCATACCTGCACATTTGTAATGCATAGGGCTAGACTGTCCTGTGTTCCAAGCATGGTATGGTCTGGGTAGTAAGTACTACAGTACGTTTATCTGTAGGCATGAAACCCAGGCTATATCCACAGAGTACATGCACATGCATGCCCCTGCCTGCAGACAAGTATTTATTGACATATAATTTTGCTGCCAGATTTGTTTCCTGCAACTAGAACATTGATTGAGTTGATTACAAGTATACTGTATTATAATAATATTCTTCATTGGATTTAAATTATGAGAGAATCATCCTGACCAACTGAGTACTAGGCATAAAAATTTTCTAGCGAAATTCTGAAAATTGATCTCCTGTCATATTATAGAGTCATGCAGTTGATGACAGCATATATGTGATTGATGCTTGGATATGTAGAATAGTACAGGCGCATGGTACATGTACATGTACATAAATATATAGCATGCTTATTTCTATTTCATGAGCTTGTCCTGGCAACCCAGCAGAAACCTGACACTACCTGCATACCTCTAATTTCTCACTTTTCAATTAATCTAGCTTAGGTTCCAAGGCCTATTAAAACACTAGTTTGAGTGGTGTCTACTTTAGACAAACCCACCTTTATGTTTAAGTATTGGAAAACCAGGCTAATGTATAAACAAAATAATTTGTTACTTTTTGTAAATTTCACTAAGTTGGTAAAGGATTGCGTTCTCAAATATTAAATAGGCAGCAAAATAACTAGTTATGAATTGTTTTTACCAAGCGGTTCTTGACTATACTAACAATGGGAGAGATAGGACTGGTGTGATAAAGCGTACATCTATACAGTGATCTCCAAGTTGTCCATTTCCCTTGATAGTAGGTAATTGCTTCAGATTATGACATCACTGTCAATATTATGTCTTAATTTAGCATGACATTAGGATGACCTTAGAGTCACTACACATAGTATGTACTTTCTGTGCTACAGTTGATGTGCGAACCTAACTTCAGTGTCAGAATGACGGCTGCTTCTACGGGTCGACACGAGGAGACGTCACGGACGTGGACACATATTAAAGTACTGTATATACTGAATATATTGCTGGCTGCTGTGATCCTAGCTCTATTTGTTGTCTGTTTCATGATGCTGTTAGAGGTGCAGAGAGGGCTCAATAGTGAGGTACAACTCCGCAAGGTAGGAGTACATCGTATAGTATATTTACATGGGTAGATAACTTCTTCTGAAATAAATAAAATTGGATATACAATGTAGGTTTTAACTTCTATGTGGTTACATTATATTTCTTAGATTTTTAGTGATGTAATATTTGTCTTGTCGACTGTTGGTATTACCTGTTTCTGTGTCCCACAAGTTTCCAAACTTCTGTAAAAAATATTTTGAATATATTTTGGTGTTAAAATCGAATCACAAAAATAAGAAATAAATATTCTTTATTAGATTAATGAGTCTGTGCACCATTTATTTCATCTGTACAGCGATGTAGTTGTTATATGTACATACATAATACAATTGTGTACATACACGGACCTGTATACTTTCATTTACTGCTCTTGTACCTGAAGGACAGAGAGAATGAGATATTGAACAATATATTTGATGATGGGAAAATCAAAGCTAGTAGTCAGAGAGCGGAGATAAGCACCAGCATAGATGAGAATCCAGAAAAGCTGATAGTTCTTGGAGATGGAAACCTCAAGATTAATGTAAGCAAATCTTGTTTTTATTCTAAATACTATGTTGTTACATTAGTAAATATTCTATACATTATGTAGTCTATTTAAAGCTTACTACTAATCAAGGGATATAAACTCATTGTATATAATCATGTATATTAGAGAAGGGAATGACAAATCCAAGTTAATAGCTTTCCAAGGTAATCAGTCAGTAATCCTATTAAAATACACACTCATAACGGTACCAATTTAGAATCCAGGCTAACGCCAAGTAGAAATGATACTATGTCATGTTGTACAGACTTAGCTATAATTAGCTATGTAGAATGAGAAATATTATTCTAGAGATCGTAAACTGAGATAAAGTTCTCACTAGATTATAGTGTCTTCGTGACCTCTTGAAATGGCTTGAATTGCAAATAAAAATCTCAAGATGGCTGCCCGTCTAGGCGAAAGTACTATCGACCTGGAATTTTGCTAGGTCGACACACCCGAATAATTTTTGGGCAAGTTCACCTGTACCTGAAATTTACGTCTTGAAGACGCTATAATAGACCAAGTCTTGGCACACTTTGATAAACCATTTCTGTAGTTGGCTTCACCCACTGATCTTCTTGTACCTGTGTAGCATGAAAATTACATCATGTAACGCTATAGTTTATAGTTACCTATTTAATATTATTAAATTAATGATAGCAAAGTTTAATAGCTTTTCTATGGCAACTCTGATTGGACAGGTGTTTGTTACATCATTCACCAAGTGCTCTAGAAAGGAAGTTATTTGGTTATAAATTTGTAAAACAATACACATTTTAACTGCCTAAAATTTTACTTCAAAGACATGTTTGAATATATCTATGCAGTGAAAGCCTGAAGTCCTCAAAGATGATGGGTGTTTACCAATCATAGAATACCAAGGAATGTTAGTGATCTGTTGGCTGTGGAACTCAGGCTATAATTCCTACATTTATGTTGATGTTGATAGCATAGAATTATCTGCTGATTGTACTCCAAAAGAACTGGAAGGTTTATATACCCTCCCAGTTCCCATTATTTTGAAATCCGTAGAATCTTGGCTGGACTAGACCCTATCCGATTTTCAGCCTACAAACGGTGCACAGATTATTTAGTCAGTCACAGAGTACACTACAGTCTGACACCAGTCAGTAGCCTATTTGTTATCTCTTCTTTCCCAGAGTTCATTCGCAGTTATTTAAAGGTAGTAGGCGGTTGATGTAGATGGTTAAAAATGTCAAGATGGAGATTATATGTTGAAGTATAGTGCGAGGGTGGATCAGCTACCAGTTGGTGTAAATATTGATAGGCAATAGAAACAACAAAATAAACAAAAGTGGATGCACCCAGCCATATTAATAACTAATAAGAATGTTCCCATGTACTTCCTGTAAAGCAGGTATCTTCCTCATTGCCCACCTTCCTTCTATCTCAGCCCTAGTTCTCTACAACAAATTACAAGCAAATTCTCAATTGCTTAGGAACACTTAGAACAAAGGCTATCTAATAGCTTGAAAAATTTATTTATTTATGAGTCTATAAATATTAAGCACTGCATGTATTTTGTTTAAAAAATCCACCTTACTTCCTTCCAAGTGAGAGCTGAATTATATCAAACCTCTATATATGGTCTTGTTATGGGAGGGCAGCCGGGCTCAAAGCCCTTATAAAATTGAGATTTTCTGCCAAAGTTCTAAATTCATTTTAGGTACCTTTAGAATAATGGGAGGACAACTTCAACTTTATATTTATAGCTATGGGATATTTTGTTGTAGTCAGATGTGCACTGACATCTTATAATATAACTATTGATCAGCTGGACTGTGAGTTGTCTACGATATTGAGAAATCCATATCAATGCAGGTTCATTGCCTCAAACTATACCCTTTCCGCCCGTTGAGAAATTTGTCACAAAAAGTGTACAAATGTGTGGTCGTCCCCTATAATTAAACTATTATATATAATATATCATACATATTTTATAGATAAGTTATTCAACTGGTCAACTCTATATCAATAATAATATGATATAGAGTACCTATGGCATTTAACTAAAATTGATTTAGAGATATAGGCTAGCTTACAGCTATTCTATTACATAACAACAACTGAGTGAAGTTTGCCTCCCTTATATAACAGAATCTTACAACTATTGGCAAAATTGGCAATTAGCTGAGTTTGTATTCATATGTTATTGACTGAGACCTTATAATTAGTAATCTTATAGGATTGTAGGGACATAACATAACCTTTGGGTGCCTTCTGTGTTGTCCCTTGGTCTAGCTTTCTCTACGGTCAACTAATGTATCTATGTAAATACAATGATGCACTCAGTCCAGTGCAGTCGTATAGTACGGTATAGTACGGTATAGTACAGTATAGTACGGTTCAGCCGTTCACGTTGAAACTTGGTCACTGGTCACTAGCGATGAGTGGCAATGTGAACAGCATATAACAGGTAGATAGTACGGTGTGGATTGGAGGCCATAAGATGTTAATTAAAAGATATTAATTAATATTAATTAAATTCTTTCCTTCTGAAGGAAATAGAGCTACACTTATTTCATAATGGTTATAATACCCCAAATGTAACTTGTATTAATGACTGTGTATACACATGTATTGGTTGTTAGTAATTATACTGTATACACTGGTATTGATATCCAGATCTGCTCCCAGATATACTACAGTATATCCAAATGTCATGTTATACATTGTAGGCTATATGGTCACCTGTATATCACACATGTATTTACTCTATATGCTACATTGTATCTACATGTACATATACAATGTTACATTCATGGGGTATTAGCACATTGTTTATAAATATCTGCTCTCTTGTATATATCACCAGAACTGGTACATTATATGCATCCTCTAGATTGTAATATTTAATCTGCATTCAGAAATATAAATATAAATATAAATATTATATGCATTAGGTCATATTGTAAATGTATTTACTGGTATAATTATAACGGATAATATGGAACTGGAAGTAGTCTTTGTTTCACATGAATGCATCTCTATTTGATACTTAATAAAATTTTGTAATGAATTTTTAACTATTTTTAATGTAAAACTGCTGTAACATACACTCTATATAATAGACTACATTATAGGCTGTATTATATTATAGGACTATAAAAACATGGTATATTATGTATTAATAATCATATTCATATATATATTTAGGCCGCTACTCTCACAAGATTCTGTGCTTCTATACACTCCCATTGTCCACTAAGAGGTCCGACAGGGCTACAAGGTGCGTATATCTATTATACTGCTTGTATTATCAAGGTTTTTGCTAAACAGAGTACATCAACAAATATAAACATGCCTTTCTTTAATGTCCACTTGGCTCTTTTCGACGTGTACATACATATGGCAGCACAAAAGTTATACAAGTGGAGGTAACTTCAAATAGGCAGTTTTTCGTTGATGTACCAAGTGAGCATTTGCAGAATGTACATGTAGTAATACAGTCTAGATCCTTGGGAACCAGGCCCACTGATTACCCAAACCAATGGTTAGGGGTTTGGGGCCTGGACCCCAGGCTAATTGGACTCACAGAATAGGTTAGAATATTCAGCCCTACTTCACGCTGGCTTACGGATTCTTATGAGCCCAAGAGTGACTCTAGCTTCTTTTGCCGATGGGAATTCAACAGTTAACGAAATCATTGCAATTTCTCACTTAGTTGAATTCAACATATTTTATTAGAAAATCATATTTATTAAGTGAGATTAATTGAGGGCAAAGTTTCACCCAATCAAAGAATGGTAATTAGTAGGCCTTTAGGCAAGAAATTACATTTGTTTGAAATCATGCCTACACTTAGCACATTTAATTAATAGCCAATTTGTGTTGTGAAGCCTAATAGTATTCAATATGCCTTTTATCCTCCCTCAGGGTGGAACGCTTGACCTCCCATTTCTATCACTATAGAGGGAAGACAACTCATAATTACTTGGCATCTCACAACTTACTATTCTGCACAATAATTGTATTCTCTAACTGTGTACTTACATGTGGGTACACATAACATATTATGTTATATTAGGCAAATAATGTTGGGGAGCGGGAATATGAATCCAAGTCTAAAAGGAATTTGCCCTGTTTTTAGGAATTCCCAATACTGTATGAACCCATGTATAGGCCTACTTTGTAAACGCTTTAAATGTACATCCATGCACCTAAATAGTGCTATTGGTATTAGAGTTCAAACAGATAATGCTGTAACCCACTAATAATTTTGGTTGCCATATTAGGAATACCAGGTGACTCTATAAAAGGTGATAGAGGTCCTATGGGGGTGCCTGGTTTCCATGGTACCCCAGGGGAAAAGGGACCAAAGGGAAACATGGGGATTCCTGGTTTTGGTTTGATGGGTCCTCCAGGTAATGTTTGCTGTTTGACCCGTTAGCTGGTTAGCAGCTTCCCTTGGGTTGGTTTGTTTGGTAGTTAGGAGTAGTAGAGCAGATAGTACTGTATCCTCTAACTCTATCTATTTACTTACTAAAGGTCTCAGGCTATGTTCTGATGAATAATGCATCAAATACTAAAGTTTTGGTAGATTTGTAGATTAGCAGTTTGATAAATAGTGCTTTCTTAAATTTAGTAACAAAAATGTTGAGAATTTCATATTATCAGATTTTATACATCCTTTCATCACATCACACACACACATCCGTGTAAATGTTAACGTGGACATGTAGTTGTAAGATACATGCATGAACAAATGTACATGCACATAGTATGTTATCATCATACTATATGTTGTACATGTACAATACTCTGTTAGCTCCGAGTTTTTACAAATCATATTAGATTAACTGTATTATAAGTCATAACCATGTATTCCAACAGCTAGCAGGAACTACTCTATGTGGAGCTATGATGGAGATAAGGAGTTATGTTACCATGTTTAATAACTACAACTACTACTAATTAGATAGCACAACGTAGTAGGCCTAAGCATGTGATGTGATTACTCACTTTCTTCTCTCTAAGACTATTCTCTTATTATTTTAATGAATTAGTGGTTTGATTTAAGACATATCATGCATCACCTTATGAGTTAGTACACACAGTGTGTGTGTGTGTGATGTAACATATTGATCATATTGACCATATCATGACAGTTTGCTGCATTTAGTTGAGTTTTCTGTGGATTTACAGAAAGATTTTCAAGCAAAAATGACATGATTAATTTCAAATTTGACTCAATTAAAATGGAACCATAATTATCAAGTTTTACTTTACACCAAACGTGTTTGCCTGTATATCTCAACCACAAGGTCTAAGTAGGTGGATAACTCCCACTTAGATGTAAATAGTTATGCCTCTATTGTGTTTTGTAGGTGCTACTGGAAAGACCGGGCCAAAAGGTATGTGCTACCTGTATAATGTATGTGCATTACCATACTATAACATCTTCAAATGTACAAATAATAATAATATGATATGAGTAGAAATATTGTTGTACATGTATTACATAAACATATTATTCTGTACACATTGGGATCATTACTTGTTGGTTTAGATTTTTGTTGGAAGATGTTGGGTTAGTAATTTGATAACAAACAATAGTGCGAGACAAGACGCATTGTAAGATTTCACGATTTATCCCTGATATTTTGACACTAGTGTCAGAATTACGTAATATTACGAATAATTCGTAAAATCTTACAATGCGTCTCCTGTACTACTGTTTATTAGATATTGTTCATGTTCATTTAAACTGTCTTGACTTAGCTTGAGTACTGGTAGGATTTGTTACCAGTATAGTGGATTTGCATTGTACAATTACATTAATTACAATAATTACAATAATAATTAAATGATTAATTAAAATACTAGCTCTTCCAGCTTAACAATAATGCATTATATTCATATGCATGTGCTGTGATGAAATAATATTTGGTGAATGTATAATATGCTTTCAAGTACATGTAGATGGTTGTATATAGGTCATATCCGGGTCAGGCCTATAATATAATGACATGTATATCGTGACTTTACTCACGTACAACTAGTTGTTGCCCTTCATACCTTATTATGGTCATGTCTCTTTCATCCCTCTATTGTAAGACAGATTTCTGTGCCCCACAGTTTCATCCAAATGTGAAATCTCTCTCCATCTTCTCCAAAGAATATAATAATAGCAAATGTTATTTCCTCTCTTCAACTTTACATGCTCTGACAATAGATTTGTATTAAAATAGGAGAGAGAGGAAGTCAAGGAGTGAAGGGTGCCGTTGGTCAAAAGGGTGATCAGGGTAGAACAGGACTCCCAGGATTGGCTACTAAAGGTGCACCAGGGGTTAAAGGTCAAAAAGGAAATACCGGGTTACCTGGACATGATGGTGCGGATGGATTAACTGGTTTAAAGGGGGAGAAAGGTGAACGTGGTTTACAAGGTTGGTGACATTCCTTCATGAATTATTATTGGCCTTATGGTTCCACTGCAAGACCATTATTTTATTTTATTTAAAATACTATCACTAATATAATTTTATGATTAATTCCAATTACTGCATGCTTCTTTATACTGTGTATAATTTTAGTATATTCTATTAAACTGGTTATTTCCTTTCCATCTTTCTATTTGCTTGAATGCTGAGCTTCGTATCTGTTGGCTGTCACTGCTTCTAACTAACATACCAATACCCCCTGCCCCCACTGCTGCTTCTGCCTCTATTGCATGGCTATTCTCAACACAGGGCTTTCTGGTGCCGATGGGGAAACGGGAGAAAAGGGAGCTCCTGGCAATCCAGGAGCTCAGGGCGTCAAGGGTGATGTCGGACCTTCCGGAACACCAGGTAACCTTTCAACACATTGTTAATTGATCTAACTTTTCTTTTCCGTGATATTATTTTACTATTATTTTTCTGTTGTTGCCACAAGGGAGAATCGGTGCTAGAGGTTGGTCCGGTTTAACCGGCAGACCAGGTTGTAGGGGACCAAAAGGAGACAGAGGAGGTTATGCTATCTTCAACATGTGCTCAAGGTCTGCGACTAGTTACTGTAACCCGACATGTAGAAGGTTCAGTTATGTAATCGGTATGATACTGGTGTATGTTAGTACAGACTTGTGGGAGTGTCTCGTGCATATTACAGCACAGGAGTCTGAATTTTAGTATTAGCTGTAGCTTTTGGCCTTCTGAATGTAAGGGTGGGGTAATATCCCTCCTCAATTCACAGGCAATGCTAGATAGCACAAGTAAGCTCTAATATAGCAATGCATTAGGAAGTTGCCTTTTCTCTAATGTGCTACAATTTTGATGCAAGAAGCAATTACCTACAATATTAGCCTGGGAGGAATCCCTCCACAGTAAGAAATGGGCATGTGGCTATGTGTATCTATTTTATTAATGGCGACTGGAATACAAGTGATTGCTAAAAATGCAATTAGAAAACCTACTTGGATATCTAACTCTCCTGTAGGCCATCCAGCAGCCCTCAAACATTATTTTCGAAAACGTCTGTATGTAGTGTAGGTGATTGTTTAGAATCTACGAGTAGAGGTTCTACACTTGAGCCCAATCATTCTTCTGGACTGGAGAGTATGAAACCCAGGCTAATATTAATAGTGGTTATTGAAGGGCTGATTAGTGTTTGTCTGGTGAAGCATAGAAGATTAGAAAGTGGCACTGTTATAGCACACACTAATTAGATGAGTGAATGCCGGTATTTATTTAGAACTTTAATTTTAATATACTATAATATACAACCATTTAATTATCCACTTTATGAATTTATTCAATTATTATAATTGGAGGTTGAGTTAATTATTGGTAGTTATTAACTCAGCACATGATAATTAGTGCCCACATTACATTTGATCTAAGCAAAATTTGAAAATCAATATTGAGACTATCCACATGATATCCCTGCTTTTAAGTTTTAAACATAAAAGTGAACCTATTGGAATATAGAGTCTAGATGTACTACGCTGGAAATATAACAATAAACATTGCCTAGATTTTGCTGCAATAACCAGCCTGACGTAATGTAGTAATCTACTCACTTCAAACTTATAAGTTGTAGCATTTTCATAGATTTGAAACTTATTTCTTATAATGAGTAGGTCCAGTATTTCTCAGTGAATGCCCATGCATCAAATTAGCTGATAGGTGGCACATTATTATTACAATTACACTGCTAGACAATAGCATCATGGTCAGAGCACTTGTTGCATGCTGTTGTAGTGCATAAGTTGGGTACCTTTACCAGTATTGCATTGCATTACAACGAATTGTCAGCACACTACAGCCTGGCACCTGGCATAAGTTTATAACTGCCTGTCTAATATTTATACATAAACATGCTTTTGCAGGACATACAATGTACATGTTTAAATGCAAAGTCATGTAGGCGTACATTGGAGTTGTCTTCTTTTAACATAATAAGGGCCTACAGAGTCCTTTTTTTGCGAATATTTTTTACATTTAATGAGATATGCTCTTCTCAATTCACAAAATAATGTTAAAACACTACTAGGGATACAAAAGTTTAATTGCAGTGTTTTATGCCTCCCTATTCAACTTGACACTTACAGGGTTGAAGGGCGCTAAAGGCGATCCTGGCATTGCTGATAATAGTACTGCTGGATTAGTTACAACTGTTAAAGGTTCGTTGGATATATCATTGGTCAGATCTCACTATAAGTATAGTGAAGCTTTCATTAATAAGTTGTCTGTTAGTGGTGCGACCTTGATTTCATCAGATGTAGTTTCCATGGAATTAAATAATGTTATGGACCCGTCAGAAGCCAATATTACCGTTTGAACCTAAGAGAGTACAGTGAGTGCATAACCTCAGCACCAGACAGGTCATATTATGGTTGGATGGTGTGTGTAGACCCATCAAGCAGTTGTAAAATAAGTAGATAAGAACCCAATCTAAATTGATTGCTTACTAATATTTCGACAACAGTCCTGACGACAGAACGACAGGAAATAAATAAGTAAAATGTGTATAGCACTACTTTTTATTATTAAACTATGTTTACCAGCATCAACATTTTTAATCTAACCTATTTTCTAGGCGAGAAGGGCAGCTCTGGACTACCAGGGTTGGACGGTTTGCCAGGTATACCGGGTGCCAGCGGTTTGCCTGGAAAACCAGGTACACCCGGAAGGAAAGGTCAAAAGGGTGCTCATGGTAAAATTGGCGAAGATGGGATACCTGGTAAGCCTGGAGAAAATGGATTACGTGGCCCTCCAGGTTTGCCGGGTATCAATGGTTTGCCTGGTAGTGATGGACTACCTGGTGCTCCAGGTTTGTTTTATATATGTGCAGCACCTGAGAGCGTTCTAAAACTAGTTCAATAGTTTTTTCACTAGTTCAAGTATATTATTTCCGTGACTAAAAACAACGAGAAGATGATGTTGACGATATACTTACCAAGATTGGTTTCTAGGTCTATCATCACTTTATTTTGTACGAGAACATATTTTAATAAACAGGTTACAACTTTCTTAATACAATGTAACTTATGATATTTCTAAGAACTTATATGTGGAGTTAACCTTTAACATACAGTGTGGTGTGAGTGTTACCTTGACCCTTGTTTGACCTCTAGGCAAGAGTGGATTACGTGGGGAGAAAGGGGAAAAGGGGGAAACTCCAAAAATAACCAAAGAAACCCTGATGCTTCATAATATTACCCAGCTGCTTAAAGGTATTGGTTGGCTCTTGTCTTGAACCTGAAACCCTAGCTTATATACAGTTCCATGCTAACTCAAACACACATTTGCTATGTGCTTGCTTAGTATTTACTGCCTAGCTTACTAGAGTGATATATTTTTAAACATATTTGATTCTAATAATGGTGTGAAACCTGTGTGCTGATTGCATGCATCCACTGCTGTTCATTTGCACTCAGAGTTGTCTTCTTTTTGAGAGCACTAAAAGCATGACTACACTACAAGTCATAATTATATTATTTTGATTATTTATTCAACAATGTTCTCCAGTGCAAATAGTTTACTGAAGTCATGTAGGTTGCTGTTTTATTGGCCCTACTCACTATTTTGCTCGCTTTCTTCAAATGTGTTACATTTATTTATTTACTGTTGATTTTCTCACATTTGTTTACACTTACTTTACACAAGATTACGCTATGCTTAGCCTGAGGTTTTAAGTTGCACACAGCTGCTGCTACTAACACTGTTTCAGGGGATGTTGGTGTGAAGGGGGAGTCAGGTGTTGCAGGGCCTCCTGGCAAAACAGGACGTAGAGGAAAAAGAGGTAATAGGTTTCTTAACTTTACAGAAAATAGTTTATCTCCCCATGGTTTACAGATACTCCAAAATACACCATTGGTATTTTATAGTATCTCTACGGGTTGAAATACACATGCATGCTGGAGGTTGTGGTATATTTTGGTTTATACTAAATTTGCTATAATTCACCATTTTATTTCCTAACTAACCTCTCTGACTGCTGTACACTGTTTGTATAGATCAGCACATGCACTATCTGGAGGTAATAGCTCTCACTGCTCTCTGCTCTACTTCTTTGCTATTTCATTTGTTTAGTTGAAAAGTAGAAACATAGTTATCCATGAATAATATTTGTTTTGTTGTTGATCTTTTTCCAACTATTGGAAATTGTAACTTACATGCTTGTGCTATCAACACAATGTGTATGTACGCGTAAAACTACACCTACATGTACATGTACTGGTATGGCTGCACCTAGATCCACTATATTTTGCTACAGACTAATAATATGAAATTTGTAATTGTAGGGACCAAAGGAGAAAAAGGTGATGTGCTGCAATGTGAATGTAAGTATAATAGTACCACAGGTAGCACACGTTCATATCATCGTACAGGAATATAGTATATAATGTGGACATAAGACACCTTATAGAAATAATATTATACCCATACTCGGCTCTAATTTGGTCATACATTTTAGCAGTTTAGAGTTGTCTGTTCATACAAACGTGTACATGGATTTTCCATTCATTAAAACTAATAGCAAGTATTGAATAAGAAGACTATAATTTTCATAGTATAAAATAGTATATACATGCACATGTAAATAGTATTATTATACAGTGTAAAATTGGTTTGTTCTTTATCCTGGGGAAATATTTACTTCATACTCAACGACGCCACTACAATAATTTCATCTTCTGGTGCTTCAGGTGCTGTTGGACCACCCGGTGAGAAAGGTGGCCCTGGAGAGTGTCCAAGTAAGTGACCTATATATGTCATCCATCTTCTAGTATAGTGACCTATATATCTCATCCATCCTCTGATTGGCAAGTCCAAGTCCATCGTATAAATTACATTATATAATAATCCTGAGTCACTAATTTGCAATCCTATGCTGTGCTAAAGTATAAGTCTTTCAAAACTTGATTTAATGTATATGCCACGTAGCTTACATTTATTTAAATCTATGCTTTTTGATGTTCCCTATGCTAGACATATACACTGTAGAATAGTTACTAGAGTATATCTTATTGATATTACTTATAATCTAGATATGGTATACATGGTTTTACTCAGATGGTTTTGTACTGTAATGTGTCCACTTTGAGTATTATACATGTACATGTAGTTGAACTTGTAATGAGATGATATGATTAGACTCCATTATTAGATATGAATTATAGATATTTATATAAATTATTTTTCTCAGCAGTTACTAATAATTGTGTTAACAATGAGCTGCAAAATGATCAGCCAGGTAAAAGACTGAGTCAGCCATCTCTGCTTTGCTTCTATTCATTTTCGTTTAGCCCGTTGTTGTAAGTTCTGTTTGCCTTATGCAGTAATCTATCGTAGTTTGTAAAATAATTCCAGTGAGAAGCATATATATACATAATATGGGTTGATGTATGCTTTATACTATATTTGTTTTAGGGGATGGTAGGTATTGTATTGTAATATTACACGTTTGTTTATATTATGCACAAGTTATGTACATGTAGCAGACATAATTGAACATTTGTACCCAATTAATAGTAACTAACCTTGAATATTTTATTTTGAGAGCTAAATTAACTTCAAACTGTGAAATTGTCCAACATCAACAGCTAGGTTCTTTGTAACAGTACAAAAGTTCTATTTATGGCATATATACATGTATGTTGTTATTTCGCTATTATTGTTTGTTATTTGTTGTTAAGCTCATATTCTTCCATTTTCATTTAGTTGCTATGGTTACATAGTCTCAGAATACTAGCGTGTTGGTTATAGTATGTGTAGTTATGAACTTAGATTTTTGTATTATATGTTTTATACATGTACGTACATTGTAGTATCTAATACCTGCTTATTATGTGTGTACATTGTATATTGTATACATGTACTTGCCTGTGCAGTACATATGTATCATATACATTCATAAGCCTGTGACCATGATATATAGTTGTCCTCTCTCTGTAAGAGAGAGGACAACCTTATATTTCCTAAAACGATCATGTAGTGCCAATGGTGTAGATTCAAGTGTATCTGTATAAGTGAGTGTTTAAGTACTATTACTAATGTCTAACATGTAACTATATTGTAAGTGTACATACTATTGTGATACTTTCCATCAAGTTGTCCTCTCCTGTAACCTGTGTGTTTGTGTAATTTCTATGTTGTACTGGTGTCTATTTGGTAGGCCCTCTTCCCACATATCTGTTGTACAAGAATACATCTATACCTAAACGCAAGCAAGGTAAGACCAGTTGAAGCCACTGTACTCCACATGAGTACTTGTGTACTTGGACTATCCTCCAACTAATAAATACTTTAGGTGACTTGACGACCTACAGTAATGTCAGTTTCGGTCATCTTTCTATTTTGTTACCAAGTTCAAAAAGTACTCACTCAAGTCTGTCCATGTTTATTTCTTTTTTATTGATGAGCAAAATGTAAATATTGCGGGTTTCTAAAGCTAAGTTACCTTTATATAGCCATTTCCTCTTAAACTGGGTGGAAAATTCAGTCCTGACTGAGGTCGATCCAAGTGGTAGTAAAGACACCTTTAATTATTCCAATGTTCCATTTTTGCGAATGAATATTGACCAATATGTTTCACTCCTCTTTCCATTAGTATTTTGAATTTTATTTTAGATTTGGCCATCAAAATAATCGGGAAACCATTCCTTGCTAGACCAATGAGCAATGACTGGGGTTCATGGATGATTGACAGTGATCCTACGCCTGCAACCAAGGTGAATACACTTGGGTACAGATTCTTACGTTTAGACTATTATACAGTAGCTCAAGTCTCCATATCATATTGCGATAGGAATTGTTACAGTGCCTATTACAAGAGCGAACATTTTCTAAATATAAAAAGTTGCATTTTCCACAAGCCTTTTCTTTGGTAACTGACTGCAGAAACTTAATAACTACAGTCCTTGGAATAACAGTTGGAGTTATTATAATATTTTCATGAACTAACATGTATTTGGAGTCGTCTGTCCTTTTCATGACGTATCTGGGGGTAGTATTAACAATGAAGACAGAGCTGCAAGTGTGCACTGAGTTTTATTAGGGTACACCATACAGGTTAATATGTGTACTGCATAACATATAAGTGCCTTTTCTATGTTGTAATTCTTAGGGCAAGTGTTTCGTTACGACTCATTTCACAGCACGAGCGATTTACCAGTTTGATTCTCAGAACCATCTGACGACAAGAGGGAGTAACTACAGTAAAGTGTATAACATTCAGGACCAGTTTTATGGTACTGGTGGAGTAATATATAAAGGGGCATTTTACTACCAAAGGTAATTGACTAAATATACTATAACTGTTTCAATTTCTCTACATTTTCCTGCTGTTTTGTGATGTCCCTCCACCATGCTTAGTGTGAGTTTACTGCATTTCTTATGTTTCAGGGCTGGTTTGGATACAATTGCGAGGTATGACTTGGAATCTCGGACTATGACGACACAGCTGACCTTATCGGAGTCGCTTCATCGTGGTTCCGAGAGTCTGTACAGCACTAGTTACAATTACTATGACTTGGCTGTTGATGAGAACGGTTTATGGGTAATATACGCGTATAAACCACAGATTACCGAACCTGCTGTCCCTAACACTCTACTGGTTGCCAAGCTCGAACCAGTCTACTTGGAGATTGAAAAGACTTGGAATATAACAGTGTCTCGTCAAGATTATACTAATGGGTTTATAGCGCAAGGTATTCTCTATTTACAAGTACGTGCAGATCCTGGAAAACTAGATGGAAATCTCACATTCGCTTATGACTTATATTCTAACAAGGCTATTGATATAAATATTCCACTGCAAAATGCTTTTAAGAGTAATAAAATGTTAGCGTATGAGTACACTAACAGACAGATCCTAGCGTGGGATGGTAGTAACATCGTCAGGTATCCTATCATTGTCCAGTGAGGATCTTCTGCCCATATACTTATGTATATTTTCATTCATAAATTTCTATTGGACCACTATTTTTAACATTTTATGGTTTCACATTCTAGTGTACATGTATGTTCCATAGTATAATAATACAATACAATGTACAATATGTACATGTAGTATTGTACTGTCATGATAATACTATTGATATTGGATCACCTTGGGAAATTATTTTGCCTTTTGGGTACATGAAGTAATAATATGATGATCTAATAAAACATAATTTTTATGTTTTATCGTAAATTATGGGCGTTTAATTTTACAGGTTTTCTACTTACTGTTTAAACATAATATTTTGGTTTGAATAGTTTTATGGGACTGTGTATTGTCTTATTGTAATTATCTCCACACTTAGGCCTGCTAATACACATTGTATTTGATACATTGTATTTGATATTTAACTATACAATCATGTCGTATGAAAGTGGTGGTGGTTTATTACACGCTGCAAAAGTTGATGCACATATACATGCAGTTATGTATTATAATATTATTACAGAATGATACAGGTGGATCCCATTTGTAGTGAACATGTATAATACATGTATATACATTGTAGGAACCTTATATACTATGGTATTGTCTACCCAATGTTTGTATAGTACTATATTCAATTTGTTTATTACTTCTCAATAAACAAAGATTTGCACTGTAGATAATTTATAGATTCTCAAATAATTTGTAACTACTTATTATGTGAATTTAATATTATGATATAATAATACAATATAAACATGGAATAATGTTGCACTTGTAATGGTTGTCAGTGTTGACTATTTCCTTGGTCAGATTCCATTAAAAAGATCCATTCAGAAAAAGAGTGCCAGTTTGTAGGCAATTTAATTATAATGCATAAAGTTGTCTTCTCTTTTCATCGAGTAGAGAAAAGACAACTTCACAGCTGTAAGTTTAATTGGGGCTCATCTATTAGTACATGAACAATACTGAAGAGTCTAAATGCATGTCAGGAATGACATTAGCTCTAAACTAATCTATAACAACCTTAGCTTGAAGTATATCTACACCAATGTGATTCTATTCAAATACATGCTTATTGTAGGTATAGATGGGTTGAACAAAGAGACCATTATGCATATGCATCTATATATATGTATGTACATGTATGCAATGTATTTTTATTTGTCAGAAATTTCTAAAAATTAAATAAAGCTTGTTACTAGTACCATACTATAGTTTATCATCAAATCTAATATCAATATAAAAATATAATTCATACAGAAATATAGTATTTAATAGGAGTATCATCTTTGCACAAACTTCAACATCTGTTTTCTAACAGACCTATTTACATGCTTATATTAATCTAGTAGTATGCAAAGCCCATCCTATTCACCATGGACACACGTACTCATTAGAAATTCAACAAAAATTTTCTGGTTCATTGAAAAGGCAGGAAAACAATACAATACACGAAAAAGAAACAAACTCAATTACGTATATGTATTTGAGTAGTGAATGTAAGACAGTGTGGGAATATTGATTGGGGTAACAACAATTCTATACAAACTCACATAGACTGAGAATATAGTACATATAAAGGATTACTGTCTGCCATGCATCACTCTCCATAATTGTCATGTGATTATTTTTGTAGGATCCAAGTGTTCCATTTGTTTTGGTTGATTAAAAACACAGCATGAGGTACCAATCAAGACATACCAGTAGCAATCAAGCAGACAGTGATGTGTGGCAAAGTGCGATTCACAATTGCTTATATATATAATAGACATCCATTCAATGATTATTGGAAATATATATTACAGGAATCTACAACTACTGTCATTCTAAAAATTATATATATCCTGGCCGAGAAATAGTAAGACGTTTTACAGTTTGGTCACTATAGTCACTCTTGTGTGTTAGTAACAAGTGTGTATAAACACACAATGTAGAGCGAGAAGGCAACTGCTAACTGACCACATGAACGGCTACAGATTTACCAAAATCTTATCAAATTTGGAAGCCTGTTCTCTTTCGTATGCAAATACCATTGAAGCAATTTAAAACATGCATAACTATACATCATCTACTTGTGTACAGTTTATAAAATCTGCAGTATCGATGCCAGTAATCATTGGGTAGCTTATAGCACTGTAACTTTATCCGATTTGTGGCATTTAATACACGTCACCTTCAACGTATTGCAGCTCTCTTCCTGCAGTGACTGAATCAAGTTCATCATTTCTCCTCTATTCTCTTCCAATCTATCGATATCCTTCTGTCGTTCGTTTAATGTCTCCATTAGTAGTTTAGCGTTGGACATCAATCTGTTAACCTGGAGAATAGAGACACTAATTAGAGATAATGTATTATTATATTGATTTGTGAGACATCTGTGCTAGGTATATGCTGTCCTCAAGAGCTCAACATGCATGTCTACTACTTTCTAAATTCTAGTATACCGGCCTTTAACAAAATAATGGTTGACAATTGAGAGTTTTTTTTAAAAAAGTTGGAGATCAGTGCAATCCTACAAATTGCCGATTTGTATAGACAGTTTTTTGACTGAAGTTTTACCAAACAATGACGGCAAACACTATATGACTTGACCTCTAATTATCAATTACAAACAATTCAAGATTCTAGATTTTACGGTGACCACAAGGAGATAATATATGCAGTGACCACAAGAAGATAATATATCATATAAAGGAAATTGATCACCAACCTGTGCTCGTAGTTCATCTACTTCTGTTTTCATTTCTCCCTCTTTCTGCACCATGTGACTTCTCTGAGCGTCTAATCTCAACTCGTACTCATTCTTCTGGTCTTCTAGCTTGCAAATCATTTCAGAGCGAAGCAGCTCTAGAGACGTCCTCAGTTCTGCTACACAGCTGTGACCCTGATCCTCATCGTCTAACATTGGCATACCTATTAAATATATGCCGTACATGTACTTGTAGTAGATCAGGGAAACACATAGTTACTCTAGACGTAAGGTGTAAACAGGTAATTCCTTTGCTTGAAGTTACTAGATATTCTTTTTGAACAAAGTTAGAGACCAACTACTGGTAGTTCTATAATGACTGAGTTGGTCTGATAGCATTTTAGCTTGGTTGAAACTTATTGTCTCACAGAGCACATAGTTTGAACTCCATTTACATGTAGCTGTAAAGGAGCCAACTTGTATGTTCCACCATTCTTTGTAGCATTCAATACTTATATAATGATATTTCTTACTAATACAAGTACTATAATAGTGTAAGTACAAGTACATAGAATAGATAGAATATAATGATAATAATTCTCTAATCATTCCCTATTCATCAGTTTGCATACAGCTCTATCAGCCTACAAGGTATATATTATAAAGGGAATTATAGTGATCTACATGTAGTTTATCCCAGACTCTTTTACAAACTAAAGCATTACTAAATTACCATCCTAGTAAAGCACTTGATGTTGTCGCCACTGGGACCAGACTTACGACAGATATCGCTGACTTAATATTGGTTATTCCTATCACAGCGTATTCACACGGGTTGTACAAATACACCCTCATCAAGTATAAATTTTCACATCACACTACATCTATAAATTAATTATAGTTGACAAGAATGAGTTGTTTACTGAAAGGACAGAATTCGCTCACCACAGCCCTTGGGACACTCTTTGACTCTGTGTTCGCACTGTTTTAAATGGTCCTCCAGCAACCTTCTTGGCACCATACTCGTACATCCAGGGCTTGGACATGGCACGCTGACAAACCTGTAAGATAAACAAGTTAATACATAAATAAGATATTATATTGTGTATAAAATATTGATTCGTAGATAACAGAGCTGCTACTTGAAAATCGTCAAGTAGATACATACTTCTATTCATATCTAATTAATTCAAGTAAAAAGTACCAGTAGATTTACTCTTTAGAAACAAAATATAAATCTCTTCATGGAGAACTTTGTTATGCAAATATTACTAGAACTATTATATTCATATTTTGTGTGTACAATAATTAGTGACTTAGTGACTCCATAAAGTATGATATAATGCAAACACATGACAACAGTGACACATATCACTAGGTACTTAAAATTATCATACATTCCCATGTGCAACCTTAAACTGAATCAACTGCCAGTGTTATGGCACCACAATCAAACATACGGATTCTGTAGCAAAAGTTTCTACAGTTAATGGACAGTCAAATAGAAGATAATTTACAGTGACTATACAATCCTCTACATCTCTATCCTCTACATCCATATATCCAAGATGTTATTTAGTATGGTGATAATGGGAGATGTACCAATAACCATCATTTTAGCACAATTTTGGTATCTGAACCAGAGCAGCCTACCAGTTGCATTTACAGTCAGGATGGTAGCTGCTCTAGTCAATAGTTGGCTAGATTTCAGCCAACCAGTTTACACAGTAGACATTGAAATTATTATTCTAAAAACTAGTTGTCATTGGTATAGATTTATATATTCTGTAGTGGAATGCTTATATTATACATGTATACATGTTCCTGTAGTCTACAAGAACATGTATATGTATATCCTAAGTTTGTCTGACCTTTTATGAGGTAGTACTAGTTGTAGAAAATAGTCTACCTCAGAACTGTGGGTATATTACGTTCTACACTGATACCACTGTGCACTATATCAGACACCTACCCACACTCCTCTTCATGAGATTGTATGAACTCCAGATTGCACACCACTTCGCAACCAGCGTCGCTATTTCTACACCTAATGGATAATCTGTTAAGATCATTCCTCATATACCTACAACATATTTGATAGACAGAACTATAATACGGTGAAGTATGTTATGGTGAAGTATAATAAGTCAAGGTGAAATAAATTGAGTCTAGATGAAATTTAATCTTCCTGAATCAATATGACAACAGCCGGCAGTAAAAATAACATTATATGAACTAGACTTAGGTATACCCAGGAGAAGCATGGATTGCAATTAATGTGGATGCTCAGATTGTACTATCCTATTTGTATTACTACTAAAGCTGAAGAAACCAATAATGAGCTATTGATTGAACATCTTCTAGCAAATCTACAAGTTAGTAGGTCTATTCTAACGTTTCCATGTACATGTATATCCTACAGGTAAGGGACATTTCGGAAGTGTCAGCTCAAAACAGGGCATTCCGAAAATGTTCGTCTGGAAATGGAAAACATCCATTTCGAAACTGTACAGATTACAATGTACCTTACGTATATACAGGGTAGTGTACTAGTGGGTACACAACCATGTACTTTACGTAGTGTATATACAGGGTAGTGTACTAGTGGGTACACAACGTAAGAGAAGAAAACTCAGAGCTAATTAAGTCTTTTAGTGTTCTACAAGTTCGTAGTAGTAAGAATCAAAAAATAATTCTTCAAAGACAACTACTCAAAATGTGAACAATGAAGGTCAGGTTGGCGTACCTGAATGGTGGTTTTAGCTGTGAGGAGAAGAGGAGTCTTCTGTCCTCAGGGCAGCAGTTCTCATGAACCAACCAGCCATTGATGCAGGTAGAGCAGTAGGCGTGCTCACACGGAGCCTGTAGCGGATCTTCTAATACATCTCGACATATACAGCATAGCAGCCCTTCATTCACCGGGCTGACAAATCGCTCAACATCGAATCCCATTGTAACATGCGCCAGAATGAGGCTCTAGGTTATCTGCTTCATCTATTCAGTAAAGAGTCGGAATTTCGCTGCTCGTGATTAATCTGTGGAAGAAATGTAACCGATATGTTTCATATTTTTCATAACAAAACAAAATTCAATTTCAATTTCTCTCGTTTCTAATTACCATTTAACAAATATACCTAGTATAAGTTTCATTATTCATTAATATATGTGTTCATAGCAAACACGTGTCGGCATTTATTTCAATATAGATTCGAGTTTCCAATAATAAACAAAAAATATATTAATAGGTAACGGCCGACAACAATCTCAACTTTTACCTATAATGATCATACACTTTATGTATACACTTTGTCGTAGCTAATTATAATTACCAAATAATACATGAAGATGGACGGAAATGAATAATATAACCTTTTAACTAAAAATTCCAACTACTGAAAGTTTATAGATTACAAATTTGTCAGAAATTTTGAACTTTGTTTCTACTGTTATTAAGTACTTGGCACTCCATACTTTAGCGGTAACCAATCAGTAATTAGAGTGACTTTTGTCAAGTAATTTGTTTATGTAACCCAGCTGGGAGTTTAATTGTGAAGACTAATTAATCAATTATAAAGGTTTGCACTTCCACCAATTATTTCCATAGCCCTAGTGATGCAACTATGCATGAATCAGTCAGCACTCAGACTATGAATAGTAGTAGCTAATAAACATGTCACACTCATTGCATTATTTATGAAATGTTATTATTATTCAAATAATATAAATAATATGTATAACGCATATAATAGATCCTACATGTGTTTTACTTGATGACATTTTAAATCTATAGCCTACCCACCCACCAAATATATAAACTTCAGTATAACTAAAAGTGTATTAGTGAAAAGAGTTTGTTATTTAGCTTTAGGATAGGTACTACAGTGTTTTAGTTAGAATTCTTTTCACAGTAGGCTTATATAGGTGTATTCTATAAAATTTAAGTACATGCATTTCCATTACTGCTGTCTTGATCATAATTAAAAGCCTGCAAATGTGCAGGGATAGGAACACTGGGCTCCCCATATGAACATCTGTCTGCCAATAACTTGACCGAGAATATATATATGTATATAAATAGTGCCCAGTCTAGAACAACATTGTTCCATAATAGTCACAAGTTGAACCTAAATCTTATGTACATGTACAATGTATACATTTAAGGGGGTACACAGGGAACATTCCATGCATGGCTATTGATTATTATTATGTTTGTGTAGAGCAGCATTCTATTATTTAGGTTGTTCCTGTGCATTGAAATAAGTGCAGCCCCAAAAATGTACACAATCAGAATCAGACTTGCTTATTTTTATCTTTACACTTTCTCAATGATTTTACATTCCTCTGAGTTGGCCCAGTGTAGAAATTATAAAGCTAGGGCAGAGCAATTGTATAAAATCTTAGAAGCCAGTTTTATGATTATAATATATCTTTGGAAATGGTTTCCATATGGAATAATTAAATAAATGTAAAGATATTGTTTGACTTGACTGGTCCAAATTCAAATGATCTTTTGTCACTTCTGTGGGTATTAGTAAAAGCAGTTTTGTAAAGTTTGTTTGAATATTGCAGGTGTGAGTTTATTTAGGTCTACTAGAGTGCATTACATTTGTCAAGGTGGCTGAACAGCAAATGTAAATACCAGACAAGCCCTGCAGGCACACTCCATCAACTTACATAAATATAACTGTTCTCAGCCTCAACTTATGCAAGTTAAAAATATAGCATTCTACATGTGCATTGCATTCTCCAATCAAAGCATGGGAATTGCATTGTGGTAGGCTATTTTACAAGCTGAAGATAGAAGATGGTATTAGAGAGAATATTATACACTTTTGAGTTCCTTAATACAGGTGGATAGATTTGGGAGAGGTATCAAGACATTGCATCCTCAGTCAATAAAACAAAGCGATTGGAAAACAGTGGTTTTTGAAGTTTTAAGCCTTGTTGCCCTTCCATTGGCTCCTACTCTCTACTCCTACTTCTCTTCTTACTCTATTATTATGCTTTTTTTGCTGTCCCCGTCTACTATTTGTAATAATAGACCGAATGCGGTGAAGCTACATGTATATTCTACAGTAATTTTTGTGTACAAGTAAATGGTGATCACATGTAGCCAGATGTTGGTGTGAATCTGGTAACATCTAGTATAACTGTATAATAGACCTATGCTATACACAGTTTATGTTTAGTATTTATAAAACGGAATCCATTACATGTAAACATAAATATGCTTACACTGTATCTCAGTACTCTCTATTTCCTGAGGAGTTTTATTGGCTAAGAATAGTGTTATAGTATTTACCTTTGAGATCTGTCTGCTTGGCACTTCACCAGGAATAACTCCTAGTTTGTAGGTTCACAGCAAGTGAAGGTGATGCTGAATAAATTTTCTTAGCTTTTCTTGTACTAAATAAAGGCTCTAGAAAGTGTTTAGTTCAGCAAGAGGAACATCTAGTCATTTCAGTAGAGCTATATAATATGAGCTTTGACAAGTATACATGTTCAACTACTTTTAGACTGCAATACAATACTTCACAATGTTTTGTTTACATTCTCAAGGTTATATTTTTGACCCTGAAGCCACGCCTACTGGAATTTAATCTATTGATTGCTTTGTGTTGAATAAATTAGTATAACTACTTCAGATCGCAATGGAAAGACAATTACTAAATGGTTTTTCGTAGGCGACTGGGCTACAATGAACTTCTAGTTTCTCAACAATGTTGTACATGTGTATCAATGTTGAGAACTAGTGATTTGTATAATTGTAAGCACCCAAAACCAGAAACTTCGATAACAAAAGTTGCATTGGGCAATACAACTTGTAATTGACGAATTTTTGTTTCAGGTCACTGAGCCAATGCCCCCCAATTCCAGTGCCAGTGTTATTTAACAGACTGGATAACTATTACAATGCAAGACTACTAAAACACATATAGATATTACATACATTATTGTACAGTGTAATTCGCCATGCCATATTTGTGTTTCAATTAAAATGTTCAAGTTTTACCAGAACTAGTTTACTACACTACTGATACGTACTGATACGTACTGATACCTACTGATACGTACTGATACGTACTGATACCTACTGATACCTACTGATACCTACTGACACATACTGATACCTACTAATACCTACCGATACCTATGTCAAGGATATTCATGCTGTCAAAGAAACTGATACTCGTAAATTTAAAATATAGTTTATAACGTTATGATAGAACCCAATCTACTTTATGTACAACTAAGGAGTAAGAGTTACTCCTTGGTACAATGTAGGATATAAGTTAGCCAGCTTTTCAAACCCACCTCCTCTTGAAAACCTATTTAGTATTTAGTGAGCTCAATCAGTAAATAAATTGTATATACGTAATATTCTTGTACTGGTTCTTTAATTGATATTACTGTCATTGGGAGTTATCTATTCTTTGCTCATGACCTCTGAGTAGCTAAAAACTCTAAACTAATAGGATTCAGTTGTTCTTTATGGATTCATTTCATAATTGCATCGCTCATTTCATAATTATATTATACATATCTATACCAAAATACACTTTTAATTTTGGGAATGTAATCATGTATTCACCAACAGTAGGGTGCAAGGACTCTTTACATACTGTACAAGTAGAGAAAATTAAGCCAGTCATTTTTTTGCAGTGTGCTCTAAATTTGGGTCTTTGATATAATAGCATCTACTTGCATTGTCGTAGAGTGTTGGGTTTGAGGTGTGTATGTTTACCCATCATGCTTTGTATGTGAACTCTGTACTGTATAGAGAGATTTTTGTAAACAACCATAAGATGCTAACGTAACGCAAATAGGGATAGATATCATTTTCTCGGAACAAATTGCTTCTCATTGTAAAATATGTTATTAAATACTTTGTTGATTTGCTTACAGGATTTAATTGATACAAACATGAAGAATATCAGTCAATCTAACTACATGTGCATCATAACCATGTAGTCTCTACTCATCTTCAAAGACAAACAGTAAAAGGCAGTGGTAAAGACATATTAAAACAGACAATACTACATGCCCATAATCCCAATTAAACAATGTCAAGTTGATTAAAATCTTGACCATAATTGTGTACATGAGAAAATTAGGATTAATTTATCTTATTCAAAATAATCATCTTCATCAAGATAGTCTTTGTTTCTTTTTGAAGGAAGATGAATTCTCTACTGTACAATGTGTGAGAGTACTCAACAGACCACAGAGAGAGAGAAAGTGTTTCTATAATTATCTCTATTAATCTATTACAATCTTGTTCAGAGTACAATAGCTATGGCTCTGCAGTTGCTCATACTCTAAATAAATCAAAGCGTAAACAAACATAAAACATACACACTTTGGTTTGTAGGAAGTGACATCATGGTTCTTTGGTCATTGATCTTATTTTGTTGTCATGTACCTGGGTCTGAACATTCACGACTTCTATCAAACTTTTCAGAACTTATAAAAATGCAGTACGACGTTGATTCTCAAAACGACCTAACTAATTTAGTTTTTGTCTCTCTTAGAAAACCAAATCTTCGTGTATAAACATGAGATGCGTTCTTCTGCACCAGTACAGGTTTGAGCTATCTTAAAATTACACTTGCTCAACTGGAAATATTGATAAATTCTTAGCGAAAAAACCACACGCTACAGACATAGTGGTAGCATTGGCTGCGTTCTTTTATCAATATGAGTGTTCTTCTATGAACTTTTAGTTGCGTTGTGCAACAATCTTACTTGTTTTGTCCACACTGTGAAGATCACCTCTCCTAATCTATAGCAAATACAAACTTTATATTACTAATATAATTATCTCTAAGGCTATTTGTTTGTGATTAGGTAAAATATTATTAGTAGAGTCTGCACAGTGATGTGGTGTTAGTCAGTTATAGTATATATAGGAAATAAGTTGTTCATATACTTGAGGGCTTTATATAATATCGAAATTTAGATGCATGTTGCAGAATTTTAATTTAACACTGAGATTTGGCAGAAAGAATTGAGGACTGGGAGTTCATGCCTAACCACAGTGGTACTATGCTGTGCAGGACTATGTGTACTTCGCGCATATATACCTATATCTCCGGCATATGCGTTATCCTGTATATTAGAGAGAAAAATAACTACCTTTAACAGTACTGTATACCAAATTACAATAACTATACATATTGTACAAAAATAGGTGCCAAGAGGGTAAGCTAATAGACTATATCAATATAAATAATAGTATGTTGGATATTATACATGTATTGTTCAGAAGCTTTGGTTACTGCATGGAATAGATAGTAACAAGTTGCCTTTTGTGTATGTAAGAGTATTTTTACCCACTTTGCTTTGATTTGGTCTGCTCACTTGGTAGCCTTGTCTACCTATAATCTCATAAGTCAACAATGTGTATGTGTATAAACAACAGCCCTGATGTCTATATGCCTAGAGTGTAAAAACATACAAGGAGATGAACTTGCAAGTACATGGGTCACTATTATAGAGATATACTATTCATTGCTTTAGGAATGTACCCAGGGCTTTTATTTTTTACTGACAAATAAAACTCCCATTATTTACTTTCAAATAAAAATTATATATTATATGTATACAAACAACAGAAGCTGTCTGCTGTAGTTAATAACTATTTTGGTTCAACAACATTCATAGATACTTGTCAACATAGAATATATTTTGGTAAGAAATCAATTTAAGGTGTAACTTCTGGAGTTCAACAAGATGCAAAGTAAGGAAGCACAACACAATACTCCATCTCTTGCTAGACAGCTGGTAGCCTACATTAATATAATAGACCCCTTATTCTTTATTATGTTATTTAGATGCTACCAAATAGGCCTACTTTCGGAGAATCAGAACACTGTTATAGAACAGCTGCTTATCAAATGAAGTTTTCTTTGGAGCTGATAATTAAGGCAATTACCAAGTACCCAACTTTCAAGCCTGGGCTCCAGGTACACCAATTCACCAATTCATTGTTTTGAGTTAGAGTATAAAATATTCGGCCTGATGCCCAGGCTACCCAATTGTAGACAGGACCATGAAGTCCGTATAATAGTAAGCTGGTAGATTATTTCTATGCAGAATACAATCTTTATCAAACGTTTACATCACTTCCAAGTTGAAGCGTTCACCTAATCAAATATAATTATAACTTATGTGTGCTTTATCTAGTGGGAAGTCAATATTCCACTAGATAATGCTTACCTCTGCTATCCCCATTCGAATATTAATTTAGCTTGCACTGGCAATAGATAAAGTTTTGATTATTTAGAGCAATATTGTATCATAATCAAATTACTTATGTCTAAGCGTCATGAAGTCAGTACATGTAGGTGATTTGAATTTGTGTCAGTAACACCAACAGTTTGAAAAGATTAGAATGCATTTTGAATGATGGAACCTATAAAATGCAGAAAATAGTTGAATAGAATAGTCATTGGCTATAACCCGATTAGTTATAAAATAATTCAACACTTTTAGTTTTAGTATCTGCATAACTTTAGATCCCTGTCAATTCTTTATGCAATGTAGGTCACAACATCACACATGTAACCTGCATTTATATAAAACGCTGCTTTTATCCACCAAGAGGGCAATTCCAATCTTTTCCAAGTCAGTTATTTACAAATAAAAGAAAACAAGACAATATGCTACTGCAAACAATCCACCCACCAATCAAACAATCAGATAGACTCTGTGTATCCAATCAAATGAATGGGTTTGCAGACGAAGGCCACCCAATGATGGACAGCATTTAGGGGATTTTCATTCACAATAACATTATTTATTAGCAGTGACTTGTAAGGTGGGCTGTCATTCATGTACTTTGGTGGCAAATCCATTGCTAGCATGCTGAAATTATGCTCAACAAATCTTATGTCTTTCTGCGGATAATTTATATAAATATAGGATTAATGCTTCTGAAGGATTGTGGGGTAGAAGCTGACAATGGGCCGATTGTAGGTAAGTCACTGTTATAGAATGCTGCTTGGATTTTCCCAAGTTCACACATTTTCAAACTGTTAGAGAGCTACATGTACATGTGTGTGTATCTTAAAACAATAGCAATAGAATTTTCCCAGGGTTCTTACCATATTGTCAGGCAGGAAATAGCTGTTTACTGGTTCACTGCACTTAACCAAATGGACTATATCAAGAGAGCTCTATGATAAAATCGTACTATTTTATTAATGAAATACAAACACTAAATAAAAAGAAAACAAATGCTGAAGAACAAGCATAGAAAAGGCATAAAATTAATGACATCATGATACTTTGTGTTAACTACTCGTATAACCAAATATGATGTTTTTAGGCCAAGAATTTATCTTTTTCAAACTGTAGTGGTAGCATGTTCTGTTCGTTAGGTGTTATAGAGACCCATGTTCACACCCCAATCAGGGACTGATATTTTTATGGATTTGAAACAAGTCTCTGACTGTTCAAAAAGATAAATTCCTTACTTCAAAAAACATCATATATATACAAAATGCCTAAAACCTATAACTGAATCACTCTGGCGTGTAGAAACCCCTGGCTATACATCTGCGTGTAACAATGGTGTGCCTTATCACTCTACATATCTAATCATTATAGAAATTTGGGCCGACTTCTTATTTGACAATACCGAGCCAATTTATAAAAGCAAACAAATGACACATAAAAGTCACTATTCCTTCCTATGGTGACAGGGGGATTTTTCTAAACAACTAGAATGATAGCTGTCAGACTAGTATCTACTATACAAATATAATATTAATGGTGCAGAGTGAAGGCATGTGTCAGCTTTAGGAGATAGGATTGTTGAAATGTCTGCTGACTCCTCTCTGAAGGGATATTATGCCCACAATTTACTATCGGCATGGGCCTCTATTAAGTTAGAGAACATCTGATTATGTTTTTGTTTAATGTTCATTTAGTTAGAGGTAGATTGTGATCTGAAATGAAGTCAATTCTATTAAAACAATGGTTGTTTAGGGTGCTAGCTACAATAGTTGACACATAGACATTCAAAATTAATTATTGAATACTCATGCATATCTTGATATCCTTTTGAGTTAAATTGAGGATGTAAAGACAAAAGAATGAGACTATGATTGCTTTATTAGAAAGAAAAATTGGATATTATTTCGTCTGCAGTAAAGTTTAATTGATTCAAACATGAAATTCATTGCACCTGATGTTAAAATACAACAAACTTTATAATACTGGATAATTGTATTTAACCAAAGCTGCATTCCCTTTGCCTAATCAAATAGCATAAATAGTAGCATAGCTGTTTGATTTTTACACTAGCCTGCCTGTAGTTATAGAAAAATGCACTGTTAAAGGTTCAGAATTGTTGACATAGCAAAACTTAGCCTGAGTTCTGATCACTAAAAGCTGGGATGTCTTCAGCATTTCCTAAAATACTTAGCATTACAACCAACCCACCAAAGTGTGAAACGCCAAACAAGTATGACCACTACAAGAGCCATTAGGTTCATGACTGGTAATTGTAAAATAGTCTCCTGCTGCTAAACCAAACAGAGGCTTTATCCAAGATGTACCAATATTGATATGCTCATGTACATAATATGTCCTTATAGGCCGGCTTGTTACATGTACATGTACAAAAATGTACATGTACATGTAAATTATGTCTATTATACCCATAATGAATAAAAGTACAGGACATATTGATATACCATATACATGTATATACTGTTTAGTTCTTTAGTTCTTTAATCTATTTTTAGGAGAATTTAAACACAATAGAACTACTGCAGGTTTACATGAAAAAACTGCCGTGCACCTTTATTCACTTGTATATTATACTTACCCATATGCACATGCCTACATGCATGTACATGTTTACTATAAGCAACAGGTAGAATAGATCGATAGATAAAAACTATACCTTTTGTTTTCTAACTAGTTTCTGTGAATTCAAATGGAGAAGGCGTGTTGGAATATGTTCTAATTTGTGTAATTACCTCTACATGTACATAATAATCGTTTAAACCGTCTAACATTGAGACTATTTCTCTAGAATTCTATGAGAATTCTTAAAATGGTATCAGAGTTAATTTGTTTGGTTCTAATTTCACCCATGCTAATGAGTAGATTGTGCCTCAATGCCTACTCAATGTCCAGCCATACATGTATGTTTGGCACCAACAAGCAATTAGGTACTATTTATATGTACCACCAGAGCTTTTCATTAGGCCCTGTGTAACACTACCCCTATAATATTACTCTGGGTTTTAAACCCTCAAAACCCAATGGCAATGTATATATCATAGAAACAGGGAACCTGATATTGAGAGACCATTTGGGGACCCTGAGTGTACCAAATACTGTCCATGGATGAATTATCATGTTCATTGTACATATAATTATATACATTGTACATTGCATGTAGGCCTATTTGGGTATCGCATTGACAGTGTGGCTACAGTAGCACTGTAACTTAGCGCTGTGGTGACCGAGTTCCAAATATTACTGTTATTAATATGGGAAGTTCCTGCCTGCCCCCATTAAGCAGAGTTTAGATTTAGAATGAAGTGAAGCTTTTTATACATCATAAGAAATGAGATTATAGAATTATAGAGTAATTCAATCTACTGTATTATATTGCTATGTTTCAGGAAGTATGGTAACCTGTGAGAAAGATGGACCATATGAACATCCACTTATTTCTACTAACCCATGCATTTCATGCAATTGCACGGTTTGTATCGGAAGAGAAATATTGCACTATGTTGCAACTAAATCATCTGTACACTGTACAATTTTAAATAAATAGTAATACAAGACGCCATTTTATTTTTGATTTATTTCCTAATATTTCAATGCTCATCCGAGCTTCATCATCATTTTACTCTGATGATGATGCTCGGATGAGCGTTGAAATACTAGGAAATAAATTAAAAATAAAAATGCATCTTGTATTACTATTTATAATAAAACTACTAGCTCACACTAACATTTTTCACTGTACAATTTTCACAAATATTATTTAAAGTTTTGGCACTCATAATATACAGTTTTCCAGTTTTCACTAGAAAATTAATTAAATGCAATCTGGACCACTAGAATGAGATGAGAAAACTGGTCTTAGAAAGTGTCTTTTCTGCTATGTGTGCTTTAAGTGGGGAGAAATTAGAAATAAGAATTTTACTAGACCTACCTTAATGTGTTAAAAATGCAATGCAAGTCCAGAGTCCCAAAGAATTTGAACTCCAGCACAAACATTTTGGTTTGAGTTCATAAACTGTTCAAAGCTGATAGGAGAGTGTGAATTTTGTGAGGAATAAGAACTCGGTCTACAAAGCAATGTTTTATTTGTCACTATAGAGTATTGACAAACAGTTAACAGCAATAGACATTAGGATTTAACCAGCGAGCCCAGTGGTGGGTAGAGGCGATGAATGGGTGTGAACACACATGGTGACAAAAACATACTTTCACTGTACAAACACTCGTCAAGTATTACAACTGATCCAAAACCGCAACAACTTAAATATTAAACACAATACTGGTTATAAGTTGGTATATACACATTAATGTAGAGACAGAAAATCTGTGACCTCGGCTAACATGGTTGACATGGCGATGGATTAGCTACTAATGATCCAGTTGTTCGTCTTTTGTTTGATGCGATGAACCTCTGCTATGAATTTATAGTGTTTCAGCCCTCATATCAATTTTCAATTGTGTAAAAAAACATAAAAACATTAGGCTCTGTGCATTTAGATTTTACAGATATATTTACATTTATTCAGAGTTGATTTTCTATGAAATAATAATATTCATTATATTACTTTTTATCGTACATTTCACGGATCGAGTTGATAATTTTTTATGAGAATTTTGTTAGGGAATTTGCCTATAATTTGTTAGCATTGACTCCAGTCACTAAAATGAGTATTTGAAGTTTGATAATTCAGCCTCTAACGCTTTTGGATCCAGGGCATTTAAAGAAGGAACCCAGGTTGATACATACGTATATAACAAGTAATTGACACCCAAACTGTATACAAGTATGTATGTGTGTATGTATGTATACTACGTACATTGTATGTATGTATGTATGTATGTATGTATGTATGTATGTATGTATGTATGTGTGTATGTGTGTATGTGTGTATGTGTGTATGTGTGTATGTGTGTATGTGTGTATGTGTGTATGTGTGTATGTGTGTATGTGTGTATGTGTGTATGTGTGTATGTGTGTATGTGTGTATGTGTGTATGTGTGTATGTGTGTATGTGTGTATGTGTGTATGTGTGTATGTGTGTATGTGTGTATGTGTGTATGTGTGTATGTGTGTATGTGTGTATGTGTGTATGTGTGTATGTGTGTATGTGTGTATGTGTGTATGTGTGTATGTGTGTATGTGTGTATGTGTGTATGTGTGTATGTGTGTATGTGTGTATGTGTGTTTGTGTGTATGTGTGTATGTGTGTATGTGTGTATGTGTGTATGTGTGTATGTGTGTATGTGTGTATGTGTGTATGTGTGTATGTGTGTATGTGTGTATGTGTGTATGTGTGTATGTGTGTATGTGTGTATGTGTGTATGTGTGTATGTGTGTATGTGTGTATGTGTGTATGTGTGTATGTGTGTATGTGTGTATGTGTGTATGTGTGTATGTGTGTATGTGTGTATGTGTGTATGTGTGTATGTGTGTATGTGTGTATGTGTGTATGTGTGTATGTGTGTATACTATGTACATGTATGTATGTATACTACATACATGTAAGTATACTAGAAGTATATATATGTACATGTATACTATATATGATTTTACAGTCAGGGGTAGTTAACTGCACATATGAGGAGTGCCCTATTCCTGATGGGTGCTATAACCTTCTGGTTGGACCAACTAAGGACTCTGTAAGTTCCTGCTGCCCAGAAGTGTGCTTAGGTAAGTGTAGAGTAGAATACAACTACCTAAAATACATGCATTGCCTCTAGTGCAAACTTGAGGTCTGTCAGACCAGCTTCTACGAGTTACATGTATCTCATCCAGCCACTATTACTAATGACAGACTTTTATTGGAAGAATAATGGAGTAGGAGTGCATAGAAAGTTGCACACTCTTCAATTAGTAAGGGGGGAGGGGGGGGGGTGTGGAGCTGCTACATCCCAAGCAGTTCTGTCTACATAGTAAGATTTGTATTTTTGAACACTAGTTATAAACAAATAGATAGTGGCATTAGATGCATACATGTAGGTGTAGGGAAAGGAATATACAAAATGTGATTAATTATTGCCCTGTTAATGCATTGTACAATGTACAACATGTAAAACTACCAACCAATAATTATTCATCACAATTATGCAAATTTATATTGCTTGCTTATATCTGAAACCATAGTGGTACAATATATACTGTGGCATATAATATATTAATATTATCATGATACCCCATATTACATGTACATGTATATACTATAGCATATCATGATACTCCATGATATGCTGTAGCATATCATCATACTCCATAAGATACTGTAGCATATCATCATACTCTTCAGTTATTCTTACAGGTTGCTCTTACAGAAACATTACAATCAAAAGTGGCGAGTCCATACAGGATGAGTCTGATAATTGCCAAAGTCTGCAGTGCCACGTAAGTGCCCTCTACATGCTCATTAGTCGTTAGGCCTTATATTGATATCTGTGTCTCAGCTACAGTTGCTGCATGTTGATTTAGATTTGGAACACAAATGAATATGATAGAGCAAACTATATTACTGCTGTCACTTCCATCTGAAATTGATTCCAGTGAGAAAACAGAATATCGTGAATTTAACATTTCGTTCAAGGTCTATCTAGGCCTATTAATATCATATGCGATAAAGTTTCGCACAAATGGTGTTCGAACGACTGCACTAGATCAGTTTAGTTAGTATCTCATTTGTATAAACCAGATTTCATTATTAGTTTGTAGAGTAGGTAGCACAATAATTATAATGCATGTAGACAAAGATTCTAACTCGACAATGGGTGTATTTCAGGGTGGTGTACTGACAAGGTCTACAGATGTATGTCACACTCCATGTAGGAAACCAATTAAACTACCTGGTATATGCTGTCCCGTGTGCCAAGGTAAGACTTTGAGCTACACAAATAGGAACTGTAGGATCAGTACCAAACCATTTGGTGATTATGAATTCCTTTATATTATATTATAGACGCATGAAAATTCACATGCTATCTCCAGTGGTCAAAGTCTAAGAAAAAAGGTGGGGGGTCTCTAAGGTAGTAGCCATAATCACTTGAGGGCCCGAACGGCAAGCGCAGCGTGCCTGCGGGGAGGGGCACCGGAGCGCCCTCCCGGAAATTGGAAACTTTTTCAAAACCAGACACTGGAATTGTGCAAAATCCAAGAATTTCAGGTTGAAATGTGATCCAAAATTATAATCAATTTGTATTATTATTATAGTAGTAATCTATAGTGTAGGGGATCTATTAGTCTGAGGGACCCCCTGAAATTTATGGTGAGGGGACTGCGTCCCCCTACGACCCCCCCCAACTTTGACCACTGGCTATCTCCATAAAACTGTATAGAGAATGCTGTTTGTATGCATATATTACAATGTACATGTATGTGCGAGTATATGCGTATATTTATTCATTTATTTAATCAACACCTCTTAAATTTAGTTTGCATAACATATATACTATGACATAAAGTATAGGTATGCATACTCGGGACACTGATCTTGATGTGATGCTATTTTATGCAAGGATTTCCAATTCGACAATTAGTGCGTGTTGCTATATAAAATACTCCCTGTATAGGAAATTAGAAACAACACATTCTAATTTCGTTGCCATTTCTTCCAACAGGGTGTGTGTATAGAAACCAAGCCTATAGAGAAGGAATGAAATTTACTGACAACAAAGACCCATGTGTGAAATGTGAATGTCTGGATGGTGTGATAGTGTGTAAGAAAAGAGCCTGTCCACAGCTAAATTGTCCCACGGAGTTTGTGAACCCACCAGAAGAGGGGAAATGTTGCCCTACATGCTCTGGTATAAAACTAGTAAAATTTCTGCACCAGAAGCCAGATGGAATATGTTTTAAGATGATAATGGCAGTACATGGACCTGATGCTTTAACAAACTACACAATAGAAAGTGAAATATTGAATTCTTATTTTTCTGCTAGTTTCCATAACAGAAAAGTATCAATGAGAATTTTGGTGTAACACAACACTATGATTGCTTATTCATTCTTGTATTTTAGGTAACAGAGAAATATTTAGAATAGAGAACACATGTCTCTACCACCCACTGAATGAATTGTTCTCAAATGGAGCAAAAATTAGTCACAAAGACAACTGCCAATCTTGCCAATGCCAGGTAAATCATAAACAGAAAACTGTTAATTTTTAAAATTTGGGAAATTATACTAAACAATGTAATATTGTATATTGTTATGTTACTATAATAATATTATATAATGTATGCGATTCATACAGTTAGTCCCGTTGATCATGTGACACTCATCTGCCTTTAATTAATCA